>JAZDXN010000027.1:0-2736065 GCA_037013495.1 Hippophae tibetana | reverse complement strand
AAACTGTGAAGAGTAACACTACTCTTATTTTTTTTCTTCTCATTTTTTTCATTAGGATCATTAAATTATTTGTATTATATTGAGATTTATTAGAATATTTTTAAGCATACTCTTGTTCTGCTCATATATCTTTATTACAACTCTATTTAATAAAACTGAAAATGAAAATATGCGACAAACATTTAAACCCTCGGTAATTGATGTAAATGATGGAAGTTAGGTTCGAATAATGAAGCTCCATTGCTAGTCTAGGTATGATTATGGGATTGGATACAAGCTTGAGTTTCATATATTATAATAGTCGTTCCGACACACGAGTCAAAAGTTATGACCGTTTAAAGTTACAAATCCGAATTATCAAACATTTTCATTTTAAAACTGTGAAGAGTAACACTACTCTTATTTTTTTTCTTCTCATTTTTTTCATTAGGATCATTAAATTATTTGTATTATATTGAGATTTTTTAGAATATTTTTAAGAATACTCTTGTTCTGCTCATATATCTTTATTACAACTCTATTTAATAAAACTGAAAATGAAAATATGCGACAAACATTTAAACCCTTGGTAATTGATGTAAATGATGGAAGTTAGGTTCCAATAATGAAGTTCCATTGCTAGTCTGGGTATGCTTAAGGGATTGGATATAAACTTGAGTTTCATATATTATAATAGTCGTTCCGACACACGAGTCAAAAGTTATGACCGTTTAAAGTTACAAATCCGAATTATCAAACATTTTCATTTTAAAACTGTGAAGAGTAACACTACTCTTATTTTTTTTCTTCTCATTTTTTTCATTAGGATCATTAAATTATTTGTATTATATTGAGATTTATTAGAATATTTTTAAGCATACTCTTGTTCTGCTCATATATCTTTATTACAACTCTATTTAATAAAACTGAAAATGAAAATATGCGACAAACATTTAAACCCTCGGTAATTGATGTAAATGATGGAAGTTAGGTTCGAATAATGAAGCTCCATTGCTAGTCTAGGTATGATTATGGGATTGGATACAAGCTTGAGTTTCATATATTATAATAGTCGTTCCGACACACGAGTCAAAAGTTATGACCGTTTAAAGTTACAAATCCGAATTATCAAACATTTTCATTTTAAAACTGTGAAGAGTAACACTACTCTTATTTTTTTTCTTCTCATTTTTTTCATTAGGATCATTAAATTATTTGTATTATATTGAGATTTATTAGAATATTTTTAAGCATACTCTTGTTCTGCTCATATATCTTTATTACAACTCTATTTAATAAAACTGAAAATGAAAATATGCGACAAACATTTAAACCCTCGGTAATTGATGTAAATGATGGAAGTTAGGTTCGAATAATGAAGCTCCATTGCTAGTCTAGGTATGATTATGGGATTGGATACAAGCTTGAGTTTCATATATTATAATAGTCGTTCCGACACACGAGTCAAAAGTTATGACCGTTTAAAGTTACAAATCCGAATTATCAAACATTTTCATTTTAAAACTGTGAAGAGTAACACTACTCTTATTTTTTTTCTTCTCATTTTTTTCATTAGGATCATTAAATTATTTGTATTATATTGAGATTTTTTAGAATATTTTTAAGAATACTCTTGTTCTGCTCATATATCTTTATTACAACTCTATTTAATAAAACTGAAAATGAAAATATGCGACAAACATTTAAACCCTTGGTAATTGATGTAAATGATGGAAGTTAGGTTCCAATAATGAAGTTCCATTGCTAGTCTGGGTATGCTTAAGGGATTGGATATAAACTTGAGTTTCATATATTATAATAGTCGTTCCGACACACGAGTCAAAAGTTATGACCGTTTAAAGTTACAAATCCGAATTATCAAACATTTTCATTTTAAAACTGTGAAGAGTAACACTACTCTTATTTTTTTCTTCTCATTTTTTTCATTAGGATCATTAAATTATTTGTATTATATTGAGATTTATTAGAATATTTTTAAGCATACTCTTGTTCTGCTCATATATCTTTATTACAACTCTATTTAATAAAACTGAAAATGAAAATATGCGACAAACATTTAAACCCTCGGTAATTGATGTAAATGATGGAAGTTAGGTTCCAATAATGAAGTTCCATTGCTAGTCTGGGTATGCTTAAGGGATTGGATATAAACTTGAGTTTCATATATTATAATAGTCGTTCCGACACACGAGTCAAAAGTTATGACCGTTTAAAGTTACAAATCCGAATTATCAAACATTTTCATTTTAAAACTGTGAAGAGTAACACTACTCTTATTTTTTTCTTCTCATTTTTTTCATTAGGATCATTAAATTATTTGTATTATATTGAGATTTATTATAATATTTTTAAGCATACTCTTGTTCTGCTCATATATCTTCATTACAAATCTTTTGAATAAAACTGAAAAAGAAATTATGTGACAAACATTTAAACCCTCGGTAAGTGATGTAAATGATGGAAGTTAGATTCTAATAATGAAGTTCCATTGCTAGTTTGCGTATGATTATGGGATTCGATACAAGCTTGAGTTTCATATATTATAATAGTCGTTCCGACACACGAGTCAAAAGTTATGACCCTTTAAAGTTACAAATCCTAATTATCAAACATTTTCATTTTAAAACTGTGAAGAGTAACACTACTCTTATTTTTTTTCTTCTCATTTTTTTCATTAGGATCATTAAATTATTTGTATTATATTGAGATTTATTAGAATATTTTTAAGCATACTCTTGTTCTGCTCATATATCTTTATTACAACTCTATTTAATAAAACTGAAAATGAAAATATGCGACAAACATTTAAACCCTCGGTAATTGATGTAAATGATGGAATTTAGGTTCGAATAATGAAGTTCCATTTTTAGTCTAGGTATGATTATGGGATTGGATACAAGCTTGAGTTTCATATATTATAATAGTCGTTCCGACACACGAGTTAAAAGTTATGACCGTTTAAAGTTACAAATCCGAATTATCAAACATTTTCATTTTAAAACTATGAAGAGTAACACAACTCTTATTTTTTTTCTTCTCATTTTTTTCATTAGGATTATTAAATTATTTGTATTATATTGAGATTTATTAGAATATTTTTAAGCATACTCTTGTTCTGCTCATATATCTTTATTACAACTCTATTTAATAAAACTGAAAATGAAAATATGCGACAAACATTTAAACCCTCGGTAATTGATGTAAATGATGGAAGTTAGGTTCCAATAATGAAGTTCCATTGCTAGTCTGGGTATGCTTAAGGGATTGGATATAAACTTGAGTTTCATATATTATAATAATCGTTCCGACACACGAGTCAAAGTTATGACCGTTTAAAGTTACAAATCCGAATTATCAAACAATTTCATTTTAAAACTGTGAAGAGTAACACTACTCTTATTTTTTTTCTTCTCATTTTTTTCATTAGGATCATTAAATTATTTGTATTATATTGAGATTTATTAGAATATTTTTAAGCATACTCTTGTTCTGCTCATATATCTTTATTACAACTCTATTTAATAAAACTGAAAATGAAAATATGCGACAAACATTTAAACCCTCGGTAATTGATGTAAATGATGGAAGTTAGGTTCGAATAATGAAGTTCCATTTTTAGTCTAGGTATGATTATGGGATTGGATACAAGCTTGAGTTTCATATATTATAATAGTCGTTCCGACACACGAGTCAAAAGTTATGACCGTTTAAAGTTACAAATCCGAATTATCAAACATTTTCATTTTAAAACTATGAAGAGTAACACAACTCTTATTTTTTTTCTTCTCATTTTTTTCATTAGGATCATTAAATTATTTGTATTATATTGAGATTTATTAGAATATTTTTAAGCATACTCTTGTTCTGCTCATATATCTTTATTACAACTCTATTTAATAAAACTGAAAATGAAAATATGCGACAAACATTTAAACCCTCGGTAATTGATGTAAATGATGGAAGTTAGGTTCCAATAATGAAGTTCCATTGCTAGTCTGGGTATGCTTAAGGGATTGGATATAAACTTGAGTTTCATATATTATAATAATCGTTCCGACACACGAGTCAAAAGTTATGACCGTTTAAAGTTACAAATCCGAATTATCAAAAATTTTCATTTTAAAACTGTGAAGAGTAACACTACTCTTAATTTTTTTCTTCTCATTTTTTTCATTAGGATCATTAAATTATTTGTATTATATTGAGATTTATTAGAATATTTTTAAGAATACTCTTGTTCTGCTCATATATCTTTATTACAACTCTATTTAATAAAACTGAAAATGAAAATATGCGACAAACATTTAAACCCTCGGTAATTGATGTAAATGATGGAAGTTAGGTTCCAATAATGAAGTTCCATTGCTAGTCTGGGTATGCTTAAGGGATTGGATATAAACTTGAGTTTCATATATTATAATAGTCGTTCCGACACACGAGTCAAAAGTTATGACCGTTTAAAGTTACAAATCCGAATTATCAAACATTTTCATTTTAAAACTGTGAAGAGTAACACTACTCTTATTTTTTTCTTCTCATTTTTTTCATTAGGATCATTAAATTATTTGTATTATATTGAGATTTTTTAGAATATTTTTAAGAATACTCTTGTTCTGCTCATATATCTTTATTACAACTCTATTTAATAAAACTGAAAATGAAAATATGCGACAAACATTTAAACCCTCGGTAATTGATGTAAATGATGGAAGTTAGGTTCCAATAATGAAGTTCCATTGCTAGTCTGGGTATGCTTAAGGGATTGGATATAAACTTGAGTTTCATATATTATAATAGTCGTTCCGACACACGAGTCAAAAGTTATGACCGTTTAAAGTTACAAATCCGAATTATCAAACATTTTCATTTTAAAACTGTGAAGAGTAACACTACTCTTATTTTTTTCTTCTCATTTTTTTCATTAGGATCATTAAATTATTTGTATTATATTGAGATTTATTAGAATATTTTTAAGCATACTCTTGTTCTGCTCATATATCTTTATTACAACTCTATTTAATAAAACTGAAAATGAAAATATGCGACAAACATTTAAACCCTCGGTAATTGATGTAAATGATGGAAGTTAGGTTCCAATAATGAAGTTCCATTGCTAGTCTGGGTATGCTTAAGGGATTGGATATAAACTTGAGTTTCATATATTATAATAGTCGTTCCGACACACGAGTCAAAAGTTATGACCGTTTAAAGTTACAAATCCGAATTATCAAACATTTTCATTTTAAAACTGTGAAGAGTAACACTACTCTTATTTTTTTCTTCTCATTTTTTTCATTAGGATCATTAAATTATTTGTATTATATTGAGATTTATTATAATATTTTTAAGCATACTCTTGTTCTGCTCATATATCTTCATTACAAATCTTTTGAATAAAACTGAAAAAGAGATTATGGGACAAACATTTAAACCCTCGGTAAGTGATGTAAATGATGGAAGTTAGATTCTAATAATGAAGTTCCATTGCTAGTTTGGGTATGATTATGGGATTCGATACAAGCTTGAGTTTAATATATTATAATAGTCGTTTCGACACACGAGTCAAAAGTTATGACCGTTTAAAGTTACAAATCCGAATTATCAAACATTTTCATTTTAAAACTGTGAAGAGTAACACTACTCTTATTTTTTTTCTTCTCATTTTTTTCATTAGGATCATTAAATTATTTGTATTATATTGAGATTTATTAGAATATTTTTAAGCATACTCTTGTTCTGCTCATATATCTTTATTACAACTCTATTTAATAAAACTGAAAATGAAAATATGCGACAAACATTTAAACCCTCGGTAATTGATGTAAATGATGGAAGTTAGGTTCCAATAATGAAGTTCCATTGCTAGTCTGGGTATGCTTAAGGGATTGGATATAAACTTGAGTTTCATATATTATAATAATCGTTCCGACACACGAGTCAAAAGTTATGACCGTTTAAAGTTACAAATCCGAATTATCAAAAATTTTCATTTTAAAACTGTGAAGAGTAACACTACTCTTAATTTTTTTCTTCTCATTTTTTTCATTAGGATCATTAAATTATTTGTATTATATTGAGATTTATTAGAATATTTTTAAGAATACTCTTGTTCTGCTCATATATCTTTATTACAACTCTATTTAATAAAACTGAAAATGAAAATATGCGACAAACATTTAAACCCTCGGTAATTGATGTAAATGATGGAAGTTAGGTTCCAATAATGAAGTTCCATTGCTAGTCTGGGTATGCTTAAGGGATTGGATATAAACTTGAGTTTCATATATTATAATAGTCGTTCCGACACACGAGTCAAAAGTTATGACCGTTTAAAGTTACAAATCCGAATTATCAAACATTTTCATTTTAAAACTGTGAAGAGTAACACTACTCTTATTTTTTTCTTCTCATTTTTTTCATTAGGATCATTAAATTATTTGTATTATATTGAGATTTTTTAGAATATTTTTAAGAATACTCTTGTTCTGCTCATATATCTTTATTACAACTCTATTTAATAAAACTGAAAATGAAAATATGCGACAAACATTTAAACCCTCGGTAATTGATGTAAATGATGGAAGTTAGGTTCCAATAATGAAGTTCCATTGCTAGTCTGGGTATGCTTAAGGGATTGGATATAAACTTGAGTTTCATATATTATAATAGTCGTTCCGACACACGAGTCAAAAGTTATGACCGTTTAAAGTTACAAATCCGAATTATCAAACATTTTCATTTTAAAACTGTGAAGAGTAACACTACTCTTATTTTTTTCTTCTCATTTTTTTCATTAGGATCATTAAATTATTTGTATTATATTGAGATTTATTAGAATATTTTTAAGCATACTCTTGTTCTGCTCATATATCTTTATTACAACTCTATTTAATAAAACTGAAAATGAAAATATGCGACAAACATTTAAACCCTCGGTAATTGATGTAAATGATGGAAGTTAGGTTCCAATAATGAAGTTCCATTGCTAGTCTGGGTATGCTTAAGGGATTGGATATAAACTTGAGTTTCATATATTATAATAGTCGTTCCGACACACGAGTCAAAAGTTATGACCGTTTAAAGTTACAAATCCGAATTATCAAACATTTTCATTTTAAAACTGTGAAGAGTAACACTACTCTTATTTTTTTCTTCTCATTTTTTTCATTAGGATCATTAAATTATTTGTATTATATTGAGATTTATTATAATATTTTTAAGCATACTCTTGTTCTGCTCATATATCTTCATTACAAATCTTTTGAATAAAACTGAAAAAGAGATTATGTGACAAACATTTAAACCCTCGGTAAGTGATGTAAATGATGGAAGTTAGATTCTAATAATGAAGTTCCATTGCTAGTTTGGGTATGATTATGGGATTCGATACAAGCTTGAGTTTAATATATTATAATAGTCGTTTCGACACACGAGTCAAAAGTTATGACCGTTTAAAGTTACAAATCCGAATTATCAAACATTTTCATTTTAAAACTGTGAAGAGTAACACTACTCTTATTTTTTTTCTTCTCATTTTTTTCATTAGGATCATTAAATTATTTGTATTATATTGAGATTTATTAGAATATTTTTAAGCATACTCTTGTTCTGCTCATATATCTTTATTACAACTCTACTTAATAAAACTGAAAATGAAAATATGCGACAAACATTTAAACCCTCGGTAATTGATGTAAATGATGGAAGTTATGTTCGAATAATGAAGTTCCATTGCTAGTCTAGGTATGATTATGGGATTGGATACAAGCTTGAGTTTCATATATTATAATAGTCGTTCCGACACACGAGTCAAAAGTTTTAACCGTTTAAAGTTACAAATCCGAATTATCAAACATTTTCATTTTAAAACTGTGAAGAGTAACACTACTCTTATTTTTTTTCTTCTCATTTTTTTCATTAGGATCATTAAATTATTTGTATTATATTGAGATTTATTAGAATAGTTTTAAGCATACTCTTGTTTTGCTCATATATCTTTATTACAACTCTATTTAATAAAACTGAAAATGAAAATATGCGACAAACATTTAAATCCTCGGTAATTGATGTAAATGATGGAAGTTAGGTTCGAATAATGAAGTTCCATTGCTAGTCTGGGTATGCATAAGGGATTGGATATAAGCTTGAGTTTCATATATTATAATAGTTGTTCCGACACACGAGTCAAAAGTTATGACCGTTTAAAGTTACAAATCCAAATTATCAAACATTTTCATTTCAAAACTGTGAAGAGTAACACTACTCTTATTTTTTTTTTTCTCATTTTTTTCATTAGGATCATTAAATTATTTGTATTATATTGAGATTTATTAGAATATTTTTAAGCATACTCTTGTTCTGCTCATATATCTTTATTACAACTCTATTTAATAAAACTGAAAATGAAAATATGCGACAAACATTTAAACTCTCGGTAATTGATGTAAATGATGGAAGTTAGGTTCGAATAATGAAGTTCCACTGCTAGTCTGGGTATGCATAAGGGATTGGATATAAGCTTGAGTTTCATATATTATAATAGTCGTTCCGACACACGAGTCAAAAGTTTTAACCGTTTAAAGTTACAAATCCGAATTATCAAACATTTTCATTTTAAAACTGTGAAGAGTAACACTACTCTTATTTTTTTTCTTCTCATTTTTTTCATTAGGATCATTAAATTATTTGTATTATATTGAGATTTATTAGAATATTTTTACGTATACTCTTGTTCTGCTCATATATCTTTATTACAACTCTATTTAATAAAACTGAAAATGAAAATATGCGACAAACATTTAAACCCTTGGTAAATGATGTAAATGATGGAAATTTGGTTCGAATAATGAAGTTCCATTGCTAGGCTAGGTATGATTATGAGATTCGATACAAGCTTGAGTTTAATATATTATAATAGTCGTTTCGACACACGAGTTAAAAGTTTTGACCGTTTAAAGGTACAAATCAGATTTATCAAACATTTTGATTTTAAAACTATGAAGAGTAGCATTCCTCTTTTTTTCTCATTTTTTTCATTAGGATCATTAAATTATTTGTATTATATTGAGATTTATTATAATATTTTTAAGCATACTCTTGTTCTGCTCATATATCTTTATTACAACTCTTTTGAATAAAACTAAAAATGAAAATATGCGACAAACATTTAAACCCTCGGTAAGTGATGGAAGTTAACTTCGAATAATGAAGTTCCATTGCTAGTCTAGGTATGATTATTGGATTCGATACAAGCTTGAGTTTGAGATATTATAATATTCGTTCTGACACACGAGTCAAAAGTTATGACCGTTTAAAGGTACAAATAAGAATTATCAAACATTTTGATTTTAAAACTATGAAGAGTAGCATTTCTCTTTTTTTTCTTATTTTTTCCTTAGGATCATTAAATTATTTGTATTATATTTAGATTTATAATAATATTTTTAAGCAAAATCTTGTTCTGCTCATATATCTTTATTACAAATCTTTTGAATAAAACTGAAAAAGAAATTATGCGACAAACATTTAAACCCTCGGTAAGTGATGTAAATGATGGAAGTTAGGTTCTAATAATGAAGTTCCATTGCTAGTTTGGGTATGATTATGGGATTCGATACAAGCTTGAGTTTAATATATTATAATAGTCGTTTCGACACACGAGTCAAAAGTTATGACCGTTTAAAGTTACAAATCCGAATTATCAAACATTTTCATTTTAAAACTGTGAAGAGTAACACTACTCTTATTTTTTTTCTTCTCATTTTTTTCATTAGGATCATTAAATTATTTGTATTATATTTAGATTTATTAGAATATTTTTAAGCATACTCTTGTTCTGCTCATATATCTTTATTACAACTCTATTTAATAAAACTGAAAATGAAAATATGCGACAAACATTTAAACCCTCGGTAATTGATGTAAATGATGGAATTTAGGTTCGAATAATGAAGTTCCATTTTTAGTCTAGGTATGATTATGGGATTGGATACAAGCTTGAGTTTCATATATTATAATAGTCGTTCCGACACACGAGTCAAAAGTTATGACCGTTTAAAGTTACAAATCCGAATTATCAAACATTTTCATTTTAAAACTATGAAGAGTAACACAACTCTTATTTTTTTTCTTCTCATTTTTTTCATTAGGATCATTAAATTATTTGTATTATATTGAGATTTATTAGAATATTTTTAAGCATACTCTTGTTCTGCTCATATATCTTTATTACAACTCTATTTAATAAAACTGAAAATGAAAATATGCGACAAACATTTAAACCCTCGGTAATTGATGTAAATGATGGAAGTTAGGTTCCAATAATGAAGTTCCATTGCTAGTCTGGGTATGCTTAAGGGATTGGATATAAACTTGAGTTTCATATATTATAATAATCGTTCCGACACACGAGTCAAAAGTTATGACCGTTTAAAGTTACAAATCCGAATTATCAAAAATTTTCATTTTAAAACTGTGAAGAGTAACACTACTCTTATTTTTTTTCTTCTCATTTTTTTCATTAGGATCATTAAATTATTTGTATTATATTGAGATTTATTAGAATATTTTTAAGCATACTCTTGTTCTGCTCATATATCTTTATTACAACTCTATTTAATAAAACTGAAAATGAAAATATGCGACAAACATTTAAACCCTCGGTAATTGATGTAAATGATGGAAGTTAGGTTCGAATAATGAAGTTCCATTTTTAGTCTAGGTATGATTATGGGATTGGATACAAGCTTGAGTTTCATATATTATAATAGTCGTTCCGACACACGAGTCAAAAGTTATGACCGTTTAAAGTTACAAATCCGAATTATCAAACATTTTCATTTTAAAACTATGAAGAGTAACACAACTCTTATTTTTTTTCTTCTCATTTTTTTCATTAGGATCATTAAATTATTTGTATTATATTGAGATTTATTAGAATATTTTTAAGCATACTCTTGTTCTGCTCATATATCTTTATTACAACTCTATTTAATAAAACTGAAAATGAAAATATGCGACAAACATTTAAACCCTCGGTAATTGATGTAAATGATGGAAGTTAGGTTCCAATAATGAAGTTCCATTGCTAGTCTGGGTATGCTTAAGGGATTGGATATAAACTTGAGTTTCATATATTATAATAATCGTTCCGACACACGAGTCAAAAGTTATGACCGTTTAAAGTTACAAATCCGAATTATCAAAAATTTTCATTTTAAAACTGTGAAGAGTAACACTACTCTTAATTTTTTTCTTCTCATTTTTTTCATTAGGATCATTAAATTATTTGTATTATATTGAGATTTATTAGAATATTTTTAAGAATACTCTTGTTCTGCTCATATATCTTTATTACAACTCTATTTAATAAAACTGAAAATGAAAATATGCGACAAACATTTAAACCCTCGGTAATTGATGTAAATGATGGAAGTTAGGTTCCAATAATGAAGTTCCATTGCTAGTCTGGGTATGCTTAAGGGATTGGATATAAACTTGAGTTTCATATATTATAATAGTCGTTCCGACACACGAGTCAAAAGTTATGACCGTTTAAAGTTACAAATCCGAATTATCAAACATTTTCATTTTAAAACTGTGAAGAGTAACACTACTCTTATTTTTTTCTTCTCATTTTTTTCATTAGGATCATTAAATTATTTGTATTATATTGAGATTTATTATAATATTTTTAAGCATACTCTTGTTCTGCTCATATATCTTTATTACAACTCTATTTAATAAAACTTAAAGTGAAAATATGCGACAAATATTTAAATTCTCGGTAATTGATGTAAATGATGGAAGTTAGGTTCGAATAATGAAGTTCCACTGCTAGTCTGGGTATGCATAAGGGATTGGATACAAGCTTGAGTTTCATATATTTTAATAGTCGTTCCGACACACGAGTCAAAAGTTATGACCGTTTAAAGTTACAAATCCGAATTATCAAACATTTTCATTTTAAAACTGTGAAGAGTAACACTACTCTTATTTTTTTTCTTCTCATTTTTTTCATTAGGATCATTAAATTATTTGTATTATATTGAGATTTATTAGAATATTTTTAAGCATACTCTTGTTCTGCTCATATATCTTTATTACAACTCTATTTAATAAAACTGACAATGAAAATATGCGACAAACATTTAAACCCTCGGTAAGTGATGTAAATGATGGATGTTAGGTTCTAATAATGAAGTTCCATTGCTAGGCTAGGTATGATTATTGGATTCGATACGAGCTTGAGTTTCATATATTATAATAGTCGTTTCGACACACGAGTTAAAAGTTATGACCGTTTAAAGGTACAAATCAGATTTATCAAACATTTTGATTTTTAAAATATGAAGAGTAGCATACCTCTTTTTTTCTCATTTTTTTCATTAGGAACATTAAATTATTTGTATTATATTGAGATTTATTAGAATATTTTTAAGCATACTCTTATTCTGCTCATATATATTTATTACAACCCTATTTAATAAAACTGAAAATGAAAATATGCGATAAACATTTAAACGCTCGGTAAGTGATGTAAATGATGGAAGTTAGGTTCGAATAATGAAGTTCCATTGCTAGGCTAGGTATGATTATGAGATTCGATACAAGCTTGAGTTTAATATATTATAATAGTCGTTTCGACACACGAGTTAAAAGTTTTGACCGTTTAAAGGTACAAATCAGATTTATCAAACATTTTGATTTTAAAACTATGAAGAGTAGCATTCCTCTTTTTTTCTCATTTTTTTCATTAGGATCATTAAATTATTTGTATTATATTGAGATTTATTATAATATTTTTAAGCATACTCTTGTTCTGCTCATATATCTTTATTACAACTCTTTTGAATAAAACTAAAAATGAAAATATGCGACAAACATTTAAACCCTCGGTAAGTGATGTAAATGATGGAAGTTAACTTCGAATAATGAAGTTCCATTGCTAGTCTAGGTATGATTATTGGATTCGATACAAGCTTGAGTTTGAGATATTATAATAGTCGTTCTGATACACGAGTCAAAAGTTATGACCGTTTAAAGGTACAAATAAGAATTATCAAACATTTTGATTTTAAAACTATGAAGAGTAGCATTTCTCTTTTTTTTCTTATTTTTTTCCTTAGGATCATTAAATTATTTGTATTATATTTAGATTTATAATAATATTTTTAAGCAAAATCTTGTTATGCTCATATATCTTTATTACAAATCTGTTGAATAAAACTGAAAAAGAAATTATGCGACAAACATTTAAACCCTCGGTAGGTGATGTAAATGATGGA
This sequence comes from Hippophae tibetana, assembly GCA_037013495.1. Lineage (NCBI taxonomy): Eukaryota > Viridiplantae > Streptophyta > Magnoliopsida > Rosales > Elaeagnaceae > Hippophae > Hippophae tibetana. The sequence continues at coordinate 2,722,779 of JAZDXN010000027.1, read as the reverse complement.
AGTTAGGTTCTAATAATGAAGTTCCATTGCTAGTTTGGGTATGATTATGGGATTCGATACAAGCTTGAGTTTAATATATTATAATAGTCGTTTCGACACACGAGTCAAAAGTTATGACCGTTTAAAGTTACAAATCCGAATTATCAAACATTTTCATTTTAAAACTGTGAAGAGTAACACCACTCTTATTTTTTTTCTTCTCATTTTTTTCATTAGCATCATTAAATTATTTGTATTATATTGAGATTTATTAGAATATTTTTAAGAATACTCTTGTTCTGCTCATATATCTTTATTACAACTCTATTTAATAAAACTGAAAATGAAAATATGCGACAAACATTTAAACCCTCGGTAATTGAAGTAAATGATGGAAGTTAGGTTCCAATAATGAAGTTCCATTGCTAGTCTGGGTATGCTTAAGGGATTGGATATAAACTTGAGTTTCATATATTATAATAGTCGTTCCGACACACGAGTCAAAAGGTATGACCGTTTAAAGTTACAAATCCGAATTATCAAACATTTTCATTTTAAAACTGTGAAGAGTAACAGTACTCTTATTTTTTTCTTCTCATTTTTTTCATTAGGATCATTAAATTATTTGTATTATATTGAGATTTATTATAATATTTTTAAGCATACTCTTGTTCTGCTCATATATCTTTATTACAACTCTATTTAATAAAACTGAAAATGAAAATATGCGACAAACATTTAAACCCTCGGTAATTGATGTAAATGATGGAAGTTAGGTTCCAATAATGAAGTTCCATTGCTAGTCTGGGTATGCTTAAGGGATTGGATATAAACTTGAGTTTCATATATTATAATAGTCGTTCCGACACACGAGTCAAAAGTTATGACCGTTTAAAGTTACAAATCCGAATTATCAAACATTTTCATTTTAAAACTGTGAAGAGTAACACTACTCTTATTTTTTTCTTCTCATTTTTTTCATTAGGATCATTAAATTATTTGTATTATATTGAGATTTATTAGAATATTTTTAAGCATACTCTTGTTCTGCTCATATATCTTTATTACAACTCTATTTAATAAAACTTAAAATGAAAATATGCGACAAATATTTAAATTCTCGGTAATTGATGTAAATGATGGAAGTTAGGTTCGAATAATGAAGTTCCACTGCTAGTCTGGGTAAGCATAAGGGATTGGATACAAGCTTGAGTTTCATATATTTTAATAGTCGTTCCGACACACGAGTCAAAAGTTATGACCGTTTAAAGTTACAAATCCGAATTATCAAACATTTTCATTTTAAAACTGTGAAGAGTAACACTACTCTTATTTTTTTTCTTCTCATTTTTTTCATTAGGATCATTAAATTATTTGTATTATATTGAGATTTATTAGAATATTTTTAAGCATACTCTTGTTCTGCTCATATATCTTTATTACAACTCTATTTAATAAAACTGAAAATGAAAATATGCGACAAACATTTAAACCCTCGGTAAGTGATGTAAATGATGGATGTTAGGTTCTAATAATGAAGTTCCATTGCTAGGCTAGGTATGATTATTGGATTCGATACGAGCTTGAGTTTCATATATTATAATAGTCGTTTCGACACACGAGTTAAAAGTTATGACCGTTTAAAGGTACAAATCAGATTTATCAAACATTTTGATTTTTAAAATATGAAGAGTAGCATACCTCTTTTTTTCTCATTTTTTTCATTAGGAACATTAAATTATTTGTATTATATTGAGATTTATTAGAATATTTTTAAGCATACTCTTATTCTGCTCATATATATTTATTACAACCCTATTTAATAAAACTGAAAATGAAAATATGCGATAAACATTTAAACGCTCGGTAAGTGATGTAAATGATGGAAGTTAGGTTCGAATAATGAAGTTCCATTGCTAGGCTAGGTATGATTATGAGATTCGATACAAGCTTGAGTTTAATATATTATAATAGTCGTTTCGACACACGAGTTAAAAGTTTTGACCGTTTAAAGGTACAAATCAGATTTATCAAACATTTTGATTTTAAAACTATGAAGAGTAGCATTCCTCTTTTTTTCTCATTTTTTTCATTAGGATCATTAAATTATTTGTATTATATTGAGATTTATTATAATATTTTTAAGCATACTCTTGTTCTGCTCATATATCTTTATTACAACTCTTTTGAATAAAACTAAAAATGAAAATATGCGACAAACATTTAAACCCTCGGTAAGTGATGTAAATGATGGAAGTTAACTTCGAATAATGAAGTTCCATTGCTAGTCTAGGTATGATTATTGGATTCGATACAAGCTTGAGTTTGAGATATTATAATAGTCGTTCTGATACACGAGTCAAAAGTTATGACCGTTTAAAGGTACAAATAAGAATTATCAAACATTTTGATTTTAAAACTATGAAGAGTAGCATTTCTCTTTTTTTTCTTATTTTTTTCCTTAGGATCATTAAATTATTTGTATTATATTTAGATTTATAATAATATTTTTAAGCAAAATCTTGTTATGCTCATATATCTTTATTACAAATCTGTTGAATAAAACTGAAAAAGAAATTATGCGACAAACATTTAAACCCTCGGTAGGTGATGTAAATGATGGAAGTTAGGTTCTAATAATGAAGTTCCATTGCTAGTTTGGGTATGATTATGGGATTCGATACAAGCTTGAGTTTAATATATTATAATAGTCGTTTCGACACACGAGTCAAAAGTTATGACCGTTTAAAGTTACAAATCCGAATTATCAAACATTTTCATTTTAAAACTGTGAAGAGTAACACCACTCTTATTTTTTTTCTTCTCATTTTTTTCATTAGCATCATTAAATTATTTGTATTATATTGAGATTTATTAGAATATTTTTAAGAATACTCTTGTTCTGCTCATATATCTTTATTACAACTCTATTTAATAAAACTGAAAATGAAAATATGCGACAAACATTTAAACCCTCGGTAATTGAAGTAAATGATGGAAGTTAGGTTCCAATAATGAAGTTCCATTGCTAGTCTGGGTATGCTTAAGGGATTGGATATAAACTTGAGTTTCATATATTATAATAGTCATTCCGACACACGAGTCAAAAGGTATGACCGTTTAAAGTTACAAATCCGAATTATCAAACATTTTCATTTTAAAACTGTGAAGAGTAACAGTACTCTTATTTTTTTCTTCTCATTTTTTTCATTAGGATCATTAAATTATTTGTATTATATTGAGATTTATTATAATATTTTTAAGCATACTCTTGTTCTGCTCATATATCTTTATTACAACTCTATTTAATAAAACTGAAAATGAAAATATGCGACAAACATTTAAACCCTCGGTAATTGATGTAAATGATGGAAGTTAGGTTCCAATAATGAAGTTCCATTGCTAGTCTGGGTATGCTTAAGGGATTGGATATAAACTTGAGTTTCATATATTATAATAGTCGTTCCGACACACGAGTCAAAAGTTATGACCGTTTAAAGTTACAAATCCGAATTATCAAACATTTTCATTTTAAAACTGTGAAGAGTAACACTACTCTTATTTTTTTCTTCTCATTTTTTTCATTAGGATCATTAAATTATTTGTATTATATTGAGATTTATTAGAATATTTTTAAGCATACTCTTGTTCTGCTCATATATCTTTATTACAACTCTATTTAATAAAACTTAAAATGAAAATATGCGACAAATATTTAAATTCTCGGTAATTGATGTAAATGATGGAAGTTAGGTTCGAATAATGAAGTTCCACTGCTAGTCTGGGTAAGCATAAGGGATTGGATACAAGCTTGAGTTTCATATATTTTAATAGTCGTTCCGACACACGAGTCAAAAGTTATGACCGTTTAAAGTTACAAATCCGAATTATCAAACATTTTCATTTTAAAACTGTGAAGAGTAACACTACTCTTATTTTTTTTCTTCTCATTTTTTTCATTAGGATCATTAAATTATTTGTATTATATTGAGATTTATTAGAATATTTTTAAGCATACTCTTGTTCTGCTCATATATCTTTATTACAACTCTATTTAATAAAACTGAAAATGAAAATATGCGACAAACATTTAAACCCTCGGTAAGTGATGTAAATGATGGATGTTAGGTTCTAATAATGAAGTTCCATTGCTAGGCTAGGTATGATTATTGGATTCGATACGAGCTTGAGTTTCATATATTATAATAGTCGTTTCGACACACGAGTTAAAAGTTATGACCGTTTAAAGGTACAAATCAGATTTATCAAACATTTTGATTTTTAAAATATGAAGAGTAGCATACCTCTTTTTTTCTCATTTTTTTCATTAGGAACATTAAATTATTTGTATTATATTGAGATTTATTAGAATATTTTTAAGCATACTCTTATTCTGCTCATATATATTTATTACAACCCTATTTAATAAAACTGAAAATGAAAATATGCGATAAACATTTAAACGCTCGGTAAGTGATGTAAATGATGGAAGTTAGGTTCGAATAATGAAGTTCCATTGCTAGGCTAGGTATGATTATGAGATTCGATACAAGCTTGAGTTTAATATATTATAATAGTCGTTTCGACACACGAGTTAAAAGTTTTGACCGTTTAAAGGTACAAATCAGATTTATCAAACATTTTGATTTTAAAACTATGAAGAGTAGCATTCCTCTTTTTTTCTCATTTTTTTCATTAGGATCATTAAATTATTTGTATTATATTGAGATTTATTATAATATTTTTAAGCATACTCTTGTTCTGCTCATATATCTTTATTACAACTCTTTTGAATAAAACTAAAAATGAAAATATGCGACAAACATTTAAACCCTCGGTAAGTGATGTAAATGATGGAAGTTAACTTCGAATAATGAAGTTCCATTGCTAGTCTAGGTATGATTATTGGATTCGATACAAGCTTGAGTTTGAGATATTATAATAGTCGTTCTGATACACGAGTCAAAAGTTATAACCGTTTAAAGGTACAAATAAGAATTATCAAACATTTTGATTTTAAAACTATGAAGAGTAGCATTTCTCTTTTTTTTCTTATTTTTTTCCTTAGGATCATTAAATTATTTGTATTATATTTAGATTTATAATAATATTTTTAAGCAAAATCTTGTTATGCTCATATATCTTTATTACAAATCTGTTGAATAAAACTGAAAAAGAAATTATGCGACAAACATTTAAACCCTCGGTAGGTGATGTAAATGATGGAAGTTAGGTTCTAATAATGAAGTTCCATTGCTAGTTTGGGTATGATTATGGGATTCGATACAAGCTTGAGTTTAATATATTATAATAGTCGTTTCGACACACGAGTCAAAAGTTATGACCGTTTAAAGTTACAAATCCGAATTATCAAACATTTTCATTTTAAAACTGTGAAGAGTAACACCACTCTTATTTTTTTTCTTCTCATTTTTTTCATTAGCATCATTAAATTATTTGTATTATATTGAGATTTATTAGAATATTTTTAAGAATACTCTTGTTCTGCTCATATATCTTTATTACAACTCTATTTAATAAAACTGAAAATGAAATATGCGACAAATATTTAAACCCTCGGTAATTGAAGTAAATGATGGAAGTTAGGTTCCAATAATGAAGTTCCATTGCTAGTCTGGGTATGCTTAAGGGATTGGATATAAACTTGAGTTTCATATATTATAATAGTCGTTCCGACACACGAGTCAAAAGTTATGACCGTTTAAAGTTACAAATCCGAATTATCAAACATTTTCATTTTAAAACTGTGAAGAGTAACAGTACTCTTATTTTTTTCTTCTCATTTTTTTCATTAGGATCATTAAATTATTTGTATTATATTGAGATTTATTATAATATTTTTAAGCATACTCTTGTTCTTCTCATATATCTTTATTACAACTCTATTTAATAAAACTGAAAATGAAAATATGCGACAAACATTTAAACCCTCGCTAATTGATGTAAATGATGGAAGTTAGGTTCGAATAATGAAGTTCCATTGCTAGTCTAGGTATGATTATGGGATTGGATACAAGCTTGAGTTTCATATATTATAATAGTCGTTCCGACACACGAGTCAAAAGTTATGACCGTTTAAAGTTACAAATCCGAATTATCAAACATTTTCATTTTAAAACTGTGAAGAGTAACACTACTCTTATTTTTTTTCTTCTCATTTTTTTCATTAGGATCATTAAATTATTTGTATTATATTGAGATTTATTAGAATATTTTTAAGCATACTCTTATTCTGCTCATATATATTTATTACAACCCTATTTAATAAAACTGAAAATGAAAATATGCGATAAACATTTAAACGCTCGGTAAGTGATGTAAATGATGGAAGTTAGGTTCGAATAATGAAGTTCCATTGCTAGGCTAGGTATGATTATTGGATTCGATACGAGCTTGAGTTTAATATATTATAATAGTCGTTTCGACACACGAGTTAAAAGTTTTGACCGTTTAAAGGTACAAATCAGATTTATCAAACATTTTGATTTTAAAACTATGAAGAGTAGCATTCCTCTTTTTTTCTCATTTTTTTCATTAGGATCATTAAATTATTTGTATTATATTGAGATTTATTATAATATTTTTAAGCATACTCTTGTTCTGCTCATATATCTTTATTACAACTCTTTTGAATAAAACTAAAAATGAAAATATGCGACAAACATTTAAACCCTCGGTAAGTGATGTAAATGATGGAAGTTAACTTCGAATAATGAAGTTCCATTGCTAGTCTAGGTATGATTATTGGATTCGATACAAGCTTGAGTTTGAGATATTATAATAGTCGTTCTGACACACGAGTCAAAAGTTATGACCGTTTAAAGGTACAAATAAGAATTATCAAACATTTTGATTTTAAAACTATGAAGAGTAGCATTTCTCTTTTTTTTTCTTATTTTTTTTCCTTAGGATCATTAAATTATTTGTATTATATTTAGATTTATAATAATATTTTTAAGCAAAATCTTGTTATGCTCATATATCTTTATTACAAATCTTTTGAATAAAACTGAAAAAGAAATTATGCGACAAACATTTAAACCCTCGGTAGGTGATGTAAATGATGGAAGTTAGGTTCTAATAATGAAGTTCCATTGCTAGTTTCGGTATGATTATGGGATTCGATACAAGCTTGAGTTTAATATATTATAATAGTCGTTTCGACACACGAGTCAAAAGTTATGACCGTTTAAAGTTACAAATCCGAATTATCAAACATTTTCATTTTAAAACTGTGAAGAGTAACACTACTCTTATTTTTTTTCTTCTCATTTTTTTCATTAGGATCATTAAATTATTTGTATTATATTGAGATTTATTAGAATATTTTTAAGAATACTCTTGTTCTGCTCATATATCTTTATTACAACTCTATTTAATAAAACTGAAAATGAAAATATGCGACAAACATTTAAACCCTCGGTAATTGATGTAAATGATGGAAGTTAGGTTCCAATAATGAAGTTCCATTGCTAGTCTGGGTATGCTTAAGGGATTGGATATAAACTTGAGTTTCATATATTATAATAGTCGTTCCGACACACGAGTCAAAAGTTATGACCGTTTAAAGTTACAAATCCGAATTATCAAATATTTTCATTTTAAAACTGTGAAGAGTAACACTACTCTTATTTTTTTCTTCTCATTTTTTTCATTAGGATCATTAAATTATTTGTATTATATTGAGATTTATTATAATATTTTTAAGCATACTCTTGTTCTGCTCATATATCTTTATTACAACTCTATTTAATAAAACTGAAAATGAAAATATGCGACAAACATTTAAACCCTCGCTAATTGATGTAAATGATGGAAGTTAGGTTCGAATAATGAAGTTCCATTGCTAGTCTAGGTATGATTATGGGATTGGATACAAGCTTGAGTTTCATATATTATAATAGTCGTTCCGACACACGAGTCAAAAGTTATGACCGTTTAAAGTTACAAATCCGAATTATCAAACATTTTCATTTTAAAACTGTGAAGAGTAACACTACTCTTATTTTTTTTCTTCTCATTTTTTTCATTAGGATCATTAAATTATTTGTATTATATTGAGATTTATTAGAATATTTTTAAGCATACTCTTGTTCTGCTCATATATCTTTATTACAACTCTATTTAATAAAACTGAAAATGAAAATATGCGACAAACATTTAAACCCTCGGTAAGTGATGTAAATGATGGATGTTAGGTTCTAATAATGAAGTTCCATTGCTAGTCTGGGTATGCTTAAGGGATTGGATATAAACTTGAGTTTCATATATTATAATAGTCGTTCCGACACACGAGTCAAAAGTTATGACCGTTTAAAGTTACAAATCCGAATTATCAAACATTTTCATTTTAAAACTGTGAAGAGTAACACTACTCTTATTTTTTTTCTTCTCATTTTTTTCATTAGGATCATTAAATTATTTGTATTATATTGAGATTTATTATAATATTTTTAAGCATACTCTTGTTCTTCTCATATATCTTTATTACAACTCTATTTAATAAAACTGAAAATGAAAATATGCGACAAACATTTAAACCCTCGCTAATTGATGTAAATGATGGAAGTTAGGTTCGAATAATGAAGTTCCATTGCTAGGCTAGGTATGATTATTGGATTCGATACGAGCTTGAGTTTCATATATTATAATAGTCGTTTCGACACACGAGTTAAAAGTTATGACCGTTTAAAGCTACAAATCAGATTTATCAAACATTTTGATTTTAAAAATATGAAGAGTAGCATACCTCTTTTTTTCTCATTTTTTTCATTAGGAACATTAAATTATTTGTATTATATTGAGATTTATTAGAATATTTTTAAGCATACTCTTATTCTGCTCATATATATTTATTACAACCCTATTTAATAAAACTGAAAATGAAAATATGCGATAAACATTTAAACGCTCGGTAAGTGATGTAAATGATGGAAGTTAGGTTCGAATAATGAAGTTCCATTGCTAGGCTAGGTATGATTATGAGATTCGATACAAGCTTGAGTTTAATATATTATAATAGTCGTTTCGACACACGAGTAAAAAGTTTTGACCGTTTAAAGGTACAAATCAGATTTATCAAACATTTTGATTTTAAAACTATGAAGAGTAGCATTCCTCTTTTTTTCTCATTTTATTCATTAGGATCATTAAATTATTTGTATTATATTGAGATTTATTATAATATTTTTAAGCATACTTATGTTCTGCTCATATATCTTTATTACAACTCTTTTGAATAAAACTAAAAAAGAAATTATGCGACAAACATTTAAACCCTCGGTAAGTGATGTAAATGATGGAAGTTAGGTTCTAATAATGAAGTTCCATTGCTAGTTTGGGTATGATTATGGGATTCGATACAAGCTTGAGTTTAATATATTATAATAGTCGTTTCGACACACGAGTCAAAAGTTATGACCGTTTAAAGTTACAAATCCGAATTATCAAACATTTTCATTTTAAAACTGTGAAGAGTAACACTACTCTTATTTTTTTCTTCTCATTTTTTTCATTAGGATCATTAAATTATTTGTATTATATTGAGTTTTATTAGAATATTTTTAAGCATACTTCTATTCTGCTCATATATCTTTATTACAACTCTATTTAATAAAACTGAAAATGAAAATATGCGACGAACATTTAAACCCTCGGTAAGTGATGTAAATGATGGAAGTTAGGTTCTAGTAATGAAGTTTCATTGCTAGTCTGGGTATGATTATGGGATTCGACACAAGCTTGAGTTTAATATATTATAATAGTCGTTCCGACACACGAGTTAAAAGTTATGACCGTTTAAAGTTACAAATCCGAATTATCAAATATTTTCATTTTAAAACTGTGAAGAGTAACACTACTCTTATTTTTTTTCTTCTCATTTTTTTCATTAGGATCATTAAATTATTTGTATTATATTGAGATTTATTAGAATATTTTTAAAGCATACTTCTATTCTGCTCATATATCTTTATTTCAACTCTATTTAATAAAACTGAAAATGAAAATATGCGAGAAACATTTAAACCCTCGGTAATTGATGTAAATGATGGAAGTTAGGTTCGAATAATGAAGTTCCATTGCTAGTCTGGGTATGCTTGTGGGATTGGATACAAGCTTGAGTTTCATATATTATAATAGTCGTTCCGACACACGAGTCAAAAGTTATGACCGTTTAAAGTTACAAATCCGAATTATCAAACATTTTCATTTTAAAACTGTGAAGAGTAACACTACTCTTATTTTTTTTCTTCTCATTTTTTTCATTAGTATCATTAAATTATTTGTATTTTGTTGAGATTTATTAGAATATTTTTAAGCATACTCTTGTTCTGCTCATATATCTTTATTACAACTCTATTTAATAAAACTGAAAATGAAAATTATGCGACGAACATTTAAACCCTCGGTAAGTGATGTTAAATGATGGAAGTTAGGTTCTAGTAATTGAAGTTCCATTGCTAGTCTGGGTATGATTATGGGATTCGACACAAGCTTGAGTTTAATATATTATTAATATTCGTTCCGACACACGAGTTAAAAGTTATGACCGTTTAAAGTTACAAATCCGAATTATCAAACATTTTCATTTTAAAACTGTGAAGAGTAACACTACTCTTATTTTTTTTCTTCTCATTTTTTTCATTAGGATCATTAAATTATTTGTATTATATTGAGATTATTAGAATATTTTTAAGAATACTCTTGTTCTGCTCATATATCTTTATTACAACTCTATTTAAGAAAACTGAAAATGAAAATATGCGACGAACATTTAAACCCTCAGTAATTGATGTAAATGATGGAAGGTAGGTCCATAATGAAGTTCCATTGCTAGTCTGGGTATGATTATGGGATTGGATACAAGCTTGGAGTTTCATATATTATAATAGTCGTTCCCGACACACGAGTCAAAAGTATGACCGTTTAAAAGTTACAAATCCGAATTATCAAACATTTTCATTTTAAAACTGTGAAGAGTAACACTACTCTTATTTTTTTCTTCTCATTTTTTTTCATTAGGATCATTAAATTAATTTGTATTATATTGAGATTTATTAGAATATTTTTAAGAATACTCTTGTTCTGCTCATATAACTTTATTACAACTCTATTTAATAAAACTGAAATGGAAAATATGCGACAAACATTTAAACCCTCGGTAATTGATGTAAATGAATGGAAGTTAGGTTCCAATAATGAAGTTCCATTGCTAGTCTGGGTATGCTTAAGGGATTGGATATAAACTTGAGTTTCATATATTATAATAGTCGTTCCGAACACACGAGTCAAAAGTTATGACCGTTTAAAGTTACAAATCCGAATTATCAAACATTTTCATTTTAAAACTGTGAAGAGTAACACTACTCTTATTTTTTTCTTCTCATTTTTTTTCATTAGGAACATTAAATTAATTTGTATTATATTGAGATTTATTATAATATTTTTAAGCATACTCTTGTTCTGCTCATATATCTTTATTACAACTCTATTTAATAAAACTGAAAATGAAAATATGCGACGAAAATTTAAACCCTCGGTAAGTGATGTAAAATGATTGGAAGTTAGGTTCTAGTAATGAAGTTCCATTGCTAGTCTGGGTATGATTATGGGATTCGACACAAGCTTGAGTTTAATATATTATAATATTCGTTCGACACACGAGTTAAAAGTTATGACCGTTTAAAGTTACAAATCCGAATTATCAAACATTTTCATTTTAAAACTGAGAAGAGTAACACTACTCTTATTTTTTTCTTCTCATTTTTTTCATTAGGATCATTAAATTATTTGTATTATATTGAGATTTATTAGAATATTTTTAAGAATACTTTTGTTCTGCTCATATATCTTTATTACAACTCTATTTAAGAAAATTGAAAATGAAAAATATGCGACGAACATTTAAACCCTCGGTAATTGATGTAAATGATGGAAGGTAGGTTCCAATAATGAAGTTCCATTGCTAGTCTGGGTATGATTATGGGATTTGGATACAAGCTTGAGTTTCATATATTATAATAGTCGTTCCGACACACGAGTCAAAAGTTATGACCGTTTAAAGTTACAAATCCGAATTATCAAACATTTTCATTTTAAAACTGTGAAGAGTAACACTACTCTTATTTTTTTTCTTCTCATTTTTTTCATTAGGATCATTAAATTATTTGTATTATATGAGATTTATTAGAATATTTTTAAGAATACTCTGTGTTCTGCTCATATATCTTTATTACAACTCTATTTAATAAAACTGAAAATGAAAATATGCGACAAACATTTAAACCCTCGGTAATTGATGTAAATGATGGAAGTTAGGTTCCAATAATGAAGTTCCATTGCTAGTCTGGGTATGCTTAAGGGATTGGATATAAACTTGAGTTTCATATATTATAATAGTCGTTCCGACACACACGAGTCAAAAGTTATGACCGTTTAAAGTTACAAATCCGAATTATCAACACATTTTCATTTTAAACTGTGAAGAGTAACACTACTCTTATTTTTTTCTTCTCATTTTTTTCATTAGGATCATTAAATTATTTGTATTATATTGAGATTTATTAGAATATTTTTAAGCATACTTCTATTCTGCTCATATATCTTTATTTCAACTCTATTTAATAAAACTGAAAATGAAAATATGCGATAAACATTTAAACCCTCGGTAATTGATGTAAATGATGGAAGTTAGGTTCGGAATAATGAAGTTCCATTGCTAGTCTGGGTATGCTTGTGGGATTGGATACAAGCTTGAGTTTCATATATTATAATAGTCGTTCCGACACACGAGTCAAAAGTTTATGACCGTTTAAAGTTACAAATCCGAATTATCAAACATTTTCATTTTAAAACTGTGAAGAGTCACACTACTCTTATTTTTTTTCTTCTCATTTTTTTCATTAGTATCATTAAATTATTTGTATTTTGTTGAGATTTATTAGAATATTTTTAAGCATACTCTTGTTCTGCTCATATATCTTATTACAACTCTATTTAATAAAACTGAAAAATGAAAATATGCGACAAACATTTAAACCCTCGCTAATTGATGTAAATGATGGAAGTTAGGTTCGAATAATGAAGTTCCTTGCTAGTCTAGGTATGATTATGGGATTGGATACAAGCTTGAGTTTCATATATTATAATAGTCGTTCCACACAACGAGTCAAAAGTTATGACCGTTTAAAGTTACAAATCCGAATTATCAAACATTTTCATTTTAAACCTGTGAAGAGTAACACTACTCTCTTTTTTTTCTTCTCATTTTTTTCATTAGGATCATTAAATTATTTGTATTATATTGAGATTTTATTAGAATATTTTTAAGAATACTCTTGTTCTGCTCATATATCTTTATTACAACCTATTTAAGAAAACTGAAAATGAAAATATGCGACGAACATTTAAACCCTCGGTAATTGATGTAAATGATGGAAGGTAGGTTCCAATAATGAAGTTCCATTGCTAGTCTGGGTATGATTATTGGGATTGGATACAAGCTTGAGTTTCATATATTATAATAGTCGTTCCGACACACGAGTCAAAAGTTATGACCGTTTAAAGTTACAAATCCGAATTATCAAACATTTTCATTTTAAAACTGTGAAGAGTAACACTACTCTTATTTTTTTTCTTCTCATTTTTTTCATTAGGATCATTAAATTATTTGTATTATATTGAGATTTATTAGAATATTTTTTAAGAATACTCTTGTTCTGCTCATATATCTTTTATTACAACTCTATTTAAGAAAACTGAAAATGAAAATATGCGACGAACATTTAAACCCTCGGTAATTGATGTAATGATGGAAGGTAGGTTCCAATAATGAAGTTCCATTGCTAGTCTGGGTATGATTATGGGATTGGATACAAGCTTGAGTTTCATATATTATAATAGTCGTTCCGACACACGAGTCAAAAGTTATGACCGTTTAAAGTTACAAATCCGAATTATCAAACATTTTCATTTTAAAACTGTGAAGAGTAACACTACTCTTATTTTTTTTCTTCTGATTTTTTTCATTAGGATCATTAAATTATTTGTATTATATTGAGATTTATTAGAATATTTTTAAGAATACTCTTGTTCTGCTCATATATCTTTATTACAAACTCTATTTAATAAAACTGAAAATGAAAATATGCGACAAACATTTAAACCCTCGGTAATTGATGTAAATGATGGAAGTTAGGTTCCAATAATGAAGTTCCATTGCTAGTCTGGGTATGCTTAAGGGATTGGATATAAACTTGAGTTTCATATATTATAATAGTCGTTCCGACCACACGAGTCAAAAAGTTATGACCGTTTAAAGTTACAAATCCGAATTATCAAACATTTTCATTTTAAAACTGTGAAGAGTAACACTACTCTTATTTTTTTCTTCTCATTTTTTTCATTAGGATCATTAAATTATTTGTATTATATTGAGATTTATTATAATAGTTTTAAGAATACTCTTGTTCTGCTCATATATCTTTATTACAACTCTATTTAATAAAACTGAAAATGAAAATATGCGACAAACATTTAAACCCTCGCTAATTGATGTAAATGATGGAAGTTAGGTTCGAATAATGAAGTTCCATTGATAGTCTAGGTATGATTATGGGATTGGATACAAGCTTGAGTTTCATATATTATAATAGTCGTTCCGACACACGAGTCAAAAGTTATGACCGTTTAAAGTTACAAATCTGAATTATCAAACATTTTCATTTTAAAACTGTGAAGAGTAACACTACTCTTATTTTTTTTCTTCTGATTTTTTTCATTAGGATCATTAAATTATTTGTATTATATTGAGATTTATTAGAATATTTTTAAGAATACTCTTGTTCTGCTCATATATCTTTATTACAACTCTATTTAATAAAACTGAAAATGAAAATATGCGACAAACATTTAAACCCTCGGTAATTGATGTAAATGATGGAAGTTAGGTTCCAATAATGAAGTTCCATTGCTAGTCTGGGTATGCTTAAGGGATTGGATATAAACTTGAGTTTCATATATTATAATAGTCGTTCCGACACACGAGTCAAAAGTTATGACCGTTTAAAGTTACAAATCCGAATTATCAAACATTTTCATTTTAAAACTGTGAAGAGTAACACTACTCTTATTTTTTTTCTTCTCATTTTTTTCATTAGGATCATTAAATTATTTGTATTATATTGAGATTTATTAGAATATTTTTAAGCATACTCTTGTTCTGCTCATATATCTTTATTACAACTCTATTTAATAAAACTGAAAATGAAAATATGCGACAAACATTTAAACCCTCGCTAATTGATGTAAATGATGGAAGTTAGGTTCGAATAATGAAGTTCCATTGCTAGTCTAGGTATGATTATGGGATTGGATACAAGCTTGAGTTTCATATATTATAATAGTCGTTCCGACACACGAGTCAAAAGTTATGACCGTTTAAAGTTACAAATCCGAATTATCAAACATTTTCATTTTAAAACTGTGAAGAGTAACACTACTCTCTTTTTTTTCTTCTCATTTTTTTTCATTAGGATCATTAAATTATTTGTATTATATTGAGATTTATTAGAATATTTTTAAGAATACTCTTGTTCTGCTCATATATCTTTATTACAACTCTATTTAAGAAAACTGAAATTGAAAATATGCGACGAACATTTAAACCCTCGGTAATTGATGTAAATGATGGAAGGTAGGTTCCAATAATGAAGTTCCATTGCTAGTCTGGGTATGATTATGGGATTGGATACAAGCTTGAGTTTCATATATTATAATAGTCGTTCCGACACACGAGTCAAAAGTTATGACCGTTTAAAGTTACAAATCCGAATTATCAAACATTTTCATTTTAAAACTGTGAAGAGTAACACTACTCTTATTTTTTTTCTTCTCATTTTTTTTCATTAGGATCATTAAATTATTTGTATTATATTGAGATTTATTAGAATATTTTTAAGAATACTCTTGTTCTGCTCATATATCTTTATTACAACTCTATTTAAGAAAACTGAAAATGAAAATATGCGACGAACATTTAAACCCTCGGTAATTGATGTAAATGATGGAAGGTAGGTTCCAATAATGAAGTTCCATTGCTAGTCTGGGTATGATTATGGTATTGGATACAAGCTTGAGTTTCATATATTATAATAGTCGTTCCGACACACGAGTCAAAAGTTATGACCGTTTAAAGTTACAAATCCGAATTATCAAACATTTTCATTTTAAAACTGTGAAGAGTAACACTACTCTTATTTTTTTTTCTTCTGATTTTTTTTCATTAGGATCATTAAATTATTTGTATTATATTGAGATTTATTAGAATATTTTTAAGAATACTCTTGTTCTGCTCATATATCTTTATTACAACTCTATTTAATAAAACTGAAAATGAAAATATGCGACAAACATTTAAACCCTCGGTAATTGATGTAAATGATGGAAGTTAGGTTCCAATAATGAAGTTCCATTGCTAGTCTGGGTATGCTTAAGGGATTGGATATAAACTTGAGTTTCATATATTATAATAGTCGTTCCGACACACGAGTCAAAAGTTATGACCGTTTAAAGTTACAAATCCGAATTATCAAACATTTTCATTTTAAAACTGTGAAGAGTAACACTACTCTTATTTTTTTCTTCTCATTTTTTTCATTAGGATCATTAAATTATTTGTATTATATTGAGATTTATTATAATAGTTTTAAGAATACTCTTGTTCTGCTCATATATCTTTATTACAACTCTATTTAATAAAACTGAAAATGAAAATATGCGACAAACATTTAAACCCTCGCTAATTGATGTAAATGATGGAAGTTAGGTTCGAATAATGAAGTTCCATCGATAGTCTAGGTATGATTATGGGATTGGATACAAGCTTGAGTTTCATATATTATAATAGTCGTTCCGACACACGAGTCAAAAGTTATGACCGTTTAAAGTTACAAATCTGAATTATCAAACATTTTCATTTTAAAACTGTGAAGAGTAACACTACTCTTATTTTTTTTTCTTCTCATTTTTTTCATTAGGATCATTAAATTATTTGTATTATATTGAGATTTATTAGAATATTTTTAAGCATACTCTTGTTCTGCTCATATATCTTTATTACAACTCTATTTAATAAAACTGAAAATGAAAATATGCGACAAACATTTAAACCCTCGGTAAGTGATGTAAATGATGTATGTTTGGTTCTAATAATGAAGTTCCATTGCTAGGCTAGGTATGATTATTGGATTCGATACGAGCTTGAGTTTCATATATTATAATAGTCTTTCCGACACACGAGTCAAAAGTTTTGACCGTTTAAAGTTACAAATCTGAACTATCAAACATTTTCATTTTAAAACTATGAAGAGTAACACTACTCTTATTTTTTTTCTTCTCATTTTTTTCATTAGGATCATTAAATTATTTGTATTATATTGAGATTTATTAGAATATTTTTAAGCATACTCTTGTTCTGCTCATATATCTTTATTACAACTCTATTTAATAAAACTGAAAATGAAAATATGCGACAAACATTTAAACCTTCGGTAATTGATGTAAATGATGGAAGTTAGGTTCCAATAATGAAGTTCCATTGCTAGTCTGGGTATGCTTAAGGGATTGGATATAAACTTGAGTTTCATATATTATAATAATCGTTCCGACACACGAGTCAAAAGTTATGACCGTTTAAAGTTACAAATCCGAATTATCAAACATTTTCATTTTAAAACTGTGAAGAGTAACACTACTCTTATTTTTTTTCTTCTCATTTTTTTTCATTAGGATCATTAAATTATTTGTATTATATTGAGATTTATTATAATATTTTTAAGCATACTCTTGTTCTGCTCATATATCTTTATTAAAACTCTATTTAATAAAACTGAAAATGAAAATATGCGACAAACATTTAAACCCTCGGTAATTGATGTAAATGATGGAAGTTAGGTTCGAATAATGAAGCTCCATTGCTAGTCTAGGTATGATTATGGGATTGGATACAAGCTTGAGTTTCATATATTATAATAGTCGTTCCGACACACGAGTGAAAAGTTATGACCGTTTAAAGTTACAAATCCGAATTATCAAACATTTTCATTTTAAAACTGTGAAGAGTAACACTACTCTTATTTTTTTTCTTCTCATTTTTTTCATTAGGATCATTAAATTATTTGTATTATATTGAGATTTATTAGAATATTTTTAAGCATACTCTTGTTCTGCTCATATATCTTTATTACAACTCTATTTAATAAAACTGAAAATGAAAATATGCGACAAACATTTAAACCCTCGGTAATTGATGTAAATGATGGAAGTTAGGTTCGAATAATGAAGCTCCATTGCTAGTCTAGGTATGATTATGGGATTGGATACAAGCTTGAGTTTCATATATTATAATAGTCGTTCCGACACACGAGTCAAAAGTTATGACCGTTTAAAGTTACAAATCCGAATTATCAAACATTTTCATTTTAAAACTGTGAAGAGTAACACTACTCTTATTTTTTTTCTTCTCATTTTTTTCATTAGGATCATTAAATTATTTGTATTATATTGAGATTTATTAGAATATTTTTAAGAATACTCTTGTTCTGCTCATATATCTTTATTACAACTCTATTTAAGAAAACTGAAAATGAAAATATGCGACAAACATTTAAACCCTCGGTAATTGATGTAAATGATGGAAGTTAGTTTCCAATAATGAAGTTCCATTGCTAGTCTGGGTATGATTATGGGATTGGATACAAGCTTGAGTTTCATATATTATAATAGTCGTTCCGACACACGAGTCAAAAGTTATGACCCTTTAAAGTTACAAATCCGAATTATCAAACATTTTCATTTTAAAACTGTGAAGAGTAACACTACTCTTATTTTTTTTCTTCTCATTTTTTTCATTAGGATCATTAAATTATTTGTATTATATTGAGATTTATTAGAATATTTTTAAGAATACTCTTGTTCTGCTCATATATCTTTATTACAACTCTATTTAATAAAACTGAAAATGAAAATATGCGACAAACATTTAAACCCTCGGTAATTGATGTAAATGATGGAAGTTAGGTTCCAATAATGAAGTTCCATTGCTAGTCTGGGTATGCTTAAGGGATTGGATATAAACTTGAGTTTCATATATTATAATAGTCATTCCGACACACGAGTCAAAAGTTATGACCGTTTAAAGTTACAAATCCGAATTATCAAACATTTTCATTTTAAAACTGTGAAGAGTAACACTACTCTTATTTTTTTCTTCTCATTTTTTTCATTAGGATCATTAAATTATTTGTATTATATTGAGATTTATTATAATATTTTTAAGCATACTCTTGTTCTGCTCATATATCTTTATTACAACTCTATTTAATAAAACTGAAAATGAAAATATGCGACAAACATTTAAACCCTCGCTAATTGATGTAAATGATGGAAGTTAGGTTCGAATAATGAAGTTCCATTGCTAGGCTTGGTATGATTATTGGATTCCATACGAGCTTGAGTTTCATATATTATAATATTCGTTCCGACACACGAGTCAAAAGTAATGACCGTTTAAAGTTACAAATCTGAATTATCAAACATTTTCATTTTAAAACTGTGAAGAGTAACACTACTCTTATTTTTTTTCTTCTCATTTTTTTCATTAGGATCATTAAATTATTTGTATTATATTGACATTTATTAGAATATTTTTAAGCATACTCTTGTTCTGCTCATATATCTTTATTACAACTCTATTTAATAAAACTGAAAATGAAAATATGCGATAAACATTTAAACCCTCGGTAATTGATGTAAATGATGGAAGTTAGGTTCGAATAATGAAGCTCCATTGCTAGTCTAGGTATGATTATGGGATTGGATACAAGCTTGAGTTTCATATATTATAATAGTCGTTCCGACACACGAGTCAAAAGTTATGACCGTTTAAAGTTACAAATCCGAATTATCAAACATTTTCATTTTAAAACTGTGAAGAGTAACACTACTCTTTTTTTTTCTTCTCATTTTTTTCATTAGGATCATTAAATTATTTGTATTATATTGAGATTTATTAGAATATTTTTAAGCATACTCTTGTTCTGCTCATATATCTTTATTACAACTCTATTTAATAAAACTGAAAATGAAAATATGCGACAAACATTTAAACCCTCGGTAATTGATGTAAATGATGGAAGTTAGGTTCGAATAATGAAGCTCCATTGCTAGTCTAGGTATGATTATGGGATTGGATACAAGCTTGAGTTTCATATATTATAATAGTCGTTCCGACACACGAGTCAAAAGTTATGACCGTTTAAAGTTACAAATCCGAATTATCAAACATTTTCATTTTAAAACTGTGAAGAGTAACACTACTCTTATTTTTTTTCTTCTCATTTTTTTCATTAGGATCATTAAATTATTTGTATTATATTGAGATTTATTAGAATATTTTTAAGAATACTCTTGTTCTGCTCATATATCTTTATTACAACTCTATTTAAGAAAACTGAAAATGAAAATATGCGACAAACATTTAAACCCTCGGTAATTGATGTAAATGATGGAAGTTAGTTTCCAATAATGAAGTTCCATTGCTAGTCTGGGTATGCTTAAGGGATTGGATACAAGCTTGAGTTTCATATATTATAATAGTCGTTCCGACACACGAGTCAAAAGTTATGACCGTTCAAAGTTACAAATCCGAATTATCAAACATTTTCATTTTAAAACTGTGAAGAGTAACACTACTCTTATTTTTTTTCTTCTCATTTTTTTCATTAGGATCATTAAATTATTTGTATTATATTGAGATTTATTAGAATATTTTTAAGAATACTCTTGTTCTGCTCATATATCTTTATTACAACTCTATTTAATAAAACTGAAAATGAAAATATGCGACAAACATTTAAACCCTCGGTAATTGATGTAAATGATGGAAGTTAGGTTCCAATAATGAAGTTCCATTGCTAGTCTGGGTATGCTTAAGGGATTGGATATAAACTTGAGTTTCATATATTATAATAGTCGTTCCGACACACGAGTCAAAAGTTATGACCGTTCAAAGCATACTCTTGTTCTGCTCATATATCTTTATTACAACTCTATTTAATAAAACTAAAAATGAAAATATGCGACAAACATTTAAACCCTCGGTAATTGATGTAAATGATGGAAGTTAGGTTCGAATAATGAAGTTCCATTGCTAGGCTAGGTATGATTATTGGATTCGATACGAGCTTGAGTTTCATATATTATAATATTCGTTCCGACACACGAGTCAAAAGTAATGACCGTTTAAAGTTACAAATCCGAATTATCAAACATTTTCATTTTAAAACTGTGAAGAGTAACACTACTCTTATTTTTTTTCTTCTCATTTTTTTCATTAGGATCATTAAATTATTTGTATTATATTGAGATTTATTAGAATATTTTTAAGCATACTCTTGTTCTGCTCATATATCTTTATTACAACTCTATTTAATAAAACTGAAAATGAAAATATGCGACAAACATTTAAACCCTCGGTAATTGATGTAAATGATGGAAGTTAGGTTCTAATAATGAAGTTCCATTGCTAGTCTGGGTATGATTATGGGATTGGATACAAGCTTGAGTTTCATATATTATAATAATCGTTCCGACACACGAGTCAAAAGTTATGACCGTTTAAAGTTACAAATCCGAATTATCAAACATTTTCATTTTAAAACTGTGAAGAGTAACACTACTCTTATTTTTTTTCTTCTCATTTTTTTCATTAGGATCATTAAATTATTTGTATTATATTGAGATTTATTAGAATATTTTTAAGAATACTCTTGTTCTGCTCATATATCTTTATTACAACTCTATTTAAGAAAACTGAAAATGAAAATATGCGACAAACATTTAAACCCTCGGTAATTGATGTAAATGATGGAAGTTAGTTTCCAATAATGAAGTTCCATTGCTAGTCTGGGTATGCTTAAGGGATTGGATACAAGCTTGAGTTTCATATATTATAATAGTCGTTCCGACACACGAGTCAAAAGTTATGACCGTTTAAAGTTACAAATCCGAATTATCAAACATTTTCATTTTAAAACTGTGAAGAGTAACACTACTCTTATTTTTTTCTTCTCATTTTTTTCATTAGGATCATTAAATTATTTGTATTATATTGAGATTTATTAGAATATTTTTAAGAATACTCTTGTTCTGCTCATATATCTTTATTACAACTCTATTTAATAAAACTGAAAATGAAAATATGCGACAAACATTTAAACCCTCGGTAATTGATGTAAATGATGGAAGTTAGTTTCGAATAATGAAGTTCCATTGCTAGGCTAGGTATGATTATTGGATTCGATACGAACTTGAGTTTCATATATTATAATAGTCGTTCCGACACACGAGTCAAAAGTTATGACCGTTTAAAGTTACAAATCCGAATTATCAAACATTTTCATTTTAAAACTGTGAAGAGTAACACTACTCTTATTTTTTTTCTTCTCATTTTTTTCATTAGGATCATTAAATTATTTGTATTATATTGAGATTTATTAGAATATTTTTAAGCATACTCTTGTTCTGCTCATATATCTTTATTACAACTCTATTTAATAAAACTGAAAATGAAAATATGCGACAAACATTTAAACCCTCGGTAAGTGATGTAAATGATGGAAGTTAGGTTCCAATAATGAAGTTCCATTGCTAGTCTAGGTATGATTATGGGATTGGATCCAAGCTTGAGTTTCATATATTA
Source organism: Hippophae tibetana (assembly GCA_037013495.1). NCBI lineage: Eukaryota > Viridiplantae > Streptophyta > Magnoliopsida > Rosales > Elaeagnaceae > Hippophae > Hippophae tibetana. The sequence continues at coordinate 2,700,020 of JAZDXN010000027.1, read as the reverse complement.
TAATAGTCGTTCCGACACACGAGTCAAAAGTTATGACCGTTTAAAGTTACAAATCCGAATTATCAAACATTTTGATTTTAAAACTGTGAAGAGTAACACTACTCTTATTTTTTTTCTTCTCATTTTTTTCATTAGGATCATTAAATTATTTGTATTATATTGAGATTTATTAGAATATTTTTAAGAATACTCTTGTTCTGCTCATATATCTTTATTACAACTCTATTTAATAAAACTGAAAATGAAAATATGCGACAAACATTTAAACCCTCGGTAATTGATGTAAATGATGGAAGTTAGTTTCCAATAATGAAGTTCCATTGCTAGTCTGGGTATACTTAAGGGATTGGATATAAACTTGAGTTTCATATATTATAATAGTCGTTCCGACACACGAGTCAAAAGTTATGACCGTTTAAAGTTACAAATCCGAATTATCAAACATTTTCATTTTAAAACTGTGAAGAGTAACACTACTCTTATTTTTTTCTTCTCATTTTTTTTCATTAGGATCATTAAATTATTTGTATTATATTGAGATTTATTATAATATTTTTAAGCATACTCTTGTTCTGCTCATATATCTTTATTACAACTCTATTTAATAAAACTGAAAATGAAAATATGCGACAAACATTTAAACCCTCGCTAATTGATGTAAATGATGGAAGTTAGTTTCGAATAATGAAGTTCCATTGCTAGGCTAGGTATGATTATTGGATTCGATACGAGCTTGAGTTTCATATATTATAATAGTCGTTCCGACACACGAGTCAAAAGTTATGACCGTTTAAAGTTACAAATCTGAATTATCAAACATTTTCATTTTAAAACTGTGAAGAGTAACACTACTCTTATTTTTTTTCTTCTCATTTTTTTCATTAGGATCATTAAATTATTTGTATTATATTGAGATTTATTAGAATATTTTTAAGCATACTCTTGTTCTGCTCATATATCTTTATTACAACTCTATTTAATAAAACTGAAAATGAAAATATGCGACAAACATTTAAACCCTCGGTAAGTGATGTAAATGATGGAAGTTAGGTTCCAATAATGAAGTTCCATTGCTAGTCTAGGTATGATTATGGGATTGGATCCAAGCTTGAGTTTCATATATTATAATAGTCGTTCCGACACACGAGTCAAAAGTTATGACCGTTTAAAGTTACAAATCCGAATTATCAAACATTTTCATTTTAAAACTGTGAAGAGTAACACTACTCTTATTTTTTTTCTTCTCATTTTTTTCATTAGGAACATTAAATTATTTGTATTATATTGAGATTTATTAGAATATTTTTAAGCATACTCTTATTCTGCTCATATATATTTATTACAACCCTATTTAATAAAACTGAAAATGAAAATATGCGATAAACATTTAAACGCTCGGTAAGTGATGTAAATGATGGAAGTTAGGTTCGAATAATGAAGTTCCATTGCTAGGCTAGGTATGATTATGAGATTCGATACAAGCTTGAGTTTAATATATTATAATAGTCGTTTCGACACACGAGTTAAAAGTTTTGACCGTTTAAAGGTACAAATCAGATTTATCAAACATTTTGATTTTAAAACTATGAAGAGTAGCATTCCCCTTTTTTCTCATTTTTTTCATTAGGATCATTAAATTATTTGTATTATATTGAGATTTATTATAATATTTTTAAGCATACTCTTGTTCTGCTCATATATCTTTATTACAACTCTTTTGAATAAAACTAAAAATGAAAATATGCGACAAACATTTAAACCCTCGGTAAGTGATGTAAATGATGGAAGTTAGGTTCCAATAATGAAGTTCCATTGCTAGTCTGGGTATGCTTAAGGGATTGGATATAAACTTGAGTTTCATATATTATACTAGTCGTTCCGACACACGAGTCAAAAGTTATGACCGTTTAAAGTTACAAATCCGAATTATCAAACATTTTCATTTTAAAACTGTGAAGAGTAACACTACTCTTATTTTTTTCTTCTCATTTTTTTCATTAGGATCATTAAATTATTTGTATTATATTGAGATTTATTATAATATTTTTAAGCATACTCTTGTTCTGCTCATATATCTTTATTACAACTCTATTTAATAAAACTGAAAATGAAAATATGCGACAAACATTTAAACCCTCGCTAATTGATGTAAATGATGGAAGTTAGGTTCGAATAATGAAGTTCCATTGCTAGGCTAGGTATGATTATTGGATTCGATACGAGCTTGAGTTTCATATATTATAATAGTCGTTCCGACACACGAGTCAAAAGTTATGACCGTTTAAAGTTACAAATCTGAATTATCAAACATTTTCATTTTAAAACTGTGAAGAGTAACACTACTCTTATTTTTTTTCTTCTCATTTTTTTCATTAGAATCATTGAATTATTTGTATTATATTGAGATTTATTAGAATATTTTTAAGCATACTCTTGTTCTGCTCATATATCTTTATTACAACTCTATTTAATAAAACTGAAAATGAAAATATGCGACAAACATTTAAACCTTCGGTAATTGATGTAAATGATGGAAGTTAGGTTCCAATAATGAAGTTCCATTGCTAGTCTGGGTATGCTTAAGGGATTGGATATAAACTTGAGTTTCATATATTATAATAATCGTTCCGACACACGAGTCAAAAGTTATGACCGTTTAAAGTTACAAATCCGAATTATCAAACATTTTCATTTTAAAACTGTGAAGAGTAACACTACTCTTATTTTTTTTCTTCTCATTTTTTTTCATTAGGATCATTAAATTATTTGTATTATATTGAGATTTATTAGAATATTTTTAAGCATACTCTTGTTCTGCTCATATATCTTTATTAAAACTCTATTTAATAAAACTGAAAATGAAAATATGCGACAAACATTTAAACCCTCGGTAATTGATGTAAATGATGGAAGTTAGGTTCGAATAATGAAGCTCCATTGCTAGTCTAGGTATGATTATGGGATTCGATACGAGCTTGAGTTTCATATATTATAATATTCGTTCCGACACACGAGTGAAAAGTTATTACCGTTTAAAGTTACAAATCCGAATTATCAAACATTTTCATTTTAAAACTGTGAAGAGTAACACTACTCTTATTTTTTTTCTTCTCATTTTTTTCATTAGGATCATTAAATTATTTGTATTATATTGAGATTTATTAGAATATTTTTAAGAATACTCTTGTTCTGCTCATATATCTTTATTACAACTCTATTTAATAAAACTGAAAATGAAAATATGCGACAAACATTTAAACCCTCGGTAATTGATGTAAATGATGGAAGTTAGGTTCCAATAATGAAGTTCCATTGCTAGTCTGGGTATGCTTAAGGGATTGGATATAAACTTGAGTTTCATATATTATAATAGTCGTTCCGACACACGAGTCAAAAGTTATGACCGTTTAAAGTTACAAATCCGAATTATCAAACATTTTCATTTTAAAACTGTGAAGAGTAACACTACTCTTATTTTTTTTCTTCTCATTTTTTTCATTAGGATCATTAAATTATTTGTATTATATTGAGATTTATTAGAATATTTTTAAGAATACTCTTGTTCTGCTCATATATCTTTATTACAACTCTATTTAAGAAAACTGAAAATGAAAATATGCGACAAACATTTAAACCCTCGGTAATTGATGTAAATGATGGAAGTTAGGTTCCAATAATGAAGTTCCATTGCTAGTCTGGGTATGATTATGGGATTGGATACAACCTTGAGTTTCATATATTATAATAGTCGTTCCGACACACGAGTCAAAAGTTATGACCGTTTAAAGTTACAAATCCGAATTATCAAACATTTTCATTTTAAAACTGTGAAGAGTAACACTACTCTTATTTTTTTTCTTCTCATTTTTTTCATTAGGATCATTAAATTATTTGTATTATATTGAGATTTATTAGAATATTTTTAAGAATACTCTTGTTCTGCTCATATATCTTTATTACAACTCTATTTAATAAAACTGAAAATGAAAATATGCGACAAACATTTAAACCCTCGGTAATTGATGTAAATGATGGAAGTTAGGTTCCAATAATGAAGGTCCATTGCTAGTCTGGGTATGCTTAAGGGATTGGATATAAACTTGAGTTTCATATATTATAATAGTCGTTCCGACACACGAGTCAAAAGTTATGACCGTTTAAAGTTACAAATCCGAATTATCAAACATTTTCATTTTAAAACTGTGAAGAGTAACACTACTCTTATTTTTTTCTTCTCATTTTTTTCATTAGGATCATTAAATTATTTGTATTATATTGAGATTTATTATAATATTTTTAAGCATACTCTTGTTCTGCTCATATATCTTTATTACAACTCTATTTAATAAAACTCAAAATGAAAATATGCGACAAACATTTAAACCCTCGCTAATTGATGTAAATGATGGAAGTTAGGTTCGAATAATGAAGTTCCATTGCTAGGCTAGGTATGATTATTGGATTCGATACGAGCTTGAGTTTCATATATTATAATAGTCGTTCCGACACACGAGTCAAAAGTTATGACCGTTTAAAGTTACAAATCTGAATTATCAAACATTTTCATTTTAAAACTGTGAAGAGTAACACTACTCTTATTTTTTTTCTTCTCATTTTTTTCATTAGGATCATTAAATTATTTGTATTATATTGAGATTTATTAGAATATTTTTAAGCATACTCTTGTTCTGCTCATATATCTTTATTACAACTCTATTTAATAAAACTGAAAATGAAAATATGCGACAAACATTTAAACCTTCGGTAATTGATGTAAATGATGGAAGTTAGGTTCGAATAATGAAGCTCCATTGCTAGTCTGGGTATGCTTAAGGGATTGGATATAAACTTGAGTTTCATATATTATAATAATCGTTCCGACACACGAGTCAAAAGTTATGACCGTTTAAAGTTAGAAATCCGAATTATCAAACATTTTCATTTTAAAACTGTGAAGAGTAACACTACTCTTATTTTTTTTCTTCTCATTTTTTTCATTAGGATCATTAAATTATTTGTATTATATTGAGATTTATTAGAATATTTTTAAGAATACTGTTGTTCTGCTCATATATCTTTATTACAACTCTATTTAATAAAACTGAAAATGAAAATATGCGACAAACATTTAAACCCTCGGTAATTGATGTAAATGATGGAAGTTAGGTTCGAATAATGAAGCTCCATTGCTAGTCTAGGTATGATTATGGGATTGGATACAAGCTTGAGTTTCATATATTATAATAGTCGTTCCGACACACGAGTGAAAAGTTATGACCGTTTAAAGTTACAAATCCGAATTATCAAACATTTTCATTTTAAAACTGTGAAGAGTAACACTACTCTTATTTTTTTTTCTTCTCATTTTTTTTCATTAGGATCATTAAATTATTTGTATTATATTGAGATTTATTAGAATATTTTTAAGAATACTCTTGTTCTGCTCATATATCTTTATTACAACTCTATTTAATAAAACTGAAAATGAAAATATGCGACAAACATTTAAACCCTCGGTAATTGATGTAAATGATGGAAGTTAGGTTCGAATAATGAAGCTCCATTGCTAGTCTAGGTATGATTATGTGATTGGATACAAGCTTGAGTTTCATATATTATAATAGTCGTTCCGACACACGAGTCAAAAGTTATGACCGTTCAAAGTTACAAATCCGAATTATCAAACATTTTTCATTTTAAAACTGTGAAGAGTAACACCTACTCTTATTTTTTTTCTTCTCATTTTTTTCATTAGGATCATTAAATTGTTTGTATTATATTGAGATTTATTAGAATATTTTTAAGAATACTCTTGTTCTGCTCATATATCTTTATTACAACTCTATTTAATAAAACTGAAAATGAAAATATGCGACAAACATTTAAACCCTCGGTAATTGATGTAAATGATGGAAGTTAGGTTCCAATAATGAAGTTCCATTGCAAGTCTGGGTATGCTTAAGGGATTGGATATAAACTTGAGTTTCATATATTATAATAGTCGTTCCGACACACGAGTCAAAAGTTATGACCGTTCAAAGTTACAAATCCGAATTATCAAACAGTTTCATTTTAAAACTGTGAAGAGTAACACTACTCTTATTTTTTTTCTTCTCATTTTTTTCATTAGGATCATTAAAATTATTTGTATTATATTGAGATTTATTAGAATATTTTTAAGAATACTCTTGTTCTGCTCATATATCTTTTATTACAACTCTATTTAATAAAACAGAAAATGAAAATATGCGACCAAACATTTAAACCCTCGGTAATTGATGTAAATGATGGAAGTTAGGTTCGAATAATGAAGCTCCATTGCTAGTCTAGGTATGATTATGTGATTGGATACAAGCTTGAGTTTCATATATTATAATAGTCGTTCCGACACACGAGTGAAAAGTTATTACCGTTTAAAGTTACAAATCCGAATTATCAAACATTTTCATTTTAAAACTGTGAAGAGTAAACACTACTCTTATTTTTTTTCTTCTCATTTTTTTTCATTAGGATCATTAAATTATTTGTATTATATTGAGATTTATTAGAATATTTTTAAGAATACTCTTGTTCTGCTCATATATCTTTATTACAACTCTATTTAATAAAACTGAAAATGAAAATATGCGACAAACATTTAAACCCCTCGGTAATTGATGTAAATGATGGAAGTTAGGTTCCAATAATGATGTTCCATTGCTAGTCTGGGTATGCTTAAGGGATTGGATATAAACTTGAGTTTCATATATTATAATAGTCGTTCCGACACACGAGTCAAAAGTTATGACCGTTCAAAGTTACAAATCCGAATTATCAAACATTTTCATTTTAAAACTGTGAAGAGTAACACTACTCTTATTTTTTTCTTCTCATTTTTTTCATTAGGATCATTAAATTATTTGTATTATATTGAGATTTATTATAATATTTTTAAGCATACTCTTGTTCTGCTCATATATCTTTATTACAACTCTATTTAATAAAACTGAAAATGAAAATATGCGACAAACATTTAAACCCTCGCTAATTGATGTAAATGATGGAAGTTAGGTTCGAATAATGAAGTTCCATTGCTAGTCTAGGTATGATTATGGGATTGGATACAAGCTTGAGTTTCATATATTATAATAGTCGTTCCGACACACGAGTGAAAAGTTATGACCGTTCAAAGTTACAAATCCGAATTATCAAACATTTTCATTTAAAACTGTGAAGAGTAACACTACTCTTATATTTTTTTCTTCTCATTTTTTTCATTAGGATCATTAAATTATTTGTATTATATTGAGATTTATTATAATATTTTTAAGCATACTCTTGTTCTGCTCATATATCTTTATTACAACTCTATTTAATAAAACTGAAAATGAAAATATGCGACAAACATTTAAACCCTCGCTAATTGATGTAAATGATGGAAGTTAGGTTCGAATAATGAAGCTCCATTGCTAGTCTAGGTATGATTATGTGATTGGATACAAGCTTGAGTTTCATATATTATAATAGTCGTTCCGACACACGAGTCAAAAGTTATGACCGTTTAAAGTTACAAATCCGAATTATCAAACATTTTGATTTTAAAACTGTGAAGAGTAACACTACTCTTATTTTTTTTTCTTCTCATTTTTTTCATTAGGATCATTAAATTATTTGTATTATATTGAGATTTATTAGAATATTTTTAAGAATACTCTTGTTCTGCTCATATATCTTTATTACAACTCTATTTAATAAAACTGAAAATGAAAATATGCGACAAACATTTAAACCCTCGGTAATTGATGTAAATGATGGAAGTTAGTTTCCAATAATGAAGTTCCATTGCTAGTCTGGGTATACTTAAGGGATTGGATATAAACTTGAGTTTCATATATTATAATAGTCGTTCCGACACACGAGTCAAAAGTTATGACCGTTTAAAGTTACAAATCCGAATTATCAAACATTTTCATTTTAAAACTGTGAAGAGTAACACTACTCTTATTTTTTTTCTTCTCATTTTTTTCATTAGGATCATTAAATTATTTGTATTATATTGAGATTTATTATAATATTTTTAAGCATACTCTTGTTCTGCTCATATATCTTTATTACAACTCTATTTAATAAAACTGAAAATGAAAATATGCGACAAACATTTAAACCCTCGCTAATGATGGAAGTTAGTTTCGAATAATGAAGTTCCATTGCTAGGCTAGGTATGATTATTGGATTCGATACGAGCTTGAGTTTCATATATTATAATAGTCGTTCCGACACACGAGTCAAAAGTTATGACCGTTTAAAGTTACAAATCTGAATTATCAAACATTTTCATTTTAAAACTGTGAAGAGTAACACTACTCTTATTTTTTTTCTTCTCATTTTTTTCATTAGGATCATTAAATTATTTGTATTATATTGAGATTTATTAGAATATTTTTAAGCATACTCTTGTTCTGCTCATATATCTTTATTACAACTCTATTTAATAAAACTGAAAATGAAAATATGCGACAAACATTTAAACCCTCGGTAAGTGATGTAAATGATGGAAGTTAGGTTCCAATAATGAAGTTCCATTGCTAGTCTAGGTATGATTATGGGATTGGATCCAAGCTTGAGTTTCATATATTATAATAGTCGTTCCGACACACGAGTCAAAAGTTATGACCGTTTAAAGTTACAAATCCGAATTATCAAACATTTTCATTTTAAAACTGTGAAGAGTAACACTACTCTTATTTTTTTTCTTCTCATTTTTTTCATTAGGAACATTAAATTATTTGTATTATATTGAGATTTATTAGAATATTTTTAAGCATACTCTTATTCTGCTCATATATATTTATTACAACCCTATTTAATAAAACTGAAAATGAAAATATGCGATAAACATTTAAACGCTCGGTAAGTGATGTAAATGATGGAAGTTAGGTTCGAATAATGAAGTTCCATTGCTAGGCTAGGTATGATTATGAGATTCGATACAAGCTTGAGTTTAATATATTATAATAGTCGTTTCGACACACGAGTTAAAAGTTTTGACCGTTTAAAGGTACAAATCAGATTTATCAAACATTTTGATTTTAAAACTATGAAGAGTAGCATTCCCCTTTTTTCTCATTTTTTTCATTAGGATCATTAAATTATTTGTATTATATTGAGATTTATTATAATATTTTTAAGCATACTCTTGTTCTGCTCATATATCTTTATTACAACTCTTTTGAATAAAACTAAAAATGAAAATATGCGACAAACATTTAAACCCTCGGTAAGTGATGTAAATGATGGAAGTTAGGTTCCAATAATGAAGTTCCATTGCTAGTCTGGGTATGCTTAAGGGATTGGATATAAACTTGAGTTTCATATATTATACTAGTCGTTCCGACACACGAGTCAAAAGTTATGACCGTTTAAAGTTACAAATCCGAATTATCAAACATTTTCATTTTAAAACTGTGAAGAGTAACACTACTCTTATTTTTTTCTTCTCATTTTTTTCATTAGGATCATTAAATTATTTGTATTATATTGAGATTTATTATAATATTTTTAAGCATACTCTTGTTCTGCTCATATATCTTTATTACAACTCTATTTAATAAAACTGAAAATGAAAATATGCGACAAACATTTAAACCCTCGCTAATTGATGTAAATGATGGAAGTTAGGTTCGAATAATGAAGTTCCATTGCTAGGCTAGGTATGATTATTGGATTCGATACGAGCTTGAGTTTCATATATTATAATAGTCGTTCCGACACACGAGTCAAAAGTTATGACCGTTTAAAGTTACAAATCTGAATTATCAAACATTTTCATTTTAAAACTGTGAAGAGTAACACTACTCTTATTTTTTTTCTTCTCATTTTTTTCATTAGAATCATTGAATTATTTGTATTATATTGAGATTTATTAGAATATTTTTAAGCATACTCTTGTTCTGCTCATATATCTTTATTACAACTCTATTTAATAAAACTGAAAATGAAAATATGCGACAAACATTTAAACCTTCGGTAATTGATGTAAATGATGGAAGTTAGGTTCCAATAATGAAGTTCCATTGCTAGTCTGGGTATGCTTAAGGGATTGGATATAAACTTGAGTTTCATATATTATAATAATCGTTCCGACACACGAGTCAAAAGTTATGACCGTTTAAAGTTACAAATCCGAATTATCAAACATTTTCATTTTAAAATTGTGAAGAGTAACACTACTCTTATTTTTTTTCTTCTCATTTTTTTCATTAGGATCATTAAATTATTTGTATTATATTGAGATTTATTAGAATATTTTTAAGCATACTCTTGTTCTGCTCATATATCTTTATTAAAACTCTATTTAATAAAACTGAAAATGAAAATATGCGACAAACATTTAAACCCTCGGTAATTGATGTAAATGATGGAAGTTAGGTTCGAATAATGAAGCTCCATTGCTAGTCTAGGTATGATTATGGGATTCGATACGAGCTTGAGTTTCATATATTATAATATTCGTTCCGACACACGAGTGAAAAGTTATTACCGTTTAAAGTTACAAATCCGAATTATCAAACATTTTCATTTTAAAACTGTGAAGAGTAACACTACTCTTATTTTTTTTCTTCTCATTTTTTTCATTAGGATCATTAAATTATTTGTATTATATTGAGATTTATTAGAATATTTTTAAGAATACTCTTGTTCTGCTCATATATCTTTATTACAACTCTATTTAATAAAACTGAAAATGAAAATATGCGACAAACATTTAAACCCTCGGTAATTGATGTAAATGATGGAAGTTAGGTTCCAATAATGAAGTTCCATTGCTAGTCTGGGTATGCTTAAGGGATTGGATATAAACTTGAGTTTCATATATTATAATAGTCGTTCCGACACACGAGTCAAAAGTTATGACCGTTTAAAGTTACAAATCCGAATTATCAAACATTTTCATTTTAAAACTGTGAAGAGTAACACTACTCTTATTTTTTTTCTTCTCATTTTTTTTCATTAGGATCATTAAATTATTTGTATTATATTGAGATTTATTAGAATATTTTTAAGAATACTCTTGTTCTGCTCATATATCTTTATTACAACTCTATTTAAGAAAACTGAAAATGAAAATATGCGACAAACATTTAAACCCTCGGTAATTGATGTAAATGATGGAAGTTAGGTTCCAATAATGAAGTTCCATTGCTAGTCTGGGTATGATTATGGGATTGGATACAACCTTGAGTTTCATATATTATAATAGTCGTTCCGACACACGAGTCAAAAGTTATGACCGTTTAAAGTTACAAATCCGAATTATCAAACATTTTCATTTTAAAACTGTGAAGAGTAACACTACTCTTATTTTTTTTCTTCTCATTTTTTTCATTAGGATCATTAAATTATTTGTATTATATTGAGATTTATTAGAATATTTTTAAGAATACTCTTGTTCTGCTCATATATCTTTATTACAACTCTATTTAATAAAACTGAAAATGAAAATATGCGACAAACATTTAAACCCTCGGTAATTGATGTAAATGATGGAAGTTAGGTTCCAATAATGAAGGTCCATTGCTAGTCTGGGTATGCTTAAGGGATTGGATATAAACTTGAGTTTCATATATTATAATAGTCGTTCCGACACACGAGTCAAAAGTTATGACCGTTTAAAGTTACAAATCCGAATTATCAAACATTTTCATTTTAAAACTGTGAAGAGTAACACTACTCTTATTTTTTTCTTCTCATTTTTTTCATTAGGATCATTAAATTATTTGTATTATATTGAGATTTATTATAATATTTTTAAGCATACTCTTGTTCTGCTCATATATCTTTATTACAACTCTATTTAATAAAACTCAAAATGAAAATATGCGACAAACATTTAAACCCTCGCTAATTGATGTAAATGATGGAAGTTAGGTTCGAATAATGAAGTTCCATTGCTAGGCTAGGTATGATTATTGGATTCGATACGAGCTTGAGTTTCATATATTATAATAGTCGTTCCGACACACGAGTCAAAAGTTATGACCGTTAAAAGTTACAAATCTGAATTATCAAACATTTTCATTTTAAAACTGTGAAGAGTAACACTACTCTTATTTTTTTTCTTCTCATTTTTTTCATTAGGATCATTAAATTATTTGTATTATATTGAGATTTATTAGAATATTTTTAAGCATACTCTTGTTCTGCTCATATATCTTTATTACAACTCTATTTAATAAAACTGAAAATGAAAATATGCGACAAACATTTAAACCTTCGGTAATTGATGTAAATGATGGAAGTTAGGTTCGAATAATGAAGCTCCATTGCTAGTCTGGGTATGCTTAAGGGATTGGATATAAACTTGAGTTTCATATATTATAATAATCGTTCCGACACACGAGTCAAAAGTTATGACCGTTTAAAGTTAGAAATCCGAATTATCAAACATTTTCATTTTAAAACTGTGAAGAGTAACACTACTCTTATTTTTTTTCTTCTCATTTTTTTCATTAGGATCATTAAATTATTTGTATTATATTGAGATTTATTAGAATATTTTTAAGAATACTGTTGTTCTGCTCATATATCTTTATTACAACTCTATTTAATAAAACTGAAAATGAAAATATGCGACAAACATTTAAACCCTCGGTAATTGATGTAAATGATGGAAGTTAGGTTCGAATAATGAAGCTCCATTGCTAGTCTAGGTATGATTATGGGATTGGATACAAGCTTGAGTTTCATATATTATAATAGTCGTTCCGACACACGAGTGAAAAGTTATGACCGTTTAAAGTTACAAATCCGAATTATCAAACATTTTCATTTTAAAACTGTGAAGAGTAACACTACTCTTATTTTTTTTCTTCTCATTTTTTTCATTAGGATCATTAAATTATTTGTATTATATTGAGATTTATTAGAATATTTTTAAGAATACTCTTGTTCTGCTCATATATCTTTATTACAACTCTATTTAATAAAACTGAAAATGAAAATATGCGACAAACATTTAAACCCTCGGTAATTGATGTAAATGATGGAAGTTAGGTTCGAATAATGAAGCTCCATTGCTAGTCTAGGTATGATTATGTGATTGGATACAAGCTTGAGTTTCATATATTATAATAGTCGTTCCGACACACGAGTCAAAAGTTATGACCGTTCAAAGTTACAAATCCGAATTATCAAACATTTTCATTTTAAAACTGTGAAGAGTAACACTACTCTTATTTTTTTTCTTCTCATTTTTTTCATTAGGATCATTAAATTGTTTGTATTATATTGAGATTTATTAGAATATTTTTAAGAATACTCTTGTTCTGCTCATATATCTTTATTACAACTCTATTTAATAAAACTGAAAATGAAAATATGCGACAAACATTTAAACCCTCGGTAATTGATGTAAATGATGGAAGTTAGGTTCCAATAATGAAGTTCCATTGCAAGTCTGGGTATGCTTAAGGGATTGGATATAAACTTGAGTTTCATATATTATAATAGTCGTTCCGACACACGAGTCAAAAGTTATGACCGTTCAAAGTTACAAATCCGAATTATCAAACATTTTCATTTTAAAACTGTGAAGAGTAACACTACTCTTATTTTTTTTCTTCTCATTTTTTTCATTAGGATCATTAAATTATTTGTATTATATTGAGATTTATTAGAATATTTTTAAGAATACTCTTGTTCTGCTCATATATCTTTATTACAACTCTATTTAATAAAACAGAAAATGAAAATATGCGACAAACATTTAAACCCTCGGTAATTGATGTAAATGATGGAAGTTAGGTTCGAATAATGAAGCTCCATTGCTAGTCTAGGTATGATTATGTGATTGGATACAAGCTTGAGTTTCATATATTATAATAGTCGTTCCGACACACGAGTGAAAAGTTATTACCGTTTAAAGTTACAAATCCGAATTATCAAACATTTTCATTTTAAAACTGTGAAGAGTAACACTACTCTTATTTTTTTTCTTCTCATTTTTTTCATTAGGATCATTAAATTATTTGTATTATATTGAGATTTATTAGAATATTTTTAAGAATACTCTTGTTCTGCTCATATATCTTTATTACAACTCTATTTAATAAAACTGAAAATGAAAATATGCGACAAACATTTAAACCCTCGGTAATTGATGTAAATGATGGAAGTTAGGTTCCAATAATGATGTTCCATTGCTAGTCTGGGTATGCTTAAGGGATTGGATATAAACTTGAGTTTCATATATTATAATAGTCGTTCCGACACACGAGTCAAAAGTTATGACCGTTCAAAGTTACAAATCCGAATTATCAAACATTTTCATTTTAAAACTGTGAAGAGTAACACTACTCTTATTTTTTTCTTCTCATTTTTTTCATTAGGATCATTAAATTATTTGTATTATATTGAGATTTATTATAATATTTTTAAGCATACTCTTGTTCTGCTCATATATCTTTATTACAACTCTATTTAATAAAACTGAAAATGAAAATATGCGACAAACATTTAAACCCTCGCTAATTGATGTAAATGATGGAAGTTAGGTTCGAATAATGAAGTTCCATTGCTAGTCTAGGTATGATTATGGGATTGGACACAAGCTTGAGTTTCATATATTATAATAGTCGTTCCGACACACGAGTGAAAAGTTATGACCGTTCAAAGTTACAAATCCGAATTATCAAACATTTTCATTTTAAAACTGTGAAGAGTAACACTACTCTTATTTTTTTCTTCTCATTTTTTTCATTAGGATCATTAAATTATTTGTATTATATTGAGATTTATTATAATATTTTTAAGCATACTCTTGTTCTGCTCATATATCTTTATTACAACTCTATTTAATAAAACTGAAAATGAAAATATGCGACAAACATTTAAACCCTCGCTAATTGATGTAAATGATGGAAGTTAGGTTCGAATAATGAAGTTCCATTGCTAGGCTAGGTATGATTATTGGATTCGATACGAGCTTGAGTTTCATATATTATAATAGTCGTTCCGACACACGAGTCAAAAGTTATGACCGTTTAAAGTTACAAATCTGAATTATCAAACATTTTCATTTTAAAACCGTGAAGAGTAACACTACTCTTATTTTTTTTCTTCTCATTTTTTTCATTAGGATCATTAAATTATTTGTATTATATTGAGATTTATTAGAATATTTTTAAGCATACTCTTGTTCTGCTCATATATCTTTATTACAACTCTATTTAATAAAACTGAAAATGAAAATATGCGACAAACATTTAAACCCTCGGTAATTGATGTAAATGATGGAAGTTAGGTTCCAATAATGAAGTTCCATTGCAAGTCTGGGTATGCTTAAGGGATTGGATATAAACTTGAGTTTCATATATTATAATAGTCGTTCCGACACACGAGTCAAAAGTTATGACCGTTCAAAGTTACAAATCCGAATTATCAAACATTTTCATTTTAAAACTGTGAAGAGTAACACTACTCTTATTTTTTTTCTTCTCATTTTTTTCATTAGGATCATTAAATTATTTGTATTATATTGAGATTTATTAGAATATTTTTAAGAATACTCTTGTTCTGCTCATATATCTTTATTACAACTCTATTTAATAAAACAGAAAATGAAAATATGCGACAAACATTTAAACCCTCGGTAATTGATGTAAATGATGGAAGTTAGGTTCGAATAATGAAGCTCCATTGCTAGTCTAGGTATGATTATGTGATTGGATACAAGCTTGAGTTTCATATATTATAATAGTCGTTCCGACACACGAGTGAAAAGTTATTACCGTTTAAAGTTACAAATCCGAATTATCAAACATTTTCATTTTAAAACTGTGAAGAGTAACACTACTCTTATTTTTTTTCTTCTCATTTTTTTCATTAGGATCATTAAATTATTTGTATTATATTGAGATTTATTAGAATATTTTTAAGAATACTCTTGTTCTGCTCATATATCTTTATTACAACTCTATTTAATAAAACTGAAAATGAAAATATGCGACAAACATTTAAACCCTCGGTAATTGATGTAAATGATGGAAGTTAGGTTCCAATAATGATGTTCCATTGCTAGTCTGGGTATGCTTAAGGGATTGGATATAAACTTGAGTTTCATATATTATAATAGTCGTTCCGACACACGAGTCAAAAGTTATGACCGTTCAAAGTTACAAATCCGAATTATCAAACATTTTCATTTTAAAACTGTGAAGAGTAACACTACTCTTATTTTTTTCTTCTCATTTTTTTCATTAGGATCATTAAATTATTTGTATTATATTGAGATTTATTATAATATTTTTAAGCATACTCTTGTTCTGCTCATATATCTTTATTACAACTCTATTTAATAAAACTGAAAATGAAAATATGCGACAAACATTTAAACCCTCGCTAATTGATGTAAATGATGGAAGTTAGGTTCGAATAATGAAGTTCCATTGCTAGTCTAGGTATGATTATGGGATTGGATACAAGCTTGAGTTTCATATATTATAATAGTCGTTCCGACACACGAGTGAAAAGTTATGACCGTTCAAAGTTACAAATCCGAATTATCAAACATTTTCATTTTAAAACTGTGAAGAGTAACACTACTCTTATTTTTTTCTTCTCATTTTTTTCATTAGGATCATTAAATTATTTGTATTATATTGAGATTTATTATAATATTTTTAAGCATACTCTTGTTCTGCTCATATATCTTTATTACAACTCTATTTAATAAAACTGAAAATGAAAATATGCGACAAACATTTAAACCCTCGCTAATTGATGTAAATGATGGAAGTTAGGTTCGAATAATGAAGTTCCATTGCTAGGCTAGGTATGATTATTGGATTCGATACGAGCTTGAGTTTCATATATTATAATAGTCGTTCCGACACACGAGTCAAAAGTTATGACCGTTTAAAGTTACAAATCTGAATTATCAAACATTTTCATTTTAAAACCGTGAAGAGTAACACTACTCTTATTTTTTTTCTTCTCATTTTTTTCATTAGGATCATTAAATTATTTGTATTATATTGAGATTTATTAGAATATTTTTAAGCATACTCTTGTTCTGCTCATATATCTTTATTACAACTCTATTTAATAAAACTGAAAATGAAAATATGCGACAAACATTTAAACCTTCGGTAATTGATGTAAATGATGGAAGTTAGGTTCCAATAATGAAGTTCCATTGCTAGTCTGGGTATGCTTAAGGGATTGGATATAAACTTGAGTTTCATATATTATAATAATCGTTCCGACACACGAGTCAAAAGTTATGACCGTTTAAAGTTACAAATCCGAATTATCAAACATTTTCATTTTAAAACTGTGAAGAGTAACACTACTCTTATTTTTTTTCTTCTCATTTTTTTCATTAGGATCATTAAATTATTTGTATTATATTGAGATTTATTAGAATATTTTTAAGCATACTCTTGTTCTGCTCATATATCTTTATTAAAACTCTATTTAATAAAACTGAAAATGAAAATATGCGACAAACATTTAAACCCTCGGTAATTGATGTAAATGATGGAAGTTAGGTTCGAATAATGAAGCTCCATTGCTAGTCTAGGTATGATTATGGGATTGGATACAAGCTTGAGTTTCATATATTATAATAGTCGTTCCGACACACGAGTGAAAAGTTATTACCGTTTAAAGTTACAAATCCGAATTATCAAACATTTTCATTTTAAAACTGTGAAGAGTAACACTACTCTTATTTTTTTTCTTCTCATTTTTTTCATTAGGATCATTAAATTATTTGTATTATATTGAGATTTATTAGAATATTTTTAAGAATACTCTTGTTCTGCTCATATATCTTTATTACAACTCTATTTAATAAAACTGAAAATGAAAATATGCGACAAACATTTAAACCCTCGGTAATTGATGTAAATGATGGAAGTTAGGTTCCAATAATGAAGTTCCATTGCTAGTCTGGGTATGCTTAAGGGATTGGATATAAACTTGAGTTTCATATATTATAATAGTCGTTCCGACACACGAGTCAAAAGTTATGACCGTTCAAAGTTACAAATCCGAATTATCAAACATTTTAATTTTAAAACTGTGAAGAGTAACACTACTCTTATTTTTTTCTTCTCATTTTTTTCATTAGGATCATTAAATTATTTGTATTATATTGAGATTTATTATAATATTTTTAAGCATACTCTTGTTCTGCTCATATATCTTTATTACAACTCTATTTAATAAAACTGAAAATGAAAATATGCGACAAACATTTAAACCCTCGCTAATTGATGTAAATGATGGAAGTTAGGTTCGAATAATGAAGTTCCATTGCTAGGCTAGGTATGATTATTGGATTCGATACGAGCTTGAGTTTCATATATTATAATAGTCGTTCCGACACACGAGTCAAAAGTTATGACCGTTTAAAGTTACAAATCTGAATTATCAAACATTTTCATTTTAAAACTGTGAAGAGTAACACTACTCTTATTTTTTTTTTCTTCTCATTTTTTTCATTAGAATCATTGAATTATTTGTATTATATTGAGATTTATTAGAATATTTTTAAGCATACTCTTGTTCTGCTCATATATCTTTATTACAACTCTATTTAATAAAACTGAAAATGAAAATATGCGACAAACATTTAAACCTTCGGTAATTGATGTAAATGATGGAAGTTAGGTTCCAATAATGAAGTTCCATTGCTAGTCTGGGTATGCTTAAGGGATTGGATATAAACTTGAGTTTCATATATTATAATAATCGTTCCGACACACGAGTCAAAAGTTATGACCGTTTAAAGTTACAAATCCGAATTATCAAACATTTTCATTTTAAAACTGTGAAGAGTAACACTACTCTTATTTTTTTTTCTTCTCATTTTTTTCATTAGGATCATTAAATTATTTGTATTATATTGAGATTTATTAGAATATTTTTAAGCATACTGTTGTTCTGCTCATATATCTTTATTAAAACTCTATTTAATAAAACTGAAAATGAAAATATGCGACAAACATTTAAACCCTCGGTAATTGATGTAAATGATGGAAGTTAGGTTCGAATAATGAAGCTCCATTGCTAGTCTAGGTATGATTATGGGATTGGATACAAGCTTGAGTTTCATATATTATAATAGTCGTTCCGACACACGAGTGAAAAGTTATTACCGTTTAAAGTTACAAATCCGAATTATCAAACATTTTCATTTTAAAACTGTGAAGAGTAACACTACTCTTATTTTTTTTCTTCTCATTTTTTTCATTAGGATCATTAAATTATTTGTATTATATTGAGATTTATTAGAATATTTTTAAGAATACTCTTGTTCTGCTCATATATCTTTATTACAACTCTATTTAATAAAACTGAAAATGAAAATATGCGACAAACATTTAAACCCTCGGTAATTGATGTAAATGATGGAAGTTAGGTTCCAATAATGAAGTTCCATTGCTAGTCTGGGTATGCTTAAGGGATTGGATATAAACTTGAGTTTCATATATTATAATAGTCGTTCCGACACACGAGTCAAAAGTTATGACCGTTCAAAGTTACAAATCCGAATTATCAAACATTTTCATTTTAAAACTGTGAAGAGTAACACTACTCTTATTTTTTTTCTTCTCATTTTTTTCATTAGGATCATTAAATTATTTGTATTATATTGAGATTTATTAGAATATTTTTAAGAATACTCTTGTTCTGCTCATATATCTTTATTACAACTCTATTTAAGAAAACTGAAAATGAAAATATGCGACAAACATTTAAACCCTCGGTAATTGATGTAAATGATGGAAGTTAGGTTCCAATAATGAAGTTCCATTGCTAGTCTGGGTATGATTATGGGATTGGATACAACCTTGAGTTTCATATATTATAATAGTCGTTCCGACACACGAGTCAAAAGTTATGACCGTTTAAAGTTACAAATCCGAATTATCAAACATTTTCATTTTAAAACTGTGAAGAGTAACACTACTCTTATTTTTTTTCTTCTCATTTTTTTTCATTAGGATCATTAAATTATTTGTATTATATTGAGATTTATTAGAATATTTTTAAGAATACTCTTGTTCTGCTCATATATCTTTATTACAACTCTATTTAATAAAACTGAAAATGAAAATATGCGACAAACATTTAAACCCTCGGTAATTGATGTAAATGATGGAAGTTAGGTTCCAATAATGAAGGTCCATTGCTAGTCTGGGTATGCTTAAGGGATTGGATATAAACTTGAGTTTCATATATTATAATAGTCGTTCCGACACACGAGTCAAAAGTTATGACCGTTTAAAGTTACAAATCCGAATTATCAAACATTTTCATTTTAAAACTGTGAAGAGTAACACTACTCTTATTTTTTTCTTCTCATTTTTTTCATTAGGATCATTAAATTATTTGTATTATATTGAGATTTATTATAATATTTTTAAGCATACTCTTGTTCTGCTCATATATCTTTATTACAACTCTATTTAATAAAACTGAAAATGAAAATATGCGACAAACATTTAAACCCTCGCTAATTGATGTAAATGATGGAAGTTAGGTTCGAATAATGAAGTTCCATTGCTAGGCTAGGTATGATTATTGGATTCGATACGAGCTTGAGTTTCATATATTATAATAGTCGTTCCGACACACGAGTCAAAAGTTATGACCGTTTAAAGTTACAAATCTGAATTATCAAACATTTTCATTTTAAAACTGTGAAGAGTAACACTACTCTTATTTTTTTTCTTCTCATTTTTTTCATTAGGATCATTAAATTATTTGTATTATATTGAGATTTATTAGAATATTTTTAAGCATACTCTTGTTCTGCTCATATATCTTTATTACAACTCTATTTAATAAAACTGAAAATGAAAATATGCGACAAACATTTAAACCCTCGGTAAGTGATGTAAATGATGGAAGTTAGGTTCCAATAATGAAGTTCCATTGCTAGTCTAGGTATGATTATGGGATTGGATCCAAGCTTGAGTTTCATATATTATAATAGTCGTTCCGACACACGAGTCAAAAGTTATGACCGTTTAAAGTTACAAATCCGAATTATCAAACATTTTCATTTTAAAACTGTGAAGAGTAACACTACTCTTATTTTTTTTCTTCTCATTTTTTTCATTAGGATCATTAAATTATTTGTATTATATTGAGATTTATTAGAATATTTTTAAGAATACTCTTGTTCTGCTCATATATCTTTATTACAACTCTATTTAATAAAACTGAAAATGAAAATATGCGACAAACATTTAAACCCTCGGTAATTGATGTAAATGATGGAAGTTAGGTTCCAATAATGAAGTTCCATTGCTAGTCTGGGTATGCTTAAGGGATTGGATATAAACTTGCGTTTCATATATTATAATAGTCGTTCCGACACACGAGTCAAAAGTTATGACCGTTCAAAGTTACAAATCCGAATTATCAAACATTTTCATTTTAAAACTGTGAAGAGTAACACTACTCTTATTTTTTTTCTTCTCATTTTTTTCATTAGGATCATTAAATTATTTGTATTATATTGAGATTTATTAGAATATTTTTAAGAATACTCTTGTTCTGCTCATATATCTTTATTACAACTCTATTTAAGAAAACTGAAAATGAAAATATGCGACAAACATTTAAACCCTCGGTAATTGATGTAAATGATGGAAGTTAGGTTCCAATAATGAAGTTCCATTGCTAGTCTGGGTATGATTATGGGATTGGATACAACCTTGAGTTTCATATATTATAATAGTCGTTCCGACACACGAGTCAAAAGTTATGACCGTTTAAAGTTACAAATCCGAATTATCAAACATTTTCATTTTAAAACTGTGAAGAGTAACACTACTCTTATTTTTTTTCTTCTCATTTTTTTCATTAGGATCATTAAATTATTTGTATTATATTGAGATTTATTAGAATATTTTTAAGAATACTCTTGTTCTGCTCATATATCTTTATTACAACTCTATTTAATAAAACTGAAAATGAAAATATGCGACAAACATTTAAACCCTCGGTAATTGATGTAAATGATGGAAGTTAGGTTCCAATAATGAAGGTCCATTGCTAGTCTGGGTATGCTTAAGGGATTGGATATAAACTTGAGTTTCATATATTATAATAGTCGTTCCGACACACGAGTCAAAAGTTATGACCGTTTAAAGTTACAAATCCGAATTATCAAACATTTTCATTTTAAAACTGTGAAGAGTAACACTACTCTTATTTTTTTCTTCTCATTTTTTTCATTAGGATCATTAAATTATTTGTATTATATTGAGATTTATTATAATATTTTTAAGCATACTCTTGTTCTGCTCATATATCTTTATTACAACTCTATTTAATAAAACTGAAAATGAAAATATGCGACAAACATTTAAACCCTCGCTAATTGATGTAAATGATGGAAGTTAGGTTCGAATAATGAAGTTCCATTGCTAGGCTAGGTATGATTATTGGATTCGATACGAGCTTGAGTTTCATATATTATAATAGTCGTTCCGACACACGAGTCAAAAGTTATGACCGTTTAAAGTTACAAATCTGAATTATCAAACATTTTCATTTTAAAACTGTGAAGAGTAACACTACTCTTATTTTTTTTCTTCTCATTTTTTTCATTAGGATCATTAAATTATTTGTATTATATTGAGATTTATTAGAATATTTTTAAGCATACTCTTGTTCTGCTCATATATCTTTATTACAACTCTATTTAATAAAACTGAAAATGAAAATATGCGACAAACATTTAAACCTTCGGTAATTGATGTAAATGATGGAAGTTAGGTTCCAATAATGAAGTTCCATTGCTAGTCTGGGTATGCTTAAGGGATTGGATATAAACTTGAGTTTCATATATTATAATAATCGTTCCGACACACGAGTCAAAAGTTATGACCGTTTAAAGTTACAAATCCGAATTGTCAAACATTTTCATTTTAAAACTGTGAAGAGTAACACTACTCTTATTTTTTTTCTTCTCATTTTTTTCATTAGGATCATTAAATTATTTGTATTATATTGAGATTTTATTATAATATTAGGGAATATTTTTAAGCATACTCTTGTTCTGCTCATATATCTTTATTACAACTCTATTTAATAAAACTGAAAATGAAAATATGCGACAAACATTTAAACCCTCGGTAATTGATGTAAATGATGGAAGTTAGGTTCGAATAATGAAGCTCCATTGCTAGTCTAGGTATGATTATGGGATTGGATACAAGCTTGAGTTTCATATATTATAATAGTCGTTCCGACACACGAGTGAAAAGTTATTACCGTTTAAAGTTACAAATCCGAATTATCAAACATTTTCATTTTAAAACTGTGAAGAGTAACACTACTCTTATTTTTTTTTCTTCTCATTTTTTTCATTAGGATCATTAAATTATTTGTATTATATTGAGATTTATTAGAATATTTTTAAGAATACTCTTGTTCTGCTCATATATCTTTATTACAACTCTATTTAATAAAACTGAAAATGAAAATATGCGACAAACATTTAAACCCTCGGTAATTGATGTAAATGATGGAAGTTAGGTTCGAATAATGAAGCTCCATTGCTAGTCTAGGTATGATTATGTGATTGGATACAAGCTTGAGTTTCATATATTATAATAGTCGTTCCGACACACGAGTGAAAAGTTATTACCGTTTAAAGTTACAAATCCGAATTATCAAACATTTTCATTTTAAAACTGTGAAGAGTAACACTACTCTTATTTTTTTTCTTCTCATTTTTTTCATTAGGATCATTAAATTGTTTGTATTATATTGAGATTTATTAGAATATTTTTAAGAATACTCTTGTTCTGCTCATATATCTTTATTACAACTCTATTTAATAAAACTGAAAATGAAAATATGCGACAAACATTTAAACCCTCGGTAATTGATGTAAATGATGGAAGTTAGGTTCGAATAATGAAGTTCCATTGCTAGTCTAGGTATGATTATGGGATTGGATACAAGCTTGAGTTTCATATATTATAATAGTCGTTCCGACACACGAGTCAAAAGTTATGACCGTTCAAAGTTACAAATCCGAATTATCAAACATTTTCATTTTAAAACTGTGAAGAGTAACACTACTCTTATTTTTTTTTCTTCTCATTTTTTTCATTAGGATCATTAAATTATTTGTATTATATTGAGATTTATTAGAATATTTTTAAGAATACTCTTGTTCTGCTCATATATCTTTATTACAACTCTATTTAATAAAACAGAAAATGAAAATATGCGACAAACATTTAAACCCTCGGTAATTGATGTAAATGATGGAAGTTAGGTTCGAATAATGAAGCTCCATTGCTAGTCTAGGTATGATTATGTGATTGGATACAAGCTTGAGTTTCATATATTATAATAGTCGTTCCGACACACGAGTGAAAAGTTATTACCGTTTAAAGTTACAAATCCGAATTATCAAACATTTTCATTTTAAAACTGTGAAGAGTAACACTACTCTTATTTTTTTTCTTCTCATTTTTTTCATTAGGATCATTAAATTATTTGTATTATATTGAGATTTATTAGAATATTTTTAAGAATACTCTTGTTCTGCTCATATATCTTTATTACAACTCTATTTAATAAAACTGAAAATGAAAATATGCGACAAACATTTAAACCCTCGGTAATTGATGTAAATGATGGAAGTTAGGTTCCAATAATGAAGTTCCATTGCTAGTCTGGGTATGCTTAAGGGATTGGATATAAACTTGAGTTTCATATATTATAATAGTCGTTCCGACACACGAGTCAAAAGTTATGACCGTTCAAAGTTACAAATCCGAATTATCAAACATTTTCATTTTAAAACTGTGAAGAGTAACACTACTCTTATTTTTTTCTTCTCATTTTTTTCATTAGGATCATTAAATTATTTGTATTATATTGAGATTTATTATAATATTTTTAAGCATACTCTTGTTCTGCTCATATATCTTTATTACAACTCTATTTAATAAAACTGAAAATGAAAATATGCGACAAACATTTAAACCCTCGCTAATTGATGTAAATGATGGAAGTTAGGTTCGAATAATGAAGTTCCATTGCTAGTCTAGGTATGATTATGGGATTGGATACAAGCTTGAGTTTCATATATTATAATAGTCGTTCCGACACACGAGTGAAAAGTTATTACCGTTTAAAGTTACAAATCCGAATTATCAAACATTTTCATTTTAAAACTGTGAAGAGTAACACTACTCTTATTTTTTTTCTTCTCATTTTTTTCATTAGGATCATTAAATTATTTGTATTATATTGAGATTTATTAGAATATTTTTAAGCATACTCTTGTTCTGCTCATATATCTTTATTACAACTCTATTTAATAAAACTGAAAATGAAAATATGCGAGAAACATTTTATCCTTCGGTAATTGATGTAAATGATGGAAGTTAGGTTCCAATAATGAAGTTCCATTGCTAGTCTGGGTATGCTTAAGGGATTGGATACAAGCTTGAGTTTCATATATTATAATAGTCGTTCCGACACACGAGTGAAAAGTTATTACCGTTTAAAGTTACAAACCCGAATTATCAAACATTTTCATTTTAAAACTGTGAAGAGTAACACTACTCTTATTTTTTTTCTTCTCATTTTTTTCATTAGGATCATTAAATTATTTGTATTATATTGAGATTTATTAGAATATTTTTAAGAATACTCTTGTTCTGCTCATATATCTTTATTACAACTCTATTTAATAAAACTGAAAATGAAAATATGCGACAAACATGTAATTGATGTAAATGATGGAAGTTAGGTTCCAATAATGAAGTTCCATTGCTAGTCTGGGTATGCTTAAGGGATTGGATATAAACTTGAGTTTCATATATTATAATAGTCGTTCCGACACACGAGTCAAAAGTTATGACCGTTTAAAGTTACAAATCCGAATTATCAAACATTTTCATTTTAAAACTGTGAAGAGTAACACTACTCTTATTTTTTTTCTTCTCATTTTTTTCATTAGGATCATTAAATTATTTGTATTATATTGAGATTTATTAGAATATTTTTAAGAATACTCTTGTTCTGCTCATATATCTTTATTACAACTCTATTTAAGAAAACTGAAAATGAAAATATGCGACAAACATTTAAACCCTCGGTAATTGATGTAAATGATGGAAGTTAGGTTCCAATAATGAAGTTCCATTGCTAGTCTGGGTATGATTATGGGATTGGATACAACCTTGAGTTTCATATATTATAATAGTCGTTCCGACACACGAGTCAAAAGTTATGACCGTTTAAAGTTACAAATCCGAATTATCAAACATTTTCATTTTAAAACTGTGAAGAGTAACACTACTCTTATTTTTTTTCTTCTCATTTTTTTCATTAGGATCATTAAATTATTTGTATTATATTGAGATTTATTAGAATATTTTTAAGAATACTCTTGTTCTGCTCATATATCTTTATTACAACTCTATTTAATAAAACTGAAAATGAAAATATGCGACAAACATTTAAACCCTCGGTAATTGATGTAAATGATGGAAGTTAGGTTCCAATAATGAAGGTCCATTGCTAGTCTGGGTATGCTTAAGGGATTGGATATAAACTTGAGTTTCATATATTATAATAGTCGTTCCGACACACGAGTCAAAAGTTATGACCGTTTAAAGTTACAAATCCGAATTATCAAACATTTTCATTTTAAAACTGTGAAGAGTAACACTACTCTTATTTTTTTCTTCTCATTTTTTTCATTAGGATCATTAAATTATTTGTATTATATTGAGATTTATTAGAATATTTTTAAGCATACTCTTGTTCTGCTCATATATCTTTATTACAACTCTATTTAATAAAACTGAAAATGAAAATATGCGACAAACATTTAAACCCTCGCTAATTGATGTAAATGATGGAAGTTAGGTTCGAATAATGAAGTTCCATTGCTAGGCTAGGTATGATTATTGGATTCGATACGAGCTTGAGTTTCATATATTATAATAGTCGTTCCGACACACGAGTCAAAAGTTATGACCGTTTAAAGTTACAAATCCGAATTATCAAACATTTTCATTTTAAAACTGTGAAGAGTAACACTACTCTTATTTTTTTTCTTCTCATTTTTTTCATTAGGATCATTAAATTATTTGTATTATATTGAGATTTATTAGAATATTTTTAAGCATACTCTTGTTCTGCTCATATATCTTTATTACAACTCTATTTAATAAAACTGAAAATGAAAATATGCGACAAACATTTAAACCCTCGGTAATTGATGTAAATGATGGAAGTTAGGTTCCAATAATGAAGGTCCATTGCTAGTCTGGGTATGCTTAAGGGATTGGATATAAACTTGAGTTTCATATATTATAATAGTCGTTCCGACACACGAGTCAAAAGTTATGACCGTTTAAAGTTACAAATCCGAATTATCAAACATTTTCATTTTAAAACTGTGAAGAGTAACACTACTCTTATTTTTTTCTTCTCATTTTTTTCATTAGGATCATTAAATTATTTGTATTATATTGAGATTTATTAGAATATTTTTAAGCATACTCTTCTTCTGCTCATATATCTTTATTACAACTCTATTTAATAAAACTGAAAATGAAAATATGCGACAAACATTTAAACCCTCGCTAATTGATGTAAATGATGGAAGTTAGGTTCGAATAATGAAGTTCCATTGCTAGGCTAGGTATGATTATTGGATTCGATACGAGCTTGAGTTTCATATATTATAATAGTCGTTCCGACACACGAGTCAAAAGTTATGACCGTTTAAAGTTACAAATCTAAATTATCAAACATTTTCATTTTAAAACTGTGAAGAGTAACACTACTCTTATTTTTTTTCTTCTCATTTTTTTCATTAGGATCATTAAATTATTTGTATTATATTGAGATTTATTAGAATATTTTTAAGCATACTCTTGTTCTGCTCATATATCTTTATTACAACTCTATTTAATAAAACTGAAAATGAAAATATGCGACAAACATTTAAACCTTCGGTAATTGATGTAAATGATGGAAGTTAGGTTCCAATAATGAAGTTCCATTGCTAGTCTGGGTATGCTTAAGGGATTGGATATAAACTTGAGTTTCATATATTATAATAATCGTTCCGACACACGAGTCAAAAGTTATGACCGTTTAAAGTTACAAATCCGAATTATCAAACATTTTCATTTTAAAACTGTGAAGAGTAACACTACTCTTATTTTTTTTCTTCTCATTTTTTTCATTAGGATCATTAAATTATTTGTATTATATTGAGATTTATTAGAATATTTTTAAGCATACTCTTGTTCTGCTCATATATCTTTATTACAACTCTATTTAATAAAACTGAAAATGAAAATATGCGACAAACATTTAAACCCTCGGTAATTGATGTAAATGATGGAAGTTAGGTTCGAATAATGAAGCTCCATTGCTAGTCTAGGTATGATTATGTGATTGGATACAAGCTTGAGTTTCATA
The DNA here is from genome assembly GCA_037013495.1 of Hippophae tibetana. Lineage (NCBI taxonomy): Eukaryota > Viridiplantae > Streptophyta > Magnoliopsida > Rosales > Elaeagnaceae > Hippophae > Hippophae tibetana. The sequence goes on along the minus strand of JAZDXN010000027.1, from coordinate 2,671,547 downwards.
TATTATAATAGTCGTTCCGACACACGAGTGAAAAGTTATTACCGTTTAAAGTTACAAATCCGAATTATCAAACATTTTCATTTTAAAACTGTGAAGAGTAACACTACTCTTATTTTTTTTCTTCTCATTTTTTTCATTAGGATCATTAAATTGTTTGTATTATATTGAGATTTATTAGAATATTTTTAAGAATACTCTTGTTCTGCTCATATATCTTTATTACAACTCTATTTAATAAAACTGAAAATGAAAATATGCGACAAACATTTAAACCCTCGGTAATTGATGTAAATGATGGAAGTTAGGTTCCAATAATGAAGTTCCATTGCAAGTCTGGGTATGCTTAAGGGATTGGATATGAACTTGAGTTTCATATATTATAATAATCGTTCCGACACACGAGTCAAAAGTTATGACCGTTGAAAGTTACAAATCCGAATTATCAAACATTTTCATTTTAAAACTGTGAAGAGTAACACTACTCTTATTTTTTTTCTTCTCATTTTTTTCATTAGGATCATTAAATTATTTGTATTATATTGAGATTTATTAGAATATTTTTAAGCATACTCTTGTTCTGCTCATATATCTTTATTACAACTCTATTTAATAAAACTGAAAATGAAAATATGCGACAAACATTTAAACCCTCGGTAATTAATGTAAATGATGGAAGTTAGGTTCGAATAATGAAGCTCCATTGCTAGTCTAGGTATGATTATGGGATTGGATACAAGCTTGAGTTTCATATATTATAATAGTCGTTCCGACACACGAGTGAAAAGTTATTACCGTTTAAAGTTACAAATCCGAATTATCAAACATTTTCATTTTAAAACTGTGAAGAGTAACACTACTCTTATTTTTTTTCTTCTCATTTTTTTCATTAGGATCATTAAATTATATGTATTATATTGAGATTTATTAGAATATTTTTAAGAATACTCTTGTTCTGCTCATATATCTTTATTACAACTCTATTTAATAAAACTGAAAATGAAAATATGCGACAAACATTTAAACCCTCGGTAATTGATGTAAATGATGGAAGTTAGGTTCCAATAATGAAGGTCCATTGCTAGTCTGGGTATGCTTAAGGGATTGGATATAAACTTGAGTTTCATATATTATAATAGTCGTTCCGACACACGAGTCAAAAGTTATGACCGTTTAAAGTTACAAATCCGAATTATCAAACATTTTCATTTTAAAACTGTGAAGAGTAACACTACTCTTATTTTTTTCTTCTCATTTTTTTCATTAGGATCATTAAATTATTTGTATTATATTGAGATTTATTATAATATTTTTAAGCATACTCTTGTTCTGCTCATATATCTTTATTACAACTCTATTTAATAAAACTGAAAATGAAAATATGCGACAAACATTTAAACACTCGGTAATTGATGTAAATGATGGAAGTTAGGTTCGAATAATGAAGTTCCATTGCTAGTCTGGGTATGCTAAAGGGATTGGATATAAACTTGAGTTTCATATATTATAATAGTCGTTCCGACACACGAGTCAAAAGTTATGACCGTTTAAAGTTACAAATCCGAATTATCAAACATTTTCATTTTAAAACTGTGAAGAGTAACACTACTCTTATTTTTTTTCTTCTCATTTTTTTCATTAGGATCATTAAATTATTTGTATTATATTGAGATTTATTAGAATATTTTTAAGAATACTCTTGTTCTGCTCATATATCTTTATTACAACTCTATTTAAGAAAACTGAAAATGAAAATATGCGACAAACATTTAAACCCTCGGTAATTGATGTAAATGATGGAAGTTAGGTTCCAATAATGAAGTTCCATTGCTAGTCTGGGTATGATTATGGGATTGGATACAAGCTTGAGTTTCATATATTATAATAGTCGTTCCGACACACGAGTGAAAAGTTATTACCGTTTAAAGTTACAAATCCGAATTATCAAACATTTTCATTTTAAAACTGTGAAGAGTAACACTACTCTTATTTTTTTTCTTCTCATTTTTTTCATTAGGATCATTAAATTATTTGTATTATATTGAGATTTATTAGAATATTTTTAAGAATACTCTTGTTCTGCTCATATATCTTTATTACAACTCTATTTAATAAAACTGAAAATGAAAATATGCGACAAACATTTAAACCCTCGGTAATTGATGTAAATGATGGAAGTTAGGTTCGAATAATGAAGCTCCATTGCTAGTCTGGGTATGCTTAAGGGATTGGATATAAACTTGAGTTTCATATATTATAATAGTCGTTCCGACACACGAGTCAAAAGTTATGACCGTTTAAAGTTACAAATCCGAATTATCAAACATTTTCATTTTAAAACTGTGAAGAGTAACACTACTCTTATTTTTTTTCTTCTCATTTTTTTCATTAGGATCATTAAATTATTTGTATTATATTGAGATTTATTAGAATATTTTTAAGAATACTCTTGTTCTGCTCATATATCTTTATTACAACTCTATTTAATAAAACTGAAAATGAAAATATGCGACAAACATTTAAACCCTCGGTAATTGATGTAAATGATGGAAGTTAGGTTCCAATAATGAAGTTCCATTGCTAGTCTGGGTATGATTATGGGATTGGATACAAGCTTGAGTTTCATATATTATAATAGTCGTTCCGACACACGAGTGAAAAGTTATTACCGTTTAAAGTTAAAATCCGAATTATCAAACATTTTCATTTTAAAACTGTGAAGAGTAACACTACTCTTATTTTTTTTCTTCTCATTTTTTTCATTAGGATCATTAAATTATTTGTATTATATTGAGATTTATTAGAATATTTTTAAGAATACTCTTGTTCTGCTCATATATCTTTATTACAACTCTATTTAATAAAACTGAAAATGAAAATATGCGACAAACATTTAAACCCTCGGTAATTGATGTAAATGATGGAAGTTAGGTTCGAATAATGAAGCTCCATTGCTAGTCTGGGTATGCTTAAGGGATTGGATATAAACTTGAGTTTCATATATTATAATAGTCGTTCCGACACACGAGTCAAAAGTTATGACCGTTCAAAGTTACAAATCCGAATTATCAAACATTTTCATTTTAAAGTGTGAAGAGTAACACTACTCTTATTTTTTTTCTTCTCATTTTTTTCATTAGGATCATTAAATTATTTGTATTATATTGAGATTTATTAGAATATTTTTAAGAATACTCTTGTTCTGCTCATATATCTTTATTACAACTCTATTTAATAAAACTGAAAATGAAAATATGCGACAAACATTTAAACCCTCGGTAATTGATGTAAATGATGGAAGTTAGGTTCCAATAATGAAGTTCCATTGCTAGTCTGGGTATGCTTAAGGGATTGGATATAAACTTGAGTTTCATATATTATAATAGTCGTTCCGACACACGAGTCAAAAGTTATGACCGTTCAAAGTTACAAATCCGAATTATCAAACATTTTCATTTTAAAACTGTGAAGAGTAACACTACTCTTATTTTTTTCTTCTCATTTTTTTCATTAGGATCATTAAATTATTTGTATTATATTGAGATTTATTATAATATTTTTAAGCATACTCTTGTTCTGCTCATATATCTTTATTACAACTCTATTTAATAAAACTGAAAATGAAAATATGCGACAAACATTTAAACCCTCGCTAATTGATGTAAATGATGGAAGTTAGGTTCGAATAATGAAGTTCCATTGCTAGTCTGGGTATGATTATGGGATTGGATACAAGCTTGAGTTTCATATATTATAATAGTCGTTCCGACACACGAGTCAAAAGTTATGACCGTTTAAAGTTACAAATCCGAATTATCAAACATTTTCATTTTAAAACTGTGAAGAGTAACACTACTCTTATTTTTTTTCTTCTCATTTTTTTCATTAGGATCATTAAATTATTTGTATTATATTGAGATTTATTAGAATATTTTTAAGAATACTCTTGTTCTGCTCATATATCTTTATTACAACTCTATTTAATAAAACTGAAAATGAAAATATGCGACAAACATTTAAACCCTCGGTAATTGATGTAAATGATGGAAGTTAGGTTCCAATAATGAAGGTCCATTGCTAGTCTGGGTATGCTTAAGGGATTGGATATAAACTTGAGTTTCATATATTATAATAGTCTTTCCGACACACGAGTCAAAAGTTATGACCGTTTAAAGTTACAAATCCGAATTATCAAACATTTTCATTTTAAAACTGTGAAGAGTAACACTACTCTTATTTTTTTCTTCTCATTTTTTTCAATAGGATCATTAAATTATTTGTATTATATTGAGATTTATTATAATATTTTTAAGCATACTCTTGTTCTGCTCATATATCTTTATTACAACTCTATTTAATAAAACTGAAAATGAAAATATGCGACAAACATTTAAACACTCGGTAATTGATGTAAATGATGGAAGTTAGGTTCGAATAATGAAGTTCCATTGCTAGTCTGGGTATGCTTAAGGGATTGGATATAAACTTGAGTTTCATATATTATAATAGTCGTTCCGACACACGAGTCAAAAGTTATGACCGTTTAAAGTTACAAATCCGAATTATCAAACATTTTCATTTTAAAACTGTGAAGAGTAACACTACTCTTATTTTTTTTCTTCTCATTTTTTTCATTAGGATCATTAAATTATTTGTATTATATTGAGATTTATTAGAATATTTTTAAGAATACTCTTGTTCTGCTCATATATCTTTATTACAACTCTATTTAAGAAAACTGAAAATGAAAATATGCGACAAACATTTAAACCCTCGGTAATTGATGTAAATGATGGAAGTTAGGTTCCAATAATGAAGTTCCATTGCTAGTCTGGGTATGATTATGGGATTGGATACAACCTTGAGTTTCATATATTATAATAGTCGTTCCGACACACGAGTCAAAAGTTATGACCGTTTAAAGTTACAAATCCGAATTATCAAACATTTTCATTTTAAAACTGTGAAGAGTAACACTACTCTTATTTTTTTCTTCTCATTTTTTTCAATAGGATCATTAAATTATTTGTATTATATTGAGATTTATTATAATATTTTTAAGCATACTCTTGTTCTGCTCATATATCTTTATTACAACTCTATTTAATAAAACTGAAAATGAAAATATGCGACAAACATTTAAACCCACGGTAATTGATGTAAATGATGGAAGTTAGGTTCCAATAATGAAGGTCCATTGCTAGTCTGGGTATGCTTAAGGGATTGGATATAAACTTGAGTTTCATATATTATAATAGTCGTTCCGACACACGAGTCAAAAGTTATGACCGTTTAAAGTTACAAATCCGAATTATCAAACATTTTCATTTTAAAACTGTGAAGAGTAACACTACTCTTATTTTTTTTCTTCTCATTTTTTTCATTAGGATCATTAAATTATTTGTATTATATTGAGATTTATTAGAATATTTTTAAGAATACTCTTGTTCTGCTCATATATCTTTATTACAACTCTATTTAAGAAAACTGAAAATGAAAATATGCGACAAACATTTAAACCCTCGGTAATTGATGTAAATGATGGAAGTTAGGTTCCAATAATGAAGTTCCATTGCTAGTCTGGGTATGATTATGGGATTGGATACAACCTTGAGTTTCATATATTATAATAGTCGTTCCGACACACGAGTCAAAAGTTATGACCGTTTAAAGTTACAAATCCGAATTATCAAACATTTTCATTTTAAAACTGTGAAGAGTAACACTACTCTTATTTTTTTTCTTCTCATTTTTTTCATTAGGATCATTAAATTATTTGTATTATATTGAGATTTATTATAATATTTTTAAGCATACTCTTGTTATGCTCATATATCTTTATTACAACTCTATTTAATAAAACTGAAAATGAAAATATGCGACAAACATTTAAACCCTCGCTAATTGATGTAAATGATGGAAGTTAGGTTCGAATAATGAAGTTCCATTGCTAGGCTAGGTATGATTATTGGATTCGATACGAGCTTGAGTTTCATATATTATAATAGTCGTTCCGACACAAGAGTCAAAAGTTATGACCGTTTAAAGTTACAAATCTGAATTATCAAACATTTTCATTTTAAAACTGTGAAGAGTAACACTACTCTTATTTTTTTTCTTCTCATTTTTTTCATTAGGATCATTAAATTATTTGTATTATATTGAGATTTATTAGAATATTTTTAAGAATACTCTTGTTCTGCTCATATATCTTTATTACAACTCTATTTAAGAAAACTGAAAATGAAAATATGCGACAAACATTTAAACCCTCGGTAATTGATGTAAATGATGGAAGTTAGGTTCCAATAATGAAGTTCCATTGCTAGTCTGGGTATGATTATGGGATTGGATACAACCTTGAGTTTCATATATTATAATAGTCGTTCCGACACACGAGTCAAAAGTTATGACCGTTTAAAGTTACAAATCCGAATTATCAAACATTTTCATTTTAAAACTGTGAAGAGTAACACTACTCTTATTTTTTTTCTTCTCATTTTTTTCATTAGGATCATTAAATTATTTGTATTATATTGAGATTTATTATAATATTTTTAAGCATACTCTTGTTATGCTCATATATCTTTATTACAACTCTATTTAATAAAACTGAAAATGAAAATATGCGACAAACATTTAAACCCTCGCTAATTGATGTAAATGATGGAAGTTAGGTTCGAATAATGAAGTTCCATTGCTAGGCTAGGTATGATTATTGGATTCGATACGAGCTTGAGTTTCATATATTATAATAGTCGTTCCGACACACGAGTCAAAAGTTATGACCGTTTAAAGTTACAAATCTGAATTATCAAACATTTTCATTTTAAAACTGTGAAGAGTAACACTACTCTTATTTTTTTTCTTCTCATTTTTTTCATTAGGATCATTAAATTATTTGTATTATATTGAGATTTATTAGAATATTTTTAAGCATACTCTTGTTCTGCTCATATATCTTTATTACAACTCTATTTAAAAAAACTGAAAATGAAAATATGCGACAAACATTTAAACCTTCGGTAATTGATGTAAATGATGGAAGTTAGGTTCCAATAATGAAGTTCCATTGCTAGTCTGGGTATGCTTAAGGGATTGGATATAAACTTGAGTTTCATATATTATAATAATCGTTCCGACACACGAGTCAAAAGTTATGACCGTTTAAAGTTACAAATCCGAATTATCAAACATTTTCATTTTAAAACTGTGAAGAGTAACACTACTCTTATTTTTTTTCTTCTCATTTTTTTCATTAGGATCATTAAATTATTTGTATTATATTGAGATTTATTAGAATATTTTTAAGCATACTCTTGTTCTGCTCATATATCTTTATTAAAACTCTATTTAATAAAACTGAAAATGAAAATATGCGACAAACATTTAAACCCTCGGTAATTGATGTAAATGATGGAAGTTAGGTTCGAATAATGAAGCTCCATTGCTAGTCTGGGTATGATTATGGGATTGGATACAAGCTTGAGTTTCATATATTATAATAGTCGTTCCGACACACGAGTGAAAAGTTATTACCGTTTAAAGTTACAAATCCGAATTATCAAACATTTTCATTTTAAAACTGTGAAGAGTAACACTACTCTTATTTTTTTTCTTCTCATTTTTTTCATTAGGATCATTAAATTATTTGTATTATATTGAGATTTATTAGAATATTTTTAAGAATACTCTTGTTCTGCTCATATATCTTTATTACAACTCTATTTAATAAAACTGAAAATGAAAATATGCGACAAACATTTAAACCCTCGGTAATTGATGTAAATGATGGAAGTTAGGTTCCAATAATGAAGTTCCATTGCTAGTCTGGGTATGCTTAAGGGATTGGATATAAACTTGAGTTTCATATATTATAATAGTCGTTCCGACACACGAGTCAAAAGTTATGACCGTTTAAAGTTACAAATCCGAATTATCAAACATTTTCATTTTAAAACTGTGAAGAGTAACACTACTCTTATTTTTTTTCTTCTCATTTTTTTCATTAGGATCATTAAATTATTTGTATTATATTGAGATTTATTAGAATATTTTTAAGAATACTCTTGTTCTGCTCATATATCTTTATTACAACTCTATTTAATAAAACTGAAAATGAAAAATGCGACAAACATTTAAACCCTCGCTAATTGATGTAAATGATGGAAGTTAGGTTCCAATAATGAAGTTCCATTGCTAGTCTGGGTATGATTATGGGATTGGATACAACCTTGAGTTTCATATATTATAATAGTCGTTCCGACACACGAGTCAAAAGTTATGACCGTTTAAAGTTACAAATCTGAATTATCAAACATTTTCATTTTAAAACTGTGAAGAGTAACACTACTCTTATTTTTTTTCTTCTCATTTTTTTCATTAGGATCATTAAATTATTTGTATTATATTGAGATTTATTAGAATATTTTTAAGCATACTCTTGTTCTGCTCATATATCTTTATTACAACTCTATTTAATAAAACTGAAAATGAAAATATGCGACAAACATTTAAACCCTCGGTAATTGATGTAAATGATGGAAGTTAGGTTCCAATAATGAAGTTCCATTGCTAGTCTGGGTATGCTTAAGGGATTGGATATAAACTTGAGTTTCATATATTATAATAGTCGTTCCGACACACGAGTCAAAAGTTATGACCGTTTAAAGTTACAAATCCGAATTATCAAACATTTTCATTTTAAAACTGTGAAGAGTAACACTACTCTTATTTTTTTCTTCTCATTTTTTTCATTAGGATCATTAAATTATTTGTATTATATTGAGATTTATTATAATATTTTTAAGCATACTCTTGTTCTGCTCATATATCTTTATTACAACTCTATTTAATAAAACTGAAAATGAAAATATGCGACAAACATTTAAACCCTCGGTAATTGATGTAAATGATGGAAGTTAGGTTCGAATAATGAAGTTCCATTGCTAGGCTAGGTATGATTATTGGATTCGATACAAGCTTGAGTTTCATATATTATAATAGTCGTTCCGACACACGAGTGAAAAGTTATTACCGTTTAAAGTTACAAATCCGAATTATCAAACATTTTCATTTTAAAACTGTGAAGAGTAACACTACTCTTATTTTTTTTCTTCTCATTTTTTTCATTAGGATCATTAAATTATTTGTATTATATTGAGATTTATTAGAATATTTTTAAGCATACTCTTGTTCTGCTCATATATCTTTATTACAACTCTATTTAATAAAACTGAAAATGAAAATATGCGACAAACATTTAAACCTTCGGTAATTGATGTAAATGATGGAAGTTAGGTTCCAATAATGAAGTTCCATTGCTAGTCTGGGTATGCTTAAGGGATTGGATATAAACTTGAGTTTCATATATTATAATAGTCGTTCCGACACACGAGTCAAAAGTTATGACCGTTTAAAGTTACAAATCCGAATTATCAAACATTTTCATTTTAAAACTGTGAAGAGTAACACTACTCTTATTTTTTTTCTTCTCATTTTTTTCATTAGGATCATTAAATTATTTGTATTATATTGAGATTTATTATAATATTTTTAAGCATACTCTTGTTCTGCTCATATATCTTTATTACAACTCTATTTATTAAAACTGAAAATGAAAATATGCGACAAACATTTAAACCCTCGGTAATTGATGTAAATGATGTAAGTTAGGTTCGAATAATGAAGTTCCATTGCTAGGCTAGGTATGATTATTGGATTCGATACGAGCTTGAGTTTTATATATTATAATACTCGTTCCGACACACGAGTCAAAAGTTATGACCGTTTAAAGTTACAAATCTGAATTATCAAACATTTTCATTTTAAAACTGTGAAGAGTAACACTACTCTTATTTTTTTTCTTCTCATTTTTTTTCATTAGGATCATTAAATTATTTGTATTATATTGAGATTTATTAGAATATTTTTAAGCATACTCTTGTTCTGCTCATATATCTTTATTACAACTCTATTTAATAAAACTGAAAATGAAAATATGCGACAAACATTTAAACCCTCGGTAATTGATGTAAATGATGGAAGTTAGGTTCCAATAATGAAGTTCCATTGCTAGTCTGGGTATGCTTAAGGGATTGGATATAAACTTGAGTTTCATATATTATAATAGTCGTTCCGACACACGAGTCAAAAGTTATGACCGTTTAAAGTTACAAATCCGAATTATCAAACATTTTCATTTTAAAACTGTGAAGAGTAACACTACTCTTATTTTTTTTCTTCTCATTTTTTTCATTAGGATCATTAAATTATTTGTATTATATTGAGATTTATTAGAATATTTTTAAGAATACTCTTGTTCTGCTCATATATCTTTATTACAACTCTATTTAATAAAACTGAAAATGAAAAATGCGACAAACATTTAAACCCTCGCTAATTGATGTAAATGATGGAAGTTAGGTTCCAATAATGAAGTTCCATTGCTAGTCTGGGTATGATTATGGGATTGGATACAACCTTGAGTTTCATATATTATAATAGTCGTTCCGACACACGAGTCAAAAGTTATGACCGTTTAAAGTTACAAATCTGAATTATCAAACATTTTCATTTTAAAACTGTGAAGAGTAACACTACTCTTATTTTTTTTCTTCTCATTTTTTTCATTAGGATCATTAAATTATTTGTATTATATTGAGATTTATTAGAATATTTTTAAGCATACTCTTGTTCTGCTCATATATCTTTATTACAACTCTATTTAATAAAACTGAAAATGAAAATATGCGACAAACATTTAAACCCTCGGTAATTGATGTAAATGATGGAAGTTAGGTTCCAATAATGAAGTTCCATTGCTAGTCTGGGTATGCTTAAGGGATTGGATATAAACTTGAGTTTCATATATTATAATAGTCGTTCCGACACACGAGTCAAAAGTTATGACCGTTTAAAGTTACAAATCCGAATTATCAAACATTTTCATTTTAAAACTGTGAAGAGTAACACTACTCTTATTTTTTTCTTCTCATTTTTTTCATTAGGATCATTAAATTATTTGTATTATATTGAGATTTATTATAATATTTTTAAGCATACTCTTGTTCTGCTCATATATCTTTATTACAACTCTATTTAATAAAACTGAAAATGAAAATATGCGACAAACATTTAAACCCTCGGTAATTGATGTAAATGATGGAAGTTAGGTTCGAATAATGAAGTTCCATTGCTAGGCTAGGTATGATTATTGGATTCGATACAAGCTTGAGTTTCATATATTATAATAGTCGTTCCGACACACGAGTGAAAAGTTATTACCGTTTAAAGTTACAAATCCGAATTATCAAACATTTTCATTTTAAAACTGTGAAGAGTAACACTACTCTTATTTTTTTTCTTCTCATTTTTTTCATTAGGATCATTAAATTATTTGTATTATATTGAGATTTATTAGAATATTTTTAAGCATACTCTTGTTCTGCTCATATATCTTTATTACAACTCTATTTAATAAAACTGAAAATGAAAATATGCGACAAACATTTAAACCTTCGGTAATTGATGTAAATGATGGAAGTTAGGTTCCAATAATGAAGTTCCATTGCTAGTCTGGGTATGCTTAAGGGATTGGATATAAACTTGAGTTTCATATATTATAATAGTCGTTCCGACACACGAGTCAAAAGTTATGACCGTTTAAAGTTACAAATCCGAATTATCAAACATTTTCATTTTAAAACTGTGAAGAGTAACACTACTCTTATTTTTTTTCTTCTCATTTTTTTCATTAGGATCATTAAATTATTTGTATTATATTGAGATTTATTATAATATTTTTAAGCATACTCTTGTTCTGCTCATATATCTTTATTACAACTCTATTTATTAAAACTGAAAATGAAAATATGCGACAAACATTTAAACCCTCGGTAATTGATGTAAATGATGTAAGTTAGGTTCGAATAATGAAGTTCCATTGCTAGGCTAGGTATGATTATTGGATTCGATACGAGCTTGAGTTTTATATATTATAATACTCGTTCCGACACACGAGTCAAAAGTTATGACCGTTTAAAGTTACAAATCTGAATTATCAAACATTTTCATTTTAAAACTGTGAAGAGTAACACTACTCTTATTTTTTTTCTTCTCATTTTTTTTCATTAGGATCATTAAATTATTTGTATTATATTGAGATTTATTAGAATATTTTTAAGCATACTCTTGTTCTGCTCATATATCTTTATTAAAACTCTATTTAATAAAACTGAAAATGAAAATATGCGACAAACATTTAAACCCTCGGTAATTGATGTAAATGATGGAAGTTAGGTTCGAATAATGAAGCTCCATTGCTAGTCTAGGTATGCTTAAGGGATTGGATATAAACTTGAGTTTCATATATTATAATAGTCGTTCCGACACACGAGTCAAAAGTTATGACCGTTTAAAGTTACAAATCCGAATTATCAAACATTTTCATTTTAAAACTGTGAAGAGTAACACTACTCTTATTTTTTTTCTTCTCATTTTTTTCATTAGGATCATTAAATTATTTGTATTATATTGAGATTTATTAGAATATTTTTAAGAATACTCTTGTTCTGCTCATATATCTTTATTACAACTCTATTTAAGAAAACTGAAAATGAAAATATGCGACAAACATTTAAACCCTCGGTAATTGATGTAAATGATGGAAGTTAGGTTCCAATAATGAAGTTCCATTACTAGTCTGGGTATGCTTAAGGGATTGGATATAAACTTGAGTTTCATATATTATAATAGTCGTTCCGACACACGAGTCAAAAGTTATGACCGTTTAAAGTTACAAATCCGAATTATCAAACATTTTCAATTTAAAACTGTGAAGAGTAACACTACTCTTATTTTTTTTCTTCTCATTTTTTTCATTAGGATCATTAAATTATTTGTATTATATTGAGATTTATTAGAATATTTTTAAGAATACTCTTGTTCTGCTCATATATCTTTATTACAACTCTATTTAATAAAACTGAAAATGAAAATATGCGACAAACATTTAAACCCTCGGTAATTGATGTAAATGATGGAAGTTAGGTTCCAATAATGAAGTTCCATTGCTAGTCTGGGTATGCTTAAGGGATTGGATATAAACTTGAGTTTCATATATTATAATAGTCGTTCCGACACACGAGTCAAAAGTTATGACCGTTTAAAGTTACAAATCCGAATTATCAAACATTTTCATTTTAAAACTGTGAAGAGTAACACTACTCTTATTTTTTTTCTTCTCATTTTTTTCATTAGGATCATTAAATTATTTGTATTATATTGAGATTTATTAGAATATTTTTAAGAATACTCTTGTTCTGCTCATATATCTTTATTACAACTCTATTTAAGAAAACTGAAAATGAAAATATGCGACAAACATTTAAACCCTCGGTAATTGATGTAAATGATGGAAGTTAGGTTCCAATAATGAAGTTCCATTGCTAGTCTGGGTATGATTATGGGATTGGATACAACCTTGAGTTTCATATATTATAATAGTCGTTCCGACACACGAGTCAAAAGTTATGACCGTTTAAAGTTACAAATCCGAATTATCAAACATTTTCATTTTAAAACTGTGAAGAGTAACACTACTCTTATTTTTTTTCTTCTCATTTTTTTCATTAGGATCATTAAATTATTTGTATTATATTGAGATTTATTAGAATATTTTTAAGAATACTCTTGTTCTGCTCATATATCTTTATTACAACTCTATTTAATAAAACTGAAAATGAAAATATGCGACAAACATTTAAACCCTCGGTAATTGATGTAAATGATGGAAGTTAGGTTCCAATAATGAAGGTCCATTGCTAGTCTGGGTATGCTTAAGGGATTGGATATAAACTTGAGTTTCATATATTATAATAGTCGTTCCGACACACGAGTCAAAAGTTATGACCGTTTAAAGTTACAAATCCGAATTATCAAACATTTTCAATTTAAAACTGTGAAGAGTAACACTACTCTTATTTTTTTTCTTCTCATTTTTTTCATTAGGATCATTAAATTATTTGTATTATATTGAGATTTATTAGAATATTTTTAAGAATACTCTTGTTCTGCTCATATATCTTTATTACAACTCTATTTAATAAAACTGAAAATGAAAATATGCGACAAACATTTAAACCCTCGGTAATTGATGTAAATGATGGAAGTTAGGTTCCAATAATGAAGTTCCATTGCTAGTCTGGGTATGCTTAAGGGATTGGATACAACCTTGAGTTTCATATATTATAATAGTCGTTCCGACACACGAGTCAAAAGTTATGACCGTTTAAAGTTACAAATCCGAATTATCAAACATTTTCATTTTAAAACTGTGAAGAGTAACACTACTCTTATTTTTTTTCTTCTCATTTTTTTCATTAGGATCATTAAATTATTTGTATTATATTGAGATTTATTAGAATATTTTTAAGAATACTCTTGTTCTGCTCATATATCTTTATTACAACTCTATTTAATAAAACTGAAAATGAAAATATGCGACAAACATTTAAACCCTCGGTAATTGATGTAAATGATGGAAGTTAGGTTCCAATAATGAAGGTCCATTGCTAGTCTGGGTATGCTTAAGGGATTGGATATAAACTTGAGTTTCATATATTATAATAGTCGTTCCGACACACGAGTCAAAAGTTATGACCCTTTAAAGTTACAAATCCGAATTATCAAACATTTTCATTTTAAAACTGTGAAGAGTAACACTACTCTTATTTTTTTTCTTCTCATTTTTTTCATTAGGATCATTAAATTATTTGTATTATATTGAGATTTATTAGAATATTTTTAAGAATACTCTTGTTCTGCTCATATATCTTTATTACAACTCTATTTAATAAAACTGAAAATGAAAATATGGACAAACATTTAAACCCTCGGTAATTGATGTAAATGATGGAAGTTAGGTTCCAATAATGAAGGTCCATTGCTAGTCTGGGTATGCTTAAGGGATTGGATATAAACTTGAGTTTCATATATTATAATAGTCGTTCCGACACACGAGTCAAAAGTTATGACCCTTTAAAGTTACAAATCCGAATTATCAAACATTTTCATTTTAAAACTGTGTAGAGTAACACTACTCTTATTTTTTTCTTCTCATTTTTTTCATTAGGATCATTAAATTATTTGTATTATATTGAGATTTATTATAATATTTTTAAGCATACTCTTGTTCTGCTCATATATCTTTATTACAACTCTATTTAATAAAACTGAAAATGAAAATATGCGACAAACATTTAAACCCTCGCTAATTGATGTAAATGATGGAAGTTAGGTTCGAATAATGAAGTTCCATTGCTAGGCTAGGTATGATTATTGGATTCGATACGAGCTTGAGTTTCATATATTATAATAGTCGTTCCGACACACGAGTCAAAAGTTATGACCGTTTAAAGTTACAAATCTAAATTATCAAACATTTTCATTTTAAAACTGTGAACAGTAACACTACTCTTATTTTTTTTCTTCTCATTTTTTTCATTAGGATCATTAAATTATTTGTATTATATTGAGATTTATTAGAATATTTTTAAGCATACTCTTGTTCTGCTCATATATCTTTATTACAACTCTATTTAATAAAACTGAAAATGAAAATATGGACAAACATTTAAACCCTCGGTAATTGATGTAAATGATGGAAGTTAGGCTCCAATAATGAAGGTCCATTGCTAGTCTGGGTATGCTTAAGGGATTGGATATAAACTTGAGTTTCATATATTATAATAGTCGTTCCGACACACGAGTCAAAAGTTATGACCCTTTAAAGTTACAAATCCGAATTATCAAACATTTTCATTTTAAAACTGTGTAGAGTAACACTACTCTTATTTTTTTCTTCTCATTTTTTTCATTAGGATCATTAAATTATTTGTATTATATTGAGATTTATTATAATATTTTTAAGCATACTCTTGTTCTGCTCATATATCTTTATTACAACTCTATTTAATAAAACTGAAAATGAAAATATGCGACAAACATTTAAACCCTCGCTAATTGATGTAAATGATGGAAGTTAGGTTCGAATAATGAAGTTCCATTGCTAGGCTAGGTATGATTATTGGATTCGATACGAGCTTGAGTTTCATATATTATAATAGTCGTTCCGACACACGAGTCAAAAGTTATGACCGTTTAAAGTTACAAATCTAAATTATCAAACATTTTCATTTTAAAACTGTGAACAGTAACACTACTCTTATTTTTTTTCTTCTCATTTTTTTCATTAGGATCATTAAATTATTTGTATTATATTGAGATTTATTAGAATATTTTTAAGCATACTCTTGTTCTGCTCATATATCTTTATTACAACTCTATTTAATAAAACTGAAAATGAAAATATGCGACAAACATTTAAACCTTCGGTAATTGATGTAAATGATGGAAGTTAGGTTCCAATAATGAAGTTCCATTGCTAGTCTGGGTATGCTTAAGGGATTGGATATAAACTTGAGTTTCATATATTATAATAATCGTTCCGACACACGAGTCAAAAGTTATGACCGTTTAAAGTTACAAATCCGAATTATCAAACATTTTCATTTTAAAACTGTGAAGAGTAACACTACTCTTATTTTTTTTCTTCTCATTTTTTTCATTAGGATCATTAAATTATTTGTATTATATTGAGATTTATTAGAATATTTTTAAGCATACTCTTGTTCTGCTCATATATCTTTATTACAACTCTATTTAATAAAACTGAAAATGAAAATATGCGACAAACATTTAAACCCTCGGTAATTGATGTAAATGATGGAAGTTAGGTTCGAATAATGAAGCTCCATTGCTAGTCTAGGTATGATTATGGGATTGGATACAAGCTTGAGTTTCATATATTATAATAGTCATTCCGACACACGAGTGAAACGTTATTACCGTTTAAAGTTACAAATCCGAATTATCAAACATTTTCATTTTAAAACTGTGAAGAGTAACACTACTCTTATTTTTTTTCTTCTCATTTTTTTCATTAGGATCATTAAATTATTTGTATTATATTGAGATTTATTAGAATATTTTTAAGAATACTCTTGTTCTGCTCATATATCTTTATTACAACTCTATTTAAGAAAACTGAAAATGAAAATATGCGACAAACATTTAAACCCTCGGTAATTGATGTAAATGATGGAAGTTAGGTTCGAATAATGAAGTTCCATTGCTAGTCTGGGTATGCTTAAGGGATTGGATATAAACTTGAGTTTCATATATTATAATAGTCGTTCCGACACACGAGTCAAAAGTTATGACCGTTTAAAGTTACAAATCCGAATTATCAAACATTTTCATTTTAAAACTGTGAACAGTAACACTACTCTTATTTTTTTTCTTCTCATTTTTTTCATTAGGATCATTAAATTATTTGTATTATATTGAGATTTATTAGAATATTTTTAAGAATACTCTTGTTCTGCTCATATATCTTTATTACAACTCTATTTAAGAAAACTGAAAATGAAAATATGCGACAAACATTTAAACCTTCGGTAATTGATGTAAATGATGGAAGTTAGGTTCCAATAATGAAGTTCCATTACTAGTCTGGGTATGCTTAAGGGATTGGATATAAACTTGAGTTTCATATATTATAATAGTCGTTCCGACACACGAGTCAAAAGTTATGACCGTTTAAAGTTACAAATCCGAATTATCAAACATTTTCAATTTAAAACTGTGAAGAGTAACACTACTCTTATTTTTTTTCTTCTCATTTTTTTCATTAGGATCATTAAATTATTTGTATTATATTGAGATTTATTAGAATATTTTTAAGAATACTCTTGTTCTGCTCATATATCTTTATTACAACTCTATTTAATAAAACTGAAAATGAAAATATGCGACAAACATTTAAACCCTCGGTAATTGATGTAAATGATGGAAGTTAGGTTCCAATAATGAAGTTCCATTGCTAGTCTGGGTATGCTTAAGGGATTGGATATAAACTTGAGTTTCATATATTATAATAGTCGTTCCGACACACGAGTCAAAAGTTATGACCGTTTAAAGTTACAAATCCGAATTATCAAACATTTTCATTTTAAAACTGTGAAGAGTAACACTACTCTTATTTTTTTTCTTCTCATTTTTTTCATTAGGATCATTAAATTATTTGTATTATATTGAGATTTATTAGAATATTTTTAAGAATACTCTTGTTCTGCTCATATATCATTATTACAACTCTATTTAAGAAAACTGAAAATGAAAATATGCGACAAACATTTAAACCCTCGGTAATTGATGTAAATGATGGAAGTTAGGTTCCAATAATGAAGTTCCATTGCTAGTCTGGGTATGATTATGGGATTGGATACAACCTTGAGTTTCATATATTATAATAGTCGTTCCGACACACGAGTCAAAAGTTATGACCGTTTAAAGTTACAAATCCGAATTATCAAACATTTTCATTTTAAAACTGTGAAGAGTAACACTACTCTTATTTTTTTTCTTCTCATTTTTTTCATTAGGATCATTAAATTATTTGTATTATATTGAGATTTATTAGAATATTTTTAAGAATACTCTTGTTCTGCTCATATATCTTTATTACAACTCTATTTAATAAAACTGAAAATGAAAATATGCGACAAACATTTAAACCCTCGGTAATTGATGTAAATGATGGAAGTTAGGTTCCAATAATGAAGGTCCATTGCTAGTCTGGGTATGCTTAAGGGATTGGATATAAGCTTGAGTTTCATATATTATAATAGTCGTTCCGACACACGAGTCAAAAGTTATTACCGTTTAAAGTTACAAATCCGAATTATCAAACATTTTCATTTTAAAACTGTGTAGAGTAACACTACTCTTATTTTTTTTCTTCTCATTTTTTTCATTAGGATCATTAAATTATTTGTATTATATTGAGATTTATTATAATATTTTTAAGCATACTCTTGTTCTGCTCATATATCTTTATTACAACTCTATTTAATAAAACTGAAAATGAAAATATGCGACAAACATTTAAACCCTCGCTAATTGATGTAAATGATGGAAGTTAGGTTCGAATAATGAAGTTCCATTGCTAGTCTGGGTATGCTTAAGGGATTGGATACGAGCTTGAGTTTCATATATTATAATAGTCGTTCCGACACACGAGTCAAAAGTTATGACCGTTTAAAGTTACAAATCCGAATTATCAAACATTTTCATTTTAAAACTGTGAACAGTAACACTACTCTTATTTTTTTTCTTCTCATTTTTTTCATTAGGATCATTAAATTATTTGTATTATATTGAGATTTATTAGAATATTTTTAAGCATACTCTTGTTCTGCTCATATATCTTTATTACAACTCTATTTAATAAAACTGAAAATGAAAATATGCGACAAACATTTAAACCCTCGGTAATTGATGTAAATGATGGAAGTTAGGTTCCAATAATGAAGTTCCATTGCTAGTCTGGGTATGCTTAAGGGATTGGATATAAACTTGAGTTTCATATATTATAATAGTCGTTCCGACACACGAGTCAAAAGTTATGACCCTTTAAAGTTACAAATCCGAATTATCAAACATTTTCATTTTAAAACTGTGAAGAGTAACACTACTCTTATTTTTTTTCTTCTCATTTTTTTCATTAGGATCATTAAATTATTTGTATTATATTGAGATTTATTAGAATATTTTTAAGCATACTCTTGTTCTGCTCATATATCTTTATTACAACTCTATTTAATAAAACTGAAAATGAAAATATGGACAAACATTTAAACCCTCGGTAATTGATGTAAATGATGGAAGTTAGGTTCCAATAATGAAGCTCCATTGCTAGTCTGGGTATGCTTAAGGGATTGGATATAAACTTGAGTTTCATATATTATAATAGTCGTTCCGACACACGAGTGAAAAGTTATGACCCTTTAAAGTTACAAATCCGAATTATCAAACATTTTCATTTTAAAACTGTGTAGAGTAACACTACTCTTATTTTTTTCTTCTCATTTTTTTCATTAGGATCATTAAATTATTTGTATTATATTGAGATTTATTATAATATTTTTAAGCATACTCTTGTTCTGCTCATATATCTTTATTACAACTCTATTTAATAAAACTGAAAATGAAAATATGCGACAAACATTTAAACCCTCGCTAATTGATGTAAATGATGGAAGTTAGGTTCGAATAATGAAGTTCCATTGCTAGGCTAGGTATGATTATTGGATTCGATACGAGCTTGAGTTTCATATATTATAATAGTCGTTCCGACACACGAGTCAAAAGTTATTACCGTTTAAAGTTACAAATCCGAATTATCAAACATTTTCATTTTAAAACTGTGAACAGTAACACTACTCTTATTTTTTTTCTTCTCATTTTTTTCATTAGGATCATTAAATTATTTGTATTATATTGAGATTTATTAGAATATTTTTAAGCATACTCTTGTTCTGCTCATATATCTTTATTACAACTCTATTTAATAAAACTGAAAATGAAAATATGGACAAACATTTAAACCCTCGGTAATTGATGTAAATGATGGAAGTTAGGTTCCAATAATGAAGGTCCATTGCTAGTCTGGGTATGCTTAAGGGATTGGATATAAACTTGAGTTTCATATATTATAATAGTCGTTCCGACACACGAGTCAAAAGTTATGACCCTTTAAAGTTACAAATCCGAATTATCAAACATTTTCATTTTAAAACTGTGTAGAGTAACACTACTCTTATTTTTTTCTTCTCATTTTTTTCATTAGGATCATTAAATTATTTGTATTATATTGAGATTTATTATAATATTTTTAAGCATACTCTTGTTCTGCTCATATATCTTTATTACAACTCTATTTAATAAAACTGAAAATGAAAATATGCGACAAACATTTAAACCCTCGCTAATTGATGTAAATGATGGAAGTTAGGTTCGAATAATGAAGTTCCATTGCTAGGCTAGGTATGATTATTGGATTCGATACGAGCTTGAGTTTCATATATTATAATAGTCGTTCCGACACACGAGTCAAAAGTTATGACCGTTTAAAGTTACAAATCTAAATTATCAAACATTTTCATTTTAAAACTGTGAACAGTAACACTACTCTTATTTTTTTTCTTCTCATTTTTTTCATTAGGATCATTAAATTATTTGTATTATATTGAGATTTATTAGAATATTTTTAAGCATACTCTTGTTCTGCTCATATATCTTTATTACAACTCTATTTAATAAAACTGAAAATGAAAATATGCGACAAACATTTAAACCTTCGGTAATTGATGTAAATGATGGAAGTTAGGTTCCAATAATGAAGTTCCATTGCTAGTCTGGGTATGCTTAAGGGATTGGATATAAACTTGAGTTTCATATAATATAATAATCGTTCCGACACACGAGTCAAAAGTTATGACCGTTTAAAGTTACAAATCCGAATTATCAAACATTTTCATTTTAAAACTGTGAAGAGTAACACTACTCTTATTTTTTTTCTTCTCATTTTTTTCATTAGGATCATTAAATTATTTGTATTATATTGAGATTTATTAGAATATTTTTAAGCATACTCTTGTTCTGCTCATATATCTTTATTACAACTCTATTTAATAAAACTGAAAATGAAAATATGCGACAAACATTTAAACCCTCGGTAATTGATGTAAATGATGGAAGTTAGGTTCGAATAATGAAGCTCCATTGCTAGTCTAGGTATGATTATGGGATTGGATACAAGCTTGAGTTTCATATATTATAATAGTCATTCCGACACACGAGTGAAACGTTATTACCGTTTAAAGTTACAAATCCGAATTATCAAACATTTTCATTTTAAAACTGTGAAGAGTAACACTACTCTTATTTTTTTTCTTCTCATTTTTTTCATTAGGATCATTAAATTATTTGTATTATATTGAGATTTATTAGAATATTTTTAAGAATACTCTTGTTCTGCTCATATATCTTTATTACAACTCTATTTAAGAAAACTGAAAATGAAAATATGCGACAAACATTTAAACCCTCGGTAATTGATGTAAATGATGGAAGTTAGGTTCGAATAATGAAGTTCCATTGCTAGTCTGGGTATGCTTAAGGGATTGGATATAAACTTGAGTTTCATATATTATAATAGTCGTTCCGACACACGAGTCAAAAGTTATGACCGTTTAAAGTTACAAATCCGAATTATCAAACATTTTCATTTTAAAACTGTGAACAGTAACACTACTCTTATTTTTTTTCTTCTCATTTTTTTCATTAGGATCATTAAATTATTTGTATTATATTGAGATTTATTAGAATATTTTTAAGAATACTCTTGTTCTGCTCATATATCTTTATTACAACTCTATTTAAGAAAACTGAAAATGAAAATATGCGACAAACATTTAAACCTTCGGTAATTGATGTAAATGATGGAAGTTAGGTTCCAATAATGAAGTTCCATTACTAGTCTGGGTATGCTTAAGGGATTGGATATAAACTTGAGTTTCATATATTATAATAGTCGTTCCGACACACGAGTCAAAAGTTATGACCGTTTAAAGTTACAAATCCGAATTATCAAACATTTTCAATTTAAAACTGTGAAGAGTAACACTACTCTTATTTTTTTTCTTCTCATTTTTTTCATTAGGATCATTAAATTATTTGTATTATATTGAGATTTATTAGAATATTTTTAAGAATACTCTTGTTCTGCTCATATATCTTTATTACAACTCTATTTAATAAAACTGAAAATGAAAATATGCGACAAACATTTAAACCCTCGGTAATTGATGTAAATGATGGAAGTTAGGTTCCAATAATGAAGTTCCATTGCTAGTCTGGGTATGCTTAAGGGATTGGATATAAACTTGAGTTTCATATATTATAATAGTCGTTCCGACACACGAGTCAAAAGTTATGACCGTTTAAAGTTACAAATCCGAATTATCAAACATTTTCATTTTAAAACTGTGAAGAGTAACACTACTCTTATTTTTTTTCTTCTCATTTTTTTCATTAGGATCATTAAATTATTTGTATTATATTGAGATTTATTAGAATATTTTTAAGAATACTCTTGTTCTGCTCATATATCATTATTACAACTCTATTTAAGAAAACTGAAAATGAAAATATGCGACAAACATTTAAACCCTCGGTAATTGATGTAAATGATGGAAGTTAGGTTCCAATAATGAAGTTCCATTGCTAGTCTGGGTATGATTATGGGATTGGATACAACCTTGAGTTTCATATATTATAATAGTCGTTCCGACACACGAGTCAAAAGTTATGACCGTTTAAAGTTACAAATCCGAATTATCAAACATTTTCATTTTAAAACTGTGAAGAGTAACACTACTCTTATTTTTTTTCTTCTCATTTTTTTCATTAGGATCATTAAATTATTTGTATTATATTGAGATTTATTAGAATATTTTTAAGAATACTCTTGTTCTGCTCATATATCTTTATTACAACTCTATTTAATAAAACTGAAAATGAAAATATGCGACAAACATTTAAACCCTCGGTAATTGATGTAAATGATGGAAGTTAGGTTCGAATAATGAAGCTCCATTGCTAGTCTAGGTATGATTATGGGATTGGATACAAGCTTGAGTTTCATATATTATAATAGTCGTTCCGACACACGAGTGAAACGTTATTACCGTTTAAAGTTACAAATCCGAATTATCAAACATTTTCATTTTAAAACTGTGAAGAGTAACACTACTCTTATTTTTTTTCTTCTCATTTTTTTTCATTAGGATCATTAAATTATTTGTATTATATTGAGATTTATTAGAATATTTTTAAGAATACTCTTGTTCTGCTCATATATCTTTATTACAACTCAATTTAATAAAACTGAAAATGAAAATATGCGACAAACATTTAAACCCTCGGTAATTGATGTAAATGATGGAAGTTAGGTTCGAATAATGAAGCTCCATTGCTAGTCTAGGTATGATTATGTGATTGGATACAAGCTTGAGTTTCATATATTATAATAGTCGTTCCGACACACGAGTGAAAAGTTATTACCGTTTAAAGTTACAAATCCGAATTATCAAACATTTTCATTTTAAAACTGTGAAGAGTAACACTACTCTTATTTTTTTTCTTCTCATTTTTTTCATTAGGATCATTAAATTATTTGTATTATATTGAGATTTATTAGAATATTTTTAAGAATACTCTTGTTCTGCTCATATATCTTTATTACAACTCTATTTAATAAAACTGAAAATGAAAATATGCGACAAACATTTAAACCCTCGCTAATTGATGTAAATGATGGAAGTTAGGTTCGAATAATGAAGTTCCATTGCTAGTCTAGGTATGATTATGGGATTGGATACAAGCTTGAGTTTCATATATTATAATAGTCGTTCCGACACACGAGTCAAAAGTTATGACCGTTTAAAGTTACAAATCCGAATTATCAAACATTTTCATTTTAAAACTGTGAAGAGTAACACTACTCTTATTTTTTTTCTTCTCATTTTTTTCATTAGGATCATTAAATTATTTGTATTATATTGAGATTTATTAGAATATTTTTAAGCATACTCTTGTTCTGCTCATATATTTTTATTACAACTCTATTTAATAAAACTGAAAATGAAAATATGCGACAAACATTTAAACCCTCGCTAATTGATGTAAATGATGGAAGTTAGGTTCGAATAATGAAGTTCCATTGCTAGTCTAGGTATGATTATGGGATTGGATACAAGCTTGAGTTTCATATATTATAATAGTCGTTCCGACACACGAGTCAAAAGTTATGACCGTTTAAAGTTACAAATCCGAATTATCAAACATTTTCATTTTAAAACTGTGAAGAGTAACACTACTCTTATTTTTTTTCTTCTCATTTTTTTCATTAGGATCATTAAATTATTTGTATTATATTGAGATTTATTAGAATATTTTTAAGCATACTCTTGTTCTGCTCATATATTTTTATTACAACTCTATTTAATAAAACTGAAAATGAAAATATGCGACAAACATTTAAACCCTCGGTAAGTGATGTAAATGATGGATGTTAGGTTCTTATAATGAAGTTCCATTGCTAGGCTAGGTATGATTATTGGATTCGATACGAGCTTGAGTTTCATATATTATAATAGTCGTTTCGACACACGAGTTAAAAGTTATGACCGTTTAAAGGTACAAATCAGATTTATCAAACATTTTCATTTTAAAACTGTGAAGAGTAACACTACTCTTATTTTTTTTCTTCTCATTTTTTTCATTAGGATCATTAAATTATTTGTATTATATTGAGATTTATTAGAATATTTTTAAGAATACTCTTGTTCTGCTCATATATCTTTATTACAACTCTATTTAATAAAACTGAAAATGAAAATATGCGACAAACATTTAAACCCTCGGTAATTGATGTAAATGATGGAAGTTAGGTTCGAATAATGAAGCTCCATTGCTAGTCTAGGTATGATTATGGGATTGGATACAAGCTTGAGTTTCATATATTATAATAGTCGTTCCGACACACGAGTGAAACGTTATTACCGTTTAAAGTTACAAATCCGAATTATCAAACATTTTCATTTTAAAACTGTGAAGAGTAACACTACTCTTATTTTTTTTCTTCTCATTTTTTTTCATTAGGATCATTAAATTATTTGTATTATATTGAGATTTATTAGAATATTTTTAAGAATACTCTTGTTCTGCTCATATATCTTTATTACAACTCAATTTAATAAAACTGAAAATGAAAATATGCGACAAACATTTAAACCCTCGGTAATTGATGTAAATGATGGAAGTTAGGTTCGAATAATGAAGCTCCATTGCTAGTCTAGGTATGATTATGTGATTGGATACAAGCTTGAGTTTCATATATTATAATAGTCGTTCCGACACACGAGTGAAAAGTTATTACCGTTTAAAGTTACAAATCCGAATTATCAAACATTTTCATTTTAAAACTGTGAAGAGTAACACTACTCTTATTTTTTTTCTTCTCATTTTTTTCATTAGGATCATTAAATTATTTGTATTATATTGAGATTTATTAGAATATTTTTAAGAATACTCTTGTTCTGCTCATATATCTTTATTACAACTCTATTTAATAAAACTGAAAATGAAAATATGCGACAAACATTTAAACCCTCGCTAATTGATGTAAATGATGGAAGTTAGGTTCGAATAATGAAGTTCCATTGCTAGTCTAGGTATGATTATGGGATTGGATACAAGCTTGAGTTTCATATATTATAATAGTCGTTCCGACACACGAGTCAAAAGTTATGACCGTTTAAAGTTACAAATCCGAATTATCAAACATTTTCATTTTAAAACTGTGAAGAGTAACACTACTCTTATTTTTTTTCTTCTCATTTTTTTCATTAGGATCATTAAATTATTTGTATTATATTGAGATTTATTAGAATATTTTTAAGCATACTCTTGTTCTGCTCATATATTTTTATTACAACTCTATTTAATAAAACTGAAAATGAAAATATGCGACAAACATTTAAACCCTCGCTAATTGATGTAAATGATGGAAGTTAGGTTCGAATAATGAAGTTCCATTGCTAGTCTAGGTATGATTATGGGATTGGATACAAGCTTGAGTTTCATATATTATAATAGTCGTTCCGACACACGAGTCAAAAGTTATGACCGTTTAAAGTTACAAATCCGAATTATCAAACATTTTCATTTTAAAACTGTGAAGAGTAACACTACTCTTATTTTTTTTCTTCTCATTTTTTTCATTAGGATCATTAAATTATTTGTATTATATTGAGATTTATTAGAATATTTTTAAGCATACTCTTGTTCTGCTCATATATTTTTATTACAACTCTATTTAATAAAACTGAAAATGAAAATATGCGACAAACATTTAAACCCTCGGTAAGTGATGTAAATGATGGATGTTAGGTTCTTATAATGAAGTTCCATTGCTAGGCTAGGTATGATTATTGGATTCGATACGAGCTTGAGTTTCATATATTATAATAGTCGTTTCGACACACGAGTTAAAAGTTATGACCGTTTAAAGGTACAAATCAGATTTATCAAACATTTTCATTTTAAAACTGTGAAGAGTAACACTACTCTTATTTTTTTTCTTCTCATTTTTTTCATTAGGATCATTAAATTATTTGTATTATATTGAGATTTATTAGAATATTTTTAAGAATACTCTTGTTCTGCTCATATATCTTTATTACAACTCTATTTAATAAAACTGAAAATGAAAATATGCGACAAACATTTAAACCCTCGGTAATTGATGTAAATGATGGAAGTTAGGTTCGAATAATGAAGCTCCATTGCTAGTCTAGGTATGATTATGGGATTGGATACAAGCTTGAGTTTCATATATTATAATAGTCGTTCCGACACACGAGTGAAACGTTATTACCGTTTAAAGTTACAAATCCGAATTATCAAACATTTTCATTTTAAAACTGTGAAGAGTAACACTACTCTTATTTTTTTTCTTCTCATTTTTTTTCATTAGGATCATTAAATTATTTGTATTATATTGAGATTTATTAGAATATTTTTAAGAATACTCTTGTTCTGCTCATATATCTTTATTACAACTCAATTTAATAAAACTGAAAATGAAAATATGCGACAAACATTTAAACCCTCGGTAATTGATGTAAATGATGGAAGTTAGGTTCGAATAATGAAGCTCCATTGCTAGTCTAGGTATGATTATGTGATTGGATACAAGCTTGAGTTTCATATATTATAATAGTCGTTCCGACACACGAGTGAAAAGTTATTACCGTTTAAAGTTACAAATCCGAATTATCAAACATTTTCATTTTAAAACTGTGAAGAGTAACACTACTCTTATTTTTTTTCTTCTCATTTTTTTCATTAGGATCATTAAATTATTTGTATTATATTGAGATTTATTAGAATATTTTTAAGAATACTCTTGTTCTGCTCATATATCTTTATTACAACTCTATTTAATAAAACTGAAAATGAAAATATGCGACAAACATTTAAACCCTCGCTAATTGATGTAAATGATGGAAGTTAGGTTCGAATAATGAAGTTCCATTGCTAGTCTAGGTATGATTATGGGATTGGATACAAGCTTGAGTTTCATATATTATAATAGTCGTTCCGACACACGAGTCAAAAGTTATGACCGTTTAAAGTTACAAATCCGAATTATCAAACATTTTCATTTTAAAACTGTGAAGAGTAACACTACTCTTATTTTTTTTCTTCTCATTTTTTTCATTAGGATCATTAAATTATTTGTATTATATTGAGATTTATTAGAATATTTTTAAGCATACTCTTGTTCTGCTCATATATTTTTATTACAACTCTATTTAATAAAACTGAAAATGAAAATATGCGACAAACATTTAAACCCTCGCTAATTGATGTAAATGATGGAAGTTAGGTTCGAATAATGAAGTTCCATTGCTAGTCTAGGTATGATTATGGGATTGGATACAAGCTTGAGTTTCATATATTATAATAGTCGTTCCGACACACGAGTCAAAAGTTATGACCGTTTAAAGTTACAAATCCGAATTATCAAACATTTTCATTTTAAAACTGTGAAGAGTAACACTACTCTTATTTTTTTTCTTCTCATTTTTTTCATTAGGATCATTAAATTATTTGTATTATATTGAGATTTATTAGAATATTTTTAAGCATACTCTTGTTCTGCTCATATATTTTTATTACAACTCTATTTAATAAAACTGAAAATGAAAATATGCGACAAACATTTAAACCCTCGGTAAGTGATGTAAATGATGGATGTTAGGTTCTTATAATGAAGTTCCATTGCTAGGCTAGGTATGATTATTGGATTCGATACGAGCTTGAGTTTCATATATTATAATAGTCGTTTCGACACACGAGTTAAAAGTTATGACCGTTTAAAGGTACAAATCAGATTTATCAAACATTTTCATTTTAAAACTGTGAAGAGTAACACTACTCTTATTTTTTTTCTTCTCATTTTTTTCATTAGGATCATTAAATTATTTGTATTATATTGAGATTTATTAGAATATTTTTAAGCATACTCTTATTCTGCTCATATATATTTATTACAACCCTATTTAATAAAACTGAAAATGAAAATATGCGATAAACATTTAAACGCTCGGTAAGTGATGTAAATGATGGAAGTTAGGTTCGAATAATGAAGTTCCATTGCTAGGCTAGGTATGATTATGAGATTCGATACAAGCTTGAGTTTAATATATTATAATAGTCGTTTCGACACACGAGTTAAAAGTTTTGACCGTTTAAAGGTACAAATCAGATTTATCAAACATTTTGATTTTAAAACTATGAAGAGTAGCATTCCCCTTTTTTCTCATTTTTTTCATTAGGATCATTAAATTATTTGTATTATATTGAGATTTATTATAATATTTTTAAGCATACTCTTGTTCTGCTCATATATCTTTATTACAACTCTTTTGAATAAAACTAAAAATGAAAATATGCGACAAACATTTAAACCCTCGGTAAGTGATGTAAATGATGGAAGTTAACTTCGAATAATGAAGTTCCATTGCTAGTCTAGGTATGATTATTGGATTCGATACAAGCTTGAGTTTGAGATATTATAATAGTCGTTCTGACACACGAGTCAAAAGTTATGACCGTTTAAAGGTACAAATAAGAATTATCAAACATTTTGATTTTAAAACTATGAAGAGTAGCATTTCTCTTTTTTTTCTTATTTTTTTCCTTAGGATCATTAAATTATTTGTATTATATTTAGATTTATAATAATATTTTTAAGCAAAATCTTGTTCTGCTCATATATCTTTATTACAAATCTTTTGAATAAAACTGAAAAAGAAAATATGCGACAAACATTTAAACCCTCGGTAATTGATGTAAATGATGGAAGTTAGGTTCGAATAATGAAGCTCCATTGCTAGTCTAGGTATGATTATGGGATTGGATACAAGCTTGAGTTTCATATATTATAATAGTCGTTCCGACACACGAGTGAAAAGTTATGACCGTTTAAAGTTACAAATCCGAATTATCAAACATTTTCATTTTAAAACTGTGAAGAGTAACACTACTCTTATTTTTTTTCTTCTCATTTTTTTCATTAGGATCATTAAATTATTTGTATTATATTGAGATTTATTAGAATATTTTTAAGAATACTCTTGTTCTGCTCATATATCTTTATTACAACTCTATTTAATAAAACTGAAAATGAAAATATGCGACAAACATTTAAACCCTCGGTAATTGATGTAAATGATGGAAGTTAGGTTCCAATAATGAAGTTCCATTGCTAGTCTGGGTATGCTTAAGGGATTGGATATAAACTTGAGTTTCATATATTATAATAGTCGTTCCGACACACGAGTCAAAAGTTATGACCGTTTTAAAGTTACAAATCCGAATTATCAAACATTTTCATTTTAAAACTGTGAAGAGTAACACTACTCTTATTTTTTTCATCTCATTTTTTTCATTAGGATCATTAAATTATTTGTATTATATTGAGATTTATTAGAATATTTTTAAGCATACTCTTGTTCTGCTCATATATCTTTATTACAACTCTATTTAACAAAACTGAAAATGAAAATATGCGACAAACATTTAAATCCTCGGTAATTGATGTAAATGATGGAAGTTAGGTTCGAATAATGAAGTTCCATTGCTAGTCTGGGTATGCTTGTGGGATTGGATACAAGCTTAAGTTTCATATATTATAATAGTCATTCCGACACACGAGTCAAAAGTTTTAACCGTTTAAAGTTACAAATCCGAATTATCAAACATTTTCATTTTAAAACTGTGAAGAGTAACACTACTCTTATTTTTTTTCTTCTCATTTTTTTCATTAGGAACATTAAATTATTTGTATTATATTGAGATTTATTAGAATATTTTTAAGCATACTCTTATTCTGCTCATATATATTTATTACAACCCTATTTAATAAAACTGAAAATGAAAATATGCGATAAACATTTAAACGCTCGGTAAGTGATGTAAATGATGGAAGTTAGGTTCGAATAATGAAGTTCCATTGCTAGGCTAGGTATGATTATGAGATTCGATACAAGCTTGAGTTTAATATATTATAATAGTCGTTTCGACACACGAGTTAAAAGTTTTGACCGTTTAAAGGTACAAATCAGATTTATCAAACATTTTGATTTTAAAACTATGAAGAGTAGCATTCCCCTTTTTTCTCATTTTTTTCATTAGGATCATTAAATTATTTGTATTATATTGAGATTTATTATAATATTTTTAAGCATACTCTTGTTCTGCTCATATATCTTTATTACAACTCTTTTGAATAAAACTAAAAATGAAAATATGCGACAAACATTTAAACCCTCGGTAAGTGATGTAAATGATGGAAGTTAACTTCGAATAATGAAGTTCCATTGCTAGTCTAGGTATGATTATTGGATTCGATACAAGCTTGAGTTTGAGATATTATAATAGTCGTTCTGACACACGAGTCAAAAGTTATGACCGTTTAAAGGTACAAATAAGAATTATCAAACATTTTGATTTTAAAACTATGAAGAGTAGCATTTCTCTTTTTTTTCTTATTTTTTTCCTTAGGATCATTAAATTATTTGTATTATATTTAGATTTATAATAATATTTTTAAGCAAAATCTTGTTCTGCTCATATATCTTTATTACAAATCTTTTGAATAAAACTGAAAAAGAAAATATGCGACAAACATTTAAACCCTCGGTAATTGATGTAAATGATGGAAGTTAGGTTCGAATAATGAAGCTCCATTGCTAGTCTAGGTATGATTATGGGATTGGATACAAGCTTGAGTTTCATATATTATAATAGTCGTTCCGACACACGAGTGAAAAGTTATGACCGTTTAAAGTTACAAATCCGAATTATCAAACATTTTCATTTTAAAACTGTGAAGAGTAACACTACTCTTATTTTTTTTCTTCTCATTTTTTTCATTAGGATCATTAAATTATTTGTATTATATTGAGATTTATTAGAATATTTTTAAGAATACTCTTGTTCTGCTCATATATCTTTATTACAACTCTATTTAATAAAACTGAAAATGAAAATATGCGACAAACATTTAAACCCTCGGTAATTGATGTAAATGATGGAAGTTAGGTTCCAATAATGAAGTTCCATTGCTAGTCTGGGTATGCTTAAGGGATTGGATATAAACTTGAGTTTCATATATTATAATAGTCGTTCCGACACACGAGTCAAAAGTTATGACCGTTTAAAGTTACAAATCCGAATTATCAAACATTTTCATTTTAAAACTGTGAAGAGTAACACTAATCTTATTTTTTTCATCTCATTTTTTTCATTAGGATCATTAAATTATTTGTATTATATTGAGATTTATTAGAATATTTTTAAGCATACTCTTGTTCTGCTCATATATCTTTATTACAACTCTATTTAACAAAACTGAAAATGAAAATATGCGACAAACATTTAAATCCTCGGTAATTGATGTAAATGATGGAAGTTAGGTTCGAATAATGAAGTTCCATTGCTAGTCTGGGTATGCTTGTGGGATTGGATACAAGCTTAAGTTTCATATATTATAATAGTCATTCCGACACACGAGTCAAAAGTTTTAACCGTTTAAAGTTACAAATCCGAATTATCAAACATTTTCATTTTAAAACTGTGAAGAGTAACACTACTCTTATTTTTTTTCTTCTCATTTTTTTCATTAGGAACATTAAATTATTTGTATTATATTGAGATTTATTAGAATATTTTTAAGCATACTCTTATTCTGCTCATATATATTTATTACAACCCTATTTAATAAAACTGAAAATGAAAATATGCGATAAACATTTAAACGCTCGGTAAGTGATGTAAATGATGGAAGTTAGGTTCGAATAATGAAGTTCCATTGCTAGGCTAGGTATGATTATGAGATTCGATACAAGCTTGAGTTTAATATATTATAATAGTCGTTTCGACACACGAGTTAAAAGTTTTGACCGTTTAAAGGTACAAATCAGATTTATCAAACATTTTGATTTTAAAACTATGAAGAGTAGCATTCCCCTTTTTTTCTCATTTTTTTCATTAGGATCATTAAATTATTTGTATTATATTGAGATTTATTATAATATTTTTAAGCATACTCTTGTTCTGCTCATATATCTTTATTACAACTCTTTTGAATAAAACTAAAAATGAAAATATGCGACAAACATTTAAACCCTCGGTAAGTGATGTAAATGATGGAAGTTAACTTCGAATAATGAAGTTCCATAGCTAGTCTAGGTATGATTATTGGATTCGATACAAGCTTGAGTTTGAGATATTATAATAGTCGTTCTGACACACGAGTCAAAAGTTATGACCGTTTAAAGGTACAAATAAGAATTATCAAACATTTTGATTTTAAAACTATGAAGAGTAGCATTTCTCTTTTTTTTCTTATTTTTTTCCTTAGGATCATTAAATTATTTGTATTATATTTAGATTTATAATAATATTTTTAAGCAAAATCTTGTTCTGCTCATATATCTTTATTACAAATCTTTTGAATAAAACTGAAAAAGAAAATATGCGACAAACATTTAAACCCTCGGTAATTGATGTAAATGATGGAAGTTAGGTTCGAATAATGAAGCTCCATTGCTAGTCTAGGTATGATTATGGGATTGGATACAAGCTTGAGTTTCATATATTATAATAGTCGTTCCGACACACGAGTGAAAAGTTATGACCGTTTAAAGTTACAAATCCGAATTATCAAACATTTTCATTTTAAAACTGTGAAGAGTAACACTACTCTTATTTTTTTTCTTCTCATTTTTTTCATTAGGATCATTAAATTATTTGTATTATATTGAGATTTATTAGAATATTTTTAAGAATACTCTTGTTCTGCTCATATATCTTTATTACAACTCTATTTAATAAAACTGAAAATGAAAATATGCGACAAACATTTAAACCCTCGGTAATTGATGTAAATGATGGAAGTTAGGTTCCAATAATGAAGTTCCATTGCTAGTCTGGGTATGCTTAAGGGATTGGATATAAACTTGAGTTTCATATATTATAATAGTCGTTCCGACACACGAGTCAAAAGTTATGACCGTTTAAAGTTACAAATCCGAATTATCAAACATTTTCATTTTAAAACTGTGAAGAGTAACACTACTCTTATTTTTTTCATCTCATTTTTTTCATTAGGATCATTAAATTATTTGTATTATATTGAGATTTATTATAATATTTTTAAGCATACTCTTGTTCTGCTCATATATCTTTATTACAACTCTATTTAATAAAACTGAAAATGAAAATATGCGACAAACATTTAAACCCTCGCTAATTGATGTAAATGATGGAAGTTAGGTTCGAATAATGAAGTTCCATTGCTAGTCTAGGTATGATTATGGGATTGGATACAAGCTTGAGTTTCATATATTATAATAGTCGTTCCGACACACGAGTCAAAAGTTATGACCGTTTAAAGTTACAAATCCGAATTATCAAACATTTTCATTTTAAAACTGTGAAGAGTAACACTACTCTTATTTTTTTTCTTCTCATTTTTTCATTATTATCATTAAATTATTTGTATTATATTTAGATTTATTAGAATATTTTTAAGCATACTCTTGTTCTGCTCATATATCTTTATTAAAACTCTATTTAATAAAACTGAAAATGAAAATATGCGACAAAACATTTAAACCCTCGGTAATTGATGTAAATGATGGAAGTTAGGTTCGAATAATGAAGTTCCATTGCTATTCTAGGAATGATTATGGGATTGGATACAAGCTTGAGTTTCATATATTATAATAGTCGTTCCGACACACGAGTCAAAAGTTTATGACCGTTTAAAGTTACAAATCCGAATTATCAAACATTTTCATTTTAAAACTGTGAAGAGTAACACTACTCTTATTTTTTTTCTTCTCATTTTTTTCATTAGGATCATTAAATTATTTGTATTATATTGGGATTTATTAGATTATTTTTAAGCATACTCTTGTTCTGCTCATATATCTTTATTACAACTCTATTTAATAAAACTGAAAATGAAAATATGCGACAAACATTTAAACCCTCGGTAAGTGATGTAAATGATGGATGTTAGGTTCTTATAATGAAGTTCCATTGCTATTCTAGGAATGATTATGGGATTGGATACAAGCTTGAGTTTCATATATTATAATAGTCGTTCCGACACACGAGTCAAAAGTTATGACCGTTTAAAGTTACAAATCCGAATTATCAAACATTTTCATTTTAAAACTGTGAAGAGTAACACTACTCTTATTTTTTTTCTTCTCATTTTTTTCATTAGGATCATTAAATTATTTGTATTATATTGGGATTTATTAGATTATTTTTAAGCATACTCTTGTTCTGCTCATATATCTTTATTACAACTCTATTTAATAAAACTGAAAATGAAAATATGCGACAAACATTTAAACCCTCGGTAAGTGATGTAAATGATGGATGTTAGGTTCTTATAATGAAGTTCCATTGCTAGGCTAGGTATGATTATTGGATTCGATACGAGCTAGAGTTTCATATATTATAATAGTCGTTTCGACACACGAGTTAAAAGTTATGACCGTTTAAAGGTACAAATCAGATTTATCAAACATTTTCATTTTAAAACTGTGAAGAGTAACACTACTCTTATTTTTTTTCTTCTCATTTTTTTCATTAGGAACATTAAATTATTTGTATTATATTGAGATTTATTAGAATATTTTTAAGCATACTCTTATTCTGCTCATATATATTTATTACAACCCTATTTAATAAAACTGAAAATGAAAATATGCGATAAACATTTAAACGCTCGGTAAGTGATGTAAATGATGGAAGTTAGGTTCGAATAATGAAGTTCCATTGCTAGGCTAGGTATGATTATGAGATTCGATACAAGCTTGAGTTTAATATATTATAATAGTCGTTTCGACACACGAGTTAAAAGTTTTGACCGTTTAAAGGTACAAATCAGATTTATCAAACATTTTGATTTTAAAACTATGAAGAGTAGCATTCCCCTTTTTTCTCATTTTTTTCATTAGGATCATTAAATTATTTGTATTATATTGAGATTTATTATAATATTTTTAAGCATACTCTTGTTCTGCTCATATATCTTTATTACAACTCTTTTGAATAAAACTAAAAATGAAAATATGCGACAAACATTTAAACCCTCGGTAAGTGATGTAAATGATGGAAGTTAACTTCGAATAATGAAGTTCCATAGCTAGTCTAGGTATGATTATTGGATTCGATACAAGCTTGAGTTTGAGATATTATAATAGTCGTTCTGACACACGAGTCAAAAGTTATGACCGTTTAAAGGTACAAATAAGAATTATCAAACATTTTGATTTTAAAACTATGAAGAGTAGCATTTCTCTTTTTTTTCTTATTTTTTTCCTTAGGATCATTAAATTATTTGTATTATATTTAGATTTATAATAATATTTTTAAGCAAAATCTTGTTCTGCTCATATATCTTTATTACAAATCTTTTGAATAAAACTGAAAAAGAAAATATGCGACAAACATTTAAACCCTCGGTAATTGATGTAAATGATGGAAGTTAGGTTCGAATAATGAAGCTCCATTGCTAGTCTAGGTATGATTATGGGATTGGATACAAGCTTGAGTTTCATATATTATAATAGTCGTTCCGACACACGAGTGAAAAGTTATGACCGTTTAAAGTTACAAATCCGAATTATCAAACATTTTCATTTTAAAACTGTGAAGAGTAACACTACTCTTATTTTTTTTCTTCTCATTTTTTTCATTAGGATCATTAAATTATTTGTATTATATTGAGATTTATTAGTATATTTTTAAGAATACTCTTGTTCTGCTCATATATCTTTATTACAACTCTATTTAATAAAACTGAAAATGAAAATATGCGACAAACATTTAAACCCTCGGTAATTGATGTAAATGATGGAAGTTAGGTTCCAATAATGAAGTTCCATTGCTAGTCTGGGTATGCTTAAGGGATTGGATATAAACTTGAGTTTCATATATTATAATAGTCGTTCCGACACACGAGTCAAAAGTTATGACCGTTTAAAGTTACAAATCCGAATTATCAAACATTTTCATTTTAAAACTGTGAAGAGTAACACTACTCTTATTTTTTTCATCTCATTTTTTTCATTAGGATCATTAAATTATTTGTATTATATTGAGATTTATTATAATATTTTTAAGCATACTCTTGTTCTGCTCATATATCTTTATTACAACTCTATTTAATAAAACTGAAAATGAAAATATGCGACAAACATTTAAACCCTCGCTAATTGATGTAAATGATGGAAGTTAGGTTCGAATAATGAAGTTCCATTGCTAGTCTAGGTATGATTATGGGATTGGATACAAGCTTGAGTTTCATATATTATAATAGTCGTTCCGACACACGAGTCAAAAGTTATGACCGTTTAAAGTTACAAATCCGAATTATCAAACATTTTCATTTTAAAACTGTGAAGAGTAACACTACTCTTATTTTTTTTCTTCTCATTTTTTTCATTAGGATCATTAAATTATTTGTATTATATTTAGATTTATTAGAATATTTTTAAGCATACTCTTGTTCTGCTCATATATCTTTATTAAAACTCTATTTAATAAAACTGAAAATGAAAATATGCGACAAACATTTAAACCCTCGGTAATTGATGTAAATGATGGAAGTTAGGTTCGAATAATGAAGTTCCATTGCTAGTCTAGGAATGATTATGGGATTGGATACAAGCTTGAGTTTCATATATTATAATAGTCGTTCCGACACACGAGTCAAAAGTTATGACCGTTTAAAGTTACAAATCCGAATTATCAAACATTTTCATTTTAAAACTGTGAAGAGTAACACTACTCTTATTTTTTTCATCTCATTTTTTTCATTAGGATCATTAAATTATTTGTATTATATTGAGATTTATTATAATATTTTTAAGCATACTCTTGTTCTGCTCATATATCTTTATTACAACTCTATTTAACAAAACTGAAAATGAAAATATGCGACAAACATTTAAATCCTCGGTAATTGATGTAAATGAGGGAAGTTAGGTTCGAATAATGAAGTTCCATTGCTAGTCTGGGTATGCTTGTGGGATTGGATACAAGCTTAAGTTTCATATATTATAATAGTCGTTCCGACACACGAGTCAAAAGTTTTAACCGTTTAAAGTTACAAATCCGAATTATCAAACATTTTCATTTTAAAACTGTGAAGAGTAACACTACTCTTATTTTTTTTCTTCTCATTTTTTTCATTAGGAACATTAAATTATTTGTATTATATTGAGATTTATTAGAATATTTTTAAGCATACTCTTATTCTGCTCATATATATTTATTACAACCCTATTTAATAAAACTGAAAATGAAAATATGGGATAAACATTTAAACGCTCGGTAAGTGATGTAAATGATGGAAGTTAGGTTCGAATAATGAAGTTCCATTGCTAGGCTAGGTATGATTATGAGATTCGATACAAGCTTGAGTTTAATATATTATAATAGTCGTTTCGACACACGAGTTAAAAGTTTTGACCGTTTAAAGGTACAAATCAGATTTATCAAACATTTTGATTTTAAAACTATGAAGAGTAGCATTCCCCTTTTTTTCTCATTTTTTTCATTAGGATCATTAAATTATTTGTATTATATTGAGATTTATTATAATATTTTTAAGCATACTCTTGTTCTGCTCATATATCTTTATTACAACTCTTTTGAATAAAACTAAAAATGAAAATATGCGACAAACATTTAAACCCTCGGTAAGTGATGTAAATGATGGAAGTTAACTTCGAATAATGAAGTTCCATAGCTAGTCTAGGTATGATTATTGGATTCGATACAAGCTTGAGTTTGAGATATTATAATAGTCGTTCTGACACACGAGTCAAAAGTTATGACCGTTTAAAGGTACAAATAAGAATTATCAAACATTTTGATTTTAAAACTATGAAGAGTAGCATTTCTCTTTTTTTTCTTATTTTTTTCCTTAGGATCATTAAATTATTTGTATTATATTTAGATTTATAATAATATTTTTAAGCAAAATCTTGTTCTGCTCATATATCTTTATTACAAATCTTTTGAATACAACTGAAAAAGAAAATATGCGACAAACATTTAAACCCTCGGTAATTGATGTAAATGATGGAAGTTAGGTTCGAATAATGAAGCTCCATTGCTAGTCTAGGTATGATTATGGGATTGGATACAAGCTTGAGTTTCATATATTATAATAGTCGTTCCGACACACGAGTGAAAAGTTATGACCGTTTAAAGTTACAAATCCGAATTATCAAACATTTTCATTTTAAAACTGTGAAGAGTAACACTACTCTTATTTTTTTTCTTCTCATTTTTTTCATTAGGATCATTAAATTATTTGTATTATATTGAGATTTATTAGAATATTTTTAAGAATACTCTTGTTCTGCTCATATATCTTTATTACAACTCTATTTAATAAAACTGAAAATGAAAATATGCGACAAACATTTAAACCCTCGGTAATTGATGTAAATGATGGAAGTTAGGTTCCAATAATGAAGTTCCATTGCTAGTCTGGGTTTGCTTAAGGGATTGGATATAAACTTGAGTTTCATATATTATAATAGTCGTTCCGACACACGAGTCAAAAGTTATGACCGTTTAAAGTTACAAATCTGAATTATCAAACATTTTCATTTTAAAACTGTGAAGAGTAACACTACTCTTATTTTTTTTCTTCTCATTTTTTTCATTAGGATCATTAAATTATTTGTATTATATTGAGATTTATTATAATATTTTTAAGCATACTCTTGTTCTGCTCATATATCTTTATTACAACTCTATTTAATAAAACTGAAAATGAAAATATGCGACAAACATTTAAACCCTCGCTAATTGATGTAAATGATGGAAGTTAGGTTCGAATAATGAAGTTCCATTGCTAGTCTAGGTATGATTATGGGATTGGATACAAGCTTGAGTTTCATATATTATAATAGTCGTTCCGACACACGAGTCAAAAGTTATGACCGTTTAAAGTTACAAATCCGAATTATCAAACATTTTCATTTTAAAACTGTGAAGAGTAACACTACTCTTATTTTTTTTCTTCTCATTTTTTTCATTAGGATCATTAAATTATTTGTATTATATTTAGATTTATTAGAATATTTTTAAGCATACTCTTGTTCTGCTCATATATCTTTATTAAAACTCTATTTAATAAAACTGAAAATGAAAATATGCGACAAACATTTAAACCCTCGGTAATTGATGTAAATGATGGAAGTTAGGTTCGAATAATGAAGGTCCATTGCTATTCTAGGAATGATTATGGGATTGGATACAAGCTTGAGTTTCATATATTATAATAGTCGTTCCGACACACGAGTCAAAAGTTATGACCGTTTAAAGTTACAAATCCGAATTATCAAACATTTTCATTTTAAAACTGTGAAGAGTAACACTACTCTTATTTTTTTTCTTCTCATTTTTTTCATTAGGATCATTAAATTATTTGTATTATATTGGGATTTATTAGATTATTTTTAAGCATACTCTTGTTCTGCTCATATATCTTTATTACAACTCTATTTAATAAAACTGAAAATGAAAATATGCGACAAACATTTAAACCCTCGGTAAGTGATGTAAATGATGGATGTTAGGTTCTTATAATGAAGTTCCATTGCTAGGCTAGGTATGATTATTGGATTCGATACGAGCTTGAGTTTCATATATTATAATAGTCGTTTCGACACACGAGTTAAAAGTTATGACCGTTTAAAGGTACAAATCAGATTTATCAAACATTTTCATTTTAAAACTGTGAAGAGTAACACTACTCTTATTTTTTTTGTTCTCATTTTTTTCATTAGGAACATTAAATTATTTGTATTATATTGAGATTTATTAGAATATTTTTAAGCATACTCTTATTCTGCTCATATATATTTATTACAACCCTATTTAATAAAACTGAAAATGAAAATATGCGATAAACATTTAAACGCTCGGTAAGTGATGTAAATGATGAAAGTTAGGTTCGAATAATGAAGTTCCATTGCTAGGCTAGGTATGATTATGAGATTCGATACAAGCTTGAGTTTAATATATTATAATAGTCGTTTCGACACACGAGTTAAAAGTTTTGACCGTTTAAAGGTACAAATCAGATTTATCAAACATTTTGATTTTAAAACTATGAAGAGTAGCATTCCCCTTTTTTCTCATTTTTTTCATTAGGATCATTAAATTATTTGTATTATATTGAGATTTATTATAATATTTTTAAGCATACTCTTGTTCTGCTCATATATCTTTATTACAACTCTTTTGAATAAAACTAAAAATGAAAATATGCGACAAACATTTAAACCCTCGGTAAGTGATGTAAATGATGGAAGTTAACTTCGAATAATGAAGTTCCATAGCTAGTCTAGGTATGATTATTGGATTCGATACAAGCTTGAGTTTGAGATATTATAATAGTCGTTCTGACACACGAGTCAAAAGTTATGACCGTTTAAAGGTACAAATAAGAATTATCAAACATTTTGATTTTAAAACTATGAAGAGTAGCATTTCTCTTTTTTTTCTTATTTTTTTCCTTAGGATCATTAAATTATTTGTATTATATTTAGATTTATAATAATATTTTTAAGCAAAATCTTGTTCTGCTCATATATCTTTATTACAAATCTTTTGAATAAAACTGAAAAAGAAAATATGCGACAAACATTTAAACCCTCGGTAATTGATGTAAATGATGGAAGTTAGGTTCGAATAATGAAGCTCCATTGCTAGTCTAGGTATTATTATGGGATTGGATACAAGCTTGAGTTTCATATATTATAATAGTCGTTCCGACACACGAGTGAAAAGTTATGACCGTTTAAAGTTACAAATCCGAATTATCAAACATTTTCATTTTAAAACTGTGAAGAGTAACACTACTCTTATTTTTTTTCTTCTCATTTTTTTCATTAGGATCATTAAATTATTTGTATTATATTGAGATTTATTAGTATATTTTTAAGAATACTCTTGTTCTGCTCATATATCTTTATTACAACTCTATTTAATAAAACTGAAAATG
The DNA here is from genome assembly GCA_037013495.1 of Hippophae tibetana. NCBI lineage: Eukaryota > Viridiplantae > Streptophyta > Magnoliopsida > Rosales > Elaeagnaceae > Hippophae > Hippophae tibetana. Next base: position 2,629,396 of record JAZDXN010000027.1, on the reverse strand, counting down.
AAAATATGCGACAAACATTTAAACCCTCGGTAATTGATGTAAATGATGGAAGTTAGGTTCCAATAATGAAGTTCCATTACTAGTCTGGGTATACTTAAGGGATTGGATATAAACTTGAGTTTCATATATTATAATAATCGTTCCGACACACGAGTCAAAAGTTATGACCGTTTAAAGTTACAAATCCGAATTATCAAACATTTTCATTTTAAAACTGTGCAGAGTAACACTACTCTTATTTTTTTTCTTCTCATTTTTTTCATTAGGATCATTAAATTATTTGTATTATATTGAGATTTATTAGAATATTTTTAAGCATACTCTTGTTCTGCTCATATATCTTTATTACAACTCTATTTAATAAAACTGAAAATGAAAATATGCGACAAACATTTAAACCCTCGGTAAGTGATGTAAATGATGGATGTTTGGTTCTAATAATGAAGTTCCATTGCTAGGCTAGGTATGATTATTGGATTCGATACGAGCTTGAGTTTCATATATTCTAATAGTCGTTCCGACACACGAGTCAAAAGTTATGACCGTTTAAAGTTACAAATCTGAATTATCAAACATTTTCATTTTAAAACTGTGAAGAGTAACACTACTCTTATTTTTTTTCTTCTCATTTTTTTCATTAGGATCATTAAATTATTTGTATTATATTGAGATTTATTAGAATATTTTTAAGCATACTCTTGTTCTGCTCATATATCTTTTTTACCACTCTATTTAATAAAACTGAAAATGAAAATATGCGACAAACATTTAAACCCTCGGTAATTGATGTAAATGATGGAAGTTAGGTTCCAATAATGAAGTTCCATTGCTAGTCTGGGTATGCTTAAGGGATTGGATATAAACTTGAGTTTCATATATTATAATAGTCGTTCCGACACACGAGTCAAAAGTTATGACCGTTTAAAGTTACAAATCCGAATTATCAAACATTTTCATTTTAAAACTGTGAAGAGTAACACTACTCTTATTTTTTTCATCTCATTTTTTTCATTAGGATCATTAAATTATTTGTATTATATTGAGATTTATTATAATATTTTTAAGCATACTCTTGTTCTGCTCATATATCTTTATTACAACTCTATTTAATAAAACTGAAAATGAAAATATGCGACAAACATTTAAACCCTCGCTAATTGATGTAAATGATGGAAGTTAGGTTCGAATAATGAAGTTCCATTGCTAGTCTAGGTATGATTATGGGATTGGATACAAGCTTGAGTTTCATATATTATAATAGTCGTTCCGACACACGAGTCAAAAGTTATGACCGTTTAAAGTTACAAATCCGAATTATCAAACATTTTCATTTTAAAACTGTGAAGAGTAACACTACTCTTATTTTTTTTCTTCTCATTTTTTTCATTAGGATCATTAAATTATTTGTATTATATTTAGATTTATTAGAATAATTTTAAGCATACTCTTGTTCTGCTCATATATCTTTATTAAAACTCTATTTAATAAAACTGAAAATGAAAATATGCGACAAACATTTAAACCCTCGCTAATTGATGTAAATGATGGAAGTTAGGTTCGAATAATGAAGTTCCATTGCTAGTCTAGGTATGATTATGGGATTGGATACAAGCTTGAGTTTCATATATTATAATAGTCGTTCCGACACACGAGTCAAAAGTTATGACCGTTTAAAGTTACAAATCCGAATTATCAAACATTTTCATTTTAAAACTGTGAAGAGTAACACTACTCTTATTTTTTTTCTTCTCATTTTTTTCATTAGGATCATTAAATTATTTGTATTATATTTAGATTTATTAGAATATTTTTAAGCATACTCTTGTTCTGCTCATATATCTTTATTAAAACTCTATTTAATAAAACTGAAAATGAAAATATGCGACAAACATTTAAACCCTCGGTAATTGATGTAAATGATGGAAGTTAGGTTCGAATAATGAAGTTCCATTGCTAGTCTAGGAATGATTATGGGATTGGATACAAGCTTGAGTTTCATATATTATAATAGTCGTTCCGACACACGAGTCAAAAGTTATGACCGTTTAAAGTTACAAATCCGAATTATCAAACATTTTCATTTTAAAACTGTGAAGAGTAACACTACTCTTATTTTTTTTCTTCTCATTTTTTTCATTAGGATCATTAAATTATTTGTATTATATTGGGATTTATTAGATTATTTTTAAGCATACTCTTGTTCTGCTCATATATCTTTATTACAAGTCTATTTAATAAAACTGAAAATGAAAATATGCGACAAACATTTAAACCCTCGGTAATTGATGTAAATGATGGAAGTTAGGTTCCAATAATGAAGTTCCATTACTAGTCTGGGTATGCTTAAGGGATTGGATATAAACTTGAGTTTCATATATTATAATAATCGTTCCGACACACGAGTCAAAAGTTATGACCGTTTAAAGTTACAAATCCGAATTATCAAACATTTTCATTTTAAAACTGTGCAGAGTAACACTACTCTTATTTTTTTTCTTCTCATTTTTTTCATTAGGATCATTAAATTATTTGTATTATATTGAGATTTATTAGAATATTTTTAAGCATACTCTTGTTCTGCTCATATATCTTTATTACAACTCTATTTAATAAAACTGAAAATGAAAATATGCGACAAACATTTAAACCCTCGGTAAGTGATGTAAATGATGGATGTTTGGTTCTAATAATGAAGTTCCATTGCTAGGCTAGGTATGATTATTGGATTCGATACGAGCTTGAGTTTCATATATTATAATAGTCGTTCCGACACACGAGTCAAAAGTTATGACCGTTTAAAGTTACAAATCTGAATTATCAAACATTTTCATTTTAAAACTGTGAAGAGTAACACTACTCTTATTTTTTTTCTTCTCATTTTTTTCATTAGGATCATTAAATTATTTGTATTATATTGAGATTGATTAGAATATTTTTAAGCATACTCTTGTTCTGCTCATATATCTTTATTACAACTCTACTTAATAAAACTGAAAATGAAAATATGCGACAAACATTTAAACCTTCGGTAATTGATGGAAATGATGGAAGTTAGGTTCGAATAATGAAGTTCCATTGCTAGGCTGGGTATGCTTAAGGGATTGGATATAAACTTGAGTTTCATATATTATAATAATCGTTCCGACACACGAGTCAAAAGTTATGACCGTTTAAAGTTACAAATCCGAATTATCAAACATTTTCATTTTAAAACTGTGAAGAGTAACACTACTCTTATTTTTATCATTTTTTTCATTAGGATCATTAAATTATTTGTATTATATTGATATTTATTATAATATTTTTAAGCATACTCTTGTTCTGCACATATATATTTATTACAACTCTTTTAAATAAAACTGAAAATGAAAATATGCGACAACCATTTAAACCCTCGGTAAGTGATGTAAATGATGGAAATTAGGTTCGAATAATGAAGTTCCATTGCTAGTCTAGGTATGATTATTGGAATCGATACAAGCTTGAGTTTGAGATATTATAATAGTCGTTCCGACACACGAGTCAAAAGTTATGATCGTTTATAGTTACAAATCCGAATTATCAAACATTTTCATTTTAAAACTATGAAGACTAACACTAGTCTTATTTTTTTTCTTCTCATTTTTTTCATTAGGATCATTAAATTATTTGTATTATATTGAGATTTATTAGAATATTTTTAAGCATGCTCTTGTTCTGCTCATATATCTTTATAACAACTCTATTTAATAAAACTGAAAATGAAAATATGCGACAAACATTTAAACCATCGGTAACTGATGTAAATGATGGAAGTTAACTTCGAATAATGAAGCTCCATTGCTAGGCTAGGTATGATTATGGGATTTGATACGAGCTTGAGTTTCATATATTATAATAGTCGTTTCGACACACGAGTTAAAAGTTTTGACCGTTTAAAGTTACAAATCCGAATTATCAAACATTTTCATTTTAAAACTGTGAAGAGTAGCATTCCTCTTTTTTTCTCATTTTTTTCATTACGATCATTAAATTATTTGTATTATATTGATATTTATTATAATATTTTTAAGCATACTCTTGTTCTGCACATATATATTTATTACAACTCTTTTAAATAAAACTGAAAATGAAAATATGCGACAACCATTTAAACCCTCGGTAAGTGATGTAAATGATGGAAATTAGGTTCGAATAATGAAGTTCCATTGCTAGTCTAGGTATGATTATTGGAATCGATACAAGCTTGAGTTTGAGATATTATAATAGTCGTTCCGACACACGAGTCAAAAGTTATGATCGTTTATAGTTACAAATCCGAATTATCAAACATTTTCATTTTAAAACTGTGAAGACTAACACTAGTCTTATTTTTTTTCTTCTCATTTTTTTCATTAGGATCATTAAATTATTTGTATTATATTGAGATTTATTAGAATATTTTTAAGCATGCTCTTGTTCTGCTCATATATCTTTATAACAACTCTATTTAATAAAACTGAAAATGAAAATATGCGACAAACATTTAAACCCTCGGTAATTGATGTAAATGATGGAAGTTAGGTTCGAATAATGAAGTTCCATTGCTAGTCTGGGTATGCTTGTGGGATTGGATACAAGCTTGAGTTTCATATATTAAAATAGTCGTTCCGACACACGAGTCAAAAGTTATTACCGTTTAAAGTTACAAATCTGAAATATCAAACATTTTCATTTTAAAACTGTTGAGAGTAACACTACTCTTATTTTTTTTCTTCTCATTTTTTTCATTAGGATCATTAAATTATTTGTATTATATTGAGATTTGTTATAATATTTTTAAGCATACTCTTGTTCCGCTCATATATCTTTGTTACAACTCTATTTAATAAAACTGAAAAGGAAAATATGCGACAAACATTTAAACCCTCGGTAAGTGATGTAAATGATGGATGTTAGGTTCTAATAATGAAGTTCCATTGCTAGGCTAGGTATGATTATTGGATTCGATACGAGCTTCAGTTTCATATATTATAATAGTCGTTTCGACATACGAGTTAAAAGTTATGACCGTTTAAAGCTACAAATCAGATTTATCAAACATTTTTATTTTAAAACTATGAAGAGTAGCATTCCTCTTTTTTTTCTCATTTTTTTCATTAGGATCATTAAATTATTTGTATTATATTGAGATTTATTATAATATTTTTAAGCATACTCTTGTTCTGCTCATATATCTTTATTACAACTCTATTTAATAAAACTGAAAATGAAAATATGCGACAAACATTTAAACCCTCGGTAATTGATGTAAATGATGGAAGTTAGGTTCCAATAATGAAGTTCCATTACTAGTCTGGGTATACTTAAGGGATTGGATATAAACTTGAGTTTCATATATTATAATAATCGTTCCGACACACGAGTCAAAAGTTATGACCGTTTAAAGTTACAAATCCGAATTATCAAACATTTTCATTTTAAAACTGTGCAGAGTAACACTACTCTTATTTTTTTTCTTCTCATTTTTTTCATTAGGATCATTAAATTATTTGTATTATATTGAGATTTATTAGAATATTTTTAAGGATACTCTTGTTCTGCTCATATATCTTTATTACAACTCTATTTAATAAAACTGAAAATGAAAATATGCGACAAACATTTAAACCCTCGGTAAGTGATGTAAATGATGGATGTTTGGTTCTAATAATGAAGTTCCATTGCTAGGCTAGGTATGATTATTGGATTCGATACGAGCTTGAGTTTCATATATTCTAATAGTCGTTCCGACACACGAGTCAAAAGTTATGACCGTTTAAAGTTACAAATCTGAATTATCAAACATTTTCATTTTAAAACTGTGAAGAGTAACACTACTCTTATTTTTTTTCTTCTCATTTTTTTCATTAGGATCATTAAATTATTTGTATTATATTGAGATTTATTAGAATATTTTTAAGCATACTCTTGTTCTGCTCATATATCTTTTTTACCACTCTATTTAATAAAACTGAAAATGAAAATATGCGACAAACATTTAAACCCTCGGTAATTGATGTAAATGATGGAAGTTAGGTTCCAATAATGAAGTTCCATTGCTAGGCTGGGTATGCTTAAGGGATTGGATATAAACTTGAGTTTCATATATTATAATAATCGTTCCGACACACGAGTCAAAAGTTATGACCGTTTAAAGTTACAAATCCGAATTATCAAACATTTTCATTTTAAAACTGTGAAGAGTAACACTACTCTTATTTTTATCATTTTTTTCATTAGGATCATTAAATTATTTGTATTATATGGAGATTTATTAGAATATTTTTAAGCATACTCTTGTTCTGCTCATATATCTTTATTACAACTCTTTTGAATAAAACTGAAAATGAAAATATGCGACAAACATTTAAACCATCGGTAAGTGATGTAAATGATGGAAGTTAACTTCGAATAATGAAGCTCCATTGCTAGGCTAGGTGTGATTATGGGATTTGATACGAGCTTGAGTTTCATATATTATAATAGTCGTTTCGACACACGAGTTAAAAGTTTTGACCGTTTAAAGTTACAAATCCGAATTATCAAACATTTTCATTTTAAAACTGTGAAGAGTAGCATTCCTCTTTTTTTCTCATTTTTTTCATTAGGATCATTAAATTATTTGTATTATATTGATATTTATTATAATATTTTTAAGCATACTCTTGTTCTGCACATATATATTTATTACAACTCTTTTAAATAAAACTGAAAATGAAAATATGCGACAACCATTTAAACCCTCGGTAAGTGATGTAAATGATGGAAATTAGGTTCGAATAATGAAGTTCCATTGCTAGTCTAGGTATGATTATTGGAATCGATACAAGCTTGAGTTTGAGATATTATAATAGTCGTTCCGACACACGAGTCAAAAGTTATGATCGTTTAAAGTTACAAATCCGAATTATCAAACATTTTCATTTTAAAACTGTGAAGACTAACACTAGTCTTATTTTTTTTCTTCTCATTTTTTTCATTAGGATCATTAAATTATTTGTATTATATTGAGATTTATTAGAATATTTTTAAGCATACTCTTGTTCTGCTCATATATATTTATAACAACTCTATTTAATAAAACTGAAAATGAAAATATGCGACAAACATTTAAACCCTCGGTAATTGATGTAAATGATGGAAGTTAGGTTCGAATAATGAAGTTCCATTGCTAGTCTGGGTATGCTTGTGGGATTGGATACAAGCTTCAGTTTCATATATTAAAATAGTCGTTCCGACACACGAGTCAAAAGTTATTACCGTTTAAAGTTACAAATCTGAATTATCAAACATTTTCATTTTAAAACTGTTGAGAGTAACACTACTCTTATTTTTTTTCTTCTCATTTTTTTCATTAGGATCATTAAATTATTTGTATTATATTGAGATTTATTATAATATTTTTAAGCATACTCTTGTTCCGCTCATATATCCTTGTTACAACTCTATTTAATAAAACTGAAAAGGAAAATATGCGACAAACATTTAAACCCTCGGTAAGTGATGTAAATGATGGATGTTAGGTTCTAATAATGAAGTTCCATTGCTAGGCTAGGTATGATTATTGGATTCGATACGAGCTTCAGTTTCATATATTATAATAGTCGTTTCGACACACGAGTTAAAAGTTATGACCGTTTAAAGCTACAAATCAGATTTATCAAACATTTTTATTTTAAAACTATGAAGAGTAGCATTCCTCTTTTTTTCTCATTTTTTTCATTAGGATCATTAAATTATTTGTATTATATTGAGATTTATTATAATATTTTTAAGCATACTCTTGTTCTGCTCATATATCTTTATTACAACTCTATTTAATAAAACTGAAAATGAAAATATGCGACAAACATTTAAACCTTCGGTAATTGATGGAAATGATGGAAGTTAGGTTCGAATAATGAAGTTCCATTGCTAGGCTGGGTATGCTTAAGGGATTGGATATAAACTTGAGTTTCATATATTATAATAATCGTTCCGACACACGAGTCAAAAGTTATGACCGTTTAAAGTTACAAATCCGAATTATCAAACATTTTCATTTTAAAACTGTTAAGAGTAACACTACTCTTATTTTTTTCTTCTCATTTTTTTCATTAGGATCATTAAATTATTTGTATTATATTGAGATTTATTATAATATTTTTAAGCATACTCTTCTTCCGCTCATATATCTTTGTTACAACTCTATTTAATAAAACTGAAAAGGAAAATATGTGACAAACATTTAAACCCTCGGTAAGTGATGTAAATGATGGATGTTAGGTTCTAATAATGAAGTTCCATTGCTAGGCTAGGTATGATTATTGGATTCGATACGAGCTTGAGTTTCATATATTATAATAGTCGTTTCGACACACGAGTTAAAAGTTATGACCGTTTAAAGCTACAAATCAGATTTATCAAACATTTTGATTTTAAAACTATGAAGAGTAGCATTCCTCTCTTTTTTCTCATTTTTTTCATTAGGATCATTAAATTATTTTTATTATATTGAGATTTATTATAATATTTTTAAGCATACTCTTATTCTGCTCATATATCTTTATTACAACTCTTTTGAATAAAACTGAAAATGAAAATATGCGACAAACATTTAAACCATCGGTAAGTGATGTAAATGATGGAAGTTAACTTCGAATAATGAAGCTCCATTGCTAGGCTAGGTATGATTATGGGATTTGATACGAGCTTGAGTTTCATATATTATAATAGTCGTTTCGACACACGAGTTAAAAGTTTTGACCGTTTAAAGTTACAAATCCGAATTATCAAACATTTTCATTTTAAAACTGTGAAGAGTAGCATTCCTCTTTTTTTCTCATTTTTTTCATTAGGATCATTAAATTATTTGTATTATATTGAAATTTATTATAATATTTTTAAGCATACTCTTGTTCTGCACATATATATTTATTACAACTCTTTTAAATAAAACTGAAAATGAAAATATGCGACAACCATTTAAACCCTCGGTAAGTGATGTAAATGATGGAAATTAGGTTCGAATAATGAAGTTCCATTGCTAGTCTAGGTATGATTATTGGAATCGATACAAGCTTGAGTTTGAGATATTATAATAGTCGTTCCGACACACGAGTCAAAAGTTATGATCGTTTAAAGTTACAAATCCGAATTATCAAACATTTTCATTTTAAAACTGTGAAGACTAACACTAGTCTTATTTTTTTTCTTCTCATTTTTTTCATTAGGATCATTAAATTATTTGTATTATATTGAGATTTATTAGAATATTTTTAAGCATACTCTTGTTCTGCTCATATATATTTATAACAACTCTATTTAATAAAACTGAAAATGAAAATATGCGACAAACATTTAAACCCTCGGTAATTGATGTAAATGATGGAAGTTAGGTTCGAATAATGAAGTTCCATTGCTAGTCTGGGTATGCTTGTGGGATTGGATACAAGCTTGAGTTTCATATATTAAAATAGTCGTTCCGACACACGAGTCAAAAGTTATTACCGTTTAAAGTTACAAATCTGAATTATCAAACATTTTCATTTTAAAACTGTTAAGAGTAACACTACTCTTATTTTTTTTCTTCTCATTTTTTTCATTAGGATCATTAAATTATTTGTATTATATTGAGATTTATTATAATATTTTTAAGCATACTCTTGTTCCGCTCATATATCTTTGTTACAACCCTATTTAATAAAACTGAAAAGGAAAATATGCGACAAACATTTAAACCCTCGGTAACTGATGTGAATGATGGATGTTAGGTTCTAATAATGAAGTTCCATTGCTAGGCTAGGTATGATTATTGGATTCGATACGAGCTTGAGTTTCATATATTATAATAGACGTTTCGACACACGAGTTAAAAGTTATGACCGTTTAAAGCTACAAATCAGATTTATCAAACATTTTTATTTTAAAACTATGAAGAGTAGCATTCCTCTTTTTTTTCTCATTTTTTTCATTAGGATCATTAAATTATTTGTATTATATTGAGATTTATTATAATATTTTTAAGCATACTCTTATTCTGCTCATATATATTTATTACAAGTCTATTTAATAAAACTGAAAATGAAAATATGCGATAAACATTTAAACGCTCGGTAAGTGATGTAAATGATGGAAGTTAGGTTCGAATAATGAAGTTCCATTGCTAGGCTAGGTATGATTATGAGATTCGATACAAGCTTGAGTTTAATATATTATAATAGTCGTTTCGACACACGAGTTAAAAGTTTTGACCGTTTAAAGGTACAAATCAGATTTATCAAACATTTTGATTTTAAAACTATGAAGAGTAGCATTCCTCTTTTTTTTATCATTTTTTTCATTAGGATCATTAAATTATTTGTATTATATGGAGATTTATTATAATATTTTTAAGCATACTCTTGTTCTGCTCATATATCTTTATTACAACTCTTTTGAATAAAACTGAAAATGAAAATATGCGACAAACATTTAAACCCTCGGTAAGTGATGTAAATGATGGAAGTTAACTTCGAATAATGAAGTTCCATTGCTAGGCTAGGTATGATTATGAGATTCGATACGAGCTTGAGTCTCATATATTATAATAGTCGTTTCGACACACGAGTTAAAAGTTTTGACCGTTTAAAGGTACAAATCAGATTTATCAAACATTTTGATTTTAAAACTATGAAGAGTAGCATTCCTCTTTTTTCTCATTTTTTTCATTAGGATCATTAAATTAATTGTATTATATTGATATTTATTATAATATTTTTAAGCATACTCTTGTTCTGCACATATATATTTATTACAACTCTTTTAAATAAAACTGAAAATGAAAATATGCGACAACCATTTAAACCCTCGGTAAGTGATGTAAATGATGGAAATTAGGTTCGAATAATGAAGTTCCATTGGTAGTCTAGTTATGATTATTGGAATCGATCCAAGCTTGAGTTTGAGATATTATAATAGTCGTTCCGACACACGAGTCAAAAGTTATGATCGTTTAAAGTTACAAATCCGAATTATCAAACATTTTCATTTTAAAACTGTGAAGACTAACACTAGTCTTATTTTTTTTCTTCTCATTTTTTTCATTAGGATCATTAAATTATTTGTATTATATTGAGATTTATTAGAATAGTTTTAAGCATACTCTTGTTCTGCTCATATATCTTTATAACAACTCTATTTAATAAAACTGAAAATGAAAATATGCGACAAACATTTAAACCCTCGGTAATTGATGTAAATGATGGAAGTTAGGTTCGAATAATGAAGTTCCATTGCTAGTCTGGGTATGCTTGTGGGATTGGATACAAGCTTGAGTTTCATATTTTAAAATAGTCGTTCCGACACACGAGTCAAAAGTTATTACCGTTTAAAGTTACAAATCTGAATTATCAAACATTTTCATTTTAAAAGTGTTAAGAGTAACACTACTCTTATTTTTTTCTTCTCATTTTTTTCATTAGGATCATTAAATTAGTTGTATTATATTGAGATTTATTAGAATATTTTTAAGCATACTCTTGTTCCGCTCATATATCTTTGTTACAACTCTATTTAATAAAACTGAAAAGGAAAATATGCGACAAACATTTAAACCCTCGGTAAGTGATGTAAATGATGGATGTTAGGTTCTAATAATGAAGTTCCATTGCTAGGCTAGGTATGATTATTGGATTCGATACGAGCTTGAGTTTCATATATTATAATAGTCGTTTCGACACACGAGTTAAAAGTTATGACCGTTTAAAGCTACAAATCAGATTTATCAAACATTTTGATTTTAAAACTATGAAGAGTAGCATTCCTCTCTTTTTTCTCATTTTTTTCATTAGGATCATTAAATTATTTGTATTATATTGAGATTTATTATAATATTTTTAAGCATACTCTTATTCTGCTCATATATATTTATTACAACTCTATTTAATAAAACTGAAAATGAAAATATGCGATAAAGATTTAAACGCTCGGTAAGTGATGTAAATGATGGAAGTTAGGTTCGAATAATGAAGTTCCATTGCTAGGCTAGGTATGATTATGAGATTCGATACAAGCTTGAGTTTAATATATTATAATAGTCGTTTGGACACACGAGTTAAAAGTTTTGACCGTTTAAAGGTACAAATCATATTTATCAAACATTTTGATTTTAAAACTATGAAGAGTAGCATTCCTCTTTTTTTTATCATTTTTTTCATTAGGATCATTAAAGTATTTGTATTATATGGAGATTTATTATAATATTTTTAAGCATACTCTTGTTCTGCTCATATATCTTTATTACAACTCTTTTGAATAAAACTGAAAATGAAAATATGCGACAAACATTTAAACCCTCGGTAAGTGATGTAAATGATGGAAGTTAACTTCGAATAATGAAGTTCCATTGCTAGGCTAGGTATGATTATGAGATTCGATACGAGCTTGAGTTTCATATATTATAATAGTCGTTTCGACACACGAGTTAAAAGTTTTGACCGTTTAAAGGTACAAATCAGATTTATCAAACATTTTGATTTTAAAACTATGAAGAGTAGCATTCCTCTTTTTTTTTATCATTTTTTTCATTAGGATCATTAAATTATTTGTATTATATTGATATTTATTATAATATTTTTAAGCATACTCTTGTTCTGCACATATATATTTATTACAACTCTTTTAAATAAAACTGAAAATGAAAATATGCGACAACCATTTAAACCCTCGGTAAGTGATGTAAATGATGGAAATTAGGTTCGAATAATGAAGTTCCATTGGTAGTCTAGTTATGATTATTGGAATCGATACAAGCTTGAGTTTGAGATATTATAATAGCCGTTCCGACACACGAGTCAAAAGTTATGATCGTTTAAAGTTACAAATCCGAATTATCAAACATTTTCATTTTAAAACTGTGAAGACTAACACTAGTCTTATTTTTTTTCTTCTCATTTTTTTCATTAGGATCATTAAATTATTTGTATTATATTGAGATTTATTAGAATATTTTTAAGCATACTCTTGTTCTGCTCATATATCTTTATAACAACTCTATTTAATAAAACTGAAAATGAAAATATGCGACAAACATTTAAACCCTCGGTAATTGATGTAAATGATGGAAGTTAGGTTCGAATAATGAAGTTCCATTGCTAGTCTGGGTATGCTTGTGGGATTGGATACAAGCTTGAGTTTCATATATTAAAATAGTCGTTCCGACACACGAGTCAAAAGTTATTACCGTTTAAAGTTACAAATCTGAATTATCAAACATTTTCATTTTAAAACTGTTAAGAGTAACACTACTCTTATTTTTTTCTTCTCATTTTTTTCATTAGGATCATTAAATTAGTTGTATTATATTGAGATTTATTATAATATTTTTAAGCATACTCTTGTTCCGCTCATATATCTTTGTTACAACTCTATTTAATAAAACTGAAAAAGAAAATATGCGACAAACATTTAAACCCTCGGTAAGTGATGTAAATGACGGATGTTAGGTTCTAATAATGAAGTTCCATTGCTAGGCTAGGTATGATTATTGGATTCGATACGAGCTTGAGTTTCATATATTATAATAGTCGTTTCGACACATGAGTTAAAAGTTATGACCGTTTAAAGCTACAAATCAGATTTATCAAACATTTTGATTTTAAAACTATGAAGAGTAGCATTCCTCTCTTTTTTCTCATTTTTTTCATTAGGATCATTAAATTATTTGTATTATATTGAGATTTATTATAATATTTTTAAGCATACTCTTATTCTGCTCATATATATTTAATACAACTCTATTTAATAAAACTGAAAATGAAAATATGCGATAAACATTTAAACGCTCGGTAAGTGATGTAAATGATGGAAGTTAGGTTCGAATAATGAAGTTCCATTGCTAGGCTAGGTATGATTATGAGATTCGATACAAGCTTGAGTTTAATATATTATAATAGTCGTTTCGACACACGAGTTAAAAGTTTTGACCGTTTAAAGGTACAAATCAGATTTATCAAACATTTTGATTTTAAAACTATGAAGAGTAGAATTCCTCTTTTTTTTCTCATTTTTTTCATTAGGATCATTAAATTATTTGTATTATATGGAGATTTATTATAATATTTTTAAGCATACTCTTGTTCTGCTCATATATCTTTATTACAACTCTTTTGAATAAAACTGAAAATGAAAATATGCGACAAACATTTAAACCCTCGGTAAGTGATGTAAATGATGGAAGTTAACTTCGAATAATGAAGTTCCATTGCTAGGCTAGGTATGATTATGAGATTCGATACGAGCTTGAGTTTCATATATTATAATAGTCGTTTCGACACACGAGTTAAAAGTTTTGACCGTTTAAAGGAACAAATCAGATTTATCAAACATTTTGATTTTAAAACTATGAAGAGTAGCATTCCTCTTTTTTTCTCATTTTTTTCATTAGGATCATTAAATTATTTGTATTATATTGATATTTATTATAATATTTTTAAGCATACTCTTGTTCTGCACATATATATTTATTATAACTCTTTTAAATAAAACTGAAAATGAAAATATGCGACAACCATTTAAACCCTCGGTAAGTGATGTAAATGATGGAAATTAGGTTCGAATAATGAAGTTCCATTGCTAGTCTAGTTATGATTATTGGAATCGATACAAGCTTGAGTTTGAGATATTATAATAGTCGTTCCGACACACGAGTCAAAAGTTATGATCGTTTAAAGTTACAAATCCGAATTATCAAACATTTTCATTTTAAAACTGTGAAGACTAACACTAGTCTTATTTTTTTTCTTCTCATTTTTTTCATTCGGATCATTAAATTATTTTTATTATATTGAGATTTATTAGAATAGTTTTAAGCATACTCTTGTTCTGCTCATATATCTTTATAACAACTCTATTTAATAAAACTGAAAATGAAAATATGCGACAAACATTTAAACCCTCGGTAATTGATGTAAATGATGGAAGTTAGGTTCGAATAATGAAGTTCCATTGCTAGTCTGGGTATGCTTGTGGGATTGGATACAAGCTTGAGTTTCATATATTAAAATAGTCGTTCCGACACACGAGTCAAAAGTTATTACCGTTTAAAGTTACAAATCTGAATTATCAAACATTTTCATTTTAAAACTGTTAAGAGTAACACTACTCTTATTTTTTTCTTCTCATTTTTTTCATTAGGATCATTAAATTATTTGTATTATATTGAGATTTATTATAATATTTTTAAGCATACTCTTGTTCCGCTCATATATCTTTGTTACAACTCTATTTAATAAAACTGAAAAGGAAAATATGCGACAAACATTTAAACCCTCGGTAAGTGATGTAAATGATGGATGTTAGGTTCTAATAATGAAGTTCCATTGCTAGGCTAGGTATGATTATTGGATTCGATACG
Organism: Hippophae tibetana; assembly: GCA_037013495.1. Taxonomy (NCBI): domain Eukaryota; kingdom Viridiplantae; phylum Streptophyta; class Magnoliopsida; order Rosales; family Elaeagnaceae; genus Hippophae; species Hippophae tibetana. Next base: position 2,614,023 of record JAZDXN010000027.1, on the reverse strand, counting down.
AGCTTGAGTTTCATATATTATAATAGTCGTTTCGACACACGAGTTAAAAGTTATGACCGTTTAAAGCTACAAATCAGATTTATCAAACATTTTGATTTTAAAACTATGAAGAGTAGCATTCCTCTCTTTTTTCTCATTTTTTTCATTAGCATCATTAAATTATTTGTATTATATTGAGATTTATTATAATATTTTTAAGCATACTCTTATTCTGCTCATATATATTTATTACAACTCTATTTAATAAAACTGAAAATGAAAATATGCGATAAAGATTTAAACGCTCGGTAAGTGATGTAAATGATGGAAGTTAGGTTCGAATAATGAAGTTCCATTGCTAGGCTAGGTATGATTATGAGATTCGATACAAGCTTGAGTTTAATATATTATAATAGTCGTTTCGACACACGAGTTAAAAGTTTTGACCGTTTAAAGGTACAAATCAGATTTATCAAACATTTTGATTTTAAAACTATGAAGAGTAGCATTCCTCTTTTTTTTATCATTTTTTTCATTAGGATCATTAAATTATTTGTATTATATGGAGATTTATTATAATATTTTTAAGCATACTCTTGTTCTGCTCATATATCTTTATTTCAACTCTTTTGAATAAAACTGAAAATGAAAATATGCGACAAACATTTAAACCCTCGGTAAGTGATGTAAATGATGGAAGTTAACTTCGAATAATGAAGTTCCATTGCTAGGCTAGGTATGATTATGAGATTCGATACGAGCTTGAGTTTCATATATTATAATAGTCGTTTCGACACACGAGTTAAAAGTTTTGACCGTTTAAAGGTACAAATCAGATTTATCAAACATTTTGATTTTAAAACTATGAAGAGTAGCATTCCTCTCTTTTTTTATCATTTTTTTCATTAGGATCATTAAATTATTTGTATTATATTGATATTTATTATAATATTTTTAAGCATACTCTTGTTCTGCACATATATATTTATTACAACTCTTTTAAATAAAACTGAAAATGAAAATATGCGACAACCATTTAAACCCTCGGTAAGTGATGTAAATGATGGAAATTAGGTTCGAATAATGAAGTTCCATTGGTAGTCTAGTTATGATTATTGGAATCGATACAAGCTTGAGTTTGAGATATTATAATAGCCGTTCCGACACACGAGTCAAAAGTTATGATCGTTTAAAGTTACAAATCCGAATTATCAAACATTTTCATTTTAAAACTGTGAAGACTAACACTAGTCTTATTTTTTTTCTTCTCATTTTTTTCATTAGGATCATTAAATTATTTGTATTATATTGAGATTTATTAGAATATTTTTAAGCATCCTCTTGTTCTGCTCATATATCTTTATAACAACTCTATTTAATAAAACTGAAAATGAAAATATGCGACAAACATTTAAACCCTCGGTAATTGATGTAAATGATGGAAGTTAGGTTCGAATAATGAAGTTCCATTGCTAGTCTGGGTATGCTTGTGGGATTGGATACAAGCTTGAGTTTCATATATTAAAATAGTCGTTCCGACACACGAGTCAAAAGTTATTACCGTTTAAAGTTACAAATCTGAATTATCAAACATTTTCATTTTAAAACTGTTAAGAGTAACACTACTCTTATTTTTTTCTTCTCATTTTTTTCATTAGGATCATTAAATTAGTTGTATTATATTGAGATTTATTATAATATTTTTAAGCATACTCTTGTTCCGCTCATATATCCTTGTTACAACTCTATTTAATAAAACTGAAAAAGAAAATATGCGACAAACATTTAAACCCTCGGTAAGTGATGTAAATGATGGATGGTAGGTTCTAATAATGAAGTTCCATTGCTAGGCTAGGTATGATTATTGGATTCGATACGAGCTTGAGTTTCATATATTAAAATAGTCGTTTCGACACACGAGTTAAAAGTTATGACCGTTTAAAGCTACAAATCAGATTTATCAAACATTTTGATTTTAAAACTATGAAGAGTAGCATTCCTCTCTTTTTTCTCATTTTTTTCATTAGGATCATTAAATTATTTGTATTATATTGAGATTTATTATAATATTTTTAAGCATACTCTTATTCTGCTCATATATATTTAATACAACACTATTTAATAAAACTGAAAATGAAAATATGCGATAAACATTTAAACGCTCGGTAAGTGATGTAAATGATGGAAGTTAGGTTCGAATAATGAAGTTCCATTGCTAGGCTAGGTATGATTATGAGATTCGATACAAGCTTGAGTTTAATATATTATAATAGTCGTTTCGACACACGAGTTAAAAGTTTTGACCGTTTAAAGGTACAAATCAGATTTATCAAACATTTTGATTTTAAAACTATGAAGAGTAGCATTCCTCTTTTTTTTATCATTTTTTTCATTAGGATCATTAAATTATTTGTATTATATGGAGATTTATTATAATATTTTTAAGCATACTCTTGTTCTGCTCATATATCTTTATTACAACTCTTTTGAATAAAACTGAAAATGAAAATATGCGACAAACATTTAAACCCTCGGTAAGTGATGTAAATGATGGAAGTTAACTTCGAATAAAGAAGTTCCATTGCTAGGCTAGGTATGATTATGAGATTCGATACAAGCTTGAGTTTAATATATTATAATAGTCGTTTCGACACACGAGTTAAAAGTTTTGACCGTTTAAAGATACAAATCAGATTTATCAAACATTTTGATTTTAAAACTATGAAGAGTAGCATTCCTCTTTTTTTTATCATTTTTTTCATTAGGATCATTAAATTATTTGTATTATATGGAGATTTATTATAATATTTTTAAGCATACTCTTGTTCTGCTCATATATCTTTATTACAACTCTTTTGAATAAAACTGAAAATGAAAATATGCGACAAACATTTAAACCCTCGGTAAGTGATGTAAATGATGGAAGTTAACTTCGAATAATGAAGTTCCATTGCTAGGCTAGGTATGATTATGAGATTCGATACGAGCTTGAGTTTCATATATTATAATAGTCGTTTCGACACACGAGTTAAAAGTTTTGACCGTTTAAAGGTACAAATCAGATTTATCAAACATTTTGATTTTAAAACTATGAAGAGTAGCATTCCTCTTTTTTTTTATCATTTTTTTCATTAGGATCATTAAATTATTTGTATTATATTGATATTTATTATAATATTTTTAAGCATACTCTTGTTCTGCACATATATATTTATTACAACTCTTTTAAATAAAACTGAAAATGAAAATATGCGACAACCATTTAAACCCTCGGTAAGTGATGTAAATGATGGAAATTAGGTTCGAATAATGAAGTTCCATTGGTAGTCTAGTTATGATTATTGGAATCGATACAAGCTTGAGTTTGAGATATTATAATAGCCGTTCCGACACACGAGTCAAAAGTTATGATCGTTTAAAGTTACAAATCCGAATTATCAAACATTTTCATTTTAAAACTGTGAAGACTAACACTAGTCTTATTTTTTTTCTTCTCATTTTTTTCATTAGGATCATTAAATTATTTGTATTATATTGAGATTTATTAGAATATTTTTAAGCATACTCTTGTTCTGCTCATATATCTTTATAACAACTCTATTTAATAAAACTGAAAATGAAAATATGCGACAAACATTTAAACCCTCGGTAATTGATGTAAATGATGGAAGTTAGGTTCGAATAATGAAGTTCCATTGCTAGTCTGGGTATGCTTGTGGGATTGGATACAAGCTTGAGTTTCATATATTAAAATAGTCGTTCCGACACACGAGTCAAAAGTTATTACCGTTTAAAGTTACAAATCTGAATTATCAAACATTTTCATTTTAAAACTGTTAAGAGTAACACTACTCTTATTTTTTTCTTCTCATTTTTTTCATTAGGATCATTAAATTAGTTGTATTATATTGAGATTTATTATAATATTTTTAAGCATACTCTTGTTCCGCTCATATATCCTTGTTACAACTCTATTTATTAAAACTGAAAAAGAAAATATGCGACAAACATTTAAACCCTCGGTAAGTGATGTAAATGATGGATGTTAGGTTCTAATAATGAAGTTCCATTGCTAGGCTAGGTATGATTATTGGATTCGATACGAGCTTGAGTTTCATATATTATAATAGTCGTTTCGACACACGAGTTAAAAGTTATGACCGTTTAAAGCTACAAATCAGATTTATCAAACATTTTGATTTTAAAACTATGAAGAGTAGCATTCCTCTCTTTTTTCTCATTTTTTTCATTAGGATCATTAAATTATTTGTATTATATTGAGATTTATTATAATATTTTTAAGCATACTCTTATTCTGCTCATATATATTTAATACAACACTATTTAATAAAACTGAAAATGAAAATATGCGATAAACATTTAAACGCTCGGTAAGTGATGTAAATGATGGAAGTTAGGTTCGAATAATGAAGTTCCATTGCTAGGCTAGGTATGATTATGAGATTCGATACAAGCTTGAGTTTAATATATTATAATAGTCGTTTCGACACACGAGTTAAAAGTTTTGACCGTTTAAAGGTACAAATCAGATTTATCAAACATTTTGATTTTAAAACTATGAAGAGTAGCATTCCTCTTTTTTTTATCATTTTTTTCATTAGGATCATTAAATTATTTGTATTATATGGAGATTTATTATAATATTTTTAAGCATACTCTTGTTCTGCTCATATATCTTTATTACAACTCTTTTGAATAAAACTGAAAATGAAAATATGCGACAAACATTTAAACGCTCGGTAAGTGATGTAAATGATGGAAGTTAGGTTCGAATAATGAAGTTCCATTGCTAGGCTAGGTATGATTATGAGATTCGATACAAGCTTGAGTTTAATATATTATAATAGTCGTTTCGACACACGAGTAAAAAGTTTTGACCGTTTAAAGATACAAATCAGATTTATCAAACATTTTGATTTTAAAACTATGAAGAGTAGCATTCCTCTTTTTTTTATCATTTTTTTCATTAGGATCATTAAATTATTTGTATTATATGGAGATTTATTATAATATTTTTAAGCATACTCTTGTTCTGCTCATATATCTTTATTACAACTCTTTTGAATAAAACTGAAAATGAAAATATGCGACAAACATTTAAACCCTCGGTAAGTGATGTAAATGATGGAAGTTAACTTCGAATAATGAAGTTCCATTGCTAGGCTAGGTATGATTATGAGATTCGATACGAGCTTGAGTTTCATATATTATAATAGTCGTTTCGACACACGAGTTAAAAGTTTTGACCGTTTAAAGGAACAAATCAGATTTATCAAACATTTTGATTGTAAAACTATGAAGAGTAGCATTCCTCTTTTTTTTTATCATTTTTTTCATTAGGATCATTAAATTATTTGTATTATATTGATATTTATTATAATATTTTTAAGCATACTCTTGTTCTGCACATATATATTTATTACAACTCTTTTAAATAAAACTGAAAATGAAAATATGCGACAACCATTTAAACCCTCGGTAAGTGATGTAAATGATGGAAATTAGGTTCGAATAATGAAGTTCCATTGCTAGTCTAGTTATGATTATTGGAATCGATACAAGCTTGAGTTTGAGATATTATAATAGTCGTTCTGACACACGAGTCAAAAGTTATGATCGTTTAAAGTTACAAATCCGAATTATCAAACATTTTCATTTTAAAACTGTGAAGACAAACACTAGTCTTATTTTTTTTCTTCTCATTTTTTTCATTCGGATCATTAAATTATTTGTATTATATTGAGATTTATTAGAATATTTTTTAGCATCCTCTTGTTCTGCTCATATATCTTTATAACAACTCTATTTAATAAAACTGAAAATGAAAATATGCGACAAACATTTAAACCCTCGGTAATTGATGTAAATGATGGAAGTTAGGTTCGAATAATGAAGTTCCATTGCTAGTCTGGGTATGCTTGTGGGATTGGATACAAGCTTGAGTTTCATATATTAAAATAGTCGTTCCGACACACGAGTCAAAAGTTATTACCGTTTAAAGTTACAAATCTGAATTATCAAACATTTTCATTTTAAAACTGTTAAGAGTAACACTACTCTTATTTTTTTCTTCTCATTTTTTCATTAGGATCATTAAATTAGTTGTATTATATTGAGATTTATTATAATATTTTTAAGCATACTCTTGTTCCGCTCATATATCTTTGTTACAACTCTATTTAATAAAACTGAAAAGGAAAATATGCGACAAACATTTAAACCCTCGGTAAGTGATGTAAATGATGGATGTTAGGTTCTAATAATGAAGTTCCATTGCTAGGCTAGGTATGATTATTGGATTCGATACGAGCTTGAGTTTCATATATTATAATAGTCGTTTCGACACACGAGTTAAAAGTTATGACCGTTTAAAGCTACAAATCAGATTTATCAAACATTTTGATTTTAAAACTATGAAGAGTAGCATTCCTCTCTTTTTTCTCATTTTTTTCATTAGGATCATTAAATTATTTGTATTATATTGAGATTTATTATAATATTTTTAAGCATACTCTTATTCTGCTCATATATATTTATTACAACTCTATTTAATAAAACTGAAAATGAAAATATGCGATAAACATTTAAACGCTCGGTAAGTGATGTAAATGATGGAAGTTAGGTTCGAATAATGAAGTTCCATTGCTAGGCTAGGTATGATTATGAGATTCGATACAAGCTTGAGTTTAATATATTATAATAGTCGTTTCGACACACGAGTTAAAAGTTTTGACCGTTTAAAGGTACAAATCAGATTTATCAAACATTTTGATTTGAAAACTATGAAGAGTAGCATTCCTCTTTTTTTTATCATTTTTTTCATTAGGATCATTAAATTATTTGTATTATATGGAGATTTATTATAATATTTTTAAGCATACTCTTGTTCTGCTCATATATCTTTATTACAACTCTTTCGAATAAAACTGAAAATGAAAAATATGCGACAAACATTTAAACCCTCGGTAAGTGATGTAAATGTTGGAAGTTAACTTCGAATAATGAAGTTCCATTGCTAGGCTAGGTATGATTATGAGATTCGATACGAGCTTGAGTTTCATATATTATAATAGTCGTTTCGACACACGAGTTAAAAGTTTTGACCGTTTAAAGGTACAAATCAGATTTATCAAACATTTTGATTTTAAAACTATGAAGAGTAGCATTCCTCTTTTTTTCTCATTTTTTTCATTAGGATCATTAAATTATTTGTATTATATTGATATTTATTATAATATTTTTAAGCATACTCTTGTTCTGCACATATATATTTATTACAACTCTTTTAAATAAAACTGAAAATGAAAATATGCGACAACCATTTAAACCCTCGGTAAGTGATGTAAATGATGGAAATTAGGTTCGAATAATGAAGTTCCATTGCTAGTCTAGTTATGATTATTGGAATCGATACAAGCTTGAGTTTTAGATATTATAATAGTCGTTCCGACACACGAGTCAAAAGTTATGATCGTTTAAAGTTACAAATCCGAATTATCAAACATTTTCATTTTAAAACTGTGAAGACTAACCCTAGTCTTATTTTTTTTCTTCTCATTTTTTTCATTAGGATCATTAAATTATTTGTATTATATTGAGATTTATTAGAAATATTTTTAAGCATACTCTTGTTCTGCTCATATATCTTTATAACAACTCTATTTTATAAAACTGAAAATGAAAATATGCGACAAACATTTAAACCCTCGGTAATTGATGTAAATGATGGAAGTTAGGTTCGAATAATGAAGTTCCATTGCTAGTCAGGGTATGCTTGTGGGATTGGATACAAGCTTGAGTTTCATATATTAAAATAGTCGTTCCGACACACGAGTCAAAAGTTATGACCGTTTAAAGTTACAAATCTGAATTATCAAACATTTTCAATTTAAACCTGTTAAGAGTAACACTACTCTTATTTTTTTTCTTCTCATTTTTTTCATTAGGATCATTAAATTATTTGTATTATATTGAGATTTATTAGAATATTTTTAAGCATACTCTTGTTCTGCTCATATATCTTTATTACAACTCTATTTAATAAAACTGAAAATGAAAATATGCGACAAACATTTAAACCCTCGGTAATTGATGTAAATGATGGAAGTTAGGTTCGAATAATGAAGTTCCATTGCTAGTCGGGGTATGCTTGTGGGATTGGATACAAGCTTGAGTTTCATATATTAAAATAGTCGTTCCGACACACGAGTCAAAAGTTATGACCGTTTAAAGTTACAAATCTGAATTATCAAACATTTTCATTTTAAAACTGTTAAGAGTAACACTACTCTTATTTTTTTTTTCTCATTTTTTTCATTAGGATCATTAAATTATTTGTATTATATTGAGATTTATTAGAATAGTTTTAAGCATACTCTTGTTCCGCTCATATATCTTTGTTACAACCCTATTTAATAAAACTGAAAATGAAAATATGCGACAAACATTTAAACCCTCGTTAATTGATGTAAATGATGGAATTTAGGTTCGAATAATGAAGTTCCATTGCTAGTCTGGGTATGCTTAAGGGATCGGATATAAGCTTGAGTTTCATACATTATAATAGTCGTTCCGACACACGAGTCAAAAGTTATGACCGTTTAAAGTTACTAATCCGAATTATCAAAAATTTTCATTTTAAAACTGTGAAGAGTAACACTACTCTTATTTTTTTTCTTCTCATTTTTTTCATAAGGATCATTAAATTATTTGTATTATATTGAGATTTATTAGAATAGTTTTAACCATACTCTTGTTCTGCTCATATATCTTTATTACAACTCTATTTAATAAAAATGAAAATGAAAATATGCGACAAACATTTAAACCCTCGGTAATTGATGTAAATGATGGAATTTAGGTTCGAATAATGAAGTTCCATTGCTAGACTACGTATGATTATGAGATTCGATACAAGCTTGAGTTTAATATATTATAATAGTCGTTTCGACACACGAGTTAAAAGTTTTGACCGTTTAAAAGTACAAATCAGATTTATCAAACATTTTGATTTTAAAACTATGAAGAGTAGCATTCCTCTTTTTTTCTCATTTTTTTCATTTGGATCATTAAATTATTTGTATTATATTGATATTTATTATAATATTTTTAAGCATACTCTTGTTCTGCTCATATATATTTATTACAACTCTTTTAAATAAAACTGAAAATGAAAATATGCGATAAACATTTAAACGCTCGGTAAGTGATGTAAATGATGGAAGTTAGGTTCGAATAATGAAGTTCCATTGCTAGGCTAGGTATGATTATGAGATTCGATACAAGCTTGAGTTTAATATATTATAATAGTCGTTTCGACACACGAGTTAAAAGTTTTGACCGTTTAAAGGTACAAATCAGATTTATCAAACATTTTGATTTTAAAACTATGAAGAGTAGCATTCCTCTTTTTTTTATCATTTTTTTTCATTAGGATCATTAAATTATTTGTATTATATGGAGATTTATTATAATAGTTTTAAGCATACTCTTGTTCTGCTCATATATCTTTATTACAACTCTTTTGAATAAAACTGAAAATGAAAATATGCGACAAACATTTAAACCCTCGGTAAGTGATGTAAATGATGGAAGTTAACTTCGAATAATGAAGTTCCATTGCTAGGCTAGGTATGATTATGAGATTCGATACGAGCTTGAGTTTCATATATTATAATAGTCGTTTCGACACACGAGTTAAAAGTTTTGACCGTTTAAAGGAACAAATCAGATTTATCAAACATTTTGATTTTAAAACTACGAAGAGTAGCATTCCTCTTTTTTTTCTCATTTTTTTCATTAGGATAATTAAATTATTTGTATTATATTGATATTTATTATAATATTTTTAAGCATACTCTTGTTCTGCACATATATATTTATTACAACTCTTTTAAATAAAACTGAAAATGAAAATATGCGACAACCATTTAAACCCTCGGTAAGTGATGTAAATGATGGAAATTAGGTTCGAATAATGAAGTTCCATTGCTAGTCTAGTTATGATTATTGGAATCGATACAAGCTTGAGTTTGAGATATTATAATAGTCGTTCCGACACACGAGTCAAAAGTTATGATCGTTTAAAGTTACAAATCCGAATTATCAAACATTTTCATTTTAAAACTGTGAAGACTAACACTAGTCTTATTTTTTTTCTTCTCATTTTTTTCATTCGGATCATTAAATTATTTTTATTATATTGAGATTTATTAGAATAGTTTTAAGCATACTCTTGTTCCGCTCATATATCTTTGTTACAACCCTATTTAATAAAACTGAAAATGAAAATATGCGACAAACATTTAAACCCTCGTTAATTGATGTAAATGATGGAAGTTAGGTTCGACTAATGAAGTTCCATTGCTAGTCTGGGTATGCTTGTGGGATTGGATACAAGCTTGAGTTTCATACATTATAATAGTCGTTCCGACACACGAGTCAAAAGTTATTACCGTTTAAAGTTACAAATCTGAATTATCAAACATTTTCATTTTAAAACTGTTAAGAGTAACACTACTCTTATTTTTTTCTTCTCATTTTTTTCATTAGGATCATTAAATTATTTGTATTATATTGAGATTTATTATAATATTTTTAAGCATACTCTTGTTCCGCTCATATATCTTTGTTACAACTCTATTTAATAAAACTGAAAAGGAAAATATGCGACAAACATTTAAACCCTCGGTAAGTGATGTAAATGATGGATGTTAGGTTCTAATAATGAAGTTCCATTGCTAGGCTAGGTATGATTATTGGATTCGATACGAGCTTGAGTTTCATATATTATAATAGTCGTTTCGACACACGAGTTAAAAGTTATGACCGTTTAAAGCTACAAATCAGATTTATCAAACATTTTGATTTTAAAACTATGAAGAGTAGCATTCCTCTCTTTTTTCTCATTTTTTTCATTAGGATCATTAAATTATTTTTATTATATTGAGATTTATTATAATATTTTTAAGCATACTCTTATTCTGCTCATATATATTTATTACAACTCTATTTAATATAACTGAAAATGAAAATATGCGATAAACATTTAAACGCTCGGTAAGTGATGTAAATGATGGAAGTTAGGTTCGAATAATGAAGTTCCATTGCTAGGCTAGGTATGATTATGAGATTCGATACAAGCTTGAGTTTAATATATTATAATAGTCGTTTCGACACACGAGTTAAAAGTTTTGACCGTTTAAAGGTACAAATCAGATTTATCAAACATTTTGATTTTAAAACTATGAAGAGTAGCATTCCTCTTTTTTTTATCATTTTTTTCATTAGGATCATTAAATTATTTGTATTATATGGAGATTTATTATAATATTTTTAAGCATACTCTTGTTCTGCTCATATATTTTTATTACAACTCTTTTGAATAAAACTGAAAATGAAAATATGCGACAAACATTTAAACCCTCGGTAAGTGATGTAAATGATGGAAGTTAACTTCGAATAATGAAGTTCCATTGGTAGGCTAGGTATGATTATGAGATTCGATACGAGCTTGAGTTTCATATATTATAATAGTCGTTTCGACACACGAGTTAAAAGTTTTGACCGTTTAAAGGAACAAATCAGATTTATCAAACATTTTGATTTTAAAACTATGAAGAGTAGCATTCCTCTTTTTTTCTCATTTTTTTCATTAGGATCATTAAATTATTTGTATTATATTGATATTTATTATAATATTTTTAAGCATACTCTTGTTCTGCACATATATATTTATTACAACTCTTTTAAATAAAACTGAAAATGAAAATATGCGACAACCATTTAAACCCTCGGTAAGTGATGTAAATGACGGAAATTAGGTTCGAATAATGAAGTTCCATTGCTAGTCTAGTTATGATTATTGGAATCGATACAAGCTTGAGTTTGAGATATTATAATAGTCGTTCCGACACACGAGTCAAAAGTTATGATCGTTTAAAGTTACAAATCCGAATTATCAAACATTTTCATTTTAAAACTGTGAAGACTAACACTAGTCTTATTTTTTTTCTTCTCATTTTTTTCATTCGGATCATTAAATTATTTTTATTATATTGAGATTTATTAGAATAGTTTTAAGCATACTCTTGTTCTGCTCATATATCTTTATAACAACTCTATTTAATAAAACTGAAAATGAAAATATGCGACAAACATTTAAACCCTCGGTAATTGATGTAAATGATGGAAGTTAGGTTCGAATAATGAAGTTCCATTGCTAGTCTGGGTATGCTTGTGGGATTGGATACAAGCTTGAGTTTCATATATTAAAATAGTCGTTCCGACACACGAGTCAAAAGTTATTACCGTTTAAAGTTACAAATCTGAATTATCAAACATTTTCATTTTAAAACTGTTAAGAGTAACACTACTCTTATTTTTTTCTTCTCATTTTTTTCATTAGGATCATTAAATTATTTGTATTATATTGAGATTTATTATAATATTTTTAAGCATACTCTTCTTCCGCTCATATATCTTTGTTACAACTCTATTTAATAAAACTGAAAAGGAAAATATGCGACAAACATTTAAACCCTCGGTAAGTGATGTAAATGATGGATGTTAGGTTCTAATAATGAAGTTCCATTGCTAGGCTAGGTATGATTATTGGATTCGATACGAGCTTGAGTTTCATATATTATAATAGTCGTTTCGACACACGAGTTAAAAGTTATGACCGTTTAAAGCTACAAATCAGATTTATCAAACATTTTGATTTTAAAACTATGAAGAGTAGCATTCCTCTCTTTTTTCTCATTTTTTTCATTAGGATCATTAAATTATTTGTATTATATTGAGATTTATTATAATATTTTTAAGCATACTCTTATTCTGCTCATATATATTTATTACAACTCTATTTAATAAAACTGAAAATGAAAATATGCGATAAACATTTAAACGCTCGGTAAGTGATGTAAATGATGGAAGTTAGGTTCGAATAATGAAGTTCCATTGCTAGGCTAGGTATGATTATGAGATTCGATACAAGCTTGAGTTTAATATATTATAATAGTCGTTTCGACACACGAGTTAAAAGTTTTGACCGTTTAAAGGTACAAATCAGATTTATCAAACATTTTGATTTTAAAACTATGAAGAGTAGCATTCCTCTTTTTTTTATCATTTTTTTCATTAGGATCATTAAATTATTTGTATTATATGGAGATTTATTATAATATTTTTAAGCATACTCTTGTTCTGCTCATATATCTTTATTACAACTCTTTTGAATAAAACTGAAAATGAAAATATGCGACAAACATTTAAACCCTCGGTAAGTGATGTAAATGATGGAAGTTAACTTCGAATAATGAAGTTCCATTGGTAGGCTAGGTATGATTATGAGATTCGATACGAGCTTGAGTTTCATATATTATAATAGTCGTTTCGACACACGAGTTAAAAGTTTTGACCGTTTAAAGGAACAAATCAGATTTATCAAACATTTTGATTTTAAAACTATGAAGAGTAGCATTCCTCTTTTTTTCTCATTTTTTTCATTAGGATCATTAAATTATTTGTATTATATTGATATTTATTATAATATTTTTAAGCATACTCTTGTTCTACACATATATATTAATTACAACTCTTTTAAATAAAACTGAAAATGAAAATATGCGACAACCATTTAAACCCTCGGTAAGTGATGTAAATGATGGAAATTAGGTTCGAATAATGAAGTTCCATTGCTAGTCTAGTTATGATTATTGGAATCGATACAAGCTTGAGTTTGAGATATTATAATAGTCGTTCCGACACACGAGTCAAAAGTTATGATCGTTTAAAGTTACAAATCCGAATTATCAAACATTTTCATTTTAAAACTGTGAAGACTAACACTAGTCTTATTTTTTTTCTTCTCATTTTTTTCATTCGGATCATTAAATTATTTTTATTATATTGAGATTTATTAGAATAGTTTTAAGCATACTCTTGTTCTGCTCATATATCTTTATAACAACTCTATTTAATAAAACTGAAAATGAAAATATGCGACAAACATTTAAACCCTCGGTAATTGATGTAAATGATGGAAGTTAGGTTCGAATAATGAAGTTCCATTGCTAGTCTGGGTATGCTTGTGGGATTGGATACAAGCTTGAGTTTCATATATTAAAATAGTCGTTCCGACACACGAGTCAAAAGTTATTACCGTTTAAAGTTACAAATCTGAATTATCAAACATTTTCATTTTAAAACTGTTAAGAGTAACACTACTCTTATTTTTTTCTTCTCATTTTTTTCATTAGGATCATTAAATTATTTGTATTATATTGAGATTTATTATAATATTTTTAAGCATACTCTTCTTCCGCTCATATATCTTTGTTACAACTCTATTTAATAAAACTGAAAAGGAAAATATGCGACAAACATTTAAACCCTCGGTAAGTGATGTAAATGATGGATGTTAGGTTCTAATAATGAAGTTCCATTGCTAGGCTAGGTATGATTATTGGATTCGATACGAGCTTGAGTTTCATATATTATAATAGTCGTTTCGACACACGAGTTAAAAGTTATGACCGTTTAAAGCTACAAATCAGATTTATCAAACATTTTGATTTTAAAACTATGAAGAGTAGCATTCCTCTCTTTTTTCTCATTTTTTTCATTAGGATCATTAAATTATTTGTATTATATTGAGATTTATTATAATATTTTTAAGCATACTCTTATTCTGCTCATATATATTTATTACAACTCTATTTAATAAAACTGAAAATGAAAATATGCGATAAACATTTAAACGCTCGGTAAGTGATGTAAATGATGGAAGTTAGGTTCGAATAATGAAGTTCCATTGCTAGGCTAGGTATGATTATGAGATTCGATACAAGCTTGAGTTTAATATATTATAATAGTCGTTTCGACACACGAGTTAAAAGTTTTGACCGTTTAAAGGTACAAATCAGATTTATCAAACATTTTGATTTTAAAACTATGAAGAGTAGCATTCCTCTTTTTTTTATCATTTTTTTCATTAGGATCATTAAATTATTTGTATTATATGGAGATTTATTATAATATTTTTAAGCATTCTCTTGTTCTGCACATATATATTTATTACAACTCTTTTAAATAAAACTGAAAATGAAAATATGCGACAACCATTTAAACCCTCGGTAAGTGATGTAAATGATGGAAATTAGGTTCGAATAATGAAGTTCCATTGCTAGTCTAGTTATGATTATTGGAATCGATACAAGCTTGAGTTTGAGATATTATAATAGTCGTTCCGACACACGAGTCAAAAGTTATGATCGTTTAAAGTTACAAATCCGAATTATCAAACATTTTCATTTTAAAACTGTGAAGACTAACCCTAGTCTTATTTTTTTTCTTCTCATTTTTTTCATTAGGATCATTAAATTATTTGTATTATATTGAGATTTATTAGAATATTTTTAAGCATACTCTTGTTCTGCTCATATATCTTTATAAGAACTCTATTTAATAAAACTGAAAATGAAAATATGCGACAAACATTTAAACCCTCGGTAATTGATGTAAATGATGGAAGTTAGGTTCGAATAATGAAGTTCCATTGCTAGTCAGGGTATGCTTGTGGGATTGGATTCAAGCTTGAGTTTCATATATTAAAATAGTCGTTCCGACACACGAGTCAAAAGTTATGACCGTTTAAAGTTACAAATCTGAATTATCAAACATTTTCATTTTAAAACTGTTAAGAGTAACACTACTCTTATTTTTTTTTCTTCTCATTTTTTTCATTAGGATCATTAAATTATTTGTATTATATTGAGATTTATTAGAATATTTTTAAGCATACTCTTGTTCTGCTCATATATCTTTATTACAACTCTATTTAATAAAACTGAAAATGAAAATATGCGACAAACATTTAAACCCTCGGTAATTGATGTAAATGATGGAAGTTAGGTTCGAATAATGAAGTTCCATTGCTAGTCGGGGTATGCTTGTGGGATTGGATACAAGCTTGAGTTTCATATATTAAAATAGTCGTTCCGACACACGAGTCAAAAGTTATGACCGTTTAAAGTTACAAATCTGAATTATCAAAAATTTTCATTTTAAAACTGTAAAGAGTAACACTACTCTTATTTTTTTTCTTCTCATTTTTTTCATTAGGATTATTAAATTATTTGTATTATATTGAGATTTATTAGAATAGTTTTAAGCATACTCTTGTTCTGCTCATATATCTTTATTACAACTCTATTTAATAAAAATGAAAATGAAAATATGCGACAAACATTTAAACCCTCGGTAATTGATATAAATGATGGAATTTAGGTTCGAATAATGAAGTTCCATTGCTAGACTACGTATGATTATGAGATTCGATACAAGCTTGAGTTTAATATATTATAATAGTCGTTTCGACACACGAGTTAAAAGTTTTGACCGTTTAAAAGTACAAATCAGATTTATCAAACATTTTTATTTTAAAACTATGAAGAGTAGCATTCCTCTTTTTTTCTCATTTTTTTCATTTGGATCATTAAATTATTTGTATTATATTGATATTTATTATAATATTTTTAAGCATACTCTTGTTCTGCTCATATATATTTATTACAACTCTTTTAAATAAAACTGAAAATGAAAATATGCAACAAACATTTAAACCTTCGGTAAGTGATGTAAATGATGGAAGGTAGGTTCGAATAATGAAGTTCCATTACTAGTCTAGGTATGATTATTGGAATCGATACAAGCTTGAGTTTGAGATATTATAATAGTCGTTCCGACACACGAGTCAAAAGTTATGACCATTTAAAGTTACAAATCCGAATTATCAAACATTTTCATTTTAAAACTGTGAAGAGTAACACTACTCTTATTTTTTTTCTTCTCATTTTTTTCATTAAGATCATTAAATCATTTGTATTATATTGATATTTATTAGAATATTTTTAAGCATACTCTTGTTCTGCTCATATATCTTTATTACAACTCTATTTAATAAAACTGAAAATGAAAATATGCGACAAACATTTAAAACACTCGGTAATTGATGTAAATGATGGAAGTTAGGTTCGAATAATGAAGTTCCATTGCTAGTCTGGGTATGCTTATGGGATTGGATACAAGCTTGAGTTTCATATATTATAATAGTCTTTTCGGACACACGAGTCAAAATTTATGACCGTTTAAAGTTACAAATCTGAATTATCAAACATTTTCATTTTAAAAACTGTTAAGAGTAACACTACTCTTATTTTTTTCTTCTCATTTTTTTCATTAGGATCATTAAATTATTTGTATTATATTGAGATTTATTATAATATTTTTAAGCATACTCTTCTTCCGCTCATATATCTTTGTTACAACTCTATTTAATAAAACTGAAAAGGAAAATATGCGACAAACATTTAAACCCTCGGTAAGTGATGTAAATGATGGATGTTAGGTTCTAATAATGAAGTTCCATTGCTAGGCTAGGTATGATTATTGGATTCGATACGAGCTTGAGTTTCATATATTATAATAGTCGTTTCGACACACGAGTTAAAAGTTATGACCGTTTAAAGCTACAAATCAGATTTATCAAACATTTTGATTTTAAAACTATGAAGAGTAGCATTCCTCTCTTTTTTCTCATTTTTTTCATTAGGATCATTAAATTATTTGTATTATATTGAGATTTATTATAATATTTTTAAGCATACTCTTATTCTGCTCATATATATTTATTACAACTCTATTTAATAAAACTGAAAATGAAAATATGCGATAAACATTTAAACGCTCGGTAAGTGATGTAAATGATGGAAGTTAGGTTCGAAAAATGAAGTTCCATTGCTAGGCTAGGTATGATTATTGGAATCGATACAAGCTTGAGTTTAATATATTATAATAGTCGTTTCGACACACGAGTTAAAAGTTTTGACCGTTTAAAGCTACAAATCCGATTTATCAAACATTTTTGATTTTAAAACTATGAAGAGTAGCACTACTCTTATATTTTTTCTTCTCATTTTTTTCATTAAGATCATTAAATTATTTGTATTATATTGAGATTTATTAGAATATTTTTAAGCATACTCTTGTTCTGCTCATATATCTTTATTACAACTCTATTTAATAAAACTGAAAATGAAAATATGCGACAAACATTTAAACACTTGGTAATTGATGTAAATGATGGAAGTTAGGTTCGAATAATGAAGTTCCATTGCTAGTCTGGGTATGCTTATGGGATTGGATACAAGCTTGAGTTTCATATATTATAATAGTCTTTCCGACACACGAGTCAAAATTTATGACCGTTTAAAGTTACAAATCTGAATTATCAAACATTTTCATTTTAAAACTGTTAAGAGTAACACTACTCTTATTTTTTTTCTTCTCATTTTTTTCATTAGGATCATTAAATTATTTGTATTATATTTAGATTTATTAGAATAATTTTAAGTATACTCTTGTTCTGCTCATATATCTTTATTACAACTCTCTTTAATAAAATTGAAAATGAAAATATGCGACAAACATTTAAACCCTCAGTAATTGATGTAAATGATGGAAGTTAGGTTCGAATAATGAAGTTCCATTGCTAGTCTGGGTAAGCTTAAGGGATTGGATATAAGCTTGAGTTTCATACATTATAATAGTCGTTCCGACCCACGAGTCAAAAGTTATGACCGTTAAAATTTACAAATCCGAATTATCAAAAATTTTCATTTTAAAACTGTGAAGAGTAACACTACTCTTATTTTTTTTCTTCTCATTTTTTTCATTAGGATCATTAAATTATTTGTATTATATTGAGATTTATTAGAATAGGTTTAAGCATACTCTTGTTCTGCTCATATATCTTTATTACAACTCTATTTAATAAAAATGAAAATGAAAATATGCGACAAACATTTAAACCCTCGGTAATTGATGTAAATGATGGAATTTAGGTTCGAATAATGAAGTTCCATTGCTAGACTACGTATGATTATGAGATTCGATACAAGCTTGAGTTTAATATATTATAATAGTCGTTTCGACACACGAGTTAAAAGTTTTGACCGTTTAAAAGTACAAATCAGATTTATCAAACATTTTGATTTTAAAACTATGAAGAGTAGCATTCCTCTTTTTTTCTCATTTTTTTCATTAGGATCATTAAATTATTTGTATTATATTGATATTTATTATAATATTTTTAAGCATACTCTTGTTCTGCTCATATATATTTATTACAACTCTTTTAAATAAAACTGAAAATGAAAATATGCAACAAACATTTAAACCTTCGGTAAGTGATGTAAATGATGGAAGGTAAATTCGAATAATGAAGTTCCATTGCTAGTCTGGGTATGATTATTGGAATCGATACAAGCTTGAGTTTGAGATATTATAATAGTCGTTCCGACACACGAGTCAAAAGTTATGACCGTTTAAATTACAAATCCGAATTATCAAACATTTTCATTTTAAAACTGTGAAGAGTAACACTACTCTTATTTTTTTTCTTCTCATTTTTTTCATTAAGATCATTAAATTATTTGTATTATATTGAGATTTATTAGAATAGTTT
Source organism: Hippophae tibetana (assembly GCA_037013495.1). Taxonomy (NCBI): domain Eukaryota; kingdom Viridiplantae; phylum Streptophyta; class Magnoliopsida; order Rosales; family Elaeagnaceae; genus Hippophae; species Hippophae tibetana. The sequence goes on along the minus strand of JAZDXN010000027.1, from coordinate 2,594,495 downwards.
TAAGCATACTCTTGTTCTGCTCATATATCTTTATTACAACTCTATTTAATAAAAATGAAAATGAAAATATGCGACAAACATTTAAACCCTCGGTAATTGATGTAAATGATGGAATTTAGGTTCGAATAATGAAGTTCCATTGCTAGACTACGTATGATTATGAGATTCGATACAAGCTTGAGTTTAATATATTATAATAGTCGTTTCGACACACGAGTTAAAAGTTTTGACCGTTTAAAAGTACAAATCAGATTTATCAAACATTTTGATTTTAAAACTATGAAGAGTAGCATTCCTCTTTTTTTCTCATTTTTTTCATTTGGATCATTAAATTATTTGTATTATATTGATATTTATTATAATATTTTTAAGCATACTCTTGTTCTGCTCATATATATTTATTACAACTCTTTTAAATAAAACTGAAAATGAAAATATGCAACAAACATTTAAACCTTCGGTAAGTGATGTAAATGATGGAAGGTAGGTTCGAATAATGAAGTTCCATTGCTAGTCTAGGTATGATTATTGGAATCGATACAAGCTTGAGTTTGAGATATTATAATAGTCGTTCCGACACACGAGTCAAAAGTTATGACCGTTTAAAGTTACAAATCCGAATTATCAAACATTTTCATTTTAAAACTGTGAAGAGTAACACTACTCTTATTTTTTTTCTTCTCATTTTTTTCATTAAGATCATTAAATTATTTGTATTATATTGAGATTTATTAGAATAGTTTTAAGCATACTCTTGTTCTGCTCATATATCTTTATTACAACTCTATTTAATAAAACTGAAAATGAAAATATGCGACAAACATTTAAACACTCGGTAATTGATGTAAATGATGGAAGTTAGGTTCGAATAATGAAGTTCCATTGCTAGTCTGGGTATGCTTATGGGATTGGATACAAGCTTGAGTTTCATATATTATAATAGTCTTTTCGACACACGAGTCAAAATTTATGACCGTTTAAAGTTACAAATCTGAATTATCAAACATTTTCATTTTAATACTGTTAAGAGTAACACTACTCTTATTTTTTTTCTTCTCATTTTTTTCATTAGGATCATTAAATTATTTGTATTATATTGAGATTTATTAGAATAGTTTTAAGCATACTCTTGTTCTGCTCATATATCTTTATTACAACTCTATTTAATAAAAATGAAAATGAAAATATGCGACAAACATTTAAAATCTCGGTAATTGATGTAAATGATGGAATTTAGGTTCGAATAATGAAGTTCCATTGCTAGACTACGTATGATTATGAGATTCGATACAAGCTTGAGTTTAATATATTATAATAGTCGTTTCGACACACGAGTTAAAAGTTTTGACCGTTTAAAAGTACAAATCAGATTTATCAAACATTTTGATTTTAAAACTATGAAGAGTAGCATTCCTCTTTTTTTCTCATTTTTTTCATTTGGATCATTAAATTATTTGTATTATATTGATATTTATTATAATATTTTTAAGCATACTCTTGTTCTGCTCATATATATTTATTACAACTCTTTTAAATAAAACTGAAAATGAAAATATGCAACAAACATTTAAACCTTCGGTAAGTGATGTAAATGATGGAAGGTAGGTTCGAATAATGAAGTTCCATTGCTAGTCTAGGTATGATTATTGGAATCGATACAAGCTTGAGTTTGAGATATTATAATAGTCGTTCCGACACACGAGTCAAAAGTTATGACCGTTTAAAGTTACAAATCCGAATTATCAAACATTTTCATTTTAAAACTGTGAAGAGTAACACTACTCTTATTTTTTTTCTTCTCATTTTTTTCATTAAGATCATTAAATTATTTGTATTATATTGAGATTTATTAGAATATTTTTAAGCATACTCTTGTTCTGCTCATATATCTTTATTACAACTCTATTTAATAAAACTGAAAATGAAAATATGCGACAAACATTTAAACACTCGGTAATTGATGTAAATGATGGAAGTTAGGTTCGAATAATGAAGTTCCATTGCTAGTCTGGGTATGCTTATGGGATTGGATACAAGCTTGAGTTTCATATATTATAATAGTCTTTTCGACACACGAGTCAAAATTTATGACCGTTTAAAGTTACAAATCTGAATTATCAAACATTTTCATTTTAATACTGTTAAGAGTAACACTACTCTTATTTTTTTTCTTCTCATTTTTTTCATTAGGATCATTAAATTATTTGTATTATATTGAGATTTATTAGAATAGTTTTAAGCATACTCTTGTTCTGCTCATATATCTTTATTACAACTCTATTTAATAAAAATGAAAATGAAAATATGCGACAAACATTTAAACCCTCGGTAATTGATGTAAATGATGGAATTTAGGTTCGAATAATGAAGTTCCATTGCTAGACTACGTATGATTATGAGATTCGATACAAGCTTGAGTTTAATATATTATAATAGTCGTTTCGACACACGAGTTAAAAGTTTTGACCGTTTAAAAGTACAAATCAGATTTATCAAACATTTTGATTTTAAAACTATGAAGAGTAGCATTCCTCTTTTTTTCTCATTTTTTTCATTTGGATCATTAAATTATTTGTATTATATTGATATTTATTATAATATTTTTAAGCATACTCTTGTTCTGCTCATATATATTTATTACAACTCTTTTAAATAAAACTGAAAATGAAAATATGCAACAAACATTTAAACCTTCGGTAAGTGATGTAAATGATGGAAGGTAGGTTCGAATAATGAAGTTCCATTGCTAGTCTAGGTATGATTATTGGAATCGATACAAGCTTGAGTTTGAGATATTATAATAGTCGTTCCGACACACGAGTCAAAAGTTATGACCGTTTAAAGTTACAAATCCGAATTATCAAACATTTTCATTTTAAAACTGTGAAGAGTAACAGTACTCTTATTTTTTTTCTTCTCATTTTTTTCATTAAGATCATTAAATTATTTGTATTATATTGAGATTTATTAGAATATTTTTAAGCATACTCTTGTTCTGCTCATATATCTTTATTACAACTCTATTTAATAAAACTGAAAATGAAAATATGCGACAAACATTTAAACACTCGGTAATTGATGTAAATGATGGAAGTTAGGTTCGAATAATGAAGTTCCATTGCTAGTCTGGGTATGCTTATGGGATTGGATACAAGCTTGAGTTTCATATATTATAATAGTCTTTTCGACACACCAGTCAAAATTTATGACCGTTTAAAGTTACAAATCTGAATTATCAAACATTTTCATTTTAATACTGTTAAGAGTAACACTACTCTTATTTTTTTTCTTCTCATTTTTTTCATTAGGATCATTAAATTATTTGTATTATATTGAGATTTATTAGAATAGTTTTAAGCATACTCTTGTTCTGCTCATATATCTTTATTACAACTCTATTTAATAAAAATGAAAATGAAAATATGCGACAAACATTTAAACCCTCGGTAATTGATGTAAATGATGGAATTTAGGTTCGAATAATGAAGTTCCATTGCTAGACTACGTATGATTATGAGATTCGATACAAGCTTGAGTTTAATATATTATAATAGTCGTTTCGACACACGAGTTAAAAGTTTTGACCGTTTAAAAGTACAAATCAGATTTATCAAACATTTTGATTTTAAAACTATGAAGAGTAGCATTCCTCTTTTTTTCTCATTTTTTTCATTTGGATCATTAAATTATTTGTATTATATTGATATTTATTATAATATTTTTAAGCATACTCTTGTTCTGCTCATATATATTTATTACAACTCTTTTAAATAAAACTGAAAATGAAAATATGCAACAAACATTTAAACCTTCGGTAAGTGATGTAAATGATGGAAGGTAGGTTCGAATAATGAAGTTCCATTGCTAGTCTAGGTATGATTATTGGAATCGATACAAGCTTGAGTGTGAGATATTATAATAGTCGTTCCGACACACGAGTCAAAATTTATGACCGTTTAAAGTTACAAATCCGAATTATCAAACATTTTCATTTTAAAACTGTGAAGAGTAACACTACTCTTATTTTTTTTCTTCTCATTTTTTTCATTAAGATCATTAAATTATTTGTATTATATTGAGATTTATTAGAATATTTTTAAGCATACTCTTGTTCTGCTCATATATCTTTATTACAACTCTATTTAATAAAACTGAAAATGAAAATATGCGACAAACATTTAAACACGCGGTAATTGATGTAAATGATGGAAGTTAGGTTCGAATAATGAAGTTCCATTGCTAGTCTGGGTATGCTTATGGGATTGGATACAAGCTTGAGTTTCATATATTATAATAGTCTTTCCGACACACGAGTCAAAATTTATGACCGTTTAAAGTTACAAATCTGAATTATCAAACATTTTCATTTTAAAACTGTTAAGAGTAACACTACTCTTATTTTTTTTCTTCTCATTTTTTTCATTAGGATCATTAAATTATTTGTATTATATTTGGATTTATTAGAATAATTTTAAGTATACTCTTGTTCTGCTCATATATCTTTATTACAACTCTCTTTAATAAAACTGAAAATGAAAATATGCGACAAACATTTAAACCCTCAGTAATTGATGTAAATGATGGAAGTTAGGTTCGAATAATGAAGTTCCATTGCTAGTCTGGGTAAGCTTAAGGGATTGGATATAAGCTTGAGTTTCATACATTATAATAGTCGTTCCGACCCACGAGTCAAAAGTTATGACCGTTAAAATTTACAAATCCGAATTATCAAAAATTTTCATTTTAAAACTGGGAAGAGTAACACTACTCTTATTTTTTTTCTTCTCATTTTTTTCATTAGGATCATTAAATTATTTGTATTATATTGAGATTTATTAGAATAGGTTTAAGCATACTCTTGTTCTGCTCATATATCTTTATTACAACTCTATTTAATAAAAATGAAAATGAAAATATGCGACAAACATTTAAACCCTCGGTAATTGATGTAAATGATGGAATTTAGGTTCGAATAATGAAGTTCCATTGCTAGACTACGTATGATTATGAGATTCGATACAAGCTTGAGTTTAATATATTATAATAGTCGTTTCGACACACGAGTTAAAAGTTTTGACCGTTTAAAAGTACAAATCAGATTTATCAAACATTTTGATTTTAAAACTATGAAGAGTAGCATTCCTCTTTTTTTCTCATTTTTTTCATTAGGATCATTAAATTATTTGTATTATATTGATATTTATTATAATATTTTTAAGCATACTCTTGTTCTGCTCATATATATTTATTACAACTCTTTTAAATAAAACTGAAAATGAAAATATGCAACAAACATTAAAACCTTCGGTAAGTGATGTAAATGATGGAAGGTAAATTCGAATAATGAAGTTCCATTGCTAGTCTAGGTATGATTATTGGAATCGATACAAGCTTGAGTTTGAGATATTATAATAGTCGTTCCGACACACGAGTCAAAAGTTATGACCGTTTAAAGTTACAAATCCGAATTATCAAACATTTTCATTTTAAAACTGTGAAGAGTAACACTACTCTTATTTTTTTTCTTCTCATTTTTTTCATTAAGATCATTTAAATTATTTGTATTATATTGAGATTTATTAGAATATTTTTAAGCATACTCTTGTTCTGCTCATATATCTTTATTACAACTCTATTTAATAAAACTGAAAATGAAAATATGCGACAAACATTTAAACCCTCGGTAATTGATGTAAATGATGAAAGTTAGGTTCGAATAATGAAGTTCCATTGCTAGTCTAGGTATGCTTATGGGATTGGATACAAGCTTGAGTTTCATATATTATAATAGTCGTTCCGACACACGAGTCAAAAGTTATGACCGTTTAAAGTTACAAATCTGAATTATCAAACATTTTCATTTTAAAACTGTTAAGTGTAACACTACTCTTATTTTTTTTCTTCTCATTTTTTTCATTAGGATCATTAAATTATTTGTATTATATTGAGATTTATTAGAATAGTTTTAAGCATACTCTTGTTCTGCTCATATATCTTTATTACAACTCTATTTAATAAAACTGAAAATGAAAATATGCGACAAACATTTAAACCCTCGGTAAGTGATGTAAATTATGGAAGTTAGGTTCGAATAATAAAGTTCTATTGCTAGGCTAGGTATGATTATGAGATTCGATACAAGCTTGAGTTTAATATATTATAATAGTCGTTTCGACGCACGAGTTAAAAGTTATAACCGTTTAAAGGTACAAATCAGATTTATCAAACATTTTGATTTTAAAACAATGAAGAGTAGCATTCCTCTTTTTTTCTCATTTTTTTCATTAGGATCATTAAATTATTTGTATTATATGGAGATTTATTAGAATATTTTTAAGCATACTCTTGTTCTGCTCATATATCTTTATTACAACTCTATTTAATAAAACTGAAAATGAAAATATGCGACAAACATTTAAACACTCGGTAATTGATGTAAATGATGGAAGTTAGGTTCGAATAATGAAGTTCCATTGCTAGTCTGGGTATGCTTATGGGATTGGATACAAGCTTGAGTTTCATATATTATAATAGTCTTTTCGACACACCAGTCAAAATTTATGACCGTTTAAAGTTACAAATCTGAATTATCAAACATTTTCATTTTAATACTGTTAAGAGTAACACTACTCTTATTTTTTTTCTTCTCATTTTTTTCATTAGGATCATTAAATTATTTGTATTATATTGAGATTTATTAGAATAGTTTTAAGCATACTCTTGTTCTGCTCATATATCTTTATTACAACTCTATTTAATAAAAATGAAAATGAAAATATGCGACAAACATTTAAACCCTCGGTAATTGATGTAAATGATGGAATTTAGGTTCGAATAATGAAGTTCCATTGCTAGACTACGTATGATTATGAGATTCGATACAAGCTTGAGTTTAATATATTATAATAGTCGTTTCGACACACGAGTTAAAAGTTTTGACCGTTTAAAAGTACAAATCAGATTTATCAAACATTTTGATTTTAAAACTATGAAGAGTAGCATTCCTCTTTTTTTCTCATTTTTTTCATTTGGATCATTAAATTATTTGTATTATATTGATATTTATTATAATATTTTTAAGCATACTCTTGTTCTGCTCATATATATTTATTACAACTCTTTTAAATAAAACTGAAAATGAAAATATGCAACAAACATTTAAACCTTCGGTAAGTGATGTAAATGATGGAAGGTAGGTTCGAATAATGAAGTTCCATTGCTAGTCTAGGTATGATTATTGGAATCGATACAAGCTTGAGTGTGAGATATTATAATAGTCGTTCCGACACACGAGTCAAAATTTATGACCGTTTAAAGTTACAAATCCGAATTATCAAACATTTTCATTTTAAAACTGTGAAGAGTAACACTACTCTTATTTTTTTTCTTCTCATTTTTTTCATTAAGATCATTAAATTATTTGTATTATATTGAGATTTATTAGAATATTTTTAAGCATACTCTTGTTCTGCTCATATATCTTTATTACAACTCTATTTAATAAAACTGAAAATGAAAATATGCGACAAACATTTAAACACGCGGTAATTGATGTAAATGATGGAAGTTAGGTTCGAATAATGAAGTTCCATTGCTAGTCTGGGTATGCTTATGGGATTGGATACAAGCTTGAGTTTCATATATTATAATAGTCTTTCCGACACACGAGTCAAAATTTATGACCGTTTAAAGTTACAAATCTGAATTATCAAACATTTTCATTTTAAAACTGTTAAGAGTAACACTACTCTTATTTTTTTTCTTCTCATTTTTTTCATTAGGATCATTAAATTATTTGTATTATATTTGGATTTATTAGAATAATTTTAAGTATACTCTTGTTCTGCTCATATATCTTTATTACAACTCTCTTTAATAAAACTGAAAATGAAAATATGCGACAAACATTTAAACCCTCAGTAATTGATGTAAATGATGGAAGTTAGGTTCGAATAATGAAGTTCCATTGCTAGTCTGGGTAAGCTTAAGGGATTGGATATAAGCTTGAGTTTCATACATTATAATAGTCGTTCCGACCCACGAGTCAAAAGTTATGACCGTTAAAATTTACAAATCCGAATTATCAAAAATTTTCATTTTAAAACTGGGAAGAGTAACACTACTCTTATTTTTTTTCTTCTCATTTTTTTCATTAGGATCATTAAATTATTTGTATTATATTGAGATTTATTAGAATAGGTTTAAGCATACTCTTGTTCTGCTCATATATCTTTATTACAACTCTATTTAATAAAAATGAAAATGAAAATATGCGACAAACATTTAAACCCTCGGTAATTGATGTAAATGATGGAATTTAGGTTCGAATAATGAAGTTCCATTGCTAGACTACGTATGATTATGAGATTCGATACAAGCTTGAGTTTAATATATTATAATAGTCGTTTCGACACACGAGTTAAAAGTTTTGACCGTTTAAAAGTACAAATCAGATTTATCAAACATTTTGATTTTAAAACTATGAAGAGTAGCATTCCTCTTTTTTTCTCATTTTTTTCATTAGGATCATTAAATTATTTGTATTATATTGATATTTATTATAATATTTTTAAGCATACTCTTGTTCTGCTCATATATATTTATTACAACTCTTTTAAATAAAACTGAAAATGAAAATATGCAACAAACATTAAAACCTTCGGTAAGTGATGTAAATGATGGAAGGTAAATTCGAATAATGAAGTTCCATTGCTAGTCTAGGTATGATTATTGGAATCGATACAAGCTTGAGTTTGAGATATTATAATAGTCGTTCCGACACACGAGTCAAAAGTTATGACCGTTTAAAGTTACAAATCCGAATTATCAAACATTTTCATTTTAAAACTGTGAAGAGTAACACTACTCTTATTTTTTTTCTTCTCATTTTTTTCATTAAGATCATTAAATTATTTGTATTATATTGAGATTTATTAGAATATTTTTAAGCATACTCTTGTTCTGCTCATATATCTTTATTACAACTCTATTTAATAAAACTGAAAATGAAAATATGCGACAAACATTTAAACCCTCGGTAATTGATGTAAATGATGAAAGTTAGGTTCGAATAATGAAGTTCCATTGCTAGTCTAGGTATGCTTATGGGATTGGATACAAGCTTGAGTTTCATATATTATAATAGTCGTTCCGACACACGAGTCAAAAGTTATGACCGTTTAAAGTTACAAATCTGAATTATCAAACATTTTCATTTTAAAACTGTTAAGTGTAACACTACTCTTATTTTTTTTCTTCTCATTTTTTTCATTAGGATCATTAAATTATTTGTATTATATTGAGATTTATTAGAATAGTTTTAAGCATACTCTTGTTCTGCTCATATATCTTTATTACAACTCTATTTAATAAAACTGAAAATGAAAATATGCGACAAACATTTAAACCCTCGGTAAGTGATGTAAATTATGGAAGTTAGGTTCGAATAATAAAGTTCTATTGCTAGGCTAGGTATGATTATGAGATTCGATACAAGCTTGAGTTTAATATATTATAATAGTCGTTTCGACGCACGAGTTAAAAGTTATAACCGTTTAAAGGTACAAATCAGATTTATCAAACATTTTGATTTTAAAACAATGAAGAGTAGCATTCCTCTTTTTTTCTCATTTTTTTCATTAGGATCATTAAATTATTTGTATTATATGGAGATTTATTAGAATATTTTTAAGCATACTCTTGTTCTGCTCATATATCTTTATTACAACTCTATTTAATAAAACTGAAAATGAAAATATGCGACAAACATTTAAACACTCGGTAATTGATGTAAATGATGGAAGTTAGGTTCGAATAATGAAGTTCCATTGCTAGTCTGGGTATGCTTATGGGATTGGATACAAGCTTGAGTTTCATATATTATAATAGTCGTTCCGACACACGAGTCAAAATTTATGACCGTTTAAAGTTACAAATCTGAATTATCAAACATTTTCATTTTAAAACTGTTAAGAGTAAGACTACTCTTATTTTTTTTCTTCTCATTGTTTTCATTAGGATCATTAAATTATTTGTATTATATTGAGATTTATTATAATATTTTTAAGCAAAATCTTGTTCTGCTCATATATCTTTATTACAACTCTTTTGAATAAAACTGAAAAAGAAATTATGCGACAAACATTTAAACCCACGGTAAGTTTAATAGAGTTGTTATGAAGATGGATGGATCGACCAATAGTATGTTTAAAAATATTCTAAAAAATCTCAATATAATAAAAATAATTTCATGATCCACCAAAATGAATGAGAAGAAAAAAAGGAAAAGGAGTGCTACTCGTTACATTTTAAAAACAAAATATTTGATAAATGGGAGTTGTACCTTTATATAGTCATAACTTTTGATTCTTGTGTCAAATTGACTATTATAATATATCAAATGAAAGCTCGTATCGATTTCCATAATCTTGACTGGATTGGCTATAGAAATTCATTACTTGTACCTAAACTCCATAATTTACATCACATATCGAGGATTTAATGTTTTTGTCACTTATATTACAATTTCGGTTTTATTCAATAGAGTTGTAATGAAGATGGATGAGGCAGAGTATCTTTAAAAATAATTTCATGATCAACCAAAATGAATGAGAAGAAAAAGGGAATAAGAGTGCTACTGGCCAAAGTTTTAAAAAATATATTTTATAAATCGGGGTTATGCCTTTAAAGAGTCATAACTTTTGACTCGTGTGTCAAAAAGCTATTATAATATATCAAATCGAAGCTCTAATCGATTTCCAAAATCTTAGATGGCCTCGATATAGAAATGCATTACTTAAACCTAATTTTTATCATTTTCATCACTTATCGAGCGTTTAAATGTTTTGTCACATATTATACATTTTTCGTTTTGTTTAAAAGAGTTGTTATGAAGATGGATGGATCAACCAAGAGTATGTTTAAAAATATTCTAAAACATCTCAATATAATAAAAATAATTTCATGATCCACCAAAATGAATGAGAAGAAAAAAAGGAAAAGGAGTGCTACTCGTCACATTTAAAAAAAAATATTTGATAAATGGGAGTTGTACCTTTAAACAGTTATAACTTTTAATTCGTGTGTCAAAATAACTATTATAATATATCAAATGGAAGCTCGTATCGATTTCCATAGTCTTGACTGCATTGGCTATAGAAATTCATTACTTGAACCTAAACTCCATCATTTACATCACATATCGAGGTTTTAATGTTTTTGTCACTTATTTTACATTTTCGGTTTTATTCAATAGAGTTGTAATGAAGATGGATGAGCCGACTAAGAGTATCTTTAAAAATAGTTTAATGAATCACAATATAATAAAAATAATTTCATGATCAACCAAAATGAATGAGAAGAAAAAGGGAATAAGAGTGCTACTTGTCATAGTTTTAAAACATATATTTGATAAATCGGGGTTATGCCATTAAAGAGTCATAAAATTTTGACTCGTGTGTCAAAACGACTATTATAATATATCAAATGGAAGCTCGTATCTATTTCCATAATTTTGGCTGGACTAGCTATAAAAATTCATTACTTGAACGTAAACTCCATCATCTACATCACATATCGAGGGTTTAAATTTTTTGTCACTTATTTTACATTTTCGATTTTATTCAATAGAGTTGTAATGTGAATGAGAGGAAAAAAGGAATAGGAATGCTACTAGTCACAGGTTTAAAGATATTATTTGATAAATGGGAGTTTTTACCATTAAATGGCTATAAATTTTAACTCGTGTGTCAAAAAGACTATTATAATATATCAAATCGACCTCTTATCGATTTCCACAATCTTAGCTGGCCTGGATATAGAAATTCATTACTTAAACCTAAATTTCATCATTTACATCACATATCGAGAGTTTAAATTTATGTAACTTATTTTACATTTTCGGTTTTATTCAATGGAGTGGTAATGAAGAGGAATGAGCCGACCAAGTGTATGTTTCAAAAAATTATAATAAATCTCAATATAATAAAAATAATTTCATGATCCAACATAATGAATGAGAGGAAAAAAGGAATCGGAGTGCTATTGGTCACATTTTTAAAAATATATTTCATAAATGGGAGTTGTACCTTTAAACAATCCTAACTTTTGATTCGTGTGTCAAAATGACTATTATAATATATCAAACGGAAGCTCGTATCTATTTCCATAATTTTGGCTCAACTGGCTATGAAAATTCATTACTTGAACCTAAACTCCATCATTTACATCACATATGGAGGGTTTAAATTTTTTGTCACATATTTTATATTTTCGGTTTTATTCAATAGGGTGGTAATGAAGAGGGATTAGCCGACCAAGTGTATGTTTCAAAATATTCTAAGAAATCTCAATATAATAAAAATAATTTCATGATCCAATATATTGAATGAGAGGAAAAAAGGAATAGGAGTGCTATTGGTCACATTTTTAAAAAATATATTTAATAAATGGGAGTTGTACCTTTAAACAATCCTAACTTTGGATTCGTGTGTCAAAATGACTATTATAATATATCAAACGGAAGCTCGTATCGATTTCCACATTCTTGGCTAGACCGGCTATAGAAATTCATTACTTGAACCTAAACTCCATCATTTACATCACATATCATGGTTTTAATGTTTTTGTCACTTATTTTACATTTTCGGTTTTATTCAATAGAGTTGTAATGAAGATGGATGAGCCGACCAAGATTATGTTTAAATATATTCTAACGAATCACAATATAATAAAAGTAATATCATGATCAACCAAAATGAATGAGAAGAAAAAAGGAAGAAGAGTGCTACTCGTCACAGTTTTAAACAATATATTTGATAAGTCGGGGTTATGCCTTTAAAGAGTCATAACTTTTGACTCGTGTGTCAAAACGACTATTATAATATATCAAACGGAAGCTCGTATCTATTTCCATAATTTTGGCTGGACTGGCTATAAAAATTCATTACTTGAACCTAAACTCGATCATTTACATCACATATGGAGGGTTTAAATTTTTTGTCACTTATTTTACATTTTCAGTTTTATTCAATAGAGTTGTAATGAAGAGGGATGAGCCAACCAAGAGTATGTTTAAAAATATTCAAATCAATCACAATATGATAAAAATAATTGCATTTGCACCAAAATGAATGAGATGAAAAAGGGAAGAGGAGTGCTACTGGTCACTATTTTAAAAAATATATTTGATAAATCGATGTTATGCTTTTAAAGAGTCATAACTTTTGACTCGTGTGTCAAAACGACTATTATAATATATCAAACGGAAGCTCGTATCTATTTCCATAATTTTGGCTGGACTAGCTATAAAAATTCAGTACTTGAACCTAAACTCCATAATTTACATCACATATGGAGGGTTTAAATTTTTTGTCACTTATTTTCCATTTTCGGTTTTATTCAATAGAGTAATAACGAAGATGGATGAGCCGACCAAGTGTATGTTTCAAAATATTCTAATAAATTTCAATATAATAAAAATAATTTCATGACCCAACATAATGAATGAGAGGAACAAAGGAATAGGAGTGCTACTAGTCACAGTTTTAAATGGCTATAAATTATGACTCGTGTGTCAAAACGACTATTATAATATATCAAAATTGAAGCTCTTATCGATTTCCATAATCTTAGCTGGACTGGAAATATAAATACATTACTTAAACCTATATTTCATCATTTACATCATATATCGAGGGTTTAAATTTTTGCCACTTATTTTACATTTTCGGTTTTATTCAATAGAGTGGTAATGAAGATGGATTAACCGACCAAGTGTATGTTTCAAAATATTCTAATAAATCTTAATATAATAAAAATAATTTCATGATCCAACATAATGAATGAGAGGAAAAAAGGAATAGGAGTGCTACTGGTCACATTTTAAAAAACAATATTTCATAAATAGGAGTTGTACCTTTAGAGAGTCATAACTTTTGATTCGTGTGTCAAAATGACTATTATTATATATCAAACGGAACCTCGTATCTATTTCCATAATTTTGGCTAGACTGGCTATAAAAATTCATTACTTGAACCTAAACTCCATGATTTACATCACATATGGAGGGTTTAAATTTTTTGTCACTTATTTTACATTTTCGGTTTTATTCAATAGAGTTGTAATGAAGATGGATGAGTCGACCAAGTGTATGTTTCAAAATATTCTAATAAATTTCAATATAATAAAAATAATTTCATGATCCACCATAATGAATGAGAGGAAAAAAGGAATAGGAGTGCTATTGGTGGCATTTTAAAAAAATATATTTGATAAATGGGAGTTGTAGTTATAAATAGTCATAACTTTTGATTCGTGTGTCAAAATGACTATTATAATATATCAAATGGAAGATCGTATCGATTTCCATAGTCTTGGCTGGACCGACTATAGAAATTCATTACTTGACCTTAAATTCCATCATTTACATTACAAATAGAGGTTTAATGTTTTTGTCACTTATTTTTCATTTTCGGTTTTATTCAATAGAGTGGTAATGAAGATGGATGAGCCGACCAAGTGTATGTTTCAAAATATTCTAATGAATCACAATATAATAAAAATTATTTCATGATCAACCAAAAAGAAGGAGAAGAAAAAAGGAAGAGGAGTGCTACTCGTCACAGTTTTAAACAATATATTTGATAAATCGGGGTTATGCCTTTAAAGAGTCATAACTTTTGACTCGTGTGTCAAAACGACTATTATAATATATCAAACGGGAGCTCATATCTATTTCCATAATTTTGGTTGGACTACCTATAAAAATTCATTTCTTGAATCTCAATTCCATCATTTACATCACATATGGAGGTTTTAAATTTTTTGTAACTTATTTTACATATTTGGTTTTATTCAATAGAGTTGTAATGAAGATGGATGAGTCGACCAAGTGTATGTTTCAAAATATTCTAATAAATTTCAATATAATAAAAATAATTTCATGATCCAACATAAGAATGAGAGGAAAAAAGGAATAGGAGTGCTACTGGTCACATTTTAAAAAAATATATTTGTTAAATGGGAGTCATACCTTTAAACAGTCATAACTTTTGATTCTTTTGTCAAAATGACTATAATAATACATCAAACGGAAGATCGTATCGAATTCCGTAGTCTTGGCTGGACCGGCTATAGATATTCATTACTTGAACCCAAAGTCCATCCTTTACATGACATATCCATGTTTTAATGTTTTTGTCACTTATTTTATATTTTAAGTTTTATTCAATAGAGTTGTAATGAAGATGGATGAGCCAACCAAGTGTATGTTTCAAAATATTCTAATAAATTTCAATATAATAAAAATAATTTCATGATCCAACATAATGAATGAGAGGAAAAAAGGAATAGGAGTCCTACTGGTGACATTTAAAAAAAATATATTTGATAAATCGGAGTTGTAGTTTTAAACAGTCATAACTTTTGATTCGTGTGTCAAAATGACTATTATAATATATCAAACGGAAGATCGTATCGATTTGCATAGTGTTGGCTGGACCGACTATAGAAATTCATTACTTGAACCTAAACTCCATCATTTACATTACAAATCGTGGTTTTAATGTTTTTGTCACTTATTTTACATTTTCGATTTTATTCAATAGAGTGGTAATGAAGATGGATGTGCCGACCAAGTGTATGCTTCAAAATATTCTAATAAAAATAATTTCATTATCAACCAAAATGAATGATAAGAAAAAAGAAGTGGAATGCTACTCGTCACAATTTTAAACAATATATTTAGTAAATTGGGGTTATGCCTTTAAAGAGTCATAACTTTTTACTCGTGTGTCAAAACGACTATTATAATATATCAAATGGAAACTCGTGTCTATTTCCATAATTTTGGCTGGACTGGCTATAAAAATTCATTACTTGAACCTAAACTCCATCATTTACATCACATATGGAGTGTTTAAATTTTTTTTCACTTATTCTACATTTTCGTTTTATCCAATAGAGTTGTAATGAAGATGGATGAGTCGACCAAGTGTATGTTTCAAAATATTCTAATAAATCTCAATATAATAAAAATAATTTCATGATCAAACATAAGAATGAGAGGAAAAAAGGAATAGGAGTGCTACTGGTCATATTTTGAAAAAATATATTTGATAAATGGGAGTTGTAGTTTTAAACAGTCATAACTTTTGATTCGTGTGTCAAAATGACTATTATAATGTATCAAAAGGAAGCTCGTATCGATTTCCATAATCTTGGTTGGACCGGCTATAGAAATTCATTACTTGAACCCAAACTCAATCCTTTACATGACATATCCAGGTTTTAATGTTTTTGTCACTTATTTTATATTTTCGGTTTTATTCAAAAGAGTTGTAATGAAGATGGATGAGCCGACTAAGAGTATGTTTCAAAATATTCTAATGAATCACAATATAATAAAAATAATTTCATGATCAACGAAAATGAATTAGAAGAAAAAAGGAAGAGGAGTGCTATTCATCATAGTTTTAATCAATATATTTGATAAATCGGGGTTATGCCTTTAAAGAGCTATAAATTTTGACTCGTGTGTCAAAACGACTTTTATAATATATCAAACGGAAGCTCGTATCTATTTCCATAATTTTGGATGGACTAGCTATAAAAATTCTGTACGTCAACCTAAACTCCATAATTTACATCACATATGGAGGGTTTAAATTTTTTGTAACTTATTTTACATATTTGGTTTTATTCAATAGAGTTGTAATGAAGATGGATGAGTCGACCAAGTGTATGTTTCAAAATATTCTAATAAATTTCAATATAAAAAAAATAATTTCATGATCCAACATAAGAATGAGAGGAAAAAAGGAATAGGAGTGCTACTGGTCACATTTTTAAAAAATATATTTGATAAATGGGAGTCATACCTTTAAACAGTCATAACTTTTGATTCGTTTGTCAAAATGACTATAATAATAAATCAAACGGAAGATCGTATCGAATTCCGTAGTCTTGGCTGGACCGGCTCTAGATATTCATTACTTGAACCCAAACTCCATCCTTTACATGACATATCCAGGTTTTAATGTTTTTGTCACTTATTTTATATTTTAAGTTTTATTCAATAGAGTTGTAATGAAGATGGATGAGCCAACCAAGTGTATGTTTCAAAATATTCTAATAAATTTCAATATAAT
The DNA here is from genome assembly GCA_037013495.1 of Hippophae tibetana. Taxonomy (NCBI): domain Eukaryota; kingdom Viridiplantae; phylum Streptophyta; class Magnoliopsida; order Rosales; family Elaeagnaceae; genus Hippophae; species Hippophae tibetana. The sequence goes on along the minus strand of JAZDXN010000027.1, from coordinate 2,577,347 downwards.
AAAAATAATTTCATGATCCAACATAATGAATGAGAGGAAAAAAGGAATAGGAGTCCTACTGGTGACATTTAAAAAAAATATATTTGATAAATCGGAGTTGTAGTTTTAAACAGTCGTAACTTTTGATTCGTGTGTCAAAATGACTATTATAATATATCAAACGGAAGATCGTATCGATTTGCATAGTGTTGGCTGGACCGACTATAGAAATTTATTACTTGAACCTAAACTCCATCATTTACATTACAAATCATGGTTTTAATGTTTTTGTCACTTATTTTACATTTTCGGTTTTATTCAATAGAGTGGTAATGAAGATGGATGTGCCGACCAAGTGTATGTTTCAAAATATTCTAATAAATCACAATAAAATAAAAATAATTTCATTATCAACCAAAATGAATGATAAGAAAAAAGAAGTGGAATACTACTCGTCACAATTTTAAACAATATATTTAATAAATTGGGGTTATGCCTTTAAAGAGTCATAACTTTTTACTCGTGTGTCAAAACGACTATTATAATATATCAAATGGAAGCACGTATCGATTTCCATTATCTTGGATGGACTGGCTATAAAAATTTATTACTTGAACCTAAACTCCATCATTTACATCACATATCGAGGTTTTAATGTTTTTGTCACTTATTTTACATTTTCGGTTTAATTCAATACAGTTGTAATGAAGATGGATGAGCCGACTAAGAGTATTTTTAAAAATATTCTAATGAATCACAATATAATAAATATAATTTCATGATCAACCAAAATGAATGAGAAGAAAAAAAGGAAGGGGAGTGCTACTCGTCACAGTTTTAAACAATATATTTGATAAATCGAGGTTACGCCTTTAAAGAGTCATAACTTTTGACTCGTGTGTCAAAACGACTATTATAATATATCAAACGGAAGGTTGTATCTATTTCCATAATTTTTGCTGGACTGGCTATAAAAATTCATTACTTGAAGCTACACTCCATCATTTACATCACATATGGAGGTTTCAAATTTTTTGTCACTTATTTTACATTTTTGGTTTTATTCAATAGAGTTGTAATGAGGATGGATGAGTCGACCAAGTGTATGTTTCAAAATATTCTAATAAATTTCAATATAATAAAAATAATTTCATGATCCAAAATAATGAATGAGACGAAAAAAGGAATAGGAGTGCTACTGGTGACATTTTTAAAAAATATATTTGATAAATGGGAGTTGTAGTTTTAAATTGTCATAACTTTTGATTCGTGTCTTAAAATGATTATTATAATATATCAAACGGAAGATCGTATCGATTTCCATAGTCTTGGATGGATCGGCTAAAGAAATTCATTACTTGAACTTAAACTCCATCATTTACATTACAAATCGAGGTTTTACTGTTTTTGTCACTTATTTTACATTTTCGGTATTATTCAATAGAGTGGTAATGAAGATGGATGAGCCGACCAAGTGTATGTTTCAAAACATTCTAATGAATCACAATATAATAAAAATAATTTCATGATCAACCAAAATGAATGAGAAGAAAATAGGAACAGGAGTGCTACTCGTCACAATTTTAAACAATATATTTGATAAATCGGGGTTATTCCTTTATAGAGTCATAACTTTTGACTCGTGTGTCAAAAGGACTATTATAATATATCAAATGGAAGCTCTTATCTATTTCCATAATTTTGGCTGGACTGGCTATAAAAATTCATTAGTAGAACCTAAACTCCATCATTTACATCACATATGGAGGGTTTAAATTTTTTGTCACTTATTTTACATTTTCTGTTTTATTCAATAGAGTTGTAATGAGGATGGATGAGTCGACCAAGTGTATGTTTGAAAATATTCTAATAAATTTCAATATAATAAAAATAATTTCATCATCCAACATAATGAATGAGAGGAAAAAAGGAATAGGAGTGCTACTGGTGACATTTTTAAAAAATATATTTGATAAATGGGAGTTGTAGTTTTAAATAGTCATAACTTTTGATTCATGTGTCAAAATAACTATTATAATATATCAAACGGAAGATTGTATCGATTTCCATAGTCTTGGCTCGACCGGCTATAGAAATTCATTACTTGAGCTTAAACTCCATCATTTACATTACAAACCGAGGTTTTACTGTTTTTGTCACTTATTTTACATTTTCGGTATTATTCAATAGAGTGGTAATGAAGATGGATGAGCCGACCAAGTGTATGTTTCAAAACATTCTAATGAATCACAATGTAATAAAAATAATTTCATGATCAACCAAAATCAATGAGAAGAAAATAGGAAAATGAGTGCTACTCGTCACAGTTTCAAACTATATATTTGATAAATCGGGGTTATGCCTTTATAGAGTCATAACTTTTGACTCTTGTGTCAAAAGGACTATTATAATATATCAAACCGAAGCTCATATCTATTTCCGTAATTTTGGCTGGACTGGCTATAAAAATTCATTAATTGAACCTAAACTCCATCATTTACATCACATATGGAGGGTTTAAATTATTTGTCACTTATTTTACATTTTTGGTTTTATTCAATAGAGTTGTAATGAGGATGGATGAGTCGACCAAGTGTACGTTTCAAAATATTCTAATAAATTTCAATATAATAAAAATAATTTCATGATACAACATAATGAATGAGACGAAAAAAGGAATAGGAGTGCTACTTGTGACATTTTTAAAAAATATATTTGATAAATGGGGGTTGTAGTTTTAAATCGTCATAACTTTTGATTCGTGTGTCAAAATTACTATTATAATATATCAAACGAAAGATCGTATCGATTTCCATAGTCTTGGCTAGACCAGCTATAGAAATTCATTACTTGAACTTAAACACCATCATTTACATTACAAATCGAGGTTTTAATGTTTTTGTCACTTATTTTACATTTTCGGTTTTATTCAATAGAGTGGTAATGAAGATGGATGAGCCGACCAAGTGTATGTTTCAAAATATTCTAATGAATCAGAATATAAGAAAAATAATTTCATGATAAACCAAAATGAATGAGAAGAGAAAAGGAAGAGGAGTGGTACTCGTCAAAGTTTTAAACAATATATTTGATAAATCGGGGTTATCGCATTAAAGACTCATAACTTTGGACTCGTGTGTCAAAACGACTATTATAGTATATCTAACGGAAGCACGTATCTATTTCCATAATTTTGGCTGGACTAGCTATAAAAATTCATTACTTGAACCTAAACTCCATCATTTTCATCACATATAGAGGGTTTAAATATTTTGTCACTTATTTTACATTTTCGGTATTATTCAATAGAGTGGTAATGAAGATGGATGAGTCGACCAAGTGTATGTTTGAAAATATTCTAATAAATTTCAATATAATAAAAATAATTGCATGATCCAACATAATGAATGAGAGGAAAAAAGGAATAGGAGTGCTACTGGTGACATTTTTAAAAAATATATTTGATAAATGGGAGTTGTAGTTTTAAATAGTTATAACTTTTGTTTCGTGTGTCAAAATAACTATTATAATGTATCAAACGGAAGATCGTATCGATTTCCATAGTCTTGGCTGGACCGGCTATAGAAATTCATTACTTGAACTTACACTCCATCATTTATATTACAAATCGAGGTTTTACTGTTTTTGTCACTTATTTTACATTTTCGGTTTTATTCAATATAGTGGTAATAAAGATGGATGAGCCGACCAAGTGTATGTTTCCAAACATTCTAATGAATCACAATATAATAAAAATAATTTCATGATCAACCAAAATGAATGAGAAGAAAATAGGAACATGAGTGCTACTCGTCACAGTTTTAAACAATATATTTGATAAATCTGGGTTATGCCTTTATAGAGTCATAACTTTTGACTCGTGTGTCAAAAGGACTATTATAATATATCAAAGAGAAGCTCTTATCTATTTCCATAATTTTGGCTGGATTGGCTATAAAAATTCATTACTTGAACCTAAACTCCATCATTTACATCACATATGGAGGGTTTAAATTTTTGGTCACTTATTTTACATTTTCGGTTTTATTCAATAGAGTTGTAATGAGGATGGATGAGTCGACCAAGTGTATGTTTGAAAATATTCTAATAAATTTCAATATAATAAAAATAATTTCATGATCCAACATAATGAATGAGAGGAAAAAAGGAATAGGAGTGCTACTGGTGACATTTTTAAAAAATATATTTGATAAATGGGAGTTGTAGTTTTAAATAGTTATAACTTTTGATTCCTGTGTCAAAATAACTATTATAATGTATCAAACGGAAGATCGTATCGATTTCCATAGTCTTGGCTGGACCGGCTATAGAAATTCATTACTTGAACTTAAACTCCATCATTTATATTACAAATCGAGGTTTTACTGTTTTTGTCACTTATTTTACATTTTCGGTTTTATTCAATATAGTGGTAATAAAGATGGATGAGCCGACCAAGTGTATGTTTCAAAACATTCTAATGAATCACAATATAATAAAAATAATTTCATGATCAACCAAAATGAATGAGAAGAAAATAGGAAAAGGAGTGCTACTCGTCACAGTTTTAAACAATAAATTTGATAAATCTGGGTTATGCCTTTATAGAGTCATAACTTTTGACTCGTGTGTCAAAAGGACTATTATAATATATCAAAACAAAGCTCGTATCTATTTCCGTAATTTTGGCTGGACTTGCTATAAAAATTTATTACTTGAACCTAAACTCCATCATTTACATCCATATGGAGGGTTTAAATTTTTTGTCACTTATTTTACATTTTCGGTTTTATTCAATAGAGTTGTAATGAGGATGGATTAGTCGACCAAGTGTATGTTTGAAAATATTCTAATAAATTTCAATATAATAAAAATAATTTCATGATCCAACATAATGATTGAGACGAAAAAAGGAATAGGAGTGCTACTGGTGACATTTAAAAAAATATATATTTGATAAATGAGAGTTGTAGTTTTAAATAGTCATACCTTTTAATTCGTGTGTCAAAATGATTATTACAATATATCAAATGGAAGATCGTATCGATTTCCATAGTCTTGGATGGACTGGCTATAGAAATTCATTACTTGAACTTAAACTCCATCATTTACATTACAAACCGAGGTTTTACTATTTTTGTTACTTATTTTACATTTTCGGTATTATTCAATAGAGTGGTAATGAAGATGGATGAGCCAACCAAGTGTATGTTTCAAAACATTCTAATGAATCACAATGTAATAAAAATAATTTATGATCAACCAAAATGAATGAGAAGAAAATAGGAAAAGGAGTGCTACTCGTCACAGTTTTAAACAATATATTTGATAAATCGGGGTTATGCCTTTATAGAGTCATAACTTTTGACTCGTGTGTCAAAAGGACTATTATAATATATCAAACCGAAGCTCGTATCTATTTCCATAATTTTGGATGGACTGGCTATAAAAATTCATTACTTGAACCTAAATTCCATCATTTACATCACATATGGAGGGTTTAAATTTTTTGTCACTTATTTTACATTTTCGGTTTTATTCAATAGAGTTGTAATGAGGATGGATGAGTCGACCAAGTGTATGTTTGAAAATATTCTAATAAATTTCAATATAATAAAAATAAATTCATGATCCAATATAATGTATGAGAGGAAAAAAGGAATAGGAGTGCTACTGGTGACATTTTTAAAAAATATATTTGATAAATGGGAGTTGTAGTTTTAAATAATCATAACTTTTGATTCGTGTGTCAAAATGACTATTATAATATATCAAACGGAAGATCGTATCGATTTCCATAGTCTTGGCTGGACCGGCTATAGAAATTCATTACTTGAGCTTAAACTCCATCATTTACATTACAAACCGAGGTTTTACTATTTTTGTCACTTATTTTACATTTTCGGTATTATTCAATTGAGTGGTAATGAAGATGGATGAGCCAACCAAGTGTATGTTTCAAAACATTCTAATGAATCACAATGTAATAAAAATAATTTCATGATCAACCAAAATGAATGAGAAGAAAATAGGAAAAGGAGTGCTACTCGTCACAGTTTTAAACAATATATTTGATAAATCGGGGTTATGCCTTTATAGAGTCATAACTTTTGACTAGTGTGTCAAAAGGACTCTTATAATATATCAAACCGAAGCTCGTATCTATTTCCATAATTTTGGCTGGACTGGCTATAAAAATTCATTACTTGAACCTAAACTCCATCATTTACATCACATATGGAGGGTTTAAATTTTTTGTCACTTATTTTACATTTTCGGTTTTATTCAATAGAGTTGTAATGAGGATGGATGAGTCGACCAAGTGTATGTTTGAAAATATTCTAATAAATTTCAATATAATAAAAATAATTTCATGATCCAATATAATGAATGAGACGAAAAAAGGAATAGGAGTGCTACTGGTGACATTTTTAAAAAATATATTTGATAAATGGGAGTTGTAGTTTTAAATAGTCATAACTTTTGACTCGTGTGTCAAAAGGACTATTATAATATATCAAACGGAAGCTCGTATCTATTTCCATAATTTTGGCAGGACTTGCTATAAAAATTCATTACTTGAACCTAAACTCCATCATTTACATCACATATTGAGGGTTTAAATTTTGTCACTTATTTTAAATTTTCGGTTTTATTCAATAATGTGGTAATGAAGATGGATGAGCCGACTAAGTGTATGTTTCAAAACATTCTAATGAATCACAATATAATAAAAATAATTTCATGATCAACCAAAATGAATGAGAAGAAAATAGGAAAAGAAGTGCTACTCGTCAAAGTTTTAAACAATATATTTGATAAATCGGGGTTATGCCTTTATAGAGTCATAACTTTTGACTCGTGTGTCAAAAGGACTATTATAATATATCAAACCGAAGCTCGTATCTATTTCCATAATTTTGGCTAGACTGGTTATAAAAATTCATTACTTGAACCTAAACTCCATCATTTACATCACATATGGAGGGTTTAAATTTTTTGTCACTTATTTTACATTTTCGGTTTTATTCAATAGAGTTGTAATGAGGATGGATGAGTCGACCAAGTGTATGTTTGAAAATATTCTAATAAATTTCAATATAATAAAAATAAATTCATTATCCAACATAATGAATGAGACGAAAAATGGAATAGGAGCGCTATTATTGACATTTTTAAAAAATATATTTGATAAATGGGAGTTGTAGTTTTAAATAGTCATAACTTTTGATTTGTGTGTCAAAATGACTATTATAATATATCAAACGGAAGATCTTATCGATTTCCATAGTCTTGGCTGGACTGCCTATAGAAATTCATTACTTGAACTTAAACTCCATCATTTACATTACAAATCGAGGTTTTAATGTTTTTGTCACTTATTTTACATTTTCGGTTTTATTCAATAGAGTGGTAATGAAGATGGATGAGCCGACCAAGTGTGTGTTTCAAAATATCCTAATGAATCACAATATAATAAAAATAATTTCATGATCAACAAAAATGAAGGAGAAGAAAAAAGGAAGAGGAAGGCTACTCGTCACAGTTTTAAACAATATATTTGATAAATCGGGGTAATGCCTTTAAAGAGTCATAACTTTTGACTCGTGTGTCAAAAGGACTATTATAATATATCAAACGGAAGCTCGTATCTATTTCCATAATTTCGGCTGGACTTACTATAAAAATTCATTAATTGAACCTAAACTCCATCATTTACATCACATATGGAGGGTTTAAATTTTTTGTCACTTATTTTACATTTTCGGTCTTATTCAATAGAGTGGTAATGAAGATGGATGAGCCGACCAAGTGTATGTTTCAAAACATTCTAATGAATCACAATATAATAAAAATAATTTCATGATCAACCAAAATGAATGAGAAGAAAATAGGAAAAGAAGTGCTACTCGTCAAAGTTTTAAACAATATATTTGATAAATCGGGGTTATGCCTTTATAGAGTCATAACTTTTGACTCGTGTGTCAAAAGGACTAATATAATATATCAAACCGAAGCTCGTATCTATTCCCATAATTTTGGCTAGACTGGCTATAAAAATTCATTACTTGAACCTAAACCCATCATTTAGATCACATATGGAGGGTTTAAATTTTTTGTCACTTATTTTACATTTTCGGTTTTATTCAATTGAGTTGTAATGAGGATGGATGAGTCGACCAAGTGTATGTTTGAAAATATTCTAATAAATTTCAATATACTAAAAATAATTTCATGATCCAATATAATGAATGAGACGAAAAAAGGAATAGGAGTGCTACTGGTGACATTTTTAAAAAATATATTTGATAAATGGGAGTTGTAGTTTTAAATAGTCATAACTTTTGATTTGTGTGTCAAAATAACTATTATAATGTATCAAACGGAAGATCGTATCGATTTCCATAGTCTTTGCGGGACCGACTATAGAAATTGATTACTTGAACTTAAACTCCATCATTTACATTACAAATCGAGGTTTTACTATTTTTGTCACTTATTTTACATTTTCGGTTTTATTCAATAGAGTGGTAATGAAGATGGATGAGCCAAAAAAGTGTATGTTTCAAAACATTCTAATGAATCAAAATATAATAAAAATAATTTCATGATCAACCAAAATGAATGAGAAGAAAATAGGAAAAGGAGTGCAACTCGTCACAGTTTTAAACAATATATTTGATAAATCGGGGTTATGCCTTTGTAGAGTCATAACTTTTGACTCGTGTGTCAAAAGGACTATTATAATATATCAAACCGAAGCTCGTATCTATTTCCATAATTTTGGATGGACTAGCTATAAAAATTCATTACTTGAACCTAAACTCCATCATTTACATCACATATGGAGGGTTTAAATTTTTTCTCACTTATTTTACATTTTCGGTTTTATTCAATAGAGTTGTAATGTGGATGGATGAGTTGACCAAGTGTATGTTTGAAAATATACTAATAAATTTCAATATAATAAAAATAATTTCATGATCCAATATAATGTATGAGAGGAAAAAAGGAATAGGAATGCTACTGGTGACATTTTTAAAAAATATATTTGATAAATGGGAGTTGTAGTTTTAAATAGTTATAACTTTTGATTCGTGTGTCAAAATGACTATTATAATATATCAAACGGATGATCGTATCGATTCCCATAGTCTTTGCGGAACCGGCTATAGAAATTGATTACTTGAACTTAAACTCCATCATTTACATTACAAATCGAGGTTTTACTGTTTTTGTCACTTATTTTACATTTTCGGTTTTATTCAATAGAGTGGTAATGAAGATGGATGAGCCGAAAAAGTGTATGTTTCAAAATATCCTAATGAATCACAATATAATAAAAATAATTTCATGATCAACAAAAATGAAGGAGAAGCAAAAAGGAAGAGGAAGGCTACTCGTCACAGTTTTAAACAATATATTTGATAAATCGGGGTTATGCCTTTAAAGAGTCATAACTTTTGACTCTTGTGTCAAAACGACTATTATAATATATCAAATGTAAGCTCGTATCTATTTCCATAATATTGGCTGGACTGGCTATAAAAATTCATTACTTGAACCTAAACTCCATCATTTACATCACATATGGAGGGTTTAAATTTTTTGTCCATTATTTTACATTTTTGGTTTTATTCAATAGAGTTGTAATGAGGATGGATGAGTCGACCAAGTGTATGTTTGAAAATATTCTAATAAATTTCATTATAATAAAAATAATTTCATGATCCAACATAATGAATGAGACGAAAAAAGGAATAGGAGTGCTACTGGTGACATTTTTAAAAAATATATTTGATAAATGGGAGTTGTAGTTTTAAATAGTGATAACTTTTGATTCGTGTGTCAAATTGATATTATAATATATCAAACGGAAGATCGTATCGATTTCCATAGTCTTGGCTGGACCGGCTATAGAAATTGATTCCTTGAACTTAAACTCCATCATTTACATTACAAATCGAGGTTTTACTGTTTTTGTCACTTATTTTACATTTTCGGTATTATTCAGTAGAGTGGTAATGAAGATGGATGAGTGGACCAAGTGTATGTTTCAAAACATTCTAATGAATCACAATATAATAAAAATAATTTCATGATCAACCAAAATGAATGAGCAGAAAATAGGAAAATGAGTGCTACTCGTCACAGTTTTAAACAATATATTTGATAAATCGGGGTTATGCCTTTATAGAGTCATAACTTTTGACTCGTGTGTCAAAAGGACTATTATAATATATCAAACTGAAGCTCGTATCTATTTCCATAATTTTGGCTGGACTGGCTATAAAAATTCATTACTTGAACCTTAACTCTATCATTTACATCACATATGGAGGGTTTAAATTTTTTGTCACTTATTTTACATTTTCGGTTTTATTCAATAGAATTGTAATGAGGATGGATGAGTTGACCAAGTGTATGTTTGAAAATATACTAATAAATTTTAATATAATAAAAATAATTTCATGATCCAACATAATGAATGAGAGGAAAAATGGAATAAGAGTCCTGCTGGTGACATTTTTAAAAAATATATTTGATAAATGGGGGTTGTAGTTTTAAATAGTGATAACTTTTGATTCGTGTGTCAAAATGACTATTATAATTTATGAAACGGAAGATCGTATCAATTTCCATAGTCTTGGTTGGACTGCTTATAGAAATTCATTACTTGAACTTCAACTCCATCATTTACATTACAAATCAAGGTTTTAATGTTTTTGTCACTTATTTTACATTTTCGATTTTATTCAATAGAGTGGTAATGAAGATGGAGGAGCCGACCAAGTGTATGTTTCAAAATATCCTAATGAATCACAATATAATAAAAATAATTTCATGATCAACAAAAATGAAGGAGAAGAAAAAAGGAAGAGGAAGGCTACTCGTCACAGTTTTAAACAATATATTTGATAAATCGGGGTTATGCCTTTAAAGAGTCATAACTTTTGACTCGTGTGTCAAAAGGACTATTATAATATATCAAACGGAAGATCGTATCTATTTCCATAATTTTGGCTGGACTTGCTATAAAAATTCAATACTTGAACCTAAACTCCATCATTTACATCACATATGGAGGGTTTAAATTTTTTGTCACTTATTTTACATTTTCGGTTTTATTCAATAGAGTTCTAATGAGGATGGATGAGTCGACCAAGTGTATGTTTGAAAATATTCTAATAAATTTCAATATAATAAAAATAATTTCATGATCCAATATAATGTATGAGAGGAAAAAAGGAATAGGAGTGCTACTGGTGACATTTTTAAAAAATATATTTGATAAATGGGAGTTGTAGTTTTAAATAGTTATAACTTTTGATTCGTGTGTCAAAATGATTATTATAATATATCAAACGGATGATCGTATCGATTTCCATAGTCTTTGTGGGACCGGCTATAGAAATTGATTACTTGAACTTAAACTCCATCATTTACATTACAAATCGAGGTTTTACTGTTTTTGTCACTTATTTTACATTTTCGGTTTTATTCAATAGAGTGGTAATGAAGATGGATGAGCCGACCAAGTATATGTTTCAAAACATTCTAATGAATCACAATATAATAAAAATAATTTCATGATCAACCAAAATGAATGAGTAGAAAAAAGGAAAAGGAGTACTACTCGTCACAGTTTTAAACAATATATTTGATAAATCAGGGTTATGCCATTAAAGAGTCATAACTTTTGACTCTTGTGTCAAAACGACTATTATAATATATCAAATGTAAGCTCGTATCTATTTCCATAATATTGGCTAGACTCGCTATAAAAATTCATTACTTGAACCTAAACTCCATGATTTACATCACATATGGAGGGTTTAAATTTTTTGTCACTTATTTTACATTTTCGGTTTTATTCAATAGAGTTGTAATGAGGATGGATGAGTCGACCAAGTGTATGTTTGAAAATATTCTAATAAATTTCAATATAATAAAAATAATTTCATGATCCAACATAATGAATGAGACGAAAAAAGGAATAGGAGTGCTACTGGTGACATTTTTAAAAAATATATTTGATAAATGGGAGTTGTAGTTTTAAATAGTGATAACTTTTGATTCGTGTGTCAAAATGACTATTATAATATATCAAACGGAAGATCGTATCGATTTCCATAGTCTTGGCTGGACCGGCTATAGAAATTGATTACTTGAACTTAAACTCCATCATTTACATTACAAATCGAGGTTTTACTGTTTTTGTCACTTATTTTACATTTTTGGTATTATTCAGTAGAGTGGTAATGAAGATGGATGAGTCGACCAAGTGTATGTTTCAAAACATTCTAATGAATCACAATATAATAAAAATAATTTCATGATCAACCAAAATGAATGAGAAGAAAATAGGAAAAGGAGTGCAACTCGTCACAGTTTTAAACAATATATTTGATAAATCGGGGTTATGCCTTTATAGAGTCATAACTTTTGACTCGTGTGTCAAAAGGACTATTATAATATATCAAACTGAAGCTCGTATCTATTTCCATAATTTTGGATGGACTGGCTATAAAAATTCATTACTTGAACCTAAACTCCATCATTTACATCAGATATGGAGGGTTTAAATTTTTTGTCACTTATTTTACATTTTCGGTTTTATTCAATAGAGTTGTAATGAGGATGGATGAGTTGACCAAGTGTATGTTTGAAAATATACTAATAAATTTCAATATAATAAAAATAATTTAATGATCCAACATAATGAATGAGAGGAAAAAAGGAATAGGAGTGCTACTGGTGACATTTTTAAAAAATATATTTGATAAATGGGGGTTGTAGTTTTAAATGGTCATATCTTTTGATTCGTGTGTCAAAATGACTATTATAATTTATGAAACGGAAGATCGTATCGATTTCCATAGTCTTTGCGGGACCGACTATAGAAATTGATTACTTGAACTTAAACTCCATCATTTACATTACAAATCGAGGTTTTACTATTTTTGTCACTTATTTTACATTTTTGGTTTTATTCAATAGAGTGGTAATGAAGATGGATGAGCCAAAAATGTGTATGTTTCAAAATATCCTAATGAATCACAATATAATAAAAATAATTTCATGATCAAAAAAATGAAGGAGAAGAAAAAAGGAAGAGGAAGGCTACTCGTCACAGTTTTAAACAATATATTTGATAAATCGGGGTTATGCCTTTAAAGAGTCATAACTTTTGACTCGTGTTTCAAAAGGACTATTATAATATATCAAACGGAAGCTCGTATCTATTTCCATAATTTTGGCTGGACTTGCTATAAAAATTCAATACTTGAACCTAAACTCCATCATTTACATCACATATGGAGGGTTTAAATTTTTTGTCACTTATTTTACATTTTCGGTTTTATTCAATAGAGTGGTAATGAAGATGGATGAGCCGAAAAAGTGTATGTTTCAAAATATCCTAATGAATCACAATATAATAAAAATAATTTCATGATCAACAAAAATGAAGGAGAAGAAAAAAGGAAGAGGAAGGCTACTCGTCACAGTTTTAAACAATATATTTGATAAATCGGGGTTATGCCTTTAAAGAGTAATAACTTTTGACTCGTGTGTCAAAAGGACTATTATAATATATCAAACGGAAGCTCGTATCTATTTCCATAATTTTGGCTGGACTTGCTATAAAAATTCAATACTTGAACCTAAACTCCATCATTGACATCACATATGGAGGGTTTAAATTTTTTGTCACTTATTTTACATTTTCGATTTTATTCAATAGAGTTGTAATGAGAATGGATGAGTCGACCAAGTGTATGTTTGAAAATATTCTAATAAATTTCAATATAATAAAAATAATTTCATGATCCAATATAATGTATGAGAGGAAAAAAGGAATAGGAGTGCAACTGGTGACATTTTTAAAAAATATATTTGATAAATGGGAGTTGTAGTTTTAAATAGTTATAACTTTTGATTCGTGTGTCAAAATGAGAATTATAATATATCAAACGGATGATCGTATCGATTTCCAGAGTCTTTGCGGGACCGGCTATAGAAATTGATTACTTGAACTTAAACTACATCATTTACATTACAAATCGAGGTTTTACTGTTTTTGTCACTTATTTTACATTTTCGGTTTTATTCAATAGAGTGGTAATGAAGATGGATGAGCCGACCAAGTGTATGTTTCAAAACATTCTAATGAATCACAATATAATAAAAATAATTTCTTGATCAACCAAAATGAATGAGTAGAAAAAAGGAAAAGGAGTGCTACTCGTCACAGTTTTAAACAATATATTTGATAAATCAGGGTTATGCCATTAAAGAGTCATAACTTTTGACTCTTGTGTCAAAACGACTATTATAATATATCAAATGTAAGCTCATATCTATTTCCATAATATTGGCTGGACTGGCTATAAAAATTCATTACTTGAACCTAAACTCCATCATTTACATCACATATGGAGGGTTTAACTTTTTTGTCCATTATTTTACATTTTTGGTTTTATTCAATAGAGTTGTAATGAGGATGGATGAGTCGACCAAGTGTATGTTTGAAAATATTCTAATAAATTTCATTATAATAAAAATAATTTCATGATCCAACATAATGAATGAGACGAAAAAAGGAATAGGAGTGCTACTGGTGACATTTTTAAAAAATATATTTGATAAATGGGAGTTGTAGTTTTAAATAGTGATAACTTTTGATTCGTGTGTCAAAATGAGAATTATAATATATCAAACGGATGATCGTATCGATTTCCAGAGTCTTTGCGGGACCGGCTATAGAAATTGATTACTTGAACTTAAACTACATCATTTACATTACAAATCGAGGTTTTACTGTTTTTGTCACTTATTTTACATTTTCGGTTTTATTCAATAGAGTGGTAATGAAGATGGATGAGTCGACCAAGTGTAAGTTTCCAAACATTCTAATGAATCACAATATAATAAAAATAACTTCATGATCAACCAAAATGAATGAGAAGAAAATAGGAAAAGGAGTGCAACTCGTCACAGTTTTAAACAATATATTTGATAAATCGGGGTTATGCCTTTATAGAGTCATAACTTTTGACTCGTGTGTCAAAAGGACTATTATAATATATCAAACCGAAGCTCGTATCTATTTCCATAATTTTGGATGGACTGGCTATAAAAATTCATTACTTGAACCTAAACTCCATCATTTACATCACATATGGAGGGTTTAAATTTTTTGTCACTTATTTTACATTTTCGGTTTTATTCAATAGAGTTGTAATGAGGATAGATGAGTTGACCAAGTGTATGTTTGAAAATATACTAATAAATTTCAATATAATAAAAATAATTTAATGATCCAACATAATGAATGAGAGGAAGAAAGGAATAGGAGTGCTACTGGTGACATTTTTAAAAAATATATTTGATAAATGGGGGTTGTAGTTTTAAATGGTCATATCTTTTGATTCGTGTGTCAAAATGACTATTATAATTTATGAAACGGAAGATCGTATCGATTTCCATAGTCTTGGTTGGACTGCCTATAGAAATTCATTACTTGAACTTAAACTCCATCATTTACATTACAAATCAAGGTTTTAATGTTTTTGTCACTTATTTTACATTTTCGATTTTATTCAATAGAGTGGTAATGAAGATGGATGAACCGACCAAGTGTATGTTTCAAAATATCCTAATGAATCACAATATAATAAAAATAATTTCATGATCAACAAAAATGAAGGAGAAGAAAAAAGGAAGAGGAAGGCTACTCGTCACAGTTTTAAACAATATATTTGATAAATCGGGGTTATGCCTTTAAAGAGTCATAACTTTTGACTCGTGTGTCAAAAGGACTATTATAATATATCAAACGGAAGATCGTATCTATTTCCATAATTTTGGCTGGACTTGCTATAAAAATTCAATACTTGAACCTAAACTCTATCATTTACATCACATATGGAGGGTTTAAATTTTTTGTCACTTATTTTACATTTTCGGTTTTATTCAATAGAGTTGTAATGAGGATGGATGAGTCGACCAAGTGTATGTTTGAAAATATTCTAATAAATTTCAATATAATAAAAATAATTTCATGATCCAATATAATGTATGAGAGGAAAAAAGGAATAGGAGTGCTACTGGTGAAATTTAAAAAAAATATATTTGATAAATGGGAGTTGTAGTTTTAAATAGTTATAACTTTTGATTCGTGTGTCAAAATGATTATTATAATATATCAAACGGATGATCGTATCGATTTCCATAGTCTTTGCGGGACCGGCTATAGAAATTGATTACTTGAACTTAAACTCCATCATTTACATTACAAATCGAGGTTTTACTGTTTTTGTCACTTATTTTACATTTTCGGTTTTATTCAATAGAGTGGTAATGAAGATGGATGAGCCGACCAAGTGTATGTTTCAAAACATTCTAATGAATCACAATATAATAAAAATAATTTCATGATCAACCAAAATGAAATGAGTAGAAAAAAGGAAAAGGAGTGCTACTCGTCACAGTTTTAAACAATATATTTGATAAATCAGGGTTATGCCATTAAAGAGTCATAACTTTTGACTCTTGTGTCAAAACGACTATTATAATATATCAAATGTAAGGTCGTATCAATTTCCATAATATTGGCTGGACTGGCTATAAAAATTCATTACTTGAACCTAAACTCCATCATTTACATCACATATGGAGGGTTTAAATTTTTTGTCCATTATTTTACATTTTCGGTTTTATTCAATAGAGTTGTAATGAGTATGGATGAGTCGACCAAGTGTATGTTTGAAAATATTCTAATTAATTTCAATATAATAAAAATAATTTCATGATCCAACATAATGAATGAGACGAAAAAAGGAATAGGAGTGCTACTGGTGACATTTTTAAAAAATATATTTGATAAATGGAAGTTGTAGTTTTAAATAGTGATAACTTTTGATTCGTGTGTCAAAATGACTATTATAATATATCAAAATGAAGATCGTATCGATTTCCATAGTCTTGGCAGGACCGGCTAGAGAAATAGATTACTTGAACTTAAACTCCATCATTTACATTACAAATCGAGGTTTTACTGTTTTTGTCACTTATTTTACATTTTCGGTATTATTCAATAGAGTGGTAATGAAGATGGATGAGTCGACCAAGTGTATGTTTCAAAACATTCTAATGAATCACAATATAATAAAAATAATTTCATGATCAACCAAAATGAATGAGAAGAAAATAGGAAAAGGAGTGCTACTCGTCACAGTTTTAAACAATATATTTGATAAATCGGGGTTATGCCTTTATAGAGTCATAACTTTTGACTCGTGTGTCAAAAGGACTATTATAATATATCAAACCGAAACTCGTATCTATTTCCATAATTTTGCCTGGACTGGCTATAAAAATTCATTACTTGAACCTAAACTCCATCATTTACATCACATATGGAGGGTTTAAATTTTTTGTCACTTATTTTACATTTTCGGCTTTATTCAATAGAGTTGTAATGAGGATGGATGAGTTGACCAAGTGTATGTTTGAAAATATACTAATAAATTTCAATATAATAAAAACAATTTCATGATCCAACATAATGAATGAGAGGAAAAAAGGAATAGGAGTGCTACTGGTGACATTTTTAAAAAAAATATTTGATAAATGGGGGTTGTAGTTTTAAATAGTCATAACTTTTGATTCGTGTGTCAAAATGACTATTATAATTTATGAAACGGAAGATCGTATCGATTTCCCTAGTCTTGGTTGGACTGCCTATAGAAATTCATTACTTGCACTTAAACTCCATCATTTACATTACAAATCAAGGTTTTAATGTTTTTGTCACTTATTTTACATTTTTGGTTTTATTCAATAGAGTGGTAATGAAGATGGATGAGCCGACCAAGTGTATGTTTCAAAATATCCTAATGAATCACAATATAATAAAAATAATTTCATGATCAACAAAAATGAAGGAGAAGAAAAAAGGAAGAGGAAGGCTACTCGTCACAGTTTTAAACAATATATTTGATAAATCGGGGTTATGCCTTTAAAGAGTCATAACTTTTGACTCGTGTGTCAAAAGGACTATTATAATATATCAAACGGAAGATCGTATCTATTTCCATAATTTTGGCTGGACTTGCTATAAAAATTCAATACTTGAACCTAAACTCTATCATTTACATCACATATGGAGGGTTTAAATTTTTTGTCACTTATTTTACATTTTCGGTTTTATTCAATAGAGTTGTAATGACGATGGATGAGTCGACCAAGTGTATGTTTGAAAATATTCTAATAAATTTCAATATAATAAAAATAATTTCATGATCCAATATAATGTATGAGAGGAAAAAAGGAATAGGAGTGCTACTGGTGACATTTTAAAAAAATATATTTGATAAATGGGAGTTGTAGTTTTAAATAGTTATAACTTTTGATTCGTGTGTCAAAATGATTATTATAATATATCAAACGGATGATCGTATCGATTTCCATAGTCTTTGCGGGACCGGCTATAGAAATTGATTACTTGAACTTAAACTCCATCATTTACATTACAAATCGAGGTTTTACTGTTTTTGTCACTTATTTTACATTTTCGGTTTTATTCAATAGAGTGGTAATGAAGATGGATGAGCCGACCAAGTGTATGTTTCAAAACATTCTAATGAATCACAATATAATAAAAATAATTTCATGATCAACCAAAATGAAATGAGTAGAAAAAAGGAAAAGGAGTGCTACTCGTCACAGTTTTAAACAATATATTTGATAAATCAGGGTTATGCCATTAAAGAGTCATAACTTTTGACTCTTGTGTCAAAACGACTATTATAATATATCAAATGTAAGGTCGTATCAATTTCCATAATATTGGCTGGACTGGCTATAAAAATTCAATACTTGAACCTAAACTCCATCATTTACATCACATATGGAGGGTTTAAATTTTTGTCCATTATTTTACATTTTCGGTTTTATTCAATAGAGTTGTAATGAGTATGGATGAGTCGACCAAGTGTATGTTTGAAAATATTCTAATTAATTTCAATATAATAAAAATAATTTCATGATCCAACATAATGAATGAGACGAAAAAAGGAATAGGAGTGCTACTGGTGACATTTTTAAAAAATATATTTGATAAATGGAAGTTGTAGTTTTAAATAGTGATAACTTTTGATTCGTGTGTCAAAATGACTATTATAATATATCAAAATGAAGATCGTATCGATTTCAATAGTCTTGGCAGGACCGGCTATAGAAATTGATTACTTGAACTTAAACTCCATCATTTACATTACAAATCGAGGTTTTACTGTTTTTGTCACCTATTTTACATTTTCGGTTTTATTCAATAGAGTGGTAATGAAGATGGATGAGTCGACCAAGTGTATGTTTCAAAACATTCTAATGAATCACAATATAATAAAAATAATTTCATGATCAACCAAAATGAATGAGAAGAAAATAGGAAAAGGAGTGCTACTCGTCACAGTTTTAAACAATATATTTGATAAATCGGGGTTATGCCATTAAAGAGTCATAACTTTTGACTCGTGTGTCAAAAGGACTATTATAATATATCAAACCGAAACTCGTATCTATTTCCATAATATTGGCTGGACTGGCTATAAAAATTCATTACTTGAACCTAAACTCCATCATTTACATCACATATGGAGGGTTTAAATTTTTTGTCCATTCTTTTACATTTTTAGTTTTATTCAATAGAGTTGTAATGAGGATGGATGAGTCGACCAAGTGTATGTTTGAAAATATTCTAATAAATTTCATTATAATAAAAATAATTTCATGATCCAACATAATGAATGAGACGAAAAAAGGAATAGGAGTGCTACTGGTGACATTTTTAAAAAATATATTTGATAAATGGGAGTTGTAGTTTTAAATAGTGATAACTTTTGATTCGTGTGTCAAAATGACTATTATAATATATCAAACGGAAGATCGTATCGATTTCCATAGTCTTGGCTGGACCGGCTATAGAAATTGATTCCTTGAACTTAAACTCCATCCTTTACATTACAAATCGAGGTTTTACTGTTTTTGTCACTTATTTTACATTTTCGGTATTATTCAGTAGAGTGGTAATGAAGATGGATGAGTGGACCAAGTGTATGTTTCAAAACATTCTAATGAATCACAATATAATAAAAATAATTTCATGATCAACCAAAATGAATGAGCAGAAAATAGGAAAATGAGTGCTACTCGTCACAGTTTTAAACAATATATTTGATAAATAGGGGTTATGCCTTTATAGAGTCATAACTTTTGACTCGTGTGTCAAAAGGACTATTATAATATATCAAACCGAAGCTCGTATCTATTTCCATAATTTTGGCTGGACTGGCTATAAAAATTCATTACTTGAACCTTAACTCTATCATTTACATCACATATGGAGGGTTTAAATTTTTTGTCACTTATTTTACATTTTCGGTTTTATTCAATAGAATTGTAATGAGGATGGATGAGTTGACCAAGTGTATGTTTGAAAATATACTAATAAATTTTAATATAATAAAAATAATTTCCTGATCCAACATAATGAATGAGAGGAAAAATGGAATAAGAGTCCTACTAGTGACATTTTTAAAAAATATATTTGATAAATGGGGGTTGTAGTTTTAAATAGTCATAACTTTTGATTCGTGTGTCAAAATGACTATTATAATTTATGAAACGGAAGATCGTATCGATTTCCATAGTCTTGGTTGGACTGCCTATAGAAATTCATTACTTGAACTTAAACTCCATCATTTACATTACAAATCAAGGTTTTAATGTTTTTGTCACTTATTTTACATTTTCGATTTTATTCAATAGAGTGGTAATGAAGATGGATGAGCCGACCAAGTGTATGTTTCAAAATATCCTAATGAATCACAATATAATAAAAATAATTTCATGATCAACAAAAATGAAGGAGAAGAAAAAAGGAAGAGGAAGGCTACTCGTCACAGTTTTAAACAATATATTTGATAAATCGGGGTTATGCCTTTAAAGAGTCACAACTTTTGACTCGTGTGTCAAAAGGACTATTATAATATATCAAACGGAAGATCGTATCTATTTCCATAATTTTGGCTGGACTTGCTATAAAAATTCAATACTTGAACCTAAACTCTATCATTTACATCACATATGGAGGGTTTAAATTTTTTGTCACTTATTTTACATTTTCGGTTTTATTCAATAGAGTTGTAATGAGGATGGATGAGTCGACCAAGTGTATGTTTGAAAATATTCTAATAAATTTCAATATAATAAAAATAATTTCATGATCCAATATAATGTATGAGAGGAAAAAAGGAATAGGAGTGCTACTGGTGACATTTTAAAAAAATATATTTGATAAATGGGAGTTGTAGTTTTAAATAGTTATAACTTTTGATTCGTGTGTCAAAATGATTATTATAATATATCAAACGGATGATCGTATCGATTTCCATAGTCTTTGCGGGACCGGCTATAGAAATTGATTACTTGAACTTAAACTCCATCATTTACATTACAAATCGAGGTTTTACTGTTTTTGTCACTTATTTTACATTTTCGGTTTTATTCAATAGAGTGGTAATGAAGATGGATGAGCCGACCAAGTGTATGTTTCAAAACATTCTAATGAATCACAATATAATAAAAATAATTTCATGATCAACCAAAATGAAATGAGTAGAAAAAAGGAAAAGGAGTGCTACTCGTCACAGTTTTAAACAATATATTTGATAAATCAGGGTTATGCCATTAAAGAGTCATAACTTTTGACTCTTGTGTCAAAACGACTATTATAATATATCAAATGTAAGGTCGTATCAATTTCCATAATATTGGCTGGACTGGCTATAAAAATTCATTACTTGAACCTAAACTCCTTCATTTACATCACATATGGAGGGTTTAAATTTTTTGTCCATTATTTTACATTTTCGGTTTTATTCAATAGAGTTGTAATGAGTATGGATGAGTCGTCCAAGTGTATGTTTGAAAATATTCTAATTAATTTCAATATAATAAAAATAATTTCATGATCCAACATAATGAATGAGACGAAAAAAGGAATAGGAGTGCTACTGGTGACATTTTTAAAAAATATATTTGATAAATGGAAGTTGTAGTTTTAAATAGTGATAACTTTTGATTCGTGTGTCAAAATGACTATTATAATATATCAAAATGAAGATCGTATCGATTTCCATAGTCTTGGCAGGACCGGGTATAGAAATTGATTACTTGAACTTAAACTCCATCATTTACATTACAAATCGAGGTTTTACTGTTTTTTTCACTTATTTTACATTTTCGGTATTATTCAATAGAGTGGTAATGAAGATGGATGAGTCGACCAAGTGTATGTTTCAAAACATTCTAATGAATCACAATATAATAAAAATAATTTCATGATCAACCAAAATGAATGAGAAGAAAATAGGAAAAGGAGTGCTACTCGTCACAGTTTTAAACAATATATTTGATAAATCGGGGTTATGCCTTTATAGAGTCATAACTTTTGACTCGTGTGTCAAAAGGACTATTATAATATATCAAACCGAAACTCGTATCTATTTCAATAATTTTGCCTGGACTGGCTATAAAAATTCATTACTTGAACCTAAACTCCATCATTTACATCACATATGGAGGGTTTAAATTTTTTGTCACTTATTTTACATTTTCGGTTTTATTCAATAGAGTTGTAATGAGGATGGATGAGTTGACCAAGTGTATGTTTGAAAATATACTAATAAATTTCAATATAATAAAAACAATTTCATTATCCAACATAATGAATGAGAGGAAAAAAGGAATAGGAGTGCTACTGGTGACATTTTTAAAAAATATATTTGATAAATGGGGGTTGTAGTTTTAAATAGTCATAATTTTGATTCGTGTGTCAAAATGACTATTATAATTTATGAAATGGAAGATCGTATCGATTTCCCTAGTCTTGGTTGGACTGCCTATAGAAATTCATTACTTGCACTTAAACTCCATCATTTACATTACAAATCAAGGTTTTAATGTTTTTGTCACTTATTTTACATTTTTGGTTTTATTCAATAGAGTGGTAAAGAAGATGGATGAGCCGACCAAGTGTATGTTTCAAAATATCCTAATGAATCACAATATAATAAAAATAATTTCATGATCAACAAAAATGAAGGAGAAGAAAAAAGGAAGACGAAGGCTACTCGTCACAGTTTTAAACAATATATTTGATAAATCGGGGTTATGCCTTTAAAGAGTCATAACTTTTGACTCGTGTGTCAAAAAGACTACTATAATATATCAAACGGAAGCTCGTATCTATTTCCATTCTTTTGGCTGGACTTGCTATAAAAATTCATTACTTGAACCTAAACTCCATCATTTACATCACATATGGAGGGTTTAAATTTTTTGTCCATTCTTTTATATTTTTGGTTTTATTCAATAGAGTTGTAATGAGGATGGATGAGTCGACCAAGTGTATGTTTGAAAATATTCTAATAAATTTCATTATAATAAAAATAATTTCATGATCCAACATAATGAATGAGACGAAAAAAGGAATAGGAGTGCTACTGGTGACATTTTTAAAAAATATATTTGATAAATGGGGGTTGTAGTTTTAAATAGTCATAACTTTTGATTCGTGTGTCAAAATGACTATTATAATTTATGAAACGGAAGATCGTATCGATTTCCATAGTCTTGGTTGGACTGCCTATAGAAATTCATTACTTGAACTTAAACTCCATCATTTACATTACAAATCAAGGTTTTAATGTTTTTGTCACTTATTTTACATTTTCGATTTTATTCAATAGAGTGGTAATGAAGATGGATGAGCCGACCAAGTGTATGTTTCAAAATATCCTAATGAATCACAATATAATAAAAATAATTTCATCATCAACAAAAATGAAGGAGAAGAAAAAAGGAAGAGGAAGGCTACTCGTCACAGTTTTAAACAATATATTTGATAAATCGGGGTTATGCCTTTATAGAGTCATAACTTTTGACTCGTGTGTCAAAAGGACTATTATAATATATCAAACCGAAGCTCGTATCTATTTCCATAATTTTGGCTAGACTGGCTATAAAAATTCATTACTTGAACCAAAACTCCATCATTTACATCACATATGGAGGGTTTAAATTTTTTGTCACTTATTTTACATTTTCGGTTTTATTCAATAGAGTTGTAATGAGGATGGATGAGTCGACCAAGTGTAAGTTTGAAAATATTCCAATAAATTTCAATATAATAAAAATAATTTCATGATCCAATATAATGTATCAGAGGAAAAAAGGAATAGGAGTGCTACTCGTCACAGTTTTAAACAATATATTTGATAAATCAGGGTTATGCCATTAAAGAGTCATAACTTTTGACTCTTGTGTCAAAACGACTATTATAATATATCAAATGTAAGCTCGTATCTATTTCCATAATATTGGCTGGACTGGCTATTAAAATTCATTACTTGAACCTAAACTCCATCATTTACATCACATATGGAGGGTTTAAATTTTTTGTCCATTATTTTACATTTTCGGTTTTATTCAATAGAGTTGTAATGAGGATGGATGAGTCGACCAAGTGTATGTTTGAAAATATTCTAATAAATTTCAATATAATAAAAATAATTTCATGATCCAACATAATTAATGAGACAAAAAAAGGAATAGGAGTGCTACTCGTGACATTTAAAAAAAATATATTTGATAAATGGGAGTTGTAGTTTTAAATAGTCATAACTTTTGATTTGTGTGTCAAAATGACTATTATAAAATATCAAACGGAAGATCGTATCGATTTCCATAGTCTTGGCTGGACCAGCTATAGAAATTGATTACTTGAACTTAAACTCCATCATTTATATTACAAATCGTGGTTTTACTGTTTTTGTCACTTAATTTACATTTTCGGTTTAATTCAATAGAGTTGTAATGAAGATGGATGAGCCGACCAAGTGTATGTTTCAAAACATTCTAATGAATCACAATATAATAAAAATAATTTCATGATCAACCAAAATGAATGAGGTGAAAAAAGGAAGAGGAGTGCTACTCGTCACAGTTTTATACAATATATTTGATAAATCGGGGTTATGCCTTTAAAGAGTCATGACTTTTGACTCGTGTGTCAAAAGGACTATGATAATATATCAAACCGAGGCTCGTATCTATTTCCATAATTTTGGCTGGACTGGCTATAAAAATTCATTACTTGAACCTAAACTCCATCATTTACATCACATATGGAGGGTTTAAATTTTTTGTCACTTATTATACATTTTCGGTTTTATTCAATAGAGTTGTAATGAGGATGGATGAGTCGACCAAGTGTATGTTTGAAAATATTCTAATAAATTTCAATATAATAAAAATAATTTCATGATCCAATATAAAGTATGAGAGGAAAAAAGGAATAGAAGTGCTACTGGTGACATTTTTAAAAAATATATTTGATAAATGGGAGTTTTAGTTTTAAATAGTCATAACTTTTGATTTGTGTGTCAAAATGACTATTATAAAATATGAAACGGAAGATCGTTTCGATTTCCATAGTCTTTGCGGGACCGGCTATAGAAATTGATTACTTGAACTTAAACTCCATCATTTACATTACAAATCGAGGTTTTACTGTTTTTGTCAGTTATTTTACATTTTCGGTTTTATTCAATAGAGTGGTAATAAAGATGGATGAGCCGACCAAGTGTATGTTTCAAAAAATTCTAATGAATCACAATATAATAAAAATAATTTCATGATCAACCAAAATGAATGAGTAGAAAAAAGGAAAAGGAGTGTTACTCGTCACAGTTTGAAACAATATATTTGATAAATCGGGTTATGCCTCTATAGAGTCATAACTTTTGACATCGTGTGTCAAAAGGACTATTATAATATATCAATCGGAAGCTCGTATCTATTTCCATAATTTTGGTTGGACTGGCTACAAAAATTCATTACTTGAACCTAAACTCCATCATTTACATCACATATGAAGGGTTTAAATTTTTTGTCACTTATTTTAAATTTTCGGTTTTATTCAATAGAGTTGTAATGAAGATGGATGAGTCGACCAAGTATATGTTTCAAAATATTCTAATAAATTTCAATATAATAAAAATAATTTCATGATCCAACATAATGAATGAGACGAAAAAAGGAATAGGAGTGCTACTAGTGACATTTTTAAAAAATATATTTGACAAATGGGGGTTGTAGTTTTAAATAGTTATAACTTTTGATTCGTGTGTCAAAATGACTATTATAATATATCAAACGAAAGATTGTATCGATTTCCATAGTCTTGGCTGCCGGCTATAGAAATTCATTACTTGAACTTAAACTCCATCATTTATATTACAAATCGAGGTTTTACTGTTTTTGTCACTTAATTTACATTTTCGGTTTAATTCAATGGAGATGTAATGAAGATGGATGAGCCGACCAAGTGTATGTTTCAAAACATTCTAATGAATCACAATATAATAAAAATAATTTCATGATCAACCAAAATGAATAAGGTGAAAAAAGGAAGAGGAGTGCAACTCGTCACAGTTTTATACAATATATTTGATAAATCGGGGTTATGCCTTTAAAGAGTCATGACTTTTGACTTGTGTGTCAAAAGGACTATGATAATATATCAAACCGAAGTTCGTATCTATTTCCATAATTTTGGCTGGACTGGCTATAAAAATTCATTACTTGAACCTAAACTCCATCATTTACATCACATATGGAGGGTTTAAATTTTTAGTCACTTATTTTACATTTTCAGTTTTATTCAATAGAGTTGTAATGAGGATGGATGAGTCGACCAAGTGTATGTTTGAAAATATTCTAATAAATTTCAATATAATAAAAATAATTTCATGATCCAACATAATGAATGAGAGGAAAAAAGGAATAGGAGTGCTACTGGTGACATTTTAAAAAAATATATTTGATAAATGGGAGTTGTAGTTTTAAATAGTCATAAATTTTGATTCGTGTGTCAAAATGACTATTATAATATATCAAACGAAATATCGTATCGATTTCCATAGTCTTGGCTGGACCGGCTATAGAAATTCATTACTTGAACTTAAACTCCATCATTTACATTACGAATCGAGGTTTTACTCTTTTTGTCACTTATTTTAAATATTCGGTTTCATTCAATAGAGTGGTAATAAAGATGGATGAGCCGACCAAGTGTATGTTTCAAAACATTCTAATGAATCACAATATAATAAAAATAATTTCATGATCAACGAAAATGAATGAGAAGAAAATAGGAAAAGGAGTGCTACTCGTCACAGTTTTAAACAATATATTTGATAAATCGGGGTTATGCCTTTATAGAGTCATAACTTTTGACTCGTGTGTCAAAAGGACTATTATAATATATCAAACCGAAGCTCGTATCTATTTTCATAATTTTGGCTAGACTGGCTATAAAAATTCATAACTTGAACCTAAACTCCATCATTTACATCACATATGGAGGGTTTAAATTTTTAGTCACTTATTTTACATTTTCAGTTTTATTCAATAGAGTTGTAATGAGGATGGATGAGTCGACCAAGTGTATGTTTGAAAATATTCTAATAAATTTCAATATAATAAAAATAATTTCATGATCCAACATAATGAATGAGACGAAAAAAGGAATAGGAGTGCTACTCGTGACATTTTAAAAAAATATATTTGATAAATGGGAGTTGTAGTTTTAAATAGTCATAACTTTTGATTTGTGTGTCAAAATGACTATTATAAAATATGAAACGGAAGATCGTATCGATTTCCATAGTCTTGGCTGGACCGTCTATAGAAATTGATTACTTGAACCTAAACTCCATCATTTACATTACAAATCGAGGTTTTACTGTTTTTGTCACTTATTTTACATTTTCGGTATTATTCAGTAGAGTGGTAATGAAGATGGATGAGTGGACCAAGTGTATGTTTCAAAACATTCTAATGAATCACAATATAATAAAAATAATTTCATGATCAACCAAAATGAATGAGGTGAAAAAAGGAAGAGGAGTGCTACTCGTCACAGTTTTATACAATATATTTGATAAATCGGGGTTATGCCTTTAAAGAGTCATGAATTTTGACTCGTGTGTCAAAAGGACTATTATAATATATCAAACCGAAGCTCGTATCTATTTCCATAATTTTGGATGGAGTGGCTATAAAAATTCATTACTTGAACCTAAACTCCATCATTTACATCACATATGGAGGGTTTAAATTTTTTGTCACTTATTTTACATTTTCGGTTTTATTGAATAGAGTTGTAATGAGGATGGATGAGTCGACCAAGTGTATGTTTGAAAATATTCTAATAAATTTCAATATAATAAAAATAATTTCATGATCCAACATAATGAATGAGACGAAAAAAGGAATAGGAGTGCTACTGGTGACATTTAAAAAATATATATTTGATAAATGTGAGTTGTAGTTTTAAATAGTCATAACTTTTAATTCGTGTGTCAAAATGACTATTATAATATATCAAACGGCAGATCGTATCGATTTCCATAGTCTTGGCTGGACCGGCTATAGAAATTGATTACTTGAACCTAAACTCCATCATTTACATTACAAATCAAGGTTTTACTCTTTTTGTCACTTATTTTAAATATTCGGTTTCATTCAATAGAGTGGTAATAAAGATGGATGAGCCGACCAAGTGTATGTTTCAAAACATTCTAATGAATCACAATATAAAAAAAATAATTTCATGATCAACCAAAATGAATGAGAAGAAAATAGGAGAAGGAGTGCTACTCGTCACAGTTTTAAACAATATATTTGATAAATCGGGGTTATGCCTTTATAGAGTCATAACTTTTGACTCGTGTGTCAAAAGGACTATTATAATATATCAAACTGAAGCTCGTATCTATTTTCATAATTTTGGCTAGACTGGCTATAAAAATTCATAACTTGAACCTAAACTCCATCATTTACATCACATATGGAGGGTTTAAATTTTTAGTCACTTATTTTACATTTTCAGTTTTATTCAATAGAGTTGTAATGAGGATGGATGAGTCGACCAAGTGTATGTTTGAAAATATTCTAATAAATTTCAATATAATAAAAATAATTTCATGATCCAACATAATGAATGAGACGAAAAAAGGAATAGGAGTGCTACTCGTGACATTTTAAAAAAATATATTTGATAAATGGGAGTTGTAGTTTTAAATAGTCATAACTTTTGATTTGTGTGTCAAAATGACTATTATAAAATATGAAACGGAAGATCGTATCGATTTCCATAGTCTTGGCTGGACCGTCTATAGAAATTGATTACTTGAACCTAAACTCCATCATTTACATTACAAATCGAGGTTTTACTGTTTTTGTCACTTATTTTACATTTTCGGTATTATTCAGTAGAGTGGTAATGAAGATGGATGAGTGCACCAAGTGTATGTTTCAAAACATTCTAATGAATCACAATATAATAAAAATAATTTCATGATCAACCAAAATGAATGAGGTGAAAAAAGGAAGAGGAGTGCTACTCGTCACAGTTTTATACAATATATTTGATAAATCGGGGTTATGCCTTTAAAGAGTCATGACTTTTGACTCGTGTGTCAAAAGGACTATTATAATATATCAAACCAAAGCTCGTATCTATTTCCATAATTTTGGATGGAGTAGCTATAAAAATTCATTACTTGAACCTAAACTCCATCATTTACATCACATATGGAGGGTTTAAATTTTTTGTCACTTATTTTACATTTTCGGTTTTATTCAATAGAGTTGTAATGAGGATGGATGAGTCGACCAAGTGTATGTTTGAAAATATTCTAATAAATTTCAATATAATAAAAATAATTTCATGATCCAACATAATGAATGAGACGAAAAAAGGAATAGGAGTGCTACTGGTGACATTTAAAAAAAATATATTTGATAAATGTGAGTTGTAGTTTTAAATAGTCATAACTTTTAATTCGTGTGTCAAAATGACTATTATAATATATCAAACGGCAGATCGTATCGATTTCCATAGTCTTGGCTGGACCGGCTATAGAAATTGATTACTTGAACTTAAACTCCACCATTTACATTACAAATCAAGGTTTTACTCTTTTTGTCACATATTTTAAATATTCGGTTTCATTCAATAGAGTGGTAATAAAGATGGATGAGCCGACCAAGTGTATGTTTCAAAACATTCTAATGAATCACAATATAATAAAAATAATTTCATGATCAACGAAAATGAATGAGAAGAAAATAGGAAAAGGAGTGCTACTCGTCACAATTTTAAACAATATATTTGATAAATCGGGGTTATGCCTTTATAGAGTCATAACTTTTGACTCGTGTGTCAAAAGGACTATTATAATATATCAAACCGAAGCTCGTATCTATTTTCATAATTTTGGCTAGACTGGCTATAAAAATTCATAACTTGAACCTAAACTCCATCATTTACATCACATATGGAGGGTTTAAATTTTTAGTCACTTATTTTACATTTTCAGTTTTATTCAATAGAGTTGTAATGAGGATGGATGAGTCGACCAAGTGTATGTTTGAAAATATTCTAATAAATTTCAATATAATAAAAATAATTTCATGATCCAACATAATGAATGAGACGAAAAAAGGAATAGGAGTGCTACTCGTGACATTTTAAAAAAATATATTTGATAAATGGGAGTTGTAGTTTTAAATAGTCATAACTTTTGATTTGTGTGTCAAAATGACTATTATAAAATATGAAACGGAAGATCGTATCGATTTCCATAGTCTTGGCTGGACCGTCTATAGAAATTGATTACTTGAACCTAAACTCCATCATTTACATTACAAATCGAGGTTTTACTGTTTTTGTCACTTATTTTACATTATCGGTATTATTCAGTAGAGTGGTAATGAAGATGGATGAGTGGACCAAGTGTATGTTTCAAAACATTCTAATGAATCACAATATAATAAAAATAATTTCATGATCAACCAAAATGAATGAGGTGAAAAAAGGAAGAGGAGTGCTACTCGTCACAGTTTTATACAATATATTTGATAAATCGGGGTTATGCCTTTAAAGAGTCATGAATTTTGACTCGTGTGTCAAAAGGACTATTATAATATATCAAACCGAAGCTCGTATCTATTTCCATAATTTTGGATGGAGTGGCTATAAAAATTCATTACTTGAACCTAAACTCCATCATTTACATCACATATGGAGGGTTTAAATTTTTTGTCACTTATTTTACATTTTCGGTTTTATTGAATAGAGTTGTAATGAGGATGGATGAGTCGACCAAGTGTATGTTTGAAAATATTCTAATAAATTTCAATATAATCAAAATAATTTCATGATCCAACATAATGAATGAGACGAAAAAAGGAATAGGAGTGCTACTGGTGACATTTAAAAAATATATATTTGATAAATGTGAGTTGTAGTTTTAAATAGTCATAACTTTTAATTCGTGTGTCAAAATGACTATTATAATATATCAAACGGCAGATCGTATCGATTTCCATAGTCTTGGCTGGACCGGCTATAGAAATTGATTACTTGAACCTAAACTCCATCATTTACATTACAAATCAAGGTTTTACTCTTTTTGTCACTTATTTTAAATATTCGGTTTCATTCAATAGAGTGGTAATAAAGATGGATGAGCCGACCAAGTGTATGTTTCAAAACATTCTAATGAATCACAATATAAAAAAAATAATTTCATGATCAACCAAAATGAATGAGAAGAAAATAGGAGAAGGAGTGCTACTCGTCACAGTTTTAAACAATATATTTGATAAATCGGGGTTATGCCTTTATAGAGTCATAACTTTTGACTCGTGTGTCAAAAGGACTATTATAATATATCAAACTGAAGCTCGTATCTATTTTCATAATTTTGGCTAGACTGGCTATAAAAATTCATAACTTGAACCTAAACTCCATCATTTACATCACATATGGAGGGTTTAAATTTTTAGTCACTTATTTTACATTTTCAGTTTTATTCAATAGAGTTGTAATGAGGATGGATGAGTCGACCAAGTGTATGTTTGAAAATATTCTAATAAATTTCAATATAATAAAAATAATTTCATGATCCAACATAATGAATGAGACGAAAAAAGGAATAGGAGTGCTACTCGTGACATTTTAAAAAAATATATTTGATAAATGGGAGTTGTAGTTTTAAATAGTCATAACTTTTGATTTGTGTGTCAAAATGACTATTATAAAATATGAAACGGAAGATCGTATCGATTTCCATAGTCTTGGCTGGACCGTCTATAGAAATTGATTACTTGAACCTAAACTCCATCATTTACATTACAAATCGAGGTTTTACTGTTTTTGTCACTTATTTTACATTTTCGGTATTATTCAGTAGAGTGGTAATGAAGATGGATGAGTGGACCAAGTGTATGTTTCAAAACATTCTAATGAATCACAATATAATAAAAATAATTTCATGATCAACCAAAATGAATGAGGTGAAAAAAGGAAGAGGAGTGCTACTCGTCACAGTTTTATACAATATATTTGATAAATCGGGGTTATGCCTTTAAAGAGTCATGACTTTTGACTCATGTGTCAAAAGGACTATTATAATATATCAAACCAAAGCTCGTATCTATTTCCATAATTTTGGATGGAGTAGCTATAAAAATTCATTACTTGAACCTAAACTCCATCATTTACATCACATATGGAGGGTTTAAATTTTTTGTCACTTATTTTACATTTTCGGTTTTATTGAATAGAGTTGTAATGAGGATGGATGAGTCGACCAAGTGTATGTTTGAAAATATTCTAATAAATTTCAATATAATAAAAATAATTTCATGATCCAACATAATGAATGAGACGAAAAAAGGAATAGGAGTGCTACTGGTGACATTTAAAAAAAATATATTTGATAAATGTGAGTTGTAGTTTTAAATAGTCATAACTTTTAATTCGTGTGTCAAAATGACTATTATAATATATCAAACGGCAGATCGTATCGATTTCCATAGTCTTGGCTGGACCGGCTATAGAAATTGATTACTTGAACTTAAACTCCATCATTTACATTACAAATCAAGGTTTTACTCTTTTTGTCACTTATTTTAAATATTCGGTTTCATTCAATAGAGTGGTAATAAAGATGGATGAGCCGACCAAGTGTATGTTTCAAAACATTCTAATGAATCACAATATAATAAAAATAATTTCATGATCAACGAAAATGAATGAGAAGAAAATAGGAAAAGGAGTGCTACTCGTCACAGTTTTAAACAATATATTTGATAAATCGGGGTTATGCCTTTATAGAGTCATAACTTTTGACTCGTGTGTCAAAAGGACTATTATAATATATCAAACCGAAGCTCGTATCTATTTTCATAATTTTGGCTAGACTGGCTATAAAAATTCATAACTTGAACCTAAACTCCATCATTTACATCACATATGGAGGGTTTAAATTTTTAGTCACTTATTTTACATTTTCAGTTTTATTCAATAGAGTTGTAATGAGGATGGATGAGTCGACCAAGTGTATGTTTGAAAATATTCTAATAAATTTCAATATAATAAAAATAATTTCATGATCCAACATAATGAATGAGAGGAAAAAAGGAATAGGAGTGCTACTGGTGACATTTTAAAAAAATATATTTGATAAATGGGAGTTGTAGTTTTAAATAGTCATAAATTTTGATTCGTGTGTCAAAATGACTATTATAATATATCAAACGAAATATCGTATCGATTTCCATAGTCTTGGCTGGACCGTCTATAGAAATTGATTACTTGAACCTAAACTCCATCATTTACATTACAAATCGAGGTTTTACTGTTTTTGTCACTTATTTTACATTTTCGGTATTATTCAGTAGAGTGGTAATGAAGATGGATGAGTGGACCAAGTGTATGTTTCAAAACATTCTAATGAATCACAATATAATAAAAATAATTTCATGATCAACCAAAATGAATGAGGTGAAAAAAGGAAGAGGAGTGCTACTCGTCACAGTTTTATACAATATATTTGATAAATCGGGGTTATGCCTTTAAAGAGTCATGACTTTTGACTCGTGTGTCAAAAGGACTATTATAATATATCAAACCAAAGCTCGTATCTATTTCCATAATTTTGGATGGAGTAGCTATAAAAATTCATTACTTGAACCTAAACTCCATCATTTACATCACATATGGAGGGTTTAAATGTTTTGTCACTTATTTTACATTTTCGGTTTTATTGAATAGAGTTGTAATGAGGATGGATGAGTCGACCAAGTGTATGTTTGAAAATATTCTAATAAATTTCAATATAATAAAAATAATTTCATGATCCAACATAATGAATGAGACGAAAAAAGGAATAGGAGTGCTACTGGTGACATTTAAAAAAAATATATTTGATAAATGTGAGTTGTAGTTTTAAATAGTCATAACTTTTAATTCGTGTGTCAAAATGACTATTATAATATATCAAACGGCAGATCGTATCGATTTCCATAGTCTTGGCTGGACCGGCTATAGAAATTGATTACTTGAACTTAAACTCCATCATTTACATTACAAATCAAGGTTTTACTCTTTTTGTCACTTATTTTAAATATTCGGTTTCATTCAATAGAGTGGTAATAAAGATGGATGAGCCGACCAAGTGTATGTTTCAAAACATTCTAATGAATCACAATATAATAAAAATAATTTCATGATCAACCAAAATGAATGAGAAGAAAATAGGAAAAGGAGTGCTACTCGTCACAGTTTTAAACAATATATTTGATAAATCGGGGTTATGCCTTTATAGAGTCATAACTTTTGACTCGTGTGTCAAAAGGACTATTATAATATATCAAACCGAAGCTCGTATCTATTTTCATAATTTTGGCTAGACTGGCTATAAAAATTCATAACTTGAACCTAAACTCCATCATTTACATCACATATGGAGGGTTTAAATTTTTAGTCACTTATTTTACATTTTCAGTTTTATTCAATAGAGTTGTAATGAGGATGGATGAGTCGACCAAGTGTATGTTTGAAAATATTCTAATAAATTTCAATATAATAAAAATAATTTCATGATCCAACATAATGAATGAGAGGAAAAAAGGAATAGGAGTGCTACTGGTGACATTTTAAAAAAATATATTTGATAAATGGGAGTTGTAGTTTTAAATAGTCATAAATTTTGATTCGTGTGTCAAAATGACTATTATAATATATCAAACGAAATATCGTATCGATTTCCATAGTCTTGGCTGGACCGGCTATAGAAATTCATTACTTGAACTTAAACTCCATCATTTACATTACGAATCGAGGTTTTACTCTTTTTGTCACTTATTTTAAATATTCGGTTTCATTCAATAGAGTGGTAATAAAGATGGATGAGCCGACCAAGTGTATGTTTCAAAACATTCTAATGAATCACAATATAATAAAAATAATTTCATGATCAACGAAAATGAATGAGAAGAAAATAGGAAAAGGAGTGCTACTCGTCACAGTTTTAAACAATATATTTGATAAATCGAGGTTATGCCTTTATAGAGTCATAACTTTTGACTCGTGTGTCAAAAGGACTATTATAATATATCAAACCGAAGCTCGTATCTATTTTCATAATTTTGGCTAGACTGGCTATAAAAATTCATAACTTGAACCTAAACTCCATCATTTACATCACATATGGAGGGTTTAAATTTTTAGTCACTTATTTTACATTTTCAGTTTTATTCAATAGAGTTGTAATGAGGATGGATGAGTCGACCAAGTGTATGTTTGAAAATATTCTAATAAATTTCAATATAATAAAAATAATTTCATGATCCAACATAATGAATGAGACGAAAAAAGGAATAGGAGTGCTACTCGTGACATTTTAAAAAAATATATTTGATAAATGGGAGTTGTAGTTTTAAATAGTCATAACTTTTGATTTGTGTGTCAAAATGACTATTATAAAATATGAAACGGAAGATCGTATCGATTTCCATAGTCTTGGCTGGACCGTCTATAGAAATT
The DNA here is from genome assembly GCA_037013495.1 of Hippophae tibetana. Classification (NCBI taxonomy): domain Eukaryota; kingdom Viridiplantae; phylum Streptophyta; class Magnoliopsida; order Rosales; family Elaeagnaceae; genus Hippophae; species Hippophae tibetana. Next base: position 2,541,334 of record JAZDXN010000027.1, on the reverse strand, counting down.
GATTACTTGAACCTAAACTCCATCATTTACATTACAAATCGAGGTTTTACTGTTTTTGTCACTTATTTTACATTTTCGGTATTATTCAGTAGAGTGGTAATGAAGATGGATGAGTGGACCAAGTGTATGTTTCAAAACATTCTAATGAATCACAATATAATAAAAATAATTTCATGATCAACCAAAATGAATGAGGTGAAAAAAGGAAGAGGAGTGCTACTCGTCACAGTTTTATACAATATATTTGATAAATCGGGGTTATGCCTTTAAAGAGTCATGAATTTTGACTCGTGTGTCAAAAGGACTATTATAATATATCAAACCGAAGCTCGTATCTATTTCCATAATTTTGGATGGAGTGGCTATAAAAATTCATTACTTGAACCTAAACTCCATCATTTACATCACATATGGAGGGTTTAAATTTTTTGTCACTTATTTTACATTTTCGGTTTTATTGAATAGAGTTGTAATGAGGATGGATGAGTCGACCAAGTGTATGTTTGAAAATATTCTAATAAATTTCAATATAATCAAAATAATTTCATGATCCAACATAATGAATGAGACGAAAAAAGGAATAGGAGTGCTACTGGTGACATTTAAAAAATATATATTTGATAAATGTGAGTTGTAGTTTTAAATAGTCATAACTTTTAATTCGTGTGTCAAAATGACTATTATAATATATCAAACGGCAGATCGTATCGATTTCCATAGTCTTGGCTGGACCGGCTATAGAAATTGATTACTTGAACTTAAACTCCATCATTTACATTACAAATCAAGGTTTTACTCTTTTTGTCACTTATTTTAAATATTCGGTTTCATTCAATAGAGTGGTAATAAAGATGGATGAGCCGACCAAGTGTATGTTTCAAAACATTCTAATGAATCACAATATAATAAAAATAATTTCATGATCAACCAAAATGAATGAGAAGAAAATAGGAAAAGGAGTGCTACTCGTCACAGTTTTAAACAATATATTTGATAAATCGGGGTTATGCCTTTATAGAGTCATAACTTTTGACTCGTGTGTCAAAAGGACTATTATAATATATCAAACCGAAGCTCGTATCTATTTTCATAATTTTGGCTAGACTGGCTATAAAAATTCATAACTTGAACCTAAACTCCATCATTTACATCACATATGGAGGGTTTAAATTTTTAGTCACTTATTTTACATTTTCAGTTTTATTCAATAGAGTTGTAATGAGGATGGATGAGTCGACCAAGTGTATGTTTGAAAATATTCTAATAAATTTCAATATAATAAAAATAATTTCATGATCCAACATAATGAATGAGACGAAAAAAGGAATAGGAGTGCTACTGGTGACATTTAAAAAAAATATATTTGATAAATGTGAGTTGTAGTTTTAAATAGTCATAACTTTTAATTCGTGTGTCAAAATGACTATTATAATATATCAAACGGCAGATCGTATCGATTTCCATAGTCTTGGCTGGACCGGCTATAGAAATTGATTACTTGAACTTAAACTCCATCATTTACATTACAAATCAAGGTTTTACTCTTTTTGTCACTTATTTTAAATATTCGGTTTCATTCAATAGAGTGGTAATAAAGATGGATGAGCCGACCAAGTGTATGTTTCAAAACATTCTAATGAATCACAATATAATAAAAATAATTTCATGATCAACCAAAATGAATGAGAAGAAAATAGGAAAAGGAGTGCTACTCGTCACAGTTTTAAACAATATATTTGATAAATCGGGGTTATGCCTTTATAGAGTCATAACTTTTGACTCGTGTGTCAAAAGGACTATTATAATATATCAAACCGAAGCTCGTATCTATTTTCATAATTTTGGCTAGACTGGCTATAAAAATTCATAACTTGAACCTAAACTCCATCATTTACATCACATATGGAGGGTTTAAATTTTTAGTCACTTATTTTACATTTTCAGTTTTATTCAATAGAGTTGTAATGAGGATGGATGAGTCGACCAAGTGTATGTTTGAAAATATTCTAATAAATTTCAATATAATAAAAATAATTTCATGATCCAACATAATGAATGAGACGAAAAAAGGAATAGGAGTGCTACTCGTGACATTTTAAAAAAATATATTTGATAAATGGGAGTTGTAGTTTTAAATAGTCATAACTTTTGATTTGTGTGTCAAAATGACTATTATAAAATATCAAACGGAAGATCGTATCGATTTCCATAGTCTTGGCTGGACCGGCTATAGAAATTGATTACTTGAACCTAAACTCCATCATTTACATTACAAATCGAGGTTTTACTGTTTTTGTCACTTATTTTACATTTTCGGTATTATTCAATAGAGTGGTAATGAAGATGGATGAGTGGACCAAGTGTATGTTTCAAAACATTCTAATGAATCACAATATAATAAAAATAATTTCATGATCAACCAAAATGAATGAGGTGAAAAAAGGAAGAGGAGTGCTACTCGTCACAGTTTTATACAATATATTTGATAAATCGGGGTTATGCCTTTAAAGAGTCATGAATTTTGACTCGTGTGTCAAAAGGACTATTATAATATATCAAACCGAAGCTCGTATCTATTTCCATAATTTTGGATGGAGTGGCTATAAAAATTCATTACTTGAACCTAAACTCCATCATTTACATCACATATGGAGGGTTTAAATTTTTTGTCACTTATTTTACATTTTCGGTTTTATTCAATAGAGTTGTAATGAGGATGGATGAGTCGACCAAGTGTATGTTTGAAAATATTCTAATAAATTTCAATATAATAAAAATAATTTCATGATCCAACATAATGAATGAGACGAAAAAAGGAATAGGAGTGCTACTGGTGACATTTAAAAAAAATATATTTGATAAATGTGAGTTGTAGTTTTAAATAGTCATAACTTTTAATTCGTGTGTCAAAATGACTATTATAATATATCAAACGGCAGATCGTATCGATTTCCATAGTCTTGGCTGGACCGGCTATAGAAATTGATTACTTGAACTTAAACTCCATCATTTACATTACAAATCAAGGTTTTACTCTTTTTGTCACTTATTTTAAATATTCGGTTTCATTCAATAGAGTGGTAATAAAGATGGATGAGCCGACCAAGTGTATGTTTCAAAACATTCTAATGAATCACAATATAATAAAAATAATTTCATGATCAACCAAAATGAATGAGAAGAAAATAGGAAAAGGAGTGCTACTCGTCACAGTTTTAAACAATATATTTGATAAATCGGGGTTATGCCTTTATAGAGTCATAACTTTTGACTCGTGTGTCAAAAGGACTATTATAATATATCAAACCGAAGCTCGTATCTATTTTCATAATTTTGGCTAGACTGGCTATAAAAATTCATAACTTGAACCTAAACTCCATCATTTACATCACATATGGAGGGTTTAAATTTTTAGTCACTTATTTTACATTTTCAGTTTTATTCAATAGAGTTGTAATGAGGATGGATGAGTCGACCAAGTGTATGTTTGAAAATATTCTAATAAATTTCAATATAATAAAAATAATTTCATGATCCAACATAATGAATGAGACGAAAAAAGGAATAGGAGTGCTACTGGTGACATTTAAAAAAAATATATTTGATAAATGTGAGTTGTAGTTTTAAATAGTCATAACTTTTAATTCGTGTGTCAAAATGACTATTATAATATATCAAACGGCAGATCGTATCGATTTCCATAGTCTTGGCTGGACCGGCTATAGAAATTGATTACTTGAACTTAAACTCCATCATTTACATTACAAATCAAGGTTTTACTCTTTTTGTCACTTATTTTAAATATTCGGTTTCATTCAATAGAGTGGTAATAAAGATGGATGAGCCGACCAAGTGTATGTTTCAAAACATTCTAATGAATCACAATATAATAAAAATAATTTCATGATCAACCAAAATGAATGAGAAGAAAATAGGAAAAGGAGTGCTACTCGTCACAGTTTTAAACAATATATTTGATAAATCGGGGTTATGCCTTTATAGAGTCATAACTTTTGACTCGTGTGTCAAAAGGACTATTATAATATATCAAACCGAAGCTCGTATCTATTTTCATAATTTTGGCTAGACTGGCTATAAAAATTCATAACTTGAACCTAAACTCCATCATTTACATCACATATGGAGGGTTTAAATTTTTAGTCACTTATTTTACATTTTCAGTTTTATTCAATAGAGTTGTAATGAGGATGGATGAGTCGACCAAGTGTATGTTTGAAAATATTCTAATAAATTTCAATATAATAAAAATAATTTCATGATCCAATATAATGAATGAGACGAAAAAAGGAATAGGAGTGCTACTCGTGACATTTTAAAAAAATATATTTGATAAATGGGAGTTGTAGTTTTAAATAGTCATAACTTTTGATTTGTGTGTCAAAATGACTATTATAAAATATCAAACGGAAGATCGTATCGATTTCCATAGTCTTGGCTGGACCGGCTATAGAAATTGATTACTTGAACTTAAACTCCATCATTTACATTACAAATCGAGGTTTTACTGTTTTTGTCACTTATTTTACATTTTCGGTATTATTCAATAGAGTGGTAATGAAGATGGATGAGTGGACCAAGTGTATGTTTCAAAACATTCTAATGAATCACAATATAATAAAAATAATTTCATGATCAACCAAAATGAATGAGGTGAAAAAAGGAAGAGGAGTGCTACTCATCACAGTTTTATACAATATATTTGATAAATCGGGGTTATGCCTTTAAAGAGTCATGACTTTTGACTCGTGTGTCAAAAGGACTATGATAATATATCAAACCGAAGCTCGTATCTATTTCCATAATTTTGGCTGGACTGCCTATAAAAATTCATTACTTGAACCTAAACTCCATCATTTACATCACATATGGAGGGTTTAAATTTTTTGTCACTTATTTTACATTTTCGGTTTTATTCAATAGAGTTGTAATGAGGATGGATGAGTCGACCAAGTGTAAGTTTGAAAATATTCTAATAAATTTCAATATAATAAAAATAATTTCATGATCCAATATAAAGTATGAGAGGAAAAAAGGAATAGGAGTGCTACTGGTGACATTTTTAAAAAATATATTTGATAAATGGGAGTTTTAGTTTAAAATAGTTATAACTTTTGATTCGTGTGTCAAAATGACTCTTATAATATATCAAACGGAAGATCGTATCGATTTCCATAGTCTTTGCGGGACCGGCTATAGAAATTGATTACTTGAACTTAAACTCCATCATTTACATTACAAATCGAGGTTTTACTGTTTTTGTCAGTTATTTTACATTTTCGGTTTTATTCAATAGAGTGGTAATGAAGATGGATGAGCCGACCAAGTGTATGTTTCAAAAAATTCTAATGAATCACAATATAATAAAAATAATTTCATGATCAACCAAAATGAATGAGTAGAAAAAAGGAAAAGGAGTGTTACTCGTCACAGTTTGAAACAATATATTTGATAAATCGGGTTATGCCTTTATAGAGTCATAACTTTTGACTCGTGTGTCAAAAGGACTATTATAATATATCAAACGGAAGCTCGTATCTATTTCCATAATTTTGGCTGGACTGGCTACAAAAATTCATTACTTGAACCTAAACTCCATCATTTACATCACATATGGAGGGTTTAAATTTTTTGTCACTTATTTTACATTTTCAGTTTTATTCAATAGAGTTGTAATGAGGATGGATGAGTCGACCAAGTGTATGTTTGAAAATATTCTAATAAATTTCAATATAATAAAAATAATTTCATGATCCAACATAATGAATGAGACGAAAAAAGGAATAGGAGTGCTACTCGTGACATTTTAAAAAAATATATTTGATAAATGGGAGTTGTAGTTTTAAATAGTCATAACTTTTGATTTGTGTGTCAAAATGACTATTATAAAATATCAAACGGAAGATCGTATCGATTTCCATAGTCTTGGCTGGACCGGCTATAGAAATTGATTACTTGAACTTAAACTCCATCATTTACATTACAAATCAAGGTTTTACTCTTTTTGTCACTTATTTTAAATATTCGGTTTCATTCAATAGAGTGGTAATAAAGATGGATGAGCCGACCAAGTGTATGTTTCAAAACATTCTAATGAATCACAATATAATAAAAATAATTTCATGATCAACCAAAATGAATGAGAAGAAAATAGGAAAAGGAGTGCTACTCGTCACAGTTTTAAACAATATATTTGATAAATCGGGGTTATGCCTTTATAGAGTCATAACTTTTGACTCGTGTGTCAAAAGGACTATTATAATATATCAAACCGAAGCTCGTATCTATTTTCATAATTTGGGCTAGACTGGCTATAAAAATTCATAACTTGAACCTAAACTCCATCATTTACATCACATATGGAGGGTTTAAATTTTTAGTCACTTATTTTACATTTTCAGTTTTATTCAATAGAGTTGTAATGAGGATGGATGAGTCGACCAAGTGTATGTTTGAAAATATTCTAATAAATTTCAATATAATAAAAATAATTTCATGATCCAACATAATGAATGAGACGAAAAAAGGAATAGGAGTGCTACTCGTGACATTTTAAAAAAATATATTTGATAAATGGGAGTTGTAGTTTTAAATAGTCATAACTTTTGATTTGTGTGTCAAAATGACTATTATAAAATATCAAACGGAAGATCGTATCGATTTCCATAGTCTTGGCTGGACCGGCTATAGAAATTGATTACTTGAACTTAAACTCCATCATTTACATTACAAATCGAGGTTTTACTGTTTTTGTCACTTATTTTACATTTTCGGTATTATTCAATAGAGTGGTAATGAAGATGGATGAGTGGACCAAGTGTATGTTTCAAAACATTCTAATGAATCACAATATAATAAAAATAATTTCATGATCAACCAAAATGAATGAGGTGAAAAAAGGAAGAGGAGTGCTACTCATCACAGTTTTATACAATATATTTGATAAATCGGGGTTATGCCTTTAAAGAGTCATGACTTTTGACTCGTGTGTCAAAAGGACTATGATAATATATCAAACCGAAGCTCGTATCTATTTCCATAATTTTGGCTGGATTGCCTATAAAAATTCATTACTTGAACCTAAACTCCATCATTTACATCACATATGGAGGGTTTAAATTTTTTGTCACTTATTTTACATTTTCAGTTTTATTCAATAGAGTTGTAATGAGGATGGATGAGTCGACCAAGTGTATGTTTGAAAATATTCTAATAAATTTCAATATAATAAAAATAATTTCATGATCCAACATAATGAATGAGACGAAAAAAGGAATAGGAGTGCTACTCGTGACATTTTAAAAAAATATATTTGATAAATGGGAGTTGTAGTTTTAAATAGTCATAACTTTTGATTTGTGTGTCAAAATGACTATTATAAAATATCAAACGGAAGATCGTATCGATTTCCATAGTCTTGGCTGGACCGGCTATAGAAATTGATTACTTGAACTTAAACTCCATCATTTACATTACAAATCGAGGTTTTACTGTTTTTGTCACTTATTTTACATTTTCGGTATTATTCAATAGAGTGGTAATGAAGATGGATGAGTGGACCAAGTGTATGTTTCAAAACATTCTAATGAATCACAATATAATAAAAATAATTTCATGATCAACCAAAATGAATGAGGTGAAAAAAGGAAGAGGAGTGCTACTCGTCACAGTTTTATACAATATATTTGATAAATCGGGGTTATGCCTTTAAAGAGTCATGACTTTTGACTCGTGTGTCAAAAGGACTATGATAATATATCAAACCGAAGCTCGTATCTATTTCCATAATTTTGGCTGGACTGGCTACAAAAATTCATTACTTGAACCTAAACTCCATCATTTACATCACATATGGAGGGTTTAAATTTTTTGTCACTTATTTTACATTTTCAGTTTTATTCAATAGAGTTGTAATGAGGATGGATGAGTCGACCAAGTGTATGTTTGAAAATATTCTAATAAATTTCAATATAATAAAAATAATTTCATGATCCAACATAATGAATGAGACGAAAAAAGGAATAGGAGTGCTACTCGTGACATTTTAAAAAAATATATTTGATAAATGGGAGTTGTAGTTTTAAATAGTCATAACTTTTGATTTGTGTGTCAAAATGACTATTATAAAATATCAAACGGAAGATCGTATCGATTTCCATAGTCTTGGCTGGACCGGCTATAGAAATTGATTACTTGAACTTAAACTCCATCATTTACATTACAAATCAAGGTTTTACTCTTTTTGTCACTTATTTTAAATATTCGGTTTCATTCAATAGAGTGGTAATAAAGATGGATGAGCCGACCAAGTGTATGTTTCAAAACATTCTAATGAATCACAATATAATAAAAATAATTTCATGATCAACCAAAATGAATGAGAAGAAAATAGGAAAAGGAGTGCTACTCGTCACAGTTTTAAACAATATATTTGATAAATCGGGGTTATGCCTTTATAGAGTCATAACTTTTGACTCGTGTGTCAAAAGGACTATTATAATATATCAAACCGAAGCTCGTATCTATTTTCATAATTTTGGCTAGACTGGCTATAAAAATTCATAACTTGAACCTAAACTCCATCATTTACATCACATATGGAGGGTTTAAATTTTTAGTCACTTATTTTACATTTTCAGTTTTATTCAATAGAGTTGTAATGAGGATGGATGAGTCGACCAAGTGTATGTTTGAAAATATTCTAATAAATTTCAATATAATAAAAATAATTTCATGATCCAACATAATGAATGAGACGAAAAAAGGAATAGGAGTGCTACTCGTGACATTTTAAAAAAATATATTTGATAAATGGGAGTTGTAGTTTTAAATAGTCATAACTTTTGATTTGTGTGTCAAAATGACTATTATAAAATATCAAACGGAAGATCGTATCGATTTCCATAGTCTTGGCTGGACCGGCTATAGAAATTGATTACTTGAACTTAAACTCCATCATTTACATTACAAATCGAGGTTTTACTGTTTTTGTCACTTATTTTACATTTTCGGTATTATTCAATAGAGTGGTAATGAAGATGGATGAGTGGACCAAGTGTATGTTTCAAAACATTCTAATGAATCACAATATAATAAAAATAATTTCATGATCAACCAAAATGAATGAGGTGAAAAAAGGAAGAGGAGTGCTACTCGTCACAGTTTTATACAATATATTTGATAAATCGGGGTTATGCCTTTAAAGAGTCATGACTTTTGACTCGTGTGTCAAAAGGACTATGATAATATATCAAACCGAAGCTCGTATCTATTTCCATAATTTTGGCTGGATTGCCTATAAAAATTCATTACTTGAACCTAAACGCCATCATTTACATCACATATGGAGGGTTTAAATTTTTTGTCACTTATTTTACATTTTCGGTTTTATTCAATAGAGTTGTAATGAGGATGGATGAGTCGACCAAGTGTAAGTTTGAAAATATTCTAATAAATTTCAATATAATAAAAATAATTTCATGATCCAATATAAAGTATGAGAGGAAAAAAGGAATAGGAGTGCTACTGGTGACATTTTTAAAAAATATATTTGATAAATGGGAGTTTTAGTTTAAAATAGTTATAACTTTTGATTCGTGTGTCAAAATGACTATTATAATATATCAAACGGAAGATCGTATCGATTTCCATAGTCTTTGCGGGACCGGCTATAGAAATTGATTACTTGAACTTAAACTCCATCATTTACATTACAAATCGAGGTTTTACTGTTTTTGTCAGTTATTTTACATTTTCGGTTTTATTCAATAGAGTGGTAATGAAGATGGATGAGCCGACAAAGTGTATGTTTCAAAAAATTCTAATGAATCACAATATAATAAAAATAATTTCATGATCAACCAAAATGAATGAGTAGAAAAAAGGAAAAGGAGTGTTACTCGTCACAGTTTGAAACAATATATTTGATAAATCGGGTTATGCCTTTATAGAGTCATAACTTTTGACTCGTGTGTCAAAAGGACTATTATAATATATCAAACGGAAGCTCGTATCTATTTCCATAATTTTGGCTGGACTGGCTACAAAAATTCATTACTTGAACCTAAACTCCATCATTTACATCACATATGGAGGGTTTAAATTTTTTGTCACTTATTTTACATTTTCAGTTTTATTCAATAGAGTTGTAATGAGGATGGATGAGTCGACCAAGTGTATGTTTGAAAATATTCTAATAAATTTCAATATAATAAAAATAATTTCATGATCCAACATAATGAATGAGACGAAAAAAGGAATAGGAGTGCTACTCGTGACATTTTAAAAAAATATATTTGATAAATGGGAGTTGTAGTTTTAAATAGTCATGACTTTTGATTTGTGTGTCAAAATGACTATTATAATATATCAAACGGAAGATCGTATCGATTTCCATAGTCTTGGCTGGACCGGCTATAGAAATTGATTACTTGAACTTAAACTCCATCATTTACATTACAAATCAAGGTTTTACTCTTTTTGTCACTTATTTTACATTTTCGGTTTCATTCAATAGAGTGGTAATGAAGATGGATGAGCCGACCAAGTGTATGTTTCAAAACATTCTAATGAATCACAATATAATAAAAATAATTTCATGATCAACCAAAATGAATGAGGTGAAAAAAGGAAGAGGAGTGCTACTCATCACAGTTTTATACAATATATTTGATAAATCGGGGTTATGCCTTTAAAGAGTCATGACTTTTGACTCGTGTGTCAAAAGGACTATTATAATATATCAAACCGAAGCTCGTATCTATTTTCATAATTTGGGCTAGACTGGCTATAAAAATTCATAACTTGAACCTAAACTCCATCATTTACATCACATATGGAGGGTTTAAATTTTTAGTCACTTATTTTACATTTTCAGTTTTATTCAATAGAGTTGTAATGAGGATGGATGAGTCGACCAAGTGTATGTTAGAAAATATTCTAATAAATTTCAATATAATAAAAATAATTTCATGATCCAACATAATGAATGAGACGAAAAAAGGAATAGGAGTGCTACTCGTGACATTTTAAAAAAATATATTTGATAAATGGGAGTTGTAGTTTTAAATATTCATAACTTTTGATTCGTGTGTCAAAATGACTATTATAAAATATCAAACGGAAGATCGTATCGATTTCCATAGTCTTGGCTGGACCGGCTATAGAAATTGATTACTTGAACTTAAACTCCATCATTTACATTACAAATCGAGGTTTTACTGTTTTTGTCACTTATTTTACATTTTCGGTATTATTCAATAGAGTGGTAATGAAGATGGATGAGTGGACCAAGTGTATGTTTCAAAACATTCTAATGAATCACAATATAATAAAAATAATTTCATGATCAACCAAAATGAATGAGGTGAAAAAAGGAAGAGGAGTGCTACTCGTCACAGTTTTATACAATATATTTGATAAATCGGGGTTATGCCTTTAAAGAGTCATGACTTTTGACTCGTGTGTCAAAAGGACTATGATAATATATCAAACCGAAGCTCGTATCTATTTCCATAATTTTGGCTGGACTGGCTACAAAAATTCATTACTTGAACCTAAACTCCATCATTTACATCACATATGGAGGGTTTAAATTTTTTGTCACTTATTTTACATTTTCAGTTTTATTCAATAGAGTTGTAATGAGGATGGATGAGTCGACCAAGTGTATGTTTGAAAATATTCTAATAAATTTCAATATAATAAAAATAATTTCATGATCCAACATAATGAATGAGACGAAAAAAGGAATAGGAGTGCTACTCGTGACATTTTAAAAAAATATATTTGATAAATGGGAGTTGTAGTTTTAAATAGTCATAACTTTTGATTTGTGTGTCAAAATGACTATTATAAAATATCAAACGGAAGATCGTATCGATTTCCATAGTCTTGGCTGGACCGGCTATAGAAATTGATTACTTGAACTTAAACTCCATCATTTACATTACAAATCAAGGTTTTACTCTTTTTGTCACTTATTTTAAATATTCGGTTTCATTCAATAGAGTGGTAATAAAGATGGATGAGCCGACCAAGTGTATGTTTCAAAACATTCTAATGAATCACAATATAATAAAAATAATTTCATGATCAACCAAAATGAATGAGAAGAAAATAGGAAAAGGAGTGCTACTCGTCACAGTTTTAAACAATATATTTGATAAATCGGGGTTATGCCTTTATAGAGTCATAACTTTTGACTCGTGTGTCAAAAGGACTATTATAATATATCAAACCGAAGCTCGTATCTATTTTCATAATTTTGGCTAGACTGGCTATAAAAATTCATAACTTGAACCTAAACTCCATCATTTACATCACATATGGAGGGTTTAAATTTTTAGTCACTTATTTTACATTTTCAGTTTTATTCAATAGAGTTGTAATGAGGATGGATGAGTCGACCAAGTGTATGTTTGAAAATATTCTAATAAATTTCAATATAATAAAAATAATTTCATGATCCAACATAATGAATGAGACGAAAAAAGGAATAGGAGTGCTACTCGTGACATTTTAAAAAAATATATTTGATAAATGGGAGTTGTAGTTTTAAATAGTCATAACTTTTGATTTGTGTGTCAAAATGACTATTATAAAATATCAAACGGAAGATCGTATCGATTTCCATAGTCTTGGCTGGACCGGCTATAGAAATTGATTACTTGAACTTAAACTCCATCATTTACATTACAAATCGAGGTTTTACTGTTTTTGTCACTTATTTTACATTTTCGGTATTATTCAATAGAGTGGTAATGAAGATGGATGAGTGGACCAAGTGTATGTTTCAAAACATTCTAATGAATCACAATATAATAAAAATAATTTCATGATCAACCAAAATGAATGAGGTGAAAAAAGGAAGAGGAGTGCTACTCGTCACAGTTTTATACAATATATTTGATAAATCGGGGTTATGCCTTTAAAGAGTCATGACTTTTGACTCGTGTGTCAAAAGGACTATGATAATATATCAAACCGAAGCTCGTATCTATTTCCATAATTTTGGCTGGATTGCCTATAAAAATTCATTACTTGAACCTAAACGCCATCATTTACATCACATATGGAGGGTTTAAATTTTTTGTCACTTATTTTACATTTTCGGTTTTATTCAATAGAGTTGTAATGAGGATGGATGAGTCGACCAAGTGTAAGTTTGAAAATATTCTAATAAATTTCAATATAATAAAAATAATTTCATGATCCAATATAAAGTATGAGAGGAAAAAAGGAATAGGAGTGCTACTGGTGACATTTTTAAAAAATATATTTGATAAATGGGAGTTTTAGTTTAAAATAGTTATAACTTTTGATTCGTGTGTCAAAATGACTATTATAATATATCAAACGGAAGATCGTATCGATTTCCATAGTCTTTGCGGGACCGGCTATAGAAATTGATTACTTGAACTTAAACTCCATCATTTACATTACAAATCGAGGTTTTACTGTTTTTGTCAGTTATTTTACATTTTCGGTTTTATTCAATAGAGTGGTAATGAAGATGGATGAGCCGACAAAGTGTATGTTTCAAAAAATTCTAATGAATCACAATATAATAAAAATAATTTCATGATCAACCAAAATGAATGAGTAGAAAAAAGGAAAAGGAGTGTTACTCGTCACAGTTTGAAACAATATATTTGATAAATCGGGTTATGCCTTTATAGAGTCATAACTTTTGACTCGTGTGTCAAAAGGACTATTATAATATATCAAACGGAAGCTCGTATCTATTTCCATAATTTTGGCTGGACTGGCTACAAAAATTCATTACTTGAACCTAAACTCCATCATTTACATCACATATGGAGGGTTTAAATTTTTTGTCACTTATTTTACATTTTCAGTTTTATTCAATAGAGTTGTAATGAGGATGGATGAGTCGACCAAGTGTATGTTTGAAAATATTCTAATAAATTTCAATATAATAAAAATAATTTCATGATCCAACATAATGAATGAGACGAAAAAAGGAATAGGAGTGCTACTCGTGACATTTTAAAAAAATATATTTGATAAATGGGAGTTGTAGTTTTAAATAGTCATGACTTTTGATTTGTGTGTCAAAATGACTATTATAATATATCAAACGGAAGATCGTATCGATTTCCATAGTCTTGGCTGGACCGGCTATAGAAATTGATTACTTGAACTTAAACTCCATCATTTACATTACAAATCAAGGTTTTACTCTTTTTGTCACTTATTTTACATTTTCGGTTTCATTCAATAGAGTGGTAATGAAGATGGATGAGCCGACCAAGTGTATGTTTCAAAACATTCTAATGAATCACAATATAATAAAAATAATTTCATGATCAACCAAAATGAATGAGGTGAAAAAAGGAAGAGGAGTGCTACTCATCACAGTTTTATACAATATATTTGATAAATCGGGGTTATGCCTTTAAAGAGTCATGACTTTTGACTCGTGTGTCAAAAGGACTATTATAATATATCAAACCGAAGCTCGTATCTATTTTCATAATTTGGGCTAGACTGGCTATAAAAATTCATAACTTGAACCTAAACTCCATCATTTACATCACATATGGAGGGTTTAAATTTTTAGTCACTTATTTTACATTTTCAGTTTTATTCAATAGAGTTGTAATGAGGATGGATGAGTCGACCAAGTGTATGTTTGAAAATATTCTAATAAATTTCAATATAATAAAAATAATTTCATGATCCAACATAATGAATGAGACGAAAAAAGGAATAGGAGTGCTACTCGTGACATTTTAAAAAAATATATTTGATAAATGGGAGTTGTAGTTTTAAATATTCATAACTTTTGATTCGTGTGTCAAAATGACTATTATAAAATATCAAACGGAAGATCGTATCGATTTCCATAGTCTTGGCTGGACCGGCTATAGAAATTGATTACTTGAACTTAAACTCCATCATTTACATTACAAATCGAGGTTTTACTGTTTTTGTCACTTATTTTACATTTTCGGTATTATTCAATAGAGTGGTAATGAAGATGGATGAGTGGACCAAGTGTATGTTTCAAAACATTCTAATGAATCACAATATAATAAAAATAATTTCATGATCAACCAAAATGAATGAGGTGAAAAAAGGAAGAGGAGTGCTACTCGTCACAGTTTTATACAATATATTTGATAAATCGGGGTTATGCCTTTATAGAGTCATGACTTTTGACTCGTGTGTCAAAAGGACTATGATAATATATCAAACCGAAGCTCGTATCTATTTCCATAATTTTGGCTGGACTGCCTATAAAAATTCATTACTTGAACCTAAACTCCATCATTTACATCACATATGGAGGGTTTAAATTTTTTGTCACTTATTTTACATTTTCGGTTTTATTCAATAGAGTTGTAATGAGGATGGATGAGTCGACCAAGTGTAAGTTTGAAAATATTCTAATAAATTTCAATATAATAAAAATAATTTCATGATCCAATATAAAGTATGAGAGGAAAAAAGGAATAGGAGTGCTACTGGTGACATTTTAAAAAAATATATTTGATAAATGGGAGTTTTAGTTTAAAATAGTTATAACTTTTGATTCGTGTGTCAAAATGACTATTATAATATATCAAACGGAAGATCGTATCGATTTCCATAGTCTTTGCGGGACCGGCTATAGAAATTGATTACTTGAACTTAAACTCCATCATTTACATTACAAATCGAGGTTTTACTGTTTTTGTCAGTTATTTTACATTTTCGGTTTTATTCAATAGAGTGGTAATGAAGATGGATGAGCCGACAAAGTGTATGTTTCAAAAAATTCTAATGAATCACAATATAATAAAAATAATTTCATGATCAACCAAAATGAATGAGTAGAAAAAAGGAAAAGGAGTGTTACTCGTCACAGTTTGAAACAATATATTTGATAAATCGGGTTATGCCTTTATAGAGTCATAACTTTTGACTCGTGTGTCAAAAGGACTATTATAATATATCAAACGGAAGCTCGTATCTATTTCCATAATTTTGGCTGGACTGGCTACAAAAATTCATTACTTGAACCTAAACTCCATCATTTACATCACATATGGAGGGTTTAAATTTTTTGTCACTTATTTTACATTTTCAGTTTTATTCAATAGAGTTGTAATGAGGATGGATGAGTCGACCAAGTGTATGTTTGAAAATATTCTAATAAATTTCAATATAATAAAAATAATTTCATGATCCAACATAATGAATGAGACGAAAAAAGGAATAGGAGTGCTACTCGTGACATTTTAAAAAAATATATTTGATAAATGGGAGTTGTAGTTTTAAATAGTCATGACTTTTGATTCATGTGTCAAAATGACTATTATAATATATCAAACGGAAGATCGTATCGATTTCCATAGTCTTGGCTGGACCGGCTATAGAAATTCATTACTTGAACTTAAACTCCATCATTTACATTACAAATCGAGGTTTTACTGTTTTTGTCACTTATTTTACATTTTCGGTATTATTCAATAGAGTGGTAATGAAGATGGATGAGTGGACCAAGTGTATGTTTCAAAACATTCTAATGAATCACAATATAATAAAAATAATTTCATGATCAACCAAAATGAATGAGGTGAAAAAAGGAAGAGGAGTGCTACTCATCACAGTTTTATACAATATATTTGATAAATCGGGGTTATGCCTTTAAAGAGTCATGACTTTTGACTCGTGTGTCAAAAGGACTATGATAATATATCAAACCGAAGCTCGTATCTATTTCCATAATTTTGGCTGGATTGCCTATAAAAATTCATTACTTGAACCTAAACTCCATCATTTACATCGCATATGGAGGGTTTAAATTTTTTGTCACTTATTTTACATTTTCGGTTTTATTCAATAGAGTTGTAATGAGGATGGATGAGTCGACCAAGTGTAAGTTTGAAAATATTCTAATAAATTTCAATATAATAAAAATAATTTCATGATCCAATATAAAGTATGAGAGGAAAAAAGGAATAGGAGTGCTACTGGTGACATTTTTAAAAAATATATTTGATAAATGGGAGTTTTAGTTTAAAATATTTATAACTTTTGATTCGTGTGTCAAAATGACTATTATAATATATCAAACGGAAGATCGTATCGATTTCCATAGTCTTTGCGGGACCGGCTATAGAAATTGATTACTTGAACTTAAACTCCATCATTTACATTACAAATCGAGGTTTTACTGTTTTTGTCAGTTATTTTACATTTTCGGTTTTATTCAATAGAGTGGTAATGAAGATGGATGAGCCGACCAAGTGTATGTTTCAAAAAATTCTAATGAATCACAATATAATAAAAATAATTTCATGATCAACCAAAATGAATGAGTAGAAAAAAGGAAAAGGAGTGTTACTCGTCACAGTTTGAAACAATATATTTGATAAATCGGGTTATGCCTTTATAGAGTCATAACTTTTGACTCGTGTGTCAAAAGGACTATTATAATATATCAAACGGAAGCTCGTATCTATTTCCATAATTTTGGCTGGACTGGCTACAAAAATTCATTACTTGAACCTAAACTCCATCATTTACATCACATATGGAGGGTTTAAATTTTTTGTCACTTATTTTACATTTTCAGTTTTATTCAATAGAGTTGTAATGAGGATGGATGAGTCGACCAAGTGTATGTTTGAAAATATTCTAATAAATTTCAATATAATAAAAATAATTTCATGATCCAACATAATGAATGAGACGAAAAAAGGAATAGGAGTGCTACTAGTGACATTTTTAAAAAATATATTTGACAAATGGGGGTTGTAGTTTTAAATAGTTATAACTTTTGATTCGTGTGTCAAAATGACTATTATAATATATCAAACGAAAGATTGTATCGATTTCCATAGTCTTGGCTGCCGGCTATAGAAATTCATTACTTGAACTTAAACTCCATCATTTATATTACAAATCGAGGTTTTACTGTTTTTGTCACTTAATTTACATTTTCGGTTTAATTCAATGGAGTTTTAATGAAGATGGATGAGCCGACCAAGTGTATGTTTCAAAACATTCTAATGAATCACAATATAATAAAAATAATTTCATGATCAACCAAAATGAATAAGGTGAAAAAAGGAAGAGGAGTGCAACTTGTCACAGTTTTATACAATATATTTGATAAATCGGGGTTATGCCTTTAAAGAGTCATGACTTTTGACTCGTGTGTCAAAAGGACTATGATAATATATCAAACCGAAGTTCGTATCTATTTCCATAATTTTGGCTGGACTGGCTATAAAAATTCATTACTTGAACCTAAACTCCATCATTTACATCACATATGGAGGGTTTAAATTTTTTGTAACTTATTTTACATTTTCGGTTTTATTCAATAGAGTTGTAATGATGATGGATGAGTCGACTAAGTGTATGTTTCAAAACATTCTAATGAATCATAATATAATAAAAATAATTTCATGATAAACCAAAATGAATGAGAAGAAAATAGGAAAAGGAGTGCTACTCGTCACAGTTTTAAACAATATATTTGATAAATCGGGGTTATGCCTTTAAAGAGTCATAACTTTTGACTCGTCTGTCAAAAGGACTATTATAATATATCTAACGGAAGCTCGTATCTATTTCCATAATTTTGGCTGGAGTGGCTATAAAAATTTATTTCTTGAACCTAAACTCTATCATTTACATCACATATGGGTTTAAATTTTTAGTCACTTATTTTACATTTTCAGTTTTATTCAATAGAGTTGTAATGAGGATGGATGAGTCGACCAAGTGTATGTTTGAAAATATTCTAATAAATTTCAATATAATAAAAATAATTTCATGATCCAACATAATGAATGAGAGGAAAAAAGGAATAGGAGTGCTACTGGTGACATTTTAAAAAAATATATTTGACAAATGGGGGTTGTAGTTTTAAATAGTTATAACTTTTGATTCGTGTGTCAAAATGACTATTATAATATATCAAACGAAAGATTGTATCGATTTCCATAGTCTTGGCTGCCGGCTATAGAAATTCATTACTTGAACTTAAACTCCATCATTTATATTACAAATCGAGGTTTTACTGTTTTTGTCACTTAATTTACATTTTCGGTTTAATTCAATGGAGTTTTAATGAAGATGGATGAACCGACCAAGTGTATGTTTCAAAACATTCTAACGAATCACAATATAATAAAAATAATTTCATGATCAACCAAAATGAATAAGGTGAAAAAAGGAAGAGGAGTGCAACTTGTCACAGTTTTATACAATATATTTAATAAATCGGGGTTATGCCTTTAAAGAGTCATGACTTTTGACTCGTGTGTCAAAAGGACTATGATAATATATCAAACCGAAGTTCGTATCTATTTCCATAATTTTGGCTGGACTGGCTATAAAACTCCATTACTTGAACCTAAACTCCATCATTTACATCACATATGGAGGGTTTAAATTTTTTGTAACTTATTTTACATTTTCGGTTTTATTCAATAGAGTTGTAATGATGATGGATGAGTCGACTAAGTGTATGTTTCAAAACATTCTAATGAATCATAATATAATAAAAATAATTTCATGATAAACCAAAATGAATGAGAAGAAAATAGGAAAAGGAGTGCTACTCGTCACAGTTTTAAACAATATATTTGATAAATCGGGGTTATGCCTTTAAAGAGTCATAACTTTTGACTCGTCTGTCAAAAGGACTATTATAATATATCTAACGGAAGCTCGTATCTATTTTCATAATTTTGGCTAGACTGGCTATAAAAATTCATAACTTGAACCTAAACTCCATCATTTACATCACATATAGAGGGTTTAAATTTTTAGTCACTTATTTTACATTTTCAGTTTTATTCAATAGAGTTGTAATGAGGATGGATGAGTCGACCAAGTGTATGTTTCAAAATATTCTAATAAATTTCAATATAATAAAAATAATTTCATTATCCAACATAATGAATGAGACGAAAAAAGGAATAGGAGTGCTACTCGTGACATTTTTAAAAAATATATTTGATAAATGGGAGTTGTAGTTTTAAATAGTCATAACTTTTGATCCGTGTGTAAAAATGACTATTATAAAATATCAAACGGAAGATCGTATCGATTTCCATAGTCTTGGCTGGACCGGCAATAGAAATTGATTACTTGAACTTAAACTCCATCATTTACATTACAAATCGAGGTTTTACTGTTTTTGTCACTTATTTTACATTTTCGGTATTATTCAGTAGAGTGGTAATGAAGATGGATGAGTGGACCAAGTGTATGTTTCAAAACATTCTAATGAATCACAATATAATAAAAATAATTTCATGATCCACCAAAATGAATGAGAAGAAAATAGGAAAAGGAGTGCTACTCGTCATAGTTTTAAACAATATATTTGATAAATCGGGGTTATGCCTTTAAAGAGTCATAACTTTTGACTCGTGTGTCAAAAGGACTATTATAATATATCAAACGGAAGCTCGTATCTATTTCCATAATTTTGGCTGGACTGGTTATAAAAATTCATTACTTGAACCTAAACTCCATCATTTACGTCACATATGGAGGGTTTAAATTTTTTGTCACTTATTTTACATTTTCGGTTTTATTCCATAGAGTTGTAATGAGGATGGATGAGTCGACCAAGTGTATGTTTGAAAATATTCTACTAAATTTTAATATAATAAAAATAATTTCATGATCCAACATAATGAATGAGAGGAAAAAAGGAATAGGAGTGCTACTGGTGACATTTTTAAAAAATATATTTGATAAATGGGAGTTGTAGTTTTAAATAGTCATAACTTTTGATTCGTGTTTCAAAATGACTATTATAAAATATCAAACGGAAGATCGTATCGATTTCCATAGTCTTGGCTGAACCGGCTATAGAAATTGATTACTCTAACTTAAACTCCATCATTTACATTACAAATCGAGGCTTTACTGTTTTTGTAACTTATTTTACATTTTCGGTATTATTCAATAGAGTGGTAATGAAGATAGATGAGCCGACTAAGTGTATGTTTCAAAACATTCTAATGAATCACAATATAATAAAAATAATTTCATGATCAACCAAAATGAATGAGAAGAAAAAAGGAAAAGGAGTGCTACTCGTCACAGTTTTAAACAATATTTTTGATAAATCGGGTTATGCCTTTATAGAGTCATAACTTTTGACTCGTGTGTCAAAAGGACTATTATAATATATCAAACGGAAGCTCGTATCTATTTCCATAATTTTGGCTGGACTGGCTACAAAAATTCATTACTTGAACTTAAACTCCATCATTTACATCACATATGGAGGGTTTAAATTTTTTGTCACTTATTTTACATTTTCGGTTTTATTCCATAGAGTTGTAATGAGGATGGATGAGTCGACCAAGTGTATGTTTGAAAATATTCTAATAAATTTCAATATAATAAAAATAATTTCATGATCCAAGATAATGAATGAGACGAAAAAAGGAATAGAAGTGCTACTGGTGACATTTAAAAAAAATATATTTGATAAATGTGAGTTGTAGTTTTAAATAGTCATAACTTTTAATTCGTGTGTCAAAATGACTATTATAATATATCAAACGCCAGATCGTATCGATTTCCATAGTCTTGGCTGGACCGGCTATAGAAATTAATTACTTGAACTTAAACTCCATCATTTACATTACAAATCAAGGTTTTACTGTTTTTGTCATTTATTTTACATTTTCGGTATTATTAAATTGAGTGGTAATGAAGATGGATGAGCCGACCAAGTGTATGTTTCAAAATATCCTCATGAATCACAATATAATAAAAATAATTTCATGATCAACAAAAATGAAGGAGAAGAAAAAAGGAAGAGGAACGCTACTCGTCAAAGTTTTAAACAATATATTTGATAAATCGGGGTTATGCCTTTAAAGAGTCATCACTTTTGACTCGTGTTTCAAAAGGACTATTATAATATATCAAACGGAAGCTCGTATCTATTTCCATAATTTTGGCTAGACCGGCTATAAAAATTCATTACTTGAAACTAAACTCCATCATTTACATCACATATGGAAGGTTTAAATTTTTTGTCACTTATTTTATATTTTCGGTTTTATTCAATAGAGTTGTAATGAAGATGGATGAGTCCACCAAGTGTAAGTTTCAAAATATTCTAATAAATTTCAATATAATAAAAATAATTTCATGATCCAACATAATGTTTGAGAGGAAAAAAGGAATAGGAGTGCTACTGGTGACATTTTTAAAAAATATATTTGATAAATGGGAGTAGTAGTTTTAAATAGTCATCACTTTTGATTCATGTGTCAAAATGACTATTATTATATATCAAACGGAAGATCGTATCGATTTCCATAGTCTTGGCTGGACCGGCTATTGAAATTCATTACTTGAACTTAAACTCCATCATTTATATTTCAAATCGAGGTTTTACTGTTTTTGTCACTTAATTTACATTTTCGATTTAATTCAATAGAGTTGTAATGAAGATGGATGAGCTGACCAAGTGTATGTTTCAAAACATTCTAATGAATCACAATATAATAAAAATAATTTCATGATCAACCAAAATGAATGAGAAGAAAATAGGAAAAGGAGTGCTACTCGTCACAGTTTTAAACAATATATTTGATAAATCGGGGTTATGCCTTTATAGAGTCATAACTTTTGACTCGTGTGTCAAAAGGACTATTATAATATATCAAACCGAAGCTCGTATCTATTTTCATAATTTTGGCTAGACTGGCTATAAAAATTCATTACTTGAACCTAAATTCCATCATTTACATCACATATGGAGGGTTTAAATTTTTTGTCACTTATTTTACATTTTCGGTTTTATTGAATAGAGTTGTAATGAGGATGGATGAGTCGACCAAGTGTATGTTTGAAAATATTCTAATAAATTTCAATATAATAAAAATAATTTCATGATCCAACATAATGAATGAGACGAAAAAAGGAATAGGAGTGCTACTGGTGACATTTAAAAAAAATATATTTGATAAATGTGAGTTGTAGTTTTAAATAGTCATAACTTTTAATTCGTGTGTCAAAATGACTATTATAATATATCAAACGGCAGATCGTATCGATTTCCATAGTCTTGGCTGGACCGGCTATAGAAATTGATTACTTGAACTTAAACTCCATCATTTACATTACAAATCAAGGTTTTACTGTTTTTGTCATTTATTTTACATTTTCGGTATTATTCAATAGAGTGGTAATGAAGATGGATGAGCCGACCAAGTGTATGTTTCAAAACATTCTAATGAATCACAATATAATAAAAATAATTTCATGATCAACCAAAATGAATGAGAAGAAAATAGGAAAAGGAGTTCTACTCGTCACAGTTTTAAACAATATATTTGATAAATCGGGGTTATGCCTTTATGGAGTCCTAACTTTTGATTCGTGTGTCAAAATGACTATAATAATTTATCAAATGGAAGATCGTATCTATTTCCATTGTCTTGGCTGGACTGCCTATAGAAATTCATTACTTGAACTTAAACTCCATCATTTACATTACAAATCGGGGTTTTACTATTTTTGTCATTTATTTTACATTTTCGGTATTATTCAATAGAGTGGTAATGAAGATGGATGAGCCGACCAAGTGTATGTTTCAAAATATCCTAATGAATCACAATATAATAAAAATAATTTCATGATCAACCAAAATGAATGAGAAGAAAATAGGAAAAGGAGTGCTACTCGTCACAGTTTTAAACAATATATTTGATAAATCGGGGTTATGCCTTTATGGAGTCATAACTTTTGATTCGTGTGTCGAAATGACTATTATAATATATCAAATGGAAGATAGTATCGATTTCCATAGTCTTGCCTGGACCGGCTATAGAAATTTATTACTTGAACTTAAACTCCATTATTTACATTACAAATCTAGGTTTTAATGTTTTTGTCACTTATTTTACATTTTCGGTTTTATTCAATAGAGTGGTAATGAAGATGGATGAGCCGACCAAGTGTATGTTTCAAAATATCCTGATGAATCACAATATAATAAAATAATTTCATGATCAACAAAAATGAAGGAGAAGAAAAAAGGAAAAGGAACGCTACTCGCCACAGTTTTAAACAATATATTTGATAAATCGGGGTTATGCCTTTAAAGAGTCATAACTTTTGACTCGTCTGTCAAAAGGACTATTATAATATATCAAACGGAAGCTCGTATCTATTTCCATAATTTTGGCTGGACCGGCTATAAAAATTCATTACTTGAACCTAAACTCCATCATTTACATCACATATGGAGGGTTTAAATTTTTTCTCACTTATTTTACATTTTCGGTTTTATTGAATAGAGTTATAATGAGGACGGATGAGTCGACCAAGTGTATGTTTGAAAATATTCTGATAAATTTCAATATAATAAAAATAATTTCATGATCCAACATAATGAATGAGACGAAAAAAGGAATAGGAGTGCTACTGGTGACATTTAAAAAAAATATATTTGATAAATGTGAGTTGTAGTTTTAAATAGTCATAACTTTTAATTCGTGTGTCAAAATGACTATTATAATATATCAAACGGCAGATCGTATCGATTTCCATAGTCTTGGCTGGACCGGCTATAGAAATTGATTACTTGAACTTAAACTCCATCATTTACATTACAAATCAAGGTTTTACTGTTTTTGTCATTTATTTTACATTTTCGGTATTATTCAATAGAGTGGTAATGAATATGGATGAGCCGACCAAGTGTATGTTTCAAAACATTCTAATGAATCACAATATAATAAAAATAATTTCATGATCAACCAAAATGAATGAGAAGAAAATAGGAAAAGGAGTTCTACTCGTCACAGTTTTAAACAATATATTTGATAAATCGGGGTTATGCCTTTATGGAGTCCTAACTTTTGATTCGTGTGTCAAAATGACTATAATAATTTATCAAATGGAAGATCGTATCGATTTCCATTGTCTTGGCTGGACTGGCTATAGAAATTCATTACTTGAACTTAAACTCCATCATTTACATTACAAATCGGGGTTTTACTATTTTTGTCATTTATTTTACATTTTCGGTATTATTCAATAGAGTGGTAATGAAGATGGATGAGCCGACCAAGTGTATTTTCAAAATATCCTAATGAATCACAATATAATAAAAATAATTTCATGATCAACCAAAATGAATGAGAAGAAAATAGGAAAAGGAGTGCTACTCGTCACAGTTTTAAACAATATATTTGATAAATCGGGGTTATGCCTTTATGGAGTCATAACTTTTGATTCGTGTGTCGAAATGACTATTATAATATATCAAATGGAAGATAGTATCGATTTCCATAGTCTTGCATGGACCGGCTATAGAAATTTATTACTTGAACTTAAACTCCATTATTTACATTACAAATCTAGGTTTTAATGTTTTTGTCACTTATTTTACATTTTCGGTTTTATTCAATAGAGTGGTAATGAAGATGGATGAGCCGATCAAGTGTATGTTTCAAAATATCCTGATGAATCACAATATAATAAAATAATTTCATGATCAACAAAAATGAAGGAGAAGAAAAAAGGAAAAGGAACGCTACTCGCCACAGTTTTAAACAATATATTTGATAAATCGGGGTTATGCCTTTAAAGAGTCATAACTTTTGACTCGTCTGTCAAAAGGACTATTATAATATATCAAACGGAAGCTCGTATCTATTTCCATAATTTTGGCTGGACCGGCTATAAAAATTCATTACTTGAACCTAAACTCCATCATTTACATCACATATGGAGGGTTTAAATTTTTTGTCACTTATTTTACATTTTCGGTTTTATTGAATAGAGTTGTAATGAGGATGGATGAGTCGACCAAGTGTATGTTTGAAAATATTCTAATAAATTTCAATATAATAAAAATAATTTCATGATCCAACATAATGAATGAGACGAAAAAAGGAATAGGAGTGCTACTGGTGACATTTAAAAAAAATATATTTGATAAATGTGAGTTGTAGTTTTAAATAGTCATAACTTTTAATTCGTGTGTCAAAATGACTATTATAATATATCAAACGGCAGATCGTATCGATTTCCATAGTCTTGGCTGGACCGGCTATAGAAATTGATTACTTGAACTTAAACTCCATCATTTACATTACAAATCAAGGTTTTACTGTTTTTGTCATTTATTTTACATTTTCGGTATTATTCAATAGAGTGGTAATGAAGATGGATAAGCCGACCAAGTGTATGTTTCAAAACATTCTAATGAATCACAATATAATAAAAATAATTTCATGATCAACCAAAATGAATGAGAAGAAAATAGGAAAAGGAGTGCTACTCGTCACAGTTTTAAACAATAAATTTATAAATCAGGGTTATGCCTTTATGGAGTCCTAACTTTTGATTCGTGTGTCAAAATGACTATAATAATTTATCAAACGGAAGATCGTATCGATTTCCATTGTCTTGGCTGGACTGGCTATAGAAATTCATTACTTGAACTTAAACTCCATCATTTACATTACAAATCGAGGTTTTACTATTTTTGTCATTTATTTTACATTTTCGGTATTATTCAATAGAGTGGTAATGAAGATTGATGAGCCGACCAAGTGTATGTTTCAAAATATCCTAATGAATCACAATATAATAAATATAATTTCATGATCAACCAAAATGAATGAGAAGAAAATAGGAAAAGGAGTGCTACTCGTCACAGTTTTAAACAATATATTTGATAAATCGAGGTTATGCCTTTATGGAGTCATAACTTTTGATTCGTGTGTCGAAATGACTATTATAATATATCAAATGGAAGATAGTATCGATTTCCATAGTCTTGCCTGGACCGGATATAGAAATTCATTACTTGAACTTAAACTCCATTATTTACATTACAAATCTAGGTTTTAATGTTTTTGTCACTTATTTTACATTTTCGGTTTTATTCAATAGAGTTGTAATGAAGATGGATGAGCCGACCAAGTGTATGTTTCAAAATATCCTAATGAATCACAATATAATAAAATAATTTCATGATCAACAAAAATGAAGGAGAAGAAAAAAGGAAAAGGAACGCTACTCGTCACAGTTTTAAACAATATATTTGATAAATCGGGGTTATGCCTTTAAAGAGTCATAACTTTTGACTCGTCTGTCAAAAGGACTATTATAATATATCAAACGGAAGCTCGTATCTATTTCCATAATTTTGGCTGGACTGGTTATAAAAATTCATTACTTGAACCTAAACTCCATCATTTACGTCACATATGGAGGGTTTAAATTTTTTGTCACTTATTTTACATTTTCGGTTTTATTCCATAGAGTTGTAATGAGGATGGATGAGTCGACCAAGTGTATGTTTGAAATTATTCTACTAAATTTTAATATAATAAAAATAATTTCATGATCCAACATAATGAATGAGAGGAAAAAAGGAATAGGAGTGCTACTGGTGACATTTTTAAAAAATATATTTGATAAATGGGAGTTGTAGTTTTAAATAGTCATAACTTTTGATTCTTGTGTCAAAATGACTATTATAATATATCAAACGGAAGATCGTATCGATTTCCATAGTCTTGGCTGAACCGGCTATAGAAATTGATTACTTGAACTTAAACTCCATCATTTACATTACAAATCGAGGTTTTACTGTTTTTGTAACTTATTTTACATTTTCGGTATTATTCAATAGAGTGGTAATGAAGATGGATGAGCCGACCAAGTATATGTTTCAAAACATTCTAATGAATCACAATATAATAAAAATAATTTCATGAACAACCAAAATGAATGAGAAGAAAAAAGGAAAAGGAGTGCTACTCGTCACAGTTTTAAACAATATATTTGATAAATCGGGGTTATGCCTTTATAGAGTCATGACTTTTGACTCGTGTGTCAAAACGACTATTATAATATATCAAACCGAAGCTCGTATCTATTTCCATAATTTTGGCTGGACTGGCTACAAAAATTCATTACTTGAACCTGAACTCCATCATTTACATCACATATGGACGGTTTAAATTTTTTGTCACTTATTTTACATTTTCGGTTTAATTCAATAGAGTTGTAATGAAGATGGATGAGTCGACCAAGTGTATGTTTCAAAATATTCTAATAAATTTCAATATAATAAAAATAATTTCATGAACCAACATAATGAATGAGACGAAAAAAGGAATAGGAGTGCTACTGGTGACATTTTAAAAAAATATATTTGATAAATGGGGGTTGAAGTTTTAAATAGTTATAACTTTGATTCGTGTGTCGAAATGACTATTATAATATATCAAACGAAAGATCGTTTCGATTTCCATAGTCTTGGCTGGACCGGCTATAGAAATTGATTACTTGAACTTAAACTCCATCATTTACATTACAAATCGAGGTTTTACTGTTTTTGTCACTTATTTTACATTTTCGCTTTTATTCAATAGAGTGGTAATGAAGATGGATGAGCCGACCAAAGGTATGTTTCAAAACATTCAAATGAATCACAATATAATAAAAATAATTTCATGATCAACCAAAATGAATGAGAAGAAAATAGGAAAAGGAGTGCTACTCGTCACAGTTTTAAACAAGATATTTGATAAATCGGGTTATGCCTTTAAAGAGTCATGACTTTTGACTCGTGTGTCAAAAGGACTATGATAATATATCAAACCGAAGTTCGTATCTATTTCCATAATTTTGGCTGGACTGGCTATAAAACTCCATTACTTGAACCTAAACTCCATCATTTACATCACATATGGAGGGTTTAAATTTTTTGTAACTTATTTTACATTTTCGGTTTTATTCAATAGAGTTGTAATGATGATGGATGAGTCGACTAAGTGTATGTTTGAAAATATTCTAATAAATTTCAATATAATAAAAATAATTTCATGATCCAACATAATAATTGAGAGAAAAAAAGGAATAGGAGTGCTACTGGTGACATTTTTAAAAAATATATTTGATAAATGGGAGTTGTAGTTTTAAATAGTATTAACTTTTGATTCGTGTGTCAAAATGACTATTATAAAATATCAAAAGGAAGATCGTATCAATTTCTATAGTCTTGGCTGGACCGGCTATAGAAATTGATTACTTGAACTTAAACTCCATCATTTACATTACAAATCGAGGTTTTACTGTTTTTGTCACTTATTTTACATTTTCGGTATTATTTAATAGAGTGGTAATGGAGATGGATGAGCCGACCAAGTGTATGATTCAAAACATTCTAATGAATCACAATATAATAAAAAAAATTCATGATCAACCAAAATGAATGAGAAGAAAAAAGGAAAATGAGTGCTACTCGTCACAGTTTTAAACAATATATTTGATAAATCGGGGTTATGCCTTTAAAGAGTCATAACTTTTGACTCGTGTGTCAAAACGACTATTATAATATATCAAACCGAAGCTCGTATCTATTTCCATAATTTTGGCTGGACTGGCTATAAAAATTCAATACTTGAACCTAAACTTCATCATTTACATCACATATGGAGGGTTTAAATTTTTTGTAACTTATTTTACATTTTCGGTTTTATTCAATAGAGTTGTAATGATGATGGATGAGTCGACGAAGTGTATGTTTTAAAATATTCTAATAAATTTCAATATAATAAAAATAATTTCATGATCCAACATAATGAATGAGAGGAAAAAAGGAATAGGAGTGCTACTGGTGACATTTTTAAAAAATATATTTGATAAATGGGAGTTGTAGTTTTAAATAGTCATAACTTTTGATTCGTGTGTCAAAATGACTATTATAAAATATCAAACGGAAGATAGTATCGATTTCCATAGTCTTGGCTGAACCGGCTATAGAAATTGATTACTTGAACTTAAACTCCATCATTTACATTACAAATCGAGGTTTTACTGTTTTTGTCACTTATTTTACATTTTCGGTTTTATTCAATAGAGTGGTAATGAAGATGGATGAGCCGACCAAGTGTATGTTTCAAAACATTCTAATGAATCATAATATAATAAAAAAAAATTCATGATAAACCAAAATGAATGAGATGAAAATAAAAAAAGGAGTGCTACTCGTCACAGTTTTAAACAATATATTTGATAAATCGGGGTTATGCCTTTAAAGAGTCGTAACTTTTGACTCGTGTGTCAAAAGGACTATTATAATATATCAAACGGAAGCTCGTATCTATTTCCATAATTTTGGCTGGACTGGTTATAAAAATTCATTACTTGAACCTAAACTCCATCATTTACGTCACATATGGAGGGTTTAAATTTTTTGTCACTTATTTTACATTTTCGGTTTTATTCAATAGAGTTCTACTGAAGTTATATGAGTCAACCAAGTATATGTTTCAAAATATTCTAATAAATTTCAATATAATAAAAATAATTTCATGATCCAACATAATGAATGAGAGGAAAAAAGGAATAGGAGTGCTACTGGTGACATTTTTAAAAAATATATTTGATAAATCAGAGTTGTAGTTTTAAATAGTCATAACTTTTGATTCGTGTGTCAAAATGACTATTATAATATATCAAAGGGAAGATCGAATCGATTTCCATAGTCTTGGCTGGACCGGCTATAGAAATTCATTACTTGAACTTAAACTCCATCCTTTACATTACAAATCGAGGTTTTACTGTTTTTGTCACTTATTTTAAATTTTCGGTTTTATTCAATAGAGTGGTAATGAAGATGGATGAGCCGACCAAGTGTATGTTTCAAAACATTCTAATGAATCACAATATAATAAAAATAATTTCATGGTCAACCAAAATGAATGTGAAGAAAATAGGAAAAGGAGTGCTACTCGTCACAGTTTTAAACAATATATTTGATAAATCGGGGTTATGCCTTTAAAGAGTCATAACTTTTGACTCGTGTGTCAAAACGACTATTATAATATGTCAAACTGAAGCTCGTATCTATTTCCATAATTTTGGCTGGACTGGGTATAAAAATTCAATACTTGAACCTAAACTCCATCATTTACATCACATATGGAGGGTTTAAATTTTTTGTAACTTATTTTACATTTTCGGTTTTATTCAATAGAGTTGTAATGATGATGGATGAGTCGACTAAGTGTATGTTTTAAAATATTCTAATAAATTTCAATATAATAAAAATAATTTCATGATCCAACATAATGAATGAGAGGAAAAAAGGAATAGGAGTGCTACTGGTGACATTTTAAAAAAATATATTTGATAAATCAGAGTTGTAGTTTTAAATAGTCATAACTTTTGATTCGTGTGTCAAAATGAGTATTATAATATATCAAACGGAAGATCGAATCGATTTCCATAGTCTTGGCTGGACCGGCTATAGAAGTTGATTACTTGAACTTAAACTCCATCATTTACATTACAAATCGAGGTTTTACTGTTTTTGTCACTTATTTTAAATTTTCGGTTTTATTCAATAGAGTGGTAATGAAGATGGATGAGCCGACCAAGTGTATGTTTCAAAACATTCTAATCAATCACAATATAATAAAAATAATTTCATGATCAACCAAAATGAATGAGAAGAAAATAGGAAAAGGAGTGCTACTCGTCACAGTTTTAAACAATATATTTGATAAATCGGGGTTATGCCTTTAAAGAGTCATAACTTTTGACTCGTGTGTCAAAACGACTATTATAATATATCAAACCGAAGCTCGTATCTATTTCCATAATTTTGGCTGGACTGGCTATAAAAATTCAATACTTGAACCTAAACTCCATCATTTACATCACATATGGAGGGTTTAAATTTTTTCTAACTTATTTTACATTTTCGGTTTTATTCAATAGAGTTGTAATGATGATGGATGAGTCGACTAAGTGTATGTTTGAAAATATTCTAATAAATTTCAATATAATAAAAATAATTTCATGATCCAACATAATGAATGAGAGGAAAAAAGGAATAGGAGTGCTACTGGTGACATTTTTAAAAAATATATTTGATAAATGGGAGTTGTAGTTTTAAATAGTCATAACTTTTGATTCGTGTGTCAAAATGACTATTATAAAATATCAAACGGAAGATCGTATCGATTTCCATAGTCTTGGCTGAACCGGCTATAGAAATTGATTACTTGAACTTAAACTCCATCATTTACATTACAAATCGAGGTTTTACTGTTTTTGTCACTTATTTTACATTTTCGGTTTTATTCAATAGAGTGGTAATGAAGATGGATGAGCCGACCAAGTGTATGTTTCAAAACATTCTAATGAATCATAATATAATAAAAAAAAATTCATGATAAACCAAAATGAATGAGATGAAAATAGGAAAAGGAGTGCTACTCGTCACAGTTTTAAACAATATATTTGATAAATCGGGGTTATGCCTTTAAAGAGTTATAACTTTTGACTCGTGTGTCAAAACGACTATTATAATATATCAAACCGAAGCTCGTATCTATTTCCATAATTTTGGCTGGACTGGCTATAAAAATTCAATACTTGAACCTAAACTCCATCATTTACATCACATATGGAGGGTTTAAATTTTTTGTAACTTATTTTACATTTTCGGTTTTATTCAATAGAGTTGTAATGATGATGGATGAGTCGACTAAGTGTATGTTTTAAAATATTCTAATAAATTTCAATATAATAAAAATAATTTCATGATCCAACATAATGAATGAGAGGAAAAAAGGAATAGGAGTGCTACTGGTGACATTTTAAAAAAATATATTTGATAAATCAGAGTTGTAGTTTTAAATAGTCATAACTTTTGATTCGTGTGTCAAAATGACTATTATAATATATCAAACGGAAGATCGAATCGATTTCCATAGTCTTGGCTGGACCGGCTATAGAAGTTGATTACTTGAACTTAAACTCCATCATTTACATTACAAATCGAGGTTTTATTGTTTTTGTCACTTATTTTAAATTTTCGGTTTTATTCAATAGAGTGGTAATTAAGATGGATGAGCCGACCAAGTGTATGTTTCAAAACATTCTAATGAATCACAATATAATAAAAATAATTTCATGATCAACCAAAATGAATGAGAAGAAAATAGGAAAAGGAGTGCTACTCGTCACAGTTTTAAACAATATATTTGATAAATCGGGGTTATGCCTTTAAAGAGTCATAACTTTTGACTCGTGTGTTAAAACGACTATTATAATATATCAAACCGAAGCTCGTATCTATTTCCATAATTTTGGCTGGACTGGCTATAAAAATTCAATACTTGAACCTAAACTCCATCATTTACATCACATATGGAGGGTTTAAATTTTTTGTAACTTATTTTACATTTTCGGTTTTATTCAATAGAGTTGTAATGATGATGGATGAGTCGACCAAGTGTATGTTTGAAAATATTCTAATAAATTTCAATATAATAAAAATAATTTCATGATCCAACATAATGAATGAGACGAAAAAAGGAATAGGAGTGCTACTGGTGACATTTAAAAAAAATATATTTGATAAATGTGAGTTGCAGTTTTAAATAGTCATAACTTTTAATTCGTGTGTCAAAATGACTATTATAATATATCAAACGGAAGATCGAATCGATTTCCATAGTCTTGGCTAGACCGGCTATAGAAATTGATTACTTGAACTTAAACTCCATCATTTACATTACAAATCGAGGTTTTACTGTTTTTGTCACTTATTTTAAATTTTCGGTTTTATTCAATAGAGTGGTAATGAAGATGGATGAGCCGACCAAGTGTATGTTTCAAAACATTCTAATGAATCACAATATAATAAAAATAATTTCATGATCAACCAAAATGAATGAGAAGAAAATAGGAAAAGGAGTGCTACTCGTCACAGTTTTAAACAATATATTTGATAAATCGGGGTTATGCCTTTAAAGAGTCATAACTTTTGACTCGTGTGTCAAAACGACTATTATAATATATCAAACCGAAGCTCGTATCTATTTCCATAATTTTGGCTGGACTGGCTATAAAAATTCAATACTTGAACCTAAATTCCATCATTTACATCACATATGGAGGGTTTAAATTTTTTGTAACTTATTTTACATTTTCGGTTTTATTCAATAGAGTTGTAATGATGATGGATGAGTCGACTAAGTGTATGTTTGAAAATATTCTAATAAATTTCAATATAATAAAAATAATTTCATGATCCAACATAATGAATGAGAGGAAAAAAGGAATAGGAGTGCTACTGGTGACATTTTTAAAAAATATATTTGATAAATCAGAGTTGTAGTTTTAAATAGTCATAACTTTTGATTCGTGTGTCAAAATGACTATTATAATATATCAAACAGAAGATCGAATCGATTTCCATAGTCTTGGCTGGACCGGCTATAGAAATTGATTACTTGAACTTAAACTCCATCATTTACATTACAAATCGAGGTTTTACTGTTTTTGTCACTTATTTTAAATTTTCGGTTTTATTCAATAGAGTGGTAAAGAAGATGGATGAGCCGACCAAGTGTATGTTTCAAAACATTCTAATGAATCACAATATAATAAAAATAATTTCATGATCAACCAAAATGAATGAGAAGAAAATAGGAAAAGGAGTGCTACTCGTCACAGTTTTAAACAATATATTTGATAAATCGGGGTTATGCCTTTAAAGAGTCATAACTTTTGACTCGTGTGTCAAAACGACTATTATAATATATCAAACCGAAGCTCGTATCTATTTCCATAATTTTGGCTGGACTGGCTATAAAAATTCAATAATTGAACCTAAATTCCATCATTTACATCACATATGGAGGGTTTAAATTTTTTGTAACTTATTTTACATTTTCGGTTTTATTCAATAGAGTTGTAATGATGATGGATGAGTCGACTAAGTGTATGTTTGAAAATATTCTAATAAATTTCAATATAATAAAAATAATTTCATGATCCAACATAATGAATGAGAGGAAAAAAGGAATAGGAGTGCTACTGGTGACATTTTTAAAAAATATATTTGATAAATGGGAGTTGTAGTTTTAAATAGTCATAACTTTTGATTCGTGTGTCAAAATGACTATTATAAAATATCAAACGGAAGATCGTATTGATTTCCATAGTCTTGGCTGGGAGGCTATAGAAATTGATTACTTGAACTTAAACTCCATCATTTAGATTACAAATCGAGGTTTTACTGTTTTTGTCACTTATTTTACATTTTCGGTTTTATTCAATAGAGTGGTAATGAAGATGGATGAGCCGACCAAGTGTATGTTTCAAAACATTCTAATGAATCATAATATAATAAAAAAAAATTCATGATAAACCAAAATGAATGAGATGAAAATAGGAAAAGGAGTGCTACTCGTCACAGTTTTAAACAATATATTTGATAAATCGGGGTTATGGCTTTAAAGAGTCATAACTTTTGACTCGTGTGTCAAAAGGACTATTATAATATATCAAACGGAAGCTCGTATCTATTTCCATAATTTTGGCTGGACTGGCTATAAAAATTCAATACTTGAACCTAAACTCGATCATTTACATCACATATGGAGGGTTTAAATTTTTTGTCACTTATTTTACATTTTCGGTTTTATTCAATAGAGTTGTAATGATGATGGATGAGTCGACTAAGTGTATGTTTGAAAATATTCTAATAAATTTCAATATAATAAAAATAATTTCATGATCCAACATAATGAATGAGAGGAAAAAAGGAATAGGAGTGCTACTGGTGACATTTTTAAAAAATATATTTGATAAATGGGAGTTGTAGTTTTAAATAGTCATAACTTTTGATTCGTGTGTCAAAATGACTATTATAAAATATCAAAGGAAGATCGTATCGATTTCCATAGTCTTGGCTGGACCGGCTATAGAAATTGATTACTTGAACTTAAACTCCATCATTTACATTACAAATCGAGGTTTTACTGTTTTTGTCACTTATTTTACATTTTCGGTATTATTCAATAGAGTGGTAATGGAGATGGATGAGCCGACCAAGTGTATGTTTCAAAACATTCTAATGAATCACAATATAATAAAAAAATTTCATGATCAACCAAAATGAATGAGAAGAAAAAAGGAAAAGGAGTGCTACTCGTCACAGTTTTAAACAATATATTTGATAAATCGGGGTTATGCCTTTAAAGAGTCATAACTTTTGACTCGTGTGTCAAAAGGACTATTATAATATATCAAACGGAAGCTCGTATCTATTTCCATAATTTTGGTTGGACTGGTTATAAAAATTCATTACTTGAACCTAAACTCCATCATTTACGTCACATATGGAGGGTTTAAATTTTTTGTCACTAATTTTACATTTTCGGTTTTATTCAATAGAGTTGTAATGAGGATGGATGAGTCGACCAAGTGTATGTTTGAAAATATTCTACTAAATTTTAATATAATAAAAATAATTTCAGGATCCAACATAATGAATGAGAGGAAAAAAGGAATAGGAGTGCTACTGGTGACATTTTTAAAAAATATATTTGATAAATGGGAGTTGTAGTTTTAAATAGTTATAACTTTTGATTAGTGTGTCAAAATGACTATTATAATATATCAAACGGAAGATCGTATCGATTTCCATAGTCTTGGCTGGACCGGCTATAGAAATTGATTACTTGAACTTAAACTCCATCATTTACATTACAAATCGAGGTTTTACTGTTTTTGTCACTTATTTTACATTTTCGATTTTTTTCAATAGAGTGGTAATAAATATGGATGAGCCGACCAAGTGTATGTTTCAAAACATTCTAATGAATCACAATATAATAAAAAAATTTCATGATCAACCAAAATGAATGAGAAGAAAAAAGGAAAAGGAGTGCTACTCGTCACAGTTTTAAACAATATATTTGATAAATCGGGGTTATGCCTTTAAAGAGTCATAACTTTTGACTCGTGTGTCAAAAGGACTATTATAATATATCAAACGGAAGCTCGTATCTATTTC
The DNA here is from genome assembly GCA_037013495.1 of Hippophae tibetana. Lineage (NCBI taxonomy): Eukaryota > Viridiplantae > Streptophyta > Magnoliopsida > Rosales > Elaeagnaceae > Hippophae > Hippophae tibetana. The sequence goes on along the minus strand of JAZDXN010000027.1, from coordinate 2,504,463 downwards.
CATAATTTTGGATGGACTGGTTATAAAAATTCATTACTTGAACCTAAACTCCATCATTTACGTCACATATGGAGGGTTTAAATTTTTTGTCACTTATTTTACATTTTCGGTTTTATTCAATAGAGCTGTAATGAAGATGGATGAGTCGACTAAGTGTATGTTTGAAAATATTCTAATAAATTTCAATATAATAAAAATAATTTCATGATCCAACATAATGAATGAGACGAAAAATGGAATAGGAGTGCTACTGGTGACATTTTTAAAAAATATATTTGATAAATGGGAGTTGTAGTTTTAAATCGTCATAACTTTTGATTCATGTGTCAAAATGACTATTATAAAATATCAAACGGAAGATCGTATCGATTTCCATAGTCTTGGCTGGACCGGCTATAGAAATTGATTACTTGAACTTAAACTCCATCATTTACATTACAAATCTGAGGTTTTACTGTTTTTGTCACTTATTTTACATTTTCGGTATTATTCAATAGAGTGGTAATGGAGATGGATTAGCCGACCAAATGTATGTTTCAAAACATTCTAATGAATCACAATATAATAAAAAAATTTCATGATCAACCAAAATGAATGAGAAGAAAAAAGGAAAAGGAGTGCTACTCGTCACAGTTTTAAACAAGATATTTGATAAATCGGGGTTATGCCTTTAAAGAGTCATAACTTTTGACTCGTGTGTCAAAAGGACTATTATAATATATCAAACGGAAGCTCGTATCTATTTCCATAATTTTGGCTGGACCGGCTATAAAAATTCATTACTTGAACCTAAACTCCATCATTTACGTCACATATGGAGGGTTTAAATTTTTTGTCACTTATTTTACATTTTCGGTTTTATTCAATAGAGTTGTAATGAGGATAGATGAGTCGACCAATTGTATGTTTGAAAATATTCTACTAAATTTTAATATAATAAAAATAATTTCATGATCCAACATAATGAATGAGAGGAAAAAAGGAATAGGAGTGCTACTGGTGACATTTAAAAAAAATATATTTGATAAATGGGAGTTGTAGTTTTAAATAGTTATAACTTTTGATTCGTGTGCCAAAATCACTATTATAATATATCAAACGGAAGATCGTTTCGATTTCCATAGTCTTGGCTGGACCGGCTATAGAAATTGATTACTTGAACTTAAACTCCATCATTAACATTACAAATCGAGGTTTTACGGTTTTTGTCACTTATTTTACATTTTCGGTTTTATTCAATAGAGTGGTAATGAAGATGGATGAGCCGACCAAAGGTATGTTTCAAAACATTCTAATGAATCACAATATAATAAAAATAATTTCATGGTCAACCAAAATGAATGAGAAGAAAATAGGAAAAGGAGTGCTACTCGTCACAGTTTTAAACAATATATTTGATAAATCGGGTTATGACTTTATAGAGTCATAACTTTTGACTCGTGTGTCAAAAGGACTATTATAATATATCAAACGGAAGCTACTATCTATTTCCATAATTTTGGCTGGACTGGCTACAAAAATTCATTACTTGAACCTAAACTCCATCATTTACATCACATATGGAGGGTTTAAATTTTTTGTCACTTATTTTACATTTTCGGTTTAATTCAATAGAGTTGTAATGAAGATGGATGAGTCGACCAAGTGTATGTTTCAAAATATTCTAATAAATTTCAATATAATAAAAATAATTTCCTGAACCAACATAATGAATGAGACGAAAAAAGGAATAGGAGTGCTACTCGTGACATTTAAAAAAAATATATTTGATAAATGGGGGTTGAAGTTTTAAATAGTTATAACTTTGATTCATGTGTCAAAATGACTATTATAATATATCAAACGAAAGATTGTATCGATTTATATAATCTTGGCTGGACCGGCTATAGAAATTCATTACTTGAACTTAAACTCCATCATTTACATTACAAATCAGGTTTTACTGTTTTTGTCACTTATTTTACATTTTCATTTTTATTCAATATAGTGGTAATAAAGATGGATGAGCCGACCAAATGTATGTTTCAAAACATTCTAATGAATCACAATATAATAAAAATAATTTCATGATCAACCAAAATGAATGAGAAGAAAATAGGAAAAGGAGTGCTACTCGTCACAGTTTTAAACAATATATTTGATAAATCGGGGTTATGCCTTTATAGGGTTATAACTTTTGACTCGTGTGTCAAAAGGACTATTATAATATATCAAACCGAAGCTCGTATCTATTTCCATAATTTTGGCTTGACTGGCTATAAAAATTCAATACTTGAACGTAAACTGCATCATTTATATCACATATGGAGGGTTTAAATTTTTTGTCACTTATTTTACATTTTCGGTTTTATTCCATAGAGTTGTAATGAGGATGGATGAGTCGACCAAGTGTATGTTTGAAAATATTCTAATAAATTTCAATATAATAAAAATAATTTCATGATCCAACATAATGAATGAGACGAAAAAAGGAATAGGAGTGCTACTAGTGACATTTAAAAAAAAATATTTGATAAATGTGAGTTGTAGTTTTAAATAGTTATAACGTTTAATTCGTGTGTCAAAATGACTATTATAATATATCAAATGGCAGATCGAATCAATTTCCATAGTAATTTTGGCTTGACTGGCTATAAAAATTCAATACTTGAACGTAAACTGCATCATTTATATCACATATGGAGGGTTTAAATTTTTTGTCACTTATTTTACATTTTCGGTTTTATTCCATAGAGTTGTAATGAGGATGGATGAGTCGACCAAGTGTATGTTTGAAAATATTCTAATAAATTTCAATATAATAAAAATAATTTCATGATCCAACATAATGAATGAGACGAAAAAAGGAATAGGAGTGCTACTAGTGACATTTAAAAAAAAATATTTGATAAATGTGAGTTGTAGTTTTAAATAGTTATAACGTTTAATTCGTGTGTCAAAATGACTATTATAATATATCAAATGGCAGATCGAATCAATTTCCATAGTCTTGGCTGGACCGGCTATAGAAATTGTTTACTTGAACTTAAACTCCATCATTTACATTACAAATCAAGGTTTTACTGTTTTTGTCATTTATTTTACATTTTCGGTATTATTCAATAGAGTGATAATGAAGATGGATGAGCCGACCAAGTGTATGTTTCAAAATATCCTAATGAATCACAATATAATAAAAATAATTTCATAATCAACAAAAATGAAGGAGAAGAAAAAAGGAAGAGGAACGCTACTCGTCACAGTTTTAAACAATATATTTGATAAATCGGGGTTATGCCTTTAAAGAGTCATAACTTTTGACTCGTGTGTCAAAAGGACTATTATAATATATCAAACGGAAGCTCGTATCTATTTCCATAATTTTGGCTAGACCGGCTATAAAAATTCATTACTTGAACCTAAACTCCATCATTTACATCACATATGGAGGGTTTAAAATTTTGTCACTTATTTTACATTTTCGGTTTTATTCAATAGAGTTGTAATGAAGATGGATGAGTCCACCAAGTGTATGTTTCAAAATATTCTAATAAATTTCAATATAATAAAAATAATTTCATGATCCAACATAATGTGTGAGAGGAAAAAAGGAATAGGAGTGCTACTGGTGACATTTTTAAAAAATATATTTGATAAATGGGAGTAGTAGTTTTAAATAGTCATGACTTTTGATTCATGTGTCAAAATGACTATTATAATATATCAAACGGAAGATCGTATCGATTTCCATAGTCTTGGCTGGACCGGCTATAGAAATTCATTACTTGAACTTAAACTCCATCATTTACATTACAAATCGAGGTTTTACTGTTTTTGTCACTTAATTTACATTTTCGATTTAATTCAACAGAGTTGTAATGAAGATGGATGAGATGACCAAGTGTATGTTTCAAAACATTCTAATGAATCACAATATAATAAAAATAATTTCATGATCAACCAAAATGAATGAGAAGAAAATAGGAAAAGGAGTGCTACTCGTCACAGTTTTAAACAATATATTTGATAAATCGGGGTTATGCCTTTATAGAGTCATAACTTTTGACTCGTTTGTCAAAAGGACTATTATAATATATCAAACCGAAGCTCGTATCTATTTTCATAATTTTGGCTAGACTGGCTATAAAAATTCATTACTTGAACCTAAACTCCATCATTTACATCACATATGGAGGGTTTAAATTTTTTGTCACTTATTTTACATTTTCGGTTTTATTCAATAGAGTTGTAATGAGGATGGATGAGTCGACCAAGTGTATGTTTGAAAATATTCTAATAAATTTCAATATAATAAAAATAATTTCATGATCCAACATAATGAATGAGACGAAAAAAGGAATAGGAGTGCTACTGGTGACATTTTAAAAAAATATATTTGATAAATGTGAGTTGTAGTTTTAAATAGTCATAACTTTTAATTCGTGTGTCAAAATGACTATTATAATATATCAAACGGCAGATCGTATCGATTTCCATAGTCTTGGCTGGACCGGCTATAGAAATTGATTACTTGAACTTAAACTCCATCATTTACAATACAAATCGAGGTTTTACTGTTTTTGTCACTTATTTTACATTTTCGGTATTATTCAATAGAGTGGTAATGGAGATGGATGAGCCGACCAAGTGTATGTTTAAAAACATTCTAATGAATCACAATATAATAAAAAAATTTCATGATCAACCAAAATGAATGAGAAGAAAAAAGGAAAAGGAGTGCTACTCGTCACAGTTTTAAACAATATATTTGATAAATCGGGGTTATGCCTTTAAAGAGTCATAACTTTTGACTCGTGTGTCAAAAGGACTATTATAATATATCAAACGGAAGCTCGTATCTATTTCCATAATTTTGGCTGGACTGGTTATAAAAATTCATTACTTGAACCTAAACTCCATCATTTACGTGACATATGGAGGGTTTAAATTTTTTGTCACTTATTTTACATTTTCGGTTTTATTCAATAGAGTTGTAATTAGGATGGATGAGTCGACCAAGTGTATGTTTGAAAATATTCTACTAAATTTTAATATAATAAAAATAATTTCATGATCCAACATAATGAATGAGAGGAAAAAGGAATAGGAGTGCTACTAGTGACATTTTTAAAAAATAAATTGATAAATGGGAGTTGTAGTTTTAAATAGTTATAACTTTTGATTCGTGTGTCAAAATGACTATTATAATATATCAAACGGAAGATCGTTTCGATTTCCATAGTCTTGGCTGGACCGGCTATAGAAATTGATTACTTGAACTTAAACTCCATCATTTACATTACAAATCGAGGTTTTACGGTTTTTGTCACTTATTTTACATTTTCGGTTTTATTCAATAGAGTGGTAATGAAGATGGATGAGCCGACCAAAGGTATGTTTCAAAACATTCTAATAAATCACAATATAATAAAAATAATTTCATGATCAACCAAAATGAATGAGAAGAAAATAGGAAAAGGAGTGCTACTCGTCACAGTTTTAAACAATATATTTGATAAATCCGGATTATGCCTTTATAGAGTCATAAGTTTTGACTCGTGTGTCAAAAGGACTATTATAATATATCAAACGGAAGCTCGTATCTATTTCCATAATTTTGGCTGGACTGGCTATAAAAATTCATTACTTGAACCTAAACTCCATCATTTACATCACATATGGAGGGTTTAAATTTTTTGTAACTTATTTTACATTTTCGGTTTTATTCAATAGAGTTGTAATGATGATGGATGAGTCGACTAAGTGTATGTTTGAAAATATTCCAATAAATTTCAATATAATAAAATTAATTTCATGATCCAACATAATGAATGAGAGGAAAAAAGGAATAGGAGTGCTACTGGTGACATTTTTAAAAAATATATTTGATAAATGGGAGTTGTAGTTTTAAATAGTCATAACTTTTCATTCGTGTGTCAAAATGACTATTATAAAATATCAAACGGAAGATCGTATCGATTTCCATAGTCTTGGCTGGACCGGCTATAGAAATTGATTACTTGAACTTAAACTCCATCATTTACATTACAAATCGAGGTTTTACTGTTTTTGTCACTTATTTTACATTTTCGGTTTTATTCAATAGAGTGGTAATGGAGATGGATGAGCCGACCAAGTGTATGTTTCAAAACATTCTAATGAATCACAATATAATAAAACTAATTTCATGATCAACCAAAATGAATGAGAAGAAAAAAGGAAAAGGAGTGCTACTCGTCACAGTTTTAAACAATATATTTGATAAATCGGGGTTATGCCTTTAAAGAGTCATAACTTTTGACTCGTGTGTCAAAAGGACTATTATAATATATCAAACGGAAGCTCGTATCTATTTCCATAATTTTGGCTGGAGTGGCTATAAAAATTCATTACTTGAACCTAAACTCCATCATTTACGTCACATATGGAGGGTTTAAATTTGTTGTCACTTATTTTACATTTTCGGTTTTATTCAATAGAATTGTAATGAGGATAGATGAGTCAACCAATTGTATGTTTGAAAATATTCTACTAAATTTTAATATAATAAAAATAACTTCATGATCCAACATAATGAATGAGTGGAAAAAAGGAATAGGAGTGCTACTGGTGACATTTTAAAAAAATATATTTGATAAATGGGAGTTGTAGTTTTAAATAGTTATAACTTTTGATTCGTGTGTCAAAATGACTATTATAATATATCAAACGGAAGATCGTTTCGATTTCCATAGTCTTGGCTGGACCAGCTATAGAAATTGATTACTTGAACTTAAACTCCATCATTTACATTACAAATCGAGGTTTTACTGTTTTTGTCACTTATTTTACATTTTCGCTTTTATTCAATAGAGTGGTAATGAAGATGGATGAGCCGACCAAAGGTATGTTTCAAAACATTCAAATGAATCACAATATAATAAAAATAATTTCATGATCAACCAAAATGAATGAGAAGAAAATAGGAAAAGGAGTGCTACTCGTCACAGTTTTAAACAAGATATTTGATAAATCGGGTTATGCCTTTATAGAGTCATAACTTTTGACTCGTTTGTCAAAAAGACTATTATAATATATCAAACGGAAGCTCGTATCTATTTCCATAATTTTGGCTGGACTGGCTACAAAAATTCATTACTTGAACCTAAACTCCATCATTTACATCACATATGGAGGGTTTAAATTTTTTGTCACTTATTTTACATTTTCGGTTTAATTCAATAGAGTTGTAATGAAGATGGATGAGTCGACCAGGTGTATGTTTCAAAATATTCTAATAAATTTCAATATAATAAAAATAATTTCATGAACCAACATAATGAATGAGACGAAAAAAGGAATAGGAGTGCTACTGGTGACATTTAAAAAAAATATATTTGATAAATGGGGGTTGAAGTTTTAAATAGTTATAACTTTGATTCGTGTGTCGAAATGACTATTATAATATATCAAACGAAAGATTGTATCGATTTATATAGTCTTGGCTGGACCGGCTATAGAAATTCATTACTTGAACTTAAACTCCATCATTTACATTACAAATCAGGTTTTACTGTTTTTGTCACTTATTTTACATTTTCGTTTTTATTCAATATAGTGGTAATAAAGATGGATGAGCCGACCAAATGTATGTTTCAAAACATTCTAATGAATCTCAATATAATAAAAATAATTTCATGATCAACCAAAATGAATGAGAAGAAAATAGGAAAAGGAGTGCTACTCGTCACAGTTTTAAACAATATATTTGATAAATCGGGGTTATGCCTTTATAGGGTCATAACTTTTGACTCGTGTGTCAAAAGGACTATTATAATATATCAAACGGAACCTCGTATCTATTTTCATAATTTTGGCTGGACTGGCTATAAAAATTCAATACTTGAACGTAAACTGCATCATTTATATCACATATGGAGGGTTTAAATTTTTTGTCACTTATTTTACATTTTCGGTTTTATTCCATAGAGTTGTAATGCGGATGGATGAGTCGACCAAGTGTATGTTTGAAAATATTCTAATAAATTTCAATATAATAAAAATAATTTCATGATCCAACATAATGAATGAGACGAAAAAAGGAATAGGAGTGCTACTGGTGACATTTAAAAAAAATATATTTGATAAATGGGGGTTGAAGTTTTAAATAGTTATAACTTTGATTTGTGTGTCGAAATGACTATTATAATATATCAAACGAAAGATTGTATCGATTTATATAGTCTTGGCTGGACCGGCTATAGAAATTCATTACTTGAACTTAAACTCCATCATTTACATTACAAATCAGGTTTTACTGTTTTTGTCACTTATTTTACATTTTCGTTTTTATTCAATATAGTGGTAATAAAGATGGATGAGCCGACCAAATGTATGTTTCAAAACATTCTAATGAATCTCAATATAATAAAAATAATTTCATGATCAACCAAAATGAATGAGAAGAAAATAGGAAAAGGAGTGCTACTCGTCACAGTTTTAAACAATATATTTGATAAATCGGGGTTATGCCTTTATAGGGTCATAACTTTTGACTCGTGTGTCAAAAGGACTATTATAATATATCAAACGGAACCTCGTATCTATTTTCATAATTTTGGCTGGACTGGCTATAAAAATTCAATACTTGAACGTAAACTGCATCATTTATATCACATATGGAGGGTTTAAATTTTTTGTCACTTATTTTACATTTTCGGTTTTATTCCATAGAGTTGTAATGCGGATGGATGAGTCGACCAAGTGTATGTTTGAAAATATTCTAATAAATTTCAATATAATAAAAATAATTTCATGATCCAACATAATGAATGAGACGAAAAAAGGAATAGGAGTGCTACTGGTGACATTTAAAAAAAAAATTTGATAAATGTGAGTTGTAGTTTTAAATAGTCATAACTTTTAATTCGTGTGTGAAAATGACTATTATAATATATCAAACGGAAGATCGTTTCGATTTCCATAGTCTTGGCTGGACCGGCTATAGAAATTGATTACTTGAACTTAAACTCCATCATTTACATTACAAATCGAGGTTTTACTGTTTTTGTCACTTATTTTACATTTTCGCTTTTATTCTATAGAGTGGTAATGAAGATGGATGAGCCGACCAAAGGTATGTTTCAAAACATTCAAATGAATCACAATATAATAAAAATAATTTCATGATCAACCAAAATGAATGAGAAGAAAATAGGAAAAGGAGTGCTACTCGTCACAGTTTTAAACAAGATATTTGATAAATCGGGTTATGCCTTTATAGAGTCATAACTTTTGACTCGTTTGTCAAAAAGACTATTATAATATATCAAACGGAAGCTCGTATCTATTTCCATAATTTTGGCTGGACTGGCTACAAAAATTCATTACTTGAACCTAAACTCCATCATTTACATCACATATGGAGGGTTTAAATTTTTTGTCACTTATTTTACATTTTCGGTTTAATTCAATAGAGTTGTAATGAAGATGGATGAGTCGACCAAGTGTATGTTTCAAAATATTCTAATAAATTTCAATATAATAAAAATAATTTCATGAACCAACATAATGAATGAGACGAAAAAAGGAATAGGAGTGCTACTGGTGACATTTTAAAAAAATATATTTGATAAATGGGGGTTGAAGTTTTAAATAGTTATAACTTTGATTCGTGTGTCGAAATGACTATTATAATATATCAAACGAAAGATTGTATCGATTTATATAGTCTTGGCTGGACCGGCTATAGAAATTCATTACTTGAACTTAAACTCCATCATTTACATTACAAATCAGGTTTTACTGTTTTTGTCACTTATTTTACATTTTCGTTTTTATTCAATATAGTGGTAATAAAGATGGATGAGCCGACCAAATGTATGTTTCAAAACATTCTAATGAATCACAATATAATAAAAATAATTTCATGATCAACCAAAATGAATGAGAAGAAAATAGGAAAAGGAGTGCTACTCGTCACAGTTTTAAACAATATATTTGATAAATCGGGGTTATGCCTTTATAGGGTCATAACTTTTGACTCGTGTGTCAAAAGGACTATTATAATATATCAAACGGAAGCTCGTATCTATTTCCATAATTTTGGCTGGACTGGCTATAAAAATTCAATACTTGAACGTAAACTGCATCATTTATATCACATATGGAGGGTTTAAATTTTTTGTCACTTATTTTACATTTTCGGTTTTATTCCATAGAGTTGTAATGCGGATGGATGAGTCGACCAAGTGTATGTTTGAAAATATTCTAATAAATTTCAATATAATAAAAATAATTTCATGATCCAACATAATGAATGAGACGAAAAAAGGAATAGGAGTGCTACTGGTGACATTTAAAAAAAAAATTTGATAAATGTGAGTTGTAGTTTTAAATAGTCATAACTTTTAATTCGTGTGTCAAAATGACTATTATAATATATCAAACGGCAGATCGTATCGATTTCCATAGTCTTGGCTGGACCGGCTATAGAAATTGATTACTTGAACTTAAACTCCATCATTTACATTACAAATCAACGTTTTACTGTTTTTGTCATTTATTTTACATTTTCGGTATTATTCAATAGAGTGGTAATGAAGATGGATGAGCCGACCAATTGTATGTTTCAAAATATCCTAATGAATCACAATATAATAAAAATAATTTCATAATCAACAAAAATGAAGGAGAAGAAAAAAGGAAGAGGAACGCTACTCGTCACAGTTTTAAACAATATATTTGATAAATCGGGGTTATGCCTTTAAAGAGTCATAACTTTTGACTCGTGTGTCAAAAGGACTATTATAATATATCAAACGGAAGCTCGTATCTATTTCCATAATTTTGGCTACACCGGCTATAAAAATTCATTACTTGAACCTAAACTCCATCATTTACATCACATATGGAGGGTTTAAATTTTTTGTCACTTATTTTACATTTTCGGTTTTATTCAATAGAGTTGTAATGAAGATGGATGAGTCCACCAAGTGTATGTTTCAAAATATTCTAATAAATTTCAATATAATAAAAATAATTTCATGATCCAACATAATTTGTGAGAGGAAAAAAGGAATAGGAGTGCTACTAGTGACAGTTTTAAACAATATATTTGATAAATCGGGGTTATGCCTTTATGAAGTCCTAACTTTTGATTCGTGTGTCAAAATGACTATAATAATTTATCACACGGAAGATCGTATCGATTTCCATTGTCTTGGCTGGTATGGCTATAGAAATTCATTACTTGAACTTAAACTCCATCATTTACATTACAAATCGAGGTTTTACTATTTTTGTCATTTATTTTACATTTTCGGTATTATTCAATAGAGTGGTAATGAAGATGGATGAGCCGACCAAGTGTATGTTTCAAAATATCCTAATGAATCGCAATATAATAAAAATAATTTCATGATCAACCAAAATGAATGAGAAGAAAATAGGAAAAGGAGTGCTACTCGTCACAGTTTTAAACAATATATTTGATAAATCGGGGTTATGCCTTTATAGGGTCATAACTTTTGACTCGTGTGTCAAAAGGACTATTATAATATATCAAACGGAAGCTCGTATCTATTTCCATAATTTTGGCTGGACTGGCTATAAAAATTCAATACTTGAACGTAAACTGCATCATTTATATCACATATGGAGGGTTTAAATTTTTTGTCACTTATTTTACATTTTCGGTTTTATTCCATAGAGTTGTAATGCCGATGGATGAGTCGACCAAGTGTATGTTTGAAAATATTCTAATAAATTTCAATATAATAAAAATAATTTCATGATCCAACATAATGAATGAGACGAAAAAAGGAATAGGAGTGCTACTGGTGACATTTAAAAAAAAAATTTGATAAATGTGAGTTGTAGTTTTAAATAGTCATAACTTTTAATTCGTGTGTCAAAATGACTATTATAATATATCAAACGGCAGATCGTATCGATTTCCATAGTCTTGGCTGGACCGGCTATAGAAATTGATTACTTGAACTTAAACTCCATCATTTACATTACAAATCAAGGTTTTACTGTTTTTGTCATTTATTTTACATTTTCGGTATTATTCAATAGAGTGGTAATGAAGATGGATGAGCCGACCAATTGTATGTTTCAAAATATCCTAATGAATCACAATATAATAAAAATAATTTCATAATCAACAAAAATGAAGGAGAAGAAAAAAGGAAGAGGAACGCTACTCGTCACAGTTTTAAACAATATATTTGATAAATCGGGGTTATGCCTTTAAAGAGTCATAACTTTTGACTCGTGTGTCAAAAGGACTATTATAATATATCAAACGGAAGCTCGTATCTATTTCCATAATTTTGGCTACACCGGCTATAAAAATTCATTACTTGAACCTAAACTCCATCATTTACATCACATATGGAGGGTTTAAATTTTTTGTCACTTATTTTACATTTTCGGTTTTATTCAATAGAGTTGTAATGAAGATGGATGAGTCCACCAAGTGTATGTTTCAAAATATTCTAATAAATTTCAATATAATAAAAATAATTTCATGATCCAACATAATTTGTGAGAGGAAAAAAGGAATAGGAGTGCTACTAGTGACAGTTTTAAACAATATATTTGATAAATCGGGGTTATGCCTTTATGAAGTCCTAACTTTTGATTCGTGTGTCAAAATGACTATAATAATTTATCACACGGAAGATCGTATCGATTTCCATTGTCTTGGCTGGACTGGCTATAGAAATTCATTACTTGAACTTAAACTCCATCATTTACATTACAAATCGAGGTTTTACTATTTTTGTCATTTATTTTACATTTTCGGTATTATTCAATAGAGTGGTAATGAAGATGGATGAGCCGACCAAGTGTATGTTTCAAAATATCCTAATGAATCGCAATATAATAAAAATAATTTCATGATCAACCAAAATGAATGAGAAGAAAATAGGAAAAGGAGTGCTACTCGTCACAGTTTTAAACAATATATTTGATAAATCGGGGTTATGCCTTTATAGGGTCATAACTTTTGACTCGTGTGTCAAAAGGACTATTATAATATATCAAACGGAAGCTCGTATCTATTTCCATAATTTTGGCTGGACTGGCTATAAAAATTCAATACATGAACGTAAACTGCATCATTTATATCACATATGGAGGGTTTAAATTTTTTGTCACTTATTTTACATTTTCGATTTTATTCCATAGAGTTGTAATGCCGATGGATGAGTCGACCAAGTGTATGTTTGAAAATATTCTAATAAATTTCAATATAATAAAAATAATTTCATGATCCAACATAATGAATGAGACGAAAAAAGGAATAGGAGTGCTACTGGTGACATTTAAAAAAAAAATTTGATAAATGTGAGTTGTAGTTTTAAATAGTCATAACTTTTAATTCGTGTGTCAAAATGACTATTATAATATATCAAACGGCAGATCGTATCGATTTCCATAGTCTTGGCTGGACCGGCTATAGAAATTGATTACTTGAACTTAAACTCCATCATTTACATTACAAATCAAGGTTTTACTGTTTTTGTCATTTATTTTACATTTTCGGTATTATTCAATAGAGTGGTAATGAAGATGGATGAGCCGACCAATTGTATGTTTCAAAATATCCTAATGAATCACAATATAATAAAAATAATTTCATAATCAACAAAAATGAAGGAGAAGAAAAAAGGAAGAGGAACGCTACTCGTCACAGTTTTAAACAATATATTTGATAAATCGGGGTTATGCCTTTAAAGAGTCATAACTTTTGACTCGTGTGTCAAAAGGACTATTATAATATATCAAACGGAAGCTCGTATCTATTTCCATAATTTTGGCTACACCGGCTATAAAAATTCATTACTTGAACCTAAACTCCATCATTTACATCACATATGGAGGGTTTAAATTTTTTGTCACTTATTTTACATTTTCGGTTTTATTCCATAGAGTTGTAATGAAGATGGATGAGTCCACCAAGTGTATGTTTGAAAATATTCTAATAAATTTCAATATAATAAAAATAATTTCATGATCCAACATAATTTGTGAGAGGAAAAAAGGAATAGGAGTGCTACTAGTGACAGTTTTAAACAATATATTTGATAAATCGGGGTTATGCCTTTATGAAGTCCTAACTTTTGATTCGTGTGTCAAAATGACTATAATAATTTATCACACGGAAGATCGTATCGATTTCCATTGTCTTGGCTGGACTGGCTATAGAAATTCATTACTTGAACTTAAACTCCATCATTTACATTACAAATCGAGGTTTTACTATTTTTGTCATTTATTTTACATTTTCGGTATTATTCAATAGAGTGGTAATGAAGATGGATGAGCCGACCAAGTGTATGTTTCAAAATATCCTAATGAATCGCAATATAATAAAAATAATTTCATGATCAACCAAAATGAATGAGAAGAAAATAGGAAAAGGAGTGCTACTCGTCACAGTTTTAAACAATATATTTGATAAATCGGGGTTATGCCTTTATAGGGTCATAACTTTTGACTCGTGTGTCAAAAGGACTATTATAATATATCAAACGGAAGCTCGTATCTATTTCCATAATTTTGGCTGGACTGGCTATAAAAATTCAATACTTGAACGTAAACTGCATCATTTATATCACATATGGAGGGTTTAAATTTTTTGTCACTTATTTTACATTTTCGGTTTTATTCCATAGAGTTGTAATGCCGATGGATGAGTCGACCAAGTGTATGTTTGAAAATATTCTAATAAATTTCAATATAATAAAAATAATTTCATGATCCAACATAATGAATGAGACGAAAAAAGGAATAGGAGTGCTACTAGTGACATTTAAAAAAAAATATTTGATAAATGTGAGTTGTAGTTTTAAATAGTCATAACTTTTAATTCGTGTGTCAAAATGACTATTATAATATATCAAACGGAAGATCGTTTCGATTTCCATAGTCTTGGCTGGACCGGCTATAGAAATTGATTACTTGAACTTAAACTCCATCATTTACATTACAAATCGAGGTTTTACTGTTTTTGTCACTTATTTTACATTTTCGCTTTTATTCAATAGAGTGGTAATGAAGATGGATGAGCCGACCAAAGGTATGTTTCAAAACATTCAAATGAATCACAATATAATAAAAATAATTTCATGATCAACCAAAATGAATGAGAAGAAAATAGGAAAAGGAGTGCTACTCGTCACAGTTTTAAACAAGATATTTGATAAATCGGGTTATGCCTTTATAGAGTCATAACTTTTGACTCGTGTGTCAAAAAGACTATTATAATATATCAAATGGAAGCTCGTATCTATTTCCATAATTTTGGCTGGACTGGCTACAAAAATTCATTACTTGAACCTAAACTCCATCATTTACATCACATATGGAGGGTTTAAATTTTTTGTCACTTATTTTACATTTTCGGTTTTATTCCATAGAGTTGTAATGCCGATGGATGAGTCGACCAAGTGTATGTTTGAAAATATTCTAATAAATTTCAATATAATAAAAATAATTTCATGATCCAACATAATGAATGAGACGAAAAAAGGAATAGGAGTGCTACTGGTGACATTTAAAAAAAAAATTTGATAAATGTGAGTTGTAGTTTTAAATAGTCATAACTTTTAATTCGTGTGTCAAAATGACTATTATAATATATCAAACGGCAGATCGTATCGATTTCCATAGTCTTGGCTGGACCGGCTATAGAAATTGATTACTTGAACTTAAACTCCATCATTTACATTACAAATCAAGGTTTTACTGTTTTTGTCATTTATTTTACATTTTCGGTATTATTCAATAGAGTGGTAATGAAGATGGATGAGCCGACCAATTGTATGTTTCAAAATATCCTAATGAATCACAATATAATAAAAATAATTTCATAATCAACAAAAATGAAGGAGAAGAAAAAAGGAAGAGGAACGCTACTCGTCACAGTTTTAAACAATATATTTGATAAATCGGGGTTATGCCTTTAAAGAGTCATAACTTTTGACTCGTGTGTCAAAAGGACTATTATAATATATCAAACGGAAGCTCGTATCTATTTCCATAATTTTGGCTACACCGGCTATAAAAATTCATTACTTGAACCTAAACTCCATCATTTACATCACATATGGAGGGTTTAAATTTTTTGTCACTTATTTTACATTTTCGGTTTTATTCAATAGAGTTGTAATGAAGATGGATGAGTCCACCAAGTGTATGTTTCAAAATATTCTAATAAATTTCAATATAATAAAAATAATTTCATGATCCAACATAATTTGTGAGAGGAAAAAAGGAATAGGAGTGCTACTAGTGACAGTTTTAAACAATATATTTGATAAATCGGGGTTATGCCTTTATGAAGTCCTAACTTTTGATTCGTGTGTCAAAATGACTATAATAATTTATCACACGGAAGATCGTATCGATTTCCATTGTCTTGGCTGGACTGGCTATAGAAATTCATTACTTGAACTTAAACTCCATCATTTACATTACAAATCGAGGTTTTACTATTTTTGTCATTTATTTTACATTTTCGGTATTATTCAATAGAGTGGTAATGAAGATGGATGAGCCGACCAAGTGTATGTTTCAAAATATCCTAATGAATCGCAATATAATAAAAATAATTTCATGATCAACCAAAATGAATGAGAAGAAAATAGGAAAAGGAGTGCTACTCGTCACAGTTTTAAACAATATATTTGATAAATCGGGGTTATGCCTTTATAGGGTCATAACTTTTGACTCGTGTGTCAAAAGGACTATTATAATATATCAAACGGAAGCTCGTATCTATTTCCATAATTTTGGCTGGACTGGCTATAAAAATTCAATACTTGAACGTAAACTGCATCATTTATATCACATATGGAGGGTTTAAATTTTTTGTCACTTATTTTACATTTTCGGTTTTATTCCATAGAGTTGTAATGCCGATGGATGAGTCGACCAAGTGTATGTTTGAAAATATTCTAATAAATTTCAATATAATAAAAATAATTTCATGATCCAACATAATGAATGAGACGAAAAAAGGAATAGGAGTGCTACTAGTGACATTTAAAAAAAACAATTTGATAAATGTGAGTTGTAGTTTTAAATAGTCATAACTTTTAATTCGTGTGTCAAAATGACTATTATAATATATCAAACGGAAGATCGTTTCGATTTCCATAGTCTTGGCTGGACCGGCTATAGAAATTGATTACTTGAACTTAAACTCCATCATTTACATTACAAATCGAGGTTTTACTGTTTTTGTCACTTATTTTACATTTTCGCTTTTATTCAATAGAGTGGTAATGAAGATGGATGAGCCGACCAAAGGTATGTTTCAAAACATTCAAATGAATCACAATATAATAAAAATAATTTCATGATCAACCAAAATGAATGAGAAGAAAATAGGAAAAGGAGTGCTACTCGTCACAGTTTTAAACAAGATATTTGATAAATCGGGTTATGCCTTTATAGAGTCATAACTTTTGACTCGTGTGTCAAAAAGACTATTATAATATATCAAATGGAAGCTCGTATCTATTTCCATAATTTTGGCTGGACTGGCTACAAAAATTCATTACTTGAACCTAAACTCCATCATTTACATCACATATGGAGGGTTTAAATTTTTTGTCACTTATTTTACATTTTCGGTTTTATTCCATAGAGTTGTAATGCCGATGGATGAGTCGACCAAGTGTATGTTTGAAAATATTCTAATAAATTTCAATATAATAAAAATAATTTCATGATCCAACATAATGAATGAGACGAAAAAAGGAATAGGAGTGCTACTGGTGACATTTAAAAAAAAAATTTGATAAATGTGAGTTGTAGTTTTAAATAGTCATAACTTTTAATTCGTGTGTCAAAATGACTATTATAATATATCAAACGGCAGATCGTATCGATTTCCATAGTCTTGGCTGGACCGGCTATAGAAATTGATTACTTGAACTTAAACTCCATCATTTACATTACAAATCAAGGTTTTACTGTTTTTGTCATTTATTTTACATTTTCGGTATTATTCAATAGAGTGGTAATGAAGATGGATGAGCCGACCAATTGTATGTTTCAAAATATCCTAATGAATCACAATATAATAAAAATAATTTCATAATCAACAAAAATGAAGGAGAAGAAAAAAGGAAGAGGAACGCTACTCGTCACAGTTTTAAACAATATATTTGATAAATCGGGGTTATGCCTTTAAAGAGTCATAACTTTTGACTCGTGTGTCAAAAGGACTATTATAATATATCAAACGGAAGCTCGTATCTATTTCCATAATTTTGGCTACACCGGCTATAAAAATTCATTACTTGAACCTAAACTCCATCATTTACATCACATATGGAGGGTTTAAATTTTTTGTCACTTATTTTACATTTTCGGTTTTATTCAATAGAGTTGTAATGAAGATGGATGAGTCCACCAAGTGTATGTTTCAAAATATTCTAATAAATTTCAATATAATAAAAATAATTTCATGATCCAACATAATTTGTGAGAGGAAAAAAGGAATAGGAGTGCTACTAGTGACAGTTTTAAACAATATATTTGATAAATCGGGGTTATGCCTTTATGAAGTCCTAACTTTTGATTCGTGTGTCAAAATGACTATAATAATTTATCACACGGAAGATCGTATCGATTTCCATTGTCTTGGCTGGACTGGCTATAGAAATTCATTACTTGAACTTAAACTCCATCATTTACATTACAAATCGAGGTTTTACTATTTTTGTCATTTATTTTACATTTTCGGTATTATTCAATAGAGTGGTAATGAAGATGGATGAGCCGACCAAGTGTATGTTTCAAAATATCCTAATGAATCGCAATATAATAAAAATAATTTCATGATCAACCAAAATGAATGAGAAGAAAATAGGAAAAGGAGTGCTACTCGTCACAGTTTTAAACAATATATTTGATAAATCGGGGTTATGCCTTTATAGGGTCATAACTTTTGACTCGTGTGTCAAAAGGACTATTATAATATATCAAACGGAAGCTCGTATCTATTTCCATAATTTTGGCTGGACTGGCTATAAAAATTCAATACTTGAACGTAAACTGCATCATTTATATCACATATGGAGGGTTTAAATTTTTTGTCACTTATTTTACATTTTCGGTTTTATTCCATAGAGTTGTAATGCCGATGGATGAGTCGACCAAGTGTATGTTTGAAAATATTCTAATAAATTTCAATATAATAAAAATAATTTCATGATCCAACATAATGAATGAGACGAAAAAAGGAATAGGAGTGCTACTAGTGACATTTAAAAAAAAAAATTTGATAAATGTGAGTTGTAGTTTTAAATAGTCATAACTTTTAATTCGTGTGTCAAAATGACTATTATAATATATCAAACGGAAGATCGTTTCGATTTCCATAGTCTTGGCTGGACCGGCTATAGAAATTGATTACTTGAACTTAAACTCCATCATTTACATTACAAATCGAGGTTTTACTGTTTTTGTCACTTATTTTACATTTTCGCTTTTATTCAATAGAGTGGTAATGAAGATGGATGAGCCGACCAAAGGTATGTTTCAAAACATTCAAATGAATCACAATATAATAAAAATAATTTCATGATCAACCAAAATGAATGAGAAGAAAATAGGAAAAGGAGTGCTACTCGTCACAGTTTTAAACAAGATATTTGATAAATCGGGTTATGCCTTTATAGAGTCATAACTTTTGACTCGTGTGTCAAAAAGACTATTATAATATATCAAATGGAAGCTCGTATCTATTTCCATAATTTTGGCTGGACTGGCTACAAAAATTCATTACTTGAACCTAAACTCCATCATTTACATCACATATGGAGGGTTTAAATTTTTTGTCACTTATTTTACATTTTCGGTTTAATTCAATAGAGTTGTAATGAAGATGGATGAGTCGACCAAGTGTATATTTCAAAATATTCTAATAAATTTCAATATAATAAAAATAATTTCATAAACCAACATAATGAATGAGACGAAAAAATGAATAGGAGTGCTACTGGTGACATTTTAAAAAAATATATTTGATAAATGGGGGTTGAAGTTTTAAATAGTTATAACTTTGATTCGTGTGTCGAAATGACTATTATAATATATCAAACGAAAGATTGTATCGATTTATATAGTCTTGGCTGGACCGGCTATAGAAATTCATTACTTGAACTTAAACTCCATCATTTACATTACAAATCAGGTTTTACTGTTTTTGTCACTTATTTTACATTTTCGTTTTTATTCAATATAGTGGTAATAAAGATGGATGAGCCGACCAAATGTATGTTTCAAAACATTCTAATGAATCACAATATAATAAAAATAATTTCATGATCAACCAAAATGAATGAGAAGAAAATAGGAAAATGAGTGCTACTCGTCACAGTTTTAAACAATATATTTGATAAATCGGGGTTATGCCTTTATAGGGTCATAACTTTTGACTCGTGTGTCAAAAGGACTTTTATAATATATCAAACGGAAGCTCGTATCTATTTCCATAATTTTGGCTGGACTGGCTATAAAAATTCAATACTTGAACGTAAACTGCATCATTTATATCACATATGGAGGGTTTAAATTTTTTGTCACTTATTTTACATTTTCGGTTTTATTCCATAGAGTTGTAATGCGGATGGATGAGTCGACCAAGTGTATGTTTGAAAATATTCTAATAAATTTCAATATAATAAAAATAATTTCATGATCCAACATAATGAATGAGACGAAAAAAGGAATAGGAGTGCTACTGGTGACATTTAAAAAAAAAATTTGATAAATGTGAGTTGTAGTTTTAAATAGTCATAACTTTTAATTCGTGTGTCAAAATGACTATTATAATATATCAAACGGCAGATCGTATCGATTTCCATAGTCTTGGCTGGACCGGCTATAGAAATTGATTACTTGAACTTAAACTCCATCATTTACATTACAAATCAAGGTTTTACTGTTTTTGTCATTTATTTTACATTTTCGGTATTATTCAATAGAGTGGTAATGAAGATGGATGAGCCGACCAATTGTATGTTTCAAAATATCCTAATGAATCACAATATAATAAAAATAATTTCATAATCAACAAAAATGAAGGAGAAGAAAAAAGGAAGAGGAACGCTACTCGTCACAGTTTTAAACAATATATTTGATAAATCGGGGTTATGCCTTTAAAGAGTCATAACTTTTGACTCGTGTGTCAAAAGGACTATTATAATATATCAAACGGAAGCTCGTATCTATTTCCATAATTTTGGCTACACCGGCTATAAAAATTCATTACTTGAACCTAAACTCCATCTTTTACATCACATATGGAGGGTTTAAATTTTTTGTCACTTATTTTACATTTTCGGTTTTATTCAATAGAGTTGTAATGAAGATGGATGAGTCCACCAAGTGTATGTTTCAAAATATTCTAATAAATTTCAATATAATAAAAATAATTTCATGATCCAACATAATTTGTGAGAGGAAAAAAGGAATAGGAGTGCTACTAGTGACAGTTTTAAACAATATATTTGATAAATCGGGGTTATGCCTTTATGAAGTCCTAACTTTTGATTCGTGTGTCAAAATTACTATAATAATTTATCACACGGAAGATCGTATCGATTTCCATTCTCTTGGCTGGACTGGCTATAGAAATTCATTACTTGAACTTAAACTCCATCATTTACATTACAAATCGAGGTTTTACTATTTTTGTCATTTATTTTACATTTTCGGTATTATTCAATAGAGTGGTAATGAAGATGGATGAGCCGACCAAGTGTATGTTTCAAAATATCCTAATGAATCGCAATATAATAAAAATAATTTCATGATCAACCAAAATGAATGAGAAGAAAATAGGAAAAGGAGTGCTACTCGTCACAGTTTTAAACAATATATTTGATAAATCGGGGTTATGCCTTTATAGGGTCATAACTTTTGACTCGTGTGTCAAAAGGACTTTTATAATATATCAAACGGAAGCTCGTATCTATTTCCATAATTTTGGCTGGACTGGCTATAAAAATTCAATACTTGAACGTAAACTGCATCATTTATATCACATATGGAGGGTTTAAATTTTTTGTCACTTATTTTACATTTTCGGTTTTATTCCATAGAGTTGTAATGCGGATGGATGAGTCGACCAAGTGTATGTTTGAAAATATTCTAATAAATTTCAATATAATAAAAATAATTTCATGATCCAACATAATGAATGAGACGAAAAAAGGAATAGGAGTGCTACTGGTGACATTTAAAAAAAAAATTTGATAAATGTGAGTTGTAGTTTTAAATAGTCATAACTTTTAATTCGTGTGTCAAAATGACTATTATAATATATCAAACGGCAGATCGTATCGATTTCCATAGTCTTGGCTGGACCGGCTATAGAAATTGATTACTTGAACTTAAACTCCATCATTTACATTACAAATCAAGGTTTTACTGTTTTTGTCATTTATTTTACATTTTCGGTATTATTCAATAGAGTGGTAATGAAGATGGATGAGCCGACCAATTGTATGTTTCAAAATATCCTAATGAATCACAATATAATAAAAATAATTTCATAATCAACAAAAATGAAGGAGAAGAAAAAAGGAAGAGGAACGCTACTCGTCACAGTTTTAAACAATATATTTGATAAATCGGGGTTATGCCTTTAAAGAGTCATAACTTTTGACTCGTGTGTCAAAAGGACTATTATAATATATCAAACGGAAGCTCGTATCTATTTCCATAATTTTGGCTACACCGGCTATAAAAATTCATTACTTGAACCTAAACTCCATCATTTACATCACATATGGAGGGTTTAAATTTTTTGTCACTTATTTTACATTTTCGGTTTTATTCAATAGAGTTGTAATGAAGATGGATGAGTCCACCAAGTGTATGTTTCAAAATATTCTAATAAATTTCAATATAATAAAAATAATTTCATGATCCAACATAATTTGTGAGAGGAAAAAAGGAATAGGAGTGCTACTAGTGACAGTTTTAAACAATATATTTGATAAATCGGGGTTATGCCTTTATGAAGTCCTAACTTTTGATTCGTGTGTCAAAATGACTATAATAATTTATCACACGGAAGATCGTATCGATTTCCATTGTCTTGGCTGGACTGGCTATAGAAATTCATTACTTGAACTTAAACTCCATCATTTACATTACAAATCGAGGTTTTACTATTTTTGTCATTTATTTTACATTTTCGGTATTATTCAATAGAGTGGTAATGAAGATGGATGAGCCGACCAAGTGTATGTTTCAAAATATCCTAATGAATCGCAATATAATAAAAATAATTTCATGATCAACCAAAATGAATGAGAAGAAAATAGGAAAAGGAGTGCTACTCGTCACAGTTTTAAACAATATATTTGATAAATCGGGGTTATGCCTTTATAGGGTCATAACTTTTGACTCGTGTGTCAAAAGGACTATTATAATATATCAAACGGAAGCTCGTATCTATTTCCATAATTTTGGCTGGACTGGCTATAAAAATTCAATACTTGAACGTAAACTGCATCATTTATATCACATATGGAGGGTTTAAATTTTTTGTCACTTATTTTACATTTTCGGTTTTATTCCATAGAGTTGTAATGCCGATGGATGAGTCGACCAAGTGTATGTTTGAAAATATTCTAATAAATTTCAATATAATAAAAATAATTTCATGATCCAACATAATGAATGAGACGAAAAAAGGAATAGGAGTGCTACTAGTGACATTTAAAAAAAAAAATTTGATAAATGTGAGTTGTAGTTTTAAATAGTCATAACTTTTAATTCGTGTGTCAAAATGACTATTATAATATATCAAACGGAAGATCGTTTCGATTTCCATAGTCTTGGCTGGACCGGCTATAGAAATTGATTACTTGAACTTAAACTCCATCATTTACATTACAAATCGAGGTTTTACTGTTTTTGTCACTTATTTTACATTTTCGCTTTTATTCAATAGAGTGGTAATGAAGATGGATGAGCCGACCAAAGGTATGTTTCAAAACATTCAAATGAATCACAATATAATAAAAATAATTTCATGATCAACCAAAATGAATGAGAAGAAAATAGGAAAAGGAGTGCTACTCGTCACAGTTTTAAACAAGATATTTGATAAATCGGGTTATGCCTTTATAGAGTCATAACTTTTGACTCGTGTGTCAAAAAGACTATTATAATATATCAAATGGAAGCTCGTATCTATTTCCATAATTTTGGCTGGACTGGCTACAAAAATTCATTACTTGAACCTAAACTCCATCATTTACATCACATATGGAGGGTTTAAATTTTTTGTCACTTATTTTACATTTTCGGTTTAATTCAATAGAGTTGTAATGAAGATGGATGAGTCGACCAAGTGTATATTTCAAAATATTCTAATAAATTTCAATATAATAAAAATAATTTCATAAACCAACATAATGAATGAGACGAAAAAATGAATAGGAGTGCTACTGGTGACATTTTAAAAAAATATATTTGATAAATGGGGGTTGAAGTTTTAAATAGTTATAACTTTGATTCGTGTGTCGAAATGACTATTATAATATATCAAACGAAAGATTGTATCGATTTATATAGTCTTGGCTGGACCGGCTATAGAAATTCATTACTTGAACTTAAACTCCATCATTTACATTACAAATCAGGTTTTACTGTTTTTGTCACTTATTTTACATTTTCGTTTTTATTCAATATAGTGGTAATAAAGATGGATGAGCCGACCAAATGTATGTTTCAAAACATTCTAATGAATCACAATATAATAAAAATAATTTCATGATCAACCAAAATGAATGAGAAGAAAATAGGAAAATGAGTGCTACTCGTCACAGTTTTAAACAATATATTTGATAAATCGGGGTTATGCCTTTATAGGGTCATAACTTTTGACTCGTGTGTCAAAAGGACTTTTATAATATATCAAACGGAAGCTCGTATCTATTTCCATAATTTTGGCTGGACTGGCTATAAAAATTCAATACTTGAACGTAAACTGCATCATTTATATCACATATGGAGGGTTTAAATTTTTTGTCACTTATTTTACATTTTCGGTTTTATTCCATAGAGTTGTAATGCGGATGGATGAGTCGACCAAGTGTATGTTTGAAAATATTCTAATAAATTTCAATATAATAAAAATAATTTCATGATCCAACATAATGAATGAGACGAAAAAAGGAATAGGAGTGCTACTGGTGACATTTAAAAAAAAATTTGATAAATGTGAGTTGTAGTTTTAAATAGTCATAACTTTTAATTCGTGTGTCAAAATGACTATTATAATATATCAAACGGCAGATCGTATCGATTTCCATAGTCTTGGCTGGACCGGCTATAGAAATTGATTACTTGAACTTAAACTCCATCATTTACATTACAAATCAAGGTTTTACTGTTTTTGTCATTTATTTTACATTTTCGGTATTATTCAATAGAGTGGTAATGAAGATGGATGAGCCGACCAATTGTATGTTTCAAAATATCCTAATGAATCACAATATAATAAAAATAATTTCATAATCAACAAAAATGAAGGAGAAGAAAAAAGGAAGAGGAACGCTACTCGTCACAGTTTTAAACAATATATTTGATAAATCGGGGTTATGCCTTTAAAGAGTCATAACTTTTGACTCGTGTGTCAAAAGGACTATTATAATATATCAAACGGAAGCTCGTATCTATTTCCATAATTTTGGCTACACCGGCTATAAAAATTCATTACTTGAACCTAAACTCCATCTTTTACATCACATATGGAGGGTTTAAATTTTTTGTCACTTATTTTACATTTTCGGTTTTATTCAATAGAGTTGTAATGAAGATGGATGAGTCCACCAAGTGTATGTTTCAAAATATTCTAATAAATTTCAATATAATAAAAATAATTTCATGATCCAACATAATTTGTGAGAGGAAAAAAGGAATAGGAGTGCTACTAGTGACAGTTTTAAACAATATATTTGATAAATCGGGGTTATGCCTTTATGAAGTCCTAACTTTTGATTCGTGTGTCAAAATGACTATAATAATTTATCACACGGAAGATCGTATCGATTTCCATTGTCTTGGCTGGACTGGCTATAGAAATTCATTACTTGAACTTAAACTCCATCATTTACATTACAAATCGAGGTTTTACTATTTTTGTCATTTATTTTACATTTTCGGTATTATTCAATAGAGTGGTAATGAAGATGGATGAGCCGACCAAGTGTATGTTTCAAAATATCCTAATGAATCGCAATATAATAAAAATAATTTCATGATCAACCAAAATGAATGAGAAGAAAATAGGAAAAGGAGTGCTACTCGTCACAGTTTTAAACAATATATTTGATAAATCGGGGTTATGCCTTTATAGGGTCATAACTTTTGACTCGTGTGTCAAAAGGACTATTATAATATATCAAACGGAAGCTCGTATCTATTTCCATAATTTTGGCTGGACTGGCTATAAAAATTCAATACATGAACGTAAACTGCATCATTTATATCACATATGGAGGGTTTAAATTTTTTGTCACTTATTTTACATTTTCGGTTTTATTCCATAGAGTTGTAATGCCGATGGATGAGTCGACCAAGTGTATGTTTGAAAATATTCTAATAAATTTCAATATAATAAAAATAATTTCATGATCCAACATAATGAATGAGACGAAAAAAGGAATAGGAGTGCTACTGGTGACATTTAAAAAAAAAAATTGATAAATGTGAGTTGTAGTTTTAAATAGTCATAACTTTTAATTCGTGTGTCAAAATGACTATTATAATATATCAAACGGCAGATCGTATCGATTTCCATAGTCTTGGCTGGACCGGCTATAGAAATTGATTACTTGAACTTAAACTCCATCATTTACATTACAAATCAAGGTTTTACTGTTTTTGTCATTTATTTTACATTTTCGGTATTATTCAATAGAGTGGTAATGAAGATGGATGAGCCGACCAATTGTATGTTTCAAAATATCCTAATGAATCACAATATAATAAAAATAATTTCATAATCAACAAAAATGAAGGAGAAGAAAAAAGGAAGAGGAACGCTACTCGTCACAGTTTTAAACAATATATTTGATAAATCGGGGTTATGCCTTTAAAGAGTCATAACTTTTGACTCGTGTGTCAAAAGGACTATTATAATATATCAAACGGAAGCTCGTATCTATTTCCATAATTTTGGCTACACCGGCTATAAAAATTCATTACTTGAACCTAAACTCCATCATTTACATCACATATGGAGGGTTTAAATTTTTTGTCACTTATTTTACATTTTCGGTTTTATTCAATAGAGTTGTAATGAAGATGGATGAGTCCACCAAGTGTATGTTTCAAAATATTCTAATAAATTTCAATATAATAAAAATAATTTCATGATCCAACATAATTTGTGAGAGGAAAAAAGGAATAGGAGTGCTACTAGTGACAGTTTTAAACAATATATTTGATAAATCGGGGTTATGCCTTTATGAAGTCCTAACTTTTGATTCGTGTGTCAAAATGACTATAATAATTTATCACACGGAAGATCGTATCGATTTCCATTGTCTTGGCTGGACTGGCTATAGAAATTCATTACTTGAACTTAAACTCCATCATTTACATTACAAATCGAGGTTTTACTATTTTTGTCATTTATTTTACATTTTCGGTATTATTCAATAGAGTGGTAATGAAGATGGATGAGCCGACCAAGTGTATGTTTCAAAATATCCTAATGAATCGCAATATAATAAAAATAATTTCATGATCAACCAAAATGAATGAGAAGAAAATAGGAAAAGGAGTGCTACTCGTCACAGTTTTAAACAATATATTTGATAAATCGGGGTTATGCCTTTATAGGGTCATAACTTTTGACTCGTGTGTCAAAAGGACTATTATAATATATCAAACGGAAGCTCGTATCTATTTCCATAATTTTGGCTGGACTGGCTATAAAAATTCAATACATGAACGTAAACTGCATCATTTATATCACATATGGAGGGTTTAAATTTTTTGTCACTTATTTTACATTTTCGGTTTTATTCCATAGAGTTGTAATGCCGATGGATGAGTCGACCAAGTGTATGTTTGAAAATATTCTAATAAATTTCAATATAATAAAAATAATTTCATGATCCAACATAATGAATGAGACGAAAAAAGGAATAGGAGTGCTACTGGTGACATTTAAAAAAAAAATTGATAAATGTGAGTTGTAGTTTTAAATAGTCATAACTTTTAATTCGTGTGTCAAAATGACTATTATAATATATCAAACGGCAGATCGTATCGATTTCCATAGTCTTGGCTGGACCGGCTATAGAAATTGATTACTTGAACTTAAACTCCATCATTTACATTACAAATCAAGGTTTTACTGTTTTTGTCATTTATTTTACATTTTCGGTATTATTCAATAGAGTGGTAATGAAGATGGATGAGCCGACCAATTGTATGTTTCAAAATATCCTAATGAATCACAATATAATAAAAATAATTTCATAATCAACAAAAATGAAGGAGAAGAAAAAAGGAAGAGGAACGCTACTCGTCACAGTTTTAAACAATATATTTGATAAATCGGGGTTATGCCTTTAAAGAGTCATAACTTTTGACTCGTGTGTCAAAAGGACTATTATAATATATCAAACGGAAGCTCGTATCTATTTCCATAATTTTGGCTACACCGGCTATAAAAATTCATTACTTGAACCTAAACTCCATCATTTACATCACATATGGAGGGTTTAAATTTTTTGTCACTTATTTTACATTTTCGGTTTTATTCAATAGAGTTGTAATGAAGATGGATGAGTCCACCAAGTGTATGTTTCAAAATATTCTAATAAATTTCAATATAATAAAAATAATTTCATGATCCAACATAATTTGTGAGAGGAAAAAAGGAATAGGAGTGCTACTAGTGACAGTTTTAAACAATATATTTGATAAATCGGGGTTATGCCTTTATGAAGTCCTAACTTTTGATTCGTGTGTCAAAATGACTATAATAATTTATCACACGGAAGATCGTATCGATTTCCATTGTCTTGGCTGGACTGGCTATAGAAATTCATTACTTGAACTTAAACTCCATCATTTACATTACAAATCGAGGTTTTACTATTTTTGTCATTTATTTTACATTTTCGGTATTATTCAATAGAGTGGTAATGAAGATGGATGAGCCGACCAAGTGTATGTTTCAAAATATCCTAATGAATCGCAATATAATAAAAATAATTTCATGATCAACCAAAATGAATGAGAAGAAAATAGGAAAAGGAGTGCTACTCGTCACAGTTTTAAACAATATATTTGATAAATCGGGGTTATGCCTTTATAGGGTCATAACTTTTGACTCGTGTGTCAAAAGGACTATTATAATATATCAAACGGAAGCTCGTATCTATTTCCATAATTTTGGCTGGACTGGCTATAAAAATTCAATACTTGAACGTAAACTGCATCATTTATATCACATATGGAGGGTTTAAATTTTTTGTCACTTATTTTACATTTTCGGTTTTATTCCATAGAGTTGTAATGCCGATGGATGAGTCGACCAAGTGTATGTTTGAAAATATTCTAATAAATTTCAATATAATAAAAATAATTTCATGATCCAACATAATTTGTGAGAGGAAAAAAGGAATAGGAGTGCTACTAGTGACAGTTTTAAACAATATATTTGATAAATCGGGGTTATGCCTTTATGAAGTCCTAACTTTTGATTCGTGTGTCAAAATGACTATAATAATTTATCACACGGAAGATCGTATCGATTTCCATTGTCTTGGCTGGACTGGCTATAGAAATTCATTACTTGAACTTAAACTCCATCATTTACATTACAAATCGAGGTTTTACTATTTTTGTCATTTATTTTACATTTTCGGTATTATTCAATAGAGTGGTAATGAAGATGGATGAGCCGACCAAGTGTATGTTTCAAAATATCCTAATGAATCGCAATATAATAAAAATAATTTCATGATCAACCAAAATGAATGAGAAGAAAATAGGAAAAGGAGTGCTACTCGTCACAGTTTTAAACAATATATTTGATAAATCGGGGTTATGCCTTTATAGGGTCATAACTTTTGACTCGTGTGTCAAAAGGACTATTATAATATATCAAACGGAAGCTCGTATCTATTTCCATAATTTTGGCTGGACTGGCTATAAAAATTCAATACTTGAACGTAAACTGCATCATTTATATCACATATGGAGGGTTTAAATTTTTTGTCACTTATTTTACATTTTCGGTTTTATTCCATAGAGTTGTAATGCGGATGGATGAGTCGACCAAGTGTATGTTTGAAAATATTCTAATAAATTTCAATATAATAAAAATAATTTCATGATCCAACATAATGAATGAGACGAAAAAAGGAATAGGAGTGCTACTAGTGACATTTAAAAAAAAATATTTGATAAATGTGAGTTGTAGTTTTAAATAGTCATAACTTTTAATTCGTGTGTCAAAATGACTATTATAATATATCAAACGGAAGATCGTTTCGATTTCCATAGTCTTGGCTGGACCGGCTATAGAAATTGATTACTTGAACTTAAACTCCATCATTTACATTACAAATCGAGGTTTTACTGTTTTTGTCACTTATTTTACATTTTCGCTTTTATTCAATAGAGTGGTAATGAAGATGGATGAGCCGACCAAAGGTATGTTTCAAAACATTCAAATGAATCACAA
This sequence comes from Hippophae tibetana, assembly GCA_037013495.1. Lineage (NCBI taxonomy): Eukaryota > Viridiplantae > Streptophyta > Magnoliopsida > Rosales > Elaeagnaceae > Hippophae > Hippophae tibetana. The sequence continues at coordinate 2,473,742 of JAZDXN010000027.1, read as the reverse complement.
TATAATAAAAATAATTTCATGATCAACCAAAATGAATGAGAAGAAAATAGGAAAAGGAGTGCTACTCGTCACAGTTTTAAACAAGATATTTGATAAATCGGGTTATGCCTTTATAGAGTCATAACTTTTGACTCGTGTGTCAAAAAGACTATTATAATATATCAAATGGAAGCTCGTATCTATTTCCATAATTTTGGCTGGACTGGCTACAAAAATTCATTACTTGAACCTAAACTCCATCATTTACATCACATATGGAGGGTTTAAATTTTTTGTCACTTATTTTACATTTTCGGTTTAATTCAATAGAGTTGTAATGAAGATGGATGAGTCGACCAAGTGTATATTTCAAAATATTCTAATAAATTTCAATATAATAAAAATAATTTCATAAACCAACATAATGAATGAGACGAAAAAATGAATAGGAGTGCTACTGGTGACATTTAAAAAAAATATATTTGATAAATGGGGGTTGAAGTTTTAAATAGTTATAACTTTGATTCGTGTGTCGAAATGACTTTTATAATATATCAAACGAAAGATTGTATCGATTTATATAGTCTTGGCTGGACCGGCTATAGAAATTCATTACTTGAACTTAAACTCCATCATTTACATTACAAATCGAGGTTTTACTGTTTTTGTCACTTATTTTACATTTTCGCTTTTATTCAATAGAGTGGTAATGAAGATGGATGAGCCGACCAAAGGTATGTTTCAAAACATTCAAATGAATCACAATATAATAAAAATAATTTCATGATCAACCAAAATGAATGAGAAGAAAATAGGAAAAGGAGTGCTACTCGTCACAGTTTTAAACAAGATATTTGATAAATCGGGTTATGCCTTTATAGAGTCATAACTTTTGACTCGTGTGTCAAAAAGACTATTATAATATATCAAATGGAAGCTCGTATCTATTTCCATAATTTTGGCTGGACTGGCTATAAAAATTCAATACTTGAACGTAAACTGCATCATTTATATCACATATGGAGGGTTTAAATTTTTTGTCACTTATTTTACATTTTCGGTTTTATTCCATAGAGTTGTAATGCGGATGGATGAGTCGACCAAGTGTATGTTTGAAAATATTCTAATAAATTTCAATATAATTAAAATAATTTCATGATCCAATATAATGAATGAGACGAAAAAAGGAATAGGAGTGCTACTGGTGACATTTAAAAAAAATATTTGATAAATGTGAGTTGTAGTTTTAAATAGTCATAACTTTTAATTCGTGTGTCAAAATGACTATTATAATATATCAAACGGCAGATCGTATCGATTTCCATAGTCTTGGCTGGACCGGCTATAGAAATTGATTACTTGAACTTAAACTCCATCATTTACATTACAAATCAAGGTTTTACTGTTTTTGTCATTTATTTTACATTTTCGGTATTATTCAATAGAGTGGTAATGAAGATGGATGAGCCGACCAAGTGTATGTTTCAAAATATCCTAATGAATCACAATATAATAAAAATAATTTCATAATCAACAAAAATGAAGGAGAAGAAAAAAGGAAGAGGAACGCTACTCGTCACAGTTTTAAACAATATATTTGATAAATCGGGGTTATGCCTTTAAAGAGTCATAACTTTTGACTCGTGTGTCAAAAAGACTCTTATAATATATCAAAAGGAAGCTCGTATCTATTTCCATAATTTTGGCTAGACCGGCTATAAAAATTCATTACTTGAACCTAAACTCCATCATTTACATCACATATGGAGGGTTTAAATTTTTTGTCACTTATTTTACATTTTCGGTTTTATTCAATAGAGTTGTAATGAAGATGGATGAGTCCACCAAGTGTATGTTTCAAAATATTCTAATAAATTTCAATATAATAAAAATAGTTTCATGATCCAACATAATGTGTGAGAGGAAAAAAGGAATAGGAGTGCTACTGGTGACAGTTTTAAACAATATATTTGATAAATCGGGGTTATGCCTTTATGAAGTCCTAACTTTTGATTCGTGTGTCAAAATGACTATAATAATTTATCACACGGAAGATCGTATCGATTTCCATTGTCTTGGCTGGACTGGCTATAGAAATTCATTACTTGAACTTAAACTCCATCATTTACATTACAAATCTAGGTTTTACTATTTTTGTCATTTATTTTACATTTTCGGTATTATTCAATAGAGTGGTAATGAAGATGGATGAGCCGACCAAGTGTATGTTTCAAAATATCCTAATGAATCGCAATATAATAAAAATAATTTCATGATCAACCAAAATGAATGAGAAGAAAATAGGAAAAGGAGTGCTACTCGTCACAGTTTTAAACAATATATTTGATTAATCGGGGTTATGCCTTTATAGGGTCATAACTTTTGACTCGTGTGTCAAAAGGACTATTATAATATATCAAACGGAAGCTCGTATCTATTTCCATAATTTTGGCTGGACTGGCTATAAAAATTCAATACTTGAACGTAAACTGCATCATTTATATCACATATGGAGGGTTTAAATTTTTTTGTCACTTATTTTACATTTTCGGTTTTATTCCATAGAGTTGTAATGAGGATGGATGAGTCGACCAAGTGTATGTTTGAAAGTATTCTAATAAATTTCAATATAATAAAGATAATTTCATGATCCAACATAATGAATGAGACGAAAAAAGGAATAGGAGTGCTACTAGTGACATTTAAAAAAAAATATTTGATAAATGTGAGTTGTAGTTTTAAATAGTCATAACTTTTAATTCGTGTGTCAAAATGACTATTATAATATATCAAACGGAAGATCGTTTCGATTTCCATAGTCTTGGCTGGACCGGCTATAGAAATTGATTACTTGAACTTAAACTCCATCATTTACATTACAAATCGAGGTTTTACTGTTTTTGTCACTTATTTTACATTTTCGCTTTTATTCAATAGAGTGGTAATGAAGATGGATGAGCCGACCAAAGGTATGTTTCAAAACATTCAAATGAATCACAATATAATAAAAATAATTTCATGATCAACCAAAATGAATGAGAAGAAAATAGGAAAAGGAGTGCTACTCGTCACAGTTTTAAACAAGATATTTGATAAATCGGGTTATGCCTTTATAGAGTCATAACTTTTGACTCGTGTGTCAAAAAGACTATTATAATATATCAAATGGAAGCTCGTATCTATTTCCATAATTTTGGCTGGACTGGCTACAAAAATTCATTACTTGAACCTAAACTCCATCATTTACATCACATATGGAGGGTTTAAATTTTTTGTCACTTATTTTACATTTTCGGTTTAATTCAATAGAGTTGTAATGAAGATGGATGAGTCGACCAAGTGTATATTTCAAAATATTCTAATAAATTTCAATATAATAAAAATAATTTCATAAACCAACATAATGAATGAGACGAAAAAATGAATAGGAGTGCTACTGGTGACATTTAAAAAAAATATATTTGATAAATGGGGGTTGAAGTTTTAAATAGTTATAACTTTGATTCGTGTGTCGAAATGACTTTTATAATATATCAAACGAAAGATTGTATCGATTTATATAGTCTTGGCTGGACCGGCTATAGAAATTCATTACTTGAACTTAAACTCCATCATTTACATTACAAATCGAGGTTTTACTGTTTTTGTCACTTATTTTACATTTTCGCTTTTATTCAATAGAGTGGTAATGAAGATGGATGAGCCGACCAAAGGTATGTTTCAAAACATTCAAATGAATCACAATATAATAAAAATAATTTCATGATCAACCAAAATGAATGAGAAGAAAATAGGAAAAGGAGTGCTACTCGTCACAGTTTTAAACAAGATATTTGATAAATCGGGTTATGCCTTTATAGAGTCATAACTTTTGACTCGTGTGTCAAAAAGACTATTATAATATATCAAATGGAAGCTCGTATCTATTTCCATAATTTTGGCTGGACTGGCTATAAAAATTCAATACTTGAACGTAAACTGCATCATTTATATCACATATGGAGGGTTTAAATTTTTTGTCACTTATTTTACATTTTCGGTTTTATTCCATAGAGTTGTAATGCGGATGGATGAGTCGACCAAGTGTATGTTTGAAAATATTCTAATAAATTTCAATATAATTAAAATAATTTCATGATCCAATATAATGAATGAGACGAAAAAAGGAATAGGAGTGCTACTGGTGACATTTAAAAAAAAATATTTGATAAATGTGAGTTGTAGTTTTAAATAGTCATAACTTTTAATTCGTGTGTCAAAATGACTATTATAATATATCAAACGGCAGATCGTATCGATTTCCATAGTCTTGGCTGGACCGGCTATAGAAATTGATTACTTGAACTTAAACTCCATCATTTACATTACAAATCAAGGTTTTACTGTTTTTGTCATTTATTTTACATTTTCGGTATTATTCAATAGAGTGGTAATGAAGATGGATGAGCCGACCAAGTGTATGTTTCAAAATATCCTAATGAATCACAATATAATAAAAATAATTTCATAATCAACAAAAATGAAGGAGAAGAAAAAAGGAAGAGGAACGCTACTCGTCACAGTTTTAAACAATATATTTGATAAATCGGGGTTATGCCTTTAAAGAGTCATAACTTTTGACTCGTGTGTCAAAAAGACTCTTATAATATATCAAAAGGAAGCTCGTATCTATTTCCATAATTTTGGCTAGACCGGCTATAAAAATTCATTACTTGAACCTAAACTCCATCATTTACATCACATATGGAGGGTTTAAATTTTTTGTCACTTATTTTACATTTTCGGTTTTATTCAATAGAGTTGTAATGAAGATGGATGAGTCCACCAAGTGTATGTTTCAAAATATTCTAATAAATTTCAATATAATAAAAATAGTTTCATGATCCAACATAAAGTGTGAGAGGAAAAAAGGAATAGGAGTGCTACTGGTGACAGTTTTAAACAATATATTTGATAAATCGGGGTTATGCCTTTATGAAGTCCTAACTTTTGATTCGTGTGTCAAAATGACTATAATAATTTATCACACGGAAGATCGTATCGATTTCCATTGTCTTGGCTGGACTGGCTATAGAAATTCATTACTTGAACTTAAACTCCATCATTTACATTACAAATCTAGGTTTTACTATTTTTGTCATTTATTTTACATTTTCGGTATTATTCAATAGAGTGGTAATGAAGATGGATGAGCCGACCAAGTGTATGTTTCAAAATATCCTAATGAATCGCAATATAATAAAAATAATTTCATGATCAACCAAAATGAATGAGAAGAAAATAGGAAAAGGAGTGCTACTCGTCACAGTTTTAAACAATATATTTGATTAATCGGGGTTATGCCTTTATAGGGTCATAACTTTTGACTCGTGTGTCAAAAGGACTATTATAATATATCAAACGGAAGCTCGTATCTATTTCCATAATTTTGGCTGGACTGGCTATAAAAATTCAATACTTGAACGTAAACTGCATCATTTATATCACATATGGAGGGTTTAAATTTTTTTGTCACTTATTTTACATTTTCGGTTTTATTCCATAGAGTTGTAATGAGGATGGATGAGTCGACCAAGTGTATGTTTGAAAGTATTCTAATAAATTTCAATATAATAAAGATAATTTCATGATCCAACATAATGAATGAGAGGAAAAAAGGAATAGGAGTGCTACTGGTGACAATTAAAAAAAATATATTTGATAAATGTGAGTTGTAGTTTTAAATAGTCATAACTTTTAATTCGTGTGTCAAAATGACTATTATAATATATCAAATGGCAGATCGTATCGATTTCCATAGTCTTGGCTGGACCGGCTATAGAAATTGATTACTTGAACTTAAACTCCATCATTTACATTACAAATCAAGGTTTTACTGTTTTTGTCACTTATTTTACATTTTCGCTTTTATTCAATAGAGTGGTAATGAAGATGGATGAGCCGACCAAAGGTATGTTTCAAAACATTCAAATGAATCACAATATAATAAAAATAATTTCATGATCAACCAAAATGAATGAGAAGAAAATAGGAAAAGGAGTGCTACTCGTCACAGTTTTAAACAAGATATTTGATAAATCGGGTTATGCCTTTATAGAGTCATAACTTTTGACTCGTTTGTCAAAAAGACTATTATAATATATCAAACGGAAGTTCGTATCTATTTCCATAATTTTGGCTGGACTGGCTACAAAAATTCATTACTTGAACCTAAACTCCATCATTTACATCACATATGGACGGTTTAAATTTTTTGTCACTTATTTTACATTTTCGGTTTAATTCAATAGAGTTGTAATGAAGATGGATGAGTCGACCAAGTGTATGTTTCAAAATATTCTAATAAATTTCAATATAATAAAAATAATTTCATGAACCAACATAATGAATGAGACGAAAAAAGGAATAGGAGTGCTACTGGTGACATTTTAAAAAAATATATTTGATAAATGGGGGTTGAAGTTTTAAATAGTTATAACTTTGATTCGTGTGTCGAAATGACTATTATAATATATCAAACGAAAGATTGTATCGATTTATATAGTCTTCGCTGGACCGGCTATAGAAATTCATTACTTGAACTTAAACTCCATCATTTACATTACAAATCAGGTTTTACTGTTTTTGTCACTTATTTTACATTTTCGTTTTTATTCAATATAGTGGTAATAAAGATGGATGAGCCGACCAAATGTATGTTTCAAAACATTCTAATGAATCTCAATATAATAAAAATAATTTCATGATCAACCAAAATGAATGAGAAGAAAATAGGAAAAGGAGTGCTACTCGTCACAGTTTTAAACAATATATTTGATAAATCGGGGTTATGCCTTTATAGGGTCATAACTTTTGACTCGTGTGTCAAAAGGACTATTATAATATATCAAACGGAAGCTCGTATCTATTTTCATAATTTTGGCTGGACTGGCTATAAAAATTCAATACTTGAACGTAAACTGCATCATTTATATCACATATGGAGGGTTTAAATTTTTTGTCACTTATTTTACATTTTCGGTTTTATTCCATAGAGTTGTAATGCGGATGGATGAGTCGACCAAGTGTATGTTTGAAAATATTCTAATAAATTTCAATATAATAAAAATAATTTCATGATCCAACATAATGAATGAGACGAAAAAAGGAATAGGAGTGCTACTAGTGACATTTAAAAAGAAAATTTGATAAATGTGAGTTGTAGTTTTAAATAGTCATAACTTTTAATTCGTGTGTCAAAATGACTATTATAATATATCAAACGGAAGATCGTTTCGATTTCCATAGTCTTGGCTGGACCGGCTATAGAAATTGATTACTTGAACTTAAACTCCATCATTTACATTACAAATCGAGGTTTTACTGTTTTTGTCACTTATTTTACATTTTCGCTTTTATTCAATAGAGTGGTAATGAAGATGGATGAGCCGACCAAAGGTATGTTTCAAAACATTCAAATGAATCACAATATAATAAAAATAATTTCATGATCAACCAAAATGAATGAGAAGAAAATAGGAAAAGGAGTGCTACTCGTCACAGTTTTAAACAAGATATTTGATAAATCGGGTTATGCCTTTATAGAGTCATAACTTTTGACTCGTTTGTCAAAAAGACTATTATAATATATCAAACGGAAGCTCGTATCTATTTCCATAATTTTGGCTGGACTGGCTACAAAAATTCATTACTTGAACCTAAACTCCATCATTTACATCACATATGGAGGGTTTAAATTTTTTGTCACTTATTTTACATTTTCGGTTTAATTCAATAGAGTTGTAATGAAGATGGATGAGTCGACCAAGTGTATGTTTCAAAATATTCTAATAAATTTCAATATAATAAAAATAATTTCATGAACCAACATAATGAATGAGACGAAAAAAGGAATAGGAGTGCTACTGGTGACATTTAAAAAAAATATATTTGATAAATGGGGGTTGAAGTTTTAAATAGTTATAACTTTGATTCGTGTGTCGAAATGACTATTATAATATATCAAACGAAAGATTGTATCGATTTATATAGTCTTGGCTGGACCGGCTATAGAAATTCATTACTTGAACTTAAACTCCATCATTTACATTACAAATCAGGTTTTACTGTTTTTGTCACTTATTTTACATTTTCGTTTTTATTCAATATAGTGGTAATAAAGATGGATGAGCCGACCAAATGTATGTTTCAAAACATTCTAATGAATCACAATATAATAAAAATAATTTCATGATCAACCAAAATGAATGAGAAGAAAATAGGAAAAGGAGTGCTACTCGTCACAGTTTTAAACAATATATTTGATAAATCGGGGTTATGCCTTTATAGGGTCATAACTTTTGACTCGTGTGTCAAAAGGACTATTATAATATATCAAACGGAAGCTCGTATCTATTTCCATAATTTTGGCTGGACTGGCTATAAAAATTCAATACTTGAACGTAAACTGCATCATTTATATCACATATGGAGGGTTTAAATTTTTTGTCACTTATTTTACATTTTCGGTTTTATTCCATAGAGTTGTAATGCGGATGGATGAGTCGACCAAGTGTATGTTTGAAAATATTCTAATAAATTTCAATATAATAAAAATAATTTCATGATCCAACATAATGAATGAGACGAAAAAAGGAATAGGAGTGCTACTGGTGACATTTAAAAAAAAAATTGATAAATGTGAGTTGTAGTTTTAAATAGTCATAACTTTTAATTCGTGTGTCAAAATGACTATTATAATATATCAAACGGCAGATCGTATCGATTTCCATAGTCTTGGCTGGACCGGCTATAGAAATTGATTACTTGAACTTAAACTCCATCATTTACATTACAAATCAAGGTTTTACTGTTTTTGTCATTTATTTTACATTTTCGGTATTATTCAATAGAGTGGTAATGAAGATGGATGAGCCGACCAAAGGTATGTTTCAAAACATTCAAATGAATCACAATATAATAAAAATAATTTCATGATCAACCAAAATGAATGAGAAGAAAATAGGAAAAGGAGTGCTACTCGTCACAGTTTTAAACAAGATATTTGATAAATCGGGTTATGCCTTTATAGAGTCATAACTTTTGACTCGTGTGTCAAAAGGACTATTATAATATATCAAATGGAAGCTCGTATCTATTTCCATAATTTTGGCTGGACTGGCTATAAAAATTCAATACTTGAACGTAAACTGCATCATTTATATCACATATGGAGGGTTTAAATTTTTTGTCACTTATTTTATATTTTCGGTTTTATTCCATAGAGTTGTAATGCGGATGGATGAGTCGACCAAGTGTATGTTTGAAAATATTCTAATAAATTTCAATATAATAAAAATAATTTCATGATCCAACATAATGAATGAGACGAAAAAAGGAATAGGAGTGCTACTAGTGACAGTTTTAAACAATATATTTGATAAATCGGGGTTATGCCTTTATGAAGTCCTAACTTTTGATTCGTGTGTCAAAATGACTATAATAATTTATCACACGGAAGATCGTATCGATTTCCATTGTCTTGGCTGGACTGGCTATAGAAATTCATTACTTGAACTTAAACTCCATCATTTACATTACAAATCGAGGTTTTACTATTTTTGTCATTTATTTTACATTTTCGGTATTATTCAATAGAGTGGTAATGAAGATGGATGAGCCGACCAAGTGTATGTTTCAAAATATCCTAATGAATCGCAATATAATAAAAATAATTTCATGATCAACCAAAATGAATGAGAAGAAAATAGGAAAAGGAGTGCTACTCGTCACAGTTTTAAACAATATATTTGATAAATCGGGGTTATGCCTTTATAGGGTCATAACTTTTGACTCGTGTGTCAAAAGGACTATTATAATATATCAAACGGAAGCTCGTATCTATTTCCATAATTTTGGCTGGACTGGCTATAAAAATTCAATACTTGAACGTAAACTGCATCATTTATATCACATATGGAGGGTTTAAATTTTTTGTCACTTATTTTACATTTTCGGTTTTATTCCATAGAGTTGTAATGCCGATGGATGAGTCGACCAAGTGTATGTTTGAAAATATTCTAATAAATTTCAATATAATAAAAATAATTTCATGATCCAACATAATGAATGAGACGAAAAAAGGAATAGGAGTGCTACTAGTGACATTTAAAAAAAAAAATTTGATAAATGTGAGTTGTAGTTTTAAATAGTCATAACTTTTAATTCGTGTGTCAAAATGACTATTATAATATATCAAACGGAAGATCGTTTCGATTTCCATAGTCTTGGCTGGACCGGCTATAGAAATTGATTACTTGAACTTAAACTCCATCATTTACATTACAAATCGAGGTTTTACTGTTTTTGTCACTTATTTTACATTTTCGCTTTTATTCAATAGAGTGGTAATGAAGATGGATGAGCCGACCAAAGGTATGTTTCAAAACATTCAAATGAATCACAATATAATAAAAATAATTTCATGATCAACCAAAATGAATGAGAAGAAAATAGGAAAAGGAGTGCTACTCGTCACAGTTTTAAACAAGATATTTGATAAATCGGGTTATGCCTTTATAGAGTCATAACTTTTGACTCGTGTGTCAAAAAGACTATTATAATATATCAAATGGAAGCTCGTATCTATTTCCATAATTTTGGCTGGACTGGCTACAAAAATTCATTACTTGAACCTAAACTCCATCATTTACATCACATATGGAGGGTTTAAATTTTTTGTCACTTATTTTACATTTTCGGTTTTATTCAATAGAGTTGTAATGAGGATGCACGAGTCGACCAAGTGTATGTTTGAAAATATTCTAATAAATTTCAATATAATAAAAATAATTTCTTGATCCAACATAATGAATGAGACGAAAAAAGGAAGAGGAGTACTACTGGTGACATTTTAAAAAAATATATTTGATAAATGGGAGTTGTAGTTTTAAATAGTCATAACTTTTAATTCGTGTGTCAAAATGACTATTATAATATATCAAACGGAAGATCGTTTCGATTTCCATAGTCTTGGCTGGACCGGCTATAGAAATTGATTACTTGAACTTAAACTCCATCATTTACATTACAAATCGAGGTTTTACTGTTTTTGTCACTTATTTTACATTTTCGCTTTTATTCAATAGAGTGGTAATGAAGATGGATGAGCCGACCAAAGGTATGTTTCAAAACATTCAAATGAATCACAATATAATAAAAATAATTTCATGATCAACCAAAATGAATGAGAAGAAAATAGGAAAAGGAGTGCTACTCGTCACAGTTTTAAACAAGATATTTGATAAATCGGGTTATGCCTTTATAGAGTCATAACTTTTGACTCGTGTGTCAAAAAGACTATTATAATATATCAAATGGAAGCTCGTATCTATTTCCATAATTTTGGCTGGACTGGCTACAAAAATTCATTACTTGAACCTAAACTCCATCATTTACATCACATATGGAGGGTTTAAATTTTTTGTCACTTATTTTACATTTTCGGTTTTATTCAATAGAGTTGTAATGAGGATGCACGAGTCGACCAAGTGTATGTTTGAAAATATTCTAATAAATTTCAATATAATAAAAATAATTTCTTGATCCAACATAATGAATGAGACGAAAAAAGGAAGAGGAGTACTACTGGTGACATTTTAAAAAAATATATTTGATAAATGGGAGTTGTAGTTTTAAATAGTCATAACTTTTTATTCGTGTGTCAAAATGACTATTATAATATATCAAACGGAAGATCGTATCGATTTCCATAGTCTTGGCTGGACCGGCTATAGAAATTGATTACTTGAACTTAAACTCCATCATTTACATTACAAATCGAGGTTTTACTGTTTTTGTCACTTATTTTACATTTTCGCTTTTATTCAATAGAGTGGTAATGAAGATGGATGAGCCGACCAAAGGTATGTTTCAAAACATTCAAATGAATCACAATATAATAAAAATAATTTCATGATCAACCAAAATGAATGAGAAGAAAATAGGAAAAGGAGTGCTACTCGTCACAGTTTTAAACAAGATATTTGATAAATCGGGTTATGCCTTTATAGAGTCATAACTTTTGACTCGTGTGTCAAAAAGACTATTATAATATATCAAATGGAAGCTCGTATCTATTTCCATAATTTTGGCTGGACTGGCTACAAAAATTCATTACTTGAACCTAAACTCCATCATTTACATCACATATGGAGGGTTTAAATTTTTTGTCACTTATTTTACATTTTCGGTTTAATTCAATAGAGTTGTAATGAAGATGGATGAGTCGACCAAGTGTATGTTTCAAAATATTCTAATAAATTTCAATATAATAAAAATAATTTCATAAACCAACATAATGAATGAGACGAAAAAAGGAATAGGAGTGCTACTGGTGACATTTTAAAAAAATATATTTGATAAATGGGGGTGGAAGTTTTAAATAGTTATAACTTTGATTCGTGTGTCGAAATGACTATTATAATATATCAAACGAAAGATTGTATCGATTTATATAGTCTTGGCTGGACCGGCTATAGAAATTCATTACTTGAACTTAAACTCCATCATTTACATTACAAATCAGGTTTTACTGTTTTTGTCACTTATTTTACATTTTCGTTTTTATTCAATATAGTGGTAATAAAGATGGATGAGCCGACCAAATGTATGTTTCAAAACATTCTAATGAATCACAATATAATAAAAATAATTTCATGATCAACCAAAATGAATGAGAAGAAAATAGGAAAAGGAGTGCTACTCGTCACAGTTTTAAACAATATATTTGAGAAATCGGGGTTATGCCTTTATCGGGTCATAACTTTTGACTCGTGTGTCAAAAGGACTATTATAATATATCAAACGGAAGCTCGTATCTATTTCCATAATTTTGGCTGGACTGGCTATAAAAATTCAATACTTGAACGTAAACTGCATCATTTATATCACATATGGAGGGTTTAAATTTTTTGTCACTTATTTTACATTTTCGGTTTTATTCCATAGAGTTGTAATGCGGATGGATGAGTCGACCAAGTGTATGTTTGAAAATATTCTAATAAATTTCAATATAATAAAAATAATTTCATGATCCAACATAATGAATGAGACGAAAAAAGGAATAGGAGTGCTACTGGTGACATTTAAAAAAAAATATTTGATAAATGTGAGTTGTAGTTTTAAATAGTCATAACTTTTAATTCGTGTGTCAAAATGACTATTATAATATATCAAACGGCAGATCGTATCGATTTCCATAGTCTTGGCTGGACCGGCTATAGAAATTGATTACTTGAACTTAAACTCCATCATTTACATTACAAATCAAGGTTTTACTGTTTTTGTCATTTATTTTACATTTTCGGTATTATTCAATAGAGTGGTAATGAAGATGGATGAGCCGACCAAGTGTATGTTTCAAAATATCCTAATGAATCACAATATAATAAAAATAATTTCATAATCAACAAAAATGAAGGAGAAGAAAAAAGGAAGGGGAACGCTACTCGTCACAGTTTTAAACAATATATTTGATAAATCGGGGTTATGCCTTTAAAGAGTCATAACTTTTGACTCGTGTGTCAAAAGGACTCTTATAATATATCAAAAGGAAGCTCGTATCTATTTCCATAATTTTGGCTAGACCGGCTATAAAAATTCATTACTTGAACCTAAACTCCATCATTTACATCACATATGGAGGGTTTAAATTTTTTGTCACTTATTTTACATTTTCGGTTTTATTCAATAGAGTTGTAATGAAGATGGATGAGTCCACCAAGTGTATGTTTCAAAATATTCTAATAAATTTCAATATAATAAAAATAGTTTCATGATCCAACATAATGTGTGAGAGGAAAAAAGGAATAGGAGTGCTACTGGTGACAGTTTTAAACAATATATTTGATAAATCGGGGTTATGCCTTTATGAAGTCCTAACTTTTGATTCGTGTGTCAAAATGACTATAATAATTTATCACACGGAAGATCGTATCGATTTCCATTGTCTTGGCTGGACTGGCTATAGAAATTCATTACTTGAACTTAAACTCCATCATTTACATTACAAATCGAGGTTTTACTATTTTTGTCATTTATTTTACATTTTCGGTATTATTCAATAGAGTGGTAATGAAGATGGATGAGCCGACCAAGTGTATGTTTCAAAATATCCTAATGAATCGCAATATAATAAAAATAATTTCATGATCAACCAAAATGAATGAGAAGAAAATAGGAAAAGGAGTGCTACTCGTCACAGTTTTAAACAATATATTTGATTAATCGGGGTTATGCCTTTATAGGGTCATAACTTTTGACTCGTGTGTCAAAAGGACTATTATAATATATCAAACGGAAGCTCGTATCTATTTCCATAATTTTGGCTGGACTGGATATAAAAATTCAATACTTGAACGTAAACTGCATCATTTATATCACATATGGAGGGTTTAAATTTTTTGTCACTTATTTTACATTTTCGGTTTTATTCCATAGAGTTGTAATGAGGATGGATGAGTCGACCAAGTGTATGTTTGAAAGTATTCTAATAAATTTCAATATAATAAAGATAATTTCATGATCCAACATAATGAATGAGAGGAAAAAAGGAATAGGAGTGCTACTGGTGACATTTAAAAAAAATATATTTGATAAATGTGAGTTGTAGTTTTAAATAGTCATAACTTTTAATTCGTGTGTCAAAATGACTATTATAATATATCAAATGGCAGATCGTATCGATTTCCATAGTCTTGGCTGGACCGGCTATAGAAATTGATTACTTGAACTTAAACTCCATCATTTACATTACAAATCAAGGTTTTACTGTTTTTGTCATTTATTTTACATTTTCGGTATTATTCAATAGAGTGGTAATGAAGATGGATGAGCCGACCAAGTGTATGTTTCAAAACATTCTAATGAATCACAATATAATAAAAATAATTTCATGATCAACCAAAATGAATGAGAAGAAAATAGGAAAAGGAGTGCTACTCGTCACAGTTTTAAACAATATATTTGATAAATCGGGGTTATGCCTTTATGGAGTCATAACTTTTGATTCGTGTGTCAAAATGACTATAATAATTTATCAAATGGAAGATCGTATTGATTTCCATTGTCTTACCTGGACTGGCTATAGAAATTCATTACTTGAACTTAAACTCCATCATTTACATTACAAATCGAGGTTTTACTATTTTTGTCATTTATTTTACATTTTCGGTATTATTCAATAGAGTGGTAATGAAGATGGATGAGCCGACCAAGTGTATGTTTCAAAATATTCTAATAAATTTCAATACAATAAAAATAATTTCATGATCCAACATAATGTGTGAGAGGAAAAAAGGAATAGGAGTGCTACTGGTGACATTTTTAAACAATATATTTGATAAATCGGGGTTATGCCTTTATGAAGTCCAAACTTTTGATTCGTGTGTAAAAATGACTATAATAATTTATCAAACGGTAGATCGTATCGATTTCCATTGTCTTGGCTGGACTGGCTATAGAAATTCATTACTTGAACTTAAACTCCATCATTTACATTACAAATCGAGGTTTTGCTATTTTTGTCATTTATTTTACATTTTCGGTATTATTAAATAGAGTGGTAATGAAGATGGATGAGCCGACCAAGTGTATGTTTCAAAATATCCTAATGAATCGCAATATAATAAAAATAATTTCATGATCAACCAAAATGAATGAGAAGAAAATAGGAAAAGGAGTGCTACTCGTCACAGTTTTAAACAATATATTTGATAAATCGGGGTTATGCCTATATAGGGTCATAACTTTTAACTCGTGTGTCAAAAGGACTATTATAATATATCCAACGGAAGCTCATATCTATTTCCATAATTTTGGCTGGACTGGCTATAAAAATTCAATACTTGAACGTAAACTGCATCATTTATATCACATATGGAGGGTTTAAATTTTTTGTCACTTATTTTACATTTTCGGTTTTATTCCATAGAGTTGTAATGAGGATGGATGAGTCGACCAAGTGTATGTTTGAAAGTATTCTAATAAATTTCAATATAATAAAGATAATTTCATGATCCAACATAATGAATGAGAGGAAATAAGGAATAGGAGTGCTACTGGTGACATTTAAAAAAAAATATTTGATAAATGTGAGTTGTAGTTTTAAATAGTCATAACTTTTAATTCGTGTGTCAAAATGACTATTATAATATATCAAATGGCAGATCGTATCGATTTCCATAGTCTTGGCTGGACCGGCTATAGAAATTGATTACTTGAACTTAAACTCCATCATTTACATTACAAATCAAGGTTTTACTGTTTTTGTCATTTATTTTACATTTTCGGTATTATTCAATAGAGTGGTAATGAAGATGGATGAGCCGACCAAGTGTATGTTTCAAAACATTCTAATGAATCACAATATAATAAAAATAATTTCATGATCAACCAAAATGAATGAGAAGAAAATAGGAAAAGGAGTGCTACTCGTCACAGTTTTAAACAATATATTTGATAAATCGGGGTTATGCCTTTATGGAGTCATAACTTTTGATTCGTGTGTCAAAATGACTATAATAATTTATCAAATGGAAGATCGTATTGATTTCCATTGTCTTACCTGGACTGGCTATAGAAATTCATTACTTGAACTTAAACTCCATCATTTACATTACAAATCGAGCTTTTAATGTTTTTGTCACTTATTTTACATTTTCGGTTTTATACAATAGAGTGGTAATGAAGATGGATGAGCCGACCAAGTGTATGTTTCAAAATATTCTAATAAATTCCAATATAATAAAAATAATTTCATGATCCAACATAATGTGTGAGAGGAAAAAAGGAATAGGAGTGCTACTGGTGACAGTTTTAAACAATATATTTGATAAATCGGGGTTATGCCTTTATGAAGTCCTAACTTTTGATTCGTGTGTCAAAATGACTATAATAATTTATCAAACGGAAGATCGTATCGATTTCCATTGTCTTGGCTGGACTGGCTATAGAAATTCATTACTTGAACTTAAACTCCATCATTTACATTACAAATCGAGGTTTTACTATTTTTGTCATTTATTTTACATTTTCGGTATTATTCAATAGAGTGGTAATGAAGATGGATGAGCCGACCAAGTGTATGTTTCAAAATATTCTAATAAATTTCAATATAATAAAAATAATTTCATGATCCAACATAATGTGTGAGAGGAAAAAAGGAATAGGAGTGCTACTGGTGACATTTTTAAACAATATATTTGATAAATCGGGGTTATGCCTTTATGAAGTCCAAACTTTTGATTCGTGTGTCAAAATGACTATAATAATTTATCAAACGGTAGATCGTATCGATTTCCATTGTCTTGGCTGGACTGGCTATAGAAATTCATTACTTGAACTTAAACTCCATCATTTACATTACAAATCGAGGTTTTGCTATTTTTGTCATTTATTTTACATTTTCGGTATTATTCAATAGAGTGGTAATGAAGATGGATGAGCCGACCAAGTGTATGTTTCAAAACATTCTAATGAATCACAATATAATAAAAATAATTTCATGATCAACCAAAATGAATGAGAAGAAAATAGGAAAAGGAGTGCTACTCGTCACAGTTTTAAACAATATATTTGATAAATCGGGGTTATGCCTTTATGGAGTCATAACTTTTGATTCGTGTGTCAAAATGACTATAATAATTTATCAAATGGAAGATCGTATTGATTTCCATTGTCTTACCTGGACTGGCTATAGAAATTCATTACTTGAACTTAAACTCCATCATTTACATTACAAATCGAGGTTTTACTATTTTTGTCATTTATTTTACATTTTCGGTATTATTCAATAGAGTGGTAATGAAGATGGATGAGCCGACCAAGTGTATGTTTCAAAATATTCTAATAAATTTCAATACAATAAAAATAATTTCATGATCCAACATAATGTGTGAGAGGAAAAAAGGAATAGGAGTGCTACTGGTGACATTTTTAAACAATATATTTGATAAATCGGGGTTATGCCTTTATGAAGTCCAAACTTTTGATTCGTGTGTCAAAATGACTATAATAATTTATCAAACGGTAGATCGTATCGATTTCCATTGTCTTGGCTGGACTGGCTATAGAAATTCATTACTTGAACTTAAACTCCATCATTTACATTACAAATCGAGGTTTTGCTATTTTTGTCATTTATTTTACATTTTCGGTATTATTCAATAGAGTGGTAATGAAGATGGATGAGCCGACCAAGTGTATGTTTCAAAATATCCTAATGAATCGCAATATAATAAAAATAATTTCATGATCAACCAAAATGAATGAGAAGAAAATAGGAAAAGGAGTGCTACTCGTCACAGTTTTAAACAATATATTTGATAAATCGGGGTTATGCCTATATAGGGTCATAACTTTTAACTCGTGTGTCAAAAGGACTATTATAATATATCCAACGGAAGCTCATATCTATTTCCATAATTTTGGCTGGACTGGCTATAAAAATTCAATACTTGAACGTAAACTGCATCATTTATATCACATATGGAGGGTTTAAATTTTTTGTCACTTATTTTACATTTTCGGTTTTATTCCATAGAGTTGTAATGAGGATGGATGAGTCGACCAAGTGTATGTTTGAAAGTATTCTAATAAATTTCAATATAATAAAGATAATTTCATGATCCAACATAATGAATGAGAGGAAATAAGGAATAGGAGTGCTACTGGTGACATTTAAAAAAAAAATATTTGATAAATGTGAGTTGTAGTTTTAAATAGTCATAACTTTTAATTCGTGTGTCAAAATGACTATTATAATATATCAAATGGCAGATCGTATCGATTTCCATAGTCTTGGCTGGACCGGCTATAGAAATTGATTACTTGAACTTAAACTCCATCATTTACATTACAAATCAAGGTTTTACTGTTTTTGTCATTTATTTTACATTTTCGGTATTATTCAATAGAGTGGTAATGAAGATGGATGAGCCGACCAAGTGTATGTTTCAAAACATTCTAATGAATCACAATATAATAAAAATAATTTCATGATCAACCAAAATGAATGAGAAGAAAATAGGAAAAGGAGTGCTACTCGTCACAGTTTTAAACAATATATTTGATAAATCGGGGTTATGCCTTTATGGAGTCATAACTTTTGATTCGTGTGTCAAAATGACTATAATAATTTATCAAATGGAAGATCGTATTGATTTCCATTGTCTTACCTGGACTGGCTATAGAAATTCATTACTTGAACTTAAACTCCATCATTTACATTACAAATCGAGCTTTTAATGTTTTTGTCACTTATTTTACATTTTCGGTTTTATACAATAGAGTGGTAATGAAGATGGATGAGCCGACCAAGTGTATGTTTCAAAATATTCTAATAAATTCCAATATAATAAAAATAATTTCATGATCCAACATAATGTGTGAGAGGAAAAAAGGAATAGGAGTGCTACTGGTGACAGTTTTAAACAATATATTTGATAAATCGGGGTTATGCCTTTATGAAGTCCTAACTTTTGATTCGTGTGTCAAAATGACTATAATAATTTATCAAACGGAAGATCGTATCGATTTCCATTGTCTTGGCTGGACTGGCTATAGAAATTCATTACTTGAACTTAAACTCCATCATTTACATTACAAATCGAGGTTTTACTATTTTTGTCATTTATTTTACATTTTCGGTATTATTCAATAGAGTGGTAATGAAGATGGATGAGCCGACCAAGTGTATGTTTCAAAATATTCTAATAAATTTCAATATAATAAAAATAATTTCATGATCCAACATAATGTGTGAGAGGAAAAAAGGAATAGGAGTGCTACTGGTGACATTTTTAAACAATATATTTGATAAATCGGGGTTATGCCTTTATGAAGTCCAAACTTTTGATTCGTGTGTCAAAATGACTATAATAATTTATCAAACGGTAGATCGTATCGATTTCCATTGTCTTGGCTGGACTGGCTATAGAAATTCATTACTTGAACTTAAACTCCATCATTTACATTACAAATCGAGGTTTTGCTATTTTTGTCATTTATTTTACATTTTCGGTATTATTCAATAGAGTGGTAATGAAGATGGATGAGCCGACCAAGTGTATGTTTCAAAACATTCTAATGAATCACAATATAATAAAAATAATTTCATGATCAACCAAAATGAATGAGAAGAAAATAGGAAAAGGAGTGCTACTCGTCACAGTTTTAAACAATATATTTGATAAATCGGGGTTATGCCTTTATGGAGTCATAACTTTTGATTCGTGTGTCAAAATGACTATAATAATTTATCAAATGGAAGATCGTATTGATTTCCATTGTCTTACCTGGACTGGCTATAGAAATTCATTACTTGAACTTAAACTCCATCATTTACATTACAAATCGAGGTTTTACTATTTTTGTCATTTATTTTACATTTTCGGTATTATTCAATAGAGTGGTAATGAAGATGGATGAGCCGACCAAGTGTATGTTTCAAAATATTCTAATAAATTTCAATACAATAAAAATAATTTCATGATCCAACATAATGTGTGAGAGGAAAAAAGGAATAGGAGTGCTACTGGTGACATTTTTAAACAATATATTTGATAAATCGGGGTTATGCCTTTATGAAGTCCAAACTTTTGATTCGTGTGTCAAAATGACTATAATAATTTATCAAACGGTAGATCGTATCGATTTCCATTGTCTTGGCTGGACTGGCTATAGAAATTTATTACTTGAACTTAAACTCCATCATTTACATTACAAATCGAGGTTTTGCTATTTTTGTCATTTATTTTACATTTTCGGTATTATTCAATAGAGTGGTAATGAAGATGGATGAGCCGACCAAGTGTATGTTTCAAAATATCCTAATGAATCGCAATATAATAAAAATAATTTCATGATCAACCAAAATGAATGAGAAGAAAATAGGAAAAGGAGTGCTACTCGTCACAGTTTTAAACAATATATTTGATAAATCGGGGTTATGCCTATATAGGGTCATAACTTTTAACTCGTGTGTCAAAAGGACTATTATAATATATCCAACGGAAGCTCATATCTATTTCCATAATTTTGGCTGGACTGGCTATAAAAATTCAATACTTGAACGTAAACTGCATCATTTATATCACATATGGAGGGTTTAAATTTTTTGTTACTTATTTTACATTTTCGGTTTTATTCCATAGAGTTGTAATGAGGATGGATGAGTCGACCAAGTGTATGTTTGAAAGTATTCTAATAAATTTCAATATAATAAAGATAATTTCATGATCCAACATAATGAATGAGAGGAAATAAGGAATAGGAGTGCTACTGGTGACATTTAAAAAAAAAATATTTGATAAATGTGAGTTGTAGTTTTAAATAGTCATAACTTTTAATTCGTGTGTCAAAATGACTATTATAATATATCAAATGGCAGATCGTATCGATTTCCATAGTCTTGGCTGGACCGGCTATAGAAATTGATTACTTGAACTTAAACTCCATCATTTACATTACAAATCAAGGTTTTACTGTTTTTGTCATTTATTTTACATTTTCGGTATTATTCAATAGAGTGGTAATGAAGATGGATGAGCCGACCAAGTGTATGTTTCAAAACATTCTAATGAATCACAATATAATAAAAATAATTTCATGATCAACCAAAATGAATGAGAAGAAAATAGGAAAAGGAGTGCTACTCGTCACAGTTTTAAACAATATATTTGATAAATCGGGGTTATGCCTTTATGGAGTCATAACTTTTGATTCGTGTGTCAAAATGACTATAATAATTTATCAAATGGAAGATCGTATTGATTTCCATTGTCTTACCTGGACTGGCTATAGAAATTCATTACTTGAACTTAAACTCCATCATTTACATTACAAATCGAGCTTTTAATGTTTTTGTCACTTATTTTACATTTTCGGTTTTATACAATAGAGTGGTAATGAAGATGGATGAGCCGACCAAGTGTATGTTTCAAAATATTCTAATAAATTCCAATATAATAAAAATAATTTCATGATCCAACATAATGTGTGAGAGGAAAAAAGGAATAGGAGTGCTACTGGTGACAGTTTTAAACAATATATTTGATAAATCGGGGTTATGCCTTTATGAAGTCCTAACTTTTGATTCGTGTGTCAAAATGACTATAATAATTTATCAAACGGAAGATCGTATCGATTTCCATTGTCTTGGCTGGACTGGCTATAGAAATTCATTACTTGAACTTAAACTCCATCATTTACATTACAAATCGAGGTTTTACTATTTTTGTCATTTATTTTACATTTTCGGTATTATTCAATAGAGTGGTAATGAAGATGGATGAGCCGACCAAGTGTATGTTTCAAAATATTCTAATAAATTTCAATATAATAAAAATAATTTCATGATCCAACATAATGTGTGAGAGGAAAAAAGGAATAGGAGTGCTACTGGTGACATTTTTAAACAATATATTTGATAAATCGGGGTTATGCCTTTATGAAGTCCAAACTTTTGATTCGTGTGTCAAAATGACTATAATAATTTATCAAACGGTAGATCGTATCGATTTCCATTGTCTTGGCTGGACTGGCTATAGAAATTCATTACTTGAACTTAAACTCCATCATTTACATTACAAATCGAGGTTTTGCTATTTTTGTCATTTATTTTACATTTTCGGTATTATTCAATAGAGTGGTAATGAAGATGGATGAGCCGACCAAGTGTATGTTTCAAAATATCCTAATGAATCGCAATATAATAAAAATAATTTCATGATCAACCAAAATGAATGAGAAGAAAATAGGAAAAGGAGTGCTACTCGTCACAGTTTTAAACAATATATTTGATAAATCGGGGTTATGCCTATATAGGGTCATAACTTTTAACTCGTGTGTCAAAAGGACTATTATAATATATCCAACGGAAGCTCATATCTATTTCCATAATTTTGGCTGGACTGGCTATAAAAATTCAATACTTGAACGTAAACTGCATCATTTATATCACATATGGAGGGTTTAAATTTTTTGTCACTTATTTTACATTTTCGGTTTTATTCCATAGAGTTGTAATGCGGATGGATGAGTCGACCAAGTGTATGTTTGAAAATATTCTAATAAATTTCAATATAATAAAAATAATTTCATGATCCAACATAATGTGTGAGAGGAAAAAAGGAATAGGAGTGCTACTGGTGACATTTTTAAACAATATATTTGATAAATCGGGGTTATGCCTTTATGAAGTCCAAACTTTTGATTCGTGTGTCAAAATGACTATAATAATTTATCAAACGGTAGATCGTATCGATTTCCATTGTCTTGGCTGGACTGGCTATAGAAATTCATTACTTGAACTTAAACTCCATCATTTACATTACAAATCGAGGTTTTGCTATTTTTGTCATTTATTTTACATTTTCGGTATTATTCAATAGAGTGGTAATGAAGATGGATGAGCCGACCAAGTGTATGTTTCAAAATATCCTAATGAATCGCAATATAATAAAAATAATTTCATGATCAACCAAAATGAATGAGAAGAAAATAGGAAAAGGAGTGCTACTCGTCACAGTTTTAAACAATATATTTGATAAATCGGGGTTATGCCTATATAGGGTCATAACTTTTAACTCGTGTGTCAAAAGGACTATTATAATATATCCAACGGAAGCTCATATCTATTTCCATAATTTTGGCTGGACTGGCTATAAAAATTCAATACTTGAACGTAAACTGCATCATTTATATCACATATGGAGGGTTTAAATTTTTTGTCACTTATTTTACATTTTCGGTTTTATTCCATAGAGTTGTAATGAGGATGGATGAGTCGACCAAGTGTATGTTTGAAAGTATTCTAATAAATTTCAATATAATAAAGATAATTTCATGATCCAACATAATGAATGAGAGGAAATAAGGAATAGGAGTGCTACTGGTGACATTTAAAAAAAAAATATTTGATAAATGTGAGTTGTAGTTTTAAATAGTCATAACTTTTAATTCGTGTGTCAAAATGACTATTATAATATATCAAATGGCAGATCGTATCGATTTCCATAGTCTTGGCTGGACCGGCTATAGAAATTGATTACTTGAACTTAAACTCCATCATTTACATTACAAATCAAGGTTTTACTGTTTTTGTCATTTATTTTACATTTTCGGTATTATTCAATAGAGTGGTAATGAAGATGGATGAGCCGACCAAGTGTATGTTTCAAAACATTCTAATGAATCACAATATAATAAAAATAATTTCATGATCAACCAAAATGAATGAGAAGAAAATAGGAAAAGGAGTGCTACTCGTCACAGTTTTAAACAATATATTTGATAAATCGGGGTTATGCCTTTATGGAGTCATAACTTTTGATTCGTGTGTCAAAATGACTATAATAATTTATCAAATGGAAGATCGTATTGATTTCCATTGTCTTACCTGGACTGGCTATAGAAATTCATTACTTGAACTTAAACTCCATCATTTACATTACAAATCGAGCTTTTAATGTTTTTGTCACTTATTTTACATTTTCGGTTTTATACAATAGAGTGGTAATGAAGATGGATGAGCCGACCAAGTGTATGTTTCAAAATATTCTAATAAATTCCAATATAATAAAAATAATTTCATGATCCAACATAATGTGTGAGAGGAAAAAAGGAATAGGAGTGCTACTGGTGACAGTTTTAAACAATATATTTGATAAATCGGGGTTATGCCTTTATGAAGTCCTAACTTTTGATTCGTGTGTCAAAATGACTATAATAATTTATCAAACGGAAGATCGTATCGATTTCCATTGTCTTGGCTGGACTGGCTATAGAAATTCATTACTTGAACTTAAACTCCATCATTTACATTACAAATCGAGGTTTTACTATTTTTGTCATTTATTTTACATTTTCGGTATTATTCAATAGAGTGGTAATGAAGATGGATGAGCCGACCAAGTGTATGTTTCAAAATATTCTAATAAATTTCAATATAATAAAAATAATTTCATGATCCAACATAATGTGTGAGAGGAAAAAAGGAATAGGAGTGCTACTGGTGACATTTTTAAACAATATATTTGATAAATCGGGGTTATGCCTTTATGAAGTCCAAACTTTTGATTCGTGTGTCAAAATGACTATAATAATTTATCAAACGGTAGATCGTATCGATTTCCATTGTCTTGGCTGGACTGGCTATAGAAATTCATTACTTGAACTTAAACTCCATCATTTACATTACAAATCGAGGTTTTGCTATTTTTGTCATTTATTTTACATTTTCGGTATTATTCAATAGAGTGGTAATGAAGATGGATGAGCCGACCAAGTGTATGTTTCAAAATATCCTAATGAATCGCAATATAATAAAAATAATTTCATGATCAACCAAAATGAATGAGAAGAAAATAGGAAAAGGAGTGCTACTCGTCACAGTTTTAAAAAATATATTTGATAAATCGGGGTTATGCCTATATAGGGTCATAACTTTTAACTCGTGTGTCAAAAGGACTATTATAATATATCCAACGGAAGCTCATATCTATTTCCATAATTTTGGCTGGACTGGCTATAAAAATTCAATACTTGAACGTAAACTGCATCATTTATATCACATATGGAGGGTTTAAATTTTTTGTCACTTATTTTACATTTTCGGTTTTATTCCATAGAGTTGTAATAAGGATGGATGAGTCGACCAAGTGTATGTTTGAAAATATTCTAATAAATTTCAATATAATAAAGATAATTTCATGATCCAACATAATGAATGAGAGGAAAAAAGGAATAGGAGTGCTACTGGTGACATTTAAAAAAACAATATTTGATAAATGTGAGTTGTAGTTTTAAATAGTCATAACTTTTAATTCGTGTGTCAAAATGACTATTATAATATATCAAACGGCAGATCGTATCGATTTCCATAGTCTTGGCTGGACCGGCTATAGAAATTGAGTACTTGAACTTAAACTCCATCATTTACATTACAAATCAAGGTTTTACTGTTTTTTTCATTTATTTTACATTTTCGGTATTATTCAATAGAGTGGTAATGAAGATGGATGAGCCGACCAAGTGTATGTTTCAAAACATTCTAATGAATCACAATATAATAAAAATAATTTCATGATCAACCAAAATGAATGAGAAGAAAATAGGAAAAGGAGTGCTACTCGTCACAGTTTTAAACAATATATTTGATAAATCGGGGTTATGCCTTTATGGAGTCATAACTTTTGATTCGTGTGTCAAAAAGACTATAATAATTTATCAAATGGAAGATCGTATTGATTTCCATTGTCTTGGCTGGACTGGCTATAGAAATTCATTACTTGAACTTAAACTCCATCATTTACATTACAAATCGAGGTTTTAATGTTTTTGTCACTTATTTTACATTTTCGGTTTTATTCAATAGATTGGTAATGAAGATGGATGACCCGACCAAGTGCATGTTTCAAAATATTCTAATAAATTTCAATATAATAAAAATAATTTCATGATCCAACATAATGTGTGAGAGGAAAAAAGGAATAGAAGTGCTACTGGTGACAGTTTTAAACAATATATTTGATAAATCGGGGTTATGCCTTTATGAAGTCCTAACTTTTGATTCGTGTGTCAAAATGACTATAATAATTTATCAAACGGAAGATCGTATCGATTTCCATTGTCTTGGCTGGACTGGCCATAGAAATTCATTACTTGAACTTAAACTCCATCATTTATATTACAAATCGAGGTTTTACTATTTTTGTCATTTATTTTACATTTTCGGTATTATTCAATAGAGTGGTAATGAAGATGGATGAGCCGACCAAGTGTATGTTTCAAAATATCCTAATGAATCACAATATAATAAAAATAATTTCATGATCAACCAAAATGAATGAGAAGAAAATAGGAAAAGGAGTGCTACTCGTCACAGTTTTAAAAAATATATTTGATAAATCGGGGTTATGCCTTTATAGGGTCATAACTTTTGACTCGTGTGTCAAAAGGACTATTATAATATATCAAACGGAAGCTCGTATCTATTTCCATAATTTTGGCTGGACTGGCTATAAAAATTCAATACTTGAACGTAAACTGCATCATTTATATCACATATGGAGGGTTTAAATTTTTTGTCACTTGTTTTACATTTTCGGTTTTATTCCATAGAGTTGTAATGAGGATGGATGAGTCGACCAAGTGTATGTTTGAAAATATTCTAATAAATTTCAATATAATAAAGATAATTTCATGATCCAACATAATGAATGAGAGGAAAAAAGGAATAGGAGTGCTACTGGTGACATTTAAAAAAAATATATTTGATAAATGTGAGTTGTAGTTTTAAATAGTCATAACTTTTTATTCGTGTGTCAAAATGACTATTATAATATATCAAACGGCAAATCATATCGATTTCCATAGTCTTGGCTGGACCGGCTATAGAAATTGATTACTTGAACTTAAACTCTATCATTTACATTACAAATCAAGGTTTTACTGTTTTTGTCATTTATTTTACATTTTCGGTATTATTCAATAGAGTGGTAATGAAGATGGATGAGCCGACCAAGTGTATGTTTCAAAATATCCTAATGAATCACAATATAATAAAAATAATTTCATGATCAACCAAAATGAATTAGAAGAAAATAGGAAAAGGAGTGCTACTCGTCACAGTTTTAAAAAATATATTTGATAAATCGGGGTTATGCCTTTATAGGGTCATAACTTTTGACTCGTGTGTCAAAAGGACTATTATAATATTTCAAACGGAAGCTCGTATCTATTTCCATAATTTTGGCTGGACTGGCTATAAAAATTCAATACTTGAACGTAAACTGCATCATTTATATCACATATGGAGGGTTTAAATTTTTTGTCACTTATTTTACATTTTCGGTTTTATTCCATAGAGTTGTAATGAGGATGGATGAGTCGACCAAGTGTATGTTTGAAAATATTCTAATAAATTTCAATATAATAAAGATAATTTCATGATCCAACATAATGAATGAGAGGAAAAAAGGAATAGGAGTGCTACTGGTGACATTTAAAAAAAATATATTTGATAAATGTGAGTTGTAGTTTTAAATAGTCATAACTTTTTATTCGTGTGTCAAAATGACTATTATAATATATCAAACGGCAAATCATATCGATTTCCATAGTCTTGGCTGGACCGGCTATAGAAATTGATTACTTGAACTTAAACTCTATCATTTACATTACAAATCAAGGTTTTACTGTTTTTGTCATTTATTTTACATTTTCGGTATTATTCAATAGAGTGGTAATGAAGATGGATGAGCCGACCAAGTGTATGTTTCAAAATATCCTAATGAATCACAATATAATAAAAATAATTTCATGATCAACCAAAATGAATTAGAAGAAAATAGGAAAAGGAGTGCTACTCGTCACAGTTTTAAAAAATATATTTGATAAATCGGGGTTATGCCTTTATAGGGTCATAACTTTTGACTCGTGTGTCAAAAGGACTATTATAATATATCAAACGGAAGGTCGTATCTATTTCCATAATTTTGGCTGGACTGGCTATAAAAATTCAATACTTGAACGTAAACTGCATCATTTATATCACATATGGAGGGTTTAAATTTTTTGTCACTTATTTTACAATTTCGGTTTTATTCCATAGAGTTGTAATGAAGATGGATGAGTCGACCAAGTGTATGTTTGAAAATATTCTAATAAATTTCAATATAATAAAGATAATTTCATGATCCAACATAATGAATGAGAGGAAAAAAGGAATAGGAGTGCTACTGGTGACATTTAAAAAAAATATATTTGATAAATGTGAGTTGTAGTTTTAAATAGTCATAACTTTTTATTCGTGTGTCAAAATGACTATTATAATATATCAAACGGCAAATCATATCGATTTCCATAGTCTTGGCTGGACCGGCTATAGAAATTGATTACTTGAACTTAAACTCTATCATTTACATTACAAATCAAGGTTTTACTGTTTTTGTCATTTATTTTACATTTTCGGTATTATTCAATAGAGTGGTAATGAAGATGGATGAGCCGACCAAGTGTAAGTTTCAAAACATTCTAATGAATCACAATATAATAAAAATAATTTCATGATCAACCAAAATGAATGAGAAGAAAATAGGAAAAGGAGTGCTACTCGTCACAGTTTTAAACAATATATTTGATAAATCGGGGTTATGCCTTTATAGGGTCATAACTTTTGACTCGTGTGTCAAAAGGACTATTATAATATATCAAACGGAAGGTCGTATCTATTTCCATAATTTTGGCTGGACTGGCTATAAAAATTCAATACTTGAACGTAAACTGCATCATTTATATCACATATGGAGGGTTTAAATTTTTTGTCACTTATTTTACAATTTCGGTTTTATTCCATAGAGTTGTAATGAAGATGGATGAGTCGACCAAGTGTATGTTTGAAAATATTCTAATAAATTTCAATATAATAAAGATAATTTCATGATCCAACATAATGAATGAGAGGAAAAAAGGAATAGGAGTGCTACTGGTGACATTTAAAAAAAATATATTTGATAAATGTGAGTTGTAGTTTTAAATAGTCATAACTTTTTATTCGTGTGTCAAAATGACTATTATAATATATCAAACGGCAAATCATATCGATTTCCATAGTCTTGGCTGGACCGGCTATAGAAATTGATTACTTGAACTTAAACTCTATCATTTACATTACAAATCAAGGTTTTACTGTTTTTGTCATTTATTTTACATTTTCGGTATTATTCAATAGAGTGGTAATGAAGATGGATGAGCCGACCAAGTGTAAGTTTCAAAACATTCTAATGAATCACAATATAATAAAAATAATTTCATGATCAACCAAAATGAATGAGAAGAAAATAGGAAAAGGAGTGCTACTCGTCACAGTTTTAAACAATATATTTGATAAATCGGGGTTATACCTTTATGGAGTCATAACTTTTGATTCGTGTGTCAAAATGACTATAATAATTTATCAAATGGAAGATCGTATTGATTTCCATTGTCTTGGCTGGACTGGCTATAGAAATTCATTACTTGAACTTAAACTCCATCATTTACATTACAAATCGAGGTTTTAATGTTTTTGTCACTTATTTTACATTTTCGGTTTTATTCAATAGAGTGGTAATGAAGATGGATGAGCCGACTAAGTGTATGTTTCAAAATATTCTAATAAATTTCAATATAATAAAAATAATTTCATGATCCAACATAATGTGTGAGAGGAAAAAAGGAATAGGAGTGCTACTGGTGACAGTTTTAAACAATATATTTGATAAATCGGGGTTATGCCTTTATGAAGTCCTAACTTTTGATTCGTGTGTCAAAATGACTATAATAATTTATCAAACGGAAGATCGTATCGATTTCCATTGTCTTGGCTGGACTGGCCATAGAAATTCATTACTTGAACTTAAACTCCATCATTTACATTACAAATCGAGGTTTTACTATTTTTGTCATTTATTTTACATTTTCGGTATTATTCAATAGAGTGGTAATGAAGATGGATGAGTCGACCAAGTGTATGTTTCAAAATATCCTAATGAATCACAATATAATAAAAATAATTTCATGATCAACCAAAATGAATGAGAAGAAAATAGGAAAAGGAGTGCTACTCGTCACAGTTTTAAACAATATATTTGATAAATCGGGGTTATGCCTTTATCGGGTCATAACTTTTGACTCGTGTGTCAAAAGGACTATTATAATATATCAAACGGAAGCTCGTATCTATTTCCATAATTTTGGCTGGACTGGCTATAAAAATTCAATACTTGAACGTAAACTGCATCATTTATATCACATATGGAGGGTTTAAATTTTTTGTCACTTATTTTACATTTTCGGTATTATTCAATAGAGTGGTAATGAAGATGGATAAGCCGACCAAGTGTATGTTTCAAAATATCCTAATGAATCACAATATAATAAAAATAATTTCATGATCAACCAAAATGAATTAGAAGAAAATAGGAAAAGGAGTGCTACTCGTCACAGTTTTAAAAAATATATTTGATAAATCGGGGTTATGCCTTTATAGGGTCATAACTTTTGACTCGTGTGTCAAAAGGACTATTATAATATATCAAACGGAAGGTCGTATCTATTTCCATAATTTTGGCTGGACTGGCTATAAAAATTCAATACTTGAACGTAAACTGCATCATTTATATCACATATGGAGGGTTTAAATTTTTTGTCACTTATTTTACAATTTCGGTTTTATTCCATAGAGTTGTAATGAAGATGGATGAGTCGACCAAGTGTATGTTTGAAAATATTCTAATAAATTTCAATATAATAAAGATAATTTCATGATCCAACATAATGAATGAGAGGAAAAAAGGAATAGGAGTGCTACTGGTGACATTTAAAAAAAATATATTTGATAAATGTGAGTTGTAGTTTTAAATAGTCATAACTTTTTATTCGTGTGTCAAAATGACTATTATAATATATCAAACGGCAAATCATATCGATTTCCATAGTCTTGGCTGGACCGGCTATAGAAATTGATTACTTGAACTTAAACTCTATCATTTACATTACAAATCAAGGTTTTACTGTTTTTGTCATTTATTTTACATTTTCGGTATTATTCAATAGAGTGGTAATGAAGATGGATGAGCCGACCAAGTGTAAGTTTCAAAACATTCTAATGAATCACAATATAATAAAAATAATTTCATGATCAACCAAAATGAATGAGAAGAAAATAGGAAAAGGAGTGCTACTCGTCATAGTTTTAAACAATATATTTGATAAATCGGGGTTATGCCTTTATGGAGTCATAACTTTTGATTCGTGTGTCAAAATGACTATAATAATTTATCAAATGGAAGATCGTATTGATTTCCATTGTCTTGGCTGGACTGGCTATAGAAATTCATTACTTGAACTTAAACTCCATCATTTACATTACAAATCGAGGTTTTAATGTTTTTGTCACTTATTTTACATTTTCGGTTTTATTCAATAGAGTGGTAATGAAGATGGATGAGCCGACTAAGTGTATGTTTCAAAATATTCTAATAAATTTCAATATAATAAAAATAATTTCATGATCCAACATAATGTGTGAGAGGAAAAAAGGAATAGGAGTGCTACTGGTGACAGTTTTAAACAATATATTTGATAAATCGGGGTTATGCCTTTATGAAGTCCTAACTTTTGATTCGTGTGTCAAGATGACTATAATAATTTATCAAACGGAAGATCGTATCGATTTCCATTGTCTTGGCTGGACTGGCCATAGAAATTCATTACTTGAACTTAAACTCCATCATTTACATTACAAATCGAGGTTTTACTATTTTTGTCATTTATTTTACATTTTCGGTATTATTCAATAGAGTGGTAATGAAGATGGATGAGCCGACCAAGTGTATGTTTCAAAATATCCTAATGAATCACAATATAATAAAAATAATTTCATGATCAACCAAAATGAATTAGAAGAAAATAGGAAAAGGAGTGCTACTCGTCACAGTTTTAAAAAATATATTTGATAAATCGGGGTTATGCCTTTATAGGGTCATAACTTTTGACTCGTGTGTCAAAAGGACTATTATAATATATCAAACGGAAGGTCGTATCTATTTCCATAATTTTGGCTGGACTGGCTATAAAAATTCAATACTTGAACGTAAACTGCATCATTTATATCACATATGGAGGGTTTAAATTTTTTGTCACTTATTTTACAATTTCGGTTTTATTCCATAGAGTTGTAATGAAGATGGATGAGTCGACCAAGTGTATGTTTGAAAATATTCTAATAAATTTCAATATAATAAAGATAATTTCATGATCCAACATAATGAATGAGAGGAAAAAAGGAATAGGACTGCTACTGGTGACATTTAAAAAAAATATATTTGATAAATGTGAGTTGTAGTTTTAAATAGTCATAACTTTTTATTCGTGTGTCAAAATGACTATTATAATATATCAAACGGCAAATCATATCGATTTCCATAGTCTTGGCTGGACCGGCTATAGAAATTGATTACTTGAACTTAAACTCTATCATTTACATTACAAATCAAGGTTTTACTGTTTTTGTCATTTATTTTACATTTTCGGTATTATTCAATAGAGTGGTAATGAAGATGGATGAGCCGACCAAGTGTAAGTTTCAAAACATTCTAATGAATCACAATATAATAAAAATAATTTCATGATCAACCAAAATGAATGAGAAGAAAATAGGAAAAGGAGTGCTACTCGTCACAGTTTTAAACAATATATTTGATAAATCGGGGTTATGCCTTTATAGGGTCATAACTTTTGACTCGTGTGTCAAAAGGACTATTATAATATATCAAACGGAAGGTCGTATCTATTTCCATAATTTTGGCTGGACTGGCTATAAAAATTCAATACTTGAACGTAAACTGCATCATTTATATCACATATGGAGGGTTTAAATTTTTTGTCACTTATTTTACAATTTCGGTTTTATTCCATAGAGTTGTAATGAAGATGGATGAGTCGACCAAGTGTATGTTTGAAAATATTCTAATAAATTTCAATATAATAAAGATAATTTCATGATCCAACATAATGAATGAGAGGAAAAAAGGAATAGGAGTGCTACTGGTGACATTTAAAAAAAATATATTTGATAAATGTGAGTTGTAGTTTTAAATAGTCATAACTTTTTATTCGTGTGTCAAAATGACTATTATAATATATCAAACGGCAAATCATATCGATTTCCATAGTCTTGGCTGGACCGGCTATAGAAATTGATTACTTGAACTTAAACTCTATCATTTACATTACAAATCAAGGTTTTACTGTTTTTGTCATTTATTTTACATTTTCGGTATTATTCAATAGAGTGGTAATGAAGATGGATGAGCCGACCAAGTGTAAGTTTCAAAACATTCTAATGAATCACAATATAATAAAAATAATTTCATGATCAACCAAAATGAATGAGAAGAAAATAGGAAAAGGAGTGCTACTCGTCACAGTTTTAAACAATATATTTGATAAATCGGGGTTATACCTTTATGGAGTCATAACTTTTGATTCGTGTGTCAAAATGACTATAATAATTTATCAAATGGAAGATCGTATTGATTTCCATTGTCTTGGCTGGACTGGCTATAGAAATTCATTACTTGAACTTAAACTCCATCATTTACATTACAAATCGAGGTTTTAATGTTTTTGTCACTTATTTTACATTTTCGGTTTTATTCAATAGAGTGGTAATGAAGATGGATGAGCCGACTAAGTGTATGTTTCAAAATATTCTAATAAATTTCAATATAATAAAAATAATTTCATGATCCAACATAATGTGTGAGAGGAAAAAAGGAATAGGAGTGCTACTGGTGACAGTTTTAAACAATATATTTGATAAATCGGGGTTATGCCTTTATGAAGTCCTAACTTTTGATTCGTGTGTCAAAATGACTATAATAATTTATCAAACGGAAGATCGTATCGATTTCCATTGTCTTGGCTGGACTGGCCATAGAAATTCATTACTTGAACTTAAACTCCATCATTTACATTACAAATCGAGGTTTTACTATTTTTGTCATTTATTTTACATTTTCGGTATTATTCAATAGAGTGGTAATGAAGATGGATGAGTCGACCAAGTGTATGTTTCAAAATATCCTAATGAATCACAATATAATAAAAATAATTTCATGATCAACCAAAATGAATGAGAAGAAAATAGGAAAAGGAGTGCTACTCGTCACAGTTTTAAACAATATATTTGATAAATCGGGGTTATGCCTTTATCGGGTCATAACTTTTGACTCGTGTGTCAAAAGGACTATTATAATATATCAAACGGAAGCTCGTATCTATTTCCATAATTTTGGCTGGACTGGCTATAAAAATTCAATACTTGAACGTAAACTGCATCATTTATATCACATATGGAGGGTTTAAATTTTTTGTCACTTATTTTACATTTTCGGTATTATTCAATAGAGTGGTAATGAAGATGGATGAGCCGACCAAGTGTATGTTTCAAAATATCCTAATGAATCACAATATAATAAAAATAATTTCATGATCAACCAAAATGAATTAGAAGAAAATAGGAAAAGGAGTGCTACTCGTCACAGTTTTAAAAAATATATTTGATAAATCGGGGTTATGCCTTTATAGGGTCATAACTTTTGACTCGTGTGTCAAAAGGACTATTATAATATATCAAACGGAAGGTCGTATCTATTTCCATAATTTTGGCTGGACTGGCTATAAAAATTCAATACTTGAACGTAAACTGCATCATTTATATCACATATGGAGGGTTTAAATTTTTTGTCACTTATTTTACAATTTCGGTTTTATTCCATAGAGTTGTAATGAAGATGGATGAGTCGACCAAGTGTATGTTTGAAAATATTCTAATAAATTTCAATATAATAAAGATAATTTCATGATCCAACATAATGAATGAGAGGAAAAAAGGAATAGGAGTGCTACTGGTGACATTTAAAAAAAATATATTTGATAAATGTGAGTTGTAGTTTTAAATAGTCATAACTTTTTATTCGTGTGTCAAAATGACTATTATAATATATCAAACGGCAAATCATATCGATTTCCATAGTCTTGGCTGGACCGGCTATAGAAATTGATTACTTGAACTTAAACTCTATCATTTACATTACAAATCAAGGTTTTACTGTTTTTGTCATTTATTTTACATTTTCGGTATTATTCAATAGAGTGGTAATGAAGATGGATGAGCCGACCAAGTGTAAGTTTCAAAACATTCTAATGAATCACAATATAATAAAAATAATTTCATGATCAACCAAAATGAATGAGAAGAAAATAGGAAAAGGAGTGCTACTCGTCATAGTTTTAAACAATATATTTGATAAATCGGGGTTATGCCTTTATGGAGTCATAACTTTTGATTCGTGTGTCAAAATGACTATAATAATTTATCAAATGGAAGATCGTATTGATTTCCATTGTCTTGGCTGGACTGGCTATAGAAATTCATTACTTGAACTTAAACTCCATCATTTACATTACAAATCGAGGTTTTAATGTTTTTGTCACTTATTTTACATTTTCGGTTTTATTCAATAGAGTGGTAATGAAGATGGATGAGCCGACTAAGTGTATGTTTCAAAATATTCTAATAAATTTCAATATAATAAAAATAATTTCATGATCCAACATAATGTGTGAGAGGAAAAAAGGAATAGGAGTGCTACTGGTGACAGTTTTAAACAATATATTTGATAAATCGGGGTTATGCCTTTATGAAGTCCTAACTTTTGATTCGTGTGTCAAGATGACTATAATAATTTATCAAACGGAAGATCGTATCGATTTCCATTGTCTTGGCTGGACTGGCCATAGAAATTCATTACTTGAACTTAAACTCCATCATTTACATTACAAATCGAGGTTTTACTATTTTTGTCATTTATTTTACATTTTCGGTATTATTCAATAGAGTGGTAATGAAGATGGATGAGCCGACCAAGTGTATGTTTCAAAATATCCTAATGAATCACAATATAATAAAAATAATTTCATGATCAACCAAAATGAATGAGAAGAAAATAGGAAAAGGAGTGCTACTCGTCACAGTTTTAAACAATATATTTGATAAATCGGGGTTATGCCTTTATCGGGTCATAACTTTTGACTCGTGTGTCAAAAGGACTATTATAATATATCAAACGGAAGGTCGTATCTATTTCCATAATTTTGGCTGGACTGGCTATAAAAATTCAATACTTGAACGTAAACTGCATCATTTATATCACATATGGAGGGTTTAAATTTTTTGTCACTTATTTTACAATTTCGGTTTTATTCCATAGAGTTGTAATGAAGATGGATGAGTCGACCAAGTGTATGTTTGAAAATATTCTAATAAATTTCAATATAATAAAGATAATTTCATGATCCAACATAATGAATGAGAGGAAAAAAGGAATAGGAGTGCTACTGGTGACATTTAAAAAAAATATATTTGATAAATGTGAGTTGTAGTTTTAAATAGTCATAACTTTTTATTCGTGTGTCAAAATGACTATTATAATATATCAAACGGCAAATCATATCGATTTCCATAGTCTTGGCTGGACCGGCTATAGAAATTGATTACTTGAACTTAAACTCTATCATTTACATTACAAATCAAGGTTTTACTGTTTTTGTCATTTATTTTACATTTTCGGTATTATTCAATAGAGTGGTAATGAAGATGGATGAGCCGACCAAGTGTATGTTTCAAAATATCCTAATGAATCACAATATAATAAAAATAATTTCATGATCAACCAAAATGAATTAGAAGAAAATAGGAAAAGGAGTGCTACTCGTCACAGTTTTAAAAAATATATTTGATAAATCGGGGTTATGCCTTTATAGGGTCATAACTTTTGACTCGTGTGTCAAAAGGACTATTATAATATATCAAACGGAAGGTCGTATCTATTTCCATAATTTTGGCTGGACTGGCTATAAAAATTCAATACTTGAACGTAAACTGCATCATTTATATCACATATGGAGGGTTTAAATTTTTTGTCACTTATTTTACAATTTCGGTTTTATTCCATAGAGTTGTAATGAAGATGGATGAGTCGACCAAGTGTATGTTTGAAAATATTCTAATAAATTTCAATATAATAAAGATAATTTCATGATCCAACATAATGAATGAGAGGAAAAAAGGAATAGGAGTGCTACTGGTGACATTTAAAAAAAATATATTTGATAAATGTGAGTTGTAGTTTTAAATAGTCATAACTTTTTATTCGTGTGTCAAAATGACTATTATAATATATCAAACGGCAAATCATATCGATTTCCATAGTCTTGGCTGGACCGGCTATAGAAATTGATTACTTGAACTTAAACTCTATCATTTACATTACAAATCAAGGTTTTACTGTTTTTGTCATTTATTTTACATTTTCGGTATTATTCAATAGAGTGGTAATGAAGATGGATGAGCCGACCAAGTGTAAGTTTCAAAACATTCTAATGAATCACAATATAATAAAAATAATTTCATGATCAACCAAAATGAATGAGAAGAAAATAGGAAAAGGAGTGCTACTCGTCACAGTTTTAAACAATATATTTGATAAATCGGGGTTATGCCTTTATGGAGTCATAACTTTTGATTCGTGTGTCAAAATGACTATAATAATTTATCAAATGGAAGATCGTATTGATTTCCATTGTCTTGGCTGGACTGGCTATAGAAATTCATTACTTGAACTTAAACTCCATCATTTACATTACAAATCGAGGTTTTAATGTTTTTGTCACTTATTTTACATTTTCGGTTTTATTCAATAGAGTGGTAATGAAGATGGATGAGCCGACTAAGTGTATGTTTCAAAATATTCTAATAAATTTCAATATAATAAAAATAATTTCATGATCCAACATAATGTGTGAGAGGAAAAAAGGAATAGGAGTGCTACTGGTGACAGTTTTAAACAATATATTTGATAAATCGGGGTTATGCCTTTATGAAGTCCTAACTTTTGATTCGTGTGTCAAAATGACTATAATAATTTATCAAACGGAAGATCGTATCGATTTCCATTGTCTTGGCTGGACTGGCCATAGAAATTCATTACTTGAACTTAAACTCCATCATTTACATTACAAATCGAGGTTTTACTATTTTTGTCATTTATTTTACATTTTCGGTATTATTCAATAGAGTGGTAATGAAGATGGATGAGTCGACCAAGTGTATGTTTCAAAATATACTAATGAATCACAATATAATAAAAATAATTTCATGATCAACCAAAATGAATGAGAAGAAAATAGGAAAAGGAGTGCTACTCGTCACAGTTTTAAACAATATATTTGATAAATCGGGGTTATGCCTTTATCGGGTCATAACTTTTGACTCGTGTGTCAAAAGGACTATTATAATATATCAAACGGAAGCTCGTATCTATTTCCATAATTTTGGCTGGACTGGCTATAAAAATTCAATACTTGAACGTAAACTGCATCATTTATATCACATATGGAGGGTTTAAATTTTTTGTCACTTATTTTACATTTTCGGTATTATTCAATAGAGTGGTAATGAAGATGGATGAGCCGACCAAGTGTATGTTTCAAAATATCCTAATGAATCACAATATAATAAAAATAATTTCATGATCAACCAAAATGAATTAGAAGAAAATAGGAAAAGGAGTGCTACTCGTCACAGTTTTAAAAAATATATTTGATAAATCGGGGTTATGCCTTTATAGGGTCATAACTTTTGACTCGTGTGTCAAAAGGACTATTATAATATATCAAACGGAAGGTCGTATCTATTTCCATAATTTTGGCTGGACTGGCTATAAAAATTCAATACTTGAACGTAAACTGCATCATTTATATCACATATGGAGGGTTTAAATTTTTTGTCACTTATTTTACAATTTCGGTTTTATTCCATAGAGTTGTAATGAAGATGGATGAGTCGACCAAGTGTATGTTTGAAAATATTCTAATAAATTTCAATATAATAAAGATAATTTCATGATCCAACATAATGAATGAGAGGAAAAAAGGAATAGGAGTGCTACTGGTGACATTTAAAAAAAATATATTTGATAAATGTGAGTTGTAGTTTTAAATAGTCATAACTTTTTATTCGTGTGTCAAAATGACTATTATAATATATCAAACGGCAAATCATATCGATTTCCATAGTCTTGGCTGGACCGGCTATAGAAATTGATTACTTGAACTTAAACTCTATCATTTACATTACAAATCAAGGTTTTACTGTTTTTGTCATTTATTTTACATTTTCGGTATTATTCAATAGAGTGGTAATGAAGATGGATGAGCCGACCAAGTGTAAGTTTCAAAACATTCTAATGAATCACAATATAATAAAAATAATTTCATGATCAACCAAAATGAATGAGAAGAAAATAGGAAAAGGAGTGCTACTCGTCATAGTTTTAAACAATATATTTGATAAATCGGGGTTATGCCTTTATGGAGTCATAACTTTTGATTCGTGTGTCAAAATGACTATAATAATTTATCAAATGGAAGATCGTATTGATTTCCATTGTCTTGGCTGGACTGGCTATAGAAATTCATTACTTGAACTTAAACTCCATCATTTACATTACAAATCGAGGTTTTAATGTTTTTGTCACTTATTTTACATTTTCGGTTTTATTCAATAGAGTGGTAATGAAGATGGATGAGCCGACTAAGTGTATGTTTCAAAATATTCTAATAAATTTCAATATAATAAAAATAATTTCATGATCCAACATAATGTGTGAGAGGAAAAAAGGAATAGGAGTGCTACTGGTGACAGTTTTAAACAATATATTTGATAAATCGGGGTTATGCCTTTATGAAGTCCTAACTTTTGATTCGTGTGTCAAGATGACTATAATAATTTATCAAACGGAAGATCGTATCGATTTCCATTGTCTTGGCTGGACTGGCCATAGAAATTCATTACTTGAACTTAAACTCCATCATTTACATTACAAATCGAGGTTTTACTATTTTTGTCATTTATTTTACATTTTCGGTATTATTCAATAGAGTGGTAATGAAGATGGATGAGCCGA
Organism: Hippophae tibetana; assembly: GCA_037013495.1. NCBI lineage: Eukaryota > Viridiplantae > Streptophyta > Magnoliopsida > Rosales > Elaeagnaceae > Hippophae > Hippophae tibetana. The sequence continues at coordinate 2,433,150 of JAZDXN010000027.1, read as the reverse complement.
CCAAGTGTATGCTTCAAAATATCCTAATGAATCACAATATAATAAAAATAATTTCATGATCAACCAAAATGAATGAGAAGAAAATAGGAAAAGGAGTGCTACTCGTCACAGTTTTAAACAATATATTTGATAAATCGGGGTTATGCCTTTATCGGGTCATAACTTTTGACTCGTGTGTCAAAAAGACTATTATAATATATCAAACGGAAGGTCGTATCTATTTCCATAATTTTGGCTGGACTGGCTATAAAAATTCAATACTTGAACGTAAACTGCATCATTTATATCACATATGGAGGGTTTAAATTTTTTGTCACTTATTTTACAATTTCGGTTTTATTCCATAGAGTTGTAATGAAGATGGATGAGTCGACCAAGTGTATGTTTGAAAATATTCTAATAAATTTCAATATAATAAAGATAATTTCATGATCCAACATAATGAATGAGAGGAAAAAAGGAATAGGAGTGCTACTGGTGACATTTAAAAAAAATATATTTGATAAATGTGAGTTGTAGTTTTAAATAGTCATAACTTTTTATTCGTGTGTCAAAATGACTATTATAATATATCAAACGGCAAATCATATCGATTTCCATAGTCTTGGCTGGACCGGCTATAGAAATTGATTACTTGAACTTAAACTCTATCATTTACATTACAAATCAAGGTTTTACTGTTTTTGTCATTTATTTTACATTTTCGGTATTATTCAATAGAGTGGTAATGAAGATGGATGAGTCGACCAAGTGTAAGTTTCAAAACATTCTAATGAATCACAATATAATAAAAATAATTTCATGATCAACCAAAATGAATGAGAAGAAAATAGGAAAAGGAGTGCTACTCGTCATAGTTTTAAACAATATATTTGATAAATCGGGGTTATGCCTTTGTGGAGTCATAACTTTTGATTCGTGTGTCAAAATGACTATAATAATTTATCAAATGGAAGATCGTATTGATTTCCATTGTCTTGGCTGGACTGGCTATAGAAATTCATTACTTGAACTTAAACTCCATCATTTACATTACAAATCGAGGTTTTAATGTTTTTGTCACTTATTTTACATTTTCGGTTTTATTCAATAGAGTGGTAATGAAGATGGATGAGCCGACTAAGTGTATGTTTCAAAATATTCTAATAAATTTCAATATAATAAAAATAATTTCATGATCCAACATAATGTGTGAGAGGAAAAAAGGAATAGGAGTGCTACTGGTGACAGTTTTAAACAATATATTTGATAAATCAGGGTTATGCCTTTATGAAGTCCTAACTTTTGATTCGTGTGTCAAAATGACTATAATAATTTATCAAACGGAAGATCGTATCGATTTCCATTGTCTTGGCTGGACTGGCCATAGAAATTCATTACTTGAACTTAAACTCCATCATTTACATTACAAATCGAGGTTTTACTATTTTTGTCATTTATTTTACATTTTCGGTATTATTCAATAGAGTGGTAATGAAGATGGATGAGCCGACCAAGTGTATGTTTCAAAATATCCTAATGAATCACAATATAATAAAAATAATTTCATGATCAACAAAAATGAATGAGAAGAAAATAGGAAAAGGAGTGCTACTCGTCACAGTTTTAAACAATATATTTGATAAATCGGGGTTATGCCTTTATCGGGTCATAACTTTTGACTCGTGTGTCAAAAGGACTATTATAATATATCAAACGGAAGCTCGTATCTATTTCCATAATTTTGGCTGGACTGGCTATAAAAATTCAATACTTGAACGTAAACTGCATCATTTATATCACATATGGAGGGTTTAAATTTTTTGTCACTTATTTTACATTTTCGGTTTTATTCCATAGAGTTGTAATGAGGATGGATGGGTCGACCAAGTGTATGTTTGAAAATATTCTAATAAATTTCAATATAATAAAGATAATTTCATGATCCAACATAATGAATGAGAGGAAAAAAGGAATAGGAGTGCTACTGGTGACATTTAAAAAAAATATATTTGATAAATGTGAGTTGTAGTTTTAAATAGTCATAACTTTTTATTCGTGTGTCAAAATGACTATTATAATATATCAAACGGCAGATCATATCGATTTCCATAGTCTTGGCTGGACCGGCTATAGAAATTGATTACTTGAACTTAAACTCTATCATTTACATTACAAATCAAGGTTTTACTGTTTTTGTCATTTATTTTACATTTTCGGTATTATTCAATAGAGTGGTAATGAAGATGGATGAGCCGACCAAGTGTATGTTCAAAACATTCTAATGAATCACAATATAATAAAAATAATTTCATGATCAACCAAAATGAATGAGAAGAAAATAGGAAAAGGAGTGCTACTCGTCACAGTTTTAAACAATATATTTGATAAATCGGGGTTATTCCTTTATAGAGACATAACTTTTGACTCGTGTGTCAAAAAGACTATTATAATATATCAAACCGAAGCTCGTATCTATTTCCATTATTTTGGCTAGACTGGCTATAAAATTTCATTACTTGAATCTAACTCCATCATTTACTTCACATATGGAGGGTTTAAATTTTTTGTCACTTATTTTACATTTTCGGTTTTATTCAATAGTGTTGTAATGAGGATGGATGAGTCGACCAAGTGTATGTTTGAAAATATTCTAATAAATTTCAATATAATAAAAATAATTTCATGCGCCAACATAATGAATGAGACGAAAAAAGGAATAGGAGTGCTACTGGTGACATTTAAAAAAAATATATTTGATAAATGTGAGTTGTAGTTTTAAATAGTCATAACTTTTAATTCGTGTGTCAAAATGACTCTTATAATATATCAAACGGCAGATCGTATCGATTTCCATAGTCTTGGCTGGACCGGCTATAGAAATTGATTACTTGAACTTAAACTCCATCATTTACATTACAAATCAAGGTTTTACTGTTTTTGTCATTTATTTTATATTTTCGGTTTTATTCAATATAGTGGTAATGAAGATGGATGAGCCGACCAAGTGTATGTTTCAAAACATTCTAATGAATCACAATATAATAAAAATAATTTCATGATCAACCAAAATGAATGAGAAGAAAATAGGAAAAGGAGTGCTACTCGTCACAGTTTTAAACAATATATTTGATAAATCGGGGTTGTGCCTTTATGGAGTCATAACTTTTGATTCGTGTGTCGAAATGACTATTATAATATATCAAACGAAAGATAGTATCGATTTCCATAGTCTTGGCTGGACCGGCTATAGAAATTGATTACTTGAACTTAAACTCCATTATTTACATTAAAAATCGAGGTTTTAATGTTTTTGTCACTTATTTTACATTTTCGGTTTTATTCAATAGAGTGGTAATGAAGATGGATGAGCCGACCAAGTGTATGTTTCAAAATATCCTAATGAATCACAATATAATAAAAATAATTTCATGATCAACAAAAATGAAGGAGAAGAAAAAAGAGAAAAGGAACGCTACTCGTCACAGTTTTAAACAATATATTTGATAAATCGGGGTTATGCCTTTAAAGAGTCATAACTTTTGACTAGTGTGTCAAAAGGACTATTATAATATATCAAACGGAAGCTCGTATCTATTTCCATAATTTTGGCTGAACCGGCTATAAAAATTCATTACTTGAACCTAAACTCCATCATTTACATCACATATGGAGGGTTTAAATTTTTTGTCACTTATTTTACATTTTCGGTTTTCTTCAATAGAGTTGTAATGAAGATGGATGAGTCGACCAAGTGTATGTTTCAAAATATTCTAATAAATTTCAATATAATAAAAATAATTTCATGATCCAACATAATGTGTGAGAGGAAAAAAGGAATAGAAGTGCTACTGGTGACATTTTTAAAAAATATATTTGATAAATGGGAGTAGTAGTTTTAAATAGTCATCACTTTTGATTCATGTGTCAAAATGACTATTATTATATATCAAACGGAAGATCGTATCGATTTCCATAGTCTTGGCTGGACCGGCTATAAAAATTCATTACTTGAACTTAAACTCCATCATTTACATTACAAATCGAGGTTTTACTGTTTTTGTCACTTAATTTACATTTTCGATTTAATTCAACAGAGGTGTAATGAAGATGGATGAGCCGACCAAGTGTATGTTTCAAAACATTCTAATGAATCACAATATAATAAAAATAATTTCATGATCAACCAAAATGAATGAGAAGAAAATAGGAAAAGGAGTGCTACTCGTCACAGTTTTAAACAATATATTTGATAAATCGGGGTTATGCCTTTAAAGAGTCATAACTTTTGACTCGTGTGTCAAAAGGACTATTATAATATATCAAACTGAAGCTCGTATCTATTTCCATAATTTTGGCTAGACTGGCTATAAAATTTCATTACTTGAACCTAAACTCCATCATTAACATCACATATGGAGGGTTTAAATTTTTTGTCACTTATTTTACATTTTCGGTTTTATTCAATAGAGTTGTAATGAGGATGGACGAGTCGACCAAGTGTATGTTTGAGAATATTCTAATAAATTTCAATATAATAAAAATAATTTCTTGATCCAACATAATGAATGAGACAAAAAAAGGAATAGGAGTACTACTGGTGACATTTAAAAAAAATATATTTGATAAATGGGAGTTGTAGTTTTAAATAGTCATAACTTTTTATTCGTGTGTCAAAATGACTATTATAATATATCAAACGGAAGATCGTATTGATTTCCATAGTCTTGGCTGGACCGGCTATAGAAATTGATTACTTGAACTTAAACTCCATCATTTACATTACAAATCGAGGTTTTACTATTTTTGTCACTTATTTTACATTTTCGGTATTATTCAATAGAGTGGTAATGGAGATGGATGAGCCGACCAAGTGTATGTTTCAAAACATTCTAATGAATCACAATATAATAAAAAAATTTCATGATCAACCAAAATGAATGAGAAGAAAAAAGGAAAATGAGTGCTACTCGTCACAGTTTTAAACAATATATTTGATAAATCGGGGTTATGCGTTTAAAGAGTCATAACTTTTGACTCGTGTGTCAAAAGGACTATTATAATATATCAAACGGAAGCTCGTATCTATTTCCATAATTTTGGCTGGACTGGTTATAAAAATTCATTACTTGAACCTAAACTCCATCATTTACGTCACATATGGAGGGTTTAAATTTTTTGTCACTTATTTTACATTTTCGGTTTTATTCCATAGAGTTGTAATGAGGATGGATGAGTCGACCAAGTGTATGTTTGAAAATATTCTACTAAATTTTAATATAATAAAAATAATTTCTTGATCCAACATAATGAATGAGAGGAAAAAAGGAATAGGAGTGCTACTGGTGACATTTTTAAAATATTTATTTGATAAATGGGAGTTGTAGTTTTAAATAGTCATAACTTTTGATTCGTGTGTCAAAATGACTATTATAAAATATCAAATGGAAGATCGTATCGATTTCCATAGTCTTGGCTGAACCGCTATAGAAATTGATTACTTGAACTTAAACTCCATCATTTACATTACAAATCGAGGTTTTACTGTTTTTGTAACTTATTTTACATTTTCGGTATTATTCAATAGAGTGGTAATGAAGATGGATGAGCCGACCAAGTGTATGTTTCAAAACATTCTAATGAATCACAATATAATAAAAGTAATTTCATGATCAACCAAAATGAATGAGAAGAAAAAAGGAAAAGGAGTGCTACTCGTCACAGTTTTAAACAATATATTTGATAAATCGGGGTTATGCCTTTAAAGAGTCATAACTTTTGACTCGTGTGTCAAAAGGACTATTATAATATATCAAACGGAAGCTCGTATCTATTTCCATAATTTTGGCTGGACTGGTTATAAAAATTCATTACTTGAACCTAAACTCCATCATTTACGTCACATATGGAGGGTTTAAATTATTTGTCACTTATTTTACATTTTCGGTTTTATTCCATAGAGTTGTAATGAGGATGGATGAGTCGACCAAGTGTATGTTTGAAAATATTCTACTAAATTTTAATATAATAAAAATAATTTCATGATCCAACATAATGAATGAGAGGAAAAAAGGAATAGGAGTGCTACTGGTGACATTTTAAAAAAATATATTTGATAAATGGGAGTTGTAGTTTTAAATAGTCATAACTTTTGATTCGTTTGTCAAAATGACTATTATAAAATATCAAACGAAAGATTGTATCGATTTCCATAGTCTTGGCAGGACCGTCTATAGAAATTGATTACTTGAACTTAAACTCCATCATTTACATTACAAATCGAGGTTTTACTGTTTTTGTCACTTATTTTACATTTTCGGTTTTATTCAATAGAGTGGTAATAAAGATGGATGAGCCGACCAAGTGTATGTTTCAAAACATTCTAATGAATCACAATATAATAAAAAAAATTCATGATCAACCAAAATGAATGAGAAGAAAATAGGAAAATGAGTGCTACTCGTCACAGTTTTAAACAATATATTTGATAAATCGGGGTTATGCCTTTATAGAGTCATAACTTTTGACTCGTGTGTCAAAAGGACTATTATAATATATCAAACGGAAGCTCGTATCTATTTCCATAATATTGGCTGGACCGGCTCTAAAAATTCATTACTTGAACCTAAACTCCATCATTTACGTCACATATGGAGGGTTTAAATTTTTTGTCACTTATTTTACATTTTCGGTTTTATTCCATAGAGTTGTAATGAGGATGGATGAGTCGACCAAGTGTATGTTTGAAAATATTCTACTAAATTTTAATATAATAAAAATAATTTCTTGATCCAACATAATGAATGAGAGAAAAAAAGGAATAGGAGTGCTACTGGTGACATTTTTAAAATATTTATTTGATAAATGGGAGTTGTAGTTTTAAATAGTCATAACTTTTGATTCGTGTGTCAAAATGACTATTATAAAATATCAAATGGAAGATCGTATCGATTTCCATAGTCTTGGCTGAACCGCTATAGAAATTGATTACTTGAACTTAAACTCCATCATTTACATTACAAATCGAGGTTTTACTGTTTTTGTAACTTATTTTACATTTTCGGTATTATTCAATAGAGTGGTAATGAAGATGGATGAGCCGACCAAGTGTATGTTTCAAAACATTCTAATGAATCACAATATAATAAAAGTAATTTCATGATCAACCAAAATGAATGAGAAGAAAAAAGGAAAAGGAGTGCTACTCGTCACAGTTTTAAACAATATATTTGATAAATCGGGGTTATGCCTTTAAAGAGTCATAACTTTTGACTCGTGTGTCAAAAGGACTATTATAATATATCAAACGGAAGCTCGTATCTATTTCCATAATTTTGGCTGGACTGGTTATAAAAATTCATTACTTGAACCTAAACTCCATCATTTACGTCACATATGGAGGGTTTAAATTATTTGTCACTTATTTTACATTTTCGGTTTTATTCCATAGAGTTGTAATGAGGATGGATGAGTCGACCAAGTGTATGTTTGAAAATATTCTACTAAATTTTAATATAATAAAAATAATTTCATGATCCAACATAATGAATGAGAGGAAAAAAGGAATAGGAGTGCTACTGGTGACATTTTAAAAAAATATATTTGATAAATGGGAGTTGTTGTTTTAAATAGTCATAACTTTTGATTCGTTTGTCAAAATGACTATTATAAAATATCAAACGAAAGATTGTATCGATTTCCATAGTCTTGGCAGGACCGTCTATAGAAATTGATTACTTGAACTTAAACTCCATCATTTACATTACAAATCGAGGTTTTACTGTTTTTGTCACTTATTTTACATTTTCGGTTTTATTCAATAGAGTGGTAATAAAGATGGATGAGCCGACCAAGTGTATGTTTCAAAACATTCTAATGAATCACAATATAATAAAAAAAATTCATGATCAACCAAAATGAATGAGAAGAAAATAGGAAAATGAGTGCTACTCGTCACAGTTTTAAACAATATATTTGATAAATCGGGGTTATGCCTTTATAGAGTCATAACTTTTGACTCGTGTGTCAAAAGGACTATTATAATATATCAAACGGAAGCTCGTATCTATTTCCATAATATTGGCTGGACCGGCTCTAAAAATTCATTACTTGAACCTAAACTCCATCATTTACGTCACATATGGAGGGTTTAAATTTTTTGTCACTTATTTTACATTTTCGGTTTTATTCCATAGAGTTGTAATGAGGACGGATGAGTCGACCAAGTGTATGTTTGAAAATATTCTACTAAATTTCAATATAATAAAAAAATTTCATGATCCAACATAATGAATGAGAGGAAAAAAGGAATAGGAGTGCTACTGGTGACATTTTAAAAAAATATATTTGATAAATGGGAGTTGTAGTTTTAAATAGTCATAACTTTTGATTCGTGTGTCAAAATGACTATTATAAAAATATCAAACGGAAGATCGTATCGATTTCCAGGGTCTTGGCTGGACCGGCTATAGAAATTGATTACTTGAACTTAAACTCCATCATTTACATTACAAATCGAGGTTTTACTATTTTTGTCACTTATTTTACATTTTCGGTATTATTCAATAGAGTGGTAATGGAGATGGATGAGCCGACCAAGTGTATGTTTCAAAACATTCTAATGAATCACAATATAATAAAAAAATTTCATGATCAACCAAAATGAATGAGAAGAAAAAAGGAAAATGAGTGCTACTCGTCACAGTTTTAAACAATATATTTGATAAATCGGGGTTATGCCTTTATAGAGTCATAACTTTTGACTCGTGTGTCAAAAGGACTATTATAATATATCAAACGGAAGCTCGTATCTATTTCCATAATATTGGCTGGACCGGCTATAAAAATTCAATACTTGAACCTAAACTCCATCATTTACGTCACATATGGAGGGTTTAAATTTTTTGTCACTTATTTTACATTTTCGGTTTTATTCCATAGAGTTGTAATGAGGATGGATGAGTCGACCAAGTGTATGTTTGAAAATATTCTACTAAATTTCAATATAATAAAAAAATTTCATGATCCAACATAATGAATGAGAGGAAAAAAGGAATAGGAGTGCTACTGGTGACATTTTAAAAAAATATATTTGATAAATGGGAGTTGTAGTTTTAAATAGTCATAACTTTTAATTCGTGTGTCAAAATGACTATTATAAAAATATCAAACGGATGATCGTATCGATTTCCATAGTCTTGGCTGGACCGGCTATAGAAATTGATTACTTGAACTTAAACTCCATCATTTACATTACAAATCGAGGTTTTACTATTTTTGTCACTTATTTTACATTTTCGGTATTATTCAATAGAGTGGTAATGGAGATGGATGAGCCGACCAAGTGTATGTTTCAAAACATTCTAATGAATCACAATATAATAAAAAAATTTCATGATCAACCAAAATGAATGAGAAGAAAAAAGGAAAATGAGTGCTACTCGTCACAGTTTTAAACAATATATTTGATAAATCGGGGTTATGCCTTTATAGAGTCATAACTTTTGACTCGTGTGTCAAAAGGACTATTATAATATATCAAACGGAAGCTCGTATCTATTTCCATAATATTGGCTGGACCGGCTCTAAAAATTCATTACTTGAACCTAAACTCCATCATTTACGTCACATATGGAGGGTTTAAATTTTTTGTCACTTATTTTACATTTTCGGTTTTATTCCATAGAGTTGTAATGAGGATGGATGAGTCGACCAAGTGTATGTTTGAAAATATTCTACTAAATTGTAATATAATAAAAATAATTTCTTGATCCAACATAATGAATGAGAGAAAAAAAGGAATAGGAGTGCTACTGGTGACATTTTTAAAATATTTATTTGATAAATGGGAGTTGTAGTTTTAAATAGTCATAACTTTTGATTCGTGTGTCAAAATGACTATTATAAAATATCAAATGGAAGATCGTATCGATTTCCATAGTCTTGGCTGAACCGCTATAGAAATTGATTACTTGAACTTAAACTCCATCATTTACATTACAAATCGAGGTTTTACTGTTTTTGTAACTTATTTTACATTTTCGGTATTATTCAATAGAGTGGTAATGAAGATGGATGAGCCGACCAAGTGTATGTTTCAAAACATTCTAATGAATCACAATATAATAAAAGTAATTTCATGATCAACCAAAATGAATGAGAAGAAAAAAGGAAAAGGAGTGCTACTCGTCACAGTTTTAAACAATATATTTGATAAATCGGGGTTATGCCTTTAAAGAGTCATAACTTTTGACTCGTGTGTCAAAAGGACTATTATAATATATCAAACGGAAGCTCGTATCTATTTCCATAATTTTGGCTGGACTGGTTATAAAAATTCATTACTTGAACCTAAACTCCATCATTTACGTCACATATGGAGGGTTTAAATTATTTGTCACTTATTTTACATTTTCGGTTTTATTCCATAGAGTTGTAATGAGGATGGATGAGTCGACCAAGTGTATGTTTGAAAATATTCTACTAAATTTTAATATAATAAAAATAATTTCATGATCCAACATAATGAATGAGAGGAAAAAAGGAATAGGAGTGCTACTGGTGACATTTTAAAAAAATATATTTGATAAATGGGAGTTGTAGTTTTAAATAGTCATAACTTTTGATTCGTGTGTCAAAATGACTATTATAAAAATATCAAACGGAAGATCGTATCGATTTCCAGGGTCTTGGCTGGACCGGCTATAGAAATTGATTACTTGAACTTAAACTCCATCATTTACATTACAAATCGAGGTTTTACTATTTTTGTCACTTATTTTACATTTTCGGTATTATTCAATAGAGTGGTAATGGAGATGGATGAGCCGACCAAGTGTATGTTTCAAAACATTCTAATGAATCACAATATAATAAAAAAATTTCATGATCAACCAAAATGAATGAGAAGAAAAAAGGAAAATGAGTGCTACTCGTCACAGTTTTAAACAATATATTTGATAAATCGGGGTTATGCCTTTATAGAGTCATAACTTTTGACTCGTGTGTCAAAAGGACTATTATAATATATCAAACGGAAGCTCGTATCTATTTCCATAATATTGGCTGGACCGGCTATAAAAATTCAATACTTGAACCTAAACTCCATCATTTACGTCACATATGGAGGGTTTAAATTTTTTGTCACTTATTTTACATTTTCGGTTTTATTCCATAGAGTTGTAATGAGGATGGATGAGTCGACCAAGTGTATGTTTGAAAATATTCTACTAAATTTCAATATAATAAAAAAATTTCATGATCCAACATAATGAATGAGAGGAAAAAAGGAATAGGAGTGCTACTGGTGACATTTTAAAAAAATATATTTGATAAATGGGAGTTGTAGTTTTAAATAGTCATAACTTTTAATTCGTGTGTCAAAATGACTATTATAAAAATATCAAACGGATGATCGTATCGATTTCCATAGTCTTGGCTGGACCGGCTATAGAAATTGATTACTTGAACTTAAACTCCATCATTTACATTACAAATCGAGGTTTTACTATTTTTGTCACTTATTTTACATTTTCGGTATTATTCAATAGAGTGGTAATGGAGATGGATGAGCCGACCAAGTGTATGTTTCAAAACATTCTAATGAATCACAATATAATAAAAAAATTTCATGATCAACTAAAATGAATGAGAAGAAAAAAGGAAAATGAGTGCTACTCGTCACAGTTTTAAACAATATATTTGATAAATCGGGGTTATGCCTTTATAGAGTCATAACTTTTGACTCGTGTGTCAAAAGGACTATTATAATATATCAAACGGAAGCTCGTATCTATTTCCATAATATTGGCTGGACCAGCTATAAAAATTCAATACTTGAACCTAAACTCCATCATTTACGTCACATATGGAGGGTTTAAATTTTTTGTCACTTATTTTACATTTTCGGTTTTATTCCATAGAGTTGTAATGAGGATGGATGAGTCGACCAAGTGTATGTTTGAAAATATTCTACTAAATTTCAATATAATAAAAAAATTTCATGATCCAACATAATGAATGAGAGGAAAAAAGGAATAGGAGTGCTACTGGTGACATTTTAAAAAAATATATTTGATAAATGGGAGTTGTAGTTTTAAATAGTCATAACTTTTGATTCGTGTGTCAAAATGACTATTATAAAAATATCAAACGGAAGATCGTATCGATTTCCATAGTCTTGGCTGGACCGGCTATAGAAATTGATTACTTGAACTTAAACTCCATCATTTACATTACAAATCGAGGTTTTACTATTTTTGTCACTTATTTTACATTTTCGGTATTATTCAATAGAGTGGTAATGGAGATGGATGAGCCGACCAAGTGTATGTTTCAAAACATTCTAATGAATCACAATATAATAAAAAAATTTCATGATCAACCAAAATGAATGAGAAGAAAAAAGGAAAATGAGTGCTACTCGTCACAGTTTTAAACAATATATTTGATAAATCGGGGTTATGCCTTTATAGAGTCATAACTTTTGACTCGTGTGTCAAAAAGACTATTATAATATATCAAACTGAAGCTCGTATCTATTTCCATAATTTTGGCTAGACTAGCTATAAAATTTCATTACTTGAACCTAAACTCCATCATTAACATCACATATGGAGGGTTTAAATTTTTTGTCACTTATTTTACATTTTCGGTTTTATTCAATAGAGTTGTAATGAGGATGGACGAGTCGACCAAGTGTATGTTTGAGAATATTCTAATAAATTTCAATATAATAAAAATAATTTCTTGATCCAACATAATGAATGAGACGAAAAAAGGAATAGGAGTACTACTGGTGACATTTTTAAAAAATATATTTGATAAATGGGAGTTGTAGTTTTAAATAGTCATAACTTTTTATTCGTGTGTCAAAATGACTATTATAATATATCAAACGGAAGATCGTATTGATTTCCATAGTCTTGGCTGGACCGGCTATAGAAATTGATTACTTGAACTTAAACTCCATCATTTACATTACAAATCGAGGTTTTACTATTTTTTTCACTTATTTTACATTTTCGGTATTATTCAATAGAGTGGTAATGGAGATGGATGAGCCGACCAAGTGTATGTTTCAAAACATTTTAATGAATCACAATATAATAAAAAAATTTCATGATCAACCAAAATGAATGAGAAGAAAAAAGGAAAATGAGTGCTACTCGTCACAGTTTTAAACAATATATTTGATAAATCGGGGTTATGCCTTTATAGAGTCATAACTTTTGACTCGTGTGTCAAAAGGACTATTATAATATATCAAACGGAAGCTCGTATCTATTTCCATAATTTTGGCTGGACTGGTTATAAAAATTCATTACTTGAACCTAAACTCCATCATTTACGTCACATATGGAGGGTTTAAATTTTTTGTCACTTATTTTACATTTTCGGTTTTATTCCATAGAGTTGTAATGAGGATGGATGAGTCGACCAAGTGTATGTTTGAAAATATTCTACTAAATTTTAATATAATAAAAATAATTTCTTGATCCAACATAATGAATGAGAGGAAAAAAGGAATAGGAGTGCTACTGGTGACATTTTTAAAATATTTATTTGATAAATGGGAGTTGTAGTTTTAAATAGTCATAACTTTTGATTCGTGTGTCAAAATGACTATTATAAAATATCAAATGGAAGATCGTATCGATTTCCATAGTCTTGGCTGAACCGCTATAGAAATGGATTACTTGAACTTAAACTCCATCATTTACATTAGAAATCGAGGTTTTACTGTTTTTGTAACTTATTTTACATTTTCGGTATTATTCAATAGAGTGGTAATGAAGATGGATGAGCCGACCAAGTGTATGTTTCAAAACATTCTAATGAATCACAATATAATAAAAGTAATTTCATGATCAACCAAAATGAATGAGAAGAAAAAAGGAAAAGGAGTGCTACTCGTCACAGTTTTAAACAATATATTTGATAAATCGGGGTTATGCCTTTAAAGAGTCATAACTTTTGACTCGTGTGTCAAAAGGACTATTATAATATATCAAACGGAAGCTCGTATCTATTTCCATAATTTTGGCTGGACTGGTGATAAAAATTCATTACTTGAACCTAAACTCCATCATTTACGTCACATATGGAGGGTTTAAATTATTTGTCACTTATTTTACATTTTCGGTTTTATTCCATAGAGTTGTAATGAGGATGGATGAGTCGACCAAGTGTATGTTTGAAAATATTCTACTAAATTTTAATATAATAAAAATAATTTCATGATCCAACATAATGAATGAGAGGAAAAAAAGGAATAGGAGTGCTACTGGTGACATTTTTAAAAAATATATTTGATAAATGGGAGTTGTAGTTTTAAATAGTCATAACTTTTGATTCGTGTGTCAAAATGACTATTATAAAATATCAAACGAAAGATTGTATCGATTTCCATAGTCTTGGCAGGACCGTCTATAGAAATTGATTACTTGAACTTAAACTCCATCATTTACATTACAAATCGAGGTTTTACTGTTTTTGTCACTTATTTTACATTTTCGGTTTTATTCAATAGAGTGGTAATAAAGATGGATGAGCCGACCAAGTGTATGTTTCAAAACATTCTAATGAATCACAATATAATAAAAAAATTTCATGATCAACCAAAATGAATGAGAAGAAAATAGGAAAATGAGTGCTACTCGTCACAGTTTTAAACAATATATTTGATAAATCGGGGTTATGCCTTTATAGAGTCATAACTTTTGACTCGTGTGTCAAAAGGACTATTATAATATATCAAACGGAAGCTCGTATCTATTTCCATAATATTGGCTGGACCGGCTATAAAAATTCATTACTTGAACCTAAACTCCATCATTTACGTCACATATGGAGGGTTTAAATTTTTTGTCACTTATTTTACATTTTCGGTTTTATTCCATAGAGTTGTAATGAGGACGGATGAGTCGACCAAGTGTATGTTTGAAAATATTCTACTAAATTTCAATATAATAAAAAAATTTCATGATCCAACATAATGAATGAGAGGAAAAAAGGAATAGGAGTGCTACTGGTGACATTTTAAAAAAATATATTTGATAAATGGGAGTTGTAGTTTTACATAGTCATAACTTTTGATTCGTGTGTCAAAATGACTATTATAAAAATATCAAACGGAAGATCGTATCTATTTCCATAGTCTTGGCTGGACCGGCTATAGAAATTGATTACTTGAACTTAAACTCCATCATTTACATTACAAATCGAGGTTTTACTATTTTTGTCACTTATTTTACATTTTCGGTATTATTCAATAGAATGGTAATGGAGATGGATGAGCCGACCAAGTGTATGTTTCAAAACATTCTAATGAATCACAATATAATAAAAAAATTTCATGATCAACCAAAATGAATGAGAAGAAAAAAGGAAAATGAGTGCTACTCGTCACAGTTTTAAACAATATATTTGATAAATCGGGGTTATGCCTTTATAGAGTCATAACTTTTGACTCGTGTGTCAAAAAGACTATTATAATATATCAAACTGAAGCTCGTATCTATTTCCATAATTTTGGCTAGACTGGCTATAAAATTTCATTACTTGAACCTAAACTCCATCATTAACATCACATATGGAGGGTTTAAATTTTTTGTCACTTATTTTACATTTTCGGTTTTATTCAATAGAGTTGTAATGAGGATGGACGAGTCGACCAAGTGTATGTTTGAGAATATTCTAATAAATTTCAATATAATAAAAATAATTTCTTGATCCAACATAATGAATGAGACGAAAAAAGGAATAGGAGTACTACTGGTGACATTTTTCAAAAATATATTTGATAAATGTGAGTTGTAGTTTTAAATAGTCATAACTTTTTATTCGTGTGTCAAAATGACTATTATAATATATCAAACGGAAGATCGTATCGATTTCCATAGTCTTGGCTGGACCGGCTATAGAAATTGATTACTTGAACTTAAACTCCATCATTTACATTACAAATCGAGGTTTTACTATTTTTGTCACTTATTTTACATTTTCGGTATTATTCAATAGAGTGGTAATGGAGATGGATGAGCCGACCAAGTGTATGTTTCAAAACATTCTAATGAATCACAATATAATAAAAAAATTTCATGATCAACCAAAATGAATGAGAAGAAAAAAGGAAAATGAGTGCTACTCGTCACAGTTTTAAACAATATATTTGATAAATCGGGGTTATGCCTTTATAGAGTCATAACTTTTGACTCGTGTGTCAAAAGGACTATTATAATATATCAAACGGAAGCTCGTATCTATTTCCATAATTTTGGCTGGACTGGTTATAAAAATTCATTACTTGAACCTAAACTCCATCATTTACGTCACATATGGAGGGTTTAAATTTTTTGTCACTTATTTTACATTTTCGGTTTTATTCCATAGAGTTGTAATGAGGATGGATGAGTCGACCAAGTGTATGTTTGAAAATATTCTACTAAATTTAAATATAATAAAAATAATTTCTTGATCCAACATAATGAATGAGAGGAAAAAAGGAATAGGAGTGCTACTGGTGACATTTTTAAAATATTTATTTGATAAATGGGAGTTGTAGTTTTAAATAGTCATAACTTTTGATTCGTGTGTCAAAATGACTATTATAAAATATCAAATGGAAGATCGTATCGATTTCCATAGTCTTGGCTGAACCGCTATAGAAATTGATTACTTGAACTTAAACTCCATCATTTACATTAGAAATCGAGGTTTTACTGTTTTTGTAACTTATTTTACATTTTCGGTATTATTCAATAGAGTGGTAATGAAGATGGATGAGCCGACCAAGTGTATGTTTCAAAACATTCTAATGAATCACAATATAATAAAAGTAATTTCATGATCAACCAAAATGAATGAGAAGAAAAAAGGAAAAGGAGTGCTACTCGTCACAGTTTTAAACAATATATTTGATAAATCGGGGTTATGCCTTTAAAGAGTCATAACTTTTGACTCGTGTGTCAAAAGGACTATTATAATATATCAAACGGAAGCTCGTATCTATTTCCATAATTTTGGCTGGACTGGTGATAAAAATTCATTACTTGAACCTAAACTCCATCATTTACGTCACATATGGAGGGTTTAAATTATTTGTCACTTATTTTACATTTTCGGTTTTATTCCATAGAGTTGTAATGAGGATGGATGAGTCGACCAAGTGTATGTTTGAAAATATTCTACTAAATTTTAATATAATAAAAATAATTTCATGATCCAACATAATGAATGAGAGGAAAAAAGGAATAGGAGTGCTACTGGTGACATTTTTAAAAAATATATTTGATAAATGGGAGTTGTAGTTTTAAATAGTCATAACTTTTGATTCGTGTGTCAAAATGACTATTATAAAATATCAAACGAAAGATTGTATCGATTTCCATAGTCTTGGCAGGACCGTCTATAGAAATTGATTACTTGAACTTAAACTCCATCATTTACATTACAAATCGAGGTTTTACTGTTTTTGTCACTTATTTTACATTTTCGGTTTTATTCAATAGAGTGGTAATAAAGATGGATGAGCCGACCAAGTGTATGTTTCAAAACATTCTAATGAATCACAATATAATAAAAAAATTTCATGATCAACCAAAATGAATGAGAAGAAAATAGGAAAATGAGTGCTACTCGTCACAGTTTTAAACAATATATTTGATAAATCGGGGTTATGCCTTTATAGAGTCATAACTTTTGACTCGTGTGTCAAAAGGACTATTATAATATATCAAACGGAAGCTCGTATCTATTTCCATAATATTGGCTGGACCGGCTATAAAAATTCATTACTTGAACCTAAACTCCATCATTTACGTCACATATGGAGGGTTTAAATTTTTTGTCACTTATTTTACATTTTCGGTTTTATTCCATAGAGTTGTAATGAGGAAGGATGAGTCGACCAAGTGTATGTTTGAAAATATTCTACTAAATTTCAATATAATAAAAAAATTTCATGATCCAACATAATGAATGAGAGGAAAAAAGGAATAGGAGTGCTACTGGTGACATTTTAAAAAAATATATTTGATAAATGGGAGATGTAGTTTTAAATAGTCATAACTTTTGATTCGTGTGTCAAAATGACTATTATAAAAATATCAAATGGAAGATCGTATCGATTTCCATAGTCTTGGCTGGACCGGCTATAGAAATTGATTACTTGAACTTAAACTACATCATTTACATTACAAATCGAGGTTTTACTATTTTTGTCACTTATTTTACATTTTCGGTATTATTCAATAGAGTGGTAATGGAGATGGATGAGCTGACCAAGTGTATGTTTCAAAACATTCTAATGAATCACAATATAATAAAAAAATTTCATGATCAACCAAAATGAATGAGAAGAAAAAAGGAAAATGAGTGCTACTCGTCACAGTTTTAAACAATATATTTGATAAATCGGGGTTATGCCTTTATAGAGTCATAACTTTTGACTCGTGTGTCAAAAGGACTATTATAATATATCAAACTGAAGCTCGTATCTATTTCCATAATATTGGCTGGACCGGCTATAAAAATTCAATACTTGAACCTAAACTCCATCATTTACGTCACATATGGAGGGTTTAAATTTTTTGTCACTTATTTTACATTTCCGGTTTTATTCCATAGAGTTGTAATGAGGATGGATGAGTCGACCAAGTGTATGTTTGAAAATATTCTACTAAATTTCAATATAATAAAAAAATTTCATGATCCAACATAATGAATGAGAGGAAAAAAGGAATAGGAGTGCTACTGGTGAGATTTTAAAAAAATATATTTGATAAATGGGAGTTGTAGTTTTAAATAGTCATAACTTTTGATTCGTGTGTCAAAATGACTATTATAAAAATATCAAACGGATGATCGTATCGATTTCCATAGTCTTGGCTGGACCGGCTATAGAAATTGATTACTTGAACTTAAACTCCATCATTTACATTACAAATCGAGGTTTTACTATTTTTGTCACTTATTTTACATTTTCGGTATTATTCAATAGAGTGGTAATGGAGATGGATGAGCCGACCAAGTGTATGTTTCAAAACATTCTAATGAATCACAATATAATAAAAAAATTTCATGATCAACCAAAATGAATGAGAAGAAAAAAGGAAAATGAGTGCTACTCGTCACAGTTTTAAACAATATATTTGATAAATCGGGGTTATGCCTTTATAGAGTCATAACTTTTGACTCGTGTGTCAAAAGGACTATTATAATATATCAAACGGAAGCTCGTATCTATTTCCATAATCTTGGCTGGACTGGTTATAAAAATTCATTACTTGAACCTAAACTCCATCATTTACGTCACATATGGAGGGTTTAAATTTTTTGTTACTTATTTTACATTTTCGGTTTTATTCCATAGAGTTGTAATGAGGATGGATGAGTCGACCAAGTGTATGTTTGAAAATATTCTACTAAATTTTAATATAATAAAAATAATTTCATGATCCAACATAATGAATGAGAGGAAAAAAGGAATAGGAGTGCTACTGGTGACATTTTTAAAAAATATATTTGATAAATGGGAGTTGTAGTTTTAAATAGTCATAACTTTTGATTCGTGTGTCAAAATGACTATTATAAAATATCAAACGAAAGATTGTATCGATTTCCATAGTCTTGGCAGGACCGTCTATAGAAATTGATTACTTGAACTTAAACTCCATCATTTACATTACAAATCGAGGTTTTACTGTTTTTGTCACTTATTTTACATTTTCGGTTTTATTCAATAGAGTGGTAATAAAGATGGATGAGCCGACCAAGTGTATGTTTCAAAACATTCTAATGAATCACAATATAATAAAAAAATTTCATGATCAACCAAAATGAATGAGAAGAAAATAGGAAAATGAGTGCTACTCGTCACAGTTTTAAACAATATATTTGATAAATCGGGGTTATGCCTTTATAGAGTCATAACTTTTGACTCGTGTGTCAAAAGGACTATTATAATATATTAAACGGAACCTCGTATCTATTTCCATAATATTGGCTGGACCGGCTATAAAAATTCATTACTTGAACCTAAACTCCATCATTTACGTCACATATGGAGGGTTTAAATTTTTTGTCACTTATTTTACATTTTCGGTTTTATTCCATAGAGTTGTAATGAGGAAGGATGAGTCGACCAAGTGTATGTTTGAAAATATTCTACTAAATTTCAATATAATAAAAAAATTTCATGATCCAACATAATGAATGAGAGGAAAAAAGGAATAGGAGTGCTACTGGTGACATTTTTAAAATATTTATTTGATAAATGGGAGTTGTAGTTTTAAATAGTCATAACTTTTGATTCGTGTGTCAAAATGACTATTATAAAAATATCAAACGGATGATCGTATCGATTTCCATAGTCTTGGCTGGACCGGCTATAGAAATTGATTACTTGAACTTAAACTCCATCATTTACATTACAAATCGAGGTTTTACTATTTTTGTCACTTATTTTACATTTTCGGTATTATTCAATAGAGTGGTAATGGAGATGGATGAGCCGACCAAGTGTATGTTTCAAAACATTCTAATGAATCACAATATAATAAAAAAATTTCATGATCAACCAAAATGAATGAGAAGAAAAAAGGAAAATGAGTGCTACTCGTCACAGTTTTAAACAATATATTTGATAAATCGGGGTTATGCCTTTATAGAGTCATAACTTTTGACTCGTGTGTCAAAAGGACTATTATAATATATCAAACTGAAGCTCGTATCTATTTCCATAATATTGGCTGGACCGGCTATAAAAATTCAATACTTGAACCTAAACTCCATCATTTACGTCACATATGGAGGGTTTAAATTTTTTGTCACTTATTTTACATTTTCGGTTTTATTCCATAGAGTTGTAATGAGGATGGATGAGTCCACCAAGTGTATGTTTGAAAATATTCTTCTAAATTTTAATATAATAAAAATAATTTCTTGATCCAACATAATGAATGAGAGGAAAAAAGGAATAGGAGTGCTACTGGTGACATTTTTAAAATATTTATTTGATAAATGGGAGTTGTAGTTTTAAATAGTCATAACTTTTGATTCGTGTGTCAAAATGACTATTATAAAATATCAAATGGAAGATCGTATCGATTTCCATAGTCTTGGCTGAACCGCTATAGAAATTGATTACTTGAACTTAAACTCCATCATTTACATTACAAATCGAGGTTTTACTGTTTTTGTAACTTATTTTACATTTTCGGTATTATTCAATAGAGTGGTAATGAAGATGGATGAGCCGACCAAGTGTATGTTTCAAAACATTCTAATGAATCACAATATAATAAAAGTAATTTCATGATCAACCAAAATGAATGAGAAGAAAAAAGGAAAAGGAGTGCTACTCGTCACAGTTTTAAACAATATATTTGATAAATCGGGGTTATGCCTTTAAAGAGTCATAACTTTTGACTCGTGTGTCAAAAGGACTATTATAATATATCAAACAGAAGCTCGTATCTATTTCCATAATTTTGGCTGGACTGGTTATAAAAATTCATTACTTGAACCTAAACTCCATCATTTACGTCACATATGGAGGGTTTAAATTATTTGTCACTTATTTTACATTTTCGGTTTTATTCCATAGAGTTGTAATGAGGATGGATGAGTCGACCAAGTGTATGTTTGAAAATATTCTACTAAATTTTAATATAATAAAAATAATTTCATGATCCAACATAATGAATGAGAGGAAAAAAGGAATAGGAGTGCTACTGGTGACATTTTTAAAAAATATATTTGATAAATGGGAGTTGTAGTTTTAAATAGTCATAACTTTTGATTCGTGTGTCAAAATGACTATTATAAAATATCAAACGAAAGATTGTATCGATTTCCATAGTCTTGGCAGGACCGTCTATAGAAATTGATTACTTGAACTTAAACTCCATCATTTACATTACAAATCGAGGTTTTACTGTTTTTGTCACTTATTTTACATTTTCGGTTTTATTCAATAGAGTGGTAATAAAGATGGATGAGCCGACCAAGTGTATGTTTCAAAACATTCTAATGAATCACAATATAATAAAAAAATTTCATGATCAACCAAAATGAATGAGAAGAAAATAGGAAAATGAGTGCTACTCGTCACAGTTTTAAACAATATATTTGATAAATCGGGGTTATGCCTTTATAGAGTCATAACTTTTGACTCGTGTGTCAAAAGGACTATTATAATATATCAAACGGAAGCTCGTATCTATTTCCATAATTTTGGCTGGACTGGTGATAAAAATTCATTACTTGAACCTAAACTCCATCATTTACGTCACATATGGAGGGTTTAAATTTTTTGTCACTTATTTTACATTTTCGGTTTTATTCCATAGAGTTGTAATGAGGATGGATGAGTCGACCAAGTGTATGTTTGAAAATATTCTACTAAATTTCAATATAA
Organism: Hippophae tibetana; assembly: GCA_037013495.1. Lineage (NCBI taxonomy): Eukaryota > Viridiplantae > Streptophyta > Magnoliopsida > Rosales > Elaeagnaceae > Hippophae > Hippophae tibetana. The sequence goes on along the minus strand of JAZDXN010000027.1, from coordinate 2,410,751 downwards.
TAAAAAAATTTCATGATCCAACATAATGAATGAGAGGAAAAAAGGAATAGGAGTGCTACTGGTGACATTTTAAAAAAATATATTTGATAAATAGGAGTTGTAGTTTTAAATAGTCATAACTTTTAATTCGTGTGTCAAAATGACTATTATAAAAATATCAAACGGATGATCGTATCGATTTCCATAGTCTTGGCTGGACCGGCTATAGAAATTGATTACTTGAACTTAAACTCCATCATTTACATTACAAATCGAGGTTTTACTATTTTTGTCACTTATTTTACATTTTCGGTAATATTCAATAGAGTGGTAATGGAGATGGATGAGCCGACCAAGTGTATGTTTCAAAACATTCTAATGAATCACAATATAATAAAAAAATTTCATGATCAACCAAAATGAATGAGAAGAAAAAAGGAAAATGAGTGCTACTCGTCACAGTTTTAAACAATATATTTGATAAATCGGGGTTATGCCTTTATAGAGTCATAACTTTTGACTCGTGTGTCAAAAGGACTATTATAATATATCAAACTGAAGCTCGTATCTATTTCCATAATATTGGCTGGACCGGCTATAAAAATTCAATACTTGAACCTAAACTCCATCATTTACGTCACATATGGAGGGTTTAAATTTTTTGTCACTTATTTTACATTTTCGGTTTTATTCCATAGAGTTGTAATGAGGATGGATGAGTCGACCAAGTGTATGTTTGAAAATATTCTACTAAATTTCAATATAATAAAAAAATTTCATGATCCAACATAATGAATGAGAGGAAAAAAGGAATAGGAGTGCTACTGGTGACATTTTAAAAAAATATATTTGATAAATGGGAGTTGTAGTTTTAAATAGTCATAACTTTTGATTCGTGTGTCAAAATGACTATTATAAAAATATCAAACGGATGATCGTATCGATTTCCATAGTCTTGGCTGGACCGGCTATAGAAATTGATTACTTGAACTTAAACTCCATCATTTACATTACAAATCGAGGTTTTACTATTTTTGTCACTTATTTTACATTTTCGGTATTATTCAATAGAGTGGTAATGGAGATGGATGAGCCGACCAAGTGTATGTTTCAAAACATTCTAATGAATCACAATATAATAAAAAAATTTCATGATCAACCAAAATGAATGAGAAGAAAAAAGGAAAATGAGTGCTACTCGTCACAGTTTTAAACAATATATTTGATAAATCGGGGTTATGCCTTTAAAGAGTCATAACTTTTGACTCGTGTGTCAAAAGGACTATTATAATATATCAAACGGAAGCTCGTATCTATTTCCATAATATTGGCTGGACCGGCTATAAAAATTCAATACTTGAACCTAAACTCCATCATTTACGTCACATATGGAGGGTTTAAATTTTTTGTCACTTATTTTACATTTTCGGTTTTATTCCATAGAGTTGTAATGAGGATGGATGAGTCGACCAAGTGTATGTTTGAAAATATTCTACTAAATTTTAATATAATAAAAATAATTTCATGATCCAACATAATGAATGAGAGGAAAAAAGGAATAGGAGTGCTACTGGTGACATTTTAAAAAAATATATTTGATAAATGGGAGTTGTAGTTTTAAATAGTCATAACTTTTGATTCGTGTGTCAAAATGACTATTATAAAATATCAAACGAAAGATTGTATCTATTTCCATAGTCTTGGCAGGACCGTCTATAGAAATTGATTACTTGAACTTAAACTCCATCATTTACATTACAAATCGAGGTTTTACTGTTTTTGTCACTAATTTTACATTTTCGGTTTTATTCAATAGAGTGGTAATAAAGATGGATGAGCCGACCAAGTGTATGTTTCAAAACATTCTAATGAATCACAATATAATAAAAAAATTTCATGATCAACCAAAATGAATGAGAAGAAAAAAGGAAAATGAGTGCTACTCGTCACAGTTTTAAACAATATATTTGATAAATCGGGGTTATGACTTTATAGAGTCATAACTTTTGACTCGTGTGTCAAAAAGACTATTATAATATATCAAACTGAAGCTCGTATCTATTTCCATAATTTTGGCTAGACTGGCTATAAAATTTCATTACTTGAACCTAAACTCCATCATTAACATCACATATGGAGGGTTTAAATTTTTTGTCACTTATTTAACATTTTCGGTTTTATTCAATAGAGTTGTAATGAGGATGGACGAGTCGACCAAGTGTATGTTTGAGAATATTCTACTAAATTTTAATATAATAAAAATAATTTCATGATCCAACATAATGAATGAGAGGAAAAAAGGAATAGGAGTGCTACTGGTGACATTTTTAAAAAATATATTTGATAAATGGGAGTTGTAGTTTTAAATAGTCATAACTTTTGATTCGTGTGTCAAAATGACTATTATAAAATATCAAACGAAAGATTGTATCGATTTCCATAGTCTTGGCAGGACCGTCTATAGAAATTGATTACTTGAACTTAAACTCCATCATTTACATTACAAATCGAGGTTTTACTGTTTTTGTCACTAATTTTACATTTTCGGTTTTATTCAATAGAGTGGTAATAAAGATGGATGAGCCGACCAAGTGTATGTTTGAAAACATTCTAATGAATCACAATATAATAAAAATAATTTCATGATCAACCAAAATGAATGAGAAGAAAATAGGAAAAGGAGTGCTACTCGTCACAGTTTTAAACAATATATTGGATAAATCGGGGTTATGCCTTTATAGAGTCATAACTTTTGACTCGTGTGTCAAAAAGACTATTATAATATATCAAACTGAAGCTCGTATCTATTTCCATAATTTTGGCTAGACTGGCTATAAAATTTCATTACTTGAACCTAAACTCCATAATTTACATCACATATGGAGGGTTTAAATTTTTTGTCACTTATTTTACATTTTCGGTTTTATTCAATAGAGTTGTAATGAGTGTGGACGAGTCGACCAAGTGTATGTTTGAAAATATTCTAATAAATTTCAATATAATAAAAATAATTTCTTGATCCAACATAATGAATGAGACGAAAAAAGGAAGAGGAATACTACTGGTGACATTTTAAAAAAATATATTTGATAAATGGGAGTTGTAGTTTTAAATAGTCATAACTTTTTATTCGTGTGTCAAAATGACTATTATAATATATCAAACGGAAGATCGTATCGATTTCCATAGTCTTGGCTGGACCGGCTATAGAAATTGATTACTTGAACTTAAACTCCATCATTTACATTACAAATCGAGGTTTTACTATTTTTGTCACTTATTTTACATTTTTGGTATTATTCAATAGAGTGGTAATGGAGATGGATGAGCCGACCAAGTGTATGTTTCAAAACATTCTAATGAATCACAATATAATAAAAAAATTTCATGATCAACCAAAATGAATGAGAAGAAAAAAGGAAAATGAGTGCTACTCGTCACAGTTTTAAACAATATATTTGATAAATCGGGGTTATGCCTTTATAGAGTCATAACTTTTGACTCGTGTGTCAAAAGGACTATTATAATATATCAAACGGAAGCTCGTATCTATTTCCATAATATTGGCTGGACCGGCTATAAAAATTCAATACTTGAACCTAAACTCCATCATTTACGTCACATATGGAGGGTTTAAATTTTTTGTCACTTATTTTACATTTTCGGTTTTATTCGATAGAGTTGTAATGAGGATGGATGAGTCGACCAAGTGTATGTTTGAAAATATTCTACTAAATTTCAATATAATAAAAATAATTTCATGATCCAACATAATGAATGAGAGGAAAAAAGGAATAGGAGTGCTACTGGTGACATTTTTAAAAAATATATTTGATAAATGGGAGTTGTAGTTTTAAATAGTCATAACTTTTGATTCGTGTGTCAAAATGACTATTATAAAATATCAAACGAAAGATTGTATCTATTTCCATAGTCTTGGCAGGACCGTCTATAGAAATTGATTACTTGAACTTAAACTCCATCATTTACATTACAAATCGAGGTTTTACTGTTTTTGTCACTAATTTTACATTTTCGGTTTTATTCAATAGAGTGGTAATAAAGATGGATGAGCCGACCAAGTGTATGTTTCAAAACATTCTAATGAATCACAATATAATAAAAAAATTTCATGATCAACCAAAATGAATGAGAAGAAAAAAGGAAAATGAGTGCTACTCGTCACAGTTTTAAACAATATATTTGATAAATCGGGGTTATGACTTTATAGAGTCATAACTTTTGACTCGTGTGTCAAAAAGACTATTATAATATATCAAACTGAAGCTCGTATCTATTTCCATAATTTTGGCTAGACTGGCTATAAAATTTCATTACTTGAACCTAAACTCCATCATTAACATCACATATGGAGGGTTTAAATTTTTTGTCACTTATTTAACATTTTCGGTTTTATTCAATAGAGTTGTAATGAGGATGGACGAGTCGACCAAGTGTATGTTTGAGAATATTCTACTAAATTTTAATATAATAAAAATAATTTCATGATCCAACATAATGAATGAGAGGAAAAAAGGAATAGGAGTGCTACTGGTGACATTTTTAAAAAATATATTTGATAAATGGGAGTTGTAGTTTTAAATAGTCATAACTTTTGATTCGTGTGTCAAAATGACTATTATAAAATATCAAACGAAAGATTGTATCGATTTCCATAGTCTTGGCAGGACCGTCTATAGAAATTGATTACTTGAACTTAAACTCCATCATTTACATTACAAATCGAGGTTTTACTGTTTTTGTCACTAATTTTACATTTTCGGTTTTATTCAATAGAGTGGTAATAAAGATGGATGAGCCGACCAAGTGTATGTTTGAAAACATTCTAATGAATCACAATATAATAAAAATAATTTCATGATCAACCAAAATGAATGAGAAGAAAATAGGAAAAGGAGTGCTACTCGTCACAGTTTTAAACAATATATTGGATAAATCGGGGTTATGCCTTTATAGAGTCATAACTTTTGACTCGTGTGTCAAAAAGACTATTATAATATATCAAACTGAAGCTCGTATCTATTTCCATAATTTTGGCTAGACTGGCTATAAAATTTCATTACTTGAACCTAAACTCCATAATTTACATCACATATGGAGGGTTTAAATTTTTTGTCACTTATTTTACATTTTCGGTTTTATTCAATAGAGTTGTAATGAGTGTGGACGAGTCGACCAAGTGTATGTTTGAAAATATTCTAATAAATTTCAATATAATAAAAATAATTTCTTGATCCAACATAATGAATGAGACGAAAAAAGGAAGAGGAATACTACTGGTGACATTTTAAAAAAATATATTTGATAAATGGGAGTTGTAGTTTTAAATAGTCATAACTTTTTATTCGTGTGTCAAAATGACTATTATAATATATCAAACGGAAGATCGTATCGATTTCCATAGTCTTGGCTGGACCGGCTATAGAAATTGATTACTTGAACTTAAACTCCATCATTTACATTACAAATCGAGGTTTTACTATTTTTGTCACTTATTTTACATTTTTGGTATTATTCAATAGAGTGGTAATGGAGATGGATGAGCCGACCAAGTGTATGTTTCAAAACATTCTAATGAATCACAATATAATAAAAAAATTTCATGATCAACCAAAATGAATGAGAAGAAAAAAGGAAAATGAGTGCTACTCGTCACAGTTTTAAACAATATATTTGATAAATCGGGGTTATGCCTTTATAGAGTCATAACTTTTGACTCGTGTGTCAAAAGGACTATTATAATATATCAAACGGAAGCTCGTATCTATTTCCATAATATTGGCTGGACCGGCTATAAAAATTCAATACTTGAACCTAAACTCCATCATTTACGTCACATATGGAGGGTTTAAATTTTTTGTCACTTATTTTACATTTTCGGTTTTATTCGATAGAGTTGTAATGAGGATGGATGAGTCGACCAAGTGTATGTTTGAAAATATTCTACTAAATTTCAATATAATAAAAAAATTTCATGATCCAACATAATGAATGAGAGGAAAAAAGGAATAGGAGTGCTACTGGTGACATTTTAAAAAAATATATTTGATAAATGGGAGTTGTAGTTTTAAATAGTCATAACTTTTGATTCGTGTGTCAAAATGACTATTATAAAAATATCAAACGGATGATCGTATCGATTTCCATAGTCTTGGCTGAACCGGCTATAGAAATTGATTACTTGAACTTAAACTCCATCATTTACATTACAAATCGAGGTTTTACTGTTTTTGTAACTTATTTTACATTTTCGCTATTATTCAATAGAGTGGTAATGAAGATGGATGAGCCGACCAAGTGTATGTTTCAAAACATTCTAATGAATCACAATATAATAAAAATAATTTCATGATCAACCAAAATGAATGAGAAGAAAAAAGGAAAAGGAGTGCTACTCGTCACAGTTTTAAACAATATATTTGATAAATCGGGGTTATGCCTTTAAAGAGTCATAACTTTTGACTCGTTTGTCAAAAGGACTATTATAATATATCTAACGGAAGCTCGTATCTATTTCCATAATTTTGGCTGGAGTGGCTATAAAAATTTATTACTTGAACCTAAACTCTTTCATTTACATCACATATGGAGGGTTTAAATTTTTTGTCACTTATTTTACATTTTCGGTTTTATTTAATAGAGTTCTACTGAAGATATATGAGTCAACCAAGTATATGTTTCAAAATATTCTAATAAATTTCAATATAATAAAAATAATTTCATGATCCAACATAATGAATGAGAGGAAAAAAGGAATAGGAGTGCTACAGGTGACATTTTTAAAAAATATATTTGATAAATCAGAGTTGTAGTTTTAAATAGTTATAACTTTTGATTCGTGTGTCAAAATGACTATTATAATATATCAAACGGAAGATCGAATCGATTTCCATAGTCTTGGCTGGACCGGCTATAGAAATTGATTACTTGAACTTAAACTCCATCATTTACATTACAAATCGAGGTTTTACTGTTTTTGTCACTTATTTTAAATTTTCGGTTTTATTCAATAGAGTAGTAATGAAGATGGATGAGCCGACCAAGTGTATGTTTCAAAACATTCTAATGAATCACAATATAATAAAAATAATTTCATGATCAACCAAAATGAATGAGAAGAAAATAGGAAAAGGAGTGCTACTCGTTACAGTTTTAAACAATATATTTGATAAATCGGGGTTATGCCTTTATAGAGTCATAACTTTTGACTCGTGTGTCAAAACGACTATTATAATATATCAAACCGAAGCTCGTATCTATTTCCATAATTTTGGCTGGACTGGCTATAAAAATTCAATACATGAACCTAAACTCCATTATTTACATCACATATGGAGGGTTTAAATTTTTTGTAACTTATTTTACATTTTCGGTTTTATTCAATAGAGTTGTAATGATGATGGATGAGTCGACTAAGTGTATTTTTGAAAATATTCTAATAAATTTCAATATAATAAAAATAATTTCATGATCCAACATAATGAATGAGAGGAAAAAAGGAATAGGAGTGCTACTGGTGATATTTTTAAAAAATATATTTGATAAATGGGAGTTGTAGTTTTAAATAGTCATAACTTTTGATTCGTGTGTCAAAATGACTATTATAAAATATCAAACGGAAGATCGTATCGATTTCCATAGTCTTGGCTGGACCGGCTATAGAAATTGATTACATGAACTTAAACTCCATCATTTACATTAAAAATCGAGGTTTTACTGTTTTTGTCACTTATTTTACATTTTCGGTATTATTCAATAGAGTGGTAATGGAGATGGATGAGCCGACCAAGTGTATGTTTCAAAACATTCTAATGAATCACAATATAATAAAAAAATTTCATGATCAACCAAAATGAATGAGAAGAAAAAAGGAAAAGGAGTGCTACTCGTCACAGTTTTAAACAATATATTTGATAAATCGGGGTTATGCCTTTAAAGAGTCATAACTTTTGACTCGTGTGTCAAAAGGACTATTATAATATATCAAACGGAAGCTCGTATCTATTTCCATAATTTTGGCTGGACTGGTTATAAAAATTCATTACTTGAACCTAAACTCCATCATTTACGTCACATATGGAGGGTTTAAATTTTTTGTCACTTATTTTACATTTTCGGTTTTATTCCATAGAGTTGTAATGAGGATGGATGAGTTGACCAAGTGTATGTTTGAAAATATTCTACTAAATTTTAATATAATAAAAATAATTTCATGATCCAACATAATGAATGAGAGGAAAAAAGGAATAGGAGTGCTACTGGTGACATTTTTAAAAAATATATTTGATAAATGGGAGTTGTAGTTTTAAATAGTCATAACTTTTGATTCGTGTGTCAAAATGACTATTATAAAATATCAAACGAAAGATTGTATCGATTTCCATAGTCTTGGCAGGACCGTCTATAGAAATTGATTACTTGAACTTAAACTCCATCATTTACATTACAAATCGAGGTTTTACTGTTTTTGTCACTAATTTTACATTTTCGGTTTTATTCAATAGAGTGGTAATAAAGATGGATGAGCCTACCAAGTGTATGTTTCAAAACATTCTAATGAATCACAATATAATAAAAGTAATTTCATGATCAACCAAAATGAATGAGAAGAAAAAAGGAAAAGGAGTGCTACTCGTCACAGTTTTAAACAATATATTGGATAAATCGGGGTTATGCCTTTATAGAGTCATAACTTTTGACTCGTGTGTCAAAAAGACTATTATAATATATCAAACTGAAGTTCGTATCTATTTCCATAATTTTGGCTAGACTGGCTATAAAATTTCATTACTTGAACCTAAACTCCATCATTTACATCACATATGGAGGGTTTAAATTTTTTGTCACTTATTTTACATTTTCGGTTTTATTCAATAGAGTTGTAATGAGGATGCACGAGTCGACCAAGTGTATGTTTGAAAATATTCTAATAAATTTCAATATAATAAAAATAATTTCTTGATCCAACATAATGAATGAGACGAAAAAAGGAAGAGGAGTACTACTGGTGACATTTTAAAAAAATATATTTGATAAATGGGAGTTGTAGTTTTAAATAGTCATAACTTTTTATTCGTGTGTCAAAATGACTATTATAATATATCAAACGGAAGATCGTATCGATTTCCATAGTCTTGGCTGGACCGGCTATAGAAATTGATTACTTGAACTTAAACTCCATCATTTACATTACAAATCGAGGTTTTACTATTTTTGTCACTTATTTTACATTTTTGGTATTATTCAATAGAGTGGTAATGGAGATGGATGAGCCGACCAAGTGAATGTTTCAAAACATTCTAATGAATCACAATATAATAAAAAAATTTCATGATCAACCAAAATGAATGAGAAGAAAAAAGGAAAATGAGTGCTACTCGTCACAGTTTTAAACAATATATTTGATAAATCGGGGTTATGCCTTTAAAGAGTCATAACTTTTGACTCGTCTGTCAAAAGGACTATTATAATATATCAAACGGAAGCTCGTATCTATTTCCATAATTTTGGCTGGACTGGTTATAAAAATTCATTACTTGAACCTAAACTCCATCATTTACGTCACATATGGAGGGTTTAAATTTTTTGTCACTTATTTTACATTTTCGGTTTTATTCCATAGAGTTGTAATGAGGATGGATGAGTCGACCAAGTGTATGTTTGAAAATATTCTACTAAATTTTAATATAATAAAAATAATTTCATGATCCAACATAATGAATGAGAGGAAAAAAGGAATAGGAGTGCTACTGGTGACATTTTTAAAATATATATTTGATAAATGGGAGTTGTAGTTTTAAATAGTCATAACTTTTGATTCGTGTGTCAAAATGACTATTATAAAATATCAAACGGAAGATCGTATCGATTTCCATAGTCTTGGCTGAACCGGCTATAGAAATTGATTACTTGAACTTAAACTCCATCATTTACATTACAAATCGAGGTTTTACTGTTTTTGTAACTTATTTTACATTTTCGGTATTATTCAATAGAGTGGTAATGAAGATGGATGAGCCGACCAAGTGTATGTTTCAAAACATTCTAATGAATCACAATATAATAAAAGTAATTTCATGATCAACCAAAATGAATGAGAAGAAAAAAGGAAAATGAGTGCTACTCGTCACAGTTTTAAACAATATATTTGATAAATCGGGGTTATGCCTTTATAGAGTCATAACTTTTGACTCGTGTGTCAAAAGGACTATTATAATATATCAAACGGAAGCTCGTATCTATTTCCATAATATTGGCTGGACCGGCTATAAAAATTCAATACTTGAACCTAAACTCCATCATTTACATCACATATGGAGGGTTTAAATTTTTTGTAACTTATTTTACATTTTCGGTTTTATTCAATAGAGTTGTAATGATGATGGATGAGTCGACTAAGTTTATGTTTGAAAATATTCTAATAAATTTCAATATAATAAAAATAATTTCATGATCCAACATAATGAATGAGAGGAAAAAAGGAATAGGAGTGCTACTGGTGACATTTTTAAAAAATATATTTGATAAATGGGAGTTGTAGTTTTAAATAGTCATAACTTTTGATTCGTGTGTCAAAATGACTATTATAAAATATCAAACGAAAGATTGTATCGATTTCCATAGTCTTGGCAGGACCGGCTATAGAAATTGATTACATGAACTTAAACTCCATCATTTACATTAAAAATCGAGGTTTTACTGTTTTTGTCACTTATTTTACATTTTCGGTATTATTCAATAGAGTGGTAATAAAGATGGATGAGCCGACCAAGTGTATGTTTCAAAACATTCTAATGAATCACAATATAATAAAAAAAATTCATGATCAACCAAAATGAATGAGAAGAAAATAGGAAAAGGAGTGCTACTCGTCACAGTTTTAAACAATATATTTGATAAATCGGGGTTATGCCTTTATAGAGTAATAACTTTTGACTCGTGTGTCAAAAAGACTATTATAATATATCAAACTGAAGCTCGTATCTATTTCCATAATTTTGGCTAGACTGGCTATAAAATTTCTTTACTTGAACCTAAACTCCATCATTTACATCACATATGGAGGGTTTAAATTTTTTGTCACTTATTTTACATATTCGGTTTTATTCAATAGAGTTGTAATGAGGATGGACGAGTCGACCAAGTGTATGTTTGAAAATATTCTAATAAATTTCAATATAATAAAAATAATTTCTTAATCCAACATAATGAATGAGACGAAAAAAGGAATAGGAGTACTACTGGTGACATTTTAAAAAAATATATTTGAGAAATGGGAGTTGTAGTTTTAAATAGTGATAACTTTTTATTCGTGTGTCAAAATGACTATTATAATATATCAAACGGAAGATCGTATCGATTTCCATAGTCTTGGCTGGACCGGCTATAGAAATTGATTACTTGAACTTAAACTCCATCATTTACATTACAAATCGAGGTTTTACTATTTTTGTCACTTATTTTACATTTTTGGTATTATTCAATAGAGTGGTAATGGAGATGGATGAGCCGACCAAGTGTATGTTTCAAAACATTCTAATGAATCACAATATAATAAAAAAATTTCATGATCAACCAAAATGAATGAGAAGAAAAAAGGAAAATGAGTGCTACTCGTCACAGTTTTAAACAATATATTTGATAAATCGGGTTATGCCTTTAAAGAGTCATAACTTTTGACTCGTGTGTCAAAAGGACAATTATAATATATCAAACGGAAGCTCGTATCTATTTCCATAATTTTGGCTGGACTGGTTATAAAAATTCATTACTTGAACCTAAACTCCATCATTTACGTCACATATGGAGGGTTTAAATTTTTTGTCACTTATTTTACATTTTCGGTTTTATTCCATAGAGTTGTAATGAGGATGGATGAGTCGACCAAGTGTATGTTTGAAAATATTCTACTAAATTTTAATATAATAAAAATAATTTCATGATCCAACATAATGAATGAGAGGAAAAAAGGAAGAGGAGTGCTACTGGTGACATTTTTAAAATATATATTTGATAAATGGGAGTTGTAGTTTTAAATAGTCATAACTTTTGATTCGTGTGTCAAAATGACTATTATAAAATATCAAACGGAAGATCGTATCGATTTCCATATTCTTGGCTGAACCGGCTATAGAAATTGATTACTTGAACTTAAACTCCATCATTTACATTACAAATCGAGGTTTTACTGTTTTTGTCACTTATTTTACATTTTCGGTTTTATTCAATAGAGTGGTAATAAAGATGGATGAGCCGACCAAGTGTATGTTTCAAAACATTCTAATGAATCACAATATAATAAAAAAAATTCATGATCAACCAAAATGAATGAGAAGAAAAAAGGAAAATGAGTGCTACTCGTCACAGTTTTAAACAATATATTTGATAAATCGCGGTTATTCCTTTAAAGAGTCATAACTTTTGACTCGTGTGTCAAAAGGACTATTATAATATATCAAACGGAAGCTCGTATCTATGTCCATAATTTTGGCTGGACTGGTTATAAAAATTCATTACTTGAACCTAAACTCCATCATTTACGTCACATATGGAGGGTTTAAATTTTTTGTCACTTATTTTACATTTTCGGTTTTATTCCATAGAGTTGTAATGAGGATGGATGAGTCGACCAAGTGTATGTTTGAAAATATTCTACTAAATTTTAATATAATAAAAAAAATTCATGATCCAACATAATGAATGAGAGGGAAAAAGGAATAGGAGTGCTACTGGTGACATTTTTAAAAAATATATTTGATAAATGGGAGTTGTAGTTTTAAATAGTCATAACTTTTGATTCGTGTGTCAAAATGACTATTATAAAATATCAAACGGAAGATCGTATCGATTTCCATATTCTTGGCTGAACCGGCTATAGAAATTGATTACTTGAACTTAAACTCCATCATTTACATTACAAATCGAGGTTTTACTGTTTTTGTAACTTATTTTACATTTTCGCTATTATTCAATAGAGTGGTAATGAAGATGGATGAGCCGACCAAGTGTATGTTTCAAAACATTCTAATGAATCACAATATAATAAAAATAATTTCATGATCAACCAAAATGAATGAGAAGAAAAAAGGAAAAGGAATGCTACTCGTCACAGTTTTAAACAATATATTTGATAAATCGGGGTTATGCCTTTAAAGAGTCATAACTTTTGACTCGTCTGTCAAAAGGACTATTATAATATATCTAACGGAAGCTCGTATCTATTTCCATAATTTTGGCTGGAGTGGCTATAAAAATTTATTACTTGAACCTAAACTCTTTCATTTACATCACATATGGAGGGTTTAAATTTTTTGTCACTTATTTTACATTTTCGGTTTTATTCAATAGAGTTCTACTGAAGATATATGAGTCAACCAAGTATTGTTTCAAAATATTCTAATAAATTTCAATATAAAAAAAATAATTTCATGATCCAACATAATGAATGAGAGGAAAAAAGGAATAGGAGTGCTACTGGTGACATTTTTAAAAAATATATTTGATAAATCAGAGTTGTAGTTTTAAATAGTTATAACTTTTGATTCGTGTGTCAAAATGACTATTATAATATATCAAACGGAAGATCGAATCGATTTCCATAGTCTTGGCTGGACCGGCTATAGAAATTGATTACTTGAACTTAAACTCCATCATTTACATTACAAATCGAGGTTTTATTGTTTTTGTCACTTATTTTAAATTTTCGGTTTTATTCAATAGAGTAGTAATGAAGATGGATGAGCCGACCAAGTGTATGTTTCAAAACATTCTAATGAATCACAATATAATAAAAATAATTTCATGATCAACCAAAATGAATGAGAAGAAAATAGGAAAAGGAGTGCTACTCGTCACAGTTTTAAACATTATATTTGATAAATCGGGGTTATGCCTTTAAAGAGTCATAACTTTTGACTCGTGTGTCAAAAGGACTATTATAATATATCAAACGGAAGCTCGTATCTATTTCCATAATTTTGGCTGGACTGGTTATAAAAATTCATTACTTGAACCTAAACTCCATCATTTACGTCACATATGGAGGGTTTAAATTTTTTGTCACTTATTTTACATTTTCGGTTTTATTCCATAGAGTTGTAATGAGGATGGATGAGTCGACCAAGTGTATGTTTGAAAATATTCTACTAAATTTCAATATAATAAAAATAATTTCATGATCCAACATAATGAATGAGAGGAAAAAAGGAATAGGAGTGCTACTGGTGACATTTTTAAAATAATAATTTGATAAATGGGAGTTGTAGTTTTAAATAGTCATAACTTTTGATTCGTGTGTCAAAATGACTATTATAAAATATCAAACGGAAGATCGTATCGATTTCCATAGTCTTGGCTGAACCGGCTATAGAAATTGATTACTTGAACTTAAACTCCATCATTTACATTACAAATCGAGGTTTTACTGTTTTTGTCACTTAATTTACATTTTCGATTTAATTCAACAGAGTTGTAATGAAGATGGATGAGCCGACGGAGTGTATGTTTCAAAACATTCTAATGATTCACAAAATAATAAAAATAATTTCATGATCAACCAAAATGAATGAGAAGAAAATAGGAAAAGAAGTGCTACTCGTCACAGTTTTAAACAATATATTTGATAAATCGGGGTTATGCCGTTATAGAGTCATAACTTTTGACTCGTGTGTCAAAAAGACTATTATAATATATCAAACGGAAGCTCGTATCTATTTCCATAATTTTGGCTGGACTGGTTATAAAAATTCATTACTTGAACCTAAACTCCATCATTTACATCACATATGGAGGGTTTAAATTTTTTGTCACTTATTTTACATATTCGGTTTTATTCAATAGAGTTGTAATGAGGATGGACGAGTCGACCAAGTGTATGTTTGAAAATATTCTAATAAATTTCAATATAATAAAAATAATTTCTTGATCCAACATAATGAATGAGACGAAAAAAGGAATAAGAGTACTACTGGTGACATTTTTAAAATATATATTTGATAAATGGGAGTTGTAGTTTTAAATAGTCATAACTTTTGATTCGTGTGTCAAAATGACTATTATAAAATATCAAACGGAAGATCGTATCGATTTCCATAGTCTTGGCTGAACCGGCTATAGAAATTGATTACTTGAACTTAAACTCCATCATTTACATTACAAATCGAGGTTTTACTGTTTTTGTCACTTAATTTACATTTTCGATTTAATTCAACAGAGTTGTAATGAAGATGGATGAGCCGACGGAGTGTATGTTTCAAAACATTCTAATGATTCACAAAATAATAAAAATAATTTCATGATCAACCAAAATGAATGAGAAGAAAATAGGAAAAGGAGTGCTACTCGTCACAGTTTTAAACAATATATTTGATAAATCGGGGTTATGCCGTTATAGAGTCATAACTTTTGACTCGTGTGTCAAAAAGACTATTATAATATATCAAACTGAAGCTCGTATCTATTTCCATAATTTTGGCTAGACTGGCTATAAAATTTCATTACTTGAACCTAAACTCCATCATTTACATCACATATGGAGGGTTTAAATTTTTTGTCACTTATTTTACATATTCGGTTTTATTCAATAGAGTTGTAATGAGGATGGACGAGTCGACCAAGTGTATGTTTGAAAATATTCTAATAAATTTCAATATAATAAAAATAATTTCTTGATCCAACATAATGAATGAGACGAAAAAAGGAATAGGAGTACTACTGGTGACATTTTTAAAAAATATATTTGATAAATGGGAGTTGTAGTTTTAAATAGTCATAACTTTTGATTCGTGTGTCAAAATGACTATTATAAAATATCAAACGAAAGATTGTATCGATTTCCACAGTCTTGGCAGGACCGTCTATAGAAATTGATTACTTGAACTTAAACTCCATCATTTACATTACAAATCGAGGTTTTACTGTTTTTGTCACTTATTTTACATTTTCGGTTTTATTCAATAGAGTGGTAATAAAGATGGATGAGCCGACCAAGTGTATGTTTCAAAACATTCTAATGAATCACAATATAATAAAAATAATTTCATGATCAACCAAAATGAATGAGAAGAAAATAGGAAAAGAAGTGCTACTCGTCACAGTTTTAAACAATATATTTGATAAATCGGGGTTATGCCTTTATAGAGTCATAACTTTTGACTCGTGTGTCAAAACGACTATTATAATATATCAAACTGAAGCTCGTATCTATTTCCATAATTTTGGCTAGACTGGCTATAAAATTTCATTACTTGAACCTAAACTCCATCATTTACATCACATATGGAGGGTTTAAATTTTTTGTCACTTATTTTACATATTCGGTTTTATTCAATAGAGTTGTAATGAGGATGGACGAGTCCACCAAGTGTATGTTTGAAAATATTCTAATAAATTTCAATATAATAAAAATAATTTCTTGATCCAACATAATGAATGAGACGAAAAAAGGAATAGGAGTACTACTGGTGACATTTTTAAAAAATATATTTGATAAATGGGAGTTGTAGTTTTAAATAGTCATAACTTTTTATTCGTGTGTCAAAATGACTATTATAATATATCAAACGGAAGATCGTATCGATTTCCATAGTCTTGGCTGGACCGGCTATAGAAATTGATTACTTGAACTTAAACTCCATCATTTACATTACAAATCGAGGTTTTACTATTTTTGTCACTTATTTTACATTTTCGGTATTATTCAATAGAGTGGTAATGGAGATGGATGAGCCGACCAAGTGTATGTTTCAAAACATTCTAATGAATCACAATATAATAAAAAAATTTCATGATCAACCAAAATGAATGAGAAGAAAAAAGGAAAATGAGTGCTACTCGTCACAGTTTTCAACAATATATTTGATAAATCGGGTTATGCCTTTAAAGAGTCATAACTTTTGACTCGTGTGTCAAAAGGACTATTATAATATATCAAACGGAAGCTCGTATCTATTTCCATAATTTTGGCTGGACTGGTTATAAAAATTCATTACTTGAACCTAAACTCCATCATTTACGTCACATATGGAGGGTTTAAATTTTTTGTCACTTATTTTACATTTTCGGTTTTATTCCATAGAGTTGTAATGAGGATGGATGAGTCGACCAAGTGTATGTTTGAAAATATTCTACTAAATTTTAATATAATAAAAATAATTTCATGATCCAACATAATGAATGAGAGGAAAAAAGGAATAGGAGTGCTACTGGTGACATTTTTAAAATATATATTTGATAAATGGGAGTTGTAGTTTTAAATAGTCATAACTTTTGATTCGTGTGTCAAAATGACTATTATAAAATATCAAACGGAAGATCGTATCGATTTCCATAGTCTTGGCTGAACCGGCTATAGAAATTGATTACTTGAACTTAAACTCCATCATTTACATTACAAATCGAGGTTTTACTGTTTTTGTCACTTAATTTACATTTTCGATTTAATTCAACAGAGTTGTAATGAAGATGGATGAGCCGACGGAGTGTATGTTTCAAAACATTCTAATGATTCACAAAATAATAAAAATAATTTCATGATCAACCAAAATGAATGAGAAGAAAATAGGAAAAGGAGTGCTACTCGTCACAGTTTTAAACAATATATTTGATAAATCGGGGTTATGCCGTTATAGAGTCATAACTTTTGACTCGTGTGTCAAAAAGACTATTATAATATATCAAACGGAAGCTCGTATCTATTTCCATAATTTTGGCTGGACTGGTTATAAAAATTCATTACTTGAACCTAAACTCCATCATTTACATCACATATGGAGGGTTTAAATTTTTTGTCACTTATTTTACATATTCGGTTTTATTCAATAGAGTTGTAATGAGGATGGACGAGTCGACCAAGTGTATGTTTGAAAATATTCTAATAAATTTCAATATAATAAAAATAATTTCTTGATCCAACATAATGAATGAGACGAAAAAAGGAATAAGAGTACTACTGGTGACATTTTTAAAATATATATTTGATAAATGGGAGTTGTAGTTTTAAATAGTCATAACTTTTGATTCGTGTGTCAAAATGACTATTATAAAATATCAAACGGAAGATCGTATCGATTTCCATAGTCTTGGCTGAACCGGCTATAGAAATTGATTACTTGAACTTAAACTCCATCATTTACATTACAAATCGAGGTTTTACTGTTTTTGTCACTTAATTTACATTTTCGATTTAATTCAACAGAGTTGTAATGAAGATGGATGAGCCGACGGAGTGTATGTTTCAAAACATTCTAATGATTCACAAAATAATAAAAATAATTTCATGATCAACCAAAATGAATGAGAAGAAAATAGGAAAAGGAGTGCTACTCGTCACAGTTTTAAACAATATATTTGATAAATCGGGGTTATGCCGTTATAGAGTCATAACTTTTGACTCGTGTGTCAAAAAGACTATTATAATATATCAAACTGAAGCTCGTATCTATTTCCATAATTTTGGCTAGACTGGCTATAAAATTTCATTACTTGAACCTAAACTCCATCATTTACATCACATATGGAGGGTTTAAATTTTTTGTCACTTATTTTACATATTCGGTTTTATTCAATAGAGTTGTAATGAGGATGGACGAGTCGACCAAGTGTATGTTTGAAAATATTCTAATAAATTTCAATATAATAAAAATAATTTCTTGATCCAACATAATGAATGAGACGAAAAAAGGAATAGGAGTACTACTGGTGACATTTTTAAAAAATATATTTGATAAATGGGAGTTGTAGTTTTAAATAGTCATAACTTTTGATTCGTGTGTCAAAATGACTATTATAAAATATCAAACGAAAGATTGTATCGATTTCCACAGTCTTGGCAGGACCGTCTATAGAAATTGATTACTTGAACTTAAACTCCATCATTTACATTACAAATCGAGGTTTTACTGTTTTTGTCACTTATTTTACATTTTCGGTTTTATTCAATAGAGTGGTAATAAAGATGGATGAGCCGACCAAGTGTATGTTTCAAAACATTCTAATGAATCACAATATAATAAAAATAATTTCATGATCAACCAAAATGAATGAGAAGAAAATAGGAAAAGAAGTGCTACTCGTCACAGTTTTAAACAATATATTTGATAAATCGGGGTTATGCCTTTATAGAGTCATAACTTTTGACTCGTGTGTCAAAACGACTATTATAATATATCAAACTGAAGCTCGTATCTATTTCCATAATTTTGGCTAGACTGGCTATAAAATTTCATTACTTGAACCTAAACTCCATCATTTACATCACATATGGAGGGTTTAAATTTTTTGTCACTTATTTTACATATTCGGTTTTATTCAATAGAGTTGTAATGAGGATGGACGAGTCCACCAAGTGTATGTTTGAAAATATTCTAATAAATTTCAATATAATAAAAATAATTTCTTGATCCAACATAATGAATGAGACGAAAAAAGGAATAGGAGTACTACTGGTGACATTTTTAAAAAATATATTTGATAAATGGGAGTTGTAGTTTTAAATAGTCATAACTTTTTATTCGTGTGTCAAAATGACTATTATAATATATCAAACGGAAGATCGTATCGATTTCCATAGTCTTGGCTGGACCGGCTATAGAAATTGATTACTTGAACTTAAACTCCATCATTTACATTACAAATCGAGGTTTTACTATTTTTGTCACTTATTTTACATTTTCGGTATTATTCAATAGAGTGGTAATGGAGATGGATGAGCCGACCAAGTGTATGTTTCAAAACATTCTAATGAATCACAATATAATAAAAAAATTTCATGATCAACCAAAATGAATGAGAAGAAAAAAGGAAAATGAGTGCTACTCGTCACAGTTTTCAACAATATATTTGATAAATCGGGTTATGCCTTTAAAGAGTCATAACTTTTGACTCGTGTGTCAAAAGGACTATTATAATATATCAAACGGAAGCTCGTATCTATTTCCATAATTTTGGCTGGACTGGTTATAAAAATTCATTACTTGAACCTAAACTCCATCATTTACGTCACATATGGAGGGTTTAAATTTTTTGTCACTTATTTTACATTTTCGGTTTTATTCCATAGAGTTGTAATGAGGATGGATGAGTCGACCAAGTGTATGTTTGAAAATATTCTACTAAATTTTAATATAATAAAAATAATTTCATGATCCAACATAATGAATGAGAGGAAAAAAGGAATAGGAGTGCTACTGGTGACATTTTTAAAATATTTATTTGATAAATGTGAGTTGTAGTTTTAAATAGTCATAACTTTTGATTCGTGTGTCAAAATGACTATTATAAAATATCAAACGGAAGATCGTATCGATTTCCATATTCTTGGCTGAACCGGCTATAGAAATTGATTACTAGAACTTAAACTCCATCATTTACATTACAAATCGAGGTTTTACTGTTTTTGTCACTTATTTTACATTTTCGGTTTTATTCAATAGAGTGGTAATAAAGATGGATGAGCCGACCAAGTGTATGTTTCAAAACATTCTAATGAATCACAATATAATAAAAAAAATTCATGATCAACCAAAATGAATGAGAAGAAAAAAGGAAAATGAGTGCTACTCGTCACAGTTTTAAACAATATATTTGATAAATCGCGGTTATGCCTTTAAAGAGTCATAACTTTTGACTCGTGTGTCAAAAGGACTATTATAATATATCAAACGGAAGCTCGTATCTATGTCCATAATTTTGGCTGGACTGGTTATAAAAATTCATTACTTGAACCTAAACTCAATCATTTACGTCACATATGGAGGGTTTAAATTTTTTGTCACTTATTTTACATTTTCGGTTTTATTCCATAGAGTTGTAATGAGGATGGATGAGTCGACCAAGTGTATGTTTGAAAATATTCTACTAAATTTTAATATAATAAAAAAATTTCATGATCCCACATAATGAATGAGAGGGAAAAAGGAATAGGAGTGCTACAGGTGACATTTTTAAAAAATATATTTGATAAATGGGAGTTGTAGTTTTAAATAGTCATAACTTTTGATTCGTGTGTCAAAATGACTATTATAACATATCAAACGGATGATCGTATCGATTTCCATAGTCTTGGCTGAACCGGCTATAGAAATTGATTACTTGAACTTAAACTCCATCATTTACATTACAAATCGAGGTTTTACTGTTTTTGTAACTTATTTTACATTTTCGGTATTATTCAATAGAGTGGTAATGAAGATGGATGAGCCGACCAAGTGTATGTTTCAAAACATTCTAATGAATCACAATATAATAAAAGTAATTTCATGATCAACCAAAATGAATGAGAAGAAAAAAGGAAAATGAGTGCTACTCGTCACAGTTTTAAACAATATATTTGATAAATCGGGGTTTTGCCTTTATAGAGTCATAACTTTTGACTCGTGTGTCAAAAAGACTATTATAATATATCAAACCGAAGCTCGTATCTATTTCCATAATTTTGGCTAGACTGGCTATAAAATTTCATTACATGAACCTAACTCCATCATTTACATCACATATGGAGGGTTTAAATTTTTTGTCACTTATTTTACATTTTCGGTTTTATTCAATAGTGTTGTAATGAGGATGGATGAGTCGACCAAGTGTATGTTTGAAAATATTCTAATAAATTTCAATATAATAAAAATAATTTCATGATCCAACATAATGAATGAGAGGAAAAAAGGAATAGGAGTGCTACTGGTGACATTTTTAAAAAATATATTTGATAAATGGGAGTTGTAGTTTTAAATAGTCATAACTTTTGATTCGTGTGTCAAAATGACTATTATAAAAAATCAAACGAAAGATTGTATCGATTTCCATAGTCTTGGCAGGACTGTCTATAGAAATTCATTACTTGAACTTAAACTCCATCATTTACATTACAAATAAAGGTTTTACTGTTTTTGTCACTTAATTTACTTTTTCGATTTAATTCAACAGAGTTGTAATGAAGATGGATGAGCCGACCAAGTGTATGTTTCAAAACATTCTAATGAATCACAATATAATAAAAATAATTTCATGATCAACCAAAATGAATGAGAAGAAAATAGGAAAAGGAGTGCTACTCGTCACAGTTTTAAACAATATATTTGATAAATCGGGGTTATGCCTTTATATAGTCATAACTTTTGACTCGTGTGTCAAAAAGACTATTATAATATATCAAACTGAAGCTCGTATCTATTTCCATAATTTTGGCTAGACTGGCTATAAAATTTCATTACTTGAACCTAAACTCCATCATTTACATCACATATGGAGGGTTTAAATTTTTTGTCACTTATTTTACATTTTCGGTTTTATTCAATAGAGTTGTAATGAGGATGGACGAGTTGACCAAGTGTATGTTTGAAAATATTCTAATAAATTTCAATATAATAAAAATAATTTCTTGATCCAACATAATGAATGAGACGAAAAAAGGAATAGGAGTACTACTGGTGACATTTAAAAAAAATATATTTGATAAATGGGAGTTGTAGTTTTAAATAGTCATAACTTTTTTCTCGTGTGTCAAAATGACTATTATAATATATCAAACGGAAGATCGTATCGATTTCCATAGTCTTGGCTGGACCGGGTATAGAAATTGATTACTTGAACTTAAACTCCATCATTTACATTACAAATTGAGGTTTTACTATTTTTGTCACTTATTTTACATTTTCGGTATTATTCAATAGAGTGGTAATGGAGATGGATGAGCCGACCAAGTGTATGTTTCAAAACATTCTAATGAATCACAATATAATAAAAAAAATTCATGATCAACCAAAATGAATGAGAAGAAAAAAGGAAAATGAGTGCTACTCGTCACAGTTTTAAACAATATATTTGATAAATCGGGGTTATGCCTTTAAAGAGTCATAACTTTTGACTCGTGTGTCAAAAGGACTATTATAATATATCAAACGGAAGTTCGTATCTATTTCCATAATTTTGGCTGGACTGGTTATAAAAATTCATTACTTGAACCTAAACTCCATCATTTACGTCACATATGGAGGGTTTAAATTTTTTGTCACTTATTTTACATTTTCGGTTTTATTCCATAGAGTTGTAATGAGGATGGATGAGTCGACCAAGTGTATGTTTGAAAATATTCTACTAAATTTTAATATAATAAAAATAATTTCATGATCCAACATAATGAATGAGAGGAAAAAAGGAATAGGAGTGCTACTGGTGACATTTTTAAAATATATATTTGATAAATGGGAGTTGTAGTTTTAAATAGTCATAACTTTTGATTCGTGTGTCAAAATGACTATTATAAAATATCAAACGGAAGATCGTATCGATTTCCATAGTCTTGGCTGAACCGGCTATAGAAATTGATTACTTGAACTTAAACTCCATCATTTACATTACAAATCGAGGTTTTACTGTTTTTGTAACTTATTTTACATTTTCGGTATTATTCAATAGAGTGGTAATGAAGATGGATGAGCCGACCAAGTGTATGTTTCAAAACATTCTAATGAATCACAATATAATAAAAGTAATTTCATGATCAACCAAAATGAATGAGAAGAAAAAAGGAAAATGAGTGCTACTCGTCACAGTTTTAAACAATATATTTGATAAATCGGGGTTATGCCTTTATAGAGTCATAACTTTTGACTCGTGTGTCAAAAGGACTATTATAATATATCAAACGGAAGCTCGTATCTATTTCCATAATATTGGCTGGACCGGCTATAAAAATTCAATACTTGAACCTAAACTCCATCATTTACATCACATATGGAGGGTTTAAATTTTTTGTAACTTATTTTACATTTTCGGTTTTATTCAATAGAGTTGTAATGATGATGGATGAGTCGACCAAGTGTATGTTTGAAAATATTCTAATAAATTTCAATATAATAAAAATAATTTCATGATCCAACATAATGAATGAGAGGAAAAAAGGAATAGGAGTGCTACTGGTGACATTTTTAAAAAATATATTTGATAAATGGGAGTTGTAGTTTTAAATAGTCATAACTTTTGATTCGTGTGTCAAAATGACTATTATAAAAAATCAAACGAAAGATTGTATCGATTTCCATAGTCTTGGCTGAACCGGCTATAGAAATTGATTACTTGAACTTAAACTCCATCATTTACATTACAAATCGAGGTTTTACTGTTTTTGTAACTTATTTTACATTTTCGGTATTATTCAATAGAGTGGTAATGAAGATGGATGAGCCGACCAAGTGTATGTTTCAAAACATTCTAATGAATCACAATATAATAAAAGTAATTTCATGATCAACCAAAATGAATGAGAAGAAAAAAGGAAAATGAGTGCTACTCGTCACAGTTTTAAACAATATATTTGATAAATCGGGGTTATGCCTTTATAGAGTCATAACTTTTGACTCGTGTGTCAAAAAGACTATTATAATATATCAAACTGAAGCTCGTATCTATTTCCATAATTTTGGCTAGACTGGCTATAAAATTTCATTACTTGAACCTAAACTCCATCATTTACATCACATATGGAGGGTTTAAATTTTTTGTCACTTATTTTACATATTCGGTTTTATTCAATAGAGTTGTAATGAGCATGGATGAGTCGACCAAGTGAATGTTTGAAAATATTCTACTAAATTTTAATATAATAAAAATAATTTCATGATCCAACATAATGAATGAGAGGAAAAAAGGAATAGGAGTGCTACTGGTGACATTTTTAAAATATATATTTGATAAATGGGAGTTGTAGTTTTAAATAGTCATAACTTTTGATTCGTGTGTCAAAATGACTATTATAAAATATCAAACGGAAGATCGTATCGATTTCCATAGTCTTGGCTGAACCGGCTATAGAAATTGATTACTTGAACTTAAACTCCATCATTTACATTACAAATCGAGGTTTTACTGTTTTTGTAACTTATTTTACATTTTCGGTATTATTCAATAGAGTGGTAATGAAGATGGATGAGCCGACCAAGTGTATGTTTCAAAACATTCTAATGAATCACAATATAATAAAAGTAATTTCATGATCAACCAAAATGAATGAGAAGAAAAAAGGAAAATGAGTGCTACTCGTCACAGTTTTAAACAATATATTTGATAAATCGGGGTTATGCCTTTATAGAGTCATAACTTTTGACTCGTGTGTCAAAAGGACTATTATAATATATCAAACGGAAGCTCGTATCTATTTCCATAATATTGGCTGGACCGGCTATAAAAATTCAATACTTGAACCTAAACTCCATCATTTACGTCACATATGGAGGGTTTAAATTTTTTGTCACTTATTTTACATTTTCGGTTTTATTCCATAGAGTTGTAATGAGGATGGATGAGTCGACCAAGTGTATGTTTGAAAATATTCTACTAAATTTCAATATAATAAAAATAATTTCATGATCCAACATAATGAATGAGACGAAAAAAGGAATAAGAGTACTACTGGTGACAGTTTTAAACAATATATTTGATAAATGGGAGTTGTAGTTTTAAATAGTCATAACTTTTGACTCGTGTGTCAAAACGACTATTATAAAATATCAAACGGAAGCTCGTATCTATTTCCATAATTTTGGCTGGACTGGTTATAAAAATTCATTACTTGAACCTAAACTCCATCATTTACGTCACATATGGAGGGTTTAAATTTTTTGTCACTTATTTTACATTTTCGGTTTTATTCAATAGAGTTGTAATGAGGATGGATGAGTCGACCAAGTGTATGTTTGAAAATATTCTACTAAATTTTAATATAATAAAAATAATTTCATGATCCAACATAATGAATGAGAGGAAAAAAGGAATAGGAGTGCTACTGGTGACATTTTTAAAAAATATATTTGATAAATGGGAGTTGTAGTTTTAAATAGTTATAACTTTTGATTAGTGTGTCAAATTGACTATTATAATATATCAAACGGAAGATCATATCGATTTCCATAGTCTTGGCTGGACCGGCTATAGAAATTGATTACTTGAACTTAAACTCCATCATTTACATTACAAATCGAGGTTTTACTGTTTTTGTAACTTATTTTACATTTTCGGTATTATTCAATAGAGTGGTAATGAAGATGGATGAGCCGACCAAGTGTATGTTTCAAAACATTCTAATGAATCACAATATAATAAAAGTAATTTCATGATCAACCAAAATGAATGAGAAGAAAATAGGAAAAGGAGTGCTACTCGTCACAGTTTTAAACAATATATTTGATAAATCGGGGTTATGCCTTTAAATAGTCATAACTTTTGACTCGTGTGTCAAAAGGACTATTATAAAATATCAAACGGAAGCTCGTATCTATTTCCATAATTTTGGCTGGACCGGCTATAAAAATTCAATACTTGAACCTAAACTCCATCATTTACATCACATATGGAGGGTTTAAATTTTTTGTAACTTATTTTGCATTTTCGGTTTTATTCAATAGAGTTGTAATGAGGATGGATGAGTCGACCAAGTGTATGTTTGAAAATATTCTAATAAATTTCAATATAATAAAAATAATTTCATGATCCAACATAATGAATGAGAGGAAAAAAGGAATAGGAGTGCTACTGGTGACATTTTTAAAAAATATATTTGATAAATGGGAGTTGTAGTTTTAAATAGTCATAACTTTTGATTCGTGTGTCAAAATGACTATTATAAAAAATCAAACGAAAGATTGTATCGATTTCCATAGTCTTGGCAGGACTGTCTATAGAAATTGATTACTTGAACTTAAACTCCATCATTTACATTACAAATCGAGGTTTTACTGTTTTTGTCACTTATTTTACATTTTCGGTTTTATTCAATAGAGTGGTAATAAAGATGGATGAGCCGACCAAGTGTATGTTTCAAAACATTCTAATGAATCACAATATAATAAAAGTAATTTCATGATCAACCAAAATGAATGAGAAGAAAATAGGAAAAGGAGTGCTACTCGTCACAGTTTTAAACAATATATTTGATAAATCGGGGTTATGCCTTTATAGAGTCATAACTTTTGACTCGTGTGTCAAAAGGACTATTATAATATATCAAACGGAAGCTCGTATCTATTTCCATAATATTGGCTGGACCGGCTATAAAAATTCAATACTTGAACCTAAACTCCATCATTTACATCACATATGGAGGGTTTAAATTTTTTGTAACTTATTTTACATTTTCGGTTTTATTCAATAGAGTTGTAATGATGATGGATGAGTCGACCAAGTGTATGTTTGAAAATATTCTAATAAATTTCAATATAATAAAAATAATTTCATGATCCAACATAATGAATGAGAGGAAAAAAGGAATAGGAGTGCTACTGGTGACATTTTTAAAAAATATATTTGATAAATGGGAGTTGTAGTTTTAAATAGTCATAACTTTTGATTCGTGTGTCAAAATGACTATTATAAAAAATCAAACGAAAGATTGTATCGATTTCCATAGTCTTGGCAGGACTGTCTATAGAAATTGATTACTTGAACTTAAACTCCATCATTTACATTACAAATCGAGGTTTTACTGTTTTTGTCACTTATTTTACATTTTCGGTTTTATTCAATAGAGTGGTAATAAAGATGGATGAGCCGACCAAGTGTATGTTTCAAAACATTCTAATGAATCACAATATAATAAAAATAATTTCATGATCAACCAAAATGAATGAGAAGAAAAAAGGAAAATGAGTGCTACTCGTCACAGTTTTAAACAATATATTTGATAAATCGCGGTTATGCCTTTAAAGAGTCATAACTTTTGACTCGTGTGTCAAAAGGACTATTATAATATATCAAACGGAAGCTCGTATCTATGTCCATAATTTTGGCTGGACTGGTTATAAAAATTCATTACTTGAACCTAAACTCCATCATTTACGTCACATATGGAGGGTTTAAATTTTTTGTCACTTATTTTACATATTCGGTTTTATTCAATAGAGTTGTAATGAGGATGGATGAGTCGACCAAGTGTATGTTTGAAAATATTCTAATAAATTTCAATATAATAAAAATAATTTCATGATCCAACATAATGAATGAGAGGAAAAAAGGAATAGGAGTGCTACTGGTGACATTTTTAAAAAATATATTTGATAAATGGGAGTTGTAGTTTTAAATAGTCATAACTTTTGATTCGTGTGTCAAAATGACTATTATAAAAAATCAAACGAAAGATTGTATCGATTTCCATAGTCTTGGCAGGACTGTCTATAGAAATTGATTACTTGAACTTAAACTCCATCATTTACATTACAAATCGAGGTTTTACTGTTTTTGTCACTTATTTTACATTTTCGGTTTTATTCAATAGAGTGGTAATAAAGATGGATGAGCCGACCAAGTGTATGTTTCAAAACATTCTAATGAATCACAATATAATAAAAGTAATTTCATGATCAACCAAAATGAATGAGAAGAAAATAGGAAAAGGAGTGCTACTCGTCACAGTTTTAAACAATATATTTGATAAATCGGGGTTATGCCTTTATAGAGTCATAACTTTTGACTCGTGTGTCAAAAGGACTATTATAATATATCAAACGGAAGCTCGTATCTATTTCCATAATATTGGCTGGACCGGCTATAAAAATTCAATACTTGAACCTAAACTCCATCATTTACATCACATATGGAGGGTTTAAATTTTTTGTAACTTATTTTACATTTTCGGTTTTATTCAATAGAGTTGTAATGATGATGGATGAGTCGACCAAGTGTATGTTTGAAAATATTCTAATAAATTTCAATATAATAAAAATAATTTCATGATCCAACATAATGAATGAGAGGAAAAAAGGAATAGGAGTGCTACTGGTGACATTTTTAAAAAATATATTTGATAAATGGGAGTTGTAGTTTTAAATAGTCATAACTTTTGATTCGTGTGTCAAAATGACTATTATAAAAAATCAAACGAAAGATTGTATCGATTTCCATAGTCTTGGCAGGACTGTCTATAGAAATTGATTACTTGAACTTAAACTCCATCATTTACATTACAAATCGAGGTTTTACTGTTTTTGTCACTTATTTTACATTTTCGGTTTTATTCAATAGAGTGGTAATAAAGATGGATGAGCCGACCAAGTGTATGTTTCAAAACATTCTAATGAATCACAATATAATAAAAATAATTTCATGATCAACCAAAATGAATGAGAAGAAAAAAGGAAAATGAGTGCTACTCGTCACAGTTTTAAACAATATATTTGATAAATCGCGGTTATGCCTTTAAAGAGTCATAACTTTTGACTCGTGTGTCAAAAGGACTATTATAATATATCAAACGGAAGCTCGTATCTATGTCCATAATTTTGGCTGGACTGGTTATAAAAATTCATTACTTGAACCTAAACTCCATCATTTACGTCACATATGGAGGGTTTAAATTTTTTGTCACTTATTTTACATATTCGGTTTTATTCAATAGAGTTGTAATGAGGATGGATGAGTCGACCAAGTGTATGTTTGAAAATATTCTACTAAATTTTAATATAATAAAAATAATTTCATGATCCAACATAATGAATGAGAGGAAAAAAGGAATAGGAGTGCTACTGGTGACATTTTTAAAATATATATTTGATAAATGGGAGTTGTAGTTTTAAATAGTCATAACTTTTGATTCGTGTGTCAAAATGACTATTATAAAATATCAAACGGAAGATCGTATCGATTTCCATATTCTTGGCTGAACCGGCTATAGAAATTGATTACTTGAACTTAAACTCCATCATTTACATTACAAATCGAGGTTTTACTGTTTTTGTCACTTATTTTACATTTTCGGTTTTATTCAATAGAGTGGTAATAAAGATGGATGAGCCGACCAAGTGTATGTTTCAAAACATTCTAATGAATCACAATATAATAAAAAAAATTCATGATCAACCAAAATGAATGAGAAGAAAAAAGGAAAATGAGTGCTACTCGTCACAGTTTTAAACAATATATTTGATAAATCGCGGTTATGCCTTTAAAGAGTCATAACTTTTGACTCGTGTGTCAAAAGGACTATTATAATATATCAAACGGAAGCTCGTATCTATGTCCATAATTTTGGCTGGACTGGTTATAAAAATTCATTACTTGAACCTAAACTCCATCATTTACGTCACATATGGAGGGTTTAAATTTTTTGTCACTTATTTTACATTTTCGGTTTTATTCCATAGAGTTGTAATGAGGATGGATGAGTCGACCAAGTGTATGTTTGAAAATATTCTACTAAATTTTAATATAATAAAAATAATTTCATGATCCAACATAATGAATGAGAGGAAAAAAGGAATAGGAGTGCTACTGGTGACATTTTTAAAATATATATTTGATAAATGGGAGTTGTAGTTTTAAATAGTCATAACTTTTGATTCGTGTGTCAAAATGACTATTATAAAATATCAAACGGAAGATCGTATCGATTTCCATATTCTTGGCTGAACCGGCTATAGAAATTGATTACTTGAACTTAAACTCCATCATTTACATTACAAATCGAGGTTTTACTGTTTTTGTCACTTATTTTACATTTTCGGTTTTATTCAATAGAGTGGTAATAAAGATGGATGAGCCGACCAAGTGTATGTTTCAAAACATTCTAATGAATCACAATATAATAAAAAAAATTCATGATCAACCAAAATGAATGAGAAGAAAAAAGGAAAATGAGTGCTACTCGTCACAGTTTTAAACAATATATTTGATAAATCGCGGTTATGCCTTTAAAGAGTCATAACTTTTGACTCGTGTGTCAAAAGGACTATTATAATATATCAAACGGAAGCTCGTATCTATGTCCATAATTTTGGCTGGACTGGTTATAAAAATTCATTACTTGAACCTAAACTCCATCATTTACGTCACATATGGAGGGTTTAAATTTTTTGTCACTTATTTTACATTTTCGGTTTTATTCCATAGAGTTGTAATGAGGATGGATGAGTCGACCAAGTGTATGTTTGAAAATATTCTACTAAATTTTAATATAATAAAAATAATTTCATGATCCAGCATAATGAATGAGAGGAAAAAAGGAATAGGAGTGCTACTGGTGACATTTTTAAAATATATATTTGATAAATGGGAGTTGTAGTTTTAAATAGTCATAACTTTTGATTCGTGTGTCAAAATGACTATTATAAAATATCAAACGGAAGATCGTATCGATTTCCATATTCTTGGCTGAACCGGCTAGAGAAATTGATTACTTGAACTTAAACTCCATCATTTACATTACAAATCGAGGTTTTACTGTTTTTGTCACTTATTTTACATTTTCGGTTTTATTCAATAGAGTGGTAATAAAGATGGATGAGCCGACCAAGTGTATGTTTCAAAACATTCTAATGAATCACAATATAATAAAAAAAATTCATGATCAACCAAAATGAATGAGAAGAAAAAAGGAAAATGAGTGCTACTCGTCACAATTTTAAACAATATATTTGATAAATCGCGGTTATGCCTTTAAAGAGTCATAACTTTTGACTCGTGTGTCAAAAGGACTATTATAATATATCAAACGGAAGCTCGTATCTATTTCCATAATTTTGGCTGGACTGGTTATAAAAATTCATTACTTGAACCTAAACTCCATCATTTACGTCACATATGGAGGGTTTAAATTTTTTGTCACTTATTTTACATTTTCGGTTTTATTCCATAGAGTTGTAATGAGGATGGATGAGTCGACCAAGTGTATGTTTGAAAATATTCTAATAAATTTCAATATAATAAAAAAATTTCATGATCCAACATAATGAATGAGAGGAAAAAAGGAATAGGAGTGCTACTGGTGACATTTTTAAAAAATATATTTGATAAATGGGAGTTGTAGTTTTAAATAGTCATAACTTTTGATTCATGTGTCAAAATGACTATTATAAAATATCAAACGGAAGATCGTATCGATTTCCATAGTCTTGGCTGAACCGGCTATAGAAATTGATTACTTGAACTTAAACTCCATCATTTACATTACAAATCGAGGTTTTACTGTTTTTGTAACTTATTTTACATTTTCGGTATTATTCAATAGAGTGGTAATGAAGATGGATCAGCCGACCAAGTGTATGTTTCAAAACATTCTAATGAATCACAATATAATAAAAGTAATTTCATGATCAACCAAAATGAATGAGAAGAAAAAAGGAAAATGAGTGCTACTCGTCACAGTTTTTAACAATATATTTGATAAATCGGGGTTATGCCTTTAAAGAGTCATAACTTTTGACTCGTGTGTCAAAAGGACTATTATAATATATCAAACGGAAGCTCGTATCTATTTCCATAATTTTGGCTGGACTGGTTATAAAAATTCATTACTTGAACCTAAACTCCATCATTTACGTCACATATGGAGGGTTTAAATTTTTTGTCACTTATTTTACATTTTCGGTTTTATTCCATAGAGTTGTAATGAGGATGGATGAGTCGACCAAGTGTATGTTTGAAAATATTCTACTAAATTTCAATATAATAAAAATAATTTCATGATCCAACATAATGAATGAGAGGAAAAAAGGAATAGGAGTGCTACTGGTGACATTTTTAAAATATATATTTGATAAATGGGAGTTGTAGTTTTAAATAGTCATAACTTTTGATTCGTGTGTCAAAATGACTATTATAAAATATCAAACGGAAGATCGTATCGATTTCCATAGTCTTGGCTGAACCGGCTATAGAAATTGATTACTTGAACTTAAACTCCATCATTTACATTACAAATCGAGGTTTTACTGTTTTTGTCACTTAATTTACATTTTCGATTTAATTCAACAGAGTTGTAATGAAGATGGATGAGCCGACGGAGTGTATGTTTCAAAACATTCTAATGATTCACAAAATAATAAAAATAATTTCATGATCAACCAAAATGAATGAGAAGAAAATAGGAAAAGGAGTGCTACTCGTCACAGTTTTAAACAATATATTTGATAAATCGGGGTTATGCCTTTATAGAGTCATAACTTTTGACTCGTGTGTCAAAAAGACTATTATAATATATCAAACCGAAGCTCGTATCTATTTCCATAATTTTGGCTAGACTGGCTATAAAATTTCATTACTTGAACCTAAACTCCATCATTTACATCACATATGGAGGGTTTAAATTTTTTGTCACTTATTTTACATTTTCGGTTTTATTCAATATAGTTGTAATGATGATGGATGAGTCGACTAAGTGTATGTTTGAAAATATTCTAATAAATTTCAATATAATAAAAATAATTTCATGATCCAACATAATGAATGAGACGAAAAAAGGAATAAGAGTACTACTGGTGACAGTTTTAAACAATATATTTGATAAATGGGAGTTGTAGTTTTAAATAGTCATAACTTTTGACTCGTGTGTCAAAACGACTATTATAAAATATCAAACGGAAGCTCGTATCTATTTCCATAATTTTGCCTGGACTGGTTATAAAAATTCATTACTTGAACCTAAACTCCATCATTTACGTCACATATGGAGGGTTTAAATTTTTTGTCACTTATTTTACATTTTCGGTTTTATTCAATAGAGTTGTAATGAGGATGGATGAGTCGACCAAGTGTATGTTTGAAAATATTCTACTAAATTTTAATATAATAAAAATAATTTCATGATCCAACATAATGAATGAGTGGAAAAAAGGAATAGGAGTGCTACTGGTGACATTTTTAAAAAATATATTTGATAAATGGGAGTTGTAGTTTTAAATAGTTATAACTTTTGATTAGTGTGTCAAATTGACTATTATAATATATCAAACGGAAGATCATATTGATTTCCATAGTCTTGGCTGGACCGGCTATAGAAATTGATTACTTGAACTTAAACTCCATCATTTACATTACAAATCGAGGTTTTACTGTTTTTGTCACTTATTTTACATTTACGGTTTTATTCAAAAGAGTGGTAATAAAGATGGATGAGCCGACCAAGTGTATGTTTCAAAACATTCTAATGAATCACAATATAATAAAAATAATTTCATGATCAACCAAAATGAATGAGAAGAAAATAGGAAAAGGAGTGCTACTCGTCATAGTTTTAAACAATATATTTGATAAATCGGGGTTATGCCTTTATAAAGTCATAACTTTTGACTCGTGTGTCAAAACGACTATTATAATATATCAAACCGAAGCTCGTATCTATTTCCATAATTTTGGCTGGACTGGCTATAAAAATTCAATACTTGAACCTAAACTCCATTATTTACATCACATATGGAGGGTTTAAATTTTTTGTAACTTATTTTACATTTTCGGTTTTATTCAATAGAGTTGTAATGAGGATAGATGAGTCGACCAATTGTATGTTTGAAAATATTCTACTAAATTTTAATATAATAAAAATATTTTCATGATCCAACATAATAAATGAGAGGAAAAAAGGAATAGTAGTGCTACTGGTGACATTTTTAAAAAATATATTTGATAAATGGGAGTTGTAGTTTTAAATAGTTATAACTTTTGATTCGTGTGTCAAAATGACTATTATAATATATCAAACGGAAGATCGTATCGATTTCCATAGTCTTGGCTGGACCGGCTATAGAAATTGATTACTTGAACTTAAACTCCATCATTTACATTACAAATCGAGGTTTTACTGTTTTTGTCACTTATTTTACATTTTCGGTTTTATTCAATAGAGTGGTAATGAAGATGGATGAGCCGACCAAGTGTATGATTCAAAACATTCTAATGAATCACAATATAATAAACAAATTTCATGATCAACCAAAATGAATGAGAATAAAAAAGGAAAAGGAGTGCTACTCGTCACAGTTTTAAACAATATATTTGATAAATCGCGGTTATGCCTTTAAAGAGTCATAACTTTTGACTCGTGTGTCAAAAGGACTATTATAATATATCAAACGGAAGCTCGTATCTATTTCCATAATTTTGGCTGGACTGGTTATAAAAATTCATTACTTGAACCTAAACTCCATCACTTAACGTCACATATGGAGGGTTTAAATTTTTTGTCACTTATTTTACATTTTCGGTTTTATTCAATAGAGTTGTAATGAGGATGGATGAGTCGACCAAGTGTATGTTTGAAAATATTCTACTAAATTTTAATATAATAAAAATAATTTCATGATCCAACATAATGAATGAGAGGAAAAAAGGAATAGGAGTGCTACTGGTGACATTTTTAAAAAATATATTTGATAAATGGGAGTTGTAGTTTTAAATAGTTATAACTTTTGATTAGTGTGTCAAATTGACTATTATAATATATCAAACGGAAGATCATATCGATTTCCATAGTCTTGGATGGACCGGCTATAGAAATTCATTACTTGAACTTAAACTCCATCATTTACATTACAAATCGAGGTTTTACTGTTTTTGTCACTTATTTTACATTTTCGGTTTTATTCAATAGAGTGGTAATAAAGATGGATGAGCCGAACAAGTGTATGTTTCAAAACATTCTAATGAATCACAATATAATAAAAATAATTTCATGATCAACCAAAATGAATGAGAAGAAAATAGGAAAAGGAGTGCTACTCGTCACAGTTTTAAACAATATATTTGATAAATCTGGATTATGCCTTTATAGAGTCATAAGTTTTGACTCGTCTGTCAAAAGGACTATTATAATATATCAAACGGAAGCTCGTATCTATTTCCATAATTTTGGCTGGACTGGCTATAAAAATTCATTACTTGAACCTAAACTCCATCATTTACATCACATATGGAGGGTTTAAATTTTTTGCCACTTATTTTACATTTTCGGTTTTATTCAATAGAGCTGTAATGAAGATGGATGAGTCGACTAAGTGTATGTTTGAAAATATTCTAATAAATTTCAATATAATAAAAATAATTTCATGATCCAACATAATGAATGAGACGAAAAATGGAATAGGAGTGCTACTGGTGACATTTTTAAAAAATATATTTGATAAATGGGAGTTGTAGTTTTAAATAGTCAGAACTTTTGATTCGTGTGTCAAAATGACTATTGAAAATATCAAACGAAAGATCGTATCGATTTCCATAGTCTTGGCTGGACCGGCTATAGAAATTGATTACTTGAACTTAAACTCCATCATTTACATTACAAATCGAGGTTTTACTATTTTCGTCACTTATTTTACATTTTCGGTATTATTCAATAGAGTGGTAATAAAGATGGATGAGCCGACCAAATGTATGTTTCAAAACATTCTATTGAATCACAATATAATAAAAATAATTTCATGATCAACCAAAATGAAGGAGATGAAAAAAGGAAGAGGAACGCTACTCGTCACAGTTTTAAACAATATATTTGATAAATCGGGGTTATGCCTTTAAAGAGTCATAACCTTTGATGCGTGTGTCAAAAGTACTATTATAATATATCAAACGGAAGCTCGTATCTATTTCCATAATATTGGCTGGACCGTCTATAAAAATTCATTACTTGAACCTAAACTCCATCATTTACTTCACATATGGAGGGTTTAAATTTGTTGTAACTTATTTTACATTTTCGGTTTTATTCAATAGAGTTGTAATGATGATGGATGAGTTGACTAAGTGTATGTTTGAAAATATTCTAATAAATTTCAATATAATAAAAATAATTTCGTGATCCAACATAATGAATGAGAGGAAAAAAGGAATAGTAGTGCTACTGGTGACATTTTTAAAAAATATATTTGATAAATGGGAGTTGTAGTTTTAAATAGTTATAACTTTTGATTCGTGTGTCAAAATGACTATTATAATATATCAAACGGAAGATCGTATCGATTTCCATAGTCTTGGCTGGACCGGCTATAGAAATTGATTACTTGAACTTAAACTCCATCATTTAAATTACAAATCGAGGTTTTACTGTTTTTGTCACTTATTTTACATTTTCGGTTTTATTCAATAGAGTGGTAATGAATATGGATGAGCCGACCAAGTGTATGTTTCAAAACATTCTAATGAATCACAATATAATAAAAATAATTTCATGATCAACCAAAATGAATGAGAAGAAAATAGGAAAAGGAGTGCTACTCGTCACAGTTTTAAACAATATATTTGATAAATCAAGGTTATGCCTTTATAGAGTCATAACTTTTGACTCGTTTGTCAAAACGACTATTATAATATATCAAACCGAAGCTCGTATCTATTTCCATAATTTTGGCTGGACTGGCTATAAAAATTCAATACTTGAACCTAAACTCCATCATTAACATCACATATGGAGGGTATAAATTTTTTGTCACTTATTTTACATTTTTGGTTTTATTCAAAAGAGTGGTATTGAAGATGGATGAGCCGACCAAGTGTATGTTTCAAAACATTCTAATGAATCACAATATAATAAAAATAATTTCATGATCAACCAAAATGAATGAGAAGAAAATAGGAAAATGAGTGCTACTCGTCACAGTTTTAAACAATATATTTGATAAATCGGGGTTATGCCTTTATAGAGTCATAACTTTTGACTCGTGTGTCAAAACGACTATTATAATATATCAAACCGAAGCTCGTATCTATTTCCATAATTTTGGCTGGACTGGCTATAAAAATTCAATACTTGAACCTAAATTCCATCATTTACATCACATATGGAGGGTTTAAATTTTTTGTCACTTATTTTACATTTTCAGTTTTATTCAATAGAGTGGTAATGAAGATGGATGAGCCGACCAAGTGTATGTTTCAAAACATTCTAATGAATCACAATATAATAAAAATAATTTCATGATCAACCAAAATGAATGAGAAGAAAATAGGAAAATGAGTGCTACTCGTCACAGTTTTAAACAATATATTTAATAAATCGGGGTTATGCCTTTAAAGAGTCATAACTTTTGACTCTTGTGTCAAAAGGACTATTATAATATATCAAATGGAAGCTCGTATCTATTTCCATAATTTTGGCTGGACTGGCTATAAAAATTAAATACTTGAACCTAAACTCCATCATTTACATCACATATGGAGGGTTTAAATTTTTTGTCACTTATTTTAAATTTTCGGTTTTATTCAATAGAGCTATAATGAAGATGGATCAGTCGACTAATTGTATGTTTGAAAATATTCTAATAAATTTCAATATAATAAAAATAATTTCATGATCCAACATAATGAATGAGACGAAAAATAGAATAGTAGTGCTACTGGTGACATTTTTAAAAAATATATTTGATAAATGGGAGTTGTAGTTTTAAATAGTCATAACTTTTGATTCGTGTGTCAAAATGACTATTATAAAATACCAAACGGAAGATCGTGTCGATTTCCATAGTCTTGGCTGGACCGGCTATAGAAATTGATTACTTGAACTTAAACTCCATCATTTACATTACAAATCAAGGTTTTACTGTTTTTGTCATTTATTTTACATTTTCGGTATTATTCAATAGAGTGGTAATGAAGATGGATGATCCGACCAAGTGTATGTTTCAAAATATCCTAATGAATCACAATATAATAAAAATAATTTCATAATCAACAAAAATGAAGGAGAAGAAAAAAGGAAGAGGAACGCTACTCGTCCCAGTTTTAAACAATATATTTGATAAATCGTGGTTATGACTTTAAAGAGTCATAACTTTTGATGCGTGTGTCAAAAGTACTATTATAATATATCAAACGGAAGCTCGTATCTATTTCCATAATATTGGCTGGACCGGCTATAAAAATTCATTACTTGAACCTAAACTCCATCATTTACTTCACATATGGAGGGTTTAAATTTGTTGTAACTTATTTTACATTTTCGGTTTTATTCAATAGAGTTGTAATGATGATGGATGAGTTGACTAAGTGTATGTTTGAAAATATTCTAATAAATTTCAATATAATAAAAATAATTTCATGATCCAACATAATGAATGAGAGGAAAAAAGGAATAGTAGTGCTACTGGTGACATTTTTAAAAAATATATTTGATAAATGGGAGTTGTAGTTTTAAATAGTTATAACTTTTGATTCGTGTGTCAAAATGACTATTATAATATATCAAACGGAAGATCGTATCGATTTCCATAGTCTTGGCTGGACCGGCTATAGAAATTGATTACTTGAACTTAAACTCCATCATTTAAATTACAAATCGAGGTTTTACTGTTTTTGTCACTTATTTTACATTTTCGGTTTTATTCAATAGAGTGGTAATGAATATGGATGAGCCGACCAAGTGTATGTTTCAAAACATTCTAATGAATCACAATATAATAAAAATAATTTCATGATCAACCAAAATGAATGAGAAGAAAATAGGAAAAGGAGTGCTACTCGTCACAGTTATAAACAATATATTTGATAAATCGAGGTTATGCCTTTATAGAGTCATAACTTTTGACTCGTTTGTCAAAACGACTATTATAATATATCAAACCGAAGCTCGTATATATTTCCATAATTTTGGCTGGACTGGCTATAAAAATTCAATACTTGAACCTAAACGCCATCATTTACATCACATATGGAGGGTTTAAATTTTTTGTCACTTATTTTACATTTTCGGTTTTATTCAATAGAGTGGTAATGAAGATGGATGGGCCGACCAAGTGTATGTTTCAAAACATTCTAATGAATCACAATATAATAAAAATAATTTCATGATCAACCAAAATGAATGAGAAGAAAATAGGAAAATGAGTGCTACTCGTCACAGTTTTAAACAATATATTTGATAAATTGGTGTTATGCCTTTATAGAGTCATAACTTTTGACTCGTGTGTCAAAACGACTACTATAATATATCAAACCGAAGCTCGTATCTATTTCCATAATTTTGGCTGGACTGGCTATAAAAATGCAATACTTGAACCTAAATTCCATCATTTATATCACATATGGAGGGTTTAAATTTTTTGTCACTTATTTTACATTTTCGGTTTTATTCAATAGAGCTGTAATGAAGATGGATCAGTCGACTAATTGTATGTTTGAAAATATTCTAATAAATTTCAATATAATAAAAATAATTTCATGATCCAACATAATGAATGAGACGAAAAATAGAATAGTAGTGCTACTGGTGACATTTTTAAAAAATATATTTGATAAATGGGAGTTGTAGTTTTAAATAGTCATAACTTTTGATTCGTGTGTCAAAATGACTATTATAAAATATCAAACGGAAGATCGTATCGATTTCCATAGTCTTGGCTGGAACGGCTATAGAAATTGATTACTTGAACTTAAACTCCATCATTTACATTACAAATCAAAGTTTTACTGTTTTTGTCATTTATTTTACATTTTCGGTATTATTCAATAGAGTGGTAATGAAGATGGATGATCCGACCAAGTGTATGTTTCAAAATATCCTAATGAATCACAATATAATAAAAATAATTTCATAATCAACAAAAATGAAGGAGAAGAAAAAAGGAAGAGGAACGCTACTCGTCACAGTTTTAAACAATATATTTGATAAATCGGGGTTATGCCTTTAAAGATTCATAACTTTTGATGCGTGTGTCAAAAGTACTATTATAATATATCAAACGGAAGCTCGTATC
The DNA here is from genome assembly GCA_037013495.1 of Hippophae tibetana. Lineage (NCBI taxonomy): Eukaryota > Viridiplantae > Streptophyta > Magnoliopsida > Rosales > Elaeagnaceae > Hippophae > Hippophae tibetana. The sequence goes on along the minus strand of JAZDXN010000027.1, from coordinate 2,370,318 downwards.
TATTTCCATAATATTGGCTGGACCGGCTATAAAAATTCATTACTTGAACCTAAACTCCATCATTTACTTCACATATGGAGGGTTTAAATTTGTTGTAACTTATTTTACATTTTCGGTTTTATTCAATAGAGTTGTAATGATGATGGATGAGTTGACTAAGTGTATGTTTGAAAATATTCTAATAAATTTCAATATAATAAAAATAATTTCATGATCCAACATAATGAATGAGAGGAAAAAAGGAATAGTAGTGCTACTGGTGACATTTTTAAAAAAATATATTTGATAAATGGGAGTTGTAGTTTTAAATAGTTATAACTTTTGATTCGTGTGTCAAAATGACTATTATAATATATCAAACGGAAGATCGTATCGATTTCCATAGTCTTGGCTGGACCGGCTATAGAAATTGATTACTTGAACTTAAACTCCATCATTTAAATTACAAATCGAGGTTTTACTGTTTTTGTCACTTATTTTACATTTTCGGTTTTATTCAATAGAGTGGTAATGAATATGGATGAGCCGACCAAGTGTATGTTTCAAAACATTCTAATGAATCACAATATAATAAAAATAATTTCATGATCAACCAAAATGAATGAGAAGAAAATAGGAAAAGGAGTGCTACTCGTCACAGTTTTAAACAATATATTTGATAAATCGAGGTTATGCCTTTATAGAGTCATAACTTTTGACTCGTTTGTCAAAACGACTATTATAATATATCAAACCGAAGCTCGTATCTATTTCCATAATTTTGGCTGGACTGGCTATAAAAATTCAATACTTGAACCTAAACTCCATCATTTACATCACATATGGAGGGTTTAAATTTTTTGTCACTTATTTTACATTTTCGGTTTTATTCAATAGAGTGGTAATGAAGATGGATGAGCCAACCAAGTGTATGTTTCAAAACATTCTAATGAATCACAATATAATAAAAATAATTTCATGATCAACCAAAATGAATGAGAAGAAAATAGGAAAATGAGTGCTACTCGTCACAGTTTTAAACAATATATTTGATAAATCGGGGTTATGCCTTTATAGAGTCATAACTTTTGACTCGTGTGTCAAAACGACTATTATAATATATCAAACCGAAGCTCGTATCTATTTCCATAATTTTGGCTGGACTGGCTATAAAAATTCAATACTTGAACCTAAATTCCATCATTTATATCACATATGGAGGGTTTAAATTTTTTGTCACTTATTTTACATTTTCGGTTTTATTCAATAGAGCTGTAATGAAGATGGATCAGTCGACTAATTGTATGTTTGAAAATATTCTAATAAATTTCAATATAATAAAAATAATTTCATGATCCAACATAATGAATGAGACAAAAAATGGAATAGGAGTGCTACTGGTGACATTTTTAAAAAATATATTTGATAAATGGGAGTTGTAGTTTTAAATAGTCATAACTTTTGATTCGTGTGTCAAAATGACTATTATAAAATATCAAACAGAAGATCGTATCGATTTCCATAGTCTTGGCTGGACCGGCTATAGAAATTGATTACTTGAACTTAAACTCCATCATTTACATTACAAATCAAGGTTTTACTGTTTTTGTCATTTATTTTACATTTTCGGTATTATTCAATAGAGTGGTAATGAAGATGGATGATCCGACCAAGTGTATGTTTCAAAATATCCTAATGAATCACAATATAATAAAAATAATTTCATAATCAACAAAAATGAAGGAGAAGAAAAAAGGAAGAGGAACGCTACTCGTCACAGTTTTAAACAATATAATTGATAAATCGGGGTTATGCCTTTAAAGAGTCATAACTTTTGACTCGTGTGTCAAAAGGACTATTATAATATATCAAACGGAAGCTCGTATCTATTTCCATAATTTTGGCTAGACCGGCTATAAAAATTCGTTACTTGAACCTAAACTCCATCATTTACATCACATATGGAGGGTTTAAATTTTTTGTCACTTATTTTACATTTTCGGTTTTATTCAATAGAGTTGTAATGAAGATGGATGAGTCCACCAAGTGTATGTTTCAAAATATTCTAATAAATTTCAATATAATAAAAATAATTTCATGATCCAACATAATGTGTGAGAGGAAAAAAGGAATAGGAGTGCTACTGGTGACAGTTTTAAACAATATATTTGATAAATCGGGGTTATGCCTTTATGAAGTCCTAACTTTTGATTCGTGTGTCAAAATGAATATAATAATTTATCAAACGGAGGATCGTATCGATTTCCATTGTCTTGGCTGGACTGGCTATAGAAATTCATTACTTGAACTTAAACTCCATCATTTACATTACAAATCGAGGTTTTACTATTTTTGTCATTTATTTTACATTTTCGGTATTATTCAATAGAGTGGTAATGAAGATGGATGAGCCGACAAGTGTATGTTTCAAAATATCCTAATGAATCACAATATAATAAAAATAATTTCATGATCAACCAAAATGAATGAGAAGAAAATAGGAAAAGGAGTGCTACTGGTCACAGTTTTAAACAATATATTTGATAAATCGGGGTTATGCCTTTATAGGGTCATAACTTTTGACTCGTGTGTCAAAAGGACTATTATAATATATCAAACGGAAGCTCGTATCTATTTCCATAATTTTGGCTGGACTGGCTATAAAAATTCAATACTTGAACGTAAACTGCATCATTTATATCACATATGGAGGGTTTAAATTTTTTGTCACTTATTTTACATTTTCGGTTTTATTCCATAGAGTTGTAATGAGGATGGATGAGTCGACCAAGTGTATGTTTGAAAATATTCTAATAAATTTCAATATAATAAAGATAATTTCATGATCCAACATAATGAATGAGACGAAAAAAGGAATAGGAGTGCTACTGGTGACATTTAAAAAAAATATATTTGATAAATGTGAGTTGTAGTTTTAAATAGTCATAACTTTGAATTCGTGTGTCAAAATGACTATTATAATATATCAAACGGCAGATCGTATCGATTTCCATAGTCTTGGCTGGACCGGCTATAGAAATTGATTACTTGAACTTAAACTCCATCATTTACATTACAAATCAAGGTTTTACTGTTTTTGTCACTTATTTTAAATTTTCGGTTTTATTCAATAGAGTGGTAATGAAGATGGATGAGCCGACCAAGTGTATGTTTCAAAACATTCTAATGAATCACAATATAATAAAAATAATTTCATGATCAACCAAAATGAATGAGAAGAAAATAGGAAAAGGAGTGCTACTCGTCACAGTTTTAAACAATATATTTGATAAATCGGGGGTATGCCTTTATAGAGTCATAACTTTTGATTCGTGTGTCAAAACGACTATTATAATATATCAAGCCGAAGCTCGTATCTATTTCCATAATTTTGGCTGGACTGGCTATAAAAATTCAATACTTGAACCTAAACTCCATCATTTACATCACATATGGAGGGTTTAAATTTTTTGTCACTTATTTTACATTTTCGGTATTATTCAATAGATTGGTAATGAAGATGGATGAGCCGACCAAGTGTATGTTTCAAAACATTCTAATGAATCACAATATAATAAAAATAATTTCATGATCAACCAAAATGAATGAGAAGAAAATAGGAAAATGAGTGCTACTCGTCACAGTTTTAAACAATATATTTGATAAATCGGGGTTATGCCTTTATAGAGTCATAACTTTTGACTCGTGTGTCAAAATGACTATTATAATATATCAAACCGAAGCTCGTATCTATTTCCATAATTTTGGCTGGACTGGCTATAAAAATTCAATACTTGAACCTAAACTCCATCATTTACATCACATATGGAGGGTTTAAATTTTTTGTCACTTATTTAACATTTTCAGTTTTATTCAATAGAGTGGTAATGAAGATGGATGAGCCGACCAAGTGTATGTTTCAAAATATCCTAATGAATCACAATATAATAAAAATAATTTCATGATCAACCAAAATGAATGAGAAGAAAATAGGAAAAGGAGTGCTACTCGTCACAGTTTTAAGAAATATATTTGATAAATCGGGGTTATGCCTTTATAGGGTCATAACTTTTGACTCGTGTGTCAAAAGGACTATTATAATATATCAAACGGAAGCTCGTATCTATTTCCATAATTTTGGCTGGACTGGCTATAAAAATTCAATACTTGAACGTAAACTGCATCATTTATATCACATATGGAGGGTTTAAATTTTTTGTCACTTATTTTACATTTTCGGTTTTATTCCATAGAGTTGTAATGAGGATGGATGAGTCGACCAAGTGTATGTTTGAAAATATTCTAATAAATTTCAATATAATAAAGATAATTTCATGATCCAACATAATGAATGAGAGGAAAAAAGGAATAGGAGTGCTACTGGTGACATTTAAAAAAAATATATTTGATAAATGTGAGTTGTAGTTTTAAATAGTCATAACTTTTAATTCGTGTGTCAAAATGACTATTATAAAATATCAAACGGATGATCGTATCGATTTCCATAGTCTTGGCTGAACCGGCTATAGAAATTGATTACTTGAACTTAAACTCCATCATTTACATTACAAATCAAGGTTTTACTGTTTTTGTCATTTATTTTACATTTTCGGTATTATTAAATAGAGTGGTAATGAAGATGGATGAGCCGACCAAGTGTATGTTTCAAAACATTCTAATGAATCACAATATAATAAAAATAATTTCATGATCAACCAAAATGAATGAGAAGAAAATAGGAAAAGGAGTGCTACTCGTCACAGTTTTAAACAATATAATTGATAAATCGGGGTTATGCCTTTATGGAGTCATTACTTTTGATTCGTGTGTCAAAATGACTATAATAATTTATCAAATGGAAGATCGTATTGATTTCCATTGTCTTGGCTGGACTGGCTATAGAAATTCATTACTTGAACTTAAACTCCATCATTTACATTACAAATCGAGGTTTTAATGTTTTTGTCACTTATTTTACATTTTCGGTTTTATTCAATAAAGTGGTAATGAAGATGGATGAGCCGACCAAGTGTATGTTTCAAAATATCCTAATGAATCACAATATAATAAAAATAATTTCACGATCAACAAAAATGAAGGAGAAGAAAAAAGGAAGAGGAACGCTACTCGTCACAGTTTTAAACAATATATTTGATAAATCGGGGTTATGCCTTTAAAGAGTCATAACTTTTGACTCGTGTGTCAAAAGGACTATTATAATATATCAAACCGAAGCTCGTATCTATTTCCATAATTTTGGCTGGACTGGCTATAAAAATTCAATACTTGAACCTAAACTCCATCATTAACATCACATATGGAGGGTTTAAATTTTTTGTCACTTATTTTACATTTTTGGTTTTATTCAATAGAGTGGTAATGAAGATGGATGAGCCGACCAAGTGTATGTTTCAAAACATTCTAATGAATCACAATATAATAAAAATAATTTCATGATCAACCAAAATGAATGAGAAGAAAATAGGAAAATGAGTGCTACTCGTCACAGTTTTAAACAATATATTTGATAAATCGGGGTTATGCCTTTATAGAGTCATAACTTTTGACTCGTGTGTCAAAACGACTATTATAATATATCAAACCGAAGCTCGTATCTATTTCCATAATTTTGGCTGGACTGGCTATAAAAATTCAATACTTGAACCTAAACTCCATCATTTACATCACATATGGAGGGTTTAAATTTTTTGTCACTTATTTAACATTTTCAGTTTTATTCAATAGAGTGGTAATGAAGATGGATGAGCCGACCAAGTGTATGTTTCAAAACATTCTAATGAATCACAATATAATAAAAATAATTTCATGATAAACCAAAATGAATGAGAAGAAAATAGGAAAATGAGTGCTACTCGTCACAGTTTTAAACAATATATTTAATAAATCGGGGTTATGCCTTTAAAGAGTCATAACTTTTGACTCGTGTGTCAAAAGGACTATTATAATATATCAAATGGAAGCTCGTATCTATTTCCATAATTTTGGCTGGACTGGCTATAAAAATTCAATAGTTGAACCTAAACTCCATCATTTACATCACATATGGAGGGTTTAAATTTTTTGTCACTTATTTTAAATTTTCGGTTTTATTCAATAGAGCTGTAATGAAGATGGATCAGTCGACTAATTGTATGTTTGAAAATATTCTAATAAATTTCAATATAATAAAAATAATTTCATGATCCAACATAATGAATGAGACGAAAAATAGAATAGTAGTGCTACTGGTGACATTTTTAAAAAATATATTTGATAAATTTGAGTTGTAGTTTTAAATAGTCATAACTTTTGATTCGTGTGTCAAAATGACTATTATAAAATATCAAACGGAAGATCGTGTCGATTTCCATAGTCTTGGCTGGACCGGCTATAGAAATTGATTACTTGAACTTAAACTCCATCATTTACATTACAAATCAAGGTTTTACTGTTTTTGTCATTTATTTTACATTTTTGGTATTATTCAATAGAGTGGTAATGAAGATGGATGATCCGACCAAGTGTATGTTTCAAAATATCCTAATGAATCACAATATAATAAAAATAATTTCATAATCAACAAAAATGAAGGAGAAGAAAAAAGGTAGAGGAACGCTACTCGTCACAGTTTTAAACAATATATTTGATAAATCGTGGTTATGACTTTAAAGAGTCATAACTTTTGATGCGTGTGTCAAAAGTACTATTATAATATATCAAACGGAAGCTCGTATCTATTTCCATAATATTGGCTGGACCGGCTATAAAAATTCATTACTTGACCCTAAACTCCATCATTTACTTCACATATGGAGGGTTTAAATTTGTTGTAACTTATTTTACATTTTCGGTTTTATTCAATAGAGTTGTAATGATGATGGATGAGTTGACTAAGTGTATGTTTGAAAATATTCTAATAAATTTCAATATAATAAAAATAATTTCATGATCCAACATAATGAATGAGAGGAAAAAAGGAATAGTAGTGCTACTGGTGACATTTTTAAAAAATATATTTGATAAATGGGAGTTGTAGTTTTAAATAGTTATAACTTTTGATTCGTGTGTCAAAATGACTATTATAATATATCAAACGGAAGATCGTATCGATTTCCATAGTCTTGGCTGGACCGGCTATAGAAATTGATTACTTGAACTTAAACTCCATCATTTAAATTACAAATCGAGGTTTTACTGTTTTTGTCACTTATTTTACATTTTCGGTTTCATTCAATAGAGTGGTAATGAATATGGATGAGCCGACCAAGTGTATGTTTCAAAACATTCTAATGAATCACAATATAATAAAAATAATTTCATGATCAACCAAAATGAATGAGAAGAAAATAGGAAAAGGAGTGCTACTCGTCACAGTTATAAACAATATATTTGATAAATCGAGGTTATGCCTTTATAGAGTCATAACTTTTGACTCGTTTGTCAAAACGACTATTATAATATATCATACCGAAGCTCGTATATATTTCCATAATTTTGGCTGGACTGGCTATAAAAATTCAATACTTGAACCTAAACGCCATCATTTACATCACATATGGAGGGTTTAAATTTTTTGTCACTTATTTTACATTTTCGGTTTTATTCAATAGAGTGGTAATGAAGATGGATGAGCCGACCAAGTGTATGTTTCAAAACATTCTAATGAATCACAATATAATAAAAATAATTTCATGATCAACCAAAATGAATGAGAAGAAAATAGGAAAATGAGTGCTACTCGTCACAGTTTTAAACAATATATTTGATAAATCGGGGTTATGCCTTTATAGAGTCATAACTTTTGACTCGTGTGTCAAAACGACTATTATAATATATCAAACCGAAGCTCGTATCTATTTCCATAATTTTGGCTGGACTGGCTATAAAAATTCAATACTTGAACCTAAATTCCATCATTTATATCACATATGGAGGGTTTAAATTTTTTGTCACTTATTTTACATTTTCGGTTTTATTCAATAGAGCTGTAATGAAGATGGATCAGTCGACTAATTGTATGTTTGAAAATATTCTAATAAATTTCAATATAATAAAAATAATTTCATGATCCAACATAATGAATGAGAGGAAAAAAGGAATAGTAGTGCTACTGGTGACATTTTTAAAAAATATATTTGATAAATGGGAGTTGTAGTTTTAAATAGTTATAACTTTTGATTCGTGTGTCAAAATGACTATTATAATATATCAAACGGAAGATCGTATCGATTTCCATAGTCTTGGCTGGACCGGCTATAGAAATTGATTACTTGAACTTAAACTCCATCATTTACATTACAAATCAAGGTTTTACTGTTTTTGTCATTTATTTTACATTTTCGGTATTATTCAATAGAGTGGTAATGAAGATGGATGATCCGACCAAGTGTATGTTTCAAAATATCCTAATGAATCACAATATAATAAAAATAATTTCATAATCAACAAAAATGAAGGAGAAGAAAAAAGGAAGAGGAACGCTACTCGTCACAGTTTTAAACAATATAATTGATAAATCGGGGTTATGCCTTTAAAGAGTCATAACTTTTGACTCGTGTGTCAAAAGGACTATTATAATATATCAAACGGAAGCTCGTATCTATTTCCATAATTATGGCTAGACCGGCTATAAAAATTCGTTACTTGAACCTAAACTCCATCATTTACATCACATATGGAGGGTTTAAATTTTTTGTCACTTATTTTACATTTTCGGTTTTATTCAATAGAGTTGTAATGAAGATGGATGAGTCCACCAAGTGTATGTTTCAAAATATTCTAATAAATTTCAATATAATAAAAATAATTTCATGATCCAACATAATGTGTGAGAGGAAAAAAGGAATAGGAGTGCTACTGGTGATAGTTTTAAACAATATATTTGATAAATCGGGGTTATGCCTTTATGAAGTCCTAACTTTTGATTCGTGTGTCAAAATGAATATAATAATTTATCAAACGGAGGATCGTATCGATTTCCATTGCCTTGGCTGGACTGGCTATAGAAATTCATTACTTGAACTTAAACTCCATCATTTACATTACAAATCGAGGTTTTACTATTTTTGTCATTTATTTTACATTTTCGGTATTATTCAATAGAGTGGTAATGAAGATGGATGAGCCGACAAGTGTATGTTTCAAAATATCCTAATGAATCACAATATAATAAAAATAATTTCATGATCAACCAAAATGAATGAGAAGAAAATAGGAAAAGGAGTGCTACTGGTCACAGTTTTAAACAATATATTTGATAAATCGGGGTTATGCCTTTATAGGGTCATAACTTTTGACTCGTGTGTCAAAAGGACTATTATAATATATCAAACGGAAGCTCGTATCTATTTCCATAATTTTGGCTGGACTGGCTATAAAAATTCAATACTTGAACGTAAACTGCATCATTTATATCACATATGGAGGGTTTAAATTTTTTGTCACTTATTTTACATTTTCGGTTTTATTCCATAGAGTTGTAATGAGGATGGATGAGTCGACCAAGTGTATGTTTGAAAATATTCTAATAAATTTCAATATAATAAAGATAATTTCATGATCCAACATAATGAATGAGACGAAAAAAGCAATAGGAGTGCTACTGGTGACATTTAAAAAAAATATATTTGATAAATGTGAGTTGTAGTTTTAAATAGTCATAACTTTTAATTCGTGTGTCAAAATGACTATTATAATATATCAAACGGCAGATCGTATCGATTTCCATAGTCTTGGCTGGACCGGCTATAGAAATTGATTACTTGAACTTAAACTCCATCATTTACATTACAAATCAAGGTTTTACTGTTTTTGTCACTTATTTTAAATTTTCGGTTTTATTCAATAGAGTGGTAATGAAGATGGATGAGCCGACCAAGTGTATGTTTCAATTCATTCTAATGAATCACAATATAATAAAAATAATTTCATGATCAACCAAAATGAATGAGAAGAAAATAGGAAAAGGAGTGCTACTCGTCACAGTTTTAAACAATATATTTGATAAATCGGGGGTATGCCTTTATAGAGTCATAACTTTTGATTCGTGTGTCAAAACGACTATTATAATATATCAAGCCGAAGCTCGTATCTATTTCCATAATTTTGGCTGGACTGGCTATAAAAATTCAATACTTGAACCTAAACTCCATCATTTACATCACATATGGAGGGTTTAAATTTTTTGTCACTTATTTTACATTTTCGGTATTATTCAATAGAGTGGTAATGAAGATGGATGAGCCGACCAAGTGTATGTTTCAAAACATTCTAATGAATCACAATATAATAAAAATAATTTCATGATCAACCAAAATGAATGAGAAGAAAATAGGAAAAGGAGTGCTACTCGTCACATTTTTAAACAATATATTTGATAAATCGGGGTTATGCCTTTATGGAGTCATAACTTTTGATTCGTGTGTCAAAATGACTATAATAATTTTTCAAATGGAAGATCGTATTGATTTCCATTGTCTTGGCTGGACTGGCTATAGAAATTCATTACTTGAACTTAAACTCCATCATTTACATTACAAATCGAGGTTTTCATGTTTTTGTCACTTATTTTACATTTTCGGTTTTATTCAATAGAGTGGTAATGAAGATGGATGAGCGGACCAAGTGTATGTTTCAAAATATTCTAATAAATTTCAATATAATAAAAATAATTTCATGATCCAACATAATGTGTGAGAGGAAAAAAGGAATAGGAGTGCTACTGGTGACAGTTTTAAACAATATATTTGATAAATCGGGGTTATGACTTTATGAAGTCCTAACTTTTGATTCGTGTGTCAAAATGACTATAATAATTTATCAAACAGAAGATCGTATCGATTTCCATTGTCTTGGCTGGACTGGCTATAGAAATTCATTAGTTGAACTTAAACTCCATCATTTACATTACAAATCGAGGTTTTACTATTTTTGTCATTTATTTTACATTTTCGGTATTATTCAATAGAGTGGTAATGAAGATGGATGAGCCGACCAAGTGTATGTTTCAAAATATCCTAATGAATCACAATATAATAAAAATAATTTCATGATCAACCAAAATGAATGAGAAGAAAATAGGAAAAGGAGTGCTACTCGTCACAGTTTTAAGAAATATATTTGATAAATCGGGGTTATGCCTTTATAGGGTCATAACTTTTGACTCGTGTGTCAAAAGGACTATTATAATATATCAAACGGAAGCTCGTATCTATTTCCATAATTTTGGCTGGACTGGCTATAAAAATTCAATACTTGAACGTAAACTGCATCATTTATATCACATATGGAGGGTTTAAATTTTTTGTCACTTATTTTACATTTTCGGTTTTATTCCATAGAGTTGTAATGAGGATGGATGAGTCGACCAAGTGTATGTTTGAAAATATTCTAATAAATTTCAATATAATAAAGATAATTTCATGATCCAACATAATGAATGAGAGGAAAAAAGGAATAGGAGTGCTACTGGTGACATTTAAAAAAAATATATTTGATAAATGTGAGTTGTAGTTTTAAATAGTCATAACTTTTAATTCGTGTGTCAAAATGACTATTATAAAATATCAAACGGATCATCGTATCGATTTCCATAGTCTTGGCTGAACCGGCTATAGAAATTGATTACTTGAACTTAAACTCCATCATTTACATTACAAATCAAGGTTTTACTGTTTTTGTCATTTATTTTACATTTTCGGTATTATTAAATAGAGTGGTAATGAAGATGGATGAGCCGACCAAGTGTATGTTTCAAAACATTCTAATGAATCACAATATAATAAAAATAATTTCATGATCAACCAAAATGAATGAGAAGAAAATAGGAAAAGGAGTGCTACTCGTCACAGTTTTAAACAATATATTTGATAAATCGGCGTTATGCCTTTATGGAGTCATTACTTTTGATTCGTGTGTCAAAATGACTATAATAATTTATCAAATGGAAGATCGTATTGATTTCCATTGTCTTGGCTGGACTGGCTATAGAAATTCATTACTTGAACTTAAACTCCATCATTTACATTACAAATCGAGGTTTTAATGTTTTTGTCACTTATTTTACATTTTCGGTTTTATTCAATAAAGTGGTAATGAAGATGGATGAGCCGACCAAGTGTATGTTTCAAAATATCCTAATGAATCACAATATAATAAAAATAATTTCACGATCAACAAAAATGAAGGAGAAGAAAAAAGGAAGAGGAACGCTACTCGTCACAGTTTTAAACAATATATTTGATAAATCGGGGTTATGCCTTTAAAGAGTCATAACTTTTGACTCGTGTGTCAAAATGACTATTATAATATATCAAACGGAAGCTCGTATCTATTTCCATAATTTTGGCTAGACCGGCTATAAAAATTCATTACTTGAACCTAAACTCCATCATTTACATCACATATGGAGGGTTTAAATTTTTTGTCACTTATTTTACATTTTCGGTTTTATTCAATAGAGTTGTAATGAAGATGGAAGAGTCCGCCGAGTGTATGTTTCAAAATATTCTAATAAATTTCAATATAATAAAAATAATTTCATGATCCAACATAATGTGTGAGAGGAAAAAAGGAATAGGAGTGCTACTGGTGACATTTTTAAAAAATATATTTGATAAATGGGAGTTGTAGTTTTAAATAGTCATATCTTTTAATTCGTGTGTCAAAATGACTATTATAATATATCAAACGGCAGATCGTATCGATTTCCATAGTCTTGGCTGGACCGGCTATAGAAATTGATTACTTGAACTTAAACTCCATCATTTACATTACAAATCAAGGTTTTACTGTTTTTGTCATTTATTTTACATTTTCGGTATTATTCAATAGAGTGGTAATGAAGATGGATGAGCCGACCAAGTGTATGTTTCAAAACATTCTAATGAATCACAATATAATAAAAATAATTTCATGATCAACCAAAATGAATGAGAAGAAAATAGGAAAAGGAGTGTTACTTGTCACAGTTTTAAACAATATATTTGATAAATCGGGGTTATGCGTTTATGGAGTCATAACTTTTGATTCGTGTGTCGAAATGACTATTATAATATATCAAACGAAAGATAGTATCGATTTCCATAGTCTTGGCTGGACCGGCTATAGAAATTCATTACTTGAACTTAAACTCCATTATTTACATTACAAATCGAGGTTTTAATGTTTTTGTCACTTATTTTACATTTTCGGTTTTATTCAATAGAGTGGTAATGAAGATGGATGAGCCGACCAAGTGTATGTTTCAAAATATCCTAATGAATCACAATATAATAAAAATAATTTCATGATCAACAAAAATGAAGGAGAAGAAAAAAGGAAAAGGAACGCTACTCGTCACAGTTTTAAACAATATATTTGATAAATCGGGGTTATGCCTTTAAAGAGTCATAACTTTTGACTCGTGTGTCAAAAGGACTATTATAATATATCAAACGGAAACTCGTATCGATTTCCATAATTTTGGCTGGACCGGCTATAAAAATTCATTACTTGAACCTAAACTCCATTATTTACATCACATATGGAGGGTTTAATGTTTTTGTCACTTATTTTACATTTTCGGTTTTATTCAATAGAGTGGTAATGAAGATGGATGAGCCGACCAAGTGTATGTTTCAAAATATCCTAATGAATCACAATATAATAAAAATAATTTCATGATCAACAAAAATGAAGGAGAAGAAAAAAGGAAAAGGAACGCTACTCGTCACAGTTTTAAACAATATATTTGATAAATCGGGGTTATGCCTTTAAAGAGTCATAACTTTTGACTCGTGTGTCAAAAGGACTATTATAATATATCAAACGGAAACTCGTATCTATTTCCATAATTTTGGCTGGACCGGCTATAAAAATTCATTACTTGAACCTAAACTCCATCATTTACATCACATATGGAGGGTTTAAATTTTTTGTCACTTATTTTACATTTTCGGTTTTCTTCAATAGAGTTGTAATGAAGATGGATGAGTCCACCAAGTGTATGTTTCAAAATATCCTAATGAATCACAATATAATAAAAATAATTTCATGATCCAACATAATGTGTGAGAGGAAAAAAGGAATAGGAGTGCTACTGGTGACATTTTTAAAAAATATATTTGATAAATGGGAGTAGTAGTTTTAAATAGTCATCACTTTTGATTCATGTGTCAAAATGACTATTATTATATATCAAACGGAAGATCGTATCGATTTCCATAGTCTTGGCTGGACCGGCTATAGAAATTCATTACTTGAACTTAAACTCCATCATTTACATTACAAATCGAGGTTTTACTGTTTTTGTCACTTAATTTACATTTTCGATTTAATTCAACAGAGTTGTAATGAAGATGGATGAGCCGACGGAGTGTATGTTTCAAAACATTCTAATGAATCACAATATAATAAAAATAATTTCATGATCAACCAAAATGAATGAGAAGAAAATAGGAAAAGGAGTGCTACTCGTCACAGTTTTAAACAATATATTTGATAAATCGGGGTTATGCCTTTATAGAGTCATAACTTTTGACTCGTGTGTCAAAAAGACTATTATAATATATCAAATTGAAGCTCGTATCTATTTCCATAATTTTGGATAGACTGGCTATAAAATTTCATTAATTGAACCTAAACTCCATCATTTACATCACATATGGAGGGTTTAAATTTTTTGTCACTTATTTTACATTTTCGGTTTTATTCAATAGAGCTGTAATGAAGATGGATGAGTCGACAAAGTGTATGTTTGAAAATATTCTACTAAATTTTAATATAATAAAAATAATTTCATGATCCAACATAATGAATGAGACGAAAAAAGGAATAGGAGTGCTACTGGTGACATTTTTAAAAAATATATTTGATAAATGTGAGTTGTAGTTTTAAATAGTCATAACTTTTAATTCGTGTGTCAAAATGACTATTATAATATATCAAACGGCAGATCGTATCGATTTCCATAGTCTTGGCTGGACCGGCTATAGAAATTGATTACTTGAACTTAAACTCCATCATTTACATTACAAATCAAGGTTTTACTGTTTTTGTCATTTATTTTACATTTTCGGTATTATTCAATAGAGTGGTAATGAAGATGGATGAGCCGACCAACTGTATGTTTCAAAACATTCTAATGAATCACAATATAATAAAAATAATTTCATGATCAACCAAAATGAATGAGAAGAAAATAGGAAAAGGAGTGCTACTTGTCACAGTTTTAAACAATATATTTGATAAATCGGGGTTATGCGTTTATGGAGTCATAACTTTTGATTCGTGTGTCGAAATGACTATTATAATATATCAAACGAAAGATAGTATCGATTTCCATAGTCTTGGCTGGACCGGCTATAGAAATTCATTACTTGAACTTAAACTCCATTATTTACATTACAAATCGAGGTTTTAATGTTTTTCTCACTTATTTTACATTTTCGGTTTTATTCAATAGAGTGGTAATGAAGATGGATGAGTCGACCAAGTGTATGTTTCAAAATATTCTAATAAATTTCAATATAATAAAAATAATTTCATGATCCAACATAATGTGTGAGAGGAAAAAAGGAGTAGGAGTGCTACTGGTGACATTTTTAAAAAAAAATATTTGATAAATGGGAGTTGTAGTTTTAAATAGTCATAACTTTTGATTCGTGTGTCAAAATGACTATTATAAAATATCAAACGGAAGATCGTATCGATTTCCATAGTCTTGGCTGAACCGGCTATAGAAATTGATTACTTGAACTTAAACTCCATCATTTACATTACAAATCGAGGTTTTACTGTTTTTGTAACCTATTTTACATTTTCGGTATTATTCAATAGAGTGGTAATGAAGATGGATGATCCGACCAAGTGTATGTTTCAAAACATTCTAATGAATCACAATATAAAAAAAGTAATTTCATGATCAACTAAAATGAATGAGAAGAAAAAAGGAAAAGGAGTGCTACTCGTCACAGTTTTAAACAATATATTTGATAAATCGGAGTTATGCCTTTATAGAGTCATAACTTTTGACTCGTGCGTCAAAACGACTATTATAATATATCAAACCGAAGCTCGTATCTATTTCCATAATATTGGCTAGACTGGCTATAAAAATTCAATACTTGAACCTAAACTCCATCATTTACATCACATATGGAGGGTTTAAATTTTTTGTCACTTATTTTACATTTTCGGTTTAATTCAATAGTGGTGTAATGAGGATGGATGAGTCGACCAAGTGTATGTTTGAAAATATTCTAATAAATTTCAATATAATAAAAATAATTTCATGAGCCAACATAATGAATGAGACGAAAAAAGGAATAGGAGTGCTACTGGTGACATTTTTAAAAAATATATTTGATAAATGTGAGTTGTAGTTTTAAATAGTCATAACTTTTAATTCGTGTGTCAAAATGACTATTATAATATATCAAACGGCAGATCGTATCGATTTCCATAGTCTTGGCTGGACCGGCTAAAGAAATTGATTACTTGAACTTAAACTCCATCATTTACATTACAAATCAAGGTTTTACTGTTTTTGTCATTTATTTTACATTTTCGGTATTATTCAATAGAGTGGTAATGAAGATGGATGAGTCCACCAAGTGTATGTTTCAAAATATCCTAATGAATCACAATATAATAAAAATAATTTCATGATCAACAAAAATGAAGGAGAAGAAAAAAGGAAAAGGAGTGCTACTCGTCACAGTTTTAAACAATATATTTGATAAATCGGGGTTATGCCTTTATAGAGTCATAACGTTTGACTCGTGTGTCAAAAAGACTATTATAATATATCAAACTGAAGCTCGTATCTATTTCCATAATTTTGGCTAGACTGGCTATAAAATTTCATTACTTGAACCTAAACTCCATCATTTACATCAAATATGGAGGGTTTAAATTTTTTGTCACTTATTTTACATTTTCGGTTTTATTCAATAGAGTTGTAATGAGGATGGATGAGTCGACCAAGTGTATGTTTGAAAATATTCTACTAAATTTTAATATAATAAAAATAATTTCATGATCCAACATAATGAATGAGAGGAAAAAAGGAATAGGAGTGCTACTGGTGACATTTTTAAAATATATATTTGATAAATGGTAGTTGTAGTTTTAAATAGTCATAACTTTTAATTCGTGTGTCAACTTGACTATTATAAAATATCAAACGGAAGATCGTATCGATTTCCATAGCCTTGGCTGAACCGGCTATAGAAATTGATTACTTGAACTTAAACTCCATCATTTACATTACAAATCAAGGTTTTACTGTTTTTGTCATTTATTTTACATTTTCGGTATTATTCAATAGAGTGGTAATGAAGATGGATGAGCCGACCAAGTGTATGTTTCAAAACATTCTAATGAATCACAATATAATAAAAATAATTTCATGATCAACCAAAATGAATGAGAAGAAAATAGGAAAAGGAGTGCTACTTGTCACAGTTTTAAACAATATATTTGATAAATCGGGGTTATGCCTTTATGGAGTCATAACTTTTGATTCGTGTGTCGAAATGACTATTATAATATATCAAACGGCAGATCGTATCGATTTCCATAGTCTTGGCTGGAGCGGCTATAGAAATTGATTACTTGAACTTAAACTCCATCATTTACATTACAAATCGAGGTTTTAATGTTTTTGTCACTTATTTTACATTTTCGGTTTTATTCAATAGAGTGGTAATGAAGATGGATGAGCCAACCAAGTGTATGTTTCAAAATATCCTAATGAATCACAATATAATAAAAATAATTTCATGATCAACAAAAATGAAGGAGAAGAAAAAAGGAAGAGGAACGCTACTCGTCATAGTTCTAAACAATATACTTGATAAATCCGGGTTATGTCTTTAAAGAGTCATAACTTTTGACTCGTGTGTCAAAAGGACTATTATAATATATCAATTTGAAGCTCGTATCTATTTCCATAATTTTGGCTGGACCGGCTATAAAAATTCATTACTTGAACCTAAACTCCATTATTTACATTAAATATGGAGGGTTTAAATTTTTTGTCACTTATTTTACATTTTTGGTTTAATTCAATAGAGTTGTAATGAAGATGGATGAGTCGACCAAGTGTATGTTACAAAATATTCTAATAAATTTCAATATAATAAAAATAATTTCATGATCCAACATAATGTGTGAGAGGAAAAAAGGAGTAGGAGTGCTACTGGTGACATTTTTAAAAAAAAATATTTGATAAATGGGAGTTGTAGTTTTAAATAGTCATTACTTTTGATTCGTGTGTCAAAATGACTATTATAAAATATCAAACGGAAGATCGTATCGATTTCCATAGTCTTGGCTGGACCGGCTATAGAAATTCATTACTTGAACTTAAACTGTATCATTTACATTACAAATCGAGGTTTTACTGTTTTTGTCACTTATTTTACATTTTCGGTATTATTCAATAGAGTAGTAATGGAGATGGATGAGCCGACCAAGTGTATGTTTCAAAACATTCTAATGAATCACAATATAATAAAAGTAATTTCATGATCAACCAAAATGAATGAGAAGAAAAAAGGAAAAGGAGTGCTACTCGTCACAGTTTTAAACAATATATTTGATAAATCGGGGTTATGCCTTTATAGAGTCATAACTTTTGACTCGTGTGTCAAAACGACTATTATAATATATCAAACCGAAGCTCGTATCTATTTCCATAATTTTGGCTGGACTGGCTATAAAAATTCAATACTTGAACCTAAACTCCATCATTTACATCACATATGGAGGGTTTAAATTTTTTGTAACTTATTTTACATTTTCGGTTTTATTCAATAGAGTTGTAATGATGATGGATGAGTCGACTAAGTGTATGTTTGAAAATATTCTAATAAATTTCAATATAATAAAAATAATTTCATGATCCAACATAATGAATGAGAGGAAAAAAGGAATAGGAGTGCTACTGGTGACATTTTTAAAAAATATATTTGAGAAATGGGAGTTGTACTTTTAAATAGTCATAACTTTTGATTCGTGTGTCAAAATGACTATTATAAAATATCAAACGGAAGATCGTATCGATTTCCATAGTCTTGGCTGGACCGTCTATAGAAATTGATTACTTGAACTTAAACTCCATCATTTACATTACAAATCGAGGTTTTACTGTTTTTGTCACTTATTTTACATTTTCGGTTTTATTCAATAGAGTGGTAATAAAGATGGATGAGCCGACCAAGTGTATGTTTCAAAACATTCTAATGAATCACAATATAATAAAAATAATTTCATGATCAACCAAAATGAATGAGAAGAAAATAGGAAAAGGAGTGCTACTCGTCACAGTTTTAAACAATATATTTGATAAATCGGGGTTATGCCTTTATAGAGTCATAAGTTTTGACTCGTGTGTCAAAACGACTATTATAATATATCAAACCGAAGCTCGTATCTATTTCCATAATTTTGGCTAGACTGGCTATAAAAATTCAATAATTGAACCTAAACTCCATCATTTACATCACATATGGAGGGTTTAAATTTTTTGTCACTTATTTTACATTTTCGGTTTTATTCAATAGTGTTGTAATGAGGATGGATGAGTCGACCAAGTGTATGTTTGAAAATATTCTAATAAATTTCAATATAATAAAAATAATTTCATGAGCCAATATAATGAATGAGACGAAAAAAGGAATAGGAGTGCTACTGGTGACATTTTTAAAAAATATATTTGATAAATGTGAGTTGTAGTTTTAAATAGTCATAACTTTTGATTCGTGTGTCAAAATGACTATTATAATATATCAAACGGCAGATCGTATCGATTTCCATAGTCTTGGCTGGACCGGCTATAGAAATTGATTACTTGAACTTAAACTCCATCATTTACATTACAAATCGAGGTTTTACTGTTTTTGTAACTTATTTTACATTTTCGGTATTATTCAATAGAGTGGTAATGAAGATGGATGAGCCGACCAAGTGTATGTTTCAAAACATTCTAATGAATCACAATATAATAAAAATAATTTCATGATCAACCAAAATGAATGAGAAGAAAATAAGAAAAGGAGTGCTACTCGTCACAGTTTTAAACAATATATTTGATAAATCGGGGTTATGCCTTTATAGAGTCATAACGTTTGACTCTTGTGTCAAAAAGACTATTATAATATATCAAACTGAAGCTCGTATCTATTTCCATAATTTTGCCTAGACTGGCTATAAAATTTCATTACTTGAACCTAAACTCCATCATTTACATCACATATGGAGGGTTTAAATTTTTTGTCACTTATTTTACATTTTCGGTTTTATTCAATAGAGTTGTAATGAGGATGGATGAGTCGACCAAGTGTATGTTTGAAAACATTCTACTAAATTTTAATATAATAAAAATACTTTCATGATCCAACATAATGAATGAGAGGAAAAAAGGAATAGGAGTGCTACTGGTGACATTTTTAAAATATATATTTGATAAATGTGAGTTGTAGTTTTAAATAGTCATAACTTTTAATTCGTGTGTCAACTTGACTATTATAAAATATCAAACGGAAGATCGTATCGATTTCCATAGTCTTGGCTGAACCGGCTATAGAAATTGATTACTTGAACTTAAACTCCATCATTTACATTACAAATCAAGGTTTTACTGTTTTTGTCATTTATTTTACATTTTCGGTATTATTCAATAGAGTGGTAATGAAGATGGATGAGCCGACCAAGTGTATGTTTCAAAACATTCTAATGAATCACAATATAATAAAAATAATTTCATGCTCAACCAAAATGAATGAGAAGAAAATAGGAAAAGGAGTGCTACTTGTCACAGTTTTAAACAATATATTTGATAAATCGGGGTTATGCCTTTATGGAGTCATAACTTTTGATTAGTGTGTCGAAATTACTATTATAATATATCAAATGGCAGATCGTATCGATTTCCATAGTCTTGGCTGGACCGGCTATAGAAATTGATTACTTGAACTTAAACTCCATCATTTACATTACAAATCGAGGTTTTAATGTTTTTGTCACTTATTTTACATTTTCGGTTTTATTCAATAGAGTGGTAATGAAGATGGATGAGCCAACCAAGTGTATGTTTCAAAATATCCTAATGAATCACAATATAATAAAAATAATTTCATGATCAACAAAAATGAAGGAGAAGAAAAAAGGAAGAGGAACGCTACTCGTCATAGTTCTAAACAATATACTTGATAAATCCGGGTTATGTCTTTAAAGAGTCATAACTTTTGACTCGTGTGTCAAAAGGACTATTATAATATATCAATTGGAAGCTCGTATCTATTTCCATAATTTTGGCTGGACCGGCTATAAAAATTCATTACTTGAACCTAAACTCCATCATTTACATCAAATATGGAGGGTTTAAATTTTTTGTCACTTATTTTACATTTTTGGTTTAATTCAATAGAGTTGTAATGAAGATGGATGAGTCGACCAAGTGTATGTTTCAATATATTCTAATAAATTTCAATATAATAAAAATAATTTCATGATCCAACATAATGTGTGAGAGGAAAAAAGGAGTAGGAGTGCTACTGGTGACATTTTAAAAAAACTATATTTGATAAATGGGAGTTGTAGTTTTAAATAGTCATTACTTTTGATTCGTGTGTCAAAATGACTATTATAAAATATCAAACGGAAGATCGTATCGATTTCCATAGTCTTGGCTCAACCGGCTATAGAAATTGATTACTTGAACTTAAACTGTATCATTTACATTACAAATCGAGGTTTTACTGTTTTTGTCACTTATTTTACATTTTCGGTATTATTCAATAGAGTGGTAATGGAGATGGATGAGCCGACCAAGTGTATGTTTCAAAACATTCTAATGAATCACAATATAATAAAAGTACTTTCATGATCAACCAAAATGAATGAGAAGAAAAAAGGAAAAGGAGTGCTACTCGTCACAGTTTTAAACAATATATTTGATAAATCTGGATTATACCTTTATAGAGTCATAAGTTTTGACTCGTCTGTCAAAAGGACTATTATAATATATCAAACGGAAGGTCGTATCTATTTCCATAATTTTGGCTGGACTGGCTATAAAAATTCATTAGTTGAACCTAAACTCCATCATTTACATCACATATGGAGGGTTTAAATTTTTTGTCACTTATTTTACATTTTCGGTTTTATTCAATAGAGCTGTAATGAAGATGGATGAGTCGACAAAGTGTATGTTTGAAAATATTCTAATAAATTTCAATATAATAAAAATAATTTCATGATCCAACATAATGAATGAGACGAAAAATGGAATAGGAGTGCTACTGGTGACATTTTTAAAAAATATATTTGATAAATGGGAGTTGTAGTTTTAAATAGTCATAACTTTTGATTCGTGTGTCAAAATGACTATTATAAAATATCAAACGAAAGATCGTATCGATTTCCATAGTCTTGGCTGGACCGTCTATAGAAATTGATTACTTGAACTTAAACTCCATCATTTACATTACAAATCGAGGTTTTACTGTTTTTGTCACTTATTTTACATTTTCGGTTTTATTCAATAGAGTGGTAATAAAGATGGATGAGCCGACCAAGTTTATGTTTCAAAACATTCTAATGAATCACAATATAATAAAAAAATTTCATGATCAACCAAAATGAATGAGAAGAAAAAAGGAAAAGGAGTGCTACTCGTCACAGTTTTAAACAATATATTTGATAAATCGGGGTTATGCCTTTAAAGAGTCATAACTTTTGACTCGTGTGTCAAAAGGACTATTATAATATATCAAACGGAAGCTCGTATCTATTTCCATAATTTTGGCTGGACTGGTTATAAAAATTCATTACTTGAACCTAAACTCCCTCATTTACGTCACATATGGAGGTTTTAAATTTTTTGTCACATATTTTACATTTTCGGTTTTATTCCATAGAGTTGTAATGAGGATGGATGAGTCGACCAAGTGTGTGTTTGAAAATATTCTACTAAATTTTAATATAATAAAAATATTTCATGATCCAACATAATGAATGAGAGGAAAAAAGGAATAGGAGTGCTACTGGTGACATTTTAAAAAAATATATTTGATAAATGGGAGTTGTAGTTTTAAATAGTCATAACTTTTGATTCATGTGTCAAAATGACTATTATAAAATATCAAACGGAAGATAGTATCGATTTCCATAGTCTTGGCTGAACCGGCTATAGAAATTGATTACTTGAACTTAAACTCCATCATTTACATTACAAATCGAGGTTTTACTGTTTTTGTAACTTATTTTACATTTTCGGTATTATTCAATAGAGTGGTAATGGAGATGGATGAGCCGACCAAGTGTATGTTTCAAAACATTTTAATGAATCACAATATAATAAAAGTAATTTCATGATCAACCAAAATGAATGAGAAGAAAAAAGGAAAAGGAGTGCTACTCGTCACAGTTTTAAACAATATATTTGATAAATCGGGGTTATGCCTTTAAAGAGTAATAACTTTTGACTCGTCTGTCAAAAGGACTATTATAATATATCTAACGGAAGCTCGTATCTATTTCCATAATTTGGGCTGGAGTGGCTATAAAAATTTATTACTTGAACCTAAACTCTATCATTTACATCACATATGGAGGGTTTAAATTTTTTGTCACTTATTTTACATTTTCGGTTTTATTCAATAGAGTTCTACTGAAGATATATGAGTCAACCAAGTATATGTTTCAAAATATTCTAATAAATTTCAATATAATAAAAATAATTTCATGATCCAACATAATGAATGAGAGGAAAAAAGGAATAGGAGTGCTACTGGTGACATTTTTAAAAAATATATTTGATAAATCAGAGTTGTAGTTTTAAATAGTTATAACTTTTGATTCGTGTGTCAAAGTGACTATTATAATATATCAAACGGAAGATCGAATCGATTTCCATAGTCTTGGCTGGACCGGCTATAGAAATTGATTACTTGAACTTAAACTCCATCATTTACATTACAAATCGAGGTTTTACTGTTTTTGTCACTTATTTTACATTTACGGTTTTATTCAATAGAGTGGTAATAAAGATGGATGAGCCGACCAAGTGTATGTTTCAAAACATTCTAATGAATCACAATATAATAAAAAAAATTCATGATCAACCAAAATGAATGAGAAGAAAAAAGGAAAAGGAGTGCTACTCGTCACAGTTTTAAACAATATATTTGATAAATCGGGGTTATGCCTTTAAAGAGTCATAACTTTTGACTCGTGTGTCAAAAGGACTATTATAATATATCAAACGGAAGCTCGTATCTATTTCCATAATTTTGGCTGGACTGGTTATAAAAATTCATTACTTGAACCTAAACTCCATCATTTACGTCACATATGGAGGGTTTAAATTTTTTGTCACTTATTTTACATTTTCGGTTTTATTCAATAGAGTTGTAATGAGGATGGATGAGTCGACCAAGTGTATGTTTCAAAATATTCTACTAAATTTTAATATAACAAAAATTATTTCATGATCCAACATAATGAATGAGAGGAAAAAGGGAATAGGAGTGCTACTGGTGACATTTTTAAAAAATATATTTGATAAATGGGAGTTGTAGTTTTAAATAGTTATAACTTTTGATTAGTGTGTCAAAATGACTATTATAATATATCAAACGGAAGATAGTATCGATTTCCATAGTCTTGGCTGGACCGGCTATAGAAATTGATTACTTGAACTTAAACTCCATCATTTACATTACAAATCGAGGTTTTACTGTTTTTGTCACTTATTTTACATTTTCGGTTTTATTCAATAGAGTGGTAATGGAGATGGATGAGCCGACCAAGTGTATGTTTCAAAACATTCTAATGAATCACAATATAATAAAAATAATTTCATGATCAACCAAAATGAATGAGAAGAAAATAGGAAAAGGAGTGCTACTCGTCACAGGTTTAAACAATATATTTGATAAATCGGGGTTATGAATTTAAAGAGTCATAACTTTTGACTCGTGTGTCAAAAGGACTATTATAATATATCAAACGGAAGCTCGTATCTATTTCCATAATTTTGGCTGGACTGGTTATAAAAATTCATTACTTGAACCTAAACTCCATCATTTACGTCACATATGGAGGGTTTAAATTTTTTGTCACTTATTTTACATTTTCGGTTTTATTCAATAGAGTTGTAATGAAGATGGATGAGTCGACTAAGTGTATGTTTGAAAATATTCTAATAAATTTCAATATAATAAAAATAATTTCATGATCCAACATAATGAATGAGACGAAAAATGGAATAGGAGTGCTACTGGTGACATTTTTAAAAAATATATTTGATAAATGGGAGTTGTAGTTTTAAATAGTCATAACTTTTGATTCGTGTGTCAAAATGACTATTATAAAATATCAAATGAATGATCGTATCGATTTCCATAGTCTTGGCTGGACCGGCTATAGAAATTGATTACTTGAACTTAAACTCCATCATTTACATTACAAATCGAGGTTTTACTGTTTTCGTCACTTATTTTACATTTTCGGTATTATTCAATAGAGAATTAATAAAGATGGATGAGCTGACCAAGTGTATGTTTCAAAACATTCTATTGAATCACAATATAATAAAAATAATTTCATGATCAACCAAAATGAAGGAGATGAAAAAAGGAAGAGGAACGCTACTCGTCACAGTTTTAAACAATATATTTGATAAATCGGGGTTATGCCTTTAAAGAGTCATAACTTTGGATGCGTGTGTCAAAAGGACTATTATAATATATCAAACGGAAGCTCGTATCTATTTCCATAATATTGGCTGGACCGGCTATAAAAATTCATTACTTGAACCTAAACTCCATCATTTACTTCACATATGGAGGGTTTAAATTTTTTGTAACTTATTTTACATTTTCGGTTTTATTCAATAGAGTTGTAATGATGATGGATGAGTCGACTAAGTGTATGTTTGAAAATATTCTAATAAATTTCAATATAATAAAAATAATTTCATGATCGAACATAATGAATGAGAGGAAAAAAGGAATAGTACTGCTACTGGTGACATTTTTAAAAAATATATTTGATAAATGGGAGTTGTAGTTTTAAATAGTTATAACTTTTGATTCGTATGTCAAAATGACTATTATAATATATCAAACGGAAGATCGTATCGATTTCCATAGTCTTGGCTGGACCGGCTATAGAAATTGATTACTTGAACTTAAACTCCATCATTTACATTACAAATCAAGGTTTTACTGTTTTTGTCACTTATTTTACATTTTCGGTTTTATTCAATAGAGTGGTAATGAAGATGGATGAGCCGACCAAGTGTATGTTTCAAAACATTCTAATGAATCACAATATAATAAAAATAATTTCATGATCAACCAATATGAATGAGAAGAAAATAGGAAAAGGAGTGCTACTCGTCACAGTTTTAAACAATATATTTGATAAATCGGGGTTATGCCTTTATAGAGTCATAACTTTTGACTCTTTTTGTCAAAACGACTATTATAATATATCAAACCGAAGCTCGTATCTATTTCCATAATTTTGGCTGGACTCGCTATAAAAATTCAATACTTGAACCTAAACTCCATCATTTACATCACATATGGAGGGTTTAAATTTTTTGTCACTTATTTTAAATTTTCGGTTTTATTCAATAGAGTGGAAATGAAGATGGATGAGCCGACCAAGTGTATGTTTCAAAACATTCTAATGAATCACAATATAATAAAAATAATTTCATGATGAACCAAAATGAATGAGAAGAAAATAGGAAAATGAGTGCTACTCGTCACAGTTTTAAACAATATATTTAATAAATCGGGGTTATGCCTTTAAAGAGTCATAACTTTTGACTCGTGTGTCGAAAGGACTATTATAATATATCAAATGGAAGTTCGTATCTATTTCCATAATTTTGGTTGGACTAGCTATAAAAATTCAATACTTGAACCTAAACTCCATCATTTACATCACATATGGAGGGTTTAAATTTTTTGTCACTTATTTTAAATTTTTGGTTTTATTCAATAGAGCTGTAATGAAGATGGATCAGTCGACTAATTGTATGTTTGAAAATATTCTAATAAATTTCAATATAATAAAAATAATTTCATGATCCAACATAATGAATGAGACGAAAAATGGAATAGGAGTGCTTCTGGTGACATTTTTAAAAAATATATTTGATAAATGGGAGTTGTAGTTTTAAATAGTCATAACTTTTGATTCGTGTGTCAAAATGACTATTATAAAATATCAAACGGAAGATCGTATCGATTTCCATAGTCTTGGCTGGACCGGCTATAGAAATTGATTACTTGAACTTAAACTCCATCATTTACATTACAAATCGAGGTTTTACTGTTTTCGTCACTTATTTTACATTTTCGGTTTTATTCAATAGAGTGGTAATAAATATGGATGAGCCGACCAAGTGTATGTTTCAAAACATTGTATTGAATCACAATATTATAAAAATAATTTCATGATCAACCAAAATGAACGAGATGAAAAAAGGAAGAGGAACACCACTCGTCACAGTTTTAAACAATATATTTGATAAATCGGGGTTATGCCTTTAAAGAGTCATAACTTTTGACTCGTGTGTCAAAAGGATTATTATAATATATCAAACGGAAGCTCGTATCTATTTCCATAATATTGGCTGGACCGGCTATAAAAATTCAATACTTGAACCTAAACTCCATCATTTACATCACATATGGAGGGTTTAAATTTTTTGTCACTTATTTTACATTTTCGGTTTTATTCAATAGAGTTGTAATGAAGATGGATGAGTCGACCAAGTGTATGTTTCAAAATATTCTAATAAATTTCACTATAATAAAAATAATTTCATGATCCAACATAATGTGTGAGAGGAAAAAAGGAATAGAAGTGCTACTGGTGATATTTTTAAAAAATATATTTGATAAATGGGAGTAGTAGTTTTAAATAGTCATAACATTTGATTCGTGTGTCAAAATGGCTATTATAAAATATCAAACGGAAGATCGTATCGATTTCCATAGTCTTGGATGGACCGGCTATAGAAATTGATTACTTGAACTTAAACTGCATCATTTACATTACAAATCGAGGTTTTATTGTTTTTGTCACTTATTTTACATTTTCGGTATTATTCAATAGAGTGGTAATGGAGATGGATGAGCCGACCAAGTGTATGTTTCAAAACATTCTAATGAATCACAATATAATAAAAAAAATTCATGATCAACCAAAATGAATGAGAAGAAAAAAGGAAAAGGAGTGCTACTCGTCACAGTTTTAAACAATATATTTGCTAAATCGGGGTTATGCCTTTAAAGAGTCATAAGTTTTGACTCGTGTGTCAAAAAGACTATTATAATATATCAAACCGAAGCTCGTATCTATTTCCATATATTTGGCTAGACTGGATATAAAAATTCATTACTTGAACCAAAACTCCATCATTTACATCACATATGGAGGGTTTAAATTTTTTGTCACTTATTTTACATTTTCGGTTTTATTCAATAGAGTTGTAATGAGGATGGATGAGTCGACCAAGTGTATGTTTGAAAATATTCTAATAAATTTCAATATAATAAAAATGATTTCATGATCCAACATAATGAATGAGACGAAAAATGGAATAGGAGTACTGCTGGTGACATTTTTAAAAAATATATTTGATAAATGGGGGTTGTAGTTTTAAATCTTCATAACTTTTGATTCGTGTGTCAAAATGACTATTATAATATATGAAACGAAAGATCGTATCGATTTCCATAGTCTTGGCTGGACCGGCTATAGAAATTCATTACTTGAACTTAAACTACATCATTTACATTACAAATCGAGGTTTTACTGTTTTTGTCACTTATTTTACATTTTCGGTATTATTCAATAGAGTGGTAATGAAGATGGATGAGCCGACCAAGTGTATGTTTCAATACATTCTAATGAATCACAATATAATAAAAATAATTTCATGATCAACCAAAATGAATGAGAAGAAAAAAGGAAAAGGAGTGCTACTCGTCACAGTTTTAAACAATATATTTGATAAATCGGGGTTATGCCTTTAAAGAGTCATAACTTTTGATTCGTGTGTCAAAAGGACTATTATAATATATCAAACGGAAGCTCGTATCTATTTCCATAATTTTGGCTGGACCGGCTATAAAAATTCATTACTTGAACCTAAACTCCATCATTTACGTCACATATGGAGGGTTTAAATTTTTTGTCACTTATTTTACATTTTCGGTTTTATTCAATAGAGTTGTAATGAGGATAGATGAGTCGACCAAGTGTATGTTTGAAAATATTCTACTAAATTTTAATATAATAAAAATAATTTCATTATCCAACATAATGAATGAGAGGAAAAAAGGAATAGGAGTGCTACTGGTGACATTTAAAAAATATATATTTGATAAATGGGAGTTGTAGTTTTAAATAGTTATAACTTTTGATTCGTGTGTCAAAATGACTATTATAATATATCAAACGGAAGATCGTATCGATTTCCATAGTCTTGGCTGGACCGGCTATAGAAATTGATTACTTGATCTTAAACTCCATCATTTACATTACAAATCGAGGTTTTACTATTTTTGTCACTTATTTTACATTTTCGGTTTTATTCAATAGAGTGGTAATGAAGATGGATGAGCCGACCAAGTGTATGTTTCAAAACATTCTGATGAATCATAATATAATAAAAATAATTTCATGATAAACCAAAATGAATGAGAAGAAAATAGGAAAAGGAGTGCTACTCGTCACAGTTTTAAACAATATATTTGATAAATCGGGGTTATGCCTTTATAGAGTCATAACTTTTGACTCGTGTGTCAAAACGACTATTATAATATATCAAACCAAAGCTCGTATCTATTTCCATAATTTTGGCTGGACTGGCTATAAAAATTCAATACTTGAACCTAAACTCCATCATTTACATCACATATGGAGGGTTTAAATTTTTTGTCACTTATTTTACATTTTCGGTTTTATTCAATAGAGTGGTAATAAAGATGGATGAGCCGACAAAGTGTATGTTTCAAAACATTCTAATGAATCACAATATAATAAAAATAATTTCATGATCAACCAAAATGAATGAGAAGAAAATAGGAAAATGAGTGCTACTCGTCACAGTTTTAAACAATATATTTAATAAATCGGGGTTATGCCTTTAAAGAGTCATAACTTTTGACTCGTGTGTCAAAAGGACTATTATAATATATCAAATGGAAGCTCGTATCTATTTCCATAATTTTGGCTGGACTGGCTATAAAAATTCATTACTTGAACCTAAACTCCATCATTTACATCACATATGGAGGGTTTAAATTTTTTATAACTTATTTTACATTTTCGGTTTTATTCAATAGAGTTGTAATGAGGATGGAAGAGTCGACTAAGTGTATGTTTGAAAATATTCTAATAAATTTCAATATAATAAAAATGATTTCATGATACAACATAATGAATGAGACGAAAAATGGAATAGGAGTACTACTGGTGACATTTTTAAAAAATATATTTGATAAATGGGAGTTGTAGTTTTAAAGAGTCATAACTTTTTATTCGTGTGTCAAAATGACTATTATAATATATCAAACAGAAGATCGTATCGATTTCCATAGTCTTGGCTGGACCGGCTATAGAAATTGATTACTTGAACTTAATCTCCATCATTTACATTACAAATCGAGGTTTTAATGTTTTTGTCACTTATTTTACATTTTCGGTTTTATTCAATAGAGTGGTAATGAAGATGGATGAGCCGACCAAGTGTATGTTTCAAAACATTCTATTGAATCACAATATAATAAAAATAATTTCATGATCAACCAAAATGAAGGAGATGAAAAAAGGAAGAGGAACGCTACTCGTCACAGTTTTAAACAATATATTTGATAAATCGGGGTTATGCCTTTAAAGAGTCATAACTTTTGACTCGTGTGTCAAAAGGACTATTATAATATATCAAACGGAAGCTCGTATCTATTTCCATAATTTTGGCTGGACCGGCTATAAAAATTCATTACTTGAACCTAAACTCCATCATTTACGTCACATATGGAGGGTTTAACTTTTTTGTCACTTATTTTACATTTTCGGTTTTATTCAATAGAGTTGTAATGAGGATAGATGAGTCGACCAAGTGTATGCTTGAAAATATTCTACTAAATTTTAATATAATAAAAATAATTTCATTATCCAACATAATGAATGAGAGGAAAAAAGGAATAGGAGTGCTACTGGTGACATTTAAAAAAAATATATTTGATAAATGGGAGTTGTAGTTTTAAATAGTTATAACTTTTGATTCGTGTGTCAAAATGACTATTATAATATATCAAACGGAAGATCGTATCGATTTCCATAGTCTTGGCTGGACCGGCTATAGAAATTGATTACTTGAACTTAAACTCCATCATTTACATTACAAATCGAGGTTTTACTGTTTTTGACACTTATTTTACATTTTCGGTTTTATTCAATAGAGTGGTAATGAAGATGGATGAGCCGACCAAGTGTATGTTTCAAAACATTCTAATGAATCACAATATAATAAAAATAATTTCATGATAAACCAAAATGAATGAGAAGAAAATAGGAAAAGGATTGCTACTCGTCACAGTTTTAAACAATATATTTGATAAATCGGGGTTATGCCTTTATAGAGTCATAACTTTTGACTCGTGTGTCAAAACGACTATTATAATATATCAAACCGAAGCTCGTATCTATTTCCATAATTTTGGCTGGACTGGCTATAAAAATTCAATACTTGAACCTAAACTCCATCATTTACATCACATATGGAGGGTTTAAATTTTTTGTCACTTATTTTACATTTTCGGTTTTATTCAATAGAGTTGTAATGAAGATGGATGAGTCGACCAAGTGTATGTTTCAAAATATTCTAATAAATTTCAATATAATAAAAATAATTTCATGATCCAACATAATGTGTGAGAGGAAAAAAGGAATAGGAGTGCTACTGGTGACATTTTTAAAAAATATATTTGATAAATGGGAGTAGTAGTTGTAAATAGTCATAACATTTGATTCGTGTGTCAAAATGGCTATTATAAAATATCAAACGGAAGATCGTATCGATTTCCATAGTCTTGGATGGACCGGCTATAGAAATTGATTACTTGAACTTAAACTGCATCATTTACATTACAAATCGAGGTTTTATTGTTTTTGTCACTTATTTTACATTTTCGGTATTATTCAATACAGTGGTAATGGAGATGGATGAGCGAACCAAGTGTATGTTTCAAAACATTCTAATGAATCACAATATAATAAAAAAAATTCATGATCAACCAAAATGAATGAGAAGAAAAAAAGGAAAAGGAGTGCTACTCGTCACAGTTTTAAACAATATATTTGATAAATCGGGGTTATGCCTTTAAAGAGTCATAACTTTTGACTCGTGTGTCAAAAAGACTATTATAATATATCAAACCGAAGCTCGTATCTATTTCCATATATTTGGCTAGACTGGATATAAAAATTCATTACTTGAACCTAAACTCCATCATTTACATCACATATGGAGGGTTTAAATTTTTTGTCACTTATTTTACATTTTCGGTTTTATTCAATAGAGTTGTAATGAGGATGGATTAGTCGACCAAGTGTATGTTTGAAAATATTCTAATAAATTTCAATATAATAAAAATGATTTCATGATCCAACATAATGAATGAGACGAAAAATGGAATAGGAGTACTGCTGGTGACATTTTTAAAAAATATATTTGATAAATGGGGGTTGTAGTTTTAAATCTTCATAACTTTTGATTCGTGTGTCAAAATGACTATTATAATATATCAAACGAAAGATCGTATCGATTTCCATAGTCTTGGCTGGACCGGCTATAGAAATTCATTACTTGAACTTAAACTACATCATTTACATTACAAATCGAGGTTTTACTGTTTTTGTCACTTATTTTACATTTTCGGTATTATTCAATAGAGTGGTAATGAAGATGGATGAGCCGACCAAGTGTATGTTTCAATACATTCTAATGAATCACAATATAATAAAAATAATTTCATGATCAACCAAAATGAATGAGAAGAAAAAAGGAAAAGGAGTGCTACTCGTCACAGTTTTAAACAATATATTTGATAAATCGGGGTTATGCCTTTAAAGAGTCATAACTTTTGATTCGTGTGTCAAAAGGACTATTATAATATATCAAACGGAAGCTCGTATCTATTTCCATAATTTTGGCTGGACCGGCTATAAAAATTCATTACTTGAACCTAAACTCCATCATTTACGTCACATATGGAGGGTTTAACTTTTTTGTCACTTATTTTACATTTTCGGTTTTATTCAATAGAGTTGTAATGAGGATAGATGAGTCGACCAAGTGTATGCTTGAAAATATTCTACTAAATTTTAATATAATAAAAATAATTTCATTATCCAACATAATGAATGAGAGGAAAAAAGGAATAGGAGTGCTACTGGTGACATTTTAAAAAAATATATTTGATAAATGGGAGTTGTAGTTTTAAATAGTTATAACTTTTGATTCGTGTGTCAAAATGACTATTATAATATATCAAACGGAAGATCGTATCGATTTCCATAGTCTTGGCTGGACCGGCTATAGAAATTGATTACTTGAACTTAAACTCCATCATTTACATTACAAATCGAGGTTTTACTGTTTTTGACACTTATTTTACATTTTCGGTTTTATTCAATAGAGTGGTAATGAAGATG
The DNA here is from genome assembly GCA_037013495.1 of Hippophae tibetana. Lineage (NCBI taxonomy): Eukaryota > Viridiplantae > Streptophyta > Magnoliopsida > Rosales > Elaeagnaceae > Hippophae > Hippophae tibetana. The sequence goes on along the minus strand of JAZDXN010000027.1, from coordinate 2,336,604 downwards.
GATGAGCCGACCAAGTGTATGTTTCAAAACATTCTAATGAATCACAATATAATAAAAATAATTTCATGATAAACCAAAATGAATGAGAAGAAAATAGGAAAAGGATTGCTACTCGTCACAGTTTTAAACAATATATTTGATAAATCGGGGTTATGCCTTTATAGAGTCATAACTTTTGACTCGTGTGTCAAAACGACTATTATAATATATCAAACCGAAGCTCGTATCTATTTCCATAATTTTGGCTGGACTGGCTATAAAAATTCAATACTTGAACCTAAACTCCATCATTTACATCACATATGGAGGGTTTAAATTTTTTGTCACTTATTTTACATTTTCGGTTTTATTCAATAGAGTTGCAATGAAGATGGATGAGTCGACCAAGTGTATGTTTCAAAATATTCTAATAAATTTCAATATAATAAAAATAATTTCATGATCCAACATAATGTGTGAGAGGAAAAAAGGAATAGGAGTGCTACTGGTGACATTTTTAAAAAATATATTTGATAAATGGGAGTAGTAGTTTTAAATAGTCATAACATTTGATTCGTGTGTCAAAATGGCTATTATAAAATATCAAACGGAAGATCGTATCGATTTCCATAGTCTTGGATGGACCGGCTATAGAAATTGATTACTTGAACTTAAACTGCATCATTTACATTACAAATCGAGGTTTTATTGTTTTGGTCACTTATTTTACATTTTCGGTATTATTCAATACAGTGGTAATGGAGATGGATGAGCGAACCAAGTGTATGTTTCAAAACATTCTAATGAATCACAATATAATAAAAAAAATTCATGATCAACCAAAATGAATGAGAAGAAAAAAGGAAAAGGAGTGCTACTCGTCACAGTTTTAAACAATATATTTGATAAATCGGGGTTATGCCTTTAAAGAGTCATAACTTTTGACTCGTGTGTCAAAAAGACTATTATAATATATCAAACCGAAGCTCGTATCTATTTCCATATATTTGGCTAGACTGGATATAAAAATTCATTACTTGAACCTAAACTCCATCATTTACATCACATATGGAGGGTTTAAATTTTTTGTCACTTATTTTACATTTTCGGTCTTATTCAATAGAGTTGTAATGAGGATGGATTAGTCGACCAAGTGTATGTTTGAAAATATTCTAATAAATTTCAATATAATAAAAATGATTTCATGATCCAACATAATGAATGAGACGAAAAATGGAATAGGAGTACTGCTGGTGACATTTTTAAAAAATATATTTGATAAATGGGGGTTGTAGTTTTAAATCTTCATAACTTTTGATTCGTGTGTCAAAATGACTATTATAATATATCAAACGAAAGATCGTATCGATTTCCATAGTCTTGGCTGGACCGGCTATAGAAATTCATTACTTGAACTTAAACTACATCATTTACATTACAAATCGAGGTTTTACTATTTTTGTCACTTATTTTACATTTTCGGTATTATTCAATAGAGTGGTAATGAAGATGGATGAGCCGACCAAGTGTATGTTTCAATACATTCTAATGAATCACAATATAATAAAAATAATTTCATGATCAACCAAAATGAATGAGAAGAAAAAAGGAAAAGGAGTGCTACTCGTCACAGTTTTAAACAATATATTTGATAAATCGGGGTTATGCCTTTAAAGAGTCATAACTTTTGATTCGTGTGTCAAAAGGACTATTATAATATATCAAACGGAAGCTCGTATCTATTTCCATAATTTTGGCTGGACCGGCTATAAAAATTCATTACTTGAACCTAAACTCCATCATTTACGTCACATATGGAGGGTTTAAATTTTTTGTCACTTATTTTACATTTTCGGTTTTATTCAATAGAGTTGTAATGAGGATGGATGAGTCGACCAAGTGTATGTTTGAAAATATTCTACTAAATTTTAATATAATAAAAATAATTTCATTATCCAACATAATGAATGAGAGGAAAAAAGGAATAGGAGTGCTACTGGTGACATTTAAAAAAAATATATTTGATAAATGGGAGTTGTAGTTTTAAATAGTTATAACTTTTGATTCGTGTGTCAAAATGACTATTATAATATATCAAACGGAAGATCGTATCGATTTCCATAGTCTTGGCTGGACCGGCTATAGAAATTGATTACTTGATCTTAAACTCCATCATTTACATTACAAATCGTGGTTTTACTGTTTTTGTCACTTATTTTACATTTTCGGTTTTATTCAATAGAGTGGTAATGAAGATGGATGAGCCGACCAAGTGTATGTTTCAAAACATTCTGATGAATCATAATATAATAAAAATAATTTCATGATAAACCAAAATGAATGAGAAGAAAATAGGAAAAGGAGTGCTACTCGTCACAGTTTTAAACAATATATTTGATAAATCGGGGTTATGCCTTTATAGAGTCATAACTTTTGACTCGTGTGTCAAAACGACTATTATAATATATCAAACCGAAGCTCGTATCTATTTCCATAATTTTGGCTGGACTGGCTATAAAAATTCAATACTTGAACCTAAACTCCATCATTTACATCACATATGGAGGGTTTAAATTTTTTGTCACTTATTTTACATTTTCGGTTTTATTCAATAGAGTGGTAATAAAGATGGATGAGCCGACCAAGTGTATGTTTCAAAACATTCTAATGAATCACAATATAATAAAAATAATTTCATGATCAACCAAAATGAATGAGAAGAAAATAGGAAAATGAGTGCTACTCGTCACAGTTTTAAACAATATATTTAATAAATCGGGGTTATGCCTTTAAAGAGTCATAACTTTTGACTCGTGTGTCAAAAGGACTATTATAATATATCAAATGGAAGCTCGTATCTATTTCCATAATTTTGGCTGGACTGGCTATAAAAATTCATTACTTGAACCTAAACTCCATCATTTACATCACATATGGAGGGTTTAAATTTTTTGTAACTTATTTTACATTTTCGGTTTTATTCAATAGAGTTGTAATGAGGATGGAAGAGTCGACTAAGTGTATGTTTGAAAATATTCTAATAAATTTCAATATAATAAAAATGATTTCATGATACAACATAATGAATGAGACGAAAAATGGAATAGGAGTACTACTGGTGACATTTTTAAAAAATATATTTGATAAATGGGAGTAGTAGTTTTAAATAGTCATAACATTTGATTCGTGTGTCAAAATGGCTATTATAAAATATCAAACGGAAGATCGTATCGATTTCCATAGTCTTGGATGGACCGGCTATAGAAATTGATTACTTGAACTTAAACTGCATTATTTACATTACAAATCGAGGTTTTATTGTTTTTGTCACTTATTTTACATTTTCGGTATTATTCAATACAGTGGTAATGGAGATGGATGAGCGAACCAAGTGTATGTTTCAAAACATTCTAATGAATCACAATATAATAAAAAAAATTCATGATCAACCAAAATGAATGAGAAGAAAAAAGGAAAAGGAGTGCTACTCGTCACAGTTTTAAACAATATATTTGATAAATCGGGGTTATGCCTTTAAAGAGTCATAACTTTTGACTCGTGTGTCAAAAAGACTATTATAATATATCAAACCGAAGCTCGTATCTATTTCCATATATTTGGCTAGACTGGATATAAAAATTCATTACTTGAACCTAAACTCCATCATTTACATCACATATGGAGGGTTTAAATTTTTTGTCACTTATTTTACATTTTCGGTTTTATTCAATAGAGTTGTAATGAGGATGGATTAGTCGACCAAGTGTATGTTTGAAAATATTCTAATAAATTTCAATATAATAAAAATGATTTCATGATCCAACATAATGAATGAGACGAAAAATGGAATAGGAGTACTGCTGGTGACATTTTTAAAAAATATATTTGATAAATGGGGGTTGTAGTTTTAAATCTTCATAACTTTTGATTCGTGTGTCAAAATGACTATTATAATATATCAAACGAAAGATCGTATCGATTTCCATAGTCTTGGCTGGACCGGCTATAGAAATTCATTACTTGAACTTAAACTACATCATTTACATTACAAATCGAGGTTTTACTGTTTTTGTCACTTATTTTACATTTTCGGTATTATTCAATAGAGTGGTAATGAAGATGGATGAGCCGACCAAGTGTATGTTTCAATACATTCTAATGAATCACAATATAATAAAAATAATTTCATGATCAACCAAAATGAATGAGAAGAAAAAAGGAAAAGGAGTGCTACTCGTCACAGTTTTAAACAATATATTTGATAAATCGGGGTTATGCCTTTAAAGAGTCATAACTTTTGATTCGTGTGTCAAAAGGACTATTATAATATATCAAACGGAAGCTCGTATCTATTTCCATAATTTTGGCTGGACCGGCTATAAAAATTCATTACTTGAACCTAAACTCCATCATTTACGTCACATATGGAGGGTTTAACTTTTTTGTCACTTATTTTACATTTTCGGTTTTATTCAATAGAGTTGTAATGAGGATAGATGAGTCGACCAAGTGTATGCTTGAAAATATTCTACTAAATTTTAATATAATAAAAATAATTTCATTATCCAACATAATGAATGAGAGGAAAAAAGGAATAGGAGTGCTACTGGTGACATTTTAAAAAAATATATTTGATAAATGGGAGTTGTAGATTTAAATAGTTATAACTTTTGATTCGTGTGTCAAAATGACTATTATAATATATCAAACGGAAGATCGTATCGATTTCCATAGTCTTGGCTGGACCGGCTATAGAAATTGATTACTTGAACTTAAACTCCATCATTTACATTACAAATCGAGGTTTTACTGTTTTTGACACTTATTTTACATTTTCGGTTTTATTCAATAGAGTGGTAATGAAGATGGATGAGCCGACCAAGTGTATGTTTCAAAACATTCTAATGAATCACAATATAATAAAAATAATTTCATGATAAACCAAAATGAATGAGAAGAAAATAGGAAAAGGATTGCTACTCGTCACAGTTTTAAACAATATATTTGATAAATCGGGGTTATGCCTTTATAGAGTCATAACTTTTGACTCGTGTGTCAAAACGACTATTATAATATATCAAACCGAAGCTCGTATCTATTTCCATAATTTTGGCTGGACTGGCTATAAAAATTCAATACTTGAACCTAAACTCCATCATTTACATCACATATGGAGGGTTTAAATTTTTTGTCACTTATTTTACATTTTCGGTTTTATTCAATAGAGTTGTAATGAAGATGGATGAGTCGACCAAGTGTATGTTTCAAAATATTCTAATAAATTTCAATATAATAAAAATAATTTCATGATCCAACATAATGTGTGAGAGGAAAAAAGGAATAGGAGTGCTACTGGTGACATTTTTAAAAAATATATTTGATAAATGGGAGTAGTAGTTTTAAATAGTCATAACATTTGATTCGTGTGTCAAAATGGCTATTATAAAATATCAAACGGAAGATCGTATCGATTTCCATAGTCTTGGATGGACCGGCTATAGAAATTGATTACTTGAACTTAAACTGCATCATTTACATTACAAATCGAGGTTTTATTGTTTTTGTCACTTATTTTACATTTTCGGTATTATTCAATACAGTGGTAATGGAGATGGATGAGCGAACCAAGTGTATGTTTCAAAACATTCTAATGAATCACAATATAATAAAAAAAATTCATGATCAACCAAAATGAATGAGAAGAAAAAAGGAAAAGGAGTGCTACTCGTCACAGTTTTAAACAATATATTTGATAAATCGGGGTTATGCCTTTAAAGAGTCATAACTTTTGACTCGTGTGTCAAAAAGACTATTATAATATATCAAACCGAAGCTCGTATCTATTTCCATATATTTGGCTAGACTGGATATAAAAATTCATTACTTGAACCTAAACTCCATCATTTACATCACATATGGAGGGTTTAAATTTTTTGTCACTTATTTTACATTTTCGGTCTTATTCAATAGAGTTGTAATGAGGATGGATTAGTCGACCAAGTGTATGTTTGAAAATATTCTAATAAATTTCAATATAATAAAAATGATTTCATGATCCAACATAATGAATGAGACGAAAAATGGAATAGGAGTACTGCTGGTGACATTTTTAAAAAATATATTTGATAAATGGGGGTTGTAGTTTTAAATCTTCATAACTTTTGATTCGTGTGTCAAAATGACTATTATAATATATCAAACGAAAGATCGTATCGATTTCCATAGTCTTGGCTGGACCGGCTATAGAAATTCATTACTTGAACTTAAACTACATCATTTACATTACAAATCGAGGTTTTACTGTTTTTGTCACTTATTTTACATTTTCGGTATTATTCAATAGAGTGGTAATGAAGATGGATGAGCCGACCAAGTGTATGTTTCAATACATTCTAATGAATCACAATATAATAAAAATAATTTCATGATCAACCAAAATGAATGAGAAGAAAAAAGGAAAAGGAGTGCTGCTCGTCACAGTTTTAAACAATATATTTGATAAATCGGGGTTATGCCTTTAAAGAGTCATAACTTTTGATTCGTGTGTCAAAAGGACTATTATAATATATCAAACGGAAGCTCGTATCTATTTCCATAATTTTGGCTGGACCGGCTATAAAAATTCATTACTTGAACCTAAACTCCATCATTTACGTCACATATGGAGGGTTTAAATTTTTTGTCACTTATTTTACATTTTCGGTTTTATTCAATAGAGTTGTAATGAGGATGGATGAGTCGACCAAGTGTATGTTTGAAAATATTCTACTAAATTTTAATATAATAAAAATAATTTCATTATCCAACATAATGAATGAGAGGAAAAAAGGAATAGGAGTGCTACTGGTGACATTTAAAAAAAATATATTTGATAAATGGGAGTTGTAGTTTTAAATAGTTATAACTTTTGATTCGTGTGTCAAAATGACTATTATAATATATCAAACGGAAGATCGTATCGATTTCCATAGTCTTGGCTGGACCGGCTATAGAAATTGATTACTTGATCTTAAACTCCATCATTTACATTACAAATCGTGGTTTTACTGTTTTTGTCACTTATTTTACATTTTCGGTTTTATTCAATAGAGTGGTAATGAAGATGGATGAGCCGACCAAGTGTATGTTTCAAAACATTCTGATGAATCATAATATAATAAAAATAATTTCATGATAAACCAAAATGAATGAGAAGAAAATAGGAAAAGGAGTGCTACTCGTCACAGTTTTAAACAATATATTTGATAAATCGGGGTTATGCCTTTATAGAGTCATAACTTTTGACTCGTGTGTCAAAACGACTATTATAATATATCAAACCGAAGCTCGTATCTATTTCCATAATTTTGGCTGGACTGGCTATAAAAATTCAATACTTGAACCTAAACTCCATCATTTACATCACATATGGAGGGTTTAAATTTTTTGTCACTTATTTTACATTTTCGGTTTTATTCAATAGAGTGGTAATAAAGATGGATGAGCCGACCAAGTGTATGTTTCAAAACATTCTAATGAATCACAATATAATAAAAATAATTTCATGATCAACCAAAATGAATGAGAAGAAAATAGGAAAATGAGTGCTACTCGTCACAGTTTTAAACAATATATTTAATAAATCGGGGTTATGCCTTTAAAGAGTCATAACTTTTGACTCGTGTGTCAAAAGGACTATTATAATATATCAAATGGAAGCTCGTATCTATTTCCATAATTTTGGCTGGACTGGCTATAAAAATTCATTACTTGAACCTAAACTCCATCATTTACATCACATATGGAGGGTTTAAATTTTTTGTAACTTATTTTACATTTTCGGTTTTATTCAATAGAGTTGTAATGAGGATGGAAGAGTCGACTAAGTGTATGTTTGAAAATATTCTAATAAATTTCAATATAATAAAAATGATTTCATGATACAACATAATGAATGAGACGAAAAATGGAATAGGAGTACTACTGGTGACATTTTTAAAAAATATATTTGATAAATGGGAGTTGTAGTTTTAAAGAGTCATAACTTTTTATTCGTGTGTCAAAATGACTATTATAATATATCAAACAGAAGATCGTATCAATTTCCATAGTCTTGGCTGGACCGGCTATAGAAATTGATTACTTGAACTTAATCTCCATCATTTACATTACAAATCGAGGTTTTAATGTTTTTGTCACTTATTTTAAATTTTCGGTTTTATTCAATAGAGTGGTAATGAAGATGGATGAGCCGACCAAGTGTATGTTTCAAAACATTCTATTGAATCACAATATAATAAAAATAATTTCATGATCAACCAAAATGAAGGAGATGAAAAAAGGAAGAGGAACGCTACTCGTCATAGTTTTAAACAATATATTTGATAAATCGGGGTTATGCCTTTAAAGAGTCATAACTTTTGACTCGTGTGTCAAAAGGACTATTATAATATATCAAACGGAAGCTCGTATCTGTTTCCATAATTTTGGCTGGACCGGCTATAAAAATTCATTACTTGAACCTAAACTCCATCATTTACGTCACATATGGAGGGTTTAAATTTTTTGTCACTTATTTTACATTTTCGGTTTTATTCAATAGAGTTGTAATGAGGATAGATGAGTCGACCAAGTGTATGCTTGAAAATATTCTACTAAATTTTAATATAATAAAAATAATTTCATTATCCAACATAATGAATGAGAGGAAAAAAGGAGTAGGAGTGCTACTGGTGACATTTTAAAAAAATATATTTGATAAATGGGAGTTGTAGTTTTAAATAGTCATTACTTTTGATTCGTGTGTCAAAATGACTATTATAAAATATCAAACGGAAGATCGTATCGATTTCCGTAGTCTTGGCTGGACCGGCTATAGAAATTGATTACTTGAACTTAAACTCCATCATTTACATTACAAATCGAGGTTTTACTGTTTTTGACACTTATTTTACATTTTCGGTTTTATTCAATAGAGTGGTAATGAAGATGGATGAGCCGACCAAGTGTATGTTTCAAAACATTCTCATGAATCACAATATAATAAAAATAATTTCATGATAAACCAAAATGAATGAGAAGAAAATAGGAAAAGGAGTGCTACTCGTCACAGTTTTAAACAATATATTTGATAAATCGGGGTTATGCCTTTAAAGAGTCATAACTTTTGACTCGTGTGTCAAAAGGACTATTATAATATATCAAACGGAAGCTCGTATCTATTTCCATAATATTGGCTGGACCGGCTATAAAAATTCAATACTTGAACCTAAACTCCATCATTTACATCACATATGGAGGGTTTAAATGTTTTGTCACTTATTTTACATTTTCGGTTTTATTCAATAGAGTTGTAATGAAGATGGATGAGTCGACCAAGTGTATGTTTGAAAATATTCTAATAAATTTCAATATAATAAAAATAATTTCATGATCCAACATAATGTGTGAGAGGAAAAAAGGAATAGGAGTGCTACTGGTGACATTTTTAAAAAATATATTTGATAAATGGGAGTAGTAGTTTTAAATAGTCATAACATTTGATTCGTGTGTCAAAATGGCTATTATAAAATATCAAACGGAAGATAGTATCGATTTCCATAGTCTTGGATGGACCGGCTATAGAAATTGATTACTTGAACTTAAACTACATCATTTACATTACAAATCGAGGTTTTACTGTTTTTGTCACTTATTTTACATTTTCGGTATTATTCAATAGAGTGGTAATGAAGATGGATGAGCCGACCAAGTGTATGTTTCAATACATTCTAATGAATCACAATATAATAAAAATAATTTCATGATCAACCAAAATGAATGAGAAGAAAAAAGGAAAAGGAGTGCTACTCGTCACAGTTTTAAACAATATATTTGATAAATCGGGGTTATGCCTTTAAAGAGTCATAACTTTTGATTCGTGTGTCAAAAGGACTATTATAATATATCAAACGGAAGCTCGTATCTATTTCCATAATTTTGGCTGGACCGGCTATAAAAATTCATTACTTGAACCTAAACTCCATCATTTACGTCACATATGGAGGGTTTAAATTTTTTGTCACTTATTTTACATTTTCGGTTTTATTCAATAGAGTTGTAATGAGGATAGATGTGTCGACCAAGTGTATGTTTGAAAATATTCTACTAAATTTTAATATAATAAAAATAATTTCATTATCCAACATAATGAATGAGAGGAAAAAAGGAATAGGAGTGCTACTGGTGACATTTTAAAAAAATATATTTGATAAATGGGAGTTGTAGTTTTAAATAGTTATAACTTTATATTCGTGTGTCAAAATGACTATTATAATATATCAAACGGAAGATCGTATCGATTTCCATAGTCTTGGCTGGATCGGCTATAGAAATTGATTACTTGAACTTAAACTCCATCATTTACATTACAAATCGAGGTTTTACTGTTTTTGTCACTTATTTTACATTTTCGGTTTTATTCAATAGAGTGGTAATGAAGATGGATGAGCCGACCAAGTGTATGTTTCAAAACATTCTGATGAATCATAATATAATAAAAATAATTTCATGAGAAACCAAAATGAATGAGAAGAAAATAGGAAAAGGAGTGCTACTCGTCACAGTTTTAAACAATATATTTGATAAATCGGGGTTATGCCTTTATAGAGTCATAACTTTTGACTCGTGTGTCAAAACGACTATTATAATATATCAAACCGAAGCTCGTATCTATTTCCATAATTTTGGCTGGACTGGCTATAAAAATTCAATACTTGAACCTAAACTCCATCATTTACATCACATATGGAGGGTTTAAATTTTTTGTCACTTATTTTACATTTTCGGTTTTATTCAATAGAGTGGTAATAAAGATGGATGAGCCGACCCAGTCAATGTTTCAAAACATTCTAATGAATCACAATATAATAAAAATAATTTCATGATCAACCAAAATGAATGAGAAGAAAATAGGAAAATGAGTGCTACTCGTCACAGTTTTAAACAATATATTTAATAAATCGGGGTTATGCCTTTAAAGAGTCATAACTTTTGACTCGTGTGTCAAAAGGACTATTATAATATATCAAATGGAAGGTCGTATCTATTTCCATAATTTTGGCTGGACTGGCTATAAAAATTCATTACTTGAACCTAAACTCCATCATTTACATCACATATGGAGGGTTTAAATTTTTTGTAACTTATTTTACATTTTCGGTTTTATTCAATAGAGTTGTAATGAGGATGGAAGAGTCGACTAAGTGTATGTTTGAAAATATTCTAATAAATTTCAATATAATAAAAATGATTTCATGATCCAACATAATGAATGAGACGAAAAATGGAATAGGAGTACTACTGGTGACATTTTTAAAAAATATATTTGATAAATGGGAGTTGTAGTTTTAAAGAGTCATAACTTTTTATTCGTGTGTCAAAATGACTATTATAATATATCAAACAGAAGATCGTATCGATTTCCATAGTCTTGGCTGGACCGGCTATAGAAATTGATTACTTGAACTTAAACTCCATCATTTACATTACAAATCGAGGTTTTACTGTTTTTGTCACTTATTTTACATTTTCGGTTTTATTCAATAGTGTGGTAATGAAGATGGATGAGCCGACCAAGTGTATGTTTCAAAACATTCTAATGAATCACAATATAATAAAAATAATTTCATGATAAACCAAAATGAATGAGAAGAAAATAGGAAAAGGATTGCTACTCGTCATAGTTTTAAACAATATATTTGATAAATCGGGGTTATGCCTTTATAGAGTCATAACTTTTGACTCGTGTGTCAAAACGACTATTATAATATATCAAACCGAAGCTCGTATCTATTTCCATAATTTTGGCTGGACTGGCTATAAAAATTCAATACTTGAACCTAAACTCCATCATTTACATCACATATGGAGGGTTTAAATTTTTTGTCACTTATTTTAAATTTTCGGTTTTATTCAATAGAGTGGTAATAAAGATGGATGAGCCGACCAAGTGTATGTTTCAAAACATTCTAATGAATCACAATATAATAAAAATAATTTAATGATCAACTAAAATGAATGAGAAGAAAATAGGAAAATGAGTGCTACTCGTCACAGTTTTAAACAATATATTTAATAAATGTGAGTTGTAGTTTTAAATAGTCATAACTTTTAATTCGTGTGTCAAAATGACTATTATAATATATCAAACGGCAGATCGTATCGATTTCCATAGTCTTGGCTGGACCGGCTATAGAAATTGATTACTTGAACTTAAACTCCATCATTTACATTACAAATCGAGGTTTTAATGTTTTTATCACTTATTTTACATTTTCGGTTTTATTCAATAGAGTGGTAATGAAGATGGATGAGCCGACCAAGTGTATGTTTCAAAACATTCTAATGAATCACAATATAATAAAAATAATTTCATGATCAACCAAATGAATGAGAAGAAAATAGGAAAATGAGTGCTACTCGTCACAGTTTTAAACAATATATTTGATAAATCGGGGTTATGCCTTTATAGATTCATAACTTTTGACTCGTGTGTCAAAAAGACTTTTATAATATATCAAACCGATGCTCGTATCTATTTCCATAATTTTGGCTAGACTGGCTATAAAATTTCATTACTTGAACCTAAACTCCATCATTTACATCACATATGGAGGGTTTAAATTTTTTGTCACTTATTTTACATTTTCGGTTTTATTCAATAGAGTTGTAATGAGGATGGATGAGTCGACCAAGTATATGTTTGAAAATATTCTAATAAATTTCAATATAATAAAAATAATTTCATGATCCAACATAATGTGTGAGAGGAAAAATGGAGTAGGAGTGCTACTGGTGACATTTTGAAAAAAATATATTTGATAAATGGGAGTTGTAGTTTTAAATAGTCATTACTTTTGATTCGTGTGTCAAAATGACTATTATAAAATATCAAATGGAAGATCGTATCGATTTCCATAGTCTTGGCTGGACCGGCTATAGAAATTGATTACTTGAACTTAAACTGTATCATTTACATTACAAATCAAGGTTTTACTGTTTTTATCACTTATTTTACATTTTTGGTATTATTCAATAGAGTGGTAATGGATATGGATGACCGACCAAGTGTATGTTTCAAAACATTCTAATGAATCACAATATAATAAAAAAATTTCATGATCAACCAAAATGAATGAGAAGAAAAAAGGAAAAGGAGTGCTACTCGTCACAGTTTTAAACAATATATTTGATAAATCGGGGTTATGCCTTTAAAGAGTCAAAACTTTTGACTCGTGTGTCAAAAAGACTATTATAATATATCAAACCGAAGCTCGTATCTATTTCCATAATTTTGGCTAGACTGGCTATAAAAATTCATTACTTGAACCTAAACTCCATCATTTACTTCACATATGGAGGGTTTAAATTTTTTGTCACTTATTTTAAATTTTCGGTTTTATTCAATAGAGTTGTAATGAGGTTGGATGAGTCGACCAAGTGTATGTTTGAAAATATTCTAATAAATTCCAATATAATAAAAATGATTTCATGATCCAACATAATGAATGAGACGAAAAAAGGAATAGAGTACTACTGGTGACATTTTTAAAAAATATATTTGATAAATGGGAGTTGTAGTTTTAAATAGTCATAACTTTTTATTCGTGTGTAAAAATGACTGTTGTAATATATCAAACGGAAGATCGTATCGATTTCCATAGTCTTGGTTGGACCGGCTATAGATATTGATTACTTGAACTTAATCTCCATCATTTACATTACAAATCGTGGTTTTACTGTTTTTGTCCCTTATTTTACATTTTCAGTTTTATTCAATAGAGTGGTAATGAAGATGGATGAGCCGACCAAGTGTATGTTTCAAAACATTCTGATGAATCATAATATAATAAAAATAATTTCATGAGAAACCAAAATGAATGAGAAGAAAATAGGAAAAGGAGTGCTACTCGTCACAGTTTTAAACAATATATTTGATAAATCGGGGTTATGCCTTTATAGAGTCATAACTTTTGACTCGTGTGTCAAAATGACTATTATAATATATCAAACCGAAGCTCGTATCTATTTCCATAATTTTGGCTAGACTGGCTATAAAAATTCAATACTTGAACCTAAACTCCATCATTTACATCACATATGGAGGGTTTAAATTTTTTGTCACTTATTTTACATTTTCGGTTTTATTCAATAGAGTGGTAATAAAGATGGATGAGCCGACAAAGTGTATGTTTCAAAACATTCTAATGAATCACAATATAATAAAAATAATTTCATGATCAACCAAAATGAATGAGAAGAAAATAGGAAAATGAGTGCTACTCGTCACAGTTTTAAACAATATATTTAATAAATCGGGGTTATGCCTTTAAAGAGTCATAACTTTTGACTCGTGTGTCAAAAGGACTATTATAATATATCAAATGGAAGCTCGTATCTATTTCCATAATTTTGGCTGGACTGGCTATAAAAATTCATTACTTGAACCTAAACTCCATCATTTACATCACATATGGAGGGTTTAAATTTTTTGTAACTTATTTTACATTTTCGGTTTTATTCAATAGAGTTGTAATGAGGATGGAAGAGTCGACTAAGTGTATGTTTGAAAATATTCTAATAAATTTCAATATAATAAAAATGATTTCATGATCCAACATAATGAATGAGACGAAAAATGGAATAGGAGTACTACTGGTGACATTTTAAAAAAATATATTTGATAAATGGGAGTTGTAGTTTTAAAGAGTCATAACTTTTTATTCGTGTGTCAAAATGACTATTATAATATATCAAACAGAAGATCGTATCGATTTCCATAGTCTTGGCTGGACCGGCTATAGAAATTGATTACTTGAACTTAATCTCCATCATTTACATTACAAATCGAGGTTTTAATGTTTTTGTCACTTATTTTACATTTTCGGTTTTTTTCATTAGAGTGGTAATGAGGATGGATGAGCCGACCAAGTGTATGTTTCAAAACATTCTATTGAATCACAATATAATAAAAATAATTTCATGATCAACCAAAATGAAGGAGATGAAAAAAGGAAGAGGAACGCTACTCGTCACAGTTTTAAACAATATATTTGATAAATCGGGGTTATGCCTTTAAAGAGTCATAACTTTTGACTCGTGTGTCAAAAGGACTATTATAATATATCAAACGGAAGCTCGTATCTATTTCCATAATTTTGGCTGGACCGGCTATAAAAATTCATTACTTGAACCTAAACTCCATCATTTACGTCACATATGGAGGGTTTAAATTTTTTGTCACTTATTTTACATTTTCGGTTTTATTCAATAGAGTTGTAATGAGGATAGATGAGTCGACCAAGTGTATGCTTGAAAATATTCTACTAAATTTTAATATAATAAAAATAATTTCATTATCCAACATAATGAATGAGAGGAAAAAAGGAATAGGAGTGCTACTGGTGACATTTTAAAAAAATATATTTGATAAATGGGAGTTGTAGTTTTAAATAGTTATAACTTTTGATTCGTGTGTCAAAATGACTATTATAATATATCAAACGGAAGATCGTATCGATTTCCATAGTCTTGGCTGGACCGGCTATAGAAATTGATTACTTGAACTTAAACTCCATCATTTACATTACAAATCGAGGTTTTACTGTTTTTGTCACTTATTTTACATTTTCGGTTTTATTCAATAGTGTGGTAATGAAGATGGATGAGCCGACCAAGTGTATGTTTCAAAACATTCTAATGAATCACAATATAATAAAAATAATTTCATGATAAACCAAAATGAATGAGAAGAAAATAGGAAAAGGATTGCTACTCGTCACAGTTTTAAACAATATATTTGATAAATCGGGGTTATGCCTTTATAGAGTCATAACTTTTGACTCGTGTGTCAAAATGACTATTATAATATATCAAACCGAAGCTCGTATCTATTTCCATAATTTTGGCTGGACTGGCTATAAAAATTCAATACTTGAACCTAAACTCCATCATTTACATCACATATGGAGGGTTTAAATTTTTTGTCACTTATTTTAAATTTTCGGTTTTATTCAATAGAGTGGTAATAAAGATGGATGAGCCGACCAAGTGTATGTTTCAAAACATTCTAATGAATCACAATATAATAAAAATAATTTAATGATCAACTAAAATGAATGAGAAGAAAATAGGAAAATGAGTGCTACTCGTCACAGTTTTAAACAATATATTTACTAAATGTGAGTTGTAGTTTTAAATAGTCATAACTTTTAATTCGTGTGTCAAAATGACTATTATAATATATCAAACGGCAGATCGTATCGATTTCCATAGTCTTGGCTGGACCGGCTATAGAAATTGATTACTTGAACTTAAACTCCATCATTTACATTACAAATCGAGGTTTTAATGTTTTTATCACTTATTTTACATTTTCGGTTTTATTCAATAGAGTGGTAATGAAGATGGATGAGCCGACCAAGTGTATGTTTCAAAACATTCTAATGAATCACAATATAATAAAAATAATTTCATGATCAACCAAATGAATGAGAAGAAAATAGGAAAATGAGTGCTACTCGTCACAGTTTTAAACAATATATTTGATAAATCGGGGTTATGCCTTTATAGATTCATAACTTTTGACTCGTGTGTCAAAAAGACTTTTATAATATATCAAACCGATGCTCGTATCTATTTCCATAATTTTGGCTAGACTGGCTATAAAATTTCATTACTTGAACCTAAACTCCATCATTTACATCACATATGGAGGGTTTAAATTTTTTGTCACTTATTTTACATTTTCGGTTTTATTCAATAGAGTTGTAATGAGGATGGATGAGTCGACCAAGTATATGTTTGAAAATATTCTAATAAATTTCAATATAATAAAAATAATTTCATGATCCAACATAATGTGTGAGTGGAAAAATGGAGTAGGAGTGCTACTGGTGACATTTTGAAAAAAATATATTTGATAAATGGGAGTTGTAGTTTTAAATAGTCATTACTTTTGATTCGTGTGTCAAAATGACTATTATAAAATATCAAATGGAAGATCGTATCGATTTCCATAGTCTTGGCTGGACCGGCTATAGAAATTGATTACTTGAACTTAAACTGTATCATTTACATTACAAATCGAGGTTTTACTGTTTTTATCACTTATTTTACATTTTCGGTATTATTCAATAGAGTGGTAATGGATATGGATGACCGACCAAGTGTATGTTTCAAAACATTCTAATGAATCACAATATAATAAAAAAATTTCATGATCAACCAAAATGAATGAGAAGAAAAAAGGAAAAGGAGTGCTACTCGTCACAGTTTTAAACAATATATTTGATAAATCGGGGTTATGCTTTAAAGAGTCAAAACTTTTGACTCGTGTGTCAAAAAGACTATTATAATATATCAAACCGAAGCTCGTATCTATTTCCATAATTTTGGCTAGACTGGCTATAAAAATTCATTACTTGAACCTAAACTCCATCATTTACTTCACATATGGAGGGTTTAAATTTTTTGTCACTTATTTTACATTTTCGGTTTTATTCAATAGAGTTGTAATGAGGATGGATGAGTCGACCAAGTGTATGTTTGAAAATATTCTAATAAATTCCAATATAATAAAAATGATTTCATGATCCAACATAATGAATGAGACGTAAAAAAAGGAATAGAGTACTACTGGTGACATTTTTAAAAAATATATTTGATAAATGGGAGTTGTAGTTTTAAATAGTCATAACTTTTTATTCGTGTGTCAAAATGACTGTTGTAATATATCAAACGGAAGATCGTATCGATTTCCATAGTCTTGGCTGGACCGGCTATAGAAATTGATTACTTGAACTTAAACTGTATCATTTACATTACAAATCGAGGTTTTACTGTTTTTATCACTTATTTTACATTTTCGGTATTATTCAATAGAGTGGTAATGGATATGGATGACCGACCAAGTGTATGTTTCAAAACATTCTAATGAATCACAATATAATAAAAAAATTTCATGATCAACCAAAATGAATGAGAAGAAAAAAGGAAAAGGAGTGCTACTCGTCAAAGTTTTAAACAATATATTTGATAAATCGGGGTTATGCTTTAAAGAGTCAAAACTTTTGACTCGTGTGTCAAAAAGACTATTATAATATATCAAACCGAAGCTCGTATCTATTTCCATAATTTTGGCTAGACTGGCTATAAAAATTCATTACTTGAACCTAAACTCCATCATTTACTTCACATATGGAGGGTTTAAATTTTTTGTCACTTATTTTACATTTTCGGTTTTATTCAATAGAGTTGTAATGAGGATGGATGAGTCGACCAAGTGTATGTTTGAAAATATTCTAATAAATTCCAATATAATAAAAATGATTTCATGATCCAACATAATGAATGAGACGAAAAAAGGAATAGAGTACTACTGGTGACATTTTTAAAAAATATATTTGATAAATGGGAGTTGTAGTTTTAAATAGTCATAACTTTTTATTCGTGTGTCAAAATGACTGTTGTAATATATCAAACGGAAGATCGTATCGATTTCCATAGTCTTGGTTGGACCGGCTATAGATATTGATTACTTGAACTTAATCTCCATCATTTACATTACAAATCGTGGTTTTACTGTTTTTGTCATTTATTTTACATTTTCGGTTTTATTCAATAGAGTGGTAATGAAGATGGATGAGCCGACCAAGTGTATGTTTCAAAACATTCTGATGAATCATAATATAATAAAAATAATTTCATGAGAAACCAAAATGAATGAAAAGAAAATAGGAAAAGGAGTGCTACTCGTCACAGTTTTAAACAATATATTTGATAAATCGGGGTTATGCCTTTATAGAGTCATAACTTTTGACTCGTGTGTCAAAACGACTATTATAATATATCAAACCGAAGCTCGTATCTATTTCCATAATTTTGGCTGGACTGGCTATAAAAATTCAATACTTGAACCTAAACTCCATCATTTACATCACATATGGAGGGTTTAAATTTTTTGTCACTTATTTTACATTTTCGGTTTTATTCAATAGAGTGGTAATAAAGATGGATGAGCCGACCCAGTGTATGTTTCAAAACATTCTAATGAATCACAATATAATAAAAATAATTTCATGATCAACCAAAATGAATGAGAAGAAAATAGGAAAATGAGTGCTACTCGTCACAGTTTTAAACAATATATTTAATAAATCGGGGTTATGCCTTTAAAGAGTCATAACTTTTGACTCGTGTGTCAAAAGGACTATTATAATATATCAAATGGAAGCTCGTATCTATTTCCATAATTTTGGCTGGACTGGCTATAAAAATTCATTACTTGAACCTAAACTCCATCATTTACATCACATATGGAGGGTTTAAATTTTTTGTAACTTATTTTACATTTTCGGTTTTATTCAATAGAGTTGTAATGAGGATGGAAGAGTCGACTAAGTGTATGTTTGAAAATATTCTAATAAATTTCAATATAATAAAAATGATTTCATGATCCAACATAATGAATGAGACGAAAAATGGAATAGGAGTACTACTGGTGACATTTTTAAAAAATATATTTGATAAATGGGAGTTGTAGTTTTAAATAGTCATAACTTTTTATTCGTGTGTCAAAATGACTGTTGTAATATATCAAACGGAAGATCGTATCGATTTCCATAGTCTTGGTTGGACCGGCTATAGATATTGATTACTTGAACTTAATCTCCATCATTTACATTACAAATCGAGGTTTTACTGTTTTTGTCACTTATTTTACATTTTCGGTTTTTTTCAATAGAGTGGTAATGAGGATGGATGAGCCGACCAAGTGTATGTTTCAAAACATTCTATTGAATCACAATATAATAAAAATAATTTCATGATCAACCAAAATGAAGGAGATGAAAAAAGGAAGAGGAACGCTACTCGTCACAGTTTTAAACAATATATTTGATAAATCGGGGTTATGCCTTTAAAGAGTCATAACTTTTGACTCGTGTGTCAAAAGGACTATTATAATATATCAAACGGAAGCTCGTATCTATTTCCATAATTTTGGCTGGACTGGCTATAAAAATTCATTACTTGAACCTAAACTCCATCATTTACGTCACATATGGAGGGTTTAAATTTTTTGTCACTTATTTTACATTTTCGGTTTTATTCAATAGAGTTGTAATGAGGATAGATGAGTCGACCAAGTGTATGCTTGAAAATATTCTACTAAATTTTAATATAATAAAAATAATTTCATTATCCAACATAATGAATGAGAGGAAAAAAGGAATAGGAGTGCTACTGGTGACATTTTAAAAAAATATATTTGATAAATTGGAGTTGTAGTTTTAAATAGTTATAACTTTTGATTCGTGTGTCAAAATGACTATTATAATATATCAAACGGAAGATCGTATCGATTTCCATAGTCTTGGCTGGACCGGCTATAGAAATTGATTACTTGAACTTAAACTCCATCATTTACATTACAAATCGAGGTTTTACTGTTTTTGTCACTTATTTTACATTTTCGGTTTTATTCAATAGTGTGGTAATGAAGATGGATGAGCCGACCAAGTGTATGTTTCAAAACATTCTAATGAATCACAATATAATAAAAATAATTTCATGATAAACCAAAATGAATGAGAAGAAAATAGGAAAAGGATTGCTACTCGTCACAGTTTTAAACAATATATTTGATAAATCGGGGTTATGCCTTTATAGAGTCATAACTTTTGACTCGTGTGTCAAAATGACTATTATAATATATCAAACCGAAGCTCGTATCTATTTCCATAATTTTGGCTGGACTGGCTATAAAAATTCAATACTTGAACCTAAACTCCATCATTTACATCACATATGGAGGGTTTAAATTTTTTGTCACTTATTTTAAATTTTCGGTTTTATTCAATAGAGTGGTAATAAAGATGGATGAGCCGACCAAGTGTATGTTTCAAAACATTCTAATGAATCACAATATAATAAAAATAATTTAATGATCAACTAAAATGAATGAGAAGAAAATAGGAAAATGAGTGCTACTCGTCACAGTTTTAAACAATATATTTAATAAATGTGAGTTGTAGTTTTAAATAGTCATAACTTTTAATTCGTGTGTCAAAATGACTATTATAATATATCAAACGGCAGATCGTATCGATTTCCATAGTCTTGGCTGGACCGGCTATAGAAATTGATTACTTGAACTTAAACTCCATCATTTACATTACAAATCGAGGTTTTAATGTTTTTATCACTTATTTTACATTTTCGGTTTTATTCAATAGAGTGGTAATGAAGATGGATGAGCCGACCAAGTGTATGTTTCAAAACATTCTAATGAATCACAATATAATAAAAATAATTTCATGATCAACCAAATGAATGAGAAGAAAATAGGAAAATGAGTGCTACTCGTCACAGTTTTAAACAATATATTTGATAAATCGGGGTTATGCCTTTATAGATTCATAACTTTTGACTCGTGTGTCAAAAAGACTTTTATAATATATCAAACCGATGCTCGTATCTATTTCCATAATTTTGGCTAGACTGGCTATAAAATTTCATTACTTGAACCTAAACTCCATCATTTACATCACATATGGAGGGTTTAAATTTTTTGTCACTTATTTTACATTTTCGGTTTTATTCAATAGAGTTGTAATGAGGATGGATGAGTCGACCAAGTATATGTTTGAAAATATTCTAATAAATTTCAATATAATAAAAATAATTTCATGATCCAACATAATGTGTGAGTGGAAAAATGGAGTAGGAGTGCTACTGGTGACATTTTGAAAAAAATATATTTGATAAATGGGAGTTGTAGTTTTAAATTGTCATTACTTTTGATTCGTGTGTCAAAATGACTATTATAAAATATCAAATGGAAGATCGTATCGATTTCCATAGTCTTGGCTGGACCGGCTATAGAAATTGATTACTTGAACTTAAACTGTATCATTTACATTACAAATCGAGGTTTTACTGTTTTTATCACTTATTTTACATTTTCGGTATTATTCAATAGAGTGGTAATGGATATGGATGACCGACCAAGTGTATGTTTCAAAACATTCTAATGAATCACAATATAATAAAAAAATTTCATGATCAACCAAAATGAATGAGAAGAAAAAAGGAAAAGGAGTGCTACTCGTCACAGTTTTAAACAATATATTTGATAAATTGGGGTTATGCCTTTAAAGAGTCAAAACTTTTGACTCGTGTGTCAAAAAGACTATTATAATATATCAAACCGAAGCTCGTATCTATTTCCATAATTTTGGCTAGACTGGCTATAAAAATTCATTACTTGAACCTAAACTCCATCATTTACTTCACATATGGAGGGTTTAAATTTTTTGTCACTTATTTTACATTTTCGGTTTTATTCAATAGAGTTGTAATGAGGATGGATGAGTCGACCAAGTGTATGTTTGAAAATATTCTAATAAATTCCAATATAATAAAAATGATTTCATGATCCAACATAATGAATGAGACGAAAAAAGGAATAGAGTACTACTGGTGACATTTTTAAAAAATATATTTGATAAATGGGAGTTGTAGTTTTAAATAGTCATAACTTTTTATTCGTGTGTCAAAATGACTATTGTAATATATCAAACGGAAGATCGTATCGATTTCCATAGTCTTGGTTGGACCGGCTATAGATATTGATTACTTGAACTTAATCTCCATCATTTACATTACAAATCGAGGTTTTACTATTTTTGTCATTTATTTTACATTTTCGGTATTATTCAATAGAGTGGTAATGAAGATGGATGAGCCGACCAAGTGTATGTTTCAAAACATTCTAATGAATCACAATATAATAAAAATAATTTCAGGATCAACCAAAATGAATGAGAAGAAAATAGGAAAAGGAGTGCTACTCGTCATAGTTTTAAACAATATATTTGATAAATCGGGGTTATGCCTTTATAGAGTCGTAACTTTTGACTCGTGTGTCAAAAAGACTATTATAATATATCAAACGGAAGCTCGTATCTATTTCCATAATTTTGGCTGGACTGGCTATAAAATTTCAATACTTGAACCTAAACTCCATCATTTACATCACATATGGAGGGTTTAAATTTTTTGTCACTTATTTTACATTTTCGGTTTTATTCAATAGAGTTATAATGAAGATGGATGAGTCAACCAAGTGTATGTTTCAAAATATTCTAATATATTTCAATATAATAAAAATAATTTCATGATCCAACATAATGAATGAGAGGAAAAAAGGAATAGGAGTGCTACTCGTGACATTTTAAAAAAATATATTTGATAAATGGGAGTTGTAGTTTTAAATAGTTATAACTTTTGATTCGTGTGTCAAAATAACTATTATAATATATCAAACGGAATATCGTATCGATTTCCATAGTCTTGGCTGGACCGGCTATAGAAATTCATTACTTGAACTTAAACTCCATTATTTACATTACAAATCGAGGTTTTACTGTTTTTGTCACTTATTTTACATTTTCGGTATTATTCAATAGAGTGGTAATGAAGATGGATGAGCCGACGAAGTGTATGTTTCAAAACATTCTAATGAATCACAATATAATAAAAAAAATTTATGATCAACCAAAATGAATGAGAAGAAAAAAGGAAAAGGAGTGCTACTCGTCACAGTTTTAGACAATATATTTGATAAATCGGGGTTATGCCTTTAAAGAGTCATAACTTTTGACTCTTGTGTCAAAAGGAATATTATAATATATCAAATGGAAGCTCGTATCTATTTCCATAATTTTGGCTAGACTGGCTATAAAAATTCATTACTTGAACCTAAACTCCATCATTTACTTCACATATGGAGGGTTTAAATTTTTTGTCACTTATTTTACATTTTCGGTTTTATTCAATAGAGTTGTAATGAGGATGGATGAGTCGACCAAGTGTATGTTTGAAAATATTCTAATAAATTCCAATATAATAAAAATGATTTCATGATCCAACATAATGAATGAGACGAAAAAAGGAATAGAGTACTACTGGTGACATTTTTAAAAAATATATTTGATAAATGGGAGTTGTAGTTTTAAATAGTCATAACTTTTTATTCGTGTGTCAAAATGACTGTTGTAATATATCAAACGGAAGATCGTATCGATTTCCATAGTCTTGGTTGGACCGGCTATAGATATTGATTACTTGAACTTAATCTCCATCATTTACATTACAAATCGAGGTTTTACTATTTTTGTCATTTATTTTACATTTTCGGTATTATTCAATAGAGTGGTAATGAAGATGGATGAGCCGACCAAGTGTATGTTTCAAAACATTCTAATGAATCACAATATAATAAAAATAATTTCAGGATCAACCAAAATGAATGAGAAGAAAATAGGAAAAGGAGTGCTACTCGTCATAGTTTTAAACAATATATTTGATAAATCGGGGTTATGCCTTTATAGAGTCGTAACTTTTGACTCGTGTGTCAAAAAGACTATTATAATATATCAAACGGAAGCTCGTATCTATTTCCATAATTTTGGCTGGACTGGCTATAAAATTTCAATACTTGAACCTAAACTCCATCATTTACATCACATATGGAGGGTTTAAATTTTTTGTCACTTATTTTACATTTTCGGTTTTATTCAATAGAGTTATAATGAAGATGGATGAGTCAACCAAGTGTATGTTTCAAAATATTCTAATATATTTCAATATAATAAAAATAATTTCATGATCCAACATAATGAATGAGAGGAAAAAAGGAATAGGAGTGCTACTCGTGACATTTTTAAAAAATATATTTGATAAATGGGAGTTGTAGTTTTAAATAGTTATAACTTTTGATTCGTGTGTCAAAATAACTATTATAATATATCAAACGGAATATCGTATCGATTTCCATAGTCTTGGCTGGACCGGCTATAGAAATTCATTACTTGAACTTAAACTCCATTATTTACATTACAAATCGAGGTTTTACTGTTTTTGTCACTTATTTTACATTTTCGGTATTATTCAATAGAGTGGTAATGAAGATGGATGAGCCGACGAAATGTATGTTTCAAAACATTCTAATGAATCACAATATAATAAAAAAAATTTATGATCAACCAAAATGAATGAGAAGAAAAAAGGAAAAGGAGTGCTACTCGTCACAGTTTTAGACAATATATTTGATAAATCGGGGTTATGCCTTTAAAGAGTCATAACTTTTGACTCTTGTGTCAAAAGGAATATTATAATATATCAAATGGAAGCTCGTATCTATTTCCATAATTTTCGCTGGACTGGTTATAAAAATTCATTACTTGAACATAAACTCCATCATTTACGTCACATATGGAGGGTTTAAATTTTTTGTCACTTATTTTACATTTTCGGTTTTATTCAATAGAGTTGTAATGAGGTTGGATGAGTCGACCAAGTGTATGTTTGAAAATATTCTAATAAATTTTAATATAGTAAAAATAATTTCATGATTCAACATAATGAATGAGAGGAAAAAAGGAATTGGAGTGCTACTGGTGACATTTTTAAAAAATATATTTGATAAATGGGAGTTGTAGTTTTAAATAGTTATAACTTTTGATTCGTGTGTCAAAATGACTATTATAATATATCAATCGGAAGATCGTATCGATTTCCATAGTCTTGGCTGGACCGGCTATAGAAATTGATTACTTGAACTTAAACTCCATCATTTACATTACAAATCGAGGTTTTACTGTTTTTGTCACTTATTTTACATTTTCGGTATTATTCAATAGAGTGGTAATGAAGATGGAAGAGCCGACCAAGTGTATGTTTCAATACATTCTAATGAATCACAATATAATAAAAATAATTTCATGATCTACCAAAATGAATGAGAAGAAAATAGGAAAAGGAGTGCTACTCGTCACAGTTTTAAACAATATATTTGATAAATCGGGTTATGCCTGTATAGAGTCATAACTTTTGACTCGTGTGTCAAAAGGACTCTTATAATATATCAAACGGAAGATCGTATCTATTTCCATAATTTTGGCTGGACTCGCTATAAAAATTCATTACTTGACCCTAAACTCCATCATTTACATCAAATATGGAGGGTTTAAATTTTTTGTCACTTATTTTACATTTTCGGTTTTATTCAATAGAGTTGTAAGGAAGATGGATGAGTCGACCAAGTGTATGTTTCAAAATATTCTAATAAAATTCAATATAATTAAAATAATTTCATGATCCAACATAATGAATGAGACGAAAAAAGGAATAGGAGTGCTACTGGTGACATTTTAAAAAAATATATTTGATAAATGGGTGTTGTAGTTTTAAATCGTCATAACTTTTTATTCGTGTGTCGAAATGACTATTATAATATATCAAACGAAAGATAGTATCGATTTCCATAGTCTTGGCTGGACCGGCTATAGAAATTCATTACTTGAACTTAAACTCCATCATTTACATTACAAATCGAGGTTTTACTGTTTTTGTCACTTATTTTACATTTTCGGTTTTATTCAATAGAGTGGTAATGAAGATGGATGAGCCGACCAAGTGTATGTTTCAAAACATTCTAATGAATCACAATATAATAAAAATAATTTCATGATCAACCAAAATGAATGAGTAGAAAAAAGGAAAATGAGTGCTACTCGTCACAGTTTTAAACAATATATTTGATAAATCGGGGTTATGCCTTTATAGAGTCATAACTTTTGACTCGGGTGTCAAAAGGACTATTATAATATATCAAACCGAAGTTCGTATCTATTTCCATAATTTTGGCAGGACTGGCTACAAAAATTCATTACTTGAACCTAAACTCCATCATTTACATCACATATGGAGGGTTTAACTTTTTTGTCACTTATTTTACATTTTCGGTTTTATTCAATAGAGTTGTAATGAAGATGGATGAGTCAACCAAGTGTATGTTTCAAAATATTCTAATAAATTTCAATATAATAAAAATGATTTCATGATCCAACATAATGAATGAGAGGGAAAAAGGAATAGGAGTGCTACTGGTGACATTTTTAAAAAATATATTTGATAAATGGGGGTTGTTGTTTTAAATCGTCATAACTTTTGATTCTTGTGTCAAAATGACTATTATAATATATCAAACGAAAGATAGTATCGATTTCCATAGTCTTGGCTGGACCGGCTATAGAAATTCATTACTTGAACTTAAACTCCATCATTTACATTACAAATCGAGGTTTTACTATTTTTGTCACTTATTTTACATTTTCGGTATTATTCAATAGAGTGGGAATGAAGATGGATGAGCCGACCAAGTGTATGTTTCAATACATTCTAATGAATCACAATATAATAAAAATAATTTCATGATAAAGCAAAATGAATGAGAAGAATATAGGAAAAGGAGTGCTACTCGTCACAATTTTAAACAATAAATTTGATAAATCGGGGTTATGCCTTTATAGAGTCATAACTTTTGACTCGTGTGTCAAAATGACTATTATAATATATAAAACGAAAGATAGTATCGATTTCCATAGTCTTGGCTGGACCGGCTATAGAAATTCATTACTTGAACTTAAACTCCATTATTTACATTACAAATCGATGTTTTACTGTTTTTGTCACTTATTTTACATTTTCGGTTTTATTCAATAGAGTGGTAATGAAGATGGATGAGCCGACCAAGTGTATGTTTCAAAACATTCTAATGAATCACAATATAATAAAAGTAATTTCATGATCAACCAAAATGAATGAGAAGAAAATAGGAAAAGGAGTGCTACTCGTCATAGTTTTAAACAATATATTTGATAAATCGGGGTTATGCCTTTATAGAGTCATAACTTTTGACTCGTGTGTCAAAAGGACTCTTAAAATATATCAAACGGAAGATCGTATCTATTTCCATAATTTTGGCTGGACTCGCTATAAAAATTCATTACTTGACCCTAAACTCCATCATTTACATCAAATATGGAGGGTTTAAATTTTTTGTCACGTATTTTACATTTTCGGTTTTATTCAATAGAGTTGTAAGGAAGATGGATGAGTCGACCAAGTGTATGTTTCAAAATATTCTAATAAATTTCAATATAATTAAAATAATTTCATGATCCAACATAATGAATGAGACGAAAAAAGGAATAGGAGTGCTACTGGTGACATTTTAAAAAAATATATTTGATAAATGGGTGTTGTAGTTTTAAATCGTCATAACTTTTTATTCGTGTGTCGAAATGACTATTATAATATATCAAACGAAAGATAGTATCGATTTCCATAGTCTTGGCTGGACCGGCTATAGAAATTCATTACTTGAACTTAAACTCCATTATTTACATTACAAATCGATGTTTTACTGTTTTTGTCACTTATTTTACATTTTCGGTTTTATTCAATAGAGTGGTAATGAAGATGGATGAGCCGACCAAGTGTATGTTTCAAAACATTCTAATGAATCACAATATAATAAAAATAATTTCATGATCAACCAAAATGAATGAGTAGAAAAAAGGAAAATGAGTGCTACTCGTCACAGTTTTAAACAATATATTTGATAAATCGGGGTTATACCTTTATAGAGTCATAACTTTTGTCTCGGGTGTCAAAAGAACTATTATAATATATCAAACGGAAGATCGTATCTATTTCCATAATTTTGGCTGTACTCGCTATAAAAATTCATTACTTGACCCTAAACTCCATCATTTACATCAAATATGGAGGGTTTAAATTTTTTGTCACGTATTTTACATTTTCGGTTTTATTCAATAGAGTTGTAAGGAAGATGGATGAGTCGACCAAGTGTATGTTTCATAATATTCTAATAAATTTCAATATAATTAAAATAATTTCATGATCCAACATAATGAATGAGACGAAAAAAGGAATAGGAGTGCTACAGGTGACATTTTAAAAAAATATATTTGATAAATGGGTGTTGTAGTTTTAAATCGTCATAACTTTTTATTCGTGTGTCGAAATGACTATTATAATATATCAAACGAAAGATAGTATCGATTTCCATAGTCTTGGCTGGACCGGCTATAGAAATTCATTACTTGAACTTAAACTCCATTATTTACATTACAAATCGATGTTTTACTGTTTTTGTCACTTATTTTACATTTTCGGTTTTATTCAATAGAGTGGTAATGAAGATGGATGAGCCGACCAAGTGTATGTTTCAAAACATTCTAATGAATCACAATATAATAAAAATAATTTCATGATCAACCAAAATGAATGAGTAGAAAAAAGGAAAATGAGTGCTACTCGTCACAGTTTTAAACAATATATTTGATAAATCGGGGTTATACCTTTATAGAGTCATAACTTTTGTCTCGGGTGTCAAAAGAACTATTATAATATATCAAAAAAAAGTTCGTATCTATTTCCATAATTTTGGCAGGACTGGCTACAAAAATTCATTACTTGAACCTAAACTCCATCATTTACATCACATATGGAGGGTTTAAATTTTTTGTCACTTATTTTACATTTTCTGTTTTATTCAATAGAGTTGTAATAAAGATGGATGAGTCAACCAAGTGTATGTTTCAAAATATTCTGATAAATTTCAAAATAATAAAAATAATTTCATGATCCAACATAATGAATGAGAGGAAAAAAGGAATAGGAGTGCTACTGGTGACATTTTAAAAAAATATATTTGATAAATGGGGGTTGTAGTTTTAAATCGTCATAACTTTTGATTCGTGTGTCAAAATGACTATTATAATATATCAAACGAAAGATTGTATCGATTTCCATAGTCTTGGCTGGACCGGCTATAGAAATTCATTACTTGAACTTAAACTCCATTATTTACATTACAAATCGAGGTTTTACTGTTTTTGTCACTTATTTTACATTTTCGGTTTTATTCAATAGAGTGGTAATGAAGATGGATGAGCCGACCAAGTGTATGTTTCAATACATTCTAATGAATCACAATATAATAAAAATAATTTCATGATCAACCAAAATGAATGAGAAGAAAATAGGAAAAGGAGTGCTACTCGTCATAGTTTTAAACAATATATTTGATAAATCGGGGTTATGCCTTTATAGAGTCATAACTTTTGACTCGTGTGTCAAAAGGACTCTTATAATATATCAAACGGAAGATCGTATCTATTTCCATAATTTTGGCTGGACTCGCTATAAAAATTCATTACTTGACCCTAAACTCCATCATTTACATCAAATATGGAGGGTTTAAATTTTTTGTCACTTATTTTACATTTTCGGTTTTATTCAATAGAGTTGTAAGGAAGATGGATGAGTCGACCAAGTGTATGTTTCAAAATATTCTAATAAATTTCAATATAATAAAAATAATTTCATGATCCAACATAATGAATGAGACGAAAAAAGGAATAGGAGTGCTACTGGTGACATTTTAAAAAAATATATTTGATAAATGGGTGTTGTACTTTTAAATCGTCATAACTTTTTATTCGTGTGTCGAAATGACTATTATAATATATCAAACGAAAGATAGTATCGATTTCCATAGTCTTGGCTGGACCGGCTATAGAAATTCATTACTTGAACTTAAACTCCATTATTTACATTACAAATCGAGGTTTTACTGTTTTTGTCACTTATTTTACATTTTCGGTTTTATTCAATAGAGTGGTAATGAAGATGGATGAGCCGACCAAGTGTATGTTTCAAAACATTCTAATGAATCACAATATAATAAAAATAATTTCATGATCAACCAAAATGAATGAGTAGAAAAAAGGAAAATGAGTGCTACTCGTCACAGTTTTAAACAATATATTTGATAAATCGGGGTTATGCCTTTATAGAGTCATAACTTTTGACTCGGGTGTCAAAAGAACTATTATAATATATCAAAAAAAAGTTCGTATCTATTTCCATAATTTTGGCAGGACTGGCTACAAAAATTCATTACTTGAACCTAAACTCCATCATTTACATCACATATGGAGGGTTTAAATTTTTTGTCACTTATTTTACATTTTCTGTTTTATTCAATAGAGTTGTAATAAAGATGGATGAGTCAACCAAGTGTATGTTTCAAAATATTCTGATAAATTTCAATATAATAAAAATAATTTCATGATCCAACATAATGAATGAGAGGAAAAAAGGAATACGAGTGCTACTGGTG
The DNA here is from genome assembly GCA_037013495.1 of Hippophae tibetana. Classification (NCBI taxonomy): domain Eukaryota; kingdom Viridiplantae; phylum Streptophyta; class Magnoliopsida; order Rosales; family Elaeagnaceae; genus Hippophae; species Hippophae tibetana. Next base: position 2,305,547 of record JAZDXN010000027.1, on the reverse strand, counting down.
ACATTTTAAAAAAATATATTTGATAAATGGGGGTTGTAGTTTTAAATCGTCATAACTTTTGATTCGTGTGTCGAAATGACTATTATAATATATCAAACGAAAGATCGTATCGATTTCCATAGTCTTGGCTGGACCGGCTATATAAATTCATTACTTGAACTTAAACTCCATCATTTACATTACAAATCGAGGTTTTACTGTTTTTGTCACTTATTTTACATTTTCGGTATTATTCAATAGAGTGGTAATGAAGATGGATGGGCCGACCAAGTGTATGTTTCAAAACATTCTAATCAATCACAATATAATAAAAATAATTTCATGATCAACCAAAATGAATGAGTAGAAAATAGGAAAATTAGTGCTACTCGTCATAGTTTTAAACAATATATTTGATAAATCGGGGTTATGCCTTTATAGAGTCATAACTTTTGACTTGTGTGTCAAAAGGACTATTATAATATATCAAATGGAAGTTCGTATCTATTTCCATAATTTTGGCAGGACTGGCTACAAAAATTCATTACTTGAACCTAAACTCCATCATTTACATCACATAAGGAGGGTTTAAATGTTTTGTCACTAATTTTACAATTTCGGTTTTATTCAATAGAGTTGTAATGAAGATAGATGAGTCGACCAAGTGTGTGTTTCAAGTTTTCTAATAAATTTCAATATAATAAAAATAATTTCAGGATCCAACATAATGAATGAGAGGAAAAAAGGAATAGGAGTGCTACTGGTGACATTTTTAAAAAATATATTTGATAAATGGGGTTGTAGTTTTAAATCGTCATAACTTTTGATTCGTGTGTCGAAATGACTATTATAATATATCAAACGAAAGATCGTATCGATTTCCATAGTCTTGGTTGGACCGGCTATATAAATTGATTACTTGAACTTAAACTCCATCATTTACATTACAAATCGAGGTTTTACTGTTTTTGTCACTTATTTTACATTTAGGTATTATTCAATAGAGTGGTAATGAAGAGGGATGAGCCGACCAAGTGTATGTTTCAATACATTCTAATGAATCACAATATAATAAAAATAATTTCATGATCAACCAAAATGAATGAGTAGAAAATAGGAAAATTAGTGCTACTCGTCATAGTTTTAAACAATATATTTGATAAATTGGTTTATGCCTTTATAGAGTCATAACTTTTGACTCGTGTGTCAAAAGGACTATTATAATATATTAAACCGAAGCTCGTATCTATTTCCATAATTTTGGCTAGACTGGCTATAAAAATTCTATACTTGAACCTAAACTCCATCATTTACATCACATATGGAGGGTTTAAATTTTTTGTCACTTATTTTACATTTTCGGTTTTATTCAATAGATTTGTAATGAAGATAGATGAGTCGACCAAGTGTGTGTTTCAAGATATTCTAATAAATTTCAATATAATAAAAATAATTTCATGATCAAACATAAGGAATGAGAGGAAAAAAGGAATAGGAGTGCTACTAGTGACATTTAAAAAAAATATATTTGATAAATGGGTGTTGTAGTTTTAAATCGTCATAACTTTTGATTCGTGTGTCGAAATGACTATTATAATATATCAAACGAAAGATCGTATCGATTTCCATAGTCTTGGCTGGACCGGCTATATAAATTCATTACTTGAACTTAAACTCCATCATTTACATTACAAATCGAGGTTTTACTGTTTTTGTCACTTCTTTTAAATTTAGGTATTATTCAATAGAGTGGTAATGAAGAGGGATGAGCCGACCAAGTGTATGTTTCAAAACATTCTAAGGAATCACAATATAATAAAAATAATTTCATGATCAACCAAAATGAATGAGTAGAAAAAAGGAAAATGAGTGCTACTCGTCACAGTTTTAAACAATATATTTGATAAATTGGGTTATGCCTTTATAGAGTCATAACTTTTGACTCGGGTGTCAAAAGGACTATTATAATATATCAAATGGAAGCTCGTATCTATTTCCATAATTTTGGCTGGACTGGCTACAAAAATTCATTACTTGAACCTAAACTCCATCATTTACATCACATATGGAGGGTTTAAATTTTTTGTCACTTATTTTACATTTTCGGTTTTATTCAATAGAGTTGTAATGAAGATAGATGAGTCGACCAAGTGTGTGTTTCAAGATATTCTAATAAATTTCAATATAATAAAAATAATTTCATGATCAAACATAAGGAATGAGAGGAAAAAAGGAATAGGAGTGCTACTGGTGACATTTTTAAAAAATATATTTGATAAATGGGTGTTGTAGTTTTAAATCGTCATAACTTTTGATTCGTGTGTCAAAATGACTATTATAATATATCAAACGAAAGATCGTATCGATTTCCATAGTCTTGGCTGGACCGGCTATATAAATTCATTACTTGAACTTAAACTCCATCATTTACATTACAAATCGAGGTTTTACTGTTTTTGTCACTTATTTTACATTTAGGTATTATTCAATAGAGTGGTAATGAAGAGGGATGAGCCGACCAAGTGTATGTTTCAATACATTCTAATGAATCACAATATAATAAAAATAATTTCATGATCAACCAAAATGAAGGAGATGAAAAAAGGAAGAGGAACGCTACTCGTCACAGTTTTAAACAATATATTTGATAAATCGGGGTTATGCCTTTAAAGAGTCATAACTTTTGACTCGTGTGTCAAAAGGACTATTATAATATATCAAACGGAAGCTCGTATCTATTTCCATAATTTTGGCTGGACCGGCTATAAAAATTCATTACTTGAACCTAAACTCCATCATTTACGTCACATATGGAGGGTTTAAATTTTTTGTCACTTATTTTACATTTTCGGTTTTATTCAATAGAGTTGTAATGAAGATAGATGAGTCGACCAAGTGTGTGTTTCAAGATATTCTAATAAATTTCAATATAATAAAAATAATTTCATGATCAAACATAATGAATGAGACGAAAAAAGGAATAGGAGTGCTACTGGTGACATTTTAAAAAAATATATTTGATAAATGGGTGTTGTAGTTTTAAATCGTCATAACTTTTGATTCGTGTGTCAAAATGACTATTATAATATATCAAACGAAAGATAGTATCGATTTCCATAGTCTTGGCTGGACCGGCTATAGAAATTCATTACTTGAACTTAAACTCCATTATTTACATTACAAATCGATGTTTTACTGTTTTTGTCACTTATTTTACATTTTCGGTTTTATTCAATAGAGTGGTAATGAAGATGGAAGAGCCGACCAAGTGTATGTTTCAATACATTCTAATGAATCACAATATAATAAAAATAATTTCATGATCAACCAAAATGAATGAGAAGAAAATAGGAAAAGGAGTGCTACTCGTCATAGTTTTAAACAATATATTTGATAAATCGGGGTTATGCCTTTATAGAGTCATAACTTTTGACTCGTGTGTCAAAAGGACTCTTATAATATATCAAACGGAAGATCGTATCTATTTCCATAATTTTGGCAGGACTCGCTATAAAAATTCATTACTTGACCCTAAACTCCATCATTTACATCAAATATGGAGGGGTTAAATTTTTTGTCACTTATTTTACATTTTCGGTTTTATTCAATAGAGTTGTAAGGAAGATGGATGAGTCGACCAAGTGTATGTTTCAAAATATTCTAATAAATTTCAATATAATAAAAATAATTTCATGATCCAACATAATGAATGAGACGAAAAAAGGAATAGGAGTGCTACTGGTGACATTTTAAAAAATTATATTTGATAAATGGGTGTTGTAGTTTTAAATCGTCATAACTTTTTATTCGTGTGTCGAAATGACTATTATAATATATCAAACGAAAGATAGTATCGATTTCCATAGTCTTGGCTGGACCGGCTATAGAAATTCATTACTTGAACTTAAACTCCATTATTTACATTACAAATCGAGGTTTTACTGTTTTTGTCACTTATTTTACATTTTCGGTTTTATTCAATAGAGTGGTAATGAAGATGGATGAGCCGACCAAGTGTATGTTTCAATACATTCTAATGAATCACAATATAATAAAAATAATTTCATGATCAACCAAAATGAATGAGAAGAAAATAGGAAAAGGAGTGCTACTCGTCATAGTTTTAAACAATATATTTGATAAATCGGGGTTATGCCTTTATAGAGTCATAACTTTTGACTCGTGTGTCAAAAGGACTCTTATAATATATCAAACGGAAGATCGTATCTATTTCCATAATTTTGGCTGGACTCGCTATAAAAATTCATTACTTGACCCTAAACTCCATCATTTACATCAAATATGGAGGGTTTAAATTTTTTGTCACTTATTTTACATTTTCGGTTTTATTCAATAGAGTTGTAAGGAAGATGGATGAGTCGACCAAGTGTATGTTTCAAAATATTCTAATAAATTTCAATATAATTAAAATAATTTCATGATCCAACATAATGAATGAGACGAAAAAAGGAATAGGAGTGCTACTGGTGACATTTAAAAAAAATATATTTGATAAATGGGTGTTGTAGTTTTAAATCGTCATAACTTTTTATTCGTGTGTCGAAATGACTATTATAATATATCAAACGAAAGATAGTATCGATTTCCATAGTCTTGGCTGGACCGGCTATAGAAATTCATTACTTGAACTTAAACTCCATCATTTACATTACAAATCGAGGTTTTACTGTTTTTGTCACTTATTTTACATTTTCGGTTTTATTCAATAGAGTGGTAATGAAGATGGATGAGCCGACCAAGTGTATGTTTCAAAACATTCTAATGAATCACAATATAATAAAAATAATTTCATGATCAACCAAAATGAATGAGTAGAAAAAAGGAAAATGAGTGCTACTCGTCACAGTTTTAAACAATATATTTGATAAATCGGGGTTATGCCTTTATAGAGTCATAACTTTTGACTCGGGTGTCAAAAGGACTATTATAATATATCAAACCGAAGTTCGTATCTATTTCCATAATTTTGGCAGGACTGGCTACAAAAATTCATTACTTGAACCTAAACTCCATCATTTACATCACATATGGAGGGTTTAACTTTTTTGTCACTTATTTTACATTTTCGGTTTTATTCAATAGAGTTGTAATGAAGATGGATGAGTCAACCAAGTGTATGTTTCAAAATATTCTAATAAATTTCAATATAATAAAAATGATTTCATGATCCAACATAATGAATGAGAGGGAAAAAGGAATAGGAGTGCTACTGGTGACATTTTTAAAAAATATATTTGATAAATGGGGGTTGTTGTTTTAAATCGTCATAACTTTTGATTCTTGTGTCAAAATAACTAATATAATATATCAAACGAAAGATCGTATCGATTTCCATAGTCTTGGCTGGACCGGCTATAGACATTCATTACTTGAACTTAAACTCCATCATTTACATTACAAATCGAGGTTTTACTATTTTTGTCACTTATTTTACATTTTCGGTATTATTCAATAGAGTGGGAATGAAGATGGATGAGCCGACCAAGTGTATGTTTCAATACATTCTAATGAATCACAATATAATAAAAATAATTTCATGATATAGCAAAATGAATGAGAAGAAAATAGGAAAAGGAGTGCTACTCGTCACAATTTTAAACAATAAATTTGATAAATCGGGGTTATGCCTTTATAGAGTCATAACTTTTGACTCGTGTGTCAAAAGGACTATTATCATATATCAAACGGAAGATCGTATCTATTTCCATAATTTTGGCTGGACTCGCTATAAAAATTCTATACTTGAACCTAAACTCCATCATTTACATCACATATGGAGGGTTTAAATTTTTTGTCACTTATTTTACATTATCGGTTTTATTCAATAGAGTTGTAAGGAAGATGGATGAGTCGACCAAGTGTATGTTTCAAAATATTCTAATAAATTTCAATATAATAAAAATAATTTCATGATCAAACATAATGAATGAGAGGAAAAAAGGAATAGGAGTGCTACTGGTGACATTTTAAAAAAATATATTTGATAAATGGGAGTTGTAGTTTTAAATCGTCATAACTTTTGATTCGTGTGTCAAAATGACTATTATAATATATCAAACGAAAGATAGTATCGATTTCCATAGTCTTGGCTGGACCGGCTATAGAAATTCATTACTTGAACTTAAACTCCATTATTTACATTACAAATCGATGTTTTACTGTTTTTGTCACTTATTTTACATTTTCGGTTTTATTCAATAGAGTGGTAATGAAGATGGATGAGCCGACCAAGTGTATGTTTCAATACATTCTAATGAATCACAATATAATAAAAATAATTTCATGATCAACCAAAATGAATGAGAAGAAAATAGGAAAAGGAGTGCTACTCGTCATAGTTTTAAACAATATATTTGATAAATCGGGGTTATGCCTTTATAGAGTCATAACTTTTGACTCGTGTGTCAAAAGGACTCTTAAAATATATCAAACGGAAGATCGTATCTATTTCCATAATTTTGGCTGGACTCGCTATAAAAATTCATTACTTGACCCTAAACTCCATCATTTACATCAAATATGGAGGGTTTAAATTTTTTGTCACTTATTTTACATTTTCGGTTTTATTCAATAGAGTTGTAAGGAAGATGGATGAGTCGACCAAGTGTATGTTTCAAAATATTCTAATAAATTTCAATATAATAAAAATAATTTCATGATCAAACATAATGAATGAGAGGAAAAAAGGAATAGGAGTGCTACTGGTGACATTTTAAAAAAATATATTTGATAAATGGGTGTTGTAGTTTTAAATCGTCATAACTTTTTATTCGTGTGTCGAAATGACTATTATAATATATCAAACGAAAGATAGTATCGATTTCCATAGTCTTGGCTGGACCGGCTATAGAAATTCATTACTTGAACTTAAACTCCATCATTTACATTACAAATCGAGGTTTTACTGTTTTTGTCACTTATTTTACATTTTCGGTTTTATTCAATAGAGTGGTAATGAAGATGGATGAGCCGACCAAGTGTATGTTTCAAAACATTCTAATGAATCACAATATAATAAAAATAATTTCATGATCAACCAAAATGAATGAGTAGAAAAAAGGAAAATGAGTGCTACTCGTCACAGTTTTAAACAATATATTTGATAAATCGGGGTTATGCCTTTATAGAGTCATAACTTTTGACTCGGGTGTCAAAAGGACTATTATAATATATCAAACCGAAGTTCGTATCTATTTCCATAATTTTGGCAGGACTGGCTACAAAAATTCATTACTTGAACCTAAACTCCATCATTTACATCACATATGGAGGGTTTAACTTTTTTGTCACTTATTTTACATTTTCGGTTTTATTCAATAGAGTTGTAATGAAGATGGATGAGTCAACCAAGTGTATGTTTCAAAATATTCTAATAAATTTCAATATAATAAAAATGATTTCATGATCCAACATAATGAATGAGAGGGAAAAAGGAATAGGAGTGCTACTGGTGACATTTTTAAAAAATATATTTGATAAATGGGGGTTGTTGTTTTAAATCGTCATAACTTTTGATTCTTGTGTCAAAATAACTAATATAATATATCAAACGAAAGATCGTATCGATTTCCATAGTCTTGGCTGGACCGGCTATAGAAATTCATTACTTGAACTTAAACTCCATCATTTACATTACAAATCGAGGTTTTACTATTTTTGTCACTTATTTTACATTTTCGGTATTATTCAATAGAGTGGGAATGAAGATGGATGAGCCGACCAAGTGTATGTTTCAATACATTCTAATGAATCACAATATAATAAAAATAATTTCATGATATAGCAAAATGAATGAGAAGAAAATAGGAAAAGGAGTGCTACTCGTCACAATTTTAAACAATAAATTTGATAAATCGGGGTTATGCCTTTATAGAGTCATAACTTTTGACTCGTGTGTCAAAAGGACTATTATCATATATCAAACGGAAGATCGTATCTATTTCCATAATTTTGGCTGGACTCGCTATAAAAATTCTATACTTGAACCTAAACTCCATCATTTACATCACATATGGAGGGTTTAAATTTTTTGTCACTTATTTTACATTATCGGTTTTATTCAATAGAGTTGTAAGGAAGATGGATGAGTCGACCAAGTGTATGTTTCAAAATATTCTAATAAATTTCAATATAATAAAAATAATTTCATGATCAAACATAATGAATGAGAGGAAAAAAGGAATAGGAGTGCTACTGGTGACATTTTAAAAAAATATATTTGATAAATGGGAGTTGTAGTTTTAAATCGTCATAACTTTTGATTCGTGTGTCAAAATGACTATTATAATATATCAAACGAAAGATAGTATCGATTTCCATAGTCTTGGCTGGACCGGCTATAGAAATTCATTACTTGAACTTAAACTCCATTATTTACATTACAAATCGATGTTTTACTGTTTTTGTCACTTATTTTACATTTTCGGTTTTATTCAATAGAGTGGTAATGAAGATGGATGAGCCGACCAAGTGTATGTTTCAATACATTCTAATGAATCACAATATAATAAAAATAATTTCATGATCAACCAAAATGAATGAGAAGAAAATAGGAAAAGGAGTGCTACTCGTCATAGTTTTAAACAATATATTTGATAAATCGGGGTTATGCCTTTATAGAGTCATAACTTTTGACTCGTGTGTCAAAAGGACTCTTAAAATATATCAAACGGAAGATCGTATCTATTTCCATAATTTTGGCTGGACTCGCTATAAAAATTCATTACTTGACCCTAAACTCCATCATTTACATCAAATATGGAGGGTTTAAATTTTTTGTCACTTATTTTACATTTTCGGTTTTATTCAATAGAGTTGTAAGGAAGATGGATGAGTCGACCAAGTGTATGTTTCAAAATATTCTAATAAATTTCAATATAATAAAAATAATTTCATGATCCAACATAATGAATGAGACGAAAAAAGGAATAGGAGTGCTACTGGTGACATTTTAAAAAAATATATTTGATAAATGGGTGTTGTAGTTTTAAATCGTCATAACTTTTTATTCGTGTGTCGAAATGACTATTATAATATATCAAACGAAAGATAGTATCGATTTCCATAGTCTTGGCTGGACCGGCTATAGAAATTCATTACTTGAACTTAAACTCCATTATTTACATTACAAATCGAGGTTTTACTGTTTTTGTCACTTATTTTACATTTTCGGTTTTATTCAATAGAGTGGTAATGAAGATGGATGAGCCGACCAAGTGTATGTTTCAAAACATTCTAATGAATCACAATATAATAAAAATAATTTCATGATCAACCAAAATGAATGAGTAGAAAAAAGGAAAATGAGTGCTACTCGTCACAGTTTTAAACAATATATTTGATAAATCGGGGTTATGCCTTTATAGAGTCATAACTTTTGACTCGTGTGTCAAAAGGACTCTTATAATATATCAAACGGAAGATCGTATCTATTTCCATAATTTTGGCTGGACTCGCTATAAAAATTCATTACTTGACCCTAAACTCCATCATTTACATCAAATATGGAGGGTTTAAATTTTTTGTCACGTATTTTACATTTTCGGTTTTATTCAATAGAGTTGTAAGGAAGATGGATGAGTCGACCAAGTGTATGTTTCAAAATATTCTAATAAATTTCAATATAATTAAAATAATTTCATGATCCAACATAATGAATGAGACGAAAAAAGGAATAGGAGTGCTACTGGTGACATTTTAAAAAAATATATTTGATAAATGGGTGTTGTAGTTTTAAATCGTCATAACTTTTTATTCGTGTGTCGAAATGACTATTATAATATATCAAACGAAAGATAGTATCGATTTCCATAGTCTTGGCTGGACCGGCTATAGAAATTCATTACTTGAACTTAAACTCCATTATTTACATTACAAATCGATGTTTTACTGTTTTTGTCACTTATTTTACATTTTCGGTTTTATTCAATAGAGTGGTAATGAAGATGGATGAGCCGACCAAGTGTATGTTTCAAAACATTCTAATGAATCACAATATAATAAAAATAATTTCATGATCAACCAAAATGAATGAGTAGAAAAAAGGAAAATGAGTGCTACTCGTCACAGTTTTAAACAATATATTTGATAAATCGGGGTTATACCTTTATAGAGTCATAACTTTTGTCTCGGGTGTCAAAAGAACTATTATAATATATCAAAAAAAAGTTCGTATCTATTTCCATAATTTTGGCAGGACTGGCTACAAAAATTCATTACTTGAACCTAAACTCCATCATTTACATCACATATGGAGGGTTTAAATTTTTTGTCACTTATTTTACATTTTCTGTTTTATTCAATAGAGTTGTAATAAAGATGGATGAGTCAACCAAGTGTATGTTTCAAAATATTCTGATAAATTTCAATATAATAAAAATAATTTCATGATCCAACATAATGAATGAGAGGAAAAAAGGAATAGGAGTGCTACTGGTGACATTTTAAAAAAATATATTTGATAAATGGGGGTTGTAGTTTTAAATCGTCATAACTTTTGATTCGTGTGTCAAAATGACTATTATAATATATCAAACGAAAGATTGTATCGATTTCCATAGTCTTGGCTGGACCGGCTATAGAAATTCATTACTTGAACTTAAACTCCATTATTTACATTACAAATCGGGGTTTTACTGTTTTTGTCACTTATTTTACATTTTCGGTTTTATTCAATAGAGTGGTAATGAAGATGGATGAGCCGACCAAGTGTATGTTTCAATACATTCTAATGAATCACAATATAATAAAAATAATTTCATGATCAACCAAAATGAATGAGAAGAAAATAGGAAAAGGAGTGCTACTCGTCATAGTTTTAAACAATATATTTGATAAATCGGGGTTATGCCTTTATAGAGTCATAACTTTTGACTCGTGTGTCAAAAGGACTCTTATAATATATCAAACGGAAGATCGTATCTATTTCCATAATTTTGGCTGGACTCGCTATAAAAATTCATTACTTGACCCTAAACTCCATCATTTACATCAAATATGGAGGGTTTAAATTTTTTGTCACTTATTTTACATTTTCGGTTTTATTCAATAGAGTTGTAAGGAAGATGGATGAGTCGACCAAGTGTATGTTTCAAAATATTCTAATAAATTTCAATATAATAAAAATAATTTCATGATCCAACATAATGAATGAGACGAAAAAAGGAATAGGAGTGCTACTGGTGACATTTTAAAAAAATATATTTGATAAAAGGGTGTTGTAGTTTTAAATCGTCATAACTTTTTATTCGTGTGTCGAAATGACTATTATAATATATCAAACGAAAGATAGTATCGATTTCCATAGTCTTGGCTGGACCGGCTATAGAAATTCATTACTTGAACTTAAACTCCATTATTTACATTACAAATCGAGGTTTTACTGTCTTTGTCACTTATTTTACATTTTCGGTTTTATTCAATAGAGTGGTAATGAAGATGGATGAGCCGACCAAGTGTATGTTTCAAAACATTCTAATGAATCACAATATAATAAAAATAATTTCATGATCAACCAAAATGAATGAGTAGAAAATAGGAAAATGAGTGCTACTCGTCACAGTTTTAAACAATATATTTGATAAATCGGGGTTATGCCTTTATAGAGTCATAACTTTTGACTTGTGTGTCAAAAGGACTATTATAATATATCAAATGGAAGTTCGTATCTGTTTCCATAATTTTGGCAGGACTGGCTACAAAAATTCATTACTTGAACCTAAACTCCATCATTTACATCACATAAGGAGGGTTTAAATGTTTTGTCACTTATTTTACATTTTCGGTTTTATTCAATAGAGTTGTAATGAAGATAGATGAGTCGACCAAGTGTGTGTTTCAAGTTTTCTAATAAATTTCAATATAATAAAAATAATTTCAGGATCCAACATAATGAATGAGAGGAAAAAAGGAATAGGAGTGCTACTGGTGACATTTTTAAAAAATATATTTGATAAATGGGGTTGTAGTTTTAAATCGTCATAACTTTTGATTCGTGTGTCGAAATGACTATTATAATATATCAAACGAAAGATCGTATCGATTTCCATAGTCTTGGTTGGACCGGCTATATAAATTGATTACTTGAACTTAAACTCCATCATTTACATTACAAATCGAGGTTTTACTGTTTTTGTCACTTATTTTACATTTAGGTATTATTCAATAGAGTGGTAATGAAGAGGGATGAGCCGACCAAGTGTATGTTTCAATACATTCTAATGAATCACAATATAATAAAAATAATTTCATGATCAACCAAAATGAATGAGAAGAAAATAGGAAAAGGAGTGCTACTCGTCACAGTTTTAAACAATATATTTGATAAATCGGGGTTATGCCTTTATAGAGTCATAACTTTTGACTCGTGTGTCAAAAGGACTATTATAATATATTAAACCGAAGCTCGTATCTATTTCCATAATTTTGGCTGGACTGGCTATAAAAATTCTATACTTGAACCTAAACTCCATCATTTACATCACATATGGAGGGTTTAAATTTTTTGTCACTTATTTTACATTTTCGGTTTTATTCAATAGATTTGTAATGAAGATAGATGAGTCGACCAAGTGTGTGTTTCAAGATATTCTAATAAATTTCAATATAAAAAAAATAATTTCATGATCAAACATAATGAATGAGAGGAAAAAAGGAATAGGAGTGCTACTGGTGACATTTTAAAAAAATATATTTGATAAATGGGTGTTGTAGTTTTAAATCGTCATAACTTTTGATTTCGTGTCGAAATGACTATTATAATATATCAAACGAAAGATCGTATCGATTTCCATAGTCTTGGCTGGACAGGCTATATAAATTCATTACTTGAACTTAAACTCCATCATTTACATTACAAATCGAGGTTTTACTGTTTTTGTCACTTATTTTACATTTAGGTATTATTCAATAGAGTGGTAATGAAGAGGGATGAGCCGACCAAGTGTATGTTTCAAAACATTCTAAGGAATCACAATATAATAAAAATAATTTCATGATCAACCAAAATGAATGAGTAGAAAAAAGGAAAATGAGTGCTACTCGTCACAGTTTTAAACAATATATTTGATAAATTGGTTTATGCCTTTATAGAGTCATAACTTTTGACTCGTGTGTCAAAAGGACTATTATAATATATTAAACCGAAGCTCGTATCTATTTCCATAATTTTGGCTAGACTGGCTATAAAAATTCTATACTTGAACCTAAACTCCATCATTTACATCACATATGGAGGGTTTAAATTTTTTGTCACTTATTTTACATTTTCTGTTTTATTCAATAGAGTTGTAATGAAGATAGATGAGTCGACCAAGTGTGTGTTTCAAGATATTCTAATTAATTTCAATATAATAAAAATAATTTCATGATCAAACATAATGAATGAGAGGAAAAAAGGAATAGGAGTGCTACTGGTGACATTTAAAAAAAATATATTTGATAAATGGGTGTTGTAGTTTTAAATCGTCATAACTTTTGATTCGTGTGTCGAAATGACTATTATAATATATCAAACGAAAGATCGTATCGATTTCCATAGTCTTGGCTGGACCGGCTATATAAATTCATTACTTGAACTTAAACTCCATCATTTACATTACAAATCGAGGTTTTACTGTTTTTGTCACTTCTTTTACATTTAGGTATTATTCAATAGAGTGGTAATGAAGAGGGATGAGCCGACCAAGTGTATGTTTCAATACATTCTAATGAATCACAATATAATAAAAATAATTTCATGATCAACCAAAATGAATGAGTAGAAAAAAGGAAAATCAGTGCTACTCGTCACAGTTTTAAACAATATATTTGATAAATTGGGTTATGCCTTTATAGAGTCATAACTTTTGACTCGGGTGTCAAAAGGACTATTATAATATATCAAATGGTAGCTCGTATCTATTTCCATAATTTTGGCTGGACTGGCTACAAAAATTCTATACTTGAACCTAAACTCCATCATTTACATCACATATGGAGGGTTTAAATTTTTTGTCACTTATTTTACATTTTCGGTTTTATTCAATAGAGTTGTAATGAAGATAGATGAGTCGACCAAGTGTGTGTTTCAAGATATTCTAATAAATTTCAATATAATAAAAATAATTTCATGATCAAACATAAGGAATGAGAGGAAAAAAGGAATAGGAGTGCTACTGGTGACATTTTTAAAAAATATATTTGATAAATGGGTGTTGTAGTTTTAAATCGTCATAACTTTTGATTCGTGTGTCAAAATTACTATTATAATATATCAAACGAAAGATCATATCGATTTCCATAGTCTTGGCTGGACCGGCTATATAAATTCATTACTTGAACTTAAACTCCATCATTTACATTACAAATCGAGGTTTTACTGTTTTTGTCACTTATTTTACATTTAGGTATTATTCAATAGAGTGGTAATGAAGAGGGATGAGCCGACCAAGTGTATGTTTCAATACATTCTAATGAATCACAATATAATAAAAATAATTTCATGATCAACCAAAATGAATGAGAAGAAAATAGGAAAAGCAATGCTACTCGTCACAGTTTTAAACAATATATTTGATAAATCGGGGTTATGCCTTTATAGAGTCATAACTTTTGACTCGGGTGTCAAAAGGACTATTATAATATATCAAACCGAAGCTCGTATCTATTTCCATAATTTTGGCTGGGCTGGCTATAAAAATTCTATACTTGAACCTAAACTCCATCATTTACATCACATATGGAGGGTTTAAATTTTTTGTCACTTATTTTACATTTTCGGTTTTATTCAATAGAGTTGTAATGAAGATAGATGAGTCGACCAAGTGTGTGTTTCAAGATATTCTAATAAATTTCAATATAATAAAAATAATTTCATGATCAAACATAATGAATGAGAGGAAAAAAGGAATAGGAGTGCTACTGGTGACATTTTAAAAAAATATATTTGATAAATAGGTGTTGTAGTTTTAAATCGTCATAACTTTTGGTTCGTGTGTCGAAATGACTATTATAATATATCAAACGAAAGATCGTATCGATTTCCATAGTCTTGGCTGGCTCGGCTATATAAATTCATTACTTGAACTTAAACTCCATCATTTACATTACAAATCGAGGTTTTACTATTTTTGTCACTTATTTTACATTTAGGTATTATTCAATAGAGTGGTAATGAAGAGGGATGAGCCGACCAAGTGTATGTTTCAAAACATTCTAAGGAATCACAATATAATAAAAATAATTTCATGATCAACCAAAATGAATGAGTAGAAAAAAGGAAAATGAGTGCTACTCGTCACAGTTTTAAACAATATATTTGATAAATTGGGTTATGCCTTTATAGAGTCATAACTTTTGACTCGTGTGTCAAAAGGACTATTATAATATATTAAACCGAAGCTCGTATCTATTTCCATAATTTTGGCTGGACTGGTTATAAAAATTCTATACTTGAACCTAAACTCCATCATTTACATCACATATGGAGGGTTTAAATTTTTTGTCACTTATTTTACATTTTCGGTTTTATTCAATAGAGTTGTAATGAAGATAGATGAGTCGACCAAGTGTGTGTTTCAAGATATTCTAATAAATTTCAATATAATAAAAATAATTTCATGATCAAACATAATGAATGAGAGGAAAAAAGGAATAGGAGTGCTACTGGTGACATTTTAAAAAAATATATTTGATAAATAGGTGTTGTAGTTTTAAATCGTCATAACTTTTGGTTCGTGTGTCGAAATGACTATTATAATATATCAAACGAAAGATCGTATCGATTTCCATAGTCTTGGCTGGCTCGGCTATATAAATTCATTACTTGAACTTAAACTCCATCATTTACATTACAAATCGAGGTTTTACTGTTTTTGTCACTTATTTTACATTTAGGTATTATTCAATAGAGTGGTAATGAAGAGGGATGAGCCGACCAAGTGTATGTTTCAAAACATTCTAAGGAATCACAATATAATAAAAATAATTTCATGATCAACCAAAATGAATGAGTAGAAAAAAGGAAAATGAGTGCTACTCGTCACAGTTTTAAACAATATATTTGATAAATTGGGTTATGCCTTTATAGAGTCATAACTTTTGACTCGTGTGTCAAAAGGACTATTATAATATATTAAACCGAAGCTCGTATCTATTTCCATAATTTTGGCTGGACTGGTTATAAAAATTCTATACTTGAACCTAAACTCCATCATTTACATCACATATGGAGGGTTTAAATTTTTTGTCACTTATTTTACATTTTCGGTTTTATTCAATAGAGTTGTAATGAAGATAGATGAGTCGCAAAAGTGTGTGTTTCAAGATATTCTAATAAATTTCAATATAATAAAAATAATTTCATGATCAAACATAATGAATGAGAGGAAAAAAGGAATAGGAGTGCTACTGGTGACATTTTTAAAAAATATATTTGATAAATGGGTATTGTAGTTTTAAATCGTCATAACTTTTGATTCGTGTGTCGAAATGACTATTATAATATATCAAACGAAAGATCGTATCGATTTCCATAGTCTTGGCTGGACCGGCTATATAAATTCATTACTTGAACTTAAACTCCATCATTTACATTACAAATCGAGGTTTTACTGTTTTTGTCACTTATTTTACATTTTCGGTATTATTCAATAGAGTGGTAATGAAGATGGATGACCGACCAAGTGTATGTTTCAATACATTCTAATGAATCACAATATAATAAAAATAATTTCATGATCAACCAAAATGAATGAGAAGAAAATAGGAAAAGGAGTGCTACTCGTCACAGTTTTAAACAATATATTTGATAAATCGGGGTTATGCCTTTATAGAGTCATAACTTTTGACTCGGGTGTCAAAAGGACTATTATAATATATCAAACCGAAGCTCGTATCTATTTCCATAATTTTGGCTGGACTGGCTATAAAAATTCTATACTTGAACCTAAACTCCATCATTTACATCACATATGGAGGGTTTAAATTTTTTGTCACTTATTTTACATTTTCGGTTTTATTTAATAGAGTTGTAATGAAGATAGATGAGTCGACCAAGTGTGTGTTTCAAGATATTCTAATAAATTTCAATATAATAAAAATAATTTCATGATCAAACATAATGAATGAGAGGAAAAAAGGAATAGGAGTGCTACTGGTGACATTTTTAAAAAATATATTTGATAAATGGGTGTTGTAGTTTTAAATCGTCATAACTTTTGATTCGTGTGTCGAAATGACTATTATAATATATCAAACGAAAGATAGTATCGATTTCCATAGTCTTGGCTGGACCGGCTATAGAAATTCATTACTTGAACTTAAACTCCATCATTTACATTACAAATCGAGGTTTTACTGTTTTTGTCACTTATTTTACATTTTCGGTTTTATTCAATAGAGTGGTAATGAAGATGGATGGGCCGACCAAGTGTATGTTTCAAAACATTCTAATGAATCACAATATAATAAAAATAATTTCATGATCAACCAAAATGAATGAGTAGAAAAAAGGAAAATGAGTGCTACTCGTCACAGTTTTAAACAATATATTTGATAAATTGGGTTATGCCTTTATAGAGTCATAACTTTTGACTCGGGTGTCAAAAGAACTATTATAATATATCAAATGGAAGCTCGTATCTATTTCCATAATTTTGGCTGGACTGGCTACAAAAATTGATTACTTGAACCTAAACTCCATCATTTACATCACATATGGAGGAGGGTTTAAATTTTTTGTCACTTATTTTACATTTTCGGTTTTATTCAATAGAGTTGTAATGAAGATGGATGAGTCAACCAAGTGTATGTTTCAAAATATTCTAATAAATTTCAATATAATAAAAATAATTTCATGATCCAACATAATGAATGAGAGGGAAAAAGGAATAGGAGTGCTACTGGTGACATTTTTAAAAAATATATTTGATAAATGGGGGTTGTAGTTTTAAATCGTCATAACTTTTGATTCGTGTGTCAAAATGACTATTATAATATATCAAACGGAAGATCGTATCGATTTCCATAGTCTTGGCTGGATCGGCTATAGAAATTCATTACTTGAACTTAAACTCCATCATTTACCTTACAAATCGAGGTTTTGCTGTTTTTGTCACTTATTTTACATTTTCGGTTTTATTCAATAGAGTGGTAATGAAGATGGATGGGCCGACCAAGTGTATGTTTCAAAACATTCTAATGAATCACAATATAATAAAAATAATTTCATGATCAACCAAAATGAATGAGTAGAAAAAAGGAAAATGAGTGCTACTCGTCACAATTTTAAACAATATATTTGATAAATTGGGTTATGCCTTTATAGAGTCATAACTTTTGACTCGGGTGTCAAAAGGACTATTATAACATATCAAATGGAAGCTCGTATCTATTTCCATAACTTTGGCTGGACTGGCTACAAAAATTCATTACTTGAACCTAAACTCCATCATTTACATCACATATGGAGGAGGGTTTAAATTTTTTGTCACTTATTTTACATTTTCGGTTTTATTCAATAGAGTTGTAATGAAGATGGATGAGTCCACCAAGTGTATGTTTCAAAATATTCTAATAAATTTCAATATAATATAAATAATTTCATGATCCAACATAATGAATGAGAGGGAAAAAGGAATAGGAGTGCTACTGGTGACATTTTTAAAAAATATATTTGATAAATGGGGGTTGTAGTTTTAAATCGTCATAACTTTTGATTCGTGTGTCAAAATGACTATTATAATATATCAAACGGAAGATCGTATCGATTTCCATAGTCTTGGCTGGACCGGCTATAGAAATTCATTACTTGAACTTAAACTCCATCATTTACCTTACAAATCGAAGTTTTACTGTTTTTGTAACTTATTTTACATTTTCGGTTTTATTCAATAGAGTGGTAATGAAGATGGATGGGCCGACCAAGTGTATGTTTCAAAACATTCTAATGAATCACAATATAATAAAAATAATTTCATGATCAACCAAAATGAATGAGTAGAAAAAAGGAAAATGAGTGCTACTCGTCACAATTTTAAACAATATATTTGATAAATTGGGTTATGCCTTTATAGAGTCATAACTTTTGACTCGGGTGTCAAAAGGACTATTATAACATATCAAATGGAAGCTCGTATCTATTTCCATAACTTTGGCTGGACTGGCTACAAAAATTCATTACTTGAACCTAAACTCCATCATTTACATCACATATGGAGGAGGGTTTAAATTTTTTGTCACTTATTTTACATTTTCGGTTTTATTCAATAGAGTTGTAATGAAGATGGATGAGTCCACCAAGTGTATGTTTCAAAATATTCTAATAAATTTCAATATAATATAAATAATTTCATGATCCAACATAATGAATGAGAGGGAAAAAGGAATATGAGTGCTACTAGTGACATTTTTAAAAAATATATTTGATAAATGGGGGTTGTAGTTTTAAATAGTCATAACTTTTGATTCGTGTGTCAAAATGACTATTATAATATATCAAACGAAAGATCGTATCGATTTCCATAGTCTTGGCTGGACCGGCTATAGAAATTCATTACTTGAACTTAAACTCCATCATTTACATTACAAATCGAGGTTTTACTGTTTTTGTCACTTATTTTACATTTTCGGTATTATTCAATAGAGTGGTAATGAAGATGCATGAGCCGACCAAGTGTATGTTTCAATACATTCTAATGAATCACAATATAATAAAAATAATTTCATGATCAACCAAAATGAATGAGTAGAAAAAAGGAAAATGAGTGCTACTCGTCACAATTTTAAACACTATATTTGAAAAATTGGGTTATGCCTTTATAGAGTCATAACTTTTGACTCGGGTGTCAAAAGGACTATTATAACATATCAAATGGAAGCTCGTATCTATTTCCATAACTTTGGCTGGACTGGCTACAAAAATTCATTACTTGAACCTAAACTCCATCATTTACATCACATATGGAGGAGGGTTTAAATTTTTCGTCACTTATTTTACATTTTCGGTTTTATTCAATAGAGTTGTAATGAAGATGGATGAGTCCACCAAGTGTATGTTTCAAGATATTCTAATAAATTTCAATATAATAAAAATAATTTCATGATCCAACATAATGAATGAGAGGAAAAAAGGAATAGGAGTGCTACTGGTGACATTTTTAAAAAATATATTTGATAAATGGGGGTTGTAGTTTTAAATAGTCATAACTTTTGATTCGTGTGTCAAAATGACTATTATAATATATCAAACGAAAGATCGTATCGATTTCCATAGTCTTGGCTGGACCGGCTATAGAAATTCATTACTTGAACTTAAACTCCATCATTTACATTACAAATCGAGGTTTTACTGTTTTTGTCACTTATTTTACATTTTCGGTTTTATTCAATAGAGTGGTAATGAAGATGGATGAGCCGACCAAGTGTATGTTTCAATATATTCTAATGAATCACAATATAATAAAAATAATTTCATGATCAACCAAAATGAATGAGAAGAAAATAGCAAAAGGAGTGCTACTCGTCACAGTTTTATATTTGATAAATCGGGGTTATGCCTTTATAGAGTCATAACTTTTGACTCGGGTGTCAAAAGAACTATTATAATATATCAAATGGAAGCTCGTATCTATTTCCATAATTTTGGCTGGACTGGCTACAAAAATTGATTACTTGAACCTAAACTCCATCATTTACATCACATATGGAGGAGGGTTTAAATTTTTTGTCACTTATTTTACATTTTCGGTTTTATTCAATAGAGTTGTAATGAAGATGGATGAGTCAAACAAGTGTATGTTTCAAAATATTCTAATAAATTTCAATATAATAAAAATAATTTCATGATCCAACATAATGAATGAGAGGGAAAAAGGAAGAGGAGTGCTACTGGTGACATTTTTAAAAAATATATTTGATAAATGGGGGTTGTAGTTTTAAATCGTCATAACTTTTGATTCGTGTGTCAAAATGACTATTATAATATATCAAACGAAAGATCGTATCGATTTCCATAGTCTTGGCTGGACCGGCTATAGAAATTCATTACTTGAACTTAAACTCCATCATTTACATTACAAATCGAGGTTTTACTGTTTTTGTCACTTATTTTACATTTTCGGTATTATTCAATAGAGTGGTAATGAAGATGCATGAGCCGACCAAGTGTATGTTTCAATACATTCTAATGAATCACAATATAATAAAAATAATTTCATGATCAACCAAAATGAATGAGAAGAAAATAGGAAAAGGAGTGCTACTCGTCACAGTTTTAAACAATATATTTGATAAATCGGGGTTATGCCTTTATAGAGTCATAACTTTTGACTCGGGTGTCAAAAGGACTATTATAATATATCAAACCGAAGCTCGTATCTATTTCCATAATTTTGGCTGGACATGCTATAAAAATTCTATACTTGAACCTAAACTCCATCATTTACAACACATATGGAGGGTTTAAATTTTTTGTCACTTATTTTACATTTTCGGTTTTATTTAATAGAGTTGTAATGAAGATAGATGAGTCGACCAAGTGTGTGTTTCAAGATATTCTAATAAATTTCAATATAATAAAAATAATTTCATGATCAAACATAATGAATGAGAGGAAAAAAGGAATAGGAGTGCTACTAGTGACATTTTTAAAAAATATATTGGATAAATGGGTGTTGTAGTTTTAAATCGTCATAACTTTTGATTCGTGTGTCGAAATGACTATTATAATATATCAAACGAAAGATAGTATCGGTTTCCATAGTCTTGGCTGGACCGGCTATAGAAATTCATTACTTGAACTTAAACTCCATTATTTACATTACAAATCGAGGTTTTACTGTTTTTGTCACTTATTTTACATTTTCGGTTTTATTCAATAGAGTGGTAATGAAGATGGATGGGCCGACCAAGTGTATGTTTCAAAACATTCTAATGAATCACAATATAATAAAAATAATTTCATGATCAACAAAAATGAATGAGTAGAAAAAAGGAAAATGAGTGCTACTCGTCACAGTTTTAAAAAATATATTTGATAAATTGGGTTATGCCTTTATAGAGTCATAACTTTTGACTCGGGTGTCAAAAGGACTATTATAATATATCAAATGGAAGCTCGTATCTATTTCCATAATTTTGGCTTGACTGGCTACAAAAATTCATTACTTGAACCTAAACTCCATCATTTACATCACATATGGAGGAGGGTTTAAATTTTTTGTCACTTATTTTACATTTTCGGATTTATTCAATAGAGTTGTAATGAAGATGGATGAGTCAACCAAGTGTATGTTTCAAAATATTCTAATAAATTTCAATATAATAAAAATAATTTCATGATCCAACATAATGAATGAGAGGAAAAAAGGAATAGGAGTGCTACTGGTGACATTTTTAAAAAATATATTTGATAAATGGGTGTTGTAGTTTTAAATCGTCATAACTTTTGATTCGTGTGTCGAAATGACTATTATAATATATCAAACGGAAGATCGTATCGATTTCCATAGTCTTGGCTGGACCGGCTATAGAAATTCATTACTTGAACTTAAACTCCATCATTTACCTTACAAATCGAGGTTTTACTGTTTTTGTCACTTATTTTACATTTTCGGTTTTATTCAATAGAGTGGTAATGAAGATGGATGGGCCGACCAAGTGTATGTTTCAAAACATTCTAATGAATCACAATATAATAAAAATAATTTCATGATCAACCAAAATGAATGAGTAGAAAAAAGGAAAATGAGTGCTACTCGTCACAGTTTTAAACAATATATTTGATAAATTGGGTTATGCCTTTATAGAGTCATAACTTTTGACTCGGGTGTCAAAAGAACTATTATAATATATCAAATGGAAGCTCGTATCTATTTCCATAATTTTGGCTGGACTAGCTACAAAAATTGATTACTTGAACCTAAACTCCATCATTTACATCACATACCTGGGTTTAAATTTTTTGTCACTTATTTTACATTTTCGGTTTTATTCAATAGAGTTGTAATGAAGATGGATGAGTCAACCAAGTGTATGTTTCAAAATATTCTAATAAATTTCAATATAATAAAAATAATTTCATGATCCAACATAATGAATGAGAGGGAAAAAGGAATAGGAGTGCTACTGGTGACATTTTTAAAAAATATATTTGATAAATGGGGGTTGTAGTTTTAAATCGTCATAACTTTTGATTCGTGTGTCAAAATGACTATTATAATATATCAAACGGAAGATCGTATCGATTTCCATAGTCTTGGCTGGACCGGCTATAGAAATTCATTACTTGAACTTAAACTCCATCATTTACCTTACAAATCGAAGTTTTACTGTTTTTGTCACTTATTTTACATTTTCGGTTTTATTCAATAGAGTGGTAATGAAGATGGATGGGCCGACCAAGTGTATGTTTCAAAACATTCTAATGAATCACAATATAATAAAAATAATTTCATGATAAACCAAAATGAATGAGTAGAAAAAAGGAAAATGAGTGCTACTCGTCACAATTTTAAACAATATATTTGATAAATTGGGTTATGCCTTTATAGAGTCATAACTTTTGACTCGGGTGTCAAAAGGACTATTATAACATATCAAATGGAAGCTCGTATCTATTTCCATAACTTTGGCTGGACTGGCTACAAAAATTCATTACTTGAACCTAAACTCCATCATTTACATCACATATGGAGGAGGGTTTAAATTTTTTGTCACTTATTTTACATTTTCGGTTTTATTCAATAGAGTTGTAATGAAGATGGATGAGTCCACCAAGTGTATGTTTCAAAATATTCTAATAAATTTCAATATAATATAAATAATTTCATGATCCAACATAATGAATGAGAGGGAAAAAGGAATATGAGTGCTACTAGTGACATTTTTAAAAAATATATTTGATAAATGGGGGTTGTAGTTTTAAATAGTCATAACTTTTGATTCGTGTGTCAAAATGACTATTATAATATATCAAACGAAAGATCGTATCGATTTCCATAGTCTTGGCTGGACCGGCTATAGAAATTCATTACTTGAACTTAAACTCCATCATTTACATTACAAATCGAGGTTTTACTGTTTTTGTCACTTATTTTACATTTTCGGTATTATTCAATAGAGTGGTAATGAAGATGCATGAGCCGACCAAGTGTATGTTTCAATACATTCTAATGAATCACAATATAATAAAAATAATTTCATGATCAACCAAAATGAATGAGAAGAAAATAGGAAAAGGAGTGCTACTCGTCACAGTTTTAAACAATATATTTGATAAATCGGGGTTGTGCCTTTATAGAGTCATAACTTTTGACTCGGGTGTCAAAAGGACTATTATAATATATCAAACCGAAGCTCGTATCTATTTCCATAATTTTGGCTGGACTGGCTATAAAAATTCCATACTTGAACCTAAACTCCATCATTTACATCACATATGGAGGGTTTAAATTTTTTGTCACTTATTTTACATTTTCGGTTTTATTCAATAGAGTTGTAATGAAGATAGATGAGTCGACCAAGTGTGTGTTTCAAGATATTCTAATAAATTTCAATATAATAAAAATAATTTCATGATCAAACATAATGAATGAGAGGAAAAAAGGAATAGGAGTGCTACTGGTTACATTTTTAAAAAATATATTTGATAAATGGGTGTTGTAGTTTTAAATCGTCATAACTTTTGATTCGTGTGTCAAAATGACTATTATAATATATCAAACGAAAGATCGTATCGATTTCCATAGTCTTGGCTGGACCGGCTATAGAAATTCATTACTTGAACTTAAACTCCATCATTTACATTACAAATCGAGGTTTTACTGTTTTTGTCACTTATTTTACATTTTCGGTTTTATTCAATAGAGTGGTAATGAAGATGGATGAGCCGACCAAGTGTATGTTTCAATACATTCTAATGAATCACAATATAATAAAAATAATTTCATGATCAACCAAAATGAATGAGAAGAAAATAGGAAAAGGAGTGCTACTCGTCACAGTTTTAAACAATATATTTGATAAATCGGGGTTATGCCTTTATAGAGTCATAACTTTTGACTCGGGTGTCAAAAGAACTATTATAATATATCAAATGGAAGCTCGTATCTATTTCCATAATTTTGGCTGGACTGGCTACAAAAATTGATTACTTGAACCTAAACTCCATCATTTACATCACATATGGAGGAGGGTTTAAATTTTTTGTCACTTATTTTACATTTTCGGTTTTATTCAATAGAGTTGTAATGAAGATGGATGAGTCAACCAAGTGTATGTTTCAAAATATTCTAATAAATTTCAATATAATAAAAATAATTTCATGATCCAACATAATGAATGAGAGGGAAAAAGGAAGAGGAGTGCTACTGGTGACATTTTTAAAAAATATATTTGATAAATGGGGGTTGTAGTTTTAAATCGTCATAACTTTTGATTCGTGTGTCAAAATGACTATTATAATATATCAAACGAAAGATCGTATCGATTTCCATAGTCTTGGCTGGACCGGCTATAGAAATTCATTACTTGAACTTAAACTCCATCATTTACATTACAAATCGAGGTTTTACTGTTTTTGTCACTTATTTTACATTTTCGGTATTATTCAATAGAGTGGTAATGAAGATGGATGAGCCGACCAAGTGTATGTTTCAATACATTCTAATGAATCACAATATAATAAAAATAATTTCATGATCAACCAAAATGAATGAGAAGAAAATAGGAAAAGGAGTGCTACTCGTCACAGTTTTAAACAATATATTTGATAAATCGGGGTTATGCCTTTATAGAGTCATAACTTTTGACTCGGGTGTCAAAAGGACTATTATAATATATCAAACCGAAGCTCGTATCTATTTCCATAATTTTGGCTGGACTGGCTATAAAAATTCTATACTTGAACCTAAACTCCATCATTTACATCACATATGGAGGGTTTAAATTTTTTGTCACTTATTTTACATTTTCGGTTTTATTTAATAGAGTTGTAATGAAGATAGATGAGTCGACCAAGTGTGTGTTTCAAGATATTCTAATAAATTTCAATATAATAAAAATAATTTCATGATCAAACATAATGAATGAGAGGAAAAAAGGAATAGGAGTGCTACTGGTGACATTTTTAAAAAATATATTGGATAAATGGGTGTTGTAGTTTTAAATCGTCATAACTTTTGATTCGTGTGTCCAAATGACTATTATAATATATCAAACGAAAGATAGTATCGGTTTCCATAGTCTTGGCTGGACCGGCTATAGAAATTCATTACTTGAACTTAAACTCCATTATTTACATTACAAATCGAGGTTTTACTGTTTTTGTCACTTATTTTACATTTTCGGTTTTATTCAATAGAGTGGTAATGAAGATGGATGGGCCGACCAAGTGTATGTTTCAAAACATTCTAATGAATCACAATATAATAAAAATAATTTCATGATCAACCAAAATGAATGAGTAGAAAAAAGGAAAATGAGTGCTACTCGTCACAGTTTTAAACAATATATTTGATAAATTGGGTTATGCCTTTATAGAGTCATAACTTTTGACTCGGGTGTCAAAAGGACTATTATAATATATCAAATGGAAGCTCGTATCTATTTCCATAATTTTGGCTTGACTGGCTACAAAAATTCATTACTTGAACCTAAACTCCATCATTTACATCACATATGGAGGAGGGTTTAAATTTTTTGTCACTTATTTTACATTTTCGGATTTATTCAATAGAGTTGTAATGAAGTTGGATGAGTCAACCAAGTGTATGTTTCAAAATATTCTAATAAATTTCAATATAATAAAAATAATTTCATGATCCAACATAATGAATGAGAGGAAAAAAGGAATAGGAGTGCTACTGGTGACATTTTTAAAAAATATATTTGATAAATGGGTGTTGTTGTTTTAAATCGTCATAACTTTTGATTCGTGTGTCAAAATGACTATTATAATATATCAAACGAAAGATCGTATCGATTTCCATAGTCTTGGCTGGACCGGCTATAGAAATTCATTACTTGAACTTAAACTCCATCATTTACATTACAAATCGAGGTTTTACTGTTTTTGTCACTTATTTTACATTTTCGGTATTATTCAATAGAGTGGTAATGAAGATGCATGAGCCGACCAAGTGTATGTTTCAATACATTCTAATGAATCACAATATAATAAAAATAATTTCATGATCAACCAAAATGAATGAGAAGAAAATAGGAAAAGGAGTGCTACTCGTCACAGTTTTAAACAATATATTTGATAAATCGGGGTTGTGCCTTTATAGAGTCATAACTTTTGACTCGGGTGTCAAAAGGACTATTATAATATATCAAACCGAAGCTCGTATCTATTTCCATAATTTTGGCTGGACTGGCTATAAAAATTCCATACTTGAACCTAAACTCCATCATTTACATCACATATGGAGGGTTTAAATTTTTCGTCACTTATTTTACATTTTCGGTTTTATTCAATAGAGTTGTAATGAAGATAGATGAGTCGACCAAGTGTGTGTTTCAAGATATTCTAATAAATTTCAATATAATAAAAATAATTTCATGATCAAACATAATGAATGAGAGGAAAAAAGGAATAGGAGTGCTACTGGTTACATTTTTAAAAAATATATTTGATAAATGGGTGTTGTAGTTTTAAATCGTCATAACTTTTGATTCGTGTGTCAAAATGACTATTATAATATATCAAACGAAAGATCGTATCGATTTCCATAGTCTTGGCTGGACCGGCTATAGAAATTCATTACTTGAACTTAAACTCCATCATTTACATTACAAATCGAGGTTTTACTGTTTTTGTCACTTATTTTACATTTTCGGTTTTATTCAATAGAGTGGTAATGAAGATGGATGAGCCGACCAAGTGTATGTTTCAATACATTCTAATGAATCACAATATAATAAAAATAATTTCATGATCAACCAAAATGAATGAGAAGAAAATAGGAAAAGGAGTGCTACTCGTCACAGTTTTAAACAATATATTTGATAAATCGGGGTTATGCCTTTATAGAGTCATAACTTTTGACTCGGGTGTCAAAAGAACTATTATAATATATCAAATGGAAGCTCGTATCTATTTCCATAATTTTGGCTGGACTGGCTACAAAAATTGATTACTTGAACCTAAACTCCATCATTTACATCACATATGGAGGAGGGTTTAAATTTTTTGTCACTTATTTTACATTTTCGGTTTTATTCAATAGAGTTGTAATGAAGATGGATGAGTCAACCAAGTGTATGTTTCAAAATATTCTAATAAATTTCAATATAATAAAAATAATTTCATGATCCAACATAATGAATGAGAGGGAAAAAGGAAGAGGAGTGCTACTGGTGACATTTTTAAAAAATATATTTGATAAATGGGGGTTGTAGTTTTAAATCGTCATAACTTTTGATTCGTGTGTCAAAATGACTATTATAATATATCAAACAAAAGATCGTATCGATTTCCATAGTCTTGGCTGGACCGGCTATAGAAATTCATTACTTGAACTTAAACTCCATCATTTACATTACAAATCGAGGTTTTACTGTTTTTGTCACTTATTTTACATTTTCGGTATTATTCAATAGAGTGGTAATGAAGATGGATGAGCCGACCAAGTGTATGTTTCAATACATTCTAATGAATCACAATATAATAAAAATAATTTCATGATCAACCAAAATGAATGAGAAGAAAATAGGAAAAGGAGTGCTACTCGTCACAGTTTTAAACAATATATTTGATAAATCGGGGTTATGCCTTTATAGAGTCATAACTTTTGACTCGGGTGTCAAAAGGACTATTATAATATATCAAACCGAAGCTCGTATCTATTTCCATAATTTTGGCTGGACTGGCTATAAAAATTCTATACTTGAACCTAAACTCCATCATTTACATCACATATGGAGGGTTTAAATTTTTTGTCACTTATTTTACATTTTCGGTTTTATTTAATAGAGTTGTAATGAAGATAGATGAGTCGACCAAGTGTGTGTTTCAAGATATTCTAATAAATTTCAATATAATAAAAATAATTTCATGATCAAACATAATGAATGAGAGGAAATAAGGAATAGGAGTGCTACTAGTGACATTTTTAAAAAATATATTGGATAAATGGGTGTTGTAGTTTTAAATCGTCATAACTTTTGATTCGTGTGTCGAAATGACTATTATAATATATCAAACGAAAGATAGTATCGGTTTCCATAGTCTTGGCTGGACCGGCTATAGAAATTCATTACTTGAACTTAAACTCCATTATTTACATTACAAATCGAGGTTTTACTGTTTTTGTCACTTATTTTACATTTTCGGTTTTATTCAATAGAGTGGTAATGAAGATGGATGGGCCGACCAAGTGTATGTTTCAAAACATTCTAATGAATCACAATATAATAAAAATAATTTCATGATCAACCAAAATGAATGAGTAGAAAAAAGGAAAATGAGTGCTACTCGTCACAGTTTTAAACAATATATTTGATAAATTGGGTTATGCCTTTATAGAGTCATAACTTTTGACTCGGGTGTCAAAAGGACTATTATAATATATCAAATGGAAGCTCGTATCTATTTCCATAATTTTGGCTTGACTGGCTACAAAAATTCATTACTTGAACCTAAACTCCATCATTTACATCACATATGGAGGAGGGTTTAAATTTTTTGTCACTTATTTTACATTTTCGGATTTATTCAATAGAGTTGTAATGAAGATGGATGAGTCAACCAAGTGTATGTTTCAAAATATTCTAATAAATTTCAATATAATAAAAATAATTTCATGATCCAACATAATGAATGAGAGGAAAAAAGGAATAGGAGTGCTACTGGTGACATTTTTAAAAAATATATTTGATAAATGGGTGTTGTTGTTTTAAACGTCATAACTTTTGATTCGTGTGTCGAAATGACTATTATAATATATCAAACGGAAGATCGTATCGATTTCCATAGTCTTGGCTGGACCGGCTATAGAAATTCATTACTTGAACTTAAACTCCATCATTTACCTTACAAATCGAGGTTTTACTGTTTTTGTCACTTATTTTACATTTTCGGTTTTATTCAATAGAGTGGTAATGAAGATGGATGGGCCGACCAAGTGTATGTTTCAAAACATTCTAATGAATCACAATATAATAAAAATAATTTCATGATCAACCAAAATGAATGAGTAGAAAAAAGGAAAATGAGTGCTACTCGTCACAGTTTTAAACAATATATTTGATAAATTGGGTTATGCCTTTATAGAGTCATAACTTTTGACTCGGGTGTCAAAAGGACTATTATAATATATCAAATGGAAGCTCGTATCTATTTCCATAATTTTGGCTTGACTGGCTACAAAAATTCATTACTTGAACCTAAACTCCATCATTTACATCACATATGGAGGAGGGTTTAAATTTTTTGTCACTTATTTTACATTTTCGGATTTATTCAATAGAGTTGTAATGAAGATGGATGAGTCAACCAAGTGTATGTTTCAAAATATTCTAATAAATTTCAATATAATAAAAATAATTTCATGATCCAACATAATGAATGAGAGGAAAAAAGGAATAGGAGTGCTACTGGTGACATTTTTAAAAAATATATTTGATAAATGGGTGTTGTTGTTTTAAACGTCATAACTTTTGATTCGTGTGTCGAAATGACTATTATAATATATCAAACGGAAGATCGTATCGATTTCCATAGTCTTGGCTGGACCGGCTATAGAAATTCATTACTTGAACTTAAACTCCATCATTTACCTTACAAATCGAGGTTTTACTGTTTTTGTCACTTATTTTACATTTTCGGTTTTATTCAATAGAGTGGTAATGAAGATGGATGGGCCGACCAAGTGTATGTTTCAAAACATTCTAATGAATCACAATATAATAAAAATAATTTCATGATCAACCAAAATGAATGAGTAGAAAAAAGGAAAATGAGTGCTACTCGTCACAGTTTTAAACAATATATTTGATAAATTGGGTTATGCCTTTATAGAGTCATAACTTTTGACTCGGGTGTCAAAAGGACTATTATAATATATCAAATGGAAGCTCGTATCTATTTCCATAATTTTGGCTTGACTGGCTACAAAAATTCATTACTTGAACCTAAACTCCATCATTTACATCACATATGGAGGAGGGTTTAAATTTTTTGTCACTTATTTTACATTTTCGGATTTATTCAATAGAGTTGTAATGAAGATGGATGAGTCAACCAAGTGTATGTTTCAAAATATTCTAATAAATTTCAATATAATAAAAATAATTTCATGATCCAACATAATGAATGAGAGGAAAAAAGGAATAGGAGTGCTACTGGTGACATTTTTAAAAAATATATTTGATAAATGGGTGTTGTTGTTTTAAATCGTCATAACTTTTGATTCGTGTGTCAAAATGACTATTATAATATATCAAACGAAAGATCGTATCGATTTCCATAGTCTTGGCTGGACCGGCTATAGAAATTCATTACTTGAACTTAAACTCCATCATTTACATTACAAATCGAGGTTTTACTGTTTTTGTCACTTATTTTACATTTTCGGTATTATTCAATAGAGTGGTAATGAAGATGCATGAGCCGACCAAGTGTATGTTTCAATACATTCTAATGAATCACAATATAATAAAAATAATTTCATGATCAACCAAAATGAATGAGAAGAAAATAGGAAAAGGAGTGCTACTCGTCACAGTTTTAAACAATATATTTGATAAATCGGGGTTGTGCCTTTATAGAGTCATAACTTTTGACTCGGGTGTCAAAAGGACTATTATAATATATCAAACCGAAGCTCGTATCTATTTCCATAATTTTGGCTGGACTGGCTATAAAAATTCCATACTTGAACCTAAACTCCATCATTTACATCACATATGGAGGGTTTAAATTTTTCGTCACTTATTTTACATTTTCGGTTTTATTCAATAGAGTTGTAATGAAGATAGATGAGTCGACCAAGTGTGTGTTTCAAGTTTTCTAATAAATTTCAATATAATAAAAATAATTTCAGGATCCAACATAATGAATGAGAGGAAAAAAGGAATAGGAGTGCTACTGGTGACATTTTTAAAAAATATATTTGATAAATGGGGTTGTAGTTTTAAATCGTCATAACTTTTGATTCGTGTGTCGAAATGACTATTATAATATATCAAACGAAAGATCGTATCGATTTCCATAGTCTTGGTTGGACCGGCTATATAAATTGATTACTTGAACTTAAACTCCATCATTTACATTACAAATCAAGGTTTTACTGTTTTTGTAACTTATTTTACATTTAGGTATTATTCAATAGAGTGGTAATGAAGAGGGATGAGCCGACCAAGTGTATGTTTCAATACATTCTAATGAATCACAATATAATAAAAATAATTTCATGATCAACCAAAATGAATGAGAAGAAAATAGGAAAAGGAGTGCTACTCGTCACAGTTTTAAACAATATATTTGATAAATTGGGGTTATGCCTTTATAGAGTCATAACTTTTGACTCGTGTGTCAAAAGGACTATTATAATATATTAAACGGAAGCTCGTATCTATTTCCATAATTTTGGCTGGACTGGCTATAAAAATTCTATACTTGAACCTAAACTCCATCATTTACATCACATATGGAGGGTTTAAATTTTTTGTAACTTATTTTACATTTTCGGTTTTATTCAATAGATTTGTAATGAAGATAGATGAGTCGACCAAGTGTGTGTTTCAAGATATTCTAATAAATTTCAATATAATAAAAATAATTTCATGATCAAACATAATGAATGAGAGGAAAAAAGGAATAGGAGTGCTACTGGTGACATTTTAAAAAAATATATTTGATAAATGGGTGTTGTAGTTTTAAATCGTCATAACTTTTGATTTCGTGTCGAAATGACTATTATAATATATCAAACGAAAGATCGTATCGATTTCCATAGTCTTGGCTGGACAGGCTATATAAATTCATTACTTGAACTTAAACTCCATCATTTACATTACAAATCGAGGTTTTACTGTTTTTGTCACTTATTTTACATTTAGGTATTATTCAATAGAGTGGTAATGAAGAGGGATGAGCCGACCAAGTGTATGTTTCAAAACATTCTAAGGAATCACAATATAATAAAAATAATTTCATGATCAACCAAAATGAATGAATAGAAAAAAGGAAAATGAGTGCTACTCGTCACAGTTTTAAACAATATATTTGATAAATTGGTTTATGCCTTTATAGAGTCATAACTTTTGACTCGTGTGTCAAAAGGACTATTATAATATATTAAACCGAAGCTCGTATCTATTTCCATAATTTTGGCTAGACTGGCTATAAAAATTCTATACTTGAACCTAAACTCCATCATTTACATCACATATGGAGGGTTTAAATTTTTTGTCACTTATTTTACATTTTCTATTTTATTCAATAGAGTTGTAATGAAGATAGATGAGTCGACCAAGTGTGTGTTTCAAGATATTCTAATTAATTTCAATATAATAAAAATAATTTCATGATCAAACATAATGAATGAGAGGAAAAAAGGAATAGGAGTGCTACTGGTGACATTTAAAAAAAATATATTTGATAAATGGGTGTTGTAGTTTTAAATCGTCATAACTTTTGATTCGTGTGTCGAAATGACTATTATAATATATCAAACGAAAGATCGTATCGATTTCCATAGTCTTGGCTGGACCGGCTATATAAATTCATTACTTGAACTTAAACTCCATCATTTACATTACTAATCGAGGTTTTACTGTTTTTGTCACTTCTTTTACATTTAGGTATTATTCAATAGAGTGGTAATGAAGAGGGATGAGCCGACCAAGTGTATGTTTCAAAACATTCTAAGGAATAACAATATAATAAAAATAATTTCATGATCAACCAAAATGAATGAGTAGAAAAAAGGAAAATGAGTGCTACTCGTCACAGTTTTAAACAATATATTTGATAAATTGGGTTATGCCTTTATAGAGTCATAACTTTTGACTCGGGTGTCAAAAGGACTATTATAATATATCAAATGGAAGCTCGTATCTATTTCCATAATTTTGGCTGGACTGGCTACAAAAATTCTATACTTGAACCTAAACTCCATCATTTACATCACATATGGAGGGTTTAAATTTTTTGTCACTTATTTTACATTTTCGGTTTTATTCAATAGAGTTGTAATGAAGATAGATGAGTCGACCAAGTGTGTGTTTCAAGATATTCTAATAAATTTCAATATAATAAAAATAATTTCATGATCAAACATAAGGAATGAGAGGAAAAAAGGAATAGGAGTGCTACTGGTGACATTTTTAAAAAATATATTTGATAAATGGGTGTTGTAGTTTTAAATCGTCATAACTTTTGATTCGTGTGTCAAAATGACTATTATAATATATCAAACGAAAGATCGTATCGATTTCCATAGTCTTGGCTGGACCGGCTATATAAATTCATTACTTGAACTTAAACTCCATCATTTACATTACAAATCGAGGTTTTACTTTTTTGTCACTTATTTTACATTTAGGTATTATTCAATAGAGTGGTAATGAAGAGGGATGAGCCGACCAAGTGTATGTTTCAATACATTCTAATGAATCACAATATAATAAAAATAATTTCATGATCAACCAAAATGAATGAGAAGAAAATAGGAAAAGCAATGCTACTCGTCACAGTTTTAAACAATATATTTGATAAATCGGGGTTATGCCTTTATAGAGTCATAACTTTTGACTCGTGTGTCAAAAGGACTATTATAATATATTAAACCGAAGCTCGTATCTATTTCCATAATTTTGGCTGGGCTGGCTATAAAAATTCTATACTTGAACCTAAACTCCATCATTTACATCACATATGGAGGGTTTAAATTTTTTGTCACTTATTTTACATTTTCGGTTTTATTCAATAGAGTTGTAATGAAGATAGATGAGTCGACCAAGTGTGTGTTTCAAGATATTCTAATAAATTTCAATATAATAAAAATAATTTCATGATCAAACATAATGAATGAGAGGAAAAAAGGAATAGGAGTGCTACTGGTGACATTTTAAAAAAATATATTTGATAAATAGGTGTTGTAGTTTTAAATCGTCATAACTTTTGATTCGTGTGTCGAAATGACTATTATAATATATCAAACGAAAGATCGTATCGATTTCCATAGTCTTGGCTGGCCCGGCTATATAAATTCATTACTTGAACTTAAACTCCATCATTTACATTACAAATCGAGGTTTTACTGTTTTTGTCACTTATTTTACATTTAGGTATTATTCAATAGAGTGGTAATGAAGAGGGATGAGCCGACCAAGTGTATGTTTCAAAACATTCTAAGGAATCACAATATAATAAAAATAATTTCATGATCAACCAAAATGAATGAGTAGAAAAAAGGAAAATGAGTGCTACTCGTCACAGTTTTAAACAATATATTTGATAAATTGGGTTATGCCTTTATAGAGTCATAACTTTTGACTCGTGTGTCAAAAGGACTATTATAATATATTAAACCGAAGCTCGTATCTATTTCCATAATTTTGGCTGGACTGGTTATAAAAATTCTATACTTGAACCTAAACTCCATCATTTACATCACATATGGAGGGTTTAAATTTTTTGTCACTTATTTTACATTTTCGGTTTTATTCAATAGAGTTGTAATGAAGATAGATGAGTCGCAAAAGTGTGTGTTTCAAGATATTCTAATAAATTTCAATATAATAAAAATAATTTCATGATCAAACATAATGAATGAGAGGAAAAAAGGAATAGGAGTGCTACTGGTGACATTTTTAAAAAATATATTTGATAAATGGGTATTGTAGTTTTAAATCGTCATAACTTTTGATTCGTGTGTCGAAATGACTATTATAATATATCAAACGAAAGATCGTATCGATTTCCATAGTCTTGGCTGGACCGGCTATATAAATTCATTACTTGAACTTAAACTCCATCATTTACATTACAAATCGAGGTTTTACTGTTTTTGTCACTTATTTTACATTTTCGGTATTATTCAATAGAGTGGTAATGAAGATGGATGAGCCGACCAAGTGTATGTTTCAATACATTCTAATGAATCACAATATAATAAAAATAATTTCATGATCAACAAAAATGAATGAGAAGAAAATAGGAAAAGGAGTGCTACTCGTCACAGTTTTAAACAATATATTTGATAAATCGGGGTTATGCCTTTATAGAGTCATAACTTTTGACTCGGGTGTCAAAAGGACTATTATAATATATCAAACCGAAGCTCGTATCTATTTCCATAATTTTGGCTGGACTGGCTATAAAAATTCTATACTTGAACCTAAACTCCATCATTTACATCACATATGGAGGGTTTAAATTTTTTGTCACTTATTTTACATTTTCGGTTTTATTTAATAGAGTTGTAATGAAGATAGATGAGTCGACCAAGTGTGTGTTTCAAGATATTCTAATAAATTTCAATATAATAAAAATAATTTCATGATCAAACATAATGAATGAGAGGAAAAAAGGAATAGGAGTGCTACTGGTGACATTTTTAAAAAATATATTTGATAAATGGGTGTTGTAGTTTTAAATCGTCATAACTTTTGATTCGTGTGTCGAAATGACTATTATAATATATCAAACGAAAGATAGTATCGATTTCCATAGTCTTGGCTGGACCGGCTATAGAAATTCATTACTTGAACTTAAACTCCATCATTTACATTACAAATCGAGGTTTTACTGTTTTTGTCACTTATTTTACATTTTCGGTTTTATTCAATAGAGTGGTAATGAAGATGGATGGGCCGACCAAGTGTATGTTTCAAAACATTCTAATGAATCACAATATAATAAAAATAATTTCATGATCAACCAAAATGAATGAGTAGAAAAAAGGAAAATGAGTGCTACTCGTCACAGTTTTAAACAATATATTTGATAAATTGGGTTATGCCTTTATAGAGTCATAACTTTTGACTCGGGTGTCAAAAGAACTATTATAATATATCAAATGGAAGCTCGTATCTATTTCCATAATTTTGGCTGGACTGGCTACAAAAATTGATTACTTGAACCTAAACTCCATCATTTACATCACATATGGAGGAGGGTTTAAATTTTTTGTCACTTATTTTACATTTTCGGTTTTATTCAATAGAGTTGTAATGAAGATGGATGAGTCAACCAAGTGTATGTTTCAAAATATTCTAATAAATTTCAATATAATAAAAATAATTTCATGATCCAACATAATGAATGAGAGGGAAAACGGAATAGGAGTGCTACTGGTGACATTTTTAAAAAATATATTTGATAAATGGGGGTTGTAGTTTTAAATCGTCATAACTTTTGATTCGTGTGTCAAAATGACTATTATAATATATCAAACGGAAGATCGTATCGATTTCCATAGTCTTGGCTGGATCGGCTATAGAAATTCATTACTTGAACTTAAACTCCATCATTTACCTTACAAATCGAGGTTTTGCTGTTTTTGTCACTTATTTTACATTTTCGGTTTTATTCAATAGAGTGGTAATGAAGATGGATGGGCCGACCAAGTGTATGTTTCAAAACATTCTAATGAATCACAATATAATAAAAATAATTTCATGATCAACCAAAATGAATGAGTAGAAAAAAGGAAAATGAGTGCTACTCGTCACAATTTTAAACAATATATTTGATAAATTGGGTTATGCCTTTATAGAGTCATAACTTTTGACTCGGGTGTCAAAAGGACTATTATAACATATCAAATGGAAGCTCGTATCTATTTCCATAACTTTGGCTGGACTGGCTACAAAAATTCATTACTTGAACCTAAACTCCATCATTTACATCACATATGGAGGAGGGTTTAAATTTTTTGTCACTTATTTTACATTTTCGGTTTTATTCAATAGAGTTGTAATGAAGATGGATGAGTCCACCAAGTGTATGTTTCAAAATATTCTAATAAATTTCAATATAATATAAATAATTTCATGATCCAACATAATGAATGAGAGGGAAAAAGGAATATGAGTGCTACTAGTGACATTTTTAAAAAATATATTTGATAAATGGGGGTTGTAGTTTTAAATAGTCATAACTTTTGATTCGTGTGTCAAAATGACTATTATAATATATCAAACGAAAGATCGTATCGATTTCCATAGTCTTGGCTGGACCGGCTATAGAAATTCATTACTTGAACTTAAACTCCATCATTTACATTACAAATCGAGGTTTTACTGTTTTTGTAACTTATTTTACATTTTCGGTATTATTCAATAGAGTGGTAATGAAGATGCATGAGCCGACCAAGTGTATGTTTCAATACATTCTAATGAATCACAATATAATAAAAATAATTTCATGATCAACCAAAATGAATGAGAAGAAAATAGGAAAAGGAGTGCTACTCGTCACAGTTTTAAACAATATATTTGATAAATCGGGGTTATGCCTTTATAGAGTCATAAATTTTGACTCGGGTGTCAAAAGGACTATTATAATATATCATACCGAAGCTCGTATCTATTTCCATAATTTTGGCTGGACTGGCTATAAAAATTCCATACTTGAACCTAAACTCCATCATTTACATCACATATGGAGGGTTTAAATTTTTTGTCACTTATTTTACATTTTCGGTTTTATTCAATAGAGTTGTAATGAAGATGGATGAGTCAACCAAGTGTATGTTTCAAAATATTCTAATAAATTTCAATATAATAAAAATAATTTCATGATCCAACATAATGAATGAGAGGGAAAAAGGAATAGGAGTGCTACTGGTGACATTTTTAAAAAATATATTTGATAAATGGGGGTTGTAGTTTTAAATCGTCATAACTTTTGATTCGTGTGTCAAAATGACTATTATAATATATCAAACGAAAGATCGTATCGATTTCCATAGTCTTGGCTGGACCGGCTATAGAAATTCATTACTTGAACTTAAACTCCATCATTTACATTACAAATCGAGGTTTTACTGTTTTTGTCACTTATTTTACATTTTCGGTATTATTCAATAGAGTGGTAATGAAGATGGATGAGCCGACCAAGTGTATGTTTCAATACATTCTAATGAATCACAATATAATAAAAATAATTTCATGATCAACCAAAATGAATGAGAAGAAAATAGGAAAAGGAGTGCTACTCGTCACAGTTTTAAACAATATATTTGATAAATCGGGGTTATGCCTTTATAGAGTCATAACTTTTGACTCGGGTGTCAAAAGGACTATTATAATATATCAAACCGAAGCTCGTATCTATTTCCATAATTTTGGCTGGACTGGCTATAAAAATTCCATACTTGAACCTAAACTCCATCATTTACATCACATATGGAGGGTTTAAATTTTTTGTCACTTATTTTACATTTTCGGTTTTATTCAATAGAGTTGTAATGAAGATAGATGAGTCGACCAAGTGTGTGTTTCAAGATATTCTAATAAATTTCAATATAATAAAAATAATTTCATGATCAAACATAATGAATGAGAGGAAAAAAGGAATAGGAGTGCTACTGGTGACATTTTTAAAAAATATATTTGATAAATGGGTGTTGTAGTTTTAAATCGTCATAACTTTTGATTCGTGTGTCAAAATGACTATTATAATATATCAAACGAAAGATCGTATCGGTTTCCATAGTCTTGGCTGGACCGGCTATAGAAATTCATTACTTGAACTTAAACTCCATCATTTACATTACAAATCGAGGTTTTACTGTTTTTGTCACTTATTTTACATTTTCGGTTTTATTCAATAGAGTGGTAATGAAGATGGATGAGCCGACCAAGTGTATGTTTCAATACATTCTAATGAATCACAATATAATAAAAATAATTTCATGATCAACCAAAATGAATGAGAAGAAAATAGGAAAAGGAGTGCTACTCGTCACAGTTTTAAACAATATATTTGATAAATCGGGGTTATGCCTTTATAGAGTCATAACTTTTGACTCGGGTGTCAAAAGAACTATTATAATATATCAAATGGAAGCTCGTATCTATTTCCATAATTTTGGCTGGACTGGCTACAAAAATTGATTACTTGAACCTAAACTCCATCATTTACATCACATATGGAGGAGGGTTTAAATTTTTTGTCACTTATTTTACATTTTCGGTTTTATTCAATAGAGTTGTAATGAAGATGGATGAGTCAACCAAGTGTATGTTTCAAAATATTCTAATAAATTTCAATATAATAAAAATAATTTCATGATCCAACATAATGAATGAGAGGGAAAAAGGAAGAGGAGTGCTACTGGTGACATTTTTAAAAAATATATTTGATAAATGGGGGTTGTAGTTTTAAATCGTCATAACTTTTGATTCGTGTGTCAAAATGACTATTATAATATATCAAACGAAAGATCGTATCGGTTTCCATAGTCTTGGCTGGACCGGCTATAGAAATTCATTACTTGAACTTAAACTCCATCATTTACATTACAAATCGAGGTTTTACTGTTTTTGTCACTTATTTTACATTTTCGGTTTTATTCAATAGAGTGGTAATGAAGATGGATGAGCCGACCAAGTGTATGTTTCAATACATTCTAATGAATCACAATATAATAAAAATAATTTCATGATCAACCAAAATGAATGAGAAGAAAATAGGAAAAGGAGTGCTACTCGTCACAGTTTTAAACAATATATTTGATAAATCGGGGTTATGCCTTTATAGAGTCATAACTTTTGACTCGGGTGTCAAAAGAACTATTATAATATATCAAATGGAAGCTCGTATCTATTTCCATAATTTTGGCTGGACTGGCTACAAAAATTGATTACTTGAAACTAAACTCC
Source organism: Hippophae tibetana (assembly GCA_037013495.1). Lineage (NCBI taxonomy): Eukaryota > Viridiplantae > Streptophyta > Magnoliopsida > Rosales > Elaeagnaceae > Hippophae > Hippophae tibetana. The sequence goes on along the minus strand of JAZDXN010000027.1, from coordinate 2,264,729 downwards.
ATCATTTACATCACATATGGAGGAGGGTTTAAATTTTTTGTCACTTATTTTACATTTTCGGTTTTATTCAATAGAGTTGTAATGAAGATGGATGAGTCAACCAAGTGTATGTTTCAAAATATTCTAATAAATTTCAATATAATAAAAATAATTTCATGATCAAACATAAGGAATGAGAGGGAAAAAGGAATAGGAGTGCTACTGGTGACATTTTTAAAAAATATATTTGATAAATGGGGGTTGTAGTTTTAAATCGTCATAACTTTTGATTCGTGTGTCGAAATGACTATTATAATATATCAAACGAAAGATCGTATCGGTTTCCATAGTCTTGGCTGGACCGGCTATAGAAATTCATTACTTGAACTTAAACTCCATCATTTACATTACAAATCGAGGTTTTACTGTTTTTGTCACTTATTTTACATTTTCGGTATTATTCAATAGAGTGGTAATGAAGATGGATGGGCCGACCAAGTGTATGTTTCAATACATTCTAATGAATCACAATATAATAAAAATAATTTCATGATCAACCAAAATGAATGAGAAGCAAATAGGAAAAGGAGTGCTACTCGTCACAGTTTTAAACAATATATTTGATAAATCGGGGTTATGCCTTTATAGAATCATAACTTTTGACTCGGGTGTCAAAAGGACTATTATAATATATCAAACCGAAGCTCGTATCTATTTCCATAATTTTGGCTGGACTGGCACCAAAAATTCATTACTTGAACCTAAACTCCATCATTTACATCACATATGGAGGGTTTAAATTTTTTGTCACTTATTTTACATTTTCGGATTTATTCAATAGAGTTGTAATGAAGATAGATGAGTCGACCAAGTGTGTGTTTCAAGATATTCTAATAAATTTCAATATAATAAAAATAATTTCATGATCAAACATAATGAATGAGAGGAAAAAAGGAATAGGAGTGCTACTGGTGACATTTTTAAAAAATATATTTGATAAATGGGTGTTGTAGTTTTAAATCGTCATAACTTTTGATTCGTGTGTCAAAATGACTATTATAATATATCAAATGAAAGATCGTATCGATTTCCATAGTCTTGGCTGGACCGGCAATAGAAATTCATTACTTGAAATTAAACTCCATCATTTACATTACAAATCGAGGTTTTACTGTTTTTGTAACTTATTTTACATTTTCGGTATTATTCAATAGAGTGGTAATGAAGATGGATGAGCCGACCAAGTGTATGTTTCAATACATTCTAATGAATCACAATATAATAAAAATAATTTCATGATCAACCAAAATGAATGAGAAGCAAATAGGAAAAGGAGTGCTACTCGTCACAGTTTTAAACAATATATTTGATAAATCGGGGTTATGCCTTTATAGAATCATAACTTTTGACTCGGGTGTCAAAAGGACTATTATAATATATCAAACCGAAGCTCGTATCTATTTCCATAATTTTGGCTGGACTGGCTATAAAAATTCTATACTTGAACCTAAACTCCATCATTTACATCACATATGGAGGAGGGTTTAAATTTTTTGTCACTTATTTTACATTTTCGGTTTTATTCAATAGAGTTGTAATGAAGATGGATGAGTCCACCAAGTGTGTGTTTCAAGATATTCTAATAAATTTCAATATAATAAAAATAATTTCATGATCAAACATAATGAATGAGAGGAAAAAAGGAATAGGAGTGCTACTGGTGACATTTTTAAAAAATATATTTGCTAAATGGGTGTTGTAGTTTTAAATCGTCATAACTTTTGATTCGTGTGTCGAAATGACTATTATAATATATCAAACGAAAGATAGTATCGGTTTCCATAGTCTTGGCTGGACCGGCTATAGAAATTCATTACTTGAACTTAAACTCCATTATTTACATTACAAATCGAGGTTTTACTGTTTTTGTCACTTATTTTACATTTTCGGTTTTATTCAATAGAGTGGTAATGAAGATGGATGGGCCGACCAAGTGTATGTTTCAAAACATTCTAATGAATCACAATATAATAAAAATAATTTCATGATCAACCAAAATGAATGAGTAGAAAAAAGGAAAATGAGTGCTACTCGTCACAGTTTTAAACAATATATTTGATAAATTGGGTTATGCCTTTATAGAGTCATAACTTTTGACTCGGGTGTCAAAAGGACTATTATAATATATCAAATGGAAGCTCGTATCTATTTCCATAATTTTGGCTGGACTGGCTACAAAAATTCATTACTTGAACCTAAACTCCATCATTTACATCACATATGGAGGAGGGTTTAAATTTTTTGTCACTTATTTTACATTTTCGGATTTATTCAATAGAGTTGTAATGAAGATGGATGAGCCAACCAAGTGAATGTTTCAAAATATTCTAATAAATTTCAATATAATAAAAATAATTTCATGATCCAACATAATGAATGAGAGGGAAAAAGGAATAGGAGTGCTACTGGTGACATTTTTAAAAAATATATTTGATAAATGGGGGTTGTAGTTTTAAATCATCATAACTTTTGATTCGTGTGTCAAAATGACTATTATAATATATCAAACGGAAGATCGTATCGATTTCCATAGTCTTGGCTGGACCGGCTATAGAAATTCATTACTTGAACTTAAACTCCATCATTTACATTACAAATCGAGGTTTTACTGTTTTTGTCACTTATTTTACATTTTCGGTATTATTCAATAGAGTTGTAATGAAGATGGATGAGCCGACCAAGTGTATGTTTCAATACATTCTAATGAATCACAATATAATAAAAATAATTTCATGATCAACCAAAATGAATGAGAAGAAAATAGGAAAAGGAGTGCTACTCGTCACAGTTTTAAACAATATATTTGATAAATCGGGGTTATGCCTTTATAGAGTCATAACTTTTGACTCGGGTGTCAAAAGGACTATTAAAATATATCAAACCGAAGCTCGTATCTATTTCCATAATTTTGGCTGGACTGGCTATAAAACTTCTATACTTGAACCTAAACTCCATCATTTACATCACATATGGAGGGTTTAAATTTTTTGTCACTTATTTTACATTTTAGGTTTTATTCAATAGAGTTGTAATGAAGATAGATGAGTCGACCAAGTGTGTGTTTCAAGATATTCTAATAAATTTCAATATAATAAAAATAATTTCATGATCAAACATAATGAATGAGAGGAAAAAAGGAATAGGAGTGTTACGGGTGACATTTTTAAAAAATATATTTGATAAATGGGTGTTGTAGTTTTAAATCGTCATAACTTTTGATTCGTGTGTCAGAATGACTATTATAATATATCAAACGAAAGATCGTATCGATTTCCATAGTCTTGGCTGGACCGGCTATAGAAATTCATTACTTGAACTTAAACTCCATCATTTACATTACAAATCGAGGTTTTACTGTTTTTGTCACTTATTTTACATTTTCGGTATTATTCAATAGAGTGGTAATGAAGATGGATGAGCCGACCAAGTGTATGTTTCAATACATTCTAATGAATCACAATATAATAAAAATAATTTCATGATCAACCAAAATGAATGAGAAGAAAATAGGAAAAGGAGTGCTACTCGTCACAGTTTTAAACAATATATTTGATAAATCGGGGTTATGCCTTTATAGAGTCATAACTTTTGACTCGGGTGTCAAAAGGACTATTAAAATATATCAAACCGAAGCTCGTATCTATTTCCATAATTTTGGCTGGACTGGCTACAAAACTTCTATACTTGAACCTAAACTCCATCATTTACATCACATATGGAGGGTTTAAATTTTTTGTCACTTATTTTACATTTTCGGTTTTATTCAATAGAGTTGTAATGAAGATAGATGAGTCGACCAAGTGTGTGTTTCAAGATATTCTAATAAATTTCAATATAATAAAAATAATTTCATGATCAAACATAATGAATGAGAGGAAAAAAGGAATAGGAGTGTTACTGGTGACATTTTTAAAAAATATATTTGATAAATGGGTGTTGTAGTTTTAAATCGTCATAACTTTTGATTCGTGTGTCGAAATGACAATTATAATATATCAAACGAAAGATAGTATCGGTTTCCATAGTCTTGGCTGGACCGGCTATAGAAATTCATTACTTGAACTTAAACTCCATTATTTACATTACAAATCGAGGTTTTACTGTTTTTGTCACTTATTTTACATTTTCGGTTTTATTCAATAGAGTGGTAATGAAGATGGATGGGCCGACCAAGTGTATGTTTCAAAACATTCTAATGAATCACAATATAATAAAAATAATTTCATGATCAACCAAAATGAATGAGTAGAAAAAAGGAAAATGAGTGCTACTCGTCACAGTTTTAAACAATATATTTGATAAATTGGGTTATGCCTTTATAGAGTCATAACTTTTGACTCGGGTGTCAAAAGGACTATTATAATATATCAAATGGAAGCTCGTATCTATTTCCATAATTTTGGTTGGACTGGCTACAAAAATTTATTACTTGAACCTAAACTCCATCATTTACATCACATATGGAGGAGGGTTTAAATTTTTTGTCACTTATTTTACATTTTCGGTTTTATTCAATAGAGTTGTAATGAAGATGGATGAGTCAACCAAGTGTATGTTTCAAAATATTCTAATAAATTTCAATATAATAAAAATAATTTCATGATCCAACATAATGAATGAGAGGGAAAAAGGAATAGGAGTGCTACTGGTGACATTTTTAAAAAATATATTTGATAAATGACGGTTGTAGTTTTAAATCGTCATAACTTTTGATTCGTGTGTCAAAATGACTATTATAATATATCAAACGAAAGATCGTATCGATTTCCATAGTCTTGGCTGGACCGGCTATAGAAATTCATTACTTGAACTTAAACTCCATCATTTACATTACAAATCGAGGTTTTACTGTTTTTGTCACTTATTTTACATTTTCGGTATTATTCAATAGAGTGGTAATGAAGATGGATGAGCCGACCAAGTGTATGTTTCAATAAATTCTAATGAATCCCAATATAATAAAAATAATTTCATGATCAACCAAAATGAATGAGAAGAAAATAGGAAAAGGAGTGCTACTCGTCACAGTTTTAAACAATATATTTGATAAATCGGGGTTATGCCTTTATAGAGTCATAACTTTTGACTCGGGTGTCAAAAGGACTATTATAATATATCAAACCGAAGCTCGTATCTATTTCCATAATTTTGGCTGGACTGGCTACAAAACTTCTATACTTGAACCTAAACTCCATCATTTACATCACATATGGAGGGTTTAAATTTTTTGTCACTTATTTTACATTTTCGGTTTTATTCAATAGAGTTGTAATGAAGATAGATGAGTCGACCAAGTGTGTGTTTCAAGATATTCTAATAAATTTCAATATAATAAAAATAATTTCATGATCAAACATAATGAATGAGAGGAAAAAAGGAATAGGAGTGTTACTGGTGACATTTTTAAAAAATATATTTGATAAATGGGTGTTGTAGTTTTAAATCGTCATAACTTTTGATTCGTGTGTCGAAATGACAATTATAATATATCAAACGAAAGATAGTATCGGTTTCCATAGTCTTGGCTGGACCGGCTATAGAAATTCATTACTTGAACTTAAACTCCATTATTTACATTACAAATCGAGGTTTTACTGTTTTTGTCACTTATTTTACATTTTCGGTTTTATTCAATAGAGTGGTAATGAAGATGGATGGGCCGACCAAGTGTATGTTTCAAAACATTCTAATGAATCACAATATAATAAAAATAATTTCATGATCAACCAAAATGAATGAGTAGAAAAAAGGAAAATGAGTGCTACTCGTCACAGTTTTAAACAATATATTTGATAAATTGGGTTATGCCTTTATAGAGTCATAACTTTTGACTCGGGTGTCAAAAGGACTATTATAATATATCAAATGGAAGCTCGTATCTATTTCCATAATTTTGGCTGGACTGGCTACAAAATTTTATTACTTGAACCTAAACTCCATCATTTACATCACATATGGAGGAGGGTTTAAATTTTTTGTCACTTATTTTACATTTTCGGTTTTATTCAATAGAGTTGTAATGAAGATGGATGAGTCAACCAAGTGTATGTTTCAAAATATTCTAATAAATTTCAATATAATAAAAATAATTTCATGATCCAACATAATGAATGAGAGGGAAAAAGGAATAGGAGTGCTACTGGTGACATTTTTAAAAAATATATTTGATAAATGACGGTTGTAGTTTTAAATCGTCATAACTTTTGATTCGTGTGTCAAAATGACTATTATAATATATCAAACGAAAGATCGTATCGATTTCCATAGTCTTGGCTGGACCGGCTATAGAAATTCATTACTTGAACTTAAACTCCATCATTTACATTACAAATCGAGGTTTTACTGTTTTTGTCACTTATTTTACATTTTCGGTATTATTCAATAGAGTGGTAATGAAGATGGATGAGCCGACCAAGTGTATGTTTCAATACATTCTAATGAATCCCAATATAATAAAAATAATTTCATGATCAACCAAAATGAATGAGAAGAAAATAGGAAAAGGAGTGCTACTCGTCAGAGTTTTAAACAATATATTTGATAAATCGGGGTTATGCCTTTATAGAGTCATAACTTTTGACTCGGGTGTCAAAAGGACTATTATAATATATCAAACCGAAGCTCGTATCTATTTCCATAATTTTGGCTGGACTGGCTATAAAAATTTTATACTTGAACCTAAACTCCATCATTTACATCACATATGGAGGGTTTAAATTTTTTGTCACTTATTTTACATTTTCGGTTTTATTCAATAGAGTTGTAATGAAGATAGATGAGTCGACCAAGTGTGTGTTTCAAGATATTCTAATAAATTTCAATATAATAAAAATAATTTCATGATCAAACATAATGAATGAGAGGAAAAAAGGAATAGGAGTGCTACTGGTGACATTTTGAAAAAATATATTTGATAAATGGGTGTTGTAGTTTTAAATCGTCATAACTTTTGATTCGTGTGTCGAAATGACTATTATAATATATCAAACGAAAGATAGTATCGGTTTCCATAGTCTTGGCTGGACCGGCTATAGAAATTCATTACTTGAACTTAAACTCCATTATTTACATTTCAAATCGAGGTTTTACTGTTTTTGTCACTTATTTTACATTTTCGGTTTTATTCAATAGAGTGGTAATGAAGATGGATGGGCCGACCAAGTGTATGTTTCAAAACATTCTAATGAATCACAATATAATAAAAATAATTTCATGATCAACCAAAATGAATGAGTAGAAAAAAGGAAAATGAGTGCTACTCGTCACAGTTTTAAACAATATATTTAATAAATTGGGTTATGCCTTTATAGAGTCATAACTTTTGACTCGGGTGTCAAAAGAACTATTATAATATATCAAATTTAAGCTCGTATCTATTTCCATAATTTTGGCTGGACTAGCTACAAAAATTCATTACTTGAACCTAAACTCCATCATTTACATCACATATGGAGGAGGGTTTAAATTTTTTGTCACTTATTTTACATTTTCGGATTTATTCAATAGAGTTGTAATGAAGATGGATGAGTCAACCAAGTGTATGTTTCAAAATATTCTAATAAATTTCAATATAATAAAAATAAGTTCATGATCCAACATAATGAATGAGAGGGAAAAAGGAATAGGAGTGCTACTGGTGACATTTTTAAAAAATATATTTGATAAATGGGGGTTGTAGTTTTTAATCGTCATAACTTTTGATTCGTGTGTCAAAATGACTATTATAATATATCAAACGAAAGATCGTATCGATTTCCATAGTCTTGGCTGGACCGGCTATAGAAATTCATTACTTGAACTTAAACTCCATCATTTACATTACAAATCGAGGTTTTACTGTTTTTGTCACTTATTTTACATTTTCGGTATTATTCAATAGAGTGGTAATGAAGATGGATGAGCCGACCAAGTGTATGTTTCAATACATTCTAATGAATCACAATATAATAAAAATAATTTCATGATCAACCAAAATGAATGAGAAGAAAATAGGAAAAGGAGTGCTACTCGTCACAGTTTTAAACAATATATTTGATAAATCGGGGTTATGCCTTTATAGAGTCATAACTTTTGACTCGGGTGTCAAAAGGACTATTATAATATATCAAACCGAAGCTCGTACCTATTTCCATAATTTTGGCAGGACTGGCTATAAAAATTCTATACTTGAACCTAAACTCCATCATTTACATCACATATGGAGGGTTTAAATTTTTTGTCACTTATTTTACATTTTCGGTTTTATTCAATAGAGTTGTAATGAAGATAGATGAGTCGACCAAGTGTGTGTTTCAAGATATTCTAATAAATTTCAATATAATAAAAATAATTTCATGATCAAACATAATGAATGAGAGGAAAAAAGGAATAGGAGTGCTACTGGTGACATTTTTAAAAAATATATTTGATAAATGGGTGTTGCAGTTTTAAATCGTCATAACTTTTGATTCGTGTGTCGAAATAACTATTATAATATATCAAACGAAAGATAGTATCGATTTCCATAGTCTTGGCTGGACCGGCTATAGAAATTCATTACTTGAACTTAAACTCCATTATTTACATTACAAATCGAGGTTTTACTGTTTTTGTCACTTATTTTACATTTTCGGTTTTATTCAATAGAGTGGTAATGAAGATGGATGGGCCGACCAAGTGTATGTTTCAAAACATTCTAATGAATCACAATATAATAAAAATAATTTCATGATCAACCAAAATGAATGAGTAGAAAAAAGGAAAATGAGTGCTACTCGTCACAGTTTTAAACAATATATTTGATAAATTGGGTTATGCCTTTATAGAGTCATAACTTTTGACTCGGGTGTCAAAAGGACTATTATAATATATCAAATGGAAGCTCGTATCTATTTCCATAATTTAGGCTGGACTGGCTACAAAAATTCATTACTTGAACCTAAACTCCATCATTTACATCACATATAGAGGAGGGTTTAAATTTTATGTCACTTATTTTACATTTTCGGATTTATTCAATAGAGTTGTAATGAAGATGGATGAGTCAACCAAGTGTATGTTTCAAAATATTCTAATAAATTTCAATATAATAAAAATAATTTCATGATCCAACATAATGAATGAGAGGGAAAAAGGAATAGGAGTGCTACTGGTGACATTTTTAAAAAATATATTTGATAAATGGAGGTTGTAGTTTTAAATCGTCATAACTTTTGATTCGTGTGTCAGAATGACTATTATAATATATCAAACGAAAGATCGTATCGATTTCCATAGTCTTGGCTGGACCGGCTATAGAAATTCATTACTTGAACTTAAACTCCATCATTTACATTACAAATCGAGGTTTTACTGTTTTTGTCACTTATTTTACATTTTCGGTATTATTCAATAGAGTGGTAATGAAGATGGATGAGCCGACCAAGTGTATGTTTCAATACATTCTAATGAATCACAATATAATAAAAATAATTTCATGATCAACCAAAATGAATGAGAAGAAAATAGGAAAAGGAGTGCTACTCGTCACAGTTTTAAACAATATATTTGATAAATCGGGGTTATGCCTTTATAGAGTCATAACTTTTGACTCGGGTGTCAAAAGGACTATTATAATATATCAAACCGAAGCTCGTACCTATTTCCATAATTTTGGCAGGACTGGCTATAAAAATTCTATACTTGAACCTAAACTCCATCATTTACATCACATATGGAGGGTTTAAATTTTTTGTCACTTATTTTACATTTTCGGTTTTATTCAATAGAGTTGTAATGAAGATAGATGAGTCGACCAACTGTGTGTTTCAAGATATTCTAATAAATTTCAATATAATAAAAATAATTTCATGATCAAACATAATGAATGAGAGGAAAAAAGGAATAGGAGTGCTACTGGTGACATTTTTAAAAAATATATTTGATAAATGGGTGTTGCAGTTTTAAATCATCATAACTTTTGATTCGTGTGTCGAAATAACTATTATAATATATCAAACGAAAGATAGTATCGATTTCCATAGTCTTGGCTGGACCGGCTATAGAAATTCATTACTTGAACTTAAACTCCATTATTTACATTACAAATCGAGGTTTTACTGTTTTTGTCACTTATTTTACATTTTCGGTTTTATTCAATAGAGTGGTAATGAAGATGGATGGGCCGACCAAGTGTATGTTTCAAAACATTCTAATGAATCACAATATAATAAAAATAATTTCATGATCAACCAAAATGAATGAGTAGAAAAAAGGAAAATGAGTGCTACTCGTCACAGTTTTAAACAATATATTTGATAAATTGGGTTATGCCTTTATAGAGTCATAACTTTTGACTCAGGTGTCAAAAGGACTATTATAATATATCAAATGGAAGCTCGTATCTATTTCCATAATTTTGGCTGGACTGGCTACAAAAATTCATTACTTGAACCTAAACTCCATCATTTACATCACATATAAAGGAGGGTTTAAATTTTATGTCACTTATTTTACATTTTCGGATTTATTCAATAGAGTTGTAATGAAGATGGATGAGTCAACCAAGTGTATGTTTCAAAATATTCTAATAAATTTCAATATAATAAAAATAATTTCATGATCCAACATAATGAATGAGAGGGAAAAAGGAATAGGAGTGCTACTGGTGACATTTTTAAAAAATATATTTGATAAATGGGGGTTGTAGTTTTAAATCGTCATAACTTTTGATTCGTGTGTCAGAATGACTATTATAATATATCAAACGAAAGATCGTATCGATTTCCATAGTCTTGGCTGGACCGGCTATAGAAATTCATTACTTGAACTTAAACTCCATCATTTACATTACAAATCGAGGTTTTACTGTTTTTGTCACTTATTTTACATTTTCGGTATTATTCAATAGAGTGGTAATGAAGATGGATGAGCCGACCAAGTGTATGTTTCAATACATTCTAATGAATCACAATATAATAAAAATAATTTCATGATCAACCAAAATGAATGAGAAGAAAATAGGAAAAGGAGTGCTACTCGTCACAGTTTTAAACAATATATTTGATAAATCGGGGTTATGCCTTTATAGAGTCATAACTTTTGACTCGGGTGTCAAAAGGACTATTAAAATATATCAAACCGAAGCTCGTATCTATTTCCATAATTTTGGCTGGACTGGCTACAAAACTTCTATACTTGAACCTAAACTCCATCATTTACATCACATATGGAGGGTTTAAATTTTTTGTCACTTATTTTACATTTTCGGTTTTATTCAATAGAGTTGTAATGAAGATAGATGAGTCGACCAAGTGTGTGTTTCAAGATATTCTAATAAATTTCAATATAATAAAAATAATTTCATGATCAAACATAATGAATGAGAGGAAAAAAGGAATAGGAGTGTTACTGGTGACATTTTTAAAAAATATATTTGATAAATGGGTGTTGTAGTTTTAAATCGTCATAACTTTTGATTCGTGTGTCGAAATGACTATTATAATATATCAAACGAAAGATAGTATCGGTTTCCATAGTCTTGGCTGGACCGGCTATAGAAATTCATTACTTGAACTTAAACTCCATTATTTACATTACAAATCGAGGTTTTACTGTTTTTGTCACTTATTTTACATTTTCGGTTTTATTCAATAGAGTGGTAATGAAGATGGATGGGCCGACCAAGTGTATGTTTCAAAACATTCTAATGAATCACAATATAATAAAAATAATTTCATGATCAACCAAAATGAATGAGTAGAAAAAAGGAAAATGAGTGCTACTCGTCACAGTTTTAAACAATATATTTGATAAATTGGGTTATGCCTTTATAGAGTCATAACTTTTGACTCGGGTGTCAAAAGGACTATTATAATATATCAAATGGAAGCTCGTATCTATTTCCATAATTTTGGCTGGACTGGCTACAAAATTTTATTACTTGAACCTAAACTCCATCATTTACATCACATATGGAGGAGGGTTTAAATTTTTTGTCACTTATTTTACATTTTCGGATTTATTCAATAGAGTTGTAATGAAGATGGATGAGTCAACCAAGTGTATGTTTCAAAATATTCTAATAAATTTCAATATAATAAAAATAATTTCATGATCCAACATAATGAATGAGAGGGAAAAAGGAATAGGAGTGCAACTGGTGACATTTTTAAAAAATATATTTGATAAATGGGGGTTGTAGTTTTTAATCGTCATAACTTTTGATTCGTGTGTCAAAATGACTATTATAATATATCAAACGAAAGATCGTATCGATTTCCATAGTCTTGGCTGGACCGGCTATAGAAATTCATTACTTGAACTTAAACTCCATCATTTACATTACAAATCGAGGTTTTACTGTTTTTGTCACTTATTTTACATTTTCGGTATTATTCAATAGAGTGGTAATGAAGATGGATGAGCCGACCAAGTGTATGTTTCAATACATTCTAATGAATCACAATATAATAAAAATAATTTCATGATCAACCAAAATGAATGAGAAGAAAATAGGAAAAGGAGTGCTACTCGTCACAGTTTTAAACAATATATTTGATAAATCGGGGTTATGCCTTTATAGAGTCATAACTTTTGACTCGGGTGTCAAAAGGACTATTATAATATATCAAACCGAAGCTCGTACCTATTTCCATAATTTTGGCAGGACTGGCTATAAAAATTCTATACTTGAACCTAAACTCCATCATTTACATCACATATGGAGGGTTTAAATTTTTTGTCACTTATTTTACATTTTCGGTTTTATTCAATAGAGTTGTAATGAAGATAGATGAGTCGACCAAGTGTGTGTTTCAAGATATTCTAATAAATTTCAATATAATAAAAATAATTTCATGATCAAACATAATGAATGAGAGGAAAAAAGGAATAGGAGTGCTACTGGTGACATTTTTAAAAAATATATTTGATAAATGGGTGTTGCAGTTTTAAATCGTCATAACTTTTGATTCGTGTGTCGAAATAACTATTATAATATATCAAACGAAAGATAGTATCGATTTCCATAGTCTTGGCTGGACCGGCTATAGAAATTCATTACTTGAACTTAAACTCCATTATTTACATTACAAATCGAGGTTTTACTGTTTTTGTCACTTATTTTACATTTTCGGTTTTATTCAATAGAGTGGTAATGAAGATGGATGGGCCGACCAAGTGTATGTTTCAAAACATTCTAATGAATCACAATATAATAAAAATAATTTCATGATCAACCAAAATGAATGAGTAGAAAAAAGGAAAATGAGTGCTACTCGTCACAGTTTTAAACAATATATTTGATAAATTGGGTTATGCCTTTATAGAGTCATAACTTTTGACTCGGGTGTCAAAAGGACTATTATAATATATCAAATGGAAGCTCGTATCTATTTCCATAATTTAGGCTGGACTGGCTACAAAAATTCATTACTTGAACCTAAACTCCATCATTTACATCACATATAGAGGAGGGTTTAAATTTTATGTCACTTATTTTACATTTTCGGATTTATTCAATAGAGTTGTAATGAAGATGGATGAGTCAACCAAGTGTATGTTTCAAAATATTCTAATAAATTTCAATATAATAAAAATAATTTCATGATCCAACATAATGAATGAGAGGGAAAAAGGAATAGGAGTGCTACTGGTGACATTTTTAAAAAATATATTTGATAAATGGGGGTTGTAGTTTTAAATCGTCATAACTTTTGATTCGTGTGTCAGAATGACTATTATAATATATCAAACGAAAGATCGTATCGATTTCCATAGTCTTGGCTGGACCGGCTATAGAAATTCATTACTTGAACTTAAACTCCATCATTTACATTACAAATCGAGGTTTTACTGTTTTTGTCACTTATTTTACATTTTCGGTATTATTCAATAGAGTGGTAATGAAGATGGATGAGCCGACCAAGTGTATGTTTCAATACATTCTAATGAATCACAATATAATAAAAATAATTTCATGATCAACCAAAATGAATGAGAAGAAAATAGGAAAAGGAGTGCTACTCGTCACAGTTTTAAACAATATATTTGATAAATCGGGGTTATGCCTTTATAGAGTCATAACTTTTGACTCGGGTGTCAAAAGGACTATTATAATATATCAAACCGAAGCTCGTACCTATTTCCATAATTTTGGCAGGACTGGCTATAAAAATTCTATACTTGAACCTAAACTCCATCATTTACATCACATATGGAGGGTTTAAATTTTTTGTCACTTATTTTACATTTTCGGTTTTATTCAATAGAGTTGTAATGAAGATAGATGAGTCGACCAACTGTGTGTTTCAAGATATTCTAATAAATTTCAATATAATAAAAATAATTTCATGATCAAACATAATGAATGAGAGGAAAAAAGGAATAGGAGTGCTACTGGTGACATTTTTAAAAAATATATTTGATAAATGGGTGTTGCAGTTTTAAATCATCATAACTTTTGATTCGTGTGTCGAAATAACTATTATAATATATCAAACGAAAGATAGTATCGATTTCCATAGTCTTGGCTGGACCGGCTATAGAAATTCATTACTTGAACTTAAACTCCATTATTTACATTACAAATCGAGGTTTTACTGTTTTTGTCACTTATTTTACATTTTCGGTTTTATTCAATAGAGTGGTAATGAAGATGGATGGGCCGACCAAGTGTATGTTTCAAAACATTCTAATGAATCACAATATAATAAAAATAATTTCATGATCAACCAAAATGAATGAGTAGAAAAAAGGAAAATGAGTGCTACTCGTCACAGTTTTAAACAATATATTTGATAAATTGGGTTATGCCTTTATAGAGTCATAACTTTTGACTCGGGTGTCAAAAGGACTATTATAATATATCAAATGGAAGCTCGTATCTATTTCCATAATTTTGGCTGGACTGGCTACAAAAATTCATTACTTGAACCTAAACTCCATCATTTACATCACATATAAAGGAGGGTTTAAATTTTATGTCACTTATTTTACATTTTCGGATTTATTCAATAGAGTTGTAATGAAGATGGATGAGTCAACCAAGTGTATGTTTCAAAATATTCTAATAAATTTCAATATAATAAAAATAATTTCATGATCCAACATAATGAATGAGAGGGAAAAAGGAATAGGAGTGCTACTGGTGACATTTTTAAAAAATATATTTGATAAATGGGGGTTGTAGTTTTAAATCGTCATAACTTTTGATTCGTGTGTCAGAATGACTATTATAATATATCAAACGAAAGATCGTATCGATTTCCATAGTCTTGGCTGGACCGGCTATAGAAATTCATTACTTGAACTTAAACTCCATCATTTACATTACAAATCGAGGTTTTACTGTTTTTGTCACTTATTTTACATTTTCGGTATTATTCAATAGAGTGGTAATGAAGATGGATGAGCCGACCAAGTGTATGTTTCAATACATTCTAATGAATCACAATATAATAAAAATAATTTCATGATCAACCAAAATGAATGAGAAGAAAATAGGAAAAGGAGTGCTACTCGTCACAGTTTTAAACAATATATTTGATAAATCGGGGTTATGCCTTTATAGAGTCATAACTTTTGACTCGGGTGTCAAAAGGACTATTAAAATATATCAAACCGAAGCTCGTATCTATTTCCATAATTTTGGCTGGACTGGCTACAAAACTTCTATACTTGAACCTAAACTCCATCATTTACATCACATATGGAGGGTTTAAATTTTTTGTCACTTATTTTACATTTTCGGTTTTATTCAATAGAGTTGTAATGAAGATAGATGAGTCGACCAAGTGTGTGTTTCAAGATATTCTAATAAATTTCAATATAATAAAAATAATTTCATGATCAAACATAATGAATGAGAGGAAAAAAGGAATAGGAGTGTTACTGGTGACATTTTTAAAAAATATATTTGATAAATGGGTGTTGTAGTTTTAAATCGTCATAACTTTTGATTCGTGTGTCGAAATGACTATTATAATATATCAAACGAAAGATAGTATCGGTTTCCATAGTCTTGGCTGGACCGGCTATAGAAATTCATTACTTGAACTTAAACTCCATTATTTACATTACAAATCGAGGTTTTACTGTTTTTGTCACTTATTTTACATTTTCGGTTTTATTCAATAGAGTGGTAATGAAGATGGATGGGCCGACCAAGTGTATGTTTCAAAACATTCTAATGAATCACAATATAATAAAAATAATTTCATGATCAACCAAAATGAATGAGTAGAAAAAAGGAAAATGAGTGCTACTCGTCACAGTTTTAAACAATATATTTGATAAATTGGGTTATGCCTTTATAGAGTCATAACTTTTGACTCGGGTGTCAAAAGGACTATTATAATATATCAAATGGAAGCTCGTATCTATTTCCATAATTTTGGCTGGACTGGCTACAAAATTTTATTACTTGAACCTAAACTCCATCATTTACATCACATATGGAGGAGGGTTTAAATTTTTTGTCACTTATTTTACATTTTCGGATTTATTCAATAGAGTTGTAATGAAGATGGATGAGTCAACCAAGTGTATGTTTCAAAATATTCTAATAAATTTCAATATAATAAAAATAATTTCATGATCCAACATAATGAATGAGAGGGAAAAAGGAATAGGAGTGCTACTGGTGACATTTTTAAAAAATATATTTGATAAATGGGGGTTGTAGTTTTTAATCGTCATAACTTTTGATTCGTGTGTCAAAATGACTATTATAATATATCAAACGAAAGATCGTATCGATTTCCATAGTCTTGGCTGGACCGGCTATAGAAATTCATTACTTGAACTTAAACTCCATCATTTACATTACAAATCGAGGTTTTACTGTTTTTGTCACTTATTTTACATTTTCGGTATTATTCAATAGAGTGGTAATGAAGATGGATGAGCCGACCAAGTGTATATTGCAATACATTCTAATGAATCACAATATAATAAAAATAATTTCATGATCAACCAAAATGAATGAGAAGAAAATAGGAAAATGAGTGCTACTCGTCACAGTTTTAAACAATATATTTGATAAATCGGGGTTATGCCTTTATAGAGTCATAACTTTTGACTCGGGTGTCAAAAGGACTATTATAATATATCAAATGGAAGCTCGTATCTATTTCCATAATTTTGGCTGGACTGGCTACAAAATTTTATTACTTGAACCTAAACTCCATCATTTACATCACATATGGAGGAGGGTTTAAATTTTTTGTCACTTATTTTACATTTTCGGTTTTATTCAATAGAGTTGTAATGAAGATGGATGAGTCAACCAAGTGTATGTTTCAAAATATTCTAATAAATTTCAATATAATAAAAATAATTTCATGATCAAACATAATGAATGAGAGGAAAAAAGGAATAGGAGTGCTACTGGTGACATTTTTAAAAAATATATTTGATAAATGACGGTTGTAGTTTTAAATCGTCATAACTTTTGATTCGTGTGTCAAAATGACTATTATAATATATCAAACGAAAGATAGTATCGGTTTCCATAGTCTTGGCTGGACCGGCTATAGAAATTCATTACTTGAACTTAAACTCCATTATTTACATTTCAAATCGAGGTTTTACTGTTTTTGTCACTTATTTTACATTTTCGGTTTTATTCAATAGAGTGGTAATGAAGATGGATGGGCCGACCAAGTGTATGTTTCAAAACATTCTAATGAATCACAATATAATAAAAATAATTTCATGATCAACCAAAATGAATGAGTAGAAAAAAGGAAAATGAGTGCTACTCGTCACAGTTTTAAACAATATATTTAATAAATTGGGTTATGCCTTTATAGAGTCATAACTTTTGACTCGGGTGTCAAAAGAACTATTATAATATATCAAATGGAAGCTCGTATCTATTTCCATAATTTTGGCTGGACTGGCTACAAAAATTCATTACTTGAACCTAAACTCCATCATTTACATCACATATGGAGGAGGGTTTAAATTTTTTGTCACTTATTTTACATTTTCGGATTTATTCAATAGAGTTGTAATGAAGATGGATGAGTCAACCAAGTGTATGTTTCAAAATATTCTAATAAATTTCAATATAATAAAAATAATTTCATGATCCAACATAATGAATGAGAGGGAAAAAGGAATATGAGTGCTACTGGTGACATTTTTAAAAAATATATTTGATAAATGGGGGTTGTAGTTTTTAATCGTCATAACTTTTGATTCGTGTGTAAAAATGACTATTATAATATATCAAACGAAAGATCGTATCGATTTCCATAGTCTTGGCTGGACCGGCTATAGAAATTCATTACTTGAACTTAAACTCCATCATTTACATTACAAATCGAGGTTTTACTGTTTTTGTCACTTATTTTACATTTTCGGTATTATTCAATAGAGTGGTAATGAAGATGGATGAGCCGACCAAGTGTATGTTTCAATACATTCTAATGAATCACAATATAATAAAAATAATTTCATGATCAACCAAAATGAATTAGAAGAAAATAGGAAAAGGAGTGCTACTCGTCACAGTTTTAAACAATATATTTGATAAATCGGGGTTATGCCTTTATAGAGTCATAACTTTTGACTCGGGTGTCAAAAGGACTATTATAATATATCAAACCGAAGCTCGTACCTATTTCCATAATTTTGGCAGGACTGGCTATAAAAATTCTATACTTGAACCTAAACTCCATCATTTACATCACATATGGAGGGTTTAAATTTTTTGTCACTTATTTTACATTTTCGGTTTTATTCAATAGAGTTGTAATGAAGATAGATGAGTCGACCAAGTGTGTGTTTCAAGATATTCTAATAAATTTCAATATAATAAAAATAATTTCATGATCAAACATAATGAATGAGAGGAAAAAAGGAATAGGAGTGCTACTGGTGACATTTTTAAAAAATATATTTGATAAATGGGTGTTGCAGTTTTAAATCGTCATAACTTTTGATTCGTGTGTCGAAATAACTATTATAATATATCAAACGAAAGATAGTATCGATTTCCATAGTCTTGGCTGGACCGGCTATAGAAATTCATTACTTGAACTTAAACTCCATTATTTACATTACAAATCGAGGTTTTACTGTTTTTGTCACTTATTTTACATTTTCGGTTTTATTCAATAGAGTGGTAATGAAGATGGATGGGCCGACCAAGTGTATGTTTCAAAACATTCTAATGAATCACAATATAATAAAAATAATTTCATGATCAACCAAAATGAATGAGTAGAAAAAAGGAAAATGAGTGCTACTCGTCACAGTTTTAAACAATATATTTGATAAATTGGGTTATGCCTTTATAGAGTCATAACTTTTGACTCGGGTGTCAAAAGGACTATTATAATATATCAAATGGAAGCTCGTATCTATTTCCATAATTTTGGCTGGACTGGCTACAAAAATTCATTACTTGAACCTAAACTCCATCATTTACATCACATATAGAGGAGGGTTTAAATTTTATGTCACTTATTTTACATTTTCGGATTTATTCAATAGAGTTGTAATGAAGATGGATGAGTCAACCAAGTGTATGTTTCAAAATATTCTAATAAATTTCAATATAATAAAAATAATTTCATGATCCAACATAATGAATGAGAGGGAAAAAGGAATAGGAGTGCTACTCGTGACATTTTTAAAAAATATATTTGATAAATGGGGGTTGTATTTTTAAATCGTCATAACTTTTGATTCGTGTGTCAGAATGACTATTATAATATATCAAACGAAAGATCGTATCGATTTCCATAGTCTTGGCTGGACCGGCTATAGAAATTCATTACTTGAACTTAAACTCCATCATTTACATTACAAATCGAGGTTTTACTGTTTTTGTCACTTATTTTACATTTTCGGTATTATTCAATAGAGTGGTAATGAAGATGGATGAGCCGACCAAGTGTATGTTTCAATACATTCTAATGAATCACAATATAATAAAAATAATTTCATGATCAACCAAAATGAATGAGAAGAAAATAGGAAAAGGAGTGCTACTCGTCACAGTTTTAAACAATATATTTGATAAATCGGGGTTATGCCTTTATAGAGTCATAACTTTTGACTCGGGTGTCAAAAGGACTATTAAAATATATCAAACCGAAGCTCGTATCTATTTCCATAATTTTGGCTGGACTGGCTACAAAACTTCTATACTTGAACCTAAACTCCATCATTTACATCACATATGGAGGGTTTAAATTTTTTGTCACTTATTTTACATTTTCGGTTTTATTCAATAGAGTTGTAATGAAGATAGATGAGTCGACCAAGTGTGTGTTTCAAGATATTCTAATAAATTTCAATATAATAAAAATAATTTCATGATCAAACATAATGAATGAGAGGAAAAAAGGAATAGGAGTGTTACTGGTGACATTTTTAAAAAATATATTTGATAAATGGGTGTTGTAGTTTTAAATCGTCATAACTTTTGATTCGTGTGTCGAAATGACAATTATAATATATCAAACGAAAGATAGTATCGGTTTCCATAGTCTTGGCTGGACCGGCTATAGAAATTCATTACTTGAACTTAAACTCCATTATTTACATTACAAATCGAGGTTTTACTGTTTTTGTCACTTATTTTACATTTTCGGTTTTATTCAATAGAGTGGTAATGAAGATGGATGGGCCGACCAAGTGTATGTTTCAAAACATTCTAATGAATCACAATATAATAAAAATAATTTCATGATCAACCAAAATGAATGAGTAGAAAAAAGGAAAATGAGTGCTACTCGTCACAGTTTTAAACAATATATTTGATAAATTGGGTTATGCCTTTATAGAGTCATAACTTTTGACTCGGGTGTCAAAAGGACTATTATAATATATCAAATGGAAGCTTGTATCTATTTCCATAATTTTGGCTGGACTGGCTACAAAATTTTATTACTTGAACCTAAACTCCATCATTTACATCACATATGGAGGAGGGTTTAAATTTTTTGTCACTTATTTTACATTTTCGGTTTTATTCAATAGAGTTGTAATGAAGATGGATGAGTCAACCAAGTGTATGTTTCAAAATATTCTAATAAATTTCAATATAATAAAAATAATTTCATGATCCAACATAATGAATGAGAGGGAAAAAGGAATAGGAGTGCTACTGGTGACATTTTTAAAAAATATATTTGATAAATGACGGTTGTAGTTTTAAATCGTCATAACTTTTGATTCGTGTGTCAAAATGACTATTATAATATATCAAACGAAAGATCGTATCGATTTCCATAGTCTTGGCTGGACCGGCTATAGAAATTCATTACTTGAACTTAAACTCCATCATTTACATTACAAATCGAGGTTTTACTGTTTTTGTCACTTATTTTACATTTTCGGTATTATTCAATAGAGTGGTAATGAAGATGGATGAGCCGACCAAGTGTATGTTTCAATACATTCTAATGAATCCCAATATAATAAAAATAATTTCATGATCAACCAAAATGAATGAGAAGAAAATAGGAAAAGGAGTGCTACTCGTCACAGTTTTAAACAATATATTTCATAAATCGGGGTTATGCCTTTATAGAGTCATAACTTTTGACTCGGGTGTCAAAAGGACTATTATAATATATCAAACCGAAGCTCGTATCTATTTCCATAATTTTGGCTGGACTGGCTATAAAAATTTTATACTTGAACCTAAACTCCATCATTTACATCACATATGGAGGGTTTAAATTTTTTGTCACTTATTTTACATTTTCGGTTTTATTCAATAGAGTTGTAATGAAGATAGATGAGTCGACCAAGTGTGTGTTTCAAGATATTCTAATAAATTTCAATATAATAAAAATAATTTCATGATCAAACATAATGAATGAGAGGAAAAAAGGAATAGGAGTGCTACTGGTGACATTTTGAAAAAATATATTTGATAAATGGGTGTTGTAGTTTTAAATCGTCATAACTTTTGATTCGTGTGTCGAAATGACTATTATAATATATCAAACGAAAGATAGTATCGGTTTCCATAGTCTTGGCTGGACCGGCTATAGAAATTCATTACTTGAACTTAAACTCCATTATTTACATTTCAAATCGAGGTTTTACTGTTTTTGTCACTTATTTTACATTTTCGGTTTTATTCAATAGAGTGGTAATGAAGATGGATGGGCCGACCAAGTGTATGTTTCGAAACATTCTAATGAATCACAATATAATAAAAATAATTTCATGATCAACCAAAATGAATGAGTAGAAAAAAGGAAAATGAGTGCTACTCGTCACAGTTTTAAACAATATATTTGATAAATTGGGTTATGCCTTTATAGAGTCATAACTTTTGACTCGGGTGTCAAAAGGACTATTATAATATATCAAATGGAAGCTCGTATCTATTTCCATAATTTTGGCTGGACTGGCTACAAAAATTCATTACTTGAACCTAAACTCCATCATTTACATCACATATGGAGGAGCGTTTAAATTTTTTGTCACTTATTTTACATTTTCGGTTTTATTCAATAGAGTTGTAATGAAGATGGATGAGTCAACCAAGTGTATGTTTCAAAATATTCTAATAAATTTCAATATAATAAAAATAATTTCATGATCCAACATAATGAATGAGAGGGAAAAAGGAATAGGAGTGCTACTGGTGACATTTTTAAAAAATATATTTGATAAATGGGGGTTGTAGTTTTAAATCGTCATAACTTTTGATTCGTGTGTCAAAATGACTATTATAATATATCAAACGAAAGATCGTATCGATTTCCATAGTCTTGGCTGGACCGGCTATAGAAATTCATTACTTGAACTTAAACTCCATCATTTACATTACAAATCGAGGTTTTACTGTTTTTGTCACTTATTTTACATTTTCGGTATTATTCAATAGAGTGGTAATGAAGATGGATGAGTCGACCAAGTGTATGTTTCAATACATTCTAATGAATCACAATATAATAAAAATAATTTCATGATGAACCAAAATGAATGAGAAGAAAATAGGAAAAGGAGTGCTACTCGTCACAATTTTAAACAATATATTTGATAAATCGGGGTTTTGCCTTTATAGAGTCATAACTTTTGACTCGGGTGTCAAAAGGACTATTATAATATATCAAACCGAAGCTGGTATCTATTTCCATAATTTTGGCTGGACTGGCTATAAAAATTCTATACTTGAACCTAAACTCCATCATTTACATCACATATGGAGGGTTTAAATTTATTGTCACTTATTTTACATTTTCGGTATTATTCAATAGAGTGGTAATGAAGATGGATGAGCCGACCAAGTGTATGTTTCAATACATTCTAATGAATCACAATATAATAAAAATAATTTCATGATCAACCAAAATGAATGAGTAGAAAAAAGGAAAATGAGTGCTACTCGTCACAGTTTTAAACAATATATTTGATAAATTGGGTTATGCCTTTATAGAGTCATAACTTTTGACTCGGGTGTCAAAAGGACTATTATAATATATCAAATGGAAGCGCCTATCTATTTCCATAATTTTGGCTGGACTGGCTACCAAAATTCATTACTTGAACCTAAACTCCATCATTTACATCACATATGGAGGAGGGTTTAAATTTTTTGTCACTTATTTTACATTTTCGGTTTTATTCAATAGAGTTGTAATGAAGATGGATGAGTCAACCAAGTGTATGTTTCAAAATATTCTAATAAATTTCAATATAATAAAAATAATTTCATGATCCAACATAATGAATGAGAGGGAAAAAGGAATAGGAGTGCTACTGGTGACATTTTTAAAAAATATATTTGATAAATGGGGGTTGTAGTTTTAAATCCTCATAACTTTTGATTCGTGTGTCAAAATGACTATTATAATATATCAAACGAAAGATCGTATCGATTTCCATAGTCTTGGCTGGACCGGCTATAGAAATTCATTACTTGAACTTAAACTCTATCATTTACATTACAAATCGAGGTTTTACTGTTTTTGTCACTTATTTTACATTTTCGGTTTTATTCAATAGAGTGGTAATGAAGATGGATGAGCCGACCAAGTGTATGTTTCAATACATTCTAATGAATCACAATATAATAAAAATAATTTCATGATCAACCAAAATGAATGAGAAGAAAATAGGAAAAGGAGTGCTACTCGTCACAGTTTTAAACAATATATTTGATAAATCGGGGTTATGCCTTTATAGAGTCATAACTTTTGACTCGTGTGTCAAAAGGACTATTATAATATATCAAACCGAAGCTCGTATCTATTTCCATAATTTTGGCTGGACTGGCTACAAAAATTCATTACTTGAACCTAAACTCCATCATTTACATCACATATGGTTGGTTTAAATTTTTTGTCACTTATTTTACATTTTCGGTTTTATTCAATAGAGTTGTAATGAAGATAGATGAGTCGACCAAGTGTGTGTTTCAAGATATTCTAATAAATTTCAATATAATAAAAATAATTTCATGATCAAACATAATGAATGAGAGGAAAAAAGGAATAGGAGTGCTACTGGTGACATTTTTAAAAAATATATTTGATAAATGGGTGTTGTAGTTTTAAATCGTCATAACTTTTGATTCGTGTGTCGAAATGACTATTATAATATATCAAACGAAAGATCGTATCAATTTCCATAGTCTTGGCTGGACCGGCTATAGAAATTCATTACTTGAACTTAAACTCCATTATTTACATTACAAATCGAGGTTTTACTATTTTTGTCACTTATTTTACATTTTCGGTTTTATTCAATAGAGTGGTAATGAAGATGGATGGGCCGACCAAGTGTATGTTTCGAAACATTCTAATGAATCACAATATAATAAAAATAATTTCATGATCAACCAAAATGAATGAGTAGAAAAAAGGAAAATGAGTGCTACTCGTCACAGTTTTAAACAATATATTTGATAAATTGGGTTATGCCTTTATAGAGTCATAACTTTTGACTCGGGTGTCAAAAGGACTATTATAATATATCAAACCGAAGCTCGTATCTATTTCCATAATTTTGGCTGGACTGGCTACAAAAATTCATTTCTTGAACCTAAACTCCATCATTTACATCACATATGGAGGGTTTAAATTTTTTGTCACTTATTTTACATTATCGGTTTTATTCAATAGAGTTGTAATGAAGATAGATGAGTCGACCAAGTGTGTGTTTCAAGATATTCTAATAAATTTCAATATAATACAAATAATTTCATGATCAAACATAATGAATGAGAGGAAAAAAGGAATAGGAGTGCTACTGGTGACATTTTTAAAAAATATATTTGATAAATGGGTGTTGTAGTTTTAAATCGTCATAACTTTTGATTCGTGTGTCGAAATGACTATTATAATATATCAAACGAAAGATCGTATCAATTTCCATAGTCTTGGCTGGACCGGCTATAGAAATTCATTACTTGAACTTAAACTCCATTATTTACATTACAAATCGAGGTTTTACTGTTTTTGTCACTTATTTTACATTTTCGGTTTTATTCAATAGAGTGGTAATGAAGATGGATGGGCCGACCAAGTGTATGTTTCGAAACATTCTAATGAATCACAATATAATAAAAATAATTTCATGATCAACCAAAATGAATGAGTAGAAAAAAGGAAAATGAGTGCTACTCGTCACAGTTTTAAACAATATATTTGATAAATTGGGTTATGCCTTTATAGAGTCATAACTTTTGACTCGGGTGTCAAAAGGACTATTATAATATATCAAACCGAAGCTCGTATCTATTTCCATAATTTTGGCTGGACTGGCTACAAAAATTCATTTCTTGAACCTAAACTCCATCATTTACATCACATATGGAGGGTTTAAATTTTTTGTCACTTATTTTACATTATCGGTTTTATTCAATAGAGTTGTAATGAAGATAGATGAGTCGACCAAGTGTGTGTTTCAAGATATTCTAATAAATTTCAATATAATACAAATAATTTCATGATCAAACATAATGAATGAGAGGAAAAAAGGAATAGGAGTGCTACTGGTGACATTTTTAAAAAATATATTTGATAAATGGGTGTTGTAGTTTTAAATCGTCATAACTTTTGATTCTTGTGTCGAAATGACTATTATAATATATCAAATGAAAGATCGTATCGATTTCCATAGTCTTGGCTGGACTGGCTAGAAAAATTAATTACTTGAACCTAAACTCCATCATTTACATCACATATGGAGGGTTTAAATTTTTTGTCACTTATTTTACATTTTCGGTTTTATTCAATAGAGTTGTAATGAAGATGGATGAGTTAACCAAGTGTATGTTTCAAAATATTCTAATAAATTTCAATATAATAAAAATAATTTCATGATCCAACATAATGAATGAGAGGGAAAAAGGAATAGGAGTGCTACTCGTGACATTTTTAAAAAATATATTTGATAAATGGGGGTTGTAGTTTTAAATCATCATAACTTTTGATTCGTGTGTCAAAATGACTATTATAATATATCAAACGAAAGATCGTATCGATTTCCATAGTCTTGGCTGGACCGGCTATAGAAATTCATTACTTGAACTTAAACTCTATCATTTACATTACAAATCGAGGTTTTACTGTTTTTGTCACTTATTTTACATTTTCGGTTTTATTCAATAGAGTGGTAATGAAGATGGATGAGCCGACCAAGTGTATGTTTCAATACATTCTAATGAATCACAATATAATAAAAATAATTTCATGATCAATCAAAATGAATGAGAAGAAAATAGGAAAAGGAGTGCTACTCGTCACAGTTTCAAACAATATATTTGATAAATCGGGGTTATGCCTTTATAGAGTCATAACTTTTGACTCGTGTGTCAAAAGGACTATTATAATATATCAAACCGAAGCTCGTATCTATTTCCATAATTTTGGCTGGACTGGCTACAAAAATTCATTACTTGAACCTAAACTCCATCATTTACATCACATATGGTTGGTTTAAATTTTTTGTCACTTATTTTACATTTTCGGTTTTATTCAATAGAGTTGTAATGAAGATAGATGAGTCGACCAAGTGTGTGTTTCAAGATATTCTAATAAATTTCAATATAATAAAAATAATTTCATGATCAAACATAATGAATGAGAGGAAAAAAGGAATAGGAGTGCTACTGGTGACATTTTTAAAAAATTTATTTGATAAATGGGTGTTGTAGTTTTAAATCGTCATAACTTTTGATTCGTGTGTCGAAATGACTATTATAATATATCAAATGAAAGATCGTATCGATTTCCATAGTCTTGGCTGGACCGGCTATAGAAATTCATTACTTGAACTTAAACTCCATTATTTACATTACAAATCGAGGTTTTACTGTTTTTGTCACTTATTTTACATTTTCGGTTTTATTCAATAGAGTGGTAATGAAGATGGATGGGCCGACCAAGTGTATGTTTCAAAACATTCTAATGAATCACAATATAATAAAAATAATTTCATGATCAACCAAAATGAATGAGTAGAAAAAAGGAAAATGAGTGCTACTCGTCACAGTTTTAAACAATATATTTGATAAATTGGGTTATGCCTTTATAGAGTCATAACTTTTGACTCGGGTGTCAAAAGGACTATTATAATATATCAAATGTAAGCTCGTATCTATTTCCATAATTTTGGCTGGACTGGCTAGAAAAATTAATTACTTGAACCTAAACTCCATCATTTACATCACATATGGAGGGTTTAAATTTTTTGTCACTTATTTTACATTTTCGGTTTTATTCAATAGAGTTGTAATGAAGATGGATGAGTTAACCAAGTGTATGTTTCAAAATATTCTAATAAATTTCAATATAATAAAAATAATTTCATGATCCAACATAATGAATGAGAGGGAAAAAGGAATAGGAGTGCTACTGGTGACATTTTTAAAAAATATATTTGATAAATGGGGGTTGTAGTTTTAAATCATCATAACTTTTGATTCGTGTGTCAAAATGACTATTATAATATATCAAACGAAAGATCGTATCGATTTCCATAGTCTTGGCTGGACCGGCTATAGAAATTCATTACTTGAACTTAAACTCTATCATTTACATTACAAATCGAGGTTTTACTGTTTTTGTCACTTATTTTACATTTTCGGTTTTATTCAATAGAGTGGTAATGAAGATGGATGAGCCGACCAAGTGTATGTTTCAATACATTCTAATGAATCACAATATAATAAAAATAATTTCATGATCAACCAAAATGAATGAGAAGAAAATAGGAAAAGGAGTGCTACTCGTCACAGTTTCAAACAATATATTTGATAAATCGGGGTTATGCCTTTATAGAGTCATAACTTTTGACTCGTGTGTCAAAAGGACTATTATAATATATCAAACCGAAGCTCGTATCTATTTCCATAATTTTGGCTGGA
This sequence comes from Hippophae tibetana, assembly GCA_037013495.1. NCBI lineage: Eukaryota > Viridiplantae > Streptophyta > Magnoliopsida > Rosales > Elaeagnaceae > Hippophae > Hippophae tibetana. The sequence continues at coordinate 2,236,381 of JAZDXN010000027.1, read as the reverse complement.
CTGGCTACAAAAATTCATTACTTGAACCTAAACTCCATCATTTACATCACATATGGTTGGTTTAAATTTTTTGTCACTTATTTTACATTTTCGGTTTTATTCAATAGAGTTGTAATGAAGATAGATGAGTCGACCAAGTGTGTGTTTCAAGATATTCTAATAAATTTCAATATAATAAAAATAATTTCATGATCAAACATAATGAATGAGAGGAAAAAAGGAATAGGAGTGCTACTGGTGACATTTTTAAAAAATTTATTTGATAAATGGGTGTTGTAGTTTTAAATCGTCATAACTTTTGATTCGTGTGTCGAAATGACTATTATAATATATCAAATGAAAGATCGTATCGATTTCCATAATCTTGGCTGGACCGGCTATAGAAATTCATTACTTGAACTTAAACTCCATTATTTACATTACAAATCGAGGTTTTACTGTTTTTGTCACTTATTTTACATTTTCGGTTTTATTCAATAGAGTGGTAATGAAGATGGATGGGCCGACCAAGTGTATGTTTCAAAACATTCTAATGAATCACAATATAATAAAAATAATTTCATGATCAACCAAAATGAATGAGTAGAAAAAAGGAAAATGAGTGCTACTCGTCACAGTTTTAAACAATATATTTGATAAATTGGGTTATGCCTTTATAGAGTCATAACTTTTGACTCGGGTGTCAAAAGGACTATTATAATATATCAAATGTAAGCTCGTATCTATTTCCATAATTTTGGCTGGACTGGCTAGAAAAATTCATTACTTGAACCTAAACTCCATCATTTACATCACATATGGAGGGTTTAAATTTTTTGTCACTTATTTTACATTTTCGGTTTTATTCAATAGAGTTGTAATGAAGATGGATGAGTCGACCAAGTGTGTGTTTCAAGATATTCTAATAAATTTCAATATAATAAAAATAATTTCATGATCAAACATAATGACTGAGAGGAAAAAAGGAATAGGAGTGCTACTGGTGACATTTTTAAAAAATATATTTGATAAATGGGTGTTGTAGTTTTAAATCGTCATAACTTTTGATTCGTGTGTCGAAATGACTATTATAATATATCAAACGAAAGATTGTATCGATTTCCATAGTCTTGGCTGGACCGGCTGTAGAAATTCATTACTTGAACTTAAACTCCATTATTTACATTACAAATCGAGGTTTTACTATTTTTGTCACTTATTTTACATTTTCGGTTTTATTCAATAGAGTGGTAATGAAGATGGATGGGCCGACCAAGTGTATGTTTCAAAACATTCTAATGAATCACAATATATTAAAAATAATTTCCTGATCGACCAAAATGAATGAGTAGAAAAAAGGAAAATGAGTGCTACTCGTCACAGTTTTAAACAATATATTTGATAAATCGGGGTTATGCCTTTATAGAGTCATAACTTTTGACTCGGGCGTCAAAAGGACTATTATAATATATCAAACCGAAGCTCGTATCTATTTCCATAATTTTGGCTGGACTGGCTACAAAAATTCATTACTTGAACCTAAACTCCATCATTTACATCACATATGGAGGGTTTAAATTTTTTGTCACTTATTTTACATTTTCGGTTTTATTCAATAGAGTTGTAATGAAGATAGATGAGTCGACCAAGTGTGTGTTTCAAGATATTCTAATAAATTTCAATATAATAAAAATAATTTCATGATCAAACATAATGAATGAGAGGAAAAAAGGAATAGGAGTGCTACTGGTGATATTTTTAAAAAATATATTTGATAAATGGGTGTTGTAGTTTTAAATCGTCATAACTTTTGATTCGTGTGTCGAAATGACTATTATAATATATCAAACGAAAGATCTTATCGATTCCCATAGTCTTGGCTGTACTGGCTATAGAAATTCATTACTTGAATTAAACACCATCATTTACATTACAAATCGAGGTTTTAATGTTTTTGTCACTTATTTTACATTTTCGGTTTTATTCAATAGAGAGGTAATGAAGATGGATGAGCCGACCAAGTGTATCTATCAAAATATTCTAATGAATCACAATATAATAAAAATAATTTCATGATCAACCAAAATGAATGAGAAGAAAAAAGGAAAATGAGTGCTACTCGTCATAGTTTTAAACAATATATTTGATAAATCGGGGTTATGCCTTTATAGAGTCATAACTTTTGACTCGGGTGTCAAAAGGACTATTATAATATATCAAACCGAAGCTCGTATCTATTTCCATAATTTTGGCTGGACTGGCTACAAAAATTCATTACTTGAACCTAAACTCCATCATTTACATCACATATGGAGGGTTTAAATTTTTTGTCACTTATTTTACATTTTCGGTTTTATTCAATAGAGTTGTAATGAAGATAGATGAGTCGACCAAGTGTGTGTTTCAAGATATTCTAATAAATTTCAATATAATAAAAATAATTTCATGATCAAACATAATGAATGAGAGGAAAAAAGGAATAGGAGTACTACTGGTGACATTTTTAAAAAATATATTTGATAAATGGGTGTTGTAGTTTTAAATCGTCATAACTTTTGATTCGTGTGTCGAAATGACTATTATAATATATCAAACGAAAGATAGTATCGATTTCCATAGTCTTGGCTGGACCGGCTATAGAAATTCATTACTTGAACTTAAACTCCATCATTTACATTACAAATCGAGGTTTTACTGTTTTTGTCACTTATTTTACATTTTCGGTTTTATTCAATAGAGTGGTAATGAAGATGGATGAGCCGACCAAGTGTATGTTTCAAAAAATTCTAAGGAATCACAATATAATAAAAATAATTTCATGATCAACCAAAAGGAATGAGTAGAAAAAAGGAAAATGAGTGCTACTCGCCACAGTTTTAAACAATATATTTGATAAATTGGGTTATGCCTTTATAGAGTCATAACTTTTGACTCGGGTATCAAAAGGACTATTATAATATATCAAAGTGAAGCTCGTATCTATTTCCATAATTTTGGCTGGACTGGCTACAAAAATTCATTACTTGAAACTAAACTCCATCATTTACATCACATATGGATGAGGGTTTAAATTTTTTGTCACTTATTTTACATTTTCTGTTTTATTCAATAGAGTTGTAATGAAGATGGATGAGTCAACCAAGTGTATGTTTCAAAATATTCTAATAAATTTCAATATAATAAAAATAATTTCATGATCCAACATAATGAATGAGAGGGAAAAAGGAATAGGAGTGCTACTGGTGACATTTTTAAAAAATATATTTGATAAATGGGGGTTGTAGTTTTAAATCGTCATAACTTTTGATTCGTGTGTCAAAATGACTATTATAATATATCAAACGAAAGATCGTATCGATTTCCATAGTCTTGGCTGGACCGGCTATAGAAATTCATTACTTGAACTTAAACTCCATCATTTACATTACAAATCGAGGTTTTTACTGTTTTTGTCACTTATTTTACATTTTCGGTATTATTCAATAGAGTGGTAATGAAGATGGATGAGCCGACCAAGTGTATGTTTCAATACATTCTAATGAATCACAATATAATAAAAATAATTTCATGATCAACCAAAATGAATGAGAAGAAAATAGGAAAAGGAGTACTACTCGTCACAGTTTTAAACAATATATTTGATAAATCGGGGTTATGCATTTATAGAGTCATAACTTTTGACTCGTGTGTCAAAAGGACTATTATAATATATCAAACCGAAGCTCGTATCTATTTCCATAATTTTGGCTGGACTGGCTATAAAAATTCTATACTTGTACCTAAACTCCATCATTTACATCACATATGGAGGGTTTAAATTTTTGGTCACTTATTTTACAATTTTGGTTTTATTCAATAGAGTTGTAATGAAGATAGATGAGTCGACAAAGTGTGTGTTTCAAGATATTCTAATAAATTTCAATATAATAAAAATAATTTCATGATCAAACATAATGAATGAGGGGAAAAAAGGAATAAAGTGCTACTGGTGACATTTTTAAAAAATATATTTGATAAATGGGTGTTGTAGTTTTAAATCGTCATAACTTTTGATTCGTGTGTCGAAATGACTATTATAATATATCAAACGAAAGATAGTATCGATTTCCATAGTCTTGGCTGGACCGGCTATAGAAATTCATTACTTGAACTTAAACTCCATTATTTACATTACAAATCGAGGTTTTACTGTTTTTGTCACTTATTTTACATTTTCGGTTTTATTCAATAAAGTGGTAATGAAGATGGATGGGCCGACCAAGTGTATGTTTCAAAACATTCTAATGAATCACAATATAATAAAAATAATTTCATGATCAACCAAAATGAATGAGTAGAAAAAAGGAAAATGAGTGCTACTGGTCACAGTTTTAAACAATATATTTGATAAATTGGGTTATGCCTTTATAGAGTCATAACTTTTGACTCGGGTGTCAAAAGGACTATTATAATATATCAAATGGAAGCTCGTATCTATTTCCATAATTTTGGCTGGACTGGCTACAAAAATTCTATACTTGAACCTAAACTCCATCATTTACATCACATATGGAGGGTTTAAATTTTTTGTCACTTATTTTACATTTTCGGTTTTATTCAGTAGAGTTGTAATGAAGATGGATGAGTCAACCAAGTGTATGTTTCAAAATATTCTAATAAATTTCAATATAATAAAAATAATTTCATGATCCAACATAGTGAATGAGAGGGAAAAAGGAATAGGAGTGCTCATGGTGACATTTTTAAAAAATATATTTGATAAATGGGGGTTGTAGTTTTAAATCGTCATAACTTTTGATTCGTGTGTCAAAATGACTATTATAATATATCAAACGAAAGATCGTATCGATTTCCATAGTCTTGGCTGGACCGGCTATAGAAATTCATTACTTGAACTTAAACTCCATCATTTACATTACAAATCGAGGTTTTACTGTTTTTGTCACTTATTTTACATTTTCGGTATTATTCAATAGAGTGGTAATGAAGATGTATGAGCCGACCAAGTGTATGTTTCAATACATTCTAATGAATCACAATATAATAAAAATAATTTCATGATCAACCAAAATGAATGAGAAGAAAATAGGAATAGGAGTGCTACTCAACACAGTTTTAAACAATATATTTGATAAATCGGGGTTATGCCTTTATAGAGTCATAACTTTTGACTCGTGTGTCAAAAGGACTATTATAATATATCAAACCGAAGCTCGTATCTATTTCCATAATTTTAGCTGGACTGGCTATAAAAATTCTATACTTGAACCTAAACTCCATCATTTACATCACATATGGAGGGTTTAAATTTTTTGTCACTTATTTTACATTTTCGGTTTTATTCAATAGAGTTGTAATGAAGATAGATGAGTCGACCAAGTGTGTGTTTCAAGATATTCTAATAAATTTCAATATAATAAAAATAATTTCATGATCAAACATAATGAATGTGAGGAAAAAAGGAATAGGAGTGCTACTAGTGACATTTAAAAAAATATATATTTGATAAATGAGAGTTGTAGTTTTAAATAGTTATAACTTTTGATTCGTGTGTCATAATGACTATTATAATATATCAAACGGAAGATCGTATGGATTTCCATAGTTTTGGCTGGACCGGCTATAGAAATTGATTACTTGAACTTAAACTCCATCATTTACATTACAAATCGAGGTTTTATTGTTTTTGTCACTTATTTTACATTTTCGGTTTTATTCAATAGAGTGGTAATGAAGATGGATGAGCCGACCAAGTGTATGTTTCAAAACATTCTAATGAATCACAATATAATAAAAAGAATTTCATGATCAACAAAAAGGAAGGAGAAGAAAAAAGGAAGAGGAAGGCTACTCGTCATAGTTTTAAACAATATACTTGATAAATCGGGGTTATGCCTTTATAGAGTCATAACTTTTGACTCGTGTGTCAAAAGGACTATTATAATATATCAATTGGAAGCTCGTATCTATTTCCATAATTTTGGCTGGACTGGCTATAAAAATTCATTACTTGAACCTAAACTCCATCATTTACATCACATATGGAGGGTTTAAATTTTTTGTCACTTATTTTACATTTTCGGTTTTATTCAATAGAGTTGTAATTAAGATAGATGAGTCGACCAAGTGTGTGTTTCAAGATATTCTAATAAATTTCAATATAATAAAAATAATTTCATGATCAAACATAATGAATGAGAGGAAAAAAGGAATAGGAGTGCTACTGGTGACATTTTAAAAAAATATATTTGATAAATGGGTGTTGTAGTTTTAAATCGTAATAACTTTTGATTCGTGTGTCGAAAGGACTATTATAATATATCAAACGAAAGATAGTATCGATTTCCATAGTCTTGGCTAGACCGGCTATAGAAATTCATTACTTGAACTTAAACTCCATTATTTACATTACAAATCGAGGTTTTACTGTTTTTGTCACTTATTTTACATTTTCGGTTTTATTCAATAGAGTGGTAATGAAGATGGATGGGCCGACCAAGTGTATTATTCAATACATTCTAACGAATCATGATATAATAAAAATAATTTCATGATCAACCAAAATGAATGAGTAGAAAAAAGGAAAATGAGTGCTACTCGTCACAGTTTTAAACAATATATTTGATAAATTGGGTTATGCCTTTATAGAGTCATAACTTTTGACTCGGGTGTCAAAAGGACTATTATAATATATCAAATGGAAGCTCGTATCTATTTCCATAATTTTGGCTGGACTGGCTACAAAAATTCATTACTTGAACCTAAACTCCATCATTTACATCACATATGGAGGGTTTAAATTTTTTGTCACTTATTTTACATTTTCGGTTTTATTCAATAGAGTTGTAATGAAGATGGATGAGTCAAGCAAGTGTATGTTTCAAAATATTCTAATAAATTTCAATATAATAAAAATAATTTCATGATCCAACATAATGAATGAGAGGGAAAAAGGAATAGGAGTGCTACTAGTGACATTTTTAAAACATATATTTGATAAATGGGGGTTGTAGTTTTAAATCGTCATAACATTTGATTCGTGTGTCAAAATGACTATTATAATATATCAAACGAAAGATAGTATCGATTTCCATAGTCTTGGCTGGACCGGCTATAGAAATTCATTACTTGAACTGAAACTCCATCATTTACATTACAAATCGAGGTTTTACTGTTTTTGTCACTTATATTACATTTTCGGTATTATTCAATAGAGTGGTAATTAAGATGGCTGAGCCGACCAAGTGTATGTTTCAATACATTCTAATGAATCACAATATAATAAAAATAATTTCATGATCAACCAAAATGAATGAGAAGAAAATAGGAAAAGGAGTGCTACTCGTCACAGTTTTAAACAATATATTTGATAAATCGGGGTTATGCCTTTATAGAGTCATAACTTTTGACTCGTGTGTGAAAAGGACTATTATAATATATCAAACCGAAGCTCGTATCTATTTCCATAATTTTGGCTGGACTGGCTATAAAAATTCTATACTTGAACCTAAACTCCATCATTTACATCACATATGGAGGGTTTACATTTTTTGTCACTTATTTTACATTTTCGGTTTTATTCAATAGAGTTGTAATGAAGATAGATGAGTCGACCAAGTGTGTGTTTCAAGATATTCTAATAAATTTCAATATAATAAAAATAATTTCATGATCAAACATAATGAATGAGGGGAAAAAAGGAATAGGAGTGCTACTGGTGACATTTTAAAAAAATATATTTGATAAATGAGAGTTGTAGTTTTAAATAGTTATAACTTTTGATTCGTGTGTCATAATGACTATTATAATATATCAAACGGAAGATCGTATGGATTTCCATACTCTTGGCTGGAACGGCTATATAAATTGATTACTTGAACTTAAACTCCATCATTTACATTACAAATCGAGATTTTATTGTTTTTGTCACTTATTTTAATTTTCGGTTTTATTCAATTGAGTGGTAATGAAGATGGATGAGCCGACCAAGTGTATGTTTCAAAACATTCTAAATAATGACAATATAATAAAAATAATTTCATGATCAACAAAAAGGAAGGAGAAGAAAAAAGGAAGAGGAAGGCTACTCGTCATAGTTTTAAACAATATACTTGATAAATCCGGGTTATGTCTTTAAAGAGTTATAACTTTTGACTCGTGTGTCAAAAGGACTATTATAATATATCAATTGGAAGCTCGTATCTATTTCCATAATTTTGGCTGGACTGGCTATAAAAATTCATTACTTGAACCTAAACTCCATCATTTACATAACATATGGAGGGTTTAAATTTTTTGTCACTTATTTTACATTTTCGGTTTTATTCAATAGAGTTGTAATGAAGATGGATGAGTCGACCAAGTGTATGTTTCAAAATATTCTAATAAATTTCAATATAATAAAAATAATTTCATGATCCAACATAATGTGTGAGAGGAAAAAAGGAATAGGAGTGCTACTGGTGACATTTTTAAAAAATATATTTGACAAATCAGAGTTGTATTTTTAAATAGTTATAACTTTTGATTCTTGTGTCAAAATGACTATTATAATATATCAAACGGAAGACTGTATCGATTTCCATAGTCTTGGCTGGACCGGCTATAGAAATTGATTACTTGAACTTAAACTCCATCATTTACATTACAAATCGAGGTTTTACTATATTTGTCACTTATTTTACATTTTCGGTTTTATTCAATAGAGTGGTAATAAAGATGAATGAGCCGACCAAGTGTATGTTTCAAAACATTCTAATGAATCACAATATAATAAAAATAATTTCATGATCAACCAAAATGAATGAGAAGAAAATAGGAAAAGGAGTGCTACTCATCACAGTTTTAAACAATATACTTGATAAATCGGGGTTATGCCTTTATAGAGTCATAACTTTTGACTCGTGTGTCAAAAGGACTATTATAATATATCAAACCGAAGCTCGTATCTATTTCCATAATTTTAGCTGGACTGGCTATAAAAATTCTATACTTGAACCTAAACTCCATCATTTACATCACATATGGAGGGTTTAAATTTTTTGTCACTTATTTTACATTTTCGGTTTTATTCAATAGAGTTCTATTGAAGATAGATGAGTCGACCAAGTGTGTGTTTCAAGATATTCTAATAAATTTCAATATAATAAAAATAATTTCATGATCAAACATAATGAATGAAAGGAAAAAAGGAATAGGAGTGCTACTGGTGACATTTTTAAAAAATATATTTGATAAATGGGTGTTGTAGTTTTAAATCGTCATAACTTTTGATTCGTGTGTCGAAATGACTATTATAATATATCAAACGAAAGATCGTATCGATTTCCATAGTCTTGGCTGGACCGGCTATAGAAATTCATTACTTGAACTTAAACTCCATTATTTACATTACAAATCGAGGTTTTACTGTTTTTGTCACTTATTTTACATTTTCGGTTTTATTCAATAGAGTGGTAATAAAGATGAATGAGCCGACCAAATGTATGTTTCAAAACATTCTAATGAATCACAATATAATAAAAATAATTTCATGATCAACCAAAATGAATGAGAAGAAAATAGGAAAAGGAGTGCTACTCGTCACAGTTTTAAACAATATATTTGATAAATCTGGGTTATGCCTTTATAGAGTCATAACTTTTGACTCGTGTGTCAAAAGGACTATTAGAATATATCAAACCGAAGCTCGTATCTATTTCCATAATTTTGGCTGGACTGGCTAGAAAAATTCCATAGTTGAACCTAAACTCCATCATTTACATCACATATGGAGGGTTTAAATTTTTTGTCACTTATTTTACATTTTCGGTTTTATTCAATAGAGTTGTAATGAAGATATATGAGTCAACCAAGTGTATGTTTCAAAATATTCTAATAAATTTCAATATAATAAAAATAATTTCATGATCCAACATAATGAATGAGAGGAAAAAAGGAATAGGAGTGCTACTGGTGACATTTTTAAAAAATATATTTGATATATCAGAGTTGTAGTTTTAAATAGTTATAACTTTTGATTCGTGTGTCAAAATGACTATTATAATATATCAAACGGAAGATCGTATCGATTTCCATAGTCTTGGCTGGACCGGCTATAGAAATTGATTACTTGAACTTAAACTCCATCATATACATTACAAATCGAGGTGTTAGTTTTTTTGTCACTTATTTTATATTTTCGGTTTTATTCAACAGAGTGGTAATGAAGATGGATGAGCCGACCAAGTGTATGTTTCAAAACATTCTAATGAATTTCAATATAATAAAAATAATTTCATGATCAACCAAAATGAATGAGAAGAAAATAGGAAAAGGAGTGCTACTCATCACAGTTTTAAACAATATATTTGATAAATCGGGGTTATGCCTTTATAGAGTCATAACTTTTGACTCGGGCGTCAAAAGGACTATTATAATATATCAAACCGAAGCTCGTATCTATTTCCATAATTTTGGCTGGACTGGCTATAAAAATTCTATACTTGAACCTAAACTCCATCATTTACATCACATATGGAGGGTTTAAATTTTTTGTCACTTATTTTACATTTTCGGTTTTATTCAATAGAGTTGTAATGAAGATAGATGAGTCGACCAAGTGTGTGTTTCAAGATATTCTAATAAATTTCAATATAATAAAAATAATTTCATGATCAAACATAATGAATGAGGGGAAAAAAGGAATAGGAGTGCTACTAGTGACATTTTAAAAAAATATATTTGATAAATGAGAGTTGTAGTTTTAAATAGTTATAACTTTTGATTCGTGTGTCATAATGACTATTATAATATATCAAACGGAAGATCGTATGGATTTCCATACTCTTGGCTGGAACGGCTATAGAAATTGATTACTTGAACTTAAACTCCATCATTTACATTACAAATCAAGATTTTATTGTTTTTGTCACTTATTTTAATTTTCGGTTTTATTCAATTGAGTGGTAATGAAGATGGATGAGCCGACCAAGTGTATGTTTCAAAACATTCTAAATAATGACAATATAATAAAAATAATTTCATGATCAACAAAAAGGAAGGAGAAGAAAAAAGGAAGAGGAAGGCTACTCGTCATAGTTTTAAACAATATACTTGATAAATCCGGGTTATGTCTTTAAAGAGTTATAACTTTTGACTCGTGTGTCAAAAGGACTATTATAATATATCAATTGGAAGCTCGTATCTATTTCCATAATTTTGGCTGGACTGGCTATAAAAATTCATTACTTGAACCTAAACTCCATCATTTACATCACATATGGAGGGTTTAAATTTTTTGTCACTTATTTTACATTTTCGGTTTTATTCAATAGAGTTGTAATGAAGATGGATGAGTCGACCAAGTGTATGTTTCAAAATATTCTAATAAATTTCAATATAATAAAAATAATTTCATGATCCAACATAATGTGTGAGAGGAAAAAAGGAATAGGAGTGCTACTGGTGACATTTTTAAAAAATATATTTGACAAATCAGAGTTGTATTTTTAAATAGTTATAACTTTTGATTCTTGTGTCAAAATGACTATTATAATATATCAAACGGAAGACTGTATCGATTTCCATAGTCTTGGCTGGACCGGCTATAGAAATTGATTACTTGAACTTAAACTCCATCATTTACATTACAAATCGAGGTTTTACTATATTTGTCACTTATTTTACATTTTCGGTTTTATTCAATAGAGTGGTAATGAAGATGCATGAGCCGACCAAGTGTATGTTTCAATACATTCTAATGAATCACAATATAATAAAAATAATTTCATGATCAACCAAAATGAATGAGAAGAAAATAGGAAAAGGAGTGCTACTCATCACAGTTTTAAACAATATACTTGATAAATCGGGGTTATGCCTTTATAGAGTCATAACTTTTGACTCGTGTGTCAAAAGGACTATTATAATATATCAAACCGAAGCTCGTATCTATTTCCATAATTTTAGCTGGACTGGCTATAAAAATTCTATACTTGAACCTAAACTCCATCATTTACATCACATATGGAGGGTTTAAATTTTTTGTCACTTATTTTACATTTTCGGTTTTATTCAATAGAGTTGTATTGAAGATAGATGAGTCGACCAAGTGTGTGTTTCAAGATATTCTAATAAATTTCAATATAATAAAAATAATTTCATGATCAAACATAATGAATGAAAGGAAAAAAGGAATAGGAGTGCTACTGGTGACATTTTTAAAAAATATATTTGATAAATGGGTGTTGTAGTTTTAAATCGTCATAACTTTTGATTCGTGTGTCGAAATGACTATTATAATATATCAAACGAAAGATCGTATCGATTTCCATAGTCTTGGCTGGACCGGCTATAGAAATTCATTACTTGAACTTAAACTCCATTATTTACATTACAAATCGAGGTTTTACTGTTTTTATCACTTATTTTACATTTTCGGTTTTATTCAATAGAGTGGTAATAAAGATGAATGAGCCGACCAAATGTATGTTTCAAAACATTCTAATGAATCACAATATAATAAAAATAATTTCATGATCAACCAAAATGAATGAGAAGAAAATAGGAAAAGGAGTGCTACTCGTCACAGTTTTAAACAATATATTTGATAAATCTGGGTTATGCCTTTATAGAGTCATAACTTTTGACTCGTGTGTCAAAAGGACTATTAGAATATATCAAACCGAAGCTCGTATCTATTTCCATAATTTTGGCTGGACTGGCTAGAAAAATTCCATAGTTGAACCTAAACTCCATCATTTACATCACATATGGAGGGTTTAAATTTTTTGTCACTTATTTTACATTTTCGGTTTTATTCAATAGAGTTGTAATGAAGATATATGAGTCAACCAAGTGTATGTTTCAAAATATTCTAATAAATTTCAATATAATAAAAATAATTTCATGATCCAACATAATGAATGAGAGGAAAAAAGGAATAGGAGTGCTACTGGTGACATTTTTAAAAAATATATTTGATATATATCAGAGTTGTAGTTTTAAATAGTTATAACTTTTGATTCGTGTGTCAAAATGACTATTATAATATATCAAACGGAAGATCGTATCGATTTCCATAGTCTTGGCTGGACCGGCTATAGAAATTGATTACTTGAACTTAAACTCCATCATATACATTACAAATCGAGGTGTTAGTTTTTTTGTCACTTATTTTATATTTTCGGTTTTATTCAACAGAGTGGTAATGAAGATGGATGAGCCGACCAAGTGTATGTTTCAAAACATTCTAATGAATTTCAATATAATAAAAATAATTTCATGATCAACCAAAATGAATGAGAAGAAAATAGGAAAAGGAGTGCTACTCATCACAGTTTTAAACAATATACTTGATAAATCGGGGTTATGCCTTTATAGAGTCATAACTTTTGACTCGTGTGTCAAAAGGACTATTATAATATATCAAACCGAAGCTCGTATCTATTTCCATAATTTTAGCTTGACTGGCTATAAAAATTCTATACTTGAACCTAAACTCCATCATTTACATCACATATGGAGGGTTTAAATTTTTTGTCACTTATTTTACATTTTCGGTTTTATTCAATAGAGTTGTAATGAAGATAGATGAGTCGACCAAGTGTGTGTTTCAAGATATTCTAATAAATTTCAATATAATAAAAATAATTTCATGATCAAACATAATGAATGAGAGGAAAAAAGGAATAGGAGTGCTACTGGTGACATTTTTAAAAAATATATTTGATAAATGGGTGTTGTAGTTTTAAATCGTCATAACTTTTGATTCGTGTGTCGAAATGACTATTATAATATATCAAACGAAAGATAGTATCGATTTCCATAGTCTTGGCTGGACCGGCTATAGAAATTCATTACTTGAACTTAAACTCCATTATTTACATTACAAATCGAGGTTTTACTGTTTTTGTCACTTATTTTACATTTTCGGTTTTATTCAATAGAGTGGTAATTAAGATGGCTGAGCCGACCAAGTGTATGTTTCAATACATTCTAATGAATCACAATATAATAAAAATAATTTCATGATCAACCAAAATGAATGAGAAGAAAATAGGAAAAGGAGTGCTACTCGTCACAGTTTTAAACAATATATTTGATAAATCGGGGTTATGCCTTTATAGAGTCATAACTTTTGACTCGTGTGTCAAAAGGACTATTATAATATATCAAACCGAAGCTCATATCTATTTCCATAATTTTGGCTGGACTGGCTATAAAAATTCTATACTTGAACCTAAACTCCATCATTTACATCACATATGGAGGGTTTAAATTTTTTGTCACTTATTTTACATTTTCGGTTTTATTCAATAGAGTTGTAATGAAGATAGATGAGTCGACCAAGTGTGTGTTTCAAGATATTCTAATAAATTTCAATATAATAAAAATAATTTCATGATCAAACATAATGAATGAGGGGAAAAAAGGAATAGGAGTGCTACTGGTGACATTTTTAAAAAATATATTTGATAAATGAGAGTTGTAGTTTTAAATAGTTATAACTTTTGATTCGTGTGTCATAATGACTATTATAATATATCAAACGGAAGATCGTATGGATTTCCATACTCTTGGCTGGAACGGCTATAGAAATTGATTACTTGAACTTAAACTCCATCATTTACATTACAAATCGAGGTTTTATTGTTTTTGTCACTTATTTTAATTTTCGGTTTTATTCAATTGAGTGGTAATGAAGATGGATGAGCCGACCAAGTGTATGTTTCAAAACATTCTAAATAATGACAATATAATAAAAATAATTTCATGATCAACAAAAAGGAAGGAGAAGAAAAAAGGAAGAGGAAGGCTACTCGTCATAGTTTTAAACAATATACTTGATAAATCCGGGTTATGTCTTTAAAGATTTATAACTTTTGACTCGTGTGTCAAAAGGACTATTATAATATATCAATTGGAAGCTCGTATCTATTTCCATAATTTTGGCTGGACTGGCTATAAAAATTCATTACTTGAACCTAAACTCCATCATTTACATCACATATGGAGGGTTTAAATTTTTTGTCACTTATTTTACATTTTCGGTTTTATTCAATAGAGTTGTAATGAAGATGGATGAGTCGACCAAGTGTATGTTTCAAAATATTCTAATAAATTTCAATATAATAAAAATAATTTCATGATCCAACATAATGTGTGAGAGGAAAAAAGGAATAGGAGTGCTACTGGTGACATTTTTAAAAAATATATTTGACAAATCAGAGTTGTATTTTTAAATAATTATAACTTTTGATTCTTGTGTCAAAATGACTATTATAAAATATCAAACGGAAGACTGTATCGATTTCCATAGTCTTGGCTGGACCGGCTATAGAAATTGATTACTTGAACTTAAACTCCATCATTTACATTACAAATCGAGGTTTTACTATATTTGTCACTTATTTTACATTTTCGGTTTTATTCAATAGAGTGGTAATAAAGATGAATGAGCCGACCAAGTGTATGTTTCAAAACATTCTAATGAATCACAATATAATAAAAATAATTTCATGATCAACCAAAATGAATGAGAAGAAAATAGGAAAAGGAGTGCTACTCATCACAGTTTTAAACAATATACTTGATAAATCGGGGCTATGCCTTTATAGAGTCATAACTTTTGACTCGTGTGTCAAAAGGACTATTATAATATATCAAACCGAAGCTCGTATCTATTTCCATAATTTTAGCTGGACTGGCTATAAAAATTCTATAGTTGAACCTAAACTCCATCATTTACATCACATATGGAGGGTTTAAATTTTTTGTCACTTATTTTACATTTTCGGTTTTATTCAA
Source organism: Hippophae tibetana (assembly GCA_037013495.1). Classification (NCBI taxonomy): domain Eukaryota; kingdom Viridiplantae; phylum Streptophyta; class Magnoliopsida; order Rosales; family Elaeagnaceae; genus Hippophae; species Hippophae tibetana. The sequence continues at coordinate 2,220,613 of JAZDXN010000027.1, read as the reverse complement.
TAGACTTGTAATGAAGATAGATGAGTCGACCAAGTGTATGTTTCAAAATATTCTAATAAATTTCAATATAATAAAAATAATTTCATGATCCAACATAATGAATGAGAGGAAAAAAGGAATAGGAGTGCTACTGGTGACATTTTTAAAAAATATATTTGATATATCAGAGTTGTAGTTTTAAATAGTTATAACTTTTGATTCGTGTGTCAAAATGACTATTATAATATATCAAACGGAAGATCGTATCGATTTCCATAGTCTTGGCTGGACCGGCTATAGAAATTGATTACTTGAACTTAAACTCCATCATATACATTACAAATCGAGGTGTTAGTTTTTTTGTCACTTATTTTATATTTTCGGTTTTATTCAACAGAGTGGTAATGAAGATGGATGAGCCGACCAAGTGTATGTTTCAAAACATTCTAATGAATTTCAATATAATAAAAATAATTTCATGATCAACCAAAATGAATGAGAAGAAAATAGGAAAAGGAGTGCTACTCATCACAGTTTTAAACAATATACTTGATAAATCGGGGTTATGCCTTTATAGAGTCATAACTTTTGACTCGTGTGTCAAAAGGACTATTATAATATATCAAACCGAAGCTCGTATCTATTTCCATAATTTTAGCTTGACTGGCTATAAAAATTCTATACTTGAACCTAAACTCCATCATTTACATCACATATGGAGGGTTTAAATTTTTTGTCACTTATTTTACATTTTCGGTTTTATTCAATAGAGTTGTAATGAAGATAGATGAGTCGACCAAGTGTGTGTTTCAAGATATTCTAATAAATTTCAATATAATAAAAATAATTTCATGATCAAACATAATGAATGAGAGGAAAAAAGGAATAGGAGTGCTACTGGTGACATTTTTAAAAAATATATTTGATAAATGGGTGTTGTAGTTTTAAATCGTCATAACTTTTGATTCGTGTGTCGAAATGACTATTATAATATATCAAACGAAAGATAGTATCGATTTCCATAGTCTTGGCTGGACCGGCTATAGAAATTCATTACTTGAACTTAAACTCCATTATTTACATTACAAATCGAGGTTTTACTGTTTTTGTCACTTATTTTACATTTTCGGTTTTATTCAATAGAGTGGTAATTAAGATGGCTGAGCCGACCAAGTGTATGTTTCAATACATTCTAATGAATCACAATATAATAAAAATAATTTCATGATCAACCAAAATGAATGAGAAGAAAATAGGAAAAGGAGTGCTACTCGTCACAGTTTTAAACAATATATTTGATAAATCGGGGTTATGCCTTTATAGAGTCATAACTTTTGACTCGTGTGTCAAAAGGACTATTATAATATATCAAACCGAAGCTCATATCTATTTCCATAATTTTGGCTGGACTGGCTATAAAAATTCTATACTTGAACCTAAACTCCATCATTTACATCACATATGGAGGGTTTAAATTTTTTGTCACTTATTTTACATTTTCGGTTTTATTCAATAGAGTTGTAATGAAGATAGATGAGTCGACCAAGTGTGTGTTTCAAGATATTCTAATAAATTTCAATATAATAAAAATAATTTCATGATCAAACATAATGAATGAGGGGAAAAAAGGAAGATGAGTGCTACTGGTGACATTTTTAAAAAATATATTTGATAAATGAGAGTTGTAGTTTTAAATAGTTATAACTTTTGATTCGTGTGTCATAATGACTATTATAATATATCAAACGGAAGATCGTATGGATTTCCATACTCTTGGCTGGAACGGCTATAGAAATTGATTACTTGAACTTAAACTCCATCATTTACATTACAAATCGAGGTTTTATTGTTTTTGTCACTTATTTTAATTTTCGGTTTTATTCAATTGAGTGGTAATGAAGATGGATGAGCCGACCAAGTGTATGTTTCAAAACATTCTAATGAATGACAATATAATAAAAATAATTTCATGATCAACAAAAAGGAAGGAGAAGAAAAAAGGAAGAGGAAGGCTACTCGTCATAGTTTTAAACAATATACTTGATAAATCCGGGTTATGTCTTTAAAGATTTATAACTTTTGACTCGTGTGTCAAAAGGACTATTATAATATATCAATTGGAAGCTCGTATCTATTTCCATAATTTTGGCTGGACTGGCTATAAAAATTCATTACTTGAACCTAAACTCCATCATTTACATCACATATGGAGGGTTTAAATTTTTTGTCACTTATTTTACATTTTCGGTTTTATTCAATAGAGTTGTAATGAAGATGGATGAGTCGACCAAGTGTATGTTTCAAAATATTCTAATAAATTTCAATATAATAAAAATAATTTCATGATCCAACATAATGTGTGAGAGGAAAAAAGGAATAGGAGTGCTACTGGTGACATTTTTAAAAAATATATTTGACAAATCAGAGTTGTATTTTTAAATAGTTATAACTTTTGATTCTTGTGTCAAAATGACTATTATAAAATATCAAACGGAAGACTGTATCGATTTCCATAGTCTTGGCTGGACCGGCTATAGAAATTGATTACTTGAACTTAAACTCCATCATTTACATTACAAATCGAGGTTTTACTATATTTGTCACTTATTTTACATTTTCGGTTTTATTCAATAGAGTGGTAATAAAGATGAATGAGCCGACCAAGTGTATGTTTCAAAACATTCTAATGAATCACAATATAATAAAAATAATTTCATGATCAACCAAAATGAATGAGAAGAAAATAGGAAAAGGAGTGCTACTCATCACAGTTTTAAACAATATACTTGATAAATCGGGGTTATGCCTTTATAGAGTCATAACTTTTGACTCGTGTGTCAAAAGGACTATTATAATATATCAAACCGAAGCTCGTATCTATTTCCATAATTTTAGCTGGACTGGCTATAAAAATTCTATACTTGAACCTAAACTCCATCATTTACATCACATATGGAGGGTTTAAATTTTTTGTCACTTATTTTACATTTTCGGTTTTATTCAATAGAGTTGTAATGAAGATAGATGAGTCGACCAAGTGTGTGTTTCAAGATATTCTAATAAATTTCAATATAATAAAAATAATTTCATGATCAAACATAATGAATGAAAGGAAAAAAGGAATAGGAGTGCTACTGGTGACATTTTTAAAAAATATATTTGATAAATGGGTGTTGTAGTTTTAAATCGTCATAACTTTTGATTCGTGTGTCGAAATGACTATTATAATATATCAAACGAAAGATCGTATCGATTTCCATAGTCTTGGCTGGACCGGCTATAGAAATTCATTACTTGAACTTAAACTCCATTATTTACATTACAAATCGAGGTTTTACTATTTTTGTCACTTATTTTACATTTTCGGTTTTATTCAATAGAGTGGTAATAAAGATGAATGAGCCGACCAAGTGTATGTTTCAAAACATTCTAATGAATCACAATATAATAAAAATAATTTCATGATCAACCAAAATGAATGAGAAGCAAATAGGAAAAGGAGTGCTACTCGTCACAGTTTTAAACAATATATTTGATAAATCGGGGTTATGCCTTTATAGAGTCATAACTTTTGACTCGTGTGTCAAAAGGACTATTAGAATATATCAAACCGAAGCTCGTATCTATTTCCATAATTTTGGCTGGACTGGCTAGAAAAATTCCATAGTTGAACCTAAACTCCATCATTTACATCACATATGGAGGGTTTAAATTTTTTGTCACTTATTTTACATTTTCGGTTTTATTCAATAGAGTTGTAATGAAGATATATGAGTCAACCAAGTGTATGTTTCAAAATATTCTAATAAATTTCAATATAATAAAAATAATTTCATGATCCAACATAATGAATGAGAGGAAAAAAGGAATAGGAGTGCTACTGGTGACATTTTTAAAAAATATATTTGATATATCAGAGTTGTAGTTTTAAATAGTTATAACTTTTGATTCGTGTGTCAAAACGACTATTATAATATATCAAACGGAAGATCGTATCGATTTCCATAGTCTTGGCTGGACCGGCTATAGAAATTGATTACTTGAACTTAAACTCCATCATATACATTACAAATCGAGGTGTTAGTTTTTTTGTCACTTATTTTATATTTTCGGTTTTATTCAATAGAGTGGTAATGAAGATGGATGAGCCGACCAAGTGTATGTTTCAAAACATTCTAATGAATTTCAATATAATAAAAATAATTTCATGATCAACCAAAATGAATGAGAAGAAAATAGGAAAAGGAGTGCTACTCATCACAGTTATAAACAATATACTTGATAAATCAGGGTTATGCCATTAAAGAGTCATAACTTTTGACTCTTGTGTCAAAACGACTATTATAATATATCAAATGTAAGGTCGTATCAATTTCCATAATATTGGCTGGACTGGCTATAAAAATTCATTACTTGAACCTAAACTCCATCATTTACATCACATATGGAGGGTTTAAATTTTTTGTCCATTATTTTACATTTTCGGTTTTATTCAATAGAGTTGTAATGAGTATGGATGAGTCGACCAAGTGTATGTTTGAAAATATTCTAATTAATTTCAATATAATAAAAATAATTTCATGATCCAACATAATGAATGAGACGAAAAAAGGAATAGGAGTGCTACTGGTGACATTTTTAAAAAATATATTTGATAAATGGAAGTTGTAGTTTTAAATAGTGATAACTTTTGATTCGTGTGTCAAAATGACTATTATAATATATCAAAATGAAGATCGTATCGATTTCCATAGTCTTGGCAGGACCGGCTATAGAAATTGATTACTTGAACTTAAACTCCATCATTTACATTACAAATCGAGGTTTTACTGTTTTTGTCACTTATTTTACATTTTCGGTTTTATACAATAGAGTGGTAATGAAGATGGATGAGTCGACCAAGTGTATGTTTCAAAACATTCTAATGAATCACAATATAATAAAAATAATTTCATGATCAACCAAAATGAATGAGAAGAAAATAGGAAAAGGAGTGCTACTCGTCACAGTTTTAAACAATATATTTGATAAATCGGGGTTATGCCATTAAAGAGTCATAACTTTTGACTCGTGTGTCAAAAGGACTATTATAATATATCAAACCGAAGCTCGTATCTATTTCCATAATTTTAGCTTGACTGGCTATAAAAATTCTATACTTGAACCTAAACTCCATCATTTACATCACATATGGAGGGTTTAAATTTTTTGTCACTTATTTTACATTTTCGGTTTTATTCAATAGAGTTGTAATGAAGATAGATGAGTCGACCAAGTGTGTGTTTCAAGATATTCTAATAAATTTCAATATAATAAAAATAATTTCATGATCAAACATAATGAATGAGAGGAAAAAAGGAATAGGAGTGCTACTGGTGACATTTTTAAAAAATATATTTGATATATCAGAGTTGTAGTTTTAAATAGTTATAACTTTTGATTCGTGTGTCAAAATGACTATTATAATATATCAAACGGAAGATCGTATCGATTTCCATAGTCTTGGCTGGACCGGCTATAGAAATTGATTACTTGAACTTAAACTCCATCATATACATTACAAATCGAGGTTTTACTTTTTTTGTCACTTATTTTATATTTTCTGTTTTATTCAATAGAGTGGTAATGAAGATGGATGAGCCGACCAAGTGTATGTTTCAAAACATTCTAATGAATTTCAATATAATAAAAATAATTTCATGATCAACCAAAATGAATGAGAAGAAAATAGGAAAAGGAGTGCTACTCATCACAGTTTTAAACAATATATTTGATAAATCGGGGTTATGCCTTTAAAGAGTCATAACTTTTGACTCGTGTGTCAAAAGGACTATTATAATATATCAAACCGAAGCTCGTATCTATTTCCATAATTTTGGCTGGACTGGCTATAAAAATTCAATACTTGAACATAAACTCCATCATTTACGTCACATATGGAGGGTTTAAATTTTTTGTCACTTATTTTACATTTTCGGTTTTATTCAATAGAGTTGTAATGAGGATGGATGAGTCGACCAAGTGTATGTTTCAAAATATTCTAATAAATTTCAATATAATAAAAATAATTTCATGATCCAACATAATGAATGAGAGGAAAAAAGGAATAGGAGTGCTACTGGTGACATTTTAAAAACATATATTTGATATATTAGAGTTGTAGTTTTAAATAGTTATAACTTTTGATTCGTGTGTCAAAATGACTATTATAATATATCAAACGGAAGATCGTATCGATTTCCATAGTCTTGGCTGGACCGGCAATAGAAATTGATTACTTGAACTTAAACTCCATCATTTACATTACAAATCGAGTTTTTACTGTTTTTGTCACTTATTTTACATTTTCGGTTTTATTCAATAGAGTGGTAATAAAGATGGATTAGCCGACCAAGTGTATGTTTCAAAACATTCTAATGAATCACAATATAATAAAAATAATTTCATGATCAACCACAATGAATGAGAAGAAAATAGGAAAAGGAGTGCTACTCGTCACAGTTTTAAACAATATATTTGATAAATCTGGATTATGCCTTTATAGAGTCATAACTTTTGACTCGTGTGTCAAAAGGACTATTATAATATATCAAACGGAAGCTCGTATCTATTTCCATAATTTTGGCTGGAATGGCTATAAAAATTCATTACTTGAACCTAAACTCCATCATTTACATCACATATGGAGGGTTTAAATTTTTTGTCACTTATTTTACATTTTCGGTTTTATTCAATAGAGTTGTAATGAAGATGGATGAGTCGACTAAGTGTATGTTTGAAAATAATCTAATAAATTTCAATATAATAAAAATAATTTCATGATCCAACATAATGAATGAGAGGAAAAACGAATAGGAGTGCTACTGGTGACATTTTTAAAAAATATATTTGATAAATGGGAGTTGTAGTTTTAAATAGTTATAACTTTTGATTCGTATGTCAAAATGACTATTATAATATATCAAACGGAAGATCGTATCGATTTCCATAGTCTTGGCTAGACCTGCTATAGAAATTGATTACTTGAACTTAAACTCCATCATTTACATTACAAATCGAGGTTTTACTGTTTTTGTCACTTATTTTACATTTTCGGTTTTATTCAATAGAGTGGTAATAAAGATGGATGAGCCGACCAAATGTATGTTTCAAAACATTCTAATGAATCACAATATAATAAAAATAATTTCATGATCAACCAAAACGAATGAGAAGAAAATAGGAAAAGGAGTGCTACTCGTCACAGTTTTAAAAAATATATTTGATAAATCTGGATTATGCCTTTATAGAGTCATAACTTTTGACTCGTTTGTCAAAAGGACTTTTATAATATATCAAACGGAAGCTCGTATCTATTTCCATAATTTTTGCTGAAGATGGATGAGTCGACCAAGTGTATGTTTCAAAATATTCTAATAAATTTCAATATAATAAAAATAATTTCATGATCCAACTTAATGAATGAGGGAAAAAAAGGAATAGGAGTGCTACTGGTGACATTTTGAAAAAATATATTTGATAAATGGGAGTTGTAGTTTTAAATAGTCATAACTTTTGATTCGTGTGTCAAAATGACTATTATAATGTATCAAACGGAAGCACGTATCGATTTCCATTATCTTGGCTGGACTGGCTATAGAAATTCATTACTTGAACCTAAACTCCATCCTTTACATCACATATCGAGGTTTTAATGTTTTTATCACTTATTTTATAATTTTGGTTTAATTCAATACAGTTGTAATGAAGATGGATGAGCCGACTAAGAGTATTTTTAAAAATATTCTAATGAATCACAATATAATAAAAATAATTTCATGATCAACCAAAATGAATGAGAAGAAAAAAGGAAGGGGAGTGCTACTCGTCACAATTTTAAACAATATATTTTATAAATCGGGGTTACGCCTACAAAGAGTCATAACTTTTGACTCGTGTGTCAAAATGACTATTATAATATATCAAACGGAAGCTTGTATCTATTTCCATAATTTTGGCTGGACTGGCTATAAAAATTCATTACTTGAAGCTACAATCCATCATTTACATCACATATGGAGGTTTTAAATTTTTTGTCACTTATTTTACATTTTCGGTTTTATTCAATAGAGTGGTAATTAAGATGGATGAGCCGACCAAGTGTATCTATCAAAATATTCTAATGAATCACAATATAATAAAAATAATTTCATGATCAACCAAAATGAATGAGAAGAAAAAAGGAAAAGGAGTGCTACTCGTCACAGTTTTAAACAATATATTTGATAAATCGGGGTTATGCCTTGAAAGAATCATAACTTTTGACTCGTGTGTCAAAATGACTATTATAATATATCAAACGGAAGCTTGTATCTATTTCCATAATTTTGGCTGGACTGGCTATAAAAATTCATTACTTGAAGCTACAATCCATCATTTACTTCACATATGGAGGTTTTAAATTTTTTGTCACTTATTTTACATTTTCGGTTTTATTCAATAGAGTGGTAATTAAGATGGATGAGCCGACCAAGTGTATCTATCAAAATATTCTAATGAATCACAATATAATAAAAATAATTTCATGATCAACCAAAATGAATGAGAAGAAAAAAGGAAAAGGAGTGCTACTCGTCACAGTTTTAAACAATATATTTGATAAATCGGGGTTATGCCTTTAAAGAGTCATAACTTTTGACTCGTGTGTCAAAAGGACTATTATAATATATCAAACGGAAGCTCGTATCTATTTCCATAATTTTGGCTGGACTGGCTATAAAAATTCATTACTTGTACCTAAACTCCATTCTTTACATCACATATGGAGGGTTTAAATTTTTTGTCACTTATTTTACATTTTCGGTTTTATTCAATAGAGTTGTAATGAAGATGGATGAGTCGACCAAGTGTATGTTTCAAAATATTCTAATAAATTTCAATATAATAAAAATAATTTCATGATCCAACATAATGAATGAGACGAAAAAAGGAATAGGAGTGCTACTGGTGACATTTTGAAAAAATATATTTGATAAATGGGAGTTGTAGTTTTAAATAGTCATAACTTTTGATTCGTGTGTCAAAATGACTATTATAATGTATCAAACGGAAGCACGTTTCGATTTCCATTATCTTGGCTGGACCGGCTATAGAAATTCATTACTTGAACCTAAACTCCATTCTTTACATCACATATGGAGGGTTTAAATTTTTTGTCACTTATTTTACATTTTCGGTTTTATTCAATAGAGTTGTAATGAAGATGGATGAGTCGACCAAGTGTATGTTTCAAAATATTCTAATAAATTTCAATATAATAAAAATAATTTCATGATCCAACATAATGAATGAGACGAAAAAAGGAATAGGAGTGCTACTGGTGACATTTTAAAAAATATATATTTGATAAATGGGGGTTGTAGTTTTAAATCGTCATAACTTTTGATTCGGGTGTCAAAATGACTATTATAATATATCAAACGAAAGATCGTATCGATTCCCATAGTCTTGGCTGGACCGGCTATAGAAATTCATTACTTGAACTTAAACACCATCATTGACATTACAAATCGAGGTTTTAATGTTTTTGTCACTTATTTTACATTTTCGGTTTTATTCAATAGAGTGGTAATGAAGATAGATAAGCCGACCAAGTGTATCTATCAAAATATTCTAATGAATCACAATATAATAAAAATAATTTCCTGATCAACCAAAATGAATGAGAAGAAAAAAGGAAAAGGAGTGCTACTCGTCACAGTTTTAAACAATATATTTGATAAATCGGGGTTATGCCTTGAAAGAGTCATAACTTTTGATTCGTGTGTCAAAATGACTATTATAATATATCAAAATGAAGATCGTATCGATTTCCATAGTCTTGGCAGGACCGGCTATAGAAATTGATTACTTGAACTTAAACTCCATCATTTACATTACAAATCGAGGTTTTACTGTTTTTGTCACTTATTTTACATTTTCGGTTTTATTCAATAGAGTGGTAATGAAGATGGATGAGTCGACCAAGTGTATGTTTCAAAACATTCTAATGAATCACAATATAATAAAAATAATTTCATGATCAACCAAAATGAATGAGAAGAAAATAGGAAAAGGAGTGCTACTCGTCACAGTTTTAAACAATATATTTGATAAATCGGGGTTATGCCATTAAAGAGTCATAACTTTTGACTCGTGTGTCAAAAGGACTATTATAATATATCAAACCGAAGCTCGTATCTATTTCCATAATTTTAGCTTGACTGGCTATAAAAATTCTATACTTGAACCTAAACTCCATCATTTACATCACATATGGAGGGTTTAAATTTTTTGTCACTTATTTTACATTTTCGGTTTTATTCAATAGAGTTGTAATGAAGATAGATGAGTCGACCAAGTGTGTGTTTCAAGATATTCTAATAAATTTCAATATAATAAAAATAATTTCATGATCAAACATAATGAATGAGAGGAAAAAAGGAATAGGAGTGCTACTGGTGACATTTTTAAAAAATATATTTGATAAATAGGTGTTGTAGTTTTAAATCGTCATAACTTTTGATTCGTGTGTCGAAATGACTATTATAATATATCAAACGAAAGATAGTATCGATTTCCATAGTCTTGGCTGGACCGGCTATAGAAATTCATTACTTGAACTTAAACTCCATTATTTACATTACAAATCGAGGTTTTACTGTTTTTGTCACTTATTTTACATTTTCGGTTTTATTCAATAGAGTGGTAATAAAGATGAATGAGCCGACCAAGTGTATGTTTCAAAACATTCTAATGAATCACAATATAATAAAAATAATTTCATGATCAACCAAAATGAATGAGAAGAAAATAGGAAAAGGAGTGCTACTCGTCAAAGTTTTAAACAATATATTTGATAAATCTGGGTTATGCCTTTATAGAGTCATAACTTTTGACTCGTGTGTCAAAAGGACTATTAGAATATATCAATCCGAAGCTCGTATCTATTTCCATAATTTTGGCTGGACTGGCTATAAAAATTCCATAGTTGAACATAAACTCCATCATTTACGTCACATATGGAGGGTTTAAATTTTTTGTCACTTATTTTACATTTTCGGTTTTATTCAATAGAGTTGTAATGAGGATGGATGAGTCGACCAAGTGTATGTTTCAAAATATTCTAATAAATTTCAATATAATAAAAATAATTTCATGATCCAACATAATGAATGAGAGGAAAAAAGGAATAGGAGTGCTACTGGTGACATTTAAAAAAAATATATTTGATATATCAGAGTTGTAGTTTTAAATAGTTATAACTTTTGATTCGTGTGTCAAAATGACTATTATAATATATCAAACGGAAGATCGTATCGATTTCCATAGTCTTGGTTGGACCGGCAATAGAAATTGATTACTTGAACTTAAACTCCATCATTTACATTACAAATCGAGTTTTTACTGTTTTTGTCACTTATTTTACATTTTCGGTTTTATTCAATAGAGTGGTAATAAAGATGGATTAGCCGACCAAGTGTATGTTTCAAAACATTCTAATGAATCACAATATAATAAAAATAATTTCATGATCAACCACAATGAATGAGAAGAAAATAGGAAAAGGAGTGCTACTCGTCACAGTTTTAAACAATATATTTGATAAATCTGGATTATGCCTTTATAGAGTCATAACTTTTGACTCGTGTGTCAAAAGGACTATTATAATATATCAAACGGAAGCTCGTATCTATTTCCATAATTTTGGCTGGAATGGCTATAAAAATTCATTACTTGAACCTAAACTCCATCATTTACATCACATATGGAGGGTTTAAATTTTTTGTCACTTATTTTACATTTTCGGTTTTATTCAATAGAGTTGTAATGAAGATGGATGAGTCGACTAAGTGTATGTTTGAAAATAATCTAATAAACTTCAATATAATAAAAATAATTTCATGATCCAACATAATGAATGAGAGGAAAAACGAATAGGAGTGCTACTGGTGACATTTTTAAAAAATATATTTGATAAATGGGAGTTGTAGTTTTAAATAGTTATAACTTTTGATTCGTGTGTCAAAATGACTATTATAATATATCAAACGGAAGATCGTATCGATTTCCATAGTCTTGGCTAGACCGGCTATAGAAATTGATTACTTGAACTTAAACTCCATCATTTACATTACAAATCGAGGTTTTACTGTTTTTGTCACTTATTTTACATTTTCGGTTTTATTCAATAGAGTGGTAATAAAGATGGATGAGCCGACCAAATGTATGTTTCAAAACATTCTAATGAATCACAATATAATAAAAATAATTTCATGATCAACCAAAACGAATGAGAAGAAAATAGGAAAAGGAGTGCTACTCGTCACAGTTTTAAAAAATATATTTGATAAATCTGGATTATGCCTTTATAGAGTCATAACTTTTGACTCGTTTGTCAAAAGGACTTTTATAATATATCAAACGGAAGCTCGTATCTATTTCCATAATTTTCGCTGAAGATGGATGAGTCGACCAAGTGTATGTTTCAAAATATTCTAATAAATTTCAATATAATAAAAATAATTTCATGATCCAACTTAATGAATGAGGGAAAAAAAGGAATAGGAGTGCTACTGGTGACATTTTGAAAAAATATATTTGATAAATGGGAGTTGTAGTTTTAAATAGTCATAACTTTTGATTCGTGTGTCAAAATGACTATTATAATGTATCAAACGGAAGCACGTATCGATTTCCATTATCTTGGCTGGACTGGCTATAGAAATTCATTACTTGAACCTAAACTCCATCCTTTACATCACATATCGAGGTTTTAATGTTTTTATCACTTATTTTATAATTTTGGTTTAATTCAATACAATTGTAATGAAGATGGATGAGCCGACTAAGAGTATTTTTAAAAATATTCTAATGAATCACAATATAATAAAAATAATTTCATGATCAACCAAAATGAATGAGAAGAAAAAAGGAAGGGGAGTGCTACTCGTCACAATTTTAAACAATATATTTTATAAATCGGGGTTACGCCTACAAAGAGTCATAACTTTTGACTCGTGTGTCAAAATGACTATTATAATATATCAAACGGAAGCTTGTATCTATTTCCATAATTTTGGCTGGACTAGCTATAAAAATTCATTACTTGAAGCTACAATCCATCATTTACATCACATATGGAGGTTTTAAATTTTTTGTCACTTATTTTACATTTTCGGTTTTATTCAATAGAGTGGTAATTAAGATGGATGAGCCGACCAAGTGTATCTATCAAAATATTCTAATGAATCACAATATAATAAAAATAATTTCATGATCAACCAAAATGAATGAGAAGAAAAAAGGAAAAGGAGTGCTACTCGTCACAGTTTTAAACAATATATTTGATAAATCGGGGTTATGCCTTGAAAGAGTCATAACTTTTGACTCGTGTGTCAAAATGACTATTATAATATATCAAACGGAAGCTTGTATCTATTTCCATAATTTTGGCTGGACTGGCTATAAAAATTCATTACTTGAAGCTACAATCCATCATTTACATCACATATGGAGGTTTTAAATATTTTGTCACTTATTTTACATTTTCGGTTTTATTCAATAGAGTGGTAATTAAGATGGATGAGCCGACCAAGTGTATCTATCAAAATATTCTAATGAATCACAATATAATAAAAATAATTTCATGATCAACCAAAATGAATGAGAAGAAAAAAGGAAAAGGAGTGCTACTCGTCACAGTTTTAAACAATATATTTGATAAATCGGGGTTATGCCTTTAAAGAGTCATAACTTTTGACTCGTGTGTCAAAAGGACTATTATAATATATCAAACGGAAGCTCGTATCTATTTCCATAATTTTGGCTGGACTGGCTATAAAAATTCATTACTTGTACCTAAACTCCATTCTTTACATCACATATGGAGGGTTTAAATTTTTTGTCACTTATTTTACATTTTCGGTTTTATTCAATAGAGTTGTAATGAAGATGGATGAGTCGACCAAGTGTATGTTTCAAAATATTCTAATAAATTTCAATATAATAAAAATAATTTCATGATCCAACATAATGAATGAGACGAAAAAAGGAATAGGAGTGCTACTGGTGACATTTTGAAAAAATATATTTGATAAATGGGAGTTGTAGTTTTAAATAGTCATAACTTTTGATTCGTGTGTCAAAATGACTATTATAATGTATCAAACGGAAGCACGTTTCGATTTCCATTATCTTGGCTGGACCGGCTATAGAAATTCATTACTTGAACCTAAACTCCATTCTTTACATCACATATGGAGGGTTTAAATTTTTTGTCACTTATTTTACATTTTCGGTTTTATTCAATAGAGTTGTAATGAAGATGGATGAGTCGACCAAGTGTATGTTTCAAAATATTCTAATAAATTTCAATATAATAAAAATAATTTCATGATCCAACATAATGAATGAGACGAAAAAAGGAATAGGAGTGCTACTGGTGACATTTAAAAAAAAATATATTTGATAAATGGGGGTTGTAGTTTTAAATCGTCATAACTTTTGATTCGGGTGTCAAAATGACTATTATAATATATCAAACGAAAGATCGTATCGATTCCCATAGTCTTGGCTGGACCGGCTATAGAAATTCATTACTTGAACTTAAACACCATCATTGACATTACAAATCGAGGTTTTAATGTTTTTGTCACTTATTTTACATTTTCGGTTTTATTCAATAGAGTGGTAATGAAGATAGATAAGCCGACCAAGTGTATCTATCAAAATATTCTAATGAATCACAATATAATAAAAATAATTTCCTGATCAACCAAAATGAATGAGAAGAAAAAAGGAAAAGGAGTGCTACTCGTCACAGTTTTAAACAATATATTTGATAAATCGGGGTTATGCCTTGAAAGAGTCATAACTTTTGACTCGTGTGTCAAAAGGACTATTATAATATATCAAACGGAAGCTCGTATCTATTTCCATAATTTTGGCTGGACTGGCTATAAAAATTCATTACTTGAACCTAAACTCCATTCTTTACATCACATATGGAGGGTTTAAATTTTTTGTCACTTATTTTACATTTTCGGTTTTATTCAATAGAGTTGTAATGAAGATGGATGAGTCGACCAAGTGTATGTTTCAAAATATTCTAATAAATTTCAATATAATAAAAATAATTTCATGATCCAACATAATGAATGAGACGAAAAAAGGAATAGGAGTGCTACTGGTGACATTTTAAAAAATATATATTTGATAAATGGGGGTTGTAGTTTTAAATCGTCATAACTTTTGATTTGTGTGTCAAAATGACTATTATAATATATCAAACGAAAGATCGTATCCATTCCCATAGTCTTGGCTGGACCGGCTATAGAAATTCATTACTTGAACTTAAACTCCATCATTTACATTACAAATCGAGGTTTTACTGCTTTTGTCACTTATTTTACATTTTCGGTATTATTCAATAGAGTGGTAATGAAGATGGATGAGCCAACCAAGTGTATGTTTCAAAACATTCTAATGAATCACAATATAATAAAACTAATTTCATGATCAAACCAAAATGAATGAGAAGGAAAAAGGAAAAGGAGTGCTACTCGTCACAGTTTTAAACAATATATTTGATAAATCGGGGTTATGCCTTTAAAGAGTCATAACTTTTGACTCGTGTGTCAAAAGGACTATTATAATATATCAAACGGAAGCTCGTATCTATTTCCATAATTTTGGCTGGACTGGCTATAAAAATTCATTACTTGAACCTAAACTCCATTCTTTACATCACATATGGAGGGTTTAAATTTTTTGTCACTTATTTTACATTTTCGGTTTTATTCAATAGAGTTGTAATGAAGATGGATGAGTCGACCAAGTGTATGTTTCAAAATATTCTAATAAATTTCAATATAATAAAAATAATTTCATGATCCAACATAATGAATGAGGGAAAAAAAGGAATAGGAGTGCTACTGGTGACATTTTAAAAAAAATATATTTGATAAATGGGAGTTGTAGTTTTAAATAGTCATAACTTTTGATTCGTGTGTCAAAATGACTATTATAATGTATCAAACGGAAGCACATATCGATTTCCTTTATCTTGGCTGGACTGGCTATAGAAATTCATTACTTGAACCTAAACTCCATCCTTTACATCACATATCGAGGTTTTAATGTTTTTGTCACTTATTTTATAATTTTGGTTTAATTCAATACAGTTGTAATGAAGATGGATGAGCCGACTAAGAGTATTTTTAAAAATATTCTAATGAATCACAATATAATAAAAATAATTTTATGATCCACCAAAATGAATGAGAAGAAAAAAGGAAAAGGAGTGCTACTCGTCACAGTTTTAAACAATATATTTGATAAATCGGGGTTACGCCTATAAAGAGTCATAAATTTTGACTCGTGTGTCAAAAGGACTATTATAATATATCACTCGGAAGCTCGTATCTATTTCCATAATTTTGGCTGGACTGGCTATAAAAATTCATTACTTGAACCTAAACTCCATTCTTTACATCACATATGGAGGGTTTAAATTTTTTGTCACATATTTTACATTTTCGGTTTTATTCAATAGAGTTGTAATGAAGATGGATGAGTCGACCAAGTGTATGTTTCAAAATATTCTAATAAATTTCAATATAATAAAAATAATTTCATGATCCAACTTAATGAATGAGGGAAAAAAAGGAATAGGAGTGCTACTGGTGACATTTTGAAAAAATATATTTGATAAATGGGAGTTGTAGTTTTAAATAGTCATAACTTTTGATTCGTGTGTCAAAATGACTATTATAATGTATCAAACGGAAGCACGTATCGATTTCCTTTATCTTGGCTGGACTGGCTATAGAAATTCATTACTTGAACCTAAACTCCATCCTTTACATCACATATCGAGGTTTTAATGTTTTGGTCACTTATTTTATAATTTTGGTTTAATTCAATACAGTTGTAATGAAGATGGATGAGCCGACTAAGAGTATTTTTAAAAATATTCTAATGAATCACAATATAATAAAAATAATTTCATGATCAACCAAAATGAATGAGAAGAAAAAAGGAAAAGGAGTGCTACTCGTCACAGTTTTAAACAATATATTTTATAAATCGGGGTTATGCCTTTAAAGAGTCATAACTTTTGACTCGTGTGTCAAAAGGACTATTATAATATATCAAACGGAAGCTCGTATCTATTTCCATAATTTTGGCTGGACTGGCTATAAAAATTCATTACTTGAACCTAAACTCCATTCTTTACATCACATATGGAGGGTTTAAATTTTTTGTCACTTATTTTACATTTTCGGTTTTATTCAATAGAGTTGTAATGAAGATGGATGAGTCGACCAAGTGTATGTTTCAAAATATTCTAATAAATTTCAATATAATAAAAATAATTTCATGATCCAACATAATGAATGAGGGAAAAAAAGGAATAGGAGTGCTACTGGTGACATTTTTAAAAAAATATATTTGATAAATGGGAGTTGTAGTTTTAAATAGTCATAACTTTTGATTCGTGTGTCAAAATGACTATTATAATGTATCAAACGGAAGCACGTATCGATTTCCTTTATCTTGGCTGGACTGGCTATAGAAATTCATTACTTGAACCTAAACTCCATCCTTTACATCACATATCGAGGTTTTAATGTTTTTGTCACTTATTTTATAATTTTGGTTTAATTCAATACAGTTGTAATGAAGATGGATGAGCCGACTAAGAGTATTTTTAAAAATATTCTAATGAATCACAATATAATAAAAATAATTTTATGATCCACCAAAATGAATGAGAAGAAAAAAGGAAAAGGAGTGCTACTCGTCACAGTTTTAAACAATATATTTGATAAATCGGGGTTACGCCTATAAAGAGTCATAACTTTTGACTCGTGTGTCAAAAGGACTATTATAATATATCACTCGGAAGCTCGTATCTATTTCCATAATTTTGGCTGGACTGGCTATAAAAATTCATTACTTGAACCTAAACTCCATTCTTTACATCACATATGGAGGGTTTAAATTTTTTGTCACATATTTTACATTTTCGGTTTTATTCAATAGAGTTGTAATGAAGATGGATGAGTCGACCAAGTGTATGTTTCAAAATATTCTAATAAATTTCAATATAATAAAAATAATTTCATGATCCAACTTAATGAATGAGGGAAAAAAAGGAATAGGAGTGCTACTGGTGACATTTTGAAAAAATATATTTGATAAATGGGAGTTGTAGTTTTAAATAGTCATAACTTTTGATTCGTGTGTCAAAATGACTATTATAATGTATCAAACGGAAGCACGTATCGATTTCCTTTATCTTGGCTGGACTGGCTATAGAAATTCATTACTTGAACCTAAACTCCATCCTTTACATCACATATCGAGGTTTTAATGTTTTTATCACTTATTTTATAATTTTGGTTTAATTCAATACAATTGTAATGAAGATGGATGAGCCGACTAAGAGTATTTTTAAAAATATTCTAATGAATCACAATATAATAAAAATAATTTCATGATCAACCAAAATGAATGAGAAGAAAAAAGGAAGGGGAGTGCTACTCGTCACAATTTTAAACAATATATTTTATAAATCGGGGTTACGCCTACAAAGAGTCATAACTTTTGACTCGTGTGTCAAAATGACTATTATAATATATCAAACGGAAGCTTGTATCTATTTCCATAATTTTGGCTGGACTGGCTATAAAAATTCATTACTTGAACCTAAACTCCATTCTTTACATCACATATGGAGGGTTTAAATTTTTTGTCACATATTTTACATTTTCGGTTTTATTCAATAGAGTTGTAATGAAGATGGATGAGTCGACCAAGTGTATGTTTCAAAATATTCTAATAAATTTCAATATAATAAAAATAATTTCATGATCCAACTTAATGAATGAGGGAAAAAAAGGAATAGGAGTGCTACTGGTGACATTTTGAAAAAATATATTTGATAAATGGGAGTTGTAGTTTTAAATAGTCATAACTTTTGATTCGTGTGTCAAAATGACTATTATAATGTATCAAACGGAAGCACATATCGATTTCCTTTATCTTGGCTGGACTGGCTATAGAAATTCATTACTTGAACCTAAACTCCATCCTTTACATCACATATCGAGGTTTTAATGTTTTTGTCACTTATTTTATAATTTTGGTTTAATTCAATACAGTTGTAATGAAGATGGATGAGCCGACTAAGAGTATTTTTAAAAATATTCTAATGAATCACAATATAATAAAAATAATTTTATGATCCACCAAAATGAATGAGAAGAAAAAAGGAAAAGGAGTGCTACTCGTCACAGTTTTAAACAATATATTTGATAAATCGGGGTTACGCCTATAAAGAGTCATAACTTTTGACTCGTGTGTCAAAAGGACTATTATAATATATCACTCGGAAGCTCGTATCTATTTCCATAATTTTGGCTGGACTGGCTATAAAAATTCATTACTTGAACCTAAACTCCATTCTTTACATCACATATGGAGGGTTTAAATTTTTTGTCACATATTTTACATTTTCGGTTTTATTCAATAGAGTTGTAATGAAGATGGATGAGTCGACCAAGTGTATGTTTCAAAATATTCTAATAAATTTCAATATAATAAAAATAATTTCATGATCCAACTTAATGAATGAGGGAAAAAAAGGAATAGGAGTGCTACTGGTGACATTTTGAAAAAATATATTTGATAAATGGGAGTTGTAGTTTTAAATAGTCATAACTTTTGATTCGTGTGTCAAAATGACTATTATAATGTATCAAACGGAAGCACGTATCGATTTCCTTTATCTTGGCTGGACTGGCTATAGAAATTCATTACTTGAACCTAAACTCCATCCTTTACATCACATATCGAGGTTTTAATGTTTTTATCACTTATTTTATAATTTTGGTTTAATTCAATACAATTGTAATGAAGATGGATGAGCCGACTAAGAGTATTTTTAAAAATATTCTAATGAATCACAATATAATAAAAATAATTTCATGATCAACCAAAATGAATGAGAAGAAAAAAGGAAGGGGAGTGCTACTCGTCACAATTTTAAACAATATATTTTATAAATCGGGGTTACGCCTACAAAGAGTCATAACTTTTGACTCGTGTGTCAAAATGACTATTATAATATATCAAACGGAAGCTTGTATCTATTTCCATAATTTTGGCTGGACTGGCTATAAAAATTCATTACTTGAAGCTACAATCCATCATTTACATCACATATGGAGGTTTTAAATTTTTTGTCACTTATTTTACATTTTCGGTTTTATTCAATAGAGTGGTAATTAAGATGGATGAGCCGACCAAGTGTATCTATCAAAATATTCTAATGAATCACAATATAATAAAAATAATTTCATGATCAACCAAAATGAATGAGAAGAAAAAAGGAAAAGGAGTGCTACTCGTCACAGTTTTAAATAATATATTTGATAAATCGGGGTTATGCCTTGAAAGAGTCATAACTTTTGACTCGTGTGTCAAAATGACTATTATAATATATCAAACGGAAGCTTGTATCTATTTCCATAATTTTGGCTGGACTGGCTATAAAAATTCATTACTTGAAGCTACAATCCATCATTTACATCACATATGGAGGTTTTAAATTTTTTGTCACTTATTTTACATTTTCGGTTTTATTCAATAGAGTGGTAATTAAGATGGATGAGCCGACCAAGTGTATCTATCAAAATATTCTAATGAATCACAATATAATAAAAATAATTTCATGATCAACCAAAATGAATGAGAAGAAAAAAGGAAAAGGAGTGCTACTCGTCACAGTTTTAAACAATATATTTGATAAATCGGGGTTATGCCTTTAAAGAGTCATAACTTTTGACTCGTGTGTCAAAAGGACTATTATAATATATCAAACGGAAGCTCGTATCTATTTCCATAATTTTGGCTGGACTGGCTATAAAAATTCATTACTTGTACCTAAACTCCATTCTTTACATCACATATGGAGGGTTTAAATTTTTTGTCACTTATTTTACATTTTCGGTTTTATTCAATAGAGTTGTAATGAAGATGGATGAGTCGACCAAGTGTATGTTTCAAAATATTCTAATAAATTTCAATATAATAAAAATACTTTCATGATCCAACATAATGAATGAGACGAAAAAAGGAATAGGAGTGCTACTGGTGACATTTTGAAAAAGTATATTTGATAAATGGGAGTTGTAGTTTTAAATAGTCATAACTTTTGATTCGTGTGTCAAAATGACTATTATAATGTATCAAACGGAAGCACGTTTCGATTTCCATTATCTTGGCTGGACCGGCTATAGAAATTCATTACTTGAACCTAAACTCCATTCTTTACATCACATATGGAGGGTTTAAATTTTTTGTCACTTATTTTACATTTTCGGTTTTATTCAATAGAGTTGTAATGAAGATGGATGAGTCGACCAAGTGTATGTTTCAAAATATTCTAATAAATTTCAATATAATAAAAATAATTTCATGATCCAACATAATGAATGAGACGAAAAAAGGAATAGGAGTGCTACTGGTGACATTTAAAAAAAAATATATTTGATAAATGGGGGTTGTAGTTTTAAATCGTCATAACTTTTGATTCGGGTGTCAAAATGACTATTATAATATATCAAACGAAAGAACGTATCGATTCCCATAGTCTTGGCTGGACCGGCTATAGAAATTCATTACTTGAACTTAAACACCATCATTGACATTACAAATCGAGGTTTTAATGTTTTTGTCACTTATTTTACATTTTCGGTTTTATTCAATAGAGTGGTAATGAAGATAGATAAGCCGACCAAGTGTATCTATCAAAATATTCTAATGAATCACAATATAATAAAAATAATTTCCTGATCAACCAAAATGAATGAGAAGAAAAAAGGAAAAGGAGTGCTACTCGTCACAGTTTTAAACAATATATTTGATAAATCGGGGTTATGCCTTGAAAGAGTCATAACTTTTGACTCGTGTGTCAAAAGGACTATTATAATATATCAAACGGAAGCTCGTATCTATTTCCATAATTTTGGCTGGACTGGCTATAAAAATTCATTACTTGAACCTAAACTCCATTCTTTACATCACATATGGAGGGTTTAAATTTTTTGTCACTTATTTTACATTTTCGGTTTTATTCAATAGAGTTGTAATGAAGATGGATGAGTCGACCAAGTGTATGTTTCAAAATATTCTAATAAATTTCAATATAATAAAAATAATTTCATGATCCAACATAATGAATGAGACGAAAAAAGGAATAGGAGTGCTACTGGTGACATTTTAAAAAATATATATTTGATAAATGGGGGTTGTAGTTTTAAATCGTCATAACTTTTGATTTGTGTGTCAAAATGACTATTATAATATATCAAACGAAAGATCGTATCCATTCCCATAGTCTTGGCTGGACCGGCTATAGAAATTCATTACTTGAACTTAAACTCCATCATTTACATTACAAATCGAGGTTTTACTGCTTTTGTCACTTATTTTACATTTTCGGTATTATTCATTATTGTGGTAATGAAGATGGATGAGCCAACCAAGTGTATGTTTCAAAACATTCTAATGAATCACAATATAATAAAACTAATTTCATGATCAAACCAAAATGAATGAGAAGGAAAAAGGAAAAGGAGTGCTACTCGTCACAGTTTTAAACAATATATTTGATAAATCGGGGTTATGCCTTTAAAGAGTCATAACTTTTGACTCGTGTGTCAAAAGGACTATTATAATATATCAAACGGAAGCTCGTATCTATTTCCATAATTTTGGCTGGACTGGCTATAAAAATTCATTACTTGAACCTAAACTCCATTCTTTACATCACATATGGAGGGTTTAAATTTTTTGTCACTTATTTTACATTATCGGTTTTATTCAATAGAGTTGTAATGAAGATGGATGAGTCGACCAAGTGTATGTTTCAAAATATTCTAATAAATTTCAATATAATAAAAATAATTTCATGATCCAACATAATGAATGAGGGAAAAAAAGGAATAGGAGTGCTACTGGTGACATTTTTAAAAAAATATATTTGATAAATGGGAGTTGTAGTTTTAAATAGTCATAACTTTTGATTCGTGTGTCAAAATGACTATTATAATGTATCAAACGGAAGCACGTATCGATTTCCTTTATCTTGGCTGGACTGGCTATAGAAATTCATTACTTGAACCTAAACTCCATCCTTTACATCACATATCGAGGTTTTAATGTTTTTGTCACTTATTTTATAATTTTGGTTTAATTCAATACAGTTGTAATGAAGATGGATGAGCCGACTAAGAGTATTTTTAAAAATATTCTAATGAATCACAATATAATAAAAATAATTTTATGATCCACCAAAATGAATGAGAAGAAAAAAGGAAAAGGAGTGCTACTCGTCACAGTTTTAAACAATATATTTGATAAATCGGGGTTACGCCTATAAAGAGTCATAACTTTTGACTCGTGTGTCAAAAGGACTATTATAATATATCACTCGGAAGCTCGTATCTATTTCCATAATTTTGGCTGGACTGGCTATAAAAATTCATTACTTGAACCTAAACTCCATTCTTTACATCACATATGGAGGGTTTAAATTTTTTGTCACATATTTTACATTTTCGGTTTTATTCAATAGAGTTGGAATGAAGATGGATGAGTCGACCAAGTGTATGTTTCAAAATATTCTAATAAATTTCAATATAATAAAAATAATTTCATGATCCAACTTAATGAATGAGGGAAAAAAAGGAATAGGAGTGCTACTGGTGACATTTTGAAAAAATATATTTGATAAATGGGAGTTGTAGTTTTAAATAGTCATAACTTTTGATTCGTGTGTCAAAATGACTATTATAATGTATCAAACGGAAGCACGTATCGATTTCCTTTATCTTGGCTGGACTGGCTATAGAAATTCATTACTTGAACCTAAACTCCATCCTTTACATCACATATCGAGGTTTTAATGTTTTGGTCACTTATTTTATAATTTTGGTTTAATTCAATACAGTTGTAATGAAGATGGATGAGCCGACTAAGAGTATTTTTAAAAATATTCTAATGAATCACAATATAATAAAAATAATTTCATGATCAACCAAAATGAATGAGAAGAAAAAAGGAAAAGGAGTGCTACTCGTCACAGTTTTAAACAATATATTTTATAAATCGGGGTTATGCCTTTAAAGAGTCATAACTTTTGACTCGTGTGTCAAAAGGACTATTATAATATATCAAACGGAAGCTCGTATCTATTTCCATAATTTTGGCTGGACTGGCTATAAAAATTCATTACTTGAACCTAAACTCCATTCTTTACATCACATATGGAGGGTTTAAATTTTTTGTCACTTATTTTACATTTTCGGTTTTATTCAATAGAGTTGTAATGAAGATGGATGAGTCGACCAAGTGTATGTTTCAAAATATTCTAATAAATTTCAATATAATAAAAATAATTTCATGATCCAACATAATGAATGAGACGAAAAAAGGAATAGGAGTGCTACTGGTGACATTTTAAAAAATATATATTTGATAAATGGGGGTTGTAGTTTTAAATCCTCATAACTTTTGATTTGTGTGTCAAAATGACTATTATAATATATCAAACGAAAGATCGTATCCATTCCCATAGTCTTGGCTGGACCGGCTATAGAAATTCATTACTTGAACTTAAACTCCATCATTTACATTACAAATCGAGGTTTTACTGCTTTTGTCACTTATTTTACATTTTCGGTATTATTCAATAGAGTGGTAATGAAGATGGATGAGCCAACCAAGTGTATGTTTCAAAACATTCTAATGAATCACAATATAATAAAACTAATTTCATGATCAAACCAAAATGAATGAGAAGGAAAAAGGAAAAGGAGTGCTACTCGTCACAGTTTTAAACAATATATTTGATAAATCGGGGTTATGCCTTTAAAGAGTCATAACTTTTGACTCGTGTGTCAAAAGGACTATTATAATATATCAAACGGAAGCTCGTATCTATTTCCATAATTTTGGCTGGACTGGCTATAAAAATTCATTACTTGAACCTAAACTCCATTCTTTACATCACATATGGAGGGTTTAAATTTTTTGTCACTTATTTTACATTTTCGGTTTTATTCAATAGAGTTGTAATGAAGATGGATGAGTCGACCAAGTGTATGTTTCAAAATATTCTAATAAATTTCAATATAATAAAAATACTTTCATGATCCAACATAATGAATGAGACGAAAAAAGGAATAGGAGTGCTACTGGTGACATTTTGAAAAAATATATTTGATAAATGGGAGTTGTAGTTTTAAATAGTCATAACTTTTGATTCGTGTGTCAAAATGACTATTATAATGTATCAAACGGAAGCACGTTTCAATTTCCATTATCTTGGCTGGACCGGCTATAGAAATTCATTACTTGAACCTAAACTCCATTCTTTACATCACATATGGAGGGTTTAAATTTTTTGTCACTTATTTTACATTTTCGGTTTTATTCAATAGAGTTGTAATGAAGATGGATGAGTCGACCAAGTGTATGTTTCAAAATATTCTAATAAATTTCAATATAATAAAAATAATTTCATGATCCAACATAATGAATGAGACGAAAAAAGGAATAGGAGTGCTACTGGTGACATTTTAAAAAAAATATATTTGATAAATGGGGGTTGTAGTTTTAAATCGTCATAACTTTTGATTCGGGTGTCAAAATGACTATTATAATATATCAAACGAAAGATCGTATCGATTCCCATAGTCTTGGCTGGACCGGCTATAGAAATTCATTACTTGAACTTAAACACCATCATTGACATTACAAATCGAGGTTTTAATGTTTTTGTCACTTATTTTACATTTTCGGTTTTATTCAATAGAGTGGTAATGAAGATAGATAAGCCGACCAAGTGTATCTATCAAAATATTCTAATGAATCACAATATAATAAAAATAATTTCCTGATCAACCAAAATGAATGAGAAGAAAAAAGGAAAAGGAGTGCTACTCGTCACAGTTTTAAACAATATATTTGATAAATCGGGGTTATGCCTTGAAAGAGTCATAACTTTTGACTCGTGTGTCAAAAGGACTATTATAATATATCAAACGGAAGCTCGTATCTATTTCCATAATTTTGGCTGGACTGGCTATAAAAATTCATTACTTGAACCTAAACTCCATTCTTTACATCACATATGGAGGGTTTAAATTTTTTGTCACTTATTTTACATTTTCGGTTTTATTCAATAGAGTTGTAATGAAGATGGATGAGTCGACCAAGTGTATGTTTCAAAATATTCTAATAAATTTCAATATAATAAAAATAATTTCATGATCCAACATAATGAATGAGACGAAAAAAGGAATAGGAGTGCTACTGGTGACATTTTAAAAAAAATATATTTGATAAATGGGGGTTGTAGTTTTAAATCGTCATAACTTTTGATTCGGGTGTCAAAATGACTATTATAATATATCAAACGAAAGATCGTATCGATTCCCATAGTCTTGGCTGGACCGGCTATAGAAATTCATTACTTGAACTTAAACACCATCATTGACATTACAAATCGAGGTTTTAATGTTTTTGTCACTTATTTTACATTTTCGGTTTTATTCAATAGAGTGGTAATGAAGATAGATAAGCCGACCAAGTGTATCTATCAAAATATTCTAATGAATCACAATATAATAAAAATAATTTCCTGATCAACCAAAATGAATGAGAAGAAAAAAGGAAAAGGAGTGCTACTCGTCACAGTTTTAAACAATATATTTGATAAATCGGGGTTATGCCTTGAAAGAGTCATAACTTTTGACTCGTGTGTCAAAAGGACTATTATAATATATCAAACGGAAGCTCGTATCTATTTCCATAATTTTGGCTGGACTGGCTATAAAAATTCATTACTTGAACCTAAACTCCATTCTTTACATCACATATGGAGGGTTTAAATTTTTTGTCACTTATTTTACATTTTCGGTTTTATTCAATAGAGTTGTAATGAAGATGGATGAGTCGACCAAGTGTATGTTTCAAAATATTCTAATAAATTTCAATATAATAAAAATAATTTCATGATCCAACATAATGAATGAGACGAAAAAAGGAATAGGAGTGCTACTGGTGACATTTTAAAAAATATATATTTGATAAATGGGGGTTGTAGTTTTAAATCGTCATAACTTTTGATTTGTGTGTCAAAATGACTATTATAATATATCAAACGAAAGATCGTATCCATTCCCATAGTCTTGGCTGGACCGGCTATAGAAATTCATTACTTGAACTTAAACTCCATCATTTACATTACAAATCGAGGTTTTACTGCTTTTGTCACTTATTTTACATTTTCGGTATTATTCAATAGAGTAGTAATGAAGATGGATGAGCCAACCAAGTGTATGTTTCAAAACATTCTAATGAATCACAATATAATAAAACTAATTTCATGATCAAACCAAAATGAATGAGAAGGAAAAAGGAAAAGGAGTGCTACTCGTCACAGTTTTAAACAATATATTTGATAAATCGGGGTTATGCCTTTAAAGAGTCATAACTTTTGACTCGTGTGTCAAAAGGACTATTATAATATATCAAACGGAAGCTCGTATCTATTTCCATAATTTTGGCTGGACTGGCTATAAAAATTCATTACTTGAACCTAAACTCCATTCTTTACATCACATATGGAGGGTTTAAATTTTTTGTCACTTATTTTACATTTTCGGTTTTATTCAATAGAGTTGTAATGAAGATGGATGAGTCGACCAAGTGTATGTTTCAAAATATTCTAATAAATTTCAATATAATAAAAATAATTTCATGATCCAACATAATGAATGAGGGAAAAAAAGGAATAGGAGTGCTACTGGTGACATTTTAAAAAAAATATATTTGATAAATGGGAGTTGTAGTTTTAAATAGTCATAACTTTTGATTCGTGTGTCAAAATGACTATTATAATGTATCAAACGGAAGCACGTATCGATTTCCTTTATCTTGGCTGGACTGGCTATAGAAATTCATTACTTGAACCTAAACTCCATCCTTTACATCACATATCGAGGTTTTAATGTTTTTGTCACTTATTTTATAATTTTGGTTTAATTCAATACAGTTGTAATGAAGATGGATGAGCCGACTAAGAGTATTTTTAAAAATATTCTAATGAATCACAATATAATAAAAATAATTTTATGATCCACCAAAATGAATGAGAAGAAAAAAGGAAAAGGAGTGCTACTCGTCACAGTTTTAAACAATATATTTGATAAATCGGGGTTACGCCTATAAAGAGTCATAACTTTTGACTCGTGTGTCAAAAGGACTATTATAATATATCACTCGGAAGCTCGTATCTATTTCCATAATTTTGGCTGGACTGGCTATAAAAATTCATTACTTGAACCTAAACTCCATTCTTTACATCACATATGGAGGGTTTAAATTTTTTGTCACATATTTTACATTTTCGGTTTTATTCAATAGAGTTGGAATGAAGATGGATGAGTCGACCAAGTGTATGTTTCAAAATATTCTAATAAATTTCAATATAATAAAAATAATTTCATGATCCAACTTAATGAATGAGGGAAAAAAAGGAATAGGAGTGCTACTGGTGACATTTTGAAAAAATATATTTGATAAATGGGAGTTGTAGTTTTAAATAGTCATAACTTTTGATTCGTGTGTCAAAATGACTATTATAATGTATCAAACGGAAGCACGTATCGATTTCCTTTATCTTGGCTGGACTG
The DNA here is from genome assembly GCA_037013495.1 of Hippophae tibetana. Taxonomy (NCBI): domain Eukaryota; kingdom Viridiplantae; phylum Streptophyta; class Magnoliopsida; order Rosales; family Elaeagnaceae; genus Hippophae; species Hippophae tibetana. Next base: position 2,191,844 of record JAZDXN010000027.1, on the reverse strand, counting down.
GCTATAGAAATTCATTACTTGAACCTAAACTCCATCCTTTACATCACATATCGAGGTTTTAATGTTTTTGTCACTTATTTTATAATTTTGGTTTAATTCAATACAGTTGTAATGAAGATGGATGAGCCGACTAAGAGTATTTTTAAAAATATTCTAATGAATCACAATATAATAAAAATAATTTTATGATCCACCAAAATGAATGAGAAGAAAAAAGGAAAAGGAGTGCTACTCGTCACAGTTTTAAACAATATATTTGATAAATCGGGGTTACGCCTATAAAGAGTCATAACTTTTGACTCGTGTGTCAAAAGGACTATTATAATATATCACTCGGAAGCTCGTATCTATTTCCATAATTTTGGCTGGACTGGCTATAAAAATTCATTACTTGAACCTAAACTCCATTCTTTACATCACATATGGAGGGTTTAAATTTTTTGTCACATATTTTACATTTTCGGTTTTATTCAATAGAGTTGGAATGAAGATGGATGAGTCGACCAAGTGTATGTTTCAAAATATTCTAATAAATTTCAATATAATAAAAATAATTTCATGATCCAACTTAATGAATAAGGGAAAAAAAGGAATAGGAGTGCTACTGGTGACATTTTGAAAAAATATATTTGATAAATGGGAGTTGTAGTTTTAAATAGTCATAACTTTTGATTCGTGTGTCAAAATGACTATTATAATGTATCAAACGGAAGCACGTATCGATTTCCTTTATCTTGGCTGGACTGGCTATAGAAATTCATTACTTGAACCTAAACTCCATCCTTTACATCACATATCGAGGTTTTAATGTTTTGGTCACTTATTTTATAATTTTGGTTTAATTCAATACAGTTGTAATGAAGATGGATGAGCCGACTAAGAGTATTTTTAAAAATATTCTAATGAATCACAATATAATAAAAATAATTTCATGATCAACCAAAATGAATGAGAAGAAAAAAGGAAAAGGAGTGCTACTCGTCACAGTTTTAAACAATATATTTTATAAATCGGGGTTATGCCTTTAAAGAGTCATAACTTTTGACTCGTGTGTCAAAAGGACTATTATAATATATCAAACGGAAGCTCGTATCTATTTCCATAATTTTGGCTGGACTGGCTATAAAAATTCATTACTTGAACCTAAACTCCATTCTTTACATCACATATGGAGGGTTTAAATTTTTTGTCACTTATTTTACATTTTCGGTTTTATTCAATAGAGTTGTAATGAAGATGGATGAGTCGACCAAGTGTATGTTTCAAAATATTCTAATAAATTTCAATATAATAAAAATAATTTCATGATCCAACATAATGAATGAGACGAAAAAAGGAATAGGAGTGCTACTGGTGACATTTTGAAAAAATATATTTGATAAATGGGAGTTGTAGTTTTAAATAGTCATAACTTTTGATTCGTGTGTCAAAATGACTATTATAATGTATCAAACGGAAGCACGTTTCGATTTCCATTATCTTGGCTGGACCGGCTATAGAAATTCATTACTTGAACCTAAACTCCATTCTTTACATCACATATGGAGGGTTTAAATTTTTTTGTCACTTATTTTACATTTTCGGTTTTATTCAATAGAGTTGTAATGAAGATGGATGAGTCGACCAAGTGTATGTTTCAAAATATTCTAATAAATTTCAATATAATAAAAATAATTTCATGATCCAACATAATGAATGAGACGAAAAAGGAATAGGAGTGCTACTGGTGACATTTTAAAAAACAAATATTTGATAAATGGGGGTTGTAGTTTTAAATCGTCATAACTTTTGATTCGTGTGTCAAAATGACTATTATAATATATCAAACGAAAGATCGTATCGATTCCCATAGTCTTGGCTGGACCGGCTATAGAAATTCATTACTTGAACTTAAACACCATCATTGACATTACAAATCGAGGTTTTAATGTTTTTGTCACTTATTTTACATTTTCGGTTTTATTCAATAGAGCGGTAATGAAGATAGATGAGCCGACCAAGTGTATCTATCAAAATATTCTAATGAATCACAATATAATAAAACTAATTTCATGATCAAACCAAAATGAATGAGAAGGAAAAAGGAAAAGGAGTGCTACTCGTCACAGTTTTAAACAATATATTTGATAAATCGGGGTTATGCCTTTAAAGAGTTATAACTTTTGACTCGTGTGTCAAAAGGACTATTATAATATATCAAACGGAAGCTCGTATCTATTTCCATAATTTTGGCTGGACTGGCTATAAAAATTCATTACTTGAACCTAAACTCCATTCTTTACATCACATATGGAGGGTTTAAATTTTTTGTCACTTATTTTACATTTTCGGTTTTATTCAATAGAGTTGTAATGAAGATGGATGAGTCGACCAAGTGTATGTTTCAAAATATTCTAATAAATTTCAATATAATAAAAATAATTTCATGATCCAACATAATGAATGAGACGAAAAAAGGAATAGGAGTGCTACTGGTGACATTTTAAAAAATATATATTTGATAAATGGGGGTTGTAGTTTTAAATCGTCATAACTTTTGATTTGTGTGTCAAAATGACTATTATAATATATCAAACGAAAGATCGTATCCATTCCCATAGTCTTGGCTGGACCGGCTATAGAAATTCATTACTTGAACTTAAACTCCATCATTTACATTACAAATCGAGGTTTTACTGCTTTTGTCACTTATTTTACATTTTCGGTATTATTCAATAGAGTGGTAATGAAGATGGATGAGCCGACTAAGTGTATGTTTCAAAACATTCTAATGAATCACAATATAATAAAACTAATTTCATGATCAAACCAAAATGAATGAGAAGGAAAAAGGAAAAGGAGTGCTACTCGTCACAGTTTTAAACAATATATTTGATAAATCGGGGTTATGCCTTTAAAGAGTCATAACTTTTGACTCGTGTGTCAAAAGGACTATTATAATATATCAAACGGAAGCTCGTATCTATTTCCATAATTTTGGCTGGACTGGCTATAAAAATTCATTACTTGAACCTAAACTCCATTCTTTACATCACATATGGAGGGTTTAAATTTTTTGTCACTTATTTTACATTTTCGGTTTATTCAATAGAGTTGTAATGAAGATGGATGAGTCGACCTAGTGTATGTTTCAAAATATTCTAATAAATTTCAATATAATAAAAATAATTTCATGATCCAACATAATGAATGAGGGAAAAAAAGGAATAGGAGTGCTACTGGTGACATTTTAAAAAAAATATATTTGATAAATGGGAGTTGTAGTTTTAAATAGTCATAACTTTTGATTCGTGTGTCAAAATGACTATTATAATGTATCTAACGGAAGCACGTATCGATTTCCTTTATCTTGGCTGGACTGGCTATAGAAATTCATTACTTGAACCTAAACTCCATCCTTTACATCACATATCGAGGTTTTAATGTTTTTGTCACTTATTTTATAATTTTGGTTTAATTCAATACAGTTGTAATGAAGATGGATGAGCCGACTAAGAGTATTTTTAAAAATATTCTAATGAATCACAATATAATAAAAATAATTTTATGATCCACCAAAATGAATGAGAAGAAAAAAGGAAAAGGAGTGCTACTCGTCACAGTTTTAAACAATATATTTGATAAATCGGGGTTACGCCTATAAAGAGTCATAACTTTTGACTCGTGTGTCAAAAGGACTATTATAATATATCACTCGGAAGCTCGTATCTATTTCCATAATTTTGGCTGGACTGGCTATAAAAATTCATTACTTGAACCTAAACTCCATTCTTTACATCACATATGGAGGGTTTAAATTTTTTGTCACATATTTTACATTTTCGGTTTTATTCAATAGAGTTGTAATGAAGATGGATGAGTCGACCAAGTGTATGTTTCAAAATATTCTAATAAATTTCAATATAATAAAAATAATTTCATGATCCAACTTAATGAATGAGGGAAAAAAAGGAATAGGAGTGCTACTGGTGACATTTTGAAAAAATATATTTGATAAATGGGAGTTGTAGTTTTAAATAGTCATAACTTTTGATTCGTGTGTCAAAATGACTATTATAATGTATCAAACGGAAGCACGTATCGATTTCCTTTATCTTGGCTGGACTGGCTATAGAAATTCATTACTTGAACCTAAACTCCATCCTTTACATCACATATCGAGGTTTTAATGTTTTGGTCACTTATTTTATAATTTTGGTTTAATTCAATACAGTTGTAATGAAGATGGATGAGCCGACTAAGAGTATTTTTAAAAATATTCTAATGAATCACAATATAATAAAAATAATTTCATGATCAACCAAAATGAATGAGAAGAAAAAAGGAAAAGGAGTGCTACTCGTCACAGTTTTAAACAATATATTTTATAAATCGGGGTTATGCCTTTAAAGAGTCATAACTTTTGACTCGTGTGTCAAAAGGACTATTATAATATATCAAACGGAAGCTCGTATCTATTTCCATAATTTTGGCTGGACTGGCTATAAAAATTCATTACTTGAACCTAAACTCCATTCTTTACATCACATATGGAGGGTTTAAATTTTTTGTCACTTATTTTACATTTTCGGTTTTATTCAATAGAGTTGTAATGAAGATGGATGAGTCGACCAAGTGTATGTTTCAAAATATTCTAATAAATTTCAATATAATAAAAATAATTTCATGATCCAACATAATGAATGAGACGAAAAAAGGAATAGGAGTGCTACTGGTGACATTTTGAAAAAATATATTTGATAAATGGGAGTTGTAGTTTTAAATAGTCATAACTTTTGATTCGTGTGTCAAAATGACTATTATAATGTATCAAACGGAAGCACGTTTCGATTTCCATTATCTTGGCTGGACCGGCTATAGAAATTCATTACTTGAACCTAAACTCCATTCTTTACATCACATATGGAGGGTTTAAATTTTTTTGTCACTTATTTTACATTTTCGGTTTTATTCAATAGAGTTGTAATGAAGATGGATGAGTCGACCAAGTGTATGTTTCAAAATATTCTAATAAATTTCAATATAATAAAAATAATTTCATGATCCAACATAATGAATGAGACGAAAAAAGGAATAGGAGTGCTACTGGTGACATTTTAAAAAACAAATATTTGATAAATGGGGGTTGTAGTTTTAAATCGTCATAACTTTTGATTCGTGTGTCAAAATGACTATTATAATATATCAAACGAAAGATCGTATCGATTCCCATAGTCTTGGCTGGACCGGCTATAGAAATTCATTACTTGAACTTAAACACCATCATTGACATTACAAATCGAGGTTTTAATGTTTTTGTCACTTATTTTACATTTTCGGTTTTATTCAATAGAGCGGTAATGAAGATAGATGAGCCGACCAAGTGTATCTATCAAAATATTCTAATGAATCACAATATAATAAAACTAATTTCATGATCAAACCAAAATGAATGAGAAGGAAAAAGGAAAAGGAGTGCTACTCGTCACAGTTTTAAACAATATATTTGATAAATCGGGGTTATGCCTTTAAAGAGTTATAACTTTTGACTCGTGTGTCAAAAGGACTATTATAATATATCAAACGGAAGCTCGTATCTATTTCCATAATTTTGGCTGGACTGGCTATAAAAATTCATTACTTGAACCTAAACTCCATTCTTTACATCACATATGGAGGGTTTAAATTTTTTGTCACTTATTTTACATTTTCGCTTTTATTCAATAGAGTTGTAATGAAGATGGATGAGTCGACCAAGTGTATGTTTCAAAATATTCTAATAAATTTCAATATAATAAAAATAATTTCATGATCCAACATAATGAATGAGACGAAAAAAGGAATAGGAGTGCTACTGGTGACATTTTTAAAAAAATATATTTGATAAATGGGGGTTGTAGTTTTAAATCGTCATAACTTTTGATTTGTGTGTCAAAATGACTATTATAATATATCAAACGAAAGATCGTATCCATTCCCATAGTCTTGGCTGGACCAGCTATAGAAATTCATTACTTGAACTTAAACTCCATCATTTACATTACAAATCGAGGTTTTACTGCTTTTGTCACTTATTTTACATTTTCGGTATTATTCAATACAGTTGTAATGAAGATGGATGAGCCGACTAAGAGTATTTTTAAAAATATTCTAATGAATCACAATATAATAAAAATAATTTTATGATCAACCAAAATGAATGAGAAGAAAAAAGGAAGGGGAGTGCTACTCGTCACAGTTTTAAACAATATATTTTATAAATCGGGGTTACGCCTATAAAGAGTCATAACTTTTGACTCGTGTGTCAAAATGACTATTATAATATATCAAACGGAAGCTTGTATCTATTTCCATAATTTTGGCTGGACTGGCTATAAAAATTCATTACTTGAAGCTACAATCCATCATTTACATCACATATGGAGGTTTTAAATTTTTTGTCACTTATTTTACATTTTTTGTTTTATTCAATAGAGTTGTAATGCGGATGGATGAGTCGACCAAGTGTATGTTTCAAAATATTCTAATAAATTTCAATATAATAAAAATAATTTCATGATCCAACATAATGAATGAGACGAAAAAAGGAATAGGAGTGCTACTGGTGACATTTTTAAAAAAATATATTTGATAAATGGGGGTTGTAGTTTTAAATCGTCATAACTTTTGATTCGTGTGTCAAAATGACTATTATAATATATCAAGCGAAAGATCGTATCGATTCCCATAGTCTTGGCTGGACCGACTATAGAAATTCATTACTTGAACTTAAACACCATCATTGACATTACAAATCGAGGTTTTAATGTTTTTGTCACATATTTTACATTTTCGATTTTATTCAATAGAGTGGTAATTAAGATGGATGAGCCGACCAAGTGTATCTATCAAAATATTCTAATGAATCACAATATAATAAAAATAATTTCATGATCAACCAAAATGAATGAGAAGAAAAAAGGAAAAGGAGTGCTACTCGTCACAGTTTTAAACAATATATTTGATAAATCGGGGTTATGCCTTTAAAGAGTCATAACTTTTGACTCGTGTGTCAAAAGGACTATTATAATATATCAAACGGAAGCTCGTATCTATTTCCATAATTTTGGCTGGACTGGCTATAAAAATTCATTACTTGAACCTAAACTCCATTCTTTACATCACATATGGAGGGTTTAAATTTTTTGTCACTTATTTTACATTTTCGGTTTTATTCAATAGAGTTGTAATGAAGATGGATGAGTCGACCAAGTGTATGTTTCAAAATATTCTAATAAATTTCAATATAATAAAAATAATTTCATGATCCAACATAATGAATGAGACGAAAAAAGGAATAGGAGTGCTACTGGTGACATTTTAAAAAATATATATTTGATAAATGGGGGTTGTAGTTTTAAATCGTCATAACTTTTGATTTGTGTGTCAAAATGACTATTATAATATATCAAACGAAAGATCGTATCCATTCCCATAGTCTTGGCTGGACCGGCTATAGAAATTCATTACTTGAACTTAAACTCCATCATTTACATTACAAATCGAGGTTTTACTGCTTTTGTCACTTATTTTACATTTTCGGTATTATTCAATAGAGTGGTAATGAAGATGGATGAGCCGACTAAGTGTATGTTTCAAAACATTCTAATGAATCACAATATAATAAAACTAATTTCATGATCAAACCAAAATGAATGAGAAGGAAAAAGGAAAAGGAGTGCTACTCGTCACAGTTTTAAACAATATATTTGATAAATCGGGGTTATGCCTTTAAAGAGTCATAACTTTTGACTCGTGTGTCAAAAGGACTATTATAATATATCAAACGGAAGCTCGTATCTATTTCCATAATTTTGGCTGGACTGGCTATAAAAATTCATTACTTGAACCTAAACTCCATTCTTTACATCACATATGGAGGGTTTAAATTTTTTGTCACTTATTTTACATTTTCGGTTTATTCAATAGAGTTGTAATGAAGATGGATGAGTCGACCTAGTGTATGTTTCAAAATATTCTAATAAATTTCAATATAATAAAAATAATTTCATGATCCAACATAATGAATGAGGGAAAAAAAGGAATAGGAGTGCTACTGGTGACATTTTAAAAAAAATATATTTGATAAATGGGAGTTGTAGTTTTAAATAGTCATAACTTTTGATTCGTGTGTCAAAATGACTATTATAATGTATCAAACGGAAGCACGTATCGATTTCCTTTATCTTGGCTGGACTGGCTATAGAAATTCATTACTTGAACCTAAACTCCATCCTTTACATCACATATCGAGGTTTTAATGTTTTTGTCACTTATTTTATAATTTTGGTTTAATTCAATACAGTTGTAATGAAGATGGATGAGCCGACTAAGAGTATTTTTAAAAATATTCTAATGAATCACAATATAATAAAAATAATTTTATGATCCACCAAAATGAATGAGAAGAAAAAAGGAAAAGGAGTGCTACTCGTCACAGTTTTAAACAATATATTTGATAAATCGGGGTTACGCCTATAAAGAGTCATAACTTTTGACTCGTGTGTCAAAATGACTATTATAATATATCAAACGGAAGCTTGTATCTATTTCCATAATTTTGGCTGGACTGGCTATAAAAATTCATTACTTGAAGCTACAATCCATCATTTACATCACATATGGAGGTTTTAAATTTTTTGTCACTTATTTTACATTTTTTGTTTTATTCAATAGAGTTGTAATGCGGATGGATGAGTCGACCAAGTGTATGTTTCAAAATATTCTAATAAATTTCAATATAATAAAAATAATTTCATGATCCAACATAATGAATGAGACGAAAAAAGGAATAGGAGTGCTACTGGTGACATTTTTAAAAAAATATATTTGATAAATGGGGGTTGTAGTTTTAAATCGTCATAACTTTTGATTCGTGTGTCAAAATGACTATTATAATATATCGAACGAAAGATCGTATCGATTCCCATAGTCTTGGCTGGACCGGCTATAGAAATTCATTACTTGAACTTAAACACCATCATTGACATTACAAATCGAGGTTTTAATGTTTTTGTCACATATTTTACATTTTCGGTTTTATTCAATAGAGTGGTAATTAAGATGGATGAGCCGACCAAGTGTATCTATCAAAATATTCTAATGAATCACAATATAATAAAAATAATTTCATGATCAACCAAAATGAATGAGAAGCAAAAAGGAAAAGGAGTGCTACTCGTCACAGTTTTAAACAATATATTTGATAAATCGGGGTTATGCCTTTAAAGAGTCATAACTTTTGACTCGTGTGTCAAAAGGACTATTATAATATATCAAACGGAAGCTCGTATCTATTTCCATAATTTTGGCTGGACTGGCTATAAAAATTCATTACTTGAACCTAAACTCCATTCTTTACATCACATATGGAGGGTTTAAATTTTTTGTCACTTATTTTACATTTTCGGTTTTATTCAATAGAGTTGTAATGAAGATGGATGAGTTGACCAAGTGTATGTTTCAAAATATTCTAATAAATTTCAATATAATAAAAATAATTTCATGATCCAACATAATGATTGAGACGAAAAAAGGAATAGGAGTGCTACTGGTGACATTTTAAAAAACATATATTTGATAAATGGGGGTTGTAGTTTTAAATCGTCATAACTTTTGATTCGTGTGTCAAAATGACTATTATAATATATCAAACGAAAGATCGTATCGATTCCCATAGTCTTGGCTGGACCGGCTATAGAAATTCATTACTTGAACTTAAACACCATCATTGACATTACAAATCGAGGTTTTAATGTTTTTGTCACATATTTTACATTTTCGGTTTTATTCAATAGAGTGGTAATTAAGATGGATGAGCCGACCAAGTGTATCTATCAAAATATTCTAATGAATCACAATATAATAAAAATAATTTCATGATCAACCAAAATGAATGAGAAGCAAAAAGGAAAAGGAGTGCTACTCGTCACAGTTTTAAACAATATATTTGATAAATCGGGGTTATGCCTTTAAAGAGTCATAACTTTTGACTCGTGTGTCAAAAGGACTATTATAATATATCAAACGGAAGCTCGTATCTATTTCCATAATTTTGGCTGGACTGGCTATAAAAATTCATTACTTGAACCTAAACTCCATTTTTTACATCACATATGGAGGGTTTAAATTTTTTGTCACTTATTTTACATTTTCGGTTTTATTCAATAGAGTTGTAATGAAGATGGATGAGTCGACCAAGTGTATGTTTCAAAATATTCTAATAAATTTCAATATAATAAAAATAATTTCATGATCCAACATAATGAATGAGACGAAAAAAGGAATAGGAGTGCTACTGGTAACATTTAAAAAAAAATATTTGATAAATGGGGGTTGTAGTTTTAAATCGTCATAACTTTTGATTTGTGTGTCAAAATGACTATTATAATATATCAAACGAAAGATCGTATCGATTCCCATAGTCTTGGCTGGACCGGCTATAGAAATTCATTACTTGAACTTAAACACCATCATTGACATTACAAATCGAGGTTTTAATGTTTTTGTCACTTATTTTACATTTTCGGTTTTATTCAATAGAGTGGTAATTAAGATGGATGAGCCGACCAAGTGTATCTATCAAAATATTCTAATGAATCACAATATAATAAAAATAATTTCATGATCAACCAAAATGAATGAGAAGAAAAAAGGAAAAGGAGTGCTACTCCCCACAGTTTTAAACAATATATTTGATAAATCGTGGTTATGCCTTTAAAGAGTCATAACTTTTGACTCGTGTGTCAAAAGGACTATTATAATATATCAAACGGAAGCTCGTATCTATTTCCGTAATTTTGGCTGGGCTGGCTATAAAAATTCAATACTTGAACCTAAACTCCATCATTTACATCACATATGGTGGGTTTAAATTTTTTGTCACTTATTTTACATTTTCGGTTTTATTCAATAGAGTTGTAATGAAGATGGATGAGTCGACTAAGTGTATGTTTGAAAATATTCTAATAAATTTCAATATAATAAAAATAATTTCATGATCCAACATAATGAATGAGACGAAAAAAGGAATAGGAGTGCTACTGGTGACATTTTTAAAAAATATATTTGATAAATTGGGGTTGTAGTTTTAAATCGTCATAACTTTTGATTCATGTGTCAAAATGACTATTATAATATATCAAACGAAAGATCGTATCGATTCCCATAGTCTTGGCTGGACCGGCTATAGAAATTCATTACTTGAACTTAAACTCCATCATTTACATTACAAATCGAGGTTTTACTGCTTTTGTCACTTATTTTACATTTTCGGTATTATTCAATAGAGTGGTAATGAAGATGGATGAGCCAACCAAGTGTATGTTTCAAAACATTCTAATGAATCACAATATAATAAAACTAATTTCATGATCAAACCAAAATGAATGAGAAGGAAAAAGGAAAAGGAGTGCTACTCGTCACAGTTTTAAACAATATATTTGATAAATCGGGGTTATGCCTTTAAAGAGTCATAACTTTTGACTCGTGTGTCAAAAGGACTATTATAATATATCAAACGGAAGCTCGTATCTATTTCCATAATTTTGGCTGGACTGGCTATAAAAATTCATTACTTGAAGCTACAATCCATCATTTACATCACATATGGAGGTTTTAAATTTTTTGTCACTTATTTTACATTTTTGGTTTTATTCAATAGAGTTGTAATGCGGATGGATGAGTCGACCAAGTGTATGTTTCAAAATATTCTAACAAATTTCAATATAATAAAAATAATTTCATGATCCAACATAATGAATGAGACGAAAAAAGGAATAGGAGTGCTACTGGTGACATTTTTAAAAAAATATATTTCATAAATGGGGGTTGTAGTTTTAAATCGTCATAACTTTTGATTCGTGTGTCAAAATGACTATTATAAAATATCAAACTAAAGATCGTATTGATTCCCATAGGCTTGGCTGGACCGGCGATAGAAATTCATTACTTGAACTTAAACACCATCATTGACATTACAAATCAAGGTTTTAATGTTTTTGTCACATATTTTACATTTTTGGTTTTATTCAATAGAGTGGTAATTAAGATGGATGAGCCGACCAAGTGTATCTATCAAAATATTCTAATGAATCACAATATAATGAAAATAATTTCATGATCAACCAAAATGAATGAGAAGAAAAAAGGAAAAGGAGTGCTACTCGTCACAGTTTTAAACAATATATTTGATAAATCGGGGTTATGCCTTTAAAGAGTCATAACTTTTGACTCGTGTGTCCAAAGGACTATTATAATATATCAAACGGAAGCTCGTATCTATTTCCATAATTTTGGCTGGACTGGCTATAAAAATTCAATACTTGAACCTAAACTCCATCATTTACATCACATATGGAGGGTTTAAATTTTTTGTCACTTATTTTACATTTTCGGTTTTATTAAATAGAGTTGTAATGAAGATGGATGAGTCGACTAAGTGTATGTTTGAAAATATTCTAATAAATTTCAATATAATAAAAATAATTTCATGATCCAACATAATGAATGAGACGAAAAAAGGAATAGGAGTGCTACTGGTGACATTTTGAAAAAATATATTTGATAAATGGGAGTTGTAGTTTTAAATAGTCATAACTTTTGATTCGTGTGACAAAATGACTATTATAATGTATCAAACGGAAGCATGTTTCGATTTCCATTATCTTGGCCGGACCGGCTATAGAAATTCATTACTTGAACCTAAACCCCATTCTTTACATCACATATGGAGGGTTTAAATTTTTTGTCACTTATTTTACATTTTCGGTTTTATTCAATAGAGTTGTAATGAAGATGGATGAGTCGACCAAGTGTATGTTTCAAAATATTCTAATAAATTTCAATATAATAAAAATAATTTCATGATCCAACATAATGAATGAGACGAAAAAAGGAATAAGAGTGTTACTGGCGACATTTTTAAAAAATATATTTGATAAATGGGAGTTGTAGTTTTAAATAGTCATAACTTTTGATTCGTGTGTCAAAATGACTATTATAATATATCAAACGAAAGATCGTATCGATTTCCATAGTCTTGGCTGGACCGGCTATAGAAATTCATTACTTGAACTTAAACTCCATCATTTACATTACAAATCGTGGTTTTAATGTTTTTGTCACTTATTTTACATTTTCGGTTTTATTCAATAGAGTGGTAATGAAGATGGATGAGCCGACTTAGTGTATCTATCAAAATTTCTAATGAATCACAATATAATAAAAATAATTTCATGATCAACCAAAATGAATGAGAAGAAAAAAAGGAAAAGGAGTGCTACTCGTCACAGTTTTAAACAATATATTTGATAAATCGGTGTTATGCCTTTAAAAAGTCATAAACTTTGACTCGTCTGTCAAAAGGACTATTATAATATATCAAACGGAAGCTCGTATCTATTTACATAGTTTTGGCTGGAGTGGCTATAAAAATCCATTACTTGAACCTAAACTCCATCATTTACATCACATATTGAGGGTTTAAATTTTTTGTCACTTATTTTACATTTTCGGTTTTATTCAATAGAGTTGTAATGAAGATGGATGAGTCGACCAAGTGTATGTTTGAAAATATTCTAATAAATTTCAATATAATAAAAATAATTTCATGATCCAACATAATGAATGAGACGAAAAAAGGAATAGGAGTGCTACTGGTGACATTTTTAAAAAAATATATTTCATAAATGGGGGTTGTAGTTTTAAATCGTCATAACTTTTGATTCGTGTGTCAAAATGACTATTATAAAATATCAAACTAAAGATCGTATTGATTCCCATAGGCTTGGCTGGACCGGCTATAGAAATTCATTACTTGAACTTAAACACCATCATTGACATTACAAATCAAGGTTTTAATGTTTTTGTCACATATTTTACATTTTCGGTTTTATTCAATAGAGTGGTAATTAAGATGGATGAGCCGACCAAGTGTATCTATCAAAATATTCTAATGAATCACAATATAATGAAAATAATTTCATGATCAACCAAAATGAATGAGAAGAAAAAAGGAAAAGGAGTGCTACTCGTCACAGTTTTAAACAATATATTTGATAAATCGGGGTTATGCCTTTAAAGAGTCATAACTTTTGACTCGTGTGTCCAAAAGACTATTATAATATATCAAACGGAAGCTCGTATCTATTTCCATAATTTTGGCTGGACTGGCTATAAAAATTCAATACTTGAACCTAAACTCCATCATTTACATCACATATGGAGGGTTTAAATTTTTTGTCACTTATTTTACATTTTCGGTTTTATTAAATAGAGTTGTAATGAAGATGGATGAGTCGACTAAGTGTATGTTTGAAAATATTCTAATAAATTTCAATATAATAAAAATAATTTCATGATCCAACATAATGAATGAGACGAAAAAAGGAATAGGAGTGCTACTGGTGACATTTTGAAAAAATATATTTGATAAATGGGAGTTGTAGTTTTAAATAGTCATAACTTTTGATTCGTGTGACAAAATGACTATTATAATGTATCAAACGGAAGCATGTTTCGATTTCCATTATCTTGGCCGGACCGGCTATAGAAATTCATTACTTGAACCTAAACCCCATTCTTTACATCACATATGGAGGGTTTAAATTTTTTGTCACTTATTTTACATTTTCGGTTTTATTCAATAGAGTTGTAATGAAGATGGATGAGTCGACCAAGTGTATGTTTCAAAATATTCTAATAAATTTCAATATAATAAAAATAATTTCATGATCCAACTTAATGAATGAGGGAAAAAAAGGAATAGGAGTGCTACTGGTGACATTTTGAAAAAATATATTTGATAAATGGGAGTTGTAGTTTTAAATAGTCATAACTTTTGATTCGTGTGTCAAAATGACTATTATAATGTATCAAACGGAAGCACGTTTTGATTTCCTTTATCTTGGCTGGACTGGCTATAGAAATTCATTACTTGAACCTAAACTCCATCCTTTACATCACATATCGAGGTTTTAATGTTTTTGTCACTTATTTTATAATTTTGGTTTAATTCAATACAGTTGTAATGAAGATGAATGAGCCGACTAAGAGTATTTTTAAAAATATTCTAATGAATCACAATATAATAAAAATAATTTTATGATCAACCAAAATGAATGAGAAGAAAAAAGGAAGGGGAGTGCTACTCGTCACAGTTTTAAACAATATATTTTATAAATCGGGGTTACGCCTATAAAGAGTCATAACTTTTGACTCGTGTTTCAAAATGACTATTATAATATATCAAAGGGAAGCTTGTATCTATTTCCATACTTTTGGCTGGACTGGCTATAAAAATTCATTACTTGAAGCTACAATCCATCATTTACATCACATATGGAGGTTTTAAATTTTTTGTCACTTATTTTACATTTTTGGTTTTATTCCATAGAGTTGTAATGCGGATGGATGAGTCGACCAAGTGTATGTTTCAAAATATTCTAATAAATTTCAATATAATAAAAATAATTTCATGATCCAACATAATGAATGAGACGAAAAAAGGAATAGGAGTGCTACTGGTGACATTTTTAAAAAAATATATTTCATAAATGGGGGTTGTAGTTTTAAATCGTCATAACTTTTGATTCGTGTGTCAAAATGACTATTATAATATATCAAACGAAAGATCGTATCGATTCCCATAGTCTTGGCTGGACCGGCTATAGAAATTCATTACTTGAACTTAAACACCATCATTGACATTACAAATCGAGGTTTTAATGTTTTTGTCACATATTTTACATTTTCTGTTTTATTCAATAGAGTGGTAATTAAGATGGATGAGCCGACCAAGTGTATCTATCAAAATATTCTAATGAATCACAATATAATAAAAATAATTTCATGATCAACCAAAATGAATGAGAAGAAAAAATAAAAAGGAGTGCTACTCGTCACAGTTTTAAACAATATATTTGATAAATCGGGGTTATGCCTTTAAAGAGTCATAACTTTTGACTCGTGTGTCAAAAGGACTATTATAATATATCAAACGGAAGCTCGTATCTATTTCCATAATTTTGGCTGGACTCGCTATAAAAATTCATTACTTGAATTTAAACTCCATTCTTTACATCACATATGGAGGGTTTAAATTTTTTGTCACTTATTTTACATTTTCGGTTTTATTCAATAGAGTTGTAATGAAGATGGATGAGTCGACCAAGTGTATGTTTCAAAATATTCTAATAAATTTCAATATAATAAAAATAATTTCATGATCCAACATAATGATTGAGACGAAAAAAGGAATAGGAGTGCTACTGGTGACATTTTAAAAAAAAAATATTTGATAAATGGGGGTTGTAGTTTTAAATCGTCATAACTTTTGATTCGTGTGTCAAAATGACTATTATAATATATCAAACGAAAGATCGTATCGATTCCCATAGTCTTGGCTGGGCCGGCTATAGAAATTCATTACTTGAACTTTAACACCATCATTGACATTACAAATCGAGGTTTTAATGTTTTTGTCACTTATTTTACATTTTCGGTTTTATTCAATAGAGTGGTAATTAAGATGGATGAGCCGACCAAGTGTATCTATCAAAATATTCTAATGAATCACAATATAATAAAAATAATTTCATGATCAACCAAAATGAATGAGAAGAAAAAAGGAAAAGGAGTGCTACTCGTCACAGTTTTAAACAATATATTTGATAAATCGGGGTTATGCCTTTAAAGAGTTATAACTTTTGACTCGTGTGTCAAAAGGACTATTATAATATATCAAACGGAAGCTCGTATCTATTTCCATAATTTTGGCTGGACTGGCTATAAAAATTCAATACTTGAAGCTAAACTCCATCATTTACATCACATATGGAGGGTTTAAATTTTTTGTCACTTATTTTACATTTTCGGTTTTATTCAATAGAGCTGTAATGAAGATGGATGAGTCGACTAAGTGTATGTTCGAAAATATTCTAATAAATTTCAATATAATAAAAATAATTTCATGATCCAACATAATGAATGAGACGAAAAAAGGAATGGGAGTGCTACTGGTGACATTTTGAAAAAATATATTTGATAAATGGGAGTTGTAGTTTTAAATAGTCATAACTTTTGATTCGTGTGTCAAAATGACTATTATAATGTATCAAACGGAAGCACGTTTCGATTTCCATTATCTTGGCTGGACCGGCTATAGAAATTCATTACTTGAACCTAAACTCCATTCTTTACATCACATATGGAGGGTTTAAATTTTTTGTCACTTATTTTACATTTTCGGTTTTATTCAATAGAGTTGTAATGAAGATGGATGAGTCGACCAAGTGTATGTTTCAAAATATTCTAATAAATTTCAATATAATAAAAATAATTTCATGATCCAACTTAATGAATGAGGGAAAAAAAGGAATAGGAGTGCTACTGGTGACATTTTGAAAAAATATATTTGATAAATGGGGGTTGTAGTTTTAAATAGTCATAACTTTTGATTCGTGTGTCAAAATGACTATTATAATGTATCAAACGGGAGCACGTATCGATTTCCATTATCTTGGCTGGACCGGCTATAGAAATTCATTACTTGAACCTAAACTCCATGCTTTACATCACATATCGAGGTTTTAATGTTTTTGTCACTTATTTTATAATTTTGGTTTAATTCAAGACAGTTGTAATGAAGATGGATGAGCCGACTAAGAGTATTTTTAAAAATATTCTAATGAATCACAATATAATAAAAATAATTTCATGATCAACCAAAATGAATGAGAAGAAAAAAGGAAGGGGAGTGCTACTCGTCACAGTTTTAAACAATATATTTTATAAATCGGGGTTACGCCTATAAAGAGTCATAACTTTTGACTCGTGTTTCAAAATGACTATTATAATATATCAAACGGAAGCTTGTATCTATTTCCATAATTTTGGCTGGACTGGCTATAGAAATTCATTACTTAAAGCTACACTCCATCATTTACATCACATATGGAGGTTTTAAATTTTTGGTCACTTATTTTACATTTTTGGTTTTATTCAATAGAGTTGTAATGAGGTTGGATGAGTCGACCAAGTGTATGCTTGAAAATATTCTACTAAATTTAAATATAATAAAAATAATTTCATTATCCAACATAATGAAGGAGAGGAAAAAAGGAATAGGAGTGCTACTGGTGACATTTTGAAAAAATATATTTGATAAATGGGAGTTGTAGTTTTAAATAGTCATAACTTTTGATTCGTGTGTCAAAATGACTATTATAATGTATCAAACGGAAGCACGTTTCGATTTCCATTATCTTGGCTGGACCGGCTATAGAAATTCATTACTTGAACCTAAACTCCATTCTTTACATCACATATGGAGGGTTTAAATTTTTTGTCACTTATTTTACATTTTCGGTTTTATTCAATAGAGTTGTAATGAAGATGGATGAGTCGACCAAGTGTATGTTTCAAAATATTCTAATAAATTTCAATATAATAAAAATAATTTCATGATCCAACTTAATGAATGAGGGAAAAAAAGGAATAGGAGTGCTACTGGTGACATTTTGAAAAAATATATTTGATAAATGGGGGTTGTAGTTTTAAATAGTCATAACTTTTGATTCGTGTGTCAAAATGACTATTATAATGTATCAAACGGGAGCACGTATCGATTTCCATTATCTTGGCTGGACCGGCTATAGAAATTCATTACTTGAACCTAAACTCCATGCTTTACATCACATATCGAGGTTTTAATGTTTTTGTCACTTATTTATAATTTTGGTTTAATTCAAGACAGTTGTAATGAAGATGGATGAGCCGACTAAGAGTATTTTTAAAAATATTCTAATGAATCACAATATAATAAAACTAATTTCATGATCAAACCAAAATGAATGAGAAGAAAAAAGGAAAAGGAGTGCTACTCGTCACAGTTTTAAACAATATATTTGATAAATCGGGGTTATGCCTTTAAAGAGTCATAACTTTTGACTCGTGTGTCAAAAGGACTATTATAATATATCAAACGGAAGCTCGTATCTATTTCCATAATTTTGGCTGGACCGGCTATAAAAATTCATTACTTGAACCTAAACTCCATCATTTACGTCACATATGGAGGGTTTAAATTTTTTGTCACTTATTTTACATTTTCGGTTTTATTCAATAGAGTTGTAATGAGGATAGATGAGTCGACCAAGTGTATGCTTGAAAATATTCTACTAAATTTTAATATAATAAAAATAATTTCATTATCCAACATAATGAATGAGAGGAAAAAAGGAATAGGAGTGCTACTGGTGACATTTTAAAAAAAAATATTTGATAAATGGGAGTTGTAGTTTTAAATAGTTATAACTTTTGATTCGTGTGTCAAAATGACTATTATAATATATCAAACGAAAGATCGTATCGATTCCCATAGTCTTGGCTGGACCGGCTATAGAAATTCATTACTTGAACTTAAACACCATCATTGACATTACAAAGCGAGGTTTTAATGTTTTTGTCACATATTTTACATTTTCGGTTTTATTCAGTAGAGTGGTAATTAAGATGGATGAGCCGACCAAGTGTATCTCTCAAAATATTCTAATGAATCACAATATAATAAAAATAATTTCATGATCAACCAAAATGAATGAGAAGAAAAAAGGAAAAGGAGTGCTACTCGTCACAGTTTTAAACAATATATTTGATAAATCGGGGTTATGCCTTTAAAGAGTCATAACTTTTGACTCGTGTGTCAAAAGGACTATTATAATATATCAAACGGAAGCTCATATCTATTTCCATAATTTTGGCTGGACTGGCTATAAAAATTCATTACTTGAACCTAAACTCCATTCTTTACATCACATATGGAGGGTTTAAATTTTTTGTCACTTATTTTACATTTTCGGTTTTATTCAATAGAGTTGTAATGAAGATGGATGAGTCGACCAAGTGTATGTTTCAAAATATTCTAATAAATTTCAATATAATAAAAATAATTTCATGATCCAACATAATGAATGAGACGAAAAAAGGAATAGGAGTGCTACTGGTGACATTTTTAAAAAAAAATATTTGATAAATGGGGGTTGTAGTTTTAAATCGTCATAACTTTTGATTCGTGTGTCAAAATGACTATTATAATATATCAAACGAAAGATCGTATCGATTCCCATAGTCTTGGCTGGACCGGCTATAGAAATTCATTACTTGAACTTTAACACCATCATTGACATTTCAAATCGAGGTTTTAATGTTTTTGTCACTTATTTTACTTTTTCGGTTTTATTCAATAGAGTGGTAATTAAGATGGATGAGCCGACCAAGTGTATCTATCAAAATATTCTAATGAATAAAATATAATAAAAATAATTTCATGACCAACCAAAATGAATGAGAAGAAAAAAGGAAAAGGAGTGCTACTCGTCACAGTTTTAAACAATATATTTGATAAATCGGGGTTATGCCTTTAAAGAGTCATAACTTTTGACTCGTGTGTCAAAAGGACTATTATAATATATCAAACGGAAGCTCGTATCTATTTCCATAATTTTGGCTGGATTGGCTATAAAAATTCAATACTTGAACCTAAACTCCATCATTTACATCACTTATGGAGGGTTTAAATTTTTTGTCACTTATTTTACATTTTCGGTTTTATTCAATAGAGTTGTAATGAAGATGGATGAGTCGACTAAGTGTATGTTTGAAAATATTCTAATAAATTTCAATATAATAAAAATAATTTCATGATCCAACATAATGAATGAGACGAAAAAAGGAAGAGGAGTGCTACTCGTGACATTTTGAAAAAATATATTTGATAAATGGGAGTTGTAGTTTTAAATAGTCATAACTTTTGATTCGTGTCTCAAAATGACTATTATAATGTATCAAACGGAAGCACGTTTCGATTTCCATTATCTTGGCTGGACCGGCTATAGAAATTCATTACTTGAACCTAAACTCCATTCTTTACATCACATATGGAGGGTTTAAATTTTTTGTCACTTATTTTACATTTTCAGTTTTATTCAATAGAGTTGTAATGAAGATGGATGAGTCGACCAAGTGTATGTTTCAAAATATTCTTATAAATTTCAATATAATAAAAATAATTTCATGATCCAACTTAATGAATGAGGGAAAAAAGGAATAGGAGTGCTACTGGTGACATTTTGAAAAAATATATTTGATAAATGGGGGTTGTAGTTTAAAATAGTCATAACTTTTGATTCGTGTGTCAAAATGACTATTATAATGTATCAAACGGAAGCACGTATCGATTTCCATTATCTTGGCTGGATCGGTTATAGAAATTCATTACTTGAACCTAAACTCCATGCTTTACATCACATATCGAGGTTTTAATGTTTTTGTCACTTATTTTATAATTTTGGTTTAATTCAATACAGTTGTAATGAAGATGGATGAGCCGACTAAGAGTATTTTTAAAAATATTCTAATGAATCACAATATAATAAAAATAATTTCATGATCAACCAAAATGAATGAGAAGAAAAAAGGAAGGGGAGTGCTACTCGTCACAGTTTTAAACAATATATTTTATAAATCGGGGTTACGCCTATAAAGAGTCATAACTTTTGACTCGTGTGTCAAAATGACTATTATAATATATCAAACGGAAGCTTGTATCTATTTCCATAATTTTGGCTGGACTGGCTATAAAAATTCATTACTTAAAGCTACACTCCATCATTTACGTCACATATGGAGGGTTTAAATTTTTTGTCACTTATTTTACATTTTTGGTTTTATTCAATAGAGTTGTAATGAGGATGGATGAGTCGACCAAGTGTATGCTTGAAAATATTCTACTAAATTTAAATATAAAAAAAATAATTTCATTATCCAACATAATGAATGAGAGGAAAAAAGGAATAGGAGTGCTACTGGTGACATTTTGAAAAAATATATTTGATAAATGGGAGTTGTAGTTTTAAATAGTCATAACTTTTGATTCGTGTGTCAAAATGACTATTATAATGTATCAAACGGAAGCACGTTTCGATTCCCATAGTCTTGGCTGGACCGGCTATAGAAATTCATTACTTTAACCTAAACTCCATTCTTTACATCACCTATGGAGGGTTTAAATTTTTTGTCACTTATTTTACATTTTCGGTTTTATTCAATAGAGTTGTAATGAAGATGGATGAGTCGACCAAGTGTATGTTTCAAAATATTCTAATAAATTTCAATATAATAAAAATAATTTCATGATCCAACTTAATGAATGAGGGAAAAAAAGGAATAGGAGTGCTACTGGTGACATTTTGAAAAAATATATTTGATAAATGGGGGTTGTAGTTTTAAATAGTCATAACTTTTGATTCGTGTGTCAAAATGACTATTATAATGTATCAAACGGGAGCACGTATCGATTTCCAATATCTTGGCTGGACCGGCTATAGAAATTCATTACTTGAACCTAAACTCCATGCTTTACATCACATATCGAGGTTTTAATGTTTTTGTCACTTATTTTATAATTTTGGTTTAATTCAAGACAGTCGTAATGAAGATGGATGAGCCGACTAAGAGTATTTTTAAAAATATTCTAATGAATCACAATATAATAAAACTAATTTCATGATCAAACCAAAATGAATGAGAAGAAAAAAGGAAAAGGAGTGCTACTCGTCACAGTTTTAAACAATATATTTGATAAATCGGGGTTATGCCTTTAAAGAGTCATAACTTTTGACTCGTGTGTCAAAAGGACTATTATAATATATCAAACGGAAGCTCGTATCTATTTCCATAATTTTGGCTGGACCGGCTATAAAAATTCATTACTTGAACCTAAACTCCATCATTTACGTCACATATGGAGGGTTTAAAGTTTTTGTCACTTATTTTACATTTTCGGTTTTTTTCAATAGAGTTGTAATGAGGATAGATGAGTCGACCAAGTGTATGCTTGAAAATATTCTACTAAATTTTAATATAATAAAAATAATTTCATTATCCAACATAATGAATGAGAGGAAAAAAGGAATAGGAGTGCTACTGGTGACATTTTAAAAAAATATATTTGATAAATGGGAGTTGTAGTTTTAAATAGTTATAACTTTTGATTCGTGTGTCAAAATGACTATTATAATATATCAAACGAAAGATCGTATCGATTCCCATAGTCTTGGCTGGACCGGCTATAGAAATTCATTACTTGAACTTAAACACCATCATTGACATTACAAAGCGAGGTTTTAATGTTTTTGTCACATATTTTACATTTTCGGTTTTATTCAGTAGAGTGGTAATTAAGATGGATGAGCCGACCAAGTGTATCTCTCAAAATATTCTAATGAATCACAATATAATAAAAATAATTTCATGATCAACCAAAATGAATGAGAAGAAAAAAGGAAAAGGAGTGCTACTCGTCACAGTTTTAAACAATATATTTGATAAATCGGGGTTATGCCTTTAAAGAGTCATAACTTTTGACTCGTGTGTCAAAAGGACTATTATAATATATCAAACGGAAGCTCATATCTATTTCCATAATTTTGGCTGGACTGGCTATAAAAATTCATTACTTGCACCTAAACTCCATTCTTTACATCACATATGGAGGGTTTAAATTTTTTGTCACTTATTTTACATTTTCGGTTTTATTCAATAGAGTTGTAATGAAGATGGATGAGTCGACCAAGTGTATGTTTCAAAATATTCTAATAAATTTCAATATAATAAAAATAATTTCATGATCCAACATAATGAATGAGACGAAAAAAGGAATAGGAGTGCTACTGGTGACATTTTAAAAAACAAAATATTTGATAAATGGGGGTTGTAGTTTTAAATCGTCATAACTTTTGATTCGTGTGTCAAAATGACTATTATAATATATCAAACGAAAGATCGTATCGATTCCCATAGTCTTGGCTGGACCGGCTATAGAAATTCATTACTTGAACTTTAACACCATCATTGACATTTCAAATCGAGGTTTTAATGTTTTTGTCACTTATTTTACTTTTTCGGTTTTATTCAATAGAGTGGTAATTAAGATGGATGAGCCGACCAAGTGTATCTATCAAAATATTCTAATGAATAAAATATAATAAAAATAATTTCATGATCAACCAAAATGAATGAGAAGAAAAAAGGAAAAGGAGTGCTACTCGTCACAGTTTTAAACAATATATTTGATAAATCGGGGTTATGCCTTTAAAGAGTCATAACTTTTGACTCGTGTGTCAAAAGGACTATTATAATATATCAAACGGAAGCTCGTATCTATTTCCATAATTTTGGCTGGACTGGCTATAAAAATTCAATACTTGAACCTAAACTCCATCATTTACATCACTTATGGTGGGTTTAAATTTTTTGTCACTTATTTTACATTTTCGGTTTTATTCAATAGAGTTGTAATGAAGATGGATGAGTCGACTAAGTGTATGTTTGAAAATATTCTAATAAATTTCAATATAATAAAAATAATTTCATGATCCAACATAATGAATGAAACGAAAAAAGGAAGAGGAGTGCTACTCGTGACATTTTGAAAAAATATATTTGATAAATGGGAGTTGTAGTTTTAAATAGTCATAACTTTTGATTCGTGTCTCAAAATGACTATTATAATGTATCAAACGGAAGCACGTTTCGATTTCCATTATATTGGCTGGACCGGCTATAGAAATTCATTACTTGAACCTAAACTCCATTCTTTACATCACATATGGAGGGTTTAAATTTTTTGTCACTTATTTTACATTTTCGGTTTTATTCAATAGAGTTGTAATGAAGATGGATGAGTCGACCAAGTGTATGTTTCAAAATATTCTTATAAATTTCAATATAATAAAAATAATTTCATGATCCAACTTAATGAATGAGGGAAAAAAGGAATAGGAGTGCTACTGGTGACATTTTGAAAAAATATATTTGATAAATGGGGGTTGTAGTTTTAAATAGTCATAACTTTTGATTCGTGTGTCAAAATGACTATTATAATGTATCAAACGGAAGCACGTATCGATTTCCATTATCTTGGCTGGATCGGTTATAGAAATTCATTACTTGAACCTAAACTCCATGCTTTACATCACATATCGAGGTTTTAATGTTTTTGTCACTTATTTTATAATTTTGGTTTAATTCAATACAGTTGTAATGAAGATGGATGAGCCGACTAAGAGTATTTTTAAAAATATTCTAATGAATCACAATATAATAAAAATAATTTCATGATCAACCAAAATGAATGAGAAGAAAAAAGGAAGGGGAGTGCTACTCGTCACAGTTTTAAACAATATATTTTATAAATCGGGGTTACGCCTATAAAGAGTCATAACTTTTGACTCGTGTGTCAAAATAACTATTATAATATATCAAACGGAAGCTTGTATCTATTTCCATAATTTTGGCTGGACTGGCTATAAAAATTCATTACTTAAAGCTACACTCCATCATTTACATCACATATGGAGGTTTTTAATTTTTTGTCACTTATTTTACATTTTTGTTTTATTCAATAGAGTTGTAATGAGGATGGATGAGTCGACCAAGTGTATGTTTCAAAATATTCTAATAAATTTCAATATAATAAAAATAATTTCATGATCCAACATAATGAATGAGACGAAAAAAGGAATAGGAGTGCTACTGGTGACATTTTTAAAAAAATATATTTGATAAATGGGGGTTGTAGTTTTAAATCGTCATAACTTCTGATTCGTGTATCAAAATGACTATTATAATATATCAAACGAAAGATCGTATCGATTCCCATAGTCTTGGCTGGACCGGCTATAGAAATTCATTACTTGAACTTAAACACCATCATTGACATTACAAATCGAGGTTTTAATGTTTTTTCACATATTTTACATTTTCGGTTTTATTCAATAGAGTGGTAATTAAGATGGATGAGCCGACCAAGTGTATCTATCAAAATATTCTAATGAATCACAATATAATAAAAATAATTTCATGATCAACCAAAATGAATGAGAAGAAAAAAGGAAAAGGAGTGCTACTCGTCACAGTTTTAAACAATATATTTGATAAATCGGGGTTATGCCTTTAAAGAGTCATAACTTTTGACTCGTGTGTCAAAAGGACTATTATAATATATCAAACGGAAGCTCGAATCTATTTCCATAATT
This sequence comes from Hippophae tibetana, assembly GCA_037013495.1. Lineage (NCBI taxonomy): Eukaryota > Viridiplantae > Streptophyta > Magnoliopsida > Rosales > Elaeagnaceae > Hippophae > Hippophae tibetana. Next base: position 2,165,730 of record JAZDXN010000027.1, on the reverse strand, counting down.
TTGGCTGGACTGGCTATAAAAATTCAATACTTGAACCTAAACTCCATCATTTACATCACATATGGAGGGTTTAAATTTTTTGTCAGTTATTTTACATTTTCGGTTTTATTCAATAGAGTTGTAATGAAGATGGATGAGTCGATTAAGTGTATGTTTGAAAATATTCTAATAAATTTCAATATAATAAAAATAATTTCATGATCCAACATAATGAATGAGACGAAAAAAGGAATAGGAGTGCTACTGGTGACATTTTTAAAAAATATATTTGATAAATTGCGGTTGTAGTTTCAAATCGTCATAACTTTTGATTCGTGTGTCAAAAGGACTATTATAATATATCAAACGAAAGATCGTATCGATTCCCATAGTCTTGGCTGGACCGGCTATAGAAATTCATTACTTGAACTTAAACTCCATCATTTACATTACAAATCGAGTTTTTACTGTTTTTGTGACTTATTTTACATTTTCGTATTATTCAATAGAGTGGTAATGAAGATGGATGAGCCGACCAAGTGTATGTTTCAAAACATTCTAATGAATCACAATATAATAAAACTAATTTCATGATCAAACCAAAATGAATGAGAAGAAAAAAGGAAAAGGAGTGCTACTCGTCACAGTCTTAAACAATATATTTGATAAATCGGGGTTATGCCTTTAAAGAGTCATAACTTTTGACTCGTGTGTCAAAGGGACTATTATAATATATCAAACGGAAGCTCGTATCTATTTCCATAATTTTGGCTGGACTGGCTATAAAAATTCAATACTTGAACCTAAACTCCATTCTTTACATCAAATATGGAGGGTTTAAATTTTTTGTCACTTATTTTACATTTTCGGTTTTATTCAATAGAGTTGTAATGAAGATGGATGAGTCGACCAAGTGTATGTTTCAAAATATTCTAATAAATTTCAATATAATAAAAAAAATTTCATGATCCAACTTATGAATGAGGGGAAAAAAGGAATAGGTGTGCTACTCGTGATATTTTGAAAAAATATATTTGATAAATGGGAGTTGTAGTTTTAAATAGTCATTATTTTTGATTCGTGTGTCAAAATGACTATTATAATGTATCAAACGGAAGCACGTATCGATTTCCATTATCTTGGCTGGACCGGCTATAGAAATTCATTACTTGAACCTAAACTCCATCCTTTACATCACATATTGAGGTTTTAATGTTTTTGTCACTTATTTTATAATTTTGGTTTAATTCAATACAGTTGTAATGAAGATGGATGAGCCGACTAAGAGTATTTTTAAAAATATTCTAATGAATCACAATATAATAAAAATAATTTCATGATCAACCAAAATGAATGAGAAGAAAAAAGGAAAAGGAGTGCTACTCGTCACAGTTTTAAACAATATATTCGATAAATCGGGGTTATGCCTTTAAAGAGTCATAACTTTTGACTCGTGTGTCAAAAGGAATATTATAATATATCAAACGGAAGCTCGTATCCATTTCCATAATTTTGGCTGGACTTGCTATAAAAATTCATTACTTGAACCTAAACTCCATTCTTTACATCACATATGGAGGGTTTAAATTTTTTGTCACTTATTTTACATTTTCGGTTTTATTCAATAGAGTTGTAATGAAGATTGATGAGTCGACCAAGTGTATGTTTCAAAATATTCTAATAAATTTCAATATAATAAAAATAATTTCATGATCCAACATAATGAATTAGACGAAAAAAGGAATAGGAGTGCTACTGGTGACATTTTTAAAAAAATATATTTGATAAATGGGGGTTGTAGTTTTAAATCGTCATAATTTTTGATTCGTGTGTCAAAATGACTATTATAATATATCAAACGAAAGATCGTATCGATTCCCATAGTCTTGGCTGGACCGGCTATAGAAATTCATTACTTGAACTTAAACACCATCATTGACATTACAAATCGAGGTTTTAATGTTTTTCTCACTTATTTTACATTTTCGGTTTTATTCAATAGAGTTGTAATTAAGATGGATGAGCCGACCAAGTGTATCTATCAAAATATTCTAATGAATCACAATATAATAAAAATAATTTCATGATCAACCAAAATGAATGAGAAGAAAAAAGGAAAACGAGTGCTACTCCCCACAGTTTTAAACAATATATTTGATAAATCAGGGTTATGCCTTTAAAGAGTCATAATTTTGACTCGTGTGTCAAAAGGACTATTATAATATATCAAACGGAAGCTCGTATCTATTTCCATAATTTTGGCTGGACTGGCTATAAAAATTCAATACTTGAACCTAAACTCCATCATTTACATCACATATGGAGGGTTTAAATTTTTTGTCACTTATTTTACATTTTCGGTTTTATTCAATAGAGTTATAATGAAGATGGATGAGTCCACTAAGTGTATTTTTGAAAATATTCTAATAAATTTCAATATAATAAAAATAATTTCATGATCCAACATAATGAATGAGACGAAAAAAGGAATAGGAGTGCTACTGGTGACATTTTTAAAAAATATATTTGATAAATTGGGGTTGTAGTTTTAAATCGTCATAACTTTTGATTCGTGTGTCAAAATGACTATTATAATATATCAAACGAAAGATCGTATCGATTCCCATAGTCTTGGCTGGACCGGCTATAGAAATTCATTACTTGACCTTAAACTCCATCATTTACATTACAAATCGAGGTTTTACTGTTTTTGTCACTTATTTTACATTTTCGGTATTATTCAATAGAGTGGTAATGAAGATGGATGAGCCGACCAAGTGTATGTTTCAAAACATTCTAATGACTCACAATATAATAAAACTAATTTCATGATCAAACCAAAATGAATGAGAAGAAAAAAGGAAAAGGAGTCCTACTCGTCACAGTTTTAAACAATATATTTGATAAATCTGGGTTATGCCTTTAAAGAGTCATAACTTTTAACTCGTGTTTCAAAAGGACTATTATAATATATCAAACGGAAGCTCGTATCTATTTCCATAATTTTGGCTGGAATGGCTATAAAAATTCATTACTTGAACCTAAACTCCATTCTTTACATCACATATGGAGGTTTAAATTTTTTGTCACTTATTTTACATTTTCGGTTTTATTCAATAGAGTTGTAATGAAGATGGATGAGTCCACTAAGTGTTTGTTTGAAAATATTCTAATAAATTTCAATATAATAAAAATACTTTCATGATCCAACATAATGAATGAGACGAAAAAAGGAATAGGAGTGCTACTAGTGACATTTTTAAAAAATATATTTGATAAATTGGGGTTGTAGTTTTAAATCGTCATAACTTTTGATTCGTGTGTCAAAATGACTATTATAATATATCAAACGAAAGATCGTATCGATTCCCATAGTCTTGGCTGGACTGGCTATCGAAATTCATTACTTGAACTTAAACTCCATCCTTTACATCACATATCGAGGTTTTAATGTTTTTGTCACTTATTTTATAATTTTGGTTTAATTCAATACAGTTGTAATGAAGATGGATGAGCCGACTAAGAGTATTTTTAAAAATATTCTAATGAATCACAATATAATAAAAATAATTTCATGATCAACCAAAATGAATGAGAAGAAAAAAGAAAGGGGAGTGCTACTCGTCACAGTTTTAAACAATATATTTTATAAATCGGGGTTACGCCTTTAAAGAGTCATAACTTTTGACTCGTGTGTCAAAACGACTATTATAATATATCAAACGGAAGCTCATATCTATTTCCATAATTTTGGCTGCAGTGGCTATAAAAATTCATTACTTGAACCTAAACTTTATCATTTACATCACATATGGAGGGTTTAAATTTTTTGTCACTTATTTTACATTTTCGGTTTTATTCAATAGAGTTGTAATGAAGATGGATGAGTCCACTAAGTGTATGTTTGAAAATATTCTAATAAATTTCAATATAATAAAAATAATTTCATGATCCAACATAATGAATTAGACGAAAAAAGGAATAGGAGTGCTACTGGTGACATTTTTAAAAAATATATTTAATAAATTGGGGTTGTAGTTTTAAATCGTCATAACTTTTGATTCGTGTGTCAAAATGACTATTATAATATATCAAACGAAAGATCGTATCGATTCCCATAGTCTTGGCTGGACCGGCTATAGAAATTCATTACTTGAACTTAAACTCCATCATTTACATTACAAATCGAGTTTTTACTGTTTTTGTCACTTATTTTACATTTTCGTATTATTCAATAGAGTGGTAATGAAGATGGATGAGCCGACCAAGTGTATGTTTCAAAACATTCTAATGAATCACAATATAATAAAACTAATTTCATGATCAAACCAAAATGAATGAGAAGAAAAAAGGAAAAGGAGTGCTACTCGTCACAGTTTTAAACAATATATTTGATAAATCGGGGTTATGCCTTTAAAGAGTCATAACTTTTGACTCGTGTGTCAAAAGGACTATTATAATATATCAAACGGAAGCTCGTATCTATTTCCATAATTTTGGCTGGAATGGCTATAAAAATTCATTACTTGAACCTAAACTCCATTCTTTACATCACATATGGAGGGTTTAAATTTTTTGTCACTTATTTTACATTTTCGGTTTTATTCAATAGAGTTGTAATGAAGATGGATGAGTCGACCAAGTGTATGTTTCAAAATATTCTAATAAATTTCAATATAATAAAAATAATTTCATGATCCAACTTAATGAATGAGGGGAAAAAAGGAATAGGAGTGCTACTGGTGATATTTTGAAAAAATATATTTGATAAATGGGAGTTGTAGTTTTAAATAGTCATAACTTTTGATTCGTGTGTCAAAATGACTATTATAATGTATCAAACGGAAGCACGTATCGATTTCCATTATCTTGGCTGGACCGGCTATAGAAATTCATTACTTGAACCTAAACTCCATCATTTACATTACAAATCGAGTTTTTACTGTTTTTGTCACTTATTTTACATTTTCGTATTATTCAATAGAGTGGTAATGAAGATGGATGAGAAGACTAAGAGTATTTTTAAAAATATTCTAATGAATCACAATATAATAAAAATAATTTCATTATCAACCAAAATGAATGAGAAGAAAAAAGGAAGGGGTGTGCTATTCGTCACAGTTTTAAACAATATATTTTATAAATCGGGGTTACGCCTATAAAGAGTCATAACTTTTGACTCGTGTGTCAAAATGACTATTATAATATATCAAACGAATGCTTGTATCTATTTCCATAATTTTGGCTGGACTGGCTATAAAAATTCAATACTTGAACCTAAACTCCATCATTTACATCACATATGGAGGGTTTAAATTTTTTGTCACTTATTTTACATTTTCGGTTTTATTCAATAGAGTTATAATGAAGATGGATGAGTCCACTAAGTGTATTTTTGAAAATATTCTAATAAATTTCAATATAATAAAAATAATTTCATGATCCAGCATAATGAATGAGACGAAAAAAGGAATAGGAGTGCTACTGGTGACATTTTTAAAAAATATATTTGATAAATTGGGGTTGTAGTTTTAAATCGTCATAACTTTTGATTCGTGTGTCAAAATGACTATTATAATGTATGAAACGAAAGATCGTATCGATTTCCATTATCTTGGCTGGACCGGCTATAGAAATTCATTACTTCAACCTAAACTCCATCATTTACATTACAAATCGAGTTTTTACTGTTTTTGTCACTTATTTTACATTTTCGTATTATTCAATAGAGTGGTAATGAAGATGGATGAGAAGACTAAGAGTATTTTTAAAAATATTCTAATGAATCACAATATAATAAAAATAATTTCATGATCAACCAAAATGAATGAGAAGAAAAAAGGAAGGGGTGTGCTACTCGTCACAGTTTTAAACAATATATTTTATAAATCGGGGTTACGCCTATAAAGAGTCATAACTTTTGACTCGTGTGTCAAAATGACTATTATAATATATCAAACGAAAGCTTGTATCTATTTCCATAATTTTGGCTGGACTGGCTATAAAAATTCAATACTTGAACCTAAACTCCATCATTTACATCACATATGGAGGGTTTAAATTTTTTGTCACTTATTTTACATTTTCGGTTTTATTCAATAGAGTTATAATGAAGATGGATGAGTCCACTAAGTGTATTTTTGAAAATATTCTAATAAATTTCAATATAATAAAAATAATTTCATGATCCAACATAATGAATGAGACGAAAAAAGGAATAGGAGTGCTACTGGTGACATTTTTAAAAAATATATTTGATAAATTGGGGTTGTAGTTTTAAATCGTCATAACTTTTGATTCGTGTGTCAAAATGACTATTATAATGTATCAAACGAAAGATCGTATCGATTTCCATTATCTTGGCTGGACCGGCTGTAGAAATTCATTACTTGAACCTAAACTCCATCATTTACATTACAAATCGAGTTTTTACTGTTTTTGTCACTTATTTTACATTTTCGTATTATTCAATAGAGTGGTAATGAAGATGGATGAGAAGACTAAGAGTATTTTTAAAAATATTCTAATGAATCACAATATAATAAAAATAATTTCATGATCAACCAAAATGAATGAGAAGAAAAAAGGAAGGGGTGTGCTACTCGTCACAGTTTTAAACAATATATTTTATAAATCGGGGTTACGCCTATAAAGAGTCATAACTTTTGACTCGTGTGTCAAAATGACTATTATAATATATCAAACGAAAGCTTGTATCTATTTCCATAATTTTGGCTGGACTGGCTATAAAAATTCAATACTTGAACCTAAACACCATCATTTACATCACATATGGAGGGTTTAAATTTTTTGTCACTTATTTTACATTTTCGGTTTTATTCAATAGAGTTGTAATGAGGTTGGATGAGTCGACCAAGTGTATGTTTGAAAATATTCTAATAAATTTCAATATAATAAAAATAATTTCATGATCCAACATAATGAATGAGACGAAAAAAGGAATAGCAGTGCTACTGGTGACATTTTTAAAAAATATATTTGATAAATTGGGGTTGTAGTTTTAAATCGTCATAACTTCTGATTCGTGTGTCAAAATGACTATTATAATATATCAAACGAAAGATCGTATCGATTCCCATAGTCTTGGCTGTACCGGCTATAGAAATTCATTACTTGAACTTAAACTCCATCATTTACATTACAAATCGAGGTTTTACTGTTTTTGTGACTTATTTTACATTTTCGTATTATTCAATAGAGTGGTAATGAAGATGGATGAGCCGACCAAGTGTATGTTTCAAAACATTCTAATGAATCACAATATAATAAAACTAATTTCATGATCAAACCAAAATGAATGAGAAGAAAAAAGGAAAAGGAGTGCTACTCGTCACAGTTTTAAACAATATATTTGATAAATCGGGGTTATGCCTTTAAAGAGTCATAACTTTTGACTCGTGTGTCAAAAGGACTATTATAATATATCAAACGGAAGCTCGTATCTATTTCCATAATTTTGGCTGGACTGGCTATAAAAATTCATTACTTGAACCTAAACTCCATTCTTTACATCACATATGGAGGGTTTAAATTTTTTGTCACTTATTTTACATTTTCGGTTTTATTCAATAGAGTTGTAATGAAGATGGATGAGTCGACCAAGTGTATGTTTCAAAATATTCTAATAAATTTCAATATAATAAAAATAATTTCATGATCCAACTTAATTAATGAGGGGAAAAAAAGAATAGGAGTGCTACTGGTGACATTTTGAAAAAATATATTTGATAAATGGGAGTTGTAGTTTTAAATAGTCATAACTTTTGATTCGTGTGTCAAAATGACTATTATAATGTATCAAACGGAAGCACGTATCGATTTCCATTATCTTGGCTGGACCGGCTATAGAAATTCATTACTTGAACCTAAACTCCATCATTTACATTACAAATCGAGTTTTTACTGTTTTTGTCACTTATTTTACATTTTCGTATTATTCAATAGAGTGGTAATGAAGATGGATGAGAAGACTAAGAGTATTTTTAAAAATATTCTAATGAATCACAATATAATAAAAATAATTTCATGATCAACCAAAATGAATGAGATGAAAAAAGGAAGGGGTGTGCTACTCGTCACAGTTTTAAACAATATATTTTATAAATCGGGGTTACGCCTATAAAGAGTCATAACTTTTGACTCGTGTGTCAAAATGACTATTATAATATATCAAACGAAGGCTTGTATCTATTTCCATAATTTTGGCTGGACTGGCTATAAAAATTCATTACTTGAAGCTACACTCCATCATTTACATCACATATGGAGGTTTTAAATTTTTTGTCCCTTATTTTACATTTTTGGTTTTATTCAATAGAGTTGTAATGAGGATGGATGAGTCGACCAAGTGTATGTTTCAAAATATTCTAATAAATTTCAATATAATAAAAATAATTTCATGATCCAACATAATGAATGAGACGAAAAAAGGAATAGGAGTGCTACTGGTGACATTTTTAAAAAATATATTTGATAAATGAGGGTTGTAGTTTTAAATCGTCATAACTTTTCATTCATGTGTCAAAATGACTATTATAATATATCAAATGAAAGATCGTATCGATTCCCATAGTCTTGGCTGGACCGGCTATAGAAATTCATTACTTGAACTTAAATTCCATCATTTTCATTACAAATCGAGGTTTTAATGTTTTTGTCACTTATTTTACATTTTCGGTTTTATTCAATAGAGTGGTAATGAAGATGGATGAGCCGACCAAGTGTATGTTTCAAAACATTCTAATGAATCACAATATAATAAAAATAATATCATGATGAACCAAAATGAATGAGAAGAAAATAGGAAAAGTAGTGCTACTCGTCACAGTTTTAAACAATATATTTGATAAATCTGGGTTATGCCTTTAAAGAGTCATAACTTTTGACTCGTGTGTCAAAAGGACTATTATAATATATCAAACAGAAGCTCGTATCTATTTCCATAATTTTGGCTGGACTGGCTATAAAAATTCATTACTTGAACCTAAACTCCATTCTTTACATCACATATGGAGCGTTTAAATTTTTTGTCACTTATTTTACATTTTCGGTTTTATTCAATAGAGTTGTAATGAAGATGGATGAGTCGACCAAGTGTATGTTTCAAAATATTCTAATAAATTTCAATATAATAAAAATAATTTCATGATCCAACATAATGTATGAGACGAAAAAAGGAATAGCAGTGCTACTGGTGACATTTTTAAAAAATATATTTGATAAATTGGGGTTGTAGTTTTAAATCGTCATAACTTCTGATTCGTGTGTCAAAATGACTATTATAATATATCAGACGAAAGATCGTATCGATTCCCATAGTCTTGGCTGTACCGGCTATAGAAATTCATTACTTGAACTTAAACTCCTTCATTTACAATACAAATCGAGGTTTTATTGTTTTTGTCACTTATTTTACATTTTCGGTATTATTCAATAGAGTGGTAATGAAGATGGATGAGCCGACCAAGTGTGTGTTTCAAAATTTCTAATGAATCACAATATAATAAAAATAATTTCATGATGAACCAAAATGAATGAGAAGAAAATAGGAAAAGGAGTGCTACTCGTCACAGTTTTAAACAATATATTTGATAAATCTGGGTTATGCCTTTATAGAGTCATAACTTTTGACTCGTGTGTCAAAAGGACTATTATAATATATCAAACCGAGGCTCGTATCTATTTCCATAATTTTGGTTGGACTGGCTATAAAAATTCATTACTTGAACCTAAACTCCATCATTTACATCACATATGGAGCGTTTAAATTTTTTGTCACTTATTTTACATTTTCGGTTTTATTCAATAGAGTTGTAATGAGGTTGGATGAGTCGACCAAGTGTATGTTTGAAAATATTCTAATAAATTTCAATATAATAAAAATAATTTCATGATCCAACATAATGAATGAGACGAAAAAAGGAATAGCAGTGCTACTGGTGACATTTTTAAAAAATATATTTGATAAATTGGGGTTGTAGTTTTAAATCGTCATAACTTCTGATTCGTGTGTCAAAATGACTATTATAATATATCAAACGAAAGATCGTATCGATTCCCATAGTCTTGGCTGTACCGGCTATAGAAATTCATTACTTGAACTTAAACACCATCATTTACATTACAAATCGAGGTTTTAATGTTTTTGTCACTTATTTTACATTTTCGGTTTTATTCAATAGAGAGGTAATGAAGATGGATGAGCCGACCAAGTGTATCTATCAAAATATTCTAATGAATCACAATATAATAAAAATAATTTCATGATCAACCAAAATGAATGAGAAGAAAAAAGGAAAATGAGTGCTACTCGTCACGGTTTTAAACACTATATTTGATAAATCAGGGTTATGCCTTTAAAGAGTCATAACTTTTGACTCGTGTGTCAAAAGGACTATTATAATATATCAAACAGAAGGTCGTATCTATTTCCATAATTTTGGCTGGACTGGCTATAAAAATTCATTACTTGAACCTAAACTCTATCATTTACATCACATATGGAGGGTTTAAATTTTGTTACTTATTTTACATTTTCGGTTTTATTCAATAGAGTTGTAATGAAGATGGATGAGTCGACTAAGTGTATGTTTCAAAATATTCTAATAAATTTCAATATAATAAAAATAATTTCATGATCCAACATAATGAATGAGACGAAAAAAGGAATAGGAGTGCTACTGGTGATATTTTTAAAAAAAATATTTGATAAATTGGGGTTGTAGTTTTAAATCGTCATAACTTTTGATTCGTGTGTCAAAATGACTATTATAATATATCAAACGAAAGATCGTATCGATTCCCATAGTCTTGGCTGTACCGGCTATAGAAATTCATTACTTGAACTTAAACACCATCATTTACATTACAAATCGAGGTTTTAATGTTTTTGTCACTTATTTTACAGTTTCGGTTTTATTCAATAGAGAGGTAATGAAGATGGATGAGCCGACCAAGTGTATCTATCAAAATATTCTAATGAATCATAATATAATAAAACTAATTTCATGATCAACCCAAAATGAATGAGAAGAAAAAAGGAAAAGAAGTGCTACTCGTCACAGTTTTAAACAATATATTTGATAAATCGGGGTTATGCCTTTAAAGAGTCATAACTTTTGACTCGTGTGTCAAAAGGACTATTATAATATATCAAACAGAAGGTCGTATCTATTTCCATAATTTTGGCTGGAGCGGCTATAAAAATTCATTACTTGAACCTAAACTCTATCATTTACATCACATATGGAGGGTTTAAATTTTGTCACTTATTTTACATTTTCGGTTTTATTCAATAGAGTTGTAATGAGGATGGATGAGTCGACCAAGTGTATGTTTCAAAATATTCTAATAAATTTCAATATAATAAAAATAATTTCATGATCCAACATAATGAATGAGACGAAAAAAAGGAATAGGAGTGCTACTGGTGACATTTTTAAAAAACATATTTGATAAATTGGGGTTGTAGTTTTAAATCGTCATAACTTTTGATTCGTGTGTCAAAATGACTATTATAATATATCAAACGAAAGATCGTATCGATTCCCATAGTCTTGGCTGTACCGGCTATAGAAATTCATTACTTGAATTAAACACCATCATTTACATTACAAATCGAGGTTTTAATGTTTTTGTCACTTATTTTACATTTTCGGTTTTATTCAATAGAGAGGTAATGAAGATGGATGAGCCGACCAAGTGTATCTATCAAAATATTCTAATGAATCACAATATAATAAAAATAATTTCATAATCAACCAAAATGAATGAGAAGAAAAAAGGAAAATGAGTGGTACTCGTCACAGTTTTAAACAATATATTTGATAAATCAGGGTTATGCCTTTAAAGAGTCATAACTTTTGACTCGTGTGTCAAAAGGACTATTATAATATATCAAACAGAAGGTCGTATCTATTTCCATAATTTTGGCTGGAGTGGCTATAAAAATTCATTACTTGAACCTAAACTCTATCATTTACATCACATATGGAGGGTTTAAATTTTGTCACTTATTTTACATTTTCGGTTTTATTCAATAGAGTTGTAATGAGGATGGATGAGTCGACCAAGTGTATGTTTCAAAATATTCTAATAAATTTCAATATAATAAAAATAATTTCATGATCCAACATAATGAATGAGACGAAAAAAGGAATAGGAGGGCTACTGGTGACATTTTTAAAAAACATATTTGATAAATTGGGGTTGTAGTTTTAAATCGTCATAACTTTTGATTCGTGTGTCAAAATGACTATTATAATATATCAAACGAAAGATCGTATCGATTCCCATAGTCTTGGCTGTACCGGCTATAGAAATTCATTACTTGAACTTAAACACCATCATTTACATTACAAATCGAGGTTTTAATGTTTTTGTCACTTATTTTACATTTTCGGTTTTATTCAATAGAGAGGTAATGAAGATGGATGAGCCGACCAAGTGTATCTATCAAAATATTCTAATGAATCACAATATAATAAAACTAATTTCATGATCAACCCAAAATGAATGAGAAGAAAAAAGGAAAAGAAGTGCTACTCGTCACAGTTTTAAACAATATATTTGATAAATCGGGGTTATGCCTTTAAAGAGTCATAACTTTTGACTCGTGTGTCAAAAGGACTATTATAATATATCAAACAGAAGGTCGTATCTATTTCCATAATTTTGGCTGGAGTGGCTATAAAAATTCATTACTTGAACCTAAACTCTATCATTTACATCACATATGGAGGGTTTAAATTTTGTCACTTATTTTACATTTTCGGTTTTATTCAATAGAGTTGTAATGAGGATGGATGAGTCGACCAAGTGTATGTTTCAAAATATTCTAATAAATTTCAATATAATAAAAATAATTTCATGATCCAACATAATGAATGAGACGAAAAAAAGGAATAGGAGTGCTACTCGTGACATTTTTAAAAAATATATTTGATAAATTGGGGTTGTAGTTTTAAATCGTCATAACTTTTGATTCGTGTGTCAAAATGACTATTATAATATATCAAACGAAAGATCGTATGGATTCCCATAGTCTTGGCTGTACTGGCTATAGAAATTCATTACTTGAACTTAAACTCCATCATTTACATTACAAATCGAGGTTTTAATGTTTTTGTCACTTATTTTACATTTTCGGTTTTATTCAATAGAGTTGTAATGAGGATGGATGAGTCGACCAAGTGTATGTTTCAAAATATTCTAATAAATTTCAATATAATAAAAATAATTTCATGATCCAACATAATGAATGAGACAAAAAAAAGGAATAGGAGTGCTACTCGTGACATTTTTAAAAAATATATTTGATAAATTGGGGTTGTAGTTTTAAATCGTCATAACTTTTGATTCGTGTGTCAAAATGACTATTATAATATATCAAACGAAAGATCGTATCGATTCCCATAGTCTTGGCTGTACCGGCTATAGAAATTCATTACTTGAACTTAAACACCATCATTTACATTACAAATCGAGGTTTTAATGTTTTTGTCACTTATTTTACATTTTCGGTTTTATTCAATAGAGAGGTAATGAAGATGGATGAGCCGACCAAGTGTATCTATCAAAATATTCTAATGAATCACAATATAATAAAACTAATTTCATGATCAACCCAAAATGAATGAGAAGAAAAAAGGAAAAGAAGTGCTACTCGTCACAGTTTTGAACAATATATTTGATAAATCGGGGTTATGCCTTTAAAGAGTCATAACTTTTGACTCGTGTGTCAAAAGGACTATTATAATATATCAAACAGAAGGTCGTATCTATTTCCATAATTTTGGCTGGAGTGGCTATAAAAATTCATTACTTGAACCTAAACTCTATCATTTACATCACATATGGAGGGTTTAAATTTTGTCACTTATTTTACATTTTCGGTTTTATTCAATAGAGTTGTAATGAGGATGGATGAGTCGACCAAGTGTATGTTTCAAAATATTCTAATAAATTTCAATATAATAAAAATAATTTCATGATCCAACATAATGAATGAGACGAAAAAAAGGAATAGGAGTGCTACTCGTGACATTTTTAAAAAATATATTTGATAAATTGGGGTTGTAGTTTTAAATCGTCATAACTTTTGATTCGTGTGTCAAAATGACTATTATAATATATCAAACGAAAGATCGTATCGATTCCCATAGTCTTGGCTGTACTGGCTATAGAAATTCATTACTTGAACTTAAACTCCATCATTTACATTACAAATCGAGGTTTTAATGTTTTTGTCACTTATTTTACATTTTCGGTTTTATTCAATAGAGTGGTAATGAAGATGGATGAGCCGACCAAGTGTATGTTTCAAAACATTCTAATGAATCACAATATAATAAAAATAATTTCATGATCAACCAAAATGAATGAGAAGAAAAAAGGAAAATGAGTGCTACTCGTCACAGTTTTAAACAATATATTTGATAAATCGGGGTTATGCCTTTAAAGAGTCATAACTTTTGACTCGTGTGTCAAAAGGACTATTATAATATATCAAACAGAAGGTCGTATCTATTTCCATAATTTTGGCTGGAGTGGCTATAAAAATTCATTACTTGAACCTAAACTCTATCATTTACATCACATATGGAGGGTTTAAATTTTGTCACTTATTTTACATTTTCGGTTTTATTCAATAGAGTTGTAATGAGGATGGATGAGTCGACCAAGTGTATGTTTCAAAATATTCTAATAAATTTCAATATAATAAAAATAATTTCATGATCCAACATAATGAATGAGACGAAAAAAAGGAATAGGAGTGCTACTCGTGACATTTTTAAAAAATATATTTGATAAATTGGGGTTGTAGTTTTAAATCGTCATAACTTTTGATTCGTGTGTCAAAATGACTATTATAATATATCAAACGAAAGATCGTATCGATTCCCATAGTCTTGGCTGTACTGGCTATAGAAATTCATTACTTGAACTTAAACTCCATCATTTACATTACAAATCGAGGTTTTAATGTTTTTGTCACTTATTTTACATTTTCGGTTTTATTCAATAGAGTGGTAATGAAGATGGATGAGCCGACCAAGTGTATGTTTCAAAACATTCTAATGAATCACAATATAATAAAAATAATTTCATGATCAACCAAAATGAATGAGAAGAAAAAAGGAAAATGAGTGCTACTCGTCACAGTTTTAAACAATATATTTGATAAATCGGGGTTATGCCTTTAAAGAGTCATAACTTTTGACTCGTGTGTCAAAAGGACTATTATAATATATCAAACAGAAGGTCGTATCTATTTCCATAATTTTGGCTGGAGTGGCTATAAAAATTCATTACTTGAACCTAAACTCTATCATTTACATCACATATGGAGGGTTTAAATTTTGTCACTTATTTTACATTTTCGGTTTTATTCAATAGAGTTGTAATGAGGATGGATGAGTCGACCAAGTGTATGTTTCAAAATATTCTAATAAATTTCAATATAATAAAAATAATTTCATGATCCAACATAATGAATGAGACGAAAAAAGGAATAGGAGTGCTACTGGTGACATTTTTAAAAAACATATTTGATAAATTGGGGTTGTAGTTTTAAATCGTCATAACTTTTGATTCGTGTGTCAAAATGACTATTATAATATATCAAACGAAAGATCGTATCGATTCCCATAGTCTTGGCTGTACCGGCTATAGAAATTCATTACTTGAACTTAAACACCATCATTTACATTACAAATCGAGGTTTTAATGTTTTTGTCACTTATTTTACATTTTCGGTTTTATTCAATAGAGAGGTAATGAAGATGGATGAGCCGACCAAGTGTATCTATCAAAATATTCTAATGAATCACAATATAATAAAACTAATTTCATGATCAACCCAAAATGAATGAGAAGAAAAAAGGAAAAGAAGTGCTACTCGTCACAGTTTTAAACAATATATTTGATAAATCGGGGTTATGCCTTTAAAGAGTCATAACTTTTGACTCGTGTGTCAAAAGGACTATTATAATATATCAAACAGAAGGTCGTATCTATTTCCATAATTTTGGCTGGAGTGGCTATAAAAATTCATTACTTGAACCTAAACTCTATCATTTACATCACATATGGAGGGTTTAAATTTTGTCACTTATTTTACATTTTCGGTTTTATTCAATAGAATTGTAATGAGGATGGATGAGTCGACCAAGTGTATGTTTGAAAATATTCTAATAAATTTCAATATAATAAAAATAATTTCATGATCCAACATAATGAATGAGACGAAAAAAGGAATAGGAGTGCTACTCGTGATATTTTTAAAAAATATATTTGATAAATTGGGGTTGTAGTTTTAAATCGTCATAACTTTTGATTCGTGTGTCAAAATGACTATTATAATATATCAAACGAAAGATCGTATCGATTCCCATAGTCTTGGCTGTACTGGCTATAGAAATTCATTACTTGAACTTAAACTCCATCATTTACATTACAAATCGAGGTTTTAATGTTTTTGTCACTTATTTTACATTTTCGGTTTTATTCAATAGAGTGGTAATGAAGATGGATGAGCCGACCAAGTGTATGTTTCAAAACATTCTAATGAATCACAATATAATAAAAATAATTTCATGATCAACCAAAATGAATGAGAAGAAAAAAGGAAAATGAGTGCTACTCGTCACAGTTTTAAACAATATATTTGATAAATCGGGGTTATGCCTTTAAAGAGTCATAACTTTTGACTCGTGTGTCAAAAGGACTATTATAATATATCAAACAGAAGGTCGTATCTATTTCCATAATTTTGGCTGGAGTGGCTATAAAAATTCATTACTTGAACCTAAACTCTATCATTTACATCACATATGGAGGGTTTAAATTTTGTCACTTATTTTACATTTTCGGTTTTATTCAATAGAGTTGTAATGAGGATGGATGAGTCGACCAAGTGTATGTTTCAAAATATTCTAATAAATTTCAATATAATAAAAATAATTTCATGATCCAACCTAATGAATGAGACGAAAAAAGGAATAGGAGTGCTACTGGTGACATTTTTAAAAAACATATTTGATAAATTGGGGTTGTAGTTTTAAATCGTCATAACTTTTGATTCGTGTGTCAAAATGACTATTATAATATATCAAACGAAAGATCGTATCGATTCCCATAGTCTTGGCTGTACCGGCTATAGAAATTCATTACTTGAACTTAAACACCATCATTTACATTACAAATCGAGGTTTTAATGTTTTTGTCACTTATTTTACATTTTCGGTTTTATTCAATAGAGAGGTAATGAAGATGGATGAGCCGACCAAGTGTATCTATCAAAATATTCTAATGAATCACAATATAATAAAACTAATTTCATGATCAACCCAAAATGAATGAGAAGAAAAAAGGAAAAGAAGTGCTACTCGTCACAGTTTTAAACAATATATTTGATAAATCGGGGTTATGCCTTTAAAGAGTCATAACTTTTGACTCGTGTGTCAAAAGGACTATTATAATATATCAAACAGAAGGTCGTATCTATTTCCATAATTTTGGCTGGAGTGGCTATAAAAATTCATTACTTGAACCTAAACTCTATCATTTACATCACATATGGAGGGTTTAAATTTTGTCACTTATTTTACATTTTCGGTTTTATTCAATAGAGTTGTAATGAGGATGGATGAGTCGACCAAGTGTATGTTTCAAAATATTCTAATAAATTTCAATATAATAAAAATAATTTCATGATCCAACATAATGAATGAGACGAAAAAAAGGAATAGGAGTGCTACTCGTGACATTTTTAAAAAATATATTTGATAAATTGGGGTTGTAGTTTTAAATCGTCATAACTTTTGATTCGTGTGTCAAAATGACTATTATAATATATCAAACGAAAGATCGTATCGATTCCCATAGTCTTGGCTGTACCGGCTATAGAAATTCATTACTTGAACTTAAACACCATCATTTACATTACAAATCGAGGTTTTAATGTTTTTGTCACTTATTTTACATTTTCGGTTTTATTCAATAGAGAGGTAATGAAGATGGATGAGCCGACCAAGTGTATCTATCAAAATATTCTAATGAATCACAATATAATAAAACTAATTTCATGATCAACCCAAAATGAATGAGAAGAAAAAAGGAAAAGAAGTGCTACTCGTCACAGTTTTGAACAATATATTTGATAAATCGGGGTTATGCCTTTAAAGAGTCATAACTTTTGACTCGTGTGTCAAAAGGACTATTATAATATATCAAACAGAAGGTCGTATCTATTTCCATAATTTTGGCTGGAGTGGCTATAAAAATTCATTACTTGAACCTAAACTCTATCATTTACATCACATATGGAGGGTTTAAATTTTGTCACTTATTTTACATTTTCGGTTTTATTCAATAGAGTTGTAATGAGGATGGATGAGTCGACCAAGTGTATGTTTCAAAATATTCTAATAAATTTCAATATAATAAAAATAATTTCATGATCCAACATAATGAATGAGACGAAAAAAAGGAATAGGAGTGCTACTCGTGACATTTTTAAAAAATATATTTGATAAATTGGGGTTGTAGTTTTAAATCGTCATAACTTTTGATTCGTGTGTCAAAATGACTATTATAATATATCAAACGAAAGATCGTATCGATTCCCATAGTCTTGGCTGTACTGGCTATAGAAATTCATTACTTGAACTTAAACTCCATCATTTACATTACAAATCGAGGTTTTAATGTTTTTGTCACTTATTTTACATTTTCGGTTTTATTCAATAGAGTGGTAATGAAGATGGATGAGCCGACCAAGTGTATGTTTCAAAACATTCTAATGAATCACAATATAATAAAAATAATTTCATGATCAACCAAAATGAATGAGAAGAAAAAAGGAAAATGAGTGCTACTCGTCACAGTTTTAAACAATATATTTGATAAATCGGGGTTATGCCTTTAAAGAGTCATAACTTTTGACTCGTGTGTCAAAAGGACTATTATAATATATCAAACAGAAGGTCGTATCTATTTCCATAATTTTGGCTGGAGTGGCTATAAAAATTCATTACTTGAACCTAAACTCTATCATTTACATCACATATGGAGGGTTTAAATTTTGTCACTTATTTTACATTTTCGGTTTTATTCAATAGAGTTGTAATGAGGATGGATGAGTCGACCAAGTGTATGTTTCAAAATATTCTAATAAATTTCAATATAATAAAAATAATTTCATGATCCAACATAATGAATGAGACGAAAAAAGGAATAGGAGTGCTACTGGTGACATTTTTAAAAAACATATTTGATAAATTGGGGTTGTAGTTTTAAATCGT
The DNA here is from genome assembly GCA_037013495.1 of Hippophae tibetana. Classification (NCBI taxonomy): domain Eukaryota; kingdom Viridiplantae; phylum Streptophyta; class Magnoliopsida; order Rosales; family Elaeagnaceae; genus Hippophae; species Hippophae tibetana. Next base: position 2,146,426 of record JAZDXN010000027.1, on the reverse strand, counting down.
CATAACTTTTGATTCGTGTGTCAAAATGACTATTATAATATATCAAACGAAAGATCGTATCGATTCCCATAGTCTTGGCTGTACCGGCTATAGAAATTCATTACTTGAACTTAAACACCATCATTTACATTACAAATCGAGGTTTTAATGTTTTTGTCACTTATTTTACATTTTCGGTTTTATTCAATAGAGAGGTAATGAAGATGGATGAGCCGACCAAGTGTATCTATCAAAATATTCTAATGAATCACAATATAATAAAAATAATTTCATGATCAACCAAAATGAATGAGAAGAAAAAAGGAAAATGAGTGCTACTCGTCACAGTTTTAAACAATATATTTGATAAATCGGGGTTATGCCTTTAAAGAGTCATAACTTTTGACTCGTGTGTCAAAAGGACTATTATAATATATCAAACAGAAGGTCGTATCTATTTCCATAATTTTGGCTGGAGTGGCTATAAAAATTCATTACTTGAACCTAAACTCTATCATTTACATCACATATGGAGGGTTTAAATTTTGTCACTTATTTTACATTTTCGGTTTTATTCAATAGAGTTGTAATGAGGATGGATGAGTCGACCAAGTGTATGTTTCAAAATATTTTTCAATATAATAAAAATAATTTCATGATCCAACATAATGAATGAGACGAAAAAAGGAATAGGAGTGCTACTGGTGACATTTTTAAAAAACATATTTAATAAATTGGGGTTGTAGTTTTAAATCGTCATAACTTTTGATTCGTGTGTCAAAATGACTATTATAATATATCAAACGAAAGATCGTATCGATTCCCATAGTCTTGGCTGTACCGGCTATAGAAATTCATTACTTGAACTTAAACACCATCATTTACATTACAAATCGAGGGTTTAATGTTTTTGTCACTTATTTTACATTTTCGGTTTTATTCAATAGAGAGGTAATGAAGATGGATGAGCCGACCAAGTGTATCTATCAAAATATTCTAATGAATCACAATATAATAAAACTAATTTCATGATCAACCAAAATGAATGAGAAGAAAAAAGGAAAATGAGTGGTACTCGTCACAGTTTTAAACAATATTTTTGATAAATCGGGGTTATGCCTTTAAAGAGTCATAACTTTTGACTCGTGTGTCAAAAGGACTATTATAATATATCAAACAGAAGGTCGTATCTATTTCCATAATTTTGGCTGGAGTGGCTATAAAAATTCATTACTTGAACCTAAACTCTATCATTTACATCACATATGGAGGGTTTAAATTTTGTCACTTATTTTACATTTTCGGTTTTATTTAATAGAGTTGTAATGAGGATGGATGAGTCGACCAAGTGTATGTTTCAAAATATTCTAATAAATTTCAATATAATAAAAATAATTTCATGATCCAACATAATGAATGAGACGAAAAAAGGAATAGGAGTGCTACTCGTGACATTTTTAAAAAATATATTTGATAAATTGGGGTTGTAGTTTTAAATCGTCATAACTTTTGATTCGTGTGTCAAAATGACTATTATAATATATCAAACGAAAGATCGTATCGATTCCCATAGTCTTGGCTGTACCGGCTATAGAAATTCATTACTTGAACTTAAACACAATCATTTACATTACAAATCGAGGTTTTAATGTTTTTGTCACTTATTTTACATTTTTGGTTTTATTCAATAGAGAGGTAATGAAGATGGATGAGCCGACCAAGTGGATCTATCAAAATATTCTAATGAATCACAATATAATAAAACTAATTTCATGATCAACCCAAAATGAATGAGAAGAAAAAAGGAAAATGAGTGCTACTCGTCACAGTTTTAAACAATATATTTGATAAATCGGGGTTATGCCTTTAAAGAGTCATAACTTTTGACTCGTGTGTCAAAAGGACTATTATAATATATCAAACAGAAGGTCGTATCTATTTCCATAATTTTGGCTGGAGTGGCTATAAAAATTCATTACTTGAACCTAAACTCTATCATTTACATCACATATGGAGGGTTTAAATTTTGTCACTTATTTTACATTTTCGGTTTTATTCAATAGAGTTGTAATGAGGATGGATGAGTCGACCAAGTGTATGTTTCAAAATATTCTAATAAATTTCAATATAATAAAAATAATTTCATGATCCAACATAATGAATGAGACGAAAAAAGGAATAGGAGTGCTACTGGTGACATTTTTAAAAAACATATTTAATAAATTGGGGTTGTAGTTTTAAATCGTCATAACTTTTGATTCGTGTGTCAAAATGACTATTATAATATATCAAACGAAAGATCGTATCGATTCCCATAGTCTTGGCTGTACCGGCTATAGAAATTCATTACTTGAACTTAAACACCATCATTTACATTACAAATCGAGGGTTTAATGTTTTTGTCACTTATTTTACATTTTCGGTTTTATTCAATAGAGAGGTAATGAAGATGGATGAGCCGACCAAGTGTATCTATCAAAATATTCTAATGAATCACAATATAATAAAACTAATTTCATGATCAACCAAAATGAATGAGAAGAAAAAAGGAAAATGAGTGGTACTCGTCACAGTTTTAAACAATATATTTGATAAATCGGGGTTATGCCTTTAAAGAGTCATAACTTTTGACTCGTGTGTCAAAAGGACTATTATAATATATCAAACAGAAGGTCGTATCTATTTCCATAATTTTGGCTGGAGTGGCTATAAAAATTCATTACTTGAACCTAAACTCTATCATTTACATCACATATGGAGGGTTTAAATTTTGTCACTTATTTTACATTTTCGGTTTTATTTAATAGAGTTGTAATGAGGATGGATGAGTCGACCAAGTGTATGTTTCAAAATATTCTAATAAATTTCAATATAATAAAAATAATTTCATGATCCAACATAATGAATGAGACGAAAAAAGGAATAGGAGTGCTACTCGTGACATTTTTAAAAAATATATTTGATAAATTGGGGTTGTAGTTTTAAATCGTCATAACTTTTGATTCGTGTGTCAAAATGACTATTATAATATATCAAACGAAAGATCGTATCGATTCCCATAGTCTTGGCTGTACCGGCTATAGAAATTCATTACTTGAACTTAAACACAATCATTTACATTACAAATCGAGGTTTTAATGTTTTTGTCACTTATTTTACATTTTTGGTTTTATTCAATAGAGAGGTAATGAAGATGGATGAGCCGACCAAGTGTATCTATCAAAATATTCTAATGAATCACAATATAATAAAACTAATTTCATGATCAACCCAAAATGAATGAGAAGAAAAAAGGAAAATGAGTGCTACTCGTCACAGTTTTAAACAATATATTTGATAAATCGGGGTTATGCCTTTAAAGAGTCATAACTTTTGACTCGTGTGTCAAAAGGACTATTATAATATATCAAACAGAAGGTCGTATCTATTTCCATAATTTTGGCTGGAGTGGCTATAAAAATTCATTACTTGAACCTAAACTCTATCATTTACATCACATATGGAGGGTTTAAATTTTGTCACTTATTTTACATTTTCGGTTTTATTCAATAGAGTTGTAATGAGGATGGATGAGTCGACCAAGTGTATGTTTCAAAATATTCTAATAAATTTCAATATAATAAAAATAATTTCATGATCCAACATAATGAATGAGACGAAAAAAGGAATAGGAGTGCTACTGGTGACATTTTTAAAAAACATATTTAATAAATTGGGGTTGTAGTTTTAAATCGTCATAACTTTTGATTCGTGTGTCAAAATGACTATTATAATATATCAAACGAAAGATCGTATCGATTCCCATAGTCTTGGCTGTACCGGCTATAGAAATTCATTACTTGAACTTAAACACCATCATTTACATTACAAATCGAGGGTTTAATGTTTTTGTCACTTATTTTACATTTTCGGTTTTATTCAATAGAGAGGTAATGAAGATGGATGAGCCGACCAAGTGTATCTATCAAAATATTCTAATGAATCACAATATAATAAAACTAATTTCATGATCAACCAAAATGAATGAGAAGAAAAAAGGAAAATGAGTGGTACTCGTCACAGTTTTAAACAATATATTTGATAAATCGGGGTTATGCCTTTAAAGAGTCATAACTTTTGACTCGTGTGTCAAAAGGACTATTATAATATATCAAACAGAAGGTCGTATCTATTTCCATAATTTTGGCTGGAGTGGCTATAAAAATTCATTACTTGAACCTAAACTCTATCATTTACATCACATATGGAGGGTTTAAATTTTGTCACTTATTTTACATTTTCGGTTTTATTTAATAGAGTTGTAATGAGGATGGATGAGTCGACCAAGTGTATGTTTCAAAATATTCTAATAAATTTCAATATAATAAAAATAATTTCATGATCCAACATAATGAATGAGACGAAAAAAGGAATAGGAGTGCTACTCGTGACATTTTTAAAAAATATATTTGATAAATTGGGGTTGTAGTTTTAAATCGTCATAACTTTTGATTCGTGTGTCAAAATGACTATTATAATATATCAAACGAAAGATCGTATCGATTCCCATAGTCTTGGCTGTACCGGCTATAGAAATTCATTACTTGAACTTAAACACAATCATTTACATTACAAATCGAGGTTTTAATGTTTTTGTCACTTATTTTACATTTTCGGTTTTATTCAATAGAGAGGTAATGAAGATGGATGAGCCGACCAAGTGTATCTATCAAAATATTCTAATGAATCACAATATAATAAAACTAATTTCATGATCAACCCAAAATGAATGAGAAGAAAAAAGAAAAATGAGTGCTACTCGTCACAGTTTTAAACAATATATTTGATAAATCGGGGTTATGCCTTTAAAGAGTCATAACTTTTGACTCGTGTGTCAAAAGGACTATTATAATATATCAAACAGAAGGTCGTATCTATTTCCATAATTTTGGCTGGAGTGGCTATAAAAATTCATTACTTGAACCTAAACTCTATCATTTACATCACATATGGAGGGTTTAAATTTTGTCACTTATTTTACATTTTCGGTTTTATTCAATAGAGTTGTAATGAGGATGGATGAGTCGACCAAGTGTATGTTTCAAAATATTCTAATAAATTTCAATATAATAAAAATAATTTCATGATCCAACATAATGAATGAGACGAAAAAAGGAATAGGAGTGCTACTGGTGACATTTTTAAAAAACATATTTAATAAATTGGGGTTGTAGTTTTAAATTGTCATAACTTTTGATTCGTGTGTCAAAATGACTATTATAATATATCAAACGAAAGATCGTATCGATTCCCATAGTCTTGGCTGTACCGGCTATAGAAATTCATTACTTGAACTTAAACACCATCATTTACATTACAAATCGAGGGTTTAATGTTTTTGTCACTTATTTTACATTTTCGGTTTTATTCAATAGAGAGGTAATGAAGATGGATGAGCCGACCAAGTGTATCTATCAAAATATTCTAATGAATCACAATATAATAAAAATAATTTCATGATCAACCAAAATGAATGAGAAGAAAAAAGGAAAATGAGTGCTACTCGTCACAGTTTTAAACAATATATTTGATAAATCGGGGTTATGCCTTTAAAGAGTCATAACTTTTGACTCGTGTGTCAAAAGGACTATTATAATATATCAAACAGAAGGTCGTATCTATTTCCATAATTTTGGCTGGAGTGGCTATAAAAATTCATTACTTGAACCTAAACTCTATCATTTACATCACATATGGAGGGTTTAAATTTTGTCACTTATTTTACATTTTCGGTTTTATTCAATAGAGTTGTAATGAGGATGGATGAGTCGACCAAGTGTATGTTTCAAAATATTCTAATAAATTTCAATATAATAAAAATAATTTCATGATCCAACATAATGAATGAGACGAAAAAAAGGAATAGGAGTGCTACTCGTGACATTTTTAAAAAATATATTTGATAAATTGGGGTTGTAGTTTTAAATCGTCATAACTTTTGATTCGTGTGTCAAAATGACTATTATAATATATCAAACGAAAGATCGTATCGATTCCCATAGTCTTGGCTGTACTGGCTATAGAAATTCATTACTTGAACTTAAACTCCATCATTTACATTACAAATCGAGGTTTTAATGTTTTTGTCACTTATTTTACATTTTCGGTTTTATTCAATAGAGTGGTAATGAAGATGGATGAGCCGACCAAGTGTATGTTTCAAAACATTCTAATGAATCACAATATAATAAAAATAATTTCATGATCAACCAAAATGAATGAGAAGAAAAAAGGAAAATGAGTGCTACTCGTCACAGTTTTAAACAATATATTTGATAAATCGGGGTTATGCCTTTAAAGAGTCATAACTTTTGACTCGTGTGTCAAAAGGACTATTATAATATATCAAACAGAAGGTCGTATCTATTTCCATAATTTTGGCTGGAGTGGCTATGAAAATTCATTACTTGTACCTAAACTCTATCATTTACATCACATATGGAGGGTTTAAATTTTGTCACTTATTTTACATTTTCGGTTTTATTCAATAGAGTTGTAATGAGGATGGATGAGTCGACCAAGTGTATGTTTCAAAATATTCTAATAAATTTCAATATAATAAAAATAATTTCATGATCCAACATAATGAATGAGACGAAAAAAGGAATAGGAGTGCTACTGGTGACATTTTTAAAAAACATATTTAATAAATTGGGGTTGTAGTTTTAAATTGTCATAACTTTTGATTCGTGTGTCAAAATGACTATTATAATATATCAAACGAAAGATCGTATCGATTCCCATAGTCTTGGCTGTACCGGCTATAGAAATTCATTACTTGAACTTAAACACCATCATTTACATTACAAATCGAGGGTTTAATGTTTTTGTCACTTATTTTACATTTTCGGTTTTATTCAATAGAGAGGTAATGAAGATGGATGAGCCGACCAAGTGTATCTATCAAAATATTCTAATGAATCACAATATAATAAAAATAATTTCATGATCAACCAAAATGAATGAGAAGAAAAAAGGAAAATGAGTGCTACTCGTCACAGTTTTAAACAATATATTTGATAAATCGGCGTTATGCCTTTAAAGAGTCATAACTTTTGACTCGTGTGTCAAAAGGACTATTATAATATATCAAACAGAAGGTCGTATCTATTTCCATAATTTTGGCTGGAGTGGCTATAAAAATTCATTACTTGAACCTAAACTCTATCATTTACATCACATATGGAGGGTTTAAATTTTGTCACTTATTTTACATTTTCGGTTTTATTCAATGGAGTTGTAATGAGGATGGATGAGTCGACCAAGTGTATGTTTCAAAATATTCTAATAAATTTCAATATAATAAAAATAATTTCATGATCCAACATAATGAATGAGACGAAAAAAAGGAATAGGAGTGCTACTCGTGACATTTTTAAAAAATATATTTGATAAATTGGGGTTGTAGTTTTAAATCGTCATAACTTTTGATTCGTGTGTCAAAATGACTATTATAATATATCAAACGAAAGATCGTATCGATTCCCATAGTCTTGGCTGTACTGGCTATAGAAATTCATTACTTGAACTTAAACTCCATCATTGACATTACAAATCGAGGTTTTAATGTTTTTGTCACTTATTTTACATTTTCGGTTTTATTCAATAGAGTGGTAATGAAGATGGATGAGCCGACCAAGTGTATGTTTCAAAACATTCTAATGAATCACAATATAATAAAAATAATTTCATGATCAACCAAAATGAATGAGAAGAAAAAAGGAAAATGAGTGCTACTCGTCACAGTTTTAAACAATATATTTGATAAATCGGGGTTATGCCTTTAAAGAGTCATAACTTTTGACTCGTGTGTCAAAAGGACTATTATAATATATCAAACAGAAGGTCGTATCTATTTCCATAATTTTGGCTGGAGTGGCTATGAAAATTCATTACTTGTACCTAAACTCTATCATTTACATCACATATGGAGGGTTTAAATTTTGTCACTTATTTTACATTTTCGGTTTTATTCAATAGAGTTGTAATGAGGATGGATGAGTCGACCAAGTGTATGTTTCAAAATATTCTAATAAATTTCAATATAATAAAAATAATTTCATGATCCAACATAATGAATGAGACGAAAAAAGGAATAGGAGTGCTACTCGTGACATTTTTAAAAAATATATTTGATAAATTGGGGTTGTAGTTTTAAATCGTCATAACTTTTGATTCGTGTGTCAAAATGACTATTATAATATATCAAACGAAAGATCGTATCGATTCCCATAGTCTTGGCTGTACCGGCTATAGAAATTCATTACTTGAACTTAAACACCATCATTTACATTACAAATCGAGGTTTTAATGTTTTTGTCACTTATTTTACATTTTCGGTTTTATTCAATAGAGAGGTAATGAAGATGGATGAGCCGACCAAGTGTATCTATCAAAATATTCTAATGAATCACAATATAATAAAACTAATTTCATGATCAACCCAAAATGAATGAGAAGAAAAAAGGAAAAGAAGTGCTACTCGTCACAGTTTTAAACAATATATTTGATAAATCGGGGTTATGCCTTTAAAGAGTCATAACTTTTGACTCGTGTGTCAAAAGGACTATTATAATATATCAAACAGAAGGTCGTATCTATTTCCATAATTTTGGCTGGAGTGGCTATAAAAATTCATTACTTGAACCTAAACTCTATCATTTACTTCACATATGGAGGGTTTAAATTTTGTCACTTATTTTACATTTTCGGTTTTATTCAATAGAGTTGTAATGAGGATGGATGAGTCGACCAAGTGTATGTTTCAAAATATTCTAATAAATTTCAATATAATAAAAATAATTTCATGATCCAACATAATGAATGAGACGAAAAAAGGAATAGGAGTGCTACTCGTGACATTTTTAAAAAACATATTTGATAAATTGGGGTTGTAGTTTTAAATCGTCATAACTTTTGATTCGTGTGTCAAAATGACTATTATAATATATCAAACGAAAGATCGTATCGATTCGCATAGTCTTGGCTGTACCGGCTATAGAAATTCATTACTTGAATTAAACACCATCATTTACATTACAAATCGAGGTTTTAATGTTTTTGTCACTTATTTTACATTTTCGGTTTTATTCAATAGAGAGGTAATGAAGATGGATGAGCCGACCAAGTGTATGTTTCAAAACATTCTAATGAATCACAATATAATAAAAATAATTTCATGATCAACCAAAATGAATGAGAAGAAAAAAGGAAAATGAGTGCTACTCGTCACAGTTTTAAACAATATATTTGATAAATCGGGGTTATGCCTTTAAAGAGTCATAACTTTTGACTCGTGTGTCAAAAGGACTATTATAATATATCAAACAGAAGGTCGTATCTATTTCCATAATTTTGGCTGGAGTGGCTATAAAAATTCATTACTTGAACCTAAACTCTATCATTTACTTCACATATGGAGGGTTTAAATTTTGTCACTTATTTTACATTTTCGGTTTTATTCAATAGAGTTGTAATGAGGATGGATGAGTCGACCAAGTGTATGTTTCAAAATATTCTAATAAATTTCAATATAATAAAAATAATTTCATGATCCAACATAATGAATGAGACGAAAAAAGGAATAGGAGTGCTACTCGTGACATTTTTAAAAAACATATTTGATAAATAGGGGTTGTAGTTTTAAATCGTCATAACTTTTGATTCGTGTGTCAAAATGACTATTATAATATATCAAACGAAAGATCGTATCGATTCGCATAGTCTTGGCTGTACCGGCTATAGAAATTCATTACTTGAATTAAACACCATCATTTACATTACAAATCGAGGTTTTAATGTTTTTGTCACTTATTTTACATTTTCGGTTTTATTCAATAGAGAGGTAATGAAGATGGATGAGCCGACCAAGTGGATCTATCAAAATATTCTAATGAATCACAATATAATAAAACTAATTTCATGATCAACCCAAAATGAATGAGAAGAAAAAAGGAAAATGAGTGCTACTCGTCACAGTTTTAAACAATATATTTGATAAATCGGGGTTATGCCTTTAAAGAGTCATAACTTTTGACTCGTGTGTCAAAAGGACTATTATAATATATCAAACAGAAGGTCGTATCTATTTCCATAATTTTGGCTGGAGTGGCTATAAAAATTCATTACTTGAACCTAAACTCTATCATTTACATCACATATGGAGGGTTTAAATTTTGTCACTTATTTTACATTTTCGGTTTTATTCAATAGAGTTGTAATGAGGATGGATGAGTCGACCAAGTGTATGTTTCAAAATATTCTAATAAATTTCAATATAATAAAAATAATTTCATGATCCAACATAATGAATGAGACGAAAAAAGGAATAGGAGTGCTACTGGTGACATTTTTAAAAAACATATTTAATAAATTGGGGTTGTAGTTTTAAATCGTCATAACTTTTGATTCGTGTGTCAAAATGACTATTATAATATATCAAACGAAAGATCGTATCGATTCCCATAGTCTTGGCTGTACCGGCTATAGAAATTCATTACTTGAACTTAAACACCATCATTTACATTACAAATCGAGGTTTTAATGTTTTTGTCACTTATTTTACATTTTCGGTTTTATTCAATAGAGAGGTAATGAAGATGGATGAGCCGACCAAGTGTATCTATCAAAATATTCTAATGAATCACAATATAATAAAACTAATTTCATGATCAACCCAAAATGAATGAGAAGAAAAAAGGAAAAGAAGTGCTACTCGTCACAGTTTTAAACAATATATTTGATAAATCGGGGTTATGCCTTTAAAGAGTCATAACTTTTGACTCGTGTGTCAAAAGGACTATTATAATATATCAAACAGAAGGTCGTATCTATTTCCATAATTTTGGCTGGAGTGGCTATAAAAATTCATTACTTGAACCTAAACTCTATCATTTACTTCACATATGGAGGGTTTAAATTTTGTCACTTATTTTACATTTTCGGTTTTATTCAATAGAGTTGTAATGAGGATGGATGAGTCGACCAAGTGTATGTTTCAAAATATTCTAATAAATTTCAATATAATAAAAATAATTTCATGATCCAACATAATGAATGAGACGAAAAAAGGAATAGGAGTGCTACTCGTGACATTTTTAAAAAACATATTTGATAAATTGGGGTTGTAGTTTTAAATCGTCATAACTTTTGATTCGTGTGTCAAAATGACTATTATAATATATCAAACGAAAGATCGTATCGATTCGCATAGTCTTGGCTGTACCGGCTATAGAAATTCATTACTTGAATTAAACACCATCATTTACATTACAAATCGAGGTTTTAATGTTTTTGTCACTTATTTTACATTTTCGGTTTTATTCAATAGAGAGGTAATGAAGATGGATGAGCCGACCAAGTGTATGTTTCAAAACATTCTAATGAATCACAATATAATAAAAATAATTTCATGATCAACCAAAATGAATGAGAAGAAAAAAGGAAAATGAGTGCTACTCGTCACAGTTTTAAACAATATATTTGATAAATCGGGGTTATGCCTTTAAAGAGTCATAACTTTTGACTCGTGTGTCAAAAGGACTATTATAATATATCAAACAGAAGGTCGTATCTATTTCCATAATTTTGGCTGGAGTGGCTATAAAAATTCATTACTTGAACCTCAACTCTATCATTTACATCACATATGGAGGGTTTAAATTTTGTTACTTATTTTACATTTTCGGTTTTATTCAATAGAGTTGTAATGAGGATGGATGAGTCGACCAAGTGTATGTTTCAAAATATTCTAATAAATTTCAATATAATAAAAATAATTTCATGATCCAACATAATGAATGAAACGAAAAAAGGAATAGGAGTGCTACTCGTGACATTTTTAAAAAATATATTTGATAAATTGGGGTTGTAGTTTTAAATCGGCATAACTTTTGATTCGTGTGTCAAAATGACTATTATAATATATCAAACGAGAGATCGTATCGATTCCCATAGTCTTGGCTGTACCGGCTATAGAAATTCATTACTTGAACTTAAACACCATCATTTACATTACAAATCGAGGTTTTAATGTTTTTGTCACTTATTTTACATTTTCGGTTTTATTCAATAGAGAGGTAATGAAGATGGATGAGCCGACCAAGTGTATCTATCAAAATATTCTAATGAATCACAATATAATAAAACTAATTTCATGATCAACCCAAAATGAATGAGAAGAAAAAAGGAAAAGAAGTGCTACTCGTCACAGTTTTAAACAATATATTTGATAAATCGGGGTTATGCCTTTAAAGAGTCATAACTTTTGACTCGTGTGTCAAAAGGACTATTATAATATATCAAACAGAAGGTCGTATCTATTTCCATAATTTTGGCTGGAGTGGCTATAAAAATTCATTACTTGAACCTAAACTCTATCATTTACATCACATATGGAGGGTTTAAATTTTGTCACTTATTTTACATTTTCGGTTTTATTCAATAGAGTTGTAATGAGGATGGATGAGTCGACCAAGTGTATGTTTCAAAATATTCTAATAAATTTCAATATAATAAAAATAATTTCATGATCCAACATAATGAATGAGACGAAAAAAAGGAATAGGAGTGCTACTGGTGAAATTTTTAAAAAATATATTTGATAAATTGGGGTTGTAGTTTTAAATCGTCATAACTTTTGATTCGTGTGTCAAAATGACTATTATAATATATCAAACGAAAGATCGTATCGATTCCCATAGTCTTGGCTGTACCGGCTATAGAAATTCATTACTTGAATTAAACACCATCATTTACATTACAAATCGAGGTTTTAATGTTTTTGTCACTTATTTTACATTTTCGGTTTTATTCAATAGAGAGGTAATGAAGATGGATGAGCCGACCAAGTGTATCTATCAAAACATTCTAATGAATCACAATATAATAAAAATAATTTCATGATCAACCAAAATGAATGAGAAGAAAAAAGGAAAATGAGTGCTACTCGTCACAGTTTTAAACAATATATTTGATAAATCGGGGTTATGCCTTTAAAGAGTCATAACTTTTGACTCGTGTGTCAAAAGGACTATTATAATATATCAAACAGAAGGTCGTATCTATTTCCATAATTTTGGCTGGAGTGGCTATAAAAATTCATTACTTGAACCTCAACTCTATCATTTACATCACATATGGAGGGTTTAAATTTTGTTACTTATTTTACATTTTCGGTTTTATTCAATAGAGTTGTAATGAGGATGGATGAGTCGACCAAGTGTATGTTTCAAAATATTCTAATAAATTTCAATATAATAAAAATAATTTCATGATCCAACATAATGAATGAGACGAAAAAAGGAATAGGAGTGCTACTCGTGACATTTTTAAAAAATATATTTGATAAATTGGGGTTGTAGTTTTAAATCGGCATAACTTTTGATTCGTGTGTCAAAATGACTATTATAATATATCAAACGAAAGATCGTATCGATTCCCATAGTCTTGGCTGTACCGGCTATAGAAATTCATTACTTGAACTTAAACACCATCATTTACATTACAAATCGAGGTTTTAATGTTTTTGTCACTTATTTTACATTTTCGGTTTTATTCAATAGAGAGGTAATGAAGATGGATGAGCCGACCAAGTGTATCTATCAAAATATTCTAATGAATCACAATATAATAAAACTAATTTCATGATCAACCCAAAATGAATGAGAAGAAAAAAGGAAAAGAAGTGCTACTCGTCACAGTTTTAAACAATATATTTGATAAATCGGGGTTATGCCTTTAAAGAGTCATAACTTTTGACTCGTGTGTCAAAAGGACTATTATAATATATCAAACAGAAGGTCGTATCTATTTCCATAATTTTGGCTGGAGTGGCTATAAAAATTCATTACTTGAACCTAAACTCTATCATTTACATCACATATGGAGGGTTTAAATTTTGTCACTTATTTTACATTTTCGGTTTTATTCAATAGAGTTGTAATGAGGATGGATGAGTCGACCAAGTGTATGTTTCAAAATATTCTAATAAATTTCAATATAATAAAAATAATTTCATGATCCAACATAATGAATGAGACGAAAAAAAGGAATAGGAGTGCTACTGGTGAAATTTTTAAAAAATATATTTGATAAATTGGGGTTGTAGTTTTAAATCGTCATAACTTTTGATTCGTGTGTCAAAATGACTATTATAATATATCAAACGAAAGATCGTATCGATTCCCATAGTCTTGGCTGTACCGGCTATAGAAATTCATTACTTGAATTAAACACCATCATTTACATTACAAATCGAGGTTTTAATGTTTTTGTCACTTATTTTACATTTTCGGTTTTATTCAATAGAGAGGTAATGAAGATGGATGAGCCGACCAAGTGTATCTATCAAAACATTCTAATGAATCACAATATAATAAAAATAATTTCATGATCAACCAAAATGAATGAGAAGAAAAAAGGAAAATGAGTGCTACTCGTCACAGTTTTAAACAATATATTTGATAAATCGGGGTTATGCCTTTAAAGAGTCATAACTTTTGACTCGTGTGTCAAAAGGACTATTATAATATATCAAACAGAAGGTCGTATCTATTTCCATAATTTTGGCTGGAGTGGCTATAAAAATTCATTACTTGAACCTCAACTCTATCATTTACATCACATATGGAGGGTTTAAATTTTGTTACTTATTTTACATTTTCGGTTTTATTCAATAGAGTTGTAATGAGGATGGATGAGTCGACCAAGTGTATGTTTCAAAATATTCTAATAAATTTCAATATAATAAAAATAATTTCATGATCCAACATAATGAATGAGACGAAAAAAAGGAATAGGAGTGCTACTGGTGAAATTTTTAAAAAATATATTTGATAAATTGGGGTTGTAGTTTTAAATCGTCATAACTTTTGATTCGTGTGTCAAAATGACTATTATAATATATCAAACGAAAGATCGTATCGATTCCCATAGTCTTGGCTGTACCGGCTATAGAAATTCATTACTTGAATTAAACACCATCATTTACATTACAAATCGAGGTTTTAATGTTTTTGTCACTTATTTTACATTTTCGGTTTTATTCAATAGAGAGGTAATGAAGATGGATGAGCCGACCAAGTGTATCTATCAAAACATTCTAATGAATCACAATATAATAAAAATAATTTCATGATCAACCAAAATGAATGAGAAGAAAAAAGGAAAATGAGTGCTACTCGTCACAGTTTTAAACAATATATTTGATAAATCGGGGTTATGCCTTTAAAGAGTCATAACTTTTGACTCGTGTGTCAAAAGGACTATTATAATATATCAAACAGAAGGTCGTATCTATTTCCATAATTTTGGCTGGAGTGGCTATAAAAATTCATTACTTGAACCTCAACTCTATCATTTACATCACATATGGAGGGTTTAAATTTTGTTACTTATTTTACATTTTCGGTTTTATTCAATAGAGTTGTAATGAGGATGGATGAGTCGACCAAGTGTATGTTTCAAAATATTCTAATAAATTTCAATATAATAAAAATAATTTCATGATCCAACATAATGAATGAGACGAAAAAAGGAATAGGAGTGCTACTCGTGACATTTTTAAAAAATATATTTGATAAATTGGGGTTGTAGTTTTAAATCGGCATAACTTTTGATTCGTGTGTCAAAATGACTATTATAATATATCAAACGAAAGATCGTATCGATTCCCATAGTCTTGGCTGTACCGGCTATAGAAATTCATTACTTGAACTTAAACACCATCATTTACATTACAAATCGAGGTTTTAATGTTTTTGTCACTTATTTTACATTTTCGGTTTTATTCAATAGAGAGGTAATGAAGATGGATGAGCCGACCAAGTGTATCTATCAAAATATTCTAATGAATCACAATATAATAAAACTAATTTCATGATCAACCCAAAATGAATGAGAAGAAAAAAGGAAAAGAAGTGCTACTCGTCACAGTTTTAAACAATATATTTGATAAATCGGGGTTATGCCTTTAAAGAGTCATAACTTTTGACTCGTGTGTCAAAAGGACTATTATAATATATCAAACAGAAGGTCGTATCTATTTCCATAATTTTGGCTGGAGTGGCTATAAAAATTCATTACTTGAACCTAAACTCTATCATTTACATCACATATGGAGGGTTTAAATTTTGTCACTTATTTTACATTTTCGGTTTTATTCAATAGAGTTGTAATGAGGATGGATGAGTCGACCAAGTGTATGTTTCAAAATATTCTAATAAATTTCAATATAATAAAAATAATTTCATGATCCAACATAATGAATGAGACGAAAAAAAGGAATAGGAGTGCTACTGGTGAAATTTTTAAAAAATATATTTGATAAATTGGGGTTGTAGTTTTAAATCGTCATAACTTTTGATTCGTGTGTCAAAATGACTATTATAATATATCAAACGAAAGATCGTATCGATTCCCATAGTCTTGGCTGTACCGGCTATAGAAATTCATTACTTGAATTAAACACCATCATTTACATTACAAATCGAGGTTTTAATGTTTTTGTCACTTATTTTACATTTTCGGTTTTATTCAATAGAGAGGTAATGAAGATGGATGAGCCGACCAAGTGTATCTATCAAAACATTCTAATGAATCACAATATAATAAAAATAATTTCATGATCAACCAAAATGAATGAGAAGAAAAAAGGAAAATGAGTGCTACTCGTCACAGTTTTAAACAATATATTTGATAAATCGGGGTTATGCCTTTAAAGAGTCATAACTTTTGACTCGTGTGTCAAAAGGACTATTATAATATATCAAACAGAAGGTCGTATCTATTTCCATAATTTTGGCTGGAGTGGCTATAAAAATTCATTACTTGAACCTCAACTCTATCATTTACATCACATATGGAGGGTTTAAATTTTGTTACTTATTTTACATTTTCGGTTTTATTCAATAGAGTTGTAATGAGGATGGATGAGTCGACCAAGTGTATGTTTCAAAATATTCTAATAAATTTCAATATAATAAAAATAATTTCATGATCCAACATAATGAATGAGACGAAAAAAGGAATAGGAGTGCTACTCGTGACATTTTTAAAAAATATATTTGATAAATTGGGGTTGTAGTTTTAAATCGGCATAACTTTTGATTCGTGTGTCAAAATGACTATTATAATATATCAAACGAAAGATCGTATCGATTCCCATAGTCTTGGCTGTACCGGCTATAGAAATTCATTACTTGAACTTAAACACCATCATTTACATTACAAATCGAGGTTTTAATGTTTTTGTCACTTATTTTACATTTTCGGTTTTATTCAATACAGAGGTAATGAAGATGGATGAGCCGACCAAGTGTATCTATCAAAATATTCTAATGAATCACAATATAATAAAACTAATTTCATGATCAACCCAAAATGAATGAGAAGAAAAAAGGAAAAGAAGTGCTACTCGTCACAGTTTTAAACAATATATTTGATAAATCGGGGTTATGCCTTTAAAGAGTCATAACTTTTGACTCGTGTGTCAAAAGGACTATTATAATATATCAAACAGAAGGTCGTATCTATTTCCATAATTTTGGCTGGAGTGGCTATAAAAATTCATTACTTGAACCTAAACTCTATCATTTACATCACATATGGAGGGTTTAAATTTTGTCACTTATTTTACATTTTCGGTTTTATTCAATAGAGTTGTAATGAGGATGGATGAGTCGACCAAGTGTATGTTTCAAAATATTCTAATAAATTTCAATATAATAAAAATAATTTCATGATCCAACATAATGAATGAGACGAAAAAAAGGAATAGGAGTGCTACTCGTGACATTTTTAAAAAACATATTTGATAAATTGGGGTTGTAGTTTTAAATCGTCATAACTTTTGATTCGTGTGTCAAAATGACTATTATAATATATCAAACGAAAGATCGTATCGATTCGCATAGTCTTGGCTGTACCGGCTATAGAAATTCATTACTTGAATTAAACACCATCATTTACATTACAAATCGAGGTTTTAATGTTTTTGTCACTTATTTTACATTTTCGGTTTTATTCAATAGAGAGGTAATGAAGATGGATGAGCCGACCAAGTGTATGTTTCAAAACATTCTAATGAATCACAATATAATAAAAATAATTTCATGATCAACCAAAATGAATGAGAAGAAAAAAGGAAAATGAGTGCTACTCGTCACAGTTTTAAACAATATATTTGATAAATCGGGGTTATGCCTTTAAAGAGTCATAACTTTTGACTCGTGTGTCAAAAGGACTATTATAATATATCAAACAGAAGGTCGTATCTATTTCCATAATTTTGGCTGGAGTGGCTATAAAAATTCATTACTTGAACCTCAACTCTATCATTTACATCACATATGGAGGGTTTAAATTTTGTTACTTATTTTACATTTTCGGTTTTATTCAATAGAGTTGTAATGAGGATGGATGAGTCGACCAAGTGTATGTTTCAAAATATTCTAATAAATTTCAATATAATAAAAATAATTTCATGATCCAACATAATGAATGAAACGAAAAAAGGAATAGGAGTGCTACTCGTGACATTTTTAAAAAATATATTTGATAAATTGGGGTTGTAGTTTTAAATCGGCATAACTTTTGATTCGTGTGTCAAAATGACTATTATAATATATCAAACGAAAGATCGTATCGATTCCCATAGTCTTGGCTGTACCAGCTATAGAAATTCATTACTTGAACTTAAACACCATCATTTACATTACAAATCGAGGTTTTAATGTTTTTGTCACTTATTTTACATTTTCGGTTTTATTCAATAGAGAGGTAATGAAGATGGATGAGCCGACCAAGTGTATCTATCAAAATATTCTAATGAATCACAATATAATAAAACTAATTTCATGATCAACCCAAAATGAATGAGAAGAAAAAAGGAAAAGAAGTGCTACTCGTCACAGTTTTAAACAATATATTTGATAAATCGGGGTTATGCCTTTAAAGAGTCATAACTTTTGACTCGTGTGTCAAAAGGACTATTATAATATATCAAACAGAAGGTCGTATCTATTTCCATAATTTTGGCTGGAGTGGCTATAAAAATTCATTACTTGAACCTAAACTCTATCATTTACATCACATATGGAGGGTTTAAATTTTGTCACTTATTTTACATTTTCGGTTTTATTCAATAGAGTTGTAATGAGGATGGATGAGTCGACCAAGTGTATGTTTCAAAATATTCTAATAAATTTCAATATAATAAAAATAATTTCATGATCCAACATAATGAATGAGACGAAAAAAAGGAATAGGAGTGCTACTCGTGACATTTTTAAAAAATATATTTGATAAATTGGGGTTGTAGTTTTAAATCGTCATAACTTTTGATTCGTGTGTCAAAATGACTATTATAATATATCAAACGAAAGATCGTATCGATTCCCATAGTCTTGGCTGTACCGGCTATAGAAATTCATTACTTGAATTAAACACCATCATTTACATTACAAATCGAGGTTTTAATGTTTTTGTCACTTATTTTACATTTTCGGTTTTATTCAATAGAGAGGTAATGAAGATGGATGAGCCGACCAAGTGTATCTATCAAAACATTCTAATGAATCACAATATAATAAAAATAATTTCATGATCAACCAAAATGAATGAGAAGAAAAAAGGAAAATGAGTGCTACTCGTCACAGTTTTAAACAATATATTTGATAAATCGGGGTTATGCCTTTAAAGAGTCATAACTTTTGACTCGTGTGTCAAAAGGACTATTATAATATATCAAACAGAAGGTCGTATCTATTTCCATAATTTTGGCTGGAGTGGCTATAAAAATTCATTACTTGAACCTCAACTCTATCATTTACATCACATATGGAGGGTTTAAATTTTGTTACTTATTTTACATTTTCGGTTTTATTCAATAGAGTTGTAATGAGGATGGATGAGTCGACCAAGTGTATGTTTCAAAATATTCTAATAAATTTCAATATAATAAAAATAATTTCATGATCCAACATAATGAATGAGACGAAAAAAGGAATAGGAGTGCTACTCGTGACATTTTTAAAAAATATATTTGATAAATTGGGGTTGTAGTTTTAAATCGGCATAACTTTTGATTCGTGTGTCAAAATGACTATTATAATATATCAAACGAAAGATCGTATCGATTCCCATAGTCTTGGCTGTACCGGCTATAGAAATTCATTACTTGAACTTAAACACCATCATTTACATTACAAATCGAGGTTTTAATGTTTTTGTCACTTATTTTACATTTTCGGTTTTATTCAATACAGAGGTAATGAAGATGGATGAGCCGACCAAGTGTATCTATCAAAATATTCTAATGAATCACAATATAATAAAACTAATTTCATGATCAACCCAAAATGAATGAGAAGAAAAAAGGAAAAGAAGTGCTACTCGTCACAGTTTTAAACAATATATTTGATAAATCAGGGTTATGCCTTTAAAGAGTCATAACTTTTGACTCGTGTGTCAAAAGGACTATTATAATATATCAAACAGAAGGTCGTATCTATTTCCATAATTTTGGCTGGAGTGGCTATAAAAATTCATTACTTGAACCTAAACTCTATCATTTACATCACATATGGAGGGTTTAAATTTTGTCACTTATTTTACATTTTCGGTTTTATTCAATAGAGTTGTAATGAGGATGGATGAGTCGACCAAGTGTATGTTTCAAAATATTCTAATAAATTTCAATATAATAAAAATAATTTCATGATCCAACATAATGAATGAGACGAAAAAAAGGAATAGGAGTGCTACTGGTGAAATTTTTAAAAAATATATTTGATAAATTGGGGTTGTAGTTTTAAATCGTCATAACTTTTGATTCGTGTGTCAAAATGACTATTATAATATATCAAACGAAAGATCGTATCGATTCCCATAGTCTTGGCTGTACCGGCTATAGAAATTCATTACTTGAACTTAAACACCATCATTTACATTACAAATCGAGGTTTTAATGTTTTTGTCACTTATTTTACATTTTCGGTTTTATTCAATAGAGAGGTAATGAAGATGGATGAGCCGACCAAGTGTATCTATCAAAATATTCTAATGAATCACAATATAATAAAAATTATTTCATGATCAACCAAAATGAATGAGAAGAAAAAAGGAAAATGGGTGCTACTCGTCACAGTTTTAAACAATATATTTGATAAATCGGGGTTATGCCTTTAAAGAGTCATAACTTTTGACTCGTGTGTCAAAAGGACTATTATAATATATCAAACAGAAGGTCGTATCTATTTCCATAATTTTGGCTGGAGTGGCTATAAAAATTCATTACTTGAACCTAAACTCTATCATTTACTTCACATATGGAGGGTTTAAATTTTGTCACTTATTTTACATTTTCGGTTTTATTCAATAGAGTTGTAATGAGGATGGATGAGTCGACCAAGTGTATGTTTCAAAATATTCTAATAAATTTCAATATAATAAAAATAATTTCATGATCCAACATAATGAATGAGACGAAAAAAGGAATAGGAGTGCTACTCGTGACATTTTTAAAAAATATATTTGATAAATTGGGGTTGTAGTTTTAAATCGTCATAACTTTTGATTCGTGCGTCAAAATGACTATTATAATATATCAAACGAAAGATCGTATCGATTCCCATAGTCTTGGCTGTACCGGCTATAGAAATTCATTACTTGAACTTAAACACCATCATTTACATTACAAATCGAGGTTTTAATGTTTTTGTCACTTATTTTACATTTTCGGTTTTATTCAATAGAGAGGTAATGAAGATGGATGAGCCGACCAAGTGTATCTATCAAAATATTCTAATGAATCACAATATAATAAAACTAATTTCATGATCAACCCAAAATGAATGAGAAGAAAAAAGGAAAAGAAGTGCTACTCGTCACAGTTTTAAACAATATATTTGATAAATCGGGGTTATGCCTTTAAAGAGTCATAACTTTTGACTCGTGTGTCAAAAGGACTATTATAATATATCAAACAGAAGGTCGTATCTATTTCCATAATTTTGGCTGGAGTGGCTATAAAAATTCATTACTTGAACCTAAACTCTATCATTTACATCACATATGGAGGGTTTAAATTTTGTCACTTATTTTACATTTTCGGTTTTATTCAATAGAGTTGTAATGAGGATGGATGAGTCGACCAAGTGTATGTTTCAAAATATTCTAATAAATTTCAATATAATAAAAATAATTTCATGATCCAACATAATGAATGAGACGAAAAAAAGGAATAGGAGTGCTACTGGTGAAATTTTTAAAAAATATATTTGATAAATTGGGGTTGTAGTTTTAAATCGTCATAACTTTTGATTCGTGTGTCAAAATGACTATTATAATATATCAAACGAAAGATCGTATCGATTCCCATAGTCTTGGCTGGACCGGCTATAGAAAATCATTACTTGAACTTAAACTCCATCATTTACATTACAAATCGAGGTTTTAATGTTTTTGTCACTTATTTTACATTTTCGGTTTTATTCAATAGAGTGGTAATGAAGATGGATGAGCCGACCAAGTGTATGTTTCAAAACATTCTAATGAATCACAATATAATAAAACTAATTTCATGATCAACCCAAAATGAATGAGAAGAAAAAAGGAAAAGAAGTGCTACTCGTCACAGTTTTAAACAATATATTTGATAAATCGGGGTTATGCCTTTAAAGAGTCATAACTTTTGACTCGTGTGTCAAAAGGACTATTATAATATATCAAACGGAATCTCGTATCTATTTCCATAATTTTGGCTGGACTGGCTATAAAAATTCATTACTTGAACCTAAACTCCATTCTTTACATCACATATGGAGGGTTTAAATTTTTTGTCACTTATTTTACATTTTCGGTTTTATTCAATAGAGGTGTAATGAAGATGGATGAGTCGACCAAGTGTATGTTTCAAAATATTCTAATAAATTTCAATATAATAAAAATAATTTCATGATCCAACTTAATGAATGAGGGGAAAAAAGGAATATGAGTGCTACTGGTGACATTTTTAAAAAATATATTTGATAAATGGGAGTTGTAGTTTTAAATAGTCATAACTTTTGATTCGTGTGTCAAAATGACTATTATAATGTATCAAACGGAAGCACGTATCGATTTCCATTATCTTGGCTGGACCGGTTATAGAAATTCATTAGTTGAACCTAAACTCCATCCTTTACATCACATATCGAGGTTTTAATGTTTTTGTCACTTATTTTATATTTTTAGTTTAATTCAATACAGTTGTAATGAAGATGTATGAGCCGACTAAGAGTATTTTTAAAAATATTCTAATGAATCACGATATAATAAAAATAATTTCATGATCAACCAAAATGAATGAGAAGAAAAAAGGAAGAGGAGTGCTACTCGTCACAGTTTTAAACAATATATTTTATAAATCGGGGTTACGCCTTTAAAGAGTCATAACTTTTGACTCGTGTGTCAAAACGACTATTATAATATATCAAACGGAAGCTTGTATCTATTTCCATAATTTTGGCTGGACTGGCTATAAAAATTCATTACTTGAAGCTACACTCCATCATTTACATCACATATGGAGGTTTTAAATTTTTTTCCCTTATTTTACATTTTTGGTTTTATTCAATAGAGTTGTAATGAAGATGGATGAGTCGACCAAGTGTATGTTTCAAAATATTCTAATAAATTTCAATATAATAAAAATAATTTCATGATCCAACTTACTGAATGAGACGAAAAAAGGAATAGGAGTGCTACTCGTGACATTTTTAAAAAATATATTTGATAAATTGGGGTTGTAGTTTTAAATCGTCATAACTTTTGATTCGTGTGTCAAAATGACTATTATAATATATCAAACGAAATATTGTATCGATTCCCATAGTCATGGCTGTACCGGCTATAGAAATTCATTACTTGAACTTAAACTCCATCATTTACATTACAAATCGAGGTTTTAATGTTTTTGTCACTTATTTTACATTTTCGGTTTTATTCAATAGAGTGGTAATGAAGATGGATGAGCCGACCAAGTGTATGTTTCAAAACATTCTAATGAATCACAATATAATAAAACTAATTTCATGATCAACCCAAAATGAATGAGAAGAAAAAAGGAAAAGAAGTGCTACTCGTCACAGTTTTAAACAATATATTTGATAAATCGGGGTTATGCCTTTAAAGAGTCATAACTTTTGACTCGTGTGTCAAAAGGACTATTATAATATATCAAACGGAAGGTCGTATCTATTTCCATAATTTTGGCTGGAGTGGCTATAAAAATTCATTACTTGAACCTAAACTCCATCATTTACATCACATATGGAGGGTTTAAATTTTTTGTCACTTATTTTACATTTTCGGTTTTATTCAATAGAGGTGTAATGAAGATGGATGAGTCGACCAAGTGTATGTTTCAAAATATTCTAATAAATTTCAATATAATAAAAATAATTTCATGATCCAACTTAATGAATGAGGGGAAAAAAGGAATATGAGTGCTACTGGTGACATTTTTAAAAAATATATTTGATAAATGGGAGTTGTAGTTTTAAATAGTCATAACTTTTGATTCGTGTGTCAAAATGACTATTATAATGTATCAAACGGAAGCACGTATCGATTTCCATTATCTTGGCTGGACCGGTTATAGAAATTCATTAGTTGAACCTAAACTCCATCCTTTACATCACATATCGAGGTTTTAATGTTTTTGTCACTTATTTTATATTTTTAGTTTAATTCAATACAGTTGTAATGAAGATGGATGAGCCGACTAAGAGTATTTTTAAAAATATTCTAATGAATCACGATATAATAAAAATAATTTCATGATCAACCAAAATGAATGAGAAGAAAAAAGGAAGAGGAGTGCTACTCGTCACAGTTTTAAACAATATATTTTATAAATCGGGGTTACGCCTTTAAAGAGTCATAACTTTTGACTCGTGTGTCAAAACGACTATTATAATATATCAAACGGAAGCTTGTATCTATTTCCATAATTTTGGCTGGACTGGCTATAAAAATTCATTACTTGAAGCTACACTCCATCATTTACATCACATATGGAGGTTTTAAATTTTTTTCCCTTATTTTACATTTTTGGTTTTATTCAATAGAGTTGTAATGAAGATGGATCAGTCGACCAAGTGTATGTTTCAAAATATTCTAATAAATTTCAATATAATAAAAATAATTTCATGATCCAACTTACTGAATGAGACGAAAAAAGGAATAGGAGTGCTACTCGTGACATTTTTAAAAAATATATTTGATAAATTGGGGTTGTAGTTTTAAATCGTCATAACTTTTGATTCGTGTGTCAAAATGACTATTATAATATATCAAACGAAATATCGTATTGATTCCCATAGTCATGGCTGTACCGGCTATAGAAATTCATTACTTGAACTTAAACACCATCATTTACATTACAAATCGAGGTTTTAATGTTTTTGTCACTTATTTTACATTTTCGGTTTTATTCAATAGAGAGGTAATGAAGATGGATGAGCCGACCAAGTGTATCTATCAAAATATTCTAATGAATCACAATATAATAAAAATAATTTCATGATCAACCAAAATGAATGAGAAGAAAAAAGGAAAATGAGTGCTACTCGTCACAGTTTTAAACAATATATTTGATAAATCGGGGTTATGCCTTTAAAGAGTCATAACTTTTGACTCGTGTGTCAAAAGGACTATTATAATATATCAAACAGAAGGTCGTATCTATTTCCATAATTTTGGCTGGAGTGGCTATAAAAATTCATTACTTGAACCTCAACTCTATCATTTACATCACATATGGAGGGTTTAAATTTTGTTACTTATTTTACATTTTCGGTTTTATTCAATAGAGTTGTAATGAGGATGGATAAGTCGACCAAGTGTATGTTTCAAAATATTCTAATAAATTTCAATATAATAAAAATAATTTCATGATCCAACATAATGAATGAGACGAAAAAAGGAATAGGAGTGCTACTCGTGACATTTTTAAAAAATATATTTGATAAATTGGGGTTGTAGTTTTAAATCGTCATAACTTTTGATTCGTGTGTCAAAATGACTATTATAATATATCAAACGAAAGATCGTATCGATTCCCATAGTCTTGGCTGTACCGGCTATAGAAATTCATTACTTGAATTAAACACCATCATTTACATTACAAATCGAGGTTTTAATGTTTTTGTCACTTATTTTACATTTTCGGTTTTATTCAATAGAGAGGTAATGAAGATGGATGAGCCGACCAAGTGTATCTATCAAAACATTCTAATGAATCACAATATAATAAAAATAATTTCATGATCAACCAAAATGAATGAGAAGAAAAAAGGAAAATGAGTGCTACTCGTCACAGTTTTAAACAATATATTTGATAAATCGGGGTTATGCCTTTAAAGAGTCATAACTTTTGACTCGTGTGTCAAAAGGACTATTATAATATATCAAACAGAAGGTCGTATCTATTTCCATAATTTTGGCTGGAGTGGCTATAAAAATTCATTACTTGAACCTCAACTCTATCATTTACATCACATATGGAGGGTTTAAATTTTGTTACTTATTTTACATTTTCGGTTTTATTCAATAGAGTTGTAATGAGGATGGATGAGTCGACCAAGTGTATGTTTCAAAATATTCTAATAAATTTCAATATAATAAAAATAATTTCATGATCCAACATAATGAATGAGACGAAAAAAGGAATAGGAGTGCTACTCGTGACATTTTTAAAAAATATATTTGATAAATTGGGGTTGTAGTTTTAAATCGGCATAACTTTTGATTCGTGTGTCAAAATGACTATTATAATATATCAAACGAAAGATCGTATCGATTCCCATAGTCTTGGCTGTACCGGCTATAGAAATTCATTACTTGAACTTAAACACCATCATTTACATTACAAATCGAGGTTTTAATGTTTTTGTCACTTATTTTACATTTTCGGTTTTATTCAATACAGAGGTAATGAAGATGGATGAGCCGACCAAGTGTATCTATCAAAATATTCTAATGAATCACAATATAATAAAACTAATTTCATGATCAACCCAAAATGAATGAGAAGAAAAAAGGAAAAGAAGTGCTACTCGTCACAGTTTTAAACAATATATTTGATAAATCGGGGTTATGCCTTTAAAGAGTCATAACTTTTGACTCGTGTGTCAAAAGGACTATTATAATATATCAAACAGAAGGTCGTATCTATTTCCATAATTTTGGCTGGAGTGGCTATAAAAATTCATTACTTGAACCTAAACTCTATCATTTACATCACATATGGAGGGTTTAAATTTTGTCACTTATTTTACATTTTCGGTTTTATTCAATAGAGTTGTAATGAGGATGGATGAGTCGACCAAGTGTATGTTTCAAAATATTCTAATAAATTTCAATATAATAAAAATAATTTCATGATCCAACATAATGAATGAGACGAAAAAAAGGAATAGGAGTGCTACTGGTGAAATTTTTAAAAAATATATTTGATAAATTGGGGTTGTAGTTTTAAATCGTCATAACTTTTGATTCGTGTGTCAAAATGACTATTATAATATATCAAACGAAAGATCGTATCGATTCCCATAGTCTTGGCTGTACCGGCTATAGAAATTCATTACTTGAACTTAAACACCATCATTTACATTACAAATCGAGGTTTTAATGTTTTTGTCACTTATTTTACATTTTCGGTTTTATTCAATAGAGAGGTAATGAAGATGGATGAGCCGACCAAGTGTATCTATCAAAATATTCTAATGAATCACAATATAATAAAAATTATTTCATGATCAACCAAAATGAATGAGAAGAAAAAAGGAAAATGGGTGCTACTCGTCACAGTTTTAAACAATATATTTGATAAATCGGGGTTATGCCTTTAAAGAGTCATAACTTTTGACTCGTGTGTCAAAAGGACTATTATAATATATCAAACAGAAGGTCGTATCTATTTCCATAATTTTGGCTGGAGTGGCTATAAAAATTCATTACTTGAACCTAAACTCTATCATTTACTTCACATATGGAGGGTTTAAATTTTGTCACTTATTTTACATTTTCGGTTTTATTCAATAGAGTTGTAATGAGGATGGATGAGTCGACCAAGTGTATGTTTCAAAATATTCTAATAAATTTCAATATAATAAAAATAATTTCATGATCCAACATAATGAATGAGACGAAAAAAGGAATAGGAGTGCTACTCGTGACATTTTTAAAAAATATATTTGATAAATTGGGGTTGTAGTTTTAAATCGTCATAACTTTTGATTCGTGCGTCAAAATGACTATTATAATATATCAAACGAAAGATCGTATCGATTCCCATAGTCTTGGCTGTACCGGCTATAGAAATTCATTACTTGAACTTAAACACCATCATTTACATTACAAATCGAGGTTTTAATGTTTTTGTCACTTATTTTACATTTTCGGTTTTATTCAATAGAGAGGTAATGAAGATGGATGAGCCGACCAAGTGTATCTATCAAAATATTCTAATGAATCACAATATAATAAAACTAATTTCATGATCAACCCAAAATGAATGAGAAGAAAAAAGGAAAAGAAGTGCTACTCGTCACAGTTTTAAACAATATATTTGATAAATCGGGGTTATGCCTTTAAAAAGTCATAACTTTTGACTCGTGTGTCAAAAGGACTATTATAATATATCAAACAGAAGGTCGTATCTATTTCCATAATTTTGGCTGGAGTGGCTATAAAAATTCATTACTTGAACCTAAACTCTATCATTTACATCACATATGGAGGGTTTAAATTTTGTCACTTATTTTACATTTTCGGTTTTATTCAATAGAGTTGTAATGAGGATGGATGAGTCGACCAAGTGTATGTTTCAAAATATTCTAATAAATTTCAATATAATAAAAATAATTTCATGATCCAACATAATGAATGAGACGAAAAAAAGGAATAGGAGTGCTACTGGTGAAATTTTTAAAAAATATATTTGATAAATTGGGGTTGTAGTTTTAAATCGTCATAACTTTTGATTCGTGTGTCAAAATGACTATTATAATATATCAAACGAAAGATCGTATCGATTCCCATAGTCTTGGCTGGACCGGCTATAGAAAATCATTACTTGAACTTAAACTCCATCATTTACATTACAAATCGAGGTTTTAATGTTTTTGTCACTTATTTTACATTTTCGGTTTTATTCAATAGAGTGGTAATGAAGATGGATGAGCCGACCAAGTGTATGTTTCAAAACATTCTAATGAATCACAATATAATAAAACTAATTTCATGATCAACCCAAAATGAATGAGAAGAAAAAAGGAAAAGAAGTGCTACTCGTCACAGTTTTAAACAATATATTTGATAAATCGGGGTTATGCCTTTAAAGAGTCATAACTTTTGACTCGTGTGTCAAAAGGACTATTATAATATATCAAACGGAAGGTCGTATCTATTTCCATAATTTTGGCTGGAGTGGCTATAAAAATTCATTACTTGAACCTAAACTCCATCATTTACATCACATATGGAGGGTTTAAATTTTTTGTCACTTATTTTACATTTTCGGTTTTATTCAATAGAGGTGTAATGAAGATGGATGAGTCGACCAAGTGTATGTTTCAAAATATTCTAATAAATTTCAATATAATAAAAATAATTTCATGATCCAACTTAATGAATGAGGGGAAAAAAGGAATATGAGTGCTACTGGTGACATTTTTAAAAAATATATTTGATAAATGGGAGTTGTAGTTTTAAATAGTCATAACTTTTGATTCGTGTGTCAAAATGACTATTATAATGTATCAAACGGAAGCACGTATCGATTTCCATTATCTTGGCTGGACCGGTTATAGAAATTCATTAGTTGAACCTAAACTCCATCCTTTACATCACATATCGAGGTTTTAATGTTTTTGTCACTTATTTTATATTTTTAGTTTAATTCAATACAGTTGTAATGAAGATGGATGAGCCGACTAAGAGTATTTTTAAAAATATTCTAATGAATCACGATATAATAAAAATAATTTCATGATCAACCAAAATGAATGAGAAGAAAAAAGGAAGAGGAGTGCTACTCGTCACAGTTTTAAACAATATATTTTATAAATCGGGGTTACGCCTTTAAAGAGTCATAACTTTTGACTCGTGTGTCAAAACGACTATTATAATATATCAAACGGAAGCTTGTATCTATTTCCATAATTTTGGCTGGACTGGCTATAAAAATTCATTACTTGAAGCTACACTCCATCATTTACATCACATATGGAGGTTTTAAATTTTTTTCCCTTATTTTACATTTTTGGTTTTATTCAATAGAGTTGTAATGAAGATGGATGAGTCGACCAAGTGTATGTTTCAAAATATTCTAATAAATTTCAATATAATAAAAATAATTTCATGATCCAACTTACTGAATGAGACGAAAAAAGGAATAGGAGTGCTACTCGTGACATTTTTAAAAAATATATTTGATAAATTGGGGTTGTAGTTTTAAATCGTCATAACTTTTGATTCGTGTGTCAAAATGACTATTATAATATATCAAACGAAATATCGTATTGATTCCCATAGTCATGGCTGTACCGGCTATAGAAATTCATTACTTGAACTTAAACACCATCATTTACATTACAAATCGAGGTTTTAATGTTTTTGTCACTTATTTTACATTTTCGGTTTTATTCAATA
Organism: Hippophae tibetana; assembly: GCA_037013495.1. Classification (NCBI taxonomy): domain Eukaryota; kingdom Viridiplantae; phylum Streptophyta; class Magnoliopsida; order Rosales; family Elaeagnaceae; genus Hippophae; species Hippophae tibetana. Next base: position 2,115,712 of record JAZDXN010000027.1, on the reverse strand, counting down.
GAGAGGTAATGAAGATGGATGAGCCGACCAAGTGTATCTATCAAAATATTCTAATGAATCACAATATAATAAAAATAATTTCATGATCAACCAAAATGAATGAGAAGAAAAAAGGAAAATGAGTGCTACTCGTCACAGTTTTAAACAATATATTTGATAAATCGGGGTTATGCCTTTAAAGAGTCATAACTTTTGACTCGTGTGTCAAAAGGACTATTATAATATATCAAACGGAAGGTCGTATCTATTTCCATAATTTTGGCTGGAGTGGCTATAAAAATTCATTACTTGAACCTAAACTCCATCATTTACATCACATATGGAGGGTTTAAATTTTTTGTCACTTATTTTACATTTTCGGTTTTATTCAATAGAGGTGTAATGAAGATGGATGAGTCGACCAAGTGTATGTTTCAAAATATTCTAATAAATTTCAATATAATAAAAATAATTTCATGATCCAACTTAATGAATGAGGGGAAAAAAGGAATATGAGTGCTACTGGTGACATTTTTAAAAAATATATTTGATAAATGGGAGTTGTAGTTTTAAATAGTCATAACTTTTGATTCGTGTGTCAAAATGACTATTATAATGTATCAAACGGAAGCACGTATCGATTTCCATTATCTTGGCTGGACCGGTTATAGAAATTCATTAGTTGAACCTAAACTCCATCCTTTACATCACATATCGAGGTTTTAATGTTTTTGTCACTTATTTTATATTTTTAGTTTAATTCAATACAGTTGTAATGAAGATGGATGAGCCGACTAAGAGTATTTTTAAAAATATTCTAATGAATCACGATATAATAAAAATAATTTCATGATCAACCAAAATGAATGAGAAGAAAAAAGGAAGAGGAGTGCTACTCGTCACAGTTTTAAACAATATATTTTATAAATCGGGGTTACGCCTTTAAAGAGTCATAACTTTTGACTCGTGTGTCAAAACGACTATTATAATATATCAAACGGAAGCTTGTATCTATTTCCATAATTTTGGCTGGACTGGCTATAAAAATTCATTACTTGAAGCTACACTCCATCATTTACATCACATATGGAGGTTTTAAATTTTTTTCCCTTATTTTACATTTTTGGTTTTATTCAATAGAGTTGTAATGAAGATGGATGAGTCGACCAAGTGTATGTTTCAAAATATTCTAATAAATTTCAATATAATAAAAATAATTTCATGATCCAACTTACTGAATGAGACGAAAAAAGGAATAGGAGTGCTACTCGTGACATTTTTAAAAAATATATTTGATAAATTGGGGTTGTAGTTTTAAATCGTCATAACTTTTGATTCGTGTGTCAAAATGACTATTATAATATATCAAACGAAATATCGTATTGATTCCCATAGTCATGGCTGTACCGGCTATAGAAATTCATTACTTGAACTTAAACACCATCATTTACATTACAAATCGAGGTTTTAATGTTTTTGTCACTTATTTTACATTTTCGGTTTTATTCAATAGAGAGGTAATGAAGATGGATGAGCCGACCAAGTGTATCTATCAAAATATTCTAATGAATCACAATATAATAAAAATAATTTCATGATCAACCAAAATGAATGAGAAGAAAAAAGGAAAATGAGTGCTACTCGTCACAGTTTTAAACAATATATTTTATAAATCGGGGTTACGCTTTTAAAGAGTCATAACTTTTGACTCGTGTGTCAAAACGACTATTATAATATATCAAACAGAAGGTCGTATCTATTTCCATAATTTTGGCTGGAGTGGCTATAAAAATTCATTACTTGAACCTAAACTCTATCATTTACATCACATATGGAGGGTTTCCATTTTGTCACTTATTTTACATTTTCGGTTTTATTCAATAGAGTTGTAATGAGGATGGATGAGTCGACCAAGTGTATGTTTCAAAATATTCTAATAAATTTCAATATAATAAAAATAATTTCATGATCTAACATAATGAATGAGACGAAAAAAAGGAATAGGAGTGCTACTGGTGAAATTTTTAAAAAATATATTTGATAAATTGGGGTTGTAGTTTTAAATCGTCATAACTTTTGATTCGTGTGTCAAAATGACTATTATAATATATCAAACGAAAGATCGTATCGATTCCCATAGTCTTGGCTGGACCGGCTATAGAAAATCATTACTTAAACTTAAACTCCATCATTTACATTACAAATCGAGGTTTTAATGTTTTTGTCACTTATTTTACATTTTCGGTTTTATTCAATAGAGTAGTAATGAAGATGGATGAGCCGACCAAGTGTATGTTTCAAAACATTCTAATGAATCACAATATAATAAAACTAATTTCATGATCAACCCAAAATGAATGAGAAGAAAAAAGGAAAAGAAGTGCTACTCGTCACAGTTTTAAACAATATATTTGATAAATCGGGGTTATGCCTTTAAAGAGTCATAACTTTTGACTCGTGTGTCAAAAGGACTATTATAATATATCAAACAGAAGGTCGTATCTATTTCCATAATTTTGGCTGGAGTGGCTATAAAAATTCATTACTTGAACCTAAACTCTATCATTTACATCACATATGGAGGGTTTAAATTTTGTCACTTATTTTACATTTTCGGTTTTATTCAATAGAATTGTAATGAGGATGGATGAGTCGACCAAGTGTATGTTTGAAAATATTCTAATAAATTTCAATATAATAAAAATAATTTCATGATCCAACATAATGAATGAGACGAAAAAAGGAATAGGAGTGCTACTCGTGATATTTTTAAAAAATATATTTGATAAATTGGGGTTGTAGTTTTAAATCGTCATAACTTTTGATTCGTGTGTCAAAATGACTATTATAATATATCAAACGAAAGATCGTATCGATTCCCATAGTCTTGGCTGTACCGGCTATAGAAATTCATTACTTGAACTTAAACACCATCATTTACATTACAAATCAAGGTTTTAATGTTTTTGTCACTTATTTTACATTTTCGGTTTTATTCAATAGAGAGGTAATGAAGATGGATGAGCCGACCAAGTGTATCTATCAAAATATTCTAATGAATCACAATATAATAAAAATAATTTCATGATCAACCAAAATGAATGAGAAGAAAAAAGGAAAATGAGTGCTACTCGTCACAGTTTTAAACAATATATTTGATAAATCGGGGTTATGCCTTTAAAGAGTCATAACTTTTGACTCGTGTGTCAAAAGGACTATTATAATATATCAAACAGAAGGTCGTATCTATTTCCATAATTTTGGCTGGAGTGGCTATAAAAATTCATTACTTGAACCTAAACTCTATCATTTACATCACATATGGAGGGTTTAAATTTTGTCACTTATTTTACATTTTCGGTTTTATTCAATAGAGTTGTAATGAGGATGGATGAGTCGACCAAGTGTATGTTTCAAAATATTCTAATAAATTTCAATATAATAAAAATAATTTCATGATCCAACATAATGAATGAGACGAAAAAAGGAATAGGAGTGCTACTCGTGACATTTTTAAAAAATATATTTGATAAATTGGGGTTGTAGTTTTAAATCGTCATAACTTTTGATTCGTGTGTCAAAATGACTATTATAATATATCAAACGAAAGATCGTATCGATTCCCATAGTCTTGGCTGTACCGGCTATAGAAATTCATTACTTGAACTTAAACACCATCATTTACATTACAAATCGAGGTTTTAATGTTTTTGTCACTTATTTTACATTTTCGGTTTTATTCAATACAGAGGTAATGAAGATGGATGAGCCGACCAAGTGTATCTATCAAAATATTCTAATGAATCACAATATAATAAAACTAATTTCATGATCAACCCAAAATGAATGAGAAGAAAAAAGGAAAAGAAGTGCTACTCGTCACAGTTTTAAACAATATATTTGATAAATCGGGGTTATGCCTTTAAAGAGTCATAACTTTTGACTCGTGTGTCAAAAGGACTATTATAATATATCAAACGGAAGGTCGTATCTATTTCCATAATTTTGGCTGGAGTGGCTATAAAAATTCATTACTTGAACCTAAACTCTATCATTTACATCACATATGGAGGGTTTAAATTTTGTCACTTATTTTACATTTTCGGTTTTATTCAATAGAGTTGTAATGAGGATGGATGAGTCGACCAAGTGTATGTTTCAAAATATTCTAATAAATTTCAATATAATAAAAATAATTTCATGATCCAACATAATGAATGAGACGAAAAAAGGAATAGGAGTGCTACTCGTGACATTTTTAAAAAATATATTTGATAAATTGGGGTTGTAGTTTTAAATCGTCATAACTTTTGATTCGTGTGTCAAAATGACTATTATAATATATCAAACGAAAGATCGTATCGATTCCCATAGTCTTGGCTGTACCGGCTATAGAAATTCATTACTTGAACTTAAACACCATCATTTACATTACAAATCAAGGTTTTAATGTTTTTGTCACTTATTTTACATTTTCGGTTTTATTCAATAGAGAGGTAATGAAGATGGATGAGCCGACCAAGTGTATCTATCAAAATATTCTAATGAATCACAATATAATAAAAATAATTTCATGATCAACCAAAATGAATGAGAAGAAAAAAGGAAAATGAGTGCTACTCGTCACAGTTTTAAACAATATATTTGATAAATCGGGGTTATGCCTTTAAAGAGTCATAACTTTTGACTCGTGTGTCAAAAGGACTATTATAATATATCAAACAGAAGGTCGTATCTATTTCCATAATTTTGGCTGGAGTGGCTATAAAAATTCATTACTTGAACCTAAACTCTATCATTTACATCACATATGGAGGGTTTAAATTTTGTCACTTATTTTACATTTTCGGTTTTATTCAATAGAGTTGTAATGAGGATGGATGAGTCGACCAAGTGTATGTTTCAAAATATTCTAATAAATTTCAATATAATAAAAATAATTTCATGATCCAACATAATGAATGAGACGAAAAAAGGAATAGGAGTGCTACTCGTGACATTTTTAAAAAATATATTTGATAAATTGGGGTTGTAGTTTTAAATCGTCATAACTTTTGATTCGTGTGTCAAAATGACTATTATAATATATCAAACGAAAGATCGTATCGATTCCCATAGTCTTGGCTGTACCGGCTATAGAAATTCATTACTTGAACTTAAACACCATCATTTACATTACAAATCGAGGTTTTAATGTTTTTGTCACTTATTTTACATTTTCGGTTTTATTCAATACAGAGGTAATGAAGATGGATGAGCCGACCAAGTGTATCTATCAAAATATTCTAATGAATCACAATATAATAAAACTAATTTCATGATCAACCCAAAATGAATGAGAAGAAAAAAGGAAAAGAAGTGCTACTCGTCACAGTTTTAAACAATATATTTGATAAATCGGGGTTATGCCTTTAAAGAGTCATAACTTTTGACTCGTGTGTCAAAAGGACTATTATAATATATCAAACAGAAGGTCGTATCTATTTCCATAATTTTGGCTGGAGTGGCTATAAAAATTCATTACTTGAACCTAAACTCTATCATTTACATCACATATGGAGGGTTTAAATTTTGTCACTTATTTTACATTTTCGGTTTTATTCAATAGAGTTGTAATGAGGATGGATGAGTCGACCAAGTGTATGTTTCAAAATATTCTAATAAATTTCAATATAATAAAAATAATTTCATGATCCAACATAATGAATGAGACGAAAAAAAGGAATAGGAGTGCTACTGGTGAAATTTTTAAAAAATATATTTGATAAATTGGGGTTGTAGTTTTAAATCGTCATAACTTTTGATTCGTGTGTCAAAATGACTATTATAATATATCAAACGAAAGATCGTATCGATTCCCACAGTCTTGGCTGGACCGGCTATAGAAAATCATTACTTGAACTTAAACTCCATCATTTACATTACAAATCGAGGTTTTAATGTTTTTGTCACTTATATTACATTTTCGGTTTTATTCAATAGAGTGGTAATGAAGATGGATGAGCCGACCAAGTGTATGTTTCAAAACATTCTAATGAATCACAATATAATAAAACTAATTTCATGATCAACCCAAAACGAATGAGAAGAAAAAAGGAAAAGAAGTGCTACTCGTCACAGTTTTAAACAATATATTTGATAAATCGGGGTTATGCCTTTAAAGAGTCATAACTTTTGACTCGTGTGTCAAAAGGACTATTATAATATATCAAACGGAATCTCGTATCTATTTCCATAATTTTGGCTAGACTGGCTATAAAAATTCATTACTTGAACCTAAACTCCATTCTTTACATCACATATGGAGGGTTTAAATTTTTTGTCACTTATTTTACATTTTCGGTTTTATTCAATAGAGTTGTAATGAAGATGGATGAGTCAACCAAGCGTATGTTTCAAAATATTCTAATAAATTTCAATATAATAAAAATAATTTCATGATCCAACTTAATGAATGAGAGGAAAAAAGGAATATGAGTGCTACTGGTGACATTTTTTAAAAATATATTTGATAAATGGGAGTTGTAGTTTTAAATAGTCATAACTTTTGATTCGTGTGTCAAAATGACTATTATAATGTATCAAACGGAAGCACGTATCGATTTCCATTATCTTGGCTGGACCGGTTATAGAAATTCATTAGTTGAACCTAAACTCCATCCTTTACATTACAAATCGAGGTTTTAATGTTTTTGTTACTTATTTTATATTTTTAGTTTAATTCAATACAGTTGTAATGAAGATGGATGAGCCGACTAAGAGTATTTTTAAAAATATTCTAATGAATCAGGATATAATAAAAATAATTTCATGATCAACCAAAATGAATGAGAAGAAAAAAGGAAGAGGAGTGCTACTCGTCACAGTTTTAAACAATATATTTTATAAATCGGGGTTATGCCTTTAAAGAGTCATAACTTTTGACTCGTGTGTCAAAACGACTATTATAATATATCAAACGGAAGCTTGTATCTATTTCCATAATTTTGGCTGGACTAGCTATAAAAATTCATTACTTGAACCTAAACTCTATCATTTACATCACATATGGAGGGTTTAAATTTTGTCACTTATTTTACATTTTCGGTTTTATTCAATAGAGTTGTAATGAGGATGGATGAGTCGACCAAGTGTATGTTTCAAAATATTCTAATAAATTTCAATATAATAAAAATAATTTCATGATCCAACATAATGAATGAGACGAAAAAAAGGAATAGGAGTGCTACTGGTGAAATTTTTAAAAAATATATTTGATAAATTGGGGTTGTAGTTTTAAATCGTCATAACTTTTGATTCGTGTGTCAAAATGACTATTATAATATATCAAACGAAAGATCGTATCGATTCCCATAGTCTTGGCTGTACCGGCTATAGAAATTCATTACTTGAATTAAACACCATCATTTACATTACAAATCGAGGTTTTAATGTTTTTGTCACTTATTTTACATTTTCGGTTTTATTCAATAGAGAGGTAATGAAGATGGATGAGCCGACCAAGTGTATCTATCAAAACATTCTAATGAATCACAATATAATAAAAATAATTTCATGATCAACCAAAATGAATGAGAAGAAAAAAGGAAAATGAGTGCTACTCGTCACAGTTTTAAACAATATATTTGATAAATCGGGGTTATGCCTTTAAAGAGTCATAACTTTTGACTCGTGTGTCAAAAGGACTATTATAATATATCAAACAGAAGGTCGTATCTATTTCCATAATTTTGGCTGGAGTGGCTATAAAAATTCATTACTTGAACCTCAACTCTATCATTTACATCACATATGGAGGGTTTAAATTTTGTCACTTATTTTACATTTTCGGTTTTATTCAATAGAGTTGTAATGAGGATGGATGAGTCGACCAAGTGTATGTTTCAAAATATTCTAATAAATTTCAATATAATAAAAATAATTTCATGATCCAACATAATGAATGAGACGAAAAAAGGAATAGGAGTGCTACTCGTGACATTTTTAAAAAATATATTTGATAAATTGGGGTTGTAGTTTTAAATCGTCATAACTTTTGATTCGTGTGTCAAAATGACTATTATAATATATCAAACGAAAGATCGTATCGATTCCCATAGTCTTGGCTGTACCGGCTATAGAAATTCATTACTTGAACTTAAACTCCATCATTTACATTACAAATCGAGGTTTTAATGTTTTTGTCACTTATTTTACATTTTCGCTTTTATTCAATAGAGTGGTAATGAAGATGGATGAGCCGACCAAGTGTATGTTTCAAAACATTCTAATGAATCACAATATAATAAAACTAATTTCATGATCAACCCAAAATGAATGAGAAGAAAAAAGGAAAAGAAGTGCTACTCGAAACAGTTTTAAACAATATATTTGATAAATCGGGGTTATGCCTTTAAAGAGTCATAACTTTTGACTCGTGTGTCAAAAGGACTATTATAATATATCAAACGGAAGCTCGTATCTATTTCCATAATTTTGGCTGGACTGGCTATAAAAATTCATTACTTGAACCTAAACTCCATTCTTTACATCACATATGGAGGGTTTAAATTTTTTCTCACTTATTTTACATTTTCGGTTTTATTCAATAGAGTTGTAATGAGGATGGATGAGTCGACCAAGTGTATGTTTCAAAATATTCTAATAAATTTCAATATAATAAAAATAATTTCATGATCCAACATAATGAATGAGTAGAAAAAAGGAATAGGAGTGCTACTGGTGACATTTTTAAAAAATATATTTGATAAATTGGGGTTGTAGTTTTAAATCGTCATAACTTTTGATTCGTGTGTCAAAATGACTATTATAATATATCAAACGAAAGATCGTATCGATTCCCATAGTCTTGGCTGGACCGGCTATAGAAAATCATTACTTGAACTTAAACTCCATCATTTACATTACAAATCGAGGTTTTAATGTTTTTGTCACTTATTTTACATTTTCGCTTTTATTCAATAGAGTGGTAATGAAGATGGATGAGCCGACCAAGTGTATGTTTCAAAACATTCTAATGAATCACAATATAATAAAACTAATTTCATGATCAACCCAAAATGAATGAGAAGAAAAAAGGAAAAGAAGTGCTACTCGTCACAGTTTTAAACAATATTTTTGATAAATCGGGGTTATGCCTTTAAAGAGTCATAACTTTTGACTCGTGTGTCAAAAGGACTATTATAATATATCAAACGGAAGCTCGTATCTATTTCCATAATTTTAGTTGGACTGGCTATAAAAATTCATTACTTGAACCTAAACTCCATCATTTACATCACATATGGATGGTTTAAATTTTTTGTCACTTATTTTACATTTTCGGTTTTATTCAATAGAGTTGTAATGAAGATGGATGAGTCGACTAAGTGTATGTTTGAAAATATTCTAATAAATTTCAATATAATAAAAATAATTTCATGATCCAACATAATGAATGAGACGAAAAAAGGAATAGGAGTGCTACTGGTGACATTTTTAAAGAATATATTTGATAAATTGGGGTTGTAGTTTTAAATCGTCATAACTTTTGATTCGTGTGTCAAAATGACTATTATAATATATCAAATGAAAGATCGTATCAATTCCCATAGTCTTGGCTGTACCAGCTATAGAAATTCATTACTTGAACTTAAACTCCATCATTTACATTACAAATCGAGGTTTTACTATTTTTGTCACTTATTTTACATTTTCGGTATTATTCAATAGAGTGGTAATGAAGATGGATGAGCCGACCAAGTGTATGTTTCAAAACATTCTAATGAATCATAATATAATAAAAATAATTTCATGATAAAACCAAAATGAATGAGAAGAAAAAAGGAAAAGGAGTGCTACTCGTCACAATTTTAACCAATATATTTGATAAATCGGGGTTATGCCTTTAAAGAGTCATAACTTTTGACTCGTGTGTCAAAAGGACTATTATAATATATCAAACGGAAGCTCGTATCTATTTCCATAATTTTGGCTGGACTGGCTATAAAAATGCATTACTTGAACCTAAACTCCATTCTTTACATCTCATATGGAGGGTTTAAATTTTTTGTCACTTATTTTACATTTTCGGTTTTATTCAATAGAGTTGTAATGAGGATGGATGAGTCGACCAAGTGTATGTTTCAAAATATTCTAATAAATTTCAATATAATAAAAATAATTTCATGATCCAACATAATGAATGAGTAGAAAAAAGGAATAGGAGTGCTACTGGTGACATTTTTAAAAAATATATTTGATAAATTGGGGTTGTAGTTTTAAATCGTCATAACTTTTGATTCGTGTGTCAAAATGACTATTATAATATATCAAACGAAAGATCGTATCGATTCCCATAGTCTTGGCTGGACCGGCTATAGAAAATCATTACTTGAACTTAAACTCCATCATTTACATTACAAATCGAGGTTTTAATGTTTTTGTCACTTATTTTACATTTTCGCTTTTATTCAATAGAGTGGTAATGAAGATGGATGAGCCGACCAAGTGTATGTTTCAAAACATTCTAATGAATCACAATATAATAAAACTAATTTCATGATCAACCCAAAATGAATGAGAAGAAAAAAGGAAAAGAAGTGCTACTCGTCACAGTTTTAAACAATATTTTTGATAAATCGGGGTTATGCCTTTAAAGAGTCATAACTTTTGACTCGTGTGTCAAAAGGACTATTATAATATATCAAACGGAAGCTCGTATCTATTTCCATAATTTTAGTTGGACTGGCTATAAAAATTCATTACTTGAACCTAAACTCCATCATTTACATCACATATGGATGGTTTAAATTTTTTGTCACTTATTTTACATTTTCGGTTTTATTCAATAGAGTTGTAATGAAGATGGATGAGTCGACTAAGTGTATGTTTGAAAATATTCTAATAAATTTCAATATAATAAAAATAATTTCATGATCCAACATAATGAATGAGACGAAAAAAGGAATTGGAGTGCTACTGGTGACATTTTTAAAAAATATATTTGATAAATGGGGGTTGTAGTTTTAAATCGTCATAACTTTTGATTCGTGTGTCAAAATGACTATTATAATATATCAAACGAAAGATCGTATCGATTTCCATAGTCTTGGCTGGACCGGCTATAGAAATTCATTTCTTGAACTTAAACTCCATCATTTACATTACAAATCGAGGTTTTACTGTTTTTGTCACTTATTTTACATTTTCGGTATTATTCAATAGAGTGGTAATGAAGATGGATGAGCCGACCAAGTGTATGTTTCAAAACATTCTAATGAATCACAATATAATAAAACTAATTTCATGATCAAACCAAATGAATGAGAAGAAAAAAGGAAAAGGAGTGCTACTCGTCACAATTTTAACCAATATATTTGATAAATCGGGGTTATGCCTTTAAAGAGTCATAACTTTTGACTCGTGTGTCAAAACGACTATTATAATATATCAAACGGAAGCTCGTATCTATTTCCATAATTTTGGCTGGACTGGCTATAAAAATGCATTACTTGAACCTAAACTCCATTCTTTACATCTCATATGGAGGGTTTAAATTTTTTGTCACTTATTTTACATTTTCGGTTTTATTCAATAGAGTTGTAATGAAGATGGATGAGTCGACTAAGTGTATGTTTCAAAATATTCTAATAAATTTCAATATAATAAAAATAATTTCATGATCCAACTTAATGAATGAGGGGAAAAAAGGAATAGGAGTGCTACTGGTGACATTTTAAAAATATATATTTGATATATCAGAGTTGTAGTTTTAAATAGTTATAACTTTTGATTCGTGTGTCAAAATGACTATTATAATATATCAAACGGAAGATCCTATCGATTTCCATAGTCTTGGCTGGACCGGCTATAGAAATTGATTACTTGAACTTAAACTCCATCATTTACATTACAAATCGAGTTTTTACTGTTTTTGTCACTTATTTTACATTTTCGGTTTTATTCAATAGAGTGGTAATAAAGATGGATTAGCCGACCAAGTGTATGTTTCAAAACATTCTAATGAATCACAATATAATAAAAATAATTTCATGATCAACCACAATGAATGAGAAGAAAATAGGAAAAGGAGTGCTACTCGTCATAGTTTTAAACAATATATTTTATAAATCGGGATTACGCCTTTAAAGAGTCATAACGTTTGACTCGTATGTCAAAACGACTATTATAATATATCAAACGGAAGCTCGTATCTATTTCCATAATTTTGGCTGGACTGGCTATAAAAATTCATTACTTGAAGCTACACTCCATCATTTACATCACATTTGGAGGTTTAAATTTTTTGTCCCTTATTTTACATTTTTGGTTTTATTCAATAGAGTTGTAATGAGGATGGATGAGTCGACCAAGTGTATGTTTCAAAATATTCTAATAAATTTCAATATAATAAAAATAATTTCATGATCCAACATAATGAATGAGACGAAAAAAGGTATAGGAGTGCTACTACTGACATTTTAAAAACAATATATTTGATAAATCGGGGTTATGCCTTTAAAGAGTCATAACTTTTGACTCGTGTGTCAAAACGACTATTATAATATATCAAACGGAAGATCGTATCGATTCCCATAATCTTGGCTGGACCGCCTATAGAAATTCATTACTTGAACTTAAACTCCATCATTTACATTACAAATCGAGGTTTTAATGTTTTTGTCACTTATTTCACATTTTCGGTTTTATTCAATAGAGTGGTAATGAAGATGGATGAGCCGACCAAGTGTATCTATCAAAATATTCTAATGAATCACAATATAATAAAAATAATTTCATGATCAACCAAAATGAATGAGAAGAAAAAAGGAAAAGGAGTGCTACTCGTCACAGTTTTAAACAATATATTTGATAAATCGGGGTTATGCCTTTAAAGAGTCATAACTTTTGACTCGTCTGTCAAAAGGACTATTATAATATATCAAACGGAAGCTCGTATCTATTTCCATAATTTTGGCTAGAGTGGCTATAAAAATTCATTACTAGAACCTAAACTCTATCATTTACATCACATATGGAGGGTTTCAATTTTGTCACTTATTTTACATTTTCGGTTTTATTCAATAGAGTTGTAATGAGGATGGATGAGTCGACCAAGTGTATGTTGCAAAATATTCTAATAAATTTCAATATAATAAAAATAATTTCATGATCCAACATAATGAATGAGACGAAAAAAGGAATAGGAGTGCTACTGGTGACATTTTTAAAAAATATATTTGATAAATAGGGTTGTAGTTTTAAATCGTCATAACTTTTGATTCGTGTGTCAAAATGACTATTATAATATATCAAACGAAAGATCGTATCGATTCCCATAATCTTGGCTGGACCGCCTATAGAAATTCATTACTTGAACTTAAACACCATCATTTACATTACAAATTGAGGTTTTAATGTTTTTGTCACTTATTTTACATTTTCGGTTTTATTCAATAGAGTGGTAATGAAGATGGAGGAGCCGACCAAGTGTATCTATCAAAATATTCTAATTAATCACAATATAATAAAAATAATTTCACGATCAACCAAAATGAATGAGAAGAAAAAAGGACAAGGAGTGCTACTCGTCACAGTTTTAAACAATATATTTGATAAATCGGGTTTATGCCTTTAAAGAGTCATAACTTTTGACTCGTCTGTCAAAAGGACTATTATAATAAACGGAAGCTCGTATCTATTTCCATAATTTTGGCTGGAGTGGCTATAAAAATTCATTACTTGAACCTAAACTCTATCATTTACATCACATATGGAGGGTTTAAATTTTGTCACTTATTTTACATTTTTGGTTTTATTCAATTGCGTTGTAATGAGGATGGATGAGTCGACCAAGTGTATGTTTCAAAATATTCTAATAAATTTCAATATAATAAAAATAATTTCATGATCCAACATAATGAATGAGACGAAAAAAGGAATAGGAGTGCTACTGGTGACATTTAAAAAAAATATATTTGATAAATGGGAGTTGTAGTTTTAAATAGTCATAACTTTTGATTCATGTGTCAAAATGACTATTATAATATATCAAACGGAAGATCGTATCGATTTCCAAAGTCTTGGCTGGACCGGCTATAGAAATTGATTACTTGAACTTAAACTCCATCATTTACATTACAAATCGAGCTTTTACTGTGTTTGTCACTTATTTTACATTTTCGGTTTTATTCAATAGAGTGGTAATGAAGATGGATGAGCCGACCAAGTGTATGTTTCAAAACATTCTAATGAATCACAATATAATAAAAATAATTTCATGATCAACCAAAATGAATGAGAAGAAAAAAGGAAAAAGAGTGCTACTCGTCACAGTTTTAAACAATATATTTGATAAATCGGGGTTATGCCTTTAAAGAGTCATAACTTTTGACTCGTCTGTCAAAAGGACTATTATAATATATCTAACGGAAGGTCGTATCTATTTCCATAATTTTGGCTGGAGTGGCTATAAAAATTCATTACTTGAACCTAAACTCTATCATTTACATCACATATGGAGGGTTTAAATTTTTTGTCACCTATTTTACATTTTCGGTTTTATTCAATAGAGTTGTAATGAGGATGGATGAGTCGACCAAGTGTATGTTTCAAAATATTCTAATAAATTTCAATATAATAAAAATAATTTCATGATCCAACATAATGAATGAGACGAAAAAAGGAATTGGAGTGCTACTGGTGACATTTTTAAAAAATATATTTGATAAATGGGGGTTGTAGTTTTAAATCGTCATAACTTTTGATTCGTGTGTCAAAATGACTATTATAATATATCAAACGAAAGATCGTATCGATTTCCATAGTCTTGGCTGGACCGGCTATAGAAATTCATTTCTTGAACTTAAACTCCATCATTTACATTACAAATCGAGGTTTTACTGTTTTTGTCACTTATTTTACATTTTCGGTATTATTCAATAGAGTGGTAATGAAGATGGATGAGCCGACCAAGTGTATGTTTCAAAACATTCTAATGAATCACAATATAATAAAACTAATTTCATGATCAAACCAAATGAATGAGAAGAAAAAAGGAAAAGGAGTGCTACTCGTCACAGTTTTAAACAATATATTTGATAAATCGGGGTTATGTCTTTAAAGAGTCATAACTTTTGACTCGTCTGTCAAAAGGACTATTATAATATATCAAACGGAAGATCGTATCGATTCCCATAATCTTGGCTGGACTGGCTATAAAAATTCATTACTTGAACCTAAACTCCATTCTTTACATCACATATGGAGGGTTTAAATTTTTTGTCACTTATTTTGCATTTTCGGTTTTATTCAATAGAGTTGTAATGACGATGGATGAGTCGAGCAAGTGTAAGTTTCAAAATATTCTAATAAATTTCAATATAATAAAAATAATTTCATGATCCAACTTAATGAATGAGGGGAAAAAAGGAATAGGAGTGCTACTGGTGACATTTTAAAAATATATATTTGATATATCAGAGTTGTAGTTTTAAATAGTTATAACTTTTGATTCGTGTGTCAAAATGACTATTATAATATATCAAACGGAAGATCATATCGATTTCCATAGTCTTGGCTGGACCGGCTATAGAAATTCATTACTTGAACCTAAACTCCATCCTTTACATCACATATCGAGGTTTTAATGTTTTTGTCACTTATTTTATATTTTTGGTTTAATTCAATACAGTTGTAATGAAGATGGATTAGCCGACTAAAAGTATTTTAAAAAATAATCTAATGAATCACAATATAATGAAAATAATTTCATGATCAACGAAAATGAATGAGAAGAAAATAGGAAAAGGAATGCTACTCGTCACAGTTTTAAACAATATATTTTATAAATCGGGGTTACGCCTTTAAAGAGTCATAACTTTTGACTCGTGTGTCAAAACGACTATTATAATATATCAAACGGAAGCTTGTATCTGTTTCCATAATTTTGGCTGGAGTGGCTATAAAAATTCATTACTTGAAGCTACACTCCATCATTTACATCACATATGGAGGTTTTAAATTTTTTGTCCCTTATTTTACATTTTTGGTTTTATTCAATAGAGTTGTAATGAGGATGGATGAGTCGACCAAGTGTATGTTTCAAAATATTCTAATAAATTTCAATATAATAAAAATAATTTCATGATCCAACATAATGAATGAGACGAAAAAAGGAATAGGAGTGCTACTGATGACATTTTTAAAAAATATATTTGATAACTGGGGGTTGTAGTTTTAAATCGTCATAACTTTTGATTCGTGTGTCAAAATGACTATTATAATATATGAAAAGAAAGATCGTATGGATTTCTATAGTCTTGGTTGGACCGGCTATAGAAATTCATTACTTGAACTTAAACTCCATCATTTACATTACAAATCAAGGTTTTACTATTTTTTCACTTATTTTACATTTTCGGAATTATTCAATAGAGTGGTAATGAAGATGGATGAGCCGGCCAAGTGTATGTTTCAAAACATTCTAATGAATCACAATATAATTAAACTAATTTCATGATCAAACCAAAATGAATGAGAAGAAAAAAGGAAAAAGAGTGCTACTCGTCACAGTTTTAAACAATATATTTGATAAATCTGGGTTATGCCTTTAAAGAGTCATAACTTTTGACTCGTGTGTCAAAAGGACTATTATAATATATCAAACGGAAGCTCGTATCTATTTCCATAATTTTGGCTGGAATGGCTATAAAAATTCATTACTTGAACCTCAACTCCATTCTTTACATCACATATGGAGGGTATAAATTTATTGTCACTTATTTTACATTTTCGGTTTTATTCAATAGAGTTGTAATGACGATGGATGAGTCGACCAAGTGTATGTTTCAATATATTCTAATAAATTTCAATATAATAAAAATAATTTCATGATCCAACTTAATGAATGAGGGGAAAAAAGGAATAGGAGTGCTACTGGTGACATTTTTAAAAAATATATTGGATAAATGGGAGTTGTAGTTTTAAATAGTCATAACTTTTGATTCGTGTGTCAAAATGACTATTATAATGTATCAAACGGAAGCAAGTATCGATTTCCATTATCTTGCCTGCACCGGCTATAGAAATTCATTACTTGAACCTAAACTCAATCCTTTACATCACATATCGAGATTTTAATGTTTTTGTCACTTATTTTATATTTTTGGTTTAATTCAATACAGTTGTAATGAAGATGGATGAGCCGACTAAGAGTATTTTTAAAAATATTCTAATGAATCACAATATAATGAAAATAATTTCATGATCAACCAAAATGAATAAGAAGAAAATAGGAAAAGGAGTGCTACTCGTCACAGTTTTAAACAATATATTTGATAAATCGGGGTTATGCCTTTAAAGAGTCATAACTTTTGACTCGTGTGTCAAAACGACTATTATAATATATCAAACGGAAGATCGTATCGATTCCCATAATCTTGGCTGGACCGCCTATAGAAATTCATTACTTGAACTTAAACACCATCATTTACATTACAAATGGAGGTTTTAATGTTTTTGTCACTTATTTTACATTTTCGGTTTTATTCAATAGAGTGGTAATGAAGATGGAGGAGCCGACCAAGTGTATCTATCAAAATATTCTAATGAATCACAATATAATAAAAATAATTTCACGATCAACCAAAATGAATGAGAAGAAAAAAGGAAAAGGAGTGCTACTCGTCACAGTTTTAAACAATATATTTGATAAATCGGGTTTATGCCTTTAAAGAGTCATAACTTTTGACTCGTCTGTCAAAAGGACTATTATAATATATCAAACGGAAGCTCGTATCTATTTCCATAATTTTGGCTGGAGTGGCTATAAAAATTCATTACTTGAACCTAAACTCTATCATTTACATCACATATGGAGGGTTTAAATTTTGTCACTTATTTTACATTTTCGGTTTTATTCAATTGCGTTGTAATGAGGATGGATGAGTCGACCAAAAGTATGTTTCAAAATATTCTAATAAATTTCAATATAATAAAAATAATTTCATGATCCAAATTAATGAATGAGACGAAAACAGGAATAGGAGTGCTACTGGTGACATTTAAAAAAAATATATTTGATAAATGGGAGTTGTAGTTTTAAATAGTCATAACTTTTGATTCATGTGTCAAAATGACTATTATAATATATCAAACGGAAGATCGTATCGATTTCCAAAGTCTTGGCTGGACCGGCTATAGAAATTGATTACTTGAACTTAAACTCCATCATTTACATTACAAATCGAGCTTTTACTGTGTTTGTCACTTATTTTACATTTTCGGTTTTATTCAATAGAGTGGTAATGAAGATGGATGAGCCGACCAAGTGTATGTTTGAAAACATTCTAATGAATCACAATATAATAAAAATAATTTCATGATCAACCAAAATGAATGAGAAGAAAAAAGGAAAAAGAGTGCTACTCGTCACAGTTTTAAACAATATATTTGATAAATCGGGGTTATGCCTTTAAAGAGTCATAACTTTTGACTCGTCTGTCAAAAGGACTATTATAATATATCTAACGGAAGGTCGTATCTATTTCCATAATTTTGGCTGGAGTGGCTATAAAAATTCATTACTTGAACCTAAACTCTATCATTTACATCACATATGGAGGGTTTAAATTTTTTGTCACCTATTTTACATTTTCGGTTTTATTCAATAGAGTTGTAATGAGGATGGATGAGTCGACCAAGTGTATGTTTCAAAATATTCTAATAAATTTCAATATAATAAAAATAATTTCATGATCCAACATAATGAATGAGACGAAAAAAGGAATTGGAGTGCTACTGGTGACATTTTTAAAAAATATATTTGATAAATGGGGGTTGTAGTTTTAAATCGTCATAACTTTTGATTCGTGTGTCAAAATGACTATTATAATATATCAAACGAAAGATCGTATCGATTTCCATAGTCTTGGCTGGACCGGCTATAGAAATTCATTTCTTGAACTTAAACTCCATCATTTACATTACAAATCGAGGTTTTACTGTTTTTGTCACTTATTTTACATTTTCGGTATTATTCAATAGAGTGGTAATGAAGATGGATGAGCCGACCAAGTGTATGTTTCAAAACATTCTAATGAATCACAATATAATAAAACTAATTTCATGATCAAACCAAATGAATGAGAAGAAAAAAGGAAAAGGAGTGCTACTCGTCACAGTTTTAAACAATATATTTGATAAATCGGGGTTATGACTTTAAAGAGTCCTAACTTTTGACTCGTGTGTCAAAAGGACTATTATAATATATCAAACGGAAGCTCGTTTCTATTTCCATAATTTTGGCTGGACTGGCTATAAAAATTCATTACTTGAACCTAAACTCCATTCTTTACATCACATATGGAGGGTTTAAATTTTTTGTCACTTATTTTGCATTTTCGGTTTTATTCAATAGAGTTGTAATGACGATGGATGAGTCGAGCAAGTGTAAGTTTCAAAATATTCTAATAAATTTCAATATAATAAAAATAATTTCATGATCCAACTTAATGAATGAGGGGAAAAAAGGAATAGGAGTGCTACTAGTGACATTTTTAAAACAAATATTTGATAAATGGGAGTTGTAGTTTTAAAAAGTCATAACTTTTGATTCGTGTGTCAAAATGACGATTATAATGTATCAAAAGGAAGCAAGTATCGATTTCCATTATCTTGGCTGGACCGGCTATAGAAATTCATTACTTGAACCTAAACTCCATCCTTTACATCACATATCGAGGTTTTAATGTTTTTGTCACTTATTTTATATTTTTGGTTTAATTCAATACAGTTGTAATGAAGATGGATTAGCCGACTAAAAGTATTTTAAAAAATAATCTAATGAATCACAATATAATGAAAATAATTTCATGATCAACGAAAATGAATGAGAAGAAAATAGGAAAAGGAATGCTACTCGTCACAGTTTTAAACAATATATTTTATAAATCGGGGTTACGCCTTTAAAGAGTCATAACTTTTGACTCGTGTGTCAAAACGACTATTATAATATATCAAACGGAAGCTTGTATCTGTTTCCATAATTTTGGCTGGAGTGGCTATAAAAATTCATTACTTGAAGCTACACTCCATCATTTACATCACATATGGAGGTTTTAAATTTTTTGTCCCTTATTTTACATTTTTGGTTTTATTCAATAGAGTTGTAATGAGGATGGATGAGTCGACCAAGTGTATGTTTCAAAATATTCTAATAAATTTCAATATAATAAAAATAATTTCATGATCCAACATAATGAATGAGACGAAAAAAGGAATAGGAGTGCTATTGATGACATTTTTAAAAAATATATTTGATAACTGGGGGTTGTAGTTTTAAATCGTCATAACTTTTGATTCGTGTGTCAAAATGACTATTATAATATATGAAAAGAAAGATCGTATGGATTTCTATAGTCTTGGTTGGACCGGCTATAGAAATTCATTACTTGAACTTAAACTCCATCATTTACATTACAAATCAAGGTTTTACTATTTTTTCACTTATTTTACATTTTCGGTATTATTCAATAGAGTGGTAATGAAGATGGATGAGCCGGCCAAGTGTATGTTTCAAAACATTCTAATGAATCACAATATAATTAAACTAATTTCATGATCAAACCAAAATGAATGAGAAGAAAAAAGGAAAAAGAGTGCTACTCGTCACAGTTTTAAACAATATATTTGATAAATCTGGGTTATGCCTTTAAAGAGTCATAACTTTTGACTCGTGTGTCAAAAGGACTATTATAATATATCAAACGGAAGCTCGTATCTATTTCCATAATTTTGGCTGGAATGGCTATAAAAATTCATTACTTGAACCTCAACTCCATTCTTTACATCACATATGGAGGGTATAAATTTATTGTCACTTATTTTACATTTTCGGTTTTATTCAATAGAGTTGTAATGACGATGGATGAGTCGACCAAGTGTATGTTTCAATATATTCTAATAAATTTCAATATAATAAAAATAATTTCATGATCCAACTTAATGAATGAGGGGAAAAAAGGAATAGGAGTGCTACTGGTGACATTTTTAAAAAATATATTGGATAAATGGGAGTTGTAGTTTTAAATAGTCATAACTTTTGATTCGTGTGTCAAAATGACTATTATAATGTATCAAACGGAAGCAAGTATCGATTTCCATTATCTTGGCTGCACCGGCTATAGAAATTCATTACTTGAACCTAAACTCAATCCTTTACATCACATATCGAGGTTTTAATGTTTTTGTCACTTATTTTATATTTTTGGTTTAATTCAATACAGTTGTAATGAAGATGGATGAGCCGACTAAGAGTATTTTTAAAAATATTCTAATGAATCACAATATAATGAAAATAATTTCATGATCAACCAAAATGAATAAGAAGAAAATAGGAAAAGGAGTGCTACTCGTCACAGTTTTAAACAATATATTTGATAAATCGGGGTTATGCCTTTAAAGAGTCATAACTTTTGACTCGTGTGTCAAAACGACTATTATAATATATCAAACGGAAGATCGTATCGATTCCCATAATCTTTTCTGGACCGCCTATAGAAATTCATTACTTGAACTTAAACACCATCATTTACATTACAAATGGAGGTTTTAATGTTTTTGTCACTTATTTTACATTTTCGGTTTTATTCAATAGAGTGGTAATGAAGATGGAGGAGCCGACCAAGTGTATCTATCAAAATATTCTAATGAATCACAATATAATAAAAATAATTTCACGATCAACCAAAATGAATGAGAAGAAAAAAGGAAAAGGAGTGCTACTCGTCACAGTTTTAAACAATATATTTGATAAATCGGGTTTATGCCTTTAAAGAGTCATAACTTTTGACTCGTCTGTCAAAAGGACTATTATAATATATCAAACGGAAGCTCGTATCTATTTCCATAATTTTGGCTGGAGTGGCTATAAAAATTCATTACTTGAACCTAAACTCTATCATTTACATCACATATGGAGGGTTTAAATTTTGTCACTTATTTTACATTTTCGGTTTTATTCAATTGCGTTGTAATGAGGATGGATGAGTCGACCAAAAGTATGTTTCAAAATATTCTAATAAATTTCAATATAATAAAAATAATTTCATGATCCAACATAATGAATGAGACGAAAAAAGGAATAGGAGTGCTACTGGTGACATTTAAAAAAAATATATTTGATAAATGGGAGTTGTAGTTTTAAATAGTCATAACTTTTGATTCATGTGTCAAAATGACTATTATAATATATCAAACGGAAGATCGTATCGATTTCCAAAGTCTTGGCTGGACCGGCTATAGAAATTGATTACTTGAACTTAAACTCCATCATTTACATTACAAATCGAGCTTTTACTGTGTTTGTCACTTATTTTACATTTTCGGTTTTATTCAATAGAGTGGTAATGAAGATGGATGAGCCGACCAAGTGTATGTTTGAAAACATTCTAATGAATCACAATATAATAAAAATAATTTCATGATCAACCAAAATGAATGAGAAGAAAAAAGGAAAAAGAGTGCTACTCGTCACAGTTTTAAACAATATATTTGATAAATCGGGGTTATGCCTTTAAAGAGTCATAACTTTTGACTCGTCTGTCAAAAGGACTATTATAATATATCTAACGGAAGGTCGTATCTATTTCCATAATTTTGGCTGGAGTGGCTATAAAAATTCATTACTTGAACCTAAACTCTATCATTTACATCACATATGGAGGGTTTAAATTTTTTGTCACCTATTTTACATTTTCGGTTTTATTCAATAGAGTTGTAATGAGGATGGATGAGTCGACCAAGTGTATGTTTCAAAATATTCTAATAAATTTCAATATAATAAAAATAATTTCATGATCCAACATAATGAATGAGACGAAAAAAGGAATTGGAGTGCTACTGGTGACATTTTTAAAAAATATATTTGATAAATGGGGGTTGTAGTTTTAAAAAGTCATAACTTTTGATTCGTGTGTCAAAATGACTATTATAATATATCAAACGAAAGATCGTATCGATTTCCATTATCTTGGCTGGACCGGCTATAGAAATTCATTACTTGAACCTAAACTCCATCCTTTACATCACATATCGAGGTTTTAATGTTTTTGTCACTTATTTTACATTTTCGGTATTATTCAATAGAGTGGTAATGAAGATGGATGAGCCGACCAAGTGTATGTTTCAAAACATTCTAATGAATCACAATATAATAAAACTAATTTCATGATCAAACCAAATGAATGAGAAGAAAAAAGGAAAAGGAGTGCTACTCGTCACAGTTTTAAACAATATATTTGATAAATCGGGGTTATGACTTTAAAGAGTCCTAACTTTTGACTCGTGTGTCAAAAGGACTATTTTAATATATCAAACGGAAGCTCGTTTCTATTTCCATAATTTTGGCTGGACTGGCTATAAAAATTCATTACTTGAACCTAAACTCCATTCTTTACATCACATATGGAGGGTTTAAATTTTTTGTCACTTATTTTGCATTTTCGGTTTTAATCAATAGAGTTGTAATGACGATGGATGAGTCGAGCAAGTGTAAGTTTCAAAATATTCTAATAAATTTCAATATAATAAAAATAATTTCATGATCCAACTTAATGAATGAGGGGAAAAAAGGAATAGGAGTGCTACTAGTGACATTTTTAAAACAAATATTTGATAAATGGGAGTTGTAGTTTTAAATAGTCATAACTTTTGATTCATGTGTCAAAATGACTATTATAATATATCAAACGGAAGATCGTATCGATTTCCAAAGTCTTGGCTGGACCGGCTATAGAAATTGATTACTTGAAGTAAACTCCATCATTTACATTACAAATCGAGCTTTTACTGTGTTTGTCACTTATTTTACATTTACGGTTTTATTCAATAGAGTGGTAATGAAGATGGATGAGCCGACCAAGTGTATGTTTCAAAACATTCTAATGAATCACAATATAATAAAAATAATTTCATGATCAACCAAAATGAATGAGAAGAAAAAAGGAAAAAGAGTGCTACTCGTCACAGTTTTAAACAATATATTTGATAAATCGGGGTTATGCCTTTAAAGAGTCATAACTTTTGACTCGTCTGTCAAAAGGACTATTATAATATATCTAACGGAAGGTCGTATCTATTTCCATAATTTTGGCTGGAGTGGCTATAAAAATTCATTACTTGAACCTAAACTCTATCATTTACATCACATATGGAGGGTTTAAATTTTTTGTCACCTATTTTACATTTTCGGTTTTATTCAATAGAGTTGTAATGAGGATGGATGAGTCGACCAAGTGTATGTTTCAAAATATTCTAATAAATTTCAATATAATAAAAATAATTTCATGATCCAACATAATGAATGAGACGAAAAAAGGAATTGGAGTGCTACTGGTGACATTTTTAAAAAATATATTTGATAAATGGGGGTTGTAGTTTTAAATCGTCATAACTTTTGATTCGTGTGTCAAAATGACTATTATAATATATCAAACGAAAGATCGTATCGATTTCCATAGTCTTGGCTGGACCGGCTATAGAAATTCATTTCTTGAACTTAAACTCCATCATTTACATTACAAATCGAGGTTTTACTGTTTTTGTCACTTATTTTACATTTTCGGTATTATTCAATAGAGTGGTAATGAAGATGGATGAGCCGACCAAGTGTATGTTTCAAAACATTCTAATGAATCACAATATAATAAAACTAATTTCATGATCAAACCAAATGAATGAGAAGAAAAAAGGAAAAGGAGTGCTACTCGTCACAGTTTTAAACAATATATTTGATAAATCGGGGTTATGACTTTAAAGAGTCCTAACTTTTGACTCGTGTGTCAAAAGGACTATTATAATATATCAAACGGAAGCTCGTTTCTATTTCCATAATTTTGGCTGGACTGGCTATAAAAATTCATTACTTGAACCTAAACTCCATTCTTTACATCACATATGGAGGGTTTAAATTTTTTGTCACTTATTTTGCATTTTCGGTTTTATTCAATAGAGTTGTAATGACGATGGATGAGTCGAGCAAGTGTAAGTTTCAAAATATTCTAATAAATTTCAATATAATAAAAATAATTTCATGATCCAACTTAATGAATGAGGGGAAAAAAGGAATAGGAGTGCTACTAGTGACATTTTTAAAACAAATATTTGATAAATGGGAGTTGTAGTTTTAAAAAGTCATAACTTTTGATTCGTGTGTCAAAATGACGATTATAATGTATCAAAAGGAAGCAAGTATCGATTTCCATTATCTTGGCTGGACCGGCTATAGAAATTCATTACTTGAAC
Source organism: Hippophae tibetana (assembly GCA_037013495.1). Taxonomy (NCBI): domain Eukaryota; kingdom Viridiplantae; phylum Streptophyta; class Magnoliopsida; order Rosales; family Elaeagnaceae; genus Hippophae; species Hippophae tibetana. The sequence goes on along the minus strand of JAZDXN010000027.1, from coordinate 2,090,449 downwards.
CTAAACTCCATCCTTTACATCACATATCGAGGTTTTAATGTTTTTGTCACTTATTTTATATTTTTGGTTTAATTCAATACAGTTGTAATGAAGATGGATTAGCCGACTAAGAGTATTTTTAAAAATATTCTAATGAATCACAATATAATGAAAATAATTTCATGATCAACCAAAATGAATAAGAAGAAAATAGGAAAAGGAGTGCTACTCGTCACAGTTTTAAACAATATATTTGATAAATCGGGGTTATGCCTTTAAAGAGTCAAAACTTTTGACTCGTGTGTCAAAACGACTATTATAATATATCAAACGGAAGCTCGTATCTATTTCCATAATTTTGGCTAGAGTGGCTATAAAAATTCATTACTTGAAGCTACACTCCATCATTTACATCACATATGGAGGTTTTAAATTTTTTGTCACTTATTTTACATTTTTGGTTTTATTCAATAGAGTTGTAAAGAGGATGGATGAGTCGACCAAGTGTATGTTTCAAAATATTCTAATAAATTTCAATATAATAAAAAAAATTTCATGATCCAACATAAAGAATGAGACGAAAAAAGGAATAGGAGTGCTACTGGTGACATTTTTAAAAAATATATTTGATATATGGGGGTTGTAGTTTTAAATCGTCATAACTTTTGATTCGTGTGTCAAAATGACTATTATAATATATCAAACGAAAGATCGTATCGATTCCCATAGTCTTGGCTGGACCGGCTATAGAAATTCATTACTTGAACTTAAACACCATCATTTACATTACAAATCGAGGTTTTAATGTTTTTGTCACTTATTTTACATTTTCGGTTTTATTCAATAGAGTGGTAATGAAGATGGATGAGCCGACCAAGTGTATCTATCAAAATATTCTAATGAATCACAATATAATAAAAATAATTTCATGATCAACCAAAATGAATGAGAAGAAAAAAGGAAAAGGAGTGCTACTCGTCACAGTTTTAAACAATATATTTGATAAATCGGGGTTATGCCTTTAAAGAGTCATAACTTTTGACTCGTCTGTCAAAAGGACTATTATAATATATCAAACGGAAGCTCGTATCTATTTCCATAATTTTGGCTGGAGTGGCTATAAAAATTCATTACTTGAACCTAAACTCTATCATTTACATCACATATGGAGGGTTTAAATTTTGTCACTTATTTTACATTTTCGGTTTTATTCAATAGAGTTGTAATGAGGATGGATGAGTCGACCAAGTATATGTTTCAAAATATTCTAATAAATTTCAATATAATAAAAATAATTTCATGATCCAACATAATGAATGAGACGAAAAAAGGAATAGGAGTGCTACTGGTGACATTTAAAAAAAATATATTTGATAAATGGGAGTTGTAGTTTTAAATAGTCATAACTTTTGATTCATGTGTCAAAATGACTATTATAATATATCAAACGGAAGATCGTATCGATTTCCAAAGTCTTGGCTGGACCGGCTATAGAAATTGATTACTTGAACTTAAACTCCATCATATACATTACAAATCGAGCTTTTACTGTTTTTGTCACTTATTTTACATTTTCGGTTTTATTCAATAGAGTGGTAATGAAGATGGATGAGCCGACCAAGTGTATGTTTCAAAACATTCTAATGAATCACAATATAATAAAAATAATTTCATGATCAACCAAAATGAATGAGAAGAAAAAAGGAAAAGGAGTGTTACTCGTCACAGTTTTAAACAATATATTTGATAAATCGGGGTTATGCCTTTAAAGAGTCATAACTTTTGACTCGTGTGTCAAAACGACTATTATAATATATCAAACGGAAGCTCGTATCTATTTCCATAATTTTGGCTGGACTGGCTATAAAAATTCATTACTTGAACCTAAACTCCATTCTTTACATCACATATGGAGGGTTTAGATTTTTTGTCACTTATTTTGCATTTTCGGTTTTATTCAATAGAGTTGTAATGACGATGGATGAGTCGAGCAAGTGTAAGTTTCAAAATATTCTAATAAATTTCAATATAATAAAAATAATTTCATGATCCAACTTCATGAAGGAGGGGAAAAAAGGAATAGGAGTGCTACTGGTGACATTTTTAAAAAAAATATTTGATAAATGGGAGTTGTAGTTTTAAATAGTCATAACTTTTGATTCGTGTGTCAAAATGACTATTATAATGTATCAAAAGGAAGCAAGTATCGATTTCCATTATCTTGTGTGGACCGGCTATAGAAATTCATTACTTGAACCTAAACTCCATCCTTTACATCACATATGGAGGTTTTAATGTTTTTGTCACTTATTTTATATTTTTGGTTTAATTCAATACAGTTGTAATGAAGATAGATGAGCCGACTAAGAGTATTTTAAAAAATATTCTAATGAATCACAATATAATGAAAATAATTTCATGATCAACCAAAATGAATGAGAAGAAAATAGGAAAAGGAATGCTACTCGTCACAGTTTTAAACAATATATTTGATAAATCGGGGTTACGCCTTTAAAGAGTCATAACTTTTGACTCGTGTGTCAAAACGACTATTATAATAGATCAAACGGAAGCTTGTATCTGTTTCCATAATTTTGGCTGGAGTGGCTATAAAAATTCATTACTTGAAGCTACACTCCATCATTTACATCACATATGGAGGTTTTAAATTTTTTGTCCCTTATTTTACATTTTTGGTTTTATTCAATAGAGTTGTAATGAGGATGGATGAGTCGACCAAGTGTATGTTTCAAAATATTCTAATAAATTTCAATATAATAAAAATAATTTCATGATCCAACATAATGAATGAGACGAAAAAAGGAATAGGAGTGCTACTGATGACATTTTTAAAAAATATATTTGATAACTGGGGGTTGTAGTTTTAAATCGTCATAACTTTTGATTTGTGTGTCAAAATGACTATTATAATATATGAAAAGAAAGATCGTATGGATTTCTATAGTCTTGGTTGGACCGGCTATAGAAATTCATTACTTGAACTTAAACTCCATCATTTACATTACGAATCAAGGTTTTACTATTTTTTCACTTATTTTACATTTTCGGTATTATTCAATAGAGTGGTAATGAAGATGGATGAGCCGGCCAAGTGTATGTTTCAAAACATTCTAATGAATCACAATATAATTAAACTAATTTCATGATCAAACCAAAATGAATGAGAAGAAAAAAGGAAAAAGAGTGCTACTCGTCACAGTTTTAAACAATATATTTGATAAATCTCGGTTATGCCTTTAAAGAGTCATAACTTTTGACTCGTGTGTCAAAAGGACTATTATAATATATCAAACGGAAGCTCGTATCTATTTCCATAATTTTGGCTGGAATGGCTATAAAAATTCATTACTTGAACCTAAACTCCATTCTTTACATCACATATGGAGGGTTTAAATTTATTGTCACTTATTTTACATTTTCGGTTTTATTCAATAGAGTTGTAATGACGATGGATGAGTCGACCAAGTGTATGTTTCAATATATTCTAATAAATTTCAATATAATAAAAATAATTTCATGATCCAACTTAATGAATGAGGGGAAAAAAGGAATAGGAGTGCTACTGGTGACATTTTTAAAAAATATATTGGATAAATGGGAGTTGTAATTTTAAATAGTCATAACTTTTGATTCGTGTGTCAAAATGACTATTATAATGTATCAAACGGAAGCAAGTATCGATTTCCATTATCTTGGCTGCACCGGCTATAGAAATTCATTACTTGAACCTAAACTCAATCCTTTACATCACATATCGAGGTTTTAATGTTTTTGTCACTTATTTTATATTTTTGGTTTAATTCAATACAGTTGTAATGAAGATGGATGAGCCGACTAAGAGTATTTTTAAAAATATTCTAATGAATCACAATATAATGAAAATAATTTCATGATCAACCAAAATGAATAAGAAGAAAATAGGAAAAGGAGTGCTACTCGTCACAGTTTTAAACAATATATTTGATAAATCGGGGTTATGCCTTTAAAGAGTCATAACTTTTGACTCGTGTGTCAAAACGACTATTATAATATATCAAACGGAAGCTCGTATCTATTTCCATAATTTTGGCTAGAGTGGCTATAAAAATTCATTACTTGAAGCTACACTCCATCATTTACATCACATATGGAGGTTTTAAATTTTTTGTCACTTATTTTACATTTTTGGTTTTATTCAATAGAGTTGTAAAGAGGATGGATGAGTCGACCAAGTGTATGTTTCAAAATATTCTAATAAATTTCAATATAATAAAAAAAATTTCATGATCCAACATAAAGAATGAGACGAAAAAAGGAATAGGAGTGCTACTGGTGACATTTTTAAAAAATATATTTGATAAATGGGGGTTGTAGTTTTAAATCGTCATAACTTTTGATTCGTGTGTCAAAATAACTATTATAATATATCAAACGAAAGATCGTATCGATTCCCATAGTCTTGGCTGGACCGGCTATAGAAATTCATTACTTGAACTTAAACACCATCATTTACATTACAAATCGAGGTTTTAATGTTTTTGTCACTTATTTTACATTTTCGGTTTTATTCAATAGAGTGGTAATGAAGATGGATGAGCCGACCAAGTGTATCTATCAAAATATTCTAATGAATCACAATATAATAAAAATAATTTCATGATTAACCAAAATGAATGAGAAGAAAAAAGGAAAAGGAGTGCTACTCGTCACAGTTTTAAACAATATATTTGATAAATTGGGGTTATGCCTTTAAAGAGTCATAACTTTTGACTCGTCTGTCAAAAGGACTATTATAATATATCAAACGGAAGCTCGTATCTATTTCCATAATTTTGGCTGGAGTGGCTATAAAAATTCATTACTTGAAGCTACACTCCATCATTTACATCACATATGGAGGTTTTAAATTTTTTGTCCCTTATTTTACATTTTTGGTTTTATTCAATAGAGTTGTAATGAGGATGGATGAGTCGACCAAGTGTATGTTTCAAAATATTCTAATAAATTTCAATATAATAAAAATAATTTCATGATCCAACATAATGAATGAGACGAAAAAAGGAATAGGAGTGCTACTGATGACATTTTTAAAAAATATATTTGATAACTGGGGGTTGTAGTTTTAAATCGTCATAACTTTTGATTCGTGTGTCAAAATGACTATTATAATATATGAAAAGAAAGATCGTATGGATTTCTATAGTCTTGGTTGGACCGGCTATAGAAATTCATTACTTGAACTTAAACTCCATCATTTACATTACGAATCAAGGTTTTACTATTTTTTCACTTATTTTACATTTTCGGTATTATTCAATAGAGTGGTAATGAAGATGGATGAGCCGGCCAAGTGTATGTTTCAAAACATTCTAATGAATCACAATATAATTAAACTAATTTCATGATCAAACCAGAATGAATGAGAAGAAAAAAGGAAAAAGAGTGCTACTCGTCACAGTTTTAAACAATATATTTGATAAATCTGGGTTATGCCTTTAAAGAGTCATAACTTTTGACTCGTGTGTCAAAAGGACTATTATAATATATCAAACGGAAGCTCGTATCTATTTCCATAATTTTGGCTGGAATGGCTATAAAAATTCATTACTTGAACCTAAACTCCATTCTTTACATCACATATGGAGGGTTTAAATTTATTGTCACTTATTTTACATTTTCGGTTTTATTCAATAGAGTTGTAATGACGATGGATGAGTCGACCAAGTGTATGTTTCAATATATTCTAATAAATTTCAATATAATAAAAATAATTTCATGATCCAACTTAATGAATGAGGGGAAAAAAGGAATAGGAGTGCTACTGGTGACATTTTTAAAAAATATATTGGATAAATGGGAGTTGTAATTTTAAATAGTCATAACTTTTGATTCGTGTGTCAAAATGACTATTATAATGTATCAAACGGAAGCAAGTATCGATTTCCATTATCTTGGCTGCACCGGCTATAGAAATTCATTACTTGAACCTAAACTCAATCCTTTACATCACATATCGAGGTTTTAATGTTTTTGTCACTTATTTTATATTTTTGGTTTAATTCAATACAGTTGTAATGAAGATGGATGAGCCGACTAAGAGTATTTTTAAAAATATTCTAATGAATCACAATATAATGAAAATAATTTCATGATCAACCAAAATGAATAAGAAGAAAATAGGAAAAGGAGTGCTACTCGTCACAGTTTTAAACAATATATTTGATAAATCGGGGTTATGCCTTTAAAGAGTCATAACTTTTGACTCGTGTGTCAAAACGACTATTATAATATATCAAACGGAAGCTCGTATCTATTTCCATAATTTTGGCTAGAGTGGCTATAAAAATTCATTACTTGAAGCTACACTCCATCATTTACATCACATATGGAGGTTTTAAATTTTTTGTCACTTATTTTACATTTTTGGTTTTATTCAATAGAGTTGTAAAGAGGATGGATGAGTCGACCAAGTGTATGTTTCAAAATATTCTAATAAATTTCAATATAATAAAAAAAATTTCATGATCCAACATAAAGAATGAGACGAAAAAAGGAATAGGAGTGCTACTGGTGACATTTTTAAAAAATATATTTGATAAATGGGGGTTGTAGTTTTAAATCGTCATAACTTTTGATTCGTGTGTCAAAATGACTATTATAATATATCAAACGAAAGATCGTATCGATTCCCATAGTCTTGGCTGGACCGGCTATAGAAATTCATTACTTGAACTTAAACACCATCATTTACATTACAAATCGAGGTTTTAATGTTTTTGTCACTTATTTTACATTTTCGGTTTTATTCAATAGAGTGGTAATGAAGATGGATGAGCCGACCAAGTGTATCTATCAAAATATTCTAATGAATCACAATATAATAAAAATAATTTCATGATTAACCAAAATGAATGAGAAGAAAAAAGGAAAAGGAGTGCTACTCGTCACAGTTTTAAACAATATATTTGATAAATTGGGGTTATGCCTTTAAAGAGTCATAACTTTTGACTCGTCTGTCAAAAGGACTATTATAATATATCAAACGGAAGCTCGTATCTATTTCCATAATTTTGGCTGGAGTGGCTATAAAAATTCATTACTTGAACCTAAACTCTATCATTTACATCACATATGGAGGGTTTAAATTTTGTCACTTATTTTACATTTTCGGTTTTATTCAATAGAGTTGTAATGAGGATGGATGAGTCGACCAAGTATATGTTTCAAAATATTCTAATAAATTTCAATATAATAAAAATAATTTCATGATCCAACATAATGAATTAGACGAAAAAAGGAATAGGAGTGCTACTGGTGACATTTAAAAAAAATATATTTGATAAATGGGAGTTGTAGTTTTAAATAGTCATAACTTTTGATTCATGTGTCAAAATGACTATTATAATATATCAAACGGAAGATCGTATCGATTTCCAAAGTCTTGGCTGGACCGGCTATAGAAATTGATTACTTGAACTTAAACTCCATCATATACATTACAAATCGAGCTTTTACTGTTTTTGTCACTTATTTTACATTTTCGGTTTTATTCAATAGAGTGGTAATGAAGATGGATGAGCCGACCAAGTGTATGTTTCAAAACATTCTAATGAATCACAATATAATAAAAATAATTTCATGATCAACCAAAATGAATGAGAAGAAAAAAGGAAAAGGAGTGTTACTCGTCACAGTTTTAAACAATATATTTGATAAATCGGGGTTATGCCTTTAAAGAGTCATAACTTTTGACTCGTGTGTCAAAAGGACTATTATAATATATCAAACGGAAGCTCGTATCTATTTCCATAATTTTGGCTGGACTGGCTATAAAAATTCATTACTTGAACCTAAACTCCATTCTTTACATCACATATGGAGGGTTTAAATTTTGTCACTTATTTTGCATTTTCGGTTTTATTCAATAGAGTTGTAATGACGATGGATGAGTCGAGCAAGTGTAAGTTTCAAAATATTCTAATAAATTTCAATATAATAAAAATAATTTCATGATCCAACTTAATGAAGGAGGGGAAAAAAGGAATAGGAGTGCTACTGGTGACATTTTTTAAAAAAATATTTGATAAATGGGAGTTGTAGTTTTAAATAGTCATAACTTTTGATTCGTGTGTCAAAATGACTATTATAATGTATCAAAAGGAAGCAAGTATCGATTTCCATTATCTTGTGTGGACCGGCTATAGAAATTCATTACTTGAACCTAAACTCCATCCTTTACATCACATATGGAGGTTTTAATGTTTTTGTCACTTATTTTATATTTTTGGTTTAATTCAATACAGTTGTAATGAAGATAGATGAGCCGACTAAGAGTATTTTAAAAAATATTCTAATGAATCACAATATAATGAAAATAATTTCATGATCAACCAAAATGAATGAGAAGAAAATAGGAAAAGGAGTGCTACTCGTCACAGTTTTAAACAATATATTTGATAAATCTGGGTTATGCCTTTAAAGAGTCATAACTTTTGACTCGTGTGTCAAAAGGACTATTATAATATATCAAACGGAAGCTCGTATCTATTTCCATAATTTTGGCTGGAATGGCTATAAAAATTCATTACTTGAACCTAAACTCCATTCTTTACATCACATATGGAGGGTTTAAATTTATTGTCACTTATTTTACATTTTCGGTTTTATTCAATAGAGTTGTAATGACGATGGATGAGTCGACCAAGTGTATGTTTAAATATATTCTAATAAATTTCAATATAATAAAAATAATTTCATGATCCAACTTAATGAATGAGGGGAAAAAAGGAATAGGAGTGCTACTGGTGACATTTTTAAAAAATATATTGGATAAATGGGAGTTGTAGTTTTAAATAGTCATAACTTTTGATTCGTGTGTCAAAATGACTATTATAATGTATCAAACGGAAGCAAGTATCGATTTCCATTATCTTGGCTGCACCGGCTATAGAAATTCATTACTTGAACCTAAACTCAATCCTTTACATCACATATCGAGGTTTTAATGTTTTTGTCACTTATTTTATATTTTTGGTTTAATTCAATACAGTTGTAATGAAGATGGATGAGCCGACTAAGAGTATTTTTAAAAATATTCTAATGAATCACAATATAATGAAAATAATTTCATGATCAACCAAAATGAATAAGAAGAAAATAGGAAAAGGAGTGCTACTCGTCACAGTTTTAAACAATATATTTGATAAATCGGGGTTATGCCTTTAAAGAGTCATAACTTTTGACTCGTGTGTCAAAACGACTATTATAATATATCAAACGGAAGCTCGTATCTATTTCCATAATTTTGGCTAGAGTGGCTATAAAAATTCATTACTTGAAGCTACACTCCATCATTTACATCACATATGGAGGTTTTAAATTTTTTGTCACTTATTTTACATTTTTGGTTTTATTCAATAGAGTTGTAAAGAGGATGGATGAGTCGACCAAGTGTATGTTTCAAAATATTCTAATAAATTTCAATATAATAAAAAAAATTTCATGATCCAACATAAAGAATGAGACGAAAAAAGGAATAGGAGTGCTACTGGTGACATTTTTAAAAAATATATTTGATAAATGGGGGTTGTAGTTTTAAATCGTCATAACTTTTGATTCGTGTGTCAAAATGACTATTATAATATATCAAACGAAAGATCGTATCGATTCCCATAGTCTTGGCTGGACCGGCTATAGAAATTCATTACTTGAACTTAAACACCATCATTTACATTACAAATCGAGGTTTTAATGTTTTTGTCACTTATTTTACATTTTCCGTTTTATTCAATAGAGTGGTAATGAAGATGGATGAGCCGACCAAGTGTATCTATCAAAATATTCTAATGAATCACAATATAATAAAAATAATTTCATGATCAACCAAAATGAATGAGAAGAAAAAAGGAAAAGGAGTGCTACTCGTCACAGTTTTAAACAATATATTTGATAAATCGGGGTTATGCCTTTAAAGAGTCATAACTTTTGACTCGTCTGTCAAAAGGACTATTATAATATATCAAACGGAAGCTCGTATCTATTTCCATAATTTTGGCTGGAGTGGCTATAAAAATTCATTACTTGAACCTAAACTCTATCATTTACATCACATATGGAGGGTTTAAATTTTGTCACTTATTTTACATTTTCGGTTTTATTCAATAGAGTTGTAATGAGGATGGATGAGTCGACCAAGTATATGTTTCAAAATATTCTAATAAATTTCAATATAATAAAAATAATTTCATGATCCAACATAATGAATGAGACGAAAAAAGGAATAGGAGTGCTACTGGTGACATTTAAAAAAAATATATTTGATAAATGGGAGTTGTAGTTTTAAATAGTCATAACTTTTGATTCATGTGTCAAAATGACTATTATAATATATCAAACGGAAGATCGTATCGATCCAAAGTCTTGGCTGGACCGGCTATAGAAATTGATTACTTGAACTTAAACTCCATCATATACATTACAAATCGAGCTTTTACTGTTTTTGTCACTTATTTTACATTTTCGGTTTTATTCAATAGAGTGGTAATGAAGATGGATGAGCCGACCAAGTGTATGTTTCAAAACATTCTAATGAATCACAATATAATAAAAATAATTTCATGATCAACCAAAATGAATGAGAAGAAAAAAGGAAAAGGAGTGTTACTCGTCACAGTTTTAAACAATATATTTGATAAATCGGGGTTATGCCTTTAAAGAGTCATAACTTTTGACTCGTGTGTCAAAACGACTATTATAATATATCAAACGGAAGCTCGTATCTATTTCCATAATTTTGGCTGGACTGGCTATAAAAATTCATTACTTGAACCTAAACTCCATTCTTTACATCACATATGGAGGGTTTAAATTTTTTGTCACTTATTTTGCATTTTCGGTTTTATTCAATAGAGTTGTAATGACGATGGATGAGTCGAGCAAGTGTAAGTTTCAAAATATTCTAATAAATTTCAATATAATAAAAATAATTTCATGATCCAACTTAATGAAGGAGGGGAAAAAAGGAATAGGAGTGCTACTGGTGACATTTTTAAAAAAAATATTTGATAAATGGGAGTTGTAGTTTTAAATAGTCATAACTTTTGATTCGTGTGTCAAAATGACTATTATAATGTATCAAAAGGAAGCAAGTATCGATTTCCATTATCTTGTGTGGACCGGCTATAGAAATTCATTACTTGAACCTAAACTCCATCCTTTACATCACATATCGAGGTTTTAATGTTTTTGTCACTTATTTTATATTTTTGGTTTAATTCAATACAGTTGTAATGAAGATAGATGAGCCGACTAAGAGTATTTTAAAAAATATTCTAATGAATCACAATATAATGAAAATAATTTCATGATCAACCAAAATGAATGAGAAGAAAATAGGAAAAGGAGTGCTACTCGTCACAGTTTCAAACAATATATTTGATAAATCGGGGTTATGCCTTTAAAGAGTCATAACTTTTGACTCGTCTGTCAAAAGGACTATTATAATATATCAAACGGAAGCTCGTATCTGTTTCCATAATTTTGGCTGGAGTGGCTATTAAAATTCATTACTTGAAGCTACACTCTATCATTTACATCACATATGGAGGGTTTAAATTTTGTCACTTATTTTACATTTTCGGTTTTATTCAATAGAGTTGTAATGAGGATGGATGAGTCGACCAAGTGTATGTTTCAAAATATTCTAATAAATTTCAATATAATAAAAATAATTTCATGATCCAACATAATGAATGACGAAAAAAGGAATAGGAGTGCTACTAGTGACATTTAAAAAAAATATATTTGATAAATGGGGGTTGTAGTTTTAAATCGTCATAACTTTTGATTCCTGTGTCAAAATGACTATTATAATATATCAAACGAATGATCGTATGGATTTCTATAGTCTTGGCTGGACCGGCTATAGAAATTGATTACTTGAACTTAAACTCCATCATTTACATTACAAATCGAGGTTTTACTGTTTTTGTCACTTATTTTACATTTTCGGTATTATTCAATAGAGTGGTAATGAAGATGGATGAGCCGACCAAGTGTATGTTTCAAAACATTCTAATGAATCACAATATAATAAAAATAATTTCATGATCAACCAAAATGAATGAGAAGAAAAAAGGAAAAGGAGTGCTACTCGTCACAGTTTTAAACAATATATTTGATAAATCGGGGTTATGCCTTTATAGAGTCATAACTTTTGACTCGTGTGTCAAAACGACTATTATAATATATCAAACGAAAGCTCGTATCTATTTCCATAATTTTGGCTGGACTGGCTATAAAAATTCATTACTTGAAGCAACACTCCATCATTTACATCACATATGGAGGTTTTAAATTTTTTGTCACTTATTTTGCATTTTCGGTTTTATTCAATAGAGTTGTAATGACGATGGATGAGTCGAGCAAGTGTAAGTTTCAAAATATTCTAATAAATTTCAATATAATAAAAATAATTTCATGATCCAACTTAATGAATGAGGGGAAAAAAGGAATAGGAGTGCTACTGGTGACATTTTTAAAAAAAATATTTGATAAATGGGAGTTGTAGTTTTAAATAGTCATAACTTTTGATTCGTGTGTCAAAATGACTATTATAATGTATCAAAAGGAAGCAAGTATCGATTTCCATTATCTTGGCTGGACCGGCTATAGAAATTCATTACTTGAACCTAAACTCCATCCTTTACATCACATATCGAGGTTTTAATGTTTTTGTCACTTATTTTATATTTTTGGTTTAATTCAATACAGTTGTAATGAAGATGGATGAGCCGACTAAGAGTATTTTAAAAAATATTCTAATGAATCACAATATAATGAAAATAATTTCATGATCAACCAAAATGAATGAGAAGAAAATAGGAAAAGGAGTGCTACTCGTCACAGTTTTAAACAATATATTTTATAAATCGGGGTTACGCCTTTAAAAAGTCATAACTTTTGACTCGTCTGTCAAAAGGACTATTATAATATATCAAACGGAAGCTTGTATCTGTTTCCATAATTTTGGCTGGAGTGGCTATTAAAATTCATTACTTGAAGCTACACTCCATCATTTACATCACATAAGGAGGTTTTAAATCTTTTGTCCCTTATTCTACATTTTTGGTTTTATTCAATAGAGTTGTAATGAGGATGGATGAGTCGACCAAGTGTATGTTTCAAAATATTCTAATAAATTTCAATATAATAAAAATAATTTCATGATCCAACATAATGAATGAGACAAAAAAAGGAATAGGAGTGCTACTGATGACATTTTTAAAAAATATATTTGATAAATGGGGGTTGTAGTTTTAAATAGTCATAACTTTTGATTCGTGTGTCAAAATGACTATTATAATATATCAAACGGAAGATCGTATCGATTTCCAAAGTCTTGGCTGGACCGGCTATAGAAATTGATTACTTGAACTTAAACTCCATCATATACATTACAAATCGAGCTTTTACTGTTTTTGTCACCTATTTTACATTTTCGGTTTTATTCAATAGAGTGGTAATGAAGATGGATGAGCCAAACAAGTGTATGTTTCAAAACATTCTAATGAATCACAATATAATAAAAATAATTTCATGATCAACCAAAATGAATGAGAACAAAAAAGGAAAAGGAGTGCTACTCGTCACAGTTTTAAACAATATATTTGATAAATCGGGGTTATGCCTTTAAAGAGTCATAACTTTTGACTCGTGTGTCAAAACGACTATTATAATATATCAAACGGAAGCTCGTATCTATTTCCATAATTTTGGCTGGAGTGCTATAAAAATTCATTACTTGAAGCTACACTCCATCATTTACATCACATATGGAGGTTTTAAATATTTTGTCCCTTATTTTACATTTTTTGTTTTATTCAATAGAGGTGTAATGAGGATGGATGAGTCGACCAAGTGTATGTTTCAAAATATTCTAATAAATTTCAATATAATAAAAATAATTTCATGATCCAACATAATGAATTAGACGAAAAAAGGAATAGGAGTGCTACTGGTGACATTTTTAAAAAATATATTTGATAAATGGGGGTTGTAGTTTTAAATCGTCATAACTTTTGATTCGTGTGTCAAAATGACTATTATAATATATTCAAACAAAAGATCGTATCGATTCCCATAGTCTTGGCTGGACCGGCTATAGAAATTCATTACTTGAACTTAAACACCATCATTTACATTACAAATCGAGGTTTTAATGTTTTTGTCACTTATTTTACATTTTCGGTTTTATTCAATAGAGTGGTAATGAAGATGGATGAGCCGACCAAGTGTATCTATCGAAATATTCTAATGAATAACAATATAATAAAAATAATTTCATGATCAACCAAAATGAATGAGAAGAAAAAAGGAAAAGGAGTGCTACTCGTCACAGTTTTAAACAATATATTTGATAAATCGGGGTTATGCCTTTAAAGAGTCATAACTTTTGACTCGTCTGTCAAAAGAACTATTATAATATATCTAACGGAACCTCGTATCTATTTCCATAATTTTGGCTGGAGTGGCTATAAAAATTCATTACTTGAAACTAAACTCTATCATTTACATCACATATGGAGGGTTTAAATTTTGTCACTTATTTTACATTTTCGGTTTTATTCAATAGAGTTGTAATGAGGATGGATGAGTCGACCAAGTGTATGTTTCAAAATATTCTAATAAATTTCAATATAATAAAAATAATTTCATGATCCAACATAATGTGTGAGAGGAAAAAAGGAATAGGAGTGCTACTGGTGACATTTAAAAAAAATATATTTGATAAATGGGAGTTGTAGTTTTAAATAGTCATAACTTTTGATTCGTGTGTCAAAATGACTATTATAATATATCAAACGGAAGATCGTATCGATTTCCAAAGTCTTGGCTGGACCGGCTATAGAAATTGATTACTTGAACTTAAACTCCATCATATACATTACAAATCGAGGTTTTAATGTTTTTGTCACTTATTTTACATTTTCGGTTTTATTCAATAGAGTGGTAATGAAGATGGATGAGCCGACCAAGTGTATCTATCGAAATATTCTAATGAATAACAATATAATAAAAATAATTTCATGATCAACCAAAATGAATGAGAAGAAAAAAGGAAAAGGAGTGCTACTCGTCACAGTTTTAAACAATATATTTGATAAATCGGGGTTATGCCTTTAAAGAGTCATAACTTTTGACTCGTCTGTCAAAAGGACTATTATAATATATCTAACGGAACCTCGTATCTATTTCCATAATTTTGGCTGGAGTGGCTATAAAAATTCATTACTTGAAACTAAACTCTATCATTTACATCACATATGGAGGGTTTAAATTTTGTCACTTATTTTACATTTTCGGTTTTATTCAATAGAGTTGTAATGAGGATGGATGAGCCAAACAAGTGTATGTTTCAAAACATTCTAATGAATCACAATATAATAAAAATAATTTCATGATCAACCAAAATGAATGAGAAGAAAAAAGGAAAAGGAGTGCTACTCGTCACAGTTTTAAACAATATATTTGATAAATCGGGGTTATGCCTTTAAAGAGTCATAACTTTTGACTCGTGTGTCAAAACGACTATTATAATATATCAAACGGAAGCTCGTATCTATTTCCATAATTTTGGCTGGAGTGGCTATAAAAATTCATTACTTGAAGCTACACTCCATCATTTACATCACATATGGAGGTTTTAAATATTTTGTCCCTTATTTTACATTTTTTGTTTTATTCAATAGAGGTGTAATGAGGATGGATGAGTCGACCAAGTGTATGTTTCAAAATATTCTAATAAATTTCAATATAATAAAAATAATTTCATGATCCAACATAATGAATGAGACGAAAAAAGGAATAGGAGTGCTACTGGTGACATTTTTAAAAAATATATTTGATAAATGGGGGTTGTAGTTTTAAATCGTCATAACTTTTGATTCGTGTGTTAAAATGACTATTATAATATATTCAAACAAAAGATCGTATCGATTCCCATAGTCTTGGCTGGACCGGCTATAGAAATTCATTACTTGAACTTAAACACCATCATTTACATTACAAATCGAGGTTTTAATGTTTTTGTCACTTATTTTACATTTTCGGTTTTATTCAATAGAGTGGTAATGAAGATGGATGAGCCGACCAAGTGTATCTATCGAAATATTCTAATGAATAACAATATAATAAAAATAATTTCATGATCAACCAAAATGAATGAGAAGAAAAAAGGAAAAGGAGTGCTACTCGTCACAGTTTTAAACAATATATTTGATAAATCGGGGTTATGCCTTTAAAGAGTCATAACTTTTGACTCGTCTCTCAAAAGGACTATTATAATATATCTAACGGAACCTCGTATCTATTTCCATAATTTTGGCTGGAGTGGCTATAAAAATTCATTACTTGAAACTAAACTCTATCATTTACATCACATATGGAGGGTTTAAATTTTGTCACTTATTTTACATTTTCGGTTTTATTCAATAGAGTTGTAATGAGGATGGATGAGTCGACCAAGTGTATGTTTCAAAATATTCTAATAAATTTCAATATAATAAAAATAATTTCATGATCCAACATAATGTGTGAGAGGAAAAAAGGAATAGGAGTGCTACTGGTGACATTTAAAAAAAATATATTTGATAAATGGGAGTTGTAGTTTTAAATAGTCATAACTTTTGATTCGTGTGTCAAAATGACTATTATAATATATCAAACGGAAGATCGTATCGATTTCCAAAGTCTTGGCTGGACCGGCTATAGAAATTGATTACTTGAACTTAAACTCCATCATATACATTACAAATCGAGCTTTTACTGTTTTTGTCACTTATTTTACATTTTCGGTTTTATTCAATAGAGTGGTAATGAAGATGGATGAGCCGACCAAGTGTATGTTTCAAAACATTCTAATGAATCACAATATAATAAAAATAATTTCATGATCAACCAAAATGAATGAGAAGAAAAAAGGAAAAGGAGTGCTACTCGTCACAGTTTTAAACAATATATTTTATAAATCGGGGTTACGCCTTTAAAGAGTCATAACTTTTGACTCGTGTGTCAAAACGACTATTATAATATATCAAACGGAAGCTCGTATCTATTTCCATAATTTTGGCTGGAGTGGCTATTAAAATTCATTACTTGAACCTAAACTCTATCATTTACATCACATATGGAGGGTTTAAATTTTGTCACTTATTTTACATTTTCGGTTTTATTCAATAGAGTTGTAATGAGGATGGATGAGTCGACCAAGTGTATGTTTCAAAATATTCTAATAAATTTCAATATAATAAAAATAATTTCATGATCCAACATAATGAAAGAGACGAAAAAAGGAATAGGAGTGCTACTGGTGACATTTAAAAAAAATATATTTGATAAATGGGAGTTGTAGTTTTAAATAGTCATAACTTTTGATTCATGTGTCAAAATGACTATTATAATATATCAAACGGAAGATCTTATCGATTTCCAAAGTCTTGGCTGGACCGGCTATAGAAATTGATTACTTGAACTTAAACACCATCATTTACATTACAAATCGAGGTTTTAATGTTTTTGTCACTTATTTTACATTTTCGGTTTTATTCAATAGAGTGGTAATGAAGATGGATGAGCCGACAAAGTGTATCTATCAAAATATTCTAATGAATCACAATATAATAAAAATTATTTCATGATCAACCAAAATGAATGAGAAGAAAAAAGGAAAAGGAGTGCTACTCGTCACAGTTTTAAACAATATATTTGATAAATCGGGGTTATGCCTTTAAAGAGTCATAACTTTTGACTCGTCTGTCAAAAGGACTATTATAATATATCTAACGGAACCTCGTATCTATTTCCTTAATTTTCGCTGGAGTGGCTATAAAAATTCATTACTTGAACCTAAACTCTATCATTTACATCACATATGGAGGGTTTAAATTTTGTCACTTATTTTACATTTTCGGTTTTATTCAATAGAGTTGTAATGAGGAAGGATGAGTCAACCAAGTGTATGTTTCAAAATATTCTAATAAATTTCAATATAATAAAAATAATTTCATGATCCAACATAATGAATGAGACGAAAAAAGGAATAGGAGTGCTACTGGTGACATTTTTAAAAAATATATTTGATAAATGGGGGTTGTAGTTTTAAATCGTCATAAATTGTGATTCGTGTGTCAAAATGACTATTATAATATATCAAACGAAAGATCGTATCGATTCCCATAGTCTTGGCTGGACCGGCCATAGAAATTCATTACTTGAACTTAAACACCATCTTTTACATTACAAATCGAGGTTTTAATGTTTTTGTCACTTATTTTACATTTTCGGTTTTATTCAATAGAGTGGTAATGAAGATGGATGAGCCGACCAAGTGTATGTTTCAAAACATTCTAATGAATCACAATATAATAAAAATAATTTCATGATCAACCAAAATGAATGAGAAGAAAAAAGGAAAAGGAGTGCTACTCGTCAAAGTTTTAAACAATATATTTGATAAATCGAGGTTATGCCTTTAAAGAGTCATAACTTTTGACTCGTCTGTCAAAAGGACTATTATAATATATCTAACGGAAGCTCGTATCTATTTCCATAATTTTGGCTGGAGTGGCTATAAAAATTCATTACTTGAACCTAAACTCCATCATTTACATCACATATGGAGGGTTTAAATTTTGTCACTTATTTTACATTTTCGGTTTTATTCAATAGAGTTGTAATGAGGATGGATGAGTCAACCAAGTGTATGTTTCAAAATATTCTAATAAATTTCAATATAATAAAAATAATTTCATGATCCAACATAAAGAATGAGACGAAAAAAGGAATAGGAGTGCTACTGGTGACATTTTTAAAAAATATATTTTATAAATGGGGGTTGTAGTTTTAAATCGTCATAAATTTTGATTCGTGTGTCAAAATGGCTATTATAATATATCAAATGGAAGATCGTATCGATTTCCATTGTCTTGGCTGGACCGGCTATAGAAATTGATTACTTGAACTTAAATTCCATCATTTACATTACAAATCGAGGTTTTACTGTTTTTGTCACTTATTTTACATTTTCGGTTTTATTCAATAGAGTGGTAATGAAGATGGATGAGCCGACCAAGTGTATGTTTCAAAACATTCTAATGAATCACAATATAATAAAAATAATTTCATGATCAACCAAAATGAATGAGAAGAAAAAAGGAAAAGGAGTGCTACTCGTCACAGTTTTAAACAATATATTTGATAAATCGGGGTTATGCCTTTAAAGAGTCATAACTTTTGACTCGTGTGTCAAAAGGACTATTATAATATATCTAACGGAAGCTCGTATCTATTTCCATAATTTTGGCTGGAGTGGCTATAAAAATTCATTACTTGAACCTATACTCTATCATTTACATCACATATGGAGGGTTTAAATTTTGTCACTTAGTTTACATTTTCGGTTTTATTCAATAGTGTTGTAATGAGGATGGACGAGTCGACCAAGTGTATGTTTCAAAATATTCTAATAAATTTCAATATAATAAAAATAATTTCATGATCCAACATAATGTGTGAGAGGAAAAAAGGAATAGGAGTGCTACTGGTGACATTTTTAAAAAATATATTTGATAAATGCGGGTTGTAGTTTTAAATCGTCATAACTTTTGATTCGTGTGTCAAAATGACTATTATAATATATCAAACGGAATATCGTATCGATTTCCATAGTCTTGGCTGGACCGGCTATAGAAATTCATTACTTGAACTTAAACTCCATCATTTACATTACAAATCGAGGTTTTAATGTTCTTGTCACTTATTTTACATTTTCGGTTTTATTCAATAGAGTGGTATTGAAGATGGATGAGCCGACCAAGTGTATATATCAAAATATTCTAATGAATCACAATATAATAAAAATAATTTCATGATCAACCAAAATGAATGAGAAGAAAAAAGGAAAAAGAACGCTACTCGTCACAGTTTTAAACAATATATTTGATAAATCGGGGTTATGCCTTTAAAGAGTCATAACTTTTGACTCGTCTGTCAAAAGGACTATTATAATATATCTAACGGAAGCTCGTATCTATTTCCATAATTTTGGCTGGAGTGGCTATAAAAATTCATTACTTGAACCTAAACTCTATCATTTACCTCACATAGGAGGGTTTAAATTTTGTCACTTATTTTACATTTTCGGTTTTATTCAATAGAGTTGTAATGAGGATGGACGAGTCGACCAAGTGTATGTTTCAAAATATTCTAATAAATTTCAATATAATAAAAATAATTTCATGATCCAACATAATGTCTGAGAGGAAAAAAGGAATAGGAGTGCTACTCGTGACATGTTTAAAAAATATATTTGATAAATGGGGGTTGTAGTTTTAAATCGTCATAACTTTTGATTCGTGTGTCAAAATGACTATTATAATAGATCAAACGGAAGATCGTATCGATTTCCAAAGTCTTGGCTGGACCGGCTATAGAAATTGATTACTTGAACTTAAACTCCATCATTTACATTACAAATCGAGGTTTTACTGTTTTTGTCACTTATTTTACATTTACGGTTTTATTCAATAGAGTGTAATGAAGATGGATGAGCCGACCAAGTGTATGTTTCAAAACATTCTAATGAATCACAATATAATAAAAATAATTTCATGATCAACCAAAATGAATGAGAAGAAAAAAGGAAAAGGAGTGCTACTCGTCACAGTTTTAAACAATATATTTGATAAATCGGGGTTATGCCTTTAAAGAGTCATAACTTTTGACTCGTGTGTCAAAAGGACTATTATAATATATCTAACGGAAGCTCGTATCTATTTCCATAATTTTGGCTGGAGTGGCTATAAAAATTCATTACTTGAACCTATACTCTATCATTTACATCACATATGGAGGGTTTAAATTTTGTCACTTATTTTACATTTTCGGTTTTATTCAATAGTGTTGTAATGAGGATGGACGAGTCGACCAAGTGTATGTTTCAAAATATTCTAATAAATTTCAATATAATAAAAATAATTTCATGATCCAACATAATGTGTGAGAGGAAAAAAGGAATAGGAGTGCTACTGGTGACATTTTTAAAAAATATATTTGATAAATGCGGGTTGTAGTTTTAAATCGTCATAACTTTTGATTCGTGTGTCAAAATGACTATTATAATATATCAAACGGAATATCGTATCGATTTCCATAGTCTTGGCTGGACCGGCTATAGAAATTCATTACTTGAACTTAAACTCCATCATTTACATTACAAATCGAGGTTTTAATGTTCTTGTCACTTATTTTACATTTTCGGTTTTATTCAATAGAGTGGTATTGAAGATGGATGAGCCGACCAAGTGTATATATCAAAATATTCTAATGAATCACAATATAATAAAAATAATTTCATGATCAACCAAAATGAATGAGAAGAAAAAAGGAAAAAGAACGCTACTCGTCACAGTTTTAAACAATATATTTGATAAATCGGGGTTATGCCTTTAAAGAGTCATAACTTTTGACTCGTCTGTCAAAAGGACTATTATAATATATCTAACGGAAGCTCGTATCTATTTCCATAATTTTGGCTGGAGTGGCTATAAAAATTCATTACTTGAACCTAAACTCTATCATTTACCTCACATAGGAGGGTTTAAATTTTGTCACTTATTTTACATTTTCGGTTTTATTCAATAGAGTTGTAATGAGGATGGACGAGTCGACCAAGTGTATGTTTCAAAATATTCTAATAAATTTCAATATAATAAAAATAATTTCATGATCCAACATAATGTCTGAGAGGAAAAAAGGAATAGGAGTGCTACTCGTGACATGTTTAAAAAATATATTTGATAAATGGGGGTTGTAGTTTTAAATCGTCATAACTTTTGATTCGTGTGTCAAAATGACTATTATAATAGATCAAACGGAAGATCGTATCGATTTCCAAAGTCTTGGCTGGACCGGCTATAGAAATTGATTACTTGAACTTAAACTCCATCATTTACATTACAAATCGAGGTTTTACTGTTTTTGTCACTTATTTTACATTTACGGTTTTATTCAATAGAGTGTAATGAAGATGGATGAGCCGACCAAGTGTATGTTTCAAAACATTCTAATGAATCACAATATAATAAAAATAATTTCATGATGAACCAAAATGAATGAGAAGAAAAAAGGAAAAGGACTGCTACTCGTCACAGTTTTAAACAATATATTTGATAAATCGGGGTTATGCCTTTAAAGAGTCATAACTTTTGACTCTTCTGTCAAAAGGACTATTCTAATATATCTAACGGAAGCTCGTATCTATTTCCATAATTTTGGCTGGAGTGGCTATAAAAATTCATTACTTGAACCTAAACTCTATCATTTACATCACATATGGAGGGTTTAAATTTTTTGTCACCTATTTTACATTTTTGGTTTTATTCAATAGAGTTGTAATGAGGATGGACGAGTCGACCAAGTGTATGATTCAAAATATTCTAATAAATTTTAATATAATAAAAATAATTTCATGATCCAACATAATGAATGAGACGAAAAAAGGAATAGGAGTGCTACTAGTGACATTTTTCAAAAATATATTTGATAAATGGGGGTTGTAGTTTTAAATCGTCATAACTTTTGATTCGTGTGTCAAAATGACTATTATAATATATCAAACGATAGATCGAATCGATTACCATAGTCTTGGCTGGACCGGCTATAGAAATTCATTACTTGAACTTAAACACCATCATATACATTACAAATCGAGGTTTTAATGTTTTTGTCACTTATTTTACATTTTCGGTTTTATTCAATAGAGTGGTAATGAAGATGGATGAGCCGACCAAGTGAATCTATCAAAATATTCTAATGAATCACAATATAATAAAAATAATTTCATGATCAACCAAAATGAATGAGAAGAAAAAAGGAAAAGAGTGCTACTCGTCACAGTTTTAAACAATATATTTGATAAATCGGGGTTATGTCTTTAAAGAGTCATAACTTTTGACTCGTTTGTGAAAAGGACTATTATAATATATCAAACGGAAGCTCGTATCTATTTCCATAATTTTGGCTGGAAAGGCTATAAAAATTCATTACTTGAACCTAAACTCTATCATTTACATCACATATGGAGGGTTTAAATTTTGTCACTTATTTTACATTTTTGATTTTATTCAATAGAGTTGTAATGAGGATGCATGAGTCGACCAAGTGTATGTTTCAAAATATTCTAATAAATTTAAATATAATAAAAATAATTTCATGATCCAGCATAATGAATGAGACGAAAAAAGGAATAGGAGTGCTACTGGTGACATGTTTAAAAAATATATTTGATAAATGGGGGTTGTATTTTTAAATAGTCATAACTTTTGATTCGTGGGTCAAAATGACTATTATAATATATCAAACGGAAGATCGTATCGATTTCCATAGTCTTGGCTGGACCGGCTATTGAAATTGATTACTTGAACTTAAACTCCATCATTTACATTACAAATCGAGGTTTTACTGTTTTTGTCACTTATTTTACATTTTCGGTTTTATTCAATAGAGTGGTAATGAAGATGGATGAGCCGACCAAGTGTATCTATCAAAATATTCTAATGAATCACAATATAATAAAAATAATTTCATGATCAACCAAAATGAATGAGAAGAAAAAAGGAAAAGGAGTGCTACTCCTCACAGTTTTAAACAATATATTTGATAAATCGGGGTTATGCCTTTAAAGAGTCACAACTTTTGACCCGTCTGTCAAAAGGACTATTATAATATATCTAATGGAAGCTCGTATCTATTTCCATAATTTTGGGTGGAGTGGCTATAAAAATTCATTACTTGAACCTAAACTCTATCATTTACATCACATATGGTGGGTTTAAATTTTGTCACTTATTTTATATTTTCTGTTTTATTCAATAGAGTTGTAATGAGGATGGACGAGTCGACCAAATGTATGTTTCAAAATATTCTAATAAATTTCAATATAATAAAAATAATTTCATGATCCAACATAATGTGTGAGAGGAAAAAAGGAATAGGAGTGCTACTGGTGACATTTTTAAAAAATATATTTGATAAATGGGAGTTGTAGTTTTAAATAGTCATAAATTTTGATTCGTGTGCAAAATGACTATTATAATATATCAAACGGAAGATCGTATCGATTTCCATAGTCTTGGCTGGATCGGCTATAGAAATTGATTACTTGAACTTAAACTCCATCATTTACATTACAAATCGAGGTTTTACTGTTTTTGTCACTTATTTTACATTTTCGGTTTTATTCAATAGAGTGGTAATGAAGATGGATGAGCCGACCAAGTGTATGTTTCAAAACATTCTAATGAATCACAATATAATAAAAATAATTTCATGATCAACCAAAATGAATGAAAAGAAAAAAGGAAAAGGAGTGCGCATCGTCACAGTTTTAAACAATATATTTGATAAATCTGGGTTATGCCTTTAAAGAGTCATAACGTTTGACTCGTCTGTCAAAAGGACTATTATAATATATCTAATGGAAGCTCGTATCTATTTCCATAATTTTGGCTGGAGTGGCTATAAAAATTCATTACTTGAACCTAAACTGTATCATTTACATCACATATGGAGGGTTTAAATTTTTTGTAACCTATTTTACATTTTTGGTTTTATTCAATAGATTGTAATGAGGATGGATGAGTCGACCAAGTGTATGATTCAAAATATTCTAATAAATTTTAATATAATAAAAATAATTTCATGATCCAACATAATGAATGAGACGAAAACAGGAATAGGAGTGCTACTAGTAACATTTTTAAAAAATATATTTGATAAATGGGGGTTGTAGTTTTAAATCGTCATAACTTTTGATTCGTGTGTCAAAATGACTATTATAATATATCAAACGATAGATCGTATCGATTCCCATAGTCTTGGCTGGACCGGCTATAGAAATTCATTACTTGAACTTAAACACCATCATATACATTACAAATCGAGGTTTTAATGTTTTTGTCACTTATTTTACATTTTCGGTTTTATTCAATAGAGTGGTAATGAAGATGGATGAGCCGACCAAGTGTATGTTTCAAAACATTCTAATGAATCGCAATATAATAAAAATAATTTCATGATCAACCAAAATGAATGAGTAGAAAAAAGCAAAAAGGAGTGCAACTCGTCACAGTTTTAAACAATATATTTGATAAATCGGGTTATGCCTTTATAGAGTCATAACTTTTGACTCGTGTGTCAAAAGGACTGTTATAATATATCATAGCGAAGCTCGTATCTATTTCCTTAATTTTGGCTGGACTAGCTATAAAAATTCATTACTTGAACCTAAACTCTATTCTTTACATCACATATGGAGGGTTTAAATTTTTTGTCACTTATTTTACATTTTCGGTTTTATTCAATAGAGTTGTAATGAAGATGGATGAGTCAACCAAGTGTATGTTTCCAGATATTCTAATAAATTTCAATATAATAAAAATAATTTCATGATCCAACATAATGAATGAGGGGAAAAAAGGAATAGGAGTGCTACTGGTGACATTTTTAAAAAATATATTTGATAAATGGGGGTTGTAGTTTTAAATACTCATAACTTTTGATTCGTGTGTCAAAATGACTATTATAATATATCAAACGAAAGATCGTATCGATTTCCATAGTCTTGGCTGGACCGGCTATAGAAATTAATTACTTGAACTTAAACTCCATCATTTACATTACAAATCGAGGTTTTACTGTTTTTTTCACTTATTTTACATTTTCGGTTTTATTCAATAGAGTGGTAATGAAGATGGATGAGCCGAGCAAGTGTATGTTTCAAAACATTCTAATTAATCAAAATATAATAAAAATAATTTCATGATCAACCAAAATGAATGAGAAGAAAAAAGGAAAAAGAGTGCTACTCGTCACAGTTTTAAACAATATATTTGATAAATCTGTGTTATGCCTTTAAAGAGTCATAACTTTGGACTCGTCTGTCAAAAGGACTCTTATAATATATCTAACGGAAGCTCGTATCTATTTCCATAATTTTGGCTGGAGTGGCTATAAAAATTCATTACTTGAACCTAAACTCTATCATTTACATCACATATGGAAGGTTTAAATTTTGTCACTTATTTTACATTTTCGGTTTTATTCAATAGAGTTGTAATGAAGACGGATGAGTCAACCAAGTGTATGTTTCCAGATATTCTAATAAATTTCAATATAATAAAAATAATTTCATGATCCAACATAATGTATGAGAGGAAAAAAGGAATATGAGTGCTACTGGTGACATTTTTAAAAAATATATTTGATAAATGGGAGTTGTAGTTTTAAATAGTCATAACTTTTGATTCGTGGGTCAAAATGACTATTATAATATATCAAAAGGAAGATCGTATCGATTTCCAAAGTCTTGGCTGGACCGGCTATAGAAATTGATTACTTGAACTTAAACTCCATCATTTACATTACAAATCGAGGTTTTACTGTTTTTGTCACTTATTTTACATGTTCGGTTTTATTCAATAGAGTGGTAATGAAGATGGATGAGCCGACCAAGTGTATGTTTCAAAACATTCTAATGAATCGCAATATAATAAAAATAATTTCATGATCAACCAAAATGAATGAGTAGAAAAAAGCAAAAAGGAGTGCAACTCGTCACAGTTTTAAACAATATATTTGATAAATCGGGTTATGCCTTTATAGAGTCATAACTTTTGACTCGTGTGTCAAAAGGACTATTATAATATATCAAAGGGAAGCTCGTATCTATTTCCATAATTTTGGCTGGACTAGCTATAAAAATTCATTACTTGAACCTAAACTCTATTCTTTACATCACATATGGAGGGTTTAAATTTTTTGTCACTTATTTTACATTTTCGGTTTTATTCAATAGAGTTGTAATGAAGATGGATGAGTCAACCAAGTGTATGTTTCCAGATATTCTAATAAATTTCAATATAATAAAAATAATTTCATGATCCAACATAATGAATGAGGGGAAAAAAGGAATAGGAGTGCTACTGGTGACATTTTTAAAAAATATATTTGATAAATGGGGGTTGTAGTTTTAAATACTCATAACTTTTGATTCGTGTGTCAAAATGACTATTATAATATATCAAACGAAAGATCGTATCGATTTCCATAGTCTTGGCTGGACCGGCTATAGAAATTGATTACTTGAACTTAAACTCCATCATTTACATTACAAATCGAGGTTTTACTTTTTTTGTCACTTATTTTACATTTTCGGTTTTATTCAATAGAGTGGTAATGAAGATGGATGAGCCGAGCAAGTGTATGTTTCAAAACATTCTAATGAATCAAAATATAATAAAAATAATTTCATGATCAACCAAAATGAATGAGAAGAAAA
The DNA here is from genome assembly GCA_037013495.1 of Hippophae tibetana. Lineage (NCBI taxonomy): Eukaryota > Viridiplantae > Streptophyta > Magnoliopsida > Rosales > Elaeagnaceae > Hippophae > Hippophae tibetana. Next base: position 2,063,076 of record JAZDXN010000027.1, on the reverse strand, counting down.
AAGGAAAAAGAGTGCTACTCGTCACAGTTTTAAACAATATATTTGATAAATCTGTGTTATGCCTTTAAAGAGTCATAACTTTGGACTCGTCTGTCAAAAGGACTCTTATAATATATCTAACGGAAGCTCGTATCTATTTCCATAATTTTGGCTGGAGTGGCTATAAAAATTCATTACTTGAACCTAAACTCTATCATTTACATCACATATGGAAGGTTTAAATTTTGTCACTTATTTTACATTTTCGGTTTTATTCAATAGAGTTGTAATGAGGATGGACGAGTCGACCAAGTGTATGTTTCAAAATATTCTAATAAATTTCAATATAATAAAAATAATTTCATGATCCAACATAATGTATGAGAGGAAAAAAGGAATATGAGTGCTACTGGTGACATTTTTAAAAAATATATTTGATAAATGGGAGTTGTAGTTTTAAATAGTCATAACTTTTGATTCGTGGGTCAAAATGACTATTATAATATATCAAACGGAAGATCGTATCGATTTCCAAAGTCTTGGCTGGACCGGCTATAGAAATTGATTACTTGAACTTAAACTCCATCATTTACATTACAAATCGAGGTTTTACTGTTTTTGTCACTTATTTTACATTTTCGGTTTTATTCAATAGAGTGGTAATGAAGATGGATGAGCCGACCAAGTGTATGTTTCAAAACATTCTAATGAATCGCAATATAATAAAAATAATTTCATGATCAACCAAAATGAATGAGTAGAAAAAAGCAAAAAGGAGTGCAACTCGTCACAGTTTTAAACAATATATTTGATAAATCGGGTTATGCCTTTATAGAGTCATAACTTTTGACTCGTGTGTCAAAAGGACTGTTATAATATATCATAGCGAAGCTCGTATCTATTTCCTTAATTTTGGCTGGAGGAGCTATAAAAATTCATTACTTGAACCTAAACTCTATTCTTTACATCACATATGGAGGGTTTAAATTTTTTGTCACTTATTTTACATTTTCGGTTTTATTCAATAGAGTTGTAATGAAGATGGATGAGTCAACCAAGTGTATGTTTCCAGATATTCTAATAAATTTCAATATAATAAAAATAATTTCATGATCCAACATAATGAATGAGGGGAAAAAAGGAATAGGAGTGCTACTGGTGACATTTTTAAAAAATATATTTGATAAATGGGGGTTGTAGTTTTAAATACTCATAACTTTTGATTCGTGTGTCAAAATGACTATTATAATATATCAAACGAAAGATCGTATCGATTTCCATAGTCTTGGCTGGACCGGCTATAGAAATTGATTACTTGAACTTAAACTCCATCATTTACATTACAAATCGAGGTTTTACTGTTTTTGTCACTTATTTTACATTTTCGGTTTTATTCAATAGAGTGGTAATGAAGATGGATGAGCCGAGCAAGTGTATGTTTCAAAACATTCTAATGAATCAAAATATAATAAAAATAATTTCATGATCAACCAAAATGAATGAGAAGAAAAAAGGAAAAAGAGTGCTACTCGTCACAGTTTTAAACAATATATTTGATAAATCTGTGTTATGCCTTTAAAGAGTCATAACTTTGGACTCGTCTGTCAAAAGGACTCTTATAATATATCTAACGGAAGCTCGTATCTATTTCCATAATTTTGGCTGGAGTGGCTATAAAAATTCATTACTTGAACCTAAACTCTATCATTTACATCACATATGGAAGGTTTAAATTTTGTCACTTATTTTACATTTTCGGTTTTATTCAATAGAGTTGTAATGAGGATGGACGAGTCGACCAAGTGTATGTTTCAAAATATTCTAATAAATTACAATATAATAAAAATAATTTCATGATCCAACATAATGTATGAGAGGAAAAAAGGAATATGAGTGCTACTGGTGACATTTTTAAAAAATATATTTGATAAATGGGAGTTGTAGTTTTAAATAGTCATAACTTTTGATTCGTGGGTCAAAATGACTATTATAATATATCAAACGGAAGATCGTATCGATTTCCAAAGTCTTGGCTGGACCGGCTATAGAAATTGATTACTTGAACTTAAACTCCATCATTTACATTACAAATCGAGGTTTTACTGTTTTTGTCACTTATTTTACATTTTCGGTTTTATTCAATAGAGTGGTAATGAAGATGGATGAGCCGACCAAGTGTATGTTTCAAAACATTCTAATGAATCGCAATATAATAAAAATAATTTCATGATCAACCAAAATGAATGAGTAGAAAAAAGCAAAAAGGAGTGCAACTCGTCACATTTTTAAACAATATATTTGATAAATCGGGGTTATGTCTTTAAAGAGTCATAACTTTTGACTCGTTTGTCAAAAGGACTATTATAATATATCAAACGGAAGCTCGTATCTATTTCCAGAATTTTGGCTGGAAAGGCTATAAAAATTCATTACTTGAACCTAAACTCTATCATTTACATCACATATGGAGGGTTTAAATTTTGTCACTTATTTTACATTTTCGGTTTTATTCAATAGAGTTGTAATGAAGATGGATGAGTCAACCAAGTGTATGTTTCCAGATATTCTAATAAATTTCAATATAATAAAAATAATTTCATGATCCAACATAATGAATGAGGGGAAAAAAGGAATAGGAGTGCTACTGGTGACATTTTTAAAAAATATATTTGATAAATGGGGGTTGTAGTTTTAAATACTCATAACTTTTGATTCGTGTGTCAAAATGACTATTATAATATATCAAACGAAAGATCGTATCGATTTCCATAGTCTTGGCTGGACCGGCTATAGAAATTGATTACTTGAACTTAAACTCCATCATTTACATTACAAATCGAGGTTTTACTTTTTTTGTCACTTATTTTACATTTTCGGTTTTATTCAATAGAGTGGTAATGAAGATGGATGAGCCGAGCAAGTGTATGTTTCAAAACATTCTAATGAATCAAAATATAATAAAAATAATTTCATGATCAACCAAAATGAATGAGAAGAAAAAAGGAAAAAGAGAGCTACTCGTCACAGTTTTAAACAATATATTTGATAAATCTGTGTTATGCCTTTAAAGAGTCATAACTTTGGACTCGTCTGTCAAAAGGACTCTTATAATATATCTAACGGAAGCTCGTATCTATTTCCATAATTTTGGCTGGAGTGGCTATAAAAATTCATTACTTGAACCTAAACTCTATCATTTACATCACATATGGAAGGTTTAAATTTTGTCACTTATTTTACATTTTCGGTTTTATTCAATAGAGTTGTAATGAGGATGGACGAGTCGACCAAGTGTATGTTTCAAAATATTCTAATAAATTTCAATATAATAAAAATAATTTCATGATCCAACATAATGTATGAGAGGAAAAAAGGAATATGAGTGCTACTGGTGACATTTTTAAAAAATATATTTGATAAATGGGAGTTGTAGTTTTAAATAGTCATAACTTTTGATTCGTGGGTCAAAATGACTATTATAATATATCAAACGGAAGATCGTATCGATTTCCAAAGTCTTGGCTGGACCGGCTATAGAAATTGATTACTTGAACTTAAACTCCATCATTTACATTACAAATCGAGGTTTTACTGTTTTTGTCACTTATTTTACATTTTCGGTTTTATTCAATAGAGTGGTAATGAAGATGGATGAGCCGACCAAGTGTATGTTTCAAAACATTCTAATGAATCGCAATATAATAAAAATAATTTCATGATCAACCAAAATGAATGAGTAGAAAAAAGCAAAAAGGAGTGCAACTCGTCACAGTTTTAAACAATATATTTGATAAATCGGGTTATGCCTTTATAGAGTCATAACTTTTGACTCGTGTGTCAAAAGGACTGTTATAATATATCATAGCGAAGCTCGTATCTATTTCCTTAATTTTGGCTGGACTAGCTATAAAAATTCATTACTTGAACCTAAACTCTATTCTTTACATCACATATGGAGGGTTTAAATTTTTTGTCACTTATTTTACATTTTCGGTTTTATTCAATAGAGTTGTAATGAAGATGGATGAGTCAACCAAGTGTATGTTTCCAGATATTCTAATAAATTTCAATATAATAAAAATAATTTCATGATCCAACATAATGAATGAGGGGAAAAAAGGAATAGGAGTGCTACTGGTGACATTTTTAAAAAATATATTTGATAAATGGGGGTTGTAGTTTTAAATACTCATAACTTTTGATTCGTGTGTCAAAATGACTATTATAATATATCAAACGAAAGATCGTATCGATTTCCATAGTCTTGGCTGGACCGGCTATAGAAATTGATTACTTGAACTTAAACTCCATCATTTACATTACAAATCGAGGTTTTACTGTTTTTGTCACTTATTTTACATTTTCGGTTTTATTCAATAGAGTGGTAATGAAGATGGATGAGCCGAGCAAGTGTATGTTTCAAAACATTCTAATGAATCAAAATATAATAAAAATAATTTCATGATCAACCAAAATGAATGAGAAGAAAAAAGGAAAAAGAGTGCTACTCGTCACAGTTTTAAACAATATATTTGATAAATCTGTGTTATGCCTTTAAAGAGTCATAACTTTGGACTCGTCTGTCAAAAGGACTCTTATAATATATCTAACGGAAGCTCGTATCTATTTCCATAATTTTGGCTGGAGTGGCTATAAAAATTCATTACTTGAACCTAAACTCTATCATTTACATCACATATGGAAGGTTTAAATTTTGTCACTTATTTTACATTTTCGGTTTTATTCAATAGAGTTGTAATGAGGATGGACGAGTCGACCAAGTGTATGTTTCAAAATATTCTAATAAATTACAATATAATAAAAATAATTTCATGATCCAACATAATGTATGAGAGGAAAAAAGGAATATGAGTGCTACTGGTGACATTTTTAAAAAATATATTTGATAAATGGGAGTTGTAGTTTTAAATAGTCATAACTTTTGATTCGTGGGTCAAAATGACTATTATAATATATCAAACGGAAGATCGTATCGATTTCCAAAGTCTTGGCTGGACCGGCTATAGAAATTGATTACTTGAACTTAAACTCCATCATTTACATTACAAATCGAGGTTTTACTGTTTTTGTCACTTATTTTACATTTTCGGTTTTATTCAATAGAGTGGTAATGAAGATGGATGAGCCGACCAAGTGTATGTTTCAAAACATTCTAATGAATCGCAATATAATAAAAATAATTTCATGATCAACCAAAATGAATGAGTAGAAAAAAGCAAAAAGGAGTGCAACTTGTCACATTTTTAAACAATATATTTGATAAATCGGGGTTATGTCTTTAAAGAGTCATAACTTTTGACTCGTTTGTCAAAAGGACTATTATAATATATCAAACGGAAGCTCGTATCTATTTCCAGAATTTTGGCTGGAAAGGCTATAAAAATTCATTACTTGAACCTAAACTCTATCATTTACATCACATATGGAGGGTTTAAATTTTGTCACTTATTTTACATTTTCGGTTATATTCAATAGAGTTGTAATGAGGATGCATGAGTCGACCAAGTGTATGTTTCAAAATATTCTAATAAATTTAAATATAATAAAAATAATTTCATGATCCAGCATAATGAATCAGACGAAAAAAGGAATAGGAGTGCTACTGGTGACATGTGTAAAAAATATATTTGATAAATGGGGGTTGTAGTTTTAAATCGTCATAACTTTTGATTAGTGTGTCAATATAACTATTATAATATATCAAACGAAAGATCGTATCGATTTCCATAGTCTTCGCTGGACCGGCTATAGAAATTCATTACTTGAACTTAAACTCCATCATTTACATTACAAATCGAGGTTTTAATGTTTTGTCACTTATTTTAAATTTTCGGTTTTATTCAATAGAGTGGTAATGAAGATGGATGAGCCGACCAAGTGTATCTATCAAAATATTCTAATGAATCACAATATAATAAAAATAATTTCATGATCAACCAAAATGAATGAGAACAAAAAAGGAAAACGAGTGCTACTCCTCACAGTTTTAAACAATATATTTGATAAATCGGGGTTATGCCTTTAAAGAGTCACAACTTTTGCCCGTCTGTCAAAAGGACTATTATAATATATCTAACGGAAGCTCGTATCTATTTCCATAATTTTGGTTGGAGTGGCTATAAAAATTCATTACTTGAACCTAAACTCTATCATTTACATCACATATGGAGGGTTTAAATTTTGTCACTTATTTTATATTTTCTGTTTTATTCAATAGAGTTGTAATGAGGATGGACGAGTCGACCAAGTGTATGTTTCAAAATATTCTAATAAATTTCAATATAATAAAAATAATTTCATGATCCAACATAATGTGTGAGAGGAAAAAAGGAATAGGAGTGCTACTGGTGGCATTTTTAAAAAATATATTTGATAAATGGGAGTTGTAGTTTTAAATAGTCATAAATTTTGATTCGTGTGTCAAAATGACTATTATAATATATCAAACGGAAGATCGTATCGATTTCCATAGTCTTGGCTGGACCGGCTATAGAAATTGATTACTTGAACTTAAACTCCATCATTTACATTACAAATCGAGGTTTTACTGTTTTTGTCACTTATTTTACATTTTCGGTTTTATTCAATAGAGTGGTAATGAAGATGGATGAGCCGAGCAAGTGTATGTTTCAAAACATTCTAATGAATCAAAATATAATAAAAATAATTTCATGATCAACCAAAATGAATGAGAAGAAAAAAGGAAAAAGAGTGCTACTCGTCACAGTTTTAAACAATATATTTGATAAATCTGTGTTATGCCTTTAAAGAGTCATAACTTTGGACTCGTCTGTCAAAAGGACTCTTATAATATATCTAACGGAAGCTCGTATCTATTTCCATAATTTTGGCTGGAGTGGCTATAAAAATTCATTACTTGAACCTAAACTCTATCATTTACATCACATATGGAAGGTTTAAATTTTGTCACTTATTTTACATTTTCGGTTTTATTCAATAGAGTTGTAATGAGGATGGACGAGTCGACCAAGTGTATGTTTCAAAATATTCTAATAAATTTCAATATAATAAAAATAATTTCATGATCCAACATAATGTGTGAGAGGAAAAAAGGAATATGAGTGCTACTGGTGGCATTTTTAAAAAATATATTTGATAAATGGGGGTTGTAGTTTTAAATCGTCATAACTTTTGATTCGTGGGTCAAAATGACTATTATAATATATCAAACGGAAGATCGTATCGATTTCCATAGTCTTGGCTGGACCGGCTATTGAAATTGATTACTTGAACTTAAACTCCATCATTTACATTACAAATCGAGGTTTAACTGTTTTTGTCACTTATTTTACATTTTCGGTATTATTCAATAGAGTGGTAATGAAGATGGATGAGCCGACCAAGTGTATGTTTCAAAACATTCTAATGAATCACAATATAATAAAAATAATTTCATGATCAACCAAAATGAATGAGAAGAAAAAAGGAAAAGGAGTGCTACTCGTCACAGTTTTAAACAAAATATTTGATAAATCTGGGTTATGCCTTTAAAGAGTCATAACGTTTGACTCGTCTGTCAAAAGGACTATTATAATATATCTAACGGAAGCTCGTATCTATTTCCATAATTTTGGCTGGAGTGGCTATAAAAATTCATTACTTGAACCTAAACTCTATCATTTACATCACATATGGAAGGTTTAAATTTTGTCACTTATTTTACATTTTCGGTTTTATTCAATAGAGTTGTAATGAGGATGGATGAGTCGACCAAGTGTATGATTCAAAATATTCTAATAAATTTTAATATAATAAAAATAATTTCATGATCCAACATAATGAATGAGACGAAAAAAGGAATAGGAGTGCTACTAGTGACATTTTTAAAAAATATATTTGATAAATGGGGGTTGTAGTTTTAAATCGTCATAACTTTTGATTCGTGTGTCAAAATGACTATTATAATATATCAAACGATAGATCGTATCGATTCCCATAGTCTTGGCTGGACCGGCTATAGAAATTCATTACTTGAACTTAAACACCATCATATACATTACAAATCGAGGTTTTAATGTTTTTGTCACTTATTTTACATTTTCGGTTTTATTCAATAGAGTGGTAATGAAGATGGATGAGCCGACCAAGTGTATCTATCAAAATATTCTAATGAATCACAATATAATAAAAATAATTTCATGATCAACCAAAATGAATGAGAAGAAAAAAGGAAAAGAGTGCTACTCGTCACAGTTTTAAACAATATATTTGATAAATCGGGGTTATGTCTTTAAAGAGTCATAACTTTTGACTCGTTTGTGAAAAGGACTATTATAATATATCAAACGGAAGCTCGTATCTATTTCCATAATTTTGGCTGGAAAGGCTATAAAAATTCATTACTTGAACCTAAACTCTATCATTTACATCACATATGGAGGGTTTAAATTTTGTCACTTATTTTACATTTTCGATTTTATTCAATAGAGTTGTAATGAGGATGCATGAGTCGACGAAGTGTATGTTTCAAAATATTCTAATAAATTTAAATATAATAAAAATAATTTCATGATCCAGCATAATGAATGAGACGAAAAAAGGAATAGGAGTGCTACTGGTGACATGTTTAAAAAATATATTTGATAAATGGGGGTTGTAGTTTTAAATCGTCATAATTTTTGATTCGTGTGTCAAAATGACTATTATAATATATCAAACGGAAGATCGTATCGATTTCCATAGTCTTGGCTGGACCGGCTATAGAAATTCATTACTTGAACTTAAACTCCATCATTTACATTACAATTCGAGGTTTTACTGTTTTTGTCACTTATTTTACATTTTCGGTTTTATTCAATAGAGTGGTAATGAAGATGGATGAGCCGACCAAGTGTATGTTTCAAAACATTCTAATGAATCAAAATATAATAAAAATAATTTCATTATCAACCAAAATGAATGAGAAGAAAAAAGGAGAAAGAGTGCTACTCGTCACAGTTTTTAACAATATATTTGATAAATCTGGGTTATGCCTTTAAAGAGTCAAAACTTTGGACTCGTCTGTCAAAAGGACTCTTATAATATATCTAACGGAAGCTCGTATCTATTTCCATAATTTTGGCTGGAGTGGCTATAAAAATTCATTACTTGAACCTAAACTCTATCATTTACATCACATAGGGAAGGTTTAAATTTTGTCACTTATTTTACATTTTCGGTTTTATTCAATAGAGTTGTAATGAGGATGGACGAGTCGACCAAGTGTATGTTTCAAAATATTCTAATAAATTTCAATATAATAAAAACAATTTCATGATCCAACATAATGTGTGAGAGGAAAAAAGGAATATGAGTGCTACTGGTGACATTTTTAAAAAATATATTTGATAAATGGGAGTTGTAGTTTTAAATAGTCATAACTTTTGATTCTTGGGTCAAAATGACTATTATAATATATCAAACGGAAGATAGTATCGATTTCCATAGTCTTGGCTGGACCGGCTATTGAAATTGATTACTTGAACTTAAACTCCATCATTTACATTACAAATCGAGGTTTTACTGTTTTTGTCACTTATTTTACATTTTCGGTTTTATTCAATAGAGTGGTAATGAAGATGGATGAGCCGACCAAGTGTATGTTTCAAAACATTCTAATGAATCACAATATAATAAAAATAATTTCATGATCAACCAAAATGAATGAGAAGAAAATAGGAAAAGGAGTGCTACTCGTCACAGTTTTAAACAATATATTTGATAAATCGGGGTTATGCCTTTAAAGAGTCATAACATTTGACTCGTCTGTCAAAAGGACTATTATAATATATCAAACGGAAGCTCGTATCTATTTCCATAATTTTGGCTGGAGTGGCTATAAAAATTCATTACTTGAACCTAAACTCTATCATTTACATCACATATGGAGGGTTTAAATTTTGTCACTTATTTTACATTTTCGGTTTTATTCAATAGAATTGTAATGAGGATGGACCAGTCGACCAAGTGTATGTTTCAAATTATTCTAATAAATTTCAATATAATAAAAATAATTTCATGATCCAACATAATATGTGAGAGGAAAAAAGGAATAGGAGTGCTACTGGTGACATTTTTAAAAAATATATTTGATAAATGAGGGTTGTAGTTTTAAATAGTCATAACTTTTGATTCGTGTGTCAAAATGACTATTATAATATATCAAAAGGAAGATCGTATCGATTTCCAAAGTCTTGGCTGGACCGGCTATAGAAATTGATTACTTGAACTTAAACTCCATCATTTACATTACAAATCGAGGTTTTACTGTTTTTGTCACTTATTTTACATTTTCGGTTTTATTCAATAGAGTGGTAAAGAAGATGGATGAGCCGACCAAGTGTATGTTTCAAAACATTCTAATGAATCGCAATATAATAAAAATAATTTCATGATCAACCAAAATGAATGAGTAGAAAAAAGCAAAAAGGGGTGCAACTCGTCACAGTTTTAAACAATATATTTGATAAATCGGGGTTATGCCTTTAAAGAGTCATAACTTTTGACTCGTCTGTCAAATGGACTATTATAATATATCTAACGGAAGCTCGTATCTATTTCCATAATTTTGGCTGGAGTGGCTATAAAAATTCATTACTTGAACCTAAACTCTATAATTTTCATCACATATGGAGGGTTTAAATTTTGTCACTTATTTTACATTTTCGGTTTTATTCAATAGAGTTGTAATGAGGATGGACGAGTCGACCAAGTGTATGTTTCAAAATATTCTAATAAATTTCAATATAATAAAAATAATTTCATGATCCAACATAATGTGTGAGAGGAAAAAAGGAATAGGAGTGCTACTGGTGACATTTTTAAAAAATATATTTGATAAATGAGGGTTGTAGTTTTAAATCGTCATAACTTTTGATTCGTGTGTCAAAATGACTATTATAATATATAAAAAGGAAGATCGTATCGATTTCCAAAGTCTTGGCTGGACCGGCTATAGAAATTGATTACTTGAACTTAAACTCCATCATTTACATTACAAATCGAGGTTTTACTGTTTTTGTCACTTATTTTACATTTTCGGTATTATTCAATAGAGTGCTAATGAAGATGGATGAGCCGACCAAGTGTATTTTTCAAAACATTCTAATGAATCACAATATAATAAAAATAATTTCATGATCAACCAAAATAAATGAGTAGAAAAAAGCAAAAAGGAGTGCTACTCGTCACAGTTTCAAACAATATATTTGATAAATCGGGTTATGCCTTTATATAGTCATAACTTTTGACTCGTGTGTCAAAAGGACTATTATAATATATCAAACGGAAGCTCGTATCTATTTCCATAATTTTGGCTGGAGTGGCTATAAAAATTCATTACTTGAACCTAAACTCTATCATTTACATCACATATGGAGGGTTTAAATTTTGTCACTTATTTTACATTTTCGGTTTTATTCAATACAATTGTAATGAGGATGGACCAGTCGACCAAGTGTATGTTTCAAATTATTCTAATAAATTTCAATATAATAAAAATAATTTCATTATCCAACATAATGTGTGAGAGGAAAAAAGGAATAGGAGTGCTACTGGTGACATTTTTAAAAAATATATTTGATAAATGAGGGTTGTAGTTTTAAATCGTCACAACTTTTGATTCGTGTGTCAAAATGACTATTATAATAAATCAAAAGGAAGATCGTATCGATTTCCAAAGTCTTGGCTGGACCGGCTATAGAAATTGATTACTTCAACTTAAACTCCATCATTTACATTACAAATCGAGGTTTTACTGTTTTTGTCACTTATTTTACATTTTCGGTTTTATTCAATAGAGTGGTAATGAAGATGGATGAGCCGACCAAGTGTATGTTTCAAAACATTCTAATGAATCGCAATATAATAAAAATAATTTCATGATCAACCAAAATGAATGAGTAGAAAAAAGCAAAAAGGAGTGCAACTCGTCACAGTTTTAAACAATATATTTGATAAATAGGGTTATGCCTTTATAGAGTCATAACTTTTGACTCGTGTGTCAAAAGGACTATTATAATATATCAAAGGGAAGCACGTATCTATTTCCATAATTTTGACTGGACTAGCTATAAAAATTCATTACTTGAACCTAAACTCCATTCTTTCCATCACATATGGAGGGTTTAAATTTTTTGTCACTTATTTTACATTTTCGGTTTTATTCAATAGAGTTGTAATGAAGATGGATGAGTCGACCAAGTGTAAGTTTCCAGATATTCTAATAAATTTCAATATAATTAAAATAATTTCATGATCCAACATAATGAATGAGGGGAAAAAAGGAATAGGAGTGCTACTGGTGACATTTTTAAAAAATATATTTGATAAATGGGGGTTGTAGTTTTAAATACTCATAACTTTTGATTCGTGTGTCAAAATGACTATTATAATATATCAAACGAAAGATCGTATCGATTTCCATAGTCTTGGCTGGACCGGCTATAGAAATTGATTACTTGAACTTAAACTCCATCATTTACATTACAAATCGAGGTTTTACTGTTTTTGTCACTTATTTTACATTTTCGGTTTTATTCAATAGAGTGGTAATGAAGATGGATGAGCCGAGCAAGTGAATGTTTCAAAACATTCTAATGAATCAAAATATAATAAAAATAATTTCATGATCAACCAAAATGAATGAGAAGAAAAAAGGAAAAAGAGTGCTACTCGTCACAGTTTTAAACAATATATTTGATAAATCTGGATTATGCCTTTAAAGAGTCATAACTTTGGACTCGTCTGTCAAAAGGACTCTTATAATATATCTAACGGAAGCTCGTATCTATTTCCATAATTTTGGCTGGAGTGGCTATAAAAATTCATTACTTGAATCTAAACTCTATCATTTACATCACATATGGAAGGTTTAAATTTTGTCACTTATTTTACATTTTCGGTTTTATTCAATAGAGTTGTAATGAGGATGGACGAGTCGACCAAGTGTATGTTTCAAATTATTCTAATAAATTTCAATATAATAAAAATAATTTCATGATCCAACATAATGTGTGAGAGGAAAAAAGGAATAGGAGTGCTACTGGTGACATTTTTAAAAAATATATTTGATAAATGAGGGTTGTAGTTTTAAATCGTCATAACTTTTGATTCGTGTGTCAAAATGACTATTATAATATATCAAAAGGAAGATCGTATCGATTTCCAAAGTCTTGGCTGGACCGGCTATAGAAATTGATTACTTGAACTTAAACTCCATCATTTACATTACAAATCGAGGTTTTACTGTTTTTGTCACTTATTTTACATTTTCGGTTTTATTCAATAGAGTGGTAATGAAGATGGATGAGCCGACCAAGTGTATGTTTCAAAACATTCTAATGAATCGCAATATAATAAAAATAATTTCATGATCAACCAAATTGAATGAGTAGAAAAAAGCAAAAAGGAGTGCAACTCGTCACAGTTTTAAACAATATATTTGATAAATCGGGTTATGCCTTTATAGAGTCATAACTTTTGACTCGTGTGTGAAAAGGACTATTATAATATATCAAAGGGAAGCTCGTATCTATTTCCATAATTTTGGCTGGACTAGCTATAAAAATTCATTACTTGAACCTAAACGCCATTCTTTACATCACATATGGAGGGTTTAAATTTTTTGTCACTTATTTTACATTTTCGGTTTTATTCAATAGAGTTGTAATGAAGATGGATGAGTCGACCAAGTGTATGTTTCCAGATATTCTAATAAATTTCAATATAATAAAAATAATTTCATGATCCAACATAATGAATGAGGGGAAAAAAGGAATAGGAGTGCTACTGGTGACATTTTTAAAAAATATATTTGATAAATGGGGGTTGTAGTTTTAAATACTCATAACTTTTGATTCGTGTGTCAAAATGACTATTATAAAATATCAAACGAAAGATCGTATCGATTTCCATAGTCTTGGCTGGACCGGCTATAGAAATTCATTTCTTGAACTTAAACTCCATCATTTACATTACAAATCGAGGTTTTACTGTTTTTGTCACTTATTTTACATTTTCGGTATTATTCAATAGAGTGCTAATGAAGATGGATGAGCCGACCTAGTGTATTTTTCAAAACATTCTAATGAATCACAATATAATAAAAATAATTTCATGATCAACCAAAATGAATGAGTAGAAAAAAGCAAAAAGGAGTGCTACTCGTCACAGTTTTAAACAATATATTTGATAAATCGGGTTATGCCTTTATATAGTCATAACTTTTGACTCGTGTGTCAAAAGGACTATTATAATATATCAAACGGAAGCTCGTATCTATTTCCAGAATTTTGGCTGGAAAGGCTATAAAAATTCATTACTTGAACCTAAACTCTATCATTTACATCACATATGGAGGGTTTAAATTTTGTCACTTATTTTACATTTTCGGTTATATTCAATACAGTTGTAATGAGGATGCATGAGTCGACCAAGTGTATGTTTCAAAATATTCTAATAAATTTAAATATAATAAAAATAATTTCATGATCCAGAAAAATGAATGAGACGAAAAAAGGAATAGGAGTGCTACTGGTGACATGTGTAAAAAATATAATTGATAAATGGGGGTTGTAGTTTTAAATCGTCATAACTTTTGATTTGTGTGTCAAAATAACTATTATAATATATCAAACGAAAGATCGTATCGATTTCCATAGTCTTCGCTGGACCGGCTATAGAAATTCATTACTTGAACTTAAACTCCATCATTTACATTACAAATCGAGGTTTTACTGTTTTTGTCACTTATTTTACATTTTCGGTATTATTCAATAGAGTGGTAATGAAGATGGATGAGCCGACCAAGTGTATGTTTCAAAACATTCTAATGAATCAAAATATAATAAAAATAATTTCATGCTCAACCAAAATGAATGAGAAGAAAGAAGGAAAAAGAGTGCTACTCGTCACAGTTTTAAACAATATATTTGATAAATCTGGGTTATGCCTTTAAAGAGTCATAACTTTTGACTCGTGTGTGAAAAGGACTCTTATAATATATCTAACGGAAGCTCGTATCTATTTCCATAATTTTGGCTGGAGTGGCTATAAAAATTCATTACTTGAACCTAAACTCTATCATTTACATCACATATGGAAGGTTTAAATTTTGTCACTTATTTTACATTTTCGGTTTTATTCAATAGAGTTGTAATGAGTATGGACGAGTCGACCAAGTGTATGTTTCAAAATATTCTAATAAATTTCAATATAATAAAATTAATTTCATGATCCATCATAATGTGTGAGAGGAAAAAAGGAATATGAGTGCTACTGGTGACATTTTTAAAAAATATATTTGATAAATGGGAGTTGTAGTTTTAAATAGTCATAACTTTTGATTCGTGGGTCAAAATGACTATTATAATATATCAAACGGAAGATCGTATCGATTTCCATAGTCTTGGCTGGACCGGCTATTGAAATTGATTACTTGAACTTAAACTCCATCATTTACATTACAAATCGAGGTTTTACTGTTTTTGTCACTTATTTTACATTTTCGGTACTATTCAATAGAGTGCTAATGAAGATGGATGAGCCGACCAAGTGTATGTTTCAAAACATTCTAATGAATCACAATATAATAAAAATAATTTCATGATCAACCAAAATGAATGAGAAGAAAATAGGAAAAGGAGTGCTACTCGTCACAGTTTTAAACAATATATTTGATAAATCGGGGTTATGCCTTTAAAGAGTCATAACATTTGACTCGTGTGTCAAAAGGACTATTATAATATATCAAACGGAAGCTCGTATCTATTTCCATAATTTTGGCTGGAGTGGCTATAAAAATTGATTACTTGAACCTAAACTCTATCATTTACATCACATATGGAGGGTTTAAATTTTGTCACTTATTTTACATTTTCGGTTTTATTCAATAGAATTGTAATGAGGATGGACGAGTCGACCAAGTGTATGTTTCAAAATATTCTAATAAATTTCAATATAATCAAAATAATCTCATGATCCAACATAATGTGTGAGAGGAAAAAAGGAATAGGAGTGCTAATAGTGACATTTTTAAAAAAATATATTTGATAAATGAGGGTTGTAGTTTTAAATCGTCATAACTTTTGATTCGTGTGTCAAAATTACTATTATAATATATCAAAAGGAAGATCGTATCGATTTCCAAAGTCTTGGCTGGACCGGCTATAGAAATTGATTACTTGAACTTAAACTCCATCATTTAAATTACAAATCGAGGTTTTACTGTTTTTGTCACTTATTTTACATTTTCGGTTTTATTCAATAGAGTGGTAATGAAGATGGATGAGCCGACCAAGTGTATGTTTCAAAACATTCTAATGAATCGCAATATAATAAAAATAATTTCATGATCAACCAAAATGAATGAGTAGAAAAAAGCAAAAAGGAGTGCAACTCGTCACAGTTTTAAACAATATATTTAATAAATCGGGTTATGCCTTTATAGAGTCATAACTTTTGACTCGTGTGTGAAAAGGACTATTATAATATATCAAAGGGAAGCTCGTATCTATTTCCATAATTTTGGCTGGACTAGCTATAAAAATTCATTACTTGACCCTAAACTCCATTCTTTACATCACATATGAAGGGTTTAAATTTTTTGTCACTTATTTTACATTTTCGGTTTTATTCAATAGAGTTGTAATGAAGATGGATGAGTCGACCAAGTGTATGTTTCCAGATATTCTAATAAATTTCAATATAATAAAAATAATTTCATGATCCAACATAATGAATGAGGGGAAAAAAGGAATAGGAGTGCTACTGGTGACATTTTAAAAAAATATATTTGATAAATGGGGGTTGTAGTTTTAAATCGTAATAACTTTTGATTCGTGTGTCAAAATGACTATTATAATATATCAAACGAAAGATCGTATCGATTTCCATAGTCTTGGCTGGACCGGCTATAGAAATTCATTACTTGAACTTAAACTCCATCATTTACATTACAAATCGAGGTTTTACTGTTTTTGTCACTTATTTTACATTTTCGGTATTATTCAATAGAGTGCTAATGAAGATGGATGAGCCGACCAAGTGTATGTTTCAAAACATTCTAATGAATCACAATATAATAAAACTAATTTCATGATCAACCAAAATGAATGAGAAGAAAAAAGGAAAAGGAGTGCTACTCGTCACAGTTTTAAACAATATATTTGATAAATCGGGGTTATGCCTTTAAAGAGTCATAACTTTTGTCTCGTCTTTCAAAAGGACTATTATAATATATCTAACGGAAGCTCGTATCTATTTCCATAATTTTGGCTGGAGTGGCTATAAAAATTCATTACTTGAAGCTAAACTCTATCATTTACATCACATATGGAGGGTTTAAATTTTGTCACTTATTTTACATTTTCGGTTTTATTCAATAGAGTTGTAATGAAGATGGATGAGTCCACCAAGTGTATGTTTCAAAATATTCTAATAAATTTCAATATAATAAAAATAATTTCATGATCCAACATAATGTGTGAGAGGAAAAAAGGAATAGGAGTGCTACTGGTGACATTTAAAAAAAATATATTTGATAAATGGGAGTAGTAGTTTTAAATAGTCATGACTTTTGATTCATGTGTCAAAATGACTATTATAATATATCAAACGGAAGATCGTATCGATTTCCATAGTCTTGGCTGGACCGGCTATAGAAATTCATTACTTGAACTTAAACTCCATCATTTACACTACAAATCGAGGTTTTACTGTTTTTGTCAGTTAATTTACATTTTCGATTTAATTCAACAGAGTTGTAATGAAGATGGATGAGATGACCAAGTGTATGTTTCAAAACATTCTAATGAATCACAATATAATAAAAATAATTTCATGATCAACCAAAATGAATGAGAAGAAAATAGGAAAAGGAGTGCTACTCGTCACAGTTTTAAACAATATATTTGATAAATCGGGGTTATGCCTTTATAGAGTCATAACTTTTGACTCGTTTGTCAAAAGGACTATTATAATATATCAAACCGAAGCTCGTATCTATTTTCATAATTTTGGCTAGACTGGCTATAAAAATTCATTACTTGAACCTAAACTCCATCATTTACATCACATATGGAGGGTTTAAATTTTTTGTCACTTATTTTACATTTTCGGTTTTATTCAATAGAGTTGTAATGAGGATTCATGAGTCGACCAAGTGTATGTTTCAAAATATTCTAATAAATTTCAATATAATAAAAATAATTTCATGATCCAACATAATGAATGAGACGAAAAAAGGAATAGGAGTGCTACTGGTGACATTTTAAAAAAATATATTTGATAAATGTGAGTTGTAGTTTTAAATAGTCATAACTTTTAATTCGTGTGTCAAAATGACTATTATAATATATCAAACGGCAGATCGTATCGATTTCCATACTCTTGGCTGGACCGGCTATAGAAATTGATTACTTGAACTTAAACTCCATCATTTACAATACAAATCGAGGTTTTACTGTTTTTGTCACTTATTTTACATTTTCGGTATTATTCAATAGAGTGGTAATGGAGATGGATGAGCCGACCAAGTGTATGTTTAAAAACATTCTAATGAATCACAATATAATAAAAATAATTTCATGATCAACCAAAATGAATGAGTAGAAAATAGGAAAAGGAGTGCTACTCGTCACACTTTTAAACAATATATTTGATAAATCTGGGTTATGCCTTTAAAGAGTCATAACTTTTGACTCGTGTGTCAAAAGGACTATTATAATATATCAAACCGAAGCTCGTATCTATTTCCATAATTTTGGCTAGACTGGCTATAAAAATTCATTACTTGAACCTAAACTCCATCATTTACATCACATATGGAGGGTTTAAATTTTGTCACTAATTTTACATTTTTGGTTTTATTCAATAGAGTTGTAATGAGGATGCATGAGTCGACCAAGTGTATGTTTCAAAATATTCTAATAAATTTCAATATAATAAAAATAATTTCATGATCCAACATAATGAATGAGACGAAAAAAGGAATACGAGTGCTACTAGTGACATTTTTAAAAAATATATTTGATAAATGAGGGTTGTAGTTTTAAATCGTCATAACTTTTGATTCGTGTGTCAAAATGACTATTATAATATATCAAACCGAAGCTCGTATCTATTTTCATAATTTTGGCTAGACTGGCTATAAAAATTCATTACTGGAACCTAAACTCCGTCATTTACATTACAAATCGAGGTTTTACTGTTTTTGTCACTTATTTTACATTTTCGGTTTTATTCAATAGAGTGGTAATGAAGATGGATGAGCCGACCAAGTTTATGTTTCAAAATATTCTAATGAATCACAATATAATAAAAATAATTTCATGATCAACCAAAATGAATGAGTAGAAAAAAGCAAAGAGGAGTGCTACTCGTCACAGTTTTAAACAATATATTTGATAAATCGGGTTATGCCTTTATAGAGTCATAACTTTTGACTCGTGTGTCCAAAGGACTATTATAATATATCAAACGGAAGCTCGTATCTATTTCCATAATTTTGGCTGGACTAGCTATAAAAATTCATTACTTGAACCTAAACTCCATTCTTTACATCACATATGGAGGGTTTAAATTTGTTGTCACTTATTTTACATTTTCGGTTTTCTTCAATAGAGTTGTAATGACGATGGATGAGTCGACCAAGTGTATGTTTCGAAATATTCTAATAAATTTCAATATAATAAAAATAATTTCATGATCCAACATAATGAATAAGACGAAAAAAGGAATAGGAGTGCTACTGGTGACATTTTTAAAAAATATATTTGATAAATGGGGGTTGTAGTTTTAAATCGTCATAACTTTTGATTCGTGTGTCAAAATGACTATTATAATATATCAAACGAAAGATCGTATCGATTTCCATAGTCTTGCCTGGACCGGCTATAGAAATTCATTACTTGAACTTAAACTCCATCATTTACATTACAAATCGAGGTTTTACTGTTTTTGTCACTTATTTTACATTTTCGGTATTATTCAATAGAGTGCTAATGAAGATGGATGAGCCGACCAAGTGTATGTTTCAAAACATTCTAATGAATCACAATATAATAAAACTAATTTCATGATCAACCAAAATGAATGAGAGAAAAAAGGAAAAGGAGTGCTACTCGTCACAGTTTTAAACAATATATTTGATAAATCGGGGTTATGCCTTTAAAGAGTCATAACTTTTGTCTCGTCTTTCAAAAGGACTATTATAATATATCTAACGGAAGCTCGTATCTATTTCCATAATTTTGGCTGGAATGGCTATAAAAATTCATTACTTGAACCTAAACTCTATCATTTACATCATATATGGAGGGTTTAAATTTTGTCACTTATTTTACATTTTCGGTTTTATTCAATAGAGTTGTAATGAGGATGGACGAGTCGACCAAGTGTATGTTTCAAAATATTCTAAAAAATTTCAATATAATAAAATTAATTTCATGATCCAACATAATGTGTGAGAGGAAAAAAGCAATAGAAGTGCTACTGGTGACATTTTTAAAAAATATATTTGATAAATGGGAGTTGTAGTTTTAAATAGTCATAACTTTTGATTCGTTTGTCAAAATGACTATTATAATATATCAAACGGAAGATCGTATCGATTTCCATAGTCTTGGCTGGACCGGCTATAGAAATTCATTACTTGAACTAAAACTCCATCCTTTACATCACATATCGAAGTTTTAATGTTTTTGTCACTTATTTTACATTTTTGGTTTAATTCAATAGAGTTGTAAAGAAGATAGATGAGCCGACCAAGTTATTTTTCAAAACATTCTAATGAATCACAATATAATAAAAATAATTTCATGATCAACCAAAATGAATGCGTAGAAAATAGGAAAAGGAGTGCCACTCGTCACAGTTTTAAACAATATATTTGATAAATCTGGGTTATGCCTTTAAAGAGTCATAACTTTTGACTCGTGTGTCAAAAGGACTATTATAATATATCAAACCGAAGCTCGTATCTATTTCCATAATTTTGGCTAGACTGGCTATAAAAATTCATTACTTGAACCTAAACTCTATCATTTACATCACATATGGAGGGTTTAAATTTTGTCACTTATTTTACATTTTCGGTTTTATTCAATAGAGTTGTAATGAGGATGGACGAGTCGACCAAGTGTATGTTTCAAAATATTCTAATAAATTTCAATATAATAAAAATAATTTCATGATCCAACATAATGAATGAGACGAAAAAAGGAATACGAGTGCTACTACTGACATTTTTAAAAAATATATTTGATAAATGAGGGTTGTAGTTTTAAATCGTCATAACTTTGGATTCGTGTGTCAAAATGACTATTATAATATATCAAACGGAAGATCGTATCGATTTCCATAGTCTTGGCTGGACCGGCTATAGAAATTGAATACTTGAACTTAAACTCCGTCATTTACATTACAAATCGAGGTTTTACTGTTTTTGTCACTTATTTTACATTTTCGGTTTTATTCAATAGAGTGGTAATGAAGATGGATGAGCCGACCAAGTTTATGTTTCAAAATATTCTAATGAATCACAATATAATAAAAATAATTTCATGATCAACCAAAATGAATGAGTAGAAAAAAGCAAAAAGGAGTGCTACTCGTCACAGTTTTAAACAATATATTTGATAAATCGGGTTATGCCTTTATAGAGTCATAACTTTTGACTCGTGTGTCAAAAGGACTATTATAATATATCAAACGGAAGCTCGTATCTATTTCCATAATTTTGGCTGGAGTGGCTATAAAAATTCATTACTTGAACCTAAACTCTATCATTTACATCACATATGGAGGGGTTAAATTTTGTCACTTATTTTACATTTTCGGTTTTATTCAATAGAGTTGTAATGAGGATGGACGAGTCGACCAAGTGTATGTTTCAAAATATTCTAATAAATTTCAATATAATAAAAATAATTTCATGATCCAACATAATGTGTGAGAGAAAAAAAGGAATAGGAGTGCTACTCGTGACATTTTTAAAAAATATATTTGATAAATGAGGGTTGTAGTTTTAAATCGTCATAACTTTTGATTCGTGTGTCAAAATAACTATTATAATATATCAAACGGAAGATCGTATCGTTTTCCAAAGTCTTGGCTGGACCGGCTATAGAAATTGATTACTTGAACTTAAACTCCATCATTTACATTACAAATCGAGGTTTTACTGTTTTTGTCACTTATTTTACATTTTCGGTTTTATTCAATAGAGTGGTAATGAAGATGGATGAGCCGACCAAGTTTATGTTTCAAAATATTCTAATGAATCACAATATAATAAAAATAATTTCATGATCAACCAAAATGAATGAGTAGAAAAAAGCAAAAAGGAGTGCTACTCGTCACAGTTTTAAACAATATATTTGATAAATCGGGTTATGCCTTTATAGAGTCATAACTTTTGACTCGTGTGTCAAAAGGACTATTATAATATATCAAACGGAAGCTCGTATCTATTTCCATAATTTTGGCTGGACTGGCTATAAAAAATCATTACTTGAACCTAAACTCCATTCTTTACATCACATATGGAGGGTTTAAATTTGTTGTCACTTATTTTACATTTTCGGTTTTATTCAATAGAGTTGTAATGACGATGGATGAGTCGACCAAGTGTATGTTTCGAAATATTCTAATAAATTTCAATATAATAAAAATAATTTCATGATCCAACATAATGAATGAAACGAAAAAAGGAATAGGAGTGCTACTGGTGACATTTTTAAAAAATATATTTGATAAATGGGGGTTGTAGTTTTAAATCGTCATAACTTTTGATTCGTGTGTCAAAATGACTATTATAATATATCAAACGAAAGATCGTATCGATTTCCATAGTCTTGGCTGGACCGGCTATAGAAATTCATTACTTGAACTTAAACTCCATCATTTACATTACAAATCGAGGTTTTACTGTTTTTGTCACTTATTTTACATTTTCGGTATTATTCAATAGACTTGTAATGAAGATGGATGAGCCGACCAAGTGTATGTTTCAAAACATTCTAATGAATCACAATATAATAAAAATAATTTCATGATCAACCAAAATGAATGAGAAGAAAATAGGAAAAGGAGTGCTACTCGTCACAGTTTTAAACAATATATTTGATAAATCGGGGTTATGCCTTTAAAGAGTCATAACTTTTGACTCGTGTGTCAAAAGGACTATTATAATATATCAAACGGAAGCTCGTATCTATTTCCATAATTTTGGCTGGAGTGGCTATAAAAATTCATTACTTGAACCTAAACTCTATCATTTACATCACATATGGAGGGTTTAAATTTTGTCACTTATTTTACATTTTCGGTTTTATTCAATAGAGTTGTAATGAGGATGGACGAGTCGACCAAGTGTATGTTTCAAAATATTCTAATAAATTTCAATATAATAAAAATAATTTCATGATCCAACATAATGTGTGAGAGAAAAAAAGGAATAGGAGTGCTACTCGTGACATTTTTAAAAAATATATTTGATAAATGAGGGTTGTAGTTTTAAATCGTCATAACTTTTGATTCGTGTGTCAAAATAACTATTATAATATATCAAACGGAAGATCGTATCGTTTTCCAAAGTCTTGGCTGGACCGGCTATAGAAATTGATTACTTGAACTTAAACTCCATCATTTACATTACAAATCGAGGTTTTACTGTTTTTGTCACTTATTTTACATTTTCGGTTTTATTCAATAGAGTGGTAATGAAGATGGATGAGCCGACCAAGTGTATGTTTCAAAACATTCTAATGAATCGCAATATAATAAAAATAATTTCATGATTACCCAAAATGAATGAGTAGAAAAAAGCAAAAAGGAGTGCTACTCGTCACAGTTTTAAACAATATATTTGTTAAATCGGGTTATGCCTTTATAGAGTCATAACTTTTGACTCGTGTGTCAAAAGGACTATTATAATATATCAAAGGGAAGCTCATATCTATTTCCATAATTTTGGCTGGACTGGCTATAAAAATTCATTACTTGAACCTAAACTCCATTCTTTACATCACATATGGAGGGTTTAAATTTTTTGTCACTTATTTTACATTTTCGGTTTTATTCAATAGAGTTGTAATGAAGATGGATGAGTCGACCAAGTGTATGTTTCAAGATATTCTAATAAATTTCAATATAATAAAAATAATTTCATGATCCAACATAATGAATGAGGGGAAAAAAGGAATAGGAGTGCTACTCGTGACATTTTAAAAAAAATATATTTGATAAATGGGGGTTGTAGTTTTAAATCGTCATAACTTTTGATTCGTGTGTCAAAATGACTATTATAATATATCAAATGAAAGATCGTATCGATTTCCATAGTCTTGGCTGGACCGGCTATAGAAATTCATTACTTGAACTTAAACTCCATCATTTACATTACAAATCGAGGTTTTACTGTTTTTGTCACTTATTTTACATTTTTGGTATTATTCAATAGAGTGGTAATGAAGATGGATGAGCCGACCAAGTGTATGTTTCAAAACATTCTAATGAATCACAATATAATAAAACTAATTTCATGATCAACCAAAATGAATGAGAAGAAAAAAGGAAAAGGAGTGCTACTCGTCACAGTTTTAAACAATATATTTGATAAATCGGGGTTATGCCTTTAAAGAGTCATAACTTTTGACTCGTCTGTCAAATGGACTATTATAATATATCTAACGGAAGCTCGTATCTATTTCCATAATTTTGGCTGGAGTGGCTATAAAAATTCATTACTTGAACCTAAACTCTATCATTTACATCACATATGGAGGGTTTAAATTTTGTCACTTATTTTACATTTTCGGTTTTATTCAATAGAGTTGTAATGAGGATGGACGAGTCGACCAAGTGTATGTTTCAAAATATTCTAATAAATTTCAATATAATAAAAATAATTTCATGATCCAACATAATGTGTGAGAGGAAAAAAGGAATAGGAGTGCTACTGGTGACATTTTTAAAAAATATATTTGATAAATGAGGGTTGTAGTTTTAAATCGTCATAACTTTTGATTCGTGTGTCAAAATAACTATTATAATATATCAAACGGAAGATCGTATCGATTTCCAAAGTCTTGGCTGGACCGGCTATAGAAATTGATTACTTGAACTTAAACTCCATCATTTACATTACAAATCGAGGTTTTACTGTTTTTTTCACTTATTTTACATTTTCGGTTTTATTCAATAGAGTGGTAATGAAGATGGATGAGCCGACCAAGTGTATGTTTCAAAACATTCTAATGAATCGCAATATAATAAAAATAATTTCATGATCAACCAAAATGAATGAGTAGAAAAAAGCAAAAAGGAGTGCTACTCGTCACAGTTTTAAACAATATATTTGTTAAATCGGGTTATGCCTTTATAGAGTCATAACTTTTGACTCGTGTGTCAAAACGACTATTATAATATATCAAAGGGAAGCTCGTATCTATTTCCATAATTTTGGCTGGACTGGCTATAAAAATTCATTACTTGAACCTAAACTCCATTCTTTACATCACATATGGAGGGTTTAAATTTTTTATCACTTATTTTACATTTTCGGTTTTATTCAATAGACTTGTAATTAAGATGGATGAGTCGACCAAGTGTATGTTTCAAGATATTCTAATAAATTTCAATATAATAAAAATAATTTCATGATCCAACATAATGAATGAGGGAAAAAAAGGAATAGGAGTGCTATTGGTGACATTTTAAAAAAAATATATTTGATAAATGGGGGTTGTAGTTTTAAATCGTCATAACTTTTGATTCGTGTGTCAAAATGACTATTATAATATATCAAATGAAAGATCGTATCGATTTCCATAGTCTTGGCTGGACCGGCTATAGAAATTCATTACTTGAACTTAAACTCCATCATTTACATTACAAATCGAGGTTTTACTGTTTTTGTCACTTATTTTACATTTTCGGTATTATTCAATAGAGTGCTAATGAAGATGGATGAGCCGACCAAGTGTATGTTTCAAAACATTCTAATGAATCACAATATAATAAAACTAATTTCATGATCAACCAAAATGAATGAGAAGAAAAAAGGAAAAGGAGTGCTACTCGTCACAGTTTTAAACAATATATATGATAAATCGGGGATATGCCT
The DNA here is from genome assembly GCA_037013495.1 of Hippophae tibetana. Lineage (NCBI taxonomy): Eukaryota > Viridiplantae > Streptophyta > Magnoliopsida > Rosales > Elaeagnaceae > Hippophae > Hippophae tibetana. The sequence continues at coordinate 2,036,951 of JAZDXN010000027.1, read as the reverse complement.
TTAAAGAGTCATAACTTTTGTCTCGTCTTTCAAAAGGACTATTATAATATATCTAACGGAAGCTCGTATCTATTTCCATAATTTTGGCTGGAGTGGCTATAAAAATTCATTACTTGAACCTAAACTCTATCATTTACATCACATATGGAGGGTTTAAATTTTGTCACTTATTTTACATTTTCGGTTTTATTCAATAGAGTTGTAATGAGGATGGACGAGTCGACCAAGTGTATGTTTCAAAATATTCTAAAAAATTTCAATATAATAAAATTAATTTCATGATCCAACATAATGTGTGAGAGGAAAAAAGCAATAGGAGTGCTACTGGTGACATTTTTAAAAAATATATTTGATAAATGGGAGTTGTAGTATTAAATAGTCATAACTTTTGATTCGTTTGTCAAAATGACTATTATAATATATCAAACGGAAGATCGTATCGATTTCTATAGTCTTGGCTGGACCGGCTATAGAAATTCATTACTTGAACTAAAACTCCATCCTTTACATCACATATCGAAGTTTTAATGTTTTTGTCACTTATTTTACATTTTTGGTTTAATTCAATAGAGTTGTAAAGAAGATGGATGAGCCGACCAAGTTATTTTTCAAAACATTCTAATGAATCACAATATAATAAAAATAATTTCATGATCAACCAAAATGAATGAGTAGAAAATAGGAAAAGGAGTGCCACTCGTCACAGTTTTAAACAATATATTTGATAAATCTGGGTTATGCCTTTAAAGAGTCATAACTTTTGACTCGTGTGTCAAAAGGACTATTATAATATATCAAACGGAAGCTCGTATCTATTTCCATAATTTTGGCTGGAGTGGCTATAAAAATTCATTACTTGAACCTAAACTCTATCATTTACATCACATATGGAGGGTTTAAATTTTGTCACTTATTTTACATTTTCGGTTTTATTCAATAGAGTTGTAATGAGGATGGACGAGTCGACCAAGTGTATGTTTCAAAATATTCTAATAAATTTCAATATAATAAAAATAATTTCATGATCCAACATAATGTGTGAGAGAAAAAAAGGAATAGGAGTGCTACTCGTGACATTTTTAAAAAATATATTTGATAAATGAGGGTTGTAGTTTTAAATCGTCATAACTTTTGATTCGTGTGTCAAAATAACTATTATAATATATCAAACGGAAGATCGTATCGTTTTCCAAAGTCTTGGCTGGACCGGCTATAGAAATTGATTACTTGAACTTAAACTCCATCATTTACATTACAAATCGAGGTTTTACTGTTTTTGTCACTTATTTTACATTTTCGGTTTTATTCAATAGAGTGGTAATGAAGATGGATGAGCCGACCAAGTGTATGTTTCAAAACATTCTAATGAATCGCAATATAATAAAAATAATTTCATGATTACCCAAAATGAATGAGTAGAAAAAAGCAAAAAGGAGTGCTACTCGTCACAGTTTTAAACAATATATTTGTTAAATCGGGTTATGCCTTTATAGAGTCATAACTTTTGACTCGTGTGTCAAAAGGACTATTATAATATATCAAAGGGAAGCTCATATCTATTTCCATAATTTTGGCTGGACTGGCTATAAAAATTCATTACTTGAACCTAAACTCCATTCTTTACATCACATATGGAGGGTTTAAATTTTTTGTCACTTATTTTACATTTTCGGTTTTATTCAATAGAGTTGTAATGAAGATGGATGAGTCGACCAAGTGTATGTTTCAAGATATTCTAATAAATTTCAATATAATAAAAATAATTTCATGATCCAACATAATGAATGAGGGGAAAAAAGGAATAGGAGTGCTACTCGTGACATTTTAAAAAAAATATATTTGATAAATGGGGGTTGTAGTTTTAAATCGTCATAACTTTTGATTCGTGTGTCAAAATGACTATTATAATATATCAAATGAAAGATCGTATCGATTTCCATAGTCTTGGCTGGACCGGCTATAGAAATTCATTACTTGAACTTAAACTCCATCATTTACATTACAAATCGAGGTTTTACTGTTTTTGTCACTTATTTTACATTTTTGGTATTATTCAATAGAGTGGTAATGAAGATGGATGAGCCGACCAAGTGTATGTTTCAAAACATTCTAATGAATCACAATATAATAAAACTAATTTCATGATCAACCAAAATGAATGAGAAGAAAAAAGGAAAAGGAGTGCTACTCGTCACAGTTTTAAACAATATATTTGATAAATCGGGGTTATGCCTTTAAAGAGTCATAACTTTTGACTCGTCTGTCAAATGGACTATTATAATATATCTAACGGAAGCTCGTATCTATTTCCATAATTTTGGCTGGAGTGGCTATAAAAATTCATTACTTGAACCTAAACTCTATCATTTACATCACATATGGAGGGTTTAAATTTTGTCACTTATTTTACATTTTCGGTTTTATTCAATAGAGTTGTAATGAGGATGGACGAGTCGACCAAGTGTATGTTTCAAAATATTCTAATAAATTTCAATATAATAAAAATAATTTCATGATCCAACATAATGTGTGAGAGGAAAAAAGGAATAGGAGTGCTACTGGTGACATTTTTAAAAAATATATTTGATAAATGAGGGTTGTAGTTTTAAATCGTCATAACTTTTGATTCGTGTGTCAAAATGACTATTATAATATATCAAACGGAAGATCGTATCGATTTCCAAAGTCTTGGCTGGACCGGCTATAGAAATTGATTACTTGAACTTAAACTCCATCATTTACATTACAAATCGAGGTTTTACTGTTTTTTTCACTTATTTTACATTTTCGGTTTTATTCAATAGAGTGGTAATGAAGATGGATGAGCCGACCAAGTGTATGTTTCAAAACATTCTAATGAATCGCAATATAATAAAAATAATTTCATGATCAACCAAAATGAATGAGTAGAAAAAAGCAAAAAGGAGTGCTACTCGTCACAGTTTTAAACAATATATTTGATAAATCGGGTTATGCCTTTATAGAGTCATAACTTTTGACTCGTGTGTCAAAAGGACTATTATAATATATCAAAGGGAAGCTCGTATCTATTTCCATAATTTTGGCTGGACTGGCTATAAAAATTCATTACTTGAACCTAAACTCCATTCTTTACATCACATATGGAGGGTTTAAATTTTTTATCACTTATTTTACATTTTCGGTTTTATTCAATAGACTTGTAATTAAGATGGATGAGTCGACCAAGTGTATGTTTCAAGATATTCTAATAAATTTCAATATAATAAAAATAATTTCATGATCCAACATAATGAATGAGGGAAAAAAAGGAATAGGAGTGCTATTGGTGACATTTTAAAAAATATATATTTGATAAATGGGGGTTGTAGTTTTAAATCGTCATAACTTTTGATTCGTGTGTCAAAATGACTATTATAATATATCAAATGAAAGATCGTATCGATTTCCATAGTCTTGGCTGGACCGGCTATAGAAATTCATTACTTGAACTTAAACTCCATCATTTACATTACAAATCGAGGTTTTATTGTTTTTGTCACTTATTTTACATTTTCGGTATTATTCAATAGAGTGCTAATGAAGATGGATGAGCCGACCAAGTGTATGTTTCAAAACATTCTAATGAATCACAATATAATAAAACTAATTTCATGATCAACCAAAATGAATGAGAAGAAAAAAGGAAAAGGAGTGCTACTCGTCACAGTTTTAAACAATATATTTGATAAATCGGGGATATGCCTTTAAAGAGTCATAACTTTTGTCTCGTCTTTCAAAAGGACTATTATAATATATCTAACGGAAGCTCGTATCTATTTCCATAATTTTGGCTGGAGTGGCTATAAAAATTCATTACTTGAACCTAAACTCTATCATTTACATCACATATGGAGGGTTTAAATTTTGTCACTTATTTTACATTTTCGGTTTTATTCAATAGAGTTGTAATGAGGATGGACGAGTCGACCAAGTGTATGTTTCAAAATATTCTAAAAAATTTCAATATAATAAAATTAATTTCATGATCCAACATAATGTGTGAGAGGAAAAAAGCAATAGGAGTGCTACTGGTGACATTTTTAAAAAATATATTTGATAAATGGGAGTTGTAGTTTTAAATAGTCATAACTTTTGATTCGTTTGTCAAAATGACTATTATAATATATCAAACGGAAGATCCTATCGATTTCTATAGTCTTGGCTGGACCGGCTATAGAAATTCATTACTTGAACTAAAACTCCATCCTTTACATCACATATCGAAGTTTTAATGTTTTTGTCACTTATTTTACATTTTTGGTTTAATTCAATAGAGTTGTAAAGAAGATGGATGAGCCGACCAAGTTATTTTTCAAAACATTCTAATGAATCACAATATAATAAAAATAATTTCATGATCAACCAAAATGAATGAGTAGAAAATAGGAAAAGGAGTGCCACTCGTCACAGTTTTAAACAATATTTTTGATAAATCTGGGTTATGCCTTTAAAGAGTCATAACTTTTGACTCGTGTGTCAAAAGGACTATTATAATATATCAAACCGAAGCTCGTATCTATTTCCATAATTTTGGCTAGACTGGCTATAAAAATTCATTACTTGAACCTAAACTCCATCATTTACATCACATATGGAGGGTTTAAATTTTGTCACTTATTTTACATTTTCGGTTTTATTCAATAGAATTGTAATGAGGATGGACGAGTCGACCAAGTGTATGTTTCAAAATAGTCTAATAAATTTCAATATATTGAAAATAATCTCATGATCCAACATAATGTGTGAGAGGAAAAAAGGAATAGGAGTGCTACTGGTGACATTTTTAAAAAATATATTTGATAAATGAGGGTTGTAGTTTTAAATCGTCATAACTTTTGATTCGTGTGTCAAAATTACTATTATAATATATCAAAAGGAAGATCGTATCGATTTCCAAAGTCTTGGCTGGACCGGCTATAGAAATTGATTACTTGAACTTAAACTCCATCATTTACATTACAAATCGAGGTTTTACTGTTTTTGTCACTTATTTTACATTTTCGGTTTTATTCAATAGAGTGGTAATGAAGATGGATGAGCCGACCAAGTGTATGTTTCAAAACATTCTAATGAATCGCAATATAATAAAAATAATTTCATGATCAACCAAAATGAATGAGTAGAAAAAAGCAAAAAGGAGTGCAACTCGTCACAGTTTTAAACAATATATTTGATAAATCGGGTTATGCCTTTATAGAGTCATAACTTTTGACTCGTGTGTCAAAAGGACTATTATAATATATCAAAGGGAAGCTCGTATCTATTTCCATAATTTTGGCTGGACTAGCTATAAAAATTCATTACTTGAACCTAAACTCCATTCTTTACATCACATATGGAGGGTTTAAATTTTTTGTCACTTATTTTACATTTTCGGTTTTATTCAATAGAGTTGTAATGAAGATGGATGAGTCGACAAAGTGTATGTTTCCAGATATTCTAATAAATTTCAATATAATAAAAATAATTTCATGATCCAACATAATGAATGAGGGGAAAAAAGGAATAGGAGTGCTACTGGTGACATTTTTAAAAAATATATTTGATAAATGGGGGTTGTAGTTTTAAATCGTCATAACTTTTGATTCGTGTGTCAAAATGACTATTATAATATATCAAATGAAAGATCGTATCGATTTCCATAGTCTTGGCTGGACCGGCTATAGAAATTCATTACTTGAACTTAAACTCCATCATTTACATTACAAATCGAGGTTTTACTGTTTTTGTCACTTATTTTACATTTTCGGTATTATTCAATAGAGTCCTAATGAAGATGGATGAGCCGACCAAGTGTATGTTTCAAAACATTCTAATGAATCACAATATAATAAAACTAATTTCATGATGAACCAAAATGAATGAGAAGAAAAAAGGAAAAGGAGTGCTACTCGTCACAGTTTTAAACAATATATTTGATAAATCGGGGATATGCCTTTAAAGAGTCATAACTTTTGTCTCGTCTTTCAAAAGGACTATTATAATATATCTAACGGAAGCTCGTATCTATTTCCATAATTTTGGCTGGAGTGGCTATAAAAATTCATTACTTGAACCTAAACTCTATCATTTACATCACATATGGAGGGTTTAAATTTTGTCACTTATTTTACATTTTCGGTTTTATTCAATAGAGTTGTAATGAGGATGGACGAGTCGACCAAGTGTATGTTTCAAAATATTCTAAAAAATTTCAATATAATAAAATTAATTTCATGATCCAACATAATGTGTGAGAGGAAAAAAGCAATAGGAGTGCTACTGGTGACATTTTTAAAAAATATATTTGATAAATGGGAGTTGTAGTTTTAAATAGTCATAACTTTTGATTCGTTTGTCAAAATGACTATTATAATATATCAAACGGAAGATCCTATCGATTTCTATAGTCTTGGCTGGACCGGCTATAGAAATTCATTACTTGAACTAAAACTCCATCCTTTACATCACATATCGAAGTTTTAATGTTTTTGTCACTTATTTTACATTTTTGGTTTAATTCAATAGAGTTGTAAAGAAGATGGATGAGCCGACCAAGTTATTTTTCAAAACATTCTAATGAATCACAATATAATAAAAATAATTTCATGATCAACCAAAATGAATGAGTAGAAAATAGGAAAAGGAGTGCCACTCGTCACAGTTTTAAACAATATTTTTGATAAATCTGGGTTATGCCTTTAAAGAGTCATAACTTTTGACTCGTGTGTCAAAAGGACTATTATAATATATCAAACCGAAGCTCGTATCTATTTCCATAATTTTGGCTAGACTGGCTATAAAAATTCATTACTTGAACCTAAACTCCATCATTTACATCACATATGGAGGGTTTAAATTTTGTCACTTATTTTACATTTTCGGTTTTATTCAATAGAATTGTAATGAGGATGGACGAGTCGACCAAGTGTATGTTTCAAAATAGTCTAATAAATTTCAATATATTGAAAATAATCTCATGATCCAACATAATGTGTGAGAGGAAAAAAGGAATAGGAGTGCTACTGGTGACATTTTTAAAAAATATATTTGATAAATGAGGGTTGTAGTTTTAAATCGTCATAACTTTTGATTCGTGTGTCAAAATTACTATTATAATATATCAAAAGGAAGATCGTATCGATTTCCAAAGTCTTGGCTGGACCGGCTATAGAAATTGATTACTTGAACTTAAACTCCATCATTTACATTACAAATCGAGGTTTTACTGTTTTTGTCACTTATTTTACATTTTCGGTTTTATTCAATAGAGTGGTAATGAAGATGGATGAGCCGACCAAGTGTATGTTTCAAAACATTCTAATGAATCGCAATATAATAAAAATAATTTCATGATCAACCAAAATGAATGAGTAGAAAAAAGCAAAAAGGAGTGCAACTCGTCACAGTTTTAAACAATATATTTGATAAATCGGGTTATGCCTTTATAGAGTCATAACTTTTGACTCGTGTGTCAAAAGGACTATTATAATATATCAAAGGGAAGCTCGTATCTATTTCCATAATTTTGGCTGGACTAGCTATAAAAATTCATTACTTGAACCTAAACTCCATTCTTTACATCACATATGGAGGGTTTAAATTTTTTGTCACTTATTTTACATTTTCGGTTTTATTCAATAGAGTTGTAATGAAGATGGATGAGTCGACAAAGTGTATGTTTCCAGATATTCTAATAAATTTCAATATAATAAAAATAATTTCATGATCCAACATAATGAATGAGGGGAAAAAAGGAATAGGAGTGCTACTGGTGACATTTTTAAAAAATATATTTGATAAATGGGGGTTGTAGTTTTAAATCGTCATAACTTTTGATTCGTGTGTCAAAATGACTATTATAATATATCAAATGAAAGATCGTATCGATTTCCATAGTCTTGGCTGGACCGGCTATAGAAATTCATTACTTGAACTTAAACTCCATCATTTACATTACAAATCGAGGTTTTACTGTTTTTGTCACTTATTTTACATTTTCGGTATTATTCAATAGAGTGCTAATGAAGATGGATGAGCCGACCAAGTGTATGTTTCAAAACATTCTAATGAATCACAATATAATAAAACTAATTTCATGATGAACCAAAATGAATGAGAAGAAAAAAGGAAAAGGAGTGCTACTCGTCACAGTTTTAAACAATATATTTGATAAATCGGGGATATGCCTTTAAAGAGTCATAACTTTTGTCTCGTCTTTCAAAAGGACTATTATAATATATCTAACGGAAGCTCGTATCTATTTCCATAATTTTGGCTGGAGTGGCTATAAAAATTCATTACTTGAACCTAAACTCTATCATTTACATCACATATGGAGGGTTTAAATTTTGTCACTTATTTTACATTTTCGGTTTTATTCAATAGAGTTGTAATGAGGATGGACGAGTCGACCAAGTGTATGTTTCAAAATATTCTAAAAAATTTCAATATAATAAAATTAATTTCATGATCCAACATAATGTGTGAGAGGAAAAAAGCAATAGGAGTGCTACTGGTGACATTTTTAAAAAATATATTTGATAAATGGGAGTTGTAGTTTTAAATAGTCATAACTTTTGATTCGTTTGTCAAAATGACTATTATAATATATCAAACGGAAGATCCTATCGATTTCTATAGTCTTGGCTGGACCGGCTATAGAAATTCATTACTTGAACTAAAACTCCATCCTTTACATCACATATCGAAGTTTTAATGTTTTTGTCACTTATTTTACATTTTTGGTTTAATTCAATAGAGTTGTAAAGAAGATGGATGAGCCGACCAAGTTATTTTTCAAAACATTCTAATGAATCACAATATAATAAAAATAATTTCATGATCAACCAAAATGAATGAGTAGAAAATAGGAAAAGGAGTGCCACTCGTCACAGTTTTAAACAATATTTTTGATAAATCTGGGTTATGCCTTTAAAGAGTCATAACTTTTGACTCGTGTGTCAAAAGGACTATTATAATATATCAAACCGAAGCTCGTATCTATTTCCATAATTTTGGCTAGACTGGCTATAAAAATTCATTACTTGAACCTAAACTCCATCATTTACATCACATATGGAGGGTTTAAATTTTGTCACTTATTTTACATTTTCGGTTTTATTCAATAGAATTGTAATGAGGATGGACGAGTCGACCAAGTGTATGTTTCAAAATAGTCTAATAAATTTCAATATATTGAAAATAATCTCATGATCCAACATAATGTGTGAGAGGAAAAAAGGAATAGGAGTGCTACTGGTGACATTTTTAAAAAATATATTTGATAAATGAGGGTTGTAGTTTTAAATCGTCATAACTTTTGATTCGTGTGTCAAAATTACTATTATAATATATCAAAAGGAAGATCGTATCGATTTCCAAAGTCTTGGCTGGACCGGCTATAGAAATTGATTACTTGAACTTAAACTCCATCATTTACATTACAAATCGAGGTTTTACTGTTTTTGTCACTTATTTTACATTTTCGGTTTTATTCAATAGAGTGGTAATGAAGATGGATGAGCCGACCAAGTGTATGTTTCAAAACATTCTAATGAATCGCAATATAATAAAAATAATTTCATGATCAACCAAAATGAATGAGTAGAAAAAAGCAAAAAGGAGTGCAACTCGTCACAGTTTTAAACAATATATTTGATAAATCGGGTTATGCCTTTATAGAGTCATAACTTTTGACTCGTGTGTCAAAAGGACTATTATAATATATCAAAGGGAAGCTCGTATCTATTTCCATAATTTTGGCTGGACTAGCTATAAAAATTCATTACTTGAACCTAAACTCCATTCTTTACATCACATATGGAGGGTTTAAATTTTTTGTCACTTATTTTACATTTTCGGTTTTATTCAATAGAGTTGTAATGAAGATGGATGAGTCGACAAAGTGTATGTTTCCAGATATTCTAATAAATTTCAATATAATAAAAATAATTTCATGATCCAACATAATGAATGAGGGGAAAAAAGGAATAGGAGTGCTACTGGTGACATTTTTAAAAAATATATTTGATAAATGGGGGTTGTAGTTTTAAATCGTCATAACTTTTGATTCGTGTGTCAAAATGACTATTATAATATATCAAATGAAAGATCGTATCGATTTCCATAGTCTTGGCTGGACCGGCTATAGAAATTCATTACTTGAACTTAAACTCCATCATTTACATTACAAATCGAGGTTTTACTGTTTTTGTCACTTATTTTACATTTTCGGTATTATTCAATAGAGTGCTAATGAAGATGGATGAGCCGACCAAGTGTATGTTTCAAAACATTCTAATGAATCACAATATAATAAAACTAATTTCATGATCAACCAAAATGAATGAGAAGAAAAAAGGAAAAGGAGTGCTACTCGTCACAGTTTTAAACAATATATTTGTTAAATCGGGTTATGCCTTTATAGAGTCATAACTTTTGACTCGTGTGTCAAAAGGACTATTATAATATATCAAAGGGAAGCTCATATCTATTTCCATAATTTTGGCTGGACTGGCTATAATAATTCATTACTTGAACCTAAACTCCATCATTTACATCACATATGGAGGGTTTAAATTTTTTGTCACGTATTTTACATTTTCGGTTTTATTCAATAGAGTTGTAATGAAGATGGATGAGTCGACCAAGTGTATGTTTCAAGATATTCTAATAAATTTCAATATAATAAAAATAATTTCATGATCCAACATAATGAATGAGGGGAAAAAAGGAATAGGAGTGCTACTGGTGACATTTTTAAAAAATATATTTGATAAATGGGAGTAGTAGTTTTAAATAGTCATGACTTTTGATTCATGTGTCAAAATGACTATTATAATATATCAAACGGAAGATCGTATCGATTTCCATAGTCTTGGCTGGACCGGCTATAGAAATTCATTACTTGAACTTAAACTCCATCATTTACATTACAAATCGAGGTTTTACTGTTTTTGTCACTTAATTTACATTTTCGATTTAATTCAACAGAGTTGTAATGAAGATGGATGAGCCGACCAAGTGTATGTTTCAAAACATTCTAATGAATCACAATATAATAAAAATAATTTCATGATCAACCAAAATGAATGAGTAGAAAAAAGCAAAAAGGAGTGCTACTCGTCACAGTTTTAAACAATATATTTGATAAATCGGGTTATGCCTTTATAGAGTCATAACTTTTGACTCGTGTGTCAAAAGGACTATTATAATATATCAAACGGAAGCTCGTATCTATTTCCATAATTTTGGCTAGACTAGCTATAAAAATTCATTACTTGAACCTAAACTCCATTCTTTACATCACATATGGAGGGTTTAAATTTGTTGTCACTTATTTTACATTTTCGATTTTATTCAATAGAGTTGTAATGACGATGGATGAGTCGACCAAGTGTATGTTTCGAAATATTCTAATAAATTTCAATATAATAAAAATAATTTCATGATCCAACATAATGAATGAGACGAAAAAAGGAATAGGAGTGCTACTGGTGACATTTTAAAAAAATATATTTGATAAATGTGAGTTGTAGTTTTAAATAGTCATAACTTTTAATTCGTGTGTCAAAATGACTATTATAATATATCAAACGGCAGATCGTATCGATTTCCATAGTCTTGGCTGGACCGGCTATAGAAATTGATTACTTGAACTTAAACTCCATCATTTACAATACAAATCGAGGTTTTACTGTTTTTGTCACTTATTTTACATTTTCGGTATTATTCAATAGAGTGGTAATGGAGATGGATGAGCCGACCAAGTGTATGTTTAAAAACATTCTAATGAATCACAATATAATAAAAATAATTTCATGATCAACCAAAATGAATGAGAAGAAAAAAGGAAAAGGAGTGCTACTCGTCACAGTTTTAAACAATATATTTGATAAATCGGGTTATGCCTTTATAGAGTCATAACTTTTGACTCGTGTGTCAAAAGGACTATTATAATATATCAAAGGGAAGCTCGTATCTATTTCCATAATTTTGGCTGGACTAGCTATAAAAATTCATTACTTGAACCTAAACTCCATTCTTTACATCACATATGGAGGGTTTAAATTTTTTGTCACTTATTTTACATTTTCGGTTTTATTCAATAGAGTTGTAATGAAGATGGATGAGTCGACCAAGTGTATGTTTCCAGATATTCTAATAAATTTCAATATAATAAAAATAATTTCATGATCCAACATAATGAATGAGGGGAAAAAAGGAATAGGAGTGCTACTGGTGACATTTTTAAAAAATATATTTGATAAATGGGGGTTGTAGTTTTAAATCGTCATAACTTTTGATTCGTGTGTCAAAATGACTATTATAATATATCAAACGAAAGATCGTATAGATTTCCATAGTCTTGGCTGGACCGGCTATAGAAATTCATTACTTGAACTTAAACTCCATCATTTACATTACAAATCGAGGTTTTACTGTTTTTGTCACTTATTTTACATTTTCGGTGTTATTCAATAGAGTGCTAATGAAGATGGATGAGCCGACCAAGTGTATGTTTCAAAACATTCTAATGAATCGCAATATAATAAAAATAATTTCATGATTACCCAAAATGAATGAGTAGAAAAAAGCAAAAAGGAGTGCTACTCGTCACAGTTTTAAACAATATATTTGTTAAATCGGGTTATGCCTTTATAGAGTCATAACTTTTGACTCGTGTGTCAAAAGGACTATTATAATATATCAAAGGGAAGCTCATATCTATTTCCATAATTTTGGCTGGACTGGCTATAAAAATTCATTACTTGAACCTAAACTCCATCATTTACATCACATATGGAGGGTTTAAATTTTTTGTCACTTATTTTACATTTTCGGTTTTATTCAATAGAGTTGTAATGAAGATGGATGAGTCGACCAAGTGTATGTTTCAAGATATTCTAATAAATTTCAATATAATAAAAATAATTTCATGATCTAACATAATGAATGAGGGGAAAAAAGGAATAGGAGTGCTACTGGTGACATTTTTAAAAAATATATTTGATAAATGGGAGTAGTAGTTTTAAATAGTCATGACTTTTGATTCATGTGTCAAAATGACTATTATAATATATCAAACGGAAGATCGTATCGATTTCCATAGTCTTGGCTGGACCGGCTATAGAAATTCATTACTTGAACTTAAACTCCATCATTTACATTACAAATCGAGGTTTTACTGTTTTTGTCACTTAATTTACATTTTCGATTTAATTCAACAGAGTTGTAATGAAGATGGATGAGCCGACCAAGTGTATGTTTCAAAACATTCTAATGAATCACAATATAATAAAAATAATTTCATGATCAACCAAAATGAATGAGTAGAAAAAAGCAAAAAGGAGTGCTACTCGTCACAGTTTTAAACAATATATTTGATAAATCGGGTTATGCCTTTATAGAGTCATAACTTTTGACTCGTGTGTCAAAAGGACTATTATAATATATCAAACGGAAGCTCGTATCTATTTCCATAATTTTGGCTAGACTGGCTATAAAAATTCATTACTTGAACCTAAACTCCATTCTTTACATCACATATGGAGGGTTTAAATTTGTTGTCACTTATTTTACATTTTCGGTTTTATTCAATAGAGTTGTAATGACGATGGATGAGTCGACCAAGTGTATGTTTCGAAATATTCTAATAAATTTCAATATAATAAAAATAATTTCATGATCCAACATAATGAATGAGACGAAAAAAGGAATAGGAGTGCTACTGGTGACATTTTTAAAAAATATATTTGATAAATGGGGGTTGTAGTTTTAAATCGTCATAACTTTTGATTCGTGTGTCAAAATGACTATTATAATATATCAAACGAAAGATCGTATCGATTTCCATAGTCTTGGCTGGACCGGCTATAGAAATTCATTACTTGAACTTAAACTCCATCATTTACATTACAAATCGAGGTTTTACTGTTTTTGTCACTTATTTTACATTTTCGGTACTATTCAATAGAGTGCTAATGAAGATGGATGAGCCGACGAAGTGTATGTTTCAAAACATTCTAATGAATCACAATATAATAAAACTAATTTCATGATCAACCAAAATGAATGAGAAGAAAAAAGGAAAAGGAGTGCTACTCGTCACAGTTTTAAACAATATATTTGATAAATCGGGGTTGTGCCTTTAAAGAGTCATAACTTTTGACTCGTGTGTCAAAAGGACTATTATAATATATCAAACAGAAGCTCGTATCTATTTCCATAATTTTGGCTGGAGTGGCTATAAAAATTCATTACTTGAACCTAAACTCTATCATTTACATCACATATGGAGGGTTTAAATTTTGTCACTTATTTTACATTTTCGGTTTTATTCAATAGAGTTGTAATGAGGATGGACGAGTCGACCAAGTGTATGTTTCAAAATATTCTAATAAATTTCAATATAATAAAAATAATTTCATGATCCAACATAATGTGTGAGAGGAAAAAAGGAATAGGAGTGCTACTGGTGACATTTTTAAAAAATATATTTGATAAATGAGGGTTGTAGTTTTAAATCGTCATAACTTTTGATTCGTGTATCAAAATTACTATTATAATATATCAAAAGGAAGATCGTATCGATTTCCAAAGTCTTGGCTGGACCGGCTATAGAAATTGATTACTTGAACTTAAACTCCATCATTTACATTACAAATCGAGGTTTTACTGTTTTTGTCACTTATTTTAAATTTTCGGTTTTATTCAATAGAGTGGTAATGAAGATGGATGAGGCGACCAAGTGTATGTTTCAAAACATTCTAATGAATCGCAATATAATAAAAATAATTTCATGATCAACCAAAATGAATGAGTAGAAAAAAGCAAAAAGGTGTGCAACTCGTCACAGTTTTAAACAATATATTTGATAAATCGGGTTATGCCTTTATAGAGTCATAACTTTTGACTCGTGTGTCAAAAGGACTATTATAATATATCAAAGGGAAGCTCGTATCTATTTCCATAATTTTGGCTGGACTGGCTATAAAAATTCATTACTTGAACCTAAACTCCATTCTTTACATCACATATGGAGGGTTTAAATTTTTTGTCACTTATTTTACATTTTCGGTTTTATTCAATAGAGTTGTAATGAAGATGGATGAGTCGACCAAGTGTATGTTTCAAGATATTCTAATAAATTTCAATATAATAAAAATAATTTCATGATCCAACATAATGAATGAGGGGAAAAAAAGAATAGGAGTGCTACTGGTGACATTTTTAAAAAAATATATTTGATAAATGGGGGTTGTAGTTTTAAATCGTCATAACTTTTGATTCGTGTGTCAAAATGACTATTATAATATATCAAATGAAAGATCGTATCGATTTCCATAGTCTTGGCTGGACCGGCTATAGAAATTCATTACTTGAACTTAAACTCCATCATTTACATTACAAATGGAGGTTTTACTGTTTTTGTCACTTATTTTACATTTTTGGTATTATTCAATAGAGTGGTAATGAAGATGGATGAGCCGACCAAGTGTATGTTTCAAAACATTCTAATGAATCACAATATAATAAAACTAATTTCATGATCAACCAAAATGAATGAGAAGAAAAAAGGAAAAGGAGTGCTACTCGTCACAGTTTTAAACAATATATTTGATAAATCGAGGTTATGCCTTTAAAGAGTCATAACTTTTGACTCGTCTGTCAAATGGACTATTATAATATATCTAACGGAAGCTCGTATCTATTTCCATAATTTTGGCTGGAGTGGCTATAAAAATTCATTACTTGAACCTAAACTCTATCATTTACATCACATATGGAGGGTTTAAATTTTGTCACTTATTTTACATTTTCGGTTTTATTCAATAGAGTTGTAATGAGGATGGACGAGTCGACCAAGTGTATGTTTCAAAATATTCTAATAAATTTCAATATAATAAAAATAATTTCATGATCCAACATAATGTGTGAGAGGAAAAAAGGAATAGGAGTGCTACTGGTGACATTTTTAAAAAATATATTTGATAAATGAGGGTTGTAGTTTTAAATCGTCATAACTTTTGATTCGTGTGTCAAAATGACTATTATAATATATCAAACGGAAGATCGTATCGATTTCCAAAGTCTTGGCTGGACCGGCTATAGAAATTGATTACTTGAACTTAAACTCCATCATTTACATTACAAATCGAGGTTTTACTGTTTTTGTCACTTATTTTACATTTTCGGTTTTATTCAATAGAGTGGTAATGAAGATGGATGAGCCGACCAAGTGTATGTTTCAAAACATTCTAATGAATCGCAATATAATAAAAATAATTTCATGATCACCCAAAATGAATGAGTAGAAAAAAGCAAAAAGGAGTGCTACTCGTCACAGTTTTAAACAATATATTTGTTAAATCGGGTTATGCCTTTATAGAGTCATAACTTTTGACTCGTGTGTCAAAAGGACTATTATAATATATCAAAGGGAAGCTCATATCTATTTCCATAATTTTGGCTGGACTGGCTATAAAAATTCATTACTTGAACCTAAACTCCATTCTTTACATCACATATGGAGGGTTTAAATTTTTTGTCACTTATTTTACATTTTCGGTTTTATTCAATAGAGTTGTAATGAAGATGGATGAGTCGACCAAGTGTATGTTTCAAGATATTCTAATAAATTTCAATATAATAAAAATAATTTCATGATCCAACATAATGAATGAGGGGAAAAAAAGAATAGGAGTGCTATTGGTGACATTTTAAAAAAAATATATTTGATAAATGGGGGTTGTAGTTTTAAATCGTCATAACTTTTGATTCGTGTGTCAAAATGACTATTATAATATATCAAACGAAAGATCGTATCGATTTCCATAGTCTTGGTTGGACCGGCTATAGAAATTCATTACTTGAACTTAAACTCCATCATTTACATTACAAATCGAGGTTTTACTGTTTTTGTCACTTATTTTACATTTTCGGTATTATTCAATAGAGTGCTAATGAAGATGGATGAGCCGACCAAGTGTATGTTTCAAAACATTCTAATGAATCACAATATAATAAAACTAATTTCATGATCAACCAAAATGAATGAGAAGAAGAAAGGAAAAGGAGTGCTACTCGTCACAGTGTTAAACAATATATTTGATAAATCGGGGTTATGCCTTTAAAGAGTTATAACTTTTGACTCGTCTGTCAAATGGACTATTATAATATATCTAACGGAAGCTCGTATCTATTTCCATAATTTTGGCTGGAGTGGCTATAAAAATTCATTACTTGAACCTAAACTCTATCATTTACATCACATATGGAGGGTTTAAATTTTGTCACTTATTTTACATTTTCGGTTTTATTCAATAGAGTTGTAATGAGGATGGACGAGTCGACCAAGTGTATGTTTCAAAATATTCTAATAAATTTCAATATAATAAAAATAATTTCATGATCCAACATAATGTGTGAGAGGAAAAAAGGAATAGGAGTGCTACTGGTGACATTTTTAAAAAATATATTTGATAAATGAGGGTTGTAGTTTTAAATCGTCATAACTTTTGATTCGTGTGTCAAAATGACTATTATAATATATCAAACGGAAGATCGTATCGATTTCCAAAGTCTTGGCTGGACCGGCTATAGAAATTGATTACTTGAACTTAAACTCCATCATTTACATTACAAATCGAGGTTTTACTGTTTTTGTCACTTATTTTACATTTTCGGTTTTATTCAATAGAGTG
The DNA here is from genome assembly GCA_037013495.1 of Hippophae tibetana. Lineage (NCBI taxonomy): Eukaryota > Viridiplantae > Streptophyta > Magnoliopsida > Rosales > Elaeagnaceae > Hippophae > Hippophae tibetana. The sequence goes on along the minus strand of JAZDXN010000027.1, from coordinate 2,019,243 downwards.
GTAATGAAGATGGATGAGCCGACCAAGTGTATGTTTCAAAACATTCTAATGAATCGCAATATAATAAAAATAATTTCATGATCACCCAAAATGAATGAGTAGAAAAAAGCAAAAAGGAGTGTTACTCGTCACAGTTTTAAACAATATATTTGTTAAATCGGGTTATGCCTTTATAGAGTCATAACTTTTGACTCGTGTGTCAAAAGGACTATTATAATATATCAAAGGGAAGCTCATATCTATTTCCATAATTTTGGCTGGACTGGCTATAAAAATTCATTACTTGAACCTAAACTCCATTCTTTACATCACATATGGAGGGTTTAAATTTTTTGTCACTTATTTTACATTTTCGGTTTTATTCAATAGAGTTGTAATGAAGATGGATGAGTCGACCAAGTGTATGTTTCAAGATATTCTAATAAATTTCAATATAATAAAAATAATTTCATGATCCAACATAATGAATGAGGGGAAAAAAAGAATAGGAGTGCTACTGGTGACATTTTAAAAAAAATATATTTGATAAATGGGGGTTGTAGTTTTAAATCGTCATAACTTTTGATTCGTGTGTCAAAATGACTATTATAATATATCAAACGAAAGATCGTATCGATTTCCATAGTCTTGGTTGGACCGGCTATAGAAATTCATTACTTGAACTTAAACTCCATCATTTACATTACAAATCGAGGTTTTACTGTTTTTGTCACTTATTTTACATTTTCGGTATTATTCAATAGAGTGCTAATGAAGATGGATGAGCCGACCAAGTGTATGTTTCAAAACATTCTAATGAATCACAATATAATAAAACTAATTTCATGATCAACCAAAATGAATGAGAAGAAGAAAGGAAAAGGAGTGCTACTCGTCACAGTGTTAAACAATATATTTGATAAATTTGGGTTATGCCTTTATAGAGTCATAACTTTTGACTCGTGTGTCAAAAGGACTATTATAATATATCAAAGGGAAGCTCATATCTATTTCCATAATTTTGGCTGGACTGGCTATAAAAATTCATTACTTGAACCTAAACTCCATTCTTTACATCACATATGGAGGGTTTAAATTTGTTGTCACTTATTTTACATTTTCGATTTTATTCAATAGAGTTGTAATGACGATGGATGAGTCGACCAAGTGTATGTTTCGAAATATTCTAATAATTTTTAATATAATAAAAATAATTTCATGATCCAACATAATGAATGAGACGAAAAAAGGAATAGGAGTGCTACTGGTGACATTTTTAAAAAATATATTTGATAAATGGGGGTTGTAGTTTTAAATCGTCATAACTTTTGATTCGTGTGTCAAAATGACTATTATAATATATCAAACGAAAGATCGTATCGATTTCCATAGTCTTGGTTGGACCGGCTATAGAAATTCATTACTTGAACTTAAACTCCATCATTTACATTACAAATCGAGGTTTTACTGTTTTTGTCACTTATTTTACATTTTTGGTATTATTCAATAGAGTGGTAATGAAGATGGATGAGCGGACCAAGTGTATGTTTCAAAACATTCTAATGAATCACAATATAATAAAACTAATTTCATGATCAACCAAAATGAATGAGAAGAAGAAAGGAAAAGGAGTGCTACTCGTCACAGTGTTAAACAATATATTTGATAAATCGGGGTTATGCCTTTAAAGAGTTATAACTTTTGACTCGTCTGTCAAATGGACTATTATAATATATCTAACGGAAGCTCGTATCTATTTCCATAATTTTGGCTGGAGTGGCTATAAAAATTCATTACTTGAACCTAAACTCTATAATTTACATCACATATGGAGGGTTTAAATTTTGTCACTTATTTTACATTTTCGGTTTTATTCAATAGAGTTGTAATGAGGATGGACGAGTCGACCAAGTGTATGTTTCAAAATATTCTAGTAAATTTCAATATAATAAAATTAATTTCATGATCCAACATAATGTGTCAGAGGAAAAAAGCAATAGGAGTGCTACTGGTGACATTTTTAAAAAATATATTTGATAAATGGGAGTTGTAGTTTTAAATAGTCACAACTTTTGATTCGTGTGTCAAAATGACTATTATAATATATCAAACAGAAGATCGTATCGATTTCCATAGTCTTGGCTGGACCGGCTATAGAAATTCATTACTTGAAATAAAACTCCATCCTTTACATCACATATCGAAGTTTTAATGTTTTTGTCACTTATTTTACATTTTTGGTTTAATTCAATAGAGTTGTAAAGAAGATGGATGAGCCGACAAAGTGTATGTTTCAAAACATTCTAATGAATCACAATATAATAAAATAATTTCATGATCAACCAAAATGAATGAGTAGAAAATAGGAAAAGGAGTGCTACTCGTCACAGTTTTAAACAATATATTTGATAAATCGGGGTTATGCCTTTAAAGAGTCATAACTTTTGACTCGTCTGTCAAATGGACTATTATAATATATCTAACGGAAGCTCGTATCTATTTCCATAATTTTGGCTGGAGTGGCTATAAAAATTCATTACTTGAACCTAAACTCTATCATTTACATCACATATGGAGGGTTTAAATTTTGTCACTTATTTTACATTTTCGGTTTTATTCAATAGAGTTGTAATGAGGATGGACGAGTCGGCCAAGTGTATGTTTCAAAATATTCTAATAAATTTCAATATAATAAAAATAATTTCATGATCCAACATAATGTGTGAGAGGAAAAAAGGAATAGGAGTGCTACTGGTGACATTTTTAAAAAATATATTTGATAAATGAGGGTTGTAGTTTTAAATCGTCATAACTTTTGATTCGTGTGTCAAAATGACTATTATAATATATCAAACGGAAGATCGTATCGATTTCCAAAGTCTTGGCTGGACCGGCTATAGAAATTGATTACTTGAACTTAAACTCCATCATTTACATTACAAATCGAGGTTTTACTGTTTTTGTCACTTATTTTACATTTTCGGTTTTATTCAATAGAGTGGTAATGAAGATGGATGAGCCGACCAAGTGTATGTTTCAAAACATTCCAATGAATCACAATATAATAAAAATAATTTCATGATCAACCAAAATGAATGAGTAGCAAAAAGCAAAAAGGAGTGCTACTCGTCACAGTTTTAAACAATATATTTGATAAATCGGGTTATGCCTTTAAAGAGTCATAACTTTTGACTCGTGTGTCAAAAGGACTATTATAATATATCAAACCGAAGCTCGTATCTATTTCCATAATTTTGGCTGGACTGGCTAGAAAAATTCATTACCTGAACCTAAACTCCATTCTTTACATCACATATGGAGGGTTTAAATTTTTTGTCACTTATTTTACATTTTCGGTTTTATTCAATAGAGTTGTAATGAAAATGGATGAGTCGACCAAGTGTATGTTTCAAGATATTCTAATAAATTTCAATATAATAAAAATAATTTCATGATCCAACATAATGAATGAGGGGAAAAAAGGAATAGGAGTGCTACTGGTGACATTTTTAAAAAATATATTTGATAAATGGGGGTTGTAGTTTTAAATCGTCATAACTTTTGATTCGTGTGTCAAAATGACTATTATAATATATCAAACGAAAGATCGTATCGATTTCCATAGTCTTGGCTGGACCGGCTATAGAAATTCATTACTTGAACTTAAACTCCATCATTTACATTACAAATCGAGGTTTTACTGTTTTTGTCACTTATTTTACATTTTTGGTATTATTCAATAGAGTGGTAATGAAGATGGATGAGCGGACCAAGTGTATGTTTCAAAACATTCTAATGAATCACAATATAATAAAACTAATTTCATGATCAACCAAAATGAATGAGAAGATGAAAGGAAAAGGAGTGCTACTCGTCACAGTGTTAAACAATATATTTGATAAATCGGGGTTATGCCTTTAAAGAGTCATAACTTTTGACTCGTCTGTCAAATGGACTATTATAATATATCTAACGGAAGCTCGTATCTATTTCCATAATTTTGGCTGGAGTGGCTATAAAAATTCATTACTTGAACCTAAACTCTATCATTTACATCACATATGGAGGGTTTAAATTTTGTCACTTATTTTACATTTTCGGTTTTATTTAATAGAGTTGTAATGAGGATGGACGAGTCGACCAAGTGTATGTTTCAAAATATTCTAGTAAATTTCAATATAATAAAATTAATTTCATGATCCAACATAATGTGTCAGAGGAAAAAAGCAATAGGAGTGCTACTGGTGACATTTTTAAAAAATATATTTGATAAATGGGATTCGTAGTTTTAAATAGTCACAACTTTTGATTCGTGTGTCAAAATGACTATTATAATATATCAAACGGAAGATCGTATCGATTTCCATAGTCTTGGTTGGACCGGCTATAGAAATTCATTACTTGAACTAAAACTCCATCCTTTACATCACATATCGAAGTTTTAATGTTTTTGTCACTTATTTTACATTTTTGGTTTAATTCAATAGAGTTGTAAAGAAGATGGATGAGCCGACAAAGTGTATGTTTCAAAACATTCTAATGAATCACAATATAATAAAATAATTTCATGATCAACCAAAATGAATGAGTAGAAAATAGGAAAAGGAGTGCTACTCGTCACAGTTTTAAACAATATATTTGATAAATCTGGGTTATGCCTTTAAAGAGTCATAACTTTTGACTCGTGTGTCAAAAGGACTATTATAATATATCAAACCGAAGCTCGTATCTATTTCCATAATTTTGGCTAGACTGGCTATAAAAATTCATTACTTGAAGCTAAACTCCATCATTTACATCACATATGGAGGGTTTAAATTTTTTGTCACTTATTTTACATTTTTGGTTTTATTCAATAGAGTTGTAATGAGGATGGATGAGTCGACCAAGTGTATGTTTCAAAATATTCTAATAAATTTCAATATAATAAAAATAATTTCATGATCCAACATAATGAATGAGACGAAAAAAGGAATAGGAGTGCTACTAGTGATATTTTTAAAAAATATATTTGTTAAATGAGGGTTGTAGTTTTAAATCGTCATAACTTTGGATTCGTGTGTCAAAATGACTATTATAATATATCAAACGGAAGATCGTATCGATTTCCATAGTCTTGGCTGGACCGGCTATAGAAATTAATTACTTGAACTTAAACTCCATCATTTACATTACAAATCGAGGTTTTACTGTTTTTGTCACTTATTTTACATTTTCGGTTTTATTCAATAGAGTGGTAATGAAGATGGATGAGCCGACCAAGTTTATGTTTCAAAACATTCTAATGAATCACAATATAATAAAAATAATTTCATGATCAACCAAAATGAATGAGTAGAAAAAAGCAAAAAGGAGTGCTACTCGTCACAGTTTTAAACAATATATTTGATAAATCTTGTTATGCCTTTATAGAGTCATAACTTTTGACTCGTGTGTCAAAAGGACTATTATAATATATCAAACGGAAGCTCGTATCTATTTCCATAATTTTGGCTGGACTGGCTATAAAAAATCATTACTTGAACCTAAACTCCATTCTTTACATCACATATGGAGGGTTTAAATTTGTTGTCACTTATTTTACATTTTCGGTTTTATTCAATAGAGTTGTAATGACGATGGATGAGTCGACCAAGTGTATGTTTCAAGATATTCTAATAAATTTCAATATAATAAAAATAATTTCATGATCCAACATAATGAATGAGGGGAAAAAAGAATAGGAGTGCTACTGGTGACATTTTTAAAAAAATATATTTGATAAATGGGGGTTGTAGTTTTAAATCGTCATAACTTTTGATTCGTGTGTCAAAAGGACTATTATAATATATCAAATGAAAGATCGTATCGATTTCCATAGTCTTGGCTGGACCGGCTATAGAAATTCATTACTTGAACTTAAACTCCATCATTTACATTACAAATCGAGGTTTTACTGTTTTTGTCACTTATTTTACATTTTTGGTATTATTCAATAGAGTGGTAATGAAGATGGATGAGCGGACCAAGTGTATGTTTCAAAACATTCTAATGAATCACAATATAATAAAACTAATTTCATGATCAACCAAAATGAATGAGAAGATGAAAGGAAAAGGAGTGCTACTCGTCACAGTGTTAAACAATATATTTGATAAATCGGGGTTATGCCTTTAAAGAGTCATAACTTTTGACTCGTCTGTCAAATGGACTATTATAATATATCTAACGGAAGCTCGTATCTATTTCCATAATTTTGGCTGCAGTGGCTATAAAAATTCATTACTTGAACCTAAACTCTATCATTTACATCACATATGGAGGGTTTAAATTTTGTCACTTATTTTACATTTTCGGTTTTATTCAATAGAGTTGTAATGAGGATGGACGAGTCGACCAAGTGTATGTTTCAAAATATTCTAGTAAATTTCAATATAATAAAATTAATTTGATGATCCAACATAATGTGTTAGAGGAAAAAAGCAATAGGAGTGCTACTGGTGACATTTTTAAAAAATATATTTGATAAATGGGAGTTGTAGTTTTAAATAGTCACAACTTTTGATTCGTGTGTCAAAATGACTATTATAATATATCAAATGGAAGATCGTATCGATTTCCATAGTCTTGGCTGGACCGGCTATAGAAATTCATTACTTGAACTAAAACTCCATCCTTTACATCACATATCGAAGTTTTAATGTTTTTGTCACTTATTTTACATTTTTGGTTTAATTCAATAGAGTTGTAAAGAAGATGGATGAGCCGACAAAGTGTATGTTTCAAAACATTCTAATGAATCACAATATAATAAAATAATTTCATGATCAACCAAAATGAATGAGTAGAAAATAGGAAAAGGAGTGCTACTCGTCACAGTTTTAAACAATATATTTGATAAATCTGGGTTATGCCTTTAAAGAGTCATAACTTTTGACTCGTGTGTCAAAAGGACTATTATAATATATCAAACCAAAGCTCGTATCTATTTCCATAATTTTGGCTAGACTGGCTATAAAAATTCATTACTTGAAGCTAAACTCCATCATTTACATCACATATGGAGGGTTTAAATTTTTTGTCACTTATTTTACATTTTTGGTTTTATTCAATAGAGTTGTAATGAGGATGGATGAGTCGACCAAGTGTATGTTTCAAAATATTCTAATAAATTTCAATATAATAAAAATAATTTCATGATCCAACATAATGAATGAGACGAAAAAAGGAATAGGAGTGCTACTAGTGACATTTTTAAAAAATATATTTGTTAAATGAGGGTTGTAGTTTTAAATCGTCATAACTTTGGATTCGTGTGTCAAAATGACTATTATAATATATCAAACGGAAGATCGTATCGATTTCCATAGTCTTGGCTGGACCGGCTATAGAAATTGATTACTTGAACTTAAACTCCATCATTTACATAACAAATCGAGGTTTTACTGTTTTTGTCACTTATTTTACATTTTCGGTTTTATTCAATAGAGTGGTAATGAAGATGGATGAGCCGACCAAGTTTATGTTTCAAAACATTCTAATGAATCACAATATAATAAAAATAATTTCATGATCAACCAAAATGAATGAGTAGAAAAAAGCAAAAAGGAGTGCTACTCGTCACAGTTTTAAACAATATATTTGATAAATCTTGTTATGCCTTTATAGAGTCATAACTTTTGACTCGTGTGTCAAAAGGACTATTATAATATATCAAACGGAAGCTCGTATCTATTTCCATAATTTTGGCTGGACTGGCTATAAAAAATCATTACTTGAACCTAAACTCCATTCTTTACATCACATATGGAGGGTTTAAATTTGTTGTCACTTATTTTACATTTTCGGTTTTATTCAATAGAGTTGTAATGACGATGGATGAGTCGACCAAGTGTATGTTTCGAAATATTCTAATAATTTTTAATATAATAAAAATAATTTCATGATCCAACATAATGAATGAGACGAAAAAAGGAATAGGAGTGCTACTGGTGACATTTTTAAAAAATATATTTGATAAATGAGGGTTGTAGTTTTAAATCGTCATAACTTTTGATTCGTGTGTCAAAATGACTATTATAATATATCAAACGGAAGATCGTATCGATTTCCAAAGTCTTGGCTGGACCGGCTATAGAAATTGATTACTTGAACTTAAACTCCATCATTTACATTACAAATCGAGGTTTTACTGTTTTTGTCACTTATTTTACATTTTCGGTTTTATTCAATAGAGTGGTAATGAAGATGGATGAGCCGACCAAGTGTATGTTTCAAAACATTCTAATGAATCGCAATATAATAAAAATAATTTCATGATCACCCAAAATGAATGAGTAGAAAAAAGCAAAAAGGAGTGCTACTCGTCACAGTTTTAAACAATATATTTGATAAATCGGGTTATGCCTTTATAGAGTCATAACTTTTGACTCGTGTGTCAAAAGGACTATTATAATATATCAAAGGGAAGCTCATATCTATTTCCGTAATTTTGGCTGGACTGGCTATAAAAATTCATTACTTGAACCTAAACTCCATTCTTTACATCACATATGGAGGGTTTAAATTTTTTGTCACTTATTTTACATTTTCGGTTTTATTCAATAAAGTTGTAATGAAGATGGATGAGTCGACCAAGTGTATGTTTCAAGATATTCTAATAAATTTCAATATAATAAAAATAATTTCATGATCCAACATAATGAATGAGGGGAAAAAAGGAATAGGAGTGCTACTGGTGACATTTTTAAAAAAATATATTTGATAAATGGGGTTTGTAGTTTTAAATCGTCATAACTTTTGATTCGTGTGTCAAAATGACTATTATAATATATCAAACGAAAGATCGTATCGATTTCCATAGTCTTGGCTGGACCGGCTATAGAAATTCATTACTTGAACTTAAACTCCATCATTTACATTACAAATCGAGGTTTTACTGTTTTTGTCACGTATTTTACATTTTTGTTATTATTCAATAGAGTGGTAATGAAGATGGATGAGCCAACCAAGTGTATGTTTCAAAATATTCTAATGAATCACAATATAATAAAACTAATTTCATGATCAACCAAAATGAATGAGAAGAAAAAAGGAAAAGGAGTGCTACTCGTCACAGTTTTAAACAATATATTTGATAAATCGGGGTTATGCCTTTAAAGAGTCATAACTTTTGACTCGTCTGTCAAATGGACTATTATAATATATCTAACGGAAGCTCGTATCTATTTCCATAATTTTGGCTGGAGTGGCTATAAAAATTCATTACTTGAACCTAAACTCTATCATTTACATCACATATGGGGGGTTTAAATTTTGTCACTTATTTTACATTTTCGGTTTTATTCAATAGAGTTGTAATGAGGATGGCCGAGTCGACCAAGTGTATGTTTCAAAATATTCTAATAAATTTCAATATAATAAAAATAATTTCATGATCCAACATAATGTGTGAGAGGAAAAAAGGAATAGGAGTGCTACTGGTGACATTTTTAAAAAATATATTTGATAAATGAGGGTTGTAGTTTTAAATCGTCACAACTTTTGATTCGTGTGTCAAAATAACTATTATAATATATCAAACAGAAGATCGTATCGATTTCCAAAGTCTTGGCTGGACCGGCTATAGAAATTGATTACTTGAACTTAAACTCCATCATTTACATTACAAATCGAGGTTTTACTGTTTTTGTCACTTATTTTACATTTTCGGTTTTATTCAATAGAGTGGTAATGAAGATGGATGAGCCGACCAAGTGTATGTTTCAAAACATTCTAATGAATCGCAATATAATAAAAATAATTTCATGATCAACCAAAATGAATGAGTAGAAAAAAGCAAAAAGGAGTGCTACTCGTCACAGTTTTAAACAATATATTTGATAAATTTGGGTTATGCCTTTACAGAGTCATAACTTTTGACTCGTGTGTCAAAAGGACTATTATAATATATCAAAGGGAAGCTCATATCTATTTCCATAATTTTGGCTGGACTGGCTATAAAAATTCATTACTTGAACCTAAACTCCATTCTTTACATCACATATGGAGGGTTTAAATTTGTTGTCACTTATTTTACATTTTCGATTTTATTCAATAGAGTTGTAATGACGATGGATGAGTCGACCAAGTGTATGTTTCGAAATATTCTAATAATTTTTAATATAATAAAAATAATTTCATGATCCAACATAATGAATGAGACGAAAAAAGGAATAGGAGTGCTACTGGTGACATTTTTAAAAAATATATTTGATAAATGAGGGTTGTAGTTTTAAATCGTCATAACTTTTGATTCGTGTGTCAAAATGACTATTATAATATATCAAACGGAAGATCGTATCGATTTCCAAAGTCTTGGCTGGACCGGCTATAGAAATTGATTACTTGAACTTAAACTCCATCATTTACATTACAAATCGAGGTTTTACTGTTTTTGTCACTTATTTTACATTTTCGGTTTTATTCAATAGAGTGGTAATGAAGATGGATGAGCCGACCAAGTGTATGTTTCAAAACATTCTAATGAATCGCAATATAATAAAAATAATTTCATGATCACCCAAAATGAATGAGTAGAAAAAAGCAAAAAGGAGTGCTACTCGTCACAGTTTTAAACAATATATTTGTTAAATCGGGTTATGCCTTTATAGAGTCATAACTTTTGACTCGTGTGTCAAAAGGACTATTATAATATATCAAAGGGAAGTTCATATCTATTTCCATAATTTTGGCTGGACTGGCTATAAAAATTCATTACTTGAACCTAAACTCCATTCTTTACATCACATATGGAGGGTTTAAATTTTTTGTCACTTATTTTACATTTTCGGTTTTATTCAATAAAGTTGTAATGAAGATGGATGAGTCGACCAAGTGTATGTTTCAAGATATTCTAATAAATTTCAATATAATAAAAATAATTTCATGATCCAACATAATGAATGAGGGGAAAAAAGGAATAGGAGTGCTACTGGTGACATTTTTAAAAAAATATATTTGATAAATGGGGTTTGTAGTTTTAAATCGTCATAACTTTTGATTCGTGTGTCAAAATGACTATTATAATATATCAAACGAAAGATCGTATCGATTTCCATAGTCTTGGCTGGACCGGCTATAGAAATTCATTTCTTGAACTTAAACTCCATCATTTACATTACAAATCGAGGTTTTACTGTTTTTGTCACGTATTTTACATTTTTGTTATTATTCAATAGAGTGGTAATGAAGATGGATGAGCCGACCAAGTGTATGTTTCAAAACATTCTAATGAATCACAATATAATAAAACTAATTTCATGATCAACCAAAATGAATGAGAAGAAAAAAGGAAAAGGAGTGCTACTCGTCACAGTTTTAAACAATATATTTGATAAATCGGGGTTATGCCTTTAAAGAGTCATAACTTTTGACTCGTCTGTCAAATGGACTATTATAATATATCTAACGGAAGCTCGTATCTATTTCCATAATTTTGGCTGGAGTGGCTATAAAAATTCATTACTTGAACCTAAACTCTATCATTTACATCACATATGGGGGGTTTAAATTTTGTCACTTATTTTACATTTTCGGTTTTATTCAATAGAGTTGTAATGAGGATGGCCGAGTCGACCAAGTGTATGTTTCAAAATATTCTAATAAATTTCAATATACTAAAAATAATTTCATGATCCAACATAATGTGTGAGAGGAAAAAAGGAATAGGAGTGCTACTGGTGACATTTTTAAAAAATATATTTGATAAATGAGGGTTGTAGTTTTAAATCGTCACAACTTTTGATTCGTGTGTCAAAATGACTATTATAATATATCAAACAGAAGATCGTATCGATTTCCAAAGTCTTGGCTGGACCGGCTATAGAAATTGATTACTTGAACTTAAACTCCATCATTTACATTACAAATCGAGGTTTTACTGTTTTTGTCACTTATTTTACATTTTCGGTTTTATTCAATAGAGTGGTAATGAAGATGGATGAGCCGACCAAGTGTATGTTTCAAAACATTCTAATGAATCGCAATATAATAAAAATAATTTCATGATCAACCAAAATGAATGAGTAGAAAAAAGCAAAAAGGAGTGCTACTCGTCACAGTTTTAAACAATATATTTGATAAATTTGGGTTATGCCTTTATAGAGTCATAACTTTTTACTCGTGTGTCAAAAGGACTATTATAATATATCAAAGGGAAGCTCCTATCTATTTCCAAAATTTTGGCTGGACTGGCTATAAAAATTCATTACTTGAACCTAAACTCCATTCTTTACATCACATATGGAGGGTTTAAATTTTTTGTCACTTATTTTACATTTTCGGTTTTATTCAATAGAGTTGTAATGAAGATGGATGATTCGACCAAGTGTATGTTTCAAGATATTCTAATAAATTTCAATATAATAAAAATAATTTCATGATCCAACATAATGAATGAGGGGAAAAAAGGAATAGGAGTGCTACTGGTGACATTTTTAAAAAATATATTTGATAAATGGGGGTTGTAGTTTTAAATCGTCATAACTTTTGATTCTTGTGTCAAAATGACTATTATAATATATCAAACAAAAGATCGTATCGATTTCCATAGTCTTGGCTGGACCGGCTATAGAAATTCATTACTTGAACTTAAACTCCATCATTTACATTACAAATCGAGGTTTTACTGTTTTTGTCACTTATTTTACATTTTTGGTATTATTCAATAGAGTGGTAATGAAGATGGATGAGCCGACCAAGTGTATGTTTCAAAACATTCTAATGAATCAAAATATAATAAAACTCTTTTCATGATCAACCAAAATGAATGAGAAGAAAAAAGGAAAAGGAGTGCTACTCGTCACAGTTTTAAACAATATATTTGATAAATCGGGGTTATGCCTTTAAAGAGTCATAACTTTTGACTCGTCTGTCAAATGGACTATTATAATATATCTAACGGAAGCTCGTATCTATTTCCATAATTTTGGCTGGAGTGGCTATAAAAATTCATTACTTGAACCTAAACTCTATCATTTACATCACATATGGAGGGTTTAAATTTTGTCACTTATTTTACATTTTCGGTTTTATTCAATAGAGTTGTAATGAGGATGGACGAGTCGACCAAGTGTATGTTTCAAAATATTCTAATAATTTTTAATATAATAAAAATAATTTCATGATCCAACATAATGTGTGAGAGGAAAAAAGGAATAGGAGTGCTACTGGTGACATTTTTAAAAAATATATTTGATAAATGAGGGTTGTAGTTTTAAATCGTCACAACTTTTGATTCGTGTGTCAAAATGACTATTATAATATATCAAACAGAAGATCGTATCGATTTCCAAAGTCTTGGCTGGACCGGCTATAGAAATTGATTACTTGAACTTAAACTCCATCATTTACATTACAAATCGAGGTTTTACTGTTTTTGTCACTTATTTTACATTTTCGGTTTTATTCAATAGAGTGGTAATGAAGATGGATGAGCCGACCAAGTGTATGTTTCAAAACATTCTAATGAATCGCAATATAATAAAAATAATTTCATGATCAACCAAAATGAATGAGTAGAAAAAAGCAAAAAGGAGTGCTACTCGTCACAGTTTTAAACAATATATTTGATAAATTTGGGTTATGCCTTTATAGAGTCATAACTTTTGACTCGTGTGTCAAAAGGACTATTATAATATATCAAAGGGAAGCTCCTATCTATTTCCAAAATTTTGGCTGGACTGGCTATAAAAATTCATTACTTGAACCTAAACTCCATTCTTTACATCACATATGGAGGGTTTAAATTTTTTGTCACTTATTTTACATTTTCGGTTTTATTCAATAGAGTTGTAATGAAGATGGATGATTCGACCAAGTGTATGTTTCAAGATATTCTAATAAATTTCAATATAATAAAAATAATTTCATGATCCAACATAATGAATGAGGGGAAAAAAGGAATAGGAGTGCTACTGGTGACATTTTTAAAAAATATATTTGATAAATGGGGGTTGTAGTTTTAAATCGTCATAACTTTTGATTCTTGTGTCAAAATGACTATTATAATATATCAAACAAAAGATCGTATCGATTTCCATAGTCTTGGCTGGACCGGCTATAGAAATTCATTACTTGAACTTAAACTCCATCATTTACATTACAAATCGAGGTTTTACTGTTTTTGTCACTTATTTTACATTTTTGGTATTATTCAATAGAGTGGTAATGAAGATGGATGAGCCGACCAAGTGTATGTTTCAAAACATTCTAATGAATCAAAATATAATAAAACTCTTTTCATGATCAACCAAAATGAATGAGAAGAAAAAAGGAAAAGGAGTGCTACTCGTCACAGTTTTAAACAATATATTTGATAAATCGGGGTTATGCCTTTAAAGAGTCATAACTTTTGACTCGTCTGTCAAATGGACTATTATAATATATCTAACGGAAGCTCGTATCTATTTCCATAATTTTGGCTGGAGTGGCTATAAAAATTCATTACTTGAACCTAAACTCTATCATTTACATCACATATGGAGGGTTTAAATTTTGTCACTTATTTTACATTTTCGGTTTTATTCAATAGAGTTGTAATGAGGATGGACGAGTCGACCAAGTGTATGTTTCAAAATATTCTAATAATTTTTAATATAATAAAAATAATTTCATGATCCAACATAATGAATGAGACGAAAAAAGGAATAGGAGTGCTACTGGTGACATTTTTAAAAAATATATTTGATAAATGAGGGTTGTAGTTTTAAATCGTCATAACTTTTGATTCGTGTGTCAAAATGACTATTATAATATATCAAACGGAAGATCGTATCGATTTCCAAAGTCTTGGCTGGACCGGCTATAGAAATTGATTACTTGAACTTAAACTCCATCATTTACATTACAAATCGAGGTTTTACTGTTTTTGTCACTTATTTTACATTTTCGGTTTTATTCAATAGAGTGGTAATGAAGATGGATGAGCCGACCAAGTGTATGTTTCAAAACATTCTAATGAATCGCAATATAATAAAAATAATTTCATGATCACCCAAAATGAATGAGTAGAAAAAAGCAAAAAGGAGTGCTACTCGTCACAGTTTTAAACAATATATTTGTTAAATCGGGTTATGCCTTTATAGAGTCATAACTTTTGACTCGTGTGTCAAAAGGACTATTATAATATATCAAAGGGAAGCTCATATCTATTTCCATAATTTTGGCTGGACTGGCTATAAAAATTCATTACTTGAACCTAAACTCCATTCTTTACATCACATATGGAGGGTTTAAATTTTTTGTCACTTATTTTACATTTTCGGTTTTATTCAATAAAGTTGTAATGAAGATGGATGAGTCGACCAAGTGTATGTTTCAAGATATTCTAATAAATTTCAATATAATAAAAATAATTTCATGATCCAACATAATGAATGAGGGGAAAAAAGGAATAGGAGTGCTACTGGTGACATTTTTAAAAAAATATATTTGATAAATGGGGTTTGTAGTTTTAAATCGTCATAACTTTTGATTCGTGTGTCAAAATGACTATTATAATATATCAAACGAAAGATCGTATCGATTTCCATAGTCTTGGCTGGACCGACTATAGAAATTCATTACTTGAACTTAAACTCCATCATTTACATTACAAATCGAGGTTTTACTGTTTTTGTCACGTATTTTACATTTTTGTTATTATTCAATAGAGTGGTAATGAAGATGGATGAGCCGACCAAGTGTATGTTTCAAAACATTCTAATGAATCACAATATAATAAAACTAATTTCATGATCAACCAAAATGAATGAGAAGAAGAAAGGAAAAGGAGTGCTACTCGTCACAGTGTTAAACAATATATTTGATAAATCGGGGTTATGCCTTTAAAGAGTCATAACTTTTGACTCGTCTGTCAAATGGACTATTATAATATATCTAACGGAAGCTCGTATCTATTTCCATAATTTTGGCTGGAGTGGCTATAAAAATTCATTACTTGAACCTAAACTCTATCATTTACATCACATATGGAGGGTTTAAATTTTGTCACTTATTTTACATTTTCGGTTTTATTCAATAGAGTTGTAATGAGGATGGACGAGTCGACCAAGTGTATGTTTCAAAATATTTTAGTAAATTTCAATATAATAAAATTAATTTCATGATCCAACATAATGTGTGAGAGGAAAAAAGCAATAGGAGTGCTACTGGTGACATTTTTAAAAAATATATTTGATAAATGGGAGTTGTAGTTTTAAATAGTCACAACTTTTGATTCGTGTGTCAAAATGACTATTATAATATATCAAACGGAAGATCGTATCGATTTCCATAGTCTTGGCTGGACCGGCTATAGAAATTCATTACTTGAACTAAAACTCCATCCTTTACATCACATATCGAAGTTTTAAGGTTTTTGTCACTTATTTTACATTTTTGGTTTAATTCAATAGAGTTGTAAAGAAGATGGATGAGCCGACAAAGTGTATGTTTCAAAACATTCTAATGAATCACAATATAATAAAATAATTTCATGATCAACCAAAATGAATGAGTAGAAAATAGGAAAAGGAGTGCTACTCGTCACAGTTTTAAACAATATATTTGATAAATCTGGGTTATGCCTTTAAAGAGTCATAACTTTTGACTCGTGTGTCAAAAGGACTATTATAATATATCAAACCGAAGCTCGTATCTATTTCCATAATTTTGGCTAGACTGGCTATAAAAATTCATTACTTGAAGCTAAACTCCATCATTTACATCACATATGGAGGGTTTAAATTTTTTGTCACTTATTTTACATTTTTGGTTTTATTCAATAGAGTTGTAATGAGGATGGATGAGTCGACCAAGTGTATGTTTCAAAATATTCTAATAAATTTCAATATAATAAAAGTAATTTCATGATCCAACATAATGAATGAGTCGAAAAAAGGAATAGGAGTGCTACTAGTGACATTTTTAAAAAATATATTTGTTAAATGAGGGTTGTAGTTTTAAATCGTCATAACTTTGGATTCGTGTGTCAAAATGACTATTATAATATATCAAACGGAAGATCGTATCGATTTCCATAGTCTTGGCTGGACCGGCTATAGAAATTGATTACTTGAACTTAAACTCCATCATTTACATTACAAATCGAGGTTTTACTGTTTTTGTCACTTATTTTACATTTACGGTTTTATTCAATAGAGTGGTAATGAAGATCGATGAGCCGACCAAGTTTATGTTTCAAAACATTCTAATGAATCACAATATAATAAAAATAATTTCATGATCAACCAAAATGAATTAGTAGAAAAAAGCAAAAAGGAGTGCTACTCGTCACAGTTTTAAACAATATATTTGATAAATCTTGTTATGCCTTTATAGAGTCATAACTTTTGACTCGTGTGTCAAAAGGACTATTATAATATATCAAACGGAAGCTCGTATCTATTTCCATAATTTTGGCTGGACTGGCTATAAAAAATCATTACTTGAACCTAAACTCCATTCTTTACATCACATATGGAGGGTTTAAATTTGTTGTCACTTATTTAAATTTTCGGTTTTAGTCAATAGAGTTGTAATGACGATGGATGAGTCGACCAAGTGTATGTTTCGAAATATTCTAATAAATTTTAATATAATAAAAATAATTTCATGATCCAACATAATGAATGAGACGAAAAAAGGAATAGGAGTGCTACTGGTGACATTTTTAAAAAATATATTTGATAAATGAGGGTTGTAGTTTTAAATCGTCATAACTTTTGATTCGTGTGTCAAAATGACTATTATAATATATCAAACGGAAGATCGTATCGATTTCCATAGTCTTGGCTGGACCGGCTATAGAAATTGATTACTTGAACTTAAACTCCATCATTTACATTACAAATCGAGGTTTTACTGTTTTTGTCACTTATTTTACATTTTCGGTTTTATTGAATAGAGTGGTAATGAAGATGGATGAGCCGACCAAGTGTATGTTTCAAAACATTCTAATGAATCGCAATATAATAAAAATAATTTCATGATCACCCAAAATGAATGAGTAGAAAAAAGCAAAAAGGAGTGCTACTCGTCACAGTTTTAAACAATATATTTGTTAAATCGGGTTATGCCTTTATAGAGTCATAACTTTTGACTCGTGTGTCAAAAGGACTATTATAATATATCAAAGGGAAGCTCATATCTATTTCCATAATTTTGGCTGGACTGGCTATAAAAATTCATTACTTGAACCTAAACTCCATTCTTTACATCACATATGGAGGGTTTAAATTTTTTGTCACTTATTTTACATTTTCGGTTTTATTCAATAGAGTTGTAATGAAGATGGATGAGTCGACCAAGTGTATGATTCAAGATATTCTAATAAATTTCAATATAATAAAAATAATTTCATGATCCAACATAATGAATGAGGTGAAAAAAGGAATAGGAGTGCTACTGGTGATATTTTTTAAAAAAAATATTTGATAAATGGGGTTTGTAGTTTTAAATCGTCATAACTTTTGATTCGTGTGTCAAAATGACTATTATAATATATCAAACGAAAGATCGTATCGATTTCCATAGTCTTGGCTGGACCGGCTATAGAAATTCATTACTTGAACTTAAACTCCATCATTTACATTACAAATCGTGGTTTTACTGTTTTTGTCACTTATTTTACATTTTTGTTATTATTCAATAGAGTGGTAATGAAGATGGGTGAGCCGACCAAGTGTATGTTTCAAAACATTCTAATGAATCACAATATAATAAAACTAATTTCATGATCAACCAAAATGAATGAGAAGAAAAAAGGAAAAGGAGTGCTACTCGTCACAGTTTTAAACAATATATTTGATAAATCGGGGTTATGCCTTTAAAGAGTCATAACTTTTGACTCGTCTGTCAAATGGACTATTATAATATATCTAACGGAAGCTCGTATCTATTTCCATAATTTTGGCTGGAGTGGCTATAAAAATTTATTACTTGAACCTAAACTCTATCATTTACATCACATATGGAGGGTTTAAATTTTGTCACTTATTTTACATTTTCGGTTTTATTCAATAGAGTTGTAATGAGGATGGACGAGTCGACCAAGTGTATGTTTCAAAATATTCTAATAAATTTCAATATAATAAAAATAATTTCATGATCCAACAAAATGTGTGAGAGGAAAAAAGGAATAGGAGTGCTACTGGTGACATTTTTAAAAAATATATTTGATAAATGAGGGTTGTAGTTTTAAATCGTCATAACTTTTGATTCGTGTGTCAAAATGACTATTATAATATATCAAACAGAAGATCGTATCGATTTCCAAAGTCTTGGCTGGACCGGCTATAAAAATTGATTACTTGAACTTAAACTCCATCATTTACATTACAAATCGAGGTTTTACTGTTTTTGTCACTTATTTTACATTTTCGGTTTTATTCAATAGAGTGGTAATGAAGATGGATGAGCCGACCAAGTGTATGTTTCAAAACATTCTAATGAATCGCAATATAATAAAAATAATTTCATGATCAACCAAAATGAATGAGTAGAAAAAAGCAAAAAGGAGTGCTACTCGTCACAGTTTTAAACAATATATTTGATAAATCGGGTTATGCCTTTATAGAGTCATAACTTTTGACTCGTGTGTCAAAAGGACTATTATAATATATCAAAGGGAAGCTCCTATCTATTTCCATAATTTTGGCTGGACTGGCTATAAAAATTCATTACTTGAACCTAAACTCCATTCTTTACATCACATATGGAGGGTTTAAATTTTTTGTCACTTATTTTACATTTTCGGTTTTATTCAATAGAGTTGTAATGAAGATGGATGTTTCGACCAAGTGTATGTTTCAAGATATTCTAATAAATTTCAATATAATAAAAATAATTTCATGATCCAACATAATGAATGAGGGGAAAAAAGGAATAGGAGTGCTACTGGTGACATTTTTAAAAAATATATTTGATAAATGGGGGTTGTAGTTTTAAATCGTCATAACTTTTGATTCTTGTGTCAAAATGACTATTATAATATATCAAACGAAAGATCGTATCGATTTCCATAGTCTTGGCTGGACCGGCTATAGAAATTCATTACTTGAACTTAAACTCCATCATTTACATTACAAATAGAGGTTTTACTGTTTTTGTCACTTATTTTACATTTTTGGTATTATTCAATAGAGTGGTAATGAAGATGGATGAGCGGACCAAGTGTATGTTTCAAAACATTCTAATGAATCACAATATAATAAAACTAATTTCATGATCAACCAAAATGAATGAGAAGAAAAAAGGAAAAGGAGTGCTACTCGTCACAGTGTTAAACAATATATTTGATAAATCGGGGTTATGCCTTTAAAGAGTCATAACTTTTGACTCGTCTGTCAAATGGACTATTATAATATATCTAACGGAAGCTCGTATCTATTTCCATAATTTTGGCTGGAGTGGCTATAAAAATTCATTACTTGAACCTAAACTCTATCATTTACATCACATATGGAGGGTTTAAATTTTGTCACTTATTTTACATTTTCAGTTTTATTCAATAGAGTTGTAATGAGGATGGATGAGTCGACCAAGTGTATGTTTCAAAATATTCTAATAAATTTCAATATAATAAAAATAATTTCATGATCCAACATAATGAATGAGACGAAAAAAGGAATAGGAGTGCTACTCGTGACATTTTTAAAAAATATATTTGATAAATTGGGGTTGTAGTTTTAAATCGTCATAACTTTTGATTCGTGTGTCAAAATGACTATTATAATATATCAAACGAAAGATCGTATCGATTCCCACAGTCTTGGCTGTACCGGCTATAGAAATTCATTACTTGAACTTAAACACCATCATTTACATTACAAATCGAGGTTTTAATGTTTTTGTCACTTATTTTACATTTTTGGTATTATTCAATAGAGTGGTAATGAAGATGGATGAGCGGACCAAGTGTATGTTTCAAAACATTCTAATGAATCACAATATAATAAAACTAATTTCATGATCAACCAAAATGAATGAGAAGAAAAAAGGAAAAGGAGTGCTACTCGTCACAGTGTTAAACAATATATTTGATAAATCGGGGTTATGCCTTTAAAGAGTCATAACTTTTGACTCATCTGTCAAATGGACTATTATAATATATCTAACGGAAGCTCGTATCTATTTCCATAATTTTGGCTGGAGTGGCTATAAAAATTCATTACTTGAACCTAAACTCCATTCTTTACATCACATATGGAGGGTTTAAATTTTTTGTCACTTATTTTACATTTTCGGTTTTATTCAATAGAGTTGTAATGAAGATGGATGTTTCGACCAAGTGTATGTTTCAAGATATTCTAATAAATTTCAATATAATAAAAATAATTTCATGATCCAACATAATGAATGAGGGGAAAAAAGGAATAGGAGTGCTACTGGTGACATTTTTAAAAAATATATTTGATAAATGGGGGTTGTAGTTTTAAATCGTCATAACTTTTGATTCGTGTGTCAAAATGACTATTATAATATATCAAACGAAAGATCGTATCGATTTCCATAGTCTTGGCTGGACCGGCTATAGAAATTCATTACTTGAACTTAAACTCCATCATTTACATTACAAATAGAGGTTTTACTGTTTTTGTCACTTATTTTACATTTTTGGTATTATTCAATAGAGTGGTAATGAAGATGGATGAGCCGACCAAGTGTATGTTTCAAAACATTCTAATGAATCGCAATATAATAAAAATAATTTCATGATCAACCAAAATGAATGAGTAGAAAAAAGCAAAAAGGAGTGCTACTCGTCACAGTTTTAAACAATATATTTGATAAATCGGGTTATGCCTTTATAGAGTCATAACTTTTGACTCGTGTGTCAAAAGGACTATTATAATATATCAAAGGGAAGCTCCTATCTATTTCCATATTTTTGGCTGGACTGGCTATAAAAATTCATTACTTGAACCTAAACTCCATTCTTTACATCACATATGGAGGGTTTAAATTTTTTGTCACTTATTTTACATTTTCGGTTTTATTCAATAGAGTTGTAATGAAGATGGATGTTTCGACCAAGTGTATGTTTCAAGATATTCTAATAAATTTCAATATAATAAAAATAATTTCATGATCCAACATAATGAATGAGGGGAAAAAAGGAATAGGAGTGCTACTGGTGACATTTTTAAAAAATATATTTGATAAATGGGGGTTGTAGTTTTAAATCGTCATAACTTTTGATTCTTGTGTCAAAATGACTATTATAATATATCAAACGAAAGATCGTATCGATTTCCATAGTCTTGGCTGGACCGGCTATAGAAATTCATTACTTGAACTTAAACTCCATCATTTACATTACAAATAGAGGTTTTACTGTTTTTGTCACTTATTTTACATTTTTGGTATTATTCAATAGAGTGGTAATGAAGATGGATGAGCGGACCAAGTGTATGTTTCAAAACATTCTAATGAATCACAATATAATAAAACTAATTTCATGATCAACCAAAATGAATGAGTAGAAAAAAGGAAAAGGAGTGCTACTCGTCACAGTGTTAAACAATATATTTGATAAATCGGGGTTATGCCTTTAAAGAGTCATAACTTTTGACTCGTCTGTCAAATGGACTATTATAATATATCTAACGGAAGCTCGTATCTATTTCCATAATTTTGACTGGAGTGGCTATAAAAATTCATTACTTGAACCTAAACTCTATCATTTACATCACATATGGAGGGTTTAAATTTTGTCACTTATTTTACATTTTCGGTTTTATTCAATAGAGTTGTAATGAGGATGGATGAGTCGACCAAGTGTATGTTTCAAAATATTCTAATAAATTTCAATATAATAAAAATAATTTCATGATCCAACATAATGAATGAGACGAAAAAAGGAATAGAAGTGCTACTCGTGACATTTTTAAAAAATATATTTGATAAATTGGGGTTGTAGTTTTAAATCGTCATAACTTTTGATTCGTGTGTCAAAATGACTATTATAATATATCAAACGAAAGATCGTATCGATTCCCATAGTCTTGGCTGTACCGGCTATAGAAATTCATTACTTGAACTTAAACACCATCATTTACATTACAAATCGAGGTTTTAATGTTTTTGTCACTTATTTTACATTTTCGGTTTTATTCAATAGATTTGTAATGAGGATGGACGAGTCGACCAAGTGTATGTTTCAAAATATTCTAGTAAATTTCAATATAATAAAATTAATTTCATGATCCAACATAATGTGTGAGAGGAAAAAAGCAATAGGAGTGCTACTGGTGACATTTTTAAAAAATATATTTGAGAAATGGGAGTTGTAGTTTTAAATAGTCACAACTTTTGATTCGTGTGTCAAAATGACTATTATAATATATCAAACGGAAGATCGTATCGATTTCCATAGTCTTGGCTGGACCGGCTATAGAAATTCATTACTTGAACTAAAACTCCATCCTTTACATCACATATCGAAGTTTTAATGTTTTTGTCACTTATTTTACATTTTTGGTTTAATTCAATAGAGTTGTAAAGAAGATGGATGAGCCGACAAAGTGTATGTTTCAAAACATTCTAATGAATCACAATATAATAAAATAATTTCATGATCAACCAAAATGAATGAGTAGAAAATTGGAAAAGCAGTGCTACTCGTCACAGTTTTAAACAATATATTTGATAAATCTGGGTTATGCCTTTAAAGAGTCATAACTTTTGACTCGTGTGTCAAAAGGACTATTATAATATATCAAACCGAAGATCGTATCTATTTCCATAATTTTGGCTAGACTGGCTATAAAAATTCATTACTTGAACCTAAACTCCATCATTTACATCACATATGGAGGGTTTAAATTTTTTGTCACTTATTTTACATTTTTGGTTTTATTCAATAGAGTTGTAATGAGGATGCATGAGTCGACCAAGTGTATGTTTCAAAATATTCTAATAAATTTCAATATAATAAAAATAATTTCATGATCCAACATAATGAATGAGACGAAAAAAGGAATAGGAGTGCTACTAGTGACATTTTTAAAAAATATATTTGTTAAATGAGGGTTGTAGTTTTAAATCGTCATAACTTTGGATTCGTGTGTCAAAATGACTATTATAATATATCAAACGGAAGATCGTATCGATTTCCATAGTCTTGGCTGGACCGGCTATAGAAATTGATTACTTGAACTTAAACTCCATCATTTACATTACAAATCGAGGTTTTACTGTTTTTGTCACTTATTTTACATTTTCGGTTTTATTCAATAGAGTGGTAATGAAGATGGATGAGTCGACCAAGTTTATGTTTCAAAACATTCTAATGAATCACAATATAATAAAAATAATTTCATGATCAACCAAAATGAATGAGTTGAAAAAAGCAAAAAGGAGTGCTACTCGTCACAGTTTTAAACAATATATTTGATAAATCTTGTTATGCCTTTATAGAGTCATAACTTTTGACTCGTGTGTCAAAAGGACTATTATAATATATCAAACGGAAGCTCGTATCTATTTCCATAATTTTGGCTGGACTGGCTATAAAAAATCATTACTTGAACCTAAACTCCATTCTTTACATCACATATGGAGGGTTTAAATTTGTTGTCACTTATTTTACATTTTCGGTTTTATTCAATAGAGTTGTAATGACGATGGATGAGTCGACCAAGTGTATGTTTCGAAATATTCTAATAAATTTTAATATAATAAAAATAATTTCATGATCCAATATAATGAATGAGACGAAAAAAGGAATAGGAGTGCTACTGGTGACATTTTAAAAAAATATATTTGATAAATGAGGGTTGTACTTTTAAATCATCATAACTTTTGATTCGTGTGTCAAAATGACTATTATAATATATCAAACGGAAGATCGTATCGATTTCCATAGTCTTGGCTGGACTGGCTATAAAAATTGATTACTTGAACTTAAACTCCATCATTTACATTACAAATCGAGGTTTTACTGTTTTTGTCACTTATTTTACATTTTCGGTTTTATTCAATAGAGTGGTAATGAAGATGGATGAGCCGACCAAGTGTATGTTTCAAAACATTCTAATGAATCACAATATAATAAAAATAATTTCATGATCAACCAAAATGAATGAGAAGAAAAAAGGAAAAGGAATGCTACTCGTCACAGTTTTTAACAATATATTTGATAAATCGGGGTTATGCCTTTAAAGAGTCATAACTTTTGACTCGTCTGTCAAAAGGATTATTATAATATATCAAACGAAAGATCGTATCGATTTCCATAGTCTTGGCTGGACCGGCTATAGAAATTCATTACTTGAACTTAAACTCCATCATTTACATTACAAATCGAGGTTTTACACTTTTTTTCACTTATTTTACATTTTCGGTTTTATTCAATAGAGTGGTAATGAAGATGGATGAGCCGACCAAGTGTATGTTTCAAAACATTCTAATGAATCACAATATAATAAAAATAATTACATGATCAACCAAAATGAATGAGTAGAAAATAGGAAAAGGAGTGCTACTCGTCACAGTTTTAAACAATATATTTGATAAATCTGGGTTATGCCTTTAAAGAGTCATAACTTTTGACTCGTGTCCAAAGGACTATTATAATATATCAAACCGAAGCTCGTATCTATTTCCATAATTTTGGCTAGACTGGCTATAAATATTCATTACTTGAACCTAAACTCCATCATTTACATCACATATGGAGGGTTTAAATTTTGTCACTTATTTTACATTTTTGGATTTATTCAATAGAGTTGTAATGAGGATGGATGAGTCGACCAAGTGTATGTTTCGAAATATTCTAATAAATTTCAATATAATAAAAATAATTTCATGATCCAACATAATGTGTGAGAGGAAAAAAGGAATAGGAGTGCTACTGGAGACATTATTAAAAAATATATTTGATAAATGGGAGTTGTAGTTTTAAATCATCATAACATTTGATTCGTGTGTCAAAATGACTATTATAATATATCAAACGGAAGATCGTATTGATTTCCATAGTCTTGGCTGGACCGGCTATAGAAATTGATTACTTGAACTTAAACTCCATCATTTACATTACAAATTGAGGTTTTACTGTTTTTGTCACTTATTTTACATTTTCAGTTTTATTCAATAGAGTGGTAATGAAGATGGATGAGCCGACCAAGTGTATGTTTCAAAACATTCTAATGAATCACAATATAATAAAAATAATTTCATGATCAACCAAAATGAATGAGTAGAAAATAGGAAAAGGAGTGCTACTCGTCACAGTTTTAAGAAATATATTTGATAAATCTGGGTTATGCCTTCAAAGAGTCATAACTTTTGACTCGTCTGTCAAAAGGACTATTATAATATATCAAACGGAAGCTCGTATCTATTTCCATAATTTTGGCTGGACTGGCTATAAAAATTCTTTACTTGAACCTAAACTCCATCATTTACATCACATATGGAGGGTTTAAATTTTGTCACTTATTTTACATTTTCGGTTTTATTCAATAGAGTTGTAATGAGGATGGACGAGTCGACCAAGTGTACGTTTCAAAATATTCTAATAAATTTCAATATAATAAAAATAATTTCATGATCCAACATAATGTGTGAGACGAAAAAAGGAATAGGAGTGCTACTGGTGACATTTTTAAAAAATATATTTGATAAATGGGAGTTGTAGTTTTAAATCATCATACCTTTTGATTCGTGTGTCAAAATGAATATTATAATATATCAAACGGAAGATCGTATCGATTTCCATAGTCTTGGCTGGACCGGCTATAGAAATTGATTACTTGAACTTAAACTCCATCATTTACATTACAAATAGAGGTTTTACTGTTTTTGTCACTTATTTTACATTTTCGGTTTTATTCAATAGAGTGGTAATGAAGATGGATGAGCCGACCAAGTGTATGTTTCAAAACATTCTAATGAATCACAATATAATAAAAATAATTTCATGATCAACCAAAATGAATGAGTAGAAAATAGGAAAAGGAGTGCTACTCGTCACAGTTTTAAACAATATATTTGATAAATCTGGGTTATGCCTTCAAAGAGTCATAACTTTTGACTCGTCTGTCAAAAGGACTATTATAATATATCAAACGGAAGCTAGTCTCTATTTCCATAATTTTGGCTGGACTGGCTATAACAATTCATTACTTGAACCTAAACTCTTTCATTTACATCACATATGGGGGGTTTAAATTTTGTCACTTATTTTACATTTTCGGTTTTATTCAATAGAGTTGTAATGAGGATGGCCGAGTCGACCAAGTTTATGTTTCAAAATATTCTAATAAATTTCAATATAATAAAAATAATTTCATGATCCAACATAATGTGTGAGAGGAAAAAAGGAATAGGAGTGCTACTGGTGACATTTTTAAAAAATATATTTGATAAATGAGGGTTGTAGTTTTAAATCGTCACAACTTTTGATTCGTGTGTCAAAATGACTATTATAATATATCAAACAGAAGATCGTATCGATTTCCATAGTCTTGGCTGGACCGGCTATAGAAATTCATTACTTGAACTAAAACTCCATCATTTACATTACAAATCGAGGTTTTACTGTTTTTGTCACTTATTTTACATTTTCGGTTTTATTCAATAGAGTGGTAATGAAGATGGATGAGCCGACCAAGTGTATGTTTCAAAACATTCTAATGAATCACAATATAATAAAAATAATTTCATGATCAACCAAAATGAATGAGTAGAAAATAGGAAAAGGAGTGCTACTCGTCACAGTTTTAAACAATATATTTGATAAATCTGGGTTATGCCTTTAAAGAGTCATAACTTTTGACTCGTGTCCAAAGGACTATTATAATATATCAAACCGAAGCTCGTATCTATTTCCATAATTTTGGCTAGACTGGCTATAAATATTCATTACTTGAACCTAAACTCCATCATTTACATCACATATGGAGGGTTTAAATTTTGTCACTTATTTTACATTTTCGGATTTATTCAATAGAGTTGTAATGAGGATGGATGAGTCGACCAAGTGTATGTTTCAAAATATTCTAATAAATTTCAATATAATAAAAATAATTTCATGATCCAACATAATGTGTGAGAGGAAAAAAGGAATAGGAGTGCTACTGGAGACATTTTTAAAAAATATATTTGATAAATGGGAGTTGTAGTTTTAAATCATCATAACTTTTGATTCGTGTGTCAAAATGACTATTATAATATATCAAACGGAAGATCGTATTGATTTCCATAGTCTTGGCTGGACCGGCTATAGAAATTGATTACTTGAACTTAAACTCCATCATTTACATTACAAATCGAGGTTTTACTGTTTTTGTCACTTATTTTACATTTTCAGTTTTATTCAATAGAGTGGTAATGAAGATGGATGAGCCGACCAAGTGTATGTTTCAAAACATTCTAATGAATCACAATATAATAAAAATAATTTCATGATCAACCAAAATGAATGAGTAGAAAACAGGAAAAGGAGTGCTACTCGTCACAGTTTTAAACAATATATTTGATAAATTGGGTTATGCCTTTATAGAGTCATAACTTTTGACTCCTGTGTCAAAAGGACTATTATAATATATCAAACGGAAGCTCGTATCTATTTCCATAATTTTGGCTGGACTGGCTATAAAAATTCATTACTTGAACCTAAACTCCATTCTTTACATCACATATGGAGGGTTTAAATTTTTTGTCACTTATTTTACATTTTCGGTTTTATTCAATAGAGTTGTAATGACAATGGATGAGTCGACCAAGTGTATGTTTCGAAATATTCTAATAAATTTCAATATAATAAAAATAATTTCATGATCCAACATAATGAATGAGACGAAAAAAGGAATAGGAGTGCTACTGGTGACATTTTTAAAAAATATATTTGATAAATGAGGGTTGTAGTTTTAAATCATCATAACTTTTGATTCGTGTGTCAAAATGACTATTATAATATATCAAACGGAAGATCGTATCGATTTCCATAGTCTTGGCTGGACCGGCTATAGAAATTGATTACTTGAACTTAAACTCCATCATTTACATTACAAATCGAGGTTTTACTGTTTTTGTCACTTATTTTACATTTTCGGTTTTATTCAATAGAGTGGTAATGAAGATGGATGAGCCGACCAAGTGTATGTTTCAAAACATTTTAATGAATCACAATATAATAAAAATAATTTCATGATCAACCAAAATGAATGAGTAGAAAATAGGAAAAGGAGTGCTACTCGTCACAGTTTTAAACAATATATTTGATAAATCTGGGTTATGCCTTTAAAGAGTCATAACTTTTGACTCGTGTGTCAAAAGGACTATTATAATATATCAAACGGAAGCTCGTATCTATTTCCATAATTTTGGCTGGACTGGCTATAAAAATTCATTACTTGAACCTAAACTCCATTCTTTACATCACATATGGAGGGTTTAAATTTTTTGTCACTTATTTTACATTTTCGGTTTTATTCAATAGAGTTGTAATGACAATGGATGAGTCGACCAAGTGTATGTTTCGAAATATTCTAATAAATTTCAATATAATAAAAATAATTTCATGATCCAACATAATGAATGAGACGAAAAAAGGAATAGGAGTGCTACTGGAGACATTTTTAAAAAATATATTTGATAAATGGGAGTTGTAGTTTTAAATCATCATAACTTTTGATTCGTGTGTCAAAATGACTATTATAATATATCAAACGGAAGATCATATTGATTTCCATAGTCTTGGCTGGACCGGCTATAGAAATTGATTACTTGAACTTAAACTCCATCATTTACATTACAAATTGAGGTTTTACTGTTTTTGTCACTTATTTTACATTTTCAGTTTTATTCAATAGAGTGGTAATGAAGATGGATGAGCCGACCAAGTGTATGTTTCAAAACATTCTAATGAATCACAATATAATAAAAATAATTTCATGATCAACCAAAATGAATGAGTAGAAAATAGGAAAAGGAGTGCTACTCGTCACAGTTTTAAACAATATATTTGATAAATCTGGGTTATGCCTTTAAAGAGTCATAACTTTTGACTCGTGTCCAAAGGACTATTATAATATATCAAACCGAAGCTCGTATCTATTTCCATAATTTTGGCTAGACTGGCTATAAATATTCATTACTTGAACCTAAACTCCATCATTTACATCACATATGGAGGGTTTAAATTTTGTCACTTATTTTACATTTTCGGATTTATTCAATAGAGTTGTAATGAGGATGGATGAGTCGACCAAGTGTATGTTTCAAAATATTCTAATAAATTTCAATATAATAAAAATAATTTCATGATCCAACATAATGTGTGAGAGGAAAAAAGGAATAGGAGTGCTACTGGAGACATTTTTAAAAAATATATTTGATAAATGGGAGTTGTAGTTTTAAATCATCATAACTTTTGATTCGTGTGTCAAAATGACTATTATAATATATCAAACGGAAGATCGTATTGATTTCCATAGTCTTGGCTGGACCGGCTATAGAAATTGATTACTTGAACTTAAACTCCATCATTTACATTACAAATCGAGGTTTTACTGTTTTTGTCACTTATTTTACATTTTCAGTTTTATTCAATAGAGTGGTAATGAAGATGGATGAGCCGACCAAGTGTATGTTTCAAAACATTCTAATGAATCACAATATAATAAAAATAATTTCATGATCAACCAAAATGAATGAGTAGAAAACAGGAAAAGGAGTGCTACTCGTCACAGTTTTAAACAATATATTTGATAAATTGGGTTATGCCTTTATAGAGTCATAACTTTTGACTCCTGTGTCAAAAGGACTATTATAATATATCAAACGGAAGCTCGTATCTATTTCCATAATTTTGGCTGGACTGGCTATAAAAATTCATTACTTGAACCTAAACTCCATTCTTTACATCACATATGGAGGGTTTAAATTTTTTGTCACTTATTTTACATTTTCGGTTTTATTCAATAGAGTTGTAATGACAATGGATGAGTCGACCAAGTGTATGTTTCGAAATATTCTAATAAATTTCAATATAATAAAAATAATTTCATGATCCAACATAATGAATGAGACGAAAAAAGGAATAGGAGTGCTACTGGTGACATTTTTAAAAAATATATTTGATAAATGAGGGTTGTAGTTTTAAATCATCATAACTTTTGATTCGTGTGTCAAAATGACTATTATAATATATCAAACGGAAGATCGTATCGATTTCCATAGTCTTGGCTGGACCGGCTATAGAAATTGATTACTTGAACTTAAACTCCATCATTTACATTACAAATCGAGGTTTTACTGTTTTTGTCACTTATTTTACATTTTCGGTTTTATTCAATAGAGTGGTATTGAAGATGGATGAGCCGACCAAGTGTATGTTTCAAAACATTTTAATGAATCACAATATAATAAAAATAATTTCATGATCAACCAAAATGAATGAGTAGAAAATAGGAAAAGGAGTGCTACTCGTCACAGTTTTAAACAATATATTTGATAAATCTGGGTTACGCCTTTAAAGAGTCATAACTTTTGACTCGTGTGTCAAAAGGACTATTATAATATATCAAACGGAAGCTCGTATCTATTTCCATAATTTTGGCTAGACTGGCCATAAAAATTCATTACTTGAACCTAAACTCCATCATTTACATCACATATGGAGGGTTTAAATTTTTTGTCACTTATTTTACATTTTCGGTTTTATTCAATAGAGTTGTAATGAGGATGCATGAGTCGACCAAGTGTATGTTTCAAAATATTCTAATAAATTTCAATATAATAAAAATAATTTCATGATCCAACATAATGAATGAGACGAAAAAAGGAATAGGAGTGCTACTGGTGACATTTTTAAAAAATATATTTGATAAATGAGGGTTGTAGTTTTAAATCATCATAACTTTTGATTCGTGTGTCAAAATGACTATTATAATATATCAAACGGAAGATCGTATCGATTTCCATAGTCTTGGCTGGACCGGCTATAGAAATTGATTACTTGACCTTAAACTCCATCATTTACATTACAAATCGAGGTTTTACTGTTTTTGTCACTTATTTTACATTTTCGGTTTTATTCAATAGAGTGGTAATGAAGATGGATGAGCCGACCAAGTGTATGTTTCAAAACATTTTAATGAATCACAATATAATAAAAATAATTTCATGATCAACCAAAATGAATGAGTAGAAAATAGGAAAAGGAGTGCTACTCGTCACAGTTTTAAACAATATATTTGATAAATCTGGGTTATGCCTTTATAGAGTCATAACTTTTGACTCCTGTGTCAAAAGGACTATTATAATATATTAAACGGAAGCTCGTATCTATTTCCATAATTTTGGCTGGACTGGCTATAAAAATTCATTACTTGAACCTAAACTCCATTCTTTACATCACATATGGAGGGTTTAAATTTTTTGTCACTTATTTTACATTTTCGGTTTTATTCAATAGAGTTGTAATGACAATGGATGAGTCGACCAAGTGTATGTTTCGAAATATTCTAATAAATTTCAATATAATAAAAATAATTTCATGATCCAACATAATGAATGAGACGAAAAAAGGAATAGGAGTGCTACTGGTGACATTTTTAAAAAATATATTTGATAAATGAGGGTTGTAGTTTTAAATCATCATAACTTTTGATTCGTGTGTCAAAATGACTATTATAATATATCAAACGGAAGATCGTATCGATTTCCATAGTCTTGGCTGGACCGGCTATAGAAATTGATTACTTGAACTTAAACTCCATCATTTACATTACAAATCGAGGTTTTACTGTTTTTGTCACTTATTTTACATTTTCGGTTTTATTCAATAGAGTGGTAATGAAGATGGATGAGCCGACCAAGTGTATGTTTCAAAACATTTTAATGAATCACAATATAATAAAAATAATTTCATGATCAACCAAAATGAATGAGTAGAAAATAGGAAAAGGAGTGCTACTCGTCACAGTTTTAAACAATATATTTGATAAATCTGGGTTACGCCTTTAAAGAGTCATAACTTTTGACTCGTGTGTCAAAAGGACTATTATAATATATCAAACGGAAGCTCGTATCTATTTCCATAATTTTGGCTAGACTGGCCATAAAAATTCATTACTTGAACCTAAACTCCATCATTTACATCACATATGGAGGGTTTAAATTTTTTGTCACTTATTTTACATTTTCGGTTTTATTCAATAGAGTTGTAATGAGGATGCATGAGTCGACCAAGTGTATGTTTCAAAATATTCTAATAAATTTCAATATAATAAAAATAATTTCATGATCCAACATAATGAATGAGACGAAAAAAGGAATAGGAGTGCTACTGGTGACATTTTAAAAAAATATATTTGATAAATGAGGGTTGTAGTTTTAAATCATCATAACTTTTGATTCGTGTGTCAAAATGACTATTATAATATATCAAACGGAAGATCGTATCGATTTCCATAGTCTTGGCTGGACCGGCTATAGAAATTGATTACTTGAACTTAAACTCCATCATTTACATTACAAATCGAGGTTTTACTGTTTTTGTCACTTATTTTACATTTTCGGTTTTATTCAATAGAGTGGTAATGAAGATGGATGAGCCGACCAAGTGTATGTTTCAAAACATTTTAATGAATCACAATATAATAAAAATAATTTCATGATCATCCAAAATGAATGAGTAGAAAATAGGAAAAGGAGTGCAACTCGTCACAGTTTTAAACAATATATTTGATAAATCTGGGTTATGCCTTTATAGAGTCATAACTTTTGACTCCTGTGTCAAAAGGACTATTATAATATATTAAACGGAAGCTCGTATCTATTTCCATAATTTTGGCTGGACTGGCTATAAAAATTCATTACTTGAACCTAAACTCCATTCTTTACATCACATATGGAGGGTTTAAATTTTTTGTCACTTATTTTACATTTTCGGTTTTATTCAATAGAGTTGTAATGACAATGGATGAGTCGACCAAGTGTATGTTTCGAAATATTCTAATAAATTTCAATATAATAAAAATAATTTCATGATCCAACATAATGAATGAGACGAAAAAAGGAATAGGAGTGCTACTGGTGACATTTTTAAAAAATATATTTGATAAATGAGGGTTGTAGTTTTAAATCATCATAACTTTTGATTCGTGTGTCAAAATGACTATTATAATATATCAAACGGAAGATCGTATCGATTTCCATAGTCTTGGCTGGACCGGCTATAGAAATTGATTACTTGAACTTAAACTCCATCATTTACATTACAAATCGAGGTTTTACTGTTTTTGTCACTTATTTTACATTTTCTGTTTTATTCAATAGAGTGGTAATGAAGATGGATGAGCCGACCAAGTGTATGTTTCAAAACATTTTAATGAATCACAATATAATAAAAATAATTTCATGATCAACCAAAATGAATGAGTAGAAAATAGGAAAAGGAGTGCTACTCGTCACAGTTTTAAACAATATATTTGATAAATCTGGGTTACGCCTTTAAAGAGTCATAACTTTTGACTCGTGTGTCAAAAGGACTATTATAATATATCAAACGGAAGCTCGTATCTATTTCCATAATTTTGGCTAGACTGGCCATAAAAATTCATTACTTGAACCTAAACTCCATCATTTACATCACATATGGAGGGTTTAAATTTTTTGTCACTTATTTTACATTTTCGGTTTTATTCAATAGAGTTGTAATGAGGATGCATGAGTCGACCAAGTGTATGTTTCAAAATATTCTAATAAATTTCAATATAATAAAAATAATTTCATGATCCAACATAATGAATGAGACGAAAAAAGGAATAGGAGTGCTACTGGTGACATTTTAAAAAAATATATTTGATAAATGAGGGTTGTAGTTTTAAATCATCATAACTTTTGATTCGTGTGTCAAAATGACTATTATAATATATCAAACGGAAGATCGTATCGATTTCCATAGTCTTGGCTGGACCGGCTATAGAAATTGATTACTTGAACTTAAACTCCATCATTTACATTACAAATCGAGGTTTTACTGTTTTTGTCACTTATTTTACATTTTCGGTTTTATTCAATAGAGTGGTAATGAAGATGGATGAGCCGACCAAGTGTATGTTTCAAAACATTTTAATGAATCACAATATAATAAAAATAATTTCATGATCAACCAAAATGAATGAGTAGAAAATAGGAAAAGGAGTGCTACTCGTCACAGTTTTAAACAATATATTTGATAAATCTGGGTTATGCCTTTATAGAGTCATAACTTTTGACTCCTGTGTCAAAAGGACTATTATAATATATTAAACGGAAGCTCGTATCTATTTCCATAATTTTGGCTGGACTGGCTATAAAAATTCATTACTTGAACCTAAACTCCATTCTTTACATCACATATGGAGGGTTTAAATTTTTTGTCACTTATTTTACATTTTCGGTTTTATTCAATAGAGTTGTAATGACAATGGATGAGTCGACCAAGTGTATGTTTCGAAATATTCTAATAAATTTCAATATAATAAAAATAATTTCATGATCCAACATAATGAATGAGACGAAAAAAGGAATAGGAGTGCTACTGGTGACATTTTTAAAAAATATATTTGATAAATGAGGGTTGTAGTTTTAAATCATCATAACTTTTGATTCGTGTGTCAAAATGACTATTATAATATATCAAACGGAAGATCGTATCGATTTCCATAGTCTTGGCTGGACCGGCTATAGAAATTGATTACTTGAACTTAAACTCCATCATTTACATTACAAATCGAGGTTTTACTGTTTTTGTCACTTATTTTACATTTTCGGTTTTATTCAATAGAGTGGTAATGAAGATGGATGAGCCGACCAAGTGTATGTTTCAAAACATTTTAATGAATCACAATATAATAAAAATAATTTCATGATCAACCAAAATGAATGAGTAGAAAATAGGAAAAGGAGTGCTACTCGTCACAGTTTTAAACAATATATTTGATAAATCTGGGTTACGCCTTTAAAGAGTCATAACTTTTGACTCGTGTGTCAAAAGGACTATTATAATATATCAAACGGAAGCTCGTATCTATTTCCATAATTTTGGCTAGACTGGCCATAAAAATTCATTACTTGAACCTAAACTCCATCATTTACATCACATATGGAGGGTTTAAATTTTTTGTCACTTATTTTACATTTTCGGTTTTATTCAATAGAGTTGTAATGAGGATGCATGAGTCGACCAAGTGTATGTTTCAAAATATTCTAATAAATTTCAATATAATAAAAATAATTTCATGATCCAACATAATGAATGAGACGAAAAAAGGAATAGGAGTGCTACTGGTGACATTTTAAAAAAATATATTTGATAAATGAGGGTTGTAGTTTTAAATCATCATAACTTTTGATTCGTGTGTCAAAATGACTATTATAATATATCAAACGGAAGATCGTATCGATTTCCATAGTCTTGGCTGGACCGGCTATAGAAATTGATTACTTGAACTTAAACTCCATCATTTACATTACAAATCGAGGTTTTACTGTTTTTGTCACTTATTTTACATTTTCGGTTTTATTCAATAGAGTGGTAATGAAGATGGATGAGCCGACCAAGTGTATGTTTCAAAACATTTTAATGAATCACAATATAATAAAAATAATTTCATGATCAACCAAAATGAATGAGTAGAAAATAGGAAAAGGAGTGCTACTCGTCACAGTTTTAAACAATATATTTGATAAATCTGGGTTATGCCTTTAAAGAGTCATAACTTTTGACTAGTGTGTCAAAAGGACTATTATAATATATCAAACGGAAGCTCGTATCTATTTCCATAATTTTGGCTAGACTGGCCATAAAAATTAATTACTTGAACCTAAACTCCATCATTTACATCACATATGTTGGGATTAAATTTTTTGTCACTTATTTTACATTTTCGGTTTTATTCAATAGAGTTGTAATGAGGATGCATGAGTCGACCAAGTGTATGTTTCAAAATATTCTAATAAATTACAATATAATAAAAATAATTTCATGATCCAACATAATGAATGAGACGAAAAAAGGAATAGGAGTGCTACTAGTGACATTTAAAAAAAATATATTTGATAAATGAGGGTTGGTGTTTTAAATCGTCATAACTTTTGATTCGTGTGTCAAAATGACTATTATAATATATCAAACGGAAGATCGTATCGATTTCCATAGTCTTGGTTGGACCGGCTATAGAAATTGATTACTTGAACTTAAACTCCATCATTTACATTACAAATCGAGGTTTTACTGTTTTTGTCACTTATTTTACATTTTCGGTTTTATTCAATATAGTGGTAATGAAGATGGATGAGCAGACCAAGTGTATGTTTCAAAACATTCTAATGAATCACAATATAATAAAAATAATTTCATGATCAACCAAAATGAATGAGTAGAAAATAGGAAAAGGAGTGCTACTCGTCACAGTTTTAAACAATATATTTGATAAATCTGGGTTATGCCTTTAAAGAGTCATAACTTTTGACTAGTGTGTCCAAAGGACTATTATAATATATCAAACCGAAGCTCGTATCTATTTCCATAATTTTGGCTAGACTGGCTATAAAAATTCATTACTTGAACCTAAACTCCATCATTTACATCACATATGGTGGGTTTAAATTTTTTGTCACTTATTTTACATTTTCGGTTTTATTCAATAGAGTTGTAATGAGGATGCATGAGTCGACCAAGTGTATGTTTCAAAATATTCTAATAAATTTCAATATAATAAAAATAATTTCATGATCCAACATAATGAATGAGACGAAAAAAGGAATAAGAGTGCTACTAGTGACATTTAAAAAAAATATATTTGATAAATGAGGGTTGGTGTTTTAAATCGTCATAACTTTTGATTCGTGTGTCAAAATGACTATTATAATATATCAAACGGCAGATCGTATCGATTTCCATAGTCTTGGCTGGACCGGCTATAGAAATTGATTACTTGAACTTAACCTCCATCATTTACATTACAAATCGAGGTTTTACTGTTTTTGTCACTTATTTTACATTTTCCGTTTTATTCAATAGAGTGGTAATGAAGATGGATGAGCCGACCAAGTTTATGTTTCAAAACATTCTAATGAATAACAATATAATAAAAATAATTTCATGATCAACCAAAATGAATGAGTAGAAAAAAGAAAAAAGGAGTGCTACTCGTCACAGTTTTAAACAATATATTTGATAAATCGAGTTATGCCTTTATAGAGTCATAACTTTTGACTCGTGTGTCAAAAGGACTATTATAATATATCAAACGGAAGCTCGTATCTATTTCCATAATTTTGGCTGGACTGGCTATAAAAATTCATTACTTGAACCTAAACTCCATTCTTTACATCACATATGGAGGGTTTAAATTTTTTGTCACTTATTTTACATTTTCGGTTTTATTCAATAGAGTTGTAATGACAATGGATGAGTCGACCAAGTGTATGTTTCGAAATATTCTAATAAATTTCAATATAATAAAAATAATTTCATGATCCAACATAATGAATGAGACGAAAAAAGGAATAGGAGTGCTACTAGTGACATTTTAAAAAAATATATTTGATAAATGAGGGTTGGTGTTTTAAATCGTCATAACTTTTGATTCGTGTGTCAAAATGACTATTATAATATATCAAACGGAAGATCGTATCGATTTCCATAGTCTTGGCTGGACCGGCTATAGAAATTGATTACTTGAACTTAAACTCCATCATTTACATTACAAATCGAGGTTTTACTGTTTTTGTCACTTATTTTACATTTTCGGTTTTATTCAATAGAGTGGTAATGAAGATGGATGAGCCGACCAAGTGTATGTTTCAAAACATTTTAATGAATCACAATATAATAAAAATAATTTCATGATCAACCAAAATGAATGAGTAGAAAATAGGAAAAGGAGTGCTACTCGTCACAGTTTTAAACAATATATTTGATAAATCTGGGTTACGCCTTTAAAGAGTCATAACTTTTGACTCGTGTGTCAAAAGGACTATTATAATATATCAAACGGAAGCTCGTATCTATTTCCATAATTTTGGCTAGACTGGCCATA
Source organism: Hippophae tibetana (assembly GCA_037013495.1). Classification (NCBI taxonomy): domain Eukaryota; kingdom Viridiplantae; phylum Streptophyta; class Magnoliopsida; order Rosales; family Elaeagnaceae; genus Hippophae; species Hippophae tibetana. The sequence continues at coordinate 1,980,220 of JAZDXN010000027.1, read as the reverse complement.
AAAATTCATTACTTGAACCTAAACTCCATCATTTACATCACATATGGAGGGTTTAAATTTTTTGTCACTTATTTTACATTTTCGGTTTTATTCAATAGAATTGTAATGAGGATGCATGAGTCGACCAAGTGTATGTTTCAAAATATTCTAATAAATTTCAATATAATAAAAATAATTTCATGATCCAACATAATGAATGAGACGAAAAAAGGAATAGGAGTGCTACTGGTGACATTTTTAAAAAATATATTTGATAAATGAGGGTTGTAGTTTTAAATCATCATAACTTTTGATTCGTGTGTCAAAATGACTATTATAATATATCAAACGGAAGATCGTATCGATTTCCATAGTCTTGGCTGGACCGGCTATAGAAATTGATTACTTGAACTTAAACTCCATCATTTACATTACAAATCGAGGTTTTACTGTTTTTGTCACTTATTTTACATTTTCGGTTTTATTCAATAGAGTGGTAATGAAGATGGATGAGCCGACCAAGTGTATGTTTCAAAACATTTTAATGAATCACAATATAATAAAAATAATTTCATGATCAACCAAAATGAATGAGTAGAAAATAGGAAAAGGAGTGCTACTCGTCACAGTTTTAAACAATATATTTGATAAATCTGGGTTATGCCTTTAAAGAGTCATAACTTTTGACTCGTGTGTCAAAAGGACTATTATAATATATCAAACGGAAGCTCGTATCTATTTCCATAATTTTGGCTAGACTGGCCATAAAAATTAATTACTTGAACCTAAACTCCATCATTTACATCACATATGTTGGGATTAAATTTTTTGTCACTTATTTTACATTTTCGGTTTTATTCAATAGAGTTGTAATGAGGATGCATGAGTCGACCAAGTGTATGTTTCAAAATATTCTAATAAATTACAATATAATAAAAATAATTTCATGATCCAACATAATGAATGTGACGAAAAAAGGAATAGGAGTGCTACTAGTGACATTTTAAAAAAATATATTTGATAAATGAGGGTTGGTATTTTAAATCGTCATAACTTTTGATTCGTGTGTCAAAATGACTATTATAATATATCAAACGGAAGATCGTATCGATTTCCATAGTCTTGGTTGGACCGGCTATAGAAATTGATTACTTGAACTTAAACTCCATCATTTACATTACAAATCGAGGTTTTACTGTTTTTGTCACTTATTTTACATTTTCGGTTTTATTCAATATAGTGGTAATGAAGATGGATGAGCAGACCAAGTGTATGTTTCAAAACATTCTAATGAATCACAATATAATAAAAATAATTTCATGATCAACCAAAATGAATGAGTAGAAAATAGGAAAAGGAGTGCTACTCGTCACAGTTTTAAACAATATATTTGATAAATCTGGGTTATGCCTTTAAAGAGTCATAACTTTTGACTCGTGTGTCCAAAAAACTATTATAATATATCAAACCGAAGCTCGTATCTATTTCCATAATTTTGGCTAGACTGGCTATAAAAATTCATTACTTGAACCTAAACTCCATCATTTACATCACATATGGTGGGTTTAAATTTTTTGTCACTTATTTTACATTTTCGGTTTTATTCAATAGAGTTGTAATGAGGATGCATGAGTCGACCAAGTGTATGTTTCAAAATATTCTAATAAATTTCAATATAATAAAAATAATTTCATGATCCAACATAATGAATGAGACGAAAAAACTAATAAGAGTGCTACTAGTGACATTTAAAAAAAATATATTTGATAAATGAGGGTTGGTGTTTTAAATCGTCATAACTTTTGATTCGTGTGTCAAAATGACTATTATAATATATCAAACGGCAGATCGTATCGATTTCCATAGTCTTGGCTGGACCGGCTATAGAAATTGATTACTTGAACTTAACCTCCATCATTTACATTACAAATCGAGTTTTACTGTTTTTGTCACTTATTTTACATTTTCGGTTTTATTCAATAGAGTGGTAATGAAGATGGATGAGCCGACCAAGTGTATGTTTCAAAACATTTTAATGAATCACAATATAATAAAAATAATTTCATGATCAACCAAAATGAATGAGTAGAAAATAGGAAAAGGAGTGCTACTCGTCACAGTTTTAAACAATATATTTGATAAATCTGGGTTACGCCTTTAAAGAGTCATAACTTTTGACTCGTGTGTCAAAAGGACTATTATAATATATCAAACGGAAGCTCGTATCTATTTCCATAATTTTGGCTAGACTGGCCATAAAAATTCATTACTTGAACCTAAACTCCATCATTTACATCACATATGGAGGGTTTAAATTTTTTGTCACTTATTTTACATTTTCGGTTTTATTCAATAGAATTGTAATGAGGATGCATGAGTCGACCAAGTGTATGTTTCAAAATATTCTAATAAATTTCAATATAATAAAAATAATTTCATGATCCAACATAATGAATGAGACGAAAAAAGGAATAGGAGTGCTACTGGTGACATTTTTAAAAAATATATTTGATAAATGAGGGTTGTAGTTTTAAATCATCATAACTTTTGATTCGTGTGTCAAAATGACTATTATAATATATCAAACGGAAGATCGTATCGATTTCCATAGTCTTGGCTGGACCGGCTATAGAAATTGATTACTTGAACTTAAACTCCATCATTTACATTACAAATCGAGGTTTTACTGTTTTTGTCACTTATTTTACATTTTCGGTTTTATTCAATAGAGTGGTAATGAAGATGGATGAGCAGACCAAGTGTATGTTTCAAAACATTCTAATGAATCACAATATAATAAAAATAATTTCATGATCAACCAAAATGAATGAGTAGAAAATAGGAAAAGGAGTGCTACTCGTCACAGTTTTAAACAATATATTTGATAAATCTGGGTTATGCCTTTAAAGAGTCATAACTTTTGACTCGTGTGTCCAAAAAACTATTATAATATATCAAACCGAAGCTCGTATCTATTTCCATAATTTTGGCTAGACTGGCTATAAAAATTCATTACTTGAACCTAAACTCCATCATTTACATCACATATGGTGGGTTTAAATTTTTTGTCACTTATTTTACATTTTCGGTTTTATTCAATAGAGTTGTAATGAGGATGCATGAGTCGACCAAGTGTATGTTTCAAAATATTCTAATAAATTTCAATATAATAAAAATAATTTCATGATCCAACATAATGAATGAGACGAAAAAACTAATAAGAGTGCTACTAGTGACATTTAAAAAAAATATATTTGATAAATGAGGGTTGGTGTTTTAAATCGTCATAACTTTTGATTCGTGTGTCAAAATGACTATTATAATATATCAAACGGCAGATCGTATCGATTTCCATAGTCTTGGCTGGACCGGCTATAGAAATTGATTACTTGAACTTAACCTCCATCATTTACATTACAAATCGAGTTTTACTGTTTTTGTCACTTATTTTACATTTTCGGTTTTATTCAATAGAGTGGTAATGAAGATGGATGAGCCGACCAAGTGTATGTTTCAAAACATTTTAATGAATCACAATATAATAAAAATAATTTCATGATCAACCAAAATGAATGAGTAGAAAATAGGAAAAGGAGTGCTACTCGTCACAGTTTTAAACAATATATTTGATAAATCTGGGTTACGCCTTTAAAGAGTCATAACTTTTGACTCGTGTGTCAAAAGGACTATTATAATATATCAAACGGAAGCTCGTATCTATTTCCATAATTTTGGCTAGACTGGCCATAAAAATTCATTACTTGAACCTAAACTCCATCATTTACATCACATATGGAGGGTTTAAATTTTTTGTCACTTATTTTACATTTTCGGTTTTATTCAATAGAATTGTAATGAGGATGCATGAGTCGACCAAGTGTATGTTTCAAAATATTCTAATAAATTTCAATATAATAAAAATAATTTCATGATCCAACATAATGAATGAGACGAAAAAAGGAATAGGAGTGCTACTGGTGACATTTTTAAAAAATATATTTGATAAATGAGGGTTGTAGTTTTAAATCATCATAACTTTTGATTCGTGTGTCAAAATGACTATTATAATATATCAAACGGAAGATCGTATCGATTTCCATAGTCTTGGCTGGACCGGCTATAGAAATTGATTACTTGAACTTAAACTCCATCATTTACATTACAAATCGAGGTTTTACTGTTTTTGTCACTTATTTTACATTTTCGGTTTTATTCAATAGAGTGGTAATGAAGATGGATGAGCCGACCAAGTGTATGTTTCAAAACATTTTAATGAATCACAATATAATAAAAATAATTTCATGATCAACCAAAATGAATGAGTAGAAAATAGGAAAAGGAGTGCTACTCGTCACAGTTTTAAACAATATATTTGATAAATCTGGGTTATGCCTTTAAAGAGTCATAACTTTTGACTCGTGTGTCAAAAGGACTATTATAATATATCAAACGGAAGCTCGTATCTATTTCCATAATTTTGGCTAGACTGGCCATAAAAATTAATTACTTGAACCTAAACTCCATCATTTACATCACATATGTTGGGATTAAATTTTTTGTCACTTATTTTACATTTTCGGTTTTATTCAATAGAGTTGTAATGAGGATGCATGAGTCGACCAAGTGTATGTTTCAAAATATTCTAATAAATTACAATATAATAAAAATAATTTCATGATCCAACATAATGAATGTGACGAAAAAAGGAATAGGAGTGCTACTAGTGACATTTTAAAAAAATATATTTGATAAATGAGGGTTGGTATTTTAAATCGTCATAACTTTTGATTCGTGTGTCAAAATGACTATTATAATATATCAAACGGAAGATCGTATCGATTTCCATAGTCTTGGTTGGACCGGCTATAGAAATTGATTACTTGAACTTAAACTCCATCATTTACATTACAAATCGAGGTTTTACTGTTTTTGTCACTTATTTTACATTTTCGGTTTTATTCAATATAGTGGTAATGAAGATGGATGAGCAGACCAAGTGTATGTTTCAAAACATTCTAATGAATCACAATATAATAAAAATAATTTCATGATCAACCAAAATGAATGAGTAGAAAATAGGAAAAGGAGTGCTACTCGTCATAGTTTTAAACAATATATTTGATAAATCTGGGTTATGCCTTTAAAGAGTCATAACTTTTGACTCGTGTGTCCAAAGGACTAGTATAATATATTAAACCGAAGCTCGTATCTATTTCCATAATTTTGGCTAGACTGGCTATAAAAATTCATTACTTGAACCTAAACTCCATCATTTACATCACATATGGAGGGTTTAAATTTTTTGTCACTTATTTTACATTTTCGGTTTTATTCAATAGAGTTGTAATGAGGATGCATGAGTCGACCTAGTGTATGTTTCAAAATATTCTAATAAATTTCAATATAATAAAAATAATTTCATGATCCAACATAATGAATGAGACGAAAAAAGGAATAGGAGTGCTACTGGTGACATTTTAAAAAAATATATTTGATAAATGAGGGTTGTAGTTTTAAATCATCATAACTTTTGATTCGTGTGTCAAAATGACTATTATAATATATCAAACGGAAGATCGTATCGATTTCCATAGTCTTGGCTGGACCGGCTATAGAAATTGATTACTTGAACTTAAACTCCATCATTTACATTACAAATCGAGGTTTTACTGTTTTTGTCACTTATTTTACATTTTCGGTTTTATTCAATAGAGTGGTAATGAAGATGGATGAGCCGACCAAGTGTATGTTTCAAAACATTTTAATGAATCACAATATAATAAAAATAATTTCATGATCAACCAAAATGAATGAGTAGAAAATAGGAAAAGGAGTTCTACTCGTCACAGTTTTAAACAATATATTTGATAAATCTGGGTTATGCCTTTAAAGATTCATAACTTTTGACTCGTGTGTCCAAAGGACTATTATAATATATCAAACCGAAGCTCGTATCTATTTCCATAATTTTGGCTAGACTGGCTATAAAAATTCATTACTTGAACCTAAACTCCATCATTTACATCACATATGGAGGGTTTAAATTTTTTGTCACTTATTTTACATTCTCGGTTTTATTCAATAGAGTTGTAATGAGGATGCATGAGTCGACCAAGTGTATGTTTTAAAATATTCTAATAAATTTCAATATAATAAAAATAATTTCATGATCCAACATAATGAATGAGACGAAAAAAGGAATAGGAGTGCTACTAGTGACATTTTAAAAAAATATATTTGATAAATGAGGGTTGGTGTTTTAAATCGTCATAACTTTTGATTCGTGTGTCAAAATGACTATTATAATATATCAAACGGAAAATCGTATCGATTTCCATAGTCTTGGTTGGACCGGCTATAGAAATTGATTACTTGAACTTAAACTCCATCATTTACATTACAAATCGAGTTTTACTGTTTTTGTCACTTATTTTACATTTTCGGTTTTATTCAATAGAGTGGTAATGAAGATGGATGAGCCGACCAAGTGTATGTTTCAAAACATTCTAATGAATCACAATATAATAAAAATAATTTCATGATCAACCAAAATGAATGAGTAGAAAATAGGAAAAGGAGTGCTACTCGTCATAGTTTTAAACAATATATTTGATAAATCTGGGTTATGCCTTTAAAGAGTCATAACTTTTGACTCGTGTGTCCAAAGGACTAGTATAATATATTAAACCGAAGCTCGTATCTATTTCCATAATTTTGGCTAGACTGGCTATAAAAATTCATTACTTGAACCTAAACTCCATCATTTACATCACATATGGAGGGTTTAAATTTTTTGTCACTTATTTTACATTTTCGGTTTTATTCAATAGAGTTGTAATGAGGATGCATGAGTCGACCTAGTGTATGTTTCAAAATATTCTAATAAATTTCAATATAATAAAAATAATTTCATGATCCAACATAATGAATGAGACGAAAAAAGGAATAGGAGTGCTACTGGTGACATTTTAAAAAAATATATTTGATAAATGAGGGTTGTAGTTTTAAATCATCATAACTTTTGATTCGTGTGTCAAAATGACTATTATAATATATCAAACGGAAGATCGTATCGATTTCCATAGTCTTGGCTGGACCGGCTATAGAAATTGATTACTTGAACTTAAACTCCATCATTTACATTACAAATCGAGGTTTTACTGTTTTTGTCACTTATTTTACATTTTCGGTTTTATTCAATAGAGTGGTAATGAAGATGGATGAGCCGACCAAGTGTATGTTTCAAAACATTTTAATGAATCACAATATAATAAAAATAATTTCATGATCAACCAAAATGAATGAGTAGAAAATAGGAAAAGGAGTGCTACTCGTCACAGTTTTAAACAATATATTTGATAAATCTGGGTTATGCCTTTAAAGATTCATAACTTTTGACTCGTGTGTCCAAAGGACTATTATAATATATCAAACCGAAGCTCGTATCTATTTCCATAATTTTGGCTAGACTGGCTATAAAAATTCATTAATTGAACCTAAACTCCATCATTTACATCACATATGGAGGGTTTAAATTTTTTGTCACTTATTTTACATTCTCGGTTTTATTCAATAGAGTTGTAATGAGGATGCATGAGTCGACCAAGTGTATGTTTTAAAATATTCTAATAAATTTCAATATAATAAAAATAATTTCATGATCCAACATAATGAATGAGACGAAAAAAGGAATAGGAGTGCTACTAGTGACATTTTAAAAAAATATATTTGATAAATGAGGGTTGGTGTTTTAAATCGTCATAACTTTTGATTCGTGTGTCAAAATGACTATTATAATATATCAAACGGAAAATCGTATCGATTTCCATAGTCTTGGTTGGACCGGCTATAGAAATTGATTACTTGAACTTAAACTCCATCATTTACATTACAAATCGAGGTTTTACTGTTTTTGTCACTTATTTTACATTTTTGGTTTTATTCAATAGAGTGGTAATGAAGATGGATGAGCCGACCAAGTTTATGTTTCAAAACATTCTAATGAATCACAATATAATAAAAATAATTTCATGATCAACCAAAATGAATGAGTAGAAAAAAGCAAAAAGGAGTGCTACTCGTCACAGTTTTAAACAATATATTCGATAAATCGGGTTATGCCTTTATAGAGTCATAACTTTTGACTCGTGTGTCAAAAGGAATATTATAATATATCAAACGGAAGCTCGTATCTATTTCCATAATTTTGGCTAGACTGGCCATAAAAATTCATTACTTGAACCTAAACTCCATCATTTACATCATATATGGAGGGTTTAAATTTTTTGTCACTTATTTTACATTTTCGGTTTTATTCAATAGAGTTGTAATGAGGATGCATGAGTCGACCAAGTGTATGTTTCAAAATATTCTAATAAATTTCAATATAATAAAAATAATTTCATGATCCAACATAATGAATGAGACGAAAAAAGGAATAGGAGTGCTACTGGTGACATTTTTAAAAAATATATTTGATAAATGAGGGTTGTAGTTTTAAATCATCATAACTTTTGATTCGTGTGTCAAAATGACTATTATAATATATCAAATGGAAGATCGTATCGATTTCCATAGTCTTGGCTGGACCGGCTATAGAAATTGATTACTTGAACTTAAACTCCATCATTTACATTACAAATCGAGGTTTTACTGTTTTTGTCACTTATTTTACATTTTCGGTTTTATTCAATAGAGTGGTAATGAAGATGGATGAGCCGACCAAGTGTATGTTTCAAAACATTTTAATGAATCACAATATAATAAAAATAATTTCATGATCAACCAAAATGAATGAGTAGAAAATAGGAAAAGGAGTGCTACTCGTCACAGTTTTAAACAATATATTTGATAAATCGAGTTATGCCTTTATAGAGTCATAACTTTTGACTCGTGTGTCAAAAGGACTATTATAATATATCAAACGGAAGCTCGTATCTATTTCCATAATTTTGGCTGGACTGGCTATAAAAATTCATTACTTGAACCTAAACTCCATTCTTTACATCACATATGGAGTGTTTAAATTTTTTGTCACTTATTTTACATTTTCGGTTTTATTCAATAGAGTTGTAATGACGATGGATGTGTCGACCAAGTGTATGTTTCGAAATATTCTAATAAATTTCAATATAATAAAAATAATTTCATGATCCAACATAATGAATGAGACGAAAAAAGGAATAGGAGTGCTACTGGTGACATTTTAAAAAAATATATTTGATAAATGAGGGTTGTAGTTTTAAATCATCATAACTTTTGATTCGTGTGTCAAAATGACTATTATAATATATCAAACGGAAGATCGTATCGATTTCCATAGTCTTGGCTGGACCGGCTATAGAAATTGATTACTTGAACTTAAACTCCATCATTTACATTACAAATCGAGGTTTTACTGTTTTTGTCACTTATTTTACATTTTCGGTTTTATTCAATAGAGTGGTAATGAAGATGGATGAGCCGACCAAGTGTATGTTTCAAAACATTCTAATGAATCACAATATAATAAAAATAATTTCATGATCAACCAAAATGAATGAGTAGAAAATAGGAAAAGGAGTGCTACTCGTCATAGTTTTAAACAATATATTTGATAAATCTGGGTTATGCCTTTAAAGAGTCATAACTTTTGACTCGTGTGTCCAAAGGACTAGTATAATATATTAAACCGAAGCTCGTATCTATTTCCATAATTTTGGCTAGACTGGCTATAAAAATTCATTACTTGAACCTAAACTCCATCATTTACATCACATATGGAGGGTTTAAATTTTTTGTCACTTATTTAACATTTTCGGTTTTATTCAATAGAGTTGTAATGAGGATGCATGAGTCGACCTAGTGTATGTTTCAAAATATTCTAATAAATTTCAATATAATAAAAATAATTTCATGATCCAACATAATGAATGAGACGAAAAAAGGAATAGGAGTGCTACTGGTGACATTTTAAAAAAATATATTTGATAAATGAGGGTTGGTGTTTTAAATCGTCATAACTTTTGATTCGTGTGTCAAAATGACTATTATAATATATCAAACGGAAGATCGTATCGATTTCCATAGTCTTGGTTGGACCGGCTATAGAAATTGATTACTTGAACTTAAACTCCATCATTTACATTACAAATCGAGGTTTTACTGTTTTTGTCACTTATTTTACATTTTCGGTTTTATTCAATAGAGTGGTAATGAAGATGGATGAGCCGACCAAGTTTATGTTTCAAAACATTCTAATGAATCACAATATAATAAAAATAATTTCATGATCAACCAAAATGAATGAGTAGAAAAAAGCAAAAAGGAGTGCTACTCGTCACAGTTTTAAACAATATATTCGATAAATCGGGTTATGCCTTTATAGAGTCATAACTTTTGACTCGTGTGTCAAAAGGAATATTATAATATATCAAACGGAAGCTCGTATCTATTTCCATAATTTTGGCTAGACTGGCCATAAAAATTCATTACTTGAACCTAAACTCCATCATTTACATCATATATGGAGGGTTTAAATTTTTTGTCACTTATTTTACATTTTCGGTTTTATTCAATAGAGTTGTAATGAGGATGCATGAGTCGACCAAGTGTATGTTTCAAAATATTCTAATAAATTTCAATATAATAAAAATAATTTCATGATCCAACATAATGAATGAGACGAAAAAAGGAATAGGAGTGCTACTGGTGACATTTTTAAAAAATATATTTGATAAATGAGGGTTGTAGTTTTAAATCATCATAACTTTTGATTCGTGTGTCAAAATGACTATTATAATATATCAAATGGAAGATCGTATCGATTTCCATAGTCTTGGCTGGACCGGCTATAGAAATTGATTACTTGAACTTAAACTCCATCATTTACATTACAAATCGAGGTTTTACTGTTTTTGTCACTTATTTTACATTTTCGGTTTTATTCAATAGAGTGGTAATGAAGATGGATGAGCCGACCAAGTGTATGTTTCAAAACATTTTAATGAATCACAATATAATAAAAATAATTTCATGATCAACCAAAATGAATGAGTAGAAAATAGGAAAAGGAGTGCTACTCGTCACAGTTTTAAACAATATATTTGATAAATCTGGGTTATGCCTTTAAAGAGTCATAACTTTTGACTCGTGTGTCAAAAGGACTATTATAATATATCAAACGGAAGCTCGTATCTATTTCCATAATTTTGGCTGGACTGGCTATAAAAATTCATTACTTGAACCTAAACTCCATTCTTTACATCACATATGGAGGGTTTAAATTTTTTGTCACTTATTTTACATTTTCGGTTTTATTCAATAGAGTTGTAATGAGGATGCATGAGTCGACCAAGTGTATGTTTCAAAATATTCTAATAAATTTCAATATAATAAAAATAATTTCATGATCCAACATAATGAATGAGACGAAAAAAGGAATAGGAGTGCTACTAGTGACATTTTAAAAAAATATATTTGATAAATGAGGGTTGTAGTTTTAAATCATCATAACTTTTGATTCGTGTGTCAAAATGACTATTATAATATATCAAACGGAAGATCGTATCGATTTCCATAGTCTTGGCTGGACCGGCTATAGAAATTGATTACTTGAACTTAAACTCCATCATTTACATTACAAATCGAGGTTTTACTGTTTTTGTCACTTATTTTACATTTTCGGTTTTATTCAATAGAGTGGTAATGAAGATGGATGAGCCGACCAAGTGTATGTTTCAAAACATTCTAATGAATCACAATATAATAAAAATAATTTCATGATCAACCAAAATGAATGAGTAGAAAATAGGAAAAGGAGTGCTACTCGTCACAGTTTTAAACAATATATTTGATAAATCTGGGTTATGCCTTTAAAGAGTCATAACTTTTGACTCGTGTGTCAAAAGGACTATTATAATATATCAAACCGAAGCTCGTATCTATTTCCATAATTTTGGCTAGACTGGCTATAAATATTCATTACTTGAACCTAAACTCCATCATTTACATCACATATGGAGGGTTTAAATTTTGTCACTTATTTTACATTTTCGGATTTATTCAATAGAGTTGTAATGAGGATGGATGAGTCGACCAAGTGTATGTTTCAAAATATTCTAATAAATTTCATTATAATAAAAATAATTTCATGATCCAACATAATGTGTGAGAGGAAAAAAGGAATAGGAGTGCTACTGGAGACATTTTTAAAAAATATATTTGATAAATGGGAGTTGTAGTTTTAAATCATCATAACTTTTGATTCGTGTGTCAAAATGACTATTATAATATATCAAACGGAAGATCGTATTGATTTCCATAGTCTTGGCTGGACCGGCTATATAAATTGATTACTTGAACTGAAACTCCATCATTTACATTACAAATCGAGGTTTTACTGTTTTTGTCACTTATTTTACATTTTCAGTTTTATTCAATAGAGTGGTAATGAAGATGGATGAGCCGACCAAGTGTATGTTTCAAAACATTCTAATGAATCACAATATAATAAAAATAATTTCATGATCAACCAAAATGAATGAGTAGAAAACAGGAAAAGGAGTGCTACTCGTCACAGTTTTAAACAATATATTTGATAAATCGGGTTATGCCTTTATAGAGTCATAACTTTTGACTCCTGTGTCAAAAGGACTATTATAATATATCAAACGGAAGCTCGTATCTATTTCCATAATTTTGGCTGGACTGGCTATAAAAATTCATTACTTGAACCTAAACTCCATTCTTTACATCACATATGGAGGGTTTAAATTTTTTGTCACTTATTTTACATTTTCGGTTTTATTCAATAGAGTTGTAATGACAATGGATGAGTCGACCAAGTGTATGTTTCGAAATATTCTAATAAATTTCAATATAATAAAAATAATTTCATGATCCAACATAATGAATGAGACGAAAAAAGGAATAGGAGTGCTACTGGTGACATTTTTAAAAAATATATTTGATAAATGAGGGTTGTAGTTTTAAATCATCATAACTTTTGATTCGTGTGTCAAAATGACTATTATAATATATCAAACGGAAGATCGTATCGATTTCCATAGTCTTGGCTGGACCGGCTATAGAAATTGATTACTTGAACTTAAACTCCATCATTTACATTACAAATCGAGGTTTTACTGTTTTTGTCACTTATTTTACATTTTCGGTTTTATTCAATAGAGTGGTAATGAAGATGGATGAGCCGACCAAGTGTATGTTTCAAAACATTTTAATGAATCACAATATAATAAAAATAATTTCATGATCAACCAAAATGAATGAGTAGAAAATAGGAAAAGGAGTGCTACTCGTCACAGTTTTAAACAATATATTTGATAAATCTGGGTTACGCCTTTAAAGAGTCATAACTTTTGACTCGTGTGTCAAAAGGACTATTATAATATATCAAACGGAAGCTCGTATCTATTTCCATAATTTTGGCTAGACTGGCCATAAAAATTCATTACTTGAACCTAAACTCCATCATTTACATCACATATGGAGGGTTTAAATTTTTTGTCACTTATTTTACATTTTCGGTTTTATTCAATAGAGTTGTAATGAGGATGCATGAGTCGACCAAGTGTATGTTTCAAAATATTCTAATAAATTTCAATATAATAAAAATAATTTCATGATCCAACATAATGAATGAGACGAAAAAAGGAATAGGAGTGCTACTGGTGACATTTTTAAAAAATATATTTGATAAATGAGGGTTGTAGTTTTAAATCATCATAACTTTTGATTCGTGTGTCAAAATGACTATTATAATATATCAAATGGAAGATCGTATCGATTTCCATAGTCTTGGCTGGACCGGCTATAGAAATTGATTACTTGAACTTAAACTCCATCATTTACATTACAAATCGAGGTTTTACTGTTTTTGTCACTTATTTTACATTTTCGGTTTTATTCAATAGAGTGGTAATGAAGATGGATGAGCCGACCAAGTGTATGTTTCAAAACATTTTAATGAATCACAATATAATAAAAATAATTTCATGATCAACCAAAATGAATGAGTAGAAAATAGGAAAAGGAGTGCTACTCGTCACAGTTTTAAACAATATATTTGATAAATCTGGGTTATGCCTTTAAAGAGTCATAACTTTTGACTCGTGTGTCAAAAGGACTATTATAATATATCAAACGGAAGCTCGTATCTATTTCCATAATTTTGGCTGGACTGGCTATAAAAATTCATTACTTGAACCTAAACTCCATTCTTTACATCACATATGGAGGGTTTAAATTTTTTGTCACTTATTTTACATTTTCGGTTTTATTCAATATAGTTGTAATGACAATGGATGAGTCGACCAAGTGTATGTTTCGAAATATTCTAAAAAATTTCAATATAATAAAAATAATTTCATGAACCAACATAATGAATGAGACGAAAAAAGGAATAGGAGTGCTACTGGAGACATTTTTAAAAAATATATTTGATAAATGGGAGTTGTAGTTTTAAATCATCATAACTTTTGATTCGTGTGTCAAAATGACTATTATAATATATCAAACGGAAGATCGTATTGATTTCCATAGTCTTGGCTGGACCGGCTATAGAAATTGATTACTTGAACTTAAACTCCATCATTTACATTACAAATTGAGGTTTTACTGTTTTTGTCACTTATTTTACATTTTCAGTTTTATTCAATAGAGTGGTAATGAAGATGGATGAGTCGACCAAGTGTATGTTTCAAAACATTCTAATGAATCACAATATAATAAAAATAATTTCATGATCAACCAAAATGAATGAGTAGAAAATAGGAAAAGGAGTGCTACTCGTCACAGTTTTAAACAATATATTTGATAAATCTGGGTTATGCCTTTAAAGAGTCATAACTTTTGACTCGTGTCCAAAGGACTATTATAATATATCAAACCGAAGCTCGTATCTATTTCCATAATTTTGGCTAGACTGGCTATAAATATTCATTACTTGAACCTAAACTCCATCATTTACATCACATATGGAGGGTTTAAATTTTGTCACTTATTTTACATTTTCGGATTTATTCAATAGAGTTGTAATGAAGATGGATGAGTCGACCAAGTGTATGTTTCAAAATATTCTAATAAATTTCAATATAATAAAAATAATTTCATGATCCAACATAATGTGTGAGAGGAAAAAAGGAATAGGAGTGCTACTGGAGACATTTTTAAAAAATATATTTGATAAATGGGAGTTGTAGTTTTAAATCATCATAACTTTTGATTCGTGTGTCAAAATGACTATTATAATATATCAAACGGAAGATCGTATTGATTTCCATAGTCTTGGCTGGACCGGCTATAGAAATTGATTACTTGAACTTAAACTCCATCATTTACATTACAAATCGAGGTTTTACTGTTTTTGTCACTTATTTTACATTTTCAGTTTTATTCAATAGAGTGGTAATGAAGATGGATGAGCCGACCAAGTGTATGTTTCAAAACATTCTAATGAATCACAATATAATAAAAATAATTTCATGATCAACCAAAATGAATGAGTAGAAAACAGGAAAAGGAGTGCTACTCGTCACAGTTTTAAACAATATATTTGATAAATCGGGTTATGCCTTTATAGAGTCATAACTTTTGACTCCTGTGTCAAAAGGACTATTATAATATATCAAACGGAAGCTCGTATCTATTTCCATAATTTTGGCTGGACTGGCTATAAAAATTCATTACTTGAACCTAAACTCCATTCTTTACATCACATATGGAGGGTTTAAATTTTTTGTCACTTATTTTACATTTTCGGTTTTATTCAATAGAGTTGTAATGACAATGGATGAGTCGACCAAGTGTATGTTTCGAAATATTCTAATAAATTTCAATATAATAAAAATAATTTCATGATCCAACATAATGAATGAGACGAAAAAAGGAATAGGAGTGCTACTGGTGACATTTTTAAAAAATATATTTGATAAATGAGGGTTGTAGTTTTAAATCATCATAACTTTTGATTCGTGTGTCAAAATGACTATTATAATATATCAAACGGAAGATCGTATCGATTTCCATAGTCTTGGCTGGACCGGCTATAGAAATTGATTACTTGAACTTAAACTCCATCATTTACATTACAAATCGAGGTTTTACTGTTTTTGTCACTTATTTTACATTTTCGGTTTTATTCAATAGAGTGGTAATGAAGATGGATGAGCCGACCAAGTGTATGTTTCAAAACATTTTAATGAATCACAATATAATAAAAATAATTTCATGATCAACCAAAATGAATGAGTAGAAAATAGGAAAAGGAGTGCTACTCGTCACAGTTTTAAACAATATATTTGATAAATCTGGGTTACGCCTTTAAAGAGTCATAACTTTTGACTCGTGTGTCAAAAGGACTATTATAATATATCAAACGGAAGCTCGTATCTATTTCCATAATTTTGGCTAGACTGGCCATAAAAATTCATTACTTGAACCTAAACTCCATCATTTACATCACATATGGAGGGTTTAAATTTTTTGTCACTTATTTTACATTTTCGGTTTTATTCAATAGAGTTGTAATGAGGATGCATGAGTCGACCAAGTGTATGTTTCAAAATATTCTAATAAATTTCAATATAATAAAAATAATTTCATGATCCAACATAATGAATGAGACGAAAAAAGGAATAGGAGTGCTACTGGTGACATTTTTAAAAAATATATTTGATAAATGAGGGTTGTAGTTTTAAATCATCATAACTTTTGATTCGTGTGTCAAAATGACTATTATAATATATCAAACGGAAGATCGTATCGATTTCCATAGTCTTGGCTGGACCGGCTATAGAAATTGATTACTTGAACTTAAACTCCATCATTTACATTACAAATCGTGGTTTTACTGTTTTTGTCACTTATTTTACATTTTCGGTTTTATTCAATAGAGTGGTAATGAAGATGGATGAGCCGACCAAGTGTATGTTTCAAAACATTTTAATGAATCACAATATAATAAAAATAATTTCATGATCAACCAAAATGAATGAGTAGAAAATAGGAAAAGGAGTGCTACTCGTCACAGTTTTAAACAATATATTTGATAAATCTGGGTTACGCCTTTAAAGAGTCATAACTTTTGACTCGTGTGTCAAAAGGACTATTATAATATATCAAACGGAAGCTCGTATCTATTTCCATAATTTTGGCTAGACTGGCCATAAAAATTCATTACTTGAACCTAAACTCCATCATTTACATCACATATGGAGGGTTTAAATTTTTTGTCACTTATTTTACATTTTCGGTTTTATTCAATAGAGTTGTAATGAGGATGCATGAGTCGACCAAGTGTATGTTTCAAAATATTCTAATAAATTTCAATATAATAAAAATAATTTCATGATCCAACATAATGAATGAGACGAAAAAAGGAATAGGAGTGCTACTGGTGACATTTTTAAAAAATATATTTGATAAATGAGGGTTGTAGTTTTAAATCATCACAACTTTTGATTCGTGTGTCAAAATGACTATTATAATATATAAAACGGAAGATCGTATCGATTTCCATAGTCTTGGCTGGACCGGCTATAGAAATTGATTACTTGAACTTAAACTCCATCATTTACATTACAAATCGAGGTTTTACTGTTTTTGTCACTTATTTTACATTTTCGGTTTTATTCAATAGAGTGGTAATGAAGATGGATGAGCCGACCAAGTGTATGTTTCAAAACATTTTAATGAATCACAATATAATAAAAATAATTTCATGATCAACCAAAATGAATGAGTAGAAAATAGGAAAAGGAGTGCTACTCGTCACAGTTTTAAACAATATATTTGATAAATCTGGGTTATGCCTTTAAAGAGTCATAACTTTTGACTCGTGTGTCAAAAGGACTATTATAATATATCAAACGGAAGCTCGTATCTATTTCCATAATTTTGGCTAGACTGGCCATAAAAATTCATTACTTGAACCTAAACTCCATCATTTACATCACATATGTTGGGATTAAATTTTTTGTCACTTATTTTACATTTTCGGTTTTATTCAATAGAGTTGTAATGAGGATGCATGAGTCGACCAAGTGTATGTTTCAAAATATTCTAATAAATTACAATATAATAAAAATAATTTCATGATCCAACATAATGAATGAGACGAAAAAAGGAATAGGAGTGCTACTAGTGACATTTTAAAAAAATATATTTGATAAATGAGGGTTGGTGTTTTAAATCGTCATAACTTTTGATTCGTGTGTCAAAATGACTATTATAATATATCAAACGGAAGATCGTATCGATTTCCATAGTCTTGGTTGGACCGGCTATAGAAATTGATTACTTGAACTTAAACTCCATCATTTACATTACAAATCGAGGTTTTACTGTTTTTGTCACTTATTTTACATTTTCGGTTTTATTCAATATAGTGGTAATGAAGATGGATGAGCAGACCAAGTGTATGTTTAAAAACATTCTAATGAATCACAATATAATAAAAATAATTTCATGATCAACCAAAATGAATGAGTAGAAAATAGGAAAAGGAGTGCTACTCGTCACAGTTTTAAACAATATATTTGATAAATCTGGGTTATGCCTTTAAAGAGTCATAACTTTTGACTCGTGTGTCCAAAGGACTATTATAATATATCAAACCGAAGCTCGTATCTATTTCCATAATTTTGGCTAGACTGGCTATAAAAATTCAATACTTGAACCTAAACTCCATCATTTACATCACATATGGAGGGTTTAAATTTTTTGTCACTTATTGTACATTTTCGGTTTTATTAAATAGAGTTGTAATGAGGATGCATGTGTCGACCAAGTGTATGTTTCAAAATATTCTAATAAATTTCAATATAATAAAAATAATTTCATGATCCAACATAATGAATGAGAGGAAAAAAGGAATAGGAGTGCTACTCGTGACATTTTTAAAAAATATATTTGATAAATGAGGGTTGTAGTTTTAAATCCTCATAACTTTTGATTCGTGTGTCAAAATGACTATTATAATATATCAAACGGAAGATCGTATCGATTTCCATAGTCTTGGCTGGACCGGCTATAGAAATTGATTACTTGAACTTAAACTCCATCATTTACATTACAAATCGAGGTTTTACTGTTTTTGTCACTTATTTTACATTTTTGGTTTTATTCAATAGAGTGGTAATGAAGATGGATGAGCCGACCAAGTGTATGTTTCAAAACATTCTAATGAATCACAATATAATAAAAATAATTTCATGATCAACCAAAATGAATGAGTAGAAAATAGGAAAAGGAGTGCTACTCGTCATAGTTTTAAACAATATATTTGATAAATCTGGGTTATGCCTTTAAAGAGTCATAACTTTTGACTCGTGTGTCCAAAGGACTAGTATAATATATCAAACCGAAGCTCGTATCTATTTCCATAATTTTGGCTAGACTGGCTATAAAAATTCATTACTTGAACCTAAACTCCATCATTTACATCACATATGGTGGGTTTAAATTTTTTGTCACTTATTTTACATTTTCGGTTTTATTCAATACAGTTGTAATGAGGATGCATGAGTCGACCAAGTGTATGTTTCAAAATATTCTAATAAATTTCAATATAATAAAAATAATTTCATGATCCAACATAATGAATGAGACGAAAAAAGGAATAAGAGTGCTACTAGTGACATTTAAAAAAAATATATTTGATAAATGAGGGTTGGTGTTTTAAATCGTCATAACTTTTGATTCGTGTGTCAAAATGACTATTATAATATATCAAACGGCAGATCGTATCGATTTCCATAGTCTTGGCTGGACCGGCTATAGAAATTGATTACTTGAACTTAACCTCCATCATTTACATTACAAATCGAGGTTTTACTGTTTTTGTCACTTATTTTACATTTTCCGTTTTATTCAATAGAGTGGTAATGAAGATGGATGAGCCGACCAAGTTTATGTTTCAAAACATTCTAATGAATCACAATATAATAAAAATAATTTCATGATCAACCAAAATGAATGAGTAGAAAAAAGAAAAAAGGAGTGCTACTCGTCACAGTTTTAAACAATATATTTGATAAATCGAGTTATGCCTTTATAGAGTCAAAACTTTTGACTCGTGTGTCAAAAGGACTATTATAATATATCAAACGGAAGCTCGTATCTATTTCCATAATTTTGGCTGGACTGGCTATAAAAATTCATTACTTGAACCTAAACTCCATTCTTTACATCACATATGGAGTGTTTAAATTTTTTGTCACTTATTTTACATTTTCGGTTTTATTCAATAGAGTTGTAATGACGATGGATGTGTCGACCAAGTGTATGTTTCGAAATATTCTAATAAATTTCAATATAATAAAAATAATTTCATGATCCAACATAATGAATGAGACGAAAAAAGGAATAGGAGTGCTACTGGTGACATTTTAAAAAAATATATTTGATAAATGAGGGTTGTAGTTTTAAATCATCATAACTTTTGATTCGTGTGTCAAAATGACTATTATAATATATCAAACGGAAGATCGTATCGATTTCCATAGTCTTGGCTGGACCGGCTATAGAAATTGATTACTTGAACTTAAACTCCATCATTTACATTACAAATCGAGGTTTTACTGTTTTTGTCACTTATTTTACATTTTCGGTTTTATTCAATAGAGTGGTAATGAAGATGGATGAGCCGACCAAGTGTATGTTTCAAAACATTCTAATGAATCACAATATAATAAAAATAATTTCATGATCAACCAAAATGAATGAGTAGAAAATAGGAAAAGGAGTGCTACTCGTCACAGTTTTAAACAATATATTTGATAAATCTGGGTTATGCCTTTAAAGAGTCATAACTTTTGACTCGTGTGTCCAAAGGACTAGTATAATATATTAAACCGAAGCTCGTATCTATTTCCATAATTTTGGCTAGACTGGCTATAAAAATTCATTACTTGAACCTAAACTCCATAATTTACATCACATATGGAGGGTTTAAATTTTTTGTCACTTATTTTACATTTTCGGTTTTATTCAATAGAGTTGTAATGAGGATGCATGAGTCGACCTAGTGTATGTTTCAAAATATTCTAATAAATTTCAATATAATAAAAATAATTTCATGATCCAACATAATGAATGAGACGAAAAAAGGAATAGGAGTGCTACTGGTGACATTTAAAAAAAATATATTTGATAAATGAGGGTTGTAGTTTTAAATCATCATAACTTTTGATTCGTGTGTCAAAATGACTATTATAATATATCAAACGGAAGATCGTATCGATTTCCATAGTCTTGGCTGGACCGGCTATAGAAATTGATTACTTGAACTTAAACTCCATCATTTACATTACAAATCGAGGTTTTACTGTTTTTGTCACTTATTTTACATTTTCGGTTTTATTCAATAGAGTGGTAATGAAGATGGATGAGCCGACCAAGTGTATGTTTCAAAACATTTTAATGAATCACAATATAATAAAAATAATTTCATGATCAACCAAAATGAATGAGTAGAAAAAAGCAAAAAGGAGTGCTACTCGTCACAGTTTTAAACAATATATTCGATAAATCGGGTTATGCCTTTATAGAGTCATAACTTTTGACTCGTGTGTCAAAAGGAATATTATAATATATCAAACGGAAGCTCGTATCTATTTCCATAATTTTGGCTAGACTGGCCATAAAAATTCATTACTTGAACCTAAACTCCATCATTTACATCACATATGGAGGGTTTAAATTTTTTGTCACTTATTTTACATTTTCGGTTTTATTCAATAGAGTTGTAATGAGGATGCATGAGTCGACCAAGTGTATGTTTCAAAATATTCTAATAAATTTCAATATAATAAAAATAATTTCATGATCCAACATAATGAATGAGACGAAAAAAGGAATAGGAGTGCTACTGGTGACATTTTTAAAAAATATATTTGATAAATGAGGGTTGTAGTTTTAAATCATCATAACTTTTGATTCGTGTGTCAAAATGACTATTATAATATATCAAATGGAAGATCGTATCGATTTCCATAGTCTTGGCTGGACCGGCTATAGAAATTGATTACTTGAACTTAAACTCCATCATTTACATTACAAATCGAGGTTTTACTGTTTTTGTCACTTATTTTACATTTTTGTTATTATTCAATAGAGTGGTAATGAAGATGGATGAGCAGACCAAGTGTATGTTTCAAAACATTCTAATGAATCACAATATAATAAAAATAATTTCATGATCAACCAAAATGAATGAGTAGAAAAAAGCAAAAAGGAGTGCTACTCGTCACAGTTTTAAACAATATATTCGATAAATCGGGTTATGCCTTTATAGAGTCATAACTTTTGACTCGTGTGTCAAAAGGAATATTATAATATATCAAACGGAAGCTCGTATCTATTTCCATAATTTTGGCTAGACTGGCCATAAAAATTCATTACTTGAACCTAAACTCCATCATTTACATCACATATGGAGGGTTTAAATTTTTTGTCACTTATTTTACATTTTCGGTTTTATTCAATAGAGTTGTAATGAGGATGCATGAGTCGACCAAGTGTATGTTTCAAAATATTCTAATAAATTTCAATATAATAAAAATAATTTCATGATCCAACATAATGAATGAGACGAAAAAAGGAATAGGAGTGCTACTGGTGACATTTTTAAAAAATATATTTGATAAATGAGGGTTGTAGTTTTAAATCATCATAACTTTTGATTCGTGTGTCAAAATGACTATTATAATATATCAAATGGAAGATCGTATCGATTTCCATAGTCTTGGCTGGACCGGCTATAGAAATTGATTACTTGAACTTAAACTCCATCATTTACATTACAAATCGAGGTTTTACTGTTTTTGTCACTTATTTTACATTTTCGGTTTTATTCAATAGAGTGGTAATGAAGATGGATGAGCCGACCAAGTGTATGTTTCAAAACATTTTAATGAATCACAATATAATAAAAATAATTTCATGATCAACCAAAATGAATGAGTAGAAAATAGGAAAAGGAGTGCTACTCGTCACAGTTTTAAACAATATATTTGATAAATCTGGGTTATGCCTTTAAAGAGTCATAACTTTTGACTCGTGTGTCAAAAGGACTATTATAATATATCAAACGGAAGCTCGTATCTATTTCCATAATTTTGGCTAGACTGGCTATAAATATTCATTACTTGAACCTAAACTCCATCATTTACATCACATATGGAGGGTTTAAATTTTGTCACTTATTTTACATTTTCGGTTTTATTCAATAGAGTTGTAATGACAATGGATGAGTCGACCAAGTGTATGTTTCGAAATATTCTAATAAATTTCAATATAATAAAAATAATTTCATGATCCAACATAATGTGTGAGAGGAAAAAAGGAATAGGAGTGCTACTGGAGACATTTTTAAAAAATATATTTGATAAATGAGGGTTGTAGTTTTAAATCATCATAACTTTTGATTCGTGTGTCAAAATGACTATTATAATATATCAAATGGAAGATCGTATCGATTTCCATAGTCTTGGCTGGACCGGCTATAGAAATTGATTACTTGAACTTAAACTCCATCATTTACATTACAAATCGAGGTTTTACTGTTTTTGTCACTTATTTTACATTTTCGGTTTTATTCAATAGAGTGGTAATGAAGATGGATGAGCCGACCAAGTGTATGTTTCAAAACATTTTAATGAATCACAATATAATAAAAATAATTTCATGATCAACCAAAATGAATGAGTAGAAAATAGGAAAAGGAGTGCTACTCGTCACAGTTTTAAACAATATATTCGATAAATCGGGTTATGCCTTTATAGAGTCATAACTTTTGACTCGTGTGTCAAAAGGAATATTATAATATATCAAACGGAAGCTCGTATCTATTTCCATAATTTTGGCTAGACTGGCCATAAAAATTCATTACTTGAACCTAAACTCCATCATTTACATCACATATGGAGGGTTTAAATTTTTTGTCACTTATTTTACATTTTCGGTTTTATTCAATAGAGTTGTAATGAGGATGCATGAGTCGACCAAGTGTATGTTTCAAAATATTCTAATAAATTTCAATATAATAAAAATAATTTCATGATCCAACATAATGAATGAGACGAAAAAAGGAATAGGAGTGCTACTGGTGACATTTTTAAAAACTATATTTGATAAATGAGGGTTGTAGTTTTAAATCATCATAACTTTTGATTCGTGTGTCAAAATGACTATTATAATATATCAAATGGAAGATCGTATCGATTTCCATAGTCTTGGCTGGACCGGCTATAGAAATTGATTACTTGAACTTAAACTCCATCATTTACATTACAAATCGAGGTTTTACTGTTTTTGTCACTTATTTTACATTTTCGGTTTTATTCAATAGAGTGGTAATGAAGATGGATGAGCCGACCAAGTGTATGTTTCAAAACATTTTAATGAATCACAATATAATAAAAACAATTTCATGATCAACCAAAATGAATGAGTAGAAAATAGGAAAAGGAGTGCTACTCGTCACAGTTTTAAACAATATATTCGATAAATCGGGTTATGCCTTTAAAGAGTCATAACTTTTGACTAGTGTCCAAAGGACTATTATAATATATCAAACCGAAGCTCGTATCTATTTCCATAATTTTGGCTAGACTGGCTATAAATATTCATTACTTGAACCTAAACTCCATCATTTACATCACATATGGAGGGTTTAAATTTTGTCACTTATTTTACATTTTCGGATTTATTCAATAGAGTTGTAATGAGGATGGATGAGTCGACCAAGTGTATGTTTCAAAATATTCTAATAAATTTCAATATAATAAAAATAATTTCATGATCCAACATAATGTGTGAGAGGAAAAAAGGAATAGGAGTGCTACTGGAGACATTTTTAAAAAATATATTTGATAAATGGGAGTTGTAGTTTTAAATCATCATAACTTTTGATTCGTGTGTCAAAATGACTATTATAATATATCAAACGGAAGATCGTATTGATTTCCATAGTCTTGGCTGGACCGGCTATAGAAATTGATTACTTGAACTTAAACTCCATCATTTACATTACAAATCGAGGTTTTACTGTTTTTGTCACTTATTTTACATTTTCAGTTTTATTCAATAGAGTGGTAATGAAGATGGATGAGCCGACCAAGTGTATGTTTCAAAACATTCTAATGAATCACAATATAATAAAAATAATTTCATGATCAACCAAAATGAATGAGTAGAAAACAGGAAAAGGAGTGCTACTCGTCACAGTTTTAAACAATATATTTGATAAATCGGGTTATGCCTTTATAGAGTCATAACTTTTGACTCCTGTGTCAAAAGGACTATTATAATATATCAAACGGAAGCTCGTATCTATTTCCATAATTTTGGCTGGACTGGCTATAAAAATTCATTACTTGAACCTAAACTCCATTCTTTACATCACATATGGAGGGTTTAAATTTTTTGTCACTTATTTTACATTTTCGGTTTTATTCAATAGAGTTGTAATGACAATGGATGAGTCGACCAAGTGTATGTTTCGAAATATTCTAATAAATTTCAATATAATAAAAATAATTTCATGATCCAACATAATGAATGAGACGAAAAAAGGAATAGGAGTGCTACTGGTGACATTTAAAAAAAAAATATTTGATAAATGAGGGTTGTAGTTTTAAATCATCATAACTTTTGATTCGTGTGTCAAAATGACTATTATAATATATCAAACGGAAGATCGTATCGATTTCCATAGTCTTGGCTGGACCGGCTATAGAAATTGATTACTTGAACTTAAACTCCATCATTTACATTACAAATCGAGGTTTTACTGTTTTTGTCACTTATTTTACATTTTCGGTTTTATTCAATAGAGTGGTAATGAAGATGGATGAGCCGACCAAGTGTATGTTTCAAAACATTTTAATGAATCACAATATAATAAAAATAATTTCATGATCAACCAAAATGAATGAGTAGAAAATAGGAAAAGGAGTGCTACTCGTCACAGTTTTAAACAATATATTCGATAAATCGGGTTATGCCTTTATAGAGTCATAACTTTTGACTCGTGTGTCAAAAGGAATATTATAATATATCAAACGGAAGCTCGTATCTATTTCCATAATTTTGGCTAGACTGGCCATAAAAATTCATTACTTGAACCTAAACTCCATCATTTACATCACATATGGAGGGTTTAAATTTTTTGTCACTTATTTTACATTTTCGGTTTTATTCAATAGAGTTGTAATGAGGATGCATGAGTCGACCAAGTGTATGTTTCAAAATATTCTAATAAATTTCAATATAATAAAAATAATTTCATGATCCAACATAATGAATGAGACGAAAAAAGGAATAGGAGTGCTACTGGTGACATTTTTAAAAACTATATTTGATAAATGAGGGTTGTAGTTTTAAATCATCATAACTTTTGATTCGTGTGTCAAAATGACTATTATAATATATCAAATGGAAGATCGTATCGATTTCCATAGTCTTGGCTGGACCGGCTATAGAAATTGATTACTTGAACTTAAACTCCATCATTTACATTACAAATCGAGGTTTTACTGTTTTTGTCACTTATTTTACATTTTCGGTTTTATTCAATAGAGTGGTAATGAAGATGGATGAGCCGACCAAGTGTATGTTTCAAAACATTTTAATGAATCACAATATAATAAAAACAATTTCATGATCAACCAAAATGAATGAGTAGAAAATAGGAAAAGGAGTGCTACTCGTCACAGTTTTAAACAATATATTCGATAAATCGGGTTATGCCTTTAAAGAGTCATAACTTTTGACTAGTGTCCAAAGGACTATTATAATATATCAAACCGAAGCTCGTATCTATTTCCATAATTTTGGCTAGACTGGCTATAAATATTCATTACTTGAACCTAAACTCCATCATTTACATCACATATGGAGGGTTTAAATTTTGTCACTTATTTTACATTTTCGGATTTATTCAATAGAGTTGTAATGAGGATGGATGAGTCGACCAAGTGTATGTTTCAAAATATTCTAATAAATTTCAATATAATAAAAATAATTTCATGATCCAACATAATGTGTGAGAGGAAAAAAGGAATAGGAGTGCTACTGGAGACATTTTTAAAAAATATATTTGATAAATGGGAGTTGTAGTTTTAAATCATCATAACTTTTGATTCGTGTGTCAAAATGACTATTATAATATATCAAACGGAAGATCGTATTGATTTCCATAGTCTTGGCTGGACCGGCTATAGAAATTGATTACTTGAACTTAAACTCCATCATTTACATTACAAATCGAGGTTTTACTGTTTTTGTCACTTATTTTACATTTTCAGTTTTATTCAATAGAGTGGTAATGAAGATGGATGAGCCGACCAAGTGTATGTTTCAAAACATTCTAATGAATCACAATATAATAAAAATAATTTCATGATCAACCAAAATGAATGAGTAGAAAACAGGAAAAGGAGTGCTACTCGTCACAGTTTTAAACAATATATTTGATAAATCGGGTTATGCCTTTATAGAGTCATAACTTTTGACTCCTGTGTCAAAAGGACTATTATAATATATCAAACGGAAGCTCGTATCTATTTCCATAATTTTGGCTGGACTGGCTATAAAAATTCATTACTTGAACCTAAACTCCATTCTTTACATCACATATGGAGGGTTTAAATTTTTTGTCACTTATTTTACATTTTCGGTTTTATTCAATAGAGTTGTAATGACAATGGATGAGTCGACCAAGTGTATGTTTCGAAATATTCTAATAAATTTCAATATAATAAAAATAATTTCATGATCCAACATAATGAATGAGACGAAAAAAGGAATAGGAGTGCTACTGGTGACATTTAAAAAAAATATATTTGATAAATGAGGGTTGTAGTTTTAAATCATCATAACTTTTGATTCGTGTGTCAAAATGACTATTATAATATATCAAACGGAAGATCGTATCGATTTCCATAGTCTTGGCTGGACCGGCTATAGAAATTGATTACTTGAACTTAAACTCCATCATTTACATTACAAATCGAGGTTTTACTGTTTTTGTCACTTATTTTACATTTTCGGTTTTATTCAATAGAGTGGTAATGAAGATGGATGAGCCGACCAAGTGTATGTTTCAAAACATTTTAATGAATCACAATATAATAAAAATAATTTCATGATCAACCAAAATGAATGAGTAGAAAATAGGAAAAGGAGTGCTACTCGTCACAGTTTTAAACAATATATTCGATAAATCGGGTTATGCCTTTATAGAGTCATAACTTTTGACTCGTGTGTCAAAAGGAATATTATAATATATCAAACGGAAGCTCGTATCTATTTCCATAATTTTGGCTAGACTGGCCATAAAAATTCATTACTTGAACCTAAACTCCATCATTTACATCACATATGGAGGGTTTAAATTTTTTGTCACTTATTTTACATTTTCGGTTTTATTCAATAGAGTTGTAATGAGGATGCATGAGTCGACCAAGTGTATGTTTCAAAATATTCTAATAAATTTCAATATAATAAAAATAATTTCATGATCCAACATAATGAATGAGACGAAAAAAGGAATAGGAGTGCTACTGGTGACATTTTTAAAAACTATATTTGATAAATGAGGGTTGTAGTTTTAAATCATCATAACTTTTGATTCGTGTGTCAAAATGACTATTATAATATATCAAATGGAAGATCGTATCGATTTCCATAGTCTTGGCTGGACCGGCTATAGAAATTGATTACTTGAACTTAAACTCCATCATTTACATTACAAATCGAGGTTTTACTGTTTTTGTCACTTATTTTACATTTTCGGTTTTATTCAATAGAGTGGTAATGAAGATGGATGAGCCGACCAAGTGTATGTTTCAAAACATTTTAATGAATCACAATATAATAAAAACAATTTCATGATCAACCAAAATGAATGAGTAGAAAATAGGAAAAGGAGTGCTACTCGTCACAGTTTTAAACAATATATTCGATAAATCGGGTTATGCCTTTAAAGAGTCATAACTTTTGACTAGTGTCCAAAGGACTATTATAATATATCAAACCGAAGCTCGTATCTATTTCCATAATTTTGGCTAGACTGGCTATAAATATTCATTACTTGAACCTAAACTCCATCATTTACATCACATATGGAGGGTTTAAATTTTGTCACTTATTTTACATTTTCGGATTTATTCAATAGAGTTGTAATGAGGATGGATGAGTCGACCAAGTGTATGTTTCAAAATATTCTAATAAATTTCAATATAATAAAAATAATTTCATGATCCAACATAATGTGTGAGAGGAAAAAAGGAATAGGAGTGCTACTGGAGACATTTTTAAAAAATATATTTGATAAATGGGAGTTGTAGTTTTAAATCATCATAACTTTTGATTCGTGTGTCAAAATGACTATTATAATATATCAAACGGAAGATCGTATTGATTTCCATAGTCTTGGCTGGACCGGCTATAGAAATTGATTACTTGAACTTAAACTCCATCATTTACATTACAAATCGAGGTTTTACTGTTTTTGTCACTTATTTTACATTTTCAGTTTTATTCAATAGAGTGGTAATGAAGATGGATGAGCCGACCAAGTGTATGTTTCAAAACATTCTAATGAATCACAATATAATAAAAATAATTTCATGATCAACCAAAATGAATGAGTAGAAAACAGGAAAAGGAGTGCTACTCGTCACAGTTTTAAACAATATATTTGATAAATCGGGTTATGCCTTTATAGAGTCATAACTTTTGACTCCTGTGTCAAAAGGACTATTATAATATATCAAACGGAAGCTCGTATCTATTTCCATAATTTTGGCTGGACTGGCTATAAAAATTCATTACTTGAACCTAAACTCCATTCTTTACATCACATATGGAGGGTTTAAATTTTTTGTCACTTATTTTACATTTTCGGTTTTATTCAATAGAGTTGTAATGACAATGGATGAGTCGACCAAGTGTATGTTTCGAAATATTCTAATAAATTTCAATATAATAAAAATAATTTCATGATCCAACATAATGAATGAGACGAAAAAAGGAATAGGAGTGCTACTGGTGACATTTAAAAAAAATATATTTGATAAATGAGGGTTGTAGTTTTAAATCATCATAACTTTTGATTCGTGTGTCAAAATGACTATTATAATATATCAAACGGAAGATCGTATCGATTTCCATAGTCTTGGCTGGACCGGCTATAGAAATTGATTACTTGAACTTAAACTCCATCATTTACATTACAAATCGAGGTTTTACTGTTTTTGTCACTTATTTTACATTTTCGGTTTTATTCAATAGAGTGGTAATGAAGATGGATGAGCCGACCAAGCGTATGTTTCAAAACATTTTAATGAATCACAATATAATAAAAATAATTTCATGATCAACCAAAATGAATGAGTAGAAAATAGGAAAAGGAGTGCTACTCGTCACAGTTTTAAACAATATATTTGATAAATCTGGGTTACGCCTTTAAAGAGTCATAACTTTTGACTCGTGTGTCAAAAGAACTATTATAATATATCAAACGGAAGCTCGTATCTATTTCCATAATTTTGGCTAGACTGGCCATAAAAATTCATTACTTGAACCTAAACTCCATCATTTACATCACATATGGAGGGTTTAAATTTTTTGCCACTTATTTTACATTTTTGGTTTTATTCAATAGAGTTGTAATGAGGATGCATGAGTCGACCAAGTGTATGTTTCAAAATATTCTAATAAATTTCAATATAATAAAAATAATTTCATGATCCAACATAATGAATGAGACGAAAAAAGGAATAGGAGTGCTACTGGTGACATTTTTAAAAAATATATTTGATAAATGAGGGTTGTAGTTTTAAATCATCATAACTTTTGATTCGTGTGTCAAAATGACTATTATAATATATCAAACGGAAGATCGTATCGATTTCCATAGTCTTGGCTGGACCGGCTATAGAAATTGATTACTTGAACTTAAACTCCATCATTTACATTACAAATCGAGGTTTTACTGTTTTTGTCACTTATTTTACATTTTCGGTTTTATTCAATAGAGTGGTAATGAAGATGGATGAGCCGACCAAGTGTATGTTTCAAAACATTTTAATGAATCACAATATAATAAAAATAATTTCATGATCAACCAAAATGAATGAGTAGAAAATAGGAAAAGGAGTGCTACTCGTCACAGTTTTAAACAATATATTTGATAAATCTGGGTTATGCCTTTAAAGAGTCATAACTTTTGACTCGTGTGTCAAAAGGACTATTATAATATATCAAACGGAAGCTCGTATCTATTTCCATAATTTTGGCTAGACTGGCCATAAAAATTCATTACTTGAACCTAAACTCCATCATTTACATCACATATGTTGGGATTAAATTTTTTGTCACTTATTTTACATTTTCGGTTTTATTCAATAGAGTTGTAATGAGGATGCATGAGTCGACCAAGTGTATGTTTCAAAATATTCTAATAAATTACAATATAATAAAAATAATTTCATGATCCAACATAATGAATGAGACGAAAAAAGGAATAGGAGTGCTACTAGTGACATTTTAAAAAAATATATTTGATAAATGAGGGTTGGTGTTTTAAATCGTCATAACTTTTGATTCGTGTGTCAAAATGACTATTATAATATATCAAATGGAAGATCGTATCGATTTCCATAGTCTTGGTTGGACCGGCTATAGAAATTGATTACTTGAACCTAAACTCCATCATTTACATTACAAATCGAGGTTTTACTGTTTTTGTCACTTATTTTACATTTTCGGTTTTATTCAATATAGTGGTAATGAAGATGGATGAGCAGACCAAGTGTATGTTTCAAAACATTCTAATGAATCACAATATAATAAAAATAATTTCATGATCAACCAAAATGAATGAGTAGAAAATAGGAAAAGGAGTGCTACTCATCACAGTTTTAAACAATATATTTGATAAATCTGGGTTATGCCTTTAAAGAGTCATAACTTTTGACTCGTGTGTCCAAAGGACTATTATAATATATCAAACCGAAGCTCGTATCTATTTCCATAATTTTGGCTAGACTGGCTATAAAAATTCAATACTTGAACCTAAACTCCATCATTTACATCACATATGGAGGGTTTAAATTTTTTGTCACTTATTGTACATTTTCGGTTTTATTAAATAGAGTTGTAATGAGGATGCATGAGTCGACCAAGTGTATGTTTCAAAATATTCTAATAAATTTCAATATAATAAAAATAATTTCATGATCCAACATAATGAATGAGAGGAAAAAAGGAATAGGAGTGCTACTGGTGACATTTTTAAAAAATATATTTGATAAATGAGGGTTGTAGTTTTAAATCCTCATAACTTTTGATTCGTGTGTCAAAATGACTATTATAATATATCAAACGGAAGATCGTATCGATTTCCATAGTCTTGGCTGGACCGGCTATAGAAATTGATTACTTGAACTTAAACTCCATCATTTACATTACAAATCGAGGTTTTACTGTTTTTGTCACTTATTTTACATTTTTGGTTTTATTCAATAGAGTGGTAATGAAGATGGATGAGCCGACCAAGTGTATGTTTCAAAACATTCTAATGAATCACAATATAATAAAAATAATTTCATGATCAACCAAAATGAATGAGTAGAAAATAGGAAAAGGAGTGCTACTCGTCATAGTTTTAAACAATATATTTGATAAATCTGGGTTATGCCTTTAAAGAGTCATAACTTTTGACTCGTGTGTCCAAAGGACTAGTATAATATATCAAACCGAAGCTCGTATCTATTTCCATAATTTTGGCTAGACTGGCTATAAAAATTCATTACTTGAACCTAAACTCCATCATTTACATCACATATGGTGGGTTTAAATTTTTTGTCACTTATTTTACATTTTCGGTTTTATTCAATAGAGTTGTAATGAGGATGCATGAGTCGACCAAGTGTATGTTTCAAAATATTCTAATAAATTTCAATATAATAAAAATAATTTCATGATCCAACATAATGAATGAGACGAAAAAAGGAATAAGAGTGCTACTAGTGACATTTTAAAAAAAAAATATTTGATAAATGAGGGTTGGTGTTTTAAATCGTCATAACTTTTGATTCGTGTGTCAAAATGACTATTATAATATATCAAACGGCAGATCGTATCGATTTCCATAGTCTTGGCTGGACCGGCTATAGAAATTGATTACTTGAACTTAACCTCCATCATTTACATTACAAATCGAGGTTTTACTGTTTTTGTCACTTATTTTACATTTTCCGTTTTATTCAATAGAGTGGTAATGAAGATGGATGAGCCGACCAAGTTTATGTTTCAAAACATTCTAATGAATCACAATATAATAAAAATAATTTCATGATCAACCAAAATGAATGAGTAGAAAAAAGAAAAAAGGAGTGCTACTCGTCACAGTTTTAAACAATATATTTGATAAATCGAGTTATGCCTTTATAGAGTCATAACTTTTGACTCGTGTGTCAAAAGGACTATTATAATATATCAAACGGAAGCTCGTATCTATTTCCATAATTTTGGCTGGACTGGCTATAAAAATTCATTACTTGAACCTAAACTCCATTCTTTACATCACATATGGAGTGTTTAAATTTTTTGTCACTTATTTTACATTTTCGGTTTTATTCAATAGAGTTGTACTGACGATGGATGTGTCGACCAAGTGTATGTTTCGAAATATTCTAATAAATTTCAATATAATAAAAATAATTTCATGATCCAACATAATGAATGAGACGAAAAAAGGAATAGGAGTGCTACTGGTGACATTTTAAAAAAATATATTTGATAAATGAGGGTTGTAGTTTTAAATCATCATAACTTTTGATTCGTGTGTCAAAATGACTATTATAATATATCAAACGGAAGATCGTATCGATTTCCATAGTCTTGGTTGGACCGGCTATAGAAATTGATTACTTGAACTTAAACTCCATCATTTACATTACAAATCGAGGTTTTACTGTTTTTGTCACTTATTTTACATTTTCGGTTTTATTCAATAGAGTGGTAATGAAGATGGATGAGCCGACCAAGTGTATGTTTCAAAACATTCTAATGAATCACAATATAATAAAAATAATTTCATGATCAACCAAAATGAATGAGTAGAAAATAGGAAAAGGAGTGCTACTCGTCATAGTTTTAAACAATATATTTGATAAATCTGGGTTATGCCTTTAAAGAGTGATAACTTTTGACTCGTGTGTCCAAAGGACTAGTATAATATATTAAACCGAAGCTCGTATCTATTTCCATAATTTTGGCTAGACTAGCTATAAAAATTCATTACTTGAACCTAAACTCCATCATTTACATCACATATGGAGGGTTTAAATTTTTTGTCACTTATTTTACATTTTCGGTTTTATTCAATAGAGTTGTAATGAGGATGCATGAGTCGACCTAGTGTATGTTTCAAAATATTCTAATAAATTTCAATATAATAAAAATAATTTCATGATCCAACATAATGAATGAGACGAAAAAAGGAATAGGAGTGCTACTAGTGACATTTAAAAAAAAATATTTGATAAATGAGGGTTGTAGTTTTAAATTATCATAACTTTTGATTCGTGTGTCAAAATGACTATTATAATATATCAAACGGAAGATCGTATCGATTTCCATAGTCTTGGCTGGACCGGCTATAGAAATTGATTACTTGAACTTAAACTCCATCATTTACATTACAAATCGAGGTTTTACTGTTTTTGTCACTTATTTTACATTTTCGGTTTTATTCAATAGTGTGGTAATGAAGATGGATGAGCCGACCAAGTGTATGTTTCAAAACATTTTAATGAATCACAATATAATAAAAATAATTTCATGATCAACCAAAATGAATGAGTAGAAAATAGGAAAAGGAGTGCTACTCGTCACAGTTTTAAACAATATATTTGATAAATCTGGGTTATGCCTTTAAAGATTCATAACTTTTGACTCGTGTGTCCAAAGGACTATTATAATATATCAAACCGAAGCTCGTATCTATTTCCATAATTTTGGCTAGACTGGCTATAAAAATTCATTACTTGAACCTAAACTCCATCATTTACATCACATATGGAGGGTTTAAATTTTTTGTCACTTATTTTACATTCTCGGTTTTATTCAATAGAGTTGTAATGAGGATGCATGAGTCGACCAAGTGTATGTTTTAAAATATTCTAATAAATTTCAATATAATAAAAATAATTTCATGATCCAACATAATGAATGAGACGAAAAAAGGAATAGGAGTGCTACTAGTGACATTTTAAAAAAATATATTTGATAAATGAGGGTTGGTGTTTTAAATCGTCATAACTTTTGATTCGTGTGTCAAAATGACTATTATAATATATCAAACGGAAAATCGTATCGATTTCCATAGTCTTGGTTGGACCGGCTATAGAAATTGATTACTTGAACTTAAACTCCATCATTTACATTACAAATCGAGGTTTTACTGTTTTTGTCACTTATTTTACATTTTCGGTATTATTCAATAGAGTGGTAATGAAGATGGATGAGCCGACCAAGTTTATGTTTCAAAACATTCTAATGAATCACAATATAATAAAAATAATTTCATGATCAACCAAAATGAATGAGTAGAAAAAAGCAAAAAGGAGTGCTACTCGTCACAGTTTTAAACAATATATTCGATAAATCGGGTTATGCCTTTATAGAGTCATAACTTTTGACTCGTGTGTCAAAAGGAATATTATAATATATCAAACGGAAGCTCGTATCTATTTCCATAATATTGGGTGGACTGGCTATAAAAATTCATTACTTGAACCTAAACTCCATTCTTTACATCACATATGGAGGGTTTAAATTTTTTGTCACTTATTTTACATTTTCGGCTTTATTCAATAGAGTTGTAACGACGATGGATGAGTCGACCAAGTGTATGTTTCGAAATATTCTAATAAATTTCAATATAATAAAAATAATTTCCCGATCCAACATAATGAATGAGACGAAAAAAGGAATAGGAGTGCTACTGGTGACATTTTAAAAAAATATATTTGATAAATGAGGGTTGTAGTTTTAAATCATCATAACTTTTGACTCGTGTGTCAAAAGGACTATTATAATATATCAAACGGAAGCTCGTATCTATTTCCATAATTTTGGCTAGACTGGCTATAAAAATTCATTACTTGAACCTAAACTCCATCATTTACATCACATATGGAGGGTTTAAATTTTTTGTCACTTATTTTACATTTTCGGTTTTATTCAATAGAGTTGTAATGAGGATGCATGAGTCGACCAAGTGTATGTTTCAAAATATTCTAATAAATTTCAATATAATAAAAATAATTTCATGATCCAACATAATGAATGAGACGAAAAAAGGAATAGGAGTGCTACTGGTGACATTTTTAAAAAATATATTTGATAAATGAGGGTTGTAGTTTTAAATCATCATAACTTTTGATTCGTGTGTCAAAATGACTATTATAATATATCAAATGGAAGATCGTATCGATTTCCATAGTCTTGGCTGGACCGGCTATAGAAATTGATTACTTGAACTTAAACTCCATCATTTACATTACAAATCGAGGTTTTACTGTTTTTGTCACTTATTTTACATTTTCGGTTTTATTCAATAGAGTGGTAATGAAGATGGATGAGCCGACCAAGTGTATGTTTCAAAACATTTTAATGAATCACAATATAATAAAAATAATTTCATGATCAACCAAAATGAATGAGTAGAAAATAGGAAAAGGAGTGCTACTCGTCACAGTTTTAAACAATATATTTGATAAATCTGGGTTATGCCTTTAAAGAGTCATAACTTTTGACTCGTGTGTCAAAAGGACTATTATAATATATCAAACGGAAGCTCGTATCTATTTCCATAATTTTGGCTAGACTGGCTATAAATATTCATTACTTGAACCTAAACTCCATCATTTACATCACATATGGAGGGTTTAAATTTTGTCACTTATTTTACATTTTCGGTTTTATTCAATAGAGTTGTAATGACAATGGATGAGTCGACCAAGTGTATGTTTCGAAATATTCTAATAAATTTCAATATAATAAAAATAATTTCATGATCCAACATAATGTGTGAGAGGAAAAAAGGAATAGGAGTGCTACTGGAGACATTTTTAAAAAATATATTTGATAAATGAGGGTTGTAGTTTTAAATCATCATAACTTTTGATTCGTGTGTCAAAATGACTATTATAATATATCAAATGGAAGATCGTATCGATTTCCATAGTCTTGGCTGGACCGGCTATAGAAATTGATTACTTGAACTTAAACTCCATCATTTACATTACAAATCGAGGTTTTACTGTTTTTGTCACTTATTTTACATTTTCGGTTTTATTCAATAGAGTGGTAATGAAGATGGATGAGCCGACCAAGTGTATGTTTCAAAACATTTTAATGAATCACAATATAATAAAAATAATTTCATGATCAACCAAAATGAATGAGTAGAAAATAGGAAAAGGAGTGCTACTCGTCACAGTTTTAAACAATATATTCGATAAATCGGGTTATGCCTTTATAGAGTCATAACTTTTGACTCGTGTGTCAAAAGGAATATTATAATATATCAAACGGAAGCTCGTATCTATTTCCATAATTTTGGCTAGACTGGCCATAAAAATTCATTACTTGAACCTAAACTCCATCATTTACATCACATATGGAGGGTTTAAATTTTTTGTCACTTATTTTACATTTTCGGTTTTATTCAATAGAGTTGTAATGAGGATGCATGAGTCGACCAAGTGTATGTTTCAAAATATTCTAATAAATTTCAATATAATAAAAATAATTTCATGATCCAACATAATGAATGAGACGAAAAAAGGAATAGGAGTGCTACTGGTGACATTTTTAAAAAATATATTTGATAAATGAGGGTTGGTGTTTTAAATCGTCATAACTTTTGATTCGTGTGTCAAAATGACTATTATAATATATCAAACGGCAGATCGTATCGATTTCCATAGTCTTGGCTGGACCGGCTATAGAAATTGATTACTTGAACTTAACCTCCATCATTTACATTACAAATCGAGGTTTTACTGTTTTTGTCACTTATTTTACATTTTCGGTTTTATTCAATAGAGTGGTAATGAAGATGGATGAGCCGACCAAGTGTATGTTTCAAAACATTTTAATGAATCACAATATAATAAAAATAATTTCATGATCAACCAAAATGAATGAGTAGAAAATAGGAAAAGGAGTGCTACTCGTCACAGTTTTAAACAATATATTTGATAAATCTGGGTTATGCCTTTAAAGAGTCATAACTTTTGACTCGTGTGTCAAAAGGACTATTATAATATATCAAACGGAAGCTCGTATCTATTTCCATAATTTTGGCTAGACTGGCCATAAAAATTCATTACTTGAACCTAAACTCCATCATTTACATCACATATGTTGGGATTAAATTTTTTGTCACTTATTTTACATTTTCGGTTTTATTCAATAGAGTTGTAATGAGGATGCATGAGTCGACCAAGTGTATGTTTCAAAATATTCTAATAAATTACAATATAATAAAAATAATTTCATGATCCAACATAATGAATGAGACGAAAAAAGGAATAGGAGTGCTACTAGTGACATTTTAAAAAAATATATTTGATAAATGAGGGTTGGTGTTTTAAATCGTCATAACTTTTGATTCGTGTGTCAAAATGACTATTATAATATATCAAATGGAAGATCGTATCGATTTCCATAGTCTTGGTTGGACCGGCTATAGAAATTGATTACTTGAACCTAAACTCCATCATTTACATTACAAATCGAGGTTTTACTGTTTTTGTCACTTATTTTACATTTTCGGTTTTATTCAATATAGTGGTAATGAAGATGGATGAGCAGACCAAGTGTATGTTTCAAAACATTCTAATGAATCACAATATAATAAAAATAATTTCATGATCAACCAAAATGAATGAGTAGAAAATAGGAAAAGGAGTGCTACTCATCACAGTTTTAAACAATATATTTGATAAATCTGGGTTATGCCTTTAAAGAGTCATAACTTTTGACTCGTGTGTCCAAAGGACTATTATAATATATCAAACCGAAGCTCGTATCTATTTCCATAATTTTGGCTAGACTGGCTATAAAAATTCAATACTTGAACCTAAACTCCATCATTTACATCACATATGGAGGGTTTAAATTTTTTGTCACTTATTGTACATTTTCGGTTTTATTAAATAGAGTTGTAATGAGGATGCATGAGTCGACCAAGTGTATGTTTCAAAATATTCTAATAAATTTCAATATAATAAAAATAATTTCATGATCCAACATAATGAATGAGAGGAAAAAAGGAATAGGAGTGCTACTGGTGACATTTTTAAAAAATATATTTGATAAATGAGGGTTGTAGTTTTAAATCCTCATAACTTTTGATTCGTGTGTCAAAATGACTATTATAATATATCAAACGGAAGATCGTATCGATTTCCATAGTCTTGGCTGGACCGGCTATAGAAATTGATTACTTGAACTTAAACTCCATCATTTACATTACAAATCGAGGTTTTACTGTTTTTGTCACTTATTTTACATTTTTGGTTTTATTCAATAGAGTGGTAATGAAGATGGATGAGCCGACCAAGTGTATGTTTCAAAACATTCTAATGAATCACAATATAATAAAAATAATTTCATGATCAACCAAAATGAATGAGTAGAAAATAGGAAAAGGAGTGCTACTCGTCATAGTTTTAAACAATATATTTGATAAATCTGGGTTATGCCTTTAAAGAGTCATAACTTTTGACTCGTGTGTCCAAAGGACTAGTATAATATATCAAACCGAAGCTCGTATCTATTTCCATAATTTTGGCTAGACTGGCTATAAAAATTCATTACTTGAACCTAAACTCCATCATTTACATCACATATGGTGGGTTTAAATTTTTTGTCACTTATTTTACATTTTCGGTTTTATTCAATAGAGTTGTAATGAGGATGCATGAGTCGACCAAGTGTATGTTTCAAAATATTCTAATAAATTTCAATATAATAAAAATAATTTCATGATCCAACATAATGAATGAGACGAAAAAAGGAATAAGAGTGCTACTAGTGACATTTTAAAAAAAAAATATTTGATAAATGAGGGTTGGTGTTTTAAATCGTCATAACTTTTGATTCGTGTGTCAAAATGACTATTATAATATATCAAACGGCAGATCGTATCGATTTCCATAGTCTTGGCTGGACCGGCTATAGAAATTGATTACTTGAACTTAACCTCCATCATTTACATTACAAATCGAGGTTTTACTGTTTTTGTCACTTATTTTACATTTTCCGTTTTATTCAATAGAGTGGTAATGAAGATGGATGAGCCGACCAAGTTTATGTTTCAAAACATTCTAATGAATCACAATATAATAAAAATAATTTCATGATCAACCAAAATGAATGAGTAGAAAAAAGAAAAAAGGAGTGCTACTCGTCACAGTTTTAAACAATATATTTGATAAATCGAGTTATGCCTTTATAGAGTCATAACTTTTGACTCGTGTGTCAAAAGGACTATTATAATATATCAAACGGAAGCTCGTATCTATTTCCATAATTTTGGCTGGACTGGCTATAAAAATTCATTACTTGAACCTAAACTCCATTCTTTACATCACATATGGAGTGTTTAAATTTTTTGTCACTTATTTTACATTTTCGGTTTTATTCAATAGAGTTGTACTGACGATGGATGTGTCGACCAAGTGTATGTTTCGAAATATTCTAATAAATTTCAATATAATAAAAATAATTTCATGATCCAACATAATGAATGAGACGAAAAAAGGAATAGGAGTGCTACTGGTGACATTTTAAAAAAATATATTTGATAAATGAGGGTTGTAGTTTTAAATCATCATAACTTTTGATTCGTGTGTCAAAATGACTATTATAATATATCAAACGGAAGATCGTATCGATTTCCATAGTCTTGGTTGGACCGGCTATAGAAATTGATTACTTGAACTTAAACTCCATCATTTACATTACAAATCGAGGTTTTACTGTTTTTGTCACTTATTTTACATTTTCGGTTTTATTCAATAGAGTGGTAATGAAGATGGATGAGCCGACCAAGTGTATGTTTCAAAACATTCTAATGAATCACAATATAATAAAAATAATTTCATGATCAACCAAAATGAATGAGTAGAAAATAGGAAAAGGAGTGCTACTCGTCATAGTTTTAAACAATATATTTGATAAATCTGGGTTATGCCTTTAAAGAGTGATAACTTTTGACTCGTGTGTCCAAAGGACTAGTATAATATATTAAACCGAAGCTCGTATCTATTTCCATAATTTTGGCTAGACTAGCTATAAAAATTCATTACTTGAACCTAAACTCCATCATTTACATCACATATGGAGGGTTTAAATTTTTTGTCACTTATTTTACATTTTCGGTTTTATTCAATAGAGTTGTAATGAGGATGCATGAGTCGACCTAGTGTATGTTTCAAAATATTCTAATAAATTTCAATATAATAAAAATAATTTCATGATCCAACATAATGAATGAGACGAAAAAAGGAATAGGAGTGCTACTAGTGACATTTAAAAAAAAATATTTGATAAATGAGGGTTGTAGTTTTAAATTATCATAACTTTTGATTCGTGTGTCAAAATGACTATTATAATATATCAAACGGAAGATCGTATCGATTTCCATAGTCTTGGCTGGACCGGCTATAGAAATTGATTACTTGAACTTAAACTCCATCATTTACATTACAAATCGAGGTTTTACTGTTTTTGTCACTTATTTTACATTTTCGGTTTTATTCAATAGTGTGGTAATGAAGATGGATGAGCCGACCAAGTGTATGTTTCAAAACATTTTAATGAATCACAATATAATAAAAATAATTTCATGATCAACCAAAATGAATGAGTAGAAAATAGGAAAAGGAGTGCTACTCGTCACAGTTTTAAACAATATATTTGATAAATCTGGGTTATGCCTTTAAAGATTCATAACTTTTGACTCGTGTGTCCAAAGGACTATTATAATATATCAAACCGAAGCTCGTATCTATTTCCATAATTTTGGCTAGACTGGCTATAAAAATTCATTACTTGAACCTAAACTCCATCATTTACATCACATATGGAGGGTTTAAATTTTTTGTCACTTATTTTACATTCTCGGTTTTATTCAATAGAGTTGTAATGAGGATGCATGAGTCGACCAAGTGTATGTTTTAAAATATTCTAATAAATTTCAATATAATAAAAATAATTTCATGATCCAACATAATGAATGAGACGAAAAAAGGAATAGGAGTGCTACTAGTGACATTTTAAAAAAATATATTTGATAAATGAGGGTTGGTGTTTTAAATCGTCATAACTTTTGATTCGTGTGTCAAAATGACTATTATAATATATCAAACGGAAAATCGTATCGATTTCCATAGTCTTGGTTGGACCGGCTATAGAAATTGATTACTTGAACTTAAACTCCATCATTTACATTACAAATCGAGGTTTTACTGTTTTTGTCACTTATTTTACATTTTCGGTATTATTCAATAGAGTGGTAATGAAGATGGATGAGCCGACCAAGTTTATGTTTCAAAACATTCTAATGAATCACAATATAATAAAAATAATTTCATGATCAACCAAAATGAATGAGTAGAAAAAAGCAAAAAGGAGTGCTACTCGTCACAGTTTTAAACAATATATTCGATAAATCGGGTTATGCCTTTATAGAGTCATAACTTTTGACTCGTGTGTCAAAAGGAATATTATAATATATCAAACGGAAGCTCGTATCTATTTCCATAATATTGGGTGGACTGGCTATAAAAATTCATTACTTGAACCTAAACTCCATTCTTTACATCACATATGGAGGGTTTAAATTTTTTGTCACTTATTTTACATTTTCGGCTTTATTCAATAGAGTTGTAACGACGATGGATGAGTCGACCAAGTGTATGTTTCGAAATATTCTAATAAATTTCAATATAATAAAAATAATTTCCCGATCCAACATAATGAATGAGACGAAAAAAGGAATAGGAGTGCTACTGGTGACATTTTAAAAAAATATATTTGATAAATGAGGGTTGTAGTTTTAAATCATCATAACTTTTGACTCGTGTGTCAAAAGGACTATTATAATATATCAAACGGAAGCTCGTATCTATTTCCATAATTTTGGCTAGACTGGCTATAAAAATTCATTACTTGAACCTAAACTCCATCATTTACATCACATATGGAGGGTTTAAATTTTTTGTCACTTATTTTACATTTTCGGTTTTATTCAATAGAGTTGTAATGAGGATGCATGAGTCGACCAAGTGTATGTTTCAAAATATTCTAATAAATTTCAATATAATAAAAATAATTTCATGATCCAACATAATGAATGAGACGAAAAAAGGAATAGGAGTGCTACTGGTGACATTTTTAAAAAATATATTTGATAAATGAGGGTTGTAGTTTTAAATCATCATAACTTTTGATTCGTGTGTCAAAATGACTATTATAATATATCAAATGGAAGATCGTATCGATTTCCATAGTCTTGGCTGGACCGGCTATAGAAATTGATTACTTGAACTTAAACTCCATCATTTACATTACAAATCGAGGTTTTACTGTTTTTGTCACTTATTTTACATTTTCGGTTTTATTCAATAGAGTGGTAATGAAGATGGATGAGCCGACCAAGTGTATGTTTCAAAACATTTTAATGAATCACAATATAATAAAAATAATTTCATGATCAACCAAAATGAATGAGTAGAAAATAGGAAAAGGAGTGCTACTCGTCACAGTTTTAAACAATATATTTGATAAATCTGGGTTATGCCTTTAAAGAGTCATAACTTTTGACTCGTGTGTCAAAAGGACTATTATAATATATCAAACGGAAGCTCGTATCTATTTCCATAATTTTGGCTAGACTGGCTATAAATATTCATTACTTGAACCTAAACTCCATCATTTACATCACATATGGAGGGTTTAAATTTTGTCACTTATTTTACATTTTCGGTTTTATTCAATAGAGTTGTAATGACAATGGATGAGTCGACCAAGTGTATGTTTCGAAATATTCTAATAA
The DNA here is from genome assembly GCA_037013495.1 of Hippophae tibetana. Taxonomy (NCBI): domain Eukaryota; kingdom Viridiplantae; phylum Streptophyta; class Magnoliopsida; order Rosales; family Elaeagnaceae; genus Hippophae; species Hippophae tibetana. The sequence continues at coordinate 1,936,092 of JAZDXN010000027.1, read as the reverse complement.
ATTTCAATATAATAAAAATAATTTCATGATCCAACATAATGTGTGAGAGGAAAAAAGGAATAGGAGTGCTACTGGAGACATTTTTAAAAAATATATTTGATAAATGAGGGTTGTAGTTTTAAATCATCATAACTTTTGATTCGTGTGTCAAAATGACTATTATAATATATCAAATGGAAGATCGTATCGATTTCCATAGTCTTGGCTGGACCGGCTATAGAAATTGATTACTTGAACTTAAACTCCATCATTTACATTACAAATCGAGGTTTTACTGTTTTTGTCACTTATTTTACATTTTCGGTTTTATTCAATAGAGTGGTAATGAAGATGGATGAGCCGACCAAGTGTATGTTTCAAAACATTTTAATGAATCACAATATAATAAAAATAATTTCATGATCAACCAAAATGAATGAGTAGAAAATAGGAAAAGGAGTGCTACTCGTCACAGTTTTAAACAATATATTCGATAAATCGGGTTATGCCTTTATAGAGTCATAACTTTTGACTCGTGTGTCAAAAGGAATATTATAATATATCAAACGGAAGCTCGTATCTATTTCCATAATTTTGGCTAGACTGGCCATAAAAATTCATTACTTGAACCTAAACTCCATCATTTACATCACATATGGAGGGTTTAAATTTTTTGTCACTTATTTTACATTTTCGGTTTTATTCAATAGAGTTGTAATGAGGATGCATGAGTCGACCAAGTGTATGTTTCAAAATATTCTAATAAATTTCAATATAATAAAAATAATTTCATGATCCAACATAATGAATGAGACGAAAAAAGGAATAGGAGTGCTACTGGTGACATTTTTAAAAACTATATTTGATAAATGAGGGTTGTAGTTTTAAATCATCATAACTTTTGATTCGTGTGTCAAAATGACTATTATAATATATCAAATGGAAGATCGTATCGATTTCCATAGTCTTGGCTGGACCGGCTATTGAAATTGATTACTTGAACTTAAACTCCATCATTTACATTACAAATCGAGGTTTTACTGTTTTTGTCACTTATTTTACATTTTCGGTTTTATTCAATAGAGTGGTAATGAAGATGGATGAGCCGACCAAGTGTATGTTTCAAAACATTTTAATGAATCACAATATAATAAAAACAATTTCATGATCAACCAAAATTAATGAGTAGAAAATAGGAAAAGGAGTGCTACTCGTCACAGTTTTAAACAATATATTCGATAAATCGGGTTATGCCTTTAAAGAGTCATAACTTTTGACTAGTGTCCAAAGGACTATTATAATATATCAAACCGAAGCTCGTATCTATTTCCATAATTTTGGCTAGACTGGCTATAAATATTCATTACTTGAACCTAAACTCCATCATTTACATCACATATGGAGGGTTTAAATTTTGTCACTTATTTTACATTTTCGGATTTATTCAATAGAGTTGTAATGAGGATGGATGAGTCGACCAAGTGTATGTTTCAAAATATTCTAATAAATTTCAATATAATAAAAATAATTTCATGATCCAACATAATGTGTGAGAGGAAAAAAGGAATAGGAGTGCTACTGGAGACATTTTTAAAAAATATATTTGATAAATGGGAGTTGTAGTTTTAAATCATCATAACTTTTGATTCGTGTGTCAAAATGACTATTATAATATATCAAACGGAAGATCGTATTGATTTCCATAGTCTTGGCTGGACCGGCTATAGAAATTGATTACTTGAACTTAAACTCCATCATTTACATTACAAATCGAGGTTTTACTGTTTTTGTCACTTATTTTACATTTTCAGTTTTATTCAATAGAGTGGTAATGAAGATGGATGAGCCGACCAAGTGTATGTTTCAAAACATTCTAATGAATCACAATATAATAAAAATAATTTCATGATCAACCAAAATGAATGAGTAGAAAACAGGAAAAGGAGTGCTACTCGTCACAGTTTTAAACAATATATTTGATAAATCGGGTTATGCCTTTATAGAGTCATAACTTTTGACTCCTGTGTCAAAAGGACTATTATAATATATCAAACGGAAGCTCGTATCTATTTCCATAATTTTGGCTGGACTGGCTATAAAAATTCATTACTTGAACCTAAACTCCATTCTTTACATCACATATGGAGGGTTTAAATTTTTTGTCACTTATTTTACATTTTCGGTTTTATTCAATAGAGTTGTAATGACAATGGATGAGTCGACCAAGTGTATGTTTCGAAATATTCTAATAAATTTCAATATAATAAAAATAATTTCATGATCCAACATAATGAATGAGACGAAAAAAGGAATAGGAGTGCTACTGGTGACATTTAAAAAAAATATATTTGATAAATGAGGGTTGTAGTTTTAAATCATCATAACTTTTGATTCGTGTGTCGAAATGACTATTATAATATATCAAACGGAAGATCGTATCGATTTCCATAGTCTTGGCTGGACCGGCTATAGAAATTGATTACTTGAACTTAAACTCCATCATTTACATTACAAATCGAGGTTTTACTGTTTTTGTCACTTATTTTACATTTTCGGTTTTATTCAATAGAGTGGTAATGAAGATGGATGAGCCGACCAAGCGTATGTTTCAAAACATTTTAATGAATCACAATATAATAAAAATAATTTCATGATCAACCAAAATGAATGAGTAGAAAATAGGAAAAGGAGTGCTACTCGTCACAGTTTTAAACAATATATTTGATAAATCTGGGTTACGCCTTTAAAGAGTCATAACTTTTGACTCGTGTGTCAAAAGAACTATTATAATATATCAAACGGAAGCTCGTATCTATTTCCATAATTTTGGCTAGACTGGCCATAAAAATTCATTACTTGAACCTAAACTCCATCATTTACATCACATATGGAGGGTTTAAATTTTTTGCCACTTATTTTACATTTTTGGTTTTATTCAATAGAGTTGTAATGAGGATGCATGAGTCGACCAAGTGTATGTTTCAAAATATTCTAATAAATTTCAATATAATAAAAATAATTTCATGATCCAACATAATGAATGAGACGAAAAAAGGAATAGGAGTGCTACTGGTGACATTTTTAAAAAATATATTTGATAAATGAGGGTTGTAGTTTTAAATCATCATAACTTTTGATTCGTGTGTCAAAATGACTATTATAATATATCAAATGGAAGATCGTATCGATTTCCATAGTCTTGGCTGGACCGGCTATAGAAATTGATTACTTGAACTTAAACTCCATCATTTACATTACAAATCGAGGTTTTACTGTTTTTGTCACTTATTTTACATTTTCGGTTTTATTCAATAGAGTGGTAATGAAGATGGATGAGCCGACCAAGTGTATGTTTCAAAACATTTTAATGAATCACAATATAATAAAAATAATTTCATGATCAACCAAAATGAATGAGTAGAAAATAGGAAAAGGAGTGCAACTCGTCACAGTTTTAAACAATATATTTGATAAATCTGGGTTATGCCTTTAAAGAGTCATAACTTTTGACTCGTGTGTCAAAAGGACTATTATAATATATCAAACGGAAGCTCGTATCTATTTCCATAATTTTGGCTAGACTGGCCATAAAAATTCATTACTTGAACCTAAACTCCATCATTTACATCACATATGGAGGGTTTAAATTTTTTGTCACTTATTTTACATTTTCGGTTTTATTCAATAGAGTTGTAATGAGGATGCATGAGTCGACCAAGTGTATGTTTCAAAATATTCTAATAAATTTCAATATAATAAAAATAATTTCATGATCAAACATAATGAATGAGAGGAAAAAAGGAATAGGAGTGCTACTGGTGACATTTTAAAAAAATATATTTGATAAATGGGTGTTGTAGTTTTAAATCGTAATAACTTTTGATTCGTGTGTCGAAAGGACTATTATAATATATCAAACGAAAGATAGTATCGATTTCCATAGTCTTGGCTGGACCGGCTATAGAAATTGATTACTTGAACTTAAACTCCATCATTTACATTACAAATCGAGGTTTTACTGTTTTTGTCACTTATTTTACATTTTCGGTTTTATTCAATAGAGTGGTAATGAAGATGGATGAGCCGACCAAGTGTATGTTTCAAAACATTTTAATGAATCACAATATAATAAAAATAATTTCATGATCAACCAAAATGAATGAGTAGAAAATAGGAAAAGGAGTGCTACTCGTCACAGTTTTAAACAATATATTTGATAAATCTGGGTTATGCCTTTAAAGAGTCATAACTTTTGACTCGTGTGTCAAAAGGACTATTATAATATATCAAACGGAAGCTCGTATCTATTTCCATAATTTTGGCTAGACTGGCCATAAAAATTCATTACTTGAACCTAAACTCCATCATTTACATCACATATGGAGGGTTTAAATTTTTTGTCACTTATTTTACATTTTCGGTTTTATTCAATAGAGTTGTAATGAGGATGCATGAGTCGACCAAGTGTATGTTTCAAAATATTCTAATAAATTTCAATATAATAAAAATAATTTCATGATCCAACATAATGAATGAGACGAAAAAAGGAATAGGAGTGCTACTGGTGACATTTTTAAAAAATATATTTGATAAATGAGGGTTGTAGTTTTAAATCATCATAACTTTTGATTCGTGTGTCAAAATGACTATTATAATATATCAAATGGAAGATCGTATCGATTTCCATAGTCTTGGCTGGACCGGCTATAGAAATTGATTATTTGAACTTAAACTCCATCATTTACATTACAAATCGAGGTTTTACTGTTTTTGTCACTTATTTTACATTTTCGGTTTTATTCAATAGAGTGGTAATGAAGATGGATGAGCCGACCAAGTGTATGTTTCAAAACATTTTAATGAATCACAATATAATAAAAATAATTTCATGATCAACCAAAATGAATGAGTAGAAAATAGGAAAAGGAGTGCTACTCGTCACAGTTTTAAACAATATATTTGATAAATCTGGGTTATGCCTTTAAAGAGTCATAACTTTTGACTCGTGTGTCAAAAGGACTATTATAATATATCAAACGGAAGCTCGTATCTATTTCCATAATTTTGGCTAGACTGGCCATAAAAATTCATTACTTGAACCTAAACTCCATCATTTACATCACATATGGAGGGTTTAAATTTTTTGTCACTTATTTTACATTTTCGGTTTTATTCAATAGAGTTGTAATGAGGATGCATGAGTCGACCAAGTGTATGTTTCAAAATATTCTAATAAATTTCAATATAATAAAAATAATTTCATGATCCAACATAATGAATGAGACGAAAAAAGGAATAGGAGTGCTACTGGTGACATTTTTAAAAAATATATTTGATAAATGAGGGTTGTAGTTTTAAATCGTCATAACTTTTGATTCGTGTGTCAAAATGACTATTATAATATATCAAATGGAAGATCGTATCGATTTCCATAGTCTTGGCTGGACCGGCTATAGAAATTGATTACTTGAACTTAAACTCCATCATTTACATTACAAATCGAGGTTTTACTGTTTTTGTCACTTATTTTACATTTTCGGTTTTATTCAATAGAGTGGTAATGAAGATGGATGAGCCGACCAAGTGTATGTTTCAAAACATTTTAATGAATCACAATATAATAAAAATAATTTCATGATCAACCAAAATGAATGAGTAGAAAATAGGAAAAGGAGTGCTACTCGTCACAGTTTTAAACAATATATTTGATAAATCTGGGTTATGCCTTTAAAGAGTCATAACTTTTGACTCGTGTGTCAAAAGGACTATTATAATATATCAAACGGAAGCTCGTATCTATTTCCATAATTTTGGCTAGACTGGCCATAAAAATTCATTACTTGAACCTAAACTCCATCATTTACATCACATATGGAGGGTTTAAATTTTTTGTCACTTATTTTACATTTTCGGTTTTATTCAATAGAGTTGTAATGAGGATTCATGAGTCGACCAAGTGTATGTTTCAAAATATTCTAATAAATTTCAATATAATAAAAATAATTTCATGATCCAACATAATGAATGAGACGAAAAAAGGAATAGGAGTGCTACTGGTGACATTTTTAAAAAATATATTTGATAAATGAGGGTTGTAGTTTTAAATCATCATAACTTTTGATTCGTGTGTCAAAATGACTATTATAATATATCAAACGGAATATCGTATCGATTTCCATAGTCTTGGCTGGACCGGCTATAGAAATTGATTACTTGAACTTAAACTCCATCATTTACATTACAAATGGAGGTTTTACTGTTTTTGTCACTTATTTTACATTTTCGGTTTTATTCAATAGAGTGGTAATGAAGATGGATGAGCCGACCAAGTGTATGTTTCAAAACATTCTAATGAATCACAATATAATAAAAATAATTTCATGATCAACCAAAATGAATGAGTAGAAAATAGGAAAAGGAGTGCTACTCGTCATAGTTTTAAACAATATATTTGATAAATCTGGGTTATGCCTTTAAAGAGTCATAACTTTTGACTCGTGTGTCCAAAGGACTAGTATAATATATTAAACGGAAGCTCGTATCTATTTCCATAATTTTGGCTAGACTGGCCATAAAAATTCATTACTTGAACCTAAACTCCATCATTTACATCACATATGGAGGGTTTAAATTTTTTGTCACTTATTTTACATTTTCGGTTTTATTCAATAGAGTTGTAATGAGGATGCATGAGTCGACCTAGTGTATGTTTCAAAATATTCTAATAAATTTCAATATAATAAAAATAATTTCATGATCCAACATAATGAATGAGACGAAAAAAGGAATAGGAGTGCTACTGGTGACATTTAAAAAAAAAATATTTGATAAATGAGGGTTGTAGTTTTAAATTATCATAACTTTTGATTCGTGTGTCAAAATGACTATTATAATATATCAAATGGAAGATCGTATCGATTTCCATAGTCTTGGCTGGACCGGCTATAGAAATTGATTACTTGAACTTAAACTCCATCATTTACATTACAAATCGAGGTTTTACTGTTTTTGTCACTTATTTTACATTTTCGGTTTTATTCAATAGTGTGGTAATGAAGATGGATGAGCCGACCAAGTGTATGTTTCAAAACATTTTAATGAATCACAATATAATAAAAATAATTTCATGATCAACCAAAATGAATGAGTAGAAAATAGGAAAAGGAGTGCTACTCGTCACAGTTTTAAACAATATATTTGATAAATCTGGGTTATGCCTTTAAAGATTCATAACTTTTGACTCGTGTGTCCAAAGGACTATTATAATATATCAAACCGAAGCTCGTATCTATTTCCATAATTTTGGCTAGACTGGCTATAAAAATTCATTACTTGAACCTAAACTCCATCATTTACATCACATATGGAGGGTTTAAATTTTTTGTCACTTATTTTACATTCTCGGTTTTATTCAATAGAGTTGTAATGAGGATGCATGAGTCGACCAAGTGTATGTTTTAAAATATTCTAATAAATTTCAATATAATAAAAATAATTTCATGATCCAACATAATGAATGAGACGAAAAAAGGAATAGGAGTGCTACTAGTGACATTTTAAAAAAATATATTTGATAAATGAGGGTTGGTGTTTTAAATCGTCATAACTTTTGATTCGTGTGTCAAAATGACTATTATAATATATCAAACGGAAAATCGTATCGATTTCCATAGTCTTGGTTGGACCGGCTATAGAAATTGATTACTTGAACTTAAACTCCATCATTTACATTACAAATCGAGGTTTTACTGTTTTTGTCACTTATTTTACATTTTCGGTATTATTCAATAGAGTGGTAATGAAGATGGATGAGCCGACCAAGTTTATGTTTCAAAACATTCTAATGAATCACAATATAATAAAAATAATTTCATGATCAACCAAAATGAATGAGTAGAAAAAAGCAAAAAGGAGTGCTACTCGTCACAGTTTTAAACAATATATTCGATAAATCGGGTTATGCCTTTATAGAGTCATAACTTTTGACTCGTGTGTCAAAAGGAATATTATAATATATCAAACGGAAGCTCGTATCTATTTCCATAATTTTGGGTGGACTGGCTATAAAAATTCATTACTTGAACCTAAACTCCATTCTTTACATCACATATGGAGGGTTTAAATTTTTTGTCACTTATTTTACATTTTCGGCTTTATTCAATAGAGTTGTAACGACGATGGATGAGTCGACCAAGTGTATGTTTCGAAATATTCTAATAAATTTCAATATAATAAAAATAATTTCCCGATCCAACATAATGAATGAGACGAAAAAAGGAATAGGAGTGCTACTGGTGACATTTTTAAAAAATATATTTGATAAATGGGAGTTGTAGTTTTAAATAGTGATAACTTTTGATTCGTGTGTCAAAATGACTATTATAATATATCAAATGGAAGATCGTATCGATTTCCATAGTCTTGGCTGGACCGGCTATAGAAATTGATTACTTGAACTTAAACTCCATCATTTACATTACAAATCGAGGTTTTACTGTTTTTGTCACTTATTTTACATTTTCGGTTTTATTCAATAGAGTGGTAATGAAGATGGATGAGCCGACCAAGTTTATGTTTCAAAACATTCTAATGAATCACAATATAATAAAAATAATTTCATGATCAACCAAAATGAATGAGTAGAAAAAAGCAAAAAGGAGTGCTACTCGTCACAGTTTTAAACAATATATTTGATAAATCTGGGTTATGCCTTTAAAGAGTCATAAATTTTGACTCGTGTGTCAAAAGGACTATTATAATATATCAAACGGAAGCTCGTATCTATTTCCATAATTTTGGCTAGACTGGCCATAAAAATTCATTACTTGAACCTAAACTCCATCATTTACATCACATATGGAGGGTTTAAATTTTTTGTCACTTATTTTACATTTTCGGTTTTATTCAATAGAGTTGTAATGAGGATGCATGAGTCGACCAAGTGTATGTTTCAAAATATTCTAATAAATTTCAATATAATAAAAATAATTTCATGATCAAACATAATTAATGAGAGGAAAAAAGGAATAGGAGTGCTACTGGTGACATTTTAAAAAAATATATTTGATAAATGGGTGTTGTAGTTTTAAATCGTAATAACTTTTGATTCGTGTGTCGAAAGGACTATTATAATATATCAAACGAAAGATAGTATCGATTTCCATAGTCTTGGCTGGACCGGCTATAGAAATTGATTACTTGAACTTAAACTCCATCATTTACATTACAAATCGAGGTTTTATTGTTTTTGTCACTTATTTTACATTTTCGGTTTTATTCAATAGAGTGGTAATGAAGATGGATGAGCCGACCAAGTGTATGTTTCAAAACATTTTAATGAATCACAATATAATAAAAATAATTTCATGATCAACCAAAATGAATGAGTAGAAAATAGGAAAAGGAGTGCTACTCGTCACAGTTTTAAACAATATATTTGATAAATCTGGGTTATGCCTTTAAAGAGTCATAACTTTTGACTCGTGTGTCAAAAGGACTATTATAATATATCAAACGGAAGCTCGTATCTATTTCCATAATTTTGGCTAGACTGGCCATAAAAATTCATTACTTGAACCTAAACTCCATCATTTACATCACATATGGAGGGTTTAAATTTTTTGTCACTTATTTTACATTTTCGGTTTTATTCAATAGAGTTGTAATGAGGATGCATGAGTCGACCAAGTGTATGTTTCAAAATATTCTAATAAATTTCAATATAATAAAAATAATTTCATGATCCAACATAATGAATGAGACGAAAAAAGGAATAGGAGTGCTACTGGTGACATTTTTAAAAAATATATTTGATAAATGAGGGTTGTAGTTTTAAATCATCATAACTTTTGATTCGTGTGTCAAAATGACTATTATAATATATCAAATGGAAGATCGTATCGATTTCCATAGTCTTGGCTGGACCGGCTATAGAAATTGATTACTTGAACTTAAACTCCATCATTTACATTACAAATCGAGGTTTTACTGTTTTTGTCACTTATTTTACATTTTCGGTTTTATTCAATAGAGTGGTAATGAAGATGGATGAGCCGACCAAGTGTATGTTTCAAAACATTTTAATGAATCACAATATAATAAAAATAATTTCATGATCAACCAAAATGAATGAGTAGAAAATAGGAAAAGGAGTGCAACTCGTCACAGTTTTAAACAATATATTTGATAAATCTGGGTTATGCCTTTAAAGAGTCATAACTTTTGACTCGTGTGTCAAAAGGACTATTATAATATATCAAACGGAAGCTCGTATCTATTTCCATAATTTTGGCTAGACTGGCCATAAAAATTCATTACTTGAACCTAAACTCCATCATTTACATCACATATGGAGGGTTTAAATTTTTTGTCACTTATTTTACATTTTCGGTTTTATTCAATAGAGTTGTAATGAGGATGCATGAGTCGACCAAGTGTATGTTTCAAAATATTCTAATAAATTTCAATATAATAAAAATAATTTCATGATCAAACATAATGAATGAGAGGAAAAAAGGAATAGGAGTGCTACTGGTGACATTTTAAAAAAATATATTTGATAAATGGGTGTTGTAGTTTTAAATCGTAATAACTTTTGATTCGTGTGTCGAAAGGACTATTATAATATATCAAACGAAAGATAGTATCGATTTCCATAGTCTTGGCTGGACCGGCTATAGAAATTGATTACTTGAACTTAAACTCCATCATTTACATTACAAATCGAGGTTTTATTGTTTTTGTCACTTATTTTACATTTTCGGTTTTATTCAATAGAGTGGTAATGAAGATGGATGAGCCGACCAAGTGTATGTTTCAAAACATTTTAATGAATCACAATATAATAAAAATAATTTCATGATCAACCAAAATGAATGAGTAGAAAATAGGAAAAGGAGTGCTACTCGTCACAGTTTTAAACAATATATTTGATAAATCTGGGTTATGCCTTTAAAGAGTCATAACTTTTGACTCGTGTGTCAAAAGGACTATTATAATATATCAAACGGAAGCTCGTATCTATTTCCATAATTTTGGCTAGACTGGCCATAAAAATTCATTACTTGAACCTAAACTCCATCATTTACATCACATATGGAGGGTTTAAATTTTTTGTCACTTATTTTACATTTTCGGTTTTATTCAATAGAGTTGTAATGAGGATGCATGAGTCGACCAAGTGTATGTTTCAAAATATTCTAATAAATTTCAATATAATAAAAATAATTTCATGATCCAACATAATGAATGAGACGAAAAAAGGAATAGGAGTGCTACTGGTGACATTTTTAAAAAATATATTTGATAAATGAGGGTTGTAGTTTTAAATCATCATAACTTTTGATTCGTGTGTCAAAATGACTATTATAATATATCAAATGGAAGATCGTATCGATTTCCATAGTCTTGGCTGGACCGGCTATAGAAATTGATTATTTGAACTTAAACTCCATCATTTACATTACAAATCGAGGTTTTACTGTTTTTGTCACTTATTTTACATTTTCGGTTTTATTCAATAGAGTGGTAATGAAGATGGATGAGCCGACCAAGTGTATGTTTCAAAACATTTTAATGAATCACAATATAATAAAAATAATTTCATGATCAACCAAAATGAATGAGTAGAAAATAGGAAAAGGAGTGCTACTCGTCACAGTTTTAAACAATATATTTGATAAATCTGGGTTATGCCTTTAAAGAGTCATAACTTTTGACTCGTGTGTCAAAAGGACTATTATAATATATCAAACGGAAGCTCGTATCTATTTCCATAATTTTGGCTAGACTGGCCATAAAAATTCATTACTTGAACCTAAACTCCATCATTTACATCACATATGGAGGGTTTAAATTTTTTGTCACTTATTTTACATTTTCGGTTTTATTCAATAGAGTTGTAGTGAGGATGCATGAGTCGACCAAGTGTATGTTTCAAAATATTCTAATAAATTTCAATATAATAAAAATAATTTCATGATCCAACATAATGAATGAGACGAAAAAAGGAATAGGAGTGCTACTGGTGACATTTTTAAAAAATATATTTGATAAATGAGGGTTGGTGTTTTAAATCGTCATAACTTTTGATTCGTGTGTCAAAATGACTATTATAATATATCAAACGGCAGATCGTATCGATTTCCATAGTCTTGGCTGGACCGGCTATAGAAATTGATTACTTGAACTTAACCTCCATCATTTACATTACAAATCGAGGTTTTACTGTTTTTGTCACTTATTTTACATTTTCGGTTTTATTCAATAGAGTGGTAATGAAGATGGATGAGCCGACCAAGTGTATGTTTCAAAACATTTTAATGAATCACAATATAATAAAAATAATTTCATGATCAACCAAAATGAATGAGTAGAAAATAGGAAAAGGAGTGCTACTCGTCACAGTTTTAAACAATATATTTGATAAATCTGGGTTATGCCTTTAAAGAGTCATAACTTTTGACTCGTGTGTCAAAAGGACTATTATAATATATCAAACGGAAGCTCGTATCTATTTCCATAATTTTGGCTAGACTGGCCATAAAAATTCATTACTTGAACCTAAACTCCATCATTTACATCACATATGGAGGGTTTAAATTTTTTGTCACTTATTTTACATTTTCGGTTTTATTCAATAGAGTTGTAATGAGGATTCATGAGTCGACCAAGTGTATGTTTCAAAATATTCTAATAAATTTCAATATAATAAAAATAATTTCATGATCCAACATAATGAATGAGACGAAAAAAGGAATAGGAGTGCTACTGGTGACATTTTTAAAAAATATATTTGATAAATGAGGGTTGTAGTTTTAAATCATCATAACTTTTGATTCGTGTGTCAAAATGACTATTATAATATATCAAACGGAATATCGTATCGATTTCCATAGTCTTGGCTGGACCGGCTATAGAAATTGATTACTTGAACTTAAACTCCATCATTTACATTACAAATGGAGGTTTTACTGTTTTTGTCACTTATTTTACATTTTCGGTTTTATTCAATAGAGTGGTAATGAAGATGGATGAGCCGACCAAGTGTATGTTTCAAAACATTTTAATGAATCACAATATAATAAAAATAATTTCATGATCAACCAAAATGAATGAGTAGAAAATAGGAAAAGGAGTGCTACTCGTCACAGTTTTAAACAATATATTTGATAAATCTGGGTTATGCCTTTAAAGAGTCATAACTTTTGACTCGTGTGTCAAAAGGTCTATTATAATATATCAAACGGAAGCTCGTATCTATTTCCATAATTTTGGCTAGACTGGCCATAAAAATTCATTACTTGAACCTAAACTCCATCATTTACATCACATATGGACGGTTTAAATTTTTTGTCACTTATTTTACATTTTCGGTTTTATTCAATAGAGTTGTAATGAGGATGCATGAGTCGACCAAGTGTATGTTTCAAAATATTCTAATAAATTTCAATATAATAAAAATAATTTCATGATCCAACATAATGAATGAGACGAAAAAAGGAATAGGAGTGCTACTGGTGACATTTTTAAAAAATATATTTGATAAATGAGGGTTGTAGTTTTAAATCATCATAACTTTTGATTCGTGTGTCAAAATGACTATTATAATATATCAAATGGAAGATCGTATCGATTTCCATAGTCTTGGCTGGACCGGCTATAGAAATTGATTACTTGAACTTAAACTCCATCATTTACATTACAAATGGAGGTTTTACTGTTTTTGTCACTTATTTTACATTTTCGGTTTTATTCAATAGAGTGGTAATGAAGATGGATGAGCCGACCAAGTGTATGTTTCAAAACATTTTAATGAATCACAATATAATGAAAATAATTTCATGATCAACCAAAATGAATGAGTAGAAAATAGGAAAAGGAGTGCTACTCGTCACAGTTTTAAACAATATATTTGATAAATCTGGGTTATGCCTTTAAAGAGTCATAACTTTTGACTCGTGTGTCAAAAGGTCTATTATAATATATCAAACGGAAGCTCGTATCTATTTCCATAATTTTGGCTAGACTGGCCATAAAAATTCATTACTTGAACCTAAACTCCATCATTTACATCACATATGGAGGGTTTAAATTTTTTGTCACTTATTTTACATTTTCGGTTTTATTCAATAGAGTTGTAATGAGGATGCATGAGTCGACCAAGTGTATGTTTCAAAATATTCTAATAAATTTCAATATAATAAAAATAATTTCATGATCCAACATAATGAATGAGACGAAAAAAGGAATAGGAGTGCTACTGGTGACATTTTTAAAAAATATATTTGATAAATGAGGGTTGTAGTTTTAAATCATCATAACTTTTGATTCGTGTGTCAAAATGACTATTATAATATATCAAACGGAAGATCGTATCGATTTCCATAGTCTTGGCTAGACCGGCTATAGAAATTCATTACTTGAACTAAAACTCCATCCTTTACATCACATATCGAAGTTTTAATGTTTTTGTCACTTATTTTACATTTTTGGTATAATTCAATATAGTTGTAATAAAGATGTATGAGCCGACCAAGTGTATGTTTCAAAACATTCTAATGAATCACAATATAATAAAAATAATTTCATGATCAACCAAAATGAATGAGTAGAAAATAGGAAAAGGAGTGCTACTCGTCACAGTTTTAAACAATATATTTGATAAATCTGGGTTATGCCTTTAAAGAGTCATAACTTTTGACTCGTGTGTCCAAAGGACTAGCAAGAAAGTGATTTAGGATAGTTTAATTTTTAGCTTTTATCGCTTCTCTTGCTAAGAGACTAGCAAGAAGCTGGTTGGGGGTTGTGATGAGTGCTCAAAAAGCACTAAAATAACCATGATTTTATGTACCTTAATTGATTAAAAATACATATATTTATATGTTTTATCATATATTTATATAAATTTGTCTTTTTCGGAATCACGGGTATTTTTATTGTTTTTCAGGTATTTTGGCTTAAAAACGCAATGTAAAGACTCAAAGAGGAATATTTGAAGCAATACATCACAAATATATCAATAAATAAGTGAGAAAAGGTCAACAAAAATGGAAAAATCGGACGAAATGGGTCGAAAAGGTCAAAAATGTCAAAAAGACGGAAATCGCGCGCCGCAGCCCAGCCGTGCGCGCAGCCCTGCGCCCCAGCGCCCAGCCGCGCACGCTGGCATGCCCAGCTAGGCGCAGCGCAGCGCGCTGGCACTGTTCACGCGCGCCGAGCTGCGCGCAGCGCCCCAGCAGCCCCCCTCCGCGTGCCAACGCGTTTTCGCCCCATTTTTCACGTGCAGCCGCCCCTGTGATGTCATGCTGACGTCATTGATGACATCAGCAATTCCAATACGCGTTTTTACATTTTTTAATATTTTTTTAACATTTTTTTACTCATTTTTTCTCTCCATCCTCACCTATAAATACCCCCCTTCCCTTCACTTCAAATCACACCTTAAAAACTCACTTCTCTCTTCTTTCTTTCTCTCATTTCTTAGTTTTTAGTTTCTCTTAGTTTCTTTCTAAGTTTCTAAGCTTTTCTTAGTTTTTCTCTTAGTTTTTAGTTCAATTCTCTTAGGTTTAGTGTTCTTCTCTTTTTGAGAGGAACTTGTAATGTTTTTGTAATAATTTAGATTTTTGATTCAATATATGGAAGTGCAAATTCCGCTCGGAGGTTTTCTAGCAACGGGAATAGCGTCGAAGTTCTGTAAGGATTTTATTTTCTTTACAGTTATTTTTATGCTTTATTCTTACATGTTATTTTCAACTTGTCTGTGGTTAAATTTAACTATGCTAGCTGTTTAGTAAAAATGATGTAATAACGACGTTGTTATGCTTGCGAAATATTAAATAGGTAAAAATCTTTAAAATGAATTGATTTTGTTTTTATTCAAGATTTTATATTAAGAATGTTAGAGAGAAATATATTATTTTTCATTACAAACTTAAACCCGAAAATTAGATTTTAAGGTTTAGTTATCCGGTCTAATTTAGAGTAGTGCTCTTTTAGTTGTTGGTACAATCGCCCGGTAGTTAGAGTGAAACTCTATTTCAAAAGTTTTTATAAGAATTATTATGTGAAAATGTATTGACAACATGTTTTCAATAGTGGTTTTAAAACTTGAAAGTTAGTACTCGGATAATTAAATTCTTAAGTTTAATTTGGACACCTTGAATAATGTTTAAATTGTCTAACCCCACCAAAGGTGGCATTTAAATGGTTCATTTTCAATCTCTTAGAAAAAGGAATTAATTTAATTAAGCATATTAGTTATCAACCCCACCCATAGGTGTTAATTGATTTGTTTAGTTAATAAAGAATATCTAACCCCACCAAAGGTGGTATTTATATAAAAAAGAGAGAATCAATAAAATATCAATTTATATCTTTAATAACCTAGTTAATATGAGCAAGCATAATTAATTTAGTTATTATATCCATAAATACTCCGCTAATATAAATGATAAAAATTTGCATGAATATTTATTGAATGCGTATATATGTTTATTTTTTTGATAATTATTTATTGAATTTGTATCTATGTTTATTTTTATGTTATTAGATTATATTTAATTAATCTGTATATATGTTTATTTTATGTTATTAGATTAGGCACACAAAAACCAAACTATCGTGACAGGATGTTTAGGATTTAATTTCGTTTTTAAAAGTTTGAATAATAAATTAAAAACCACATACATTCCTTCCTTAGATCGACCTTGGGAGTATACTTATCATTTTCTACGAAATGATTCGTGCACTTGCGAGAGTTTTATAAATATTAAAACCAAAGTATTTGCGAAGATCGGCGATGCCGGTTTTCGTTTATCAGTGGCTATAACAATTCATTACTTGAACCTAAACTCTATCATTTACATCACATATGGAGGGTTTAAATTTTGTCACTTATTTTACATTTTCGGTTTTATTCAATAGAGTTGTAATGAGGATGGACGTGTCGACCAAGTGTATGTTTCAAAATATTCTAATAAATTTCAATATAATAAAAATAATTTCATGATCCAACATAATGTGTGAGAGAAAAAAAGGAATAGGAGTGCTACTAGTGACATTTTTAAAAAATATATTTGATAAATTGGAGTTGTAGTTTTAAATAGTCATAACTTTTGATTCGTGTGTCAAAATGACTATTATAATATATCAAACGGAAGATCGTATCGATTTCCATAGTCTTGGCTGGACCAACAATAGAAATTCATTACTTGAACTAAAACTCCATCCTTTACATCACATATCGAAGTTTTAATGTTTTTGTCACTTATTTTACATTTTTGGTTTAATTCAATAGAGTTGTAATGAAGATGTATGAGCCGACCAAGTGTATGTTTCAAAACATTCTAAAGAATCACAATATAATAAAAATAATTTCATGATCAACCAAAATGAATGAGTAGAAAATAGGAAAAGGAGTGCTACTCGTCACAGTTTTAAACAATATATTTGATAAATCTGGGTTATGCCTTTATAGAGTCATAACTTTTGACTCGTGTGTCCAAAGGACTATTATAATATATCAAACCGAAGCTCGTATCTATTTCCATAATTTTGGCTAGACTGGCTACAAAAATTCAATACTTGAACCTAAACTCCATCATTTACATCACATATGGAGGGTTTAAATTTTTTGTCACTTATTGTACATTTTCGGTTTTATTAAATAGAGTTGTAATGAGGATGCATGAGTCGACCAAGTGTATGTTTCAAAATATTCTAATAAATTTCAATATAATAAAAATAATTTCATGATCCAACATAATGAATGAGACGAAAAAAGGAATAGGATTGCTACTCGTGACATTTTTAAAAAATATATTTGATAAATGAGGGTTGTAGTTTTAAATCGTCATAACTTTTGATTCGTGTGTCAAAATGACTATTATAATATATCAAACGGAAGATCGTATCGATTTCCATAGTCTTGGCTAGACCGGCTATAGAAATTGATTACTTGAACTTAAACTCCATCATTTACATTACAAATCGAGGTTTTACTGTTTTTGTCACTTATTTTACATTTTCGGTTTTATTCAATATAGTGGTAATGAAGATGGATGAGCCGACCAAGTTTATGTTTCAAAACATTCTAATGAATCACAATATAATAAAAATAATTTCATGATCAACCAAAATGAATGAGTAGAAAAAAGCAAAAAGGAGTGCTACTCGTCACAGTTTTAAACAATATATTTGATAAATCGGGTTATGCCTTTATAGAGTCATAACTTTTGACTCGTGTGTCAAAAGGACTATTATAATATATCAAACGGAAGCTCGTATCTATTTCCATAATTTTGGCTGGACCGGCTATAAAAATTCATTACTTGAACCTAAACTCCATTCTTTACATCACATATGGAGGGTTTAAATTTTTTGTCACTTATTTTACATTTTCGGTTTTATTCAATAGAGTTGTAATGAAGATGGATGAGTCGACCAAGTGTATGTTTCAAAATATTCTAATAAATTTCAATATAATAAAAATAATTTCATGATCCAACATAATGAATGAGGGGAAAAAAGGAATAGGAGTGCTACTGGTGACATTTTTAAAAAATATATTTGATAAATGGGAGTTGTAGTTTTAAATAGTCATAACTTTTGATTCGTTTGTCAAAATCACTATTATAATGTATCAAACGGAAGCACGTATCGATTTCCATTATCTTGGCTGGACCGGCTATAGAAATTCATTACTTGAACCTAAACTCCATCCTTTACATCCCATATCGAGGTTTTAATGTTTTTGTCACTTATTTTACATTTTTGGTTTAATTCAATACAGTTGTAATGAAGATGGATGAGCCGACTAAGAGTATTTTTAAAAATATTCTAATGAATCACAATATAATAAAAATAATTTCATGATCAACCAAAATGAATGAGAAGAAAAAAGGAAGGGGAGTGCTACTCGTCACAATTTTAAACAATATATTTGATAAATCGGGGTTACGCCTTTAAAGAGTCATAACTTTTGACTCGTGTGTCAAAACGACTATTATAATATATCAAACGGAAGCTTGTATCTATTTCCATAATTTTGGCTGGACTGGCTATAAAAATTCATTACTTGAAGCTACACTCCATCATTTACATCACATATGGAGGTTTTAAATTTTTTGTCACTTATTTTACATTTTCGGTTTTATTCAATAGAGTTGTAATGAGGATGCATGAGTCGACCAAGTGTATGTTTCAAAATATTCTAATAAATTTCAATATAAAAAAAATAATTTCATGATCCAACATAATGAATGAGACGAAAAAAGGAATAGGAGTGCTACTGGTGACATTTTTAAAAAATATATTTGATAAATGGGGGTTGTAGTTTTAAATCATCATAACTTTTGATTCGTGTGTCAAAATGACTATTATAATATATCAAACGAAAGATCGTATCGATTCCCATAGTCCGGGCTGGACTGGCTATAGAAATTCATTACTTGACCTTAAACACCATCATTTACATTACAAATCGAGGTTTTAATGTTTTTGTCACATATTTTACATTTTCGGTTTTATTCAATAGAGTGGTAATGAAGATGGATGAGCCGACCAAGTGTATCTATCAAAATATTCTAATGAATCACAATATAATAAAAATAATTTCATGATCAACCAAAATGAATGAGAAGAAAAAAGGAAAAGGAGTGCTACTCGTCACAGTTTTAAACAATATATTTGATAAATCGGGGTTATGCCTTTAAAGAGTCATAACTTTTGACTCGTCTGTCAAAAGGACTATTATAATATATCTAACGGAACCTCGTATCTATTTCCATAATTTTGGCTGGAGTGGCTATAAAAATTCATTACTTGAACCTAAACTCTATCATTTACATCACATATGGAGGGTTTAAATTTTGTCACTTATTTTACATTTTCGGTTTTATTCAATAGAGTTGTAATGAGGATGCATGAGTCGACCAAGTGTATGTTTCAAAATATTCTAATAAATTTCAATATAATAAAAATAATTTCATGATCCAACATAATGAATGAGACGAAAAAAGGAATAGGAGTGCTACTGGTGACATTTTTAAAAAATATATTTGATAAATGGGAGTTGTAGTTTTAAATATTCATAACTTTTGATTCGTGTGTCAAAATGACTATTATAATATATCAAACGGAATATAGTATCGATTTCCATAGTCTTGGCTGGACCGGCTATAGAAATTCATTACTTGAACTTAAACTCCTTCATTTACATTACAAATCGAGGTTTTAATGTTTTTGTCACTTATTTTACATTTTCGGTTTTATTCAATAGAGTGGTAATGAAGATGGATGAGCCGACCAAGTGTATCTATCAAAATATTCTAATGAATCACAATATAATAAAAATAATTTCATGATCAACCAAAATGAATGAGAAGAAAAAAGGAAAAGGAGTGCTACTCGTCACAGTTTTAAACAATATATTTGATAAATCGGGGTTATGCCTTTAAAGAGTCATAACTTTTGACTCGTCTGTCAAAAGGACTATTATAATATATCTAACGGAACCTCGTATCTATTTCCATAATTTTGGCTAGAGTGGCTATAAAAATTCATTACTTGAACCTAAACTCTATCATTTACATCACATATGGAGGGTTTATATTTTGCCAATTATTTTACATTTTCGGTTTTATTCAATAGAGTTGTAATGAGGATGGATGAGTCGACCAATTGTATGTTTCAAAATATTCTAATAAATTTCAATATAATAAAAATAATTTCATGGTCCAACATAATGAATGAGAGGAAAAAAGGAATAGGAGTGCTACTGGTGACATTTTTAAAGAATATATTTGATAAATGGGAGTTGTAGTTTTAAATATTCATAACTTTTGATTCGTGTGTCAAAATGACTATTATAATATATCAAACGGAATATAGTATCGATTTCCATAGTCTTGGCTGGACCGGCTATAGAAATTCATTACTTGAACTTAAACTCCATCATTTACATTATAAATCGAGGTTTTAATGTTTTTGTCACTTCTTTTACATTTTCAGTTTTATTCAATAGAGTGGTAATGAAGATGGATGAGCCGACCAAGTGTATCTATCAAAATATTCTAATGAATCACAATATAATAAAAATAATTTCATGATAAATCAAAATGAATGAGAAGAAAAAAGGAAAAGGAGTGATACTCGTCACAGTTTTAAACAATATATTTTATAAATCGGTTTTATGCCTTTAAAAAGTCATAACTTTTGACTCGTCTGTCAAAACGACTATTATAATATATCAAACAGAAACTCGTATCAATTTCCATAATCTTGGTTGGACCGCCTATATAAATTCATTACTTGAACCTAAACTCCATCATTTACATTACATATCCCGGTTTTAATGATTTTGTCACTTATTTTACATTTTCGGTTTTATTCAATAAAGTGGTAATGAGGATGGATGAGTCGACAAAGTGTATGTTTCAAAATATTCTAATAAATTTCAATATAATAAAAATAATTTCATGATCCAACATAATGAATGAAACGAAAAAAGGAATAGGAGTGCTACTGGTGACATTTTTAAAAAATATATTTGATAAATGGGAGTTGTAGTTTTAAATAGTCATAACTTTTGATTCGTGTGTCAAAATAACTACTATAATATATCAAACGGAAGATCGTATCGATTTCCATTGTCTTGGCTGGACCGGCTATAGAAATTCATTACTTGAACTTAAACTCCATCATTTATATTACAAATCGAGGTTTTACTGTTTTTGTCACTTATTTTACATTTTCAGTTTTATTAAATATAGTGGTAATAAAGATGGATGGCCGACCTAGTGTATGTTTCAAAACATTCTAATGAATCACAATATAATAAAAATAATTTCATGATCAACCAAAATGAATGAGAAGAAAATATTAAAAGGAGTGCTACTCGTCCCAGTTTTAAACAATATATTTGATAAATCTGGGTTATGCCTTCATAGAGTCATAACTTTTGACTCGTGTGTCAAAAGGACTATTATAATATATCAAACCGAAGCTCGTATCTATATCCATAATTTTGGCTGGACTGGCTATCAAAATTCATTACTTGAACCTAAACTCTATCATTTACATCACATATGGAGGGTTTATATTTTGTCAATTATTTTACATTTTCGGTTTTATTCAATAGAGTTGTAATGAGGATGGATGAGTCGACCAATTGTATGTTTCAAAATATTCTAATAAATTTCAATATAATAAAAATAATTTCATGATCCAACATAATGAATGAGAGGAAAAAAGGAATAGGAGTGCTACTGGTGACATTTTTAAAAAATATATTTGATAAATGGGAGTTGTAGTTTTAAATATTCATAACTTTTGATTCGTGTGTCAAAATGACTATTATAATATATCAAATGGAAGATCGTATCGATTTCCATAGTCTTGGCTAGACCGGCTATAGAAATTGATTACTTGAACTTAAACTCCATAATTTACATTACAAATCGAGGTTTTACTGTTTTTGTCACTTATTTTACATTTTCGGTATTATTCAATAGAGTGGTAATGAAGATGGATGAGCCGACCATGTGTATCTATCAAAATATTCTAATGAATCACAATATAATAAAAATAATTTCATGATAAACCAAAATGAATGAGAAGAAAAAAGGAAAAGGAGTGATACTCGTCCCAGTTTTAAACAATATATTTTATAAATCGGTGTTATGCCTTTAAAAAGTCATAACTTTTGACTCGTCTGTCAAAAGGACTATTATAGTATATGAAACAGAAACTCGTATCAATTTCCATAATCTTGGTTGGATCGGCTATATAAATTCATTACTTGAACCTAAACTCCATCATTTACATTACATATCCAGGTTTTTATGATTTTGTCACTTATTTTACATTTTCGGTTTTATTCAATAAAGTGGTAATGAGGATGGATGAGTCGACAAAGTGTATGTTTCAAAATATTCTAATAAATTTCAATATAATAAAAATAATTTCATGATCCAACAAAATGAATGAGAGGAAATAAGGAATAGGAGTGCTACTGGTGACATTTTTAAAAAATATATTTGATAAATGGGAGTTGTAGTTTTAAATAGTCATAACTTTTGATTCGTGTGTCAAAATAACTACTATAATATATCAAACAGAAGATCGTATCGATTTCCATAGTCTTGGTTGGACCGGCTATAGAAATTCATTACTTGAACTTAAACTCCATCATTTATATTACAAATCGAGGTTTTACTGTTTTTGTCACTTATTTTACATTTTCGGTTTTATTCAATATAGTGGTAATAAAGATGGATGAGCCGACCAAGTGTATGTTTCAAAACATTCAAATGAATCACAATATAATAAAAATAATTTCATGATCAACCAAAATGAATGAGAAGAAAATATTAAAAGGAGTGCTACTCGTCACAGTTTTAAACAATATATTTGATAAATCTCGGTTATGCCTTCATAGAGTCATAACTTTTGACTCGTGTGTAAAAAGGACTATTATAATATATCAAACCGAAGCTCGTATCTATTTCCATAATTTTGGCTGGACTGGCTACAAAAATTCATTACTTGAACCTAAACTCCATCATTTACATCACATATGGAGGGTTTAAATTTTGTGTCACTTATATTACATTTTCGGTTTTATTCAATAGAGTTGTAATGAAGATGGATGAGTCGACCAAGTGTATGTTTGAAAATATTCTAATAAATTTCAATATAATAAAAATAATTTCATGATCCAACATAATGAATGAGACGAAAAAAGGAATACGAGTGCTACTGGTGACATTTTAAAAAAATATATTTGATAAATGGGAGTTGTAGTTTTAAATAGTCATAAGTTTTGATTCGTGTGTCAAAATGAATATTATAATATATCAAATGGAAGATCGTATCGATTTCCATAGTCTTGGCTAGACCGGCTATAGAAATTCATTACTTCAACTTAAACTCCATCATTTACATTACAAATCGAGGTTTTACTGTTTTTGTCACTTATTTTACATTTTCGGTATTATTCAATAGAGTGGTAATGAAGATGGATGAGCCGACCAAGTGTATGTTTCAAAACATTCTAATGAATCACAATATAATAAAAATAATTTCATGATCAACCAAAATGAATGAGAAGAAAATAGGAAAAGGAGTTCTACTCGTCACAGTTTTAAACAATATATTTGATAAATTGGGGTTATGCCTTTATAGAGTCATAACTTTTGACTCGTGTGTCAAAAGGACTATTATAATATATCAAACGGAAGTTTGTATCTATTTCCATAATTTTGGCTGGACTGGCTATAAAAATTAATTACTTGAACCTAAACTCCATCATTTACGTCACATATGGAGGGTTTAAAGTTTTTTTCACTTATTTTACATTTTCGGTTTTATTCAATAGAGTTGTAATGAAGATGGATGATTCGACCAAGTGTATGTTTTAAAATATTCTAATAAATTTCAATATAATAAAAATAATTTCATGATCCAACATAATGAATGAGAGGAAAGAAGGAATAGGAGTGCTACTGGTGACATTTTTAAAAAATATATTTGATAAATGGGAGTTGTAGTTTTAAATAGTCATAACTTTTGATTCGTGTGTCAAAATAACTATTATAATATATCAAACGGAAGATCGTATCGATTTCCATAGTCTTGGCTGGACCGGCTATAGAAATTCATTACTTGAACTTAAACTCCATCATTTATATTACAAATCGAGGTTTTACTATTTTTGTCACTTATTTTACATTTTCGGTTTTATTCAATAGAGTGGTAATGAAGAATGGATGAGATGACCAAGTGTATGTTTCAAAACATTCTAATGAATCACAATATAATAAAAATAATTTCATGATCAACCAAAATGAATGAGAAGAAAAAAGGAAAAGGAGTGCTACTCGTCACAGTTTTAAACAATATATTTGATAAATCGGGGTTATGCCTTTAAAGAGTCATAACTTTTGACTCGTCTGTCAAAAGGACTATTATAATATATCTAACGAAACCTCGTATCTATTTCCATAATTTTGGCTAGAGTGGCTATAAAAATTCATTACTTGAACCTAAACTCTATCATTTACATCACATATGGAGGGTTTATATTTTGTCAATTATTTTACATTTTCGGTTTTATTCAATAGAGTTGTAATGAGGATGGATGAGTCGACCAATTGTATGTTTCAAAATATTCTAATAAATTTCAATATAATAAAAATAATTTCATGATCCAACATAATGAATGAGAGGAAAAAAGGAATAGGAGTGCTACTGGTGACATTTTTAAAAAATATATTTGATAAATGGGAGTTGTAGTTTTAAATATTCATAACTTTTGATTCGTGTGTCAAAATGACTATTATAATATATCAAACGGAATATAGTATCGATTTCCATAGTCTTGGCTGGACCGGCTATAGAAATTCATTACTTGAACTTAAACTCCATCATTTACATTACAAATCGAGGTTTTAATGTTTTTGTCACTTATTTTACATTTTCGGTTTTATTCCATAGAGTGGTAATGAAGATGGATGAGCCGACCAAGTTTATCTATCAAAATATTCTAATGAATCACAATATAATAAAAATAATTTCATGATAAATCAAAATGAATGAGAAGAAAAAAGGAAAAGGAGTGATACTCGTCATAGTTTTAAACAATATATTTTATAAATCGGTGTTATGCCTTTAAAAAGTCATAACTTTTGACTCGTCTGTCAAAAGGACTATTATAATATATCAAACAGAAACTCGTATCAATTTCCATAATCTTGGTTGGACCGCCTATATAAATTCATTACTTGAACCTAAACTCCATCATTTACATTACATATCCAGGTTTTAATGATTTTGTCACTTATTTTACATTTTCGGTTTTATTCAATAAAGTGGTAATGACGATGGATGAGTCGACAAAGTGTATGTTTCAAAATATTCTAATAAATTTCAATATAATAAAAATAATTTCATGATCCAACATAATGAATGAGAGGAAAAAAGGAATACGAGTGCTACTGGTGACATTTTTAAAAAATATATTTGATAAATGGGAGTTGTAGTTTTAAATAGTCATAACTTTTGATTCGTGTGTCAAAATAACTATTATAATATATCAAACGGAAGATCGCATCGATTTCCATAGTCTTGGCTGGACCGGCTATAGAAATTCATTACTTGAACTTAAACTCCATCATTTATATTACAAATCGAGGTTTTACTGTTTTTGTCACTTATTTTACATTTTCGGTTTTATTCAGTACAGTGGTAAAAAGAATGGATGAGCCGACCAAGTGTATGTTTCAAAACATTCTAATGAATCACAATATAATAAAAATAATTTCATGATCAACCAAAATGAATGAGAAGAAAATAGGAAAATGAGTGCTACTCGTCACAGTTTTAAACAATATATTTGATAAATCTGGGTTATGCCTTTATAGTGTCATAACTTTTGACTCGTGTGTCAAAAGGACTATTATAATATATCAAACCGAAGATCGTATCTATTTCCATAATTTTGGCTGGACTGGCTATAAAAATTCATTACTTGAATCTAAACTCCATCATTTACATCACATATGGAGGGTTTAAATTTTTTGTCACTTATTTTACATTTTCGGTTTTATTCAATAGAGTTGTAATGAAGATGGATGAGTCGACCAAGTGTATGTTTGAAAATATTCTTATAAATTTCAATATAATAAAAATAATTTCATGATCCAACATAATGTGTGAGAGGGAAAAAGGAATACGAGTGCTACTGGTGACATTTTTTAAAAATATATTTGATAAATGGGAGTTGTAGTTTTAAATAGTCATAACTTTTGATTCGTGTGTCAAAATGACTATTATAATATATCAAATGGAAGATCGTATCGATTTCCATAGTCCTGGCTGGACCGGCTATAGAAATTCATTACTTGAACTTAAACTCCATCCTTTACATCACATATAGAAGTTTTAATGTTTTTGTCACTTATTTTACATTTTTGGTTTAATTCAATACAGTTGTAATGAAGATGGATGAGCCGACTAAGAGTATTTTTAAAAATATTCTAATGAATCACGATATAATAAAAATAATTTCATGATCAACCAAAATGAATGAGAAGAAAAAAGGAAGAGGAGTGCTACTCGTCACAGTTTTAAACAATATATTTGATAAATAGGGGTTACGCCTTTAAAGAGTCATAACTTTTGACTCGTGTGTCAAAATGACTATTATGATATATCAAACGGAAGCTTGTATCTATTTCCATAATTTTGGCTGGACTGGCTATAAAAATTCATTACTTGAACCTAAACTCCATCATTTACGTCACATATGGAGGTTTAAATTTTTTGTCACTTATTTTACATTTTCGGTTTTATTCAATAGAGTTGTAATGAGGATGGATGAGTCAACCAAGTGTATGTTTGAAAATATTCTAATAAATTTCAATATAATAAAAATAATTTCATGATCCAACATAATGAATGAGAGGAAAAAAGGAATAGGAGTGCTACTAGTGACATTTTTAAAAAATATATTTGATAAATGGGAGTTGTAGTTTTAAAATGTACATAACTTTTGATTCGTGTGTCAAAATAACTACTATAATATATCAAACAGAAGATCGTATCGATTTCCATAGTCTTGGCTGGACCGGCTATAGAAATTCATTACTTGAACTTAAACTCCATCATTTATATTACAAATCGAGGTTTTACTGTTTTTGTCACTTATTTTACATTTTCGGTTTTATTCAATATAGTGTAATAAAGATGGATGAGCCGACCAAGTGTATGTTTCAAAACATTCTATTGAATCACAATATAATAAAAATAATTTCATGATCAACCAAAATGAATGAGAAGAAAATATTAAAAGGAGTGCTACTCGTCACAGTTTTAAACAATATATTTGATAAATCTGGGTTATGCCTTCATAGAGTCATAACTTTTGACTCGTGTGTCAAAAGGACTATTATAATATATCAAACCGAAGCTCGTATCTATTTCCATAATTTTGGCTGGACTGGCTATAAAAATTCATTACTTGAACCTAAACTCCATCATTTACATTACACATGGAGGGTTTAAATTTTGTGTCACTTATATTACATTTTCGGTTTTATTCAATAGAGTTGTAATGAAGATGGATGAGTCGACCAAGTGTATGTTTGAAAATATTCTAATAAATTTCAATATAATAAAAATAATTTCATGATCCAACATAATGAATGAGACGAAAAAAGGAATAAGAGTGCTACTGGTGACATTTTTAAAAAATATAATTGATAAATGGGAGTTGTAGTTTTAAATAGTCATAAGTTTTGATTCGTGTGTCAAAATGACTATTATAATATATCAAATGGAAGATCGTATCGATTTCCATAGTCTTGGCTAGACCAGCTATAGAAATTCATTACTTGAACTTAAACTCCATCATTTACATTACAAATCGAGGTTTTACTGTTTTTGTCACTTATTTTACATTTTCGGTATTATTCAAAAGAGTGGTAATGAAGATGGATGAGCCGACCAAGTGTATGTTTCAAAACATTCTAATGAATCACAATATAATAAAAATAATTTCATGATCAACCAAAATGAATGAGAAGAAAATATTAAAAGGAGTGCTACTCGTCCCAGTTTTAAACAATATATTTGATAAATCTGGGTTATGCCTTCATAGAGTCATAACTTTTGATTCGTGTGTCAAAAGGACTATTATAATATATCAAACCGAAGCTCGTATCTATTTCCATAATTTTGGCTGAACTGGCTATAAAAATTCATTACTTGAACCTAAACTCCATCATTTACATTACATATCCAGGTTTTAATGATTTTGTCACTTATTTTACATTTTCGGTTTTATTCAATAAAGTGGTAATGACGATGGATGAGTCGACAAAGTGTATGTTTCAAAATATTCTAATAAATTTCAATATAATAAAAATAATTTCATGATCCAACATAATGAATGAGAGGAAAAAAGGAATACGAGTGCTACTGGTGACATTTTTAAAAAATATATTTGATAAATGGGAGTTGTAGTTTTAAATAGTCATAACTTTTGATTCGTGTGTCAAAATAACTATTATAATATATCAAACGGAAGATCGCATCGATTTCCATAGTCTTGGCTGGACCGGCTATAGAAATTCATTACTTGAACTTAAACTCCATCATTTATATTACAAATCGAGGTTTTACTGTTTTTGTCACTTATTTTACATTTTCGGTTTTATTCAGTACAGTGGTAAAAAGAATGGATGAGCCGACCAAGTGTATGTTTCAAAACATTCTAATGAATCACAATATAATAAAAATAATTTCATGATCAACCAAAATGAATGAGAAGAAAATAGGAAAATGAGTGCTACTCGTCACAGTTTTAAACAATATATTTGATAAATCTGGGTTATGCCTTTATAGTGTCATAACTTTTGACTCGTGTGTCAAAAGGACTATTATAATATATCAAACCGAAGATCGTATCTATTTCCATAATTTTGGCTGGACTGGCTATAAAAATTCATCACTTGAATCTAAACTCCATCATTTACATCACATATGGAGGGTTTAAATTTTTTGTCACTTATTTTACATTTTCGGTTTTATTCAATAGAGTTGTAATGAAGATGGATGAGTCGACCAAGTGTATGTTTGAAAATATTCTTATAAATTTCAATATAATAAAAATAATTTCATGATCCAACATAATGTGTGAGAGGGAAAAAGGAATACGAGTGCTACTGGTGACATTTTTTAAAAATATATTTGATAAATGGGAGTTGTAGTTTTAAATAGTCATAACTTTTGATTCGTGTGTCAAAATGACTATTATAATATATCAAATGGAAGATCGTATCGATTTCCATAGTCCTGGCTGGACCGGCTATAGAAATTCATTACTTGAACTTAAACTCCATCCTTTACATCACATATAGAAGTTTTAATGTTTTTGTCACTTATTTTACATTTTTGGTTTAATTCAATACAGTTGTAATGAAGATGGATGAGCCGACTAAGAGTATTTTTAAAAATATTCTAATGAATCACGATATAATAAAAATAATTTCATGATCAACCAAAATGAATGAGAAGAAAAAAGGAAGAGGAGTGCTCCTCGTCACAGTTTTAAACAATATATTTGATAAATAGGGGTTACGCCTTTAAAGAGTCATAACTTTTGACTCGTGTGTCAAAATGACTATTATGATATATCAAACGGAAGCTTGTATCTATTTCCATAATTTTGGCTGGACTGGCTATAAAAATTCATTACTTGAACCTAAACTCCATCATTTACGTCACATATGGAGGTTTAAATTTTTTGTCACTTATTTTACATTTTCGGTTTTATTCAATAGAGTTGTAATGAGGATGGATGAGTCGACCAAGTGTATGTTTGAAAATATTCTACTAAATTTCAATATAATAAAAATAATTTCCTGATCCAACATAATGAATGAGATGAAAAAAGGAATAGGAGTGCTACTAGTGACATTTTTAAAAAATATATTTGATAAATGGGAGTTGTAGTTTTAAAATGTACATAACTTTTGATTCGTGTGTCAAAATAACTACTATAATATATCAAACAGAAGATCGTATCGATTTCCATAGTCTTGGCTGGACCGGCTATAGAAATTCATTACTTGAACTTAAACTCCATCATTTATATTACAAATCGAGGTTTTACTGTTTTTGTCACTTATTTTACATTTTCGGTTTTATTCAATATAGTGTAATAAAGATGGATGAGCCGACCAAGTGTATGTTTCAAAACATTCTATTGAATCACAATATAATAAAAATAATTTCATGATCAACCAAAATGAATGAGAAGAAAATATTAAAAGGAGTGCTACTCGTCACAGTTTTAAACAATATATTTGATAAATCTGGGTTATGCCTTCATAGAGTCATAACTTTTGACTCGTGTGTCAAAAGGACTATTATAATATATCAAACCGAAGCTCGTATCTATTTCCATAATTTTGGCTGGACTGGCTATAAAAATTCATTACTTGAACCTAAACTCCATCATTTACATCACATATGGAGGGTTTAAATTTTGTGTCACTTATATTACATTTTCGGTTTTATTCAATAGAGTTGTAATGAAGATGGATGAGTCGACCAAGTGTATGTTTGAAAATATTCTAATAAATTTCAATATAATAAAAATAATTTCATGATCCAACATAATGAATGAGACGAAAAAAGGAATAAGAGTGCTACTGGTGACATTTTTAAAAAATATAATTGATAAATGGGAGTTGTAGTTTTAAATAGTCATAAGTTTTGATTCGTGTGTCAAAATGACTATTATAATATATCAAATGGAAGATCGTATCGATTTCCATAGTCTTGGCTAGACCGGCTATAGAAATTCATTACTTGAACTTAAACTCCATCATTTACATTACAAATCGAGGTTTTACTGTTTTTGTCACTTATTTTACATTTTCGGTATTATTCAAAAGAATGGTAATGAAGATGGATGAGCCGACCAAGTGTATGTTTCAAAACATTCTAATGAATCACAATATAATAAAAATAATTTCATGATCAACCAAAATGAATGAGAAGAAAATATTAAAAGGAGTGCTACTCGTCCCAGTTTTAAACAATATATTTGATAAATCTGGATTATGCCTTCATAGAGTCATAACTTTTGATTCGTGTGTCAAAAGGACTATTATAATATATCAAACCGAAGCTCGTATCTATTTCCATAATTTTGGCTGAACTGGCTATAAAAATTCATTACTTGAACCTAAACTCCATCATTTACATCACATATGGAGGGTTTAAATTTTTTGTCACTTATATTACATTTTCGGTTTTATTCAATAGAGATGTAATGAGGATGGATGAGTCGACCAAGTGTATGTTTGAAAATATTCTAATAAATTTCAATATAATAAAAATAATTTCATGATCCAACATAATGAATGAGACGAAAAAAGGAATAAGAGTGCTACTGGTGACATTTTTAAAAAATATATTTGATAAATGGGAGTTGTAGTTTTAAATAGTCATAAGTTTTCATTCGTGTGTCAAAATGACTATTATAATATATCAAATGGAAGATAGTATCGATTTCCATAGTCTTGGCTAGACCGGCTATAGAAATTGATTACTTGAACTTAAACTCCATCATTTATATTACAAATCGAGGTTTTACTGTTTTTGTCACTTATTTTACATTTTCGGTTTTATTCAATATAGTGGTAATAAAGATGGATGAGCCGACCAAGTGTATGTTTCAAAACATTCTAATGAATCACAATATAATAAAAATAATTTCATGATCAACCAAAATGAATGAGAAGAAAATATTAAAAGGAGTGCTACTCGTCACAGTTTTAAACAATATATTTGATAAATCTCGGTTATGCCTTCATAGAGTCATAACTTTTGACTCTTGTGTCAAAAGGACTATTATAATATATCAAACCGAAGCTCGTATCTATTTCCATAATTTTGGCTGGACTGGCTATAAAAATTCATTACTTGAACCTAAACTCCATCATTTACATCACATATGGAGGGTTTAAATTTTGTGTCACTTATATTACATTTTCGGTTTTATTCAATAGAGTTGTAATGAAGATTGATGAATCGACCAAGT
Organism: Hippophae tibetana; assembly: GCA_037013495.1. NCBI lineage: Eukaryota > Viridiplantae > Streptophyta > Magnoliopsida > Rosales > Elaeagnaceae > Hippophae > Hippophae tibetana. Next base: position 1,903,502 of record JAZDXN010000027.1, on the reverse strand, counting down.
GTATGTTTGAAAATATTCTAATAAATTTCAATATAATAAAAATAATTTCATGATCCAACATAATGAATGAGACGAAAAAAGGAATACGAGTGCTACTGGTGACATTTTTAAAAAATATATTTGATAAATGGGAGTTGTAGTTTTAAATAGTCATAAGTTTTGATTCGTGTGTCAAAATGACTATTATAATATATCAAATGGAAGATCGTATCGATTTCCATAGTCTTAGCTAGACCGGCTATAGAAATTCATTACTTGAACTTAAACTCCATCATTTACATTACAAATCGAGGTTTTACTGTTTTTGTCACTTATTTTACATTTTCGGTATTATTCAATAGAGTGGTAATGAAGATGGATGAGCCGACCAAGTGTATGTTTCAAAACATTCTAATGAATCACAATATAATAAAAATAATTTCATGATCAACCAAAATGAATGAGAAGAAAATAGGAAAAGGAGTGCTACTCGTCACAGTTTTAAACAATATATTTGATAAATTGGGATTATGCCTTTATAGAGTCATAACTTTTGACTCGTGTGTCAAAAGGACTATTATAATATATCAAACGGAAGTTTGTATCTATTTCCATAATTTTGGCTGGACTGGCTATAAAAATTAATTACTTGAACCTAAACTCCATCATTTACGTCACATATGGAGGGTTTGAATTTTTTTTCACTTATTTTACATTTTCGGTTTTATTCAATAGAGTTGTAATGAAGATGGATGATTCGACCAAGTGTATGTTTTAAAATATTCTAATAAATTTCGATATAATAAAAATAATTTCATGATCCAACATAATGAATGAGAGGAAAGAAGGAATAGGAGTGCTACTGGTGACATTTTTAAAAAATATATTTGATAAATGGGAGTTGTAGTTTTAAAATGTACATAACTTTTGATTCGTGTGTTAAAATAACTACTATAATATATCAAACAGAAGATCGTATCGATTTCCATAGTCTTGGCTGGACCGGCTATAGAAATTCATTACTTGAACTTAAACTCCATCATTTATATTACAAATCGAGGTTTTACTGTTTTTGTCACTTATTTTACATTTTCGGTTTTATTCAATATAGTGTAATAAAGATGGATGAGCCGACCAAGTGTATGTTTCAAAACATTCTATTGAATCACAATATAATAAAAATAATTTCATGATCAACCAAAATGAATGAGAAGAAAATATTAAAAGGAGTGCTACTCGTCACAGTTTTAAACAATATATTTGATAAATCGGGGTTATGCCTTCATAGAGTCATAACTTTTGACTCGTGTGTCAAAAGGACTATTATAATATATCAAACCGAAGCTCGTATCTATTTCCATAATTTTGGCTGGACTGGCTATAAAAATTCATTACTTGAACCTAAACTCCATCATTTACGTCACATATGGAGGGTTTAAATTTTTTGTCACTTATTTTACATTTTCGGTTTTATTCAATAGAGTTGTAATGAGGATGGATGAGTCGACCAAGTGTATGTTTGAAAATATTCTCATAAATTTCAATATAATAAAAATAATTTCATGATCCAACATAATGAATGAGAGGAAAAAAGGAATAGGAGTGCTACTGGTGACATTTTTAAAAAATATATTTGATAAATGGGAGTTGTAGTTTTAAATAGTCATAAGTTTTGATTCGTGTGTCAAAATGACTATTATAATATATCAAATGGAAGATCGTATCGATTTCCATAGTCTTGGCTAGACCCGCTATAGAAATTCATTACTTGAACTTAAACTCCATCATTTACATTACAAATGGAGGTTTTACTGTTTTTGTCACTTATTTTACATTTTCGGTATTATTCAAAAGAGTGGTAATGAAGATGGATGAGCCGACCAAGTGTATGTTTCAAAACATTCTAATGAATCACAATATAATAAAAATAATTTCATGATCAACCAAAATGAATGAGAAGAAAATATTAAAAGGAGTGCTACTCGTCCCAGTTTTAAACAATATATTTGATAAATCTGGGTTATGCCTTCATAGAGTCATAACTTTTGATTCGTGTGTCAAAAGGACTATTATAATATATCAAACCGAAGCTCGTATCTATTTCCATAATTTTGGCTGAACTGGCTATAAAAATTCATTACTTGAACCTAAACTCCATCATTTACATCACATATGGAGGGTTTAAATTTTTTGTCACTTATATTACATTTTCGGTTTTATTCAATAGAGATGTAATGAGGATGGATGAGTCGACCAAGTGTATGTTTGAAAATATTCTAATAAATTTCAATATAATAAAAATAATTTCATGATCCAACATAATGAATGAGACGAAAAAAGGAATAAGAGTGCTACTGGTGACATTTTTAAAAAATATATTTGATAAATGGGAGTTGTAGTTTTAAATAGTCATAAGTTTTGATTCGTGTGTCAAAATGACTATTATAATATATCAAATGGAAGATCATATCGATTTCCATAGTCTTGGCTAGACCGGCTATAGAAATTGATTACTTGAACTTAAACTCCATCATTTATATTACAAATCGAGGTTTTACTGTTTTTGTCACTTATTTTACATTTTCCGTTTTATTCAATATAGTGGTAATAAAGATGGATGAGCCGACCAAGTGTATGTTTCAAAACATTCTAATGAATCACAATATAATAAAAATAATTTCATGATCAACCAAAATGAATGAGAAGAAAATATTAAAAGGAGTGCTACTCGTCACAGTTTTAAACAATATATTTGATAAATCTCGGTTATGCCTTCATAGAGTCATAACTTTTGACTCTTGTGTCAAAAGGACTATTATAATATATCAAACCGAAGCTCGTATCTATTTCCATAATTTTGGCTGGACTGGCTATAAAAATTCATTACTTGAACCTAAACTCCATCATTTACATCACATATGGAGGGTTTAAATTTTGTGTCACTTATATTACATTTTCGGTTTTATTCAATAGAGTTGTAATGAAGATGGATGATTCGACCAAGTGTATGTTTTAAAATATTCTAATAAATTTCAATATAATAAAAATAATTTCATGATCCAACATAATGAATGAGAGGAAAGAAGGAATAGGAGTGCTACTGGTGACATTTTTAAAAAATATATTTGATAAATGGGAGTTGTAGTTTTAAATAGTCATAACTTTTGATTCGTGTGTCAAAATAACTATTATAATATATCAAACGGAAGATCGTATCGATTTCCATAGTCTTGGCTGGACCGGCTATAGAAATTCATTACTTGAACTTAAACTCCATCATTTATATTACAAATCGAGGTTTTACTGTTTTTGTCACTTATTTTACATTTTCGGTTTTATTCAGTACAGTGGTAAAAAGAATGGATGAGCCGACCAAGTGTATGTTTCAAAACATTCTAATGAATCACAATATAATAAAAATAATTTCATGATCAACCAAAATGAATGAGAAGAAAATAGGAAAATGAGTGCTACTCGTCACAGTTTTAAACAATATATTTGATAAATCGGGGTTATGCCTTTAAAGAGTCATAACTTTTGACTCGTCTGTCAAAAGGACTATTATAATATATCAAACCGAAGCTCGTATCTATTTCCATAATTTTGGCTGGACTGGCTATAAAAATTCATTACTTGAACCTAAACTCCATCATTTACGTCACATATGGAGGGTTTAAATTTTTTGTCACTTATTTTACATTTTCGGTTTTATTCAATAGAGTTGTAATGAGGATGGATGAGTCGACCAAGTGTATGTTTGAAAATATTCTCATAAATTTCAATATAATAAAAATAATTTCATGATCCAACATAATGAATGAGAGGAAAAAAGGAATAGGAGTGCTACTGGTGACATTTTTAAAAAATATATTTGATAAATGGGAGTTGTAGTTTTAAATAGTCATAACTTTTGATTCGTGTGTCAAAATAACTACTATAATATATCAAACGGAAGATCGTATCGATTTCCATAGTCTTGGCTGGACCGGCTATAGAAATTCATTACTTGAACTTAAACTCCATCATTTATATTACAAATCGAGGTTTTACTGTTTTTGTCACTTATTTTACATTTTCGGTTTTATTCAGTACAGTGGTAATAAAGATGGATGAGCCGATCAAGTGTATGTTTCAAAACATTCTAATGAATCACAATATAATAAAAATAATTTCATGATCAACCAAAATGAATGAGAAGAAAATAGGAAAATGAGTGCTACTCGTCACAGTTTTAAACAATATATTTGATAAATCGGGGTTATGCCTTTATAGAGTCATAACTTTTGACTCGTGTGTCAAAAGGAATATTATAATATGTCAAACGGAAGCTTGTATCTATTTCCATAATTTTGGCTGGACTGGCTATAAAAATTAATTACTTGAACCTAAACTACATCATTTACGTCACATATGGAGGGTTTAAATTTTTTTTCACTTATTTTACATTTTCGGTTTTATTCAATAGAGTTGTAATGAGGATGGATGAGTGGACCAAGTGTATGTTTTAAAATATTCTAATAAATTTCAATATAATAAAAATAATTTCATGATCCAACATAATGAATGAGAGGAAAAAAGGAATACGAGTGCTACTGGTGACATTTTTAAAAAATATATTTGATAAAAGGGAGTTGTAGTTTTAAATAGTCATAACTTTTGATTCGTGTGTCAAAATAACTATTATAATATATCAAACGGAAGATCGCATCGATTTCCATAGTCTTGGCTGGACTAGCTATAGAAATTCATTACTTGAACTTAAACTCCATCATTTATATTAATAATCGAGGTTTTACTGTTTTTGTCACTTATTTTACATTTTCGGTTTTATTCAGTACAGTGGTAAAAAGAATGGATGAGCCGACCAAGTGTATGTTTCAAAACATTCTAATGAATCACAATATAATAAAAATAATTTCATGATCAACCAAAATGAATGAGAAGAAAATAGGAAAATGAGTGCTACTCGTCACAGTTTTAAACAATATATTTGATAAATCTGGGTTATGCCTTTATAGTGTCATAACTTTTGACTCGTGTGTCAAAAGGACTATTATAATATATCAAACCGAAGCTCGTATCTATTTCCATAATTTTGGCTGGACTGGCTATAAAAATTCATTACTTGAATCTAAACTCCATCATTTACATCACATATGGAGGGTTTAAATTTTTTGTCACTTATTTTACATTTTCGGTTTTATTCAATAGAGTTGTAATGAAGATGGATGAGTCGACCAAGTGTATGTTTGAAAATATTCTTATAAATTTCAATATAATAAAAATAATTTCATGATCCAACATAATGTGTGAGAGGGAAAAAGGAATACGAGTGCTACTGGTGACATTTTTTAAAAATATATTTGATAAATGGGAGTTGTAGTTTTAAATAGTCATAACTTTTGATTCGTGTGTCAAAATGACTATTATAATATATCAAATGGAAGATCGTATCGATTTCCATAGGCTTGGCTGGACCGGCTATAGAAATTCATTACTTGAACTTAAACTCCATCCTTTACATCACATATAGAAGTTTTAATGTTTTTGTCACTTATTTTACATTTTTGGTTTAATTCAATACAGTTGTAATGAAGATGGATGAGCCGACTAAGAGTATTTTTAAAAATATTCTAATGAATCACAATATAATAAAAATAATTTCATGATCAACCAAAATGAATGAGGAGAAAAAAGGAAGAGGAGTGCTACTCGTCACAGTTTTAAACAATATATTTGATAAATAGGGGTTACGCCTTTAAAGAGTCATAACTTTTGACTCGTGTGTCAAAACGACTATTATGATATATCAAACGGAAGCTTGTATCTATTTCCATAATTTTGGCTGGACTGGCTATAAAAATTCATTACTTGAACCTAAACTCCATCATTTACGTCACATATGGAGGTTTAAATTTTTTGTCACTTATTTTACATTTTCGGTTTTATTCAATAGAGTTGTTATGAGGATGGATGAGTCGACCAAGTGTATGTTTGAAAATATTCTAATAAATTTCAATATAATAAAAATAATTTCATGATCCAACATAATGAATGAGAGGAAAAAAGGAATAGGAGTGCTACTGGTGACATTTTTAAAAAATATATTTGATAAATGGGAGTTGTAGTTTTAAATAGTCATAACTTTTGATTCGTGTGTCAAAATAAATATTATAATATATCAAACGGAAGATCGCATTGATTTCCATAGTCTTGGCTGGACCGGCTATAGAAATTCATTACTTGAACTTAAACTCCATCATTTATATTACAAATCGAGGTTTTACTGTTTTTGTCACTTATTTTACATTTTCGGTTTTATTCAGTACAGTGGTAAAAAGAATGGATGAGCCGACCAAGTGTATGTTTCAAAACATTCTAATGAATCACAATATAATAAAAATAATTTCATGATCAACCAAAATGAATGAGAAGAAAATAGGAAAATGAGTGCTACTCGTCACAGTTTTAAACAATATATTTGATAAATCTAGGTTATGCCTTTATAGTGTCATAACTTTTGACTCGTGTGTCAAAAGGACTATTATAATATATCAAACCGAAGCTCGTATCTATTTCCATAATTTTGGCTGGACTGGCTATAAAAATTCATTACTTGAACCTAAACTCCATCATTTACATCACATATGGAGGGTTTAAATTTTGTGTCACTTATATTACATTTTCGGTTTTATTCAATAGAGTTGTAATGAAGATGGATGAGTCGACCAAGTGTATGTTTGAAAATATTCTAATAAATTTCAATGTAATAAAAATAATTTCATGATCCAACATAATGAATGAGACGAAAAAAGGAATAAGAGTGCTACTGGTGACATTTTTAAAAAATATAATTGATAAATGGGAGTTGTAGTTTTAAATAGTCATAAGTTTTGATTCGTGTGTCAAAATAACTATTATAATATATCAAACGGAAGATCGTATCGATTTCCATAGTCTTGGCTGAACCGCTATAGAAATACATTACTTGAACTTAAACTCCATCATTTATATTACAAATCGAGGTTTTACTGTTTTTGTCACTTATTTTACATTTTCGGTTTTATTCAGTACAGTGGTAAAAAAGATGGATGAGCCGACCAAGTGTATGTTTCAAAACAATTTAATGAGTCACAATATAATAAAAATAATTTCATTATCAACCAAAAGGAATGAGAAGAAAAAAGGAAAGGGAGTGGTACTCGTCACAGTTTTAAACAATATATTTGATAAATCGGGGTTATGCCTTTAAAGAGAATTAACTTTTGACTCGTCTTTCAAAAGGACTATTATAATATATCTAACGGAAGCTCGTATCTATTTCCATAATATTGGCTGGAGCGGCTATAAAAATTCATTACTTGAACCTAAACTCTATCATTTACATCACATATGGAGGGTTTATATTTTGTCACTTATTTTACATTTTCGGTTTTATTCAATAGAGTTGTAATGAGGATGGATGAGTGGACCAAGTGTATGTTTCAAAATATTCTAATAAATTTCAATATAATAAAAATAATTTCATTATCCAACCTAATGAATGAGACGAAAAAAGGAATAGGAGTGCTACTGGTGACATTTTTAAAAAATATATTTGATAAATGGGGGTTGTAGTTTTAAATCGTCATAACTTTTGATACGTGTGTCAAAATGACTATTATCATATATCAAACAAAAGTTCGTATCGATTTCCATAGTCTTGGCTGGACCGGCTATAGAAATTCATTACTTGAACTTAAACTCCATCATTTACATTACAAATCGAGGTTTTACTATTTTTGTCACTTATTTTAAATTTTCGGTATTATTCAATAGAGTGGTAATGAAGATGGATGAGCCGACCAAGTGTATGTTTCAAAACATTCTAATGAATCACAATATAATAAAAATAATTTCATGATCAACCAAAATGAATGAGAAGAAAATAGGAAAAGGAGTGCTACTCGTCACAGTTTTAAACAATATATTTGATAAATCGGGGTTATGCCTTTATAGAGTCATAACTTTTGACTCGTGCGTCAAAAGGACTATTATAATATATCAAACGTAAGCTCGTATCTATTTGCATAATTTTGGCTGGACTGGCTATAAAAATTCTTTACTTGAACCTAAACTCCATCATTTACATCACATATGGAGGGTTTAAATTTTTTCTCACTTATTTTACATTTTCGGTTTTATTCAATAGAGTTGTAATGAGGATGCATGAATCGACCAAGTGTATGTTTGAAAATATTCTAATAAATTTCAATATAATAAAAATAATTTCATGATCCAACATAATGAATGAGAGGAAAAAAGAATAGGAGTGCTACTGGTGACATTTTTCAAAAATATATTTGATAAATGGGAGTTGTAGTTCTAAATAGTTATAACTTTTGATTATTGTGTCAAAATAACTATTATAATATATCAACCGGAAGATCGTATCGATTTCCATAGTCTTGGCTGGACCGGCTATAGAAATTCATTACTTGAACTTAAACTCCATCATTTATATTACAAATCTAGGTTTTACTGTTTTTGTCACTTATTTTACATTTTCGGTTTTATTCAATATAGTGGTAATAAAGATGGATGAGCCGACCAAGTGTATGTTTCAAAACATTCTAATAAATCACAATATAATAAAAATAATTTCATGATCAACCAAAATGAATGAGAAGAAAATAGGAAAATGAGTGCTACTCGTCACAGTTTTAAACAATATATTTGATAAATCTGGGTTATGCCTTTATAGAGTCATAACTTTTGAATCGTGTGTCAAAAGGACTATTATAATATATTAAATCGATACTCGTATCTTTTTCCATAATTTTGGTTGGACTGGCTATAAAAATTCATTACTTGAACCTAAACTCCATAATTTACATCCATATGGAGGGTTTAAATTTTTTGCCACTTATTTTACATTTTCGGTTTTATTCAATAGAGTTGTAATGAGGATGGATGAGTCGACCAAGTGTATGTTTGAAAATATTCTAATAAATTTCAATATAATAAAAATAATTTCATGATCCAACATAATGATTGAGACGAAAAAAGGAATAGGAGTGCTACTGGTGACATTTTTCAAAAATATATTTGATAAATGGGAGTTGTAGTTTTAAATAGTCATTACTTTTGATTCGTGTGTCAAAATGACTATTATAATATATCAAACAGAAGATCGTATCGATTTCCATAGTCTTGGATGGACCGGCTAAAGAAATTCATTACTTGAACTTAAACTCCATGATTTATATTACAAATCGAGGTTTTTCTGTTTTTGTCACTTATTTTACATTTTCGGTATTATTCAATAGAATGGTAATGAAGATGGATGAGCCGACCAAGTGTATGTTTCAAAACATTCTAATGAATCACAATATAATAAAAATAATTTCATGATCAACCAAAATGAATGAGAAGAAAAAAAGGAAAAGGAGTGCTACTCGTCACAGTTTTAAACAATATATTTGATAAATCTGGGTTATGCCTTCATAGAGTCATAACTTTTGACTCGTGTGTCAAAAGGACTATTATAATATATCAAACCGAAGCTCGTATCTATTTCCATAATTTTGGCTGGACTGGCTATAAAAATTCATTACATGAACCTAAACTCCATCATTTACATCACGTATGGAGGGTTTAAATTTTTTGTCACTTATTTTACATTTTCGGTTTTATTCAATATAGTTGTAATGAAGATGGATGAGTCGACCAAGTGTATGTTTGAAAATATTCTAATAAATTTCAATATAATAAAAATAATTTCATGATCCAACATAATGAATGAGACGAAAAAAGGAATAAGAGTGCTACTGGTGACATTTTAAAAAAATATATTTGATAAATGGGAGTTGTAGTTTTAAATAGTTATAACTTTTGATTCGTGTGTCAAAATGACTATTATAATATATCAAATGGAAGATCGTATCGATTTCCATAGTCTTGGCTGCACCGGCTATAGAAATTTATTACTTGAACTTAAACTCCATCATTTACATTACAAATCGTGGTTTTAATGTTTTTGTCACTTATTTTACATTTTCGGTTTTATTCAATAGAGTGGTAATGAAGATGGATGAGCCGACCAAGTGTATGTTTCAAAACATTCTAATGAATCACAATATAATAAAAATAATTTCATGATCAACCAAAATGAATGAGAAGAAAATATTAAAAGGAGTGCTACTCGTCCCAGTTTTAAACAATATATTTGATAAATCTGGGTTATGCCTTCATAGAGTCATAACTTTTGATTCGTGTGTCAAAAGGACTATTATAATATATCAAACCGAAGCTCGTATCTATTTCCATAATTTTGGCTGAACTGGCTATAAAAATTCATTACTTGAACCTAAACTCCATCATTTACATCACATATGGAGGGTTTAAATTTTTTGTCACTTATATTACATTTTCGGTTTTATTCAATAGAGATGTAATGAGGATGGATGAGTCGACCAAGTGTATGTTTGAAAATATTCTAATAAATTTCAATATAATAAAAATAATTTCATGATCCAACATAATGAATGAGACGAAAAAAGGAATAAGAGTGCTACTGGTGACATTTTTAAAAAATATATTTGATAAATGGGAGTTGTAGTTTTAAATAGTCATAAGTTTTGATTCGTGTGTCAAAATGACTATTATAATATATCAAATGGAAGATCGTATCGATTTCCATAGTCTTGGCTGGACCGGCTATAGAAATTCATTACTTGAACTTAAACTCCATCATTTACATTACAAATCGTGGTTTTAATGTTTTTGTCACTTATTTTACATTTTCGGTTTTATTCAATAGAGTGGTAATGAAGATGGATGAGCCGACCAAGTGTATCTATCAAAATTTCTAATGAATCACAATATAATAAAAATAATTTCATGATCAACCAAAATGAATGAGAAGAAAAAAAGGAAAAGGAGTGCTACTCGTCACAGTTTTAAACAATATATTTGATAAATCGGTGTTATACCTTTAAAAAGTCATAACCTTTGACTCGTCTGTCAAAAGGACTATTATAATATATCAAACGGAAGCTCGTATCTATTTACATAATTTTGGCTGGAGTGGCTATAAAAATCCATTACTTGAACCTAAACTCCATTCTTTACATCACATATGGAGGGTTTAAATTTTTTGTCACTTATTTTACATTTTTGGTTTTATTCAATAGAGTTGTAATGAAGATGGATGAGTCGACCAAGTTTATGTTTCAAAATATTCTAATAAATTTCAATATAATAAAAATAATTTCATGATCCAACATAATGAATGAGTGGAAAAAAGGAATAGGAGTGCTACTGGTGACATTTTTAAAAAATATATTTGATAAATGGGAGTTGTAGTTTTAAATCGTCATAACTTTTGATTCGTGTGTCAAAATAACTATTATAATATTTCAAACGGAAGATCGTATCGATTTCCATAGTCTTGGCTGGACCGGCTATAGAAATTCATTACTTGAACTTAACTCCATCATTTATATTACAAATCGAGGTTTTACTGTTTTTGTCACTTATTTTACATTTTTGGTTTATTCAATATAGTGGTAATGAAGATGGATGAGCCGACCTAGTGTATGTTTCAAAACATTCTAATGAATCACAATATAATAAAAATAATTTCATGATCAACCAAAATGAATGAGAATAAAATAGGAAAAGGAGTGCTACTCGTCACAGTTTTAAACAATATATTTGATAAATCGGGGTTATGCCTTTATAGAGTCATAACTTTTGACTCGTGTGTCAAAAGGACTATTATAATATATCAAACTGAAGCTCGTATCTATTTCTATAATTTTGCTGGACTGGCTATAAAAATTCATTACTTGAACCTAAACTCCATCATTTACATCACATATGAAGGGTTTAAATTTTTTGTCACTTCTTTTACATTTTCGGTTTTATGCAATAGAGTTGTAATGAGGATGGATGAGTCGACCAAGTGTATGTTTGAAAATATTATAATAAATTTCAATATAATAAAAATAATTTCATTATCCAATATAATGAATGAGAGGAAAAAAGGAATAGGAGTGCTACTCGTGACATTTTTAAAAAATATATTTGATAAATTGGAGTTGTAGTTTTAAATAGTCATAACTTTTGATTCGTGTGTCAAAATGACTATTATAATATATGAAATGGAAGTTCGTAACGATTTCCATAGTCTTGGCTGGACCGGCTATAGAAATTCATTACTTGAACTTAAACTCCATGATTTATATTACAAATCGAGGTTTTACTGTTTTTGTCACTTATTTTACATTTTCGGTTTTATTCAATATAGTTGTAATGAAGATGGATGAGCCGACCAAGTGTATGTTTCAAAACATTCTAATGAATCACAATATAATAAAAATAATTTCATGATCAACCAAAATGAATGAGAAGATAATAGGAAAAGGAGTGCTACTCGTCATAGTTTTAAACAATATATTTGATAAATCTGGGTTATGCCTTTATAGAGTCATAACTTTTGACTCGTGTGTCAAAAGGACTATTATAATATATCAAACCGAAGCTCGTATCTATTTCCATAATTTTGGCTGCACTGGCTATAAAAATTCATTACTTGAACCTAAACTCCATCATTTACATCCATATGGAGGGTTTAAATCTTTTGTCACTTATTTTACATTTTCAATTTTATTCAATAGAGTTGTAATGAGGATGGATAAGTCGACCAAGTGTATGTTTGAAAATATTCTAATAAATTTCAATATAATAAAAATAATTTCATGATCCAACATAACGAATGAGACGAAAAAAGGAATAGGAGTGCTATTAGTGACTTTTAAAAAAAATATATTTGATAAATGGGAGTTGTAGTTTTAAATAGTCATAACTTTTGATTCGTGTGTCAAAATGACTATTATAATATATCAAATGGAAGATCGTATCGATTTCCATAGTCTTGGCTAGACCGGCTATAGAAATTCATTACTTGAACTTAAACTCCATCATTTACATTATAAATCGAGGTTTTACTGTTTTTGTCACTTCATTTACATTTTTGGTATTATTCAATAGAGTGGTAATGAAGATGGATGAGCCGACCAAGTGTATGTTTCAAAACATTCTAATGAATCACAATATAAAAAAAATAATTTCATGATGAACCAAAATGAATGAGAAGAAAATAGGAAAAGGAGTGCTACTCGTCACAGTTTTAAACAATATATTTGATAAATCGGGCTTATGCCTTTATGGAGTCATAACTTTTGACTCGTGTGTCAAAAGGACTATTATAATATATCAAACCGAAGCTCGTATCTATTTCCATTATTTTGGCTGGACTGGCTATAAAAATTCATTACATGAACCTAAACTCCATCATTTACATCACGTATGGAGGGTTTAAATTTTTTATCACTTATTTTACATTTTCGGTTTTATTCAATAGAGTTGTAATGAAGATGGATGAGTCGACCAAGTGTATGTTTGAAAATATTCTAATAAATTTCAATATAATAAAAATAATTTCATGATCCAACATAATGAATGAGACGAAAAAAGGAATAAGAGTGCTACTCGTGACATTTTTAAAAAATATATTTGATAAATGGGAGTTGTAGTTTTAAATAGTCATAAGTTTTGATTCGTGTGTCAAAATGACTATTATAATGTATCAAACGGAAGAACGTATCGATTTCCATAATCTTGGTTGGACCGGCTATAGAAATTCATTACTTGAACCTAAACTCCATCCTTTACATCACATATCGAAGTTTTAATGTTTTTGTCACTTATTTTACAGTTTTGGTTTAATTCAATAGAGTTGTTATGAAGATGGATGAGCCGATTAAGAGTATGTTTAAAAATATTCTAATGAATCACAATATAATAAAAATAATTTCATGATCAACCAAAATGAATGAGAAGAAAAAAAGGAAGAGGAGTGGTACTAGTCACAGTTTTAAACAATATATTTGATAAATCGGGGTTATGCCTTTAAAGAGTCATAACTTTTGACTCGTGTGTCAAAAGGACTATTATAATATATCCAACGGAAGCTCGTATCTATTTCCATAATTTTGGCTGGACTGGCTATAAAAATTCATTACTTGAACCTAAACTCCATCATTTACATCACATATTGAGGGTTTAAATTTTTTGTCACTTATTTTACATTTTCGGTTTTATTCAATAGAGTTGTAATGAAGATGGATGAGTCGACCAAGTGTATGTTTGAAAATATTCTAATAAATTTCAATATAATAAAAATAATTTCATGATCCAACATAATGAATGAGACGAAAAAAGGAATAAGAGTGTTACTGGTGACATTTTTAAAAAATATATTTGATAAATGGGAGTTGTAGTTTTAAATAGTCATAACTTTTGATTCGTGTGTCAAAATGACTATTATAATATATCAAACGAAAGATCGTATCGATTTCCATAGTCTTGGCTGGACCGGCTATAGAAATTCATTACTTGAACTTAAACTCCATCATTTACATTACAAATCGTGGTTTTAATGTTTTTGTCACTTATTTTACATTTTCGGTTTTATTCAATAGAGTGGTAATGAAGATGGATGAGCCGACTAAGTGTATCTATCAAAATTTCTAATGAATCACAATATAATAAAAATAATTTCATGATCAACCAAAATGAATGAGAAGAAAAAAAGGAAAAGGAGTGCTACTCGTCACAGTTTTAAACAATATATTTGATAAATCGGTGTTATGCCTTTAAAAAGTCATAAACTTTGACTCGTCTGTCAAAAGGACTATTATAATATATCAAACGGAAGCTCGTATCTATTTACATAGTTTTGGCTGGAGTGGCTATAAAAATCCATTACTTGAACCTAAACTCCATCATTTACATCACATATTGAGGGTTTAAATTTTTTGTCACTTATTTTACATTTTCGGTTTTATTCAATAGAGTTGTAATGAAGATGGATGAGTCGACCAAGTGTATGTTTGAAAATATTCTAATAAATTTCAATATAATAAAAATAATTTCATGATCCAACATAATGAATGAGACGAAAAAAGGAATAAGAGTGTTACTGGTGACATTTTTAAAAAATATATTTGATAAATGGGAGTTGTAGTTTTAAATCGTCATAACTTTTGATTCGTGTGTCAAAATAACTATTATAATATTTCAAACGGAAGATCGTATCGATTTCCATAGTCTTAGCTGGACCGGCTATAGAAATTCATTACTTGAACTTAACTCCATCATTTATATTACAAATCGAGGTTTTACTGTTTTTGTCACTTATTTTACATTTTTGGTTTATTCAATATAGTGGTAATGAAGATGGATGAGTCGACCAAGTGTATGTTTCAAAACATTCTAATGAATCACAATATAATAAAAATAATTTCATGATCAATGAAAATGAATGAGAATAAAATAGGAAAAGGAGTGCTACTCGTCACAGTTTTAAACAATATATTTGATAAATCGGGGTTATGGCTTTATAGAGTCATAACTTTTGACTCGTGCGTCAAAAGGACTATTATAATATATCAAACGGAAGCTCGTATCTATTTGCATAATTTTGGCTGGACTGGCTATAAAAATTCATTACTTGAACCTAAACTTCATCATTTACATCACATATGGAGGGTTTAAATTTTTTGTCACTTATTTTACATTTTCGGTTTTATTCAATAGAGTTGTAATGAAGATGGATGAGTCGACCAAGTGTATGTTTGAAAATATTCTAATAAATTTCAATATAATAAAAATAATTTCATGATCCAACATAATGAATGAGACCAAAAAAGGAATAAGAGTGCTACTGGTGACATTTTTAAAAAATATATTTGATAAATGGGAGTTGTAGTTTTAAATAGTTATAACTTTTGATTCGTGTGTCAAAATGACTATTATAATATATCAAACGGAAGATCGTATCGATTTCCATAGTCTTGGCTGGACCGGCTATAGAAATTCATTACTTGAACTTAAACTCCATCCTTTACATCACATATCGAAGTTTTAATGTTTTTGTCACTTATATTACATTTTTGGTTTAATTCAATAGAGTTGTAATGAAGATGGATGAGCCGACTAAGAGTATGTTTAAAAATATTCTAATGGAGCACAATATTATAAAAATAATTTCATGATCAACCAAAATGAATGAGAAGAAAAAAGGAAGAGGAGTGCTACTAGTCACAGTTTTAAACAATATATTTGATAAATCGGGGTTATGCCTTTAAATAGTCATAACTTTTGACTCTTGTGTCGAAAGGACTATTATAATATATCCAATGGAAGCTCATATCTATTTCCATAATTTTGGCTGGACTGGCTATAAAAATTCACTACTTGAAGCTACACTCGATCATTTACATCACATATGGAGGTTTAAATTTTTTGTAACTTATTTTACATTTTCGGTTTTATTCAATAGAGTTGTAATGAGGATGGATGAGTCGACCAAGTGTATGTTTGAAAATATTCTAATAAATTTCAATATAATAAAAATAATTTCATGATCCAACATAACGAATGAGACGAAAAAAGGAATAGGAGTGCTATTAGTGACATTTTAAAAAAATATATTTGATAAATGGGAGTTGTAGTTTTAAATAGTCATAACTTTTGATTCGTGTGTCAAAATGACTATTATAATATATCAAATGGAAGATCGTATCGATTTCCATAGTCTTGGCTAGACCGGCTATAGAAATTCATTACTTGAACTTAAACTCCATCATTTACATTATAAATCGAGGTTTTACTGTTTTTGTCACTTCATTTACATTTTTGGTATTATTCAATAGAGTGGTAATGAAGATGGATGAGCCGACCAAGTGTATGTTTCAAAACATTCTAATGAATCACAATATAAAAAAAATAATTTCATGATGAACCAAAATGAATGAGAAGAAAATAGGAAAAGGAGTGCTACTCGTCACAGTTTTAAACAATATATTTGATAAATCGGGCTTATGCCTTTATGGAGTCATAACTTTTGACTCGTGTGTCAAAAGGACTATTATAATATATCAAACCGAAGCTCGTATCTATTTCCATTATTTTGGCTGGACTGGCTATAAAAATTCATTACATGAACCTAAACTCCATCATTTACATCACGTATGGAGGGTTTAAATTTTTTATCACTTATTTTACATTTTCGGTTTTATTCAATAGAGTTGTAATGAAGATGGATGAGTCGACCAAGTGTATGTTTGAAAATATTCTAATAAATTTCAATATAATAAAAATAATTTCATGATCCAACATAATGAATGAGACGAAAAAAGGAATAAGAGTGCTACTCGTGACATTTTTAAAAAATATATTTGATAAATGGGAGTTGTAGTTTTAAATAGTCATAAGTTTTGATTCGTGTGTCAAAATGACTATTATAATGTATCAAACGGAAGAACGTATCGATTTCCATAATCTTGGTTGGACCGGCTATAGAAATTCATTACTTGAACCTAAACTCCATCCTTTACATCACATATCGAAGTTTTAATGTTTTTGTCACTTATTTTACATTTTTGGTTTAATTCAATAGAGTTGTTATGAAGATGGATGAGCCGATTAAGAGTATGTTTAAAAATATTCTAATGAATCACAATATAATAAAAATAATTTCATGATCAACCAAAATGAATGAGAAGAAAAAAAGGAAGAGGAGTGGTACTAGTCACAGTTTTAAACAATATATTTGATAAATCGGGGTTATGCCTTTAAAGAGTCATAACTTTTGACTCGTGTGTCAAAAGGACTATTATAATATATCCAACGGAAGCTCGTATCTATTTCCATAATTTTGGCTGGACTGGCTATAAAAATTCATTACTTGAACCTAAACTCCATCATTTACATCACATATTGAGGGTTTAAATTTTTTGTCACTTATTTTACATTTTCGGTTTTATTCAATAGAGTTGTAATGAAGATGGATGAGTCGACCAAGTGTATGTTTGAAAATATTCTAATAAATTTCAATATAATAAAAATAATTTCATGATCCAACATAATGAATGAGACGAAAAAAGGAATAAGAGTGTTACTGGTGACATTTTTAAAAAATATATTTGATAAATGGGAGTTGTAGTTTTAAATAGTCATAACTTTTGATTCGTGTGTCAAAATGACTATTATAATATATCAAACGAAAGATCGTATCGATTTCCATAGTCTTGGCTGGACCGGCTATAGAAATTCATTACTTGAACTTAAACTCCATCATTTACATTACAAATCGTGGTTTTAATGTTTTTGTCACTTATTTTACATTTTCGGTTTTATTCAATAGAGTGGTAATGAAGATGGATGAGCCGACTAAGTGTATCTATCAAAATTTCTAATGAATCACAATATAATAAAAATAATTTCATGATCAACCAAAATGAATGAGAAGAAAAAAAGGAAAAGGAGTGCTACTCGTCACAGTTTTAAACAATATATTTGATAAATCGGTGTTATGCCTTTAAAAAGTCATAAACTTTGACTCGTCTGTCAAAAGGACTATTATAATATATCAAACGGAAGCTCGTATCTATTTACATAGTTTTGGCTGGAGTGGCTATAAAAATCCATTACTTGAACCTAAACTCCATCATTTACATCACATATTGAGGGTTTAAATTTTTTGTCACTTATTTTACATTTTCGGTTTTATTCAATAGAGTTGTAATGAAGATGGATGAGTCGACCAAGTGTATGTTTGAAAATATTCTAATAAATTTCAATATAATAAAAATAATTTCATGATCCAACATAATGAATGAGACGAAAAAAGGAATAAGAGTGTTACTGGTGACATTTTTAAAAAATATATTTGATAAATGGGAGTTGTAGTTTTAAATCGTCATAACTTTTGATTCGTGTGTCAAAATAACTATTATAATATTTCAAACGGAAGATCGTATCGATTTCCATAGTCTTAGCTGGACCGGCTATAGAAATTCATTACTTGAACTTAACTCCATCATTTATATTACAAATCGAGGTTTTACTGTTTTTGTCACTTATTTTACATTTTTGGTTTATTCAATATAGTGGTAATGAAGATGGATGAGCCGACCAAGTGTATGTTTCAAAACATTCTAATGAATCACAATATAATAAAAATAATTTCATGATCAATGAAAATGAATGAGAATAAAATAGGAAAAGGAGTGCTACTCGTCACAGTTTTAAACAATATATTTGATAAATCGGGGTTATGGCTTTATAGAGTCATAACTTTTGACTCGTGCGTCAAAAGGACTATTATAATATATCAAACGGAAGCTCGTATCTATTTGCATAATTTTGGCTGGACTGGCTATAAAAATTCATTACTTGAACCTAAACTTCATCATTTACATCACATATGGAGGGTTTAAATTTTTTGTCACTTATTTTACATTTTCGGTTTTATTCAATAGAGTTGTAATGAAGATGGATGAGTCGACCAAGTGTATGTTTGAAAATATTCTAATAAATTTCAATATAATAAAAATAATTTCATGATCCAACATAATGAATGAGACCAAAAAAGGAATAAGAGTGCTACTGGTGACATTTTTAAAAAATATATTTGATAAATGGGAGTTGTAGTTTTAAATAGTTATAACTTTTGATTCGTGTGTCAAAATGACTATTATAATATATCAAACGGAAGATCGTATCGATTTCCATAGTCTTGGCTGGACCGGCTATAGAAATTCATTACTTGAACTTAAACTCCATCCTTTACATCACATATCGAAGTTTTAATGTTTTTGTCACTTATATTACATTTTTGGTTTAATTCAATAGAGTTGTAATGAAGATGGATGAGCCGACTAAGAGTATGTTTAAAAATATTCTAATGGAGCACAATATTATAAAAATAATTTCATGATCAACCAAAATGAATGAGAAGAAAAAAGGAAGAGGAGTGCTACTAGTCACAGTTTTAAACAATATATTTGATAAATCGGGGTTATGCCTTTAAATAGTCATAACTTTTGACTCTTGTGTCGAAAGGACTATTATAATATATCCAATGGAAGCTCATATCTATTTCCATAATTTTGGCTGGACTGGCTATAAAAATTCACTACTTGAAGCTACACTCGATCATTTACATCACATATGGAGGTTTAAATTTTTTGTAACTTATTTTACATTTTCGGTTTTATTCAATAGAGTTGTAATGAGGATGGATGAGTCGACCAAGTGTATGTTTGAAAATATTCTAATAAATTTCAATATAATAAAAATAATTTCCTGATCCAACATAATGAATGAGACGAAAAAAGCAATAGGAGTGCTACTGGTGACATTTTTAAAAAATATATTTGATAAATGGGGGTTGTAGTTTTAAATAGTCATAACTTTTGACTCTTGTGTCAAAAGGACTATTATAATATATCTAACGGAAGCTCGTATCTATTTCCATAATTTTGGCTGGACTGGCTATAAAAATTCATTACTTGAAGCTACACTCTATCATTTACATCACATATGGAGGTTTAAATTTTTTGTCACTTATTTTACATTTTCGGTTTTATTCAATAGAGTTGTAATGAAGATGGATGAGTCGACCAAGTGTATGTTTGAAAATATTCTAATAAATTTTAATATAATAAAAATAATTTCCTGATCCAACATAATGAATGAGACGAAAAAAGCAATAGGAGTGCTACTGGTGACATTTTTAAAAAATATATTTGATAAATGGGGGTTGTAGTTTTAAATAGTCATAACTTTTGATTCGTGTGTCAAAATGACTATTATAATATATCAAACGGAAGATCGTATCGATTTCCATTGTCTTGGCTAGACCGGCTATAGAAATTCATTACTTGAACTTAAACTCCATCCTTTACATCACATATCGAAGTTTTAATGTTTTTTTCACTTATATTACATTTTTGGTTTAATTCAATAGAGTTGTAATGAAGATGGATGAGCCGACTAAGAGTATGTTTAAAAATATTCTAATGGAGCACAATATTATAAAAATAATTTCATGATCAACCAAAATGAATGAGAAGAAAAAAGGAAGAGGAGTGCTAGTAGTCACAGTTTTAAACAATATATTTGATAAATCGGGGTTATGCCTTTAAATAGTCATAACTTTTGACTCTTGTGTCAAAAGGACTATTATAATATATCCAACGGAAGCTCGTATCTATTTCCATAATTTTGGCTGGACTGGCTATAAAAATTCACTACTTGAAGCTACACTCGATCATTTACATCACATATGGAGGTTTAAATTTTTTGTCACTTATTTTACATTTTCGGTTTTATTCAATAGAGTTGTAATGAGGATGGATGAGTCGACCAAGTGTATGTTTGAAAATATTCTAATAAATTTCAATATAATAAAAATAATTTCCTGATCCAACATAATGAATGAGACGAAAAAAGCAATAGGAGTGCTACTGGTGACATTTTTAAAAAATATATTTGATAAATGGGGGTTGTAGTTTTAAATAGTCATAAATTTTGATTCGTGTGTCAAAATGACTATTATAATTTATCCAACGGAAGCTCGTATCTATTTCCATAATTTTGGCTGGACTGGCTATAAAAATTCACTACTTGAAGCTACACTCCATCATTTACATCACATATGGAGGTTTTAAATTTTTTGTCACTTATTTACATTTTCGGTTTTATTCAATAGAGTTGTAATGAGGATGGATGAGTCGACCAAGTGTATGTTTGAAAATATTCTCATAAATTTCAATATAATAAAAATAATTTCATGATCAACAAAAATGAATTAGAGGAAAAAAGGAAGAGGAAGGCTACTCGTCACAGTTTTAAACAATATATTTGATAAATCGTGGTTATGCCTTTAAAGAGTCATAAATTTTGACTCGTGTGTCAAAAGGACTATTATAATATATCAAACGGAAGCTCGTATCTATTTCCTATATTTTTGGCTGGACTGGCTATAAAAATTCATTACTTGAACCTAAACTCCAACTTTTACATCACATATAGTGTTGTAATTTGGATGGATGAGTCGACCAAGTGTATGTTTCAAAATATCCTAATGAATCACAATATAATAAAAATAATTTCATGATCAACAAAAATGAATTCGAAGAAAAAAGGAAGAGGAAAGCTAGTCGTCACAGTTTTAAACAATATATTTGATAAATCGGGGTTATGCCTTTAAATAGTCATAACTTTTGACTCTTGTGTCAAAAGGACTATTATAATATATCCAACGGAAGCTCGTATCTATTTCCATAATTTTGGCTGGACTGGCTATAAAAATTCACTACTTGAAGCTACACTCGATCATTTACATCACATATGGAGGTTTAAATTTTGTCACTTATTTTACATTTTCGGTTTTATTCAATAGAGTTGTAATGAGGATGGATGAGTCGACCAAGTGTATGTTTGAAAATATTCTAATAAATTTCAATATAATAAAAATAATTTCCTGATCCAACATAATGAATGAGACGAAAAAAGCAATAGGAGTGCTACTGGTGACATTTTTAAAAAATATATTTGATAAATGGGGGTTGTAGTTTTAAATAGTCATAAATTTTGATTCGTTTGTCAAAATGACTATTATAATTTATCCAACGGAAACTCGTATCTATTTCCATAATTTTGGCTGTACTGGCTATAAAAATTCACTACTTGAAGCTACACTCCATCATTTACATCACATATGGAGGTTTTAAATTTTTTGTCACTTATTTACATTTTCGGTTTTATTCAATAGTGTTGTAATGAAGATGGATGAGCCGACCAAGTGTATGTTTCAAAATATCCTAATGAATCACAATATAATAAAAATAATTTCATGATCAACAAAAATGAATTAGAGGAAAAAAGGAAGAGGAAGGCTACTCGTCACAGTTTTAAACAATATATTTGATAAATCGTGGTTATGCCTTTAAAGAGTCATAAATTTTGACTCGTGTGTCAAAAGGACTATTATAATATATCAAACGGAAGCTCGTATCTATTTCCTATATTTTTGGCTGGACTGGCTATAAAAATTCATTACTTGAACCTAAACTCCAACTTTTACATCACATATAGTGTTGTAATTTGGATGGATGAGTCGACCAAGTGTATGTTTCAAAATATCCTAATGAATCACAATATAATAAAAATAATTTCATGATCAACAAAAATGAATTCGAAGAAAAAAGGAAGAGGAAAGCTAGTCGTCACAGTTTTAAACAATATATTTGATAAATCGGGGTTATGCCTTTAAATAGTCATAACTTTTGACTCTTGTGTCAAAAGGACTATTATAATATATCCAACGGAAGCTCGTATCTATTTCCATAATTTTGGCTGGACTGGCTGTAAAAATTCATTACTTGAAGCTACAATCCATCATTTACATCACATATGGAGGTTTAAATTTTTTGTCACTTATTTTACATTTTCGGTTTTATTCAATAGAGTTGTAATGAGGATGGATGAGTCGACCAAGTGTATGTTTGAAAATATTCTAATAAATTTCAATATAATAAAAATAATTTCCTGATCCAACATAATGAATGAGACGAAAAAAGCAATAGGAGTGCTACTGGTGACATTTTTAAAAAATATATTTGATAAATGGGGGTTGTAGTTTTAAATAGTCATAACTTTTGATTCGTGTGTCAAAATGACTATTATAATATATCAAACGGAAGATCGTATCGATTTCCATTGTCTTGGCTAGACCGGCTATAGAAATTCATTACTTGAACTTAAACTCCATCCTTTACATCACATATCGAAGTTTTAATGTTTTTGTCACTTATATTACATTTTTGGTTTAATTCAATAGAGTTGTAATGAAGATGGATGAGCCGACTAAGAGTATGTTTAAAAATATTCTAATGGAGCACAATATTATAAAAATAATTTCATGATCAACCAAAATGAATGAGAAGAAAAAAGGAAGAGGAGTGCTACTTGTCACAGTTTTAAACAATATATTTGATAAATCGGGGTTATGCCTTTAAATAGTCATAACTTTTGACTCTTGTGTCAAAAAGACTATTATAATATATCCAACGGAAGCTCGTATCTATTTCCATAATTTTGGCTGGACTGGCTATAAAAATTCATTACTTGAACCTAAACTCCATCATTTACATCACATATGGAGGGTTTAAATTTTTTGTCACTTATTTTACATTTTCATTTTTATTCAATAGAGTTGTAATGAAGATGGATGAGTGGACCAAGTGTATGTTTGACAATATTCTAATAAATTACAATATAATAAAAATAATTTCATGATCAAACATAATGAATGAGAGGAAAAAAAGAATAGGAGTGCTACTAGTGACATTTTTAAAAAGTATATTTGATAAATGGGAGTTGTAGTTTTAAATAGTCATAACTTTTGATTCGTGTGTCAAAATGACTATTATAATATATCAAACGGAAGATCGTATCGATTTCCATAGTCTTGGCTGGACCGGCTATAGAAATTCATTACTTTAACTTAAACTCCATCATTTACATTACAAATAGAGGTTTTAATGTTTTTGTTACTTATTTTACATTTTCGGTTTTATTCAATAGAGTGGTAATGAAGATGGATGAGCCGACCAAGTGTATGTTTCAAAATATTCTAATAAATTTCAATATAATAAAAATAATTTCATGATGCAACATAATGAATGAGACGAAAAAATGAATAGGAGTGCTACTGGTGACATTTTTAAAAAATATATTTGATAAATGGGGGTTGTAGTTTTAAATAGTCATAAATTTTGATTCGTGTGTCAAAATGACTATTATAATTTATCCAACGGAAGCTCGTATCTATTTCCATAATTTTGGCTGTACTGGCTATAAAAATTCACTACTTGAAGCTACACTCCATCATTTACATCACATATGGAGGTTTTAAATTTTTTGTCACTTATTTACATTTTCGGTTTTATTCAATAGTGTTGTAATGAAGATGGATGAGCCGACCAAGTGTATGTTTCAAAATATCCTAATGAATCACAATATAATAAAAATAATTTCATGATCAACAAAAATGAATTAGAGGAAAAAAGGAAGAGGAAGGCTACTCGTCACAGTTTTAAACAATATATTTGATAAATCGTGGTTATGCCTTTAAAGAGTCATAAATTTTGACTCGTGTGTCAAAAGGACTATTATAATATATCAAACGGAAGCTCGTATCTATTTCCTATATTTTTGGCTGGACTGGCTATAAAAATTCATTACTTGAACCTAAACTCCAACTTTTACATCACATATAGTGTTGTAATTTGGATGGATGAGTCGACCAAGTGTATGTTTCAAAATATCCTAATGAATCACAATATAATAAAAATAATTTCATGATCAACAAAAATGAATTCGAAGAAAAAAGGAAGAGGAAAGCTAGTCGTCACAGTTTTAAACAATATATTTGATAAATCGGGGTTATGCCTTTAAATAGTCATAACTTTTGACTCTTGTGTCAAAAGGACTATTATAATATATCCAACGGAAGCTCGTATCTATTTCCATAATTTTGGCTGGACTGGCTATAAAAATTCACTACTTGAAGCTACACTCGATCATTTACATCACATATGGAGGTTTAAATTTTGTCACTTATTTTACATTTTCGGTTTCATTCAATAGAGTTGTAATGAGGATGGATGAGTCGACCAAGTGTATGTTTGAAAATATTCTAATAAATTTCAATATAATAAAAATAATTTCCTGATCCAACATAATGAATGAGACGAAAAAAGCAATAGGAGTGCTACTGGTGACATTTTTAAAAAATATATTTGATAAATGGGGGTTGTAGTTTTAAATAGTCATAAATTTTGATTCGTGTGTCAAAATGACTATTATAATTTATCCAACGGAAGCTCGTATCTATTTCCATAATTTTGGCTGTACTGGCTATAAAAATTCACTACTTGAAGCTACACTCCATCATTTACATCACATATGGAGGTTTTAAATTTTTTGTCACTTATTTACATTTTCGGTTTTATTCAATAGTGTTGTAATGAAGATGGATGAGCCGACCAAGTGTATGTTTCAAAATATCCTAATGAATCACAATATAATAAAAATAATTTCATGATCAACAAAAATGAATTAGAGGAAAAAAGGAAGAGGAAGGCTACTCGTCACAGTTTTAAACAATATATTTGATAAATCGTGGTTATGCCTTTAAAGAGTCATAAATTTTGACTCGTGTGTCAAAAGGACTATTATAATATATCAAACGGAAGCTCGTATCTATTTCCTATATTTTTGGCTGGACTGGCTATAAAAATTCATTACTTGAACCTAAACTCCAACTTTTACATCACATATAGTGTTGTAATTTGGATGGATGAGTCGACCAAGTGTATGTTTCAAAATATCCTAATGAATCACAATATAATAAAAATAATTTCATGATCAACAAAAATGAATTCGAAGAAAAAAGGAAGAGGAAAGCTAGTCGTCACAGTTTTAAACAATATATTTGATAAATCGGGGTTATGCCTTTAAATAGTCATAACTTTTGACTCTTGTGTCAAAAGGACTATTATAATATATCCAACGGAAGCTCGTATCTATTTCCATAATTTTGGCTGGACTGGCTGTAAAAATTCATTACTTGAAGCTACAATCCATCATTTACATCACATATGGAGGTTTAAATTTTTTGTCACTTATTTTACATTTTCGGTTTTATTCAATAGAGTTGTAATGAGGATGGATGAGTCGACCAAGTGTATGTTTGAAAATATTCTAATAAATTTCAATATAATAAAAATAATTTCCTGATCCAACATAATGAATGTGACGAAAAAA
Source organism: Hippophae tibetana (assembly GCA_037013495.1). NCBI lineage: Eukaryota > Viridiplantae > Streptophyta > Magnoliopsida > Rosales > Elaeagnaceae > Hippophae > Hippophae tibetana. Next base: position 1,876,793 of record JAZDXN010000027.1, on the reverse strand, counting down.
GCAATAGGAGTGCTACTGGTGACATTTTTAAAAAATATATTTGATAAATGGGGGTTGTAGTTTTAAATAGTCATAACTTTTGATTCGTGTGTCAAAATGACTATTATAATATATCAAACGGAAGATCGTATCGATTTCCATTGTCTTGGCTAGACCGGCTATAGAAATTCATTACTTGAACTTAAACTCCATCCTTTACATCACATATCGAAGTTTTAATGTTTTTGTCACTTATATTACATTTTTGGTTTAATTCAATAGAGTTGTAATGAAGATGGATGAGCCGACTAAGAGTATGTTTAAAAATATTCTAATGGAGCACAATATTATAAAAATAATTTCATGATCAACCAAAATGAATGAGAAGAAAAAAGGAAGAGGAGTGCTACTTGTCACAGTTTTAAACAATATATTTGATAAATCGGGGTTATGCCTTTAAATAGTCATAACTTTTGACTCTTGTGTCAAAAAGACTATTATAATATATCCAACGGAAGCTCGTATCTATTTCCATAATTTTGGCTGGACTGGCTATAAAAATTCATTACTTGAACCTAAACTCCATCATTTACATCACATATGGAGGGTTTAAATTTTTTGTCACTTATTTTACATTTTCATTTTTATTCAATAGAGTTGTAATGAAGATGGATGAGTGGACCAAGTGTATGTTTGACAATATTCTAATAAATTACAATATAATAAAAATAATTTCATGATCAAACATAATGAATGAGAGGAAAAAAAGAATAGGAGTGCTACTAGTGACATTTTTAAAAAGTATATTTGATAAATGGGAGTTGTAGTTTTAAATAGTCATAACTTTTGATTCGTGTGTCAAAATGACTATTATAATATATCAAACGGAAGATCGTATCGATTTCCATAGTCTTGGCTGGACCGGCTATAGAAATTCATTACTTTAACTTAAACTCCATCATTTACATTACAAATAGAGGTTTTAATGTTTTTGTTACTTATTTTACATTTTCGGTTTTATTCAATAGAGTGGTAATGAAGATGGATGAGCCGACCAAGTGTATGTTTCAAAATATCCTAATGAATCACAATATAATAAAAATAATTTCATGATCAACAAAAATGAATTAGAAGAAAAAAGGAAGAGGAAGGCTAGTCGTCACAGTTTTAAACAATATATTTGATAAATTGGGGTTATGCCTTTAAAGAGTCATAAATTTTGACTCGTGTGTCAAAAGGACTATTATAATATATCAAACGGAAGCTCGTATCTATTTCCTATATTTTTGGCTGGACTGGCTATAAAAATTCATTACTTGAACCTAAACTCCATCATTTACATCACATATGGAGGGTTTAAATTTTTTGTCACTTATTTTACATTTTCATTTTTATTCAATAGAGTTGTAATGAAGATGGATGAGTGGACCAAGTGTATGTTTGACAATATTCTAATAAATTACAATATAATAAAAATAATTTCATGATCAAACATAATGAATGAGAGGAAAAAAAGAATAGGAGTGCTACTGGTGACATTTTTAAAAAGTATATTTGATAAATGGGAGTTGTAGTTTTAAATAGTCATAACTTTTGATTCGTGTGTCAAAATGACTATTATAATATATCAAACGGAAGATCGTATCGATTTCCATAGTCTTGGCTGGACCGGCTATAGAAATTCATTACTTGAACTTAAACTCCATCATTTACATTACAAATCGAGGTTTTAATGTTTTTGTCACTTATTTTACATTTTCGGTTTTATTCAATAGAGTGGTAATGAAGATGGATGAGCCGACCAAGTGTATGTTTCAAAATATTCTAATAAATTTCAATATAATAAAAATAATTTCATGAAGCAACATAATGAATGAGACGAAAAAAGGAATAGGAGTGCTACTGGTGACAATTTTAAAAAATATATTTGATAAATGGGAGTTGTAGTTTTAAATAGTCATAACTTTTGATTCGTGTGTCAAAATGACTATTATAATATATCAAACGGAAGATCGTATCGATTTCCATAGTCTTGGCTGGACCGGCTATAGAAATTCATTACTTGAACTTAAACTCCATCATTTACATTACAAATCGAGGTTTTAATGTTTTTGTCACTTATTTTACATTTTCGGTTTTATTCCATAGAGTGGTAATGAAGATGGATGAGCCGAACAAGTGTATGTTTCAAAATATTCTAATAAATTTCAATATAATAAAAATAATTTCATGATGCAACATAATGAATGAGACGAAAAAAGGAATAGGAGTGCTACTGGTGACATTTTTAAAAAATATAGTTGATAAATGTGAGTTGTAGTTTTAAATAGTTATAACTTTTGATTCGTGTGTCAAAATGACAATTATAATATATCAAACGGAAGATCGTATCGATTTCCATAGTCTTGGCTGGACCAGCTATAGAAATTCATTACTTGAACTTAAACTCCATCATTTACATTACAAATCGAGGTTTTAATGTTTTTGTCACTTATTTTACATTTTCGGTTTTATTCAATAGAGTTGTAATGAGGATGGATGAGTCGACCAAGTGTATGTTTGAAAATATTCTAATAAATTTCAATATAATAAAAATAATTTCCTGATCCAACATAATGGATGAGCCGACCAAGTGTATGTTTCAAAATATCCTAATGAATCACAATATAATAAAAATAATTTCATGATCAACAAAAATGAATTAGAAGAAAAAAGGAAGAGGAAGGCTAGTCGTCACAGTTTTAAACAATATATTTGATAAATTGGGGTTATGCCTTTAAAGAGTCATAAATTTTGACTCGTGTGTCAAAAGGACTATTATAATATATCAAACGGAAGCTCGTATCTATTTCCTATATTTTTGGCTGGACTGGCTATAAAAATTCATTACTTGAACCTAAACTCCATCATTTACATCACATATGGAGGGTTTAAATTTTTTGTCACTTATTTTACATTTTCGTTTTTATTCAATAGAGTTGTAATGAAGATGGATGAGTGGACCAAGTGTATGTTTGACAATATTCTAATAAATTACAATATAATAAAAATAATTTCATGATCCAACATAATGAATGAGAGGAAAAAAGGAATAGGAGTGCTACTGGTGACATTTTTAAAAAGTATATTTGATAAATGGGAGTTGTAGTTTTAAATAGTCATAACTTTTGATTCGTGTGTCAAAATGACTATTATAATATATCAAACGGAAGATCGTATCGATTTCCATAGTCTTGGGTGGACCGGCTATAGAAATTCATTACTTGAACTTAAACTCCATCATTTACATTACAAATCGAGGTTTTAATGTTTTTGTCACTTATTTTACATTTTCAGTTTTATTCAATAGAGTGGTAATGAAGATGGATGAGCCAACCAAGTGTATGTTTGAAAATATTCTAATAAATTTCAATATAATAAAAATAATTCCATGATGCAACATAATGAATGAGATGAAAAAAGGAATAGGAGTGCTACTGGTGACATTTTTAAAAAATATAGTTGATAAATGTGAGTTGTAGTTTTAAATAGTTATAACTTTTGATTCGTGTGTCAAAATGACTATTATAATATATCAAACGGAAGATCGTATCGATTTCCATAGTCTTGGCTGGACCGGCTATAGAAATTCATTACTTGAACTTAAACTCCATCATTTACATTACAAATCGAGGTTTTAATGTTTTTGTCACTTATTTTACATTTTCGGTTTTATTCAATAGAGTGGTAATGAAGATGGATGAGCCGACCAAGTGTATGTTTCAAAATATTCTAATAAATTTCAATATAATAAAAATAATTTCCTGATCCAACATAATGAATGAGGCGAAAAAAGCAATAGGAGTGGTACTGGTGACATTTTTAAAAAATATAGTTGATAAATGTGAGTTGTAGTTTTAAATAGTTATAACTTTTGATTCGTGTGTCAAAATGACAATTATAATATATCAAACGGAAGATCGTATCGATTTCCATAGTCTTGGCTGGACCGGCTATAGAAATTCATTACTTGAACTTAAACTCCATCATTTACATTACAAATCGAGGTTTTAATGTTTTTGTCACTTATTTTACATTTTCGGTTTTATTCAATAGAGTGGTAATGAAGATGGATGAGCCGACCAAGTGTATGTTTCAAAATATTCTAATAAATTTCAATATAATAAAAATAATTTCCCGATCCAACATAATGAATGAGGCGAAAAAAGCAATAGGAGTGGTACTGGTGACATTTTTAAAAAATATATTTGATAAATGGGGGTTGTAGTTTTAAATAGTCATAACTTATGATTCGTGTGTCAAAATGACTATTATAATTTATCAAACGGAAGATCGTATCGATTTCCATAGTCTTGGCTGGACCGGCTATACAAATTCATTCCTTTAACTTAAACTCCATCATTTACATTACAAATCGAGGTTTTAATGTTTTTGTCACTTATTTTACATTTTCGGTTTTATTCCATAGAGTGGTAATGAAGATGGATGAGCCGAACAAGTGTATGTTTCAAAATATTCTAATAAATTTCAATATAATAAAAATAATTTCATGATGCAACATAATGAATGAGACGAAAAAAGGAATAGGAGTGCTACTGGTGACATTTTTAAAAAATATAGTTGATAAATGTGAGTTGTAGTTTTAAATAGTTATAACTTTTGATTCGTGTGTCAAAATGACAATTATAATATATCAAACGGAAGATCGTATCGATTTCCATAGTCTTGGCTGGACCAGCTATAGAAATTCATTACTTGAACTTAAACTCCATCATTTACATTACAAATCGAGGTTTTAATGTTTTTGTCACTTATTTTACATTTTCGGTTTTATTCAATAGAGTTGTAATGAGGATGGATGAGTCGACCAAGTGTATGTTTGAAAATATTCTAATAAATTTCAATATAATAAAAATAATTTCCTGATCCAACATAATGAATGAGGCAAAAAAAGCAATAGGAGTGGTACTGGTGACATTTTTAAAAAATATATTTGATAAATGGGGGTTGTAGTTTTAAATAGTCATAACTTATGATTCGTGTGTCAAAATGACTATTATAATTTATCAAACGGAAGATCGTATCAATTTCCATAGTCTTGGCTGGACCGGCTATACAAATTCATTCCTTTAACTTAAACTCCATCATTTACATTACAAATCGAGGTTTTAATGTTTTTGTCACTTATTTTACATTTTCGGTTTTATTCAATAGAGTGGTAATGAAGATGGATGAGCCGACCAAGTGTATGTTTCAAAATATCCTAATGAATCACAATATAATAAAAATAATTTCATGATCAACAAAAATGAATTAGAAGAAAAAAGGAAGAGGAAGGCTAGTCGTCACAGTTTTAAACAATATATTTGATAAATTGGGGTTATGCCTTTAAAGAGTCATAAATTTTGACTCGTATGTCAAAAGGACTATTATAATATATCAAACGGAAGCTCGTATCTATTTCCTATATTTTTGGCTGGACTGGCTATAAAAATTCATTACTTGAACCTAAACTCCATCATTTACATAACATATGGAGGGTTTAAATTTTTTGTCAATTATTTTACATTTTCGTTTTTATTCAATAGAGTTGTAATGAAGATGGATGAGTGGACCAAGTGTATGTTTGACAATATTCTAATAAATTACAATATAATAAAAATAATTTCATGATCCAACATAATGAATGAGAGGAAAAAAGGAATAGGAGTGCTAGTGGTGACATTTTTAAAAAGTATATTTGATAAATGGGAGTTGTAGTTTTAAATAGTCATAACTTTTGATTCGTGTGTCAAAATGACTATTATAATATATCAAACGGAAGATCGTATCGATTTCCATAGTCTTGGCTGGACCGGCTATAGAAATTCATTACTTGAACTTAAACTCCATCATTTACATTACAAATCGAGGTTTTAATGTTTTTGTCACTTATTTTACATTTTCGGTTTTATTCAATAGAGTGGTAATGAAGATGGATGAGCCAACCAAGTGTATGTTTCAAAATATTCTAATAAATTTCAATATAATAAAAATAATTTCATGATGCAACATAATGAATGAGACGAAAAAAGGAATAGGAGTGCTACTGGTGACATTTTTAAAAAATATAGTTCATAAATGTGAGTTGTAGTTATAAATAGTTATAACTTTTGATTCGTGTGTCAAAATGACTATTATAATATATCAAACGGAAGATCGTATCGATTTCCATAGTCTTGGCTGGACCGGCTATAGAAATTCATTACTTGAACTTAAACTCCATCATTTACATTACAAATCGAGGTTTTAATGTTTTTGTCACTTATTTTACATTTTCAGTTTTATTCAATAGAGTGGTAATGAAGATGGATGAGCCGACCAAGTGTATGTTTCAAAATATTCTAATAAATTTCAATATAATAAAAATAATTTCATGATGCAACATAATGAATGAGACGAAAAAAGGAATAGGAGTGCTACTGGTGACAATTTTAAAAAATATATTTGATAAATGGGAGTTGTAGTTTTAAATAGTCATAACTTTTGATTCGTGTGTCAAAATGACTATTATAATATATCAAACGGAAGATCGTATCGATTTCCATAGTCTTGGCTGGACCGGCTATAGAAATTCATTACTTGAACTTAAACTCCATCATTTACATTACAAATCGAGGTTTTAATGTTTTTGTCACTTATTTTACATTTTCGGTTTTATTCCATAGAGTGGTAATGAAGATGGATGAGCCAAACAAGTGTATGTTTCAAAATATTCTAATAAATTTCAATATAATAAAAATAATTTCATGATGCAACATAATGAATGAGACGAAAAAAGGAATAGGAGTGCTACTGGTGACATTTTTAAAAAATATAGTTGATAAATGTGAGTTGTAGTTTTAAATAGTTATAACTTTTGATTCGTGTGTCAAAATGACAATTATAATATATCAAACAGAAGATCGTATCGATTTCCATAGTCTTGGCTGGACCAGCTATAGAAATTCATTACTTGAACTTAAACTCCATCATTTACATTAAATATCGAGGTTTTAATGTTTTTGTCACTTATTTTACATTTTCGGTTTTATTCAATAGAGTTGTAATGAGGATGGATGAGTCGACCAAGTGTATGTTTGAAAATATTCTAATAAATTTCAATATAATAAAAATAATTTCCTGATCCAACATAATGAATGAGGCAAAAAAAGCAATAGGAGTGGTACTGGTGACATTTTTAAAAAATATATTTGATAAATGGGGGTTGTAGTTTTAAATAGTCATAACTTATGATTCGTGTGTCAAAATGACTATTATAATTTATCAAACGGAAGATCGTATCAATTTCCATAGTCTTGGCTGGACCGGCTATACAAATTCATTCCTTTAACTTAAACTCCATCATTTACATTACAAATCGAGGTTTTAATGTTTTTGTCACTTATTTTACATTTTCGGTTTTATTCAATAGAGTGGTAATGAAGATGGATGAGCCGACCAAGTGTATGTTTCAAAATATCCTAATGAATCACAATATAATAAAAATAATTTCATGATCAACAAAAATGAATTAGAAGAAAAAAGGAAGAGGAAGGCTAGTCGTCACAGTTTTAAACAATATATTTGATAAATTGGGGTTATGCCTTTAAAGAGTCATAAATTTTGACTCGTATGTCAAAAGGACTATTATAATATATCAAACGGAAGCTCGTATCTATTTCCTATATTTTTGGCTGGACTGGCTATAAAAATTCATTACTTGAACCTAAACTCCATCATTTACATAACATATGGAGGGTTTAAATTTTTTGTCAATTATTTTACATTTTCGTTTTTATTCAATAGAGTTGTAATGAAGATGGATGAGTGGACCAAGTGTATGTTTGACAATATTCTAATAAATTACAATATAATAAAAATAATTTCATGATCCAACATAATGAATGAGAGGAAAAAAGGAATAGGAGTGCTAGTGGTGACATTTTTAAAAAGTATATTTGATAAATGGGAGTTGTAGTTTTAAATAGTCATAACTTTTGATTCGTGTGTCAAAATGACTATTATAATATATCAAACGGAAGATCGTATCGATTTCCATAGTCTTGGCTGGACCGGCTATAGAAATTCATTACTTGAACTTAAACTCCATCATTTACATTACAAATCGAGGTTTTAATGTTTTTGTCACTTATTTTACATTTTCGGTTTTATTCAATAGAGTGGTAATGAAGATGGATGAGCCAACCAAGTGTATGTTTCAAAATATTCTAATAAATTTCAATATAATAAAAATAATTTCATGATGCAACATAATGAATGAGACGAAAAAAGGAATAGGAGTGCTACTGGTGACATTTTTAAAAAATATAGTTCATAAATGTGAGTTGTAGTTATAAATAGTTATAACTTTTGATTCGTGTGTCAAAATGACTATTATAATATATCAAACGGAAGATCGTATCGATTTCCATAGTCTTGGCTGGACCGGCTATAGAAATTCATTACTTGAACTTAAACTCCATCATTTACATTACAAATCGAGGTTTTAATGTTTTTGTCACTTATTTTACATTTTCAGTTTTATTCAATAGAGTGGTAATGAAGATGGATGAGCCGACCAAGTGTATGTTTCAAAATATTCTAATAAATTTCAATATAATAAAAATAATTTCATGATGCAACATAATGAATGAGACGAAAAAAGGAATAGGAGTGCTACTGGTGACAATTTTAAAAAATATATTTGATAAATGGGAGTTGTAGTTTTAAATAGTCATAACTTTTGATTCGTGTGTCAAAATGACTATTATAATATATCAAACGGAAGATCGTATCGATTTCCATAGTCTTGGCTGGACCGGCTATAGAAATTCATTACTTGAACTTAAACTCCATCATTTACATTACAAATCGAGGTTTTAATGTTTTTGTCACTTATTTTACATTTTCGGTTTTATTCCATAGAGTGGTAATGAAGATGGATGAGCCAAACAAGTGTATGTTTCAAAATATTCTAATAAATTTCAATATAATAAAAATAATTTCATGATGCAACATAATGAATGAGACGAAAAAAGGAATAGGAGTGCTACTGGTGACATTTTTAAAAAATATAGTTGATAAATGTGAGTTGTAGTTTTAAATAGTTATAACTTTTGATTCGTGTGTCAAAATGACAATTATAATATATCAAACAGAAGATCGTATCGATTTCCATAGTCTTGGCTGGACCAGCTATAGAAATTCATTACTTGAACTTAAACTCCATCATTTACATTAAATATCGAGGTTTTAATGTTTTTGTCACTTATTTTACATTTTCGGTTTTATTCAATAGAGTTGTAATGAGGATGGATGAGTCGACCAAGTGTATGTTTGAAAATATTCTAATAAATTTCAATATAATAAAAATAATTTCCTGATCCAACATAATGAATGAGGCGAAAAAAGCAATAGGAGTGGTACTGGTGACATTTTTAAAAAATATATTTGATAAATGGGAGTTGTAGTTTTAAATAGTCATAACTTATGATTCGTGTGTCAAAATGACTATTATAATTTATCAAACGGAAGATCGTATCAATTTCCATAGTCTTGGCTGGACCGGCTATACAAATTCATTCCTTTAACTTAAACTCCATCATTAACATTACAAATCGAGGTTTTAATGTTTTTGTCACTTATTTTACATTTTCGGTTTTATTCAATAGAGTGGTAATGAAGATGGATGAGCCGACCAAGTGTATGTTTCAAAATATCCTAATGAATCACAATATAATAAAAATAATTTCATGATCAACAAAAATGAATTAGAAGAAAAAAGGAAGAGGAAGGCTAGTCGTCACAGTTTTAAACATTATATTTGATAAATTGGGGTTATGCCTTTAAAGAGTCATAAATTTTGACTCGGGTGTCAGAAGAACTATTATAATATATCAAACGGAAGCTCGTATCTATTTCCTATATTTTTGGCTGGACTGGCTATAAAAATTCATTACTTGAACCTAAACTCCATCATTTACATCACATATGTAGGGGTTAAATTTTTTGTCACTTATTTTACATTTTCGTTTTTATTCAATAGAGTTGTAATGAAGATGGATGAGTGGACCAAGTGTATGTTTGACAATATTCTAATAAATTACAATATAATAAAAATAATTTCATGATCCAACATAATGAATGAGAGGAAAAAAGGAATAGGAGTGCTACTGGTGACATTTTTAAAAAGTATATTTGATAAATGGGAGTTGTAGTTTTAAATAGTCATAACTTTTGATTCGTGTGTCAAAATGACTATTATAATATATCAAACGGAAGATCGTATCAATTTCCATAGTCTTGGCTGGACCGGCTATAGAAATTCATTACTTGAACTTAAACTCCATCATTTACATTACAAATTGAGGTTTTAATGTTTTTGTCACTTATTTTACATTTTCGGTTTTATTCAATAGAGTGGTAATGAAGATGGATGAGCCAACCAAGTGTATGTTTCAAAATATTCTAATAAATTTCAATATAATAAAAATAATTTCATGATGCAACATAATGAATGAGACGAAAAAAGGAATAGGAGTGCTACTGGTGACATTTTTAAAAAATATAGTTGATAAATGTGAGTTGTAGTTTTAAATAGTTATAACTTTTGATTCGTGTGTCAAAATGACAATTATAATATATCAAACAGAAGATCGTATCGATTTCCATAGTCTTGGCTGGACCAGCTATAGAAATTCATTACTTGAACTTAAACTCCATCATTTACATTAAATATCGAGGTTTTAATGTTTTTGTCACTTATTTTACATTTTCAGTTTTATTCAATAGAGTTGTAATGAGGATGGATGAGTCGACCAAGTGTATGTTTGAAAATATTCTAATAAATTTCAATATAATAAAAATAATTTCCTGATCCAACATAATGAATGAGGCGAAAAAAGCAATAGGAGTGGTACTGGTGACATTTTTAAAAAATATATTTGATAAATGGGGGTTGTAGTTTTAAATAGTCATAACTTATGATTCGTGTGTCAAAATGACTATTATAATTTATCAAACGGAAGATCGTATCAATTTCCATAGTCTTGGCTGGACCGGCTATACAAATTCATTCCTTTAACTTAAACTCCATCATTAACATTACAAATCGAGGTTTTAATGTTTTTGTCACTTATTTTACATTTTCGATTTTATTCAATAGAGTGGTAATGAAGATGGATGAGCCGACCAAGTGTATGTTTCAAAATATCCTAATGAATCACAATATAATAAAAATAATTTCATGATCAACAAAAATGAATTAGAAGAAAAAAGGAAGAGGAAGGCTAGTCGTCACAGTTTTAAACAATATATTTGATAAATTGGGGTTATGCCTTTAAAGAGTCATAAATTTTGACTCGGGTGTCAAAAGAACTATTATAATATATCAAACGGAAGCTCGTATCTATTTCCTATATTTTTGGCTGGACTGGCTATAAAAATTCATTACTTGAACCTAAACTCCATCATTTACATCACATATGTAGGGGTTAAATTTTTTGTCACTTATTTTACATTTTCGTTTTTATTCAATAGAGTTGTAATGAAGATGGATGAGTGGACCAAGTGTATGTTTGACAATATTCTAATAAATTACAATATAATAAAAATAATTTCATGATCCAACATAATGAATGAGAGGAAAAAAGGAATAGGAGTGCTACTGGTGACATTTTTAAAAAGTATATTTGATAAATGGGAGTTGTAGTTTTAAATAGTCATAACTTTTGATTCGTGTGTCAAAATGACTATTATAATATATCAAACGGAAGATCGTATCGATTTCCATAGTCTTGGCTGGACCAGCTATAGAAATTCATTACTTGAACTTAAACTCCATCATTTACATTAAATATCGAGGTTTTAATGTTTTTGTCACTTATTTTACATTTTCAGTTTTATTCAATAGAGTTGTAATGAGGATGGATGAGTCGACCAAGTGTATGTTTGAAAATATTCTAATAAATTACAATATAATAAAAATAATTTCCTGATCCAACATAATGAATGAGGCGAAAAAAGCAATAGGAGTGGTACTGGTGACATTTTTAAAAAATATATTTGATAAATGGGGGTTGTAGTTTTAAATAGTCATAACTTATGATTCGTGTGTCAAAATGACTATTATAATTTATCAAACGGAAGATCGTATCAATTTCCATAGTCTTGGCTGGACCGGCTATACAAATTCATTCCTTTAACTTAAACTCCATCATTAACATTACAAATCGAGGTTTTAATGTTTTTGTCACTTATTTTACATTTTCGGTTTTATTCAATAGAGTGGTAATGAAGATGGATGAGCCGACCAAGTGTATGTTTCAAAATATCCTAATGAATCACAATATAATAAAAATAATTTCATGATCAACAAAAATGAATTAGAAGAAAAAAGGAAGAGGAAGGCTAGTCGTCACAGTTTTAAACAATATATTTGATAAATTGGGGTTATGCCTTTAAAGAGTCATAAATTTTGACTCGGGTGTCAAAAGAACTATTATAATATATCAAACGGAAGCTCGTATCTATTTCCTATATTTTTGGCTGGACTGGCTATAAAAATTCATTACTTGAACCTAAACTCCATCATTTACATCACATATGTAGGGGTTAAATTTTTTGTCACTTATTTTACATTTTCGTTTTTATTCAATAGAGTTGTAATGAAGATGGATGAGTGGACCAAGTGTATGTTTGACAATATTCTAATAAATTACAATATAATAAAAATAATTTCATGATCCAACATAATGAATGAGAGGAAAAAAGGAATAGGAGTGCTACTGGTGACATTTTTAAAAAGTATATTTGATAAATGGGAGTTGTAGTTTTAAATAGTCATAACTTTTGATTCGTGTGTCAAAATGACTATTATAATATATCAAACGGAAGATCGTATCAATTTCCATAGTCTTGGCTGGACCGGCTATAGAAATTCATTACTTGAACTTAAACTCCATCATTTACATTACAAATTGAGGTTTTAATGTTTTTGTCACTTATTTTACATTTTCGGTTTTATTCAATAGAGTGGTAATGAAGATGGATGAGCCAACCAAGTGTATGTTTCAAAATATTCTAATAAATTTCAATATAATAAAAATAATTTCATGATGCAACATAATGAATGAGACGAAAGAAGGAATAGGAGTGCTACTGGTGACATTTTTAAAAAATATAGTTGATAAATGTGAGTTGTAGTTTTAAATAGTTATAACTTTTGATTCGTGTGTCAAAATGACAATTATAATATATCAAACAGAAGATCGTATCGATTTCCATAGTCTTGGCTGGACCAGCTATAGAAATTCATTACTTGAACTTAAACTCCATCATTTACATTAAATATCGAGGTTTTAATGTTTTTGTCACTTATTTTACATTTTCGGTTTTATTCAATAGAGTTGTAATGAGGATGGATGAGTCGACCAAGTGTATGTTTGAAAATATTCTAATAAATTTCAATATAATAAAAATAATTTCCTGATCCAACATAATGAATGAGGCGAAAAAAGCAATAGGAGTGGTACTGGTGACATTTTTAAAAAATATATTTGATAAATGGGGGTTGTAGTTTTAAATAGTCATAACTTATGATTCGTGTGTCAAAATGACTATTATAATTTATCAAACGGAAGATCGTATCAATTTCCATAGTCTTGGCTGGACCGGCTATACAAATTCATTCCTTTAACTTAAACTCCATCATTAACATTACAAATCGAGGTTTTAATGTTTTTGTCACTTATTTTACATTTTCGATTTTATTCAATAGAGTGGTAATGAAGATGGATGAGCCGACCAAGTGTATGTTTCAAAATATCCTAATGAATCACAATATAATAAAAATAATTTCATGATCAACAAAAATGAATTAGAAGAAAAAAGGAAGAGGAAGGCTAGTCGTCACAGTTTTAAACAATATATTTGATAAATTGGGGTTATGCCTTTAAAGAGTCATAAATTTTGACTCGGGTGTCAAAAGAACTATTATAATATATCAAACGGAAGCTCGTATCTATTTCCTATATTTTTGGCTGGACTGGCTATAAAAATTCATTACTTGAACCTAAACTCCATCATTTACATCACATATGTAGGGGTTAAATTTTTTGTCACTTATTTTACATTTTCGTTTTTATTCAATAGAGTTGTAATGAAGATGGATGAGTGGACCAAGTGTATGTTTGACAATATTCTAATAAATTACAATATAATAAAAATAATTTCATGATCCAACATAATGAATGAGAGGAAAAAAGGAATAGGAGTGCTACTGGTGACATTTTTAAAAAGTATATTTGATAAATGGGAGTTGTAGTTTTAAATAGTCATAACTTTTGATTCGTGTGTCAAAATGACTATTATAATATATCAAACGGAAGATCGTATCGATTTCCATAGTCTTGGCTGGACCAGCTATAGAAATTCATTACTTGAACTTAAACTCCATCATTTACATTAAATATCGAGGTTTTAATGTTTTTGTCACTTATTTTACATTTTCAGTTTTATTCAATAGAGTTGTAATGAGGATGGATGAGTCGACCAAGTGTATGTTTGAAAATATTCTAATAAATTACAATATAATAAAAATAATTTCCTGATCCAACATAATGAATGAGGCGAAAAAAGCAATAGGAGTGGTACTGGTGACATTTTTAAAAAATATATTTGATAAATGGGGGTTGTAGTTTTAAATAGTCATAACTTATGATTCGTGTGTCAAAATGACTATTATAATTTATCAAACGGAAGATCGTATCAATTTCCATAGTCTTGGCTGGACCGGCTATACAAATTCATTCCTTTAACTTAAACTCCATCATTAACATTACAAATCGAGGTTTTAATGTTTTTGTCACTTATTTTACATTTTCGGTTTTATTCAATAGAGTGGTAATGAAGATGGATGAGCCGACCAAGTGTATGTTTCAAAATATCCTAATGAATCACAATATAATAAAAATAATTTCATGATCAACAAAAATGAATTAGAAGAAAAAAGGAAGAGGAAGGCTAGTCGTCACAGTTTTAAACAATATATTTGATAAATTGGGGTTATGCCTTTAAAGAGTCATAAATTTTGACTCGGGTGTCAAAAGAACTATTATAATATATCAAACGGAAGCTCGTATCTATTTCCTATATTTTTGGCTGGACTGGCTATAAAAATTCATTACTTGAACCTAAACTCCATCATTTACATCACATATGTAGGGGTTAAATTTTTTGTCACTTATTTTACATTTTCGTTTTTATTCAATAGAGTTGTAATGAAGATGGATGAGTGGACCAAGTGTATGTTTGACAATATTCTAATAAATTACAATATAATAAAAATAATTTCATGATCCAACATAATGAATGAGAGGAAAAAAGGAATAGGAGTGCTACTGGTGACATTTTTAAAAAGTATATTTGATAAATGGGAGTTGTAGTTTTAAATAGTCATAACTTTTGATTCGTGTGTCAAAATGACTATTATAATATATCAAACGGAAGATCGTATCAATTTCCATAGTCTTGGCTGGACCGGCTATAGAAATTCATTACTTGAACTTAAACTCCATCATTTACATTACAAATTGAGGTTTTAATGTTTTTGTCACTTATTTTACATTTTCGGTTTTATTCAATAGAGTGGTAATGAAGATGGATGAGCCAACCAAGTGTATGTTTCAAAATATTCTAATAAATTTCAATATAATAAAAATAATTTCATGATGCAACATAATGAATGAGACGAAAGAAGGAATAGGAGTGCTACTGGTGACATTTTTAAAAAATATAGTTGATAAATGTGAGTTGTAGTTTTAAATAGTTATAACTTTTGATTCGTGTGTCAAAATGACAATTATAATATATCAAATAGAAGATCGTATCGATTTCCATAGTCTTGGCTGGACCAGCTATAGAAATTCATTACTTGAACTTAAACTCCATCATTTACATTAAATATCGAGGTTTTAATGTTTTTGTCACTTATTTTACATTTTCGGTTTTATTCAATAGAGTTGTAATGAGGATGGATGAGTCGACCAAGTGTATGTTTGAAAATATTCTAATAAATTTCAATATAATAAAAATAATTTCCTGATCCAACATAATGAATGAGGCGAAAAAAGCAATAGGAGTGGTACTGGTGACATTTTTAAAAAATATATTTGATAAATGGGAGTTGTAGTTTTAAATAGTCATAACTTTTGATTCGTGTGTCAAAATGACAATTATAATATATCAAACAGAAGATCGTATCGATTTCCATAGTCTTGGCTGGACCAGCTATAGAAATTCATTACTTGAACTTAAACTCCATCATTTACATTAAATATCGAGGTTTTAATGTTTTTGTCACTTATTTTACATTTTCGGTTTTATTCAATAGAGTTGTAATGAGGATGGATGAGTCGACCAAGTGTATGTTTGAAAATATTCTAATAAATTTCAATATAATAAAAATAATTTCCTGATCCAACATAATGAATGAGGCGAAAAAAGCAATAGGAGTGGTACTGGTGACATTTTTAAAAAATATATTTGATAAATGGGAGTTGTAGTTTTAAATAGTCATAACTTTTGATTCGTGTGTCAAAATGACTATTATAATATATCAAACGGAAGATCGTATCGATTTCCATAGTCTTGGCTAGACCGGCTATAGAAATTCATTACTTGAACTTAAACTCCATCATTTACATTACAAATCGAGGTTTTAATGTTTTTGTCACTTATTTTACATTTTCGGTTTTATTCCATAGAGTGGTAATGAAGATGGATGAGCCAAACAAGTGTATGTTTCAAAATATTCTAATAAATTTCAATATAATAAAAATAATTTCATGATGCAACATAATGAATGAGACGAAAAAAGGAATAGGAGTGCTACTGGTGACATTTTTAAAAAATATAGTTGATAAATGTGAGTTGTAGTTTTAAATAGTTATAACTTTTGATTCGTATGTCAAAATGACAATTATAATATATCAAACGGAAGATCGTATCGATTTCCATAGTCTTGGCTGGACCAGCTATAGAATTTCATTACTTGAACTTAAACTCCATCATTTACATTACAAATCGAGGTTTTAATGTTTTTGTCACTTATTTTACATTTTCAGATTTATTCAATAGAGTTGTAATGAGGATGGATGAGTCGACCAAGTGTATGTTTGAAAATATTCTAATAAATTTCAATATAATAAAAATAATTTCCTGATCCAACATAATGAATGAGGCCAAAAAAGCAATAGGAGTGGTACTGGTGACATTTTTAAAAAATATATTTGATAAATGGGGGTTGTAGTTTTAAATAGTCATAACTTATGATTCGTGTGTCAAAATGACTATTATAATTTATCAAACGGAAGATCGTATCAATTTCCATAGTCTTGGCTGGACCGGCTATACAAATTCATTCCTTTAACTTAAACTCCATCATTAACATTACAAATCGAGGTTTTAATGTTTTTGTCACTTATTTTACATTTTCGGTTTTATTCAATAGAGTGGTAATGAAGATAGATGAGCCGACCAAGTGTATGTTTCAAAATATCCTAATGAATCACAATATAATAAAAATAATTTCATGATCAACAAAAATGAATTAGAAGAAAAAAGGAAGAGGAAGGCTAGTCGTCACAGTTTTAAACAATATATTTGATAAATTGGGGTTATGCCTTTAAAGAGTCATAAATTTTGACTCGGGTGTCAAAAGGACTATTATAATATATCAAACGGAAGCTCGTATCTATTTCCTATATTTTTGGCTGGACTGGCTATAAAAATTCATTACTAGAACCTAAACTCCACCATTTACATCACATATGGAGGGTTTAAATTTTTTGTCACTTATTTTACATTTTCGTTTTTATTCAATAGAGTTGTAATGAAGATGGATGAGTGGACCAAGTGTATGTTTGACAATATTCTAATAAATTACAATATAATAAAAATAATTTCATGATCCAACATAATGAATGAGAGGAAAAAAGGAATAGGAGTGCTACTGGTGACATTTTTAAAAAGTATATTTGATAAATGGGAGTTGTAGTTTTAAATAGTCATAACTTTTGATTCGTGTGTCAAAATGACTATTATAATATATCAAATGGAAGATCGTATCGATTTCCATAGTCTTGGCTGGACCGGCTATAGAAATTCATTACTTGAACTTAAACTCCATCATTTACATTACAAATTGAGGTTTTAATGTTTTTGTCACTTATTTTACATTTTCGGTTTTATTCAATAGAGTGGTTATGAAGATGGATGAGCCAACCAAGTGTATGTTTCAAAATATTCTAATAAATTTCAATATAATAAAAATAATTTCATGATGCAACATAATGAATGAGACGAAAAAAGGAATAGGAGTGCTACTCGTGACATTTTTAAAAAATATAGTTGATAAATGTGAGTTGTAGTTTTAAATAGTTATAACTTTTGATTCGTGTGTCAAAATGACAATTATAATATATCAAACGGAAGATCATATCGATTTCCATAGTCTTGGCTGGACCGGCTATAGAAATTCATTACTTGAACTTAAACTCAATCATTTACATTACAAATCGAGGTTTTAATGATTTCATCATTTATTTTATATTTTCGGTTTTATTCAATAGAGGGGTAATGAAGATGGATGAGCCGACCAAGTGTATGTTTGAAAATATTCTAATAAATTTCAATATAATAAAAATAATTTCATGATGCAACATAATGAATGAGACGAAAAAAGGAATAGGAGTGCTACTGGTGACATTTTAAAAAAATATATTTGATAAATGGGAGTTGTAGTTTTAAATAGTTATAACTTTTGATTCGTGTGTCAAAATGACTATTATAATATATCAAACGGAAGATCGTATCGATTTCCATAGTCTTGGCTGGACCGGCTATAGAAATTCATTACTTGAACTTAAACTCCATCATTTACATTACAAATCGAGGTTTTAATGTTTTTGTCACTTATTTTACATTTTCAGTTTTATTCAATAGAGTGGTAATGAAGATGGATGAGCCGACCAAGTGTATGTTTCAAAATATTCTAATAAATTTCAATATAATAAAAATAATTTCATGATGCAACATAATGAATGAGACGAAAAAAGGAATAGGAGTGCTACTGGTGACAATTTTAAAAAATATATTTGATAAATGGGAGTTGTAGTTTTAAATAGTCATAACTTTTGATTCCTGTGTCAAAATGACTATTATAATATATCAAACGGAAGATCGTATCGATTTCCATAGTCTTGGCTGGACCGGCTATAGAAATTCATTACTTGAACTTAAACTCCATCATTTACATTACAAATCGAGGTTTTAATGTTTTTGTCACTTATTTTACATTTTCGGTTTTATTCCATAGAGTGGTAATGAAGATGGATGAGCCAAACAAGTGTATGTTTCAAAATATTCTAATAAATTTCAATATTATAAAAATAATTTCATGATGCAACATAATGAATGAGACGAAAAAAGGAATAGGAGTGCTACTGGTGACATTTTTAAAAAATATAGTTGATAAATGTGAGTTGTAGTTTTAAATAGTTATAACTTTTGATTCATGTGTCAAAATGACAATTATAATATATCAAACAGAAGATCGTATCGATTTAGATAGTCTTGGCTGGACCAGCTATAGAAATTCATTACTTGAACTTAAACTCCATCATTTACATTAAATATCGAGGTTTTAATGTTTTTGTCACTTATTTTACATTTTCGGTTTTATTCAATAGAGTTGTAATGAGGATGGATGAGTCGACCAAGTGTATGTTTGAAAATATTCTAATAAATTTCAATATAATAAAAATAATTTCCTGATCCAACATAATTAATGAGGCGAAAAAAGCAATAGGACTGGTACTGGTGACATTTTTAAAAAATATATTTGATAAATGGGAGTTGTAGTTTTAAATAGTCATAACTTTTGATTCGTGTGTCAAAATGACTATTATAATATATCAAACGGAAGATCGTATCCATTTCCATAGTCTTGGCTAGACCGGCTATAGAAATTCATTACTTGAACTTAAACTCCATCATTTACATTACAAATCGAGGTTTTAATGTTTTTGTCACTTATTTTACATTTTCGGTTTTATTCCATAGAGTGGTAATGAAGATGGATGAGCCAAACAAGTGTATGTTTCAAAATATTCTAATAAATTTCAATATAATAAAAATAATTTCATGATGCAACATAATGAATGAGACGAAAAAAGGAATAGGAGTGCTACTCGTGACATTTTTAAAAAATATAGTTGATAAATGTGAGTTGTAGTTTTAAATAGTTATAACTTTTGATTCATGTGTCAAAATGACAATTATAATATATCAAACAGAAGATCGTATCGATTTAGATAGTCTTGGCTGGACCAGCTATAGAAATTCATTACTTGAACTTAAACTCCATCATTTACATTAAATATCGAGGTTTTAATGTTTTTGTCACTTATTTTACATTTTCGGTTTTATTCAATAGAGTTGTAATGAGGATGGATGAGTCGACCAAGTGTATGTTTGAAAATATTCTAATAAATTTCAATATAATAAAAATAATTTCCTGATCCAACATAATTAATGAGGCGAAAAAAGCAATAGGACTGGTACTGGTGACATTTTTAAAAAATATATTTGATAAATGGGAGTTGTAGTTTTAAATAGTCATAACTTTTGATTCGTGTGTCAAAATGACTATTATAATATATCAAACGGAAGATCGTATCGATTTCCATAGTCTTGGCTAGACCGGCTATAGAAATTCATTACTTGAACTTAAACTCCATCATTTACATTACAAATCGAGGTTTTAATGTTTTTGTCACTTATTTTACATTTTCGGTTTTATTCCATAGAGTGGTAATGAAGATGGATGAGCCAAACAAGTGTATGTTTCAAAATATTCTAATAAATTTCAATATAATAAAAATAATTTCATCATGCAACATAATGAATGAGACGAAAAAAGGAATAGGAGTGCTACTCGTGACATTTTTAAAAAATATAGTTGATAAATGTGAGTTGTAGTTTTAAATAGTTATAACTTTTGATTCGTGTGTCAAAATGACAATTATAATATATCAAACGGAAGATCGTATCGATTTCCATAGTCTTGGCTGGACCAGCTATAGAAATTCATTACTTGAACTTAAACTCCATCATTTACATTACAAATCGAGGTTTTAATGTTTTTGTCACTTATTTTACATTTTCAGTTTTATTCAATAGAGTTGTAATGAGGATGGATGAGTCGACCAAGTGTATGTTTGAAAATATTCTAATAAATTTCAATATAATAAAAATAATTTCCTGATCCAACATAATGAATGAGGCGAAAAAAGCAATAGAAGTGGTACTGGTGACATTTTTAAAAAATATATTTGATAAATGGGGGTTGTAGTTTTAAATAGTCATAACTTATGATTCCTGTGTCAAAATGACTATTATAATTTATCAAACGGAAGATCGTATCAATTTCCATAGTCTTGGCTGGACCGGCTATACAAATTCATTCCTTTAACTTAAACTCCATCATTAACATTACAAATCGAGGTTTTAATGTTTTTGTCACTTATTTTACATTTTCGGTTTTATTCAATAGAGTGGTAATGAAGATGGATGAGCCGACCAAGTGTATGTTTCAAAATATCCTAATGAATCACAATATAATAAAAATAATTTCATGATCAACAAAAATGAATTAGAAGAAAAAAGGAAGAGGAAGGCTAGTCGTCACAGTTTTAAACAATATATTTGATAAATTGGGGTTATGCCTTTAAAGAGTCATAAATTTTGACTCGGGTGTCAAAAGGACTATTATAATATATCAAACGGAAGCTCGTATCTATTTCCTATATTTTTGGCTGGACTGGCTATAAAAATTCATTACTTGAACCTAAACTCCATCATTTACATCACATATGGAGGGTTTAAATTTTTTGTCACTTATTTTACATTTTCGTTTTTATTCAATAGAGTTGTAATGAAGATGGATGAGTGGACCAAGTGTATGTTTGACAATATTCTAATAAATTACAATATAATAAAAATAATTTCATGATCCAACATAATGAATGAGAGGAAAAAAGGAATAGGAGTGCTACTGGTGACATTTTTAAAAAGTATATTTGATAAATGGG
Organism: Hippophae tibetana; assembly: GCA_037013495.1. NCBI lineage: Eukaryota > Viridiplantae > Streptophyta > Magnoliopsida > Rosales > Elaeagnaceae > Hippophae > Hippophae tibetana. Next base: position 1,854,642 of record JAZDXN010000027.1, on the reverse strand, counting down.
AGTTGTAGTTTTAAATAGTCATAACTTTTGATTCGTGTGTCAAAATGACTATTATAATATATCAAACGGAAGATCGTATCGATTTCCATAGTCTTGGCTGGACCGGCTATAGAAATTCATTACTTGAACTTAAACTCCATCATTTACATTACAAATTGAGGTTTTAATGTTTTTGTCACTTATTTTACATTTTCGGTTTTATTCAATAGAGTGGTAATGAAGATGGATGAGCCAACCAAGTGTATGTTTCAAAATATTCTAATAAATTTCAATATAATAAAAATAATTTCATGATGCAACATAATGAATGAGACGAAAAAAGGAATAGGAGTGCTACTGGTGACATTTTTAAAAAATATATTTGATAAATGGGAGTTGTAGTTTTAAATAGTTATAACTTTTGATTCGTGTGTCAAAATGACTATTATAATATATGAAATGGAAGATCGTATCGATTTCCATAGTCTTGGCTGGACCGGCTATAGAAATTCATTACTTGAACTTAAACTCCATCATTTACATTACAAATCGAGGTTTTAATGTTTTTGTCACTTATTTTACATTTTCAGTTTTATTCAATAGAGTGGTAATGAAGATGGATGAGCCGACCAAGTGTATGTTTCAAAATATTCTAATAAATTTCAATATAATAAAAATAATTTCATGATGCAACATAATGAATGAGACGAAAAAAGGAATAGGAGTGCTACTGGTGACATTTTTAAAAAATATAGTTGATAAATGTGAGTTGTAGTTTTAAATAGTTATAACTTTTGATTCGTGTGTCAAAATGACTATTATAATATATCAAACGGAAGATCGTATCGATTTCCATAGTCTTGGCTGGACCGGCAATAGAAATTCATTACTTGAACTTAAACTCCATCATTTACATTACAAATCGAGGTTTTAATGTTTTTGTCACTTATTTTACATTTTCAGTTTTATTCAATAGAGTGGTAATGAAGATGGATGAGCCGACCAAGTGTATGTTTCAAAATATTCTAATAAATTTCAATATAATAAAAATAATTTCATGATGCAACATAATGAATGAGACGAAAAAAGGAATAGGAGTGCTACTGGTGACATTTTAAAAAAATATATTTGATAAATGGGAGTTGTATTTTTAAATAGTTATAACTTTTGATTCGTGTGTCAAAATGACTATTATAATATATCAAACGGAAGATCGTATCGATTTCCATAGTCTTGGCTGGACCGGCTATAGAAGTTCATTACTTGAACTTAAACTCCATCATTTATATTACAAATCGAGGTTTTACCGTTTTTGTCATTTATTTTACATTTTCGGTTTTATTTAATAGAGTGGTAATGAAGATGGATGAGCCGACTAAATGTATGTTTCAAAACATTCTAATGAATCAAAATATAATAAAAATAATTTCATGATCAACCAAAACGAATGAGAAGAAAAAAGAAAAAGGAGTGCTACTCGTCACAGTTTTAAACAATATATTTCATAAATCGGGGTTATGCCTTTATAGAGTTATAACTTTTCACTCGTGTGTCAAAAGGACTATTACAATATATCAAACAGAAGCTCGTATCTATTTCCATAATTTTGGCTGGACAGGCTATAAAAATTCATTACTTGAGGCTAAACTCCATCATTTACATCACATATGGAGGGATTAATTTTTTTGTCACTTATTTTACATTTTCCGTTTTATTCAATAGAGTTGTAATGAGGATGGATGAGTCGACCAAGTGTATGTTTGAAAATATTCTAATAAATTTCAATATAATAAAAATAATTTCCTGATCCAACATAATGAATGAGACGAAAAAAGGAATAGGAGTGCTACTCGTGACATTTTTATAAAAATATATTTGATAAATAGGGGTTGTAGTTTTAAATAGTCATAATTTTTGATTCGTGTGTCAAAATGACTATTATAATTTATCAAACGGAAGATCGTATCGATTTCCATAGTCTTGGCTGGACCGGCTATAGAAATTCATTACTTGAACTTAAACTCCATCATTTACATTACAAATCGAGGTTTTACTGCTTTTGTCACTTATTTTACATTTTCGGTATTATTCAATACAGTTGTAATGAAGATGGATGAGCCGACTAAGAGTATTTTTAAAAATATTCTAATGAATCACAATATAATAAAAAAATTTCATGATCAACAAAAATGAATTACAAGAAAAAAGGAAGAGGAAGGCTACTCGTCACAGTTTTAAACAATATATTTGATAAATCAGGGTTATGCCTTTAAAGAGTCATAACTTTTGACTCTTGTGTCAAAAGGACTATTATAATATATCCAACGGAAGCTCGTATCTATTTCCATAATTTTGGCTGGACTGGCTATAAAAATTCATTACTTGAAGCTACACTCCATCATTTACATCACATATGGAGGTTTAAATTTTTTGTCACTTATTTTACATTTTCGGTTTTATTCAATAGAGTTGTAATGAGGATAGATGAGTCGACCAAGTGTATGTTGGAAAATATTCTACTAAATTTCAATATAATAAAAATAATTTCCGGATCCAACATAATGAATGAGATGAAAAAAGGAATAGGAGTGCTACTGGTGACATTTTTAAAAAATATATTTGATAAATGGGAGTTGTATTTTTAAATAGTTATAACTTTTGATTCGTGTGTCAAAATGACTATTACAATATATCAAACGGAAGATCGTATCGATTTCCATAGTCTTGGCTGGACCGGCTATAGAAGTTCATTACTTGAACTTAAACTCCATCATTTATATTACAAATCGAGGTTTTACTGTTTTTGTCATTTATTTTACATTTTCGGTTTTATTTAATAGAGTGGTAATGAAGATGGATGAGCCGACTAAATGTATGTTTCAAAACATTCTAATGAATCAAAATATAATAAAAATAATTTCATGATCAACCAAAATGAATGAGAAGAAAAAAGGAAGAGGAGTGCTACTAGTCACAGTTTTAAACAATATATTTGATAAATCGGGGTTATGCCTTTAAAGAGTCATAACTTTTGACTCTTGTGTCAAAAGGACTATTATAATATATCCAACGGAAGCTCGTATCTATTTCCATAATTTTGGCTGGACTGGCTATAAAAATTCATTACTTGAAGCTACACTCCATCATTTACATCACATATGGAGGTTTAAATTTTTTGTCACTTATTTTACATTTTCGGTTTTATTCAATAGAGTTGTAATGAGGATGGATGAGTCGACCAAGTGTATGTTTGAAAATATTCTACTAAATTTCAATATAATAAAAATAATTTCCGGATCCAACATAATGAATGAGATGAAAAAAGGAATAGGAGTGCTACTGGTGACATTTTTAAAAAATACATTTGATAAATGGGGGTTGTTGTTTTAAACAGTTATAACTTTTGATTCGTGTGTCAAAATGACTATTATAATATATCAAATGGAAGATCGTATCGATTTCCATAGTCTTGGCTGGACCGGCTATAGAAATTCATTACTTGAACTTAAACTCCATCCTTTACATCACATATTGAAGTTTTAATGTTTTTGTCACTTATATTACATTTTTGGTTTAATTCAATAGAGTTGTAATGAAGATGGATGAGCCGACTAATAGTATGTTTAAAAATATTCTAATGGAGCACAATATTATAAAAATAATTTCATGATCAACCAAAATGAATGAGAAGAAAAAAGGAAGAGGAGTGCTACTAGTCACAGTTTTAAACAATATATTTGATAAATCGGGGTTATGCCTTTATAGAGTCATAACTTTTCACTCGTGTGTCAAAAGGACTATTACAATATATCAAACGGAAGCTCGTATCTATTTCCATAATTTTGGCTGGACTGGCTATAAAAATTCATTACTTGAAGCTAAACTCCATCATTTACATCACATATGGAGGGTTTAATTTTTTTGTCACTTATTTTACATTTTCGGTTTTATTCAATAGAGTTGTAATGAGGATGGATGAGTCGACCAAGTGTATGTTTGAAAATATTCTAATAAATTTCAATATAATAAAAATAATTACCTGATCCAACATAATGAATAAGACGAAAAAAGGAATAGGAGTGCTACTGGTGACCTTTTTAAAAAATATATTTGATAAATAGGGGTTGTAGTTTTAAATAGTCATAATTTTTGATTCGTGTGTCAAAATGACTATTATAATTTATCAAACGGAAGATCGTATCAATTTCCATAGTCTTGGCTGGACCGGTTATAGAAATTCATTACTTGAACTTAAACTCCATCATTTACATTACAAATCGAGGTTTTAATGTTTTCGTCACTTATTTTACATTTTCGGTTTTATTCAATAGAGTGGTAATGAAGATGGATGAGCCGACCAAGTGTATGTTTCAAAATATCCTAATGAATCACAATATAATAAAAATAATTTCAAGATCAACAAAAATGAATTAGAAGAAAAAAGGAAGAGGAAGGCTACTCGTCATAGTTTTAAACAATATATTTGATAAATCGGGGTTATGCCTTTAAAGAGTCATAAATTTTGACTCGTGTGTCAAAAGGACTATTATAATATATCAAACGGAAGCTCGTATCTATTTCCTATATTTTTGGCTGGATTGGCTATAAAAGTTCATTACTTGAACCTAAACTCCATCATTTACATCACATATGGAGGGTTTAAATTTTTTGTCACTTATTTTACATTTTCGTTTTTATTCAATAGAGTTGTAATGAGGATGGATGAATCGACCAAGTGTATGTTTGAAAATATTCTAATAAATTTCAATATAATAAAAATAATTTCCTGATCCAACATAATGAATGAGACGAAAAAAGGAATAGGAGTGCTACTAGTGACCTTTTTAAAAAATATATTTGATAAATAGGGGTTGTAGTTTTAAATAGTAATAATTTTTGATTCGTGTGTCAAAATGACTATTATAATTTATCAAATGGAAGATCGTATCGATTTCCATAGTCTTGGCTGGACCGGTTATAGAAATTCATTACTTGAACTTAAACTCCATCATTTACATTACAAATCGAGGTTTTAATGTTTTCGTCACTTATTTTACATTTTCGGTTTTATTCAATAGAGTGGTAAAAAAGATGGATGAGCCGACCAAGTGTATGTTTCAAAATATCCTAATGAATCACAATATAATAAAAATAATTTCATGATCACCAAAAATGAATTAGAAGAAAAAAGGAAGAGGAAGGCTACTCGTCACAGTTTTAAACAATATATTTGATAAATCGGGGTTATGCCTTTAAAGAGTCATAAATTTTGACTCGTGTGTCAAAAGGACTATTATAATATATCAAACGGAAGCTCGTATCTATTTCCTATATTTTTGGCTGGATTGGCTATAAAAGTTCATTACTTGAACCTAAACTCCATCATTTACATCACATATGGAGGGTTTAAATTTTTTGTCACTTATTTTACATTTTCGTTTTTATTCAATAGAGTTGTAATGAAGATGGATGAGTCGACCAAGTGTATGTTTGAAAATATTCTAATAAATTACAATATAATAAAAATAATTTCATGATCCAACATAATGAATGAGAGGAAAAAAGGAATAGGAGGGCTACTGGTGACATTTTTAAAAAGTATATTTGATAAATGGGAGTTGTAGTTTTAAATAGTCATAACTTTTGATTCGTGTGTCAAAATGACTATTATAATATATCAAACGGATGATCGTATCGATTTCCATAGTCTTGGCTGGACCGGCTATAGAAATTCATTACTTGAACTTAAACTCCATCATTTACATTACAAATCGAGGTTTTAATGTTTTTGTCACTTATTTTACATTTTCGGTTTTATTCAATAGAGTGGTAATGAAGATGGATGAGCCGACCAAGTGTATGTTTCAAAATATTCTAATAAATTTCAATATAATAAAAATAATTTCATGATGCAACATAATGAATGAGACGAAAAAAGGAATAGGAGTGCTACTGGTGACATTTTTAAAAAATATATTTGATAAATGGGAGTTGTATTTTTAAATAGTTATAACTTTTGATTCGTGTGTCAAAATGACTATTATAATATATCAAACGGAAGATCGTATCGATTTCCATAGTCTTGGCTGGACCGGCTATAGAAGTTCAGTACTTGAACTTAAACTCCATCATTTATATTACAAATCGAGGTTTTACTGTTTTTGTCATTTATTTTACATTTTCGGTTTTATTTAATAGAGTGGTAATGAAGATGGATGAGCCGACTAAGTGTATGTTTCAAAACATTCTAATGAATCACAATATAATAAAAATAATTTCATGATCAACCAAAACGAATGAGAAGAAAAAACGAAAAGGAGTGCTACTGGTGACATTTAAAAAAAAAATATTTGATAAATGGGAGTTGTAGTTTTAAATAGTTATAACTTTTGATTCGTGTGTCAAAATGACTATTATAATATATCAAACGGAAGATCGTATCGATTTCCCTAGTCTTGGTTGGACCGGCAATAGAAGTTCAGTACTTGAACTTAAACTCCATCATTTATATTACAAATCGAGGTTTTACTGTTTTTGTCATTTATTTTACATTTTCGGTTTTATTTAATAGAGTGGTAATGAAGATGGATGAGCGGACTAAGTGTATGTTTCAAAACATTCTAATGAATCACAATATAATAAAAATAATTTCATGATCAACCAAAACGAATGAGAAGAAAAAAGGAAAAGGAGTGCTACTCGTCACACTTTTAAACAATATATTTGATAAATCCGGGTTATGCCTTTATAGAGTCATAACTTTTCACTCGTGTGTAAAAAAGGACTATTACAATATATCCAACAGAAGCTCGTATCTATTTCCATAATTTTGGCTGGACAGGCTATAAAAATTCATTACTTGAGGCTAAACTCCATCATTTACATCACATATGGAGGGTTTAATTTTTTTGTTACTTATTTTACATTTTCGGTTTTATTCAATAGAGTTGTAATGAGGATGGATGAGTCCACCAAGTGTATGTTTCAAAATATTCTAATAAATTTCAATATAATAAAAATAATTTCCTGATCCAACATAATGAATGAGACGAAAAAAGGAATAGGAGTGCTACTCGTGACATTTTAAAAAAAATATATTTGATAAATAGGGGTTGTTGTTTTAAATAGTCATAACTTTTGATTCGTGTGTCAAAATGACTATTATAATATATCAAACGGAAGATCGTATCGATTTCCATAGTCTTGGCTGGACCGGCAATAGAAATTCATTACTTGAACTTAAACTCCATCATTTACATTACAAATCGAGGTTTTAATGTTTTTGTCATTTATTTTACATTTTCGGTTTTATTCAATAGAGTGGTAATGAAGATGGATGAGCCGACCAAGTGTATGTTTCAAAATATTCTAATAAATTTCAATATAATAAAAATAATTTCATGATGCAACATAATGAATGAGAAGAAAAAAGGAATAGGAGTGCTACTGGTGACATTTTTAAAAAGTATATTTGATAAATGGGAGTTGTAGTTTTAAATAGTCATAACTTTTGATTCGTGTGTCAAAATGACTATTATAATATATCAAACGGAGGATCGTATCGATTTCCATAGTCTTGGCTGGACCGGCTATAGAAATTCATTACTTGAACTTAAACTCCATCATTTACATTACAAATCGAGGTTTTAATGTTTTTGTCACTTATTTTACAGTTTCAGTTTTATTCATTAGAGTGGTAATGAAGATGGATGAGCCGACCAAGTGTATGTTTCAAAATATTCTAATAAATTTCAATATAATAAAAATAATTTCATGATGCAACATAATGAATGAGACGAAAAAATGAATAGGAGTGCTACTGGTGACATTTTTAAAAAATATATTTGATAAATGGGAGTTGTAGTTTTAAATAGTTATAACTTTTGATTCGTGTGTCAAAATGACTATTATAATATATCAAACGGAGGATCGTATCGATTTCCATAGTCTTGGCTGGACCGGCTATAGAAATTCATTACTTGAACTTAAACTCCATCATTTACATTACAAATCGAGGTTTTAATGTTTTTGTCACTTATTTTACATTTTCGGTTTTATTCAATAGAGTGGTAATGAAGATGGATGAGCCGACCAAGTGTATGTTTCAAAATATTCTAATAAATTTCAATATAATAAAAATAATTTCATGATGCAACATAATGAATGAGACGAAAAAAGGAATAGGAGTGCTACTGGTGACATTTTTAAAAAATATATTTGATAAATGGGAGTTGTAGTTTTAAATAGTTATAACTTTTGATTCGTGTGTCAAAATGACTATTATAATATATCAAACGGAAGATCGTATCGATTTCCATAGTCTTGGCTTGACCGGCTATAGAAGTTCAGTACTTGAACTTAAACTCCATCATTTATATTACAAATCGAGGTTTTACTGTTTTTGTCATTTATTTTACATTTTCGGTTTTATTTAATAGAGTGGTAATGAAGATGGATGAGCCGACTAAGTGTATGTTTCAAAACATTCTAATGAATCACAATATAATAAAAATAATTTCATGATCAACCAAAACGAATGAGAAGAAAAAAGGAAAAGGAGTGCTACTGGTGACATTTTAAAAAAATATATTTGATAAATGGGAGTAGTAGTTTTAAATAGTTATAACTTTTGATTCGTGTGTCAAAATGACTATTATAATATATCAAACGGAAGAACGTATCGATTTCCATAGTCTTGGCTGGACTGGCAATAGAAGTTCAGTACTTGAACTTAAACTCCATCATTTATATTACAAATCGAGGTTTTACTGTTTTTGTCATTTATTTTACATTTTCGGTTTTATTTAATAGAGTGGTAATGAAGATGGATGAGCCGACTAAGTCTATGTTTCAAAACATTCTAATGAATCACAATATAATAAAAATAATTTCATGATCAACCAAAACGAATGAGAAGAAAAAAGGAAAAGGAGTGCTACTCGTCACAGTTTTAAACAATATATTTGATAAATCCGGGTTATGCCTTTATAGAGTCATAACTTTTCACTCGTGTGTCAAAAGGACTATTACAATATATCAAACAGAAGCTCGTATCTATTTCCATAATTTTGGCTGGACAGGCTATAAAAATTCATTACTTGAGGCTAAACTCCATCATTTACATCACATATGGAGGGTTTAATTTTTTTGTCACTTATTTTACATTTTCGGTTTTATTCAATAGAGTTGTAATGAGGATGGATGAGTCGACCAAGTGTATGTTTGAAAATATTCTAATAAATTTCAATATAATAAAAATAGTTTCCTGATCCAACATAATGAATGAGACGAAAAAAGGAATAGGAGTGCTACTCGTGACATTTTAAAAAACATATATTTGATAAATAGGGGTTGTTGTTTTAAATAGTCATAACTTTTGATTCGTGTGTCAAAATGACTATTATAATATATCAAATGGAAGATCGTATCAATTTCCATAGTCTTGGCTGGACCGGCTATAGAAATTCATTACTTGAACTTAAACTCCATCATTTACATTAGAAATCGAGGTTTTAATGTTTTTGTCACTTATTTTACATTTTCGGTTTTATTCAATAGAGTGGTAATGAAGATGGATGAGCCGACCAAGTGTATGTTTCAAAATATTCTAATAAATTTCAATATAATAAAAATAATTTCATGATGCAACATAATGAATGAGACGAAAAAAGGAATAGGAGTGCTACTGGTGACATTTTAAAAAAAAAATTTGATAAATAGGGGTTGTTGTTTTAAATAGTCATAACTTTTGATTCGTGTGTCAAAATGACTATTATAATATATCAAACGGAAGATCGTATCGATTTCCATAGTCTTGGCTGGACCGGCTATAGAAATTCATTACTTGAACTTAAACTCCATCATTTACATTACAAATCGAGGTTTTAATGTTTTTGTCACTTATTTTACATTTTCGTTTTTATTCAATAGAGTTGTAATGAAGATGGATGAGTCGACCAAGTGTATGTTTGAAAATATTCTAATAAATTACAATATAATAAAAATAATTTCATGATCCAACATAATGAATTAGAGGAAAAAAGGAATAGGAGTGCTACAGGTGACATTTTAAAAAAATATATTTGATAAATGGGAGTTGTAATTTTAAATAGTTATAACTTTTGATTCGTGTGTCAAAATAACTATTATAATATATCAAACGGAAGATCGTATCGATTTCCATAGTCTTGGCTGGACCGGCTATAGAAGTTCAGTACTTCAACTTAAACTCCATCATTTATATTACAAATCGAGGTTTTACTGTTTTTGTCATTTATTTTACATTTTCGGATTTATTTAATAGAGTGGTAATGACGATGGATGAGCCGACTAAGTGTATGTTTCAAAACATTCTAATGAATCACAATATAATAAAAATAATTTCATGATCAACCAAATCGAATGAGAAGAAAAAAGGAAAAGGAGTGCTAGAGGTGACATTTTTAAAAAATATATTTGATAAATGGGAGTTGTAGTTTTAAATAGTTATAACTTTTGATTCGTGTGTCAAAGTGACTATTATAATATATCAAACGGAAGATCGTATCGATTACCATAGTCTTGGCTGGACCGGCTATAGAAGTTCAGTACTTGAACTTAAACTCCATCATTTATATTACAAATCGAGGTTTTACTGTTTTTGTCATTTATTTTACATTTTCGGTTTTATTTAATAGAGTGGTAATCAAGATGGATGAGCCGACTAAGTGTATGTTTCAAAAAATTCTAATGGATCACAATATAATAAAAATAATTTCATGATCAACCAAAACGAATGAGAAGAAAAAAGGAAAAGGAGTGCTACTCGTCACAGTTTTAAACAATATATTGATAAATCCGGGTTATGCCATTATAGAGTCATAACTTTTCACTCGTGTGTCAAAAGGACTATTACAATATATCAAACAGAAGCTCGTATCTATTTCCATAATTTTGGCTGGACAGGCTATAAAAATTCATTACTTGAGGCTAAACTCCATCATTTACATCACATATGGAGGGTTTAATTTTTTTGTCACTTATTTTACATTTTCGGTTTTATTCAATAGAGTTGTAATGAGGATGGATGAGTCGACCAAGTGTATGTTTGAAAATATTCTAATAAATTTCAATATAATAAAAATAATTTCCTGATCCAACATAATGAATGAGACGAAAAAAGGAATAGGAGTGCTACTCGTGACATTTAAAAAAAATATATTTGATAAATAGGGGTTGTTGTTTTAAATAGTCATAACTCTTGATTCGTGTGTCAAAATGACTTTTATAATATATCAAACGGAAGATCGTATCGATTTCCATAGTCTTGGCTGGACCGGCTATAGAAATTCATTACTTGAACTTAAACTCCATCATTTACATTACAAATCGAGGTTTTAATGTTTTTGTCACTTATTTTACATTTTCGGTTTTATTCAATAGAGTGGTAATGAAGATGGATGAGCCGACCAAGTGTATGTTTCAAAATATTCTAATAAATTTCAATATAATAAAAATAATTTCATGATGCAACATAATGAATGAGACGAAAAAAGGAATAGGAGTGCTACTGGTGACATTTTTAAAAAATATATTTGATAAATGGGAGTTGTAGTTTTAAATAGTTATAACTTTTTATTCGTGTGTCAAAATGACTATTATAATATATCAAATGGAAGATCGTATCGATTTCCATAGTCTTGGCTGGACCGGCTATAGAAATTCATTACTTGAACTTAAACTCCATCCTTTACATCACATATCGAAGTTTTAATGTTTTTGTAACTTATATTACATTTTTGGTTTAATTCAATAGAGTTGTAATGAAGATGGATGAGCCGACTAAGAGTATGTTTAAAAATATTCTAATGGTGCACAATATTATAAAAATAATTTCATGATCAACCAAAATGAATGAGAAGAAAAAAGGAAGAGGAGTGCTACTAGTCACAGTTTTAAACAATATATTTGATAAATCGGGGTTATGCCTTTAAAGAGTCATAACTTTTGACTCTTGTGTCAAAACGACTATTATAATATATCCAACGAAAGCTCGTATCTATTTCCATAATTTTGGCTGGACTGGCTATAAAAATTCATTACTTGAAGCTACACTCCATCATTTACATCACATATGGAGGTTTAAATTTTTTGTCACTTATTTTACATTTTCGGTTTTATTCAATAGAGTTGTAATGAGGATGGATGAGTCGACCAAGTGTATGTTTGAAAATATTCTACTAAATTTCAATATAATAAAAATAATTTCCTGATCCAACATAATGAATGAGATGAAAAAAGGAATAGGAGTGCTACTGGTGACATTTTTAAAAAGTATATTTGATAAATGGGAGTTGTAGTTTTAAATAGTCATAACTTTTGATTCGTGTGTCAAAATGACTATTATAATATATCAAAAGGAAGATCGTATCGATTTCCATAGTCTTGGCTGGACCGGCTATAGAAATTCATTACTTGAACTTAAACTCCATCATTTACATTACAAATCGAGGTTTTAATGTTTTTGTCACTTATTTTACATTTTCGGTTTTGTTCAATAGAGTGGTAATGAAGATGGATGAGCCGACCGAGTGTATGTTTCAAAATATTCTAATAAATTTCAATATAATAAAAATAATTTCATGATGCAACATAATGAATGAGACGAAAAAAGGAATAGGAGTGTTACTGGTGACATTTTTAAAAAATATATTTGATAAATGGGAGTTGTAGTTTTAAATAGTTATAACTTTTGTTTCGTGTGCAAAATGACTATTATAATATATCAAACGGAAGATCGTATCGATTTCCATAGTCTTGGCTGGACCGGCTATAGAAGTTCAGTACTTGAACTTAAACTCCATCATTTATATTACAAATCGAGGTTTTACTGTTTTTGTCATTTATTTTACATTTTCGGTTTTATTTAATAGAGTGGTAATGAAGATGGATGAGCCGACTAAGTGTATGTTTCAAAACATTCTAATGAATCACAATATAATAAAAATAATTTCATGATCAACCAAAACGAATGAGAAGAAAAAAGGAAAAGGAGTGCTACTGGTGACATTTTAAAAAAATATATTTGATAAATGGGAGTAGTAGTTTTAAATAGTTATAACTTTTGATTCGTGTGTCAAAATGACTATTATAATATATCAAACGGAAGAACGTATCGATTTCCATAGTCTTGGCTGGACTGGCAATAGAAGTTCAGTACTTGAACTTAAACTCCATCATTTATATTACAAATCGAGGTTTTACTGTTTTTGTCATTTATTTTACATTTTCGGTTTTATTTAATAGAGTGGTAATGAAGATGGATGAGCCGACTAAGTCTATGTTTCAAAACATTCTAATGAATCACAATATAATAAAAATAATTTCATGATCAACCAAAACGAATGAGAAGAAAAAAGGAAAAGGAGTGCTACTCGTCACAGTTTTAAACAATATATTTGATAAATCCGGGTTATGCCTTTATAGAGTCATAACTTTTCACTCGTGTGTCAAAAGGACTATTACAATATATCAAATAGAAGCTCGTATCTATTTCCATAATTTTGGCTGGACAGGCTATAAAAATTCATTACTTGAGGCTAAACTCCATCATTTACATCACATATGGAGGGTTTAATTTTTTTGTCACTTATTTTACATTTTCGGTTTTATTCAATAGAGTTGTAATGAGGATGGATGAGTCGACCAAGTGTATGTTTGAAAATATTCTAATAAATTTCAATATAATAAAAATAGTTTCCTGATCCAACATAATGAATGAGACGAAAAAAGGAATAGGAGTGCTACTCGTGACATTTTAAAAAACATATATTTGATAAATAGGGGTTGTTGTTTTAAATAGTCATAACTCTTGATTCGTGTGTCAAAATGACTTTTATAATATATCAAACGGAAGATCGTATCGATTTCCATAGTCTTGGCTGGACCGGCTATAGAAATTCATTACTTGAACTTAAACTCCATCATTTACATTACAAATCGAGGTTTTAATGTTTTTGTCACTTATTTTACATTTTCGGTTTTGTTCAATAGAGTGGTAATGAAGATGGATGAGCCGACCGAGTGTATGTTTCAAAATATTCTAATAAATTTCAATATAATAAAAATAATTTCATGATGCAACATAATGAATGAGACGAAAAAAGGAATAGGAGTGTTACTGGTGACATTTTTAAAAAATATATTTGATAAATGGGAGTTGTAGTTTTAAATAGTTATAACTTTTGTTTCGTGTGCAAAATGACTATTATAATATATCAAACGGAAGATCGTATCGATTTCCATAGTCTTGGCTGGACCGGCTATAGAAGTTCAGTACTTGAACTTAAACTCCATCATTTATATTACAAATCGAGGTTTTACTGTTTTTGTCATTTATTTTACATTTTCGGTTTTATTTAATAGAGTGGTAATGAAGATGGATGAGCCGACTAAGTGTATGTTTCAAAACATTCTAATGAATCACAATATAATAAAAATAATTTCATGATCAACCAAAACGAATGAGAAGAAAAAAGGAAAAGGAGTGCTACTGGTGACATTTTAAAAAAATATATTTGATAAATGGGAGTAGTAGTTTTAAATAGTTATAACTTTTGATTCGTGTGTCAAAATGACTATTATAATATATCAAACGGAAGAACGTATCGATTTCCATAGTCTTGGCTGGACTGGCAATAGAAGTTCAGTACTTGAACTTAAACTCCATCATTTATATTACAAATCGAGGTTTTACTGTTTTTGTCATTTATTTTACATTTTCGGTTTTATTTAATAGAGTGGTAATGAAGATGGATGAGCCGACTAAGTCTATGTTTCAAAACATTCTAATGAATCACAATATAATAAAAATAATTTCATGATCAACCAAAACGAATGAGAAGAAAAAAGGAAAAGGAGTGCTACTCGTCACAGTTTTAAACAATATATTTGATAAATCCGGGTTATGCCTTTATAGAGTCATAACTTTTCACTCGTGTGTCAAAAGGACTATTACAATATATCAAACAGAAGCTCGTATCTATTTCCATAATTTTGGCTGGACAGGCTATAAAAATTCATTACTTGAGGCTAAACTCCATCATTTACATCACATATGGAGGGTTTAATTTTTTTGTCACTTATTTTACATTTTCGGTTTTATTCAATAGAGTTGTAATGAGGATGGATGAGTCGACCAAGTGTATGTTTGAAAATATTCTAATAAATTTCAATATAATAAAAATAGTTTCCTGATCCAACATAATGAATGAGACGAAAAAAGGAATAGGAGTGCTACTCGTGACATTTTAAAAAACATATATTTGATAAATAGGGGTTGTTGTTTTAAATAGTCATAACTTTTGATTCGTGTGTCAAAATGACTATTATAATATATCAAATGGAAGATCGTATCGATTTCCATAGTCTTGGCTGGACCGGCTATAGAAATTCATTACTTGAACTTAAACTCCATCATTTACATTAGAAATCGAGGTTTTAATGTTTTTGTCACTTATTTTACATTTTCGGTTTTATTCAATAGAGTGGTAATGAAGATGGATGAGCCGACCAAGTGTATGTTTCAAAATATTCTAATAAATTTCAATATAATAAAAATAATTTCATGATGCAACATAATGAATGAGACGAAAAAAGGAATAGGAGTGCTACTGGTGACATTTTAAAAAAAAAATATTTGATAAATAGGGGTTGTTGTTTTAAATAGTCATAACTTTTGATTCGTGTGTCAAAATGACTATTATAATATATCAAACGGAAGATCGTATCGATTTCCATAGTCTTGGCTGGACAGGCTATAGAAATTCATTACTTGAACTTAAACTCCATCATTTACATTACAAATCGAGGTTTTAATGTTTTTGTCACTTATTTTACATTTTCGTTTTTATTCAATAGAGTTGTAATGAAGATGGATGAGTCGACCAAGTGTATGTTTGAAAATATTCTAATAAATTACAATATAATAAAAATAATTTCATGATCCAACATAATGAATTAGAGGAAAAAAGGAATAGGAGTGCTACAGGTGACATTTTAAAAAAATATATTTGATAAATGGGAGTTGTAATTTTAAATAGTTATAACTTTTGATTCGTGTGTCAAAATAACTATTATAATATATCAAACGGAAGATCGTATCGATTTCCATAGTCTTGGCTGGACCGGCTATAGAAGTTCAGTACTTCAACTTAAACTCCATCATTTATATTACAAATCGAGGTTTTACTGTTTTTGTCATTTATTTTACATTTTCGGATTTATTTAATAGAGTGGTAATGACGATGGATGAGCCGACTAAGTGTATGTTTCAAAACATTCTAATGAATCACAATATAATAAAAATAATTTCATGATCAACCAAATCGAATGAGAAGAAAAAAGGAAAAGGAGTGCTAGAGGTGACATTTTTAAAAAATATATTTGATAAATGGGAGTTGTAGTTTTAAATAGTTATAACTTTTGATTCGTGTGTCAAAGTGACTATTATAATATATCAAACGGAAGATCGTATCGATTACCATAGTCTTGGCTGGACCGGCTATAGAAGTTCAGTACTTGAACTTAAACTCCATCATTTATATTACAAATCGAGGTTTTACTGTTTTTGTCATTTATTTTACATTTTCGGTTTTATTTAATAGAGTGGTAATGAAGATGGATGAGCCGACTAAGTGTATGTTTCAAAAAATTCTAATGGATCACAATATAATAAAAATAATTTCATGATCAACCAAAACGAATGAGAAGAAAAAAGGAAAAGGAGTGCTACTCGTCACAGTTTTAAACAATATATTGATAAATCCGGGTTATGCCATTATAGAGTCATAACTTTTCACTCGTGTGTCAAAAGGACTATTACAATATATCAAACAGAAGCTCGTATCTATTTCCATAATTTTGGCTGGACAGGCTATAAAAATTCATTACTTGAGGCTAAACTCCATCATTTACATCACATATGGAGGGTTTAATTTTTTTGTCACTTATTTTACATTTTCGGTTTTATTCAATAGAGTTGTAATGAGGATGGATGAGTCGACCAAGTGTATGTTTGAAAATATTCTAATAAATTTCAATATAATAAAAATAATTTCCTGATCCAACATAATGAATGAGACGAAAAAAGGAATAGGAGTGCTACTCGTGACATTTAAAAAAAATATATTTGATAAATAGGGGTTGTTGTTTTAAATAGTCATAACTCTTGATTCGTGTGTCAAAATGACTTTTATAATATATCAAACGGAAGATCGTATCGATTTCCATAGTCTTGGCTGGACCGGCTATAGAAATTCATTACTTGAACTTAAACTCCATCATTTACATTACAAATCGAGGTTTTAATGTTTTTGTCACTTATTTTACATTTTCGGTTTTATTCAATAGAGTGGTAATGAAGATGGATGAGCCGACCAAGTGTATGTTTCAAAATATTCTAATAAATTTCAATATAATAAAAATAATTTCATGATGCAACATAATGAATGAGACGAAAAAAGGAATAGGAGTGCTACTGGTGACATTTTTAAAAAATATATTTGATAAATGGGAGTTGTAGTTTTAAATAGTTATAACTTTTTATTCGTGTGTCAAAATGACTATTATAATATATCAAATGGAAGATCGTATCGATTTCCATAGTCTTGGCTGGACCGGCTATAGAAATTCATTACTTGAACTTAAACTCCATCCTTTACATCACATATCGAAGTTTTAATGTTTTTGTAACTTATATTACATTTTTGGTTTAATTCAATAGAGTTGTAATGAAGATGGATGAGCCGACTAAGAGTATGTTTAAAAATATTCTAATGGTGCACAATATTATAAAAATAATTTCATGATCAACCAAAATGAATGAGAAGAAAAAAGGAAGAGGAGTGCTACTAGTCACAGTTTTAAACAATATATTTGATAAATCGGGGTTATGCCTTTAAAGAGTCATAACTTTTGACTCTTGTGTCAAAACGACTATTATAATATATCCAACGAAAGCTCGTATCTATTTCCATAATTTTGGCTGGACTGGCTATAAAAATTCATTACTTGAAGCTACACTCCATCATTTACATCACATATGGAGGTTTAAATTTTTTGTCACTTATTTTACATTTTCGGTTTTATTCAATAGAGTTGTAATGAGGATGGATGAGTCGACCAAGTGTATGTTTGAAAATATTCTACTAAATTTCAATATAATAAAAATAATTTCCTGATCCAACATAATGAATGAGATGAAAAAAGGAATAGGAGTGCTACTGGTGACATTTTTAAAAAATACATTTGATAAATGGGGGTTGTTGTTTTAAATAGTCATAACTTTTGATTCGTGTGTCAAAATGACTATTATAATATATCAAACGGAAGACCGTATCGATTTCCATAGTCTTGGCTGGACCGGCTATAGAAATTCATTACTTGAACTTAAACTCCATCATTTACATTACAAATCGAGGTTTTAATGTTTTTGTCACTTATTTTTCATTTTCGGTTTTATTCAATAGAGTGGTAATGAAGATGGATGAGCCGACCAAGTGTATGTTTCAAAATATTCTAATAAATTTCAATATAATAAAAATAATTTCATGATCAACCAAATCGAATGAGAAGAAAAAAGGAACAGGAGTGCTACTGGTGACAATTTTAAAAAATATATTTGATAAATGGGAGTTGTAGTTTTAAATAGTTATAACTTTTGATTCGTGTGTCAAAATGACTATTATAATATATCAAACGGAAGATCGTATCGATTTCCATAGTCTTGGCTGGACTGGCAATAGAAGTTCAGTACTTGAACTTAAACTCCATCATTTATATTACAAATCGAGGTTTTACTGTTTTTGTCATTTTTTTTACATTTTCGGTTTTATTTAATAGAGTGGTAATGAAGATGGATGAGCCGACTAAGTCTATGTTTCAAAACATTCTAATGAATCACAATATAATAAAAATAATTTCATGATCAACCAAAACGAATGAGAAGAAAAAAGGAAAAGGAGTGCTACTTGTCACAGTTTTAAACAATATATTTGATAAATCCGGGTTATGCCTTTATAGAGTCATAACTTTTCACTCGTGTGTCAAAAGGACTATTACAATATATCAAACAGAAGCTCGTATCTATTTCCATAATTTTGGCTGGACAGGCTATAAAAATTCATTACTTGAGGCTAAACTCCATCATTTACATCACATATGGAGGGTTTAATTTTTTTGTCACTTATTTTACATTTTCGGTTTTATTCAATAGAGTTGTAATGAGGATGGATGAGTCGTCCAAGTGTATGTTTGAAATTATTCTAATAAATTTCAATATAATAAAAATAATTTCCTGATCCAACATAATGAATGAGACGAAAAAAGGAATAGGAGTGCTACTCGTGACATTTTAAAAAACATATATTTGATAAATAGGGGTTGTTGTTTTAAATAGTCATAACTTTTGATTCGTGTGTCAAAATGACTATTATAATATATCAAACGGAAGATCGTATCGATTTCCATAGTCTTGGCTGGACCGGCTATAGAAATTCATTACTTGAACTTAAACTCCATCATTTACATTACAAATCGAGGTTTTAATGTTTTTGTCACTTATTTTACATTTTCGTTTTTATTCAATAGAGTTGTAATGAAGATGGATGAGTCGACCAAGTGTATGTTTGAAAATATTCTAATAAATTACAATATAATAAAAATAATTTCATGATCCAACATAATGAATGAGAGGAAAAAAGGAATAGGAGTGCTACTGGTGACCTTTTTAAAAAGTATATTTGATAAATGGGAGTTGTAGTTTTAAATAGTCATAACTTTTGATTCGTGTGTCAAAATGACTATTATAATATATCAAACGGAAGATCGTATCGATTTCCATAGTCTTGGCTGGACCGGCTATAGAAATTCATTACTTGAACTTAAACTCCATCATTTACATTACAAATCGAGGTTTTAATGTTTTTGTCACTTATTTTACATTTTCGGTTTTATTCAATAGAGTGGTAATGAAGATGGATGAGCCGACCAAGTGTATGTTTCAAAATATTCTAATAAATTTCAATATAATAAAAATAATTTCATGATGCAACATAATGAATGAGACGAAAAAAGGAATAGGAGTGCTACTGGTGACATTTTTAAAAAATATATTTGATAAATGGGAGTTGTAGTTTTAAATAGTTATAACTTTTGATTCGTGTGTCAAAATGACTATTATAATATATCAAATGGAAGATCGTATCGATTTCCATAGTCTTGGCTGGACCGGCTATAGAAATTCATTACTTGAACTTAAACTCCATCCTTTACATCACATATCGAAGTTTTAATGTTTTTGTCACTTATATTACATTTTTGGTTTAATTCAATAGAGTTGTAATGAAGATGGATGAGCCGACTAAGAGTATGTTTAAAAATATTCTAATGGTGCACAATATTATAAAAATAATTTCATGATCAACCAAAATGAATGAGAAGAAAAAAGGAAGAGGAGTGCTACTAGTCACAGTTTTAAACAATATATTTGATAAATCGGGGTTATGCCTTTAAAGAGTCATAACTTTTGACTCTTGTGTCAAAAGGACTATTATAATATATCCAACGGAAGCTCGTATCTATTTCCATAATTTTGGCTGGACTGGCTATAAAAATTCATTACTTGAAGCTACACTCCATCATTTACATCACATATGGAGGGTTTAAATTTTTTGTCACTTATTTTACATTTTCGGTTTTATTCAATAGAGTTGTAATGAGGATGCATGAGTCGACCTAGTGTATGTTTCAAAATATTCTAATAAATTTCAATATAATAAAAATAATTTCATGATCCAACATAATGAATGAGACGAAAAAAGGAATAGGAGTGCTACTGGTGACATTTTAAAAAAATATATTTGATAAATGAGGGTTGTAGTTTTAAATCATCATAACTTTTGATTCGTGTGTCAAAATGACTATTATAATATATCAAACGGAAGATCGTATCGATTTCCATAGTCTTGGCTGGACCGGCTATAGAAATTGATTACTTGAACTTAAACTCCATCATTTACATTACAAATCGAGGTTTTACTGTTTTTGTCACTTATTTTACATTTTCGGTTTTATTCAATAGAGTGGTAATGAAGATGGATGAGCCGACCAAGTGTATGTTTCAAAACATTTTAATGAATCACAATATAATAAAAATAATTTCATTATCAACCAAAATGAATGAGTAGAAAATAGGAAAAGGAGTGCTACTCGTCACAGTTTTAAACAATATATTTGATAAATCTGGGTTATGCCTTTAAAGATTCATAACTTTTGACTCGTGTGTCCAAAGGACTATTATAATATATCAAACCGAAGCTCGTATCTATTTCCATAATTTTGGCTGGACTGGCTATAAAAATTCATTACTTGAAGCTACACTCCATCATTTACATCACATATGGAGGTTTAAAGTTTTTGTCACTTATTTTACATTTTCGGTTTTATTCAATAGAGTTGTAATGAGGATGGATGAGTCGACCAAGTGTATGTTTGAAAATATTCTACTAAATTTCAATATAATAAAAATAATTTCCTGATCCAACATAATGAATGAGATGAAAAAAGGAATAGGAGTGCTACTGGTGACATTTTTAAAAAATACATTTGATAAATGGGGGTTGTTGTTTTAAATAGTCAAAACTTTTGATTCGTGTGCCAAAATGACTATTATAATATATCAAACGGAAGACCGTATCGATTTCCATAGTCTTGGCTGGACCGGCTATAGAAATTCATTACTTGAACTTAAACTCCATCATTTACATTATAAATCGAGGTTTTAATGTTTTTGTCACTTATTTTTCATTTTCGGTTTTATTCAATAGAGTGGTAATGAAGATGGATGAGCCGACCAAGTGTATGTTTCAAAATATTCTAATAAATTTCAATATAATAAAAATAATTCAGGATGCAACATTGTGAATGAGACGAAAAAAGGAATAGGAGTGCTACTGGTGACATTTTTAAAAAATATATTTGATAAATCGGAGTTGTAGTTTTAAATAGTTATAACTTTTGATTCGTGTGTCAAAATGACTATTATAATATATCAAATGGAAGATCGTATCGATTTCTATAGTCTTGGCTGGACCGGCTATAGAAATTCATTACTTGAACTTAAACACCATCCTTTACATCACATATCGAAGTTTTAATGTTTTTGTCACTTATATT
Organism: Hippophae tibetana; assembly: GCA_037013495.1. Lineage (NCBI taxonomy): Eukaryota > Viridiplantae > Streptophyta > Magnoliopsida > Rosales > Elaeagnaceae > Hippophae > Hippophae tibetana. The sequence continues at coordinate 1,832,451 of JAZDXN010000027.1, read as the reverse complement.
ACATTTTTGGTTTAATTCAATAGAGTTGTAATGAAGATGGATGAGCCGACTAAGAGTATGTTTAAAAATATTCTAATGGAGCAAAATATTATAAAAATAATTTCATGATCACCCAAAATGAATGAGAAGAAAAAGGAAGAGGAATGCTACTAGTCACAGTTTTAAACAATATATTTGATAAATCGGGGTTATGCCTTTATAGAGTCATAACTTTTCACTCGTGTGTCAAAAGAACTATTACAATATATCAAACGGAAGCTCGTATCTATTTCCATAATTTTGGCTGGACTGGCTATAAAAATTCATTACTTGAAGCTAAACTCCATCATTTACATCACATATGGAGGGTTTAATTTTTTTGTCACTTATTTTACATTTTCGGTTTTATTCAATAGAGTTGTAATGAGGATGGATGAGTCGACCAAGTGTATGTTTGAAAATATTCTAATAAATTTCAATATAATAAAAATAATTTCCTGATCCAACATAATGATTGAGACGAGAAAAGGAATATGAGTGCTACTGGTGACCTTTTTAAAAAATATATTTGATAAATAGGGGTTGTAGTTTTAAATAGTAATAATTTTTGATTCGTGTGTCAAAATGACTATTATAATTTATCAAATGGAAGATCGTATCGATTTCCATAGTCTTGGCTGGACCAGTTATAGAAATTCATTACTTGAACTTAAACTCCATCATTTACATTACAAATCGAGGTTTTAATGTTTTCGTCACTTATTTTACATTTTTGGTTTTATTCAATAGAGTGGTAATGAAGATGGATGAGCCGACCAAGTGTATGTTTCAAAATATTCTAATAAATTTCAATATAATAAAAATAATTTCATGATGCAACATAATGAATGAGACGAAAAAAGGAATAGGAGTGCTACTGGTGACATTTTTAAAAAATATATTTGATAAATGGGAGTTGTAGTTTTAAATAGTTATAACTTTTGATTCGTGTGTCAAAATGACTATTATAATATATCAAACGGAAGATCGTATCGATTTCCATAGTCTTGGCTGGACCAGCTATAGAAGTTCATTACTTGAACTTAAACTCCATCATTTATATTACAAATCGAGGTTTTACTGTTTTTGTCATTTATTTTACATTTTCGGTTTTATTTAATAGAGTGGTAATGAAGATGGATGAGCCGACTAAGTGTATGTTTCAAAACATTCTAATGAATCACAATATAATAAAAATAATTTCATGATCAACCAAAACGAATGAGAAGAAAAAAGGAAAAGGAGTGCTACTGGTGACATTTTAAAAAAATATATTTGATAAATGGGAGTAGTAGTTTTAAATAGTTATAACTTTTGATTCGTGTGTCAAAATGACTATTATAATATATCAAACGGAAGAACGTATCGATTTCCATAGTCTTGGCTGGACTGGCAATAGAAGTTCAGTACTTGAACTTAAACTCCATCATTTATATTACAAATCGAGGTTTTACTGTTTTTGTCATTTATTTTACATTTTCGGTTTTATTTAATAGAGTGGTAATGAAGATGGATGAGCCGACTAAGTCTATGTTTCAAAACATTCTAATGAATCACAATATAATAAAAATAATTTCATGATCAACCAAAACGAATGAGAAGAAAAAAGGAAAAGGAGTGCTACTCGTCACAGTTTTAAACAATATATTTGATAAATCCGGGTTATGCCTTTATAGAGTCATAACTTTTCACTCGTGTGTCAAAAGGACTATTACAATATATCAAACAGAAGCTCGTATCTATTTCCATAATTTTGGCTGGACAGGCTATAAAAATTCATTACTTGAGGCTAAACTCCATCATTTACATCACATATGGAGGGTTTAATTTTTTTGTCACTTATTTTACATTTTCGGTTTTATTCAATAGAGTTGTAATGAGGATGGATGAGTCGACCAAGTGTATGTTTGAAAATATTCTAATAAATTTCAATATAATAAAAATAGTTTCCTGATCCAACATAATGAATGAGACGAAAAAAGGAATAGGAGTGCTACTCGTGACATTTTAAAAAACATATATTTGATAAATAGGGGTTGTTGTTTTAAATAGTCATAACTTTTGATTCGTGTGTCAAAATGACTATTATAATATATCAAATGGAAGATCGTATCGATTTCCATAGTCTTGGCTGGACCGGCTATAGAAATTCATTACTTGAACTTAAACTCCATCATTTACATTAGAAATCGAGGTTTTAATGTTTTTGTCACTTATTTTACATTTTCGGTTTTATTCAATAGAGTGGTAATGAAGATGGATGAGCCGACCAAGTGTATGTTTCAAAATATTCTAATAAATTTCAATATAATAAAAATAATTTCATGATGCAACATAATGAATGAGACGAAAAAAGGAATAGGATTGCTACTGGTGAAATTTTAAAAAAAAAATATTTGATAAATAGGGGTTGTTGTTTTAAATAGTCATAACTTTTGATTCGTGTGTCAAAATGACTATTATAATATATCAAACGGAAGATCGTATCGATTTCCATAGTCTTGGCTGGACCGGCTATAGAAATTCATTACTTGAACTTAAACTCCATCATTTACATTACAAATCGAGGTTTTAATGTTTTTGTCACTTATTTTACATTTTCGTTTTTATTCAATAGAGTTGTAATGAAGATGGATGAGTCGACCAAGTGTATGTTTGAAAATATTCTAATAAATTACAATATAATAAAAATAATTTCATGATCCAACATAATGAATTAGAGGAAAAAAGGAATAGGAGTGCTACAGGTGACATTTTAAAAAAATATATTTGATAAATGGGAGTTGTAATTTTAAATAGTTATAACTTTTGATTCGTGTGTCAAAATAACTATTATAATATATCAAACGGAAGATCGTATCGATTTCCATAGTCTTGGCTGGACCGGCTATAGAAGTTCAGTACTTCAACTTAAACTCCATCATTTATATTACAAATCGAGGTTTTACTGTTTTTGTCATTTATTTTACATTTTCGGATTTATTTAATAGAGTGGTAATGACGATGGATGAGCCGACTAAGTGTATGTTTCAAAACATTCTAATGAATCACAATATAATAAAAATAATTTCATGATCAACCAAATCGAATGAGAAGAAAAAAGGAAAAGGAGTGCTAGAGGTGACATTTTTAAAAAATATATTTGATAAATGGGAGTTGTAGTTTTAAATAGTTATAACTTTTGATTCGTGTGTCAAAGTGACTATTATAATATATCAAACGGAAGATCGTATCGATTACCATAGTCTTGGCTGGACCGGCTATAGAAGTTCAGTACTTGAACTTAAACTCCATCATTTATATTACAAATCGAGGTTTTACTGTTTTTGTCATTTATTTTACATTTTCGGTTTTATTTAATAGAGTGGTAATGAAGATGGATGAGCCGACTAAGTGTATGTTTCAAAAAATTCTAATGGATCACAATATAATAAAAATAATTTCATGATCAACCAAAACGAATGAGAAGAAAAAAGGAAAAGGAGTGCTACTCGTCACAGTTTTAAACAATATATTGATAAATCCGGGTTATGCCATTATAGAGTCATAACTTTTCACTCGTGTGTCAAAAGGACTATTACAATATATCAAACAGAAGCTCGTATCTATTTCCATAATTTTGGCTGGACAGGCTATAAAAATTCATTACTTGAGGCTAAACTCCATCATTTACATCACATATGGAGGGTTTAATTTTTTTGTCACTTATTTTACATTTTCGGTTTTATTCAATAGAGTTGTAATGAGGATGGATGAGTCGACCAAGTGTATGTTTGAAAATATTCTAATAAATTTCAATATAATAAAAATAATTTCCTGATCCAACATAATGAATGAGACGAAAAAAGGAATAGGAGTGCTACTCGTGACATTTAAAAAAAATATATTTGATAAATAGGGGTTGTTGTTTTAAATAGTCATAACTCTTGATTCGTGTGTCAAAATGACTTTTATAATATATCAAACGGAAGATCGTATCGATTTCCATAGTCTTGGCTGGACCGGCTATAGAAATTCATTACTTGAACTTAAACTCCATCATTTACATTACAAATCGAGGTTTTAATGTTTTTGTCACTTATTTTACATTTTCGGTTTTATTCAATAGAGTGGTAATGAAGATGGATGAGCCGACCAAGTGTATGTTTCAAAATATTCTAATAAATTTCAATATAATAAAAATAATTTCATGATGCAACATAATGAATGAGACGAAAAAAGGAATAGGAGTGCTACTGGTGACATTTTTAAAAAATATATTTGATAAATGGGAGTTGTAGTTTTAAATAGTTATAACTTTTTATTCGTGTGTCAAAATGACTATTATAATATATCAAATGGAAGATGGTATCGATTTCCATAGTCTTGGCTGGACCGGCTATAGAAATTCATTACTTGAACTTAAACTCCATCCTTTACATCACATATCGAAGTTTTAATGTTTTTGTAACTTATATTACATTTTTGGTTTAATTCAATAGAGTTGTAATGAAGATGGATGAGCCGACTAAGAGTATGTTTAAAAATATTCTAATGGTGCACAATATTATAAAAATAATTTCATGATCAACCAAAATGAATGAGAAGAAAAAAGGAAGAGGAGTGCTACTAGTCACAGTTTTAAACAATATATTTGATAAATCGGGGTTATGCCTTTAAAGAGTCATAACTTTTGACTCTTGTGTCAAAACGACTATTATAATATATCCAACGAAAGCTCGTATCTATTTCCATAATTTTGGCTAGACTGGCTATAAAAATTCATTACTTGAAGCTACACTCCATCATTTACATCACATATGGAGGTTTAAATTTTTTGTCACTTATTTTACATTTTGGGTTTTATTCAATAGAGTTGTAATGAGGATGGATGAGTCGACCAAGTGTATGTTTGAAAATATTCTACTAAATTTCAATATAATAAAAATAATTTCCTGATCCAACATAATGAATGAGATGAAAAAAGGAATAGGAGTGCTACTGGTGACATTTTTAAAAAATACATTTGATAAATGGGGGTTGTTGTTTTAAATAGTCATAACTTTTGATTCGTGTGTCAAAATGACTATTATAATATATCAAACGGAAGACCGTATCGATTTCCATAGTCTTGGCTGGACCGGCTATAGAAATTCATTACTTGAACTTAAACTCCATCATTTACATTACAAATCGAGGTTTTAATGTTTTTGTCACTTATTTTTCATTTTCGGTTTTATTCAATAGAGTGGTAATGAAGATGGATGAGCCGACCAAGTGTATGTTTCAAAATATTCTAATAAATTTCAATATAATAAAAATAATTTCATGATCAACCAAATCGAATGAGAAGAAAAAAGGAACAGGAGTGCTACTGGTGACAATTTTAAAAAATATATTTGATAAATGGGAGTTGTAGTTTTAAATAGTTATAACTTTTGATTCGTGTGTCAAAATGACTATTATAATATATCAAACGGAAGATCGTATCGATTTCCATAGTCTTGGCTGGACTGGCAATAGAAGTTCAGTACTTGAACTTAAACTCCATCATTTATATTACAAATCGAGGTTTTACTGTTTTTCTCATTTTTTTTACATTTTCGGTTTTATTTAATAGAGTGGTAATGAAGATGGATGAGCCGACTAAGTCTATGTTTCAAAACATTCTAATGAATCACAATATAATAAAAATAATTTCATGATCAACCAAAACGAATGAGAAGAAAAAAGGAAAAGGAGTGCTACTTGTCACAGTTTTAAACAATATATTTGATAAATCCGGGTTATGCCTTTATAGAGTCATAACTTTTCACTCGTGTGTCAAAAGGACTATTACAATATATCAAACAGAAGCTCGTATCTATTTCCATAATTTTGGCTGGACAGGCTATAAAAATTCATTACTTGAGGCTAAACTCCATCATTTACATCACATATGGAGGGTTTAATTTTTTTGTCACTTATTTTACATTTTCGGTTTTATTCAATAGAGTTGTAATGAGGATGGATGAGTCGACCAAGTGTATGTTTGAAATTATTCTAATAAATTTCAATATAATAAAAATAATTTCCTGATCCAACATAATGAATGAGACGAAAAAAGGAATAGGAGTGCTACTCGTGACATTTTAAAAAACATATATTTGATAAATAGGGGTTGTTGTTTTAAATAGTCATAACTTTTGATTCGTGTGTCAAAATGACTATTATAATATATCAAACGGAAGATCGTATCGATTTCCATAGTCTTGGCTGGACCGGCTATAGAAATTCATTACTTGAACTTAAACTCCATCATTTACATTACAAATCGAGGTTTTAATGTTTTTGTCACTTATTTTACATTTTCGTTTTTATTCAATAGAGTTGTAATGAAGATGGATGAGTCGACCAAGTGTATGTTTGAAAATATTCTAATAAATTACAATATAATAAAAATAATTTCATGATCCAACATAATGAATGAGAGGAAAAAAGGAATAGGAGTGCTACTGGTGACATTTTTAAAAAGTATATTTGATAAATGGGAGTTGAAGTTTTAAATAGTCATAACTTTTGATTTGTGTGTCAAAATGACTATTATAATATATCAAACGGAAGATCGTATCGATTTCCATAGTCTTGGCTGGACCGGCTATAGAAATTCATTACTTGAACTTAAACTCCATCATTTACATTACAAATCGAGGTTTTAATGTTTTTGTCACTTATTTTACATTTTTGGTTTTATTCACTAGAGTGGTAATGAAGATGGATGAGCCGACCAAGTGTATGTTTCAAAATATTCTAATAAATTTCAATATAATAAAAATAATTTCATGATGCAACATAATGAATGAGACGAAAAAAGGAATAGGAGTGCTACTGGTGACATTTTTAAAAAATATATTTGATAAATGGGAGTTGTAGTTTTAAATAGTTATAACTTTTGATTCGTGTGTCAAAATGACTATTATAATATATCAAATGGAAGATCGTATCGATTTCCATAGTCTTGGCTGGACCGGCTATAGAAATTCATTACTTGAACTTAAACTCCATCCTTTACATCACATATCGAAGTTTTAATGTTTTTGTCACTTATATTACATTTTTGGTTTAATTCAATAGAGTTGTAATGAAGATGGATGAGCCGACTAAGAGTATGTTTAAAAATATTCTAATGGTGCACAATATTATAAAAATAATTTCATGATCAACCAAAATGAATGAGAAGAAAAAAGGAAGAGGAGTGCTACTAGTCACAGTTTTAAACAATATATTTGATAAATCGGGGTTATGCCTTTAAAGAGTCATAACTTTTGACTCTTGTGTCAAAAGGACTATTATAATATATCCAACGGAAGCTCGTATCTATTTCCATAATTTTGGCTGGACTGGCTATAAAAATTCATTACTTGAAGCTACACTCCATCATTTACATCACATATGGAGGGTTTAAATTTTTTGTCACTTATTTTACATTTTCGGTTTTATTCAATAGAGTGGTAATGAGGATGGATGAGCCGACCAAGTGTATGTTTCAAAATATTCTAATAAATTTCAATATAATAAAAATAATTTCATGATCCAACATAATGAATGAGACGAAAAAAGGAATAGGAGTGCTACTGGTGACATTTTTAAAAAATATATTTGATAAATGAGGGTTGTAGTTTTAAATAGTTATAACTTTTGATTCGTGTGTCAAAATGACTATTATAATATATCAAACGGAAGATCGTATCGATTTCCATAGTCTTGGCTGGACCGGCTATAGAAGTTCATTACTTGAACTTAAACTCCATCATTTACATTACAAATCGAGGTTTTAATGTTTTCGTCACTTATTTTACATTTTCGGTTTTATTCAATAGAGTGGTAATGAAGATGGATGAGCCGACTAAGTGTATGTTTCAAAACATTCTAATGCATCACAATATAATAAAAATAATTTCATGATCAACCAAAACGAATGAGAAGAAAAAAGGAAAAGGAGTGCTTCTCGTCACCGTTTTAAACAATATATTTGATAAATCGGGGTTATGCCTTTATAGAGTCATAACTTTTCACTTGTGTGTCAAAAGGACTATTACAATATATCAAACAGAAGCTCGTATCTATTTCCATAATTTTGGCTGGACAGGCTATAAAAATTCATTACTTGATCTAAACTCCATCATTTACATCACATATGGAGGGTTTAATTTTTTTGTCACTTATTTTACATTTTCGGTTTTATTCAATAGAGTTGTAATGAGGATGGATGAGTCGACCAAGTGTATGTTTGAAAATATTCTAATAAATTTCAATATAATAAAAATAATTTCCTGATCCAACATAATGAATGAGATGAAAAAGGAATAGGAGTGCTACTCGTGACATTTTTAAAAAATACATTTGATAAATAGGGGTTGTAGTTTTCAATATTCATAATTTTTGATTCGTGTGTCAAAATGACTATTATAATTTATCAAACGGAAGATCGTATCGATTTCCATAGTCTTGGTTGGACCGGCTATAGAAATTCATTACTTGAACTTAAACTGCATCATTTACATTACAAATCGAGGTTTTAATATTTTCGTCACTTATTTTACATTTTCGGTTTTATTCAATAGAGTGGTAATGAAGATGGATGAGCCGACCAAGTGTATGTTTCAAAATATCCTAATGAATCACAATATAATAAAAATAATTTCATGATCAACAAAAATGAATTACAAGAAAAAAGGAAGAGGAAGGCTACTCGTCACAGTTTTAAACAATATATTTGATAAATCGGGATTATGCCTTTAAAGAGTAATAAATTTTGACTCGTGTGTCAAAAGGACTATTATAATATATCACTCGTATCTATTTCCTATATTTTTGGCTGGACTGGCTATAAAAATTCATTACTTGAACCTAAACTCCATCATTTACATCACATATGGAGGGTTTAAATTTTTTGTCACTTATTTTACATTTTCGTTTTTATTCAATAGAGTTGTAATGAAGATGGATGAGTCGACCAAGTGTATGTTTGAAAATATTCTAATAAATTACAATATAATAAAAATAATTTCATGATCCAACATAATGAATGAGAGGAAAAAAGGAATAGGAGTGCTACTGGTGACATTTTTAAAAAGTATATTTGATAAATGGGAGTTGAAGTTTTAAATAGTCATAACTTTTGATTTGTGTGTCAAAATGACTATTATAATATATCAAACGGAAGATCGTATCGATTTCCATAGTCTTGGATGGACCGGCTTTAGAAATTCATTACTTGAACTTAAACTCCATCATTTACATTACAAATCGAGGTTTTAATGTTTTTGTCACTTATTTTACATTTTTGGTTTTATTCAATAGAGTGGTAATGAAGATGGATGAGCCGACCAAGTGTATGTTTCAAAATATTCTAATAAATTTCAATATAATAAAAATAATTTCATGATGCAACATAATGAATGAGACGAAAAAAGGAATAGGAGTGCTACTGGTGACATTTTTAAAAAATATATTTGATAAATGGGAGTTGTAGTTTTAAATAGTTATAACTTTTGATTCATGTGTCAAAATGACTATTATAATATATCAAATGGAAGATCGTATCGATTTCCATAGTCTTGGCTGGACCGGCTATAGAAATTCATTACTTGAACTTAAACTCCATCCTTTACATCACATATCGAAGTTTTAATGTTTTTGTCACTTATATTATATTTTTGGTTTAATTCAATAGAGTTGTAATGAAGATGGATGAGCCGACTAAGAGTATGTTTAAAAATATTCTAATGGAGCACAATATTATAAAAATAATTTCATGATCAACCAAAATGAATGAGAAGAAAAAAGGAAGAGGAGTGCTACTAGTCACAGTTTTAAACAATATATTTGATAAATCGGGGTTATGCCTATAAAGAGTCATAACTTTTGACTCGTGTGTCAAAAGGACTATTATAATATATCAAACGGAAGCTCGTATCTATTTCCTATATTTTTGGCTGGACTGGCTATAAAAATTCATTACTTGAACCTAAACTCCATCATTTACATCACATATGGAGGGTTTAAATTTTTTGTCACTTATTTTACATTTTCGTTTTTATTCAATAGAGTTGTAATGAAGATGGATGAGTCGACCAAGTGTATGTTTGAAAATATTCTAATAAATTACAATATAATAAAAATAATTTCATGATCCAACATAATGAATGAGAGGAAAAAAGGAATAGGAGTGCTACTGGTGACATTTTTAAAAAGTATATTTGATAAATGGGAGTTGAAGTTTTAAATAGTCATAACTTTTGATTCGTGTGTCAAAATGACTATTATAATATATCAAACGGAAGATCGTATCGATTTCCATAGTCTTGGATGGACCGGCTTTAGAAATTCATTACTTGAACTTAAACTCCATCATTTACATTACAAATCGAGGTTTTAATGTTTTTGTCACTTATTTTACATTTTTGGTTTTATTCAATAGAGTGGTAATGAAGATGGATGAGCCGACCAAGTGTATGTTTCAAAATATTCTAATAAATTTCAATATAATAAAAATAATTTCATGATGCAACATAATGAATGAGACGAAAAAAGGAATAGGAGTGCTACTGGTGACATTTTTAAAAAATATATTTGATAAATGGGATTGTAGTTTTAAATAGTTATAACTTTTGATTCGTGTGTCAAAATGACTATTATAATATATCAAATGGAAGATCGTATCGATTTCCATAGTCTTGGCTGGACCGGCTATAGAAGTTCATTACTTGAACTTAAACTCCATCATTTACATTACAAATCGAGGTTTTAATGTTTTCGTCACTTATTTTACATTTTCGGTTTTATTCAATAGAGTGGTAATGAAGATGGATGAGCCGACTAAGTGTATGTTTCAAAACATTCTAATGAATCACAATATAATAAAAATAATTTCATGATCAACCAAAACGAATGAGAAGAAAAAAGGAAAAGGAGTGCTACTCGTCACCGTTTTAAACAATATATTTGATAAATCGGGGTTATGCCTTTATAGAGTCATAACTTTTCACTCGTGTGTCAAAAGGACTATTACAATATATCAAACAGAAGCTCGTATCTATTTCCATAATTTTGGCTGGACAGGCTATAAAAATTCATTACTTGATCTAAACTCCATCATTTACATCACATATGGAGGGTTTAATTTTTTTGTCACTTATTTAACATTTTCGGTTTTATTCAATAGAGTTGTAATGAGGATGGATGAGTCGACCAAGTGTATGTTTGAAAATATTCTAATAAATTTCAATATAATAAAAATAATTTCCTGATCCAACATAATGAATGAGATGAAAAAGGAATAGGAGTGCTACTCGTGACATTTTTAAAAAATACATTTGATAAATAGGGGTTGTAGTTTTCAATATTCATAATTTTTGATTCGTGTGTCAAAATGACTATTATAATTTATCAAACGGAAGATCGTATCGATTTCCATAGTCTTGGCTGGACCGGCTATAGAAATTCATTACTTGAACTTAAACTGCATCATTTACATTACAAATCGAGGTTTTAATGTTTTCGTCACTTATTTTACATTTTCGGTTTTATTCAATAGAGTGGTAATGAAGATGGATGAGCCGACCAAGTGTATGTTTCAAAATATCCTAATGAATCACAATATAATAAAAATAATTTCATGATCAACAAAAATGAATTAAAAGAAAAAAGGAAGAGGAAGGCTACTCGTCACAGTTTTAAACAATATATTTGATAAATCGGGATTATGCCTTTAAAGAGTAATAAATTTTGACTCGTGTGTCAAAAGGACTATTATAATATATCACTCGTATCTATTTCCTATATTTTTGGCTGGACTGGCTATAAAAATTCATTACTTGAACCTAAACTCCATCATTTACATCACATATGGAGGGTTTAAATTTTTTGTCACTTATTTTACATTTTCGTTTTTATTCAATAGACTTGTAATGAAGATGGATGAGTCGACCAAGTGTATGTTTGAAAATATTCTAATAAATTACAATATAATAAAAATAATTTCATGATCCAACATAATGAATGAGAGGAAAAAAGGAATAGGAGTGCTACTGGTGACATTTTTAAAAAGTATATTTGATAAATGGGAGTTGAAGTTTTAAATAGTCATAACTTTTGATTTGTGTGTCAAAATGACTATTATAATATATCAAACGGAAGATCGTATCGATTTCCATAGTCTTGGATGGACCGGCTTTAGAAATTCATTACTTGAACTTAAACTCCATCATTTACATTACAAATCGAGGTTTTAATGTTTTTGTCACTTATTTTACATTTTTGGTTTTATTCAATAGAGTGGTAATGAAGATGGATGAGCCGACCAAGTGTATGTTTCAAAATATTCTAATAAATTTCAATATAATAAAAATAATTTCATGATGCAACATAATGAATGAGACGAAAAAAGGAATAGGAGTGCTACTGGTGACATTTTTAAAAAATATATTTGATAAATGGGAGTTGTAGTTTTAAATAGTTATAACTTTTGATTCGTGTGTCAAAATGACTATTATAATATATCAAACGGAAGATCGTATCGATTTCCATAGTCTTGGCTGGACCAGCTATAGAAGTTCATTACTTGAACTTAAACTCCATCATTTATATTACAAATCGAGGTTTTACTGTTTTTGTCATTTATTTTACATTTTCGGTTTTATTTAATAGAGTGGTAATGAAGATGGATGAGCCGACTAAGTGTATGTTTCAAAACATTCTAATGAATCACAATATTATAAAAATAATTTCATGATCAACCAAAACGAATGAGAAGAAAAAAGGAAAAGGAGTGCTACTCGTCACAGTTTTAAACAATATATTTGATAAATCGGGGTTATGCCTTTATAGAGTCATAACTTTTCACTTGTGTGTCAAAAGGACTATTACAATATATCAAACAGAAGCTCGTATCTATTTCCATAATTTTGGCTGGACAGGCTATAAAAATTCATTACTTGATCTAAACTCCATCATTTACATAACATATGGAGGGTTTAATTTTTTTGTCACTTATTTTACATTTTCGGTTTTATTCAATAGAGTTGTAATGAGGATGGATGAGTCGACCAAGTGTATGTTTGAAAATATTCTAATAAATTTCAATATAATAAAAATAATTTCCTGATCCAACATAATGAATGAGATGAAAAAGGAATAGGTGTGCTACTCGTGACATTTTTAAAAAATACATTTGATAAATAGGGGTTGTAGTTTTCAATATTAATAATTTTTGATTCGTGTGTCAAAATGACTATTATAATTTATCAAACGGAAGATCGTATCGATTTCCATAGTCTTGGCTGGACCGGCTATAGAAATTCATTACTTGAACTTAAACTGCATCATTTACATTACAAATCGAGGTTTTAATGTTTTCGTCACTTATTTTACATTTTCGGTTTTATTCAATAGAGTGGTAATGAAGATGGATGAGCCGACCAAGTGTATGTTTCAAAATATCCTAATGAATCACAATATAATAAAAATAATTTCATGATCAACAAAAATGAATTACAAGAAAAAAGGAAGAGGAAGGCTACTCGTCACAGGTTTAAACAATATATTTGATAAATCGGGGTTATCCCTTTAAAGAGTCATAAATTTTGACTCGTGTGTCAAAAGGACTATTATAATATATCAAACGGAAGCTCGTATCTATTTCCTATATTTTTGGCTGGACTGGCTATAAAAATTCATTACTTGAACCTAAACTCCATCATTTACATCACATATGGAGGGTTTAAATTTTTTGTCACTTATTTTACATTTTCGTTTTTATTGAATAAAGTTGTAATGAAGATGGATGAGTCGACCAAGTGTATGTTTGAAAATATTCTAATAAATTACAATATAATAAAAATAATTTCATGATCCAACATAATGAATGAGAGGAAAAAAGGAATAGGAGTGCTACTGGTGACATTTTTAAAAAGTATATTTGATAAATGGGAGTTGTAGTTTTAAATAGTCATAACTTTTGATTCTTGTGTCAAAATGACTATTATAATATATCAAACGGAAGATCGTATCGATTTCCATAGTCTTGGCTAGACCGGCTATAGAAATTCATTACTTGAACTTAAACTCCATCATTTACATTACAAATCGAGGTTTTAATGTTTTTGTCACTTATTTTACATTTTCGGTTTTATTCAATAGAGTGGTAATGAAGATGGATGAGCCGACCAAGTGTATGTTTCAAAATATTCTAATAAATTTCAATATAATAAAAATAATTTCATGATGCAACATAATGAATGAGACGAAAAAAGGAATAGGAGTGCTACTGGTGACATTTTTAAAAAATATATTTGATAAATGGGAGTTGTAGTTTTAAATAGTTATAACTTTTGATTCGTGTGTCAAAATGACTATTATAATATATCAAACGGAAGATCGTATCGATTTCCATAGTCTTGGCTGGACCAGCTATAGAAGTTCATTACTTGAACTTAAACTCCATCATTTATATTACAAATCGAGGTTTTACTGTTTTTGTCATTTATTTTACATTTTCGGTTTTATTTAATAGAGTGGTAATGAAGATGGATGAGCCGACTAAGTGTATGTTTCAAAACATTCTAATGAATCACAATATTATAAAAATAATTTCATGATCAACCAAATCGAATGAGAAGAAAAAAGGAAAAGGAGTGCTACTCGTCACAGTTTTAAACAATATATTTGATAAATCGGGGTTATGCCTTTATAGAGTCATAACTTTTCACTCGTGTGTCAAAAGGACTATTACAATATATCAAACAGAAGCTCATATCTATTTCCATAATTTGGGCTAGACTGGCAATAAAAATTCATTAATTGAGGCTAAACTCCATCATTTACATCACATATGGAGGGTTTAATTTTTTTGTCACTTATTTTACATTTTCGGTTTTATTAAATAGAGTTGTAATGAGGATGGATGAGTCGACCAAGTGTATGTTTGAAAATATTCTAATAAATTTCAATATAATAAAAATAATTTCCTGATCCAACATAATGAATGAGACGAAAAAAGGAATAGGAGTGCTACTCGTGACATTTTTAAAAAATACATTTGATAAATAGGGGTTGTAGTTTTAAATATTCATAATTTTTGATTCGTGTGCCAAAATGACTATTATAATATATCAAATGGAAGATCGTATCGATTTCCATAGTCTTGGCTGGACCGGCTATAGAAATTCATTACTTGAACTTAAACTGCATCATTTACATTACAAATCGAGGTTTTAATGTTTTCGTCACTTATTTTACATTTTCGGTTTTATTCAATAGAGTGGTAATGAAGATGGATGAGCCGACCAAGTGTATGTTTCAAAATATCCTAATGAATCACAATATAATAAAAATAATTTCATGATCAACAAAAATGAATTACAAGAAAAAAGGAAGAGGAAGGCTACTCGTCACAGGTTTAAACAATATATTTGATAAATCGGGGTTATGCCTTTAAAGAGTCATAAATTTTGACTCGTGTGTCAAAAGGACTATTATAATATATCAAACGGAAGCTCGTATCTATTTCCTATATTTTTGGCTGGACTGGCTATAAAAATTCATTACTTGAACCTAAACTCCATCATTTACATCACATATGGAGGGTTCAAATTTTTTGTCACTTATTTTACATTTTCGTTTTTATTCAATAAAGTTGTAATGAAGATGGATGAGTCGACCAAGTGTATGTTTGAAAATATTCTAATAAATTACAATATAATAAAAATAATTTCATGATCCAACATAATGAATGAGAGGAAAAAAGGAATAGGAGTGCTACTGGTGACATTTTTAAAAAGTATATTTGATAAATGGGAGTTGTAGTTTTAAATAGTCATAACTTTTGATTCTTGTGTCAAAATGACTATTATAATATATCAAATGGAAGATCGTATCGATTTCCATAGTCTTGGCTAGACCGGCTATAGAAATTCCTTACTTGAACTTAAACTCCATCATTTACATTACAAATCGAGGTTTTAATGTTTTTGTCACTTATTTTACATTTTCGGTTTTATTCAATAGAGTGGTAATGAAGATGGATGAGCCGACCAAGTGTGTGTTTCAAAATATCCTAATGAATCACAATATAATAAAAATAATTTCATGATCAACAAAAATGAATTAGAAGAAAAAAAGGAAGAGGAAGGCTACTCGTCACAGTTTTAAACAATATATTTGATAAATTGGGGTTATGCCTTTAAAGAGTCATAAATTTTGACTCGTGTGTCAAAAGGACTATTATAATATATCAAACAGAAGCTCGTATCTATTTCCTATATTTTTGGCTGGACTGACTATAAAAATTCATTACTTGAACTTAAACTCCATCATTTACATCACATATGGAGGGTTTAAATTTTTTGTCACTTATTTTACATTTTCGTTTTTATTCAATAGAGTTGTAATGAAGATGGATGAGTCGACCAAGTGTATGTTTGAAAATATTCTAATAAATTACAATATAATAAAAATAATTTCATGATCCAACATAATGAATGAGAGGAAAAAAGGAATAGGAGTGCTACTGGTGACATTTTTAAAAAGTATATTTGATAAATGGGAGTTGTAGTTTTAAATAGTCATAACTTTTGATTCGTGTGTCAAAATGACTATTATAATATATCAAACGGAAGATCGTATCGATTTCCATAGTCTTGGCTGGACCGGCTATAGAAATTCATTACTTGAACTTAAACTCCAACATTTACATTACAAATCGAGGTTTTAATGTTTTTGTCAGTTATTTTACATTTTCGGTTTTATTCAATAGAGTGGTAATGAAGATGGATGAGCCGACCAAGTGTATGTTTCAAAATATTCTAATAAATTTCAATATAATAAAAATAATTTCATGATGCAACATAATGAATGAGACGAAAAAAGGAATAGGAGTGCTACTGGTGACATTTTTAAAAAATATATTTGATAAATGGGAGTTGTATTTTTAAATAGTTATAACTTTTGATTCGTGTGTCAAAATGACTATTATAATATATCAAACGGAAGATTGTATCGATTTCCATAGTCTTGGCTGGACCGGCTATAGAAGTTCAGTACTTGAACTTAAACTCCATCATTTATATTACAAATCGAGGTTTTACAGTTTTTGTCATTTATTTTACATTTTCGGTTTTATTTAATAGAGTGGTAATGAAGATGGATGAGCCGACTAAATGTATGTTTCAAAACATTCTAATGAATCACAATATAATAAAAATAATTTCATGATCAACCAAAACGAATGAGAAGAAAAAAAAAAGGAGTACTACTGGTGACATTTAAAAAAAATATATTTCATAAATTGGAGTTGTAGTTTTAAATAGTTATAACTTTTGATTCGTGTGTCAAAATGACTATTATAATATATCAAACGGAAGATCGTATCGATTTCCATAGTCTTGGCTGGACCTGCAATAGAAGTTCAGTACTTGAACTTAAACTCCATCATTTATATTACAAATCGAGGTTTTACTGTTTTTGTCATTTATTTTACATTTTCGGTTTTATTTAATAGAGTGGTAATGAAGATGGATGAGCGGACTAAGTGTATGTTTCAAAACATTCTAATGAATCACAATATAATAAAAATAATTTCATGATCAACCAAAATGAATGAGTAGAAAAAAGGAAAAGGAGTGCTACTCGTCACGGTTTTAAACAATATATTTGATAAATCGTGTTATGCCTTTATAGAGTCATAACTTTTGACTCGTGTGTCAAAAGGACTATTATAATATATCAAACGGAAGCTCGTATCTATTTCCTATATTTTTGGCTGGACTGGCTATAAAAATTCATTACTTGAACCTAAACTCCATCATTTACATCACATATGGAGGGTTTAAATTTTTTGTCACTTATTTTACATTTTCGTTTTTATTCAATAGAGTTGTAATGAAGATGGATGAGTCGACCAAGTGTATGTTTGAAAATATTCTAATAAATTACAATATAATAAAAATAATTTCATGATCCAACATAATGAATGAGAGGAAAAAAGGAATAGGAGTGCTACTGGTGACATTTTTAAAAAGTATATTTGATAAATGGGAGTTGTAGTTTTAAATAGTCATAACTTTTGATTCGTGTGTCAAAATGACTATTATAATATATCAAACGGAAGATCGTATCGATTTCCATAGTCTTGGCTGGACCGGCTATAGAAATTCATTACTTGAACTTAAACTCCAACATTTACATTACAAATCGAGGTTTTAATGTTTTTGTCACTTATTTTACATTTTCGGTTTTATTCAATAGAGTGGTAATGAAGATGGATGAGCCGACCAAGTGTGTGTTTCAAAATATCCTAATGAATCACAATATAATAAAAATAATTTCATGATCAACAAAAATGAATTAGAAGAAAAAAGGAAGAGGAAGGCTACTCGTCACAGTTTTAAACAATATATTTGATAAATTGGGGTTATGCCTTTAAAGAGTCATAAATTTTGACTCGTGTGTCAAAAGGACTATTATAATATATCAAACAGAAGCTCGTATCTATTTCCTATATTTTTGGCTGGACTGGCTATAAAAATTCATTACTTGAACCTAAACTCCATCATTTACATCACATATGGAGGGTTTAAATTTTTTGTCACTTATTTTACATTTTCGTTTTTATTCAATAGAGTTGTAATGAAGATGGATGAGTCGACCAAGTGTATGTTTGAAAATATTCTAATAAATTACAATATAATAAAAATAATTTCATGATCCAACATAATGAATGAGAGGAAAAAAGGAATAGGAGTGCTACTGGTGACATTTTTAAAAAGTATATTTGATAAATGGGAGTTGTAGTTTTAAATAGTTATAACTTTTGATTCGTGTGTCAAAATGACTATTATAATATATCAAACGGAAGATTGTATCGATTTCCATAGTCTTGGCTGGACCGGCTATAGAAGTTCAGTACTTGAACTTAAACTCCATCATTTATATTACAAATCGAGGTTTTACAGTTTTTGTCATTTATTTTACATTTTCGGTTTTATTTAATAGAGTGGTAATGAAGATGGATGAGCCGACTAAGTGTATGTTTCAAAACATTCTAATGAATCACAATATAATAAAAATAATTTCATGATCAACCAAAACGAATGAGAAGAAAAAAAAAAGGAGTGCTACTGGTGACATTTAAAAAAAATATATTTCATAAATTGGAGTTGTAGTTTTAAATAGTTATAACTTTTGATTCGTGTGTCAAAATGACTATTATAATATATCAAACGGAAGATCGTATCGATTTCCATAGTCTTGGCTGGACCTGCAATAGAAGTTCAGTACTTGAACTTAAACTCCATCATTTATATTACAAATCGAGGTTTTACTGTTTTTGTCATTTATTTTACATTTTCGGTTTTATTTAATAGAGTGGTAATGAAGATGGATGAGCGGACTAAGTGTATGTTTCAAAACATTCTAATGAATCACAATATAATAAAAATAATTTCATGATCAACCAAAATGAATGAGTAGAAAAAAGGAAAAGGAGTGCTACTCGTCACGGTTTTAAACAATATATTTGATAAATCGTGTTATGCCTTTATAGAGTCATAACTTTTGACTCGTGTGTCAAAAGGACTATTATAATATATCAAACGGAAGCTCGTATCTATTTCCTATATTTTTGGCTGGACTGGCTATAAAAATTCATTACTTGAACCTAAACTCCATCATTTACATCACATATGGAGGGTTTAAATTTTTTGTCACTTATTTTACATTTTCGTTTTTATTCAATAGAGTTGTAATGAAGATGGATGAGTCGACCAAGTGTATGTTTGAAAATATTCTAATAAATTACAATATAATAAAAATAATTTCATGATCCAACATAATGAATGAGAGGAAAAAAGGAATAGGAGTGCTACTGGTGACATTTTTAAAAAGTATATTTGATAAATGGGAGTTGTAGTTTTAAATAGTTATAACTTTTGATTCGTGTGTCAAAATGACTATTATAATATATCAAACGGAAGATTGTATCGATTTCCATAGTCTTGGCTGGACCGGCTATAGAAGTTCAGTACTTGAACTTAAACTCCATCATTTATATTACAAATCGAGGTTTTACAGTTTTTGTCATTTATTTTACATTTTCGGTTTTATTTAATAGAGTGGTAATGAAGATGGATGAGCCGACTAAGTGTATGTTTCAAAACATTCTAATGAATCACAATATAATAAAAATAATTTCATGATCAACCAAAACGAATGAGAAGAAAAAAAAAAGGAGTGCTACTGGTGACATTTAAAAAAAATATATTTCATAAATTGGAGTTGTAGTTTTAAATAGTTATAACTTTTGATTCGTGTGTCAAAATGACTATTATAATATATCAAACGGAAGATCGTATCGATTTCCATAGTCTTGGCTGGACCTGCAATAGAAGTTCAGTACTTGAACTTAAACTCCATCATTTATATTACAAATCGAGGTTTTACTGTTTTTGTCATTTATTTTACATTTTCGGTTTTATTTAATAGAGTGGTAATGAAGATGGATGAGCGGACTAAGTGTATGTTTCAAAACATTCTAATGAATCACAATATAATAAAAATAATTTCATGATCAACCAAAATGAATGAGTAGAAAAAAGGAAAAGGAGTGCTACTCGTCACGGTTTTAAACAATATATTTGATAAATCGTGTTATGCCTTTATAGAGTCATAACTTTTGACTCGTGTGTCAAAAGGACTATTATAATATATCAAACGGAAGCTCGTATCTATTTCCTATATTTTTGGCTGGACTGGCTATAAAAATTCATTACTTGAACCTAAACTCCATCATTTACATCACATATGGAGGGTTTAAATTTTTTGTCACTTATTTTACATTTTCGTTTTTATTCAATAGAGTTGTAATGAAGATGGATGAGTCGACCAAGTGTATGTTTGAAAATATTCTAATAAATTACAATATAATAAAAATAATTTCATGATCCAACATAATGAATGAGAGGAAAAAAGGAATAGGAGTGCTACTGGTGACATTTTTAAAAAGTATATTTGATAAATGGGAGTTGTAGTTTTAAATAGTTATAACTTTTGATTCGTGTGTCAAAATGACTATTATAATATATCAAACGGAAGATTGTATCGATTTCCATAGTCTTGGCTGGACCGGCTATAGAAGTTCAGTACTTGAACTTAAACTCCATCATTTATATTACAAATCGAGGTTTTACAGTTTTTGTCATTTATTTTACATTTTCGGTTTTATTTAATAGAGTGGTAATGAAGATGGATGAGCCGACTAAGTGTATGTTTCAAAACATTCTAATGAATCACAATATAATAAAAATAATTTCATGATCAACCAAAACGAATGAGAAGAAAAAAAAAAGGAGTGCTACTGGTGACATTTAAAAAAAATATATTTCATAAATTGGAGTTGTAGTTTTAAATAGTTATAACTTTTGATTCGTGTGTCAAAATGACTATTATAATATATCAAACGGAAGATCGTATCGATTTCCATAGTCTTGGCTGGACCTGCAATAGAAGTTCAGTACTTGAACTTAAACTCCATCATTTATATTACAAATCGAGGTTTTACTGTTTTTGTCATTTATTTTACATTTTCGGTTTTATTTAATAGAGTGGTAATGAAGATGGATGAGCGGACTAAGTGTATGTTTCAAAACATTCTAATGAATCACAATATAATAAAAATAATTTCATGATCAACCAAAATGAATGAGTAGAAAAAAGGAAAAGGAGTGCTACTCGTCACGGTTTTAAACAATATATTTGATAAATCGTGTTATGCCTTTATAGAGTCATAACTTTTGACTCGTGTGTCAAAAGGACTATTATAATATATCAAACGGAAGCTCGTATCTATTTCCTATATTTTTGGCTGGACTGGCTATAAAAATTCATTACTTGAACCTAAACTCCATCATTTACATCACATATGGAGGGTTTAAATTTTTTGTCACTTATTTTACATTTTCGTTTTTATTCAATAGAGTTGTAATGAAGATGGATGAGTCGACCAAGTGTATGTTTGAAAATATTCTAATAAATTACAATATAATAAAAATAATTTCATGATCCAACATAATGAATGAGAGGAAAAAAGGAATAGGAGTGCTACTGGTGACATTTTTAAAAAGTATATTTGATAAATGGGAGTTGTAGTTTTAAATAGTCATAACTTTTGATTCGTGTGTCAAAATGACTTTTATAATATATCAAACGGAAGATCGTATCGATTTCCATAGTCTTGGCTGGACCGGCTATAGAAATTCATTACTTGAACTTAAACTCCAACATTTACATTACAAATCGAGGTTTTAATGTTTTTGTCACTTATTTTACATTTTCGGTTTTATTCAATAGAGTGGTAATGAAGATGGATGAGCCGACCAAGTGTGTGTTTCAAAATATCCTAATGAATCACAATATAATAAAAATAATTTCATGATCAACAAAAATGAATTAGAAGAAAAAAGGAAGAGGAAGGCTACTCGTCACAGTTTTAAACAATATATTTGATAAATTGGGGTTATGCCTTTAAAGAGTCATAAATTTTGACTCGTGTGTCAAAAGGACTATTATAATATATCAAACAGAAGCTCGTATCTATTTCCTATATTTTTGGCTGGACTGGCTATAAAAATTCATTACTTGAACCTAAACTCCATCATTTACATCACATATGGAGGGTTTAAATTTTTTGTCACTTATTTTACATTTTCGTTTTTATTCAATAGAGTTGTAATGAAGATGGATGAGTCGACCAAGTGTATGTTTGAAAATATTCTAATAAATTACAATATAATAAAAATAATTTCATGATCCAACATAATGAATGAGAGGAAAAAAGGAATAGGAGTGCTACTGGTGACATTTTTAAAAAGTATATTTGATAAATGGGAGTTGTAGTTTTAAATAGTTATAACTTTTGATTCGTGTGTCAAAATGACTATTATAATATATCAAACGGAAGATTGTATCGATTTCCATAGTCTTGGCTGGACCGGCTATAGAAGTTCAGTACTTGAACTTAAACTCCATCATTTATATTACAAATCGAGGTTTTACAGTTTTTGTCATTTATTTTACATTTTCGGTTTTATTTAATAGAGTGGTAATGAAGATGGATGAGCCGACTAAGTGTATGTTTCAAAACATTCTAATGAATCACAATATAATAAAAATAATTTCATGATCAACCAAAACGAATGAGAAGAAAAAAAAAAGGAGTGCTACTGGTGACATTTAAAAAAAATATATTTCATAAATTGGAGTTGTAGTTTTAAATAGTTATAACTTTTGATTCGTGTGTCAAAATGACTATTATAATATATCAAACGGAAGATCGTATCGATTTCCATAGTCTTGGCTGGACCGGCAATAGAAGTTCAGTACTTGAACTTAAACTCCATCATTTATATTACAAATCGAGGTTTTACTGTTTTTGTCATTTATTTTACATTTTCGGTTTTATTTAATAGAGTGGTAATGAAGATGGATGAGCGGACTAAGTGTATGTTTCAAAACATTCTAATGAATCACAATATAATAAAAATAATTTCATGATCAACCAAAATGAATGAGTAGAAAAAAGGAAAAGGAGTGCTACTCGTCACGGTTTTAAACAATATATTTGATAAATCGTGTTATGCCTTTATAGAGTCATAACTTTTGACTCGTGTGTCAAAAGGACTATTATAATATATCAAACGGAAGCTCGTATCTATTTCCTATATTTTTGGCTGGACTGGCTATAAAAATTCATTACTTGAACCTAAACTCCATCATTTACATCACATATGGAGGGTTTAAATTTTTTGTCACTTATTTTACATTTTCGTTTTTATTCAATAGAGTTGTAATGAAGATGGATGAGTCGACCAAGTGTATGTTTGAAAATATTCTAATAAATTACAATATAATAAAAATAATTTCATGATCCAACATAATGAATGAGAGGAAAAAAGGAATAGGAGTGCTACTGGTGACATTTTTAAAAAGTATATTTGATAAATGGGAGTTGTAGTTTTAAATAGTTATAACTTTTGATTCGTGTGTCAAAATGACTATTATAATATATCAAACGGAAGATTGTATCGATTTCCATAGTCTTGGCTGGACCGGCTATAGAAGTTCAGTACTTGAACTTAAACTCCATCATTTATATTACAAATCGAGGTTTTACAGTTTTTGTCATTTATTTTACATTTTCGGTTTTATTTAATAGAGTGGTAGTGAAGATGGATGAGCCGACTAAGTGTATGTTTCAAAACATTCTAATGAATCACAATATAATAAAAATAATTTCATGATCAACCAAAACGAATGAGAAGAAAAAAAAAAGGAGTGCTACTGGTGACATTTAAAAAAAATATATTTCATAAATTGGAGTTGTAGTTTTAAATAGTTATAACTTTTGATTCGTGTGTCAAAATGACTATTATAATATATCAAACGGAAGATCGTATCGATTTCCATAGTCTTGGCTGGACCTGCAATAGAAGTTCAGTACTTGAACTTAAACTCCATCATTTATATTACAAATCGAGGTTTTACTGTTTTTGTCATTTATTTTACATTTTCGGTTTTATTTAATAGAGTGGTAATGAAGATGGATGAGCGGACTAAGTGTATGTTTCAAAACATTCTAATGAATCACAATATAATAAAAATAATTTCATGATCAACCAAAATGAATGAGTAGAAAAAAGGAAAATGAGTGCTACTCGTCACGGTTTTAAACAATATATTTGATAAATCGTGTTATGCCTTTATAGAGTCATAACTTTTGACTCGTGTGTCAAAAGGACTATTATAATATATCAAACGGAAGCTCGTATCTATTTCCTATATTTTTGGCTGCATTGGCTATAAAAATTCATTACTTGAACCTAAACTCCATCATTTACATCACATATGGAGGGTTTAAATTTTTTGTCACTTATTTTACATTTTCGTTTTTATTCAATAGAGTTGTAATGAAGATGGATGAGTCGACCAAGTGTATGTTTGAAAATATTCTAATAAATTACAATATAATAAAAGTAATTTCATGATCCAACATAATGAATGAGAGGAAAAAAGGAATAGGAGTGCTACTGGTGACATTTTTAAAAAGTATATTTGATAAATGGGAGTTGTAGTTTTAAATAGTCATAACTTTTGATTCGTGTGGCAAAATGACTATTATAATATATCAAACGGAAGATCGTATCGATTTCCATAGTCTTGGCTGGACCGGCTATAGAAATTCATTACTTGAACTTAAACTCCAACATTTACATTACAAATCGAGGTTTTAATGTTTTTGTCACTTATTTTACATTTTCGGTTTTATTCAATAGAGTGGTAATGAAGATGGATGAGCCGACCAAGTGTGTGTTTCAAAATATCCTAATGAATCACAATATAATAAAAATAATTTCATGATCAACAAAAATGAATTAGAAGAAAAAAGGAAGAGGAAGGCTACTCGTCACAGTTTTAAACAATATATTTGATAAATTGGGGTTATGCCTTTAAAGAGTCATAAATTTTGACTCGTGTGTCAAAAGGACTATTATAATATATCAAATAGAAGCTCGTATCTATTTCCTATATTTTTGGCTGGACTGGCTATAAAAATTCATTACTTGAACCTAAACTCCATCATTTACATCACATATGGAAGGTTTAAATTTTTTGTCACTTATTTTACATTTTCGTTTTTATTCAATAGAGTTGTAATGAAGATGGATGAGTCGACCAAGTGTATGTTTGAAAATATTCTAATAAATTACAATATAATAAAAATAATTTCATGATCCAACATAATGAATGAGAGGAAAAAAGGAATAGGAGTGCTACTGGTGACATTTTTAAAAAGTATATTTGATAAATGGGAGTTGTAGTTTTAAATAGTCATAACTTTTGATTCGTGTGTCAAAATGACTATTATAATATATCAAACGGAAGATCGTATCGATTTCCATAGTCTTGGCTGGACCGGCTATAGAAATTCATTACTTGAACTTAAACTCCAACATTTACATTACAAATCGAGGTTTTAATGTTTTTGTCACTTATTTTACATTTTCGGTTTTATTCAATAGAGTGGTAATGAAGATAGATGAGCCGACCAAGTGTATGTTTCAAAATATTCTAATAAATTTCAATATAATAAAAATAATTTCATGATGCAACATAATGAATGAGACGAAAAAAGGAATAGGAGTGCTACTGGTGACATTTTTAAAAAATATATTTGATAAATGGGAGTTGTATTTTTAAATAGTTATAACTTTTGATTCGTGTGTCAAAATGACTATTATAATATATCAAACGGAAGATTGTATCGATTTCCATAGTCTTGGCTGGACCGGCTATAGAAGTTCAGTACTTGAACTTAAACTCCATCATTTATATTACAAATCGAGGTTTTACAGTTTTTGTCATTTATTTTACATTTTCGGTTTTATTTAATAGAGTGGTAATGAAGATGGATGAGCCGACTAAGTGTATGTTTCAAAACATTCTAATGAATCACAATATAATAAAAATAATTTCATGATCAACCAAAACGAATGAGAAGAAAAAAAAAAGGAGTGCTACTGGTGACATTTAAAAAAAATATATTTGATAAATGGGAGTTGTAGTTTTAAATAGTTATAACTTTTGATTCGTGTGTCAAAATGACTATTATAATATATCAAACGGAAGATCGTATCGATTTCCATAGTCTTGGCTGGACCGGCAATAGAAGTTCAGTACTTGAACTTAAACTCCATCATTTATATTACAAATCGAGGTTTTACTGTTTTTGTCATTTATTTTACATTTTCGGTTTTATTTAATAGAGTGGTAATGAAGATGGATGAGCGGACTAAGTGTATGTTTCAAAACATTCTAATGAATCACAATATAATAAAAATAATTTCATGATCAACCAAAATGAATGAGTAGAAAAAAGGAAAAGGAGTGCTACTCGTCACGGTTTTAAACAATATATTTGATAAATCGTGTTATCCCTTTATAGAGTCATAACTTTTGACTCGTGTGTCAAAAGGACTATTATAATATATCAAACGGAAGCTCGTATCTATTTCCTATATTTTTGGCTGGACTGGCTATAAAAATTCATTACTTGAACCTAAACTCCATCATTTACATCACATATGGAGGGTTCAAATTTTTTGTCACTTATTTTACATTTTCGTTTTTATTCAATAAAGTTGTAATGAAGATGGATGAGTCGACCAAGTGTATGTTTGAAAATATTCTAATAAATTACAATATAATAAAAATAATTTCATGATCCAACATAATGAATGAGAGGAAAAAAGGAATAGGAGTGCTACTGGTGACATTTTTAAAAAGTATATTTGATAAATGGGAGTTGTAGTTTTAAATAGTCATAACTTTTGATTCTTGTGTCAAAATGACTATTATAATATATCAAACGGAAGATCGTATCGATTTCCATAGTCTTGGCTAGACCGGCTATAGAAATTCCTTACTTGAACTTAAACTCCATCATTTACATTACAAATCGAGGTTTTAATGTTTTTGTCACTTATTTTACATTTTCGGTTTTATTCAATAGAGTGGTAATGAAGATGGATGAGCCGACCAAGTGTGTGTTTCAAAATATCCTAATGAATCACAATATAATAAAAATAATTTCATGATCAACAAAAATGAATTAGAAGAAAAAAGGAAGAGGAAGGCTACTCGTCACAGTTTTAAACAATATATTTGATAAATTGGGGTTATGCCTTTAAAGAGTCATAAATTTTGACTCGTGTGTCAAAAGGACTATTATAATATATCAAACAGAAGCTCGTATCTATTTCCTATATTTTTGGCTGGACTGGCTATAAAAATTCATTACTTGAACCTAAACTCCATCATTTACATCACATATGGAGGGTTTAAATTTTTTGTCACTTATTTTACATTTTCGTTTTTATTCAATAGAGTTGTAATGAAGATGGATGAGTCGACCAAGTGTATGTTTGAAAATATTCTAATAAATTACAATATAATAAAAATAATTTCATGATCCAACATAATGAATGAGAGGAAAAAAGGAATAGGAGTGCTACTGGTGACATTTTTAAAAAGTATATTTGATAAATGGGAGTTGTAGTTTTAAATAGTCATAACTTTTGATTCGTGTGTCAAAATGACTATTATAATATATCAAACGGAAGATCGTATCGATTTCCATAGTCTTGGCTGGACCGGCTATAGAAATTCATTACTTGAACTTAAACTCCAACATTTACATTACAAATCGAGGTTTTAATGTTTTTGTCACTTATTTTACATTTTCGGTTTTATTCAATAGAGTGGTAATGAAGATAGATGAGCCGACCAAGTGTATGTTTCAAAATATTCTAATAAATTTCAATATAATAAAAATAATTTCATGATGCAACATAATGAATGAGACGAAAAAAGGAATAGGAGTGCTACTGGTGACATTTTTAAAAAATATATTTGATAAATGGGAGTTGTATTTTTAAATAGTTATAACTTTTGATTCGTGTGTCAAAATGACTATTATAATATATCAAACGGAAGATTGTATCGATTTCCATAGTCTTGGCTGGACCGGCTATAGAAGTTCAGTACTTGAACTTAAACTCCATCATTTATATTACAAATCGAGGTTTTACAGTTTTTGTCATTTATTTTACATTTTCGGTTTTATTTAATAGAGTGGTAATGAAGATGGATGAGCCGACTAAGTGTATGTTTCAAAACATTCTAATGAATCACAATATAATAAAAATAATTTCATGATCAACCAAAACGAATGAGAAGAAAAAAAAAAGGAGTGCTACTGGTGACATTTAAAAAAAATATATTTGATAAATGGGAGTTGTAGTTTTAAATAGTTATAACTTTTGATTCGTGTGTCAAAATGACTATTATAATATATCAAACGGAAGATCGTATCGATTTCCATAGTCTTGGCTGGACCGGCAATAGAAGTTCAGTACTTGAACTTAAACTCCATCATTTATATTACAAATCGAGGTTTTACTGTTTTTGTCATTTATTTTACATTTTCGGTTTTATTTAATAGAGTGGTAATGAAGATGGATGAGCGGACTAAGTGTATGTTTCAAAACATTCTAATGAATCACAATATAATAAAAATAATTTCATGATCAACCAAAATGAATGAGTAGAAAAAAGGAAAAGGAGTGCTACTCGTCACGGTTTTAAACAATATATTTGATAAATCGTGTTATCCCTTTATAGAGTCATAACTTTTGACTCGTGTGTCAAAAGGACTATTATAATATATCAAACGGAAGCTCGTATCTATTTCCTATATTTTTGGCTGGACTGGCTATAAAAATTCATTACTTGAACCTAAACTCCATCATTTACATCACTAATGGAGGGTTCAAATTTTTTGTCACTTATTTTACATTTTCGTTTTTATTCAATAAAGTTGTAATGAAGATGGATGAGTCGACCAAGTGTATGTTTGAAAATATTCTAATAAATTACAATATAATAAAAATAATTTCATGATCCAACATAATGAATGAGAGGAAAAAAGGAATAGGAGTGCTACTGGTGACATTTTTAAAAAGTATATTTGATAAATGGGAGTTGTAGTTTTAAATAGTCATAACTTTTGATTCTTGTGTCAAAATGACTATTATAATATATCAAACGGAAGATCGTATCGATTTCCATAGTCTTGGCTAGACCGGCTATAGAAATTCCTTACTTGAACTTAAACTCCATCATTTACATTACAAATCGAGGTTTTAATGTTTTTGTCACTTATTTTACATTTTCGGTTTTATTCAATAGAGTGGTAATGAAGATGGATGAGCCGACCAAGTGTGTGTTTCAAAATATCCTAATGAATCACAATATAATAAAAATAATTTCATGATCAACAAAAATGAATTAGAAGAAAAAAGGAAGAGGAAGGCTACTCGTCACAGTTTTAAACAATATATTTGATAAATTGGGGTTATGCCTTTAAAGAGTCATAAATTTTGACTCGTGTGTCAAAAGGACTATTATAATATATCAAACAGAAGCTCGTATCTATTTCCTATATTTTTGGCTGGACTGGCTATAAAAATTCATTACTTGAACCTAAACTCCATCATTTACATCACATATGGAGGGTTTAAATTTTTTGTCACTTATTTTACATTTTCGTTTTTATTCAATAGAGTTGTAATGAAGATGGATGAGTCGACCAAGTGTATGTTTGAAAATATTCTACTAAATTTCAATATAATAAAAATAATTTCCGGATCCAACATAATGAATGAGATGAAAAAAGGAATAGGAGTGCTACTGGTGACATTTTTAAAAAGTATATTTGATAAATGGGAGTTGAAGTTTTAAATAGTCATAACTTTTGATTCGTGTGTCAAAATGACTATTATAATATATCAAACGGAAGATCGTATCGATTTCCATAGTCTTGGATGGACCGGCTATAGAAATTCATTACTTGAACTTAAACTCCATCATTTACATTACAAATCGAGGTTTTAATGTTTTTGTCACTTATTTTACATTTTTGGTTTTATTCAATAGAGTGGTAATGAAGATGGATGAGCCGACCAAGTGTATGTTTCAAAATATTCTAATAAATTTCAATATAATAAAAATAATTTCATGATGCAACATAATGAATGAGACGAAAAAAGGAATAGGAGTGCTACTGGTGACATTTTTAAAAAATATATTTGATAAATGGGAGTTGTAGTTTTAAATAGTTATAACTTTTGATTCGTGTGTCAAAATGACTATTATAATATATCAAATGGAAGATCGTATCGATTTCCATAGTCTTGGCTGGACCGGCTATAGAAGTTCATTACTTGAACTTAAACTCCATCATTTACATTACAAATCGAGGTTTTAATGTTTTCGTCACTTATTTTACATTTTCGGTTTTATTCTATAGAGTGGTAATGAAGATGCATGAGCCGACTAAGTGTATGTTTCAAAACATTCTAATGAATGACAATATAATAAAAATAATTTCATGATCAACCAAAACGAATGAGAAGAAAAAAGGAAAAGGAGTGCTACTCGTCACAGTTTTAAACAATATATTTGATAAATCGGGGTTATGCCTTTATAGAGTCATAACTTTTCACTTGTGTGTCAAAAGGACTATTACAATATATCAAACAGAAGCTCGTATCTATTTCCATAATTTTGGCTGGACAGGCTATAAAAATTCATTACTTGATCTAAACTCCATCATTTACATCACATATGGAGGGTTTAATTTTTTTGTCACTTATTTTACATTTTCGGTTTTATTCAATAGAGTTGTAATGAGGATGGATGAGTCGACCAAGTGTATGTTTGAAAATATTCTAATAAATTTCAATATAATAAAAATAATTTCCAGATCCAACATAATGAATGAGACGAAAAAAGGAATAGGAGTGCTACTCGTGACATTTTTATAAAAATATATTTGATAAATAGGGGTTGTAGTTTTAAATAGTCATAATTTTTGATTCGTGTGTCAAAATGACTATTATAATTTATCAAACGGAAGATCGTATCGACTTCCATAGTCTTGGCTGGACCGGCTATAGAAATTCATTACTTGAACTTAAACTCCATCATTTACATTACAAATCGAGGTTTTAATGTTTTCGTCACTTATTTTACATTTTCGGTTTTATTCAATAGAGTGGTAATGAAGATGGATGAGCCGACCAAGTGTATGTTTCAAAATATCCTAATGAATCACAATATAATAAAAATAATTTCATGATCAACAAAAATGAATTACAAGAAAAAAGGAAGAGGAAGGCTACTCGTCACAGTTTTAAACAATATATTTGATAAATCGGGATTATGCCTTTAAAGAGTAATAAATTTTGACTCGTGTGTCAAAAGGACTATTATAATATATCACTCGTATCTATTTCCTATATTTTTGGCTGGACTGGCTATAAAAATTAATTACTTGAACCTAAACTCCATCATTTACATCACATATGGAGGGTTTAATTTTTTTGTCACTTATTTTACATTTTCGTTTTTATTCAATAGAGTTGTAATGAAGATGGATGAGTCGACCAAGTGTATGTTTGAAAATATTCTAATAAATTACAATATAATAAAAATAATTTCATGATCCAACATAATGAATGAGAGGAAAAAAGGAATAGGAGTGCTACTGGTGACATTTTTAAAAAGTATATTTGATAAATGGGAGTTGAAGTTTTAAATAGTCATAACTTTTGATTTGTGTGTGAAAATGACTATTATAATATATCAAACGGAAGATCGTATCGATTTCCATAGTCTTGGATGGACCGGCTATAGAAATTCATTACTTGAACTTAAACTCCATCATTTACATTACAAATCGAGGTTTTAATGTTTTTGTCACTTATTTTACATTTTTGGTTTTATTCAATAGAGTGGTAATGAAGATGGATGAGCCGACCAAGTGTATGTTTCAAAATATTCTAATAAATTTCAATATAATAAAAATAATTTCATGATGCAACATAATGAATGAGACGAAAAAAGGAATAGGAGTGCTACTGGTGACATTTTTAAAAAATATATTTGATAAATGGGAGTTGTATTTTTAAATAGTTATAACTTTTGATTCGTGTGTCAAAATGACTATTATAATATATCAAACGGAAGATTGTATCGATTTCCATAGTCTTGGCTGGACCGGCTATAGAAGTTCAGTACTTGAACTTAAACTCCATCATTTATATTACAAATCGAGGTTTTACTGTTTTTGTCATTTATTTTACATTTTCGGTTTTATTTAATAGAGTGGTAATGAAGATGGATGAGCCGACTAAGTGTATGTTTCAAAACATTCTAATGAATCACAATATAATAAAAATAATTTCATGATCAACCAAAACGAATGAGAAGAAAAAAAAAAGGAGTGCTACTGGTGACATTTAAAAAAAATATATTTGATAAATGGGAGTTGTAGTTTTAAATAGTTATAACTTTTGATTCGTGTGTCAAAATGACTATTATAATATATCAAACGGAAGATCGTATCGATTTCCATAGTCTTGGCTGGACCGGCAATAGAAGTTCAGTACTTGAACTTAAACTCCATCATTTATATTACAAATCGAGGTTTTACTGTTTTTGTCATTTATTTTACATTTTCGGTTTTATTTAATAGAGTGGTAATGAAGATGGATGAGCGGACTAAGTGTATGTTTCAAAACATTCTAATGAATCACAATATAATAAAAATAATTTCATGATCAACCAAAATGAATGAGTAGAAAAAAGGAAAAGGAGTGCTACTCGTCACGGTTTTAAACAATATATTTGATAAATCGTGTTATGCCTTTATAGAGTCATAACTTTTGACTCGTGTGTCAAAAGGACTATTATAATATATCAAACGGAAGCTCGTATCTATTTCCTATATTTTTGGCTGGACTGGCTATAAAAATTCATTACTTGAACCTAAACTCCATCATTTACATCACATATGGAGGGTTTAAATTTTTTGTCACTTATTTTACATTTTCGTTTTTATTCAATAGAGTTGTAATGAAGATGGATGAGTCGACCAAGTGTATGTTTGAAAATATTCTACTAAATTTCAATATAATAAAAATAATTTCCGGATCCAACATAATGAATGAGATGAAAAAAGGAATAGGAGTGCTACTGGTGACATTTTTAAAAAGTATATTTGATAAATGGGAGTTGAAGTTTTAAATAGTCATAACTTTTGATTCGGGTGTCAAAATGACTATTATAATATATCAAACGGAAGATCGAACGATTTCCATAGTCTTGGATGGACCGGCTATAGAAATTCATTACTTGAACTTAAACTCCATCATTTACATTACAAATCGAGGTTTTAATGTTTTTGTCACTTATTTTACATTTTTGGTTTTATTCAATAGAGTGGTAATGAAGATGGATGAGCCGACCAAGTGTATGTTTCAAAATATTCTAATAAATTTCAATATAATAAAAATAATTTCATGATGCAACATAATGAATGAGACGAAAAAAGGAATAGGAGTGCTACTGGTGACATTTTTAAAAAATATATTTGATAAATGGGAGTTGTATTTTTAAATAGTTATAACTTTTGATTCGTGTGTCAAAATGACTATTATAATATATCAAACGGAAGATTGTATCGATTTCCATAGTCTTGGCTGGACCGGCTATAGAAGTTCAGTACTTGAACTTAAACTCCATCATTTATATTACAAATCGAGGTTTTACTGTTTTTGTCATTTATTTTACATTTTCGGTTTTATTTAATAGAGTGGTAATGAAGATGGATGAGCCGACTAAGTGTATGTTTCAAAACATTCTAATGAATCACAATATAATAAAAATAATTTCATGATCAACCAAAACGAATGAGAAGAAAAAAAAAAGGAGTGCTACTGGTGACATTTAAAAAAAATATATTTGATAAATGGGAGTTGTAGTTTTAAATAGTTATAACTTTTGATTCGTGTGTCAAAATGACTATTATAATATATCAAACGGAAGATCGTATCGATTTCCATAGTCTTGGCTGGACCGGCAATAGAAGTTCAGTACTTGAACTTAAACTCCATCATTTATATTACAAATCGAGGTTTTACTGTTTTTGTCATTTATTTTACATTTTCGGTTTTATTTAATAGAGTGGTAATGAAGATGGATGAGCGGACTAAGTGTATGTTTCAAAACATTCTAATGAATCACAATATAATAAAAATAATTTCATGATCAACCAAAATGAATGAGTAGAAAAAAGGAAAAGGAGTGCTACTCGTCACGGTTTTAAACAATATATTTGATAAATCGTGTTATGCCTTTATAGAGTCATAACTTTTGACTCGTGTGTCAAAAGGACTATTATAATATATCAAACGGAAGCTCGTATCTATTTCCTATATTTTTGGCTGGACTGGCTATAAAAATTCATTACTTGAACCTAAACTCCATCATTTACATCACATATGGAGGGTTTAAATTTTTTGTCACTTATTTTACATTTTCGTTTTTATTCAATAGAGTTGTAATGAAGATGGATGAGTCGACCAAGTGTATGTTTGAAAATATTCTACTAAATTTCAATATAATAAAAATAATTTCCGGATCCAACATAATGAATGAGATGAAAAAAGGAATAGGAGTGCTACTGGTGACATTTTTAAAAAGTATATTTGATAAATGGGAGTTGAAGTTTTAAATAGTCATAACTTTTGATTCGTGTGTCAAAATGACTATTATAATATATCAAACGGAAGATCGTATCGATTTCCATAGTCTTGGATGGACCGGCTATAGAAATTCATTACTTGAACTTAAACTCCATCATTTACATTACAAATCGAGGTTTTAATGTTTTTGTCACTTATTTTACATTTTTGGTTTTATTCAATAGAGTGGTAATGAAGATGGATGAGCCGACCAAGTGTATGTTTCAAAATATTCTAATAAATTTCAATATAATAAAAATAATTTCATGATGCAACATAATGAATGAGACGAAAAAAGGAATAGGAGTGCTACTGGTGACATTTTTAAAAAATATATTTGATAAATGGGAGTTGTAGTTTTAAATAGTTATAACTTTTGATTCGTGTGTCAAAATGACTATTATAATATATCAAATGGAAGATTGTATCGATTTCCATAGTCTTGGCTGGACCGGCTATAGAAGTTCATTACTTGAACTTAAACTCCATCATTTACATTACAAATCGAGGTTTTAATGTTTTCGTCACTTATTTTACATTTTCGGTTTTATTCTATAGAGTGGTAATGAAGATGCATGAGCCGACTAAGTGTATGTTTCAAAACATTCTAATGAATGACAATATAATAAAAATAATTTCATGATCAACCAAAACGAATGAGAAGAAAAAAGGAAAAGGAGTGCTACTCGTCACAGTTTTAAACAATATATTTGATAAATCGGGGTTATGCCTTTATAGAGTCATAACTTTTCACTTGTGTGTCAAAAGGACTATTACAATATATCAAACAGAAGCTCGTATCTATTTCCATAATTTTGGCTGGACAGGCTATAAAAATTCATTACTTGATCTAAACTCCATCATTTACATCACATATGGAGGGTTTAATTTTTTTGTCACTTATTTTACATTTTCGGTTTTATTCAATAGAGTTGTAATGAGGATGGATGAGTCGACCAAGTGTATGTTTGAAAATATTCTAATAAATTTCAATATAATAAAAATAATTTCCTGATCCAACATAATGATCGAGACGAAAAAAGGAATAGGAGTGCTACTCGTGACATTTTTATAAAAATATATTTGATAAATAGGGGTTGTAGTTTTAAATAGTCATAATTTTTGATTCGTGTGTCAAAATGACTATTATAATTTATCAAACGGAAGATCGTATCGACTTCCATAGTCTTGGCTGGACCGGCTATAGAAATTCATTACTTGAACTTAAACTCCATCATTTACATTACAAATCGAGGTTTTAATGTTTTCGTCACTTATTTTACATTTTCGGTTTTATTCAATAGAGTGGTAATGAAGATGGATGAGCCGACCAAGTGTATGTTTCAAAATATCCTAATGAATCACAATATAATAAAAATAATTTCATGATCAACAAAAATGAATTACAAGAAAAAAGGAAGAGGAAGGCTACTCGTCACAGTTTTAAACAATATATTTGATAAATCGGGATTATGCCTTTAAAGAGTAATAAATTTTGACTCGTGTGTCAAAAGGACTATTATAATATATCACTCGTATCTATTTCCTATATTTTTGGCTGGACTGGCTATAAAAATTAATTACTTGAACCTAAACTCCATCATTTACATCACATATGGAGGGTTTAATTTTTTTGTCACTTATTTTACATTTTCGTTTTTATTCAATAGAGTTGTAATGAAGATGGATGAGTCGACCAAGTGTATGTTTGAAAATATTCTAATAAATTACAATATAATAAAAATAATTTCATGATCCAACATAATGAATGAGAGGAAAAAAGGAATAGGAGTGCTACTGGTGACATTTTTAAAAAGTATATTTGATAAATGGGAGTTGAAGTTTTAAATAGTCATAACTTTTGATTTGTGTGTCAAAATGACTATTATAATATATCAAACGGAAGATCGTATCGATTTCCATAGTCT
Source organism: Hippophae tibetana (assembly GCA_037013495.1). NCBI lineage: Eukaryota > Viridiplantae > Streptophyta > Magnoliopsida > Rosales > Elaeagnaceae > Hippophae > Hippophae tibetana. The sequence goes on along the minus strand of JAZDXN010000027.1, from coordinate 1,795,289 downwards.
TGGATGGACCGGCTTTAGAAATTCATTACTTGAACTTAAACTCCATCATTTACATTACAAATCGAGGTTTTAATGTTTTTGTCACTTATTTTACATTTTTGGTTTTATTCAATAGAGTGGTAATGAAGATGGATGAGCCGACCAAGTGTATGTTTCAAAATATTCTAATAAATTTCAATATAATAAAAATAATTTCATGATGCAACATAATGAATGAGACAAAAAAAGGAATAGGAGTGCTACTGGTGACATTTTTAAAAAATATATTTGATAAATGGGAGTTGTAGTTTTAAATAGTTATAACTTTTGATTCATGTGTCAAAATGACTATTATAATATATCAAATGGAAGATCGTATCGATTTCCATAGTCTTGGCTGGACCGGCTATAGAAATTCATTACTTGAACTTAAACTCCATCCTTTACATCACATATCGAGGTTTTAATGTTTTTGTCACTTATTTTACATTTTTGGTTTTATTCAATAGAGTGGTAATGAAGATGGATGAGCCGACCAAGTGTATGTTTCAAAATATTCTAATAAATTTCAATATAATAAAAATAATTTCATGATGCAACATAATGAATGAGACAAAAAAAGGAATAGGAGTGCTACTGGTGACATTTTTAAAAAATATATTTGATAAATGGGAGTTGTAGTTTTAAATAGTTATAACTTTTGATTCATGTGTCAAAATGACTATTATAATATATCAAATGGAAGATCGTATCGATTTCCATAGTCTTGGCTGGACCGGCTATAGAAATTCATTACTTGAACTTAAACTCCATCCTTTACATCACATATCGAAGTTTTAATGTTTTTGTCACTTATATTATATTTTTGGTTTAATTCAATAGAGTTGTAATGAAGATGGATGAGCCGACTAAGAGTATGTTTAAAAATATTCTAATGGAGCACAATATTATAAAAATAATTTCATGATCAACCAAAATGAATGAGAAGAAAAAAGGAAGAGGAGTGCTACTAGTCATAGTTTTAAACAATATATTTGATAAATCGGGGTTATGCCTTTAAAGAGTCATAACTTTTGACTCTTGTGTAAAAAGGACTATTATAATATATCCAACGGAAGCTCGTATCTATTTCCATAATTTTGGCTGGACTGGCTATAAAAATTCATTACTTGAAGCTACACTCCATCATTTACATCACATATGGAGGTTTAAATTTTTTGTCACTTATTTTACATTTTCGGTTTTATTCAATAGAGTTGTAATGAGGATGGATGAGTCGACCAAGTGTATGTTTGAAAATATTCTACTAAATTTCAATATAATAAAAATAATTTCCGGATCCAACATAATGAATGAGATGAAAAAAGGAATAGGAGTGCTACTGGTGACATTTTTAAAAAATACATTTGATAAATGGGGGTTGTTGTTTTAAATAGTTATAACTTTTGATTCGTGTGTCAAAATGACTATTATAATTTATCAAACGGAAGATCGTATCGATTTCCATAGTCTTGGCTGGACCGGCTATAGAAATTCATTACTTGAACTTAAACTCCATCATTTACATTACAAATCGAGGTTTTACTGTTTTTGTCACTTATTTTACATTTTCGGTTTTATTCAATAGAGTGGTAATGAAGATGGATGAGCCGACCAAGTGTATGTTTCAAAATATTCTAATAAATTTCAATATAATAAAAATAATTTCATGATGCAACATAATGAATGAGACGAAAAAAGGAATAGGAGTGCTACTGGTGACATTTTAAAAAAATATATTTGATAAATGGGAGTTGTAGTTTTAAATAGTTATAACTTTTGATTCGTGTGTCAAAATGACTATTATAATATATCAAATGGAAGATCGTATCAATTTCCATAGTCTTGGCTGGACCGGCTATAGAAGTTCATTACTTGAACTTAAACTCCATCATTTATATTACAAATCGAGGTTTTACTGTTTTTGTCATTTATTTTACATTTTCGGTTTTATTTAATAGAGTGGTAATGAAGATGGATGAGCCGACTAAGTGTATGTTTCAAAACATTCTAATGAATCACAATATAATAAAAATAATTTCATGATCAACCAAAACGAATGAGAAGAAAAAAGGAAAAGGAGTGCTACTCGTCACAGTTTTAAGCAATATATTTGATAAATCGGGGTTATGCCTTTATAGAGTCATAACTTTTCACTCGTGTGTCAAAAGGACTATTACAATATATCAAACAGAAGCTCGTATCTATTTCCATAATTTTGGCTAGACTGGCTATAAAAATTCATTAATTGAGGCTAAACTCCATCATTTACATCACATATGAAGGGTTTAATTTTTTTGTCACTTATTTTACATTTTCGGTTTTATTCAATAGAGTTGTAATGAGGATGGATGAGTCGACCAAGTGTATGTTTGAAAATATTCTAATAAATTTCAATATAATAAAAATAATTTCCTGATCCAACATAATGAATGAGACGAAAAAGGAATAGGAGTGCTACTCGTGACATTTTTAAAAAATACATTTGATAAATAGGGGTTGTAGTTTTCAATATTCATAATTTTTGATTCGTGTGTCAAAATGACTATTATAATTTATCAAACGGAAGATCGTATCGATTTCCATAGTCTTGGCTGGACCGGCTATAGAAATTCATTACTTGAACTTAAACTGCATCATTTACATTACAAATCGAGGTTTTAATGTTTTCGTCACTTATTTTACATTTTCGGTTTTATTCTATAGAGTGGTAATGAAGATGCATGAGCCGACTAAGTGTATGTTTCAAAACATTCTAATGAATGACAATATAATAAAAATAATTTCATGATCAACCAAAACGAATGAGAAGAAAAAAGGAAAAGGAGTGCTACTCGTCACAGTTTTAAACAATATATTTGATAAATCGGGGTTATGCCTTTATAGAGTCATAACTTTTCACTTGTGTGTCAAAAGGACTATTACAATATATCAAACAGAAGCTCGTATCTATTTCCATAATTTTGGCTAGACTGGCTATAAAAATTCATTACTTGAACCTAAACTCCATCATTTACATCACATATGGAGGGTTTAAATTTTTTGTCACTTATTTTACATTTTCGTTTTTATTCAATAAAGTTGTAATGAAGATGGATGAGTCGACCAAGTGTATGTTTGAAAATATTCTAATAAATTACAATATAATAATAATAATTTCATGATCCAACATAATGAATGAGAGGAAAAAAGGAATAGGAGTGCTACTGGTGACATTTTTAAAAAATATATTTGATAAATGGGAGTTGTAGTTTTAAATAGTTATAACTTTTGATTCGTGTGTCAAAATGACTATTATAATATATCAAATGGAAGATCGTATCAATTTCCATAGTCTTGGCTGGACCGGCTATAGAAGTTCATTACTTGAACTTAAACTCCATCATTTATATTACAAATCGAGGTTTTACTGTTTTTGTCATTTATTTTACATTTTCGGTTTTATTTAATAGAGTGGTAATGAAGATGGATGAGCCGACTAAGTGTATGTTTCAAAACATTCTAATGAATCACAATATAATAAAAATAATTTCATGATCAACCAAAACGAATGAGAAGAAAAAAGGAAAAGGAGTGCTACTCGTCACAGTTTTAAGCAATATATTTGATAAATCGGGGTTATGCCTTTATAGAGTCATAACTTTTCACTCGTGTGTCAAAAGGACTATTACAATATATCAAACAGAAGCTCGTATCTATTTCCATAATTTTGGCTAGACTGGCTATAAAAATTCATTAATTGAGGCTAAACTCCATCATTTACATCACATATGAAGGGTTTAATTTTTTTGTCACTTATTTTACATTTTCTGTTTTATTCAATAGAGTGGTAATGAAGATGGATGAGCCGACCAAGTGTATGTTTCAAAATATTCTAATAAATTTCAATATAATAAAAATAATTTCATGATGCAACATAATGAATGAGACGAAAAAAGGAATAGGAGTGCTACTGGTGACATTTTTAAAAAATATATTTGATAAATGGGAGTTGTAGTTTTAAATAGTTATAACTTTTGATTCGTGTGTCAAAATGACTATTATAATATATCAAATGGAAGATCGTATCGATTTCCATAGTCTTGGCTGGACCGGCTATAGAAGTTCATTACTTGAACTTAAACTCCATCATTTATATTACAAATCGAGGTTTTAATGTTTTCGTCACTTATTTTACATTTTCGGTTTTATTCTATAGAGTGGTAATGAAGATGCATGAGCCGACTAAGTGTATGTTTCAAAACATTCTAATGAATCACAATATAATAAAAATAATTTCATGATCAACCAAAACGAATGAGAAGAAAAAAGGAAAAGGAGTGCTACTCGTCACAGTTTTAAGCAATATATTTGATAAATCGGGGTTATGCCTTTATAGAGTAATAACTTTTCACTCGTGTGTCAAAAGGACTATTACAATATATCAAACAGAAGCTCGTATCTATTTCCATAATTTTGGCTAGACTGGCTATAAAAATTCATTAATTGAGGCTAAACTCCATCATTTACATCACATATGAAGGGTTTAATTTTTTTGTCACTTATTTTACATTTTCGGTTTTATTCAATAGAGTTGTAATGAGGATGGATGAGTCGACCAAGTGTATGTTTGAAAATATTCTAATAAATTTCAATATAATAAAAATAATTTCCTGATCCAACATAATGAATGAGACGAAAAAGGAATAGGAGTGCTACTCGTGACATTTTTAAAAAATACATTTGATAAATAGGGGTTGTAGTTTTCAATATTCATAATTTTTGATTCGTGTGGCAAAATGACTATTATAATTTATCAAACGGAAGATCGTATCGATTTCCATAGTCTTGGCTGGACCGGCTATAGAAATTCATTACTTGAACTTAAACTGCATCATTTACATTACAAATCGAGGTTTTAATGTTTTCGTCACTTATTTTACATTTTCGGTTTTATTCAATAGAGTGGTAATGAAGATGGATGAGCCGACCAAGTGTATGTTTCAAAATATCCTAATGAATCACAATATAATAAAAATAATTTCATGATCAACAAAAATGAATTACAAGAAAAAAGGAAGGGGAAGGCTACTCGTCACAGGTTTAAACAATATATTTGATAAATCGGGGTTATGCCTTTTAAGAGTCATAAATTTTGACTCGTGTGTCAAAAGGACTATTATAATATATCAAACGGAAGCTCGTATCTATTTCCTATATTTTTGGCTGGACTGGCTATAAAAATTCATTACTTGAACCTAAACTCCATCATTTACATCACATATGGAGGGTTTAAATTTTTTGTCACTTATTTTACATTTTCGTTTTTATTGAATAAAGTTGTAATGAAGATGGATGAGTCGACCAAGTGTATGTTTGAAAATATTCTAATAAATTACAATATAATAAAAATAATTTCATGATCCAACATAATGAATGAGAGGAAAAAAGGAATAGGAGTGCTACTGGTGACATTTTTAAAAAGTATATTTGATAAATGGGAGTTGAAGTTTTAAATAGTCATAACTTTTGATTTGTGTGTCAAAATGACTATTTTAATATATCAAACGGAAGATCGTATCGATTTCCATAGTCTTGGATGGACCGGCTTTAGAAATTCATTACTTGAACTTAAACTCCATCATTTACATTACAAATCGAGGTTTTAATGTTTTTGTCACTTATTTTACATTTTTGGTTTTATTCAATAGAGTGGTAATGAAGATGGATGAGCCGACCAAGTGTATGTTTCAAAATATTCTAATAAATTTCAATATAATAAAAATAATTTCATGATGCAACATAATGAATGAGACGAAAAAAGGAATAGGAGTGCTACTGGTGACATTTTTAAAAAATATATTTGATAAATGGGAGTTGTAGTTTTAAATAGTTATAACTTTTGATTCATGTGTCAAAATGACTATTATAATATATCAAATGGAAGATCGTATCGATTTCCATAGTCTTGGCTGGACCGGCTATAGAAATTCATTACTTGAACTTAAACTCCATCCTTTACATCACATATCGAAGTTTTAATGTTTTTGTCACTTATATTATATTTTCGGTTTAATTCAATAGAGTTGTAATGAAGATGGATGAGCCGACTAAGAGTATGTTTAAAAATATTCTAATGGAGCACAATATTATAAAAATAATTTCATGATCAACCAAAATGAATGAGAAGAAAAAAGGAAGAGGAGTGCTACTAATCACAGTTTTAAACAATATATTTGATAAATCGGGGTTATGCCTTTAAAGAGTCATAACTTTTGTCTCTTGTGTAAAAAGGACTATTATAATATATCCAACGGAAGCTCGTATCTATTTCCATAATTTTGGCTGGACTGGCTATAAAAATTCATTCTTTGAAGCTACACTCCATCATTTACATCACATATGGAGGTTTAAATTTTTTGTCACTTATTTTACATTTTCGGTTTTATTCAATAGAGTTGTAATGAGGATGGATGAGTCGACCAAGTGTATGTTTGAAAATATTCTACTAAATTTCAATATAATAAAAATAATTTCCGGATCCAACATAATGAATGAGATGAAAAAAGGAATAGGAGTGCTACTGGTGACATTTTTAAAAAATACATTTGATAAATGGGGGTTGTTGTTTTAAATAGTTATAACTTTTGATTCGTGTGTCAAAATGACTATTATAATTTATCAAATGGAAGATCGTATCGATTTCCATAGTCTTGGCTGGACCGGCTATAGAAATTCATTACTTGAACTTAAACTCCATCATTTACATTACAAATCGAGGTTTTACTGTTTTTGTCACTTATTTTACATTTTCGGTTTTATTCAATAGAGTGGTAATGAAGATGGATGAGTCGACCAAGTGTATGTTTGAAAATATTCTAATAAATTTCAATATAATAAAAATAATTTCATGATCAACCAAAACGAATGAGAAGAAAAAAGGAAAAGGAGTGCTACTCGTCACAGTTTTAAGCAATATATTTGATAAATCGGGGTTATGCCTTTATAGAGTCATAACTTTTCACTCGTGTGTCAAAAGGACTATTACAATATATCAAACAGAAGCTCGTATCTATTTCCATAATTTTGGCTAGACTGGCTATAAAAATTCATTAATTGAGGCTAAACTCCATCATTTACATCACATATGAAGGGTTTAATTTTTTTGTCACTTATTTTACATTTTCGGTTTTATTCAATAGAGTGGTAATGAAGATGGATGAGCCGACCAAGTGTATGTTTCAAAATATTCTAATAAATTTCAATATAATAAAAATAATTTCATGATGCAACATAATGAATGAGACGAAAAAAGGAATAGGAGTGCTACTGGTGACATTTTTAAAAAATATATTTGATAAATGGGAGTTGTAGTTTTAAATAGTTATAACTTTTGATTCGTGTGTCAAAATGACTATTATAATATATCAAATGGAAGATCGTATCGATTTCCATAGTCTTGGCTGGACCGGCTATAGAAGTTCATTACTTGAACTTAAACTCCATCATTTATATTACAAATCGAGGTTTTAATGTTTTCGTCACTTATTTTACATTTTCGGTTTTATTCTATAGAGTGGTAATGAAGATGCATGAGCCGACTAAGTGTATGTTTCAAAACATTCTAATGAATCACAATATAATAAAAATAATTTCATGATCAACCAAAACGAATGAGAAGAAAAAAGGAAAAGGAGTGCTACTCGTCACAGTTTTAAGCAATATATTTGATAAATCGGGGTTATGCCTTTATAGAGTCATAACTTTTCACTCGTGTGTCAAAAGGACTATTACAATATATCAAACAGAAGCTCGTATCTATTTCCATAATTTTGGCTAGACTGGCTATAAAAATTCATTAATTGAGGCTAAACTCCATCATTTACATCACATATGAAGGGTTTAATTTTTTTGTCACTTATTTTACATTTTCGGTTTTATTCAATAGAGTTGTAATGAGGATGGATGAGTCGACCAAGTGTATGTTTGAAAATATTCTAATAAATTTCAATATAATAAAAATAATTTCCTGATCCAACATAATGAATGAGACGAAAAAGGAATAGGAGTGCTACTCGTGACATTTTTAAAAAATACATTTGATAAATAGGGGTTGTAGTTTTCAATATTCATAATTTTTGATTCGTGTGGCAAAATGACTATTATAATTTATCAAACGGAAGATCGTATCGATTTCCATAGTCTTGGCTGGACCGGCTATAGAAATTCATTACTTGAACTTAAACTGCATCATTTACATTACAAATCGAGGTTTTAATGTTTTCGTCACTTATTTTACATTTTCGGTTTTATTCAATAGAGTGGTAATGAAGATGGATGAGCCGACCAAGTGTATGTTTCAAAATATCCTAATGAATCACAATATAATAAAAATAATTTCATGATCAACAAAAATGAATTACAAGAAAAAAGGAAGGGGAAGGCTACTCGTCACAGGTTTAAACAATATATTTGATAAATCGGGGTTATGCCTTTTAAGAGTCATAAATTTTGACTCGTGTGTCAAAAGGACTATTATAATATATCAAACGGAAGCTCGTATCTATTTCCTATATTTTTGGCTGGACTGGCTATAAAAATTCATTACTTGAACCTAAACTCCATCATTTACATCACATATGGAGGGTTTAAATTTTTTGTCACTTATTTTACATTTTCGTTTTTATTGAATAAAGTTGTAATGAAGATGGATGAGTCGACCAAGTGTATGTTTGAAAATATTCTAATAAATTACAATATAATAAAAATAATTTCATGATCCAACATAATGAATGAGAGGAAAAAAGGAATAGGAGTGCTACTGGTGACATTTTTAAAAAGTATATTTGATAAATGGGAGTTGAAGTTTTAAATAGTCATAACTTTTGATTTGTGTGTCAAAATGACTATTTTAATATATCAAACGGAAGATCGTATCGATTTCCATAGTCTTGGATGGACCGGCTTTAGAAATTCATTACTTGAACTTAAACTCCATCATTTACATTACAAATCGAGGTTTTAATGTTTTTGTCACTTATTTTACATTTTTGGTTTTATTCAATAGAGTGGTAATAAAGATGGATGAGCCGACCAAGTGTATGTTTCAAAATATTCTAATAAATTTCAATATAATAAAAATAATTTCATGATGCAACATAATGAATGAGACGAAAAAAGGAATAGGAGTGCTACTGGTGACATTTTTAAAAAATATATTTGATAAATGGGAGTTGTAGTTTTAAATAGTTATAACTTTTGATTCATGTGTCAAAATGACTATTATAATATATCAAATGGAAGATCGTATCGATTTCCATAGTCTTGGCTGGACCGGCTATAGAAATTCATTACTTGAACTTAAACTCCATCCTTTACATCACATATCGAAGTTTTAATGTTTTTGTCACTTATATTATATTTTCGGTTTAATTCAATAGAGTTGTAATGAAGATGGATGAGCCGACTAAGAGTATGTTTAAAAATATTCTAATGGAGCACAATATTATAAAAATAATTTCATGATCAACCAAAATGAATGAGAAGAAAAAAGGAAGAGGAGTGCTACTAATCACAGTTTTAAACAATATATTTGATAAATCGGGGTTATGCCTTTAAAGAGTCATAACTTTTGTCTCTTGTGTAAAAAGGACTATTATAATATATCCAACGGAAGCTCGTATCTATTTCCATAATTTTGGCTGGACTGGCTATAAAAATTCATTCTTTGAAGCTACACTCCATCATTTACATCACATATGGAGGTTTAAATTTTTTGTCACTTATTTTACATTTTCGGTTTTATTCAATAGAGTTGTAATGAGGATGGATGAGTCGACCAAGTGTATGTTTGAAAATATTCTACTAAATTTCAATATAATAAAAATAATTTCCGGATCCAACATAATGAATGAGATGAAAAAAGGAATAGGAGTGCTACTGGTGACATTTTTAAAAAATACATTTGATAAATGGGGGTTGTTGTTTTAAATAGTTATAACTTTTGATTCGTGTGTCAAAATGACTATTATAATTTATCAAATGGAAGATCGTATCGATTTCCATAGTCTTGGCTGGACCGGCTATAGAAATTCATTACTTGAACTTAAACTCCATCATTTACATTACAAATCGAGGTTTTACTGTTTTTGTCACTTATTTTACATTTTCGGTTTTATTCAATAGAGTGGTAATGAAGATGGATGAGTCGACCAAGTGTATGTTTGAAAATATTCTAATAAATTTCAATATAATAAAAATAATTTCATGATCAACCAAAACGAATGAGAAGAAAAAAGGAAAAGGAGTGCTACTCGTCACAGTTTTAAGCAATATATTTGATAAATCGGGGTTATGCCTTTATAGAGTCATAAATTTTCACTCGTGTGTCAAAAGGACTATTACAATATATCAAACAGAAGCTCGTATCTATTTCCATAATTTTGGCTAGACTGGCTATAAAAATTCATTAATTGAGGCTAAACTCCATCATTTACATCACATATGAAGGGTTTAATTTTTTTGTCACTTATTTTACATTTTCGGTTTTATTCAATAGAGTGGTAATGAAGATGGATGAGCCGACCAAGTGTATGTTTCAAAATATTCTAATAAATTTCAATATAATAAAAATAATTTCATGATGCAACATAATGAATGAGACGAAAAAAGGAATAGGAGTGCTACTGGTGACATTTTTAAAAAATATATTTGATAAATGGGAGTTGTAGTTTTAAATAGTTATAACTTTTGATTCGTGTGTCAAAATGACTATTATAATATATCAAATGGAAGATCGTATCGATTTCCATAGTCTTGGCTGGACCGGCTATAGAAGTTCATTACTTGAACTTAAACTCCATCATTTATATTACAAATCGAGGTTTTAATGTTTTCGTCACTTATTTTACATTTTCGGTTTTATTCTATAGAGTGGTAATGAAGATGCATGAGCCGACTAAGTGTATGTTTCAAAACATTCTAATGAATCACAATATAATAAAAATAATTTCATGATCAACCAAAACGAATGAGAAGAAAAAAGGAAAAGGAGTGCTACTCGTCACAGTTTTAAGCAATATATTTGATAAATCGGGGTTATGCCTTTATAGAGTCATAACTTTTCACTCGTGTGTCAAAAGGACTATTACAATATATCAAACAGAAGCTCGTATCTATTTCCATAATTTTGGCTAGACTGGCTATAAAAATTCATTAATTGAGGCTAAACTCCATCATTTACATCACATATGAAGGGTTTAATTTTTTTGTCACTTATTTTACATTTTCGGTTTTATTCAATAGAGTTGTAATGAGGATGGATGAGTCGACCAAGTGTATGTTTGAAAATATTCTAATAAATTTCAATATAATAAAAATAATTTCCTGATCCAACATAATGAATGAGACGAAAAAGGAATAGGAGTGCTACTCGTGACATTTTTAAAAAATACATTTGATAAATAGGGGTTGTAGTTTTCAATATTCATAATTTTTGATTCGTGTGGCAAAATGACTATTATAATTTATCAAACGGAAGATCGTATCGATTTCCATAGTCTTGGCTGGACCGGCTATAGAAATTCATTACTTGAACTTAAACTGCATCATTTACATTACAAATCGAGGTTTTAATGTTTTCGTCACTTATTTTACATTTTCGGTTTTATTCAATAGAGTGGTAATGAAGATGGATGAGCCGACCAAGTGTATGTTTCAAAATATCCTAATGAATCACAATATAATAAAAATAATTTCATGATCAACAAAAATGAATTACAAGAAAAAAGGAAGGGGAAGGCTACTCGTCACAGGTTTAAACAATATATTTGATAAATCGGGGTTATGCCTTTTAAGAGTCATAAATTTTGACTCGTGTGTCAAAAGGACTATTATAATATATCAAACGGAAGCTCGTATCTATTTCCTATATTTTTGGCTGGACTGGCTATAAAAATTCATTACTTGAACCTAAACTCCATCATTTACATCACATATGGAGGGTTTAAATTTTTTGTCACTTATTTTACATTTTCGTTTTTATTGAATAAAGTTGTAATGAAGATGGATGAGTCGACCAAGTGTATGTTTGAAAATATTCTAATAAATTACAATATAATAAAAATAATTTCATGATCCAACATAATGAATGAGAGGAAAAAAGGAATAGGAGTGCTACTGGTGACATTTTTAAAAAGTATATTTGATAAATGGGAGTTGAAGTTTTAAATAGTCATAACTTTTGATTTGTGTGTCAAAATGACTATTTTAATATATCAAACGGAAGATCGTATCGATTTCCATAGTCTTGGATGGACCGGCTTTAGAAATTCATTACTTGAACTTAAACTCCATCATTTACATTACAAATCGAGGTTTTAATGTTTTTGTCACTTATTTTACATTTTTGGTTTTATTCAATAGAGTGGTAATGAAGATGGATGAGCCGACCAAGTGTATGTTTCAAAATATTCTAATAAATTTCAATATAATAAAAATAATTTCATGATGCAACATAATGAATGAGACGAAAAAAGGAATAGGAGTGCTACTGGTGACATTTTTAAAAAATATATTTGATAAATGGGAGTTGTAGTTTTAAATAGTTATAACTTTTGATTCATGTGTCAAAATGACTATTATAATATATCAAATGGAAGATCGTATCGATTTCCATAGTCTTGGCTGGACCGGCTATAGAAATTCATTACTTGAACTTAAACTCCATCCTTTACATCACATATCGAAGTTTTAATGTTTTTGTCACTTATATTATATTTTCGGTTTAATTCAATAGAGTTGTAATGAAGATGGATGAGCCGACTAAGAGTATGTTTAAAAATATTCTAATGGAGCACAATATTATAAAAATAATTTCATGATCAACCAAAATGAATGAGAAGAAAAAAGGAAGAGGAGTGCTACTAATCACAGTTTTAAACAATATATTTGATAAATCGGGGTTATGCCTTTAAAGAGTCATAACTTTTCACTCGTGTGTCAAAATGACTATTATAATATATCCAACGGAAGCTCGTATCTATTTCCATAATTTTGGCTGGACTGGCTATAAAAATTCATTCTTTGAAGCTACACTCCATCATTTACATCACATATGGAGGTTTAAATTTTTTGTCACTTATTTTACATTTTCGGTTTTATTCAATAGAGTTGTAATGAGGATGGATGAGTCGACCAAGTGTATGTTTGAAAATATTCTACTAAATTTCAATATAATAAAAATAATTTCCGGATCCAACATAATGAATGAGATGAAAAAAGGAATAGGAGTGCTACTGGTGACATTTTTAAAAAATACATTTGATAAATGGGGGTTGTTGTTTTAAATAGTTATAACTTTTGATTCGTGTGTCAAAATGACTATTATAATTTATCAAATGGAAGATCGTATCGATTTCCATAGTCTTGGCTGGACCGGCTATAGAAATTCATTACTTGAACTTAAACTCCATCATTTACATTACAAATCGAGGTTTTACTGTTTTTGTCACTTATTTTACATTTTCGGTTTTATTCAATAGAGTGGTAATGAAGATGGATGAGTCGACCAAGTGTATGTTTGAAAATATTCTAATAAATTTCAATATAATAAAAATAATTTCATGATGCAACATAATGAATGAGACGAAAAAAGGAATATGAGTGCTACTGTTGACATTTTTAAAAAATATATTTGATAAATGGGAGTTGTAGTTTTAAATAGTTATAACTTTTGATTCGTGTGTCAAAATGACTATTATAATATATCAAATGGAAGATCGTATCGATTTCCATAGTCTTGGCTGGACCGGCTATAGAAGTTCATTACTTGAACTTAAACTCCATCATTTATATTACAAATCGAGGTTTTACTGTTTTTGTCATTTATTTTACATTTTCGGTTTTATTTAATAGAGTGGTAATGAAGATGGATGAGCCGACTAAGTGTATGTTTCAAAACATTCTAATGAATCACAATATAATAAAAATAATTTCATGATCAACCAAAACGAATGAGAAGAAAAAAGGAAAAGGAGTGCTACTCGTCACAGTTTTAAACAATATATTTGATGAATCGGGGTTATGCCTTTATAGAGTCATAACTTTTCACTCGTGTGTCAAAATGACTATTATAATTTATCAAACGGAAGATCGTATCGATTTCCATAGTCTTGGCTGGACCGGCTATAGAAATTCATTACTTGAACTTAAACTGCATCATTTACATTACAAATCGAGGTTTTAATGTTTTCGTCACTTATTTTACATTTTCGGTTTTATTCAATAGAGTGGTAATGAAGATGGATGAGCCGACCAAGTGTATGTTTCAAAATATCCTAATGAATCACAATATAATAAAAATAATTTCATGATCAACAAAAATGAATTACAAGAAAAAAGGAAGAGGAAGGCTACTCGTCACAGGTTTAAACAATATATTTGATAAATCGGGGTTATGCCTTTAAAGAGTCATAAATTTTGACTCGTGTGTCAAAAGGACTATTATAATATATCAAACGGAAGCTCGTATCTATTTTTTATATTTTTGGCTGGACTGGCTATAAAAATTCATTACTTGAACCTAAACTCCATCATTTACATCACATATGGAGGGTTTAAATTTTTTGTCACTTATTTTACATTTTCGTTTTTATTCAATAAAGTTGTAATGAAGATGGATGAGTCGACCAAGTGTATGTTTGAAAATATTCTAATAAATTACAATATAATAAAAATAATTTCATGATCCAACATAATGAATGAGAGGAAAAAAGGAATAGGAGTGCTGCTGGTGACATTTTTAAAAAGTATATTTGATAAATGGGAGTTGTAGTTTTAAATAGTCATAACTTTTGATTCTTGTGTCAAAATGACTATTATAAAATATCAAACGGAAGATCGTATCGATTTCCATAGTCTTGGCTAGACCGGCTATAGAAATTCATTACTTGAACTTAAACTCCATCATTTACATTACAAATCGAGGTTTTAATGTTTTTGTCACTTATTTTACATTTTCGGTTTTATTCAATAGAGTGGTAATGAAGATGGATGAGCCGACCAAGTATATGTTTCAAAATATTCTAATAAATTTCAATATAATAAAAATAATTTCATGATGCAACATAATGAATGAGACGAAAAGAGGAATAGGAGTGCTACTGGTGACATTTTTAAAAAATATATTTGATAAATGGGAGTTGTAGTTTTAAATAGTTATAACTTTTGATTCGTGTGTCAAAATGACTATTATAATATATCAAACGGAAGATCGTATCGATTTCCATAGTCTTGGCTAGACCGGCTATAGAAATTCATTACTTGAACTTAAACTCCATCATTTACATTACAAATCGAGGTTTTAATGTTTTTGTCACTTATTTTACATTTTCGGTTTTATTCAATAGAGTGGTAATGAAGATGGATGAGCCGACCAAGTGTATGTTTCAAAATATTCTAATAAATTTCAATATAATAAAAATAATTTCATGATGCAACATAATGAATGAGACGAAAAAAGGAATAGGAGTGCTACTGGTGACATTTTAAAAAAATATATTTGATAAATGGGAGTTGTAGTTTTAAATAGTTATAACTTTTGATTCGTGTGTCAAAATGACAATTATAATATATCAAACGGAAGATCGTATCGATTTCCATAGTCTTGGCTAGACTGGCTATAAAAATTCATTACTTGAACCTAAACTCCATCATTTACATCACATATGGAGGGTTTAAATTTTTTGTCACTTATTTTACATTTTCGTTTTTATTCAATAAAGTTGTAATGAAGATGGATGAGTCGACCAAGTGTATGTTTGAAAATATTCTAATAAATTACAATATAATAAAAATAATTTCATGATCCAACATAATGAATGAGAGGAAAAAAGGAATAGGAGTGCTACTGGTGACATTTTTAAAAAGTATATTTGATAAATGGGAGTTGTAGTTTTAAATAGTCATAACTTTTGATTCTTGTGTCAAAATGACTATTATAATATATCAAACGGAAGTTCGTATCGATTTCCATAGTCTTGGCTAGACCGGCTATAAAAATTCATTACTTGAAGCTACACTCCATCATTTACATCACATATGGAGGTTTAAATTTTTTGTCACTTATTTTACATTTTCGGTTTTATTCAATAGAGTTGTAATGAGGATGGATGAGTCGACCAAGTGTATGTTTGAAAATATTCTAATAAATTTCAATATAATAAAAATAATTTCATGATGCAACATAATGAATGAGACGAAAAAAGGAATTGGAGTGCTACTGGTGACATTTTTAAAAAATATATTTGATAAATGGGAGTTGTAGTTTTAAATAGTTATAACTTTTGATTCGTGTGTCAAAATGACTATTATAATATATCAAATGGAAGATCGTATCGATTTCCATAGTCTTGGCTGGACCGGCTATAGAAGTTCATTACTTGAACTTAAACTCCATCATTTATATTACAAATCGAGGTTTTACTGTTTTTGTCATTTATTTTACATTTTCGGTTTTATTTAATAGAGTGGTAATGAAGATGGATGAGCCGACTAAGTGTATGTTTCAAAACATTCTAATGAATCACAATATAATAAAAATAATTTCATGATCAACCAAAACGAATGAGAAGAAAAAAGGAAAAGGAGTGCTACTCGTCACAGTTTTAAACAATATATTTGATAAATCGAGGTTATGCCTTTATAGAGTCATAACTTTTCACTCGTGTGTCAAAATGACTATTATAATTTATCAAACGGAAGATCGTATCGATTTCCATAGTCTTGGCTGGACCGGCTATAGAAATTCATTACTTGAACTTAAACTGCATCATTTACATTACAAATCGAGGTTTTAATGTTTTCGTCACTTATTTTACATTTTCGGTTTTATTCAATAGAGTGGTAATGAAGATGGATGAGCCGACCAAGTGTATGTTTCAAAATATCCTAATGAATCACAATATAATAAAAATAATTTCATGATCAACAAAAATGAATTACAAGAAAAAAGGAAGAGGAAGGCTACTCGTCACATGTTTAAACAATATATTTGATAAATCGGGGTTATGCCTTTAAAGAGTCATAAATTTTGACTCGTGTGTCAAAAGGACTATTATAATATATCAAACGGAAGCTCGTATCTATTTCCTATATTTTTGGCTGGACTGGCTATAAAAATTCATTACTTGAACCTAAACTCCATCATTTACATCACATATGGAGGGTTTAAATTTTTTGTCACTTATTTTACATTTTCGTTTTTATTCAATAAAGTTGTAATGAAGATGGATGAGTCGACCAAGTGTATGTTTGAAAATATTCTAATAAATTACAATATAATAAAAATAATTTCATGATCCAACATAATGAATGAGAGGAAAAAAGGAATAGGAGTGCTGCTGGTGACATTTTTAAAAAGTATATTTGATAAATGGGAGTTGTAGTTTTAAATAGTCATAACTTTTGATTCTTGTGTCAAAATGACTATTATAATATATCAAACGGAAGATCGTATCGATTTCCATAGTCTTGGCTAGACCGGCTATAGAAATTCATTACTTGAACTTAAACTCCATCATTTACATTACAAATCGAGGTTTTAATGTTTTTGTCACTTATTTTACATTTTCGGTTTTATTCAATAGAGTGGTAATGAAGATGGATGAGCCAACCAAGTGTATGTTTCAAAATATTCTAATAAATTTCAATATAATAAAAATAATTTCATGATGCAACATAATGAATGAGACGAAAAAAGGAATAGGAGTGCTACTGGTGACATTTTAAAAAAATATATTTGATAAATGGGAGTTGTAGTTTTAAATAGTTATAACTTTTGATTCGTGTGTCAAAATGACTATTATAATATATCAAACGGAAGATCGTATCGATTTCCATAGTCTTGGCTGGACCGGCTATAGAAGTTCATTACTTGAACTTAAACTCCATCATTTATATTACAAATCGAGGTTTTACTGTTTTTGTCATTTATTTTACATTTTCGGTTTTATTTAATAGAGTGGTAATGAAGATGGATGAGCCGACTAAGTGTATGTTTCAAAACATTCTAATGAATCACAATATTATAAAAATAATTTCATGATCAACCAAATCGAATGAGAAGAAAAAAGGAAAAGGAGTGCTACTCGTCACAGTTTTAAACAATATATTTGATAAATGGGAGTTGTAGTTTTAAATAGTTATAACTTTTGATTCGTGTGTCAAAATGACTATTATAATATATCAAACGGAAGATCGTATCGATTTCCATAGTCTTGGCTAGACTGGCTATAAAAATTCATTACTTGAACCTAAACTCCATCATTTACATCACATATGGAGGGTTTAAATTTTTTGTCACTTATTTTACATTTTCGTTTTTATTCAATAAAGTTGTAATGAAGATGGATGAGTCGACCAAGTGTATGTTTGAAAATATTCTAATAAATTACAATATAATAAAAATAATTTCATGATCCAACATAATGAATGAGAGGAAAAAAGGAATAGGAGTGCTACTGGTGACATTTTTAAAAAGTATATTTGATAAATGGGAGTTGTAGTTTTAAATAGTCATAACTTTTGATTCTTGTGTCAAAATGACTATTATAATATATCAAACGGAAGATCGTATCGATTTCCATAGTCTTGGCTAGACCGGCTATAAAAATTCATTACTTGAAGCTACACTCCATCATTTACATCACATATGGAGGTTTAAATTTTTTGTCACTTATTTTACATTTTCGGTTTTATTCAATAGAGTTGTAATGAGGATGGATGAGTCGACCAAGTGTATGTTTGAAAATATTCTAATAAATTTCAATATAATAAAAATAATTTCATGATGCAACATAATGAATGAGACGAAAAAAGGAATAGGAGTGCTACTGGTGACATTTTTAAAAAATATATTTGATAAATGGGAGTTGTAGTTTTAAATAGTTATAACTTTTGATTCGTGTGTCAAAATGACTATTATAAAATATCAAACGGAAGATCGTATCGATTTCCATAGTCTTGGCTGGACCGGCTATAGAAGTTCATTACTTGAACTTAAACTCCATCATTTATATTACAAATCGAGGTTTTACTGTTTTTGTCATTTATTTTACATTTTCGGTTTTATTTAATAGAGTGGTAATGAAGATGGATGAGCCGACTAAGTGTATGTTTCAAAACATTCTAATGAATCACAATATTATAAAAATAATTTCATGATCAACCAAATCGAATGAGAAGAAAAAAGGAAAAGGAGTGCTACTGGTGACATTTTTAAAAAATATATTTGATAAATGGGAGTTGTAGTTTTAAATAGTTATAACTTTTGATTCGTGTGTCAAAATGACTATTATAATATATCAAACGGAAGATCGTATCGATTTCCATAGTCTTGGCTAGACTGGCTATAAAAATTCATTACTTGAACCTAAACTCCATCATTTACATCACATATGGAGGGTTTAAATTTTTTGTCACTTATTTTACATTTTCGTTTTTATTCAATAAAGTTGTAATGAAGATGGATGAGTCGACCAAGTGTATGTTTGAAAATATTCTAATAAATTACAATATAATAAAAATAATTTCATGATCCAACATAATGAATGAGAGGAAAAAAGGAATAGGAGTGCTACTGGTGACATTTTTAAAAAGTATATTTGATAAATGGGAGTTGTAGTTTTAAATAGTCATAACTTTTGATTCTTGTGTCAAAATGACTATTATAATATATCAAACGGAAGATCATATCGATTTCCATTGTCTTGGCTAGACCGGCTATAAAAATTCATTACTTGAAGCTACACTCCATCATTTACATCACATATGGAGGTTTAAATTTTTTGTCACTTATTTTACATTTTCGGTTTTATTCAATAGAGTTGTAATGAGGATGGATGAGTCGACCAAGTGTATGTTTGAAAATATTCTAATAAATTTCAATATAATAAAAATAATTTCATGATGCAACATAATGAATGAGACGAAAAAAGGAATAGGAGTGCTACTGGTGACATTTTTAAAAAATATATTTGATAAATGGGAGTTGTAGTTTTAAATAGTTATAACTTTTGATTCGTGTGTCAAAATGACTATTATAATATATCAAACGGAAGATCGTATCGATTTCCATAGTCTTGGCTGGACCGGCTATAGAAGTTCATTACTTGAACTTAACCTCCATCATTTATATTACAAATCGAGGTTTTACTGTTTTTGTCATTTATTTTACATTTTCGGTTTTATTTAATAGAGTGGTAATGAAGATGGATGAGCCGACTAAGTGTATGTTTCAAAACATTCTAATGAATCACAATATTATAAAAATAATTTCATGATCAACCAAATCGAATGAGAAGAAAAAAGGAAAAGGAGTGCTACTGGTGACATTTTTAAAAAATATATTTGATAAATGGGAGTTGTAGTTTTAAATAGTTATAACTTTTGATTCGTGTGTCAAAATGACTATTATAATATATCAAACGGAAGATCGTATCGATTTCCATAGTCTTGGCTAGACTGGCTATAAAAATTCATTACTTGAACCTAAACTCCATCATTTACATCACATATGGAGGGTTTAAATTTTTTGTCACTTATTTTACATTTTCGTTTTTATTCAATAAAGTTGTAATGAAGATGGATGAGTCGACCAAGTGTATGTTTGAAAATATTCTAATAAATTACAATATAATAAAAATAATTTCATGATCCAACATAATGAATGAGAGGAAAAAAGGAATAGGAGTGCTACTGGTGACATTTTTAAAAAGTATATTTGATAAATGGGAGTTGTAGTTTTAAATAGTCATAACTTTTGATTCTTGTGTCAAAATGACTATTATAATATATCAAACGGAAGATCGTATCGATTTTCATAGTCTTGGCTAGACCGGCTATAAAAATTCATTACTTGAAGCTACACTCCATCATTTACATCACATATGGAGGGTTTAATTTTTTTGTCACTTATTTTACATTTTCGGTTTTATTCAATAGAGTTGTAATGAGGATGGATGAGTCGACCAAGTGTATGTTTGAAAATATTCTAATAAATTTCAATATAATAAAAATAATTTCCTGATCCAACATAATGAATGAGACGAAAAAGGAATAGGAGTGCTACTCGTGACATTTTTAAAAAATACATTTGATAAATAGGGGTTGTAGTTTTCAATATTCATAATTTTTGATTCGTGTGTCAAAATGACTATTATAATTTATCAAACGGAAGATCGTATCGATTTCCATAGTCTTGGCTGGACCGGCTATAGAAATTCATTACTTGAACTTAAACTGCATCATTTACATTACAAATCGAGTTTTTAATGTTTTCGTCACTTATTTTACATTTTCGGTTTTATTCAATAGAGTGGTAATGAAGATGGATGAGCCGCCCAAGTGTATGTTTCAAAATATCCTAATGAATCACAATATAATAAAAATAATTTCATGATCAACAAAAATGAATTACAAGAAAAAAGGAAGAGGAAGGCTACTCGTCACAGGTTTAAACAATATATTTGATAAATCGGGGTTATGCCTTTAAAGAGTCATAAATTTTGACTCGTGTGTCAAAAGGACTATTATAATATATCAAACGGAAGCTCGTATCTATTTCCTATATTTTTGGCTGGACTGGCTATAAAAATTCATTACTTGAACCTAAACTCCATCATTTACATCACATATGGAGGATTTCAATTTTTTGTCACTTATTTTACATTTTCGTTTTTATTCAATAAAGTTGTAATGAAGATGGATGAGTCGACCAAGTGTATGTTTGAAAATATTCTAATAAATTACAATATAATAAAAATAATTTCATGATCCAACATAATGAATGAGAGGAAAAAAGGAATAGGAGTGCTACTGGTGACATTTTTAAAAAGTATATTTGATAAATGGGAGTTGTAGTTTTAAATAGTCATAACTTTTGATTCTTGTGTCAAAATGACTATTATAATATATCAAACGGAAGATCGTATCGATTTCCATAGTCTTGGCTAGACCGGCTATAGAAATTCATTACTTGAACTTAAACTCCATCATTTACATTACAAATCGAGGTTTTAAAGTTTTTGTCACTTATTTTACATTTTCGGTTTTATTCAATAGAGTGGTAATGAAGATGGATGAGCCGACCAAGTGTATGTTTCAAAATATTCTAATAAATTTCAATATAATAAAAATAATTTCATGATGCAACATAATGAATGAGACGAAAAAAGGAATAGGAGTGCTACTGGTGACATTTTTAAAAAATATATTTGATAAATGGGAGTTGTAGTTTTAAATAGTTATAACTTTTGATTCGTGTGTCAAAATGACTATTATAATATATCAAACGGAAGATCGTATCGATTTCCATAGTCTTGGCTGGACCGGCTATAGAAGTTCATTACTTGAACTTAAACTCCATCATTTATATTACAAATCGAGGTTTTACTGTTTTTGTCATTTATTTTACATTTTCGGTTTTATTTAATAGAGTGGTAATGAAGATGGATGAGCCGACTAAGTGTATGTTTCAAAACATTCTAATGAATCACAATATTATAAAAATAATTTCATGATCAACCAAATCGAATGAGAAGAAAAAAGGAAAAGGAGTGCTACTCGTCACAGTTTTAAACAATATATTTGATAAATCGGGGTTATGCCTTTATAGAGTCATAACTTTTCACTCGTGTGTCAAAAGGACTATTACAATATATCAAACAGAAGCTCGTATCTATTTCCATAATTTTGGCTAGACTGGCAATAAAAATTCATTAATTGAGGCTAAACTCCATCATTTACATCACATATGGAGGGTTTAATTTTTTTGTCACTTATTTTACATTTTCGGTTTTATTCAATAGAGTTGTAATGAGGATGGATGAGTCGACCAAGTGTATGTTTGAAAATATTCTAATAAATTTCAATATAATAAAAATAATTTCCTGATCCAACATAATGAATGAGACGAAAAAAGGAATAGGAGTGCTACTCGTGACATTTTTAAAATATATATTTGATAAATAGGGGTTGTAGTTTTAAATATTCATAATTTTTGATTCGTGTGTCAAAATGACTATTATAATTTATCAAACGGAAGATCGTATCGATTTCCATAGTCTTGGCTGGACCGGCTATAGAAATTCATTACTTGAACTTAAACTGCATCATTTACATTACAAATCGAGGTTTTAATGTTTTCGTCACTTATTTTACATTTTCGGTTTTATTCAATAGAGTGGTAATGAAGATGGATGAGCCGACCAAGTGTGTGTTTCAAAATATCCTAATGAAGCACAATATAATAAAAATAATTTCATGATCAACAAAAATGAATTAGAAGAAAAAAGGAAGAGGAAGGCTACTCGTCACAGTTTTAAACAATATATTTGATAAATTGGGGTTATGCCTTTAAAGAGTCATAAATTTTGACTCGTGTGTCAAAAGGACTATTATAATATATCAAACGGAAGATCGTATCGATTTCCATAGTCTTGGCTGGACCGGCTATAGAAATTCATTACTTGAACTTAAACTCCAACATTTACATTACAAATCGAGGTTTTAATGTTTTTGTCACTTATTTTACATTTTCGGTTTTATTCAATAGAGTGGTAATGAAGATGGATGAGCCGACCAAGTGTATGTTTCAAAATATTCTAATAAATTTCAATATAATAAAAATAATTTCATGATGCAACATAATGAATGAGACGAAAAAAGGAATGGGAGTGCTACTGGTGACATTTTTAAAAAATATATTTGATAAATGGGAGTTGTATTTTTAAATAGTTATAACTTTTGATTCGTGTGTCAAAATGACTATTATAATATATCAAACGGAAGATTGTATCGATTTCCATAGTCTTGGCTGGACCGGCTATAGAAGTTCAGTACTTGAACTTAAACTCCATCATTTATATTACAAATCGAGGTTTTACAGTTTTTGTCATTTATTTTACATTTTCGGTTTTATTTAATAGAGTGGTAATGAAGATGGATGAGCCGACTAAGTGTATGTTTCAAAACATTCTAATGAATCACAATATAATAAAAATAATTTCATGATCAACCAAAACGAATGAGAAGAAAAAAAAAAGGAGTGCTACTGGTGACATTTAAAAAAAATATATTTGATAAATGGGAGTTGTAGTTTTAAATAGTTATAACTTTTGATTCGTGTGTCAAAATGACTATTATAATATATCAAACGGAAGATCGTATCGATTTCCATAGTCTTGGCTGGACCGGCAATAGAAGTTCAGTACTTGAACTTAAACTCCATCATTTATATTACAAATCGAGGTTTTACTGTTTTTGTCATTTATTTTACATTTTCGGTTTTATTTAATAGAGTGGTAATGAAGATGGATGAGCGGACTAAGTGTATGTTTCAAAACATTCTAATGAATCACAATGTAATAAAAATAATTTCATGATCAACCAAAATGAATGAGTAGAAAAAAGGAAAAGGAGTGCTACTCGTCACGGTTTTAAACAATATATTTGATAAATCGTGTTATGCCTTTATAGAGTCATAACTTTTGACTCGTGTGTCAAAAGGACTATTATAATATATCAAACGGAAGCTCGTATCTATTTCCTATATTTTTGGCTGGACTGGCTATAAAAATTCATTACTTGAACCTAAACTCCATCATTTACATCACATATGGAGGGTTCAAATTTTTTGTCACTTATTTTACATTTTCGTTTTTATTCAATAAAGTTGTAATGAAGATGGATGAGTCGACCAAGTGTATGTTTGAAAATATTCTAATAAATTACAATATAATAAAAATAATTTCATGATCCAACATAATGAATGAGAGGAAAAAAGGAATAGGAGTGCTACTGGTGACATTTTTAAAAAGTATATTTGATAAATGGGAGTTGTAGTTTTAAATAGTCATAACTTTTGATTCTTGTGTCAAAATGACTATTATAATATATCAAACGGAAGATCGTATCGATTTCCATAGTCTTGGCTAGACCGGCTATAGAAATTCCTTACTTGAACTTAAACTCCATCATTTACATTACAAATCGAGGTTTTAATGTTTTTGTCACTTATTTTACATTTTCGGTTTTATTCAATAGAGTGGTAATGAAGATGGATGAGCCGACCAAGTGTGTGTTTCAAAATATCCTAATGAATCACAATATAATAAAAATAATTTCATGATCAACAAAAATGAATTAGAAGAAAAAAGGAAGAGGAAGGCTACTCGTCACAGTTTTAAACAATATATTTGATAAATTGGGGTTATGCCTTTAAAGAGTCATAAATTTTGACTCGTGTGTCAAAAGGACTATTATAATATATCAAACAGAAGCTCGTATCTATTTCCTATATTTTTGGATGGACTGGCTATAAAAATTCATTACTTGAACCTAAACTCCATCATTTACATCACATATGGAGGGTTTAAATTTTTTGTCACTTATTTTACATTTTCGTTTTTATTCAATAAAGTTGTAATGAAGATGGATGAGTCGACCAAGTGTATGTTTGAAAATATTCTAATAAATTACAATATAATAAAAATAATTTCATGATCCAACATAATGAATGAGAGGAAAAAAGGAATAGGAGTGCTACTGGTGACATTTTTAAAAAGTATATTTGATAAATGGGAGTTGTAGTTTTAAATAGTCATAACTTTTGATTCGTGTGTCAAAATGACTATTATAATATATCAAACGGAAGATCGTATCGATTTCCATAGTCTTGGCTGGACCGGCTATAGAAATTCATTACTTGAACTTAAACTCCAACATTTACATTACAAATCGAGGTTTTAATGTTTTTGTCACTTATTTTACATTTTCGGTTTTATTCAATAGAGTGGTAATGAAGATGGATGAGCCGACCAAGTGTATGTTTCAAAATATTCTAATAAATTTCAATATAATAAAAATAATTTCATGATGCAACATAATGAATGAGACGAAAAAAGGAATAGGAGTGCTACTGGTGACATTTTTAAAAAATATATTTGATAAATGGGATTTGTATTTTTAAATAGTTATAACTTTTGATTCGTGTGTCAAAATGACTATTATAATATATCAAACGGAAGATGGTATCGATTTCCATAGTCTTGGCTGGACCAGCTATAGAAGTTCAGTACTTGAACTTAAACTCTATCATTTATATTACAAATCGAGGTTTTACTGTTTTTGTCATTTATTTTACATTTTCGGTTTTATTTAATAGAGTGGTAATGAAGATGGATGAGCCGACTAAGTGTATGTTTCAAAACATTCTAATGAATCACAATATAATAAAAATAATTTCATGATCAACCAAAACGAATGAGAAGAAAAAAAAAAGGAGTGCTACTGGTGACATTTAAAAAAAATATATTTGATAAATGGGAGTTGTAGTTTTAAATAGTTATAACTTTTGATTCGTGTGTCAAAATGACTATTATAATATATCAAACGGAAGATCGTATCGATTTCCATAGTCTTGGCTGGACCGGCTATAGAAGTTCATTACTTGAACTTAAACTCCATCATTTATATTACAAATCGAGGTTTTACTGTTTTTGTCATTTATTTTACATTTTCGGTTTTATTTAATAGAGTGGTAATGAAGATGGATGAGCCGACTAAGTGTATGTTTCAAAACATTCTAATGAATCACAATATTATAAAAATAATTTCATGATCAACCAAATCGAATGAGAAGAAAAAAGGAAAAGGAGTGCTACTCGTCACAGTTTTAAACAATATATTTGATAAATGGGAGTTGTAGTTTTAAATAGTTATAACTTTTGATTCGTGTGTCAAAATGACTATTATAATATATCAAACGGAAGATCGTATCGATTTCCATAGTCTTGGCTAGACTGGCTATAAAAATTCATTACTTGAACCTAAACTCCATCATTTACATCACATATGGAGGGTTTAAATTTTTTGTCACTTATTTTACATTTTCGTTTTTATTCAATAAAGTTGTAATGAAGATGGATGAGTCGACCAAGTGTATGTTTGAAAATATTCTAATAAATTACAATATAATAAAAATAATTTCATGATCCAACATAATGAATGAGAGGAAAAAAGGAATAGGAGTGCTACTGGTGACATTTTTAAAAAGTATATTTGATAAATGGGAGTTGTAGTTTTAAATAGTCATAACTTTTGATTCTTGTGTCAAAATGACTATTATAATATATCAAACGGAAGATCGTATCGATTTCCATAGTCTTGGCTAGACCGGCTATAAAAATTCATTACTTGAAGCTACACTCCATCATTTACATCACATATGGAGGTTTAAATTTTTTGTCACTTATTTTACATTTTCGGTTTTATTCAATAGAGTTGTAATGAGGATGGATGAGTCGACCAAGTGTATGTTTGAAAATATTCTAATAAATTTCAATATAATAAAAATAATTTCATGATGCAACATAATGAATGAGACGAAAAAAGGAATAGGAGTGCTACTGGTGACATTTTTAAAAAATATATTTGATAAATGGGAGTTGTAGTTTTAAATAGTTATAACTTTTGATTCGTGTGTCAAAATGACTATTATAAAATATCAAACGGAAGATCGTATCGATTTCCATAGTCTTGGCTGGACCGGCTATAGAAGTTCATTACTTGAACTTAAACTCCATCATTTATATTACAAATCGAGGTTTTACTGTTTTTGTCATTTATTTTACATTTTCGGTTTTATTTAATAGAGTGGTAATGAAGATGGATGAGCCGACTAAGTGTATGTTTCAAAACATTCTAATGAATCACAATATTATAAAAATAATTTCATGATCAACCAAATCGAATGAGAAGAAAAAAGGAAAAGGAGTGCTACTGGTGACATTTTTAAAAAATATATTTGATAAATGGGAGTTGTAGTTTTAAATAGTTATAACTTTTGATTCGTGTGTCAAAATGACTATTATAATATATCAAACGGAAGATCGTATCGATTTCCATAGTCTTGGCTAGACTGGCTATAAAAATTCATTACTTGAACCTAAACTCCATCATTTACATCACATATGGAGGGTTTAAATTTTTTGTCACTTATTTTACATTTTCGTTTTTATTCAATAAAGTTGTAATGAAGATGGATGAGTCGACCAAGTGTATGTTTGAAAATATTCTAATAAATTACAATATAATAAAAATAATTTCATGATCCAACATAATGAATGAGAGGAAAAAAGGAATAGGAGTGCTACTGGTGACATTTTTAAAAAGTATATTTGATAAATGGGAGTTGTAGTTTTAAATAGTCATAACTTTTGATTCTTGTGTCAAAATGACTATTATAATATATCAAACGGAAGATCATATCGATTTCCATTGTCTTGGCTAGACCGGCTATAAAAATTCATTACTTGAAGCTACACTCCATCATTTACATCACATATGGAGGTTTAAATTTTTTGTCACTTATTTTACATTTTCGGTTTTATTCAATAGAGTTGTAATGAGGATGGATGAGTCGACCAAGTGTATGTTTGAAAATATTCTAATAAATTTCAATATAATAAAAATAATTTCATGATGCAACATAATGAATGAGACGAAAAAAGGAATAGGAGTGCTACTGGTGACATTTTTAAAAAATATATTTGATAAATGGGAGTTGTAGTTTTAAATAGTTATAACTTTTGATTCGTGTGTCAAAATGACTATTATAATATATCAAACGGAAGATCGTATCGATTTCCATAGTCTTGGCTGGACCGGCTATAGAAGTTCATTACTTGAACTTAACCTCCATCATTTATATTACAAATCGAGGTTTTACTGTTTTTGTCATTTATTTTACATTTTCGGTTTTATTTAATAGAGTGGTAATGAAGATGGATGAGCCGACTAAGTGTATGTTTCAAAACATTCTAATGAATCACAATATTATAAAAATAATTTCATGATCAACCAAATCGAATGAGAAGAAAAAAGGAAAAGGAGTGCTACTGGTGACATTTTTAAAAAATATATTTGATAAATGGGAGTTGTAGTTTTAAATAGTTATAACTTTTGATTCGTGTGTCAAAATGACTATTATAATATATCAAACGGAAGATCGTATCGATTTCCATAGTCTTGGCTAGACTGGCTATAAAAATTCATTACTTGAACCTAAACTCCATCATTTACATCACATATGGAGGGTTTAAATTTTTTGTCACTTATTTTACATTTTCGTTTTTATTCAATAAAGTTGTAATGAAGATGGATGAGTCGACCAAGTGTATGTTTGAAAATATTCTAATAAATTACAATATAATAAAAATAATTTCATGATCCAACATAATGAATGAGAGGAAAAAAGGAATAGGAGTGCTACTGGTGACATTTTTAAAAAGTATATTTGATAAATGGGAGTTGTAGTTTTAAATAGTCATAACTTTTGATTCTTGTGTCAAAATGACTATTATAATATATCAAACGGAAGATCGTATCGATTTTCATAGTCTTGGCTAGACCGGCTATAAAAATTCATTACTTGAAGCTACACTCCATCATTTACATCACATATGGAGGGTTTAATTTTTTTGTCACTTATTTTACATTTTCGGTTTTATTCAATAGAGTTGTAATGAGGATGGATGAGTCGACCAAGTGTATGTTTGAAAATATTCTAATAAATTTCAATATAATAAAAATAATTTCCTGATCCAACATAATGAATGAGACGAAAAAGGAATAGGAGTGCTACTCGTGACATTTTTAAAAAATACATTTGATAAATAGGGGTTGTAGTTTTCAATATTCATAATTTTTGATTCGTGTGTCAAAATGACTATTATAATTTATCAAACGGAAGATCGTATCGATTTCCATAGTCTTGGCTGGACCGGCTATAGAAATTCATTACTTGAACTTAAACTGCATCATTTACATTACAAATCGAGTTTTTAATGTTTTCGTCACTTATTTTACATTTTCGGTTTTATTCAATAGAGTGGTAATGAAGATGGATGAGCCGCCCAAGTGTATGTTTCAAAATATCCTAATGAATCACAATATAATAAAAATAATTTCATGATCAACAAAAATGAATTACAAGAAAAAAGGAAGAGGAAGGCTACTCGTCACAGGTTTAAACAATATATTTGATAAATCGGGGTTATGCCTTTAAAGAGTCATAAATTTTGACTCGTGTGTCAAAAGGACTATTATAATATATCAAACGGAAGCTCGTATCTATTTCCTATATTTTTGGCTGGACTGGCTATAAAAATTCATTACTTGAACCTAAACTCCATCATTTACATCACATATGGAGGATTTCAATTTTTTGTCACTTATTTTACATTTTCGTTTTTATTCAATAAAGTTGTAATGAAGATGGATGAGTCGACCAAGTGTATGTTTGAAAATATTCTAATAAATTACAATATAATAAAAATAATTTCATGATCCAACATAATGAATGAGAGGAAAAAAGGAATAGGAGTGCTACTGGTGACATTTTTAAAAAGTATATTTGATAAATGGGAGTTGTAGTTTTAAATAGTCATAACTTTTGATTCTTGTGTCAAAATGACTATTATAATATATCAAACGGAAGATCGTATCGATTTCCATAGTCTTGGCTAGACCGGCTATAGAAATTCATTACTTGAACTTAAACTCCATCATTTACATTACAAATCGAGGTTTTAAAGTTTTTGTCACTTATTTTACATTTTCGGTTTTATTCAATAGAGTGGTAATGAAGATGGATGAGCCGACCAAGTGTATGTTTCAAAATATTCTAATAAATTTCAATATAATAAAAATAATTTCATGATGCAACATAATGAATGAGACGAAAAAAGGAATAGGAGTGCTACTGGTGACATTTTTAAAAAATATATTTGATAAATGGGAGTTGTAGTTTTAAATAGTTATAACTTTTGATTCGTGTGTCAAAATGACTATTATAATATATCAAACGGAAGATCGTATCGATTTCCATAGTCTTGGCTGGACCGGCTATAGAAGTTCATTACTTGAACTTAAACTCCATCATTTATATTACAAATCGAGGTTTTACTGTTTTTGTCATTTATTTTACATTTTCGGTTTTATTTAATAGAGTGGTAATGAAGATGGATGAGCCGACTAAGTGTATGTTTCAAAACATTCTAATGAATCACAATATTATAAAAATAATTTCATGATCAACCAAATCGAATGAGAAGAAAAAAGGAAAAGGAGTGCTACTCGTCACAGTTTTAAACAATATATTTGATAAATCGGGGTTATGCCTTTATAGAGTCATAACTTTTCACTCGTGTGTCAAAAGGACTATTACAATATATCAAACAGAAGCTCGTATCTATTTCCATAATTTTGGCTAGACTGGCAATAAAAATTCATTAATTGAGGCTAAACTCCATCATTTACATCACATATGGAGGGTTTAATTTTTTTGTCACTTATTTTACATTTTCGGTTTTATTCAATAGAGTTGTAATGAGGATGGATGAGTCGACCAAGTGTATGTTTGAAAATATTCTAATAAATTTCAATATAATAAAAATAATTTCCTGATCCAACATAATGAATGAGACGAAAAAAGGAATAGGAGTGCTACTCGTGACATTTTTAAAATATATATTTGATAAATAGGGGTTGTAGTTTTAAATATTCATAATTTTTGATTCGTGTGTCAAAATGACTATTATAATTTATCAAACGGAAGATCGTATCGATTTCCATAGTCTTGGCTGGACCGGCTATAGAAATTCATTACTTGAACTTAAACTGCATCATTTACATTACAAATCGAGGTTTTAATGTTTTCGTCACTTATTTTACATTTTCGGTTTTATTCAATAGAGTGGTAATGAAGATGGATGAGCCGACCAAGTGTGTGTTTCAAAATATCCTAATGAAGCACAATATAATAAAAATAATTTCATGATCAACAAAAATGAATTAGAAGAAAAAAGGAAGAGGAAGGCTACTCGTCACAGTTTTAAACAATATATTTGATAAATTGGGGTTATGCCTTTAAAGAGTCATAAATTTTGACTCGTGTGTCAAAAGGACTATTATAATATATCAAACGGAAGATCGTATCGATTTCCATAGTCTTGGCTGGACCGGCTATAGAAATTCATTACTTGAACTTAAACTCCAACATTTACATTACAAATCGAGGTTTTAATGTTTTTGTCACTTATTTTACATTTTCGGTTTTATTCAATAGAGTGGTAATGAAGATGGATGAGCCGACCAAGTGTATGTTTCAAAATATTCTAATAAATTTCAATATAATAAAAATAATTTCATGATGCAACATAATGAATGAGACGAAAAAAGGAATGGGAGTGCTACTGGTGACATTTTTAAAAAATATATTTGATAAATGGGAGTTGTATTTTTAAATAGTTATAACTTTTGATTCGTGTGTCAAAATGACTATTATAATATATCAAACGGAAGATTGTATCGATTTCCATAGTCTTGGCTGGACCGGCTATAGAAGTTCAGTACTTGAACTTAAACTCCATCATTTATATTACAAATCGAGGTTTTACAGTTTTTGTCATTTATTTTACATTTTCGGTTTTATTTAATAGAGTGGTAATGAAGATGGATGAGCCGACTAAGTGTATGTTTCAAAACATTCTAATGAATCACAATATAATAAAAATAATTTCATGATCAACCAAAACGAATGAGAAGAAAAAAAAAAGGAGTGCTACTGGTGACATTTAAAAAAAATATATTTGATAAATGGGAGTTGTAGTTTTAAATAGTTATAACTTTTGATTCGTGTGTCAAAATGACTATTATAATATATCAAACGGAAGATCGTATCGATTTCCATAGTCTTGGCTGGACCGGCAATAGAAGTTCAGTACTTGAACTTAAACTCCATCATTTATATTACAAATCGAGGTTTTACTGTTTTTGTCATTTATTTTACATTTTCGGTTTTATTTAATAGAGTGGTAATGAAGATGGATGAGCGGACTAAGTGTATGTTTCAAAACATTCTAATGAATCACAATGTAATAAAAATAATTTCATGATCAACCAAAATGAATGAGTAGAAAAAAGGAAAAGGAGTGCTACTCGTCACGGTTTTAAACAATATATTTGATAAATCGTGTTATGCCTTTATAGAGTCATAACTTTTGACTCGTGTGTCAAAAGGACTATTATAATATATCAAACGGAAGCTCGTATCTATTTCCTATATTTTTGGCTGGACTGGCTATAAAAATTCATTACTTGAACCTAAACTCCATCATTTACATCACATATGGAGGGTTCAAATTTTTTGTCACTTATTTTACATTTTCGTTTTTATTCAATAAAGTTGTAATGAAGATGGATGAGTCGACCAAGTGTATGTTTGAAAATATTCTAATAAATTACAATATAATAAAAATAATTTCATGATCCAACATAATGAATGAGAGGAAAAAAGGAATAGGAGTGCTACTGGTGACATTTTTAAAAAGTATATTTGATAAATGGGAGTTGTAGTTTTAAATAGTCATAACTTTTGATTCTTGTGTCAAAATGACTATTATAATATATCAAACGGAAGATCGTATCGATTTCCATAGTCTTGGCTAGACCGGCTATAGAAATTCCTTACTTGAACTTAAACTCCATCATTTACATTACAAATCGAGGTTTTAATGTTTTTGTCACTTATTTTACATTTTCGGTTTTATTCAATAGAGTGGTAATGAAGATGGATGAGCCGACCAAGTGTGTGTTTCAAAATATCCTAATGAATCACAATATAATAAAAATAATTTCATGATCAACAAAAATGAATTAGAAGAAAAAAGGAAGAGGAAGGCTACTCGTCACAGTTTTAAACAATATATTTGATAAATTGGGGTTATGCCTTTAAAGAGTCATAAATTTTGACTCGTGTGTCAAAAGGACTATTATAATATATCAAACAGAAGCTCGTATCTATTTCCTATATTTTTGGATGGACTGGCTATAAAAATTCATTACTTGAACCTAAACTCCATCATTTACATCACATATGGAGGGTTTAAATTTTTTGTCACTTATTTTACATTTTCGTTTTTATTCAATAAAGTTGTAATGAAGATGGATGAGTCGACCAAGTGTATGTTTGAAAATATTCTAATAAATTACAATATAATAAAAATAATTTCATGATCCAACATAATGAATGAGAGGAAAAAAGGAATAGGAGTGCTACTGGTGACATTTTTAAAAAGTATATTTGATAAATGGGAGTTGTAGTTTTAAATAGTCATAACTTTTGATTCGTGTGTCAAAATGACTATTATAATATATCAAACGGAAGATCGTATCGATTTCCATAGTCTTGGCTGGACCGGCTATAGAAATTCATTACTTGAACTTAAACTCCAACATTTACATTACAAATCGAGGTTTTAATGTTTTTGTCACTTATTTTACATTTTCGGTTTTATTCAATAGAGTGGTAATGAAGATGGATGAGCCGACCAAGTGTATGTTTCAAAATATTCTAATAAATTTCAATATAATAAAAATAATTTCATGATGCAACATAATGAATGAGACGAAAAAAGGAATAGGAGTGCTACTGGTGACATTTTTAAAAAATATATTTGATAAATGGGATTTGTATTTTTAAATAGTTATAACTTTTGATTCGTGTGTCAAAATGACTATTATAATATATCAAACGGAAGATGGTATCGATTTCCATAGTCTTGGCTGGACCAGCTATAGAAGTTCAGTACTTGAACTTAAACTCTATCATTTATATTACAAATCGAGGTTTTACTGTTTTTGTCATTTATTTTACATTTTCGGTTTTATTTAATAGAGTGGTAATGAAGATGGATGAGCCGACTAAGTGTATGTTTCAAAACATTCTAATGAATCACAATATAATAAAAATAATTTCATGATCAACCAAAACGAATGAGAAGAAAAAAAAAAGGAGTGCTACTGGTGACATTTAAAAAAAATATATTTGATAAATGGGAGTTGTAGTTTTAAATAGTTATAACTTTTGATTCGTGTGTCAAAATGACTATTATAATATATCAAACGGAAGATCGTATCGATTTCCATAGTCTTGGCTGGACCGGCTATAGAAGTTCATTACTTGAACTTAAACTCCATCATTTATATTACAAATCGAGGTTTTACTGTTTTTGTCATTTATTTTACATTTTCGGTTTTATTTAATAGAGTGGTAATGAAGATGGATGAGCCGACTAAGTGTATGTTTCAAAACATTCTAATGAATCACAATATTATAAAAATAATTTCATGATCAACCAAATCGAATGAGAAGAAAAAAGGAAAAGGAGTGCTACTCGTCACAGTTTTAAACAATATATTTGATAAATGGGAGTTGTAGTTTTAAATAGTTATAACTTTTGATTCGTGTGTCAAAATGACTATTATAATATATCAAACGGAAGATCGTATCGATTTCCATAGTCTTGGCTAGACTGGCTATAAAAATTCATTACTTGAACCTAAACTCCATCATTTACATCACATATGGAGGGTTTAAATTTTTTGTCACTTATTTTACATTTTCGTTTTTATTCAATAAAGTTGTAATGAAGATGGATGAGTCGACCAAGTGTATGTTTGAAAATATTCTAATAAATTACAATATAATAAAAATAATTTCATGATCCAACATAATGAATGAGAGGAAAAAAGGAATAGGAGTGCTACTGGTGACATTTTTAAAAAGTATATTTGATAAATGGGAGTTGTAGTTTTAAATAGTCATAACTTTTGATTCTTGTGTCAAAATGACTATTATAATATATCAAACGGAAGATCGTATCGATTTCCATAGTCTTGGCTAGACCGGCTATAAAAATTCATTACTTGAAGCTACACTCCATCATTTACATCACATATGGAGGTTTAAATTTTTTGTCACTTATTTTACATTTTCGGTTTTATTCAATAGAGTTGTAATGAGGATGGATGAGTCGACCAAGTGTATGTTTGAAAATATTCTAATAAATTTCAATATAATAAAAATAATTTCATGATGCAACATAATGAATGAGACGAAAAAAGGAATAGGAGTGCTACTGGTGACATTTTTAAAAAATATATTTGATAAATGGGAGTTGTAGTTTTAAATAGTTATAACTTTTGATTCGTGTGTCAAAATGACTATTATAAAATATCAAACGGAAGATCGTATCGATTTCCATAGTCTTGGCTGGACCGGCTATAGAAGTTCATTACTTGAACTTAAACTCCATCATTTATATTACAAATCGAGGTTTTACTGTTTTTGTCATTTATTTTACATTTTCGGTTTTATTTAATAGAGTGGTAATGAAGATGGATGAGCCGACTAAGTGTATGTTTCAAAACATTCTAATGAATCACAATATTATAAAAATAATTTCATGATCAACCAAATCGAATGAGAAGAAAAAAGGAAAAGGAGTGCTACTGGTGACATTTTTAAAAAATATATTTGATAAATGGGAGTTGTAGTTTTAAATAGTTATAACTTTTGATTCGTGTGTCAAAATGACTATTATAATATATCAAACGGAAGATCGTATCGATTTCCATAGTCTTGGCTAGACTGGCTATAAAAATTCATTACTTGAACCTAAACTCCATCATTTACATCACATATGGAGGGTTTAAATTTTTTGTCACTTATTTTACATTTTCGTTTTTATTCAATAAAGTTGTAATGAAGATGGATGAGTCGACCAAGTGTATGTTTGAAAATATTCTAATAAATTACAATATAATAAAAATAATTTCATGATCCAACATAATGAATGAGAGGAAAAAAGGAATAGGAGTGCTACTGGTGACATTTTTAAAAAGTATATTTGATAAATGGGAGTTGTAGTTTTAAATAGTCATAACTTTTGATTCTTGTGTCAAAATGACTATTATAATATATCAAACGGAAGATCATATCGATTTCCATTGTCTTGGCTAGACCGGCTATAAAAATTCATTACTTGAAGCTACACTCCATCATTTACATCACATATGGAGGTTTAAATTTTTTGTCACTTATTTTACATTTTCGGTTTTATTCAATAGAGTTGTAATGAGGATGGATGAGTCGACCAAGTGTATGTTTGAAAATATTCTAATAAATTTCAATATAATAAAAATAATTTCATGATGCAACATAATGAATGAGACGAAAAAAGGAATAGGAGTGCTACTGGTGACATTTTTAAAAAATATATTTGATAAATGGGAGTTGTAGTTTTAAATAGTTATAACTTTTGATTCGTGTGTCAAAATGACTATTATAATATATCAAACGGAAGATCGTATCGATTTCCATAGTCTTGGCTGGACCGGCTATAGAAGTTCATTACTTGAACTTAACCTCCATCATTTATATTACAAATCGAGGTTTTACTGTTTTTGTCATTTATTTTACATTTTCGGTTTTATTTAATAGAGTGGTAATGAAGATGGATGAGCCGACTAAGTGTATGTTTCAAAACATTCTAATGAATCACAATATTATAAAAATAATTTCATGATCAACCAAATCGAATGAGAAGAAAAAAGGAAAAGGAGTGCTACTGGTGACATTTTTAAAAAATATATTTGATAAATGGGAGTTGTAGTTTTAAATAGTTATAACTTTTGATTCGTGTGTCAAAATGACTATTATAATATATCAAACGGAAGATCGTATCGATTTCCATAGTCTTGGCTAGACTGGCTATAAAAATTCATTACTTGAACCTAAACTCCATCATTTACATCACATATGGAGGGTTTAAATTTTTTGTCACTTATTTTACATTTTCGTTTTTATTCAATAAAGTTGTAATGAAGATGGATGAGTCGACCAAGTGTATGTTTGAAAATATTCTAATAAATTACAATATAATAAAAATAATTTCATGATCCAACATAATGAATGAGAGGAAAAAAGGAATAGGAGTGCTACTGGTGACATTTTTAAAAAGTATATTTGATAAATGGGAGTTGTAGTTTTAAATAGTCATAACTTTTGATTCTTGTGTCAAAATGACTATTATAATATATCAAACGGAAGATCGTATCGATTTTCATAGTCTTGGCTAGACCGGCTATAAAAATTCATTACTTGAAGCTACACTCCATCATTTACATCACATATGGAGGGTTTAATTTTTTTGTCACTTATTTTACATTTTCGGTTTTATTCAATAGAGTTGTAATGAGGATGGATGAGTCGACCAAGTGTATGTTTGAAAATATTCTAATAAATTTCAATATAATAAAAATAATTTCCTGATCCAACATAATGAATGAGACGAAAAAGGAATAGGAGTGCTACTCGTGACATTTTTAAAAAATACATTTGATAAATAGGGGTTGTAGTTTTCAATATTCATAATTTTTGATTCGTGTGTCAAAATGACTATTATAATTTATCAAACGGAAGATCGTATCGATTTCCATAGTCTTGGCTGGACCGGCTATAGAAATTCATTACTTGAACTTAAACTGCATCATTTACATTACAAATCGAGTTTTTAATGTTTTCGTCACTTATTTTACATTTTCGGTTTTATTCAATAGAGTGGTAATGAAGATGGATGAGCCGCCCAAGTGTATGTTTCAAAATATCCTAATGAATCACAATATAATAAAAATAATTTCATGATCAACAAAAATGAATTACAAGAAAAAAGGAAGAGGAAGGCTACTCGTCACAGGTTTAAACAATATATTTGATAAATCGGGGTTATGCCTTTAAAGAGTCATAAATTTTGACTCGTGTGTCAAAAGGACTATTATAATATATCAAACGGAAGCTCGTATCTATTTCCTATATTTTTGGCTGGACTGGCTATAAAAATTCATTACTTGAACCTAAACTCCATCATTTACATCACATATGGAGGATTTCAATTTTTTGTCACTTATTTTACATTTTCGTTTTTATTCAATAAAGTTGTAATGAAGATGGATGAGTCGACCAAGTGTATGTTTGAAAATATTCTAATAAATTACAATATAATAAAAATAATTTCATGATCCAACATAATGAATGAGAGGAAAAAAGGAATAGGAGTGCTACTGGTGACATTTTTAAAAAGTATATTTGATAAATGGGAGTTGTAGTTTTAAATAGTCATAACTTTTGATTCTTGTGTCAAAATGACTATTATAATATATCAAACGGAAGATCGTATCGATTTCCATAGTCTTGGCTAGACCGGCTATAGAAATTCATTACTTGAACTTAAACTCCATCATTTACATTACAAATCGAGGTTTTAAAGTTTTTGTCACTTATTTTACATTTTCGGTTTTATTCAATAGAGTGGTAATGAAGATGGATGAGCCGACCAAGTGTATGTTTCAAAATATTCTAATAAATTTCAATATAATAAAAATAATTTCATGATGCAACATAATGAATGAGACGAAAAAAGGAATAGGAGTGCTACTGGTGACATTTTTAAAAAATATATTTGATAAATGGGAGTTGTAGTTTTAAATAGTTATAACTTTTGATTCGTGTGTCAAAATGACTATTATAATATATCAAACGGAAGATCGTATCGATTTCCATAGTCTTGGCTGGACCGGCTATAGAAGTTCATTACTTGAACTTAAACTCCATCATTTATATTACAAATCGAGGTTTTACTGTTTTTGTCATTTATTTTACATTTTCGGTTTTATTTAATAGAGTGGTAATGAAGATGGATGAGCCGACTAAGTGTATGTTTCAAAACATTCTAATGAATCACAATATTATAAAAATAATTTCATGATCAACCAAATCGAATGAGAAGAAAAAAGGAAAAGGAGTGCTACTCGTCACAGTTTTAAACAATATATTTGATAAATCGGGGTTATGCCTTTATAGAGTCATAACTTTTCACTCGTGTGTCAAAAGGACTATTACAATATATCAAACAGAAGCTCGTATCTATTTCCATAATTTTGGCTAGACTGGCAATAAAAATTCATTAATTGAGGCTAAACTCCATCATTTACATCACATATGGAGGGTTTAATTTTTTTGTCACTTATTTTACATTTTCGGTTTTATTCAATAGAGTTGTAATGAGGATGGATGAGTCGACCAAGTGTATGTTTGAAAATATTCTAATAAATTTCAATATAATAAAAATAATTTCCTGATCCAACATAATGAATGAGACGAAAAAAGGAATAGGAGTGCTACTCGTGACATTTTTAAAATATATATTTGATAAATAGGGGTTGTAGTTTTAAATATTCATAATTTTTGATTCGTGTGTCAAAATGACTATTATAATTTATCAAACGGAAGATCGTATCGATTTCCATAGTCTTGGCTGGACCGGCTATAGAAATTCATTACTTGAACTTAAACTGCATCATTTACATTACAAATCGAGGTTTTAATGTTTTCGTCACTTATTTTACATTTTCGGTTTTATTCAATAGAGTGGTAATGAAGATGGATGAGCCGACCAAGTGTGTGTTTCAAAATATCCTAATGAAGCACAATATAATAAAAATAATTTCATGATCAACAAAAATGAATTAGAAGAAAAAAGGAAGAGGAAGGCTACTCGTCACAGTTTTAAACAATATATTTGATAAATTGGGGTTATGCCTTTAAAGAGTCATAAATTTTGACTCGTGTGTCAAAAGGACTATTATAATATATCAAACGGAAGATCGTATCGATTTCCATAGTCTTGGCTGGACCGGCTATAGAAATTCATTACTTGAACTTAAACTCCAACATTTACATTACAAATCGAGGTTTTAATGTTTTTGTCACTTATTTTACATTTTCGGTTTTATTCAATAGAGTGGTAATGAAGATGGATGAGCCGACCAAGTGTATGTTTCAAAATATTCTAATAAATTTCAATATAATAAAAATAATTTCATGATGCAACATAATGAATGAGACGAAAAAAGGAATAGGAGTGCTACTGGTGACATTTTTAAAAAATATATTTGATAAATGGGAGTTGTATTTTTAAATAGTTATAACTTTTGATTCGTGTGTCAAAATGACTATTATAATATATCAAACGGAAGATTGTATCGATTTCCATAGTCTTGGCTGGACCGGCTATAGAAGTTCAGTACTTGAACTTAAACTCCATCATTTATATTACAAATCGAGGTTTTACAGTTTTTGTCATTTATTTTACATTTTCGGTTTTATTTAATAGAGTGGTAATGAAGATGGATGAGCCGACTAAGTGTATGTTTCAAAACATTCTAATGAATCACAATATAATAAAAATAATTTCATGATCAACCAAAACGAATGAGAAGAAAAAAAAAAGGAGTGCTACTGGTGACATTTAAAAAAAATATATTTGATAAATGGGAGTTGTAGTTTTAAATAGTTATAACTTTTGATTCGTGTGTCAAAATGACTATTATAATATATCAAACGGAAGATCGTATCGATTTCCATAGTCTTGGCTGGACCGGCAATAGAAGTTCAGTACTTGAACTTAAACTCCATCATTTATATTACAAATCGAGGTTTTACTGTTTTTGTCATTTATTTTACATTTTCGGTTTTATTTAATAGAGTGGTAATGAAGATGGATGAGCGGACTAAGTGTATGTTTCAAAACATTCTAATGAATCACAATGTAATAAAAATAATTTCATGATCAACCAAAATGAATGAGTAGAAAAAAGGAAAAGGAGTGCTACTCGTCACGGTTTTAAACAATATATTTGATAAATCGTGTTATGCCTTTATAGAGTCATAACTTTTGACTCGTGTGTCAAAAGGACTATTATAATATATCAAACGGAAGCTCGTATCTATTTCCTATATTTTTGGCTGGACTGGCTATAAAAATTCATTACTTGAACCTAAACTCCATCATTTACATCACATATGGAGGGTTCAAATTTTTTGTCACTTATTTTACATTTTCGTTTTTATTCAATAAAGTTGTAATGAAGATGGATGAGTCGACCAAGTGTATGTTTGAAAATATTCTAATAAATTACAATATAATAAAAATAATTTCATGATCCAACATAATGAATGAGAGGAAAAAAGGAATAGGAGTGCTACTGGTGACATTTTTAAAAAGTATATTTGATAAATGGGAGTTGTAGTTTTAAATAGTCATAACTTTTGATTCTTGTGTCAAAATGACTATTATAATATATCAAACGGAAGATCGTATCGATTTCCATAGTCTTGGCTAGACCGGCTATAGAAATTCCTTACTTGAACTTAAACTCCATCATTTACATTACAAATCGAGGTTTTAATGTTTTTTTCACTTATTTTACATTTTCGGTTTTATTCAATAGAGTGGTAATGAAGATGGATGAGCCGACCAAGTGTGTGTTTCAAAATATCCTAATGAATCACAATATAATAAAAATAATTTCATGATCAACAAAAATGAATTAGAAGAAAAAAGGAAGAGGAAGGCTACTCGTCACAGTTTTAAACAATATATTTGATAAATTGGGGTTATGCCTTTAAAGAGTCATAAATTTTGACTCGTGTGTCAAAAGGACTATTATAATATATCAAACAGAAGCTCGTATCTATTTCCTATATTTTTGGATGGACTGGCTATAAAAATTCATTACTTGAACCTAAACTCCATCATTTACATCACATATGGAGGGTTTAAATTTTTTGTCACTTATTTTACATTTTCGTTTTTATTCAATAGAGTTGTAATGAAGATGGATGAGTCGACCAAGTGTATGTTTGAAAATATTCTAATAAATTACAATATAATAAAAATAATTTCATGATCCAACATAATGAATGAGAGGAAAAAAGGAATAGGAGTGCTACTGGTGACATTTTTAAAAAGTATATTTGATAAATGGGAGTTGTAGTTTTAAATAGTCATAACTTTTGATTCGTGTGTCAAAATGACTATTATAATATATCAAACGGAAGATCGTATCGATTTCCATAGTCTTGGCTGGACCGGCTATAGAAATTCATTACTTGAACTTAAACTCCAACATTTACATTACAAATCGAGGTTTTAATGTTTTTGTCACTTATTTTACATTTTCGGTTTTATTCAATAGAGTGGTAATGAAGATGGATGAGCCGACCAAGTGTATGTTTCAAAATATTCTAATAAATTTCAATATAATAAAAATAATTTCATGATGCAACATAATGAATGAGACGAAAAAAGGAATAGGAGTGCTACTGGTGACATTTTTAAAAAATATATTTGATAAATGGGATTTGTATTTTTAAATAGTTATAACTTTTGATTCGTGTGTCAAAATGACTATTATAATATATCAAACGGAAGATTGTATCGATTTCCATAGTCTTGGCTGGACCAGCTATAGAAGTTCAGTACTTGAACTTAAACTCTATCATTTATATTACAAATCGAGGTTTTACTGTTTTTGTCATTTATTTTACATTTTCGGTTTTATTTAATAGAGTGGTAATGAAGATGGATGAGCCGACTAAGTGTATGTTTCAAAACATTCTAATGAATCACAATATAATAAAAATAATTTCATGATCAACCAAAACGAATGAGAAGAAAAAAAAAAGGAGTGCTACTGGTGACATTTAAAAAAAATATTTTTGATAAATGGGAGTTGTAGTTTTAAATAGTTATAACTTTTGATTCGTGTGTCAAAATGACTATTATAATATATCAAACGGAAGATCGTATCGATTTCCATAGTCTTGGCTGGACCGGCAATAGAAGTTCAGTACTTGAACTTAAACTCCATCATTTATATTACAAATCGAGGTTTTACTGTTTTTGTCATTTATTTTACATTTTCGGTTTTATTTAATAGAGTGGTAATGAAGATGGATGAGCGGACTAAGTGTATGTTTCAAAACATTCTAATGAATCACAATATAATAAAAATAATTTCATGATCAACCAAAATGAATGAGTAGAAAAAAGGAAAAGGAGTGCTACTCGTCACGGTTTTAAACAATATATTTGATAAATCGTGTTATGCCTTTATAGAGTCATAACTTTTGACTCGTGTGTCAAAAGGACTATTATAATATATCAAACGGAAGCTCGTATCTATTTCCTATATTTTTGGCTGGACTGGCTATAAAAATTCATTACTTGAACCTAAACTCCATCATTTACATCACATATGGAGGGTTTAAATTTTTTGTCACTTATTTTACATTTTCGTTTTTATTCAATAGAGTTGTAATGAAGATGGATGAGTCGACCAAGTGTATGTTTGAAAATATTCTACTAAATTTCAATATAATAAAAATAATTTCCGGATCCAACATAATGAATGAGATGAAAAAAGGAATAGGAGTGCTACTGGTGACATTTTTAAAAAGTATATTTGATAAATGGGAGTTGAAGTTTTAAATAGTCATAACTTTTGATTCGTGTGTCAAAAGGACTATTATAATATATCAAACAGAAGCTCGTATCTATTTCCTATATTTTTGGATGGACTGGCTATAAAAATTCATTACTTGAACCTAAACTCCATCATTTACATCACATATGGAGGGTTTAAATTTTTTGTCACTTATTTTACATTTTCGTTTTTATTCAATAGAGTTGTAATGAAGATGGATGAGTCGACCAAGTGTATGTTTGAAAATATTCTAATAAATTACAATATAATAAAAATAATTTCATGATCCAACATAATGAATGAGAGGAAAAAAGGAATAGGAGTGCTACTGGTGACATTTTTAAAAAGTATATTTGATAAATGGGAGTTGTAGTTTTAAATAGTCATAACTTTTGATTCGTGTGTCAAAATGACTATTATAATATATCAAACGGAAGATCGTATCGATTTCCATAGTCTTGGCTGGACCGGCTATAGAAATT
Source organism: Hippophae tibetana (assembly GCA_037013495.1). Classification (NCBI taxonomy): domain Eukaryota; kingdom Viridiplantae; phylum Streptophyta; class Magnoliopsida; order Rosales; family Elaeagnaceae; genus Hippophae; species Hippophae tibetana. Next base: position 1,750,524 of record JAZDXN010000027.1, on the reverse strand, counting down.
CATTACTTGAACTTAAACTCCAACATTTACATTACAAATCGAGGTTTTAATGTTTTTGTCACTTATTTTACATTTTCGGTTTTATTCAATAGAGTGGTAATGAAGATGGATGAGCCGACCAAGTGTATGTTTCAAAATATTCTAATAAATTTCAATATAATAAAAATAATTTCATGATGCAACATAATGAATGAGACGAAAAAAGGAATAGGAGTGCTACTGGTGACATTTTTAAAAAATATATTTGATAAATGGGATTTGTATTTTTAAATAGTTATAACTTTTGATTCGTGTGTCAAAATGACTATTATAATATATCAAACGGAAGATTGTATCGATTTCCATAGTCTTGGCTGGACCAGCTATAGAAGTTCAGTACTTGAACTTAAACTCTATCATTTATATTACAAATCGAGGTTTTACTGTTTTTGTCATTTATTTTACATTTTCGGTTTTATTTAATAGAGTGGTAATGAAGATGGATGAGCCGACTAAGTGTATGTTTCAAAACATTCTAATGAATCACAATATAATAAAAATAATTTCATGATCAACCAAAACGAATGAGAAGAAAAAAAAAAGGAGTGCTACTGGTGACATTTAAAAAAAATATATTTGATAAATGGGAGTTGTAGTTTTAAATAGTTATAACTTTTGATTCGTGTGTCAAAATGACTATTATAATATATCAAACGGAAGATCGTATCGATTTCCATAGTCTTGGCTGGACCGGCAATAGAAGTTCAGTACTTGAACTTAAACTCCATCATTTATATTACAAATCGAGGTTTTACTGTTTTTGTCATTTATTTTACATTTTCGGTTTTATTTAATAGAGTGGTAATGAAGATGGATGAGCGGACTAAGTGTATGTTTCAAAACATTCTAATGAATCACAATATAATAAAAATAATTTCATGATCAACCAAAATGAATGAGTAGAAAAAAGGAAAAGGAGTGCTACTCGTCACGGTTTTAAACAATATATTTGATAAATCGTGTTATGCCTTTATAGAGTCATAACTTTTGACTCGTGTGTCAAAAGGACTATTATAATATATCAAACGGAAGCTCGTATCTATTTCCTATATTTTTGGCTGGACTGGCTATAAAAATTCATTACTTGAACCTAAACTCCATCATTTACATCACATATGGAGGGTTTAAATTTTTTGTCACTTATTTTACATTTTCGTTTTTATTCAATAGAGTTGTAATGAAGATGGATGAGTCGACCAAGTGTATGTTTGAAAATATTCTAATAAATTACAATATAATAAAAATAATTTCATGATCCAACATAATGAATGAGAGGAAAAAAGGAATAGGAGTGCTACTGGTGACATTTTTAAAAAGTATATTTGATAAATGGGAGTTGTAGTTTTAAATAGTCATAACTTTTGATTCGTGTGTCAAAATGACTATTATAATATATCAAACGGAAGATCGTATCGATTTCCATAGTCTTGGCTGGACCGGCTATAGAAATTCATTACTTGAACTTAAACTCCAACATTTACATTACAAATCGAGGTTTTAATGTTTTTGTCACTTATTTTACATTTTCGGTTTTATTCAATAGAGTGGTAATGAAGATGGATGAGCCGACCAAGTGTATGTTTCAAAATATTCTAATAAATTTCAATATAATAAAAATAATTTCATGATGCAACATAATGAATGAGACGAAAAAAGGAATAGGAGTGCTACTGGTGACATTTTTAAAAAATATATTTGATAAATGGGAGTTGTATTTTTAAATAGTTATAACTTTTGATTGGTGTGTCAAAATGACTATAATAATATATCAAACGGAAGATTGTATCGATTTCCATAGTCTTGGCTGGACCAGCTATAGAAGTTCAGTACTTGAACTTAAACTCCATCATTTATATTACAAATCGAGGTTTTACTGTTTTTGTCATTTATTTTACATTTTTGGTTTTATTTAATAGAGTGGTAATGAAGATGGATGAGCCGACTAAGTGTATGTTTCAAAACATTCTAATGAATCACAATATAATAAAAATAATTTCATGATCAACCAAAACGAATGAGAAGAAAAAAAAAAGGAGTGCTACTCGTGACATTTAAAAAAAATATATTTGATAAATGGGAGTTGTAGTTTTAAATAGTTATAACTTTTGATTCGTGTGTCAAAATGACTATTATAATATATCAAACGGAAGATCGTATCGATTTCCATAGTCTTGGCTGGACCGGCAATAGAAGTTCAGTACTTGAACTTAAACTCCATCATTTATATTACAAATCGAGGTTTTACTGTTTTTGTCATTTATTTTACATTTTCGGTTTTATTTAATAGAGTGGTAATGAAGATGGATGAGCGGACTAAGTGTATGTTTCAAAACATTCTAATGAATCACAATATAATAAAAATAATTTCATGATCAACCAAAATGAATGAGTAGAAAAAAGGAAAAGGAGTGCTACTCGTCACGGTTTTAAACAATATATTTGATAAATCGTGTTATGCCTTTATAGAGTCATAACTTTTGACTCGTGTGTCAAAAGGACTATTATAATATATCAAACGGAAGCTCGTATCTATTTCCTATATTTTTGGCTGGACTGGCTATAAAAATTCATTACTTGAACCTAAACTCCATCATTTACATCACATATGGAGGGTTTAAATTTTTTGTCACTTATTTTACATTTTCGTTTTTATTCAATAGAGTTGTAATGAAGATGGATGAGTCGACCAAGTGTATGTTTGAAAATATTCTACTAAATTTCAATATAATAAAAATAATTTCCGGATCCAACATAATGAATGAGATGAAAAAAGGAATAGGAGTGCTACTGGTGACATTTTTAAAAAGTATATTTGATAAATGGGAGTTGAAGTTTTAAATAGTCATAACTTTTGATTCGTGTGTCAAAATGACTATTATAATATATCAAACGGAAGATCGTATCGATTTCCATAGTCTTGGATGGACCGGCTATAGAAATTCATTACTTGAACTTAAACTCCATCATTTACATTACAAATCGAGGTTTTAATGTTTTTGTCACTTATTTTACATTTTCGGTTTTATTCAATAGAGTGGTAATGAAGATGGATGAGCCGACCAAGTGTATGTTTCAAAATATTCTAATAAATTTCAATATAATAAAAATAATTTCATGATGCAACATAATGAATGAGACGAAAAAAGGAATAGGAGTGCTACTGGTGACATTTTAAAAAAATATATTTGATAAATGGGAGTTGTAGTTTTAAATAGTTATAACTTTTGATTCGTGTGTCAAAATGACTATTATAATATATCAAATGGAAGATCGTATCGATTTCCATAGTCTTGGCTGGACCGGCTATAGAAGTTCATTACTTGAACTTAAACTCCATCATTTACATTACAAATCGAGGTTTTAATGTTTTCGTCACTTATTTTACATTTTCGGTTTTATTCTATAGAGTGGTAATGAAGATGCATGAGCCGACTAAGTGTATGTTTCAAAACATTCTAATGAATGACAATATAATAAAAATAATTTCATGATCACCAAAACGAATGAGAAGAAAAAAGGAAAAGGAGTGCTACTCGTCACAGTTTTAAACAATATATTTGATAAATCGGGGTTATGCCTTTATAGAGTCATAACTTTTCACTTGTGTGTCAAAAGGACTATTACAATATATCAAACAGAAGCTCTTATCTATTTCCATAATTTTGGCTGGACAGGCTATAAAAATTCATTACTTGATCTAAACTCCATCATTTACATCACATATGGAGGGTTTAATTTTTTTGTCACTTATTTTACATTTTCGTTTTTATTCAATAAAGTTGTAATGAAGATGGATGAGTCGACCAAGTGTATGTTTGAAAATATTCTAATAAATTACAATATAATAAAAATAATTTCCTGATCCAACATAATGAATGAGAGGAAAAAAGGAATAGGAGTGCTACTGGTGACATTTTTAAAAAGTATATTTGATAAATGGGAGTTGTAGTTTTAAATAGTCATAACTTTTGATTCTTGTGTCAAAATGACTATTATAATATATCAAACGGAAGATCGTATCGATTTCCATAGTCTTGGCTAGACCGGCTATAGAAATTCCTTACTTGAACTTAAACTCCATCATTTACATTACAAATCGAGGTTTTAATGTTTTTGTCACTTATTTTACATTTTCGGTTTTATTCAATAGAGTGGTAATGAAGATGGATGAGCCGACCAAGTGTGTGTTTCAAAATATCCTAATGAATCACAATATAATAAAAATAATTTCATGATCAACAAAAATGAATTAGAAGAAAAAAGGAAGAGGAAGGCTACTCGTCACAGTTTTAAACAATATATTTGATAAATTGGGGTTATGCCTTTAAAGAGTCATAAATTTTGACTCGTGTGTCAAAAGGACTATTATAATATATCAAACAGAAGCTCGTATCTATTTCCTATATTTTTGGCTGGACTGGCTATAAAAATTCATTACTTGAACCTAAACTCCATCATTTACATCACATATGGAGGGTTTAAATTTTTTGTCACTTATTTTACATTTTCGTTTTTATTCAATAGAGTTGTAATGAAGATGGATGAGTCGACCAAGTGTATGTTTGAAAATATTCTAATAAATTACAATATAATAAAAATAATTTCATGATCCAACATAATGAATGAGAGGAAAAAAGGAATAGGAGTGCTACTGGTGACATTTTTAAAAAGTATATTTGATAAATGGGAGTTGTAGTTTTAAATAGTCATAACTTTTGATTCGTGTGTCAAAATGACTATTATAATATATCAAACGGAAGATCGTATCGATTTCCATAGTCTTGGCTGGACCGGCTATAGAAATTCATTACTTGAACTTAAACTCCAACATTTACATTACAAATCGAGGTTTTAATGTTTTTGTCACTTATTTTACATTTTCGGTTTTATTCAATAGAGTGGTAATGAAGATGGATGAGCCGACCAAGTGTATGTTTCAAAATATTCTAATAAATTTCAATATAATAAAAATAATTTCATGATGCAACATAATGAATGAGACGAAAAAAGGAATAGGAGTGCTACTGGTGACATTTTTAAAAAATATATTTGATAAATGGGAGTTGTATTTTTAAATAGTTATAACTTTTGATTGGTGTGTCAAAATGACTATAATAATATATCAAACGGAAGATTGTATCGATTTCCATAGTCTTGGCTGGACCAGCTATAGAAGTTCAGTACTTGAACTTAAACTCCATCATTTATATTACAAATCGAGGTTTTACTGTTTTTGTCATTTATTTTACATTTTTGGTTTTATTTAATAGAGTGGTAATGAAGATGGATGAGCCGACTAAGTGTATGTTTCAAAACATTCTAATGAATCACAATATAATAAAAATAATTTCATGATCAACCAAAACGAATGAGAAGAAAAAAAAAAGGAGTGCTACTCGTGACATTTAAAAAAAATATACTTGATAAATGGGAGTTGTAGTTTTAAATAGTTATAACTTTTGATTCGTGTGTCAAAATGACTATTATAATATATCAAACGGAAGATCGTATCGATTTCCATAGTCTTGGCTGGACCGGCAATAGAAGTTCAGTACTTGAACTTAAACTCCATCATTTATATTACAAATCGAGGTTTTACTGTTTTTGTCATTTATTTTACATTTTCGGTTTTATTTAATAGAGTGGTAATGAAGATGGATGAGCGGACTAAGTGTATGTTTCAAAACATTCTAATGAATCACAATATAATAAAAATAATTTCATGATCAACCAAAATGAATGAGTAGAAAAAAGGAAAAGGAGTGCTACTCGTCACGGTTTTAAACAATATATTTGATAAATCGTGTTATGCCTTTATAGAGTCATAACTTTTGACTCGTGTGTCAAAAGGACTATTATAATATATCAAACGGAAGCTCGTATCTATTTCCTATATTTTTGGCTGGACTGGCTATAAAAATTCATTACTTGAACCTAAACTCCATCATTTACATCACATATGGAGGGTTTAAATTTTTTGTCACTTATTTTACATTTTCGTTTTTATTCAATAGAGTTGTAATGAAGATGGATGAGTCGACCAAGTGTATGTTTGAAAATATTCTACTAAATTTCAATATAATAAAAATAATTTCCGGATCCAACATAATGAATGAGATGAAAAAAGGAATAGGAGTGCTACTGGTGACATTTTTAAAAAGTATATTTGATAAATGGGAGTTGAAGTTTTAAATAGTCATAACTTTTGATTCGTGTGTCAAAATGACTATTATAATATATCAAACGGAAGATCGTATCGATTTCCATAGTCTTGGATGGACCGGCTATAGAAATTCATTACTTGAACTTAAACTCCATCATTTACATTACAAATCGAGGTTTTAATGTTTTTGTCACTTATTTTACATTTTTGGTTTTATTCAATAGAGTGGTAATGAAGATGGATGAGCCGACCAAGTGTATGTTTCAAAATATTCTAATAAATTTCAATATAATAAAAATAATTTCATGATGCAACATAATGAATGAGACGAAAAAAGGAATAGGAGTGCTACTGGTGACATTTTTAAAAAATATATTTGATAAATGGGAGTTGTAGTTTTAAATAGTTATAACTTTTGATTCGTGTGTCAAAATGACTATTATAATATATCAAATGGAAGATCGTATCGATTTCCATAGTCTTGGCTGGACCGGCTATAGAAGTTCATTACTTGAACTTAAACTCCATCATTTACATTACAAATCGAGGTTTTAATGTTTTCGTCACTTATTTTACATTTTCGGTTTTATTCTATAGAGTGGTAATGAAGATGCATGAGCCGACTAAGTGTATGTTTCAAAACATTCTAATGAATGACAATATAATAAAAATAATTTCATGATCAACCAAAACGAATGAGAAGAAAAAAGGAAAAGGAGTGCTACTCGTCACAGTTTTAAACAATATATTTGATAAATCGGGGTTATGCCTTTATAGAGTCATAACTTTTCACTTGTGTGTCAAAAGGACTATTACAATATATCAAACAGAAGCTCGTATCTATTTCCATAATTTTGGCTGGACAGGCTATAAAAATTCATTACTTGATCTAAACTCCATCATTTACATCAGATATGGAGGGTTTAATTTTTTTGTCACTTATTTTACATTTTCGGTTTTATTCAATAGAGTTGTAATGAGGATGGATGAGTCGACCAACTGTATGTTTGAAAATATTCTAATAAATTTCAATATAATAAAAATAATTTCCTGATCCAACATAATGAATGAGACGAAAAAAGGAATAGGAGTGCTACTCGTGACATTTTTATAAAAATATATTTGATAAATAGGGGTTGTAGTTTTAAATAGTCATAATTTTTGATTCGTGTGTCAAAATGACTATTATAATTTATCAAACGGAAGATCGTATCGACTTCCATAGTCTTGGCTGGACCGGCTATAGAAATTCATTACTTGAACTTAAACTCCATCATTTACATTACAAATCGAGGTTTTAATGTTTTCGTCACTTATTTTACATTTTCGGTTTTATTAAATAGAGTGGTAATGAAGATGGATGAGCCGACCAAGTGTATGTTTCAAAATATCCTAATGAATCACAATATAATAAAAATAATTTCATGATCAACAAAAATGAATTACAAGAAAAAAGGAAGAGGAAGGCTACTCGTCACAGTTTTAAACAATATATTTGATAAATCGGGATTATGCCTTTAAAGAGTAATAAATTTTGACTCGTGTGTCAAAAGGACTATTATAATATATCACTCGTATCTATTTCCTATATTTTTGGCTGGACTGGCTATAAAAATTAATTACTTGAACCTAAACTCCATCATTTACATCACATATGGAGGGTTTAATTTTTTTGTCACTTATTTTACATTTTCGTTTTTATTCAATAGAGTTGTAATGAAGATGGATGAGTCGACCAAGTGTATGTTTGAAAATATTCTAATAAATTACAATATAATAAAAATAATTTCATGATCTAACATAATGAATGAGAGGAAAAAAGGAATAGGAGTGCTACTGGTGACATTTTTAAAAAGTATATTTGATAAATGGGAGTTGAAGTTTTAAATAGTCATAACTTTTGATTTGTGTGTCAAAATGACTATTATAATATATCAAACGGAAGATCGTATCGATTTCCATAGTCTTGGATGGACCGGCTTTAGAAATTCATTACTTGAACTTAAACTCCATCATTTACATTACAAATCGAGGTTTTAATGTTTTTGTCACTTATTTTACATTTTTGGTTTTATTCAATAGAGAGGTAATGAAGATGGATGAGCCGACCAAGTGTATGTTTCAAAATATTCTAATAAATTTCAATATAATAAAAATAATTTCATGATGCAACATAATGAATGAGACAAAAAAAGGAATAGGAGTGCTACTGGTGACATTTTTAAAAAATATATTTGATAAATGGGAGTTGTAGTTTTAAATAGTTATAACTTTTGATTCATGTGTCAAAATGACTATTATAATATATCAAATGGAAGATCGTATCGATTTCCATAGTCTTGGCTGGACCGGCTATAGAAATTCATTACTTGAACTTAAACTCCATCCTTTACATCACATATCGAAGTTTTAATGTTTTTGTCACTTATATTATATTTTTGGTTTAATTCAATAGAGTTGTAATGAAGATGGATGAGCCGACTAAGAGTATGTTTAAAAATATTCTAATGGAGCACAATATTATAAAAATAATTTCATGATCAACCAAAATGAATGAGAAGAAAAAAGGAAGAGGAGTGCTACTAGTCATAGTTTTAAACAATATATTTGATAAATCGGGGTTATGCCTTTAAAGAGTCATAACTTTTGACTCTTGTGTAAAAAGGACTATTATAATATATCCAACGGAAGCTCGTATCTATTTCCATAATTTTGGCTGGACTGGCTATAAAAATTCATTACTTGAAGCTACACTCCATCATTTACATCACATATGGAGGTTTAAATTTTTTGTCACTTATTTTACATTTTCGGTTTTATTCAATAGAGTTGTAATGAGGATGGATGAGTCGACCAAGTGTATGTTTGAAAATATTCTACTAAATTTCAATATAATAAAAATAATTTCCGGATCCAACATAATGAATGAGATGAAAAAAGGAATAGGAGTGCTACTGGTGACATTTTTAAAAAATACATTTGATAAATGGGGGTTGTTGTTTTAAATAGTTATAACTTTTGATTCGTGTGTCAAAATGACTATTATAATTTATCAAACGGAAGATCGTATCGATTTCCATAGTCTTGGCTGGACCGGCTATAGAAATTCATTACTTGAACTTAAACTCTATCATTTACATTACAAATCGAGGTTTTACTGTTTTTGTCACTTATTTTACATTTTCGGTTTTATTCAATAGAGTGGTAATGAAGATGGATGAGCCGACCAAGTGTATGTTTCAAAATATTCTAATAAATTTCAATATAATAAAAATAATTTCATGATGCAACATAATGAATGAGACGAAAAAAGGAATAGGAGTGCTACTGGTGACATTTTTAAAAAATATATTTGATAAATGGGAGTTGTAGTTTTAAATAGTTATAACTTTTGATTCGTGTGTCAAAATGACTATTATAATATATCAAATGGAAGATCGTATCGATTTCCATAGTCTTGGCTGGACCGGCTATAGAAGTTCATTACTTGAACTTAAACTCCATCATTTATATTACAAATCGAGGTTTTACTGTTTTTGTCATTTATTTTACATTTTCGGTTTTATTTAATAGAGTGGTAATGAAGATGGATGAGCCGACTAAGTGTATGTTTCAAAACATTCTAATGAATCACAATATAATAAAAATAATTTCATGATCAACCAAAACGAATGAGAAGAAAAAAGGAAAAGGAGTGCTACTCGTCACAGTTTTAAACAATATATTTGATAAATCGGGGTTATGCCTTTATAGAGTCATAACTTTTCACTCGTGTGTCAAAAGGACTATTACAATATATCAAACAGAAGCTCGTATCTATTTCCATAATTTTGGCTAGACTGGCTATAAAAATTCATTAATTGAGGCTAAACTCCATCATTTACATCACATATGAAGGGTTTAATTTTTTTGTCACTTATTTTACATTTTCGGTTTTATTCAATAGAGTTGTAATGAGGATGGATGAGTCGACCAAGTGTATGTTTGAAAATATTCTAATAAATTTCAATATAATAAAAATAATTTCCTGATCCAACATAATGAATGAGACGAAAAAGGAATAGGAGTGCTACTCGTGACATTTTTAAAAAATACATTTGATAAATAGGGGTTGTAGTTTTCAATATTCATAATTTTTGATTCGTGTGTCAAAATGACTATTATAATTTATCAAACGGAAGATCGTATCGATTTCCATAGTCTTGGCTGGACCGGCTATAGAAATTCATTACTTGATCTTAAACTGCATCATTTACATTACAAATCGAGGTTTTAATGTTTTCGTCACTTATTTTACATTTTCGGTTTTATTCAATAGAGTGGTAATGAAGATGGATGAGCCGACCAAGTGTATGTTTCAAAATATCCTAATGAATCACAATATAATAAAAATAATTTCATGATCAACAAAAATGAATTACAAGAAAAAAGGAAGGGGAAGGCTACTCGTCACAGGTTTAAACAATATATTTGATAAATCGGGGTTATGCCTTTTAAGAGTCATAAATTTTGACTCGTGTGTCAAAAGGACTATTATAATATATCAAACGGAAGCTCGTATCTATTTCCTATATTTTTGGCTGGACTGGCTATAAAAATTCATTACTTGAACCTAAACTCCATCATTTACATCACATATGGAGGGTTTAAATTTTTTGTCACTTATTTTACATTTTCGTTTTTATTCAATAAAGTTGTAATGAAGATGGATGAGTCGACCAAGTGTATGTTTGAAAATATTCTAATAAATTACAATATAATAAAAATAATTTCATGATCCAACATAATGAATGAGAGGAAAAAAGGAATAGGAGTGCTACTGGTGACATTTTTAAAAAGTATATTTGATAAATGGGAGTTGTAGTTTTAAATAGTCATAACTTTTGATTCTTGTGTCAAAATGACTATTATAATATATCAAACGGAAGATCGTATCGATTTCCATAGTCTTGGCTAGACCGGCTATAGAAATTCATTACTTGAACTTAAACTCCATCATTTACATTACAAATCGAGGTTTTAATGTTTTTGTCACTTATTTTACATTTTCGGTTTTATTCAATAGAGTGGTAATGATGATGGATGAGCCGACCAAGTGTATGTTTCAAAATATTCTAATAAATTTCAATATAATAAAAATAATTTCATGATGCAACATAATGAATGAGACGAAAAAAGGAATAGGAGTGCTACTGGTGACATTTTTAAAAAATATATTTGATAAATGGGAGTTGTAGTTTTAAATAGTTATAACTTTTGATTCGTGTGTCAAAATGACTATTATAATATATCAAATGGAAGATCGTATCGATTTCCATAGTCTTGGCTGGACCGGCTATAGAAGTTCATTACTTGAACTTAAACTCCATCATTTATATTACAAATCGAGGTTTTACTGTTTTTGTCATTTATTTTACATTTTCGGTTTTATTTAATAGAGTGGTAATGAAGATGGATGAGCCGACTAAGTGTATGTTTCAAAACATTCTAATGAATCACAATATAATAAAAATAATTTCATGATCAACCAAAACGAATGAGAAGAAAAAAGGAAAAGGAGTGCTACTCGTCACAGTTTTAAACAATATATTTGATAAATCGGGGTTATGCCTTTATAGAGTCATAACTTTTCACTCGTGTGTCAAAAGGACTATTACAATATATCAAACAGAAGCTCGTATCTATTTCCATAATTTTGGCTAGACTAGCTATAAAAATTCATTAATTGAGGCTAAACTCCATCATTTACATCACATATGAAGGGTTTAATTTTTTTGTCACTTATTTTACATTTTCGGTTTTATTCAATAGAGTTGTAATGAGGATGGATGAGTCGACCAAGTGTATGTTTGAAAATATTCTAATAAATTTCAATATAATAAAAATAATTTCCTGATCCAACATAATGAATGAGACGAAAAAGGAATAGGAGTGCTACTCGTGACATTTTTAAAAAATACATTTGATAAATAGGGGTTGTAGTTTTCAATATTCATAATTTTTGATTCGTGTGTCAAAATGACTATTATAATTTATCAAACGGAAGATCGTATCGATTTCCATAGTCTTGGCTGGACCGGCTATAGAAATTCATTACTTGATCTTAAACTGCATCATTTACATTACAAATCGAGGTTTTAATGTTTTCGTCACTTATTTTACATTTTCGGTTTTATTCAATAGAGTGGTAATGAAGATGGATGAGCCGACCAAGTGTATGTTTCAAAATATCCTAATGAATCACAATATAATAAAAATAATTTCATGATCAACAAAAATGAATTACAAGAAAAAAGGAAGGGGAAGGCTACTCGTCACAGGTTTAAACAATATATTTGATAAATCGGGGTTATGCCTTTTAAGAGTCATAAATTTTGACTCGTGTGTCAAAAGGACTATTATAATATATCAAACGGAAGCTCGTATCTATTTCCTATATTTTTGGCTGGACTGGCTATAAAAATTCATTACTTGAACCTAAACTCCATCATTTACATCACATATGGAGGGTTTAAATTTTTTGTCACTTATTTTACATTTTCGTTTTTATTCAATAAAGTTGTAATGAAGATGGATGAGTCGACCAAGTGTATGTTTGAAAATATTCTAATAAATTACAATATAATAAAAATAATTTCATGATCCAACATAATGAATGAGAGGAAAAAAGGAATAGGAGTGCTACTGGTGACATTTTTAAAAAGTATATTTGATAAATGGGAGTTGTAGTTTTAAATAGTCATAACTTTTGATTCTTGTGTCAAAATGACTATTATAATATATCAAACGGAAGATCGTATCGATTTCCATAGTCTTGGCTAGACCGGCTATAGAAATTCATTACTTGAACTTAAACTCCATCATTTACATTACAAATCGAGGTTTTAATGTTTTTGTCACTTATTTTACATTTTCGGTTTTATTCAATAGAGTGGTAATGAAGATGGATGAGCCGACCAAGTGTATGTTTCAAAATATTCTAATAAATTTCAATATAATAAAAATAATTTCATGATGCAACATAATGAATGAGACGAAAAAAGGAATAGGAGTGCTACTGGTGACATTTTTAAAAAATATATTTGATAAATGGGAGTTGTAGTTTTAAATAGTTATAACTTTTGATTCGTGTGTCAAAATGACTATTATAATATATCAAACGGAAGATCATATCGATTTCCATAGTCTTGGTTGGACCGGCTATAGAAGTTCATTACTTGAACTTAAACTCCATCATTTATATTACAAATCGAGGTTTTACTGTTTTTGTCATTTAATTTACATTTTCGGTTTTATTTAATAGAGTGGTAATGAAGATGGATGAGCCGACTAAGTGTATGTTTCAAAACATTCTAATGAATCACAATATTATAAAAATAATTTCATGATCAACCAAATCGAATGAGAAGAAAAAAGGAAAAGGAGTGCTACTCGTAACAGTTTTAAACAATATATTTGATAAATGGGAGTTGTAGTTTTAAATAGTTATAACTTTTGATTCGTGTGTCAAAATGACTATTATAATATATCAAACAGAAGCTCGTATCTATTTCCTATATTTTTGGCTGGACTGGCTATAAAAATTCATTACTTGAACCTAAACTCCATCATTTACATCACATATGGAGGGTTTAAATTTTTTGTCACTTATTTTACATTTTCGTTTTTATTGAATAAAGTTGTAATGAAGATGGATGAGTCGACCAAGTGTATGTTTGAAAATATTCTAATAAATTACAATATAATAAAAATAATTTCATGATCCAACATAATGAATGAGAGGAAAAAAGGAATAGGAGTGCTACTGGTGACATTTTTAAAAAGTATATTTGATAAATGGGAGTTGTAGTTTTAAATAGTCATAACTTTTGATTCTTGTGTCAAAATGACTATTATAATATATCAAACGGAAGATCGTATCGATTTCCATAGTCTTGGCTAGACCGGCTATAGAAATTCATTACTTGAACTTAAACTCCATCATTTACATTACAAATCGAGGTTTTAATGTTTTTGTCACTTATTTTACATTTTTGGTTTTATTCAATAGAGTGGTAATGAAGATGGATGAGCCGACCAAGTGTATGTTTCAAAATATTCTAATAAATTTCAATATAATAAAAATAATTTCATGATGCAACATAATGAATGAGACGAAAAAAGGAATAGGAGTGCTACTGGTGACATTTTTAAAAAATATATTTGATAAATGGGAGTTGTAGTTTTAAATAGTTATAACTTTTGATTCGTGTGTCAAAATGACTATTATAATATATCAAATGGAAGATCGTATCGATTTCCATAGTCTTGGCTGGACCGGCTATAGAAGTTCATTACTTGAACTTAAACTCCATCATTTACATTACAAATCGAGGTTTTAATGTTTTCGTCACTTATTTTACATTTTCGGTTTTATTCTATAGAGTGGTAATGAAGATGCATGAGCCGACTAAGTGTATGTTTCAAAACATTCTAATGAATGACAATATAATAAAAATAATTTCATGATCAACCAAAACGAATGAGAAGAAAAAAGGAAAAGGAGTGCTACTCGTCACAGTTTTAAACAATATATTTGATAAATCGGGGTTATGCCTTTATAGAGTCATAACTTTTCACTTGTGTGTCAAAAGGACTATTACAATATATCAAACAGAAGCTCGTATCTATTTCCATAATTTTGGCTGGACAGGCTATAAAAATTCATTACTTGATCTAAACTCCATCATTTACATCAGATATGGAGGGTTTAATTTTTTTGTCACTTATTTTACATTTTCGGTTTTATTCAATAGAGTTGTAATGAGGATGGATGAGTCGACCAACTGTATGTTTGAAAATATTCTAATAAATTTCAATATAATAAAAATAATTTCCTGATCCAACATAATGAATGAGACGAAAAAAGGAATAGGAGTGCTACTCGTGACATTTTTATAAAAATATATTTGATAAATAGGGGTTGTAGTTTTAAATAGTCATAATTTTTGATTCGTGTGTCAAAATGACTATTATAATTTATCAAACGGAAGATCGTATCGACTTCCATAGTCTTGGCTGGACCGGCTATAGAAATTCATTACTTGAACTTAAACTCCATCATTTACATTACAAATCGAGGTTTTAATGTTTTCGTCACTTATTTTACATTTTCGGTTTTATTAAATAGAGTGGTAATGAAGATGGATGAGCCGACCAAGTGTATGTTTCAAAATATCCTAATGAATCACAATATAATAAAAATAATTTCATGATCAACAAAAATGAATTACAAGAAAAAAGGAAGAGGAAGGCTACTCGTCACAGTTTTAAACAATATATTTGATAAATCGGGATTATGCCTTTAAAGAGTAATAAATTTTGACTCGTGTGTCAAAAGGACTATTATAATATATCACTCGTATCTATTTCCTATATTTTTGGCTGGACTGGCTATAAAAATTAATTACTTGAACCTAAACTCCATCATTTACATCACATATGGAGGGTTTAATTTTTTTGTCACTTATTTTACATTTTCGTTTTTATTCAATAGAGTTGTAATGAAGATGGATGAGTCGACCAAGTGTATGTTTGAAAATATTCTAATAAATTACAATATAATAAAAATAATTTCATGATCTAACATAATGAATGAGAGGAAAAAAGGAATAGGAGTGCTACTGGTGACATTTTTAAAAAGTATATTTGATAAATGGGAGTTGAAGTTTTAAATAGTCATAACTTTTGATTTGTGTGTCAAAATGACTATTATAATATATCAAACGGAAGATCGTATCGATTTCCATAGTCTTGGATGGACCGGCTTTAGAAATTCATTACTTGAACTTAAACTCCATCATTTACATTACAAATCGAGGTTTTAATGTTTTTGTCACTTATTTTACATTTTTGGTTTTATTCAATAGAGAGGTAATGAAGATGGATGAGCCGACCAAGTGTATGTTTCAAAATATTCTAATAAATTTCAATATAATAAAAATAATTTCATGATGCAACATAATGAATGAGACAAAAAAAGGAATAGGAGTGCTACTGGTGACATTTTTAAAAAATATATTTGATAAATGGGAGTTGTAGTTTTAAATAGTTATAACTTTTGATTCATGTGTCAAAATGACTATTATAATATATCAAATGGAAGATCGTATCGATTTCCATAGTCTTGGCTGGACCGGCTATAGAAATTCATTACTTGAACTTAAACTCCATCCTTTACATCACATATCGAAGTTTTAATGTTTTTGTCACTTATATTATATTTTTGGTTTAATTCAATAGAGTTGTAATGAAGATGGATGAGCCGACTAAGAGTATGTTTAAAAATATTCTAATGGAGCACAATATTATAAAAATAATTTCATGATCAACCAAAATGAATGAGAAGAAAAAAGGAAGAGGAGTGCTACTAGTCATAGTTTTAAACAATATATTTGATAAATCGGGGTTATGCCTTTAAAGAGTCATAACTTTTGACTCTTGTGTAAAAAGGACTATTATAATATATCCAACGGAAGCTCGTATCTATTTCCATAATTTTGGCTGGACTGGCTATAAAAATTCATTACTTGAAGCTACACTCCATCATTTACATCACATATGGAGGTTTAAATTTTTTGTCACTTATTTTACATTTTCGGTTTTATTCAATAGAGTTGTAATGAGGATGGATGAGTCGACCAAGTGTATGTTTGAAAATATTCTACTAAATTTCAATATAATAAAAATAATTTCCGGATCCAACATAATGAATGAGATGAAAAAAGGAATAGGAGTGCTACTGGTGACATTTTTAAAAAATACATTTGATAAATGGGGGTTGTTGTTTTAAATAGTTATAACTTTTGATTCGTGTGTCAAAATGACTATTATAATTTATCAAACGGAAGATCGTATCGATTTCCATAGTCTTGGCTGGACCGGCTATAGAAATTCATTACTTGAACTTAAACTCTATCATTTACATTACAAATCGAGGTTTTACTGTTTTTGTCACTTATTTTACATTTTCGGTTTTATTCAATAGAGTGGTAATGAAGATGGATGAGCCGACCAAGTGTATGTTTCAAAATATTCTAATAAATTTCAATATAATAAAAATAATTTCATGATGCAACATAATGAATGAGACGAAAAAAGGAATAGGAGTGCTACTGGTGACATTTTTAAAAAATATATTTGATAAATGGGAGTTGTAGTTTTAAATAGTTATAACTTTTGATTCGTGTGTCAAAATGACTATTATAATATATCAAATGGAAGATCGTATCGATTTCCATAGTCTTGGCTGGACCGGCTATAGAAGTTCATTACTTGAACTTAAACTCCATCATTTATATTACAAATCGAGGTTTTACTGTTTTTGTCATTTATTTTACATTTTCGGTTTTATTTAATAGAGTGGTAATGAAGATGGATGAGCCGACTAAGTGTATGTTTCAAAACATTCTAATGAATCACAATATAATAAAAATAATTTCATGATCAACCAAAACGAATGAGAAGAAAAAAGGAAAAGGAGTGCTACTCGTCACAGTTTTAAACAATATATTTGATAAATCGGGGTTATGCCTTTATAGAGTCATAACTTTTCACTCGTGTGTCAAAAGGACTATTACAATATATCAAACAGAAGCTCGTATCTATTTCCATAATTTTGGCTAGACTGGCTATAAAAATTCATTAATTGAGGCTAAACTCCATCATTTACATCACATATGAAGGGTTTAATTTTTTTGTCACTTATTTTACATTTTCGGTTTTATTCAATAGAGTTGTAATGAGGATGGATGAGTCGACCAAGTGTATGTTTGAAAATATTCTAATAAATTTCAATATAATAAAAATAATTTCCTGATCCAACATAATGAATGAGACGAAAAAGGAATAGGAGTGCTACTCGTGACATTTTTAAAAAATACATTTGATAAATAGGGGTTGTAGTTTTCAATATTCATAATTTTTGATTCGTGTGTCAAAATGACTATTATAATTTATCAAACGGAAGATCGTATCGATTTCCATAGTCTTGGCTGGACCGGCTATAGAAATTCATTACTTGATCTTAAACTGCATCATTTACATTACAAATCGAGGTTTTAATGTTTTCGTCACTTATTTTACATTTTCGGTTTTATTCAATAGAGTGGTAATGAAGATGGATGAGCCGACCAAGTGTATGTTTCAAAATATCCTAATGAATCACAATATAATAAAAATAATTTCATGATCAACAAAAATGAATTACAAGAAAAAAGGAAGGGGAAGGCTACTCGTCACAGGTTTAAACAATATATTTGATAAATCGGGGTTATGCCTTTTAAGAGTCATAAATTTTGACTCGTGTGTCAAAAGGACTATTATAATATATCAAACGGAAGCTCGTATCTATTTCCTATATTTTTGGCTGGACTGGCTATAAAAATTCATTACTTGAACCTAAACTCCATCATTTACATCACATATGGAGGGTTTAAATTTTTTGTCACTTATTTTACATTTTCGTTTTTATTCAATAAAGTTGTAATGAAGATGGATGAGTCGACCAAGTGTATGTTTGAAAATATTCTAATAAATTACAATATAATAAAAATAATTTCATGATCCAACATAATGAATGAGAGGAAAAAAGGAATAGGAGTGCTACTGGTGACATTTTTAAAAAGTATATTTGATAAATGGGAGTTGTAGTTTTAAATAGTCATAACTTTTGATTCTTGTGTCAAAATGACTATTATAATATATCAAACGGAAGATCGTATCGATTTCCATAGTCTTGGCTAGACCGGCTATAGAAATTCATTACTTGAACTTAAACTCCATCATTTACATTACAAATCGAGGTTTTAATGTTTTTGTCACTTATTTTACATTTTCGGTTTTATTCAATAGAGTGGTAATGATGATGGATGAGCCGACCAAGTGTATGTTTCAAAATATTCTAATAAATTTCAATATAATAAAAATAATTTCATGATGCAACATAATGAATGAGACGAAAAAAGGAATAGGAGTGCTACTGGTGACATTTTTAAAAAATATATTTGATAAATGGGAGTTGTAGTTTTAAATAGTTATAACTTTTGATTCGTGTGTCAAAATGACTATTATAATATATCAAATGGAAGATCGTATCGATTTCCATAGTCTTGGCTGGACCGGCTATAGAAGTTCATTACTTGAACTTAAACTCCATCATTTATATTACAAATCGAGGTTTTACTGTTTTTGTCATTTATTTTACATTTTCGGTTTTATTTAATAGAGTGGTAATGAAGATGGATGAGCCGACTAAGTGTATGTTTCAAAACATTCTAATGAATCACAATATAATAAAAATAATTTCATGATCAACCAAAACGAATGAGAAGAAAAAAGGAAAAGGAGTGCTACTCGTCACAGTTTTAAACAATATATTTGATAAATCGGGGTTATGCCTTTATAGAGTCATAACTTTTCACTCGTGTGTCAAAAGGACTATTACAATATATCAAACAGAAGCTCGTATCTATTTCCATAATTTTGGCTAGACTGGCTATAAAAATTCATTAATTGAGGCTAAACTCCATCATTTACATCACATATGAAGGGTTTAATTTTTTTGTCACTTATTTTACATTTTCGGTTTTATTCAATAGAGTTGTAATGAGGATGGATGAGTCGACCAAGTGTATGTTTGAAAATATTCTAATAAATTTCAATATAATAAAAATAATTTCCTGATCCAACATAATGAATGAGACGAAAAAGGAATAGGAGTGCTACTCGTGACATTTTTAAAAAATACATTTGATAAATAGGGGTTGTAGTTTTCAATATTCATAATTTTTGATTCGTGTGTCAAAATGACTATTATAATTTATCAAACGGAAGATCGTATCGATTTCCATAGTCTTGGCTGGACCGGCTATAGAAATTCATTACTTGATCTTAAACTGCATCATTTACATTACAAATCGAGGTTTTAATGTTTTCGTCACTTATTTTACATTTTCGGTTTTATTCAATAGAGTGGTAATGAAGATGGATGAGCCGACCAAGTGTATGTTTCAAAATATCCTAATGAATCACAATATAATAAAAATAATTTCATGATCAACAAAAATGAATTACAAGAAAAAAGGAAGGGGAAGGCTACTCGTCACAGGTTTAAACAATATATTTGATAAATCGGGGTTATGCCTTTTAAGAGTCATAAATTTTGACTCGTGTGTCAAAAGGACTATTATAATATATCAAACGGAAGCTCGTATCTATTTCCTATATTTTTGGCTGGACTGGCTATAAAAATTCATTACTTGAACCTAAACTCCATCATTTACATCACATATGGAGGGTTTAAATTTTTTGTCACTTATTTTACATTTTCGTTTTTATTCAATAAAGTTGTAATGAAGATGGATGAGTCGACCAAGTGTATGTTTGAAAATATTCTAATAAATTACAATATAATAAAAATAATTTCATGATCCAACATAATGAATGAGAGGAAAAAAGGAATAGGAGTGCTACTGGTGACATTTTTAAAAAGTATATTTGATAAATGGGAGTTGTAGTTTTAAATAGTCATAACTTTTGATTCTTGTGTCAAAATGACTATTATAATATATCAAACGGAAGATCGTATCGATTTCCATAGTCTTGGCTAGACCGGCTATAGAAATTCATTACTTGAACTTAAACTCCATCATTTACATTACAAATCGAGGTTTTAATGTTTTTGTCACTTATTTTACATTTTCGGTTTTATTCAATAGAGTGGTAATGAAGATGGATGAGCCGACCAAGTGTATGTTTCAAAATATTCTAATAAATTTCAATATAATAAAAATAATTTCATGATGCAACATAATGAATGAGACGAAAAAAGGAATAGGGGTGCTACTGGTGACATTTTTAAAAAATATATTTGATAAATGGGAGTTGTAGTTTTAAATAGTTATAACTTTTGATTCGTGTGTCAAAATGACTATTATAATATATCAAACGGAAGATCATATCGATTTCCATAGTCTTGGTTGGACCGGCTATAGAAGTTCATTACTTGAACTTAAACTCCATCATTTATATTACAAATCGAGGTTTTACTGTTTTTGTCATTTAATTTACATTTTCGGTTTTATTTAATAGAGTGGTAATGAAGATGGATGAGCCGACTAAGTGTATGTTTCAAAACATTCTAATGAATCACAATATTATAAAAATAATTTCATGATCAACCAAATCGAATGAGAAGAAAAAAGGAAAAGGAGTGCTACTCGTAACAGTTTTAAACAATATATTTGATAAATGGGAGTTGTAGTTTTAAATAGTTATAACTTTTGATTCGTGTGTCAAAATGACTATTATAATATATCAAACAGAAGCTCGTATCTATTTCCTATATTTTTGGCTGGACTGGCTATAAAAATTCATTACTTGAACCTAAACTCCATCATTTACATCACATATGGAGGGTTTAAATTTTTTGTCACTTATTTTACATTTTCGTTTTTATTGAATAAAGTTGTAATGAAGATGGATGAGTCGACCAAGTGTATGTTTGAAAATATTCTAATAAATTACAATATAATAAAAATAATTTCATGATCCAACATAATGAATGAGAGGAAAAAAGGAATAGGAGTGCTACTGGTGACATTTTTAAAAAGTATATTTGATAAATGGGAGTTGAAGTTTTAAATAGTCATAACTTTTGATTTGTGTGTCAAAATGACTATTTTAATATATCAAACGGAAGATCGTATCGATTTCCATAGTCTTGGATGGACCGGCTTTAGAAATTCATTACTTGAACTTAAACTCCATCATTTACATTACAAATCGAGGTTTTAATGTTTTTGTCACTTATTTTACATTTTTGGTTTTATTCAATAGAGTGGTAATGAAGATGGATGAGCCGACCAAGTGTATGTTTCAAAATATTCTAATAAATTTCAATATAATAAAAATAATTTCATGATGCAACATAATGAATGAGACGAAAAAAGGAATAGGAGTGCTACTGGTGACATTTTTAAAAAATATATTTGATAAATGGGAGTTGTAGTTTTAAATAGTTATAACTTTTGATTCATGTGTCAAAATGACTATTATAATATATCAAATGGAAGATCGTATCGATTTCCATAGTCTTGGCTGGACCGGCTATAGAAATTCATTACTTGAACTTAAACTCCATCCTTTACATCACATATCGAAGTTTTAATGTTTTCGTCACTTATATTATATTTTCGGTTTAATTCAATAGAGTTGTAATGAAGATGGATGAGCCGACTAAGAGTATGTTTAAAAATATTCTAATGGAGCACAATATTATAAAAATAATTTCATGATCAACCAAAATGAATGAGAAGAAAAAAGGAAGAGGAGTGCTACTAATCACAGTTTTAAACAATATATTTGATAAATCGGGGTTATGCCTTTAAAGAGTCATAACTTTTGACTCTTGTGTAAAAAGGACTATTATAATATATCCAACGGAAGCTCGTATCTATTTCCATAATTTTGGCTGGACTGGCTATAAAAATTCATTACTTGAAGCTACACTCCATCATTTACATCACATATGGAGGTTTAAATTTTTTGTCACTTATTTTACATTTTCGGTTTTATTCAATAGAGTTGTAATGAGGATGGATGAGTCGACCAAGTGTATGTTTGAAAATATTCTACTAAATTTCAATATAATAAAAATAATTTCCGGATCCAACATAATGAATGAGATGAAAAAAGGAATAGGAGTGCTACTGGTGACATTTTTAAAAAATATATTTGATAAATGGGAGTTGTAGTTTTAAATAGTTATAACTTTTGATTCGTGTGTCAAAATGACTATTATAATATATCAAATGGAAGATCGTATCGATTTCCATAGTCTTGGCTGGACCGGCTATAGAAGTTCATTACTTGAACTTAAACTCCATCATTTATATTACAAATCGAGGTTTTACTGTTTTTGTCATTTATTTTACATTTTCGGTTTTATTTAATAGAGTGGTAATGAAGATGGATGAGCCGACTAAGTGTATGTTTCAAAACATTCTAATGAATCACAATATAATAAAAATAATTTCATGATCAACCAAAACGAATGAGAAGAAAAAAGGAAAAGGAGTGCTACTCGTCACAGTTTTAAACAATATATTTGATGAATCGTGGTTATGCCTTTATAGAGTCATAACTTTTCACTCGTGTGTCAAAATGACTATTATAATTTATCAAACGGAAGATCGTATCGATTTCCATAGTCTTGGCTGGACCGGCTATAGAAATTCATTACTTGAACTTAAACTGCATCATTTACATTACAAATCGAGGTTTTAATGTTTTCGTCACTTATTTTACATTTTCGGTTTTATTCAATAGAGTGGTAATGAAGATGGATGAGCCGACCAAGTGTATGTTTCAAAATATCCTAATGAATCACAATATAATAAAAATAATTTCATGATCAACAAAAATGAATTACAAGAAAAAAGGAAGAGGAAGGCTACTCGTCACAGGTTTAAACAATATATTTGATAAATCGGGGTTATGCCTTTAAAGAGTCATAAATTTTGACTCGTGTGTCAAAAGGACTATTATAATATATCAAACGGAAGCTCGTATCTATTTCCTATATTTTTGGCTGGACTGGCTATAAAATTTCATTACTTGAACCTAAACTCCATCATTTACATCACATATGGAGGGTTTAAATTTTTTGTCACTTATTTTACATTTTCGTTTTTATTCAATAAAGTTGTAATGAAGATGGATGAGTCGACCAAGTGTATGTTTGAAAATATTCTAATAAATTACAATATAATAAAAATAATTTCATGATCCAACATAATGAATGAGAGGAAAAAAGGAATAGGAGTGCTACTGGTGACATTTTTAAAAAGTATATTTGATAAATGGGAGTTGTAGTTTTAAATAGTCATAACTTTTGATTCTTGTGTCAAAATGACTATTATAATATATCAAACGGAAGATCGTATCGATTTCCATAGTCTTGGCTAGACCGGCTATAAAAATTCATTACTTGAAGCTACACTCCATCATTTACATCACATATGGAGGTTTAAATTTTTTGTCACTTATTTTACATTTTCGGTTTTATTCAATAGAGTTGTAATGAGGATGGATGAGTCGACCAAGTGTATGTTTGAAAATATTCTAATAAATTTCAATATAATAAAAATAATTTCATGATGCAACATAATGAATGAGACGAAAAAAGGAATAGGAGTGCTACTGGTGACATTTTTAAAAAATATATTTGATAAATGGGAGTTGTAGTTTTAAATAGTTATAACTTTTGATTCGTGTGTCAAAATGACTATTATAATATATCAAATGGAAGATCGTATCGATTTCCATAGTCTTGGCTGGACCGGCTATAGAAGTTCATTACTTGAACTTAAACTCCATCATTTATATTACAAATCGAGGTTTTACTGTTTTTGTCATTTATTTTACATTTTCGGTTTTATTTAATAGAGTGGTAATGAAGATGGATGAGCCGACTAAGTGTATGTTTCAAAACATTCTAATGAATCACAATATAATAAAAATAATTTCATGATCAACCAAAACGAATGAGAAGAAAAAAGGAAAAGGAGTGCTACTCGTCACAGTTTTAAACAATATATTTGATAAATCGAGGTTATGCCTTTATAGAGTCATAACTTTTCACTCGTGTGTCAAAATGACTATTATAATTTATCAAACGGAAGATCGTATCGATTTCCATAGTCTTGGCTGGACCGGCTATAGAAATTCATTACTTGAACTTAAACTGCATCATTTACATTACAAATCGAGGTTTTAATGTTTTCGTCACTTATTTTACATTTTCGGTTTTATTCAATAGAGTGGTAATGAAGATGGATGAGCCGACCAAGTGTATGTTTCAAAATATCCTAATGAATCACAATATAATAAAAATAATTTCATGATCAACAAAAATGAATTACAAGAAAAAAGGAAGAGGAAGGCTACTCGTCACAGGTTTAAACAATATATTTGATAAATCGGGGTTATGCCTTTAAAGAGTCATAAATTTTGACTAGTGTGTCAAAAGGACTATTATAATATATCAAACGGAAGCTCGTATCTATTTCCTATATTTTTGGCTGGACTGGCTATAAAAATTCATTACTTGAACCTAAACTCCATCATTTACATCACATATGGAGGGTTTAAATTTTTTGTCACTTATTTTACATTTTCGTTTTTATTCAATAAAGTTGTAATGAAGATGGATGAGTCGACCAAGTGTATGTTTGAAAATATTCTAATAAATTACAATATAATAAAAATAATTTCATGATCCAACATAATGAATGAGAGGAAAAAAGGAATAGGAGTGCTACTGGTGACATTTTTAAAAAGTATATTTGATAAATGGGAGTTGTAGTTTTAAATAGTCATACTTTGGATTCTTGTGTCAAAATGACTATTATAATATATCAAACAGAAGATCGTATCGATTTCCATAGTCTTGGCTAGACCGGCTATAGAAATTCATTACTTGAACTTAAACTCCATCATTTACATTACAAATCGAGGTTTTAATGTTTTTGTCACTTATTTTACATTTTCGGTTTTATTCAATAGAGTGGTAATGAAGATGGATGAGCCGACCAAGTGTATGTTTCAAAATATTCTAATAAATTTCAATATAATAAAAATAATTTCATGATGCAACATAATGAATGAGACGAAAAAAGGAATAGGAGTGCTACTGGTGACATTTTTAAAAAATATATTTGATAAATGGGAGTTGTAGTTTTAAATAGTTATAACTTTTGATTCGTGTGTCAAAATGACTATTATAATATATCAAACGGAAGATCGTATCGATTTCCATAGTCTTGGCTGGACCGGCTATAGAAGTTCATTACTTGAACTTAAACTCCATCATTTATATTACAAATCGAGGTTTTACTGTTTTTGTCATTTATTTTACATTTTCGGTTTTATTTAATAGAGTGGTAATGAAGATGGATGAGCCGACTAAGTGTATGTTTCAAAACATTCTAATGAATCACAATATTATAAAAATAATTTCATGATCAACCAAATCGAATGAGAAGAAAAAAGGAAAAGGAGTGCTACTCGTCACAGTTTTAAACAATATATTTGATAAATGGGAGTTGTAGTTTTAAATAGTTATAACTTTTGATTCGTGTGTCAAAATGACTATTATAATATATCAAACGAAAGATCGTATCGATTTCCATAGTCTTGGCTAGACTGGCTATAAAAATTCATTACTTGAACCTAAACTCCATCATTTACATCACATATGGAGGGTTTAAATTTTTTGTCACTTATTTTACATTTTCGTTTTTATTCAATAAAGTTGTAATGAAGATGGATGAGTCGACCAAGTGTATGTTTGAAAATATTCTAATAAATTACAATATAATAAAAATAATTTCATGATCCAACATAATGAATGAGAGGAAAAAAGGAATAGGAGTGCTACTGGTGACATTTTTAAAAAGTATATTTGATAAATGGGAGTTGTAGTTTTAAATAGTCATAACTTTTGATTCTTGTGTCAAAATGACTATTATAATATATCAAACGGAAGATCGTATCGATTTCCATAGTCTTGGCTAGACCGGCTATAAAAATTCATTACTTGAAGCTACACTCCATCATTTACATCACATATGGAGGTTTAAATTTTTTGTCACTTATTTTACATTTTCGGTTTTATTCAATAGAGTTGTAATGAGGATGGATGAGTCGACCAAGTGTATGTTTGAAAATATTCTAATAAATTTCAATATAATAAAAATAATTTCATGATGCAACATAATGAATGAGACGAAAAAAGGAATAGGAGTGCTACTGGTGACATTTTTAAAAAATATATTTGATAAATGGGAGTTGTAGTTTTAAATAGTTATAACTTTTGATTCGTGTGTCAAAATGACTATTATAATATATCAAACGGAAGATCGTATCGATTTCCATAGTCTTGGCTGGACCGGCTATAGAAGTTCATTACTTGAACTTAAACTCCATCATTTATATTACAAATCGAGGTTTTACTGTTTTTGTCATTTATTTTACATTTTCGGTTTTATTTAATAGAGTGGTAATGAAGATGGATGAGCCGACTAAGTGTATGTTTCAAAACATTCTAATGAATCACAATATTATAAAAATAATTTCATGATCAACCAAATCGAATGAGAAGAAAAAAGGAAAAGGAGTGCTACTGGTGACATTTTTAAAAAATATATTTGATAAATGGGAGTTGTAGTTTTAAATAGTTATAACTTTTGATTCGTGTGTCAAAATGACTATTATAATATATCAAACGGAAGATCGTATCAATTTCCATAGTCTTGGCTAGACTGGCTATAAAAATTCATTACTTGAACCTAAACTCCATCATTTACATCACATATGGAGGGTTTAAATTTTTTGTCACTTATTTTACATTTTCGTTTTTATTCAATAAAGTTGTAATGAAGATGGATGAGTCGACCAAGTGTATGTTTGAAAATATTCTAATAAATTACAATATAATAAAAATAATTTCATGATCCAACATAATGAATGAGAGGAAAAAAGGAATAGGAGTGCTACTGGTGACATTTTTAAAAAGTATATTTGATAAATGGGAGTTGTAGTTTTAAATAGTCATAACTTTTGATTCTTGTGTCAAAATGACTATTATAATATATCAAACGGAAGATCGTATCGATTTCCATAGGCTTGGCTAGACCGGCTATAAAAATTCATTACTTGAAGCTACACTCCATCATTTACATCACATATGGAGGTTTAAATTTTTTGTCACTTATTTTACATTTTCGGTTTTATTCAATAGAGTTGTAATGAGGATGGATGAGTCGACCAAGTGTATGTTTGAAAATATTCTAATAAATTTCAATATAATAAAAATAATTTCATGATGCAACATAATGAATGAGACGAAAAAAGGAATAGGAGTGCTACTGGTGACATTTTTAAAAAATATATTTGATAAATGGGAGTTGTAGTTTTAAATAGTTATAACTTTTGATTCGTGTGTCAAAATGACTATTATAATATATCAAACGGAAGATCGTATCGATTTCCATAGTCTTGGCTGGACCGGCTATAGAAGTTCATTACTTGAACTTAAACTCCATCATTTATATTACTAATCGAGGTTTTACTGTTTTTGTCATTTATTTTACATTTTCGGTTTTATTTAATAGAGTGGTAATGAAGATGGATGAGCCGACTAAGTGTATGTTTCAAAACATTCTAATGAATCACAATATTATAAAAATAATTTCATGATCAACCAAATCGAATGAGAAGAAAAAAGGAAAAGGGGTGCTACTGGTGACATTTTTAAAAAATATATTTGATAAATGGGAGTTGTAGTTTTAAATAGTTATAACTTTTGATTCGTGTGTCAAAATGACTATTATAATATATCAAACGGAAGATCGTATCGATTTCCATAGTCTTGGCTAGACTGGCTATAAAAATTCATTACTTGAACCTAAACTCCATCATTTACATCACATATGGAGGGTTTAAATTTTTTGTCACTTATTTTACATTTTCGTTTTTATTCAATAAAGTTGTAATGAAGATGGATGAGTCGACCAAGTGTATGTTTGA
The DNA here is from genome assembly GCA_037013495.1 of Hippophae tibetana. Classification (NCBI taxonomy): domain Eukaryota; kingdom Viridiplantae; phylum Streptophyta; class Magnoliopsida; order Rosales; family Elaeagnaceae; genus Hippophae; species Hippophae tibetana. Next base: position 1,721,693 of record JAZDXN010000027.1, on the reverse strand, counting down.
AAATATTCTAATAAATTACAATATAATAAAAATAATTTCATGATCCAACATAATGAATGAGAGGAAAAAAGGAATAGGAGTGCTACTGGTGACATTTTTAAAAAGTATATTTGATAAATGGGAGTTGTAGTTTTAAATAGTCATAACTTTTGATTCTTGTGTCAAAATGACTATTATAATATATCAAACGGAAGATCGTATCGATTTCCATAGTCTTGGCTAGACCGGCTATAAAAATTCATTACTTGAAGCTACACTCCATCATTTACATCACATATGGAGGTTTAAATTTTTTGTCACTTATTTTACATTTTCGGTTTTATTCAATAGAGTTGTAATGAGGATGGATGAGTCGACCAAGTGTATGTTTGAAAATATTCTAATAAATTTCAATATAATAAAAATAATTTCATGATGCAACATAATGAATGAGACGAAAAAAGGAATAGGAGTGCTACTGGTGACATTTTTAAAAAATATATTTGATAAATGGGAGTTGTAGTTTTAAATAGTTATAACTTTTGATTCGTGTGTCAAAATGACTATTATAATATATCAAACGGAAGATCGTATCGATTTCCATAGTCTTGGCTGGACCGGCTATAGAAGTTCATTACTTGAACTTAAACTCCATCATTTATATTACAAATCGAGGTTTTACTGTTTTTGTCATTTATTTTACATTTTCGGTTTTATTTAATAGAGTGGTAATGAAGATGGATGAGCCGACTAAGTGTATGTTTCAAAACATTCTAATGAATCACAATATTATAAAAATAATTTCATGATCAACCAAATCGAATGAGAAGAAAAAAGGAAAAGGAGTGCTACTGGTGACATTTTTAAAAAATATATTTGATAAATGGGAGTTGTAGTTTTAAATAGTTATAACTTTTGATTCGTGTGTCAAAATGACTATTATAATATATCAAACGGAAGATCGTATCAATTTCCATAGTCTTGGCTAGACTGGCTATAAAAATTCATTACTTGAACCTAAACTCCATCATTTACATCACATATGGAGGGTTTAAATTTTTTGTCACTTATTTTACATTTTCGTTTTTATTCAATAAAGTTGTAATGAAGATGGATGAGTCGACCAAGTGTATGTTTGAAAATATTCTAATAAATTACAATATAATAAAAATAATTTCATGATCCAACATAATGAATGAGAGGAAAAAAGGAATAGGAGTGCTACTGGTGACATTTTTAAAAAGTATATTTGATAAATGGGAGTTGTAGTTTTAAATAGTCATAACTTTTGATTCTTGTGTCAAAATGACTATTATAATATATCAAACGGAAGATCGTATCGATTTCCATAGGCTTGGCTAGACCGGCTATAAAAATTCATTACTTGAAGCTACACTCCATCATTTACATCACATATGGAGGTTTAAATTTTTTGTCACTTATTTTACATTTTCGGTTTTATTCAATAGAGTTGTAATGAGGATGGATGAGTCGACCAAGTGTATGTTTGAAAATATTCTAATAAATTTCAATATAATAAAAATAATTTCATGATGCAACATAATGAATGAGACGAAAAAAGGAATAGGAGTGCTACTGGTGACATTTTTAAAAAATATATTTGATAAATGGGAGTTGTAGTTTTAAATAGTTATAACTTTTGATTCGTGTGTCAAAATGACTATTATAATATATCAAACGGAAGATCGTATCGATTTCCATAGTCTTGGCTGGACCGGCTATAGAAGTTCATTACTTGAACTTAAACTCCATCATTTATATTACTAATCGAGGTTTTACTGTTTTTGTCATTTATTTTACATTTTCGGTTTTATTTAATAGAGTGGTAATGAAGATGGATGAGCCGACTAAGTGTATGTTTCAAAACATTCTAATGAATCACAATATTATAAAAATAATTTCATGATCAACCAAATCGAATGAGAAGAAAAAAGGAAAAGGGGTGCTACTGGTGACATTTTTAAAAAATATATTTGATAAATGGGAGTTGTAGTTTTAAATAGTTATAACTTTTGATTCGTGTGTCAAAATGACTATTATAATATATCAAACGGAAGATCGTATCGATTTCCATAGTCTTGGCTAGACTGGCTATAAAAATTCATTACTTGAACCTAAACTCCATCATTTACATCACATATGGAGGGTTTAAATTTTTTGTCACTTATTTTACATTTTCGTTTTTATTCAATAAAGTTGTAATGAAGATGGATGAGTCGACCAAGTGTATGTTTGAAAATATTCTAATAAATTACAATATAATAAAAATAATTTCATGATCCAACATAATGAATGAGAGGAAAAAAGGAATAGGAGTGCTACTGGTGACATTTTTAAAAAGTATATTTGATAAATGGGAGTTGTAGTTTTAAATAGTCATAACTTTTGATTCTTGTGTCAAAATGACTATTATAATATATCAAACGGAAGATCGTATCGATTTCCATAGTCTTGGCTAGACCGGCTATAAAAATTCATTACTTGAAGCTACACTCCATCATTTACATCACATATGGAGGTTTAAATTTTTTGTCACTTATTTTACATTTTCGGTTTTATTCAATAGAGTTGTAATGAGGATGGATGAGTCGACCAAGTGTATGTTTGAAAATATTCTAATAAATTTCAATATAATAAAAATAATTTCATGATGCAACATAATGAATGAGACGAAAAAAGGAATAGGAGTGCTACTGGTGACATTTTTAAAAAATATATTTGATAAATGGGAGTTGTAGTTTTAAATAGTTATAACTTTTGATTCGTGTGTCAAAATGACTATTATAATATATCAAACGGAAGATCGTATCGATTTCCATAGTCTTGGCTGGACCGGCTATAGAAGTTCATTACTTGAACTTAAACTCCATCATTTATATTACAAATCGAGGTTTTACTGTTTTTGTCATTTATTTTACATTTTCGGTTTTATTTAATAGAGTGGTAATGAAGATGGATGAGCCGACTAAGTGTATGTTTCAAAACATTGTAATGAATCACAATATTATAAAAATAATTTCATGATCAACCAAATCGAATGAGAAGAAAAAAGGAAAAGGGGTGCTACTGGTGACATTTTTAAAAAATATATTTGATAAATGGGAGTTGTAGTTTTAAATAGTTATAACTTTTGATTCGTGTGTCAAAATGACTATTATAATATATCAAACGGAAGATCGTATCGATTTCCATAGTCTTGGCTAGACTGGCTATAAAAATTCATTACTTGAACCTAAACTCCATCATTTACATCACATATGGAGGGTTTAAATTTTTTGTCACTTATTTTACATTTTCGTTTTTATTCAATAAAGTTGTAATGAAGATGGATGAGTCGACCAAGTGTATGTTTGAAAATATTCTAATAAATTACAATATAATAAAAATAATTTCATGATCCAACATAATGAATGAGAGGAAAAAAGGAATAGGAGTGCTACTGGTGACATTTTTAAAAAGTATATTTGATAAATGGGAGTTGTAGTTTTAAATAGTCATAACTTTTGATTCTTGTGTCAAAATGACTATTATAATATATCAAACGGAAGATCGTATCGATTTCCATAGTCTTGGCTAGACCGGCTATAAAAATTCATTACTTGAAGCTACACTCCATCATTTACATCACATATGGAGGTTTAAATTTTTTGTCACTTATTTTACATTTTCGGTTTTATTCAATAGAGTTGTAATGAGGATGGATGAGTCGACCAAGTGTATGTTTGAAAATATTCTAATAAATTTCAATATAATAAAAATAATTTCATGATGCAACATAATGAATGAGACGAAAAAAGGAATAGGAGTGCTACTGGTGACATTTTTAAAAAATATATTTGATAAATGGGAGTTGTAGTTTTAAATAGTTATAACTTTTGATTCGTGTGTCAAAATGACTATTATAATATATCAAACGGAAGATCATATCGATTTCCATAGTCTTGGCTGGACCGGCTATAGAAGTTCATTACTTGAACTTAAACTCCATCATTTATATTACAAATCGAGGTTTTACTGTTTTTGTCATTTATTTTACATTTTCGGTTTTATTTAATAGAGTGGTAATGAAGATGGATGAGCCGACTAAGTGTATGTTTCAAAACATTCTAATGAATCACAATATTATAAAAATAATTTCATGATCAACCAAATCGAATGAGAAGAAAAAAGGAAAAGGAGTGCTACTGGTGACATTTTTAAAAAATATATTTGATAAATGGGAGTTGTAGTTTTAAATAGTTATAACTTTTGATTCGTGTGTCAAAATGACTATTATAATATATCAAACGGAAGATCGTATCGATTTCCATAGTCTTGGCTAGACTGGCTATAAAAATTCATTACTTGAACCTAAACTCCATCATTGACATCACATATTGAGGGTTTAAATTTTTTGTCACTTATTTTACATTTTCGTTTTTATTCAATAAAGTTGTAATGAAGATGGATGAGTCGACCAAGTGTATGTTTGAAAATATTCTAATAAATTACAATATAATAAAAATAATTTCATGATCCAACATAATGAATGAGAGGAAAAAAGGAATAGGAGTGCTACTGGTGACATTTTTAAAAAGTATATTTGATAAATGGGAGTTGTAGTTTTAAATAGTCATAACTTTTGATTCTTGTGTCAAAATGACTATTATAATATATCAAACGGAAGATCGTATCGATTTCCATAGTCTTGGCTAGACCGGCTATAAAAATTCATTACTTGAAGCTACACTCCATCATTTACATCACATATGGAGGGTTTAATTTTTTTGTCACTTATTTTACATTTTCGGTTTTATTCAATAGAGTTGTAATGAGGATGGATGAGTCGACCAAGTGTATGTTTGAAAATATTCTAATAAATTTCAATATAATAAAAATAATTTCCTGATCCAACATAATGAATGAGACGAAAAAGGAATAGGAGTGCTACTCGTGACATTTTTAAAAAATACATTTGATAAATAGGGGTTGTAGTTTTCAATATTCATAATTTTTTATTCGTGTGTCAAAATGACTATTATAATTTATCAAACGGAAGATCGTATCGATTTCCATAGTCTTGGCTGGACCGGCTATAGAAATTCATTACTTGAACTTAAACTGCATCATTTACATTACAAATCGAGTTTTTAATGTTTTCGTCACTTATTTTACATTTTCGGTTTTATTCAATAGAGTGGTAATGAAGATGGATGAGCCGACCAAGTGTATGTTTCAAAATATCCTAATGAATCACAATATAATAAAAATAATTTCATGATCAACAAAAATGAATTACAACAAAAAAGGAAGAGGAAGGCTACTCGTCACAGGTTTAAACAATATATTTGATAAATCGGGGTTATGCCTTTAAAGAGTCATAAATTTTGACTCGTGTGTCAAAAGGACTATTATAATATATCAAACGGAAGCTCGTATCTATTTCCTATATTTTTGGCTGGACTGGCTATAAAAATTCATTACTTGAACCTAAACTCCATCATTTACATCACATATGGAGGGTTTCAATTTTTTGTCACTTATTTTACATTTTCGTTTTTATTCAATAAAGTTGTAATGAAGATGGATGAGTCGACCAAGTGTATGTTTGAAAATATTCTAATAAATTACAATATAATAAAAATAATTTCATGATCCAACATAATGAATGAGAGGAAAAAAGGAATAGGAGTGCTACTGGTGATATTTTTAAAAAGTATATTTGATAAATGGGAGTTGTAGTTTTAAATAGTCATAACTTTTGATTCTTGTGTCAAAATGACTATTATAATATATCAAACGGAAGATCGTATCGATTTCCATAGTCTTGGCTAGACCGGCTATAGAAATTCATTACTTGAACTTAAACTCCATCATTTACATTACAAATCGAGGTTTTAAAGTTTTTGTCACTTATTTTACATTTTCGGTTTTATTCAATAGAGTGGTAATGAAGATGGATGAGCCGACCAAGTGTATGTTTCAAAATATTCTAATAAATTTCAATATAATAAAAATAATTTCATGATGCAACATAATGAATGAGACGAAAAAAGGATTAGGAGTGCTACTGGTGACATTTTTAAAAAATATATTTGATAAATGGGAGTTGTAGTTTTAAATAGTTATAACTTTTGATTCGTGTGTCAAAATGACTATTATAATATATCAAACGGAAGATCGTATCGATTTCCATAGTCTTGGCTGGACCGGCTATAGAAGTTCATTACTTGAACTTAAACTCCATCATTTATATTACAAATCGAGGTTTTACTGTTTTTGTCATTTATTTTACATTTTCGGTTTTATTTAATAGAGTGGTAATGAAGATGGATGAGCCGACTAAGTGTATGTTTCAAAACATTCTAATGAATCACAATATTATAAAAATAATTTCATGATCAACCAAATCGAATGAGAAGAAAAAAGGAAAAGGAGTGCTACTCGTCACAGTTTTAAACAATATATTTGATAAATCGGGGTTATGCCTTTATAGAGTCACAACTTTTCACTCGTGTGTCAAAAGGACTATTACAATATATCAAACAGAAGCTCGTATCTATTTCCATAATTTTGGCTAGACTGGCAATAAAAATTCATTAATTGAGGCTAAACTCCATCATTTACATCACATATGGAGGGTTTAATTTTTTTGTCACTTATTTTACATTTTCGGTTTTATTCAATAGAGTTGTAATGAGGATGGATGAGTCGACCAAGTGTATGTTTGAAAATATTCTAATAAATTTCAATATAATAAAAATAATTTCCTGATCCAACATAATGAATGAGACGAAAAAAGGAATAGGAGTGCTACTCGTGACATTTTTAAAATATACATTTGATAAATAGGGGTTGTAGTTTTAAATATTCATAATTTTTGATTCGTGTGTCAAAATGACTATTATAATTTATCAAACGGAAGATCGTATCGATTTCCATAGTCTTGGCTGGACCGGCTATAGAAATTCATTACTTGAACTTAAACTGCATCATTTACATTACAAATCGAGGTTTTAATGTTTTCGTCACTTATTTTACATTTTCGGTTTTATTCAATAGAGTGGTAATGAAGATGGATGAGCCGACCAAGTGTGTGTTTCAAAATATCCTAATGAAGCACAATATAATAAAAATAATTTCATGATCAACAAAAATGAATTAGAAGAAAAAAGGAAGAGGAAGGCTACTCGTCACAGTTTTAAACAATATATTTGATAAATTGGGGTTATGCCTTTAAAGAGTCATAAATTTTGACTCGTGTGTCAAAAGGACTATTATAATATATCAAACAGAAGCTCGTATCTATTTCCTATATTTTTGGCTGGACTGGCTATAAAAATTCATTACTTGAACCTAAACTCCATCATTTACATCACATATGGAGGGTTTAAATTTTTTGTCACTTATTTTACATTTTCGTTTTTATTCAATAGAGTTGTAATGAAGATGGATGAGTCGACCAAGTGTATGTTTGAAAATATTCTAATAAATTACAATATAATAAAAATAATTTCATGATCCAACATAATGAATGAGAGGAAAAAAGGAATAGGAGTGCTACTGGTGACATTTTTAAAAAGTATATTTGATAAATGGGAGTTGTAGTTTTAAATAGTCATAACTTTTGATTCGTGTGTCAAAATGACTATTATAATATATCAAACGGAAGATCGTATCGATTTCCATAGTCTTGGCTGGACCGGCTATAGAAATTCATTACTTGAACTTAAACTCCAACATTTACATTACAAATCGAGGTTTTAATGTTTTTGTCACTTATTTTACATTTTCGGTTTTATTCAATAGAGTGGTAATGAAGATAGATGAGCCGACCAAGTGTATGTTTCAAAATATTCTAATAAATTTCAATATAATAAAAATAATTTCTTGATGCAACATAATGAAGGAGACGAAAAAAGGAATAGGAGTGCTACTGGTGACATTTTTAAAAAATATATTTGATAAATAGGGGTTGTAGTTTTAAATAGTCATAATTTTTGATTCGTGTGTCAAAATGACTATTATAATTTATCAAACGGAAGATCGTATCGATTTCCATAGTCTTGGCTGGACCGGCTATAGAAATTCATTACTTGAACTTAAACTCCATCATTTACATTACAAATCGAGGTTTTAATGTTTTCGTCACTTATTTTACATTTTCGGTTTTATTGAATAGAGTGGTAATGAAGATGGATGAGCCGACCAAGTGTATGTTTCAAAATATCCTAATGAATCACAATATAATAAAAATAATTTCATGATCAACCAAAATGAATGAGAAGAAAAAAGGAAGATGAGTACTACTCGTCACAGTTTTAAACAATATATTTCATAAATCGGGGTTATGCCTTTAAAGAGTCATAACTTTTGACTCGTGTGTCAAAAGGACTATTATAATAAATCAAACGGAAGCTCGTATCTATTTCCATAATTTTGGGTGGACTGGTTATAAAAATTCATTACTTGAACCTAAACTCCATCATTTACATCACATATGGAGGGTTTAAATTTTTTGTCACTTATTTTACATTTTCTTTTTATTCAATAGAGTTGTAATGAAGATGGATGAGTCGACCAAGTGTATGTTTGAAAGTATTCTAATAAATTACAATATAATAAAAATAATTTCATGATCCAATATAATGAATGAGAGGAAAAAAGGAATAGGAGTGCTACTGGTGACATTTTTAAAAAGTATATTTGATAAATGGGAGTTGTAGTTTTAAATAGTCATAACTTTTGATTCGTGTGTCAAAATGACTATTATAATATATCAAACGGAAGATCGTTTCGATTTCCATAGTCTTGGCTGGAACGGCTATAGAAATTCATTACTTGAACTTAAACTCCATCATTTACATTACAAATCGAGGTTTTAAATTTGTTGTCACTTATTTTACATTTTCGGGGTTATTCAATAGAGTTATAATGAAGATGGATGAGTTGACCAAGTGTATGTTTCAAAATATTCTAATAAATTTCAATATAATAAAAATAATTTCATGATCCAACATTTTGAATGAGAGGAAAAAAGGAATAGGAGTGCTACTGTGACATTTTTAAAAAATATACTTTATAAATGGGAGTGGTAGTTTTAAATAGTCATAACTTTTGATTCGTGTGTCAAAATGACTATTATAATGTATCAAACGGAAGATCATATCGATTTCCATAGTTTTGGCTGGACCGGCTATAGAAATTGATTACTTGAACTTAAACTCCACCATTTACATTACAAATCGAGGTTTTACTGTTTTTGTCACTTATTTTACATTTTCGGTTTTATTCAATAGAGTGGTAATGAAGATGGATGAGCCGACCAAGCGTATGTTTCAAAACATTCTAATGAATCACAATATAATAAAAATAATTTCATGATCAACCAAAATGAATGAGTAGAAAAAAGGAAAAGGAGTGCTACTCGTCACGGTTTTAAACAATATATTTGATAAATCGTGTTATGCCTTTATAGAGTCATAACTTTTGACTCGTGTGTCAAAAGGACTATTATAATATATCAAAAGGAAGTTCGTATCTATTTCTATAATTTTGGCTGGACTAGCTATAAAAATTCATTACTTGAACCTAAACTGCATCCTTTACATCACATATCGGGGTTTTAATGTTTTTATCACTTATTTTACATTTTCGGTTTTATTCAATAGAGTGGGAATGAAGATGGATGAGCCGACCAAGTGTATGTTTCAAAATATTCTAATAAATCACAATATTATAAGAATAATTTCATGATCAACAAAAATGAAAAATAAGAAAAAAGGAAGTAGAGTGCTACTTGTCACAGTTTTAAACAATATATTTGATAAATCAGGGTTATGCTTTTAAAGAGTCATAACTTTTTACTCGTGTGTCAAACCGACTATTATAATATATCAAACGGAAGCTCATATGTATTTCCATAATTTTGGCTGTACCGGCTATAAAATTTCATTACTTGAACCTATACTCCATCATTTACATCACATATGAAGGGTTTAAATTTTTTGTTACTTATTTTACATATTCGTTTTATTCAATAGAGTTGTAATGAAGATGAATGAGTCGACCAAGTGTATGTTTCAAAATATTCTAATAAATCTTAATATAATAAAAATAATTTCATGATCCAACATAATGAATGAGAGGAAAAAAGGAATAGGGGTGCTACTGGTGACATTTTTAAAAAGTATATTTGATAAATGGGAGTTGTAGTTTTAAATAGTCATAACTTTTGATTCTTGTGTCAAAATGACTATTATAATATATCAAACGGAAGATCGTATCGATTTCCATAGTCTTGGCTAGACCGGCTATAAAAATTCATTACTTGAAGCTACACTCCATCATTTACATCACATATGGAGGTTTAAATTTTTTGTCACTTATTTTACATTTTCGGTTTTATTCAATAGAGTTGTAATGAGGATGGATGAGTCGACCAAGTGTATGTTTGAAAATATTCTAATAAATTTCAATATAATAAAAATAATTTCATGATGCAACATAATGAATGAGACGAAAAAAGGAATAGGAGTGCTACTGGTGACATTTTTAAAAAATATATTTGATAAATGGGAGTTGTAGTTTTAAATAGTTATAACTTTTGATTCGTGTGTCAAAATGACTATTATAATATATCAAACGGAAGATCGTATCGATTTCCATAGTCTTGGCTGGACCGGCTATAGAAGTTCATTACTTGAACTTAAACTCCATCATTTATATTACAAATCGAGGTTTTACTGTTTTTGTCATTTATTTTACATTTTCGGTTTTATTTAATAGAGTGGTAATGAAGATGGATGAGCCGACTAAGTGTATGTTTCAAAACATTCTAATGAATCACAATATTATAAAAATAATTTCATGATCAACCAAATCGAATGAGAAGAAAAAAGGAAAAGGAGTGCTACTGGTGACATTTTTAAAAAATATATTTGATAAATGGGAGTTGTAGTTTTAAATAGTTATAACTTTTGATTCGTGTGTCAAAATGACTATTATAATATATCAAACGGAAGATCGTATCAATTTCCATAGTCTTGGCTAGACTGGCTATAAAAATTCATTACTTGAACCTAAACTCCATCATTTACATCACATATGGAGGGTTTAAATTTTTTGTCACTTATTTTACATTTTCGTTTTTATTCAATAAAGTTGTAATGAAGATGGATGAGTCGACCAAGTGTATGTTTGAAAATATTCTAATAAATTACAATATAATAAAAATAATTTCATGATCCAACATAATGAATGAGAGGAAAAAAGGAATAGGAGTGCTACTGGTGACATTTTTAAAAAGTATATTTGATAAATGGGAGTTGTAGTTTTAAATAGTCATAACTTTTGATTCTTGTGTCAAAATGACTATTATAATATATCAAACGGAAGATCGTATCGATTTCCATAGTCTTGGCTAGACCGGCTATAAAAATTCATTACTTGAAGCTACACTCCATCATTTACATCACATATGGAGGTTTAAATTTTTTGTCACTTATTTTACATTTTCGGTTTTATTCAATAGAGTTGTAATGAGGATGGATGAGTCGACCAAGTGTATGTTTGAAAATATTCTAATAAATTTCAATATAATAAAAATAATTTCATGATGCAACATAATGAATGAGAAGAAAAAAGGAAAAGGAGTGCTACTGGTGACATTTTTAAAAAATATATTTGATAAATGGGAGTTGTAGTTTTAAATAGTTATAACTTTTGATTCGTGTGTCAAAATGACTATTATAATATATCAAACGGAAGATCGTATCGATTTCCATAGTCTTGGCTAGACTGGCTATAGAAGTTCATTACTTGAACTTAAACTCCATCATTTACATCACATATGGAGGGTTTAAATTTTTTGTCACTTATTTTACATTTTCGTTTTTATTCAATAAAGTTGTAATGAAGATGGATGAGTCGACCAAGTGTATGTTTGAAAATATTCTAATAAATTACAATATAATAAAAATAATTTCATGATCCAACATAATGAATGAGAGGAAAAAAGGAATAGGAGTGCTACTGGTGACATTTTTAAAAAGTATATTTGATAAATGGGAGTTGTAGTTTTAAATAGTCATAACTTTTGATTCTTGTGTCAAAATGACTATTATAATATATCAAACGGAAGATCGTATCGATTTCCATAGTCTTGGCTAGACCGGCTATAAAAATTCATTACTTGAAGCTACACTCCATCATTTACATCACATATGGAGGGTTTAATTTTTTTGTCACTTATTTTACATTTTCGGTTTTATTCAATAGAGTTGTAATGAGGATGGATGAGTCGACCAAGTGTATGTTTGAAAATATTCTAATAAATTTCAATATAATAAAAATAATTTCCTGATCCAACATAATGAATGAGACGAAAAAAGGAATAGGAGTGCTACTCGTGACATTTTTAAAATATACATTTGATAAATAGGGGTTGTAGTTTTAAATATTCATAATTTTTGATTCGTGTGTCAAAATGACTATTATAATTTATCAAACGGAAGATCGTATCGATTTCCATAGTCTTGGCTGGACCGGCTATAGAAATTCATTACTTGAACTTAAACTGCATCATTTACATTACAAATCGAGTTTTTAATGTTTTCGTCACTTATTTTACATTTTCGGTTTTATTCAATAGAGTGGTAATGAAGATGGATGAGCTGACCAAGTGTATGTTTCAAAATATCCTAATGAATCACAATATAATAAAAATAATTTCATGATCAACAAAAATGAATTACAACAAAAAAGGAAGAGGAAGGCTACTCGTCACAGGTTTAAACAATATATTTGATAAATCGGGGTTATGCCTTTAAAGAGTCATAACTTTTGACTCGTGTGTCAAAAGGACTATTATAATATATCAAACGGAAGCTCGTATCTATTTCCTATATTTTTGGCTGGACTGGCTATAAAAATTCATTACTTGAACCTAAACTCCATCATTTACATCACATATGGAGGGTTTCAATTTTTTGTCACTTATTTTACATTTTCGTTTTTATTCAATAAAGTTGTAATGAAGATGGATGAGTCGACCAAGTGTATGTTTGAAAATATTCTAATAAATTACAATATAATAAAAATAATTTCATGATCCAACATAATGAATGAGAGGAAAAAAGGAATAGGAGTGCTACTGGTGATATTTTTAAAAAGTATATTTGATAAATGGGAGTTGTAGTTTTAAATAGTCATAACTTTTGATTCTTGTGTCAAAATGACTATTATAATATATCAAACGGAAGATCGTATCGATTTCCATAGTCTTGGCTAGACCGGCTATAGAAATTCATTACTTGAACTTAAACTCCATCATTTACATTACAAATCGAGGTTTTAAAGTTTTTGTCACTTATTTTACATTTTCGGTTTTATTCAATAGAGTGGTAATGAAGATGGATGAGCCGACCAAGTGTATGTTTCAAAATATTCTAATAAATTTCAATATAATAAAAATAATTTCATGATGCAACATAATGAATGAGACGAAAAAAGGAATAGGAGTGCTACTGGTGACATTTTTAAAAAATATATTTGATAAATGGGAGTTGTAGTTTTAAATAGTTATAACTTTTGATTCGTGTGTCAAAATGACTATTATAATATATCAAACGGAAGATCGTATCGATTTCCATAGTCTTGGCTGGACCGGCTATAGAAGTTCATTACTTGAACTTAAACTCCATCATTTATATTACAAATCGTGGTTTTACTGTTTTTGTCATTTATTTTACATTTTCGGTTTTATTTAATAGAGTGGTAATGAAGATGGATGAGCCGACTAAGTGTATGTTTCAAAACATTCTAATGAATCACAATATTATAAAAATAATTTCATGATCAACCAAACCGAATGAGAAGAAAAAAGGAAAAGGAGTGCTACTCGTCACAGTTTTAAACAATATATTTGATAAATCGGGGTTATGCCTTTATAGAGTCATAACTTTTCACTCGTGTGTCAAAAGGACTATTACAATATATCAAACAGAAGCTCGTATCTATTTCCATAATTTTGGCTAGACTGGCAATAAAAATTCATTAATTGAGGCTAAACTCCATCATTTACATCACATATGGAGGGTTTAATTTTTTTGTCACTTATTTTACATTTTCGGTTTTATTCAATAGAGTTGTAATGAGGATGGATGAGTCGACCAAGTGTATGTTTGAAAATATTCTAATAAATTTCAATATAATAAAAATAATTTCCTGATCCAACATAATGAATGAGACGAAAAAAGGAATAGGAGTGCTACTCGTGACATTTTTAAAATATACATTTGATAAATAGGGGTTGTAGTTTTAAATATTCATAATTTTTGATTCGTGTGTCAAAATGACTATTATAATTTATCAAACGGAAGATCGTATCGATTTCCATAGTCTTGGCTGGACCGGCTATAGAAATTCATTACTTGAACTTAAACTGCATCATTTACATTACAAATCGAGGTTTTAATGTTTTCGTCACTTATTTTACATTTTCGGTTTTATTCAATAGAGTGGTAATGAAGATGGATGAGCCGACCAAGTTTGTGTTTCAAAATATCCTAATGAAGCACAATATAATAAAAATAATTTCATGATCAACAAAAATGAATTAGAAGAAAAAAGGAAGAGGAAGGCTACTCGTCACAGTTTTAAACAATATATTTGATAAATTGGGGTTATGCCTTTAAAGAGTCATAAATTTTGACTCGTGTGTCAAAAGGACTATTATAATATATCAAACAGAAGCTCGTATCTATTTCCTATATTTTTGGCTGGACTGGCTATAAAAATTCATTACTTGAACCTAAACTCCATCATTTACATCACATATGGAGAGTTTAAATTTTTTGTCACTTATTTTACATTTTCGTTTTTATTCAATAGAGTTGTAATGAAGATGGATGAGTCGACCAAGTGTATGTTTGAAAATATTCTAATAAATTACAATATAATAAAAATAATTTCATGATCCAACATAATGAATGAGAGGAAAAAAGGAATAGGAGTGCTACTGGTGACATTTTTAAAAAGTATATTTGATAAATGGGAGTTGTAGTTTTAAATAGTCATAACTTTTGATTCGTGTGTCAAAATGACTATTATAATATATCAAACGGAAGATCGTATCGATTTCCATAGTCTTGGCTGGACCGGCTATAGAAATTCATTACTTGAACTTAAACTCCAACATTTACATTACAAATCGAGGTTTTAATGTTTTTGTCACTTATTTTACATTTTCGGTTTTATTCAATAGAGTGGTAATGAAGATAGATGAGCCGACCAAGTGTATGTTTCAAAATATTCTAATAAATTTCAATATAATAAAAATAATTTATTGATGCAACATAATGAAGGAGACGAAAAAAGGAATAGGAGTGCTACTGGTGACATTTTTAAAAAATATATTTGATAAATAGGGGTTGTAGTTTTAAATAGTCATAATTTTTGATTCGTGTGTCAAAATGACTATTATAATTTATCAAACGGAAGATCGTATCGATTTCCATAGTCTTGGCTGGACCGGCTATAGAAATTCATTACTTGAACTTAAACTCCATCATTTACATTACAAATCGAGGTTTTAATGTTTTCGTCACTTATTTTACATTTTCGGTTTTATTGAATAGAGTGGTAATGAAGATGGATGAGCCGACCAAGTGTATGTTTCAAAATATCCTAATGAATCAGAATATAATAAAAATAATTTCATGATCAACCAAAATGAATGAGAAGAAAAAAGGAAGATGAGTACTACTCGTCACAGTTTTAAACAATATATTTCATAAATCGGGGTTATGCCTTTAAAGAGTCATAACTTTTGACTCGTGTGTCAAAAGGACTATTATAATAAATCAAACGGAAGCTCGTATCTATTTCCATAATTTTGGGTGGACTGGTTATAAAAATTCATTACTTGAACCTAAACTCCATCATTTACATCACATATGGAGGGTTTAAATTTTTTGTCACTTATTTTACATTTTCTTTTTATTCAATAGAGTTGTAATGAAGATGGATGAGTCGACCAAGTGTATGTTTGAAAGTATTCTAATAAATTACAATATAATAAAAATAATTTCATGATCCAATATAATGAATGAGAGGAAAAAAGGAATAGGAGTGCTACTGGTGACATTTTTAAAAAGTATATTTGATAAATGGGAGTTGTAGTTTTAAATAGTCATAACTTTTGATTCGTGTGTCAAAATGACTATTATAATATATCAAACGGAAGATCGTATCGATTTCCATAGTCTTGGCTGGACCGGCTATAGAAATTCATTACTTGAACATAAACTCCATCATTTACATTACAAATCGAGGTTTTAAATTTGTTGTCACTTATTTTACATTTTCGGGGTTATTCAATAGAGTTATAATGAAGATGGATGAGTTGACCAAGTGTATGTTTCAAAATATTCTAATAAATTTCAATATAATAAAAATAATTTCATGATCCAACATTTTGAATGAGAGGAAAAAAGGAATAGGAGTGCTACTGTGACATTTTTAAAAAATATACTTTATAAATGGGAGTGGTAGTTTTAAATAGTCATAACTTTTGATTCGTGTGTCAAAATGACTATTATAATGTATCAAACGGAAGATCATATCGATTTCCATAGTTTTGGCTGGACCGGCTATAGAAATTGATTACTTGAACTTAAACTCCACCATTTACATTACAAATCGAGGTTTTACTGTTTTTGTCACTTATTTTACATTTTCGGTTTTATTCAATAGAGTGGTAATGAAGATGGATGAGCCGACCAAGCGTATGTTTCAAAACATTCTAATGAATCACAATATTATAAAAATAATTTCATGATCCAACATAATGAATGAGAGGAAAAAAGGAATAGGGGTGCTACTGGTGACATTTTAAAAAAATATATTTGATAAATGGGAGTTGTAGTTTTAAATAGTTATAACTTTTGATTCGTGTGTCAAAATGACTATTATAATATATCAAACGGAAGATCGTTTCGATTTCCATAGTCTTGGCTGGACCGGCTATAGAAATTCATTACTTGAACTTAAACTCCATCATTTACATTACAAATCGAGGTTTTAAATTTGTTGTCACTTATTTTACATTTTCGGGGTTATTCAATAGAGTTATAATGAAGATGGATGAGTTGACCAAGTGTATGTTTCAAAATATTCTAATAAATTTCAATATAATAAAAATAATTTCATGATCCAACATTTTGAATGAGAGGAAAAAAGGAATAGGAGTGCTACTGTGACATTTTTAAAAAATATACTTTATAAATGGGAGTGGTAGTTTTAAATAGTCATAACTTTTGATTCGTGTGTCAAAATGACTATTATAATGTATCAAACGGAAGATCATATCGATTTCCATAGTTTTGGCTGGACCGGCTATAGAAATTGATTACTTGAACTTAAACTCCACCATTTACATTACAAATCGAGGTTTTACTGTTTTTGTCACTTATTTTACATTTTCGGTTTTATTCAATAGAGTGGTAATGAAGATGGATGAGCCGACCAAGCGTATGTTTCAAAACATTCTAATGAATCACAATATAATAAAAATAATTTCATGATCAACCAAAATGAATGAGTAGAAAAAAGGAAAAGGAGTGCTACTCGTCACGGTTTTAAACAATATATTTGATAAATCGTGTTATGCCTTTATAGAGTCATAACTTTTGACTCGTGTGTCAAAAGGACTATTATAATATATCAAAAGGAAGTTCGTATCTATTTCTATAATTTTGGCTGGACTAGCTATAAAAATTCATTACTTGAACCTAAACTGCATCCTTTACATCACATATCGGGGTTTTAATGTTTTTATCACTTATTTTACATTTTCGGTTTTATTCAATAGAGTGGGAATGAAGATGGATGAGCCGACCAAGTGTATGTTTCAAAATATTCTAATAAATCACAATATTATAAGAATAATTTCATGATCAACAAAAATGAAAAATAAGAAAAAAGGAAGTAGAGTGCTACTTGTCACAGTTTTAAACAATATATTTGATAAATCAGGGTTATGCTTTTAAAGAGTCATAACTTTTTACTCGTGTGTCAAACCGACTATTATAATATATCAAACGGAAGCTCATATGTATTTCCATAATTTTGGCTGTACCGGCTATAAAATTTCATTACTTGAACCTATACTCCATCATTTACATCACATATGAAGGGTTTAAATTTTTTGTTACTTATTTTACATATTCGTTTTATTCAATAGAGTTGTAATGAAGATGAATGAGTCGACCAAGTGTATGTTTCAAAATATTCTAATAAATCTTAATATAATAAAAATAATTTCATGATCCAACATAATGAATGAGAGGAAAAAAGGAATAGGGGTGCTACAGTTCCCAGTTTTAAAAAATATATTTGATAAGTGGGAGTTTTACCTATAAACAGTCATAATATTGATTCGTGTGTCAAAATGACTATTATAATGTATCAAACGGAAGCTCGTATCAATTTCCATAATCTTGGTTGGACCGGCTATATAAATTCATTACTTGAACCTAAAGTCCATCATTAACATTACATATCCAGCTGTTAATGATTTTGTCACTTATTTTACATTTTCGGTTTTATTCAATAAAGTGGTAATGAAGATGGATGTGCCGACCAAGTGGGTATTTTAAAATATTCTAATAAATCTCAAAATAATAAAAATAATTTCATGATCCAACATAATCAATGAGAGGAAAAAAGGAATAGGAGTGCTACTGGTCATATTTTTAAAAAATATATTGGATAAATGGGAGTTGTACCTTTAAATAGTCATAACTTTTGATTCGTGTGTCAAAACGACTATTATAATATATCAAATGGAAGCTCGTTATCTATTTCCATAATTTTGGCTGGACTAGCTATAAAAATTCATTACTTGAACCTAAACTCCATCATTTACATCATACATGGAGGGTTTAAATTTTTGTCACTTATTTTACATTTTTGGTTTTATTCAATAGAGTTATAATGAAGATGGATGAGTGGATCAAGTGTATGTTTCAAAATATTCTAATAAATCACAATATAATAAAAATAATTTCATGATCAACCAAAATGAATGAGAAGAAAAAAGGAAGAGGAGTGCTACTCGTCACAGTTTTAAACAATATATTTGACAAATCGGGGTTATGCCTTTAAATAGTCATAACTTTTGATTCGTGTGGCAAAATGACTATTATAATATATCAAATGGAAGATCGTACCGATTTCCATAGTCTTGGCTGGATCGGCTCTAGAAATTCTTTACTTGAACCTAAACACCATCATTTACATTACAAATCGAGGCTTTAATGTTTTTGTCACTTATTTTACATTTTCGTTTTTATTCAATAGAGTTGTAATGAATATGGATGAGTTGACCAAGTGTATTTCAAAATATTCTAATAAATCTTAATATAATAAAAATAATTTCATCATCCAACATAATGAATGAGAGGAAAAAAGGAATATGGGTGCTACTGTTCCCAGTTTTAAGAAATATATTTGATAAGTGGGAGTTTTACCTATAAACAATCATAACTTTTGATTCGTGTGTCAAAATGACTATTATAATGTATCAAACGGAAGCTCGTATCAATTTCCATAATCTTGGTTGGATCGGCTATAGAAATTCATTACTTGAACCTAAACTCCATCATTTACATTACAAATCGAGGTTTAAATGTTTTTGTCACTTATT
The DNA here is from genome assembly GCA_037013495.1 of Hippophae tibetana. Lineage (NCBI taxonomy): Eukaryota > Viridiplantae > Streptophyta > Magnoliopsida > Rosales > Elaeagnaceae > Hippophae > Hippophae tibetana. Next base: position 1,702,006 of record JAZDXN010000027.1, on the reverse strand, counting down.
TTACATTTTCGGTTTTATTCAATAGAGTGGTAATGAAGATGGATGAGCCGACCAACTGTATGTTTCAAAATATTCTAATAAATCACAATATAATAAAAATAATTTCATGATCAACCAAAATGAAAGATATGAAAAAAGGAAGTAGAGTGCTACTTGTCACAGTTTTAAATAATATATTTGATAAATCTGGGTTATGCTTTTAAAGAGTTATAACTTTTTACTCTTGTGTCAAAACGACTATTATAATATATCAAACGGAAGCTCGTATGTATTTCCATAATTTTTTCTGGACTCGCTAAAATATTCATTTCTTGAACCTAAACTCCATCATTTACATCACATATGGAGGGTTTAAATTGTTTGTCACTTATTTTACATTTTCGTTTTATTCAATAGAGTTGTAATGAATATGGATGAGTTGACCAAGTGTATTTCAAAACATTCTAATAAATCTTAATATAATAAAAATAATTTCATGATCCAACATAATGAATGAGAGGAAAAAAGGAATAGGGGTGCTACTGTTCCATGTTTTAAGAAATATATTTGAAAAGTGGGAGTTTTACCTATAAACAGTCATAACTTTTGATTCGTGTGTCAAAATGAATATTATAATGTATCAAACGAAAGCTCGTATCAATTTCCATAATCTTGGTTGGACCGGCTATAGAAATTCATTACTTGAACCTAAACTCCATCATTTACATTACAAATCGAGGTTTTAATGTTTTTGTCACTTATTTTATATTTTCGGTTTTATTCAATAGAGTGGTAATGAAGATGGATGACCCGACCAATTGTATGTTTCAAAATATTCTAATGAATCACAATATAATAAAAATAATTTCATGATCAACCAAAATGAAGAAGAAGAAAAAAGGAATAGGAGTGCTACTCGTCACAGTTTTAAAAAATATATTTGATAAATCGGGGTTATGCCTTTAAAGAGTCATAACTTTTGACTCGTGTGTCAAAAGGACTATTATAATATATCAAACGGTAGCTCGTATCTATTTCCATAATTATGGCTGGACTGCCTATAAAAATTCATTACTTGAACCTAAAATGCATCCTTTACATCACATATCGAGGTTTTTATGTTTTTGTCACTTATTTTATGTTTTCAGTTTAATTCAATAGAGTTGTAATGAAGATGGATGAGCCGACTAAGAGTATGTTTAAAAATATTCTAATGAATCACAATATAATAAAAATAATTTCTGATCAACCAAAATGAATGAGAAGAAAAAAGGAAGAGGAGTGTTACTCGTCACAGTTTTAAACAATATATTTGATAAATCGTGGTTGTGCCTTTAAAGAGTCAAAACTTTTGACTCGTGTGTCAAAAGTAATATTATAATATATCAAACGGTAGCTCGTATCTATTTCTATAATTTTGGCTGGACTGGCTATAAAAATTCATTACATGAACATAAACTTCATCCTTTACATCACATATCGAGTTTTTAATGTTTTTGTCACTTATTTTACGTTTTCAGTTTTATTCAATAGAGTTGTAAAAAAGATGGATGAGCCGACTAAGAGTATGTTTAAAAATATTCTAATGAATCAAAATATAATAAAAATAATTTCATGATCAACCAAAATGAATGAGAAGAAAAAAGAAAGAGGAGTGTTAATCGTCAGAGTTTTAAACAATATATTTGATAAATAGGGGTTATGCCATTAAAGAGTCAAAACTTTTGACTCGTGTGTCAAAACGACTATTATAATATATGAAATGGAAGTTCGTAACTATTTCCATAATTTTGGCTGGACTAGCTATAAAAATTCATTACTTGAACCTAAACTCCATCATTTACATTATATATGGAGGGTTTAAATTTTTGTCACTTATTTTACATTTTTGGTTTTATTCAATAGAGTTATAATGAAGATGGATGAGTCAACCAAGTGTATGTTTCAAAATATTCTAATAAATTTCAATATAATAAAAATAATTTCATGATCCAACATAATGAATGAGAGAAAAAAAGGAATAAGAGTGCTACTGGTGACATTTTTAAAAAATATATTTGATAAATGGGAGTTGTAGTTTTAAATAATTATAACTTTTGATTCGTGTGTCAAAATGACTATTATAATATATGAAACGGAATATCTTATCGATTTCCATAGTCTTGGCTGGACCGGCTATAGAAATTCATTAGTTGAACCTAAACTCCATCATTAAATTACAAATCGAGGTTTTAATGTTTTGTCACTTATTTTACATTTTCGGTTTTATTCAATAGAGTTGTATTGAAGATGGATGAGCCGACCAACTGTATGTTTCAAAATATTCTAATAAATCACAATATAATAAAAATAATTTCATGATCAACCAAAATGAATGAGAAGAAAAAAGGAAGAGGGGTGCTACTCGTCACAGTTTTAAACAATATATTTGACAAATCGGGGTTATGCCTTTAAACAGTCATAACTTTTGATTCGTGTGGCAAAATGACTATTATAATATATCAAACGGAAGCTCGTATCAATTTCCATAATCTTGGTTGGATCGGCTATAGAAATTCATTACTTGAACCTAAACTCCATCATTTACATTACAAATCGAGGTTTTAATGTTTTTGTCATTTAATTTACATTTTCGGTTTTATTCAATAGAGTGGTAATGAAGATGGATGAGCCGACCAACTGTATGTTTCAAAATATTCTAATAAATCACAATATAATAAAAATAATTTCATCATCAACCAAAATGAATGAGAAGAAAAAAGGAAGAGGGGTGCTACTCGTCACAGTTTTAAACAATATATTTGACAAATCGGGGTTATGCCTTTAAACAGTCATAACTTTTGATTCGTGTGGAAAAATGACTATTATAATATATCAAATAGAAGATCGTACCGATTTCAATAGTCTTGGCTGGACCGGCTCTAGAAATTCTTTACTTGAACCTAAACACCATCATTTACATTACAAATCGAGGTTTTAATGTTTTGGTCACTTATTTTACAGTTTCGGTTTTATTCAATAGAGTTGTAATGAATATGGATGAGTTGACCAAGTGTATTTCAAAACATTCTAATAAATCTTAATATAATAAAAATAATTTCATGATCCAACATAATGAATGAGAGGAAAAAAGGAATAGGGGTGCTACTGTTCCCAGTTTTAAGAAATATATTTGATAAGTGGGAGTTTTACCTATAAACAGTCATAACTTTTGATTCGTGTGTCAAAATGACTATTATAATATATCAAACGGAAGCTCATATCAATTTCCATAATCTTGGTTGGATCGGCTATAGAAATTCATTACTTGAACCTAAACTCCATTATTTACATTACAAATCGAGGTTTTAATGTTTTTGTCATTTAATTTACATTTTCGGTTTTATTCAATAGAGTGGTAATGAAGATGGATGACCCGACCAAGTGTATGTTTCAAAATATTCTAATGAATCACAATATAATAAAAATAATTTCATGATCAACAAAAATGAAGAAGAAGAAAAAAGGAAGAGGAGTGCTACTCGTCACAGTTTTAAACAATATATTTGATAAATCGGGGTTATGCATTTAAAGAGTCATAAGTTTTGACTCGTGTGTCAAAAGGACTATTATAATATATCAAACGGTAGCTCCTATCTATTTCTATAATTGTGGATGGACTGGCTATAAAAATTCATTACTTGAACCTAAACTGCATCATTTACATCACATATCGGGGTTTTAATGTTTTTGTCACTTATTTTACATTTTCGGTTTTATTCAATAGAGTTATAATGAAGATGGATGAGTCAACCAAGTGTATGTTTCAAAATATTCTAATAAATTTCAATATAATAAAAATAATTTCATGATCCAACATAATGAATGAGAGGAAAAAAGGAATAGGAGTGCTACTGGTGACATTTTTAAAAAACATATTTGATAAATGGGATTTGAAGTTTTAAATAGTCATAACTTTTGATTCGTGTGTCAAAATGACTATTATAATATATCAAACGGAATATCGTATCGATTTCCATAGTCTTGGCTGGACCGGCTATAGAAATTCATTACTTGAACCTAAACTCCATCATTTACATTACAAATCGAGGTTTTAATGTTTTTGTCACTTATTTTAAATTTTCGGTTTTATTCAATAGAGTGGTAATGAAGATGGATGAGCCGACCAACTGTATATTTCAAAATATTCTAATAAATCACAATATAATAAAAATAATTTCATGATCAACCAAAATGAAAGATATGAAAAAAGGAAGTAGAGTGCTACTCGTCACAGTTTTAAAAAATATATTTGACAAATCGGGGTTATGCCTTTAAACAGTCATAACTTTTGATTCGTGTGGCAAAATGACTATTATAATATATCAAATAGAAGATCGTACCGATTTCCATTGTCTTGGATGGACCGGCTCTAGAAATTCTTTACTTGAACCTAAACACCATCATTTACATTACAAATCGAGGTTTTAATGTTTTGGTCACTTTTTTTACAGTTTCGGTTTTATTCAATAGAGTTGTAATGAATATGGATGAGTTGACCAAGTGTATTTCAAAACATTCTAATAAATCTTAATATAATAAAAATAATTTCATGGTCCAACATAATGAATGAGAGGAAAAAAGGAATAGGGGTGCTACTGTTCCCAGTTTTAAGAAATATATTTGATAAGTGGGAGTTTTACCTATAAACAGTCATAACTTTTGATTCGTGTGTCAAAATGACTATTATAATATATCAAACGGAAGATCGTATCAATTTCCATAATCTTGGTTGGATCGGCTATAGAAATTCATTACTTGAACCTAAACTCCATCATTTACATTACAAATCGAGGTTTTAATGTTTTTGTCATTTAATTTACATTTTCGGTTTTATTCAATAGAGTGGTAATGAAGATGGATGACCCGACCAAGTGTATGTTTCAAAATATTCTAATGAATCACAATATAATAAAAATAATTTCATGATCAACCAAAATGAAGAAGAAGAAAAAAGGAAGAGGAGTGCTACTCGTCACAGTTTTAAACAATATATTTGATAAATCGGGGTTATGCTTTTAAAGAGTCATAACTTTTGACCCGTGTGTCAAAAGGACTATTATAATATATCAAACGGTAGCTCCTATCTATTTCTATAATTTTGGATGGACTGGCTATAAAAATTCATTACTTGAACCTAAACTACATCCTTTACATCACATATCGGGGTTTTAATGTTTTTGTCACTTATTTTACATTTTCGGTTTTATTCAATAGAGTTATAATGAAGATGGATGAGTCAACCAAGTGTATGTTTCAAAATATTCTAATAAATTTCAATATAATAAAAATAATTTCATGATCCAACATAATGAATGAGAGGACAAAAGGAATAGGAGTGCTACTGGTGACATTTAAAAAAAATATATTTGATAAATGGGATTTGAAGTTTTAAATAGTCATAACTTTTGATTCGTGTTTCAAAATGACTATTATAATATATCAAACGGAAGATCGTATCGATTTCCATAGTATTGGCTGGACCGGCTATAGAAATTCAATTACTTGAACCTACACTCCATCATTTACATTACAAATCGAGGTTTTAATGTTTTTGTCACTTATTTTAAATTTTCGGTTTTAGTCAATAGAGTGGTAATGAAGATGGATGAGCCGACCAACTGTATATTTCAAAATATTCTAATAAATCACAATATAATAAAAATAATTTCATGATCAACCAAAATGAATGATATGAAAAAAGGAAGTAGAGTGCTACTTGTCACAGTTTTAAATAATATATTTGATAAATCAGGGTTATGCTTTTAAAGAGTCATAACTTTTTACTCGTGTGTCAAAACGACTATTATAATATATCAAACGGAAGCTCGTATGTATTTCCATAATTTTGGCTGAACTGGCTATAAAAATTCATTACTTGAACCTAAACTCCATCATTTACATCACATATGGAGGGTATAAATTTTTTGTCACTTATTTTACATTTTCGTTTTATTCAATAGAGTTGTATTGAATATGGATGAGTTGACCAAGTGTATTTCAAAACATTCTAATAAATCTTAATATAATAAAAATAATTTCATGATCCAACATAATGAATGAGAGGAAAAAAGGAATAGGGGTGCTACTGTTCCAAGTTTTAAGAAATATATTTGATAAGTGGGAGTTTTACCTATAAACAGTCATAACTTTTGATTCGTGTGTCAAAGTGACTATTATAATGTATCAAACGGAAGCTCGTATCAATTTCCATAATCTTGATTGGACCGGCTATAGAAATTCATTACTTGAACCTAAACTCCATCATTTACATTACAAATCAAGGTTTTAATGTTTTTGTCATTTATTTTACATTTTCGGTTTTATTCAATAGAGTGGTAATGAAGATGGATGACCCGACCAAGTGTATGTTTCAAAATATTCTAATGAATCACAATATAATAAAAATAATTTCATGATCAACCAAAATGAAGAAGAAGAAAAAAGGAATAGGAGTGCTACTCGTCACAGTTTTAAAAAATATATTTGATAAATCGGGGTTATGCCTTTAAAGAGTCATAACGTTTGACTCGTGTGTCAAAAGGACTATTATAATATATCAAACGGTAGCTCCTATCTATTTCTATAATTTTGGATGGACTGGCTATAAAAATTCATTACTTGAACCTAAACTGCATCCTTTACATCACATATCGGGGTTTTAATGTTTTTGTCAGTTATTTTACATTTTCGGTTTTATTCAATAGAGTTATAATGAAGATGGATGAGTCAACCAAGTGTATGTTTCAAAATATTCTAATAAATTTCAATATAATAAAAATAATTTCATGATCCAACATAATGAATGAGAGGAAAAAAGGAATAGGAGTGCTACTGGTGACATTTTTAAAAAACATATTTGATAAATGGGATTTGAAGTTTTAAATAGTCATAACTTTTGATTCGTGTGTCAAAATGACTATTATAATATATCAAACGGAATATCGTATCGATTTCCATAGTCTTGGCTGGACCGGCTATAGAAATTCATTACTTGAACCTAAACTCCATCATTTACATTACAAATCGAGGTTTTAATGTTTTTGTCACTTATTTTAAATTTTCGGTTTTAGTCAATAGAGTGGTAATGAAGATGGATGAGCCGACCAACTGTATATTTCAAAATATTCTAATAAATCACAATATAATAAAAATAATTTCATGATCAACCAAAATGAATGATATGAAAAAAGGAAGTAGAGTGCTACTTGTCACAGTTTTAAATAATATATTTGATAAATCAGGGTTATGCTTTTAAAGAGTCATAACTTTTTACTCGTGTGTCAAAACGACTATTATAATATATCAAACGGAAGCTCGTATCTATTTCCATAATTTTGGCTGAACTGGCTATAAAAATTCATTACTTGAACCTAAACTCCATCATTTACATCACATATGGAGGGTATAAATTTTTTGTCACTTATTTTATATTTTCGTTTTATTCAATAGAGTTGTATTGAATATGGATGAGTTGACCAAGTGTATTTCAAAACATTCTAATAAATCTTAATATAATAAAAATAATTTCATGATCCAACATAATGAATGAGAGGAAAAAAGGAATAGGGGTGCTACTGTTCCAAGTTTTAAGAAATATATTTGATAAGTGGGAGTTTTACCTATAAACAGTCATAACTTTTGATTCGTGTGTCAAAATGACTATTATAATGTATCAAACGGAAGCTCGTATCAATTTCCACAATCTTGGTTGGACCGGCTATAGAAATTCATTACTTGAACCTAAACTCCATCATTTACATTACAAATCAAGGTTTTAATGTTTTTGTCATTTATTTTACATTTTCGGTTTTATTCAATAGAGTGGTAATGAAGATGGATGACCCGACCAAGTGTATGTTTAAAATATTCTAATGAATCACAATATAATAAAAATAATTTCATGATCAACCAAAATGAAGAAGAAGAAAAAAGGAATAGGAGTGCTACTCGTCACAGTTTTAAAAAATATATTTGATAAATCGGGGTTATGCCTTTAAAGAGTCATAACGTTTGACTCGTGTGTCAAAAGGACTATTATAATATATCAAACAAAAGCTCGTATCTATTTCCATAATTTTTGCTGGACTAGCTATAAATATTCATTACTTGATCTTCAACTCCATCATTTACATCACATATGGAGGGTTTAAACTTTTTATCATTTATTTTACATTTTTGGTTTTATTCAACAGAGTTATAATGAAGATGGATGAGTGGACCAAGTGTATGTTTCAAAATATTCTAATAAATTTCAATATAATAAAAATAATTTCATGATACAACATAATGAATGAGAGGAAAAAAGGAATAGGGGTGCTACTATTCCAAGTTTTAAGAAATATATTTGATAAGTGGGAGTTTTACCTATAAACAGTCATAACTTTTGATTCGTGTGTCAAAATGACTATTATAATGTATCAAACGGAAGATCGTATCGATTTCCATAGTCGTGGCTGGACCGGCTAGAGAAATTCATTACTTGACTCTAAACTCCATCATTTACATTAAAAATCGAGGTTTTAATGTTTTTGTCACTTATTTTACATTTTAGGTTTTATTCAATAGAGTGGTAATGAAGATGGATGAGCCGACCAAGTGTATGTTTCAAAATATTCTAATGTATCACAATATAATAAAAATAATATCATGATCAAACAAAATGAATGAGAAGAAAAAAGGAAGAGGAGTGCTACTCGTCACAGTTTTAAACAATATATTTGATAAATCGGGGTTATGCCATTAAAGAGTCATAACGTTTGACTCGTGTGTCAAAACGACTATTATAATATATCAAACAAAAGCTCGTATCTATTTCCATAATTTTTGCTGGACTAGCTATAAATATTCATTACTTGATCTTCAACTCCATCATTTACATCACATATGGAGGGTTTAAACTTTTTATCACTTATTTTACATTTTTGGTTTTATTCAACAGAGTTATAATGAAGATGGATGAGTGGACCAAGTGTATGTTTCAAAATATTCTAATAAATTTCAATATAATAAAAATAATTTCATGATACAACATAATGAATGAGAGGAAAAAAGGAATAGGGGTGCTACTGTTCCCAGTTTTAAGAAATATATTTGATAAGTGGGAGTTTTACCTATAAACAGTCATAACTTTTGATTCGTGTGTCAAAATGACTATTATAATATATCAAACGGAAGCTCGTATCAATTTCCATAATCTTGGTTGGATCGGCTATAGAAATTCATTACTTGAACCTAAACTCCATCATTTACATTACAAATCGAGGTGTTAATGTTTTTGTCACTTAATTTACATTTTCGGTTTTATTCAATAGAGTGGTAATGAAGATGGATGACCCGACTAAGAGTATGTTTAAAAATATTCTAATGAATCACAATATAATGAAAATAATTTCATGATCAACCAAAATGAATGAGAAGAAAAAAGGAAGAGGAGTGTTACTCGTCACAGTTTTAAACAATATATTTGATAAATAAGGGTTATGCCATTAAAGAGTCATAACTTTTGACTCGTTGTCAAAACGACTATTATAATATATCAAACGGAAGCTCGTATCTATTTCCATAATTTTGGCTAGACTAGCTACAAAAATTCGTTACTTGAACCTAAACTCCATCATTTACATCACATATGGAGGGTTTAATTTTTTGTCACTTATTTTACATTTTCGGTTTTATTCAATAGAGTTATAATGAAGATTGATGAGTCAACCAAGTGTATGTTTCAAAATATTCTAATAAATTTCAATATAATAAAAATAATTTCATGATCCAACATAATGAATGAGAGGAAAAAAGGAATAGGAGTGCTACTGGTGACATTTTTAAAAAATATATTTGATAAATGGGATTTGAAGTTTTAAATAGTCATAACTTTTGATTCGTGTTTCAAAATGACTATTATAATATATCGAACGGAAGATCGTATCGATTTCCATAGTATTGGCTGGACCGGCTATAGAAATTCATTACTTGAACCTACACCCCATCATTTACATTACAAATCGAGGTTTTAATATTTTTGTCACTTATTTTAAATTTTCGGTTTTAGTCAATAGAGTGGTAATGAAGATGGATGAGCCGACCAACTGTATATTTCAAAATATTCTAATAAATCACAATATAATAAAAATAATTTCATGATCAACCAAAATGAATGATATGAAAAAAGGAAGTAGAGTGCTACTTGTCACAGTTTTAAATAATATATTTGATAAATCAGGGTTATGCTTTTAAAGAGTCATAACTTTTTACTCGTGTGTCAAAACGACTATTATAATATATCAAACGGAAGCTCGTATGTATTTCCATAATTTTGGCTGAACTGGCTATAAAAATTCATTACTTGAACCTAAACTCCATCATTTACCTCACATATGGAGGGTATAAATTTTTTGTCACTTATTTTACATTTTCGTTTTATTCAATAGAGTTGTATTGAATATGGATGAGTTGACCAAGTGTATTTCAAAACATTCTAATAAATCTTAATATAATAAAAATAATTTCATGATCCAACATAATGAATGAGAGGAAAAAAGGAATAGGGGTGCTACTGTTCCAAGTTTTAAGAAATATATTTGATAAGTGGGAGTTTTACCTATAAACAGTCATAACTTTTGATTCGTGTGTCAAAATGACTATTATAATGTATCAAACGGAAGCTCGTATCAATTTCCATAATCTTGGTTGGACCGGCTATAGAAATTCATTACTTGAACCTAAACTCCATCATTTACATTACAAATCAAGGTTTTAATGTTTTTGTCATTTATTTTACATTTTCGGTTTTATTCAATAGAGTGGTAATGAAGATGGATGACCCGACCAAGTGTATGTTTCAAAATATTCTAATGAATCACAATATAATAAAAATAATTTCATGATCAACCAAAATGAAGAAGAAGAAAAAAGGAATAGGAGTGCTACTCGTCATAGTTTTAAAAAATTTATTTGATAAATCGGGGTTATGCCTTTAAAGAGTCATAACGTTTGACTCGTGTGTCAAAAGGACTATTATAATATATCAAACAAAAGCTCGTATCTATTTCCATAATTTTTGCTGGACTAGCTATAAATATTCATTACTTGATCTTCAACTCCATCATTTACATCACATATGGAGGGTATAAATTTTTTGTCACTTATTTTACATTTTCGTTTTATTCAATAGAGTTGTATTGAATATGGATGAGTTGACCAAGTGTATTTCAAAACATTCTAATAAATCTTAATATAATAAAAATAATTTCATGATCAAACATAATGAATGAGAGGAAAAAAGGAATAGGGGTGCTACTGTTCCAAGTTTTAAGAAATATATTTGATAAGTGGGAGTTTTACCTATAAACAGTCATAACTTTTGATTCGTGTGTCAAAATGACTATTATAATGTATCAAACGGAAGCTCGTATCAATTTCCATAATCTTGGTTGGATCCGGCTATAGAAATTCATTACTTGAACCTAAACTCCATCATTTACATTACAAATCGAGGTTTTAATGTTTTTGTCACTTATTTTACAATTTCGGTTTTATTCAATAGAGTGGTAATGAAGATGGATGACCCTACCAAGTGTATGTTTCAAAATATTCTAATGAATCACAATATAATGAAAATAATTTCATGATCAACCAAAATGAAGAAGAAGAAAAAAGGAATAGGAGTGCTACTCGTCACAGTTTTAAAAAATATATTTGATAAATCGGGGTTATGCCTTTAAAGAGTCATAACGTTTGACTCGTGTGTCAAAAGGACTATTATAATATATCAAACGGTAGCTCGTATCTATTTCCATAATTATGGCTGGACTGCCTATAAAAATTCATTACTTGAACCTAAACTGCTTCCTTTACATCACATATCGAGGTTTTAATGTTTTTGTCACTTATTTTACGTTTTCAGTTTTATTCAATAGAGTTGTAATGAAGATGGATGAGCCGACTAAGAGTATGTTTAAAAATATTCTAATGAATCACAATATAATAAAAATAATTTCATGATCAACCAAAATGAATGAGAAGAAAAAAGGAAAAGGAGTGCTACTCGTCACGGTTTTAAACAATATATTTGATAAATCGTGTTATGCCTTTATAGAGTCATAACTTTTGACTCCTGTGTCAAAAGGACTATTATAATATATCAAACGGAAGCTCGTATCTATTTCCACAATTCTGGCTGGACTGGCTATAAAAATTAATTACTTGAACCTAAACTGCATCCTTTACATCACATATCGAGGTTTTAATGTTTTTGTCACTTTTTTTACGTTTTCAGTTTTATTCAATAGTGTTGTAATGAAGATGGATGAGCCGACTAAGAGTATGTTTAAAAATATTCAAATGAATCACAATATAATGAAAATAATTTCATGATCAACCAAAATGAATGAGAAGAAAAAAGGAAGAGGAGTGTTACTCGTCACAGTTTTAAACAATATATTTGATAAATAAGGGTTATGCCATTAAAGAGTCATAACTTTTGACTCGTTGTCAAAACGACTATTATAATATATCAAACGGAAGCTCGTATCTATTTCCATAATTTTGGCTGGACTAGCTATAAAAATTCGTTACTTGAACCTAAACTCCATCATTTACATCACATATGGAGGGTTTAATTTTTTGTCACTTATTTTACATTTTTGGTTTTATTCAATAGAGTTATAACGACGATGGATGAGTCGACCAAGTGTATGTTTCGAAATATTCTAATAAATTTCAATATAATAAAAATAATTTCATGATCCAACATAATGAATGAGAGGAAAAAAGGAATAGGACTGCTACTGGTGACATTTTTAAACTATATATTTCATAAATGAGAGTTTTACCTTTAAACAGTCATAACTTTTGATTCTTGTGTCAAAATGACTATTATAATGTATCAAACGGAAGATCATATCGATTTCCATAGTCGTGGCTGGACCGGCTAGAGAAATTCATTACTTGACCCTAAACTCCATCATTTACATTACAAATCGAGGTTTTAATGTTTTTGTCACTTATTTTACATTTTAGGTTTTATTCAATAGAGTGGTAATGAAGATGGATGAGCCGACCAAGTGTATGTTTCAAAATATTCTAATGTATCACAATATAATAAAAATAATATCATGATCAACCAAAATGAATGAGAAGAAAAAAGGAAGATTAGTGCTACTCGTCACAGTTTTAAACAATATATTTGATAAATCGGGGTTATGCCATTAAAGAGTCATAACGTTTGACTCGTGTGTCAATATCACTATTATAATATATCAAACAAAAGCTCGTATCTATTTCCATAATTTTTGCTGGACTAGCTATAAATAATTATTACTTGATCTTCAACTCCATCATTTACATCACATATGGAGGGTTTAAACTTTTTATCACTTATTTTACATTTTTGGTTTTATTCAACAGAGTTATAATGAAAATGGATGAGTGGACCAAGTGTATGTTTCAAGATATTCTAATAAATTTCAATATAATAAAAAATAATTTCATGATCCAACATAATGAATGAGAGGAAAAAAGGAATAGGACTGCTACTCGTGACATTTTAAATTTTTTTTTTGATAAAAGGGAGTTGTAGTTTTAAATAGTCATAACTTTTGATTCTTGTGTCAAAATGACTATTATAATATATCAAACGGAAGTCGTATCGATTTCCATAGTCTTGGCTGGACCGGCTATAGAAATTCATTACTTGAACCTAAACTGCATCCTTTACATCACATATCGAGGTTTGAATGTTTTTGTCACTTATTTTACATTTTCGGTTTTATTCAATAGAGTTGTAATGAAGATGGATGAGCCGACTAAGATTACGTTTAAAAATATTCTAATGTATCACAATATAATAAAATAATTTCATGATCAACCAATATGAATGAGACGAAAAAAGGAAGAGGAGTGCTACTCGTCACAGTTTTAAACAATATATTTGATAAATCGGGGTTATGCCATTAAAGAGTCATAACGTTTGACTCGTGTGTCAAAACGACTATTATAATATATCAAACAAAAGCTCGTATCTATTTCCATAATTTTTGCTGGACTAGCTATAAATATTCATTACTTGATCTTCAACTCCATCATTTACATCACATATGGAGGGTTTAAATTTTTTATCACTTATTTTACATTTTTGGTTTTATTCAACAGAGTTATAATGAAGATGGATGAGTGGACCAAGTGTATGTTTCAAAATATTCTAATAAATTTCAATATAATAAAAATAATTTCATGATCCAACATAATGAATGAGAGGAAAAAAGGAATAGGACTGCTACTCGTGACATTTTAAAAAAATTTATTTGATAAAAGGGAGTTGTAGTTTTAAATAGTCATAACTTTTGATTCTTGTGTCAAAATGACTATTATAATATATCAAACGGAAGATCGTATCGATTTCCATAGTCTTGGCTGGACCGGCTATTGAAATTCATTACTTGAACCTAAACTCCATCATTTACATCAGAAATCGAGGTTTTAATGTTTTTGTCACTTATTTTACATTTTCGGTTTTATTCAATAGAGTTCTAATAAAGATGGATGAGCCGACTAAGAGTATGTTTAAAAATATTCATATGAATCACAATATAATAAAAATAATTTCATGATCAACCAAAATGAATGAGAAGAAAAAAGGAAGAGGAGGGCTACTCGTCACAGTTTTAAACAATATATTTGATAAATTGGGGTTATGCCCTTAAAGAGTCATAACTTTTTACTCGTGTGTCAAAACGACTATTATAATATATCAAACGGAAGCTCGTATCTATTTCCATAATTTTCCCTGGAATAGCTATAAAAATTCATTACTTGAACCTCAACTCCATCATTTACATCACATATGGAGGGTTTAAATATTTTGTCCCTTATTTTACATTTTTGGTTTTATTCAACAGAGTTATAATGTAGATGGATGAGTGGACCAAGTGTATGTTTCAAAATATTCTAATAAATTTCAATATAATAAAAATAATTTCATGATTCAACATAATGAATGAAAGGAAAAAAGGAATAGGAGTGCTACTGGTGACATTTTTAAAATATATATTTGATAAATGGGAGTTGTACCTTTAAACAGTCATAACTTTTGATTCGTGTGTCAAAATGACTATTATAATGTATCAAACGGAAGCTCGTATCGATTTCCATAATCTTGGCTGGACCGGCTATAGAAATTCATTACTTGAACCTAAACTGCATCCTTTACATCACAAATCGTGGTTTTAATGTTTTTGTCACTTATTTTACATTTTCGGTTTTATTCAATAGAGTTGTAATGAAGATGGATGAGCCGACTAAGAGTATATTTAAAAATATTCTAATGAATCAAAATATAATAAAAATAATTTCATGATCAAACAAAATGAATGAGAAGAAAAAAGGAAGAGGAGTGCTACTCGTCATAGTTTTAATCAATATATTTGATAAATCGGGGTTATGCCTTTAAAGACTCATAAGTTTTGACTCGTGTGTCAAAAGGACTTTTATAATATATCAAACGGAAGCTCGTATCTATTTTCATAATTTTGGTTGGACTAGCTATAAAAATTCATTACTTGAACCTAAACTCCATCATTTACATCAGATATGGAGGGATTAAAATTTTTATCACTTATTTTAGATTTCCGGTTTTATTCAATAGAATTATAATGAAGATGGATGAGTCGACCAAGTGTATGTTTCAAATCATTCTTATAAATTTCAATATAATAAAAATAATTTCATGATCCAACATAATGAATGAGAGGAAAAAAGGAATAGGACTGCTACTCATGACATTTTTAAAAAAATTATTTGATAAATGGGTGTTGTAGTTTTAAGTAGTCATAACTTTTGATTCGTGTGTCAAAATGACTATTATAATATATCAAACGGAAGATCGTATCGATTTCCATAGTCTTGGCTGGACCGGCTATAGAAATTCATTACTTGAACCTAAACTCCATCATTTACATTACAAATCGAGGTTTTAATGTTTTTGTCACTTATTTTACATTTTAGGTTTTCTTCAATAGAGTGGTAATGAAGATGGATGAGCCGACCAAGTGTATGTTTCAAGATATTCTAATAAATCACAATATAATAAAAATAATATCATGATCAACCAAAATGAATGGGAAGAAAAAAGGAAGAGGAGTGCTACTCGTCACAGTTTTAAACAATATATTTGATAAATCCGGGTTATGCCATTAAAGAGTCATAACGTTTGACTCGTGTGTCAAAACGACTATTATAATATATCAAACAAAAGCTCGTATCTATTTCCATAATTTTTGTTGGACTAGCTATAAATATTCATTACTTGATCTTCAACTCCATCATTTACATCACATATGGAGGGTTTAAATTTTTTATCACTTATTTTACATTTTTGGTTTTATTCAACAGAGTTATAATGAAGATGGATGAGTGGACCAAGTGTATGTTTCAAAATATTCTAATAAATTTCAATATAATAAAAATAATTTCATGATCCAACATAATGAATGAGAGGAAAAAAGGAATAGGACTGCTACTCGTGACATTTTAAAATTTTTTTTTTTTGATAAAAGGGAGTTGTAGTTTTAAATAGTCATAACTTTGGATTCTTGTGTCAAAATGACTATTATAATATATCAAACGGAAGATCGTATCGATTTCCATAGTCTTGGCTGGACCGGCTATAGAAATTCATTACTTGAACCTAAACTGCATCCTTTACATCACATATCGAGGTTTGAATGTTTTTGTCACTTATTTTACATTTTCGGTTTTATTCAATAGAGTTGTAATGAAGATGGATGAGCCGACTAAGATTACGTTTAAAAATATTCTAATGTATCACAATATAATAAAATAATTTCATGATCAACCAAAATGAATGAGACGAAAAAATAAAGAGGAGTGTTACTCGTCACAGTTTTAAACAATATATTTGATAAATCGGGGTTATGCCATTAAAGAGTCATAACGTTTGACTCGTGTGTCAAAACGACTATTATAATATATCAAACAAAAGCTCGTATCTATTTCCATAATTTTTGCTGGACTAGCTATAAATATTCATTACTTGATCTTCAACTCCATCATTTACATCACATATGGAGGGTTTAATTTTTTGTCAGTTATTTTACATTTTTGGTTTTATTCAATAGAGTTATAATGAAGATGGATGAGTCGACCAAGTGTATGTTTCTAAGTATTCTAATAAATTTCAATATAATAAAAATAATTTCATGATCCAACATAATGAATGAGAGGAAAAAAGGAATAGGAGTGCTACTGGTGACATTTTTAAAATATATATTTGATAAATTAGAGTTGTACCTTTAAACAGTCATAACTTTTGATTCTTGTGTCAAAATGACTATTATAATATATCAAACGGAAGATCGTATCGATTTCCATAGTCTTGGCTGGACCGGCTAGAGAAATTCATTACTTGACCCTAAACTCCATCATTTACATTACAAATCGAGGTTTTAATGTTTTTGTCACTTATTTTACATTTTAGGTTTTATTCAATAGAGTGGTAATGAAGATGGATGAGCCGACCAAGTGTATGTTTCAAAATATTCTAATAAATCACAATATAATAAAAATAATATCATGATCAACCAAAATGAATGAGAAGAAAAAAGGAAGAGGAGTGCTACTCGTCACAGTTTTAAACAATATATTTGATAAATCGGGGTTATGCCATTAAAGAGTCATAACGTATGACTCGTGTGTCAAAACGACTATTAAAATATATCAAACAAAAGCTCGTATCTATTTCCATAATTTTTGCTGGACTAGCTATAAATATTCATTACTTGATCTTCAACTCCATCATTTACATCACATATGGAGGGTTTAAATTTTTTATCACTTATTTTACATTTTTGGTTTTATTCAACAGAGTTATAATGAAGATGGATGAGTGGACCAAGTGTATGTTTCAAAATATTCTAATAAATTTCAATATAATAAAAATAATTTCATGATCCAACATAATGAATGAGAGGAAAAAAGGAATAGGACTGCTACTCGTGACATTTTAAAAAAATTTATTTGATAAAAGGGAGTTGTAGTTTTAAATAGTCATAACTTTTGATTCTTGTGTCAAAATGACTATTATAATATATCAAACGGAAGATCGTATCGATTTCCATAGTCTTGGCTGGACCGGCTATTGAAATTCATTAGTTGAACCTAAACTCCATCATTTACATCAGAAATCGAGGTTTTAATGTTTTTGTCACTTATTTTACATTTTCGGTTTTATTCAATAGAGTTCTAATAAAGATGGATGAGCCGACTAAGAGTATGTTTAAAAATATTCATATGAATCACAATATAATAAAAATAATTTCATGATCAACCAAAATGAATGAGAAGAAAAAAGGAAGAGGAGGGCTACTCGTCACAGTTTTAAACAATATATTTGATAAATTGGGGTTATGCCTTTAAAGAGTCATAACTTTTTACTCGTGTGTCAAAACGACTATTATAATATATCAAACGGAAGCTCGTATCTATTTCCATAATTTTCCCTGGAATAGCTATAAAAATTCATTACTTGAACCTCAACTCCATCATTTACATCACATATGGAGGGTTTAAATATTTTGTCCCTTATTTTACATTTTTGGTTTTATTCAACAGAGTTATAATGAAGATGGATGAGTGGACCAAGTGTATGTTTCAAAATATTCTAATAAATTTCAATATAATAAAAATAATTTCATGATTCAACATAATGAATGAAAGGAAAAAAGGAATAGGAGTGCTACTGGTGACATTTTTAAAATATATATTTGATAAATGGGAGTTGTACCTTTAAACAGTCATAACTTTTGATTCGTGTGTCAAAATGACTATTATAATGTATCAAACGGAAGCTCGTATCGATTTCCATAATCTTGGCTGGACCGGCTATAGAAATTCATTACTTGAACCTAAACTGCATCCTTTACATCACAAATCGTGGTTTTAATGTTTTTGTCACTTATTTTACATTTTCGGTTTTATTCAATAGAGTTGTAATGAAGATGGATGAGCCGACTAAGAGTATATTTAAAAATATTCTAATGAATCAAAATATAATAAAAATAATTTCATGATCAACCAAAATGAATGAGAAGAAAAAAGGAAGAGGAGTGCTACTCGTCATAGTTTTAATCAATATATTTGATAAATCGGGGTTATGCCTTTAAAGACTCATAAGTTTTGACTCGTGTGTCAAAAGGACTTTTATAATATATCAAACGGAAGCTCGTATCTATTTTCATAATTTTGGTTGGACTAGCTATAAAAATTCATTACTTGAACCTAAACTCCATCATTTACATCAGATATGGAGGGATTAAAATTTTATCACTTATTTTAGATTTCCGGTTTTATTCAATAGAATTATAATGAAGATGGATGAGTCGACCAAGTGTATGTTTCAAATCATTCTTATAAATTTCAATATAATAAAAATAATTTCATGATCCAACATAATGAATGAGAGGAAAAAAGGAATAGGACTGCTACTCATGACATTTTTAAAAACATTATTTGATAAATGGGTGTTGTAGTTTTAAGTAGTCATAACTTTTGATTCGTGTGTCAAAATGACTATTATAATATATCAAACCGAAGATCGTATCGATTTCCATAGTCTTGGCTGGACCGGCTATAGAAATTCATTACTTGAACCTAAACTCCATCATTTACATTACAAATCGAGGTTTTAATGTTTTTGTCACTTATTTTACATTTTAGGTTTTATTCAATAGAGTGGTAATGAAGATGGATGCGCCGACCAAGTGTATGTTTCAAAATATTCTAATGAATCACAATATAATAAAAATAATATCATGATCAACCAAAATGAATGAGAAGAAAAAAGGAAGAGGAGTGCTACTCGTCACAGTTTTAAACAATATATTTGATAAATCGGGGTTATGCCATTAAAGAGTCATAACGTTTGACTCGTGTGTCAATATGACTATTATAATATATTGAACAAAAGCTCGTATCTATTTCCATAATTTTTGCTGGACTAGCTATAAATATTCATTACTTGATCTTCAACTCCATCTTTTACATCACATATGGAGGGTTTAAAGTTTTTATCACTTATTTTACATTTTCGTTTTATTCAATAGAATTGTAATGAAGATGGATGAGTCGACCAAGTGTATGTTTCAAAATATTCTAATAAATCTCAATATAATAAAAATAATTTCATGATCCAACATAAGAATGAGAGGAAAAAAAGAATAGGAGTGCTACTGGTCACATTTTAAAAACATATATTTGATAAATGGGAGTTGTACCTTTAAACAGTCATAACTTTTGATTCGTGTGTCAAAATGACTATTGTAATGTATCAAACGGAAGTTGGTATCGATTTCCATAATCTTGGCTGGACCGGCTATAGAAATTCATTACCTGAACCTAAACTGCATCCTTTACATGACATATCCAGGTTTTAATGTTTTTGTCACTTATTTTACATTTTCGGTTTTATTCAATAGAGTTGTAATGAAGATGGATTCGCCGACTAAGAGTATGTTTAAAAATATTCTAATGAATCAAAATATAATAAAAATAATTTCATGATCAACCAAAATGAATGAGAAGAAAAAAGGAAGAGGAGTGCTACTCGTCATAGTTTTAACCAATATATTTGATAAATAGGGGTTATACCTTTAAAGAGTAATAACTTTTCACTCGTGTTTCAAAAGGACTTTTATTATATATCAAACGGAAGCTCGTATCTATTTTCATAATTTTGGTTGGACTAGCTATAAAAATTCATTACTTGAACCTAAACTCCATCATTTACATCAGATATGGAGGGATTAAAATTTTTATCACTTATTTTACATTTTCGGTTTTATTAAATAGAATTATAATGAAGATGGATGAGTCGACCAAGTGTATGTTTCAAAATATTCTTATAAATTTCAATATAATAATAATAATTTCATGATCCAACATAATGAATGAGAGGAAAAAAGGAATAGGACTGCTACTCGTGACATTTTTAAAAAAATTATTTGATAAATGGGAGTTGTAGTTTTAAATAGTCATAACTTTTGATTCGTGTGTCAAAATGACTATTATAATGTATCAAACGGAAGCTCGTATCGATTTCCATAATCTTGGTTGGACCGGCTATTGAAATTCATTACTTGACCCTAAACTCCATCATTTACATTACAAATCGAGGTTTTAATGTTTTTGTCACTTATTTTACATTTTAGGTTTTATTCAATAGAGTGGTAATGAAGATGGATGAGCCGACCAAGTGTATGTTTCAAAATATTCTAATGTATCACAATATAATAAAAATAATATCATGATCAACCAAAATGAATGAGAAGAAAAAAGGAAGAGGAGTGCTACTCGTCACAGTTTTAAACAATATATTTGATAAATCGGGGTTATGCCATTAAAGAGTCATAACGTTTGACTCGTGTGTCAAAACGACTATTATAATATATCAAACAAAAGCTCGTATCTATTTCCATAATTTTTGTTGGACTAGCTATAAATATTCATTACTTGATCTTCAACTCCATCATTTACATCACATATGGAGGGTTTAAATTTTTTATCACTTATTTTACATTTTTGGTTTTATTCAACAGAGTTATAATGAAGATGGATGAGCGGACCAAGTGTATGTTTCAAAATATTCTAATAAATTTCAATATCATAAAAATAATTTCATGATCCAACATAATGAATGAGAGGAAAAAAGTTATAGGACTACTACTCGTGACATTTAAATTTTTTTTTTTTGATAAAAGGGAGTTGTAGTTTTAAATAGTCATAACTTTTGATTCTTGTGTCAAAATGACTATTATAATATATCAAACGGAAGATCGTATCGATTTCCATAGTCTTGGCAGGACCGGCTATAGAAATTCATTACTTGAACCTAAACTGCATCCTTTACATCACATATCGAGGGTTGAATGTTTTTGTCACTTATTTTACATTTTCGGTTTTATTCAATAGAGTTGTAATGAAGATGGATGAGCCGACTAAGATTAGGTTTAAAAATATTCTAATGTATCACAATATAATAAAATAATTTCATGATCAACCAAAATGAATGAGACGAAAAAAGGAAGAGGAGTGTTACTCGTCACAGTTTTAAACAATATATTTGATAAATCGGGGTTATGCCATTAAAGAGTCATAACGTTTGACTCGTGTGTTAAAACGACTATTATAATATATCAAACAAATGCTCGTATCTATTTCCATAATTTTTGTTGGACTAGCTATAAATATTCATTACTTGATCTTCAACTCCATCATTTACATCACATATGGAGGGTTTAATTTTTTGTCAGGTATTTTACATTTTTGGTTTTATTCAATAGAGTTATAATGAAGATGGATGAGTCGACCAAGTGTATGTTTCTAAGTATTCTAATAAATTTCAATATAATAAAAATAATTTCATGATCTAACATAATGAATGAGAGGAAAAAAGGAATAGGAGTGCTACTGGTGACATTTTTAAAATATATATTTGATAAATGAGAGTTGTACCTTTAAACAGTCATAACTTTTGATTCTTGTGTCAAAATGACTATTATAATATATCAAACGGAAGATCGTATCGATTTCCATAGTCTTGGCTGGACCGGCTAGAGAAATTCATTACTTGACCCTAAACTCCATCATTTACATTACAAATCGAGGTTTTAATGTTTTTGTCACTTAATTTACATTTTAGGTTTTATTCAATAGAGTGGTAATGAAGATGGATGAGCCGACCAAGTGTATGTTTCAAAATATTCTAATAAATCACAATATAATAAAAATAATATCATGATCAACCAAAATGAATGAGAAGAAAAAAGGAAGAGGAGTGTTACTCGTCACAGTTTTAAACAATATATTTGATAAATCGGGGTTATGCCTTTAAAGAGTCATAACTTTTTACTCGTGTGTCAAAACGACTATTATAATATATCAAACGGAAGCTCGTATCTATTTCCATAATTTTCTCTGGACTAGCTATAAAAATTCATTACTTGAACCTCAACTCCATCATTTACATCACATATGGAGGGTTTAAATATTTTGTCACTTATTTTACATTTTTGGTTTTATTCAACAGAGTTATAATGAAGATGGATGAGTGGACCAAGTGTATGTTTCAAAATATTCTAATAAATTTGAATATAATAAAAATAATTTCATGATTCAACATAATGAATGAAAGGAAAAAAGGAATAGGAGTGCTACTGGTGACATTTTTAAAATATATATTTGATAAATGGGAGTTGTACATTTAAACAGTCATAACTTTTGATTCGTGTGTCAAAATTACTATTATAATGTATCAAACAGAAGGTCGTATCGATTTCCATAATCTTGGCTGGACCGGCTATAGAAATTCATTACTTGAACCTAAACTGCATCCTTTACATCACAAATCGAGGTTTTAATGTTTTTGTCACTTATTTTACATTTTAGGTTTTATTCAATAGAGTGGTAATGAAGATGGATGAGCCGACCAAGTGTATGTTTCAAAATATTCTAATAAATCACAATATAATAAAAATAATATCATGATCAACCAAAATGAATGAGAAGAAAAAAGGAAGAGGAGTGCTACTCGTCACAGTTTTAAACAATATATTTGATAAATCGGGGTTATGCCATTAAAGAGTCATAACGTATGACTCGTGTGTCAAAACGACTATTAAAATATATCAAACAAAAGCTCGTATCTATTTCCATAATTTTTGCTGGACTAGCTATAAATATTCATTACTTGATCTTCAACTCCATCATTTACATCACATATGGAGGGTTTAAATTTTTTATCACTTATTTTACATTTTTGGTTTTATTCAACAGAGTTATAATGAAGATGGATGAGTGGACCAAGTGTATGTTTCAAAATATTCTAAGAAATTTCAATATAATAAAAATAATTTCATGATCCAACATAATGAATGAGAGGAAAAAAGGAATAGGACTGCTACTCGTGACATTTTAAAAAAATTTATTTGATAAAAGGGAGTTGTAGTTTTAAATAGTCATAACTTTTGATTCTTGTGTCAAAATGACTATTATAATATATCAAACGGAAGATCGTATCGATTTCCATAGTCTTGGCTGGACCGGCTATTGAAATTCATTAGTTGAACCTAAACTCCATCATTTACATCAGAAATCGAGGTTTTAATGTTTTTGTCACTTATTTTACATTTTCGGTTTTATTCAATAGAGTTCTAATAAAGATGGATGAGCCGACTAAGAGTATGTTTAAAAATATTCATATGAATCACAATATAATAAAAATAATTTCATGATCAACCAAAATGAATGAGAAGAAAAAAGGAAGAGGAGGGCTACTCGTCACAGTTTTAAACAATATATTTGATAAATTGGGGTTATGCCTTTAAAGAGTCATAACTTTTTACTCGTGTGTCAAAACGACTATTATAATATATCAAACGGAAGCTCGTATCTATTTCCATAATTTTCCCTGGAATAGCTATAAAAATTCATTACTTGAACCTCAACTCCATCATTTACATCACATATGGAGGGTTTAAATATTTTGTCCTTTATTTTACATTTTTGGTTTTATTCAACAGAGTTATAATGAAGATGGATGAGTGGACCAAGTGTATGTTTCAAAATATTCTAATAAATTTCAATATAATAAAAATAATTTCATGATTCAACATAATGAATGAAAGGAAAAAAGGAATAGGAGTGCTACTGGTGACATTTTTAAAATATATATTTGATAAATGGGAGTTGTACCTTTAAACAGTCATAACTTTTGATTCGTGTGTCAAAATGACTATTATAATGTATCAAACGGAAGCTCGTATCGATTTCCATAATCTTGGCTGGACCGGCTATAGAAATTCATTACTTGAACCTAAACTGCATCCTTTACATCACAAATCGTGGTTTTAATGTTTTTGTCACTTATTTTACATTTTCGATTTTATTCAATGGAGTTGTAATGAAGATGGATGAGCCGACTAAGAGTATATTTAAAAATATTCTAATGAATCAAAATATAATAAAAATAATTTCATGATCAACCAAAATGAATGAGAAGAAAAAAGGAAGAGGAGTGCTACTCGTCATAGTTTTAATCAATATATTTGATAAATCGGGGTTATGCCTTTAAAGACTCATAAGTTTTGACTCGTGTGTCAAAAGGACTTTTATAATATATCAAACGGAAGCTCGTATCTATTTTCATAATTTTGGTTGGACTAGCTATAAAAATTCATTACTTGAACCTAAACTCCATCATTTACATCAGATATGGAGGGATTAAAATTTTATCACTTATTTTAGATTTCCGGTTTTATTCAATAGAATTATAATGAAGATGGATGAGTCGACCAAGTGTATGTTTCAAATCATTCTTATAAATTTCAATATAATAAAAATAATTTCATGATCCAACATAATGAATGAGAGGAAAAAAGGAATAGGACTGCTACTCATGACATTTTTAAAAAAATTATTTGATAAATGGGTGTTGTAGTTTTAAGTAGTCATAACTTTTGATTCGTGTGTCAAAATGACTATTATAATATATCAAACCGAAGATCGTATCGATTTCCATAGTCTTGGCTGGACCGGCTATAGAAATTCATTACTTGAACCTAAACTCCATCATTTACATTACAAATCGAGGTTTTAATGTTTTTGTCACTTATTTTACATTTTAGGTTTTATTCAATAGAGTGGTAATGAAGATGGATGCGCCGACCAAGTGTATGTTTCAAAATATTCTAATGAATCACAATATAATAAAAATAATATCATGATCAACCAAAATGAATGAGAAGAAAAAAGGAAGAGGAGTGCTACTCGTCACAGTTTTAAACAATATATTTGATAAATCGGGGTTATGCCATTAAAGAGTCATAACGTTTGACTCGTGTGTCAATATGACTATTATAATATATCAAACAAAAGCTCGTATCTATTTCCATAATTTTTGCTGGACTAGCTATAAATATTCATTACTTGATCTTCAACTCCATCTTTTACATCACATATGGAGGGTTTAAAGTTTTTATCACTTATTTTACATTTTCGTTTTATTCAATAGAATTGTAATGAAGATGGATGAGTCGACCAAGTGTATGTTTCAAAATATTCTAATAAATCTCAATATAATAAAAATAATTTCATGATCCAACATAAGAATGAGAGGAAAAAAAGAATAGGAGTGCTACTGGTCACATTTTAAAAACATATATTTGATAAATGGGAGTTGTACCTTTAAACAGTCATAACTTTTGATTCGTGTGTCAAAATGACTATTGTAATGTATCAAACGGAAGTTGGTATCGATTTCCATAATCTTGGCTGGACCGGCTATAGAAATTCATTACCTGAACCTAAACTGCATCCTTTACATGACATATCCAGGTTTTAATGTTTTTGTCACTTATTTTACATTTTCGGTTTTATTCAATAGAGTTGTAATGAAGATGGATTCGCCGACTAAGAGTATGTTTAAAAATATTCTAATGAATCAAAATATAATAAAAATAATTTCATGATCAACCAAAATGAATGAGAAGAAAAAAGGAAGAGGAGTGCTACTCGTCATAGTTTTAACCAATATATTTGATAAATAGGGGTTATACCTTTAAAGAGTAATAACTTTTCACTCGTGTTTCAAAAGGACTTTTATTATATATCAAACGGAAGCTCGTATCTATTTTCATAATTTTGGTTGGACTAGCTATAAAAATTCATTACTTGAACCTAAACTCCATCATTTACATCAGATATGGAGGGATTAAAATTTTTATCACTTATTTTACATTTTCGGTTTTATTCAATAGAATTATAATGAAGATGGATGAGTCGACCAAGTGTATGTTTCAAAATATTCTTATAAATTTCAATATAATAAAAATAATTTCATGATCCAACATAATGAATGAGAGGAAAAAAGGAATAGGACTGCTACTCGTGACATTTTTAAAAAAATTATTTGATAAATGGGAGTTGTAGTTTTAAATAGTCATAACTTTTGATTCGTGTGTCAAAATGACTATTATAATGTATCAAACGGAAGCTCGTATCGATTTCCATAATCTTGGTTGGACCGGCTATTGAAATTCATTACTTGACCCTAAACTCCATCATTTACATTACAAATCGAGGTTTTAATGTTTTTGTCACTTATTTTACATTTTAGGTTTTATTCAATAGAGTGGTAATGAAGATGGATGAGCCGACCAAGTGTATGTTTCAAAATATTCTAATGTATCACAATATAATAAAAATAATATCATGATCAACCAAAATGAATGAGAAGAAAAAAGGAAGAGGAGTGCTACTCGTCACAGTTTTAAACAATATATTTGATAAATCGGGGTTATGCCATTAAAGAGTCATAACGTTTGACTCGTGTGTCAAAACGACTATTATAATATATCAAACAAAAGCTCGTATCTATTTCCATAATTTTTGTTGGACTAGCTATAAATATTCATTACTTGATCTTCAACTCCATCATTTACATCACATATGGAGGGTTTAAATTTTTTATCACTTATTTTACATTTTTGGTTTTATTCAACAGAGTTATAATGAAGATGGATGAGCGGACCAAGTGTATGTTTCAAAATATTCTAATAAATTTCAATATCATAAAAATAATTTCATGATCCAACATAATGAATGAGAGGAAAAAAGTTATAGGACTACTACTCGTGACATTTAAATTTTTTTTTTTTGATAAAAGGGAGTTGTAGTTTTAAATAGTCATAACTTTTGATTCTTGTGTCAAAATGACTATTATAATATATCAAACGGAAGATCGTATCGATTTCCATAGTCTTGGCAGGACCGGCTATAGAAATTCATTACTTGAACCTAAACTGCATCCTTTACATCACATATCGAGGGTTGAATGTTTTTGTCACTTATTTTACATTTTCGGTTTTATTCAATAGAGTTGTAATGAAGATGGATGAGCCGACTAAGATTAGGTTTAAAAATATTCATATGAATCACAATATAATAAAAATAATTTCATGATCAACCAAAATGAATGAGAAGAAAAAAGGAAGAGGAGGGCTACTCGTCACAGTTTTAAACAATATATTTGATAAATTGGGGTTATGCCTTTAAAGAGTCATAACTTTTTACTCGTGTGTCAAAACGACTATTATAATATATCAAACGGAAGCTCGTATCTATTTCCATAATTTTCCCTGGAATAGCTATAAAAATTCATTACTTGAACCTCAACTCCATCATTTACATCACATATGGAGGGTTTAAATATTTTGTCCTTTATTTTACATTTTTGGTTTTATTCAACAGAGTTATAATGAAGATGGATGAGTGGACCAAGTGTATGTTTCAAAATATTCTAATAAATTTCAATATAATAAAAATAATTTCATGATTCAACATAATGAATGAAAGGAAAAAAGGAATAGGAGTGCTACTGGTGACATTTTTAAAATATATATTTGATAAATGGGAGTTGTACCTTTAAACAGTCATAACTTTTGATTCGTGTGTCAAAATGACTATTATAATGTATCAAACGGAAGCTCGTATCGATTTCCATAATCTTGGCTGGACCGGCTATAGAAATTCATTACTTGAACCTAAACTGCATCCTTTACATCACAAATCGTGGTTTTAATGTTTTTGTCACTTATTTTACATTTTCGATTTTATTCAATGGAGTTGTAATGAAGATGGATGAGCCGACTAAGAGTATATTTAAAAATATTCTAATGAATCAAAATATAATAAAAATAATTTCATGATCAACCAAAATGAATGAGAAGAAAAAAGGAAGAGGAGTGCTACTCGTCATAGTTTTAATCAATATATTTGATAAATCGGGGTTATGCCTTTAAAGACTCATAAGTTTTGACTCGTGTGTCAAAAGGACTTTTATAATATATCAAACGGAAGCTCGTATCTATTTTCATAATTTTGGTTGGACTAGCTATAAAAATTCATTACTTGAACCTAAACTCCATCATTTACATCAGATATGGAGGGATTAAAATTTTATCACTTATTTTAGATTTCCGGTTTTATTCAATAGAATTATAATGAAGATGGATGAGTCGACCAAGTGTATGTTTCAAATCATTCTTATAAATTTCAATATAATAAAAATAATTTCATGATCCAACATAATGAATGAGAGGAAAAAAGGAATAGGACTGCTACTCATGACATTTTTAAAAAAATTATTTGATAAATGGGTGTTGTAGTTTTAAGTAGTCATAACTTTTGATTCGTGTGTCAAAATGACTATTATAATATATCAAACCGAAGATCGTATCGATTTCCATAGTCTTGGCTGGACCGGCTATAGAAATTCATTACTTGAACCTAAACTCCATCATTTACATTACAAATCGAGGTTTTAATGTTTTTGTCACTTATTTTACATTTTAGGTTTTATTCAATAGAGTGGTAATGAAGATGGATGCGCCGACCAAGTGTATGTTTCAAAATATTCTAATGAATCACAATATAATAAAAATAATATCATGATCAACCAAAATGAATGAGAAGAAAAAAGGAAGAGGAGTGCTACTCGTCACAGTTTTAAACAATATATTTGATAAATCGGGGTTATGCCATTAAAGAGTCATAACGTTTGACTCGTGTGTCAATATGACTATTATAATATATCAAACAAAAGCTCGTATCTATTTCCATAATTTTTGCTGGACTAGCTATAAATATTCATTACTTGATCTTCAACTCCATCTTTTACATCACATATGGAGGGTTTAAAGTTTTTATCACTTATTTTACATTTTCGTTTTATTCAATAGAATTGTAATGAAGATGGATGAGTCGACCAAGTGTATGTTTCAAAATATTCTAATAAATCTCAATATAATAAAAATAATTTCATGATCCAACATAAGAATGAGAGGAAAAAAAGAATAGGAGTGCTACTGGTCACATTTTAAAAACATATATTTGATAAATGGGAGTTGTACCTTTAAACAGTCATAACTTTTGATTCGTGTGTCAAAATGACTATTGTAATGTATCAAACGGAAGTTGGTATCGATTTCCATAATCTTGGCTGGACCGGCTATAGAAATTCATTACCTGAACCTAAACTGCATCCTTTACATGACATATCCAGGTTTTAATGTTTTTGTCACTTATTTTACATTTTCGGTTTTATTCAATAGAGTTGTAATGAAGATGGATTCGCCGACTAAGAGTATGTTTAAAAATATTCTAATGAATCAAAATATAATAAAAATAATTTCATGATCAACCAAAATGAATGAGAAGAAAAAAGGAAGAGGAGTGCTACTCGTCATAGTTTTAACCAATATATTTGATAAATAGGGGTTATACCTTTAAAGAGTAATAACTTTTCACTCGTGTTTCAAAAGGACTTTTATTATATATCAAACGGAAGCTCGTATCTATTTTCATAATTTTGGTTGGACTAGCTATAAAAATTCATTACTTGAACCTAAACTCCATCATTTACATCAGATATGGAGGGATTAAAATTTTTATCACTTATTTTACATTTTCGGTTTTATTCAATAGAATTATAATGAAGATGGATGAGTCGACCAAGTGTATGTTTCAAAATATTCTTATAAATTTCAATATAATAAAAATAATTTCATGATCCAACATAATGAATGAGAGGAAAAAAGGAATAGGACTGCTACTCGTGACATTTTTAAAAAAATTATTTGATAAATGGGAGTTGTAGTTTTAAATAGTCATAACTTTTGATTCGTGTGTCAAAATGACTATTATAATGTATCAAACGGAAGCTCGTATCGATTTCCATAATCTTGGTTGGACCGGCTATTGAAATTCATTACTTGACCCTAAACTCCATCATTTACATTACAAATCGAGGTTTTAATGTTTTTGTCACTTATTTTACATTTTAGGTTTTATTCAATAGAGTGGTAATGAAGATGGATGAGCCGACCAAGTGTATGTTTCAAAATATTCTAATGTATCACAATATAATAAAAATAATATCATGATCAACCAAAATGAATGAGAAGAAAAAAGGAAGAGGAGTGCTACTCGTCACAGTTTTAAACAATATATTTGATAAATCGGGGTTATGCCATTAAAGAGTCATAACGTTTGACTCGTGTGTCAAAACGACTATTATAATATATCAAACAAAAGCTCGTATCTATTTCCATAATTTTTGTTGGACTAGCTATAAATATTCATTACTTGATCTTCAACTCCATCATTTACATCACATATGGAGGGTTTAAATTTTTTATCACTTATTTTACATTTTTGGTTTTATTCAACAGAGTTATAATGAAGATGGATGAGCGGACCAAGTGTATGTTTCAAAATATTCTAATAAATTTCAATATCATAAAAATAATTTCATGATCCAACATAATGAATGAGAGGAAAAAAGGAATAGGACTACTACTCGTGACATTTTAAATTTTTTTTTTTGATAAAAGGGAGTTGTAGTTTTAAATAGTCATAACTTTTGATTCTTGTGTCAAAATGACTATTATAATATATCAAACGGAAGATCGTATCGATTTCCATAGTCTTGGCAGGACCGGCTATAGAAATTCATTACTTGAACCTAAACTGCATCCTTTACATCACATATCGAGGGTTGAATGTTTTTGTCACTTATTTTACATTTTCGGTTTTATTCAATAGAGTTGTAATGAAGATGGATGAGCCGACTAAGATTAGGTTTAAAAATATTCTAATGTATCACAATATAATAAAATAATTTCATGATCAACCAAAATGAATGAGACGAAAAAAGGAAGAGGAGTGTTACTCGTCACAGTTTTAAACAATATATTTGATAAATCGGGGTTATGCCATTAAAGAGTCATAACGTTTGACTCGTGTGTTAAAACGACTATTATAATATATCAAACAAATGCTCGTATCTATTTCCATAATTTTTGTTGGACTAGCTATAAATATTCATTACTTGATCTTCAACTCCATCATTTACATCACATATGGAGGGTTTAATTTTTTGTCAGGTATTTTACATTTTTGGTTTTATTCAATAGAGTTATAATGAAGATGGATGAGTCGACCAAGTGTATGTTTCTAAGTATTCTAATAAATTTCAATATAATAAAAATAATTTCATGATCCAACATAATGAATGAGAGGAAAAAAGGAATAGGAGTGCTACTGGTGACATTTTTAAAATATATATTTGATAAATGAGAGTTGTACCTTTAAACAGTCATAACTTTTGATTCTTGTGTCAAAATGACTATTATAATATATCAAACGGAAGATCGTATCGATTTCCATAGTCTTGGCTGGACCGGCTAGAGAAATTCATTACTTGACCCTAAACTCCATCATTTACATTACAAATCGAGGTTTTAATGTTTTTGTCACTTAATTTACATTTTAGGTTTTATTCAATAGAGTGGTAATGAAGATGGATGAGCCGACCAAGTGTATGTTTCAAAATATTCTAATAAATCACAATATAATAAAAATAATATCATGATCAACCAAAATGAATGAGAAGAAAAAAGGAAGAGGAGTGTTACTCGTCACAGTTTTAAACAATATATTTGATAAATCGGGGTTATGCCATTAAAGAGTCATAACGTTTGACTCGTGTGTCAAAACGACTATTATAATATATCAAACAAAAGCTTGTATCTATTTCCATAATTTTTGCTCGACTAGCTATAATTATTCATTACTTGATCTTCAACTCCATCATTTACATCATATATGGAGGGTTTAAATTTTTTATCACTTATTTTACATTTTTGGTTTTATTCAACAGAGTTATAATGAAGATGGATGAGTGGACCAAGTGCATGTTTCAAAATATTCTAATAAATTTCAATATAATAAAAATAATTTCATGATCCAACATAATGAATGAGAGGAAAAAAGGAATAGGACTGCTACTCGTGACATTTTAAAAAAATTTATTTGATAAAAGGGAGTTGTAGTTTTAAATAGTCATAACTTTTGATTCTTGTGTCAAAATGACTATTATAATATATCAAACGGAAGATCGTATCAATTTCCATAGTCTTGCCTGGACCGGCTATTGAAATTCATTACTTGAACCTAAACTCCATCATTTACATCAGAAATCGAGGTTTTAATGTTTTTGTCACTTATTTTACATTTTCGGTTTTATTCAATAGAGTTCTAATAAAGATGGATGAGCCGACTAAGAGTATGTTTAAAAATATTCATATGAATCACAATATAATAAAAATAATTTCATGATCAACCAAAATGAATGAGAAGAAAAAAGGAAGAGGAGGGCTACTCGTCACAGTTTTAAACAATATATTTGATAAATCGGGGTTATGCCTTTAAAGAGTCATAACTTTTTACTCGTGTGTCAAAACGACTATTATAATATATCAAACGGAAGCTCGTATCTATTTCCATAATTTTCTCTGGACTAGCTATAAAAATTCATTACTTGAACCTCAACTCCATCATTTACATCACATATGGAGGGTTTAAATATTTTGTCACTTATTTTACATTTTTGGTTTTATTCAACAGAGTTATAATGAAGATGGATGAGTGGACCAAGTGTATGTTTCAAAATATTCTAATAAATTTGAATATAATAAAAATAATTTCATGATTCAACATAATGAATGAAAGGAAAAAAGGAATAGGAGTGCTACTGGTGACATTTTTAAAATATATATTTGATAAATGGGAGTTGTACATTTAAACAGTCATAACTTTTGATTCGTGTGGCAAAATTACTATTATAATGTATCAAACGGAAGGTCGTATCGATTTCCATAATCTTGGCTGGACCGGCTATAGAAATTCATTACTTGAACCTAAACTGCATCCTTTACATCACAAATCGTGGTTTTAATGTTTTTGTCACTTATTTTACATTTTCGGTTTTATTCAATAGAGTTGTAATGAAGATGGATGAGCCGACTAAGAGTATATTTAAAAATATTCTAATGAATCAAAATATAATAAAAATAATTTCATGATCAACCAAAATGAATGAGAAGAAAAAAGGAAGAGGAGTGCTACTCGTCATAGTTTTAATCAATATATTTGATAAATCGGGGTTATGCCTTTAAAGACTCATAAGTTTTGACTCGTGTGTCAAAAGGACTTTTATAATATATCAAACGGAGCTCGTATCTATTTTCATAATTTTGGTTGGACTAGCTATAAAAATTCATTACTTGAACCTAAACTCCATCATTTACATCAGATATGGAGGGATTAAAATTTTTATCACTTATTTTACATTTTCGGTTTTATTCAATAGATTATAATGAAGATGGATGAGTCGACCAAGTGTATGTTTCAAATCATTCTTATAAATTTCAATATAATAAAAATAATTTCATGATCCAACATAATGAATGAGAGGAAAAAAGGAATAGGACTGCTACTAGTGACATTTTAAAAAAAATTATTTGATAAATGGGAGTTGTAGTTTTAAATAGTCATAACTTTTTATTCGTGTGTCAAAATGACTATTATAATATATCAAACGGAAGATCGTATCGATTTCCATAGTCTTGGTTGGTCCGGCTATTGAAATTCATTCCTTGAACCTAAACTCCATCATTTACATTACAAATCGAGGTTTTAATGTTTTTGTAACTTATTTTACATTTTAAGTTTTATTCAATAGAGTGGTAATGAAGATGGATGCGCCGACCAAGTGTATGTTTCAAAATATTCTAATGAATCACAATATAATAAAAATAATTTCATGATCAACCAAAATGTATGATAACAAAAAAGGAAGTGGAGTGCTACTCGTCACAGTTTTAAACAATATATTTGATAAATCGGGGTTATGCCTTTAAAGAGTCATGACTTTTTACTCGTGTGTCAATATGACTATTATAATATATCAAACGGAAGCTCGTATCTATTTCCATAATTTTGGCTGGACTGGCTTTAAAAATTCATTACTTGAACCTAAACTCCATCTTTTACATCACATATGGAGGGTTTAAAGTTTTTGTCACTTATTTTACATTTTCGTTTTATTCAATAGAGTTGTAATGAAGATGGATGAGTCGACCAAGTGTATGTTTCAAAATATTCTAATAAATCTCAATATAATAAAAATAATTTCATGATCCAACATAAGAATGAGAGGAAAAAAAGAATAGGAGTGCTACTGGTCACATTTTAAAAACATATATTTGATAAATGGGAGTTGTACCTTTAAACAGTCATAACTTTTGATTCGTGTGTCAAAATGACTATTATAATGTATCAAACGGAAGCTCGTATCGATTTCCATAATCTTGGCTGGACCGGCTATAGAAATTCATTACTTGAACCTAAACTGCATCCTTTACATCACAAATCGTGGTTTTAATGTATTTGTCACTTATTTTACATTTTCGGTTTTATTCAATAGAGTTGTAATGAAGATGGATGAGCCGACTAAGAGTATATTTAAAAATATTCTAATGAATCAAAATATAATAAAAATAATTTCATGATCAACCAAAATGAATGAGAAGAAAAAAGGAAGAGGAGTGCAACTCGTCATAGTTTTAATCAATATATTTGATAAATCGGGGTTATGCCTTTAAAGACTCATAAGTTTTGACTCGTGTGTCAAAAGGACTTTTATAATATATCAAACGGAAGCTCGTATCTATTTTCAAAATTTTGGTTGGACTTGCTATAAAAATTCATTACTTGAACCTAAACTCCATCATTCACATCAGATATGGAGGGATTAAAAATTTTATCACTTATTTTACATTTTCGGTTTTATTCAATAGAATTATAATGAAGATGGATGAGTCGACCAAGTGTATGTTTCAAATCATTCTTATAAATTTCAATATAATAAAAATAATTTCATGATCCAACATAATGAATGAGAGGAAAAAAGGAATAGGACTGCTACTCGTGACATTTTTAAAAATATTATTTGATAAATGGGAGTTGTAGTTTTAAATAGTCATAACTTTTGATTCGTGTGTCAAAATGACTATTATAATATATCAAACGGAAGATCGTATCGATTTCCATAGTCTTGGTTGGTCCGGCTATTGAAATTCATTCCTTGAACCTAAACTCCATCATTTACATTACAAATCGAGGTTTTAATGTTTTTGTAACTTATTTTACATTTTAAGTTTTATTCAATAGAGTGGTAATGAAGATGGATGCGCCGACCAAGTGTATGTTTCAAAATATTCTAATGAATCACAATATAATAAAAATAATTTCATGATCAACCAAAATGTATGATAACAAAAAAGGAAGTGGAGTGCTACTCGTCACAGTTTTAAACAATATATTTGATAAATCGGGGTTATGCCTTTAAAGAGTCATGACTTTTTACTCGTGTGTCAATATGACTATTATAATATATCAAACGGAAGCTCGTATCTATTTCCATAATTTTGGCTGGACTGGCTTTAAAAATTCATTACTTGAACCTAAACTCCATCTTTTACATCACATATGGAGGGTTTAAAGTTTTTGTCACTTATTTTACATTTTCGTTTTATTCAATAGAGTTGTAATGAAGATGGATGAGTCGACCAAGTGTATGTTTCAAAATATTCTAATAAATCTCAATATAATAAAAATAATTTCATGATCCAACATAAGAATGAGAGGAAAAAAAGAATAGGAGTGCTACTGGTCACATTTTAAAAACATATATTTGATAAATGGGAGTTGTACCTTTAAACAGTCATAACTTTTGATTCGTGTGTCAAAATGACTATTATAATGTATCAAACGGAAGCTCGTATCGATTTCCATAATCTTGGCTGGACCGGCTATAGAAATTCATTACTTGAACCTAAACTGCATCCTTTACATCACAAATCGTGGTTTTAATGTTTTTGTCACTTATTTTACATTTTCGGTTTTATTCAATAGAGTTGTAATGAAGATGGATGAGCCGACTAAGAGTATATTTAAAAATATTCTAATGAATCAAAATATAATAAAAATAATTTCATGATCAACCAAAATGAATGAGAAGAAAAAAGGAAGAGGAGTGCAACTCGTCATAGTTTTAATCAATATATTTGATAAATCGGGGTTATGCCTTTAAAGACTCATAAGTTTTGACTCGTGTGTCAAAAGGACTTTTATAATATATCAAACGGAAGCTCGTATCTATTTTCATAATTTTGGTTGGACTTGCTATAAAAATTCATTACTTGAACCTAAACTCCATCATTCACATCAGATATGGAGGGATTAAAAATTTTATCACTTATTTTACATTTTCGGTTTTATTCAATAGAATTATAATGAAGATGGATGTGTCGACCAAGTGTATGTTTCAAATCATTCTTATAAATTTCAATATAATAAAAATAATTTCATGATCCAACATAATGAATGAGAGGAAAAAAGGAATAGGACTGCTACTCGTGACATTTTTAAAAAAATTATTTGATAAATGGGAGTTGTAGTTTTAAATAGTCATAACTTTTGATTCGTGTGTCAAAATGACTATTATAATATATCAAACGGAAGATCGTATCGATTTCCATAGTCTTGGTTGGTCCGGCTATTGAAATTCATTACTTGAACCTAAACTCCATCATTTACATTACAAATCGAGGTTTTAATGTTTTTGTAACTTATTTTACATTTTAAGTTTTATTCAATAGAGTGGTAATGAAGATGGATGCGCCGACCAAGTGTATGTTTCAAAATATTCTAATGAATCACAATATAATAAAAATAATTTCATGATCAACCAAAATGTATGATAACAAAAAAGGAAGTGGAGTGCTACTCGTCACAGTTTTAAACAATATATTTGATAAATCGGGGTTATGCCTTTAAAGAGTCATAACTTTTTACTTGTGTGTCAATATGACTATTATAATATATCAAACGGAAGCTCGTATCTATTTCCATAATTTTGGCTGGACTGGCTTTAAAAATTCATTACTTGAACCTAAACTCCATCTTTTACATCACATATGGAGGGTTTAAAGTTTTTGTCACTTATTTTACATTTTCGTTTTATTCAATAGAGTTGTAATGAAGATGGATGAGTCGACCAAGTGTATGTTTCAAAATATTCTAATAAATCTCAATATAATAAAAATAATTTCATGATCCAACATAAGAATGAGAGGAAAAAAAGAATAGGAGTGCTACTGGTCACATTTTAAAAACATATATTTGATAAATGGGAGTTGTACCTTTAAACAGTCATAACTTTTGATTCGTGTGTCAAAATGACTATTGTAATGTATCAAACGGAAGTTGGTATCGATTTCCATAATCTTGGCTGGACCGGCTATAGAAATTCATTACCTGAACCTAAACTGCATCCTTTACATGACATATCCAGGTTTTAATGATTTTGTCACTTATTTTACATTTTCGATTTTTATTCAATAGAGTTGTAATGAAGATGGATTCGCCGACTAAGAGTATGTTTAAAAATATTCTAATGAATTAAAATATAATAAAAATAATTTCATGATCAACCAAAATGAATGAGAAGAAAAAAGGAAGAGGAGTGCTACTCGTCATAGTTTTAACCAATATATTTGATAAATCGGGGTTATACCTTTAAAGAGTAAGAACTTTTCACTCGTGTTTCAAAACGACTATTATAATATATCAAACAAAAGCTCGTATCTATTTCCATAATTTTTGCTCGACTAGCTATAATTATTCATTACTTGATCTTCAACTCCATCATTTACATCACATATGGAGGGTTTAAACTTTTTATCACTTATTTTACATTTTTTGTTTTATTCAACAGAGTTATAATGAAGATGGATGAGTGGACCAAGTGCATGTTTCAAAATATTCTAATAAATTTCAATATAATAAAAATAATTTCATGATCCAACATAATGAATGAGAGGAAAAAAGGAATAGGACTGCTACTCGTGACATTTTAAAAAAAATTATTTGATAAAAGGGAGTTGTAGTTTTAAATAGTCATAACTTTTGATTCTTGTGTCAAAATGACTATTATAATATATCAAACGGAAGATCGTATCGATTTCCATAGTCTTGGCTGGACCGGCTATTGAAATTCATTACTTGAACCTAAACTCCATCATTTACATCATAAATCGAGGTTTTAATGTTTTTGTCACTTATTTTACATTTTCGGTTTTATTCAATAGAGTTCTAATAAAGATGGATGAGCCGACTAAGAGTATGTTTAAAAATATTCATATGAATCACAATATAATAAAAATAATTTCATGATCAACCAAAATGAATGAGAAGAAAAAAGGAAGAGGAGGGCTACTCGTCACAGTTTTAAACAATATATTTGATAAATCGGGGTTATGCCTTTAAAGAGTCATAACTTTTACTCGTGTGTCAAAACGACTATTATAATATATCAAACGGAAGCTCGTATCTATTTCCATAATTTTCTCTGGACTAGCTATAAAAATTCATTACTTGAACCTCAACTCCATCATTTACATCACATATGGAGGGTTTAAATATTTTGTCACTTATTTTACATTTTTGGTTTTATTCAACAGAGTTATAATGAAGATGGATGAGTGGACCGAGTGTATGTTTCAAAATATTCTAATAAATTTCAATATAATAAAAATAATTTCATGATTCAACATAATGAATGAAAGGAAAAAAGGAATAGGAGTGCTACTGGTGACATTTTTAAAATATATATTTGATAAATGGGAGTTGTACCTTTAAATAGTCATAACTTTTGATTCGTGTGTCAAAATGACTATTATAATGTATCAAACGGAAGCTCGTATCGATTTCCATAATCTTGGCTGGACCGGCTATAGAAATTCATTACTTGAACCTAAACTGCATCCTTTACATCACAAATCGTGGTTTTAATGTTTTTGTCACTTATTTTACATTTTCGGTTTTATTCAATAGAGTTGTAATGAAGATGGATGAGCCGACTAAGAGTATATTTAAAAATATTCTAATGAATCAAAATATAATAAAAATAATTTCATGATCAACCAAAATGAATGAGAAGAAAAAAGGAAGAGGAGTGCTACTCGTCATAGTTTTAATCAATATATTTGATAAATCGGGGTTATGCCTTTAAAGACTCATAAGTTTTGACTCGTGTGTCAAAAGGACTTTTATAATATATCAAACGGAAGCTCGTATCTATTTTCATAATTTTGGTTGGACTTGCTATAAAAATTCATTACTTGAACCTAAACTCCATCATTCACATCAGATATGGAGGGATTAAAAATTTTATCACTTATTTTACATTTTCGGTTTTATTCAATAGAATTATAATGAAGATGGATGAGTCGACCAAGTGTATGTTTCAAATCATTCTTATAAATTTCAATATAATAAAAATAATTTCATGATCCAACATAATGAATGAGAGGAAAAAAGGAATAGGACTGCTACTCGTGACATTTTAAAAAAAATTATTTGATAAATGGGAGTTGTAGTTTTAAATAGTCATAACTTTTGATTCGTGTGTCAAAATGACTATTATAATATATCAAACGGAAGATCGTATCGATTTCCATAGTCTTGGTTGGTCCGGCTATTGAAATTCATTCCTTGAACCTAAACTCCATCATTTACATCATAAATCGAGGTTTTAATGTTTTTGTCACTTATTTTACATTTTCGGTTTTATTCAATAGAGTTCTAATAAAGATGGATGAGCCGACTAAGAGTATGTTTAAAAATATTCATATGAATCACAATATAATAAAAATAATTTCATGATCAACCAAAATGAATGAGAAGAAAAAAGGAAGAGGAGGGCTACTCGTCACAGTTTTAAACAATATATTTGATAAATCGGGGTTATGCCTTTAAAGAGTCATAACTTTTACTCGTGTGTCAAAACGACTATTATAATATATCAAAAGGAAGCTCGTATCTATTTCCATAATTTTCTCTGGACTAGCTATAAAAATTCATTACTTGAACCTCAACTCCATCATTTACATCACATATGGAGGGTTTAAATATTTTGTCACTTATTTTACATTTTTGGTTTTATTCAACAGAGTTATAATGAAGATGGATGAGTGGACCAAGTGTATGTTTCAAAATATTCTAATAAATTTCAATATAATAAAAATAATTTCATGATTCAACATAATGAATGAAAGGAAAAAAGGAATAGGAGTGCTACTGGTGACATTTTTAAAACATATATTTGATAAATGGGAGTTGTACCTTTAAATAGTCATAACTTTTGATTCGTGTGTCAAAATGACTATTATAATGTATCAAACGGAAGCTCGTATCGATTTCCATAATCTTGGCTGGACCGGCTATAGAAATTCATTACTTGAACCTAAACTGCATCCTTTACATCACAAATCGTGGTTTTAATGTTTTTGTCACTTATTTTACATTTTCGGTTTTATTCAATAGAGTTGTAATGAAGATGGATGAGCCGACTAAGAGTATATTTAAAAATATTCTAATGAATCAAAATATAATAAAAATAATTTCATGATCAACCAAAATGAATGAGAAGAAAAAAGGAAGAGGAGTGCTACTCGTCATAGTTTTAATCAATATATTTGATAAATCGGGGTTATGCCTTTAAAGACTCATAAGTTTTGACTCGTGTGTCAAAAGGACTTTTATAATATATCAAACGGAAGCTCGTATCTATTTTCATAATTTTGGTTGGACTTGCTATAAAAATTCATTACTTGAACCTAAACTCCATCATTCACATCAGATATGGAGGGATTAAAAATTTTATCACTTATTTTACATTTTCGGTTTTATTCAATAGAATTATAATGAAGATGGATGAGTCGACCAAGTGTATGTTTCAAATCATTCTTATAAATTTCAATATAATAAAAATAATTTCATGATCCAACATAATGAATGAGAGGAAAAAAGGAATAGGACTGCTACTCGTGACATTTTTAAAAATATTATTTGATAAATGGGAGTTGTAGTTTTAAATAGTCATAACTTTTGATTCGTGTGTCAAAATGACTATTATAATATATCAAACGGAAGATCGTATCGATTTCCATAGTCTTGGTTGGTCCGGCTATTGAAATTCATTCCTTGAACCTAAACTCCATCATTTACATTACAAATCGAGGTTTTAATGTTTTTGTAACTTATTTTACATTTTAAGTTTTATTCAATAGAGTGGTAATGAAGATGGATGCGCCGACCAAGTGTATGTTTCAAAATATTCTAATGAATCACAATATAATAAAAATAATTTCATGATCAACCAAAATGTATGATAACAAAAAAGGAAGTGGAGTGCTACTCGTCACAGTTTTAAACAATATATTTGATAAATCGGGGTTATGCCTTTAAAGAGTCATAACTTTTTACTTGTGTGTCAATATGACTATTATAATATATCAAACGGAAGCTCGTATCTATTTCCATAATTTTTGCTGGACTGGCTTTAAAAATTCATTACTTGAACCTAAACTCCATCTTTTACATCACATATGGAGGGTTTAAAGTTTTTGTCACTTATTTTACATTTTCGTTTTATTCAATAGAGTTGTAATGAAGATGGATGAGTCGACCAAGTGTATGTTTCAAAATATTCTAATAAATCTCAATATAATAAAAATAATTTCATGATCCAACATAAGAATGAGAGGAAAAAAAGAATAGGAGTGCTACTGGTCACATTTTAAAAACATATATTTGATAAATGGGAGTTGTACATTTAAACAGTCATAACTTTTGATTCGTGTGTGAAAATGACTATTGTAATGTATCAAACGGAAGTTGGTATCGATTTCCATAATCTTGGCTGGACCGGCTATAGAAATTCATTACCTGAACCTAAACTGCATCCTTTACATGACATATCCAGGTTTTAATGTTTTTGTCACTTATTTTACATTTTCGGTTTTATTCAATAGAGTTGTAATGAAGATGGATGAGCCGACTAAGAGTATGTTTAAAAATATTCTAATGAATCAAAATATAATAAAAATAATTTCATGATCAACCAAAATGAATGAGAAGAAAAAAGGAAGAGGAGTGCTACTCGCCATAGTTTTAATCAATATATTTGATAAATCGGGGTTATGCCTTTAAAGACTCATAAGTTTTGACTCGTGTGTCAAAAGGACTTTTATAATATATCAAACGGAAGCTCGTATCTATTATCATAATTTTGGTTGGACTAGCTATAAAAATTCATTACTTGAACCTAAACTCCATCATTTACATCAGATATGGAGGGATTAAAATTTTTATCACTTATTTTACATTTTCGGTTTTATTCAATAGAATTATAATGAAGATGGATGAGTCGACCAAGTGTATGTTTCAAATCATTCTTAAAAATTTCAATATAATAAAAATAATTTCATGATCCAACATAATGAATGAGAGGAAAAAAGGAATAGGACTGCTACTCGTGACATTTTTAAAAAAATTATTTTATAAATGGGAGTTGTAGTTTTAAATAGTCATAACTTTTGATTCGTGTGTCAAAATGACTATTATAATATATCAAACGGAAGATCATATCGATTTCCATAGTCTTGGTTGGTCCGGCTATTGAAATTCATTACTTGAACCTAAACTCCATCATTTACATTACAAATCGAGGTTTTAATGTTTTTGTAACTTATTTTACATTTTAAGTTTTATTCAATAGAGTGGTAATGAAGATGGATGCGCCGACCAAGTGTATGTTTCAAAATATTCTAATGAATCACAATATTATAAAAATAATTTCATGATCAACCAAAATGTATGATAACAAAAAAG
Source organism: Hippophae tibetana (assembly GCA_037013495.1). Lineage (NCBI taxonomy): Eukaryota > Viridiplantae > Streptophyta > Magnoliopsida > Rosales > Elaeagnaceae > Hippophae > Hippophae tibetana. The sequence goes on along the minus strand of JAZDXN010000027.1, from coordinate 1,658,281 downwards.
GAAGTGGAGTGCTACTCGTCACAGTTTTAAACAATATATTTGATAAATCGGGGTTATGCCTTTAAAGAGTCATAACTTTTTACTCGTGTGTCAATATGACTATTATAATATATCAAACGGAAGCTCGTATCTATTTCCATAATTTTGGCTGGACTGGCTTTAAAAATTCATTACTTGAACCTAAACTCCATCTTTTACATCACATATGGAGGGTTTAAAGTTTTTGTCACTTATTTTACATTTTCGTTTTATTCAATAGAGTTGTAATGAAGATGGATGAGTCGACCAAGTGTATGTTTCAAAATATTCTAATAAATCTCAATATAATAAAAATAATTTCATGATCCAACATAAGAATGAGAGGAAAAAAAGAATAGGAGTGCTACTGGTCACATTTTAAAAACATATATTTGATAAATGGGAGTTGTACCTTTAAACAGTCATAACTTTTGATTCGTGTGTCAAAATGACTATTGTAATGTATCAAATGGAAGTGGGTATCGATTTCCATAATCTTGGCTGGACCGGCTATAGAAATTCATTTCCTGAACCTAAACTGCATCCTTTACATGACATATCCAGGTTTTAATGTTTTTGTCACTTATTTTACATTTTTGGTTTTATTCAATAGAGTTGTAATGAAGATGGATTCGCCGACTAAGAGTATGTTTAAAAATATTCTAATGAATCAAAATATAATAAAAATAATTTCATGATCAACCAAAATGAATGAGAAGAAAAAAGGAAGAGGAGTGCTACTCGTCATAGTTTTAACCAATATATTTGATAAATCGGGGTTATACCTTTAAAGAGTAATAACTTTTCACTCGTGTTTCAAAACGACTATTATAATATATCAAATGGAAGCTCGTATCTATTTTGATAATTTTTGTTGGACTAGCTATAAAAATTCATTACTTGAACCTAAACTCCATCTTTTACATCACATATGGAGGGTTTAAAGTTTTTGTCACTTATTTTACATTTTCGTTTCATTCAATAGAGTTGTAATGAGGATGGATGAGTCGACCAAGTGTATGTTTCAAAAGGTTCTAATAAATCTCAATATAATAAAAATAATTTCATGATCCAACATAATGAATGAGAGGAAAAAAGGAATAGGACTGCTACTTGTGACATTTTTAAAAATTTATTTGATAAATGGGAGTTGTAGTTTTAAATAGTCATAACTTTTGATTCGTGTGTCAAAATGACTATTATAATATATCAAACGGAAGATCGTATCTATGTCCATAGTCTTGGCTGGTCCGGCTATTGAAATTCATTACTTGATCCTAAACTCCATCATTTACATTACAAATCGAGGTTTTAATGTTTTTGTAACTTATTTTACATTTTAAGTTTTATTCAATAGAGTGGTAATGAAGATGGATGCGCCGACCAAGTGTATGTTTCAAAATATTCTAATGAATCACAATATAATAAAAATAATTTCATGATCAACCAATATGTATGATAACAAAAAAAGAAGTGGAGTGCTACTCGTCACAGTTTTAAACAATATATTTGATAAATCGGGGTTATGCCTTTAAAGAGTCATAACTTTTTACTCGTGTGTCAAAATGACTATTATAATATATCAAACGGAAGCTCGTATCTATTTCCATAATTTTGGCTGGACTGGCTTTAAAAATTCATTACTTGAACCTAAACTCCATCTTTTACATCACATATGGAGGGTTTAAAGTTTTTGTCACTTATTTTACATTTTCGTTTTATTCAATAGAGTTGTAATGAAGATGGATGAGTCGACCAAGTGTATGTTTCAAAATACTCTAATAAATCTCAATATAATAAAAATAATTTCATGATCCAACATAAGAATGAGAGGAAAAAAAGAATAGGAGTGCTACTGGTCACATTTTAAAAACATATATTTGATAAATGGGAGTTGTACCTTTAAACAGTCATAACTTTTGATTCGTGTGTCAAAATGACTATTGTAATGTATCAAACGGAAGTTGGTATCGATTTCCATAATCTTGGCTGGACCGGCTATAGAAATTCATTACCTGAACCTAAACTGCATCCTTTACATGACATATCCAGGTTTTAATGTTTTTGTCACTTATTTTACATTTTCGGTTTTATTCAATAGAGTTGTAATGAAGATGCATTCGCCGACTAAGAGTATGTTTAAAAATATTCTAATGAATCAAAATATAATAAAAATAATTTCATGATCAACCAAAATGAATGAGAAGAAAAAAGGAAGAGGAGTGCTACTCGTCATAGTTTTAACCAATATATTTGATAAATCGGGGTTATACCTTTAAAGAGTAATAACTTTTCACTCGTGTTTCAAAACGACTATTATAATATATCAAATGGAAGCTCGTATCTATTTCCATAATTTTTGTTGGACTAGCTATAAAAATTCATTACTTGAACCTAAACTCCATCTTTTACATCACATATGGAAGGTTTAAAGTTTTTGTCACTTATTTTACATTTTCGTTTTATTCAATAGAGTTGTAATGAGGATGGATGAGTCGACCAAGTGTATGTTTCAAATCATTCTTATAAATTTCAATATAATAAAAATAATTTCATGATCCAACATAATGAATGAGAGGAAAAAAGGAATAGGACTGCTACTCGTGACATTTTTAAAAAAATTATTTTATAAATGGGAGTTGTAGTTTTAAATAGTCATAACTTTTGATTCGTGTGTCAAAATGACTATTATAATATATCAAACGGAAGATCGTATCGATGTCCATAGTCTTGGCTGGTCCGGCTATTGAAATTCATTACTTGAACCTAAACTCCATGATTTACATTACAAATCGAGGTTTTAATGTTTTTGTAACTTATTTTACAATTTAAGTTTTATTCAATAGAGTGGTAATGAAGATGGATGCGCCGACCAAGTTTATGTTTCAAAATATTCTAATGAATCACAATATAATAAAAATAATTTTATGATCAACCAATATGTATGATAACAAAAAAAAAGTGGAGTGCTACTCGTCACAGTTTTAAACAATATATTTGATAAATCGGGGTTATGCCTTTAAAGAGTCATAACTTTTTATTCGTGTGTCAAAATGACTATTATAATATATCAAACGGAAGCTCGTATCTATTTCCATAATTTTGGCTGGACTGGCTTTAAAAATTCATTACTTGAACCTAAACTCCATCTTTTACATCACATATGGAGGGTTTAAAGTTTTTGTCACTTATTTTACAATTTCGTTTTATTCAATAGAGTTGTAATGAAGATGGATGAGTCGACCAAGTGTATGTTTCAAAATATTCTAATAAATCTCAATATAATAAAAATAATTTCATGATCCAACATAAGAATGAGAGGAAAAAAAGAATAGGAGTGCTACTGGTCACATTTTAAAAACATATATTTGATAAATGGGAGTTGTACCTTTAAACAGTCATAACTTTTGATTCGTGTGTCAAAATGACTATTATAATGTATCAAACGGAAGTTGGTATGGATTTCCTTAATCTTGGCTGGACCGGCTAAAGAAATTCATTACTTGAACCTAAACTCCATCCTTTACATGACATATCCTTGTTTTAATGTTTTTGTCAATTATTTTACATTTTTGGTTTTATTCAATAGAGTTGTAATGAAGATGGAAGAGCTGACTAAGAGTATGTTTAAAAATATTCTAATGAATCAAAATATAATAAAAATAATTTCATGATCAACCAAAATGAATGATAAGAAAAAAAGAAGTGGAGTGCTACTCGTCACAGTTTTAAACAATATATTTGATAAATCTGCGTTATGCCTTTAAAGAGTCATAACTTTTTACTCGTGTGTCAAAATGACTACTATAATATATCAAACGGAAGCTCGTATCTATTTCCATAATTTTGGCTGGACTGGCTATAAAAATTCATTACTTGAACCTAAACAACATCATTTACTTCACATATGGAGGGTTTAAAGTTTTTGTCACTTATTTTATATTTTGGTTTTATTCAATAGAGTTGTAAGGAGGATGGATGAGTCGACCAAGTGTATGTTTCAAAATATTCTAATAAATCTCAATATAATAAAAATAATTTCATGATCCAACATAAGAATGAGAGGAAAAAAAGAATAGGAGTGCTATTGGTCACATTTTGAAAACATATATTTGATAAATGGGAGTTGTACCTTTAAACAGTCATAACTTTTGATTCGTGTGTCAAAATGACTATTATAATGTATCAAACGGAAGTTGGTATCGATTTCCATAATCTTGGCTGGACCGGCTATAGAAATTCATTACCTGAACCTAAACTGCATCCTTTACATGACATATCAAGGTTTTAATGTTTTTGTCACTTATTTTACATTTTCGGTTTTATTCAATAGAGTTGTAATGAAGATGGATGCGCCGACTAAGAGTATGTATAAAAATATTCTAATGAATCAAAATATAATAAAAATAATTTCATGATCAACCAAAATGAATGAGAAGAAAAAAGGAAGAGGAGTGCTACTCGTCATAGTTTTAACCAATATATTTGATAAATCGGGGTTATACCTTTAAAGAGTAATAACTTTTCACTAGTGTTTCAAAACGACTATTATAATATATCAAACGGAAGCTCGTATCTATTTCCATAATTTTTGTTGGACTAGCTATAAAAATTCATTACTTGAACCTAAACTCCATCTTTTACATCACATATGGAGGGTTTAAAGTTTTTGTCACTTATTTTACATTTTCGTTTTATTCAATAGAGTTGTAATGAGGATGGATGAGTCGACCAAGTGTATGTTTCAAAATGTTCTAATAAATCTCAATATAATAAAAATAATTTCATGATCCAACATAATGAATGAGAGGAAAAAAGGAATAGGAGTGCTACTGGTGACATTTTTAAAAACTTTATTTGATAAATGGGAGTTGTAGTTTTAAACAGTAATAACTTTAGATTCTTGTGTCAAAATGACTATTATAATATATCAAACGGAAGATCGTATCGAATTCCATAGTCTTGGCTGGACCGGCTATAGAAATTCATTACTTGAACCTAAACTCCATCATTTACATTACAAATCGAGGTTTTAATGTTTTTGTCACTTATTTTACATTGTAGGTTTTATTCAATTGAGTGGTAATGAAGATGGATGAGCCGACCAAGTGTATGTTTCAAAATATTCTAATAAATCACAATATAATAAAAATAATATCATGATCAACCAAAATGAATGAGAAGAAAAAAGGAAGAGGAGTGCTACTCGTCACAGTTTTAAACAATATATTTGATAAATCGGGGTTATGCCATTAAAGAGTCATAACGTTTGACTCGTGTGTCAAAAGGGCTACTATAATATATCAAACAAAAGCTCGTATCTATTTCCATAATTTTTGCTGAACAGGCTATAAATATTCATTACTTGATCTTCAACTCCATCATTTACATCACATATGGAGGGTTTAAATTTTTTATCACTTATTTTACATTTTTGGTTTTATTCAACAGAGTTATAATGAAGATGGATGAGTGGACCAAGTGTATGTTTCAAAATATTCTAATAAATTTCAATATAATAAAAATAATTTCATTATCCAACATAATGAATGAGAAGAAAAAAGGAATAGGACTGCTACTCGTGACATTTTAAAAAAATTTATTTGATAAAAGGGAGTTGTAGTTTTAAATAGTCATAACTTTTGATTCTTGTGTCAAAATGACTATTATAATATATCAAATGGAAGATCGTATCGATTTCCATAGTCTTGGTTGGACCGGCTATTGAAATTCATTACTTGAACCTAAACTCCATCATTTACATCACAAATCGAGGTTTTAATGTTTTTGTCACTTATTTTACATTTTCGGTTTTATTCAATAGAGTTCTAATAAAGATGGATGAGTCGACCAAGTGTATGTTTCAAAATATTCATATGAATCACAATATAATAAAAATAATTTCATGATCAACGAAAATGAATGAGAAGAAAAAAGGAAGAGGAGTGCTACTCGTCATAGTTTTAATCAATATATTTGATAAATCGGGGTTATACCTTTAAAGAGTAATAACTTTTCACTCGTGTTTCAAAACGACTATTATAATATATCAAATGGAAGCTCGTATCTATTTCCATAATTTTTGTTATACTAGCTATAAAAATTCATTACTTGAACCTAAACTCCATCTTTTACATTAGATATGGAGGGTTTAAAATTTTTAACACTTATTTTACAATTTCGGTTTTATTCAATAGAATTATAATGAAGATGGATGAGTCGACCAAGTGTATGTTTCAAAATATTCTTATAAATTTCAATATAATAAAAATAATTTCATGATCCAACATAATGAATGAGAGGAAAAAAGGAATAGGACTGCTACTCATGACATTTTTTAAAAAATTATTTGATAAATGGGTGTTGTAGTTTTAAGTAGTCATAACTTTTGATTCGTGTGTCAAAATGACTATTATAATATATCAAACGGAAGATCGTATCGATTTCCATAGTCTTGGCTGGACCGGCTATAGAAATTCATTACTTGAACCTAAACTCCATCATTTACATTACAAATCGAGGTTTTAATGTTTTTGTAACTTATTTTACATTTTAGGTTTTATTCAATAGAGTGGTAATGAAGATGGATGAGCCGACCAAGTGTATGTTTCAAGATATTCTAATAAATCACAATATATTAAAAATAATATCATGATCAACCAAAATGAATGAGAAGAAAAAAGGAAGAGGAGGGCTAGTCGTCACAGTTTTAAACAATATATTTGATAAATCGGGGTTATGCCTTTAAAGAGTCATAACTTTTTACTCGTGTGTCAAAACGACTATTATAATATATCAAACGGAAGCTCGTATCTATTTCCATAATTTTCTCTGGAATAGCTATAAAAATTCATTACTTGAACCTCAACTCTATCATTTACATCACATATGGAGGGTTTAAATATTTTGTCACTTATTTTACATTTTTGGTTTTATTCAACAGAGTTATAATGAAGATGGATGAGTGGACCAAGTGTATGTTTCAAAATATTCTAATAAATTTCAATATAATAAAAATAATTTCATGATTCAACATAATGAATGAGAGGAAAAAAGGAATAGGAGTGCTACTTGTGACATTTTTAAAATATATATTTGATAAATGGGAGTTGTACCTTTAAACAGTCATAACTTTTGATTCGTGTGTCAAAATGACTATTATAATGTATCAAACGCAAGCTCCTATCGATTTCCATAATCTTGGCTGGACCGGCTATAGAAATTCATTACTTGAACCTAAACTGCATCCTTTACATCACAAATCGTGGTTTTAATGTTTTTGTCACTTATTTTACATTTTCGGTTTTATTCAATAGAGTTGTAATGACGATGGATGAGCCGACTAAGAGTATATTTAAAAATATTCTAATGAATCAAAATATAATAAAAATAATTTCATGATCCACCAAAATGAATGAGAAGAAAAAAGGAAGAGGAGTGCTACTCGTCATAGTTTTAATCAATATATTTGATAAATCGGGGTTATGCCTTTAAAGACTCATAAGTTTTGACTCGTGTGTCAAAAGGACTTTTATAATATATCAAACGGAAGCTCGTATCTATTTTCATAATTTTTGTTGGACTAGCTATAAAAATTCATTACTTGAACCTAAACTCCATCATTTACATTAGATATGGAGGGATTAAAATTTTTATCACTTATTTTACATTTTCGGTTTTATTCAATAGAATTATAATGAAGAGGGATGAGTCGACCAAGTGTATGTTTTAAAATATTCTTATAAATTTCAATATAATAAAAATAATTTCATGATCCAACATAATGAATGAGAGCAAAAAAGGAATAGGACTGCTACTCGTGACATTTTTAGAAAAATTATTTGATAAATGGGAGTTGTAGTTTTAAGTAGTCATAACTTTTGATTCGTGTGTCAAAATGACTATTATAATATATCAAACGGAAGATCGTATCGATTTCCATAGTCTTGGCTGGTCCGGCTATTGAAATTCATTACTTGAACCTAAACTCCATCATTTACATTACAAATCGAGGTTTTAATGTTTTTGTAACTTATTTTACATTTTAAGTTTTATTCAATAGAGTGGTAATGAAGATGGATGCGCCGACCAAGTGTATGTTTCAAAATATTCTAATGAATCACAATATAATAAAAATAATTTCATGATCAACCAAAATGTATGATAACAAAAAAGGAAGTGGAGTGCTACTCGTCACAGTTTTAAACAATATATTTGATAAATCGGGGTTATGCCTTTAAAGAGTCATAACTTTTTACTCGTGTGTCAATATGACTATTATAATATATCAAACGGAAGCTCGTATCTATTTCCATAATTTTGGCTGGACTGGCTTTAAAAATTCATTACTTGAACCTCAACTCCATCCTTTACATCACATATGGAGGGTTTAAAATTTTTATCAATTATTTTACATTTTCGGTTTTATTCAATAGAGTTATAATGAAGATGGATGAGTCGACCAAGTGTATGTTTCAAAATATTCTAATAAATTTCAATATAATAAAAATAATTTCATGATCCAACATAATGAATGGGAGGAAAAAAGGAATAAGAGTGCTACTGGTGACATTTTTAAAATATATATTTGATAAATGGGAGTTGTACCTTTAAACAGTCATAACTTTTGATTCGTGTGTCAAAATGACTGTTATAATGTATCAAACGGAAGCTTGTATCGATTTCCATAATCTTGACGGGACCGGCTATAGAAATTCATTACTTGAACCTAAACTGCATCCTTTACATCACAAATCGTGGTTTTAATGTTTTTGTCACTTATTTTACATTTTCGGTTTTATTCAATAGAGTTGTAATGAAGATGGATGAGCCGACTAAGAGTATGTTTAAAAATATTCTAATGAATCAAAATATAATAAAAATAATTTCATGATCAACCAAAATGAATGAGAAGAAAAAAGGAAGAGGAGTGCTACTTGTCATAGGTTTAATCCATATATTTGATAAATCGAGGTTATGCCTTTAAAGAGTCATAAGTTTTGACTCGTGTGTCAAAACGACTTTTATAATATATCAAACGGAAGCTCGTATCTATTTCCATAATTTTGGTGGGACTAGCTATAAAAATTCATTACTTGAACCTAAACTCCATCATTTACATCACATATGGAGGGTTTAAAATTTTTATCACTTATTTTACATTTTCGGTTTTATTCAATAGAGTTATAATGAAGATGGATGAGTCGACCAAGTGTATGTTTCAAAATATTCTAATAAATTTCAATATAATAAAAATAATTTCATGATGCAACATAATGAATGAGAGGAAAAAAGGAATTGGAGTGCTACTGGTCACATTTAAAAAAATATATATTTGATAAATGGGAGTTGTACCTTTAAATAGTCATAACTTTTGTTTCGTGTGTCAAAATGACTATTATAATGTATCAAACGGAAGTTGGTATCGATTTCCATAATCTTGGCTAGACCGGATATAGAAATTCATTACTTGAACCTAAACTCCATCCTTTACATGACAAATCGAGGTTTTAATGTTTTTGACACTCATTTTTCATTTTAAGTTTTATTCAATAGAGTGGTAATGAAGATGGATGAGTCGACCAAGTGTATGTTTCAAAATATTCTAATAAATCACAATATAATAAAAATAATTTAATGATCAACCAAAATGAAGAGAAGAAAAAAGGAAGAGGAGGGCTACTCGTCACAGTTTTAAACAATATATTTGATAAATTGGGGTTATGCCTTTAAAGAGTCATAACTTTTTACTCGTGTGGCAAAACGACTATTATAATATATCAAACGGAAGCTCGTATCTTTTTCCTTAATTTTCGCTGGACTAGCTATAAAAATTCATTACTTGAACCTCAACTCCATCATTTACATCACATATGGAGGGTTTAAATATTTTGTCACTTATTTTACATTTTTGGTTTTATTCAACAGAGTTATAATGAAGATGGATGAGTGGACCAAGTGTATGTTTCAAAATATTCTAATAAATTTCAATATAATAAAAATAATTTCATGATCCAACATAATGAATGGGAGGAAAAAAGGAATAAGAGTGCTACTCGTGACATTTTTATAAAAATATATTTGATAAATAGGGGTTGTAGTTTTAAATAGTCATAATTTTTGATTCGTGTGTCAAAATGACTATTATAATGTATCAAACGGAAGCTCGTATCGATTTCCATAATCTTGGCAGATCGGCTATAGAAATTCATTACTTGAACCTAAACTGCATCCTTTACATCACAAATCGTGGTTTTAATGTTTTTGTCACTTATTTTACATTTTCGGTTTTATTCAATAGAGTTGTAATGAGGATGGATGAGTCGACCAAGTGTATGTTTCAAAATGTTCTAATCAATCTCAATAGAATAAAAATAATTTCATGATCCAACATAATGAATGAGAGGAAAAAAGGAATAGGAGTGCTACTGGTGACATTTTTAAAAAATGTATTTGATAAATGGGAGTTGTAGTTTTAAACAGTCATAACTTTTGATTCTTGTGACAAAATGACTATTATAATATATCAAACGGAGATTATATCGATTTCCATAGTCTTGGCTGGACCGGCTATAGAAATTCATTACTTGAACCTAAACTCCATCATTTACATTACAAATCGAGGTTTTAATGTTTTTGTCACTTATTTTACATTTTAGGTTTTATTCAATAGAGTGGTAATGAAGATGGATGAGCCGACCAAGTGTATGTTTCAAGATATTCTAATAAATCACAATATAATAAAAATAATATCATGATCAACCAAAATGAATGAGAAGAAAAAAGGAAGAGGAGTGCTACTCGTCACAGTTTTAAACAATATATTTGATAAATCGGGGTTATGCCTTTAAAGAGTCATAACTTTTTACTCGTGTGTCAAAACGACTATTATAATATATCAAACGGAAGCTCGTATCTTTTTCCATAATTTTCGCTGGACTAGCTATAAAAATTCATTACTTGAACCTCAACTCCATCATTTACATCACATATAGAGGGTTTAAATATTTTGTCACTTATTTTACATTTTTGGTTTTATTCAACAGAGTTATAATGAAGATGGATGAGTGGACCAAGTGTATGTTTCAAAATATTCTAATAAATTTCAATATAATAAAAATAATTTCATGATCCAACATAATGAATGGGAGGAAAAAAGGAATAAGAGTGCTACTGGTGACATTTTTAAAATATATATTTGATAAATGGGAGTTGTACCTTTAAACAGTCATAACTTTTGATTCGTGTGTCAAAATGACTGTTATAATGTATCAAACGGAAGCTTGTATCGATTTCCATAATCTTGACGGGACCGGCTATAGAAATTCATTACTTGAACCTAAACTGCATCCTTTACATCACAAATCGTGGTTTTAATGTTTTTGTCACTTATTTTACATTTTCGGTTTTATTCAATAGAGTTGTAATGAAGATGGATGAGCCGACTAAGAGTATGTTTAAAAATATTCTAATGAATCAAAATATAATAAAAATAATTTCATGATCAACCAAAATGAATGAGAAGAAAAAAGGAAGAGGAGTGCTACTTGTCATAGGTTTAATCCATATATTTGATAAATCGAGGTTATGCCTTTAAATAGTCATAAGTTTTGACTCGTGTGTCAAAACGACTTTTATAATATATCAAACGGAAGCTCGTATCTATTTCCATAATTTTGGTTGGACTAGCTATAAAAATTCATTACTTGAACCTAAACTCCTTCATTTACATCACATATGGAGGGTTTAAAATTTTTATCACTTATTTTACATTTTCGGTTTTATTCAATAGAGTTATAATGAAGATGGATGAGTCGACCAAGTGTATGTTTCAAAATATTCTAATAAATTTCAATATAATAAAAATAATTTCATGATCCAACATAATGAATGAGAGGAAAAAAGGAATTGGAGTGCTACTGGTCACATTTAAAAAAAATATATTTGATAAATGGGAGTTGTACCTTTAAATAGTCATAACTTTTGTTTCGTGTGTCAAAATGACTATTATAATGTATCAAACGGAAGTTGGTATCGATTTCCATAATCTTGGCTAGACCGGATATAGAAATTCATTACTTGAACCTAAACTCCATCCTTTACATGACAAATCGAGGTTTTAATGTTTTTGTCACTCATTTTTCATTTTAAGTTTTATTCAATAGAGTGGTAATGAAGATGGATGAGTCGACCAAGTGTATGTTTCAAAATATTCTAATAAATCACAATATAATAAAAATAATTTCATGATCAACCAAAATGAAGAGAAGAAAAAAGGAAGAGGAGGGCTACTCGTCACAGTTTTAAACAATATATTTGATAAATTGGGGTTATGCCTTTAAAGAGTCATAACTTTTTACTTGACTGTCAAAACGACTATTATAATATATAAAATGGAAGCTCGTATCTATTTCCATAATTTTCGCTGGACTAGATATAAAAATTCATTACTTGAACCTCAACTCCATCATTTACATCACATATAGAGGGTTTAAATATTTTGTCACTTATTTTACATTTTTGGTTTTATTCAACAGAGTTATAATGAAGATGGATGAGTGGACCAAGTGTATGTTTCAAAATATTCTAATAAATTTCAATATAATAAAAATAATTTCATGATCCAACATAATGAATGGGAGGAAAAAAGGAATAAGAGTGCTACTGGTGACATTTTTAAAATATATATTTGATAAATGGGAGTTGTACCTTTAAACAGTCATAACTTTTGATTCGTGTGTCAAAATGACTGTTATAATGTATCAAACGGAAGCTTGTATCGATTTCCATAATCTTGACGGGACCGGCTATAGAAATTCATTACTTGAACCTAAACTGCATCCTTTACATCCTAAATCGTGGTTTTAATGTTTTTGTCACTTATTTTACATTTTCGGTTTTATTCAATAGAGTTGTAATGAAGATGGATGAGCCGACTAAGAGTATGTTTAAAAATATTCTAATGAATCAAAATATAATAAAAATAATTTCATGATCAACCAAAATGAATGAGAAGAAAAAAGGAAGAGGAGTGCTACTTGTCATAGGTTTAATCCATATATTTGATAAATCAAGGTTATGCCTTTAAAGAGTCATAAGTTTTGACTCGTGTGTCAAAACGACTTTTATAATATATCAAACGGAAGCTCGTATCTATTTCCATAATTTTGGTTGGACTAGCTATAAAAATTCATTACTTGAACCTAAACTCCATCATTTACATCACATATGGAGGGTTTAAAATTTTTATCACTTATTTTACATTTTCGGTTTTATTCAATAGAGTTATAATGAAGATGGATGAGTCGACCAAGTGTATGTTTCAAAATATTCTAATAAATTTCAATATAATAAAAATAATTTCATGATCCAACATAATGAATGAGAGGAAAAAAGGAATTGGAGTGCTACTGGTCACATTTAAAAAAAATATATTTGATAAATGGGAGTTGTACCTTTAAATAGTCATAACTTTTGTGTCGTGTGTCAAAATGACTATTATAATGTATCAAACGGAAGTTGGTATCGATTTCCATAATCTTGGCTAGACCGGATATAGAAATTCATTACTTGAACCTAAACTCCATCCTTTACATGACAAATCGAGGTTTTAATGTTTTTGTCACTCATTTTTCATTTTAAGTTTTATTCAATAGAGTGGTAATGAAGATGGATGAGCCGACCAAGTGTATGTTTAAAAATATTCTAATAAATCACAATATAATAAAAATAATTTCATGATCAACCAAAATGAAGAGAAGAAAAAAGGAAGAGGAGGGCTACTCGTCACAGTTTTAAACAATATATTTGATAAATTGGGGTTATGCCTTTAAAGAGTCATAACTTTTTACTTGACTGTCAAAACGACTATTATAATATATAAAATGGAAGCTCGTATCTATTTCCATAATTTTCGCTGGACTAGCTATAAAAATTCATTACTTGAACCTCAACTCCATCCTTTACATCACATATGGAGGGTTTAAAATTTTTATCAATTATTTTACATTTTCGGTTTTATTCAATAGAGTTATAATGAAGATGGATGAGTCGACCAAGTGTATGTTTCAAAATATTCTAATAAATTTCAATATAATAAAAATAATTTCATGATCCAACATAATGAATGATAGGAAAAAAGGAATTGGTGTGCTACTGGTCACATTTAAAAAAAATATATTTGATAAATGGGAGTTGTACCTTTAAACAGTCATAACTTTTGTGTCGTGTGTCAAAATGACTATTATAATGTATCAAACGGAAGTTGGTATCGATTTCCATAATCTTGGCTAGACCGGATATAGAAATTCATTACTTGAACCTAAACTCCATCCTTTACATGAAAAATCGAGGTTTTAATGTTTTTGTCACTCATTTTACATTTTAAGTTTTATTCAATAGAGTGGTAATGAAGATGGATGAGCCGACCAAGTGTATGTTTAAAAATATTCTAATAAATCACAATATAATAAAAATAATTTCATGATCAACCAAAATGAAGAGAAGAAAAAAGGAAGAGGAGGGCTACTCGTCACAGTTTTAAACAATATATTTGATAAATCGGGGTTATGCCTTTAAAGAGTCATAACTTTTTACTCGACTGTCAAAACGACTATTATAATATATAAAACGGAAGCTCGTATCTATTTCCATAATTTTCGTTGGACTAGCTATAAAAATTCATTACTTGAACCTCAACTCCATCCTTTACATCACATATGGAGGGTTTAAAATTTTTATCACTTATTTTACATTTTCGGTTTTATTCAATAGAGTTATAATGAAGATGGATGAGTCGACCAAGTGTATGTTTCAAAATATTCTAATAAATTTCAATATAATAAAAATAATTTCATGATCCAATATAATGAATGAGAGGAAAAAAGGAATTGGAGTGCTACTGGTCACATTTAAAAAAAATATATTTGATAAATGGGAGTTGTACCTTTAAATAGTCATAACTTTTGTTTCCTGTGTCAAAATGACTATTATAATGTATCAAACGGAAGTTGGTATCGATTTCCATAATCTTGGCTAGACCGGATATAGAAATTCATTACTTGAACCTAAACTCCATCATTTACATGAAAAATCGAGGTTTTAATGTTTTTGTCACTCATTTTACATTTTAAGTTTTATTCAATAGAGTGGTAATGAAGATGGATGAGCCGACCAAGTGTATGTTTAAAAATATTCTAATAAATCACAATATAATAAAAATAATTTCATGATCAACCAAAATGAATGAGAAGAAAAAAGGAAGAGGAGGGCTACTCGTCACGGGGTTATACCTTTAAAGAGTAATAACTTTTCACTCGTGTTTCAAAACGACTATTATAATATATCAAACGGAAGCTCGTATCTATTTCCATAATTTTTGTTAGACTAGCTATAAAAATTCATTACTTGAACCTAAACTCCATCATTTACATTACAAATCAAGGTTTTAATGTTTTTGTCACTTATTTTACATTTTCGGTTTTATACAATAGAGTTATAATGAAGATGGATGAGTCGACCAAGTGTATGTTTCAAAATATTCTAATAAATTTCAATCTAATAAAAATAATTTCATGATCCAACATAATGAATGAGAGGAAAAAAGGAATAGGAGTGCTACTGGTCACATTTTTAAAAAATATATTTGATAAATAGGAGTTGTACCTTTAAACAGTCATAACTTGTGATTCGTGTGTCAAAATGACTATTATAATGTATCAAACGGAAGCTTGTATCGATTTCCATAATCTTGGCTGGACCAGCTATAGAAATTCATTACTTGAACCTAAACTCCATCCTTTACATGACATATCCATGTTTTAATGTTTTTGTCACTTATTTTACATTTTCGGTTTTATTCAATAGAGTTGTAATGAAGATGGAAGAGCCGACTAAGAGTATGTTTAAAAATATTCTAATGAATCAAAATATAATTAAAATAATTTCATGATCAACCAAAATGAGTGAGAAGAGAAAAGGAAGAGGAGTGCTACTCGTCACAGTTTTAAACAATATATTTGATAAATCGGGGTTTTACCTTTAAAGAGTAATAACTTTTCACTCGTGTTTCAAAACGACTATTATAATATATCAAACGGAAGCTCGTATCTATTTCCATAATTTTTGTTGGACTAGCTATAAAAATTCATTACTTGAACCTAAACTCCATCATTTACATCACATATGAAATTTTTGTCACTTATTTTACATTTTCGGTTTTATTCAATAGAGTTATAATGAAGATGGATGAGTCGACCAAGTGTATGTTTCAAAATATTCTAATAAATTTCAATCTAATAAAAATAATTTCATGATCCAATATAATGAATGAGAGGAAAAAAGGAATTGGAGTGCTACTGGTCACATTTTAAAAAAATATATTTGATAAATGGGAGTTGTACCTTTAAATAGTCATAACTTTTGTTTCCTGTGTCAAAATGACTATTATAATGTATCAAACGGAAGTTGGTATCGATTTCCATAATCTTGGCTAGACCGGATATAGAAATTCATTACTTGAACCTAAACTCCATCCTTTACATGACAAATCGAGGTTTTAATGTTTTTGTCACTCATTTTACATTTTAAGTTTTATTCAATAGAATTATAATGAAGATGGATGAGTCGACCAAGTGTATGTTTCAAAATATTCTAATAAATTTCAATCTAATAAAAATAATTTCATGATCCAACATAATGAATGAGAGGAAAAAAGGAATAGGACTGCTATTGGTGACATTTTTAAAACATTTATTTGATAAATGGGAGTTGTAGTTATAAATAGTCATAACTTTTGATTCGTGTGTCAAAATGACTATTATACTATATCAAACAGAAGTTCGTATCGATTTCCATAATCTTGGCGGGACCAGCTATAGAAATTCATCATCCAACATAAGAATGAGAGGAAAAAAGAAATTGGAGTGCTAATGGTCACATTTTCAAAAAATAGATTTGAAAAATAGGAGTTGTACCTTTAAACAGTCATAACTTTTGATTCGTGTCTCAAAATGACTATTATAATGTATCAAATGAAAGCTCGTATCGATTGCCATAATCTTGGCTGGACCGGCTAGAGAAATTCATTACTTGAAACTAAACTCCATCCTTTACATCACAAATCGTGGTTTTAATGTTTTTGTCACTTATTTTACATTTTCAGTTTTATTCAATAGAGTGGTAATGAAGATGCATGAGCCGACGAAGTGTATGTTTCAAAATATTCTAATGAATCAAAATATAATAAAAATAATTTCATGATCAACCAAAATGAATGATAAGAAAAAAGGATGTGGAGTGCTACTCGTCACAGTTTTAAACAATATATTTGATAAATCGGGGTTATGCCTTTAAAGAGTCATAACTTTTTACTCGTGTGTCAAAATGACTATTATAATATATCAAACGGAAGCTCGTATCTATTTCCATAATTTTGGCTGGACTGGCTATAAAAATTCATTACTTGAACCTAAACTCCATAATTTACTTATATATGGAGGGTTTAAATTTTTTGTCACTTATTTTACATTTTCGTTTTATTCAATAGAGTTGTAATGAAGATGGATGAGTCGACCAAGTGTATGTTTCAAAATATTCTAATAAATCTCAATATAATAAAAATAATTTCATGATCCAACATAAGAATGAGCGGAAAAAAGGAATAAGAGTGCTACTGGTCACATTTTTAAAAAATATATTTGATAAATAGGAGTTGTACCTTTAAACAGTCATAACTTTTGATTCGTGTGTCAAAATGACTATTATAATGTATCAAACGAAAGCTCGTATGGATTTCCATAATCTTGGCTGGACCGGCTACAGAAATTCATTACTTGAAACTAAACTCCATCCTTTACATCACAAATCGTGGTTTTAATGTTTTTATCACTTATTTTACATTTTCGGTTTTATTCAATAGAGTGGTAATGAAGATGCATGAGCCGACGAAGTGTATGTTTCAAAATATTCTAATTAATCAAAATATAATAAAAATAATTTCATGATCAACCAAAATGAATGATAAGAAAAAAGGAAGTGGAGTGCTACTCGTCACAGTTTTAAACAATATATTTGATAAATCGGGGTTATGCCTTTAAAGAGTCATAACTTTTTACTCGTGTGTCAAAATGACTATTATAATATATCAAACGGAAGCTCGTATCTATTTCCATAATTTTGGCTGGACTGGCTATAAAAATTCATTACTTGAACCTAAACTCCATAATTTACTTCACATATGGAGGGTTTAAATTTTTTGTCACTTATTTTACATTTTCGTTTTATTCAATAGAGTTGTAATGAAGATGGATGAGTCGACCAAGTGTATGTTTTAAAATATTCTAATAAATCTCAATATAATAAAAATAATTTCATAATCCAACATAAGAATGAGCGGAAAAAAGGAATAAGAGTGCTACTGGTCACATTTTTAAAAAATATATTTGATAAATAGGAGTTGTACCTTTAAACAGTCATAACTTTTTATTCGTGTGTCAAAATGACCATTATAATGTATCAAACGAAAGCTCGTATCGATTTCCATAATCTTGGCTGGACCGGCTACAGAAATTCATTACTTGAAACAAAACTCTATCCTTTACATCACAAATCGTGGTTTTAATGTTTTTGTCACTTATTTTACATTTTCGGTTTTATTCAATAGAGTGGTAATGAAGATGCATGAGCCGACGAAGTGTATGTTTCAAAATATTCTAATGAATCAAAATATAATAAAAATAATTTCATGATCAACCAAAATGAATGATAAGAAAAAAATAAGTGGAGTGCTACTCGTCACAGTTTTAAACAATATATTTGATAAATCGGGGTTATGCCTTTAAAGAGTCATAACTTTTTACTCGTGTGTCAAAATGACTATTATAATATATCAAACGGAAGCTCGTATCTATTTCCATAATTTTGGCTGGACTGGCTATAAAAATTCATTACTTGAACCTAAACTCCATCATTTACATCACATATGGAGGGTTTAAATTTTTTGTCACTTATTTTACATTTTCGTTTTATTCAATAGAGTTGTAATGAAGATGGATAAGTCCACCAAGTGTATGTTTCAAAATATTCTAATAAATCTCAATTTAATAAAAATAATTTCATGATCCAACATAAGAATGAGCGGAAAAAAGGAATAGGAGTGCTACTGGTCACATTTTTAAAAAATATATTTGATAAATAGGAGTTGTACCTTTAAATAGTCATAACTTTTGATTCGTGTGTCAAAATGACTATTATAATATATCAAACGGAAGATCGTATCGATTTCCATAGTGTTGGCTTGTCTGGCTATTGAAATTCATTACTTGAACCTAAACTCCATAATTTACATTACAAAGCGAGGTTTTAATGTTTTTGTCACTTATTTTACATTTTAAATTTTATTCAATAGTGTGGTAATGAAGATGCATGAGCCGACGAAGTGTATGTTTCAAAATATTCTAATGAATCAAAATATAATAAAAATAATTTCATGATCAACCAAAATGAATGATAAGAAAAAAGGAAGTGGAGTGCTACTCGTCACAGTTTTAAACAATATATTTGATAAATCGGGGTTATGCCTTTAAAGAGTCATAACTTTTTACTCGTGTATCAAAACGACTATTATAATATATCAAACGAAAGCTCGTATCTATTTCCATAATTTTCGCTGGACTAGCTATAAAAATTCATTACTTGAACCTCAACTCCATCCTTTATATCACATATGGAGGGTTTAAATATTTTGTCACTTATTTTACATTTTTGGTTTTATTCAACAGAGTTATAAACAAGATGGATGAGTGGACCAAGTGTATGTTTCAAAATATTCTAATAAATTTCAATATAATAAAAATAATTTCATGATCCAACATAATGAATGAGAGGAAAAAAGGAATAGGAGTGCTACTGGTGACATTATTAAAATATATATTTGATAAATGGGAGTTGTACCTTTAAATAGTCATAACTTGTGATTCGTGTGTCAAAATGACTATTATAATGCATCAAACGGAAGCTCGTATCGATTTCCATAATCTTGGCTGGACCGGCTATAGAAATTAATTACTTGAACCTAAACTGCATCCTTTACATCACAAATCGTGGTTTTAATGTTTTTGTCACTTATTTTACATTTTCGGTTTTATTCAATAGAGTGGTAATGAAGATGGATGAGCCGACCAAGTGTATGTTTCAAAATATTCTAATAAATCACAATATAATAAAAATAATTTCATGATCAACCAAAATGAATGAGAAGAAAAAAGGATGAGGAGGGCTACTCGTCACAGTTTTAAACAATATATTTGATAAATCGGGGTTATGCCTTTAAAGAGTCATAACTTTTTACTCGTTTATCAAAACGACTATTATAATATATCAAAAGGAAGCTCGTATCTATTTCCATAATTTTCGCTAGACTGGCTATAAAAATTCATTACTTGAACCTAAACTCAATCATTTACATCACATATATAGGGTTTAAAATTTTTGTCACTTATTTTAAATTTTCGGTTTTATTCAATATAGTTATAATGAAGATGGATGAGTCGACCAAGTGTATGTTTCAAAATATTCTAATAAATTTCAATATAATAAAAATAATTTCATGATCCAACATAATGAATGAGAGGAAAAAATTAATAGGACTGCTACTCGTGACAATTTTAAAAAATTTATTTGATAAATGGGAGTTGTAGTTTTAAATAGTCATAACTTTTGATTCGTGTGTCAAAATGACTATTATAATGCATCAAACGGAAGTTCGTATGGATTTCCATAATCTTGGCTGGACCGGCTATAGAAATTAATTACTTGAAAATAAACTGCATCCTTTACATCACAAATCGTGGTTTTAATGTTTTTGTCACTTATTTTACATTTTCGTTTTCTTCAATAGAGTTGTAATGAAGATGGATGAGTCGACCAAGTGTATGTTTCAAAATATTCTAATAAATATCAATATAATAAAAATAATTTCATGATCCAACATAAGAATGAGGGGAAAAAAGGAATAGGAGTGCTACTGGTCACATTTTTAAAAAATATATTTGATAAATAGGAGTTGTACCTTTAAACAGTCATAACTTTTGATTCGTGTGTCAAAATGACTATTATAATGTATCAAACGAAAGCTCGTATCGATTTCCATAATCTTGGCTGGACCGGCTACAGAAATTCATTACTTGAAACTAAATTCCATCCTTTACATCACAAATCGTGGTTTTAATGTTTTTGTCACTTATTTTACATTTTCGGTTTTATTCAATAGAGTGGTAATGAAGATGCATGAGCCGACGAAGTGTATGTTTCAAAATATTCTAATGAATCAAAATATAATAAAAATAATTTCATGATCAACCAAAATGAATGATAAGAAAAAAGGAAGTGGAGTGCTACTCGTCACAGTTTTAAACCATATATTTGATAAATCGGGGTTATGCCTTTAAAGAGTCATAACTTTTTACTCGTGTGTCAAAATGACTATTATAATATATCAAACGGAAGCTCGTATCTATTTCCATAATTTTGGCTGGACTGGCTATAAAAATTCATTACTTGAACCTAAACTCCATCATTTACTTCACATATGGAGGGTTTAATGTTTTTGTCACTTATTTTACATTTTCGTTTTATTCAATAGAGTTGTAAGGAAGATGGATGAGTCGACCAAGTGTATGTTTCAAAATATTCTAATAAATCTCAATATAATAAAAATAATTTCATGATCCAACATTAGAAAGAGAGGAAAAAAGGAATTGGAGTGCTACTGGTCACATTTTTAAAAAATATATTTGATAAATAGGAGTTGTACCTTTAAACAGTCATAACTTTTGATTCGTGTATCAAAATGACTATTATAATGTATCAAATGAAAGCTAGTATCGATTTCCATAATCTTGGCTGGACCGGCTACAGAAATTCATTACTTGAAACTAAACTCCATCCTTTACATCACAAATCGTGGTTTTAATGTTTTTGTCACTTATTTTACATTTTCGGTTTTATTCAATAGAGTGGTAATGAAGATGCATGAGTCGACGAAGTGTATGTTTCAAAATATTCTAATGAATCAAAATATAATAAAAATAATTTCATGATCAACCAAAATGAATGATAAGAAAAAAGGAAGTGGAGTGCTACTCGTCACAGTTTTAAACAATATATTTGATAAATCGGGGTTATGCCTTTAAAGGGTCATAACTTTTTACTCGTGTGTCAAAATGACTATTATAATATATCAAACGGAAGCTCATATCTATTTCCATAATTTTGGCTGGACTGGCTTTAAAAATTCATTACTTGAACCTAAACTCCATCTTTTACATCACATATGGAGGGTTTAAATTTTTTGTCACTTATTTTACATTTTTGTTTTATTCAATAGAGTTGTAATGAAGATGGATGTGTCCAACAAGTGTATGATTCAAAATATTCTAATAAATATCAATTTAATAAAAAAAATTTCATGATCCAACATAAGAATGAGCGAAAAAAAGGAATAGGAGTGCTACTGGTCACATTTTTAAAAAATATATTTGATAAATAGGAGTTGTACCTTTAAACAGTCATAACTTTTGATTCGTGTATCAAAATGACTATTATAATGTATCAAACGAAAGCTCGTATCGATTTCCATAATCTTGGCTGGACCGGCTACTGAAATTCATTACTTGAAACTAAACTCCATCCTTTACATCACAAATCGTGGTTTTAATGTTTTTGTCACTTATTTTACATTTTCGGTTTTATTCAATAGAGTGGTAATGAAGATGCATGAGCCGACGAAGTGTATGTTTCAAAATATTCTAATGAATCAAAATATAATAAAAATAATTTCATGATCAACCAAAATGAATGATAAGAAAAAAGGAAGTGGAGTGCTACTCGTCACAGTTTTAAACCATATATTTGATAAATCGGGGTTATGCCTTTAAAGAGTCATAACTTTTTACTCGTGTGTCAAAATGACTATTATAATATATCAAACGGAAGCTCGTATCTATTTCCATAATTTTGGCTGGACTGGCTATAAAAATTCATTACTTGAACCTAAACTCCATCATTTACTTCACATATGGAGGGTTTAATGTTTTTGTCACTTATTTTACATTTTCGTTTTATTCAATAGAGTTGTAAGGAAGATGGATGAGTCGACCAAGTGTATGTTTCAAAATATTCTAATAAATCTCAATATAATAAAAATAATTTCATGATCCAACATTAGAAAGAGAGGAAAAAAGGAATTGGAGTGCTACTGGTCACATTTTTCAAAAATATATTTGATAAATAGGAGTTGTACCTTTAAACAGTCATAACTTTTGATTCGTGTATCAAAATGACTATTATAATGTATCAAATGAAAGCTCGTATCGATTTCCATAATCTTGGCTGGACCGGCTACAGAAATTCATTACTTGAAACTAAACTCCATCCTTTACATCACAAATCGTGGGTTTAATGTTTTTGTCACTTATTTTACATTTTCGGTTTTATTCAATAGAGTGGTAATGAAGATGCATGAGTCGACGAAGTGTATGTTTCAAAATATTCTAATGAATCAAAATATAATAAAAATAATTTCATGATCAACCAAAATGAATGATAAGAAAAAAGGAAGTGGAGTGCTACTCGTCACAGTTTTAAACAATATATTTGATAAATCGGGGTTATGCCTTTAAAGGGTCATAACTTTTTACTCGTGTGTCAAAATGACTATTATAATATATCAAACGGAAGCTCGTATCTATTTCCATAATTTTGGCTGGACTGGCTATAAAAATTCATTACTTGAACCTAAACTCCATCATTTACATCACATATGGAAGGTTTAAATTTTTTGTCACTTATTTTACATTTTTGTTTTATTCAATAGAGTTGTAATGAAGATGGATGTGTCCAACAAGTGTATGATTCAAAATATTCTAATAAATATCAATTTAATAAAAAAAATTTCATGATCCAACATAAGAATGAGCGAAAAAAAGGAATAGGAGTGCTACTGGTCACATTTTTAAAAAATATATTTGATAAATAGGAGTTGTACCTTTAAACAGTCATAAATTTTGATTCGTGTGTCAAAATGACTATTATAATGAATCAAACGAAAGCTCGTATCGATTTCCATAATCTTGGCTGGACCGGCTACAGAAATTCATTACTTGAAACTAAACTCCATCCTTTACATCACAAATCGTGGTTTTAATGTTTTTGTCACTTATTTTACATTTTCGGTTTTATTCAATAGAGTGGTAATGAAGATGCATGAGTCGACGAAGTGTATGTTTCAAAATATTCTAATGAATCAAAATATAATAAAAATAATTTCATGATCAACCAAAATGAATGATAAGAAAAAAGGAAGTGGAGTGCTACTCGTCACAGTTTTAAACAATATATTTGATAAATCGGGGTTATGCCTTTAAAGGGTCATAACTTTTTACTCGTGTGTCAAAATGACTATTATAATATATCAAACGGAAGCTCGTATCTATTTCATTAATTTTGGCTGGACTAGCTATAAAATTTCATTACTTGAACCTAAACTCCATCATTTACTTCACATATGGAGGGTTTAAAGTTTTTGTCACTTATTTTACATTTTCGTTTTATTCAATAGAGTTGTAATGAAGATGGATGAGTCCACCAAGTGTATGTTTCAAAATATTCTAATAAATCTCAATTTAATAAAAATAATTTCATGATCCAACATAAGAATGAGCGGAAAAAAGGAATAGGAGTGCTACTGGTCACATTTTTCAAAAATATATTTGTTAAATAGAAGGTGTACCTTTAAACAGTCATAACTTTTGATTCGTTTGTCAAAATGACTATTATAATGTATCAAATGAAAGCTCGTATCGATTTCCATAATCTTGGCTGGACCGGCTACAGAAATTCATTACTTGAAACTAAACTCCATCCTTTACATCACAAATCGTGGGTTTAATGTTTTTGTCACTTATTTTACATTTTCGGTTTTATTCAATAGAGTGGTAATGAAGATGCATGAGTCGACGAAGTGTATGTTTCAAAATATTCTAATGAATCAAAATATAATAAAAATAATTTCATGATCAACCAAAATGAATGATAAGAAAAAAGGAAGTGGAGTGCTACTCGTCACAGTTTTAAACAATATATTTGATAAATCGGGGTTATGCCTTTAAAGGGTCATAACTTTTTACTCGTGTGTCAAAATGACTATTATAATATATCAAACGGAAGCTCGTATCTATTTCCATAATTTTGGCTGGACTGGCTATAAAAATTCATTACTTGAACCTAAACTCCATCATTTACATCACATATGGAAGGTTTAAATTTTTTGTCACTTATTTTACATTTTTGTTTTATTCAATAGAGTTGTAATGAAGATGGATGTGTCCAACAAGTGTATGATTCAAAATATTCTAATAAATCTCAGTATAATAAAAATAATTTCATGATCCAACATAAGAATGAGCGGAAAAAAGGAATAAGAGTGCTACTGGTCACATTTTTAAAAAATATATTTGATAAATAGGAGTTGTACGTTTAAACAGTCATAACTTTTGATTCGTGTGTCAAAATGACTATTATAATGTATCAAACGAAAGCTCGTATCGATTGCCATAATCTTGGCTGGACCGGCTACAGAAATTCATTACTTGAATCTAAACTCCATCCTTTACATCACAAATCGTGGTTTTAATGTTTTTGTCACTTATTTTACATTTTCGGTTTTATTCAATAGAGTGGTAATGAAGATGCATGAGCCGACGAAGTGTATGTTTCAAAATATTCTAATGAATCAAAATATAATAAAAATAATTTCATGATCAACCAAAATGAATGATAAGAAAAAAGGAAGTGGAGTGCTACTCGTCACAGTTTTAAACAATATATTTGATAAATCGGGGTTATGCCTTTAAAGGGTCATAACTTTTTACTCTTGTGTCAAAATGACTATTATAATATATCAAACGGAAGCTCGTATCTATTTCCATAGTTTTGGCTGGACTGGCTATAAAAATTCATTACTTGAGCCTAAACTCCATCATTTACATCACATATGGAGGGTTTAAATTTTTTGTCACTTATTTTACATTTTCGTTTTATTCAATAGAGTTGTAATGAAGATGGATGAGTCGACCAAGTCTATGTTTCAAAATATTCTAATAAATCTCAATATAATAAAAATAATTTGATGATCCAACATAAGAATGAGCGGAAAAAATTAATAGGAGTGCTACTGGTCACATTTTTAAAAAATATATTTGATAAATAGGAGTTGTACCTTTAAACAGTCATAACTTTTGATTCGTGTGTCAAAATGACTATTATAATGTATCAAACGAAAGCTCGTATCGATTTCCATAATCTTGGCTGGACTGGCTACAGAAATTCATTACTTGAAACTAAACTCCATCCTTTACATCACAAATCGTGGTTTTAATGTTTTTGTCACTTATTTTACATTTTCGGTTTTATTCAATAGAGTGGTAATGAAGATGCATGAGCCGACGAAGTGTATGTTTCAAAATATTCTAATGAATCAAAATATAATAAAAATAATTTCATGATCAACCAAAATGAATGATAAGAAAAAAGGAAGTGGAGTGCTACTCGTCACAGTTTTAAACAATATATTTGATAAATCGGGGTTATGCCTTTAAAGAGTCATAACTTTTTACTCGTGTGTCAAAATGACTATTATAATATATCAAACGGAAGCTCGTATCTATTTCCATAATTTTGGCTGGACTGGCTATAAAAATTCATTACTTGAACCTAAATTCCATCATTTACTTCACATATGGAGGGTTTAAAGTTTTTGTCACTTATTTTACATTTTCGTTTTATTCAATAAAGTTGTAAGGAAGATGCATGAGTCGACCAAGTGTATGTTTCAAAATATTCTAATAAATCTCAATATAATAAAAATAATTTCATGATCCAACATAAGAATGAGCGGAAAAAAGGAATAGGAGTGCTACTGGTCACATTTTTAAAAAATATATTTGATAAATAGGAGTTGTACCTTTAAACAGTCATAACTTTTGATTCGTGTGTCAAAATGACTATTATAATGTATCAAACGAAAGCTCGTATCGATTTCCATAATCTTGGCTACAGAAATTCATTACTTGAAACTAAACTCCATCCTTTACATCACAAATCGTGGTTTTAATGTGGTGAACGAAAACCGGCATCGCCGATCTTCGCAAATACTTTGGTTTTAATATTTATAAAACTCTCGCAAGTGCACGAATCATTTCGAAGAAAATGATAAGTATACTCCCAAGGTCGATCTAAGGAAGGAATGTATGTGGTTTTTAATTTATTATTCAAACTTTTAAAAAAACGAAATTAAATCCTAAACATCCTTTCACGATAGTTTGGTTTTTGTGTTCCTAATCTAATAACATAAAATAAACATATATACAGATTAATTAAATATAATCTAATAACATAAAAAATAAACATATATACAGATTCAATAAATATTCATGCAAATTTTATCTTTTATATTAGCGGAGTATTTATGGATATAATAACTAAATTAATTATGCTTGCTCATATTATCTAGGTTATTAAAGATATAAATTGATATTTTATTGATTCTCTCTTTTTTATATAAATACCACCTTTGGTGGGGTTAGATATTCTTTGTTAACTAAACAAATCAATTAACACCTATGGGTGGGGTTGATAACTAATATGCTTAATTAAATTAATTCCTTTTTCTAAGAGATTGAAAATGAATCATTTAAATGCCACCTTTGGTGGGGTTAGACAGTTTAAACTTTATTCAAGGTGTCCAAATTAAACATAAGAATTTAATTATCCGAGTACTAACTTTCAAGTTTTAAAACCACTATTGAAAACATGTTGTCAATACATTTTCACATAATAATTCTTATAAAAACTTTTGAAATAGAGTTTCACTCTAACTACCGGGCGATTGTACCAACAAATAAAAGAGCACTACTCTAAATTAGACCGGATAACTAAACCTTAAAATCTAATTTTCAGTTTTAAGTTTGTAATGAAAAATAATATATTTCTCTCTAACATTCTTAATATAAAATCTTGAATAAAAACAAAATCAATTCATTTTAGAAATTTTCACCTATTTAATATTTCGCAAGCATAACAACGTTATTATTATATCATGTTTATAAACAGCTAGCAGAGTTAAATTTAATCATAGACAAATTAAATATAACATGTAAGAATAAAGCATAAAAATAACTGTAAAGAAAATAAAATCCTTACAGAACTTCGACGCTATTCCCGTTGCTAGAAAACCTCCGAGCGGAATTTGCACTTCCATATATTGAATCAAAAACTAAATTATTACAAAAACATTACAAGTTCCTCTCAAAAAGAGAAGAACACTAAAACTAAGAGAATTGAACTAAAAACTAAGAAGGAAACTAAGAAAAACTTAGAAACTAAGAAAGAAACTAAGGAAAACTCAAAAAAACTAAGAAATGAGAGAAAGAAAGAAGAGAGAAGTGTGGTTTTAAGGTGTATTTTGAAGTGAAGGGAAGGGGGGTATTTATAGGTGAGGATGGAGAGAAAAAGTAGAGAAAAAAATGTTAAAAAAATGTAAAAACGCGGATTATTGATTGCTGACGTCATTTGATGACGTCAGCATGACATGGGGCGGCTGCACAGTACCGGGTATGAACAGTGCCGAGTCTGATGAACAGTACCGGGGTATAAACAGTGCCGAGTCTGATGAACAGTACCCGCGGATGAACAGTGCCGAGTTTGATGAACAGTACCGAGTCTGATGAACAGTACCGGGGTATGAACAGTGCCGAGTCTGATGAACAGTAACCGCGGATGAACAGTGCCGCGCGCTGCTGCTTGGGGCGGTGCTGGGCGCTGGGGCGCGGCGGCCGGGCGGCGCGGCGGCGCGTTTTTCTCCTTTTTGACATTTTTGACCTTTTTGACCCATTTTGTCCAATTTTTCCATATTTGTCGACCTTTCCGCATTTATTTATTAATATATTTGTGATGTATTGCTTCCAGTATTCCTCTTTGAGTTTTTAAGTTGCGTTTTTAAGCCAAAATACCTGAAAAACAATAAAAATACCCGTGATTCCGAAAAAGACAAATTTATATAAATATATGATAAAACATATAAATATATATATTTTTAATCAATTAATGTGCATAAAATCATGGTTATTTTAGTGCTTTTTGAGCACTCATCACAACCCCCAACCAGCTTCTTGCTAGTCCCTTAGCAAGAGAAGCGATAAAAACTAAAAATTAAACTATCCTAAATCACTTTCGTGGATTGAAACGGTTGCATTTAGCCTATGCAACAAGCCGTTAAACCCCTAGGTTGCCCTAGTGGACGAGTTTGAGTCTCGTGAGGGTTTTCAGTAATGATACCCACAAACATTGAACTAACTGTAAAAATCAAAAGAAACTATAAAAACAATCAAATCAAAAACTACAATTACAACACAATCAATAATTAATTTAAGAATAAAAGAAAACAACATATCACAAAAATATCTCATACTTTTTAATCTCCTTTAAGATCATAATTAAAATCTCAAGCATAAGTTATTTTAATCTCTTTAAACAATCATGATTTTATTATAATAATTAGTCGAAAATCATTTTCATATTTCATTTCAAAAATGTATCAATTTAATTTTACCCAATTTCAGTGTCATGAATCAGAATTCGCTTCGACTCTATTCCTCACAAGTCAATACTCTCAAAGCACTGAATCCTATGGGTTCAAACACTCATACTAATTTATATGCGAAAGAGTTGATGTATAGAAATGAACTAATAGGTTCGCATATGTATAAAGAATAAAGGCTCAAAGTGTTATTTTAACATTGATCTCATGAAAGGAATCGAATGTATAAATTATAAAGATATCATATATAAAAATTATTTTAATGCATAAATCAAACTCATTAAGAAAGAATTTCAAGATATATGCTTTTTACAAATGAAGAAATTGCAATGACTTTTTAGGGAATTACTTCCTATATATTTCTTTTGTAATTAGCCTTTACTCACAACTTTGTAGGCAATGTGGGTCATAGTATGTAGATGATACTATAATTTTTTTATCTCTCTATTTTTTTTCTGAAGATATATTTTTTTTTTCAATATATGTATTTTTTTAGAGAGTCAACCCATGTACAGATTGTACATTTTTTTGGATTTTGGTGAGTGGTTAATTTTGTGGCTTTTCTGTTTGATCTTGGTTTAGGTAACCCCAGATATGTCTTTTTGTTTTTGTAGCAGTCATGCATAAATGAGATATAAGCATATACTATCAATTTCTACTCAAATCATTTAATCTAAACAAAAATAATAAAAAAATATATGATACTCTATTAAGATGAGAAAAAATTCATACATTCAATGCTAATACCTATAGAGATCATCTAAAAATTTGAATAAATAAGAAATGTGTTTGGAGTAGAAGAAATATATTTCACTCTGAATAAAAGAATTTAGGCTCAAATTATATCTCACAAGGGTAGTCTCCACTAAAAAAAAAATCATAAACACCGATTTTGGGTTTAATATAATTTCCACATTTTATCAAGAAATACTAGTTATGACAAAAACTAACTAATTATCAAAAATAATTACAAAATATTTCATGATATGTTTTCAAAAATTAATCTAACAGTACAAAAGACTTAATTATTTACTTAAATTTGATTTAAAGAAATGATAAATTTTTGTGAGAAAATATTTAAATTTATTTATTTATTTTTTTAATTTTTAAATTGTTAAATCTTTTTTTTTTTTTTTAATTAAGCATGGTAACTTTTCACCACCCCCAACCTAGAACTTACATTGTCCTCAATGTAACAACTGTAAATTAAAGATAAAGAGAAAAGAGAAGAAAGATTACCTATTTCCTGAGAATGTGTAAGTAGTAATGGAGAAATGCAGGTGCATCCATCATATTCATTATTAATGTGTATACAGACAGATCGCTGTAAACTTCTAACATCTCAACAAATATTTTTAGTTTTAACAATTTAAAAATTATTAAACTAAAATGAACAATCAAATTAAGTAAATAAAATAAATAACAGAAAATTACCTAAAATGATGGGTTGCCTCCCATCCAGCGCTTAGTTTAACGTCTTAGCAAGACGTATCTTTTTGGTGCTAAGGGTTACTCAGCCAAATGCAATCCATTTCAGCAATGTTGTTTGGTTCTTCTACATAAGGCTTGACACGATGGCCATTAACTTTGAACGTTTTTTGTGTCTTGGAGTCCAATAGTTCTACCACTCCATGTTCAGATACCTGAACTATTTTGAATGGTCCATCCCATCTTGATCTCAGCTTTCCTGGAAACAATCTCAAACGAGAGTTAAATAAAAGAACTTTCATTCCAGGGTGAAAAGTTTTAGGAACTAGCCTCTTGTCATGATAGCGCTTAGTACGCTCCTTGTATAATTTGGCATTCTCATAGGCTTCATTCCTAATTTCTTCCAACTCATGAAGCTGGAGTACTCGTTTTTCACCTGCTTTATCTAAATCCATGTTTAGTTCTTTAATTGCCCAATAAGCCTTGTGTTCAAGTTCAACTGGAAGGTGGCACGCTTTCCCAAAGATTAACCGGTAAGGGCTCATCCCAATAGGTGTTTTGTAAGCGGTGCGGTATGCCCATAAGGCATCATTTAACTTAAATGCCCAATCCTTCCTTGAGGGACGCACAGTGCGTTCCAGTATTCCCTTAATTTGCCTATTACTTACTTCCACTAAACCGGAAGTTTGAGGATGATATGGAGTAGCTACCTTATGTGTGATGTTGTACTTGTTTAGTACTCCATCAAAGAGTTTGTTACAAAAATGGCTACCTCCATCACTTATTATAGCTCTAGGCGTTCCGAACCTACTGAATATGAAATCTTTCAAGAATTTCACAACAACATTAGCATCATTGGTTTTGGTGGGTATAGCTTCTACCCACTTGGACACATAATCCACAGCAACCAAAATGTATTGAAAACTATTAGATGGGGGAAAAGGACCCATAAAGTCAATCCCCCATACGTCAAAGAGTTCAACAACTAAATTAGATGTCAAAGGCATTTCATCTCTTTTGCTTATGTTTCCTGTTCTTTGACATCTATCACATTGTGCACAAAACATATGAGCATCTTTAAAAAGAGTGGGCCAAAAGAATCCAGACTGTAATATCTTACGGGCTGTCTTTTCTCCTCCAAAATGACCCCCACAATGAAGTTCATGACAAAAAGTCAGAATGCTCTTATGTTCTTCTTCAGGTACACATCTCCGGATGACTTGATCTTGACCAATCTTGTATAAATAAGGGTCATCCCAGAAATAGTCCTTAATAGTTTTAAAAAACCTTTTCTTCTCCTGATATGAAGTGTTAGGTCGCAAAACACCAGTGGCAAGATAATTTACAATATCAGCGTACCATGGGTTCGGACCTATGAAAAATAACTGTTCATCAGGAAAGGTTTCAACTATATCATCATTACTCTCATCTTTAAGAGAATTAAAGTCAGAAATCAACCTAGACAAATGGTCAGCTACTAAGTTTTCACTGCCTTTCTTATCCTTGATTTCTAGGTCAAATTCTTGTAAGAGTAAGACCCACCTGATTAATCTTGGCTTGGCATTTGGTTTACTTAATAGGTATCTTAAAGCAGCATGATCAGAATGCACAATCACTTTAGATCCTACTAAATAAGACCGAAATTTGTCTAAAGAGAATACTATAGCCAAGAATTCCTTTTCAGTGGTGGTGTAATTCATCTGGGCATCATTGAGTGTTTTGCTAGCATAGTAGATGACATGTAAACGCTTATCCACTCTTTGTCCCAGGACTGCTCCTATTGCATAATCAGAAGCGTCACACATTATTTCAAAGGGTAAAGACCAGTTTGGTGCCATTATAACAGGGGTAGATGTGAGTTTATCTTTCAAGGTATTAAAGGAAGTAAGGCAGTCATTGTTGAAATCAAAATCAGCATCTTTGGATAGCAAGTTACATAATGGACGACTTATTTTAGAGAAATCTTTAATAAATCGTCTGTAGAATCCTGCATGTCCCAAGAAGCTTCTTATCCCCTTCACAGATGTAGGGGGAGGTAGTTTGGATATCAATTCAACTTTTGCCTTATCAACTTCAATACCCTTGTTTGAAATTATATGTCCTAAAACTATCCCTTGTTGAACCATAAAATGACTTTTCTCCCAACTAAGGGTTAGATTGCATTCAATGCATCTTTCTAAAACCAAAGTCAATTTATGTAAGCAATCATCAAATGAGTTCCCAAAGACAGAGAAATCGTCCATGAAAATCTCAATGAATTTTTCCACCATGTCCGAGAAAATGGATATCATGCATCTCTGGAACGTGGCAGGGGCATTGCATAACCCAAATGGCATTCTGTGAAAAGCAAATGTCCCAAAAGGACATGTAAATGTGGTCTTTTCCTGATCTTCTGGTGCTATGGGTACTTGATAATATCCAGACAGTCCATCCAAAAAACAGTAAAATTCGTGCCCAGCTAATCTTTCCAACATTTGATCAATGAATGGAAGAGGAAAGTGATCCTTTTTCGTATATAAATTTAGTTTCCTAAAATCTATACACATTCTCCATCCAGTGATTATTCTAGTGGGCACTAATTCACTTTTGTCATTCTTAACAACTGTTATCCCAGATTTCTTTGGTACCACATGCACTGGACTAACCCACTTACTATCCGCAATAGGATAGATAATCCCTTCTTCTAATAATTTAAGAATTTCCTTCTTAACTACCTCTTGCATGTTTGGGTTTAGTCTTCTTTGGGCCTCTCGTACAGGTTTAGCACCGTCCTCCAAGTTGATCTTGTGCATACACATTGTTGGACTAATGCCTCTTATATCCCCTATACTCCAACCTATAGATTTCTTAAACTGTTTAAGCACTTTGATGAGTTCCTTTTCTTGTGGTTTGGTCAAGGTTGAAGAAATTATCACTGGATAAGTTTCCCCTTCTCCCAAAAACACATATTTTAAGTGCTCAGGTAAGTCTTTGAGTTCAAGTTCAGGTGGATTGGCCTCTTTAATAGATGAAGAACTGGGTAGATTTAAAAGTGTACTAGATTTTGTCATCACTTCATTATTGTCTAGTTGTTCAAGGTACCCCTTTATTTCCTCATCTAAATCTTCTTCAACCTTTTCAAGTGTAAGAACGGTTTCAAGCTTGTCTTCTATTCTGGTTCGGAAAAAGGTGTTTTGGACAAGATTATCCAAAGGATCAACATCGAATATTTCATCGATGGAAGAAATAGAAGGGAAAGGTGAAGAATCAAAAACTTTAAAATGAACAGTCTCTCCTAAGACTGTCATTGTCAAATTTCCATCTTGGACATCAATAATAGTTTTAGTAGTTGCCATAAATGGTCTACCAAGCAATATTGTGTGCTCTCTGTCCAATGCTGGATTTTCTTGCATATCCAGAACCACAAAGTCAACAGGTATTATCAGTTTGTCTACCTGTACCAAAACATCCTCAACTATTCCCTCTGGATATTTAAGAGATCTATCTGCAAGTTGAAGGGACATAGTTGTGGGTTTTAAATCCCCTAGATTGAGTTGTAAGAATATAGAGTAGGGCATCAAATTTATACTAGCACCTAAATCAAGCATTGCTTTAGCAACCTTCCTATCCCCCATAGTTATGTTTATAATAAAACTTCCAGGGTCTTTCAACTTAGGGGGTAGTTTGTGCTGAAGTACAGCGCTAGAAATTTCTGATACTACTACTCGTTCATTCAGTTCATACCTCCTTTTCTTAGTGTTCAACTCTTTGAAAAATTTGGCATATGAGGGCACATTCATGATCACTTCTAATAATGGTAAATTGATATTTACTTTAGAGAGCATATTAAAAAGATCATTGAATTGCTTATCTTGTTTGGATTCTTTCAACCGGTGGGGAAAAGGTACTTGTATCTGGTGTGGTTCTGTTGTCTTTTGAATTTTGGGGGTGTCAGATGACCCCCCAATGAGTTTTTCAGAAGGCTTGTTAAGTTTAACACTTGTTTCTCCTTTTTGTGAGATTAGAATATCGCCTTCTTTGTTACCTGAAGTACAAGGTAGATTGTTAGAGATTTCAGGTAAACTTGTATTGACTACCTTACCACTTCGAAGGGTTCTAACATCCTTTGCTTGTTCTGGTTGACTGGGCAACTTTCCTGGTTCTTTCTTTTGCATTTGTTCAGCCAGTTGCCCAACTTTGGATTCAATTCTTTTAACCGAAGCCTCCATGGTGTTCAACCTTTGATTAGTCATCAATTGGTTGTCACGACTAACTTGAATAAAAGCATTCAAGCTATCTTCTAAGGTTGGTTTAAAAGATTGGCTTGGTGGGTAAGGGTGGTTGTTATCCGACCTTAGTGTTGGATATTGGGTGTAGGTTGGGTGATTATAGGTGTTTGGATGATACCTTTGAAAAGATTGGACTTCCTCTATGGCATCGACACTAGAATCACAAGTATTTGAACAATTATGAGTACCATGCCCAATTGAACAACACACTTCACATACCTCTTGATTTGAAATTTGGTGGGAAGTGAGGAATTTCACTTGTTTAGTCAATTCAGCAAGTTGCAAGGTTATCTCATTATCAGAGCCGACTTCATTGACCTTTGCTTTCCTTCTACCACCTCTTTGTTGGGAATTAGAACCCAACAGCTCATAAAGATTATAGGTTTCCTCTGCGGTCTTTTCTCCTACAGCACCTCCAGCAGCATTATCAACCATGTATTGACTCTGTAGTGTCAATCCATCATAAAAGAATTGGTTTTGTAGCTGTAAGGGAAAGCTATGATTTTGACATTGAATGAAAAGGAGTTTGAATCGTTCCCAAGCTTCATGAAAGGGCTCTTCATTCATTTGAGAAAATGTTGCTATCTTTGTTCTTAGATCAACAGTCTTTTGATGGGAATAGAACCTACCCATAAAAATTTCATAGACTGCCTCCCAAGTTTTAAGAGAACCTGACTGTAGAGTAATGAACCATGACCAAGCTTTATCTTTGAGAGTGTAAGGAAAACACCTCATCCTAAGTTGATCTTCATTAATTGCATGTAGTGGAAAGGTTTGGACAATAGCATAGAATTCTCGAATGAAATGCAAAGGGTCTTCATTAGGGATACCGTAAAAGGAAGGCAACAAAGAATAATGAATCTTTTTCAATTCATAATTCCTTGCAGCCTCTTGTAATTGGATACCGGAAGTTACATTGCCAATGATTGGCATTGTATATTCTTTCATCTTTTTCCGCCTATCTTCAGCATCTCCCATGGTTGTTTGTAGTTGAAAATGATCCTCCTCCTATTGTGTATCAACATTTTGCTTTTAGTAGATATCTCTAAGAAATATTTATAACTTGATAAAACGTAAAAGCAAAAAGTGCAAGGAACCTAAATTTTTTTTTTTTAAATTTAAGCGAATGGACAGAATTTTTGAAACAAACGAATTTTATTTCATCTGAATTTTTATTACACGCAAACTAAAACAAAGGAAAATACAATAATGGGTGACCTCCCATACAGGACTAAAATTTATCGTCTTCTAGTAAGACGTTGCTTGGAGATTGCAGAATGAAAAACTCAATGTCTCCTCTTCATTGAATTCATTTAAGTTTCAAATTAGTCTTTGCCTTTTTGCAAATGTTCAACTAACTGTTCAACTTGAACTTCCACCTTTTTGATAGAAGCTTCCACAGAGTCCAACCGTTGGTTGGTTTTAGATTGATTATCCCTACAGACTTGAATAAAAGAATTCAAGTTGTCCTCCAGGGTTGGTTTATTGGGAATGCTTCTTGGAATAGGTGGGTGGAATTGCTGACCTGCCTGGTTTGAGCCTTGAGTGAAAGGAGGGTTGTTTTGCCTCCAAGAGAAATTTGGATGACTTCTCCACCCAGGATTATAGGTATTTGAGTTGGGATCAAACCTTGGTCTTTGTTGATATGCTCCCAACACATTAACCTGTTCAGGTCCAGTTGTATCTCCTTGATATGGACAGGCTTCAGTACCATGTCCCATGTTGCTGTACAAACCATATTGTTCATTATTGGTGTTGGTTTGTGTAGCGAGAAGGGCAACTTGCTTAGTCAGTTGAACAAGTTGTTGTTGAACTTCATTACTGGAGTCGATTTCATGAACTCCAGCTTTTCTCACTCGGGAGCTTTTCTGTTGGGAATTAGCACCCAACATCTCAAAGAGGTTATACGTCTCTGAGGCAGTCTTTTCTCCTATTGCTCCTCTTGCAGCGTTGTCGACAATGAACTGACATTGTTGTGTAAGTCCATCGTAAAAGAATTGGTTCTGCAACTGCAGGGGAAAGCTATGATGGGGACACTGAGTGAGAAACATCTTGAACCTATCCCAAGCTTCATGGAATGGTTCTCCATCCATCTGAGAGAAAGTAGCAATCTTTCCTCTCAACTCTGATGTTTTTTGATGGGAATAGAATTTTCCCATGAATTTATTGTAAATGTTACCCCATGTCATCAGAGAACCTGGGGGAAGTGACATCAACCAAGCTTTGGCCTTATCCTTTAGAGTGTAGGGAAAACATCTCATCCTAAGTTGATCCTCGTTTAGAATACCGAGGAAGAATGTTTGGACCGTAGCATAGAAATCTCTCATAAAGGAAAGAGAATCTTCATTAGGTAGCCCATAAAAGGAAGGAAGCATAGAAAAATGAATATTTTTAAGGTCATAATTCCGAGCAGCCTCTCCCAACTGGATAGCGGCAGTTACCGTGCCAATTATCGGTCTTGCAAACTCCTTCATCGTGGTTTCCCTCATAGGTTGGTTTTCCTCCATCTCTTTTGGTTCTAGTAAAGGATTAAGACTTGGTTCTATGTTTGGCTCAAAAACAGGTTGATGGGTAGAATCCAGTTTTGTTGACACTTGTTTAAATTTATGAAAATTATTTACATATGGTGTTAGGGGGTTTCCTAAGGATCTCCTACCACACATAGACTATTGTAAACGTAAATTTAAAACTCCTGTCAACAAAATAAAAAAATTTAGAGAAAATTTACATGTTATTCAATTCAAAGGACTAAACAAAACTAGTTAAACCCTAAATTTTTTTTTTTTTATCATTTTTTTTTAATTTTTTTTTTTATATTTTTTTTTTGTAACATAATTAGTATTAACC
Organism: Hippophae tibetana; assembly: GCA_037013495.1. Classification (NCBI taxonomy): domain Eukaryota; kingdom Viridiplantae; phylum Streptophyta; class Magnoliopsida; order Rosales; family Elaeagnaceae; genus Hippophae; species Hippophae tibetana. The sequence goes on along the minus strand of JAZDXN010000027.1, from coordinate 1,620,067 downwards.
AAGAGTGCTCCCAGGAAAGAATGGTGGTGCAAACGGCTCCTTAAATACCATTCTCCTAGCCAGAGCAACGTTCCCAGGAAAGACTAGTGGCACAAAGGCTTTCAAGAACTAGTCTCCTAGACAGAACTCCCTTAGATTTTTACTTTTCATGTTATTTAGTTAATTAGGTATAAATTCAAGTAATGTTTTTTTTTTATTCATGAACGGTAATTTTATTTTACTATTCACGCTATATAATGTCTTATTAACTTAATTTTTTTTTGAAATTTAAGTTTTTGAAATTTTTTTTTTATGAACGGTAATTTTATTTTACTATTCACGCTATATTATTTTTTATTAATTTAAAATTTTTTGAATTTTGAATTTTTAATTTTTTTTTTTTTACTATTCATGAACGGTAAAATTTTTTACTTCAAATTTCAAATTTCTAAATTATTTTACAATTAAAAAAAATTATTTATTTTTTTTTTATTTTTTTTTATTTTTTTTTATTTTTTTTTTATTTTTTATTTTTATTTATTATGAATTTTGAAATTTGATTATTATTAAAATATCACAATTATTTACAGCACAAAAATGTTTTTAAAATTTTGATAAATAATTTAAAAACGCTATTCCTTCCCCGGCAACGGCGCCAAAAACTTGGTGAACGAAAACCGGCATCGCCGATCTTCGCAAATACTTTGGTTTTAATATTTATAAAACTCTCGCAAGTGCACGAATCATTTCGAAGAAAATGATAAGTATACTCCCAAGGTCGATCTAAGGAAGGAATGTATGTGGTTTTTAATTTATTATTCAAACTTTTAAAAAAACGAAATTAAATCCTAAACATCCTGTCACGATAGTTTGGTTTTTGTGTTCCTAATCTAATAACATAAAATAAACATATATACAGATTAATTAAATATAATCTAATAACATAAAAAATAAACACATATACAGATTCAATAAATATTCATGCAAATTTTATCATTTATATTAGCGGAGTATTTATGGATATAATAACTAAATTAATTATGCTTGCTCATATTATCTAGGTTATTAAAGATATAAATTGATATTTTATTATTTCTCTCTTTTTTATATAAATACCACCTTTGGTGGGGTTAGATATTCTTTGTTAACTAAACAAATCAATTAACACCTATGGGTGGGGTTGATAACTAATATGCTTAATTAAATTAATTCCTTTTTCTAAGAGATTGAAAATGAATCATTTAAATGCCACCTTTGGTGGGGTTAGACAGTTTAAACTTTATTCAAGGTGTCCAAATTAAACATAAGAATTTAATTATCCGAGTACTAACTTTCAAGTTTTAAAACCACTATTGAAAACATGTTGTCAATACATTTTCACATAATAATTCTTATAAAAACTTTTGAAATAGAGTTTCACTCTAACTACCGGGCGATTGTACCAACAAATAAAAGAGCACTACTCTAAATTAGACCGGATAACTAAACCTTAAAATCTAATTTTCAGTTTTAAGTTTGTAATGAAAAATAATATATTTCTCTCTAACATTCTTAATATAAAATCTTGAATAAAAACAAAATCAATTCATTTTAGAAATTTTCACCTATTTAATATTTCGCAAGCATAACAACGTTATTATTATATCATGTTTATAAACAGCTAGCAGAGTTAAATTTAATCATAGACAAATTAAATATAACATGTAAGAATAAAGCATAAAAATAACTGTAAAGAAAATAAAATCCTTACAGAACTTCGACGCTATTCCCGTTGCTAGAAAACCTCCGAGCGGAATTTGCACTTCCATATATTGAATCAAAAACTAAATTATTACAAAAACATTACAAGTTCCTCTCAAAAAGAGAAGAACACTAAAACTAAGAGAATTGAACTAAAAACTAAGAAGGAAACTAAGAAAAACTTAGAAACTAAGAAAGAAACTAAGGAAAACTCAAAAAAACTAAGAAATGAGAGAAAGAAAGAAGAGAGAAGTGTGGTTTTAAGGTGTATTTTGAAGTGAAGGGAAGGGGGGTATTTATAGGTGAGGATGGAGAGAAAAAGTAGAGAAAAAAATGTTAAAAAAATGTAAAAACGCGGATTATTGATTGCTGACGTCATCAAATGACGTCAGCATGACATGGGGCGGCTGCACAGTACCGGGTATGAACAGTGCCGAGTCTGATGAACAGTACCGGGGTATAAACAGTGCCGAGTCTGATGAACAGTACCCGCGGATGAACAGTGCCGAGTTTGATGAACAGTACCGGGGTATGAACAGTACCTGATGATGAACAGTACCGAGTCTGATGAACAGTACCGGGGTATGAACAGTGCCGAGTCTGATGAACAGTAACCGCGGATGAACAGTGCGCGTGCTGCTGCTTGGGGCGGTGCTGGGCGCTGGGGCGCGGCGGCCGAGCGGCGCGGCGGCGCGTTTTTCTCCTTTTTGACATTTTTGACCTTTTTGACCCATTTTGTCCAATTTTTCCATATTTGTCGACCTTTCCGCATTTATTTATTAATATATTTGTGATGTATTGCTTCCAGTATTCCTCTTTGAGTTTTTAAGTTGCGTTTTTAAGCCAAAATACCTAAAAAACAATAAAAATACGTGTGATTCCGAAAAAGACAAATTTATATAAATATATGATAAAACATATAAATATATATATTTTTAATCAATTAATGTGCATAAAATCATGGTTATTTTAGTGCTTTTTGAGCACTCATCATAATGTTTTTGTCACTTATTTTACATTTTCGGTTTTAGTCAATAGAGTGGTAATGAAGATGCATGAGCCGACGAAGTGTATGTTTCAAAATATTCTAATGAATCAAAATATAATAAAAATAATTTCATGATCAACCAAAATGAATGATAAGAAAAAGGGAAGTGGAGTGCTACTCGTCACAGTTTTAAACAATATATTTGATAAATCGGGGTTATGCCTTTAAAGAGTCATAACTTTTTACTCGTGTGTCAAAATGACTATTATAATATATCAAATGGAAGCTCGTATCTATTTCCATAATTTTGGCTGGACTGGCTATAAAAATTCATTACTTGAACCTAAACTCCATCATTTACTTCACATATGGAGGGTTTAAAGTTTTTGTCACTTATTTTACATTTTCGTTTTATTCAATAGAGTTGTAAGGAAGATGGATGAGTCGACCAAGTGTATGTTTCAAAATATTCTAATAAATCTCAATATAATAAAAATAATTTCATGATCCAACCTTAGAATGAGAGGAAAAAAGGAATTAGAGTGCTACTGGTCACATTTTTAAAAAATATATTTGATAAATAGGAGTTGTACCTTTAAACAGTCATAAATTTTGATTCGTGTGTCAAAATGACTATTATAATGTATCAAACGAAAGCTCGTATCGATTGCCATAATCTTGGCTGGACCGGCTACAGAAATTCATTACTTGAAACTAAACTCCATCCTTTACATCACAAATCGTGGTTTTAATGTTTTTGTCACTTATTTTACATTTTCGGTTTTATTCAATAGAGTGGTAATGAAGATGCATGAGCCGACGAAGTGTATGTTTCAAAATATTCTAATGAATCAAAATATAATAAAAATAATTTCATGATCAACCAAAATGAATGATAAGAAAAAAGGAAGTGGAGTGCTACTCGTCACAGTTTTAAACAATATATTTGATAAATCGGGGTTATGCCTTTAAAGAGTCATAACTTTTTACTCGTGTGTCAAAACGACTATTATAATATATCAAACGGAAGCTCGTATCTATTTCCATAATTTTGGTTGGACTGGCTATAAAAATTCATTACTTGAACCTAAACTCCATCATTTACTTCACATATGGAGGGTTTAAAGTTTTTGTCACTTATTTTACATTTTCGTTTTATTCAATAAAGTTGTAAGGAAGATGGATGAGTCGACCAAGTGTATGTTTCAAAATATTCTAATAAATCTCAATATAATAAAAATAATTTCATGATCCAACCTTAGAATGAGAGGAAAAAAAAATTGGAGTGCTACTGGTCACATTTTTAAAAAATATATTTGATAAATAGGAGTTGTACCTTTAAACAGTCATAACTTTTGATTCGTGTATCAAAATGACTATTATAATGTATCAAACGAAAGCTCGTATCGATTTCCATAATCTTGGCTGGACCGGCTACAGAAATTCATTACTTGAAACTAAACTCCATCCTTTACATCACAAATCGTGGTTTTAATGTTTTTGTCACTTATTTTACATTTTCGGTTTTATTCAATAGAGTGGTAATGAAGATGCATGAGCCGACGAAGTGTATGTTTCAAAATATTCTAATGAATCAAAATATAATAAAAATAATTTCATGATCAACCAAAATGAATGATAAGAAAAAAGGAAGTGGAGTGCTACTCGTCACAGTTTTAAACCATATATTTGATAAATCGGGGTTATGCCTTTAAAGAGTCATAACTTTTTACTCGTGTGTCAAAATGACTATTATAATATATCAAACGGAAGCTCGTATCTATTTCCATAATTTTGGCTGGACTGGCTATAAAAATTCATTACTTGAACCTAAACTCCATCATTTACTTCACATATGGAGGGTTTAAAGTTTTTGTCACTTATTTTACATTTTCGTTTTATTCAATAGAGTTGTAAGGAAGATGGATGAGTCGACCAAGTGTATGTTTCAAAATATTCTAATAAATCTCAATATAATAAAAATAATTTCATGATCCAACATTAGAATGAGAGGAAAAAAGGAATTGGAGTGCTACTGGTCACATTTTTAAAAAATATATTTGATAAATAGGAATTGTACCTTTAAACAGTCATAACTTTTGATTCGTGTATCAAAATGACTATTATAATGTATCAAACGAAAGCTCGTATCGATTTCCATAATCTTGGCTGGACCGGCTACAGAAATTCATTACTTGAAACTAAACTCCATCCTTTACATCACAAATCGTGGTTTTAATGTTTTTGTCACTTATTTTACATTTTCGGTTTTATTCAATAGAGTGGTAATGAAGATGCATGAGCCGACGAAGTGTATGTTTCAAAATATTCTAATGAATCAAAATATAATAAAAATAATTTCATGATCAACCAAAATGAATGATAAGAAAAAAGGAAGTGGAGTGCTACTCGTCACAGTTTTAAACAATATATTTGATAAATCGGGGTTATGCCTTTAAAGGGTCATAACTTTTTACTCGTGTGTCAAAATGACTATTATAATATATCAAACGGAACACGTATCTATTTCCATAATTTTGGCTGGACTGGCTATAAAAATTCATTACTTGAACCTAAACTCCATCATTTACATCACATATGGAGGGTTTAAATTTTTTGTCACTTATTTTACATTTTCGTTTTATTCAATAGAGTTGTAATGAAGATGGATGAGTCCACCAAGTGTATGATTCAAAATATTCTAATAAATCTCAATTTAATAAAAATAATTTCATGATCCAACATAAGAATGAGCGGAAAAAAGGAATAGGAGTGCTACTGGTCACATTTTTAAAAAATATATTTGATAAATAGGAGTTGTACCTTTAAACAGTCATAAATTTTGATTCGTGTGTCAAAATGACTATTATAATGAATCAAACGAAAGCTCGTATCGATTGCCATAATCTTGGCTGGACCGGCTACAGAAATTCATTACTTGAAACTAAACTCCATCCTTTACATCACAAATCGTGGTTTTAATGTTTTTGTCACTTATTTTACATTTTCGGTTTTATTCAATAGAGTGGTAATGAAGATGCATGAGCCGACGAAGTGTATGTTTCAAAATATTCTAATGAATCAAAATATAATAAAAATAATTTCATGATCAACGAAAATGAATGATAAGAAAAAAGGAAGTGGAGTGCTACTCGTCACAGTTTTAAACAATATATTTGATAAATCGGGGTTATGCCTTTAAAGAGTCATAACTTTTTACTCGTGTGTCAAAATGACTATTATAATATATCAAACGGAAGCTCGTATCTATTTCATTAATTTTGGCTGGACTGGCTATAAAAATTCATTACTTGTACCTAAACTCCATCATTTACTTCACATATGGAGGGTTTAAAGTTTTTGTCACTTATTTTACATTTTCGTTTTATTCAATAGAGTTGTAAGGAAGATGGATGAGTCGACCAAGTGTATGTTTCAAAATATTCTAATAAATCTCAATATAATAAAAATAATTTCATGATCCAACATAAGAATGAGAGGAAAAAAGGAATTAGAGTGCTACTGGTCACATTTTTAAAAAATATATTTGATAAATAGGAGTTGTACCTTTAAACAGTCATAAATTTTGATTCGTGTGTCAAAATGACTATTATAATGTATCAAACGAAAGCTCGTATCGATTGCCATAATCTTGGCTGGACCGGCTACAGAAATTCATTACTTGAAACTAAACTCCATCCTTTACATCACAAATCGTGGTTTTAATGTTTTTGTCACTTATTTTACATTTTCGGTTTTATTCAATAGAGTAGTAATGAAGATGGATGAGCCGACTAAGAGTATGTTTAAAAATATTCTAATGAATCAAAATATAATAAAAATAATTTCATGATCAACCAAAATGAATGATAAGAAAAAAGGAAGTGGAGTGCTACTCGTCACAGTTTTAAACAATATATTTGATAAATCGGGGTTATGCCTTTAAAGACTCATAAGTTTTGACTCGTGTGTCAAAATGACTATTATAATATATCAAACGGAAGCTCGTATCTATTTCCATAGTTTTGGCTGGACTGGCTATAAAAATTCATTACTTGAGCCTAAACTCCATCATTTACATCACATATGGAGGGTTTAAATTTTTTGTCACTTATTTTACATTTTCGTTTTATTCAATAGAGTTGTAATGAAGATGGATGAGTCGACCAAGTCTATGTTTCAAAATATTCTAATAAATCTCAATATAATAAAAATAATTTGATGATCCAACATAAGAATGAGCGGAAAAAATGAATAGGAGTGCTACTGGTCACATTTTTAAAAAATATATTTGATAAATAGGAGTTGTACCTTTAAACAGTCATAACTTTTGATTCGTGTGTCAAAATGACTATTATAATGTATCAAACGAAAGCTCGTATCGATTTCCATAATCTTGGCTGGACAGGCTACAGAAATTCATTACTTGAAACTAAACTCCATCCTTTACATCACAAATCGTGGTTTTAATGTTTTTGTCACTTATTTTACATTTTCGGTTTTATTCAATAGAGTGGTAATGAAGATGCATGAGCCGACGAAGTGTATGTTTCAAAATATTCTAATGAATCAAAATATAATAAAAATAATTTCATGATCAACCAAAATGAATGATAAGAAAAAAGGAAGTGGAGTGCTACTCGTCACAGTTTTAAACAATATATTTGATAAATCGGGGTTATGCCTTTAAAGAGTCATAACTTTTTACTCATGTGTCAAAATGACTATTATAATATATCAAACGGAAGCTCGTATCTATTTCCATAGTTTTGGCTGGACTGGCTATAAAAATTCATTACTTGAGCCTAAACTCCATCATTTACATCACATATGGAAGGTTTAAATTTTTTGTCACTTATTTTACATTTTCGTTTTATTCAATAGAGTTGTAATGAAGATGGATGAGTCGACCAAGTCTATGTTTCAAAATATTCTAATAAATCTCAATATAATAAAAATAATTTGATGATCCAACATAAGAATGAGCGGAAAAAATGAATAGGAGTGCTACTGGTCACATTTTTAAAAAATATATTTGATAAATAGGAGTTGTACCTTTAAACAGTCATAACTTTTGATTCGTGTGTCAAAATGACTATTATAATGTATCAAACGAAAGCTCGTATCGATTTCCATAATCTTGGCTGGACCGGCTACAGAAATTCATTACTTGAAACTAAACTCCATCCTTTACATCACAAATCGTGGTTTTAATGTTTTTGTCACTTATTTTACATTTTCGGTTTTATTCAATAGAGTGGTAATGAAGATGCATGAGCCGACGAAGTGTATGTTTCAAAATATTCTAATGAATCAAAATATAATAAAAATAATTTCATGATCAACCAAAATGAATGATAAGAAAAAAGGAAGTGGAGTGCTACTCGTCACAGTTTTAAACAATATATTTGATAAATCGAGGTTATGCCTTTACAGAGTCATAACTTTTTACTCGTGTGTCAAAATGACTATTATAATATATCAAACGGAACACGTATCTATTTCCATAATTTTGGCTGGACTGGCTATAAAAATTCATTACTTGAACCTAAACTCCATCATTTACATCACATATGGAGGGTTTAAATTTTTTGTCACTTATTTTACATTTTCGTTTTATTCAATAGAGTTGTAATGAAGATGGATGAGTCCACCAAGTGTATGATTCAAAATATTCTAATAAATCTCAATTTAATAAAAATAATTTCATGATCCAACATAAGAATGAGCGGAAAAAAGGAATAGGACTGCTACTGGTCACATTTTTAAAAAATATATTTGATAAATAGGAGTTGTACCTTTAAACAGTCATAAATTTTGATTCGTGTGTCAAAATGACTATTATAATGAATCAAACGAAAGCTCGTATCGATTGCCATAATCTTGGCTGGACCGGCTACAGAAATTCATTACTTGAAACTAAACTCCATCCTTTACATCACAAATCGTGGTTTTAATGTTTTTGTCACTTATTTTACATTTTCGGTTTTATTCAATAGAGTGGTAATGAAGATGCATGAGCCGACGAAGTGTATGTTTCAAAATATTCTAATGAATCAAAATATAATAAAAATAATTTCATGATCAACGAAAATGAATGATAAGAAAAAAGGAAGTGGAGTGCTACTCGTCACAGTTTTAAACAATATATTTGATAAATCGGGGTTATGCCTTTAAAGAGTCATAACTTTTTACTCGTGTGTCAAAATGACTATTATAATATATCAAACGGAAGCTCGTATCTATTTCATTAATTTTGGCTGGACTGGCTATAAAAATTCATTACTTGTACCTAAACTCCATCATTTACTTCACATATGGAGGGTTTAAAGTTTTTGTCACTTATTTTACATTTTCGTTTTATTCAATAGAGTTGTAATGAAGATGGATGAGTCCACCAAGTGTATGTTTCAAAATATTCTAATAAATCTCAATTTAATAAAAATAATTTCATGATCCAACATAAGAATGATCGGAAAAAAGGAATAGGAGTGCTACTTGTCACATTTTTCAAAAATATATTTGATAAATAGGAGTTGTACCTTTAAACAGTCATAACTTTTGATTCGTGTGTCAAAATGACTATTATAATGTATCAAACGAAAGCTCGTATCGATTGCCATAATCTTGGCTGGACCGGCTACAGAAATTCATTACTTGAAACTAAACTCCATCCTTTACATCACAAATCGTGGTTTTAATGTTTTTGTCACTTATTTTACATTTTCGGTTTTATTCAATAGAGTAGTAATAAAGATGGATGAGCCGACTAAGAGTATGTTTAAAAATATTCTAATGAATCAAAATATAATAAAAATAATTTCATGATCAACCAAAATGAATGAGAAGAAAAAAGGAAGAGGAGTGCTACTCGCCATAGTTTTAATCAATATATTTGATAAATCGGGGTTATGCCTTTAAAGACTCATAAGTTTTGACTCGTGTGTCAAAATGACTATTATAATATATCAAACGGAAGCTCGTATCTATTTCCATAGTTTTGGCTGGACTGGCTATAAAAATTCATTACTTGAGCCTAAACTCCATCATTTACATCACATATGGAGGGTTTAAATTTTTTGTCACTTATTTTACATTTTCGTTTTATTCAATAGAGTTGTAATGAAGATGGATGAGTCGACCAAGTCTATGTTTCAAAATATTCTAATAAATCTCAATATAATAAAAATAATTTGATGATCCAACATAAGAATGAGCGGAAAAAATGAATAGGAGTGCTACTGGTCACATTTTTAAAAAATATATTTGATAAATAGGAGTTGTACCTTTAAACAGTCATAACTTTTGATTCGTGTGTCAAAATGACTATTATAATGTATCAAACGAAAGCTCGTATCGATTGCCATAATCTTGGCTGGACCGGCTACAGAAATTCATTACTTGAAACTAAACTCCATCCTTTACATCACAAATCATGGTTTTAATGTTTTTGTCACTTATTTTACATTTTCGGTTTTATTCAATAGAGTGGTAATGAAGATGCATGAGCCGACGAAGTGTATGTTTCAAAATATTCTAATGAATCAAAATATAATAAAAATAATTTCATGATCAACCAAAATGAATGATAAGAAAAAAGGAAGTGGAGTGCTACTCGTCACAGTTTTAAACAATATATTTGATAAATCGGGGTTATGCCTTTAAAGAGTCATAACTTTTTACTCGTGTGTCAAAATGACTATTATAATATATCAAACGGAAGCTCGTATCTATTTCCATAGTTTTGGCTGGACTGGCTATAAAAATTCATTACTTGAGCCTAAACTCCATCATTTACATCACATATGGAAGGTTTAAATTTTTTGTCACTTATTTTACATTTTCGTTTTATTCAATAGAGTTGTAATGAAGATGGATGAGTCGACCAAGTCTATGTTTCAAAATATTCTAATAAATCTCAATATAATAAAAATAATTTGATGATCCACCATAAGAATGAGCGGAAAAAATGAATAGGAGTGCTACTGGTCACATTTTTAAAAAATATATTTGATAAATAGGAGTTGTACCTTTAAACAGTCATAACTTTTGATTCGTGTGTCAAAATGACTATTATAATGTATCAAACGAAAGCTCGTATCGATTTCCATAATCTTGGCTGGACAGGCTACAGAAATTCATTACTTGAAACTAAACTCCATCCTTTACATCACAAATCGTGGTTTTAATGTTTTTGTCACTTATTTTACATTTTCGGTTTATTCAATAGAGTGGTAATGAAGATGCATGAGCCGACGAAGTGTATGTTTCAAAATATTCTAATGAATCAAAATATAATAAAAATAATTTCATGATCAACCAAAATGAATGATAAGAAAAAAGGAAGTGGAGTGCTACTCGTCACAGTTTTAAACAATATATTTGATAAATCGAGGTTATGCCTTTACAGAGTCATAACTTTTTACTCGTGTGTCAAAATGACTATTATAATATATCAAACGGAAGCTCGTATCTATTTCCATAATTTTGGCTGGACTGGCTATAAAAATTCATTACTTGAACCTAAACTCCATCATTTACTTCACATATGGAGGGTTTAAAGTTTTTGTCACTTATTTTACATTTTCGTTTTATTCAATAAAGTTGTAAGGAAGATGGATGAGTCGACCAAGTGTATGTTTCAAAATATTCTAATAAATCTCAATATAATAAAAATAATTTCATGATCCAACATAAGAATGAGCGGAAAAAAGGAATAGGACTGCTACTGGTCACATTTTTAAAAAATATATTTGATAAATAGGAGTTGTACCTTTAAACAGTCATAACTTTTGATTCGTGTGTCAAAATAACTATTATAATATATCAAACGAAAGCTCGTATCGATTTCCATAATCTTGGCTGGACCGGCTACAGAAATTCATTACTTGAAACTAAACTCCATCCTTTACATCACAAAACGTGGTTTTAATGTTTTTGTCACAGTATTTTACATTTTCGGTTTTATTCAATAGAGTGGTAATGAAGATGCATGAGCCGACGAAGTGTATGTTTCAAAATATTCTAATGAATCAAAATATAATAAAAATAATTTCATGATCAACCAAAATGAATGATAAGAAAAAAGGAAGTGGAGTGCTACTCGTTACAGTTTTAAACAATATATTTGATAAATCGGGGTTATGCCTTTAAAGAGTCATAACTTTTTACTCGTGTGTCAAAATGACTATTATAATATATCAAACGGAAGCTCGTATCTATTTCCATAATTTTGGTTGGACTGGCTATAAAAATTCATTACTTGAACCTAAACTCCATCATTTACTTCACATATGGAGGGTTTAAAGTTTTTGTCACTTATTTTACATTTTCGTTTTATTCAATAGAGTTGTAAGGAAGATGGATGAGTCGACCAAGTGTATGTTTCAAAATATTCTAATAAATCTCAATATAATAAAAATAATTTCATGATCCAACATAAGAATGAGCAGAAAAAAGGAATAAGAGTGGTACTGGTCACATTTTTAAAAACTATATTTGATAAATAGGAGTTGTACCTTTAAACAGTCATAACTTTTGATTCGTGTGTCAAAATGACTATTATAATGTATCAAACGAAAGCTCGTATCGATTGCCATAATCTTGGCTGGACCGGCTACAGAAATTCATTACTTGAAACTAAACTCCATCTTTACATCACAAATCGTGGTTTTAATGTTTTTGTCACTTATTTTACATTTTCGGTTTTATTCAATAGAGTGGTAATGAAGATGCATGAGCCGACGAAGTGTATGTTTCAAAATATTCTAATGAATCAAAATATAATAAAAATAATTTCATGATCAACCAAAATGAATGATAAGAAAAAAGGAAGTGGAGTGCTACTCGTCACAGTTTTAAACAATATATTTGATAAATCGGGGTTATGCCTTTAAAGAGTCATAACTTTTTACTCATGTGTCAAAATGACTATTATAATATATCAAACGGAAGCTCGTATCTATTTCCATAGTTTTGGCTGGACTGGCTATAAAAATTCATTACTTGAGCCTAAACTCCATCATTTACATCACATATGGAGGGTTTAAATTTTTTGTCACTTATTTTACATTTTCGTTTTATTCAATAGAGTTGTAATGAAGATGGATGAGTCGACCAAGTGTATGTTTCAAAATATTCTAATAAATCTCAATATAATAAAAATAATTTCATGATCCAACATAAGAATGAGCGGAAAAAAGGAATAGGAGTGCTACTGGTCACATTTTTAAAAAATATATTTGATAAATAGGAGTTGTACCTTTAAACAGTCATAACTTTTGATTCGTGTGTCAAAATGACTATTATAATGTATCAAACGAAAGCTCGTATCGATTGCCATAATCTTGGCTGGACCGGCTACAGAAATTCATTACTTGAAACTAAACTCCATCCTTTACATCACAAATCGTGGTTTTAATGTTTTTGTCACTTATTTTACATTTTCGGTTTTATTCAATAGAGTGGTAATGAAGATGCATGAGCCGACGAAGTGTATGTTTCAAAATATTCTAATGAATCAAAATATAATAAAAATAATTTCATGATCAACCAAAATGAATGATAAGAAAAAAGGAAGTGGAGTGCTACTCGTCACAGTTTTAAACAATATATTTGATAAATCGGGGTTATGCCTTTAAAGAGTCATAACTTTTTACTCGTGTGTCAAAATGACTATTATAATATATCAAACGGAAGCTCGTATCTATTTCCATAATTTTGGTTGGACTGGCTATAAAAATTCATTACTTGAACCTAAACTCCATCATTTACTTCACATATGGAGGGTTTAAAGTTTTTGTCACTTATTTTACATTTTCGTTTTATTCAATAGAGTTGTAAGGAAGATGGATGAGTCGACCAAGTGTATATTTCAAAATATTCTAATAAATCTCAATATAATAAAAATAATTTCATGATCCAACATAAGAATAAGCAGAAAAAAGGAATAAGAGTGCTACTGGTCACATTTTTAAAAAATATATTTGATAAATAGGAGTTGTACCTTTAAACAGTCATAACTTTTGATTCGTGTGTCAAAATGACTATTATAATGTATCAAACGAAAGCTCGTATCGATTGCCATAATCTTGGCTCGACCGGCTACAGAAATTCATTACTTGAAACTAAACTCCATCCTTTACATCACAAATCGTGGTTTTAATGTTTTTGTCACTTATTTTACATTTTCGGTTTTATTCAATAGAGTGGTAATGAAGATGCATGAGCCGACGAAGTGTATGTTTCAAAATATTCTAATGAATCAAAATATAATAAAAATAATTTCATGATCAACCAAAATGAATGATAAGAAAAAAGGAAGTGGAGTGCTACTCGTCACAGTTTTAAACAATATATTTGATAAATCGGGGTTATGCCTTTAAAGAGTCATAACTTTTTACTCGTGTGTCAAAATGACTATTATAATATATCAAACGGAAGCTCGTATCTATTTCCATAATTTTGGTTGGACTTTCTATAAAAATTCATTACTTGAACCTAAACTCCATCATTTACATCACATATGGAGGGTTTAAATTTTTTGTCACTTATTTTACATTTTCGTTTTATTCAATAGAGTTGTAATGAAGATGGATGAGTCGACCAAGTGTATGTTTCAAAATATTCTAATAAATCTCAATATAATAAAAATAATTTCATGATCCAACATAAGAATGAGCGGAAAAAAGGAATAGGAGTGCTACTGGTCACATTTTTAAAAAATATATTTGATAAATAGGAGTTGTACCTTTAAACAGTCATAACTTTTGATTCGTGTGTCAAAATGACTATTATAATGTATCAAATGAAAGCTCGTATCGATTTCCATAATCTTGGCTGGACCGGCTACAGAAATTCATTACTTGAAACTAAACTCCATCCTTTACATCACAAATCGTGGTTTTAATGTTTTTGTCACTTATTTTACATTTTCGGTTTTATTCAATAGAGTGGTAATGAAGATGCATGAGCCGACGAAGTGTATGTTTCAAAATATTCTAATGAATCAAAATATAATAAAAATAATTTCATGATCAACCAAAATGAATGATAAGAAAAAAGGAAGTGGAGTGCTACTCGTCACAGTTTTAAACAATATATTTGATAAATCGGGGTTATGCCTTTAAAGAGTCATAACTTTTTACTCGTGTGTCAAAATGACTATTATAATATATCAAACGGAAGCTCGTATCTATTTCCATAATTTTGGTTGGACTTTCTATAAAAATTCATTACTTGAACCTAAACTCCATCATTTACATCACATATGGAGGGTTTAAATTTTTTGTCACTTATTTTACATTTTCGTTTTATTCAATAGAGTTGTAATGAAGATGGATGAGTCGACCAAGTGTATGTTTCAAAATATTCTAATAAATCTCAATATAATAAAAATAATTTCATGATCCAACATAAGAATGAGCGGAAAAAAGGAATAGGAGTGCTACTGGTCACATTTTTAAAAAATATATTTGATAAATAGGAGTTGTACCTTTAAACAGTCATAACTTTTGATTCGTGTGTCAAAATGACTATTATAATGTATCAAACGAAAGCTCGTATCGATTTCCATAATCTTGGCTGGACCGGCTACAGAAATTCATTACTTGAAACTAAACTCCATCCTTTACATCACAAATCGTGGTTTTAATGTTTTTGTCACTTATTTTACATTTTCGGTTTTATTCAATAGAGTGGTAATGAAGATGCATGAGCCGACGAAGTGTATGTTTCAAAATATTCTAATGAATCAAAATATAATAAAAATAATTTCATGATCAACCAAAATGAATGATAAGAAAAAAGGAAGTGGAGTGCTACTCGTCACAGTTTTAAACAATATATTTGATAAATCGGGGTTATGCCTTTAAAGAGTCATAACTTTTTACTCGTGTGTCAAAATGACTATTATAATATATCAAACGGAAGCTCGTATCTATTTCCATAATTTTGGTTGGACTTTCTATAAAAATTCATTACTTGAACCTAAACTCCATCATTTACATCACATATGGAGGGTTTAAATTTTTTGTCACTTATTTTACATTTTCGTTTTATTCAATAGAGTTGTAATGAAGATGGATGAGTCGACCAAGTGTATGTTTCAAAATATTCTAATAAATCTCAATATAATAAAAATAATTTCATGATCCAACATAAGAATGAGCGGAAAAAAGGAATAGGAGTGCTACTGGTCACATTTTTAAAAAATATATTTGATAAATAGGAGTTGTACCTTTAAACAGTCATAACTTTTGATTCGTGTGTCAAAATGACTATTATAATGTATCAAATGAAAGCTCGTATCGATTTCCATAATCTTGGCTGGACCGGCTACAGAAATTCATTACTTGAAACTAAACTCCATCCTTTACATCACAAATCGTGGTTTTAATGTTTTTGTCACTTATTTTACATTTTCGGTTTTATTCAATAGAGTGGTAATGAAGATGCATGAGCCGACGAAGTGTATGTTTCAAAATATTCTAATGAATCAAAATATAATAAAAATAATTTCATGATCAACCAAAATGAATGATAAGAAAAAAGGAAGTGGACTGCTACTCGTCACAGTTTTAAACAATATATTTGATAAATCGGGGTTATGCCTTTAAAGAGTCATAACTTTTTACTCGTGTGTCAAAATGACTATTATAATATATCAAACGGAAGCTCGTATCTATTTCCATAATTTTGGTTGGACTTTCTATAAAAATTCATTACTTGAACCTAAACTACATCATTTACATCACATATGGAGGGTTTAAATTTTTTGTCACTTATTTTACATTTTCGTTTTATTCAATAGAGTTGTAATGAAGATGGATGAGTCGACCAAGTGTATGTTTCAAAATATTCTAATAAATCTCAATATAATAAAAATAATTTCATGATCCAACATAAGAATGAGCGGAAAAAAGGAATAGGAGTGCTACTGGTCACATTTTTAAAAAATATATTTGATAAATAGGAGTTGTACCTTTAAACAGTCATAACTTTTGATTCGTGTGTCAAAATGACTATTATAATGTATCAAACGAAAGCTCGTATCGATTTCCATAATCTTGGCTGGACCGGCTACAGAAATTCATTACTTGAAACTAAACTCCATCCTTTACATCACAAATCGTGGTTTTAATGTTTTTGTCACTTATTTTACATTTTCGGTTTTATTCAATAGAGTGGTAATGAAGATGCATGAGCCGACGAAGTGTATGTTTCAAAATATTCTAATGAATCAAAATATAATAAAAATAATTTCATGATCAACCAAAATGAATGATAAGAAAAAAGGAAGTGGACTGCTACTCGTCACAGTTTTAAACAATATATTTGATAAATCGGGGTTATGCCTTTAAAGAGTCATAACTTTTTACTCGTGTGTCAAAATGACTATTATAATATATCAAACGGAAGCTCGTATCTATTTCCATAATTTTGGTTGGACTTTCTATAAAAATTCATTACTTGAACCTAAACTCCATCATTTACATCACATATGGAGGGTTTAAATTTTTTGTCACTTATTTTACATTTTCGTTTTATTCAATAGAGTTGTAATGAAGATGGATGAGTCGACCAAGTGTATGTTTCAAAATATTCTAATAAATCTCAATATAATAAAAATAATTTCATGATCCAACATAAGAATGAGCGGAAAAAAGGAATAGGAGTGCTACTGGTCACATTTTTAAAAAATATATTTGATAAATAGGAGTTGTACCTTTAAACAGTCATAACTTTTGATTCGTGTGTCAAAATGACTATTATAATGTATCAAACGAAAGCTCGTATCGATTTCCATAATCTTGGCTGGACAGGCTACAGAAATTCATTACTTGAAACTAAACTCCATCCTTTACATCACAAATCGTGGTTTTAATGTTTTTGTCACTTATTTTACATTTTCGGTTTTATTCAATAGAGTGGTAATGAAGATGCATGAGCCGACGAAGTGTATGTTTCAAAATATTCTAATGAATCAAAATATAATAAAAATAATTTCATGATCAACCAAAATGAATGATAAGAAAAAAGGAAGTGGAGTGCTACTCGTTACAGTTTTAAACAATATATTTGATAAATCGGGGTTATGCGTTTAAAGAGTCATAACTTTTTACTCGTGTGTCAAAATGACTATTATAATATATCAAACGGAAGCCCGTATCTATTTCCATAATTTTGGCTGGACTGGCTATAAAAATTCATTACTTGAACCTAAACTCCATCATTTACTTCACATATGGAGGGTTTAAAGTTTTTGTCACTTATTTTACATTTTCGTTTTATTCAATAGAGTTGTAAGGAAGATGGATGAGTCGACCAAGTGTATGTTTCAAAATATTCTAATAAATCTCAATATAATAAAAATAATTTCATGATCCAACATAAGAATGAGCGGAAAAAAGGAATAGGAGTGCTACTGGTCACATTTTTAAAAAATATATTTGATAAATAGGAGTTGTACCTTTAAACAGTCATAACTTTTGATTCGTGTGTCAAAATGACTATTATAATGTATCAAACGAAAGCTCGTATCGATTTCCATAATCTTGGCTGGACCGGCTACAGAAATTCATTACTTGAAACTAAACTCCATCCTTTACATCACAAATCGTGGTTTTAATGTTTTTGTCACTTATTTTACATTTTCGGTTTTATTCAATAGAGTGGTAATGAAGATGCATGAGCCGACGAAGTGTATGTTTCAAAATATTCTAATGAATCAAAATATAATAAAAATAATTTCATGATCAACCAAAATGAATGATAAGAAAAAAGGAAGTGGAGTGCTACTCGTTACAGTTTTAAACAATATATTTGATAAATCGGGGTTATGCGTTTAAAGAGTCATAACTTTTTACTCGTGTGTCAAAATGACTATTATAATATATCAAACGGAAGCCCGTATCTGTTTCCATAATTTTGGCTGGACTGGCTATAAAAATTCATTACTTGAACCTAAACTCCATCATTTACTTCACATATGGAGGGTTTAAAGTTTTTGTCACTTATTTTACATTTTCGTTTTATTCAATAGAGTTGTAAGGAAGATGGATGAGTCGACCAAGTGTATATTTCAAAATATTCTAATAAATCTCAATATAATAAAAATAATTTCATGATCCAACATAAGAATAAGCAGAAAAAAGGAATAAGAGTGCTACTGGTCACATTTTTAAAAAATATATTTGATAAATAGGAGTTGTACCTTTAAACAGTCATAACTTTTGATTCGTGTGTCAAAATGACTATTATAATGTATCAAACGAAAGCTCGTATCGATTTCCATAATCTTGGCTGGACCGGCTACAGAAATTCATTACTTGAAACTAAACTCCATCCTTTACATCACAAATCGTGGTTTTAATGTTTTTGTCACTTATTTTACATTTTCGGTTTTATTCAATAGAGTGGTAATGAAGATGCATGAGCCGACGAAGTGTATGTTTCAAAATATTCTAATGAATCAAAATATAATAAAAATAATTTCATGATCAACCAAAATGAATGATAAGAAAAAAGGAAGTGGACTGCTACTCGTCACAGTTTTAAACAATATATTTGATAAATCGGGGTTATGCGTTTAAAGAGTCATAACTTTTTACTCGTGTGTCAAAATGACTATTATAATATATCAAACGGAAGCCCGTATCTATTTCCATAATTTTGGCTGGACTGGCTATAAAAATTCATTACTTGAACCTAAACTCCATCATTTACTTCACATATGGAGGGTTTAAAGTTTTTGTCACTTATTTTACATTTTCGTTTTATTCAATAGAGTTGTAATGAAGATGGATGAGTCGACCAAGTGTATGTTTCAAAATATTCTAATAAATCTCAATATAATAAAAATAATTTCATGATCCAACATAAGAATGAGCGGAAAAAAGGAATAGGAGTGCTACTGGTCACATTTTTAAAAAATATATTTGATAAATAGGAGTTGTACCTTTAAACAGTCATAACTTTTGATTCGTGTGTCAAAATGACTATTATAATGTATCAAATGAAAGCTCGTATCGATTTCCATAATCTTGGCTGGACCGGCTACAGAAATTCATTACTTGAAACTAAACTCCATCCTTTACATCACAAATCGTGGTTTTAATGTTTTTGTCACTTATTTTACATTTTCGGTTTTATTCAATAGAGTGGTAATGAAGATGCATGAGCCGACGAAGTGTATGTTTCAAAATATTCTAATGAATCAAAATATAATAAAAATAATTTCATGATCAACCAAAATGAATGATAAGAAAAAAGGAAGTGGACTGCTACTCGTCACAGTTTTAAACAATATATTTGATAAATCGGGGTTATGCCTTTAAAGAGTCATAACTTTTTACTCGTGTGTCAAAATGACTATTATAATATATCAAACGGAAGCTCGTATCTATTTCCATAATTTTGGTTGGACTTTCTATAAAAATTCATTACTTGAACCTAAACTCCATCATTTACATCACATATGGAGGGTTTAAATTTTTTGTCACTTATTTTACATTTTCGTTTTATTCAATAGAGTTGTAAGGAAGATGGATGAGTCGACCAAGTGTATGTTTCAAAATATTCTAATAAATCTCAATATAATAAAAATAATTTCATGATCCAACATAAGAATGAGCGGAAAAAAGGAATAGGAGTGCTACTGGTCACATTTTTAAAAAATATATTTGATAAATAGGAGTTGTACCTTTAAACAGTCATAACTTTTGATTCGTGTGTCAAAATGACTATTATAATGTATCAAACGAAAGCTCGTATCGATTTCCATAATCTTGGCTGGACCGGCTACAGAAATTCATTACTTGAAACTAAACTCCATCCTTTACATCACAAATCGTGGTTTTAATGTTTTTGTCACTTATTTTACATTTTCGGTTTTATTCAATAGAGTGGTAATGAAGATGCATGAGCCGACGAAGTGTATGTTTCAAAATATTCTAATGAATCAAAATATAATAAAAATAATTTCATGATCAACCAAAATGAATGATAAGAAAAAAGGAAGTGGAGTGCTACTCGTTACAGTTTTAAACAATATATTTGATAAATCGGGGTTATGCGTTTAAAGAGTCATAACTTTTTACTCGTGTGTCAAAATGACTATTATAATATATCAAACGGAAGCCCGTATCTGTTTCCATAATTTTGGCTGGACTGGCTATAAAAATTCATTACTTGAACCTAAACTCCATCATTTACTTCACATATGGAGGGTTTAAAGTTTTTGTCACTTATTTTACATTTTCGTTTTATTCAATAGAGTTGTAAGGAAGATGGATGAGTCGACCAAGTGTATATTTCAAAATATTCTAATAAATCTCAATATAATAAAAATAATTTCATGATCCAACATAAGAATAAGCAGAAAAAAGGAATAAGAGTGCTACTGGTCACATTTTTAAAAAATATATTTGATAAATAAGAGTTGTACCTTTAAACAGTCATAACTTTTGATTCGTGTGTCAAAATGACTATTATAATGTATCAAACGAAAGCTCGTATCGATTTCCATAATCTTGGCTGGACCGGCTACAGAAATTCATTACTTGAAACTAAACTCCATCCTTTACATCACAAATCGTGGTTTTAATGTTTTTGTCACTTATTTTACATTTTCGGTTTTATTCAATAGAGTGGTAATGAAGATGCATGAGCCGACGAAGTGTATGTTTCAAAATATTCTAATGAATCAAAATATAATAAAAATAATTTCATGATCAACCAAAATGAATGATAAGAAAAAAGGAAGTGGACTGCTACTCGTCACAGTTTTAAACAATATATTTGATAAATCGGGGTTATGCCTTTAAAGAGTAATAACTTTTTACTCGTGTGTCAAAATGACTATTATAATATATCAAACGGAAGCTCGTATCTATTTCCATAATTTTGGTTGGACTTTCTATAAAAATTCATTACTTGAACCTAAACTCCATCATTTACATCACATATGGAGGGTTTAAATTTTTTGTCACTTATTTTACATTTTCGTTTTATTCAATAGAGTTGTAATGAAGATGGATGAGTCGACCAAGTGTATGTTTCAAAATATTCTAATAAATCTCAATATAATAAAAATAATTTCATGATCCAACATAAGAATGAGCGGAAAAAAGGAATAGGAGTGCTACTGGTCACATTTTTAAAAAATATATTTGATAAATAGGAGTTGTACCTTTAAACAGTCATAACTTTTGATTCGTGTGTCAAAATGACTATTATAATGTATCAAATGAAAGCTCGTATCGATTTCCATAATCTTGGCTGGACCGGCTACAGAAATTCATTACTTGAAACTAAACTCCATCCTTTACATCACAAATCGTGGTTTTAATGTTTTTGTCACTTATTTTACATTTTCGGTTTTATTCAATAGAGTGGTAATGAAGATGCATGAGCCGACGAAGTGTATGTTTCAAAATATTCTAATGAATCAAAATATAATAAAAATAATTTCATGATCAACCAAAATGAATGATAAGAAAAAAGGAAGTGGACTGCTACTCGTCACAGTTTTAAACAATATATTTGATAAATCGGGGTTATGCCTTTAAAGAGTCATAACTTTTTACTCGTGTGTCAAAATGACTATTATAATATATCAAACGGAAGCTCGTATCTATTTCCATAATTTTGGTTGGACTTTCTATAAAAATTCATTACTTGAACCTAAACTCCATCATTTACTTCACATATGGAGGGTTTAAAGTTTTTGTCACTTATTTTACATTTTCGTTTTATTCAATAGAGTTGTAAGGAAGATGGATGAGTCGACCAAGTGTATGTTTCAAAATATTCTAATAAATCTCAATATAATAAAAATAATTTCATGATCCAACATAAGAATGAGCGGAAAAAAGGAATAGGAGTGCTACTGGTCACATTTTTAAAAAATATATTTGATAAATAGGAGTTGTACCTTTAAACAGTCATAACTTTTGATTCGTGTGTCAAAATGACTATTATAATGTATCAAACGAAAGCTCGTATCGATTTCCATAATCTTGGCTGGACCGGCTACAGAAATTCATTACTTGAAACTAAACTCCATCCTTTACATCACAAATCGTGGTTTTAATGTTTTTGTCACTTATTTTACATTTTCGGTTTTATTCAATAGAGTGGTAATGAAGATGCATGAGCCGACGAAGTGTATGTTTCAAAATATTCTAATGAATCAAAATATAATAAAAATAATTTCATGATCAACCAAAATGAATGATAAGAAAAAAGGAAGTGGAGTGCTACTCGTTACAGTTTTAAACAATATATTTGATAAATCGGGGTTATGCGTTTAAAGAGTCATAACTTTTTACTCGTGTTTCAAAATGACTATTATAATATATCAAACGGAAGCCCGTATCTATTTCCATAATTTTGGCTGGACTGGCTATAAAAATTCATTACTTGAACCTAAACTCCATCATTTACTTCACATATGGAGGGTTTAAAGTTTTTGTCACTTATTTTACATTTTCGTTTTATTCAATAGAGTTGTAAGGAAGATGGATGAGTCGACCAAGTGTATGTTTCAAAATATTCTAATAAATCTCAATATAATAAAAATAATTTCATGATCCAACATAAGAATGAGCGGAAAAAAGGAATAGGAGTGCTACTGGTCACATTTTTAAAAAATATATTTGATAAATAGGAGTTGTACCTTTAAACAGTCATAACTTTTGATTCGTGTGTCAAAATGACTATTATAATGTATCAAACGAAAGCTCGTATCGATTTCCATAATCTTGGCTGGACCGGCTACAGAAATTCATTACTTGAAACTAAACTCCATCCTTTACATCACAAATCGTGGTTTTAATGTTTTTGTCACTTATTTTACATTTTCGGTTTTATTCAATAGAGTGGTAATGAAGATGCATGAGCCGACGAAGTGTATGTTTCAAAATATTCTAATGAATCAAAATATAATAAAAATAATTTCATGATCAACCAAAATGAATGATAAGAAAAAAGGAAGTGGAGTGCTACTCGTTACAGTTTTAAACAATATATTTGATAAATCGGGGTTATGCGTTTAAAGAGTCATAACTTTTTACTCGTGTGTCAAAATGACTATTATAATATATCAAACGGAAGCCCGTATCTGTTTCCATAATTTTGGCTGGACTGGCTATAAAAATTCATTACTTGAACCTAAACTCCATCATTTACTTCACATATGGAGGGTTTAAAGTTTTTGTCACTTATTTTACATTTTCGTTTTATTCAATAGAGTTGTAAGGAAGATGGATGAGTCGACCAAGTGTATATTTCAAAATATTCTAATAAATCTCAATATAATAAAAATAATTTCATGATCCAACATAAGAATAAGCAGAAAAAAGGAATAAGAGTGCTACTGGTCACATTTTTAAAAAATATATTTGATAAATAGGAGTTGTACCTTTAAACAGTCATAACTTTTGATTCGTGTGTCAAAATGACTATTATAATGTATCAAATGAAAGCTCGTATCGATTTCCATAATCTTGGCTGGACCGGCTACAGAAATTCATTACTTGAAACTAAACTCCATCCTCTACATCACAAATCGTGGTTTTAATGTTTTTGTCACTTATTTTACATTTTCGGTTTTATTCAATAGAGTGGTAATGAAGATGCATGAGCCGACGAAGTGTATGTTTCAAAATATTCTAATGAATCAAAATATAATAAAAATAATTTCATGATCAACCAAAATGAATGATAAGAAAAAAGGAAGTGGAGTGCTACTCGTTACAGTTTTAAACAATATATTTGATAAATCGGGGTTATGCCTTTAAAGAGTCATAACTTTTTACTCGTGTTTCAAAATGACTATTATAATATATCAAACGGAAGCCCGTATCTGTTTCCATAATTTTGGCTGGACTGGCTATAAAAATTCATTACTTGAACCTAAACTCCATCATTTACTTCACATATGGAGGGTTTAAAGTTTTTGTCACTTATTTTACATTTTCGTTTTATTCAATAGAGTTGTAAGGAAGATGGATGAGTCGACCAAGTGTATATTTCAAAATATTCTAATAAATCTCAATATAATAAAAATAATTTCATGATCCAACATAAGAATAAGCAGAAAAAAGGAATAAGAGTGCTACTGGTCACATTTTTAAAAAATATATTTGATAAATAAGAGTTGTACCTTTAAACAGTCATAACTTTTGATTCGTGTGTCAAAATGACTATTATAATGTATCAAACGAAAGCTCGTATCGATTTCCATAATCTTGGCTGGACCGGCTACAGAAATTCATTACTTGAAACTAAACTCCATCCTTTACATCACAAATCGTGGTTTTAATGTTTTTGTCACTTATTTTACATTTTCGGTTTTATTCAATAGAGTGGTAATGAAGATGCATGAGCCGACGAAGTGTATGTTTCAAAATATTCTAATGAATCAAAATATAATAAAAATAATTTCATGATCAACCAAAATGAATGATAAGAAAAAAGGAAGTGGACTGCTACTCGTCACAGTTTTAAACAATATATTTGATAAATCGGGGTTATGCCTTTAAAGAGTAATAACTTTTTACTCGTGTGTCAAAATGACTATTATAATATATCAAACGGAAGCTCGTATCTATTTCCATAATTTTGGTTGGACTTTCTATAAAAATTCATTACTTGAACCTAAACTCCATCATTTACATCACATATGGAGGGTTTAAATTTTTTGTCACTTATTTTACATTTTCGTTTTATTCAATAGAGTTGTAATGAAGATGGATGAGTCGACCAAGTGTATGTTTCAAAATATTCTAATAAATCTCAATATAATAAAAATAATTTCATGATCCAACATAAGAATGAGCGGAAAAAAGGAATAGGAGTGCTACTGGTCACATTTTTAAAAAATATATTTGATAAATAGGAGTTGTTCCTTTAAACAGTCATAACTTTTGATTCGTGTGTCAAAATGACTATTATAATGTATCAAATGAAAGCTCGTATCGATTTCCATAATCTTGGCTGGACCGGCTACAGAAATTCATTACTTGAAACTAAACTCCATCCTTTACATCACAAATCGTGGTTTTAATGTTTTTGTCACTTATTTTACATTTTCGGTTTTATTCAATAGAGTGGTAATGAAGATGCATGAGCCGACGAAGTGTATGTTTCAAAATATTCTAATGAATCAAAATATAATAAAAATAATTTCATGATCAACCAAAATGAATGATAAGAAAAAAGGAAGTGGACTGCTACTCGTCACAGTTTTAAACAATATATTTGATAAATCGGGGTTATGCCTTTAAAGAGTCATAACTTTTTACTCGTGTGTCAAAATGACTATTATAATATATCAAACGGAAGCTCGTATCTATTTCCATAATTTTGGTTGGACTTTCTATAAAAATTCATTACTTGAACCTAAACTCCATCATTTACATCACATATGGAGGGTTTAAATTTTTTGTCACTTATTTTACATTTTCGTTTTATTCAATAGAGTTGTAATGAAGATGGATGAGTCGACCAAGTGTATGTTTCAAAATATTCTAATAAATCTCAATATAATAAAAATAATTTCATGATCCAACATAAGAATGAGCGGAAAAAAGGAATAGGAGTGCTACTGGTCACATTTTTAAAAAATATATTTGATAAATAGGAGTTGTACCTTTAAACAGTCATAACTTTTGATTCGTGTGTCAAAATGACTATTATAATGTATCAAACGAAAGCTCGTATCGATTTCCATAATCTTGGCTGGACCGGCTACAGAAATTCATTACTTGAAACTAAACTCCATCCTTTACATCACAAATCGTGGTTTTAATGTTTTTGTCACTTATTTTACATTTTCGGTTTTATTCAATAGAGTGGTAATGAAGATGCATGAGCCGACGAAGTGTATGTTTCAAAATATTCTAATGAATCAAAATATAATAAAAATAATTTCATGATCAACCAAAATGAATGATAAGAAAAAAGGAAGTGGAGTGCTACTCGTTACAGTTTTAAACAATATATTTGATAAATCGGGGTTATGCGTTTAAAGAGTCATAACTTTTTACTCGTGTGTCAAAATGACTATTATAATATATCAAACGGAAGCCCGTATCTATTTCCATAATTTTGGCTGGACTGGCTATAAAAATTCATTACTTGAACCTAAACTCCATCATTTACTTCACATATGGAGGGTTTAAAGTTTTTGTCACTTATTTTACATTTTCGTTTTATTCAATAGAGTTGTAAGGAAGATGGATGAGTCGACCAAGTGTATATTTCAAAATATTCTAATAAATCTCAATATAATAAAAATAATTTCATGATCCAACATAAGAATAAGCAGAAAAAAGGAATAAGAGTGCTACTGGTCACATTTTTAAAAAATATATTTGATAAATAGGAGTTGTACCTTTAAACAGTCATAACTTTTGATTCGTGTGTCAAAATGACTATTATAATGTATCAAACGAAAGCTCGTATCGATTGCCATAATCTTGGCTCGACCGGCTACAGAAATTCATTACTTGAAACTAAACTCCATCCTTTACATCACAAATCGTGGTTTTAATGTTTTTGTCACTTATTTTACATTTTCGGTTTTATTCAATAGAGTGGTAATGAAGATGCATGAGCCGACGAAGTGTATGTTTCAAAATATTCTAATGAATCAAAATATAATAAAAATAATTTCATGATCAACCAAAATGAATGATAAGAAAAAAGGAAGTGGAGTGCTACTCGTCACAGTTTTAAACAATATATTTGATAAATCGAGGTTATGCCTTTAAAGAGTCATAACTTTTTACTCGTGTGTCAAAATGACTATTATAATATATCAAACGGAAGCTCGTATCTATTTCCATAATTTTGGTTGGACTTTCTATAAAAATTCATTACTTGAACCTAAACTCCATCATTTACATCACATATGGAGGGTTTAAATTTTTTGTCACTTATTTTACATTTTCGTTTTATTCAATAGAGTTGTAATGAAGATGGATGAGTCGACCAAGTGTATGTTTCAAAATATTCTAATAAATCTCAATATAATAAAAATAATTTCATGATCCAACATAAGAATGAGCGGAAAAAAGGAATAGGAGTGCTACTGGTCACATTTTTAAAAAATATATTTGATAAATAGGAGTTGTACCTTTAAACAGTCATAACTTTTGATTCGTGTGTCAAAATGACTATTATAATGTATCAAACGAAAGCTCGTATCGATTTCCATAATCATGGCTGGACCGGCTACAGAAATTCATTACTTGAAACTAAACTCCAACCTTTACATCACAAATCGTGGTTTTAATGTTTTTGTCACTTATTTTACATTTTCGGTTTTATTCAATAGAATGGTAATGAAGATGCATGAGCCGACGAAGTGTATGTTTCAAAATATTCTAATGAATCAAAATATAATAAAAATAATTTCATGATCAACCAAAATGAATGATAAGAAAAAAGGAAGTGGAGTGCTACTCGTTACAGTTTTAAACAATATATTTGATAAATCGGGGTTATGCGTTTAAAGAGTCATAACTTTTTACTCGTGTGTCAAAATGACTATTATAATATATCAAACGGAAGCCCGTATCTGTTTCCATAATTTTGGCTGGACTGGCTATAAAAATTCATTACTTGAACCTAAACTCCATCATTTACTTCACATATGGAGGGTTTAAAGTTTTTGTCACTTATTTTACATTTTCGTTTTATTCAATAGAGTTGTAAGGAAGATGGATGAGTCGACCAAGTGTATATTTCAAAATATTCTAATAAATCTCAATATAATAAAAATAATTTCATGATCCAACATAAGAATAAGCAGAAAAAAGGAATAAGAGTGCTACTGGTCACATTTCTAAAAAATATATTTGATAAATAGGAGTTGTACCTTTAAACAGTCATAACTTTTGATTCGTGTGTCAAAATGACTATTATAATGTATCAAACGAAAGCTCGTATCGATTGCCATAATCTTGGCTCGACCGGCTACAGAAATTCATTACTTGAAACTAAACTCCATCCTTTACATCACAAATCGTGGTTTTAATGTTTTTGTCACTTATTTTACATTTTCGGTTTTATTCAATAGAGTGGTAATGAAGATGCATGAGCCGACGAAGTGTATGTTTCAAAATATTCTAATGAATCAAAATATAATAAAAATAATTTCATGATCAACCAAAATGAATGATAAGAAAAAAGGAAGTGGAGTGCTACTCGTCACAGTTTTAAACAATATATTTGATAAATCGAGGTTATGCCTTTAAAGAGTCATAACTTTTTACTCGTGTGTCAAAATGACTATTATAATATATCAAACGGAAGCTCGTATCTATTTCCATAATTTTGGTTGGACTTTCTATAAAAATTCATTACTTGAACCTAAACTCCATCATTTACATCACATATGGAGGGTTTAAATTTTTTGTCACTTATTTTACATTTTCGTTTTATTCAATAGAGTTGTAATGAAGATGGATGAGTCGACCAAGTGTATGTTTCAAAATATTCTAATAAATCTCAATATAATAAAAATAATTTCATGATCCAACATAAGAATGAGCGGAAAAAAGGAATAGGAGTGCTACTGGTCACATTTTTAAAAAATATATTTGATAAATAGGAGTTGTACCTTTAAACAGTCATAACTTTTGATTCGTGTGTCAAAATGACTATTATAATGTATCAAACGAAAGCTCGTATCGATTTCCATAATCATGGCTGGACCGGCTACAGAAATTCATTACTTGAAACTAAACTCCAACCTTTACATCACAAATCGTGGTTTTAATGTTTTTGTCACTTATTTTACATTTTCGGTTTTATTCAATAGAGTGGTAATGAAGATGCATGAGCCGACGAAGTGTATGTTTCAAAATATTCTAATGAATCAAAATATAATAAAAATAATTTCATGATCAACCAAAATGAATGATAAGAAAAAAGGAAGTGGAGTGCTACTCGTTACAGTTTTAAACAATATATTTGATAAATCGGGGTTATGCGTTTAAAGAGTCATAACTTTTTACTCGTGTGTCAAAATGACTATTATAATATATCAAACGGAAGCCCGTATCTGTTTCCATAATTTTGGCTGGACTGGCTATAAAAATTCATTACTTGAACCTAAACTCCATCATTTACTTCACATATGGAGGGTTTAAAGTTTTTGTCACTTATTTTACATTTTCGTTTTATTCAATAGAGTTGTAAGGAAGATGGATGAGTCGACCAAGTGTATATTTCAAAATATTCTAATAAATCTCAATATAATAAAAATAATTTCATGATCCAACATAAGAATAAGCAGAAAAAAGGAATAAGAGTGCTACTGGTCACATTTCTAAAAAATATATATGATAAATAGGAGTTGTACCTTTAAACAGTCATAACTTTTGATTCGTGTGTCAAAATGACTATTATAATGTATCAAACGAAAGCTCGTATCGATTGCCATAATCTTGGCTCGACCGGCTACAGAAATTCATTACTTGAAACTAAACTCCATCCTTTACATCACAAATCGTGGTTTTAATGTTTTTGTCACTTATTTTACATTTTCGGTTTTATTCAATAGAGTGGTAATGAAGATGCATGAGCCGACGAAGTGTATGTTTCAAAATATTCTAATGAATCAAAATATAATAAAAATAATTTCATGATCAACCAAAATGAATGATAAGAAAAAAGGAAGTGGAGTGCTACTCGTCACAGTTTTAAACAATATATTTGATAAATCGAGGTTATGCCTTTAAAGAGTCATAACTTTTTACTCGTGTGTCAAAATGACTATTATAATATATCAAACGGAAGCTCGTATCTATTTCCATAATTTTGGTTGGACTTTCTATAAAAATTCATTACTTGAACCTAAACTCCATCATTTACATCACATATGGAGGGTTTAAATTTTTTGTCACTTATTTTACATTTTCGTTTTATTCAATAGAGTTGTAATGAAGATGGATGAGTCGACCAAGTGTATGTTTCAAAATATTCTAATAAATCTCAATATAATAAAAATAATTTCATGATCCAACATAAGAATGAGCGGAAAAAAGGAATAGGAGTGCTACTGGTCACATTTTTAAAAAATATATTTGATAAATAGGAGTTGTACCTTTAAACAGTCATAACTTTTGATTCGTGTGTCAAAATGACTATTATAATGTATCAAACGAAAGCTCGTATCGATTTCCATAATCTTGGCTGGACCGGCTACAGAAATTCATTACTTGAAACTAAACTCCATCCTTTACATCACAAATCGTGGTTTTAATGTTTTTGTCACTTATTTTACATTTTCGGTTTTATTCAATAGAGTGGTAATGAAGATACATGAGCCGACGAAGTGTATGTTTCAAAATATTCTAATGAATCAAAATATAATAAAAATAATTTCATGATCAACCAAAATGAATGATAAGAAAAAAGGAAGTGGAGTGCTACTCGTCACAGTTTTAAACAATATATTTGATAAATCGAGGTTATGCCTTTAAAGAGTCATAACTTTTTACTCGTGTGTCAAAATGACTATTATAATATATCAAACGGAAGCTCGTATCTATTTCCATAATTTTGGTTGGACTTTCTATAAAAATTCATTACTTGAACCTAAACTCCATCATTTACATCACATATGGAGGGTTTAAATTTTTTGTCACTTATTTTACATTTTCGTTTTATTCAATAGAGTTGTAATGAAGATGGATGAGTCGACCAAGTGTATGTTTCAAAATATTCTAATAAATCTCAATATAATAAAAATAATTTCATGATCCAACATAAGAATGAGCGGAAAAAAGGAATAGGAGTGCTACTGGTCACATTTTTAAAAAATATATTTGATAAATAGGAGTTGTACCTTTAAACAGTCATAACTTTTGATTCGTGTGTCAAAATGACTATTATAATGTATCAAATGAAAGCTCGTATCGATTTCCATAATCTTGGCTGGACCGGCTACAGAAATTCATTACTTGAAACTAAACTCCATCCTTTACATCACAAATCGTGGTTTTAATGTTTTTGTCACTTATTTTACATTTTCGGTTTTATTCAATAGAGTGGTAATGAAGATGCATGAGCCGACGAAGTGTATGTTTCAAAATATTCTAATGAATCAAAATATAATAAAAATAATTTCATGATCAACCAAAATGAATGATAAGAAAAAAGGAAGTGGACTGCTACTCGTCACAGTTTTAAACAATATATTTGATAAATCGGGGTTATGCCTTTAAAGAGTCATAACTTTTTACTCGTGTGTCAAAATGACTATTATAATATATCAAACGGAAGCTCGTATCTATTTCCATAATTTTGGTTGGACTTTCTATAAAAATTCATTACTTGAACCTAAACTCCATCATTTACATCACATATGGAGGGTTTAAATTTTTTGTCACTTATTTTACATTTTCGTTTTATTCAATAGAGTTGTAATGAAGATGGATGAGTCGACCAAGTGTATGTTTCAAAATATTCTAATAAATCTCAATATAATAAAAATAATTTCAGGATCCAACATAAGAATGAGCGGAAAAAAGGAATAGGAGTGCTACTGGTCACATTTTTAAAAAATATATTTGATAAATAGGAGTTGTACCTTTAAACAGTCATAACTTTTGATTCGTGTGTCAAAATGACTATTATAATGTATCAAACGAAAGCTCGTATCGATTTCCATAATCTTGGCTGGACCGGCTACAGAAATTCATTACTTGAAACTAAACTCCATCCTTTACATCACAAATCGTGGTTTTAATGTTTTTGTCACTTATTTTACATTTTCGGTTTTATTCAATAGAGTGGTAATGAAGATGCATGAGCCGACGAAGTGTATGTTTCAAAATATTCTAATGAATCAAAATATAATAAAAATAATTTCATGATCAACCAAAATGAATGATAAGAAAAAAGGAAGTGGAGTGCTACTCGTTACAGTTTTAAACAATATATTTCATAAATCGGGGTTATGCGTTTAAAGAGTCATAACTTTTTACTCGTGTGTCAAAATGACTATTATAATATATCAAACGGAAGCCCGTATCTATTTCCATAATTTTGGCTGGACTGGCTATAAAAATTCATTACTTGAACCTAAACTCCATCATTTACTTCACATATGGAGGGTTTAAAGTTTTTGTCACTTATTTTACATTTTCGTTTTATTCAATAGAGTTGTAAGGAAGATGGATGAGTCGACCAAGTGTATGTTTCAAAATATTCTAATAAATCTCAATATAATAAAAATAATTTCATGATCCAACATAAGAATGAGCGGAAAAAAGGAATAGGAGTGCTACTGGTCACATTTTTAAAAAATATATTTGATAAATAGGAGTTGTACCTTTAAACAGTCATAACTTTTGATTCGTGTGTCAAAATGACTATTATAATGTATCAAACGAAAGCTCGTATCGATTGCCATAATCTTGGCTGGACCGGCTACAGAAATTCATTACTTGAAACTAAACTCCATCCTTTACATCACAAATCGTGGTTTTAATGTTTTTGTCACTTATTTTACATTTTCGGTTTTATTCAATAGAGTGGTAATGAAGATGCATGAGCCGACGAAGTGTATGTTTCAAAATATTCTAATGAATCAAAATATAATAAAAATAATTTCATGATCAACCAAAATGAATGATAAGAAAAAAGGAAGTGGAGTGCTACTCGTCACAGTTTTAAACAATATATTTGATAAATCGAGGTTATGCCTTTAAAGAGTCATAACTTTTTACTCGTGTGTCAAAATGACTATTATAATATATCAAACGGAAGCTCGTATCTATTTCCATAATTTTGGTTGGACTTTCTATAAAAATTCATTACTTGAACCTAAACTCCATCATTTACATCACATATGGAGGGTTTAAATTTTTTGTCACTTATTTTACATTTTCGTTTTATTCAATAGAGTTGTAATGAAGATGGATGAGTCGACCAAGTGTATGTTTCAAAATATTCTAATAAATCTCAATATAATAAAAATAATTTCATGATCCAACATAAGAATGAGCGGAAAAAAGGAATAAGAGTGCTACTGGTCACATTTCTAAAAAATATATTTGATAAATAGGAGTTGTACCTTTAAACAGTCATAACTTTTGATTCGTGTGTCAAAATGACTATTATAATGTATCAAACGAAAGCTCGTATCGATTGCCATAATCTTGGCTCGACCGGCTACAGAAATTCATTACTTGAAACTAAACTCCATCCTTTACATCACAAATCGTGGTTTTATTGTTTTTGTCACTTATTTTACATTTTCGGTTTTATTCAATAGAGTGGTAATGAAGATGCATGAGCCGACGAAGTGTATGTTTCAAAATATTCTAATGAATCAAAATATAATAAAAATAATTTCATGATCAACCAAAATGAATGATAAGAAAAAAGGAAGTGGAGTGCTACTCGTCACAGTTTTAAACAATATATTTGATAAATCGAGGTTATGCCTTTAAAGAGTCATAACTTTTTACTCGTGTGTCAAAATGACTATTATAATATATCAAACGGAAGCTCGTATCTATTTCCATAATTTTGGTTGGACTTTCTATAAAAATTCATTACTTGAACCTAAACTCCATCATTTACATCACATATGGAGGGTTTAAATTTTTTGTCACTTATTTTACATTTTCGTTTTATTCAATAGAGTTGTAATGAAGATGGATGAGTCGACCAAGTGTATGTTTCAAAATATTCTAATAAATCTCAATATAATAAAAATAATTTCATGATCCAACATAAGAATGAGCGGAAAAAAGGAATAGGAGTGCTACTGGTCACATTTTTAAAAAATATATTTGATAAATAGGAGTTGTACCTTTAAACAGTCATAACTTTTGATTCGTGTGTCAAAATGACTATTATAATGTATCAAACGAAAGGTCGTATCGATTTCCATAATCTTGGCTGGACCGGCTACAGAAATTCATTACTTGAAACTAAACTCCATCCTTTACATCACAAATCGTGGTTTTAATGTTTTTGTCACTTATTTTACATTTTCGGTTTTATTCAATAGAGTGGTAATTAAGATGCATGAGCCGACGAAGTGTATGTTTCAAAATATTCTAATGAATCAAAATATAATAAAAATAATTTCATGATCAACCAAAATGAATGATAAGAAAAAAGGAAGTGGAGTGCTACTCGTCACAGTTTTAAACAATATATTTGATAAATCGAGGTTATGCCTTTAAAGAGTCATAACTTTTTACTCGTGTGTCAAAATGACTATTATAATATATCAAACGGAAGCTCGTATCTATTTCCATAATTTTGGTTGGACTTTCTATAAAAATTCATTACTTGAACCTAAACTCCATCATTTACATCACATATGGAGGGTTTAAATTTTTTGTCACTTATTTTACATTTTCGTTTTATTCAATAGAGTTGTAATGAAGATGGATGAGTCGACCAAGTGTATGTTTCAAAATATTATAATAAATCTCAATATAATAAAAATAATTTCATGATCCAACATAAGAATGAGCGGAAAAAAGGAATAGGAGTGCTACTGGTCACATTTTTAAAAAATATATTTGATAAATAGGAGTTGTACCTTTAAACAGTCATAACTTTTGATTCGTGTGTCAAAATGACTATTATAATGTATCAAACGAAAGCTCGTATCGATTTCCATAATCTTGGCTGGACCGGCTACAGAAATTCATTACTTGAAACTAAACTCCATCCTTTACATCACAAATCGTGGTTTTAATGTTTTTGTCACTTATTTTACATTTTCGGTTTTATTCAATAGAGTGGTAATGAAGATGCATGAGCCGACGAAGTGTACGTTTCAAAATATTCTAATGAATCAAAATATAATAAAAATAATTTCATGATCAACCAAAATGAATGATAAGAAAAAAGGAAGTGGACTGCTACTCGTCACAGTTTTAAACAATATATTTGATAAATCGGGGTTATGCCTTTAAAGAGTCATAACTTTTTACTCGTGTGTCAAAATGACTATTATAATATATCAAACGGAAGCTCGTATCTATTTCCATAATTTTGGTTGGACTTTCTATAAAAATTCATTACTTGAACCTAAACTCCATCATTTACATCCCATATGGAGGGTTTAAATTTTTTGTCACTTATTTTACATTTTCGTTTTATTCAATAGAGTTGTAATGAAGATGGATGAGTCGACCAAGTGTATGTTTCAAAATATTCTAATAAATCTCAATATAATAAAAATAATTTCAGGATCCAACATAAGAATGAGCGGAAAAAAGGAATAGGAGTGCTACTGGTCACATTTTTAAAAAATATATTTGATAAATAGGAGTTGTACCTTTAAACAGTCATAACTTTTGATTCGTGTGTCAAAATGACTATTATAATGTATCAAACGAAAGCTCGTATCGATTTCCATAATCTTGGCTGGACCGGCTACAGAAATTCATTACTTGAAACTAAACTCCATCCTTTACATCACAAATCGTGGTTTTAATGTTTTTGTCACTTATTTTACATTTTCGGTTTTATTCAATAGAGTGGTAATGAAGATGCATGAGCCGACGAAGTGTATGTTTCAAAATATTCTAATGAATCAAAATATAATAAAAATAATTTCATGATCAACCAAAATGAATGATAAGAAAAAAGGAAGTGGAGTGCTACTCGTTACAGTTTTAAACAATATATTTGATAAATCGGGGTTATGCGTTTAAAGAGTCATAACTTTTTACTCGTGTGTCAAAATGACTATTATAATATATCAAACGGAAGCCCGTATCTATTTCCATAATTTTGGCTGGACTGGCTATAAAAATTCATTACTTGAACCTAAACTCCATCATTTACTTCACATATGGAGGGTTTAAAGTTTTTGTCACTTATTTTACATTTTCGTTTTATTCAATAGAGTTGTAAGGAAGATGGATGAGTCGACCAAGTGTATGTTTCAAAATATTCTAATAAATCTCAATATAATAAAAATAATTTCAGGATCCAACATAAGAATGAGCGGAAAAAAGGAATAGGAGTGCTACTGGTCACATTTTTAAAAAATATATTTGATAAATAGGAGTTGTACCTTTAAACAGTCATAACTTTTGATTCGTGTGTCAAAATGACTATTATAATGTATCAAACGAAAGCTCGTATCGATTTCCATAATCTTGGCTGGACCGGCTACAGAAATTCATTACTTGAAACTAAACTCCATCCTTTACATCACAAATCGTGGTTTTAATGTTTTTGTCACTTATTTTACATTTTCGGTTTTATTCAATAGAGTGGTAATGAAGATGCATGAGCCGACGAAGTGTATGTTTCAAAATATTCTAATGAATCAAAATATAATAAAAATAATTTCATGATCAACCAAAATGAATGATAAGAAAAAAGGAAGTGGAGTGCTACTCGTTACAGTTTTAAACAATATATTTGATAAATCGGGGTTATGCGTTTAAAGAGTCATAACTTTTTACTCGTGTGTCAAAATGACTATTATAATATATCAAACGGAAGCCCGTATCTGTTTCCATAATTTTGGCTGGACTGGCTATAAAAATTCATTACTTGAACCTAAACTCCATCATTTACTTCACATATGGAGGGTTTAAAGTTTTTGTCACTTATTTTACATTTTCGTTTTATTCAATAGAGTTGTAAGGAAGATGGATGAGTCGACCAAGTGTATATTTCAAAATATTCTAATAAATCTCAATATAATAAAAATAATTTCATGATCCAACATAAGAATAAGCAGAAAAAAGGAATAAGAGTGCTACTGGTCACATTTTTAAAAAATATATTTGATAAATAGGAGTTGTACCTTTAAACAGTCATAACTTTTGATTCGTGTGTCAAAATGACTATTATAATGTATCAAACGAAAGCTCGTATCGATTGCCATAATCTTGGCTCGACCGGCTACAGAAATTCATTACTTGAAACTAAACTCCATCCTTTACATCACAAATCGTGGTTTTAATGTTTTTGTCACTTATTTTACATTTTCGGTTTTATTCAATAGAGTGGTAATGAAGATGCATAAGCCGACGAAGTGTATGTTTCAAAATATTCTAATGAATCAAAATATAATAAAAATAATTTCATGATCAACCAAAATGAATGATAAGAAAAAAGGAAGTGGAGTGCTACTCGTCATAGTTTTAAACAATATATTTTATAAATCGGGGTTATGCCTTTAAAGAGTCATAACTTTTTACTCGTGTGTCAAAATGACTATTATAATATATCAAACGGAAGCTCGTATCTATTTCCATAATTTTGGTTGGACTTTCTATAAAAATTCATTACTTGAACCTAAACTCCATCATTTACATCACATATGGAGGGTTTAAATTTTTTGTCACTTATTTTACATTTTCGTTTTATTCAATAGAGTTGTAATGAAGATGGATGAGTCGACCAAGTGTATGTTTCAAAATATTCTAATAAATCTCAATATAATAAAAATAATTTCATGATCCAACATAAGAATGAGCGGAAAAAAGGAATAGGAGTGCTACTGGTCACATTTTTAAAAAATATATTTGATAAATAGGAGTTGTACCTTTAAACAGTCATAACTTTTGATTCGTGTGTCAAAATGACTATTATAATGTATCAAATGAAAGCTCGTATCGATTGCCATAATCTTGGCTGGACCGGCTACAGAAATTCATTACTTGAAACTAAACTCCATCCTTTACATCACAAATCGTGGTTTTAATGTTTTTGTCACTTATTTTACATTTTCGGTTTTATTCAATAGAGTGGTAATGAAGATGCATGAGCCGACGAAGTGTATGTTTCAAAATATTCTAATGAATCAAAATATAATAAAAATAATTTCATGATCAACCAAAATGAATGATAAGAAAAAAGGAAGTGGAGTGCTACTCGTTACAGTTTTAAACAATATATTTGATAAATCGGGGTTATGCGTTTAAAGAGTCATAACTTTTTACTCGTGTGTCAAAATGACTATTATAATATATCAAACGGAAGCCCGTATCTGTTTCCATAATTTTGGCTGGACTGGCTATAAAAATTCATTACTTGAACCTAAACTCCATCATTTACTTCACATATGGAGGGTTTAAAGTTTTTGTCACTTATTTTACATTTTCGTTTTATTCAATAGAGTTGTAAGGAAGATGGATGAGTCGACCAAGTGTATATTTCAAAATATTCTAATAAATCTCAATATAATAAAAATAATTTCATGATCCAACATAAGAATAAGCAGAAAAAAGGAATAAGAGTGCTACTGGTCACATTTCTAAAAAATATATTTGATAAATAGGAGTTGTACCTTTAAACAGTCATAACTTTTGATTCGTGTGTCAAAATGACTATTATAATGTATCAAACGAAAGCTCGTATCGATTGCCATAATCTTGGCTCGACCGGCTACAGAAATTCATTACTTGAAACTAAACTGCATCCTTTACATCACAAATCGTGGTTTTAATGTTTTTGTCACTTATTTTACATTTTCGGTTTTATTCAATAGAGTGGTAATGAAGATGCATGAGCCGACGAAGTGTATGTTTCAAAATATTCTAATGAATCAAAATATAATAAAAATAATTTCATGATCAACCAAAATGAATGATAAGAAAAAAGGAAGTGGACTGCTACTCGTCACAGTTTTAAACAATATATTTGATAAATCGGGGTTATGCCTTTAAAGAGTCATAACTTTTTACTCGTGTGTCAAAATGACTATTATAATATATCAAACGGAAGCTCGTATCTATTTCCATAATTTTGGTTGGACTTTCTATAAAAATTCATTACTTGAACCTAAACTCCATCATTTACATCACATATGGAGGGTTTAAATTTTTTGTCATTTATTTTACATTTTCGTTTTATTCAATAGAGTTGTAATGAAGATGGATGAGTCGACCAAGTGTATGTTTCAAAATATTCTAATAAATCTCAATATAATAAAAATAATTTCATGATCCAACATAAGAATGAGCGGAAAAAAGGAATAGGAGTGCTACTGGTCACATTTTTAAAAAATATATTTGATAAATAGGAGGTGTACCTTTAAACAGTCATAACTTTTGATTCGTGTGTCAAAATGACTATTATAATGTATCAAACGAAAGCTCGTATCGATTTCCATAATCTTGGCTGGACCGGCTACAGAAATTCATTACTTGAAACTAAACTCCATCCTTTACATCACAAATCGTGGTTTTAATGTTTTTGTCACTTATTTTATATTTTCGGTTTTATTCAATAGAGTGGTAATGAAGATGCATGAGCCGACGAAGTGTATGTTTCAAAATATTCTAATGAATCAAAATATAATAAAAATAATTTCATGATCAACCAAAATGAATGATAAGAAAAAAGGAAGTGGAGTGCTACTCGTTACAGTTTTAAACAATATATTTGATAAATCGGGGTTATGCGTTTAAAGAGTCATAACTTTTTACTCGTGTGTCAAAATGACTATTATAATATATCAAACGGAAGCCCGTATCTATTTCCATAATTTTGGCTGGACTGGCTATAAAAATTCATTACTTGAACCTAAACTCCATCATTTACTTCACATATGGAGGGTTTAAAGTTTTTGTCACTTATTTTACATTTTCGTTTTATTCAATAGAGTTGTAAGGAAGATGGATGAGTCGACCAAGTGTATGTTTCAAAATATTCTAATAAATCTCAATATAATAAAAATAATTTCATGATCCAACATAAGAATGAGCGGAAAAAAGGAATAGGAGTGCTACTGGTCACATTTTTAAAAAATATATTTGATAAATAGGAGTTGTACCTTTAAACAGTCATAACTTTTGATTCGTGTGTCAAAATGACTATTATAATGTATCAAACGAAAGCTCGTATCGATTTCCATAATCTTGGCTAGACCGGCTACAGAAATTCATTACTTGAAACTAAACTCCATCCTTTACATCACAAATCGTGGTTTTAATGTTTTTGTCACTTATTTTACATTTTCGGTTTTATTCAATAGAGTGGTAATGAAGATGCATGAGCCGACGAAGTGTATGTTTCAAAATATTCTAATGAATCAAAATATAATAAAAATAATTTCATGATCAACCAAAATGAATGATAAGAAAAAAGGAATTGGAGTGCTACTCGTCACAGTTTTAAACAATATATTTGATAAATCGGGGTTATGCCTTTAAAGAGTCATAACTTTTTACTCGTGTGTCAAAATGACTATTATAATATATCAAACGGAAGCTCGTATCTATTTCCATAATTTTGGTTGGACTTTCTATAAAAATTCATTACTTGAACCTAAACTCCATCATTTACATCACATATGGAGGGTTTAAATTTTTTGTCATTTATTTTACATTTTCGTTTTATTCAATAGAGTTGTAATGAAGATGGATGAGTCGACCAAGTGTATGTTTCAAAATATTATAAAAAATCTCAATATAATAAAAATAATTTCTTGATCCAACATAAGAATGAGCGGAAAAAAGGAATAGGAGTGCTACTGGTCACATTTTTAAAAAATATATTTGATAAATAGGAGGTGTACCTTTAAATAGTCATAACTTTTGATTCGTGTGTCAAAATGACTATTATAATGTATCAAACGAAAGCTCGTATCGATTTCCATAATCTTGGCTGGACCGGCTACAGAAATTCATTACTTGAAACTAAACTCCATCCTTTACATCACAAATCGTGGTTTTAATGTTTTTGTCACTTATTTTATATTTTCGGTTTTATTCAATAGAGTGGTAATGAAGATGCATGAGCCGACGAAGTGTATGTTTCAAAATATTCTAATGAATCAAAATATAATAAATATAATTTCATGATCAACCAAAATGAATGATAAGAAAAAAGGAAGTGGAGTGCTACTCGTTACAGTTTTAAACAATATATTTGATAAATCGGGGTTATGCGTTTAAAGAGTCATAACTTTTTACTCGTGTGTCAAAATGACTATTATAATATATCAAACGGAAGCCCGTATCTATTTCCATAATTTTGGCTGGACTGGCTATAAAAATTCATTACTTGAACCTAAACTCCATCATTTACTTCACATATGGAGGGTTTAAAGTTTTTGTCACTTATTTTACATTTTCGTTTTATTCAATAGAGTTGTAAGGAAGATGGATGAGTCGACCAAGTGTATGTTTCAAAATATTCTAATAAATCTCAATATAATAAAAATAATTTCATGATCCAACATAAGAATGAGCGGAAAAAAGGAATAGGAGTGCTACTGGTCACATTTTTAAAAAATATATTTGATAAATAGGAGTTGTACCTTTAAACAGTCATAACTTTTGATTCGTGTGTCAAAATGACTATTATAATGTATCAAACGAAAGCTCGTATCGATTTCCATAATCTTGGCTGGACCGGCTACAGAAATTCATTACTTGAAACTAAACTCCATCCTTTACATCACAAATCGTGGTTTTAATGTTTTTGTCACTTATTTTACATTTTCGGTTTTATTCAATAGAGTGGTAATGAAGATGCATGAGCCGACGAAGTGTATGTTTCAAAATATTCTAATGAATCAAAATATAATAAAAATAATTTCATGATCAACCAAAATGAATGATAAGAAAAAAGGAATTGGAGTGCTACTCGTCACAGTTTTAAACAATATATTTGATAAATCGGGGTTATGCTTTTAAAGAGTCATAACTTTTTACTCGTGTGTCAAAATGACTATTATAATATATCAAACGGAAGCTCTTCCATAATTTTGGTTGGACTTTCTATAAAAATTCATTACTTGAACCTAAACTCCATCATTTACATCACATATGGAGGGTTTAAATTTTTTGTCACTTATTTTACATTTTCGTTTTATTCAATAGAGTTGTAATGAAGATGGATGAGTCGACCAAGTGTATGTTTCAAAATATTCTAATAAATCTCAATATAATAAAAATAATTTCATGATCCAACATAAGAATGAGCGGAAAAAAGGAATAGGAGTGCTACTGGTCACATTTTTAAAAAATATATTTGATAAATAGGAGGTGTACCTTTAAACAGTCATAACTTTTGATTCGTGTGTCAAAATGACTATTATAATGTATCAAACGAAAGCTCGTATCGATTTCCATAATCTTGGCTGGACCGGCTACAGAAATTCATTACTTGAAACTAAACTCCATCCTTTACATCACAAATCGTGGTTTTAATGTTTTTGTCACTTATTTTATATTTTCGGTTTTATTCAATAGAGTGGTAATGAAGATGCATGAGCCGACGAAGTGTATGTTTCAAAATATTCTAATGAATCAAAATATAATAAAAATAATTTCATGATCAACCAAAATGAATGATAAGAAAAAAGGAAGTGGAGTGCTACTCGTTACAGTTTTAAACAATATATTTGATAAATCGGGGTTATGCGTTTAAAGAGTCATAACTTTTTACTCGTGTGTCAAAATGACTATTATAATATATCAAACGGAAGCCCGTATCTATTTCCATAATTTTGGCTGGACTGGCTATAAAAATTCATTACTTGAACCTAAACTCCATCATTTACTTCACATATGGAGGGTTTAAAGTTTTTGTCACTTATTTTACATTTTCGTTTTATTCAATAGAGTTGTAAGGAAGATGGATGAGTCGACCAAGTGTATGT
The DNA here is from genome assembly GCA_037013495.1 of Hippophae tibetana. NCBI lineage: Eukaryota > Viridiplantae > Streptophyta > Magnoliopsida > Rosales > Elaeagnaceae > Hippophae > Hippophae tibetana. Next base: position 1,576,736 of record JAZDXN010000027.1, on the reverse strand, counting down.
TTCAAAATATTCTAATAAATCTCAATATAATAAAAATAATTTCATGATCCAACATAAGAATGAGCGGAAAAAAGGAATAGGAGTGCTACTGGTCACATTTTTAAAAAATATATTTGATAAATAGGAGTTGTACCTTTAAACAGTCATAACTTTTGATTCGTGTGTCAAAATGACTATTATAATGTATCAAACGAAAGCTCGTATCGATTTCCATAATCTTGGCTGGACCGGCTACAGAAATTCATTACTTGAAACTAAACTCCATCCTTTACATCACAAATCGTGGTTTTAATGTTTTTGTCACTTATTTTACATTTTCGGTTTTATTCAATAGAGTGGTAATGAAGATGCATGAGCCGACGAAGTGTATGTTTCAAAATATTCTAATGAATCAAAATATAATAAAAATAATTTCATGATCAACCAAAATGAATGATAAGAAAAAAGGAATTGGAGTGCTACTCGTCACAGTTTTAAACAATATATTTGATAAATCGGGGTTATGCCTTTAAAGAGTCATAACTTTTTACTCGTGTGTCAAAATGACTATTATAATATATCAAACGGAAGCTCTTCCATAATTTTGGTTGGACTTTCTATAAAAATTCATTACTTGAACCTAAACTCCATCATTTACATCACATATGGAGGGTTTAAATTTTTTGTCACTTATTTTACATTTTCGTTTTATTCAATAGAGTTGTAATGAAGATGGATGAGTCGACCAAGTGTATGTTTCAAAATATTCTAATAAATCTCAATATAATAAAAATAATTTCATGATCCAACATAAGAATGAGCGGAAAAAAGGAATAGGAGTGCTACTGGTCACATTTTTAAAAAATATATTTGATAAATAGGAGGTGTACCTTTAAACAGTCATAACTTTTGATTCGTGTGTCAAAATGACTATTATAATGTATCAAACGAAAGCTCGTATCGATTTCCATAATCTTGGCTGGACCGGCTACAGAAATTCATTACTTGAAACTAAACTCCATCCTTTACATCACAAATCGTGGTTTTAATGTTTTTGTCACTTATTTTATATTTTCGGTTTTATTCAATAGAGTGGTAATGAAGATGCATGAGCCGACGAAGTGTATGTTTCAAAATATTCTAATGAATCAAAATATAATAAAAATAATTTCATGATCAACCAAAATGAATGATAAGAAAAAAGGAAGTGGAGTGCTACTCGTTACAGTTTTAAACAATATATTTGATAAATCGGGGTTATGCGTTTAAAGAGTCATAACTTTTTACTCGTGTGTCAAAATGACTATTATAATATATCAAACGGAAGCCCGTATCTATTTCCATAATTTTGGCTGGACTGGCTATAAAAATTCATTACTTGAACCTAAACTCCATCATTTACTTCACATATGGAGGGTTTAAAGTTTTTGTCACTTATTTTACATTTTCGTTTTATTCAATAGAGTTGTAAGGAAGATGGATGAGTCGACCAAGTGTATGTTTCAAAATATTCTAATAAATCTCAATATAATAAAAATAATTTCATGATCCAACATAAGAATGAGCGGAAAAAAGGAATAGGAGTGCTACTGGTCACATTTTTAAAAAATATATTTGATAAATAGGAGTTGTACCTTTAAACAGTCATAACTTTTGATTCGTGTGTCAAAATGACTATTATAATGTATCAAACGAAAGCTCGTATCGATTTCCATAATCTTGGCTGGACCGGCTACAGAAATTCATTACTTGAAACTAAACTCCATCCTTTACATCACAAATCGTGGTTTTAATGTTTTTGTCACTTATTTTACATTTTCGGTTTTATTCAATAGAGTGGTAATGAAGATGCATGAGCCGACGAAGTGTATGTTTCAAAATATTCTAATGAATCAAAATATAATAAAAATAATTTCATGATCAACCAAAATGAATGATAAGAAAAAAGGAAGTGGAGTGCTACTCGTCACAGTTTTAAACAATATATTTGATAAATCGGGGTTATAACTTTAAAGAGTCATAACTTTTTACTCGTGTGTCAAAATGACTATTATAATATATCAAACGGAAGCTCGTATCTATTTCCATAATTTTGGTTGGACTTTCTATAAAAATTCATTACTTGAACCTAAACTCCATCATTTACATCACATATGGAGGGTTTAAATTTTTTGTCATTTATTTTACATTTTCGTTTTATTCAATAGAGTTGTAATGAAGATGGATGAGTCGACCAAGTGTATGTTTCAAAATATTCTAATAAATCTGAATATAATAAAAATAATTTCATGATCCAACATAAGAATGAGCGGAAAAAAGGAATAGGAGTGCTACTGGTCACATTTTTAAAAAATATATTTGATAAATAGGAGGTGTACCTTTAAACAGTCATAACTTTTGATTCGTGTGTCAAAATGACTATTATAATGTATCAAACGAAAGCTCGTATCGATTTCCATAATCTTGGCTGGACCGGCTATAGAAATTCATTACTTGAAACTAAACTCCATCCTTTACATCACAAATCGTGGTTTTAATGTTTTTGTCACTTATTTTATATTTTCGGTTTTATTCAATAGAGTGGTAATGAAGATGCATGAGCCGACGAAGTGTATGTTTCAAAATATTCTAATGAATCAAAATATAATAAAAATAATTTCATGATCAACCAAAATGAATGATAAGAAAAAAGGAAGTGGAGTGCTACTCGTTACAGTTTTAAACAATATATTTGATAAATCGGGGTTATGCGTTTAAAGAGTCATAACTTTTTACTCGTGTGTCAAAATGACTATTATAATATATCAAACGGAAGCCCGTATCTATTTCCATAATTTTGGCTGGACTGGCTATAAAAATTCATTACTTGAACCTAAACTCCATCATTTACTTCACATATGGAGGGTTTAAAGTTTTTGTCACTTATTTTACATTTTCGTTTTATTCAATAGAGTTGTAAGGAAGATGGATGAGTCGACCAAGTGTATGTTTCAAAATATTCTAATAAATCTCAATATAATAAAAATAATTTCATGATCCAACATAAGAATGAGCGGAAAAAAGGAATAGGAGTGCTACTGGTCACATTTTTAAAAAATATATTTGATAAATAGGAGTTGTACCTTTAAACAGTCATAACTTTTGATTCGTGTGTCAAAATGACTATTATAATGTATCAAACGAAAGCTCGTATCGATTTCCATAATCTTGGCTGGACCGGCTACAGAAATTCATTACTTGAAACTAAACTCCATCCTTTACATCACAAATCGTGGTTTTAATGTTTTTGTCACTTATTTTACATTTTCGGTTTTATTCAATAGAGTGGTAATGAAGATGCATGAGCCGACGAAGTGTATGTTTCAAAATATTCTAATGAATCAAAATATAATAAAAATAATTTCATGATCAACCAAAATGAATGATAAGAAAAAAGGAATTGGAGTGCTACTCGTCACAGTTTTAAACAATATATTTGATAAATCGGGGTTATGCCTTTAAAGAGTCATAACTTTTTACTCGTGTGTCAAAATGACTATTATAATATATCAAACGGAAGCTCGTATCTATTTCCATAATTTTGGTTGGACTTTCTATAAAAATTCATTACTTGAACCTAAACTCCATCATTTACATCACATATGGAGGGTTTAAATTTTTTGTCATTTATTTTACATTTTCGTTTTATTCAATAGAGTTGTAATGAAGATGGATGAGTCGACCAAGTGTATGTTTCAAAATATTCTAATAAATCTCAATATAATAAAAATAATTTCTTGATCCAACATAAGAATGAGCGGAAAAAAGGAATAGGAGTGCTACTGGTCACATTTTTAAAAAATATATTTGATAAATAGGAGGTGTACCTTTAAACAGTCATAACTTTTGATTCGTGTGTCAAAATATCTATTATAATGTATCAAACGAAAGCTCGTATCGATTTCCATAATCTTGGCTGGACCGGCTACAGAAATTCATTACTTGAAACTAAACTCCATCCTTTACATCACAAATCGTGGTTTTAATGTTTTTGTCAATTATTTTATATTTTCGGTTTTATTCAATAGAGTGGTAATGAAGATGCATGAGCCGACGAAGTGTATGTTTCAAAATATTCTAATGAATCAAAATATAATAAAAATAATTTCATGATCAACCAAAATGAATGATAAGAAAAAAGGAAGTGGAGTGCTACTCGTTACAGTTTTAAACAATATATTTGATAAATCGGGGTTATGCGTTTAAAGAGTCATAACTTTTTACTCGTGTGTCAAAATGACTATTATAATATATCAAACGGAAGCCCGTATCTATTTCCATAATTTTGGCTGGACTGGCTATAAAAATTCATTACTTGAACCTAAACTCCATCATTTACATCACATATGGAGGGTTTAAATTTTTTGTCACTTATTTTACATTTTCGTTTTATTCAATAGAGTTGTAATGAAGATGGATGAGTCGACCAAGTGTATGTTTCAAAATATTCTAATAAATCTCAATATAATAAAAATAATTTCATGATCCAACATAAGAATGAGCGGAAAAAAGGAATAAGAGTGCTACTGGTCACATTTTTAAAAAATATATTTGATAAATAGGAGTTGTACCTTTAAACAGTCATAACTTTTGATTCGTGTGTCAAAATGACTATTATAATGTATCAAACGAAAGCTCGTATCGATTTCCATAATCTTGGCTGGACCGGCTACAGAAATTCATTACTTGAAACTAAACTCCATCCTTTACATCACAAATCGTGGTTTTAATGTTTTTGTCACTTATTTTACATTTTCTGTTTTATTTAATAGAGTGGTAATGAAGATGCATGAGTCGACGAAGTGTATGTTTCAAAATATTCTAATGAATCAAAATATAATAAAAATAATTTCATGATCAACCAAAATGAATGATAAGAAAAAAGGAAGTGGAGTGCTACTCGTCACAGTTTTAAACAATATATTTGATAAATCGGGGTTATGCCTTTAAAGAGTCATAACTTTTTACTCGTGTGTCAAAATGACTATTATAATATATCAAACGGAAGCTCGTATCTATTTCCATAATTTTGGTTGGACTTTCTATAAAAATTCATTACTTGAACCTAAACTCCATCATTTACATCACATATGGAGGGTTTAAAGTTTTTGTCACTTATTTTACATTTTCGTTTTATTCAATAGAGTTGTAATGAAGATGGATGAGTCGACCAAGTGTATGTTTCAAAATATTCTAATAAATCTCAATATAATAAAAATAATTTCATGATCCAACATAAGAATGAGCGGAAAAAAGGAATAGGAGTGCTACTGGTCACATTTTTAAAAAATATATTTGATAAATAGGAGTTGTACCTTTAAACAGTCATAACTTTTGATTCGTGTGTCAAAATGACTATTATAATGTAACAAACGAAAGCTCGTATCGATTTCCATAATCTTGGCTGGACCGGCAACAGAAATTCATTACTTGAAACTAAACTCCATCCTTTACATCACAAATCGTGGTTTTAATGTTTTTGTCACTTATTTTACATTTTCGGTTTTATTCAATAGAGTGGTAATGAAGATGCATGAGCCGACGAAGTGTATGTTTCAAAATATTCTAATGAATCAAAATATAATAAAAATAATTTCATGATCAACCAAAATGAATGATAAGAAAAAAGGAAGTGGAGTGCTACTCGTTACAGTTTTAAACAATATATTTGATAAATCGGGGTTATGCGTTTAAAGAGTCATAACTTTTTACTCATGTGTCAAAATGACTATTATAATATATCAAACGGAAGCCCGTATCTATTTCCATAATTTTGGCTGAACTGGCTATAAAAATTCATTACTTGAACCTAAACTCCATCATTTACTTCACATATGGAGGGTTTAAAGTTTTTGTCACTTATTTTACATTTTCGTTTTATTCAATAGAGTTGTAAGGAAGATGGATGAGTCGACCAAGTGTATGTTTCAAAATATTCTAATAAATCTCAATATAATAAAAATAATTTCATGATCCAACATAAGAATGAGCGGAAAAAAGGAATAGGAGTGCTACTGGTCACATTTTTAAAAAATATATTTGATAAATAGGAGTTGTACCTTTAAACAGTCATAACTTTTGATTCGTGTGTCAAAATGACTATTATAATGTATCAAATGAAAGCTCGTATCGATTTCCATAATCTTGGCTGGACCGGCTACAGAAATTCATTACTTGAAACTAAACTCCATCCTTTACATCACAAATCGTGGTTTTAATGTTTTTGTCACTTATTTTACATTTTCGGTTTTATTCAATAGAGTGGTAATGAAGATGCATGAGCCGACGAAGTGTATGTTTCAAAATATTCTAATGAATCAAAATATAATAAAAATAATTTCATGATCAACCAAAATGAATGATAAGAAAAAAGGAAGTGGAGTGCTACTCGTCACAGTTTTAAACAATATATTTGATAAATCGAGGTTATGCCTTTAAAGAGTCATAACTTTTTACTCGTGTGTCAAAATGACTATTATAATATATCAAACGGAAGCTCGTATCTATTTCCATAATTTTGGCTGGACTGGCTATAAAAATTCATTACTTGAACCTAAACTCCATCATTTACTTCACATATGGAGGGTTTAAAGTTTTTGTCACTTATTTTACATTTTCGTTTTATTCAATAAAGTTGTAAGGAAGATGGATGAGTCGACCAAGTGTATGTTTCAAAATATTCTAATAAATCTCAATATAATAAAAATAATTTCATGATCCAACATAAGAATGAGCGGAAAAAAGGAATAGGACTGCTACTGGTCATATTTTTAAAAAATATATTTGATAAATAGGAGTTGTACCTTTAAACAGTCATAACTTTTGATTCGTGTGTCAAAATGACTATTATAATGTATCAAACGAAAGCTCGTATCGATTTCCATAATCTTGGCTGGACCGGCTACAGAAATTCATTACTTGAAACTAAACTCCATCCTTTACATCACAAATCGTGGTTTTAATGTTTTTGTCACTTATTTTACATTTTCGGTTTTATTCAATAGAGTGGTAATGAAGATGCATGAGCCGAGAAGTGTATGTTTCAAAATATTCTAATGAATCAAAATATAATAAAAATAATTTAATGATCAACCAAAATGAATGATAAGAAAAAAGGAAGTGGAGTGCTACTCGTCACAGTTTTAAACAATATATTTGATAAATCGGGGTTATGCCTTTAAAGAGTCATAACTTTTTACTCGTGTGTCAAAATGACTATTATAATATATCAAACGGAAGCTCGTATCTATTTCCATAATTTTGGTTGGACTGGCTATAAAAATTCATTACTTGAACCTAAACTCCATCATTTACTTCACATATGGAGGGTTTAAAGTTTTTGTCACTTATTTTACATTTTCGTTTTATTCAATAGAGTTGTAAGGAAGATGGATGAGTCGACCAAGTGTATGTTTCAAAATATTATAATAAATCTCAATATAATAAAAATAATTTCATGATCCAACATAAGAATGAGCGGAAAAAAGGAATAGGAGTGCTACTGGTCACATTTTTAAAAAATATATTTGATAAATAGGAGTTGTACCTTTAAACAGTCATAACTTTTGATTCGTGTGTCAAAATGACTATTATAATGTATCAAACGAAAGCTCGTATCGATTTCCATAATCTTGGCTGGACCGGCTACAGAAATTCATTACTTGAAACTAAACTCCATCCTTTACATCACAAATCGTGGTTTTAATGTTTTTGTCACTTATTTTACATTTTCTGTTTTATTTAATAGAGTGGTAATGAAGATGCATGAGTCGACGAAGTGTATGTTTCAAAATATTCTAATGAATCAAAATATAATAAAAATAATTTCATGATCAACCAAAATGAATGATAAGAAAAAAGGAAGTGGAGTGCTACTCGTCACAGTTTTAAACAATATATTTGATAAATCGGGGTTATGCCTTTAAAGAGTCATAACTTTTTACTCGTGTGTCAAAATGACTATTATAATATATCAAACGGAAGCTCGTATCTATTTCCATAATTTTGGTTGGACTTTCTATAAAAATTCATTACTTGAACCTAAACTCCATCATTTACATCACATATGGAGGGTTTAAAGTTTTTGTCACTTATTTTACATTTTCGTTTTATTCAATAGAGTTGTAATGAAGATGGATGAGTCGACCAAGTGTATGTTTCAAAATATTCTAATAAATCTCAATATAATAAAAATAATTTCATGATCCAACATAAGAATGAGCGGAAAAAAGGAATAGGAGTGCTACTGGTCACATTTTTAAAAAATATATTTGATAAATAGGAGTTGTACCTTTAAACAGTCATAACTTTTGATTCGTGTGTCAAAATGACTATTATAATGTAACAAACGAAAGCTCGTATCGATTTCCATAATCTTGGCTGGACCGGCAACAGAAATTCATTACTTGAAACTAAACTCCATCCTTTACATCACAAATCGTGGTTTTAATGTTTTTGTCACTTATTTTACATTTTCGGTTTTATTCAATAGAGTGGTAATGAAGATGCATGAGCCGACGAAGTGTATGTTTCAAAATATTCTAATGAATCAAAATATAATAAAAATAATTTAATGATCAACCAAAATGAATGATAAGAAAAAAGGAAGTGGAGTGCTACTCGTCACAGTTTTAAACAATATATTTGATAAATCGGGGTTATGCCTTTAAAGAGTCATAACTTTTTACTCATGTGTCAAAATGACTATTATAATATATCAAACGGAAGCCCGTATCTATTTCCATAATTTTGGCTGAACTGGCTATAAAAATTCATTACTTGAACCTAAACTCCATCATTTACTTCACATATGGAGGGTTTAAAGTTTTTGTCACTTATTTTACATTTTCGTTTTATTCAATAGAGTTGTAAGGAGGATGGATGAGTCGACCAAGTGTATGTTTCAAAATATTCTAATAAATCTCAATATAATAAAAATAATTTCATGATCCAACATAAGAATGAGCGGAAAAAAGGAATAGGAGTGCTACTGGTCACATTTTTAAAAAATATATTTGATAAATAGGAGTTGTACCTTTAAACAGTCATAACTTTTGATTCGTGTGTCAAAATGACTATTATAATGTATCAAACGAAAGCTCGTATCGATTTCCATAATCTTGGCTGGACCGGCTACAGAAATTCATTACTTGAAACTAAACTCCATCCTTTACATCACAAATCGTGGTTTTAATGTTTTTGTCACTTATTTTACATTTTCGGTTTTATTCAATAGAGTGGTAATGAAGATGCATGAGCCGACGAAGTGTATGTTTCAAAATATTCTAATGAATCAAAATATAATAAAAATAATTTCATGATCAACCAAAATGAATGATAAGAAAAAAGGAAGTGGAGTGCTACTCGTCACAGTTTTAAACAATATATTTGATAAATCGAGGTTATGCCTTTAAAGAGTCATAACTTTTTACTCGTGTGTCAAAATGACTATTATAATATATCAAACGGAAGCTCGTATCTATTTCCATAATTTTGGCTGGACTGGCTATAAAAATTCATTACTTGAACCTAAACTCCATCATTTACTTCACATATGGAGGGTTTAAAGTTTTTGTCACTTATTTTACATTTTCGTTTTATTCAATAAAGTTGTAAGGAAGATGGATGAGTCGACCAAGTGTATGTTTCAAAATATTCTAATAAATCTCAATATAATAAAAATAATTTCATGATCCAACATAAGAATGAGCGGAAAAAAGGAATAGGACTGCTACTGGTCACATTTTTAAAAAATATATTTGATAAATAGGACTTGTACCTTTAAACAGTCATAACTTTTGATTCGTGTGTCAAAATGACTATTATAATGTATCAAACGAAAGCTCGTATCGATTTCCATAATCTTGGCTGGACCGGCTACAGAAATTCATTACTTGAAACTAAACTCCATCCTTTACATCACAAATCGTGGTTTTAATGTTTTTGTCACTTATTTTACATTTTCGGTTTTATTCAATAGAGTGGTAATGAAGATGCATGAGCCGAGAAGTGTATGTTTCAAAATATTCTAATGAATCAAAATATAATAAAAATAATTTAATGATCAACCAAAATGAATGATAAGAAAAAAGGAAGTGGAGTGCTACTCGTCACAGTTTTAAACAATATATTTGATAAATCGGGGTTATGCCTTTAAAGAGTCATAACTTTTTACTCGTGTGTCAAAATGACTATTATAATATATCAAACGGAAGCTCGTATCTATTTCCATAATTTTGGTTGGACTGGCTATAAAAATTCATTACTTGAACCTAAACTCCATCATTTACTTCACATATGGAGGGTTTAAAGTTTTTGTCACTTATTTTACATTTTCGTTTTATTCAATAGAGTTGTAAGGAAGATGGATGAGTCGACCAAGTGTATGTTTCAAAATATTATAATAAATCTCAATATAATAAAAATAATTTCATGATCCAACATAAGAATGAGCAGAAAAAAGGAATAAGAGTGGTACTGGTCACATTTTTAAAAAATATATTTGATAAATAGGAGTTGTACCTTTAAAGAGTCATAACTTTTGATTCATGTGTCAAAATGACTATTATAATGTATCAAACAAAAGCTCGTATCGATTGTCATAATCTTGGCTCGACCGGCTACAGAAATTCATTACTTAAAACTAAACTCCATCCTTTACATCACAAATCGTGGTTTTAATGTTTTTGTCACTTATTTTACATTTTCGGTTTTATTCAATAGAGTGGTAATGAAGATGCATGAGCCGACGAAGTGTATGTTTCAAAATATTCTAATGAATCAAAATATAATAAAAATAATTTCATGATCAACCAAAATGAATGATAAGAAAAAAGGAAGTGGAGTGCTACTCGTCACAGTTTTAAACAATATATTTGATAAATCGGGGTTATGCCTTTAAAGAGTCATAACTTTTTACTCATGTGTCAAAATGACAATTATAATATATCAAACGGAAGCTCGTATCTATTTCCATAATTTTGGTTGGACTTTCTATAAAAATTCATTACTTGAACCGAAACTCCATCATTTACATCACATATGGAGGGTTTAAAGTTTTTGTCACTTATTTTACATTTTCGTTTTATTCAATAGAGTTGTAATGAAGATGGATGAGTCGACCAAGTGTATGTTTCAAAATATTCTAATAAATCTCAATATAATAAAAATAATTTCATGATCCAACATAAGAATGAGCGGAAAAAAGGAATAGGAGTGCAACTGGTCACATTTTTAAAAAATATATTTGATAAATAGGAGTTGTACCTTTAAACAGTCATAACTTTTGATTCGTGTGTCAAAATGACTATTATAATGTAACAAACGAAAGCTCGTATCGATTTCCATAATCTTGGCTGGACCGGCTACAAAAATTCATTACTTGAAACTAAACTCCATCCTTTACATCACAAATCGTGGTTTTAATGTTTTTGTCACTTATTTTACATTTTCGGTTTTATTCAATAGAGTGGTAATGAAGATGCATGAGCCGACGAAGTGTATGTTTCAAAATATTCTAATGAATCAAAATATAATAAAAATAATTTCATGATCAACCAAAATGAATGATAAGAAAAAAGGAAGTGGAGTGCTACTCGTTACAGTTTTAAACAATATATTTGATAAATCGGGGTTATGCGTTTAAAGAGTCATAACTTTTTACTCATGTGTCAAAATGACTATTATAATATATCAAACGGAAGCCCGTATCTATTTCCATAATTTTGGCTGGACTGGCTATAAAAATTCATTACTTGAACCTAAACTCCATCATTTACTTCACATATGGAGGGTTTAAAGTTTTTGTCACTTATTTTACATTTTCGTTTTATTCAATAGAGTTGTAAGGAAGATGGATGAGTCGACCAAGTGTATGTTTCAAAATATTCTAATAAATCTCAATATAATAAAAATAATTTCATGATCCAACATAAGAATGAGCGGAAAAAAGGAATAGGAGTGCTACTGGTCACATTTTTAAAAAATATATTTGATAAATAGGAGTTGTACCTTTAAACAGTCATAACTTTTGATTCGTGTGTCAAAATGACTATTATAATGTATCAAACGAAAGCTCGTATCGATTTCCATAATCTTGGCTGGACCGGCTACAGAAATTCATTACTTGAAACTAAACTCCATCCTTTACATCACAAATCGTGGTTTTAATGTTTTTGTCACTTATTTTACATTTTCGGTTTTATTCAATAGAGTGGTAATGAAGATGCATGAGCCGACGAAGTGTATGTTTCAAAATATTCTAATGAATCAAAATATAATAAAAATAATTTCATGATCAACCAAAATGAATGATAAGAAAAAAGGAAGTGGAGTGCTACTCGTCACAGTTTTAAACAATATATTTGATAAATCGAGGTTATGCCTTTAAAGAGTCATAACTTTTTACTCGTGTGTCAAAATGACTATTATAATATATCAAACGGAAGCTCGTATCTATTTCCATAATTTTGGCTGGACTGGCTATAAAAATTCATTACTTGAACCTAAACTCCATCATTTACTTCACATATGGAGGGTTTAAAGTTTTTGTCACTTATTTTACATTTTCGTTTTATTCAATAAAGTTGTAAGGAAGATGGATGAGTCGACCAAGTGTATGTTTCAAAATATTCTAATAAATCTCAATATAATAAAAATAATTTCATGATCCAACATAAGAATGAGCGGAAAAAAGGAATAGGACTGCTACTGGTCATATTTTTAAAAAATATATTTGATAAATAGGAGTTGTACCTTTAAACAGTCATAACTTTTGATTCGTGTGTCAAAATGACTATTATAATGTATCAAACGAAAGCTCGTATTGATTTCCATAATCTTGGCTGGACCGGCTACAGAAATTCATTACTTGAAACTAAACTCCATCCTTTACATCACAAATCGTGGTTTTAATGTTTTTGTCACTTATTTTACATTTTCGGTTTTATTCAATAGAGTGGTAATGAAGATGCATGAGCCGAGAAGTGTATGTTTCAAAATATTCTAATGAATCAAAATATAATAAAAATAATTTAATGATCAACCAAAATGAATGATAAGAAAAAAGGAAGTGGAGTGCTACTCGTCACAGTTTTAAACAATATATTTGATAAATCGGGGTTATGCCTTTAAAGAGTCATAACTTTTTACTCGTGTGTCAAAATGACTATTATAATATATCAAACGGAAGCTCGTATCTATTTCCATAATTTTGGTTGGACTGGCTATAAAAATTCATTACTTGAACCTAAACTCCATCATTTACTTCACATATGGAGGGTTTAAAGTTTTTGTCACTTATTTTACATTTTCGTTTTATTCAATAGAGTTGTAAGGAAGATGGATGAGTCGACCAAGTGTATGTTTCAAAATATTATAATAAATCTCAATATAATAAAAATAATTTCATGATCCAACATAAGAATGAGCGGAAAAAAGGAATAGGAGTGCTACTGGTCACATTTTTAAAAAATATATTTGATAAATAGGAGTTGTACCTTTAAACAGTCATAACTTTTGATTCGTGTGTCAAAATGACTATTATAATGTATCAAACGAAAGCTCGTATCGATTTCCATAATCTTGGCTGGACCGGCTACAGAAATTCATTACTTGAAACTAAACTCCATCCTTTACATCACAAATCGTGGTTTTAATGTTTTTGTCACTTATTTTACATTTTCGGTTTTATTCAATAGAGTGGTAATGAAGATGCATGAGCCGACGAAGTGTATGTTTCAAAATATTCTAATGAATCAAAATATAATAAAAATAATTTCATGATCAACCAAAATGAATGATAAGAAAAAAGGAAGTGGAGTGCTAGTCGTCACAGTTTTAAACAATATATTTGATAAATCGAGGTTATGCCTTTAAAGAGTCATAACTTTTTACTCGTGTGTCAAAATGACTATTATAATATATCAAACGGAAGCTCGTATCTATTTCCATAATTTTGGCTGGACTGGCTATAAAAATTCATTACTTGAACCTAAACTCCATCATTTACTTCACATATGGAGGGTTTAAAGTTTTTGTCACTTATTTTACATTTTCGTTTTATTCAATAAAGTTGTAAGGAAGATGGATGAGTCGACCAAGTGTATGTTTCAAAATATTCTAATAAATCTCAATATAATAAAAATAATTTCATGATCCAACATAAGAATGAGCGGAAAAAAGGAATAGGACTGCTACTGGTCACATTTTTAAAAAATATATTTGATAAATAGGAGTTGTACCTTTAAACAGTCATAACTTTTGATTCGTGTGTCAAAATGACTATTATAATGTATCAAACGAAAGCTCGTATCGATTTCCATAATCTTGGCTGGACCGGCTACAGAAATTCATTACTTGAAACTAAACTCCATCCTTTACATCACAAATCGTGGTTTTAATGTTTTTGTCACTTATTTTACATTTTCGGTTTTATTCAATAGAGTGGTAATGAAGATGCATGAGCCGAGAAGTGTATGTTTCAAAATATTCTAATGAATCAAAATATAATAAAAATAATTTAATGATCAACCAAAATGAATGATAAGAAAAAAGGAAGTGGAGTGCTACTCGTCACAGTTTTAAACAATATATTTGATAAATCGGGGTTATGCCTTTAAAGAGTCATAACTTTTTACTCGTGTGTCAAAATGACTATTATAATATATCAAACGGAAGCTCGTATCTATTTCCATAATTTTGGTTGGACTGGCTATAAAAATTCATTACTTGAACCTAAACTCCATCATTTACTTCACATATGGAGGGTTTAAAGTTTTTGTCACTTATTTTACATTTTCGTTTTATTCAATAGAGTTGTAAGGAAGATGGATGAGTCGACCAAGTGTATGTTTCAAAATATTATAATAAATCTCAATATAATAAAAATAATTTCATGATCCAACATAAGAATGAGCAGAAAAAAGGAATAAGAGTGGTACTGGTCACATTTTTAAAAAATATATTTGATAAATAGGAGTTGTACCTTTAAAGAGTCATAACTTTTGATTCATGTGTCAAAATGACTATTATAATGTATCAAACAAAAGCTCGTATCGATTGCCATAATCTTGGCTCGACCGGCTACAGAAATTCATTACTTAAAACTAAACTCCATCCTTTACATCACAAATCGTGGTTTTAATGTTTTTGTCACTTATTTTACATTTTCTGTTTTATTTAATAGAGTGGTAATGAAGATGCATGAGTCGACGAAGTGTATGTTTCAAAATATTCTAATGAATCAAAATATAATAAAAATAATTTCATGATCAACCAAAATGAATGATAAGAAAAAAGGAAGTGGAGTGCTACTCGTCACAGTTTTAAACAATATATTTGATAAATCGGGGTTATGCCTTTAAAGAGTCATAACTTTTTACTCATGTGTCAAAATGACTATTATAATATATCAAACGGAAGCCCGTATCTATTTCCATAATTTTGGCTGGACTGGCTATAAAAATTCATTACTTGAACCTAAACTCCATCATTTACTTCACATATGGAGGGTTTAAAGTTTTTGTCACTTATTTTACATTTTCGTTTTATTCAATAGAGTTGTAATGAAGATGGATGAGTCGACCAAGTGTATGTTTCAAAATATTCTAATAAATCTCAATATAATAAAAATAATTTCATGATCCAACATTAGAATGAGAGGAAAAAAGGAATAAGAGTGCTACTGGTCACATTTTTAAAAAATATATTTGATAAATAAGAGTTGTACCTTTAAACAGTCATAACTTTTGATTCGTGTGTCAAAATGACTATTATAATGTATCAAACGAAAGCTCGTATCGATTGCCATAATCTTGGCTGGACCGGCTACAGAAATTCATTTCTTGAAACTAAACTCCATCCTTTACATCACAAATCGTGGTTTTAATGTTTTTGTCACTTATTTTACATTTTCTGTTTTATTTAATAGAGTGGTAATGAAGATGCATGAGTCGACAAAGTGTATGTTTCAAAATATTCTAATGAATCAAAATATAATAAAAATAATTTCATGATCAACCAAAATGAATGATAAGAAAAAAGGAAGTGGAGTGCTACTCGTCACAGTTTTAAACAATATATTTGATAAATCGGGGTTATGCCTTTAAAGAGTCATAACTTTTTACTCGTGTGTCAAAATGACTATTATAATATATCAAACGGAAGCTCGTATCTATTTCCATAATTTTGGTTGGACTTTCTATAAAAATTCATTACTTGAACCTAAACTCCATCATTTACATCACATATGGAGGGTTTAAAGTTTTTGTCACTTATTTTACATTTTCGTTTTATTCAATAGAGTTGTAATGAAGATGGATGAGTCGACCAAGTGTATGTTTCAAAATATTCTAATAAATCTCAATATAATAAAAATAATTTCATGATCCAACATAAGAATGAGCGGAAAAAAGGAATAGGAGTGCTACTGGTCACATTTTTAAAAAATATATTTGATAAATAGGAGTTGTACCTTTAAACAGTCATAACTTTTGATTCGTGTGTCAAAATGACTATTATAATGTAACAAACGAAAGCTCGTATCGATTTCCATAATCTTGGCTGGACCGGCAACAGAAATTCATTACTTGAAACTAAACTCCATCCTTTACATCACAAATCGTGGTTTTAATGTTTTTGTCACTTATTTTACATTTTCGGTTTTATTCAATAGAGTGGTAATGAAGATGCATGAGCCGACGAAGTGTATGTTTCAAAATATTCTAATGAATCAAAATATAATAAAAATAATTTCATGATCAACCAAAATGAATGATAAGAAAAAAGGAAGTGGAGTGCTACTCGTCACAGTTTTAAACAATATATTTGATAAATCGGGGTTATGCCTTTAAAGAGTCATAACTTTTTACTCGTGTGTCAAAATGACTATTATAATATATCAAACGGAAGCCCGTATCTATTTCCATAATTTTGGCTGGACTGGCTATAAAAATTCATTACTTGAACCTAAACTCCATCATTTACATCACATATGGAGGGTTTAAAGTTTTTGTCACTTATTTTACATTTTCGTTTTATTCAATAGAGTTGTAATGAAGATGGATGAGTCGACCAAGTGTATGTTTCAAAATATTCTAATAAATCTCAATATAATAAAAATAATTTCATGATCCAACATAAGAATGAGCGGAAAAAAGGAATAGGAGTGCTACTGGTCACATTTTTAAAAAATATATTTGATAAATAGGAGTTGTACCTTTAAACAGTCATAACTTTTGATTCGTGTGTCAAAATGACTATTATAATGTATCAAACGAAAGCTCGTATCGATTGCCATAATCTTGGCTGGACCGGCTACAGAAATTCATTACTTGAAACTAAACTCCATCCTTTACATCACAAATCGTGGTTTTAATGTTTTTGTCACTTATTTTACATTTTCGGTTTTATTCAATAGAGTGGTAATGAAGATGCATGAGCCGACGAAGTGTATGTTTCAAAATATTCTAATGAATCAAAATATAATAAAAATAATTTCATGATCAACCAAAATGAATGATAAGAAAAAAGGAAGTGGAGTGCTACTCGTCACAGTTTTAAACAATATATTTGATAAATCGGGGTTATGCCTTTAAAGAGTCATAACTTTTTACTCGTGTGTCAAAATGACTATTATAATATATCAAACGGAAGCTCGTATCTATTTCCATAATTTTGGTTGGACTGGCTATAAAAATTCATTACTTGAACCTAAACTCCATCATTTACTTCACATATGGAGGGTTTAAAGTTTTTGTCACTTATTTTACATTTTCGTTTTATTCAATAGAGTTGTAAGGAAGATGGATGAGTCGACCAAGTGTATGTTTCAAAATATTCTAATAAATCTCAATATAATAAAAATAATTTCATGATCCAACATAAGAATGAGCAGAAAAAAGGAATAAGAGTGCTACTGGTCACATTTTTAAAAAATATATTTGATAAATAGGAGTTGTACCTTTAAACAGTCATAACTTTTGATTCGTGTGTCAAAATGACTATTATAATGTATCAAACGAAAGCTCGTATCGATTGCCATAATCTTGGCTGGACCGGCTACAGAAATTCATTACTTGAAACTAAACTCCATCCTTTACATCACAAATCGTGGTTTTAATGTTTTTGTCACTTATTTTACATTTTCGGTTTTATTCAATAGAGTGGTAATTAAGATGCATGAGCCGACGAAGTGTATGTTTCAAAATATTCTAATGAATCAAAATATAATAAAAATAATTTCATGATCAACCAAAATGAATGATAAGAAAAAAGGAAGTGGAGTGCTACTCGTCACAGTTTTAAACAATATATTTGATAAATCGGGGTTATGCCTTTAAAGAGTCATAACTTTTTACTCGTGTGTCAAAATGACTATTATAATATATCAAACGGAAGCCCGTATCTATTTCCATAATTTTGGCTGGACTGGCTATAAAAATTCATTACTTGAACCTAAACTCCATCATTTACATCACATATGGAGGGTTTAAAGTTTTTGTCACTTATTTTACATTTTCGTTTTATTCAATAGAGTTGTAATGAAGATGGATGAGTCGACCAAGTGTATGTTTCAAAATATTCTAATAAATCTCAATATAATAAAAATAATTTCATGATCCAACATAAGAATGAGCGGAAAAAAGGAATAGGAGTGCTACTGGTCACATTTTTAAAAAATATATTTGATAAATAGGAGTTGTACCTTTAAACAGTCATAACTTTTGATTCGTGTGTCAAAATGACTATTATAATGTATCAAACGAAAGCTCGTATCGATTCCCATAATCTTGGCTGGACCGGCTACAGAAATTCATTACTTGAAACTAAACTCCATCCTTTACATCACAAATCGTGGTTTTAATGTTTTTGTCACTTATTTTACATTTTCGGTTTTATTCAATACAGTGGTAATGAAGATGCATGAGCCGACGAAGTGTATGTTTCAAAATATTCTAATGAATCAAAATATAATAAAAATAATTTCATGATCAACCAAAATGAATGATAAGAAAAAAGGAAGTGGAGTGCTACTCGTCACAGTTTTAAACAATATATTTGATAAATCGGGGTTATGCCTTTAAAGAGTCATAACTTTTTACTCGTGTGTCAAAATGACTATTATAATATATCAAACGGAAGCTCGTATCTATTTCCATAATTTTGGTTGGACTGGCTATAAAAATTCATTACTTGAACCTAAACTCCATCATTTACTTCACATATGGAGGGTTTAAAGTTTTTGTCACTTATTTTACATTTTCGTTTTATTCAATAGAGTTGTAAGGAAGATGGATGAGTCGACCAAGTGTATGTTTCAAAATATTCTAATAAATCTCAATATAATAAAAATAATTTCATGATCCAACATAAGAATGAGTAGAAAAAAGGAATAAGAGTGCTACTGGTCACATTTTTAAAAATATATTTGATAAATAGGAGTTGTACCTTTAAACAGTCATAACTTTTGATTCGTGTGTCAAAATGACTATTATAATGTATCAAACGAAAGCTCGTATCGATTGCCATAATCTTGGCTGGACCGGCTACAGAAATTCATTTCTTGAAACTAAACTCCATCCTTTACATCACAAATCGTGGTTTTAATGTTTTTGTCAATATTTTACATTTTCGGTTTTATTCAATAGAGTGGTAATGAAGATGCATGAGCCGACGAAGTGTATGTTTCAAAATATTCTAATGAATCAAAATATAATAAAAATAATTTCATGATCAACCAAAATGAATGATAAGAAAAAAGGAAGTGGAGTGCTACTCGTCACAGTTTTAAACAATATATTTGATAAATCGGGGTTATGCCTTTAAAGAGTCATAACTTTTTACTCGTGTGTCAAAATGACTATTATAATATATCAAACGGAAGCTCGTATCTATTTCCATAATTTTGGTTGGACTGGCTATAAAAATTCATTACTTGAACCTAAACTCCATCATTTACTTCACATATGGAGGGTTTAAAGTTTTTGTCACTTATTTTACATTTTCGTTTTATTCAATAGAGTTGTAAGGAAGATGGATGAGTCGACCAAGTGTATGTTTCAAAATATTCTAATAAATCTCAATATAATAAAAATAATTTCATGATCCAACATAAGAATGAGCAGAAAAAAGGAATAAGAGTGCTACTGGTCACATTTTTAAAAAATATATTTGATAAATAGGAGTTGTACCTTTAAACAGTCATAACTTTTGATTCGTGTGTCAAAATGACTATTATAATGTATCAAACGAAAGCTCGTATCGATTGCCATAATCTTGGCTGGACCGGCTACAGAAATTCATTACTTGAAACTAAACTCCATCCTTTACATCACAAATCGTGGTTTTAATGTTTTTGTCACTTATTTTACATTTTCGGTTTTATTCAATAGAGTGGTAATTAAGATGCATGAGCCGACGAAGTGTATGTTTCAAAATATTCTAATGAATCAAAATATAATAAAAATAATTTCATGATCAACCAAAATGAATGATAAGAAAAAAGGAAGTGGAGTGCTACTCGTCACAGTTTTAAACAATATATTTGATAAATCGGGGTTATGCCTTTAAAGAGTCATAACTTTTTACTCGTGTGTCAAAATGACTATTATAATATATCAAACGGAAGCCCGTATCTATTTCCATAATTTTGGCTGGACTGGCTATAAAAATTCATTACTTGAACCTAAACTCCATCATTTACATCACATATGGAGGGTTTAAAGTTTTTGTCACTTATTTTACATTTTCGTTTTATTCAATAGAGTTGTAATGAAGATGGATGAGTCGACCAAGTGTATGTTTCAAAATATTCTAATAAATCTCAATATAATAAAAATAATTTCATGATCCAACATAAGAATGAGCGGAAAAAAGGAATAGGAGTGCTACTGGTCACATTTTTAAAAAATATATTTGATAAATAGGAGTTGTACCTTTAAACAGTCATAACTTTTGATTCGTGTGTCAAAATGACTATTATAATGTATCAAACGAAAGCTCGTATCGATTCCCATAATCTTGGCTGGACCGGCTACAGAAATTCATTACTTGAAACTAAACTCCATCCTTTACATCACAAATCGTGGTTTTAATGTTTTTGTCACTTATTTTACATTTTCGGTTTTATTCAATAGAGTGGTAATGAAGATGCATGAGCCGACGAAGTGTATGTTTCAAAATATTCTAATGAATCAAAATATAATAAAAATAATTTCATGATCAACCAAAATGAATGATAAGAAAAAAGGAAGTGGAGTGCTACTCGTCACAGTTTTAAACAATATATTTGATAAATCGGGGTTATGCCTTTAAAGAGTCATAACTTTTTACTCGTGTGTCAAAATGACTATTGTAATATATCAAACGGAAGCTCGTATCTATTTCCATAATTTTGGTTGGACTGGCTATAAAAATTCATTACTTGAACCTAAACTCCATCATTTACTTCACATATGGAGGGTTTAAAGTTTTTGTCACTTATTTTACATTTTCGTTTTATTCAATAGAGTTGTAAGGAAGATGGATGAGTCGACCAAGTGTATGTTTCAAAATATTCTAATAAATCTCAATATAATAAAAATAATTTCATGATCCAACATAAGAATGAGCAGAAAAAAGGAATAAGAGTGCTACTGGTCACATTTTTAAAAATATATTTGATAAATAGGAGTTGTACCTTTAAACAGTCATAACTTTTGATTCGTGTGTCAAAATGACTATTATAATGTATCAAACGAAAGCTCGTATCGATTGCCATAATCTTGGCTGGACCGGCTACAGAAATTCATTTCTTGAAACTAAACTCCATCCTTTACATCACAAATCGTGGTTTTAATGTTTTTGTCAATATTTTACATTTTCGGTTTTATTCAATAGAGTGGTAATGAAGATGCATGAGCCGACGAAGTGTATGTTTCAAAATATTCTAATGAATCAAAATATAAGAAAAATAATTTCATGATCAACCAAAATGAATGATAAGAAAAAAGGAAGTGGAGTGCTACTCGTCACAGTTTTAAACAATATATTTGATAAATCGGGGTTATGCCTTTAAAGAGTCATAACTTTTTACTCGTGTGTCAAAATGACTATTATAATATATCAAACGGAAGCTCGTATCTATTTCCATAATTTTGGTTGGACTGGCTATAAAAATTCATTACTTGAACCTAAACTCCATCATTTACTTCACATATGGAGGGTTTAAAGTTTTTGTCACTTATTTTACATTTTCGTTTTATTCAATAGAGTTGTAAGGAAGATGGATGAGTCGACCAAGTGTATGTTTCAAAATATTCTAATAAATCTCAATATAATAAAAATAATTTCATGATCCAACATAAGAATGAGCAGAAAAAAGGAATAAGAGTGCTACTGGTCACATTTTTAAAAAATATATTTGATAAATAGGAGTTGTACCTTTAAACAGTCATAACTTTTGATTCGTGTGTCAAAATGACTATTATAATGTATCAAACGAAAGCTCGTATCGATTGCCATAATCTTGGCTGGACCGGCTACAGAAATTCATTACTTGAAACTAAACTCCATCCTTTACAACACAAATCGTGGTTTTAATGTTTTTGTCACTTATTTTACATTTTCGGTTTTATTCAATAGAGTGGTAATTAAGATGCATGAGCCGACGAAGTGTATGTTTCAAAATATTCTAATGAATCAAAATATAATAAAAATAATTTCATGATCAACCAAAATGAATGATAAGAAAAAAGGAAGTGGAGTGCTACTCGTCACAGTTTTAAACAATATATTTGATAAATCGGGGTTATGCCTTTAAAGAGTCATAACTTTTTACTCGTGTGTCAAAATGACTATTATAATATATCAAACGGAAGCCCGTATCTATTTCCATAATTTTGGCTGGACTGGCTATAAAAATTCATTACTTGAACCTAAACTCCATCATTTACATCACATATGGAGGGTTTAAAGTTTTTGTCACTTATTTTACATTTTCGTTTTATTCAATAGAGTTGTAATGAAGATGGATGAGTCGACCAAGTGTATGTTTCAAAATATTCTAATAAATCTCAATATAATAAAAATAATTTCATGATCCAACATAAGAATGAGCGGAAAAAAGGAATAGGAGTGCTACTGGTCACATTTTTAAAAAATATATTTGATAAATAGGAGTTGTACCTTTAAACAGTCATAACTTTTGATTCGTGTGTCAAAATGACTATTATAATGTATCAAACGAAAGCTCGTATCGATTCCCATAATCTTGGCTGGACCGGCTACAGAAATTCATTACTTGAAACTAAACTCCATCCTTTACATCACAAATCATGGTTTTAATGTTTTTGTCACTTATTTTACATTTTCGGTTTTATTCAATAGAGTGGTAATGAAGATGCATGAGCCGACGAAGTGTATGTTTCAAAATATTCTAATGAATCAAAATATAATAAAAATAATTTCATGATCAACCAAAATGAATGATAAGAAAAAAGGAAGTGGAGTGCTACTCGTCACAGTTTTAAACAATATATTTGATAAATCGGGGTTATGCCTTTAAAGAGTCATAACGTTTTACTCGTGTGTCAAAATGACTATTATAATATATCAAACGGAAGTCAAAACGACTTTTATAATATATCAAACGGAAGCTCGTATCTATTTCCATAATTTTGGTTGGACTGGCTATAAATATTCATTACTTGAACCTAAACTCCATCATTTACTTCACATATGGAGGGTTTAAAGTTTTTGTCACTTATTTTACATTTTCGTTTTATTCAATAGAGTTGTAAGGAAGATGGATGAGTCGACCAAGTGTATGTTTCAAAATATTCTAATAAATCTCAATATAATAAAAATAATTTCATGATCCAACCTTAGAATGAGAGGAAAAAACGAATTGGAGTGCTACTGGTCACATTTTTAAAAAATATATTTGATAAATAGGAGTTGTACCTTTAAACAGTCATAACTTTTGATTCGTGTGTCAAAATGACTATTATAATGTATCAAACGAAAGCTCGTATCGATTTCCATAATCTTGGCTGGACCGGCTACAGAAATTCATTACTTGAAACTAAACTCCATCCTTTACATCACAAATCGTGGTTTTAATGTTTTTGTCACTTATTTTACATTTTCGGTTTTATTCAATAGAGTGGTAATGAAGATGCATGAGCCGACGAAGTGTATGTTTCAAAATATTCTAATGAATCAAAATATAATAAAAATAATTTCATGATCAACCAAAATGAATGATAAGAAAAAAGGAAGTGGAGTGCTACTCGTCACAGTTTTAAACAATATATTTGATAAATCGGGGTTATGCCTTTAAAGAGTCATAACTTTTTACTCGTGTGTCAAAATGACTATTATAATATATCAAACGGAAGCTCGTATCTATTTCCATAATTTTGGCTGGACTGGCTATAAAAATTCATTACTTGAACCTAAACTTCATCATTTACATCACATATGGAGGGTTTAAATTTTTTGTCACTTATTTTACATTTTCGTTTTATTCAATAGAGTTGTAATGAAGATGGATGAGTCGACCAAGTGTATGTTTCAAAATATTCTAATAAATCTCAATATAATAAAAATAATTTCATGATCCAACATAAGAATGAGCGGAAAAAAGGAATAAGAGTGCTACTGGTCACATTTTTAAAAAATATATTTGATAAATAGGAGTTGTACCTTTAAACAGTCATAACTTTTGATTCGTGTGTCAAAATGACTATTATAATGTATCAAACGAAAGCTCGTATCGATTTCCATAATCTTGGCTGGACCGGCTACAGAAATTCATTACTTGAAACTAAACTCCATCCTTTACATCACAAATCGTAGTTTTAATGTTTTTGTCACTTATTTTACATTTTCGGTTTTATTCAATAGAGTGGTAATTAAGATGCATGAGCCGACGAAGTGTATGTTTCAAAATATTCTAATGAATCAAAATATAATAAAAATAATTTCATGATCAACCAAAATGAATGATAAGAAAAAATGAAGTGGAGTGCTACTCGTCACAGTTTTAAACAATATATTTGATAAATCGGGGTTTTGCCTTTAAAGAGTCATAACTTTTTACTCGTGTGTCAAAATGACTATTATAATATATCAAACGGAAGTCAAAACGACTTTTATAATATATCAAACGGAAGCTCGTATCTATTTCCATAATTTTGGCTGGACTGGCTATAAAAATTCATTACTTGAACCTAAACTTCATCATTTACATCACATATGGAGGGTTTAAATTTTTTGTCACTTATTTTACATTTTCGTTTTATTCAATAGAGTTGTAATGAAGATGGATGAGTCGACCAAGTGTATGTTTCAAAATATTCTAATAAATCTCAATATAATAAAAATAATTTCATGATCCAACATAAGAATGAGCGGAAAAAAGGAATAAGAGTGCTACTGGTCACATTTTTAAAAAATATATTTGATAAATAGGAGTTGTACCTTTAAACAGTCATAACTTTTGATTCGTGTGTCATAATGACTATTATAATGTATCAAACGAAAGCTCGTATCGATTTCCATAATCTTGGCTGGACCGGCTACAGAAATTCATTACTTGAAACTAAACTCCATCCTTTACATCACAAATCGTGGTTTTAATGTTTTTGTCACTTATTTTACATTTTCTGTTATATTCAATAGAGTGGTAATGAAGATGCATGAGTCGACGAAGTGTATGTTTCAAAATATTCTAATGAATCAAAATATAATAAAAATAATTTCATGATCAACCAAAAGGAATGATAAGAAAAAAGGAAGTGGAGTGCTACTCGTCACAGTTTTAAACAATATATTTGATAAATCGGGGTTATGCCTTTAAAGAGTCATAACTTTTTACTCGTGTGTCAAAATGACTATTATAATATATCAAACGGAAGCTCGTATCTATTTCCATAATTTTGGTTGGACTTTCTATAAAAATTCATTACTTGAACCTAAACTCCATCATTTACATCACATATGGAGGGTTTAAATTTTTTGTCACTTATTTTACATTTTCGTTTTATTCAATAGAGTTGTAATGAAGATGGATGAGTCGACCAAGTGTATGTTTCAAAATATTCTAATAAATCTCAATATAATAAAAATAATTTCATGATCCAACATAAGAATGAGCGGAAAAAAGGAATAGGAGTGCTACTGGTCACATTTTTAAAAAATATATTTGATAAATAGGAGTTGTACCTTTAAACAGTCATAACTTTTGATTCGTGTGTCAAAATGACTATTATAATGTATCAAACGAAAGCTCGTATCGATTTCCATAATCTTGGCTGGACCGGCTACAGAAATTCATTACTTGAAACTAAACTCCATCATTTACATCACAAATCGTGGTTTTAATGTTTTTGTCACTTATTTTACATTTTCGGTTTTATTCAATAGAGTGGTAATGAAGATGCATGAGCCGACGAAGTGTATGTTTCAAAATATTCTAATGAATCAAAATATAATAAAAATAATTTCATGATCAACCAAAATGAATGATAAGAAAAAAGGAAGTGGAGTGCTACTCGTCACAGTTTTAAACAATATATTTGATAAATCGGGGTTATGCCTTTAAAGAGTCATAACTTTTTACTCGTGTGTCAAAATGACTATTATAATATATCAAACGGAAGCCCGTATCTATTTCCATAATTTTGGCTGGACTGGCTATAAAAATTCATTACTTGAACCTAAACTCCATCATTTACATCACATATGGAGGGTTTAAAGTTTTTGTCACTTATTTTACATTTTCGTTTTATTCAATAGAGTTGTAATGAAGATGGATGAGTCGACCAAGTGTATGTTTCAAAATATACTAATAAATCTCAATATAATAAAAATAATTTCATGATCCAACATAAGAATGAGCGGAAAAAAGGAATAGGAGTGCTACTGGTCACATTTTTAAAAAATATATTTGATAAATAGGAGTTGAACCTTTAAAGAGTCATAACTTTTGATTCGTGTGTCAAAATGACTATTATAATGTATCAAACGAAAGCTCGTATCGATTCCCATAATCTTGGCTGGACCGGCTACAGAAATTCATTACTTGAAACTAAACTCCATCCTTCACATCACAAATTATGGTTTTAATGTTTTTGTCACTTATTTTACATTTTCGGTTTTATTCAATAGAGTGGTAATGAAGATGCATGAGCCGACGAAGTGTATGTTTCAAAATATTCTAATGAATCAAAATATAATAAAAATAATTTCATGATCAACCAAAATGAATGATAAGAAAAAAGGAAGTGGAGTGCTACTCGTCACAGTTTTAAAAAATATATTTGATAAATCGGGGTTATGCCTTTAAAGAGTCATAACTTTTTACTCGTGTGTCAAAATGACTATTATAATATATCAAACGGAAGCTCGTATCTATTTCCATAATTTTGGCTGGACTGGCTATAAATATTCATTACTTGAACCTAAACTCCATCATTTACATCACATATGGAGGGTTTAAAGTTTTTGTCACTTATTTTACATTTTCGTTTTATTCAATAGAGTTGTAAGGAAGATGGATGAGTCGACCAAGTGTATGTTTCAAAATATTCTAATAAATCTCAATATAATAAAAATAATTTCATGATCCAACCTTAGAATGAGAGCAAAAAAGGAATAAGAGTGCTACTGGTCACATTTTTAAAAAATATATTTGATAAATAGGAGTTGTACCTTTAAACAGTCATAACTTTTGATTCATGTGTCAAAATGACTATTATAATGTATCAAACAAAAGCTCGTATCGATTGCCATAATCTTGGCTCGACCGGCTACAGAAATTCATTACTTAAAACTAAACTCCATCCTTTACATCACAAATCGTGGTTTTAATATTTTTGTCACTTATTTTACATTTTCGGTTTTATTCAATAGAGTGGTAATGAAGATGCATGAGCCGACGAAGTGTATGTTTCAAAATATTCTAATGAATCAAAATATAATAAAAATAATTTCATGATCAACCAAAATAAATGATAAGAAAAAAGGAAGTGGAGTGCTACTCGTCACAGTTTTAAACAATATATTTGATAAATCGGGGTTATGCCTTTAAAGAGTCATAACTTTTTACTCGTGTGTCAAAACGACTATTATAATATATCAAACGGAAGCCCGTATCTATTTCCATAATTTTGGCTGGACTGGCTATAAAAATTCATTACTTGAACCTAAACTCCATCATTTACATCACATATGGAGGGTTTAAAGTTTTTGTCACTTATTTTACATTTTCGTTTTATTCAATAGAGTTGTAATGAAGATGGATGAGTCGACCAAGTGTATGTTTCAAAATATTCTAATAAATCTCAATATAATAAAAATAATTTCATGATCCAACATAAGAATGAGCGGAAAAAAGGAATAGGAGTGCTACTGGTCACATTTTTAAAAAATATATTTGATAAATAGGAGTTGTACCTTTAAACAGTCATAACTTTTGATTCGTGTGTCAAAATGACTATTATAATGTATCAAACGAAAGCTCGTATCGATTCCCATAAGCTTGGCTGGACCGGCTACAGAAATTCATTACTTGAAACTAAACTCCATCCTTTACATCACAAATCATGGTTTTAATGTTTTTGTCACTTATTTTACATTTTCGGTTTTATTCAATAGAGTGGTAATGAAGATGCATGAGCCGACGAAGTGTATGTTTCAAAATATTCTAATGAATCAAAATATAATAAAAATAATTTCATGATCAACCAAAATGAATGATAAGAAAAAAGAAAGTGGAGTGCTACTCGTCACAGTTTTAAACAATATATTTGATAAATCGGGGTTATGCCTTTAAAGAGTCATAACGTTTTACTCGTGTGTCAAAATGACTATTATAATATATCAAACGGAAGCCCGTATCTATTTCCATAATTTTGGCTGGACTGGCTATAAAAATTCATTACTTGAACCTAAACTCCATCATTTACATCACATATGGAGGGTTTAAAGTTTTTGTCACTTATTTTACATTTTCGTTTTATTCAATAGAGTTGTAATGAAGATGGATGAGTCGACCAAGTGTATGTTTCAAAATATTCTAATAAATCTCAATATAATAAAAATAATTTCATGATCCAACATAAGAATGAGCGGAAAAAAGGAATAGGAGTGCTACTGGTCACATTTTTAAAAAATATATTTGATAAATATGAGTTGTACCTTTAAACAGTCATAACTTTTGATTCGTGTGTCAAAATGACTATTATAATGTATCAAACGAAAGTTCGTATCGATTCCCATAATCTTGGCTGGACCGGCTACAGAAATTCATTACTTGAAACTAAACTCCATCCTTTACATCACAAATCGTGGTTTTAATGTTTTTGTCACTTATTTTACATTTTCGGTTTTATTCAATAGAGTGGTAATGAAGATGCATGAGCCGACGAAGTGTATGTTTCAAAATATTCTAATGAATCAAAATATAATAAAAATAATTTCATGATCAACCAAAATGAATGATAAGAAAAAAGGAAGTGGAGTGCTACTCGTCACAGTTTTAAACAATATATTTGATAAATCGGGGTCATGCCTTTAAAGAGTCATAACGTTTTACTCGTGTGTCAAAATGACTATTATAATATATCAAACGGAAGTCAAAACGACTTTTATAATATATCAAACGGAAGCTCGTATCTATTTCCATAATTTTGGTTGGACTGGCTATAAATATTCATTACTTGAACCTAAACTCCATCATTTACTTCACATATGGAGGGTTTAAAGTTTTTGTCACTTATTTTACATTTTCGTTTTATTCAATAGAGTTGTAAGGAAGATGGATGAGTCGACCAAGTGTATGTTTCAAAATATTCTAATAAATCTCAATATAATAAAAATAATTTCATGATCCAACCTTAGAATGAGAGGAAAAAACGAATTGGAGTGCTACTGGTCACATTTTTAAAAAATATATTTGATAAATAGGAGTTGTACCTTTAAACAGTCATAACTTTTGATTCATGTGTCAAAATGACTATTATAATGTATCAAACGAAAGCTCGTATCGATTTCCATAATCTTGGCTGGACCGGCTACAGAAATTCATTACTTGAAACTAAACTCCATCCTTTACATCACAAATCGTGGTTTTAATGTTTTTGTCACTTATTTTACATTTTCGGTTTTATTCAATAGAGTGGTAATGAAGATGCATGAGCCGACGAAGTGTATGTTTCAAAATATTCTAATGAATCAAAATATAATAAAAATAATTTCATGATCAACCAAAATGAATGATAAGAAAAAAGGAAGTGGAGTGCTACTCGTCACAGTTTTAAACAATATATTTGATAAATCGGGGTTATGCCTTTAAAGAGTCATAACTTTTTACTCGTGTGTCAAAATGACTATTATAATATATCAAACGGAAGCTCGTATCTATTTCCATAATTTTGGTTGGACTGGCTATAAAAATTCATTACTTGAACCTAAACTCCATCATTTACTTCACATATGGAGGGTTTAAAGTTTTTGTCACTTATTTTACATTTTCGTTTTATTCAATAGAGTTGTAAGGAAGATGGATGAGTCGACCAAGTGTATGTTTCAAAATATTCTAATAAATCTCAATATAATAAAAATAATTTCATGATCCAACATAAGAATGAGCAGAAAAAAGGAATAAGAGTGCTACTGGTCACATTTTTAAAAAATATATTTGATAAATAGGAGTTGTACCTTTAAACAGTCATAACTTTTGATTCGTGTGTCAAAATGACTATTATAATGTATCAAACGAAAGCTCGTATCGATTGCCATAATCTTGGCTGGACCGGCTACAGAAATTCATTTCTTGAAACTAAACTCCATCCTTTACATCACAAATCGTGGTTTTAATGTTTTTGTCACTTATTTTACATTTTCGGTTTTATTCAATAGAGTGGTAATTAAGATGCATGAGCCGACGAAGTGTATGTTTCAAAATATTCTAATGAATCAAAATATAATAAAAATAATTTCATGATCAACCAAAATGAATGATAAGAAAAAAGGAAGTGGAGTGCTACTCGTCACAGTTTTAAACAATATATTTGATAAATCGGGGTTATGCCTTTAAAGAGTCATAACTTTTTACTCGTGTGTCAAAATGACTATTATAATATATCAAACGGAAGCTCGTATCTATTTCCATAATTTTGGTTGGACTGGCTATAAAAATTCATTACTTGAACCTAAACTCCATCATTTACTTCACATATGGAGGGTTTAAAGTTTTTGTCACTTATTTTACATTTTCGTTTTATTCAATAGAGTTGTAAGGAAGATGGATGAGTCGACCAAGTGTATGTTTCAAAATATTCTAATAAATCTCAATATAATAAAAATAATTTCATGATCCAACATAAGAATGAGCAGAAAAAAGGAATAAGAGTGCTACTGGTCACATTTTTAAAAAATATATTTGATAAATAGGAGTTGTACCTTTAAACAGTCATAACTTTTGATTCGTGTGTCAAAATGACTATTATAATGTATCAAACGAAAGCTCGTATCGATTGCCATAATCTTGGCTGGACCAGCTACAGAAATTCATTTCTTGAAACTAAACTCCATCCTTTACATCACAAATCGTGGTTTTAATGTTTTTGTCACTTATTTTACATTTTCGGTTTTATTCAATAGAGTGGTAATGAAGATGCATGAGCCGACGAAGTGTATGTTTCAAAATATTCTAATGAATCAAAATATAATAAAAATAATTTCACGATCAACCAAAATGAATGATAAGAAAAAAGGAAGTGGAGTGCTACTCGTCACAGTTTTAAACAATATATTTGATAAATCGGGGTTATGCCTTTAAAGAGTCATAACTTTTTACTCGTGTGTCAAAATGACTATTATAATATATCAAACGGAAGCTCGTATCTATTTCCATAATTTTGGTTGGACTGGCTATAAAAATTCATTACTTGAACCTAAACTCCATCATTTACTTCACATATGGAGGGTTTAAAGTTTTTGTCACTTATTTTACATTTTCGTTTTATTCAATAGAGTTGTAAGGAAGATGGATGAGTCGACCAAGTGTATGTTTCAAAATATTCTAATAAATCTCAATATAATAAAAATAATTTCATGATCCAACATAAGAATGAGCGGAAAAAAGGAATAAGAGTGCTACTGGTCACATTTTTAAAAAATATATTTAATAAATAGGAGTTGTACCTTTAAACAGTCATAACTTTTGATTCGTGTGTCAAAATGACTATTATAATGTATCAAACGAAAGCTCGTATCGATTGCCATAATCTTGGCTGGACCAGCTACAGAAATTCATTTCTTGAAACTAAACTCCATCCTTTACATCACAAATCGTGGTTTTAATGTTTTTGTCACTTATTTTACATTTTCGGTTTTATTCAATAGAGTGGTAATGAAGATGCATGAGCCGACGAAGTGTATGTTTCAAAATATTCTAATGAATCAAAATATAATAAAAATAATTTCACGATCAACCAAAATGAATGATAAGAAAAAAGGAAGTGGAGTGCTACTCGTCACAGTTTTAAACAATATATTTGATAAATCGGGGTTATGCCTTTAAAGAGTCATAACTTTTTACTCGTGTGTCAAAATGACTATTATAATATATCAAACGGAAGCTCGTATCTATTTCCATAATTTTGGTTGGACTGGCTATAAAAATTCATTACTTGAACCTAAACTCCATCATTTACTTCACATATGGAGGGTTTAAAGTTTTTGTCACTTATTTTACATTTTCGTTTTATTCAATAGAGTTGTAAGGAAGATGGATGAGTCGACCAAGTGTATGTTTCAAAATATTCTAATAAATCTCAATATAATAAAAATAATTTCATGATCCAACATAAGAATGAGCAGAAAAAAGGAATAAGAGTGCTACTGGTCACATTTTTAAAAAATATATTTGATAAATAGGAGTTGTACCTTTAAACAGTCATAACTTTTGATTCGTGTGTCAAAATGACTATTATAATGTATCAAACGAAAGCTCGTATCGATTGCCATAATCTTGGCTGGACGGGCTACAGAAATTCATTACTTGAAACTAAACTCCATCCTTTACATCACAAATCGTGGTTTTAATGTTTTTGTCACTTATTTTACATTTTCGGTTTTATTCAATAGAGTGGTAATTAAGATGCATGAGCCGACGAAGTGTATGTTTCAAAATATTCTAATGAATCAAAATATAATAAAAATAATTTCATGATCAACCAAAATGAATGATAAGAAAAAAGGAAGTGGAGTGCTACTCGTCACAGTTTTAAACAATATATTTGATAAATCGGGGTTATGCCTTTAAAGAGTCATAACTTTTTACTCGTGTGTCAAAACGACTATTATAATATATCAAACGGAAGCCCGTATCTATTTCCATAATTTTGGCTGGACTGGCTATAAAAATTCATTACTTGAACCTAAACTCCATCATTTACATCACATATGGAGGGTTTAAAGTTTTTGTCACTTATTTTACATTTTCGTTTTATTCAATAGAGTTGTAATGAAGATGGATGAGTCGACCAAGTGTATGTTTCAAAATATTCTAATAAATCTCAATATAATAAAAATAATTTCATGATCCAACATAAGAATGAGCGGAAAAAAGGAATAGGAGTGCTACTGGTCACATTTTTAAAAAATATATTTGATAAATAGGAGTTGTACCTTTAAACAGTCATAACTTTTGATTCGTGTGTCAAAATGACTATTATAATGTATCAAACGAAAGCTCGTATCGATTCCCATAAGCTTGGCTGGACCGGCTACAGAAATTCATTACTTGAAACTAAACTCCATCCTTTACATCACAAATCATGGTTTTAATGTTTTTGTCACTTATTTTACATTTTCGGTTTTATTCAATAGAGTGGTAATGAAGATGCATGAGCCGACGAAGTGTATGTTTCAAAATATTCTAATGAATCAAAATATAATAAAAATAATTTCATGATCAACCAAAATGAATGATAAGAAAAAAGGAAGTGGAGTGCTACTCGTCACAGTTTTAAACAATATATTTGATAAATCGGGGTTATGCCTTTAAAGAGTCATAACGTTTTACTCGTGTGTCAAAATGACTATTATAATATATCAAACGGAAGTCAAAACGACTTTTATAATATATCAAACGGAAGCTCGTATCTATTTCCATAATTTTGGTTGGACTGGCTATAAATATTCATTACTTGAACCTAAACTCCATCATTTACTTCACATATGGAGGGTTTAAAGTTTTTGTCACTTATTTTACATTTTCGTTTTATTCAATAGAGTTGTAAGGAAGATGGATGAGTCGACCAAGTGTATGTTTCAAAATATTCTAATAAATCTCAATATAATAAAAATAATTTCATGATCCAACCTTAGAATGAGAGGAAAAAACGAATTGGAGTGCTACTGGTCACATTTTTAAAAAATATATTTGATAAATAGGAGTTGTACCTTTAAACAGTCATAACTTTTGATTCGTGTGTCAAAATGACTATTATAATGTATCAAACGAAAGCTCGTATCGATTTCCATAATCTTGGCTGGACCGGCTACAGAAATTCATTACTTGAAACTAAACTCCATCCTTTACATCACAAATCGTGGTTTTAATGTTTTTGTCACTTATTTTACATTTTCGGTTTTATTCAATAGAGTGGTAATGAAGATGCATGAGCCGACGAAGTGTATGTTTCAAAATATTCTAATGAATCAAAATATAATAAAAATAATTTCATGATCAACCAAAATGAATGATAAGAAAAAAGGAAGTGGAGTGCTACTCGTCACAGTTTTAAACAATATATTTGATAAATCGGGGTTATGCCTTTAAAGAGTCATAACTTTTTACTCGTGTGTCAAAATGACTATTATAATATATC
Source organism: Hippophae tibetana (assembly GCA_037013495.1). NCBI lineage: Eukaryota > Viridiplantae > Streptophyta > Magnoliopsida > Rosales > Elaeagnaceae > Hippophae > Hippophae tibetana. The sequence goes on along the minus strand of JAZDXN010000027.1, from coordinate 1,541,835 downwards.
AAACGGAAGCTCGTATCTATTTCCATAATTTTGGTTGGACTGGCTATAAAAATTCATTACTTGAACCTAAACTCCATCATTTACTTCACATATGGAGGGTTTAAAGTTTTTGTCACTTATTTTACATTTTCGTTTTATTCAATAGAGTTGTAAGGAAGATGGATGAGTCGACCAAGTGTATGTTTCAAAATATTCTAATAAATCTCAATATAATAAAAATAATTTCATGATCCAACATAAGAATGAGCAGAAAAAAGGAATAAGAGTGCTACTGGTCACATTTTTAAAAAATATATTTGATAAATAGGAGTTGTACCTTTAAACAGTCATAACTTTTGATTCGTGTGTCAAAATGACTATTATAATGTATCAAACGAAAGCTCGTATCGATTTCCATAATCTTGGCTGGACCGGCTACAGAAATTCATTTCTTGAAACTAAACTCCATCCTTTACATCACAAATCGTGGTTTTAATGTTTTTGTCACTTATTTTACATTTTCGGTTTTATTCAATAGAGTGGTAATTAAGATGCATGAGCCGACGAAGTGTATGTTTCAAAATATTCTAATGAATCAAAATATAATAAAAATAATTTCATGATCAACCAAAATGAATGATAAGAAAAAAGGAAGTGGAGTGCTACTCGTCACAGTTTTAAACAATATATTTGATAAATCGGGGTTATGCCTTTAAAGAGTCATAACTTTTTACTCGTGTGTCAAAACGACTATTATAATATATCAAACGGAAGCCCGTATCTATTTCCATAATTTTGGCTGGACTGGCTATAAAAATTCATTACTTGAACCTAAACTCCATCATTTACATCACATATGGAGGGTTTAAAGTTTTTGTCACTTATTTTACATTTTCGTTTTATTCAATAGAGTTGTAATGAAGATGGATGAGTCGACCAAGTGTATGTTTCAAAATATTCTAATAAATCTCAATATAATAAAAATAATTTCATGATCCAACATAAGAATGAGCGGAAAAAAGGAATAGGAGTGCTACTGGTCACATTTTTAAAAAATATATTTGATAAATAGGAGTTGTACCTTTAAACAGTCATAACTTTTGATTCGTGTGTCAAAATGACTATTATAATGTATCAAACGAAAGCTCGTATCGATTCCCATAAGCTTGGCTGGACCGGCTACAGAAATTCATTACTTGAAACTAAACTCCATCCTTTACATCACAAATCATGGTTTTAATGTTTTTGTCACTTATTTTACATTTTCGGTTTTATTCAATAGAGTGGTAATGAAGATGCATGAGCCGACGAAGTGTATGTTTCAAAATATTCTAATGAATCAAAATATAATAAAAATAATTTCATGATCAACCAAAATGAATGATAAGAAAAAAGGAAGTGGAGTGCTACTCGTCACAGTTTTAAACAATATATTTGATAAATCGGGGTTATGCCTTTAAAGAGTCATAACGTTTTACTCGTGTGTCAAAATGACTATTATAATATATCAAACGGAAGTCAAAACGACTTTTATAATATATCAAACGGAAGCTCGTATCTATTTCCATAATTTTGGTTGGACTGGCTATAAATATTCATTACTTGAACCTAAACTCCATCATTTACTTCACATATGGAGGGTTTAAAGTTTTTGTCACTTATTTTACATTTTCGTTTTATTCAATAGAGTTGTAAGGAAGATGGATGAGTCGACCAAGTGTATGTTTCAAAATATTCTAATAAATCTCAATATAATAAAAATAATTTCATGATCCAACCTTAGAATGAGAGGAAAAAACGAATTGGAGTGCTACTGGTCACATTTTTAAAAAATATATTTGATAAATAGGAGTTGTACCTTTAAACAGTCATAACTTTTGATTCGTGTGTCAAAATGACTATTATAATGTATCAAACGAAAGCTCGTATCGATTTCCATAATCTTGGCTGGACCGGCTACAGAAATTCATTACTTGAAACTAAACTCCATCCTTTACATCACAAATCGTGGTTTTAATGTTTTTGTCACTTATTTTACATTTTCGGTTTTATTCAATAGAGTGGTAATGAAGATGCATGAGCCGACGAAGTGTATGTTTCAAAATATTCTAATGAATCAAAATATAATAAAAATAATTTCATGATCAACCAAAATGAATGATAAGAAAAAAGGAAGTGGAGTGCTACTCGTCACAGTTTTAAACAATATATTTGATAAATCGGGGTTATGCCTTTAAAGAGTCATAACTTTTTACTCGTGTGTCAAAATGACTATTATAATATATCAAACGGAAGCTCGTATCTATTTCCATAATTTTGGTTGGACTGGCTATAAAAATTCATTACTTGAACCTAAACTCCATCATTTACTTCACATATGGAGGGTTTAAAGTTTTTGTCACTTATTTTACATTTTCGTTTTATTCAATAGAGTTGTAAGGAAGATGGATGAGTCGACCAAGTGTATGTTTCAAAATATTCTAATAAATCTCAATATAATAAAAATAATTTCATGATCCAACATAAGAATGAGCAGAAAAAAGGAATAAGAGTGCTACTGGTCACATTTTTAAAAAATATATTTGATAAATAGGAGTTGTACCTTTAAACAGTCATAACTTTTGATTCGTGTGTCAAAATGACTATTATAATGTATCAAACGAAAGCTCGTATCGATTGCCATAATCTTGGCTGGACCGGCTACAGAAATTCATTTCTTGAAACTAAACTCCATCCTTTACATCACAAATCGTGGTTTTAATGTTTTTGTCACTTATTTTACATTTTCGGTTTTATTCAATAGAGTGGTAATTAAGATGCATGAGCCGACGAAGTGTATGTTTCAAAATATTCTAATGAATCAAAATATAATAAAAATAATTTCATGATCAACCAAAATGAATGATAAGAAAAAAGGAAGTGGAGTGCTACTCGTCACAGTTTTAAACAATATATTTGATAAATCGGGGTTATGCCTTTAAAGAGTCATAACTTTTTACTCGTGTGTCAAAATGACTATTATAATATATCAAACGGAAGCTCGTATCTATTTCCATAATTTTGGTTGGACTGGCTATAAAAATTCATTACTTGAACCTAAACTCCATCATTTACTTCACATATGGAGGGTTTAAAGTTTTTGTCACTTATTTTACATTTTCGTTTTATTCAATAGAGTTGTAAGGAAGATGGATGAGTCGACCAAGTGTATGTTTCAAAATATTCTAATAAATCTCAATATAATAAAAATAATTTCATGATCCAACATAAGAATGAGCAGAAAAAAGGAATAAGAGTGCTACTGGTCACATTTTTAAAAAATATATTTGATAAATAGGAGTTGTACCTTTAAACAGTCATAACTTTTGATTCGTGTGTCAAAATGACTATTATAATGTATCAAACGAAAGCTCGTATCGATTGCCATAATCTTGGCTGGACCAGCTACAGAAATTCATTTCTTGAAACTAAACTCCATCCTTTACATCACAAATCGTGGTTTTAATGTTTTTGTCACTTATTTTACATTTTCGGTTTTATTCAATAGAGTGGTAATGAAGATGCATGAGCCGACGAAGTGTATGTTTCAAAATATTCTAATGAATCAAAATATAATAAAAATAATTTCACGATCAACCAAAATGAATGATAAGAAAAAAGGAAGTGGAGTGCTACTCGTCACAGTTTTAAACAATATATTTGATAAATCGGGGTTATGCCTTTAAAGAGTCATAACTTTTTACTCGTGTGTCAAAATGACTATTATAATATATCAAACGGAAGCTCGTATCTATTTCCATAATTTTGGTTGGACTGGCTATAAAAATTCATTACTTGAACCTAAACTCCATCATTTACTTCACATATGGAGGGTTTAAAGTTTTTGTCACTTATTTTACATTTTCGTTTTATTCAATAGAGTTGTAAGGAAGATGGATGAGTCGACCAAGTGTATGTTTCAAAATATTCTAATAAATCTCAATATAATAAAAATAATTTCATGATCCAACATAAGAATGAGCAGAAAAAAGGAATAAGAGTGCTACTGGTCACATTTTTAAAAAATATATTTGATAAATAGGAGTTGTACCTTTAAACAGTCATAACTTTTGATTCGTGTGTCAAAATGACTATTATAATGTATCAAACGAAAGCTCGTATCGATTGCCATAATCTTGGCTGGACCGGCTACAGAAATTCATTACTTGAAACTAAACTCCATCCTTTACATCACAAATCGTGGTTTTAATGTTTTTGTCACTTATTTTACATTTTCGGTTTTATTCAATAGAGTGGTAATTAAGATGCATGAGCCGACGAAGTGTATGTTTCAAAATATTCTAATGAATCAAAATATAATAAAAATAATTTCATAATCAACCAAAATGAATGATAAGAAAAAAGGAAGTGGAGTGCTACTCGTCACAGTTTTAAACAATATATTTGATAAATCGGGGTTATGCCTTTAAAGAGTCATAACTTTTTACTCGTGTGTCAAAACGACTATTATAATATATCAAACGGAAGCCCGTATCTATTTCCATAATTTTGGCTGGACTGGCTATAAAAATTCATTACTTGAACCTAAACTCCATCATTTACATCACATATGGAGGGTTTAAAGTTTTTGTCACTTATTTTACATTTTCGTTTTATTCAATAGAGTTGTAATGAAGATGGATGAGTCGACCAAGTGTATGTTTCAAAATATTCTAATAAATCTCAATATAATAAAAATAATTTCATGATCCAACATAAGAATGAGCGGAAAAAAGGAATAGGAGTGCTACTGGTCACATTTTTAAAAAATATATTTGATAAATAGGAGTTGTACCTTTAAACAGTCATAACTTTTGATTCGTGTGTCAAAATGACTATTATAATGTATCAAACGAAAGCTCGTATCGATTCCCATAAGCTTGGCTGGACCGGCTACAGAAATTCATTACTTGAAACTAAACTCCATCCTTTACATCACAAATCATGGTTTTAATGTTTTTGTCACTTATTTTACATTTTCGGTTTTATTCAATAGAGTGGTAATGAAGATGCATGAGCCGACGAAGTGTATGTTTCAAAATATTCTAATGAATCAAAATATAATAAAAATAATTTCATGATCAACCAAAATGAATGATAAGAAAAAAGGAAGTGGAGTGCTACTCGTCACAGTTTTAAACAATATATTTGATAAATCGGGGTTATGCCTTTAAAGAGTCATAACGTTTTACTCGTGTGTCAAAATGACTATTATAATATATCAAACGGAAGTCAAAACGACTTTTATAATATATCAAACGGAAGCTCGTATCTATTTCCATAATTTTGGTTGGACTGGCTATAAATATTCATTACTTGAACCTAAACTCCATCATTTACTTCACATATGGAGGGTTTAAAGTTTTTGTCACTTATTTTACATTTTCGTTTTATTCAATAGAGTTGTAAGGAAGATGGATGAGTCGACCAAGTGTATGTTTCAAAATATTCTAATAAATCTCAATATAATAAAAATAATTTCATGATCCAACATAAGAATGAGCAGAAAAAAGGAATAAGAGTGCTACTGGTCACATTTTTAAAAAATATATTTGATAAATAGGAGTTGTACCTTTAAACAGTCATAACTTTTGATTCGTGTGTCAAAATGACTATTATAATGTATCAAACGAAAGCTCGTATCGATTGCCATAATCTTGGCTGGACCGGCTACAGAAATTCATTTCTTGAAACTAAACTCCATCCTTTACATCACAAATCGTGGTTTTAATGTTTTTGTCACTTATTTTACATTTTCGGTTTTATTCAATAGAGTGGTAATTAAGATGCATGAGCCGACGAAGTGTATGTTTCAAAATATTCTAATGAATCAAAATATAATAAAAATAATTTCATGATCAACCAAAATGAATGATAAGAAAAAAGGAAGTGGAGTGCTACTCGTCACAGTTTTAAACAATATATTTGATAAATCGGGGTTATGCCTTTAAAGAGTCATAACTTTTTACTCGTGTGTCAAAATGACTATTATAATATATCAAACGGAAGCTCGTATCTATTTCCATAATTTTGGTTGGACTGGCTATAAAAATTCATTACTTGAACCTAAACTCCATCATTTACTTCACATATGGAGGGTTTAAAGTTTTTGTCACTTATTTTACATTTTCGTTTTATTCAATAGAGTTGTAAGGAAGATGGATGAGTCGACCAAGTGTATGTTTCAAAATATTCTAATAAATCTCAATATAATAAAAATAATTTCATGATCCAACATAAGAATGAGCAGAAAAAAGGAATAAGAGTGCTACTGGTCACATTTTTAAAAAATATATTTGATAAATAGGAGTTGTACCTTTAAACAGTCATAACTTTTGATTCGTGTGTCAAAATGACTATTATAATGTATCAAACGAAAGCTCGTATCGATTGCCATAATCTTGGCTGGACCAGCTACAGAAATTCATTTCTTGAAACTAAACTCCATCCTTTACATCACAAATCGTGGTTTTAATGTTTTTGTCACTTATTTTACATTTTCGGTTTTATTCAATAGAGTGGTAATGAAGATGCATGAGCCGACGAAGTGTATGTTTCAAAATATTCTAATGAATCAAAATATAATAAAAATAATTTCACGATCAACCAAAATGAATGATAAGAAAAAAGGAAGTGGAGTGCTACTCGTCACAGTTTTAAACAATATATTTGATAAATCGGGGTTATGCCTTTAAAGAGTCATAACTTTTTACTCGTGTGTCAAAATGACTATTATAATATATCAAACGGAAGCTCGTATCTATTTCCATAATTTTGGTTGGACTGGCTATAAAAATTCATTACTTGAACCTAAACTCCATCATTTACTTCACATATGGAGGGTTTAAAGTTTTTGTCACTTATTTTACATTTTCGTTTTATTCAATAGAGTTGTAAGGAAGATGGATGAGTCGACCAAGTGTATGTTTCAAAATATTCTAATAAATCTCAATATAATAAAAATAATTTCATGATCCAACATAAGAATGAGCAGAAAAAAGGAATAAGAGTGCTACTGGTCACATTTTTAAAAAATATATTTGATAAATAGGAGTTGTACCTTTAAACAGTCATAACTTTTGATTCGTGTGTCAAAATGACTATTATAATGTATCAAACGAAAGCTCGTATCGATTGCCATAATCTTGGCTGGACCGGCTACAGAAATTCATTACTTGAAACTAAACTCCATCCTTTACATCACAAATCGTGGTTTTAATGTTTTTGTCACTTATTTTACATTTTCGGTTTTATTCAATAGAGTGGTAATTAAGATGCATGAGCCGACGAAGTGTATGTTTCAAAATATTCTAATGAATCAAAATATAATAAAAATAATTTCATAATCAACCAAAATGAATGATAAGAAAAAAGGAAGTGGAGTGCTACTCGTCACAGTTTTAAACAATATATTTGATAAATCGGGGTTATGCCTTTAAAGAGTCATAACTTTTTACTCGTGTGTCAAAACGACTATTATAATATATCAAACGGAAGCCCGTATCTATTTCCATAATTTTGGCTGGACTGGCTATAAAAATTCATTACTTGAACCTAAACTCCATCATTTACATCACATATGGAGGGTTTAAAGTTTTTGTCACTTATTTTACATTTTCGTTTTATTCAATAGAGTTGTAATGAAGATGGATGAGTCGACCAAGTGTATGTTTCAAAATATTCTAATAAATCTCAATATAATAAAAATAATTTCATGATCCAACATAAGAATGAGCGGAAAAAAGGAATAGGAGTGCTACTGGTCACATTTTTAAAAAATATATTTGATAAATAGGAGTTGTACCTTTAAACAGTCATAACTTTTGATTCGTGTGTCAAAATGACTATTATAATGTATCAAACGAAAGCTCGTATCGATTCCCATAAGCTTGGCTGGACCGGCTACAGAAATTCATTACTTGAAACTAAACTCCATCCTTTACATCACAAATCATGGTTTTAATGTTTTTGTCACTTATTTTACATTTTCGGTTTTATTCAATAGAGTGGTAATGAAGATGCATGAGCCGACGAAGTGTATGTTTCAAAATATTCTAATGAATCAAAATATAATAAAAATAATTTCATGATCAACCAAAATGAATGATAAGAAAAAAGGAAGTGGAGTGCTACTCGTCACAGTTTTAAACAATATATTTGATAAATCGGGGTTATGCCTTTAAAGAGTCATAACGTTTTACTCGTGTGTCAAAATGACTATTATAATATATCAAACGGAAGTCAAAACGACTTTTATAATATATCAAACGGAAGCTCGTATCTATTTCCATAATTTTGGTTGGACTGGCTATAAATATTCATTACTTGAACCTAAACTCCATCATTTACTTCACATATGGAGGGTTTAAAGTTTTTGTCACTTATTTTACATTTTCGTTTTATTCAATAGAGTTGTAAGGAAGATGGATGAGTCGACCAAGTGTATGTTTCAAAATATTCTAATAAATCTCAATATAATAAAAATAATTTCATGATCCAACCTTAGAATGAGAGGAAAAAACGAATTGGAGTGCTACTGGTCACATTTTTAAAAAATATATTTGATAAATAGGAGTTGTACCTTTAAACAGTCATAACTTTTGATTCGTGTGTCAAAATGACTATTATAATGTATCAAACGAAAGCTCGTATCGATTTCCATAATCTTGGCTGGACCGGCTACAGAAATTCATTACTTGAAACTAAACTCCATCCTTTACATCACAAATCGTGGTTTTAATGTTTTTGTCACTTATTTTACATTTTCGGTTTTATTCAATAGAGTGGTAATGAAGATGCATGAGCCGACGAAGTGTATGTTTCAAAATATTCTAATGAATCAAAATATAATAAAAATAATTTCATGATCAACCAAAATGAATGATAAGAAAAAAGGAAGTGGAGTGCTACTCGTCACAGTTTTAAACAATATATTTGATAAATCGGGGTTATGCCTTTAAAGAGTCATAACTTTTTACTCGTGTGTCAAAATGACTATTATAATATATCAAATGGAAGCTCGTATCTATTTCCATAATTTTGGCTGGACTGGCTATAAAAATTCATTACTTGAACCTAAACTTCATCATTTACATCACATATGGAGGGTTTAAATTTTTTGTCACTTATTTTACATTTTCGTTTTATTCAATAGAGTTGTAATGAAGATGGATGAGTCGACCAAGTGTATGTTTCAAAATATTCTAATAAATCTCAATATAATAAAAATAATTTCATGATCCAACATAAGAATGAGCGGAAAAAAGGAATAAGAGTGCTACTGGTCACATTTTTAAAAAATATATTTGATAAATAGGAGTTGTACCTTTAAACAGTCATAACTTTTGATTCTTGTGTCAAAATGACTATTATAATGTATCAAACGAAAGCTCGTATCGATTTCCATAATCTTGGCTGGACCGGCTACAGAAATTCATTACTTGAAACTAAACTCCATCCTTTACATCACAAATCGTGGTTTTAATGTTTTTGTCACTTATTTTACATTTTCTGTTATATTCAATAGAGTGGTAATGAAGATGCATGAGTCGACGAAGTGTATGTTTCAAAATATTCTAATGAATCAAAATATAATAAAAATAATTTCATGATCAACCAAAATGAATGATAAGAAAAAAGGAAGTGGAGTGCTACTCGTCACAGTTTTAAACAATATATTTGATAAATCGGGGTTATGCCTTTAAAGAGTCATAACTTTTTACTCGTGTGTCAAAATGACTATTATAATATATCAAACGGAAGCTCGTATCTATTTCCATAATTTTGGTTGGACTTTCTATAAAAATTCATTACTTGAACCTAAACTCCATCATTTACATCACATATGGAGGGTTTAAATTTTTTGTCACTTATTTTACATTTTCGTTTTATTCAATAGAGTTGTAATGAAGATGGATGAGTCGACCAAGTGTATGTTTCAAAATATTCTAATAAATCTCAATATAATAAAAATAATTTCATGATCCAACATAAGAATGAGCGGAAAAAAGGAATAGGAGTGCTACTGGTCACATTTTTAAAAAATATATTTGATAAATAGGAGTTGTACCTTTAAACAGTCATAACTTTTGATTCGTGTGTCAAAATGACTATTATAATGTATCAAACGAAAGCTCGTATCGATTTCCATAATCTTGGCTGGACCGGCTACAGAAATTCATTACTTGAAACTAAACTCCATCATTTACATCACAAATCGTGGTTTTAATGTTTTTGTCACTTATTTTACATTTTCGGTTTTATTCAATAGAGTGGTAATGAAGATGCATGAGCCGACGAAGTGTATGTTTCAAAATATTCTAATGAATCAAAATATAATAAAAATAATTTCATGACAACCAAAATGAATGATAAGAAAAAAGGAAGTGGAGTGCTACTCGTCACAGTTTTAAACAATATATTTGATAAATCGGGGTTATGCCTTTAAAGAGTCATAACTTTTTACTCGTGTGTCAAAATGACTATTATAATATATCAAACGGAAGCCCGTATCTATTTCCATAATTTTGGCTGGACTGGCTATAAAAATTCATTACTTGAACCTAAACTCCATCATTTACATCACATATGGAGGGTTTAAAGTTTTTGTCACTTATTTTACATTTTCGTTTTATTCAATAGAGTTGTAAGGAAGATGGATGAGTCGACCAAGTGTATGTTTCAAAATATACTAATAAATCTCAATATAATAAAAATAATTTCATGATCCAACATAAGAATGAGCGGAAAAAAGGAATAGGAGTGCTACTGGTCACATTTTTAAAAAATATATTTGATAAATAGGAGTTGAACCTTTAAAGAGTCATAACTTTTGATTCGTGTGTCAAAATGACTATTATAATGTATCAAACGAAAGCTCGTATCGATTGCCATAATCTTGGCTGGACCGGCTACAGAAATTCATTACTTGAAACTAAACTCCCTCCTTTACATCACAAATCGTGGTTTTAATGTTTTTGTCACTTATTTTACATTTTCAGTTTTATTCAATAGAGTGGTAATGAAGATGCATGAGCCGACGAAGTGTATGTTTCAAAATATTCTAATGAATCAAAATATAATAAAAATAATTTCATGACAACCAAAATGAATGATAAGAAAAAAGGAAGTGGAGTGCTACTCGTCACAGTTTTAAACAATATATTTGATAAATCGGGGTTATGCCTTTAAAGAGTCATAACGTTTTACTCGTGTGTCAAAATGACTATTATAATATATCAAACGGAAGTCAAAACGACTTTTATAATATATCAAACGGAAGCTCGTATCTATTTCCATAATTTTGGCTGGACTGGCTATAAAAATTCATTACTTGAACCTAAACTCCATCATTTACTTCACATATGGAGGGTTTAAAGTTTTTGTCACTTATTTTACATTTTCGTTTTATTCAATAGAGTTGTAAAGAAGATGGATGAGTCGACCAAGTGTATGTTTCAAAATATTCTAATAAATCTCAATATAATAAAAATAATTTCATGATCCAACCTTAGAATGAGAGGAAAAAACGAATTGGAGTGCTACTGGTCACATTTTTAAAAAATATATTTGATAAATAGGAGTTGTACCTTTAAACAGTCATAACTTTTGATTCGTGTGTCAAAATGACTATTATAATGTATCAAACGAAAGCTCGTATCGATTTCCATAATCTTGGCTGGACCGGCTACAGAAATTCATTACTTGAAACTAAACTCCATCCTTTACATCACAAATCGTGGTTTTAATGTTTTTGTCACTTATTTTACATTTTCGGTTTTATTCAATAGAGTGGTAATGAAGATGCATGAGCCGACGAAGTGTATGTTTCAAAATATTCTAATGAATCAAAATATAATAAAAATAATTTCATGATCAACCAAAATGAATGATAAGAAAAAAGGAAGTGGAGTGCTACTCGTCACAGTTTTAACCAATATATTTGATAAATCGGGGTTATGCCTTTAAAGAGTCATAACTTTTTACTCGTGTGTCAAAATGACTATTATAATATATCAAACGGAAGCTCGTATCTATTTCCATAATTTTGGCTGGACTGGCTATAAAAATTCATTACTTGAACCTAAACTCCATCATTTACATCACATATGGAGGGTTTAAATTTTTTGTCACTTATTTTACATTTTCGTTTTATTCAATAGAGTTGTAATGAAGATGGATGAGTCGACCAAGTGTATTTTTCAAAATATTCTAATAAATCTCAATCTAATAAAAATTATTTCATGATCCAACATAAGAATGAGCGGAAAAAAGGAATAAGAGTGCTACTGGTCACATTTTTAAAAAATATATTTGATAAATAGGAGTTGTACCTTTAAACAGTCATAACTTTTGATTCGTGTGTCAAAATGACTATTATAATGTATCAAACGAAAGCTCGTATCGATTTCCATAATCTTGGCTGGACCGGCTACAAAAATTCATTACTTGAAACTAAACTCCATCCTTTACATCACAAATCGTGGTTTTAATGTTTTTGTCACTTATTTTACATTTTCGGTTTTATTCAATAGAGTGGTAATGAAGATGCATGAGCCGACGAAGTGTATGTTTCAAAATATTCTAATGAATCAAAATATAATAAAAATAATTTCATGATCAACCAAAATGAATGATAAGTAAAAAGGAAGTGGAGTGCTACTCGTCACAGTTTTAAACAATATATTTGATAAATCGGGGTTATGCTTTTAAAGAGTCATAACTTTTGACACGTGTGTCAAAACGACTTTTATAATATATCAAACGGAAGCTCGTATCTATTTCCATAATTTTGGCTGGACTGGCTATAAAAATTCATTACTTGAACCTAAACTCCATCATTTACTTCACATATGGAGGGTTTAAAGTTTTTGTCACTTATTTTACATTTTCGTTTTATTCAATAGAGTTGTAAGGAAGATGGATGAGTCGACCAAGTGTATGTTTCAAAATATTCTAATAAATCTCAATATAATAAAAATAATTTCATGATCCAACCTTAGAATGAGAGGAAAAAAGGAATTGGAGTGCTACTGGTCACATTTTTAAAAAATATATTTGATAAATAGGAGTTGTACCTTTAAACAGTCATAACTTTTGATTCGTGTGTCAAAATGACTATTATAATGTATCAACCGAAAGCTCGTAACGATTTCCATAATCTTGGCTCGACCGGCTACAGAAATTCATTACTTGAAACTAAACTCCATCCTTTACATCACAAATCGTGGTTTTAATGTTTTTGTCACTTATTTTACATTTTCGGTTTTATTCAATATAGTGCTAATGAAGATGCATGAGCCGACGAAGTGTATGTTTCAAAATATTCTAATGAATCAAAATATAATAAAAATAATTTCATGATCAACCAAAATGAATGATAAGTAAAAAGGAAGTGGAGTGCTACTCATCACAGTTTTAAACAATATATTTGATAAATCGGGGTTATGCTTTTAAAGAGTCATAACTTTTGACACGTGTGTCAAAACGACTTTTATAATATATCAAACGGAAGCTCGTATCTATTTCCATAATTTTGGCTGGACTGGCTATAAAAATTCATTACTTGAACCTAAACTCCATCATTTACTTCACATATGGAGGGTTTAAAGTTTTTGTCACTTATTTTACATTTTCGTTTTATTCAATAGAGTTGTAAGGAAGATGGATGAGTCGACCAAGTGTATGTTTCAAAATATTCTAATAAATCTCAATATAATAAAAATAATTTCATGATCCAACCTTAGAATGAGAGGAAAAAAGGAATTGGAGTGCTACTGGTCACATTTTTAAAAAATATATTTGATAAATAGGAGTTGTACCTTTAAACAGTCATAACTTTTGATTCGTGTGTCAAAATGACTATTATAATGTATCAACCGAAAGCTCGTATCGATTTCCATAATCTTGGCTGGACCGGCTACAGAAATTCAGTACTTGAAACTAAACTCCATCCTTTATATCACAAATCATGGTTTTAATGTTTTTGTTACTTATTTTACATTTTCGGTTTTATTCAATATAGTGGTAATGAAGATGCATGAGCCGACGAAGTGTATGTTTCAAAATATTCTAATGAATCAAAATATAATAAAAATAATTTCATGATCAACCAAAATGAATGATAAGAAAAAAGGAAGTGGAGTGCTACTCGTCACAGTTTTAAACAATATATTTGATAAATAGGGGTTATGCCTTTAAAGAGTCATAACTTTTTACTCGTGTGTCAAAATGACTATTATAATATATCAAACGGAAGCTCGTATCTATTTCCATAATTTTGGCTGGACTAGCTATAAAAATTCATTACTTGAACCTAAACTCCATCATTTACTTCACATATGGAGGGTTTAAAGTTTTTGTCACTTATTTTACATTTTCGTTTTATTCAATAGAGTTGTAAGGAAGATGGATGAGTGGACCAAGTGTATGTTTCAAAATATTCTAATAAATCTCAATATAATAAAAATAATTTCATGATCCAACCTTAGAATGAGAGGACAAAAGGAATTGGAGTGGTACTGGTCACATTTTTAAAAAATATATTATTGAAAAATAGGAGTTGTACCTTTAAATAGTCATAACTTTTGATTCGTGTTTCAAAATGACTATTATAATGTATCAAACGAAAGCTCGTATCGATTTCCATAATCTTGGCTGGACTAGCTACAGAAATTCATTACTTGAAACTAAACTCCATCCTTTACATCACAAATCGTGGTTTTAATGTTTTTGTCACTTATTTTACATTTTCGGTTTTATTCAATAGAGTGGTAATGAAGATGCATGAGCCGACGAAGTGTATGTTTCAAAATATTCTAATGAATCAAAATATAATAAAAATAATTTCATGATCAACCAAAATGAATGATAAGTAAAAAGGAAGTGGAGTGCTACTCGTCACAGTTTTAAACAATATATTTGATAAATCGGGGTTATGCTTTTAAAGAGTCATAACTTTTGACACGTGTGTCAAAACGACTTTTATAATATATCAAACGGAAGCCCGTATCTATTTCCATAATTTTGGCTGGACTGGCTATAAAAATTCATTACTTGAACCTAAACTCCATCATTTACATCACATATGGAGGGTTTAAATTTTTTGTCACTTATTTTACATTTTCGTTTTATTCAATAGAGTTGTAATGAAGATGGATGAGTCGACCAAGTGTATGTTTCAAAATATTCTAATAAATCTCAATATAATAAAAATAATTTCATGATCCAACATAAGAATGAGCGGAAAAAAGGAATAAGAGTGCTACTGGTCACATTTTTAAAAAATATATTTGATAAATAGGAGTTGTACCTTTAAACAGTCATAACTTTTGATTCGTGTGTCAAAATGACTATTATAATGTATCAAACGAAAGCTCGTATCGATTTCCATAATCTTGGCTGGACCGGCTACAGAAATTCATTACTTGAAACTAAACTCCATCCTTTACATCACAAATTGTGGTTTTAATGTTTTTGTCACTTATTTTACATTTTCGGTTTTATTCAATATAGTGCTAATGAAGATGCATGAGCCGACGAAGTGTATGTTTCAAAATATTCTAATGAATCAAAATATAATAAAAATAATTTCATAATCAACCAAAATGAATGATAAGTAAAAAGGAAGTGGAGTGCTACTCGTCATAGTTTTAAACAATATATTTGATAAATCGAAGTTATGCTTTTAAAGAGTCATAACTTTTGACACGTGTGTCAAAATGACTATTATAATATATCAAACGGAAGCTCGTATCTATTTCCATAATTTTGGCTGGAGTGGCTATAAAAATTCATTACTTGAACCTAAACTCCATCATTTACATCACATATGGAGGGTTTAAATTTTTTGTCACTTATTTTACATTTTCGTTTTATTCAATAGAGTTGTAATGAAGATGGATGAGTCGACCAAGTGTATGTTTCAAAATATTCTAATAAATCTCAATATAATAAAAATAATTTCATGATCCAACATAAGAATGAGCGGAAAAAAGGAATAAGAGTGCTACTGGTCACATTTTTAAAAAATATATTTGATAAATAGGAGTTGTACCTTTAAACAGTCATAACTTTTGATTCGTGTGTCAAAATGACTATTATAATGTATCAAACGAAAGCTCGTATCGATTCCCATAATCTTGGCTGGACCGGCTACAGAAATTCATTACTTGATACTAAACTCCATCCTTTACATCACAAATCGTGGTTTTAATGTTTTTGTCACTTATTTTACATTTTCTGTTTTATTCAATAGAGTGGTAATGAAGATGCATGAGTCGACGAAGTGTATGTTTCAAAATATTCTAATGAATCAAAATATAATAAAAATAATTTCATGATCAACCAAAATGAATGATAAGAAAAAAGGAAGTGGAGTGCTACTCGTCACAGTTTTAAACAATATATTTAATAAATCGGGGTTATGCCTTTAAAGAGTCATAACTTTTTACTCGTGTGTCAAAATGACTATTATAATATATCAAACGGAAGCTCGTATCTATTTCCATAATTTTGGTTGGACTTTCTATAAAAATTCATTACTTGAACCTAAACTCCATCATTTACATCACATATGGAGGGTTTAAAGTTTTTGTCACTTATTTTACATTTTCGTTTTATTCAATAGAGTTGTAATGAAGATGGATGAGTCGACCAAGTGTATGTTTCAAAATATTCTAATAAATCTCAATATAATAAAAATAATTTCATGATCCAACATAAGAATGAGCGGAAAAAAGGAATAGGAGTGCTACTGGTCACATTTTTAAAAAATATATTTGATAAATAGGGGTTGTACCTTTAAACAGTCATAACTTTTGATTCGTGTGTCAAAATGACTATTATAATGTATCAAACGAAAGCTCGTATCGATTGCCATAATCTTGGCTGGACCGGCTACAGAAATTCATTACTTGAAACTAAACTCCATCCTTTACATCACAAATCGTGGTTTTAATGTTTTTGTCACTTATTTTACATTTTCGGTTTTATTCAATAGAGTGGTAATGAAGATGCATGAGCCGACGAAGTGTATGTTTCAAAATATTCTAATGAATCAAAATATAATAAAAATAATTTCATGATCAACCAAAATGAATGATAAGAAAAAAGGAAGTGGAGTGCTACTCGTCACAGTTTTAAACAATATATTTGATAAATCGGGGTTATGCCTTTAAAGAGTCATAACGTTTTACTCGTGTGTCAAAATGACTATTATAATATATCAAACGGAAGTCAAAACGACTTTTATAATATATCAAACGGAAGCTCGTATCTATTTCCATAATTTTGGTTGGACTGGCTATAAATATTCATTACTTGAACCTAAACTCCATCATTTACTTCACATATGGAGGGTTTAAAGTTTTTGTCACTTATTTTACATTTTCGTTTTATTCAATAGAGTTGTAAGGAAGATGGATGAGTCGACCAAGTGTATGTTTCAAAATATTCTAATAAATCTCAATATAATAAAAATAATTTCATGATCCAACCTTAGAATGAGAGGAAAAAACGAATTGGAGTGCTACTGCTCACATTTTTAAAAAATATATTTGATAAATAGGAGTTGTACCTTTAAACAGTCATAACTTTTGATTCGTGTGTCAAAATGACTATTATAATGTATCAAACGAAAGCTCGTATCGATTCCCATAATCTTGGCTGGACCGGCTACAGAAATTCATTACTTGATACTAAACTCCATCCTTTACATCACAAATCGTGGTTTTAATGTTTTTGTCACTTATTTTACATTTTCTGTTTTATTCAATAGAGTGGTAATGAAGATGCATGAGTCGACGAAGTGTATGTTTCAAAATATTCTAATGAATCAAAATATAATAAAAATAATTTCATGATCAACCAAAATGAATGATAAGAAAAAAGGAAGTGGAGTGCTACTCGTCACAGTTTTAAACAATATATTTAATAAATCGGGGTTATGCCTTTAAAGAGTCATAACTTTTTACTCGTGTGTCAAAATGACTATTATAATATATCAAACGGAAGCTCGTATCTATTTCCATAATTTTGGTTGGACTTTCTATAAAAATTCATTACTTGAACCTAAACTCCATCATTTACATCACATATGGAGGGTTTAAAGTTTTTGTCACTTATTTTACATTTTCGTTTTATTCAATAGAGTTGTAATGAAGATGGATGAGTCGACCAAGTGTATGTTTCAAAATATTCTAATAAATCTCAATATAATAAAAATAATTTCATGATCCAACATAAGAATGAGCGGAAAAAAGGAATAGGAGTGCTACTGGTCACATTTTTAAAAAATATATTTGATAAATAGGGGTTGTACCTTTAAACAGTCATAACTTTTGATTCGTGTGTCAAAATGACTATTATAATGTATCAAACGAAAGCTCG
This sequence comes from Hippophae tibetana, assembly GCA_037013495.1. Taxonomy (NCBI): domain Eukaryota; kingdom Viridiplantae; phylum Streptophyta; class Magnoliopsida; order Rosales; family Elaeagnaceae; genus Hippophae; species Hippophae tibetana. The sequence continues at coordinate 1,523,430 of JAZDXN010000027.1, read as the reverse complement.
TATCGATTGCCATAATCTTGGCTGGACCGGCTACAGAAATTCATTACTTGAAACTAAACTCCATCCTTTACATCACAAATCGTGGTTTTAATGTTTTTGTCACTTATTTTACATTTTCGGTTTTATTCAATAGAGTGGTAATGAAGATGCATGAGCCGACGAAGTGTATGTTTCAAAATATTCTAATGAATCAAAATATAATAAAAATAATTTCATGATCAACCAAAATGAATGATAAGAAAAAAGGAAGTGGAGTGCTACTCGTCACAGTTTTAAACAATATATTTGATAAATCGGGGTTATGCCTTTAAAGAGTCATAACGTTTTACTCGTGTGTCAAAATGACTATTATAATATATCAAACGGAAGTCAAAACGACTTTTATAATATATCAAACGGAAGCTCGTATCTATTTCCATAATTTTGGTTGGACTGGCTATAAATATTCATTACTTGAACCTAAACTCCATCATTTACTTCACATATGGAGGGTTTAAAGTTTTTGTCACTTATTTTACATTTTCGTTTTATTCAATAGAGTTGTAAGGAAGATGGATGAGTCGACCAAGTGTATGTTTCAAAATATTCTAATAAATCTCAATATAATAAAAATAATTTCATGATCCAACCTTAGAATGAGAGGAAAAAACGAATTGGAGTGCTACTGCTCACATTTTTAAAAAATATATTTGATAAATAGGAGTTGTACCTTTAAACAGTCATAACTTTTGATTCGTGTGTCAAAATGACTATTATAATGTATCAAACGAAAGCTCGTATCGATTTCCATAATCTTGGCTGGACCGGCTACAGAAATTCATTACTTGAAACTAAACTCCATCCTTTACATCACAAATCGTGGTTTTAATGTTTTTGTCACTTATTTTACATTTTCGGTTTTATTCAATAGAGTGGTAATGAAGATGCATGAGCCGACGAAGTGTATGTTTCAAAATATTCTAATGAATCAAAATATAATAAAAATAATTTCATGATCAACCAAAATGAATGATAAGAAAAAAGGAAGTGGAGTGCTACTCGTCACAGTTTTAAACAATATATTTGATAAATCGGGGTTATGCCTTTAAAGAGTCATAACTTTTTACTCGTGTGTCAAAATGACTATTATAATATATCAAATGGAAGCTCGTATCTATTTCCATAATTTTGGCTGGACTGGCTATAAAAATTCATTACTTGAACCTAAACTTCATCATTTACATCACATATGGAGGGTTTAAATTTTTTGTCACTTATTTTACATTTTCGTTTTATTCAATAGAGTTGTAATGAAGATGGATGAGTCGACCAAGTGTATGTTTCAAAATATTCTAATAAATCTCAATATAATAAAAATAATTTCATGATCCAACATAAGAATGAGCGGAAAAAAGGAATAAGAGTGCTACTAGTCACATTTTTAAAAAATATATTTGATAAATAGGAGTTGTACCTTTAAACAGTCATAACTTTTGATTCTTGTGTCAAAATGACTATTATAATGTATCAAACGAAAGCTCGTATCGATTTCCATAATCTTGGCTGGACCGGCTACAGAAATTCATTACTTGAAACTAAACTCCATCCTTTACATCACAAATCGTGGTTTTAATGTTTTTGTCACTTATTTTACATTTTCTGTTATATTCAATAGAGTGGTAATGAAGATGCATGAGTCGACGAAGTGTATGTTTCAAAATATTCTAATGAATCAAAATATAATAAAAATAATTTCATGATCAACCAAAATGAATGATAAGAAAAAAGGAAGTGGAGTGCTACTCGTCACAGTTTTAAACAATATATTTGATAAATCGGGGTTATGCCTTTAAAGAGTCATAACTTTTTACTCGTGTGTCAAAATGACTATTATAATATATCAAACGGAAGCTCGTATCTATTTCCATAATTTTGGCTGGACTGGCTATAAAAATTCATTACTTGAACCTAAACTCCATCATTTACTTCACATATGGAGGGTTTAAAGTTTTTGTCACTTATTTTACATTTTCGTTTTATTCAATAGAGTTGTAAGGAAGATGGATGAGTCGACCAAGTGTATGTTTCAAAATATTCTAATAAATCTCAATATAATAAAAATAATTTCATGATCCAACCTTAGAATGAGAGGAAAAAACGAATTGGAGTGCTACTGGTCACATTTTTAAAAAATATATTTGATAAATAGGAGTTGTACCTTTAAACAGTCATAACTTTTGATTCGTGTGTCAAAATGACTATTATAATGTATCAAACGAAAGCTCGTATCGATTTCCATAATCTTGGCTGGACCGGCTACAGAAATTCATTACTTGAAACTAAACTCCATCCTTTACATCACAAATCGTGGTTTTAATGTTTTTGTCACTTATTTTACATTTTCGGTTTTATTCAATAGAGTGGTAATGAAGATGCATGAGCCGACGAAGTGTATGTTTCAAAATATTCTAATGAATCAAAATATAATAAAAATAATTTCATGATCAACCAAAATGAATGATAAGAAAAAAGGAATTGGAGTGCTACTCGTCACAGTTTTAAACAATATATTTGATAAATCGGGGTTATGCCTTTAAAGAGTCATAACTTTTTACTCGTGTGTCAAAATGACTATTATAATATATCAAACGGAAGCTCGTATCTATTTCCATAATTTTGGCTGGACTGGCTATAAAAATTCATTACTTGAACCTAAACTCCATCATTTACATCACATATGGAGGGTTTAAATTTTTTGTCACTTATTTTACATTTTCGTTTTATTCAATAGAGTTGTAATGAAGATGGATGAGTCGACCAAGTGTATGTTTCAAAATATTCTAATAAATCTAAATATAATAAAAATAATTTCATGATCCAACATAAGAATGAGCGGAAAAAAGGAATAAGAGTGCTACTGGTCACATTTTTAAAAAATATATTTGATAAATAGGAGTTGTACCTTTAAACAGTAATAACTTTTGATTCGTGTGTCAAAATGACTATTATAATGTATCAAACGAAAGCTCGTATCGATTTCCTTAATCTTGGCTGGACCGGCTACAGAAATTCATTACTTGAAACTAAACTCCATCCTTTACATCACAAATCGTGGTTTTAATGTTTTTGTCACTTATTTTACATTTTCGGTTTTATTCAATAGAGTGGTAATGAAGATGCATGAGCCGACGAAGTGTATGTTTCAAAATATTCTAATGAATCAAAATATAATAAAAATAATTTCATGATCAACCAAAATGAATGATAAGAAAAAAGGAAGTGGAGTGCTACTCGTCACAGTTTTAAACAATATATTTGATATATCGGGGTTATGCCTTTAAAGAGTCATAACTTTTTACTCGTGTGTCAAAATGACTATTATAATATATCAAATGGAAGCTCGTATCTATTTCCATAATTTTGGCTGGACTGGCTATAAAAATTCATTACTTGAACCTAAACTTCATCATTTACATCACATATGGAGGGTTTAAATTTTTTGTCACTTATTTTACATTTTCGTTTTATTCAATAGAGTTGTAATGAAGATGGATGAGTCGACCAAGTGTATGTTTCAAAATATTCTAATAAATCTCAATATAATAAAAATAATTTCATGATCCAACATAAGAATGAGCGGAAAAAAGGAATAAGAGTGCTACTAGTCACATTTTTAAAAAATATATTTGATAAATAGGAGTTGTACCTTTAAACAGTCATAACTTTTGATTCTTGTGTCAAAATGACTATTATAATGTATCAAACGAAAGCTCGTATCGATTTCCATAATCTTGGCTGGACCGGCTACAGAAATTCATTACTTGAAACTAAACTCCATCCTTTACATCACAAATCGTGGTTTTAATGTTTTTGTCACTTATTTTACATTTTCTGTTATATTCAATAGAGTGGTAATGAAGATGCATGAGTCGACGAAGTGTATGTTTCAAAATATTCTAATGAATCAAAATATAATAAAAATAATTTCATGATCAACCAAAATGAATGATAAGAAAAAAGGAAGTGGAGTGCTACTCGTCACAGTTTTAAACAATATATTTGATAAATCGGGGTTATGCCTTTAAAGAGTCATAACTTTTTACTCGTGTGTCAAAATGACTATTATAATATATCAAACGGAAGCTCGTATCTATTTCCATAATTTTGGCTGGACTGGCTATAAAAATTCATTACTTGAACCTAAACTCCATCATTTACTTCACATATGGAGGGTTTAAAGTTTTTGTCACTTATTTTACATTTTCGTTTTATTCAATAGAGTTGTAAGGAAGATGGATGAGTCGACCAAGTGTATGTTTCAAAATATTCTAATAAATCTCAATATAATAAAAATAATTTCATGATCCAACCTTAGAATGAGAGGAAAAAACGAATTGGAGTGCTACTGGTCACATTTTTAAAAAATATATTTGATAAATAGGAGTTGTACCTTTAAACAGTCATAACTTTTGATTCGTGTGTCAAAATGACTATTATAATGTATCAAACGAAAGCTCGTATCGATTTCCATAATCTTGGCTGGACCGGCTACAGAAATTCATTACTTGAAACTAAACTCCATCCTTTACATCACAAATCGTGGTTTTAATGTTTTTGTCACTTATTTTACATTTTCGGTTTTATTCAATAGAGTGGTAATGAAGATGCATGAGCCGACGAAGTGTATGTTTCAAAATATTCTAATGAATCAAAATATAATAAAAATAATTTCATGATCAACCAAAATGAATGATAAGAAAAAAGGAATTGGAGTGCTACTCGTCACAGTTTTAAACAATATATTTGATAAATCGGGGTTATGCCTTTAAAGAGTCATAACTTTTTACTCGTGTGTCAAAATGACTATTATAATATATCAAACGGAAGCTCGTATCTATTTCCATAATTTTGGCTGGACTGGCTATAAAAATTCATTACTTGAACCTATACTCCATCATTTACATCACATATGGAGGGTTTAAATTTTTTGTCACTTATTTTACATTTTCGTTTTATTCAATAGAGTTGTAATGAAGATGGATGAGTCGACCAAGTGTATGTTTCAAAATATTCTAATAAATCTAAATATAATAAAAATAATTTCATGATCCAACATAAGAATGAGCGGAAAAAAGGAATAAGAGTGCTACTGGTCACATTTTTAAAAAATATATTTGATAAATAGGAGTTGTACCTTTAAACAGTAATAACTTTTGATTCGTGTGTCAAAATGACTATTATAATGTATCAAACGAAAGCTCGTATCGATTTCCTTAATCTTGGCTGGACCGGCTACAGAAATTCATTACTTGAAACTAAACTCCATCCTTTACATCACAAATCGTGGTTTTAATGTTTTTGTCACTTATTTTACATTTTCTGTTTTATTCAATAGAGTGGTAATGAAGATGCATGAGTCGACGAAGTGTATGTTTCAAAATATTCTAATGAATCAAAATATAATAAAAATAATTTCATGATCAACCAAAATGAATGATAAGAAAAAAGGAAGTGGAGTGCTACTCGTCACAGTTTTAAACAATATATTTGATAAATCGGGGTTATGCCTTTAAAGAGTCATAACTTTTTACTCGTGTGTCAAAATGACTATTATAATATATCAAACGGAAGCTCGTATCTATTTCCATAATTTTGGTTGGACTTTCTATAAAAATTCATTACTTGAACCTAAACTCCATCATTTACATCACATATGGAGGGTTTAAAGTTTTTGTCACTTATTTTACATTTTCGTTTTATTCAATAGAGTTGTAATGAAGATGGATGAGTCGACCAAGTGTATGTTTCAAAATATTCTAATAAATCTCAATATAATAAAAATAATTTCATGATCCAACATAAGAATGAGCGGAAAAAAGGAATAGGAGTGCTACTGGTCACATTTTTAAAAAATATATTTGATAAATAGGAGTTGTACCTTTAAACAGTCATAACTTTTGATTCGTGTGTCAAAATGACTATTATAATGTATCAAATGAAAGCTCGTATCGATTGCCATAATCTTGGCTGGACCGGCTACAGAAATTCATTACTTGAAACTAAACTCCATCCTTTACATCACAAATCGTGGTTTTAATGTTTTTGTCACTTATTTTACATTTTCGGTTTTATTCAATAGAGTGGTAATGAAGATGCATGAGCCGACGAAGTGTATGGTTCAAAATATTCTAATGAATCAAAATATAATAAAAATAATTTCATGATCAACCAAAATGAATGATAAGAAAAAAGGAAGTGGAGTGCTACTCGTCACAGTTTTAAACAATATATTTGATAAATCGGGGTTATGCCTTTAAAGAGTCATAACGTTTTACTCGTGTGTCAAAATGACTATTATAATATATCAAACAGAAGTCAAAACGACTTTTATAATATATCAAACGGAAGCTCGTATCTATTTCCATAATTTTGGTTGGACTGGCTATAAATATTCATTACTTGAACCTAAACTCCATCATTTACTTCACATATGGAGGGTTTAAAGTTTTTGTCACTTATTTTACATTTTCGTTTTATTCAATAGAGTTGTAAGGAAGATGGATGAGTCGACCAAGTGTATGTTTCAAAATATTCTAATAAATCTCAATATAATAAAAATAATTTCATGATCCAACCTTAGAATGAGAGGAAAAAACGAATTGGAGTGCTACTGGTCACATTTTTAAAAAATATATTTGATAAATAGGAGTTGTACCTTTAAACTGTCATAACTTTTGATTCGTGTGTCAAAATGACTATTATAATGTATCAAACGAAAGCTCGTATCGATTTCCATAATCTTGGCTGGACCGGCTACTGAAATTCATTACTTGAAACTAAACTCCATCCTTTACATCACAAATCGTGGTTTTAATGTTTTTGTCACTTATTTTACATTTTCTATTTTATTCAATAGAGTGGTAATGAAGATGCATGAGTCGACGAAGTGTATGTTTCAAAATATTCTAATGAATCAAAATATAATAAAAATAATTTCATGATCAACCAAAATGAATGATAAGAAAAAAGGAAGTGGAGTGCTACTCGTCACAGTTTTAAACAATATATTTGATAAATCGGGGTTATGCCTTTAAAGAGTCATAACGTTTTACTCGTGTGTCAAAATGACTATTATAATATATCAAACGGAAGTCAAAACGACTTTTATAATATATCAAACGGAAGCTCGTATCTATTTCCATAATTTTGGTTGGACTGGCTATAAATATTCATTACTTGAACCTAAACTCCATCATTTACTTCACATATGGAGGGTTTAAAGTTTTTGTCACTTATTTTACATTTTCGTTTTATTCAATAGAGTTGTAAGGAAGATGGATGAGTGAACCAAGTGTATGTTTCAAAATATTCTAATAAATCTCAATATAATAAAAATAATTTCATGATCCAACCTTAGAATGAGAGGAAAAAAGGAATAAGAGTGCTACTGGTCACATTTTTAAAAAATATATTTGATAAATAGGAGTTGTACCTTTAAACAGTCATAACTTTTGATTCGTGTGTCAAAACGACTATTATAATGTATCAAACGAAAGCTCGTATCGATTTCCATAATCTTGGCTGGACCGGCTACAGAAATTCATTACTTGAAACTAAACTCCATCCTTTACATCACAAATCGTGGTTTTAATGTTTTTGTCACTTATTTTACATTTTCTGTTTTATTCAATAGAGTGGTAATGAAGATGCATGAGTCGACGAAGTGTATGTTTCAAAATATTCTAATGAATCAAAATATAATAAAAATAATTTCATGATCAACCAAAATGAATGATAAGAAAAAAGGAAGTGGAGTGCTACTCGTCACAGTTTTAAACAATATATTTGATAAATCGGGGTTATGCCTTTAAAGAGTCATAACGTTTTACTCGTGTGTCAAAATGACTATTATAATATATCAAACGGAAGTCAAAACGACTTTTATAATATATCAAACGGAAGCTCGTATCTATTTCCATAATTTTGGTTGGACTGGCTATAAATATTCATTACTTGAACCTAAACTCCATCATTTACTTCACATATGGAGGGTTTAAAGTTTTTGTCACTTATTTTACATTTTCGTTTTATTCAATAGAGTTGTAAGGAAGATGGATGAGTGAACCAAGTGTATGTTTCAAAATATTCTAATAAATCTCAATATAATAAAAATAATTTCATGATCCAACCTTAGAATGAGAGGAAAAAAGGAATAAGAGTGCTACTGGTCACATTTTTAAAAAATATATTTGATAAATAGGAGTTGTACCTTTAAACAGTCATAACTTTTGATTCGTGTGTCAAAATGACTATTATAATGTATCAAACGAAAGCTCGTATCGATTTCCATAATCTTGGCTGGACCGGCTACAGAAATTCATTAGAGGAAACTAAACTCCATCCTTTACATCACAAATCGTGGTTTTAATGTTTTTGTCACTTATTTTACATTTTCGGTTTTATTCAATAGAGTGGTAATGAAGATGCATGAGTCGACGAAGTGTATGTTTCAAAATATTCTAATGAATCAAAATATAATAAAAATAATTTCATGATCAACCAAAATGAATGATAAGAAAAAAATAATTGGAGTGCTACTCGTCACAGTTTTAAACAATATATTTGATAAATCGGGGTTATGCCTTTAAAGAGTCATAACTTTTTACTCGTGTGTCAAAATGACTATTATAATATATCAAACGGAAGCTCGTATCTATTTCCATAATTTTGGCTGGACTGGCTATAAAAATTCATTACTTGAACCTAAACTCCATCATTTACATCACATATGGAGGGTTTAAAGTTTTTGTCACTTATTTTACATTTTCGTTTTATTCAATAGAGTTGTAATGAAGATGGATGAGTCGACCAAGTGTATGTTTCAAAATATTCTAATAAATCTCAATATAATAAAAATAATTTCATGATCCAACATAAGAATGAGCGGAAAAAAGGAATAGGAGTGCTACTGGTCACATTTTTAAAAAATATATTTGATAAATAGGAGTTGTACCTTTAAACAGTCATAACTTTTGATTCGTGTGTCAAAATGACTATTATAATGTATCTAACGAAAGCTCGTATCGATTGCCATAATCTTGGCTGGACCGGCTACAGAAATTCATTACTTGAAACTAAACTCCATCCTTTACATCACAAATCGTGGTTTTAATGTTTTTGTCACTTATTTTACATTTTCGGTTTTATTCAATAGAGTGGTAATGAAGATGCATGAGTCGACGAAGTGTATGTTTCAAAATATTCTAATGAATCAAAATATAATAAAAATAATTTCATGATCAACCAAAATGAATGATAAGAAAAAAGGAATTGGAGTGCTACTCGTCACAGTTTTAAACAATATATTTGATAAATCGGGGTTATGCCTTTAAAGAGTCATAACTTTTTACTCGTGTGTCAAAATGACTATTATAATATATCAAACGGAAGCTCGTATCTATTTCCATAATTTTGGCTGGACTGGCTATAAAAATTCATTACTTGAACCTAAACTCCATCATTTACATCACATATGGAGGGTTTAAAGTTTTTGTCACTTATTTTACATTTTCGTTTTATTCAATAGAGTTGTAATGAAGATGGATGAGTCGACCAAGTGTATGTTTCAAAATATTCTAATAAATCTCAATATAATAAAAATAATTTCATGATCCAACATAAGAATGAGCGGAAAAAAGGAATAGGAGTGCTACTGGTCACATTTTTAAAAAATATATTTGATAAATAGGAGTTGTACCTTTAAACAGTCATAACTTTTGATTCGTTTGTCAAAATGACTATTATAATGTATCTAACGAAAGCTCGTATCGATTGCCATAATCTTGGCTGGACCGGCTACAGAAATTCATAACTTGAAACTAAACTCCATCCTTTACATCACAAATCGTGGTTTTAATGTTTTTGTCACTTATTTTACATTTTCGGTTTTATTCAATAGAGTGGTAATGAAGATGCATGAGCCGACGAAGTGTATGTTTCAAAATATTCTAATGAATCAAAATATAATAAAAATAATTTCATGATCAACCAAAATGAATGATAAGAAAAAAGGAAGTGGAGTGCTACTCGTCACAGTTTTAAACAATATATTTGATAAATCGGGGTTATGCCTTTAAAGAGTCATAACGTTTTACTCGTGTGTCAAAATGACTATTATAATATATCAAACGGAAGTCAAAACGACTTTTATAATATATCAAACGGAAGCTCGTATCTATTTCCATAATTTTGGTTGGACTGGCTATAAATATTCATTACTTGAACCTAAACTCCATCATTTACTTCACATATGGAGGGTTTAAAGTTTTTGTCACTTATTTTACATTTTCGTTTTATTCAATAGAGTTGTAAGGAAGATGGATGAGTGAACCAAGTGTATTTTTCAAAATATTCTAATAAATCTCAATATAATAAAAATAATTTCATGATCCAACATAAGAATGAGCGGAAAAAAGGAATAGGAGTGCTACTGGTCACATTTTTAAAAAATATATTTGATAAATAGGAGTTGTACCTTTAAACAGTCATAACTTTTGATTCGTGTGTCAAAATGACTATTATAATGTATCTAACGAAAGCTCGTATCGATTTCCATAATCTTGGCTGGACCGGCTACAGAAATTCATTACTTGAACCTAAACTCCATCATTTACTTCACATATGGAGGGTTTAAAGTTTTTGTGACTTATTTTACATTTTCGTTTTATTCAATAGAGTTGTAAGGAAGATGGATGAGTCGACCAAGTGTATGTTTCAAAATATTCTAATAAATCTCAATATAATAAAAATAATTTCATGATCCAACCTTAGAATGAGAGGAAAAAAGGAATTGGAGTGCTACTGGTCACATTTTTAAAAAATATATTTGATAAATAGGAGTTGTACCTTTAAACAGTCATAACTTTTGATTCGTGTTTCAAAATGACTATTATAATGTATCAACCGAAAGCTCGTATCGATTTCCATAATCTTGGCTCGACCGGCTACAGAAATTCATTACTTGAAACTAAACTCCATCCTTTACATCACAAATCGTGGTTTTAATGTTTTTGTCACTTATTTTACATTTTCGGTTTTATTCAATATAGTGCTAATGAAGATGCATGAGCCGACGAAGTGTATGTTTCAAAATATTCTAATGAATCAAAATATAATAAAAATAATTTCATGATCAACCAAAATGAATGATAAGTAAAAAGGAAGTGGAGTGCTACTCGTCACAGTTTTAAACAATATATTTGATAAATCGGGGTTATGCTTTTAAAGAGTCATAACTTTTGACACGTACGTCAAAACGACTTTTATAATATATCAAACGGAAGCTCGTATCTATTTCCATAATTTTGGCTGGACTAGCTATAAAAATTCATTACTTGAACCTAAACTCCATCATTTACATCACATATGGAGGGTTTAAAGTTTTTGTCACTTATTTTACATTTTCGTTTTATTCAATAGAGTTGTAATGAAGATGGATGAGTCGACCAAGTGTATGTTTCAAAATATTCTAATAAATCTCAATATAATAAAAATAATTTCATGATCCAACATAAGAATGAGCGGAAAAAAGGAATAGGAGTGCTACTGGTCACATTTTAAAAAAATATATTTGATAAATAGGAGTTGTACCTTTAAACAGTCATAACTTTTGATTCGTGTGTCAAAATGACTATTATAATGTATCAAACGAAAGCTCGTATCGATTGCCATAATCTTGGCTGGACCGGCTACAGAAATTCATTACTTGAAACTAAACTCCTTCCTTTACATCACAAATCGTGGTTTTAATGTTTTTGTCACTTATTTTACATTTTCTGTTTTATTCAATAGAGTGGTAATGAAGATGCATGAGTCGACGAAGTGTATGTTTCAAAATATTCTAATGAATCAAAATATAATAAAAATAATTTCATGATCAACCAAAATGAATGATAAGAAAAAAGGAAGTGGAGTGCTACTCGTCACAGTTTTAAACAATATATTTGATAAATCGGGGTTATGCCTTTAAAGAGTCATAACTTTTTACTCATGTGTCAAAATGACGATTATAATATATCAAACGGAAGCTCGTATCTATTTCCATAATTTTGGCTGGACTGGCTATAAAAATTCATTACTTGAACCTAAACTCCATCATTTACATCACATATGGAGGGTTTAAATTTTTTGTCACTTATTTTACATTTTCGTTTTATTCAATAGAGTTGTAATGAAGATGGATGAGTCGACCAAGTGTATGTTTCAAAATATTCTAATAAATCTCAATATAATAAAAATAATTTCATGATCCAACATAAGAATGAGCGGAAAAAAGGAATAAGAGTGCTACTGGTCACATTTTTAAAAAATATATTTAATAAATAGGAGTTGTACCTTTAAACAGTCATAACTTTTGATTCGTGTGTCAAAATGACTATTATAATGTATCAAACGAAAGCTCGTATCGATTTCCATAATCTTGGCTGGACCGGCTACAGAAATTCATTACTTGAAACTAAACTCCATCCTTTACATCACAAATCGTGGTTTTAATGTTTTTGTCACTTATTTTACATTTTCGGTTTTATTCAATAGAGTGGTAATGAAGATGCATGAGCCGACGAAGTGTATGTTTCAAAATATTCTAATGAATCAAAATATAATAAAAATAATTTCATGATCAACCAAAATGAATGATAAGTAAAAAGGAAGTGGAGTGCTACTCGTCACAGTTTTAAACAATATATTTGATAAATCGGGGTTATGCTTTTAAAGAGTCATAACTTTTGACACGTGTGTCAAAACGACTTTTATAATATATCAAACGGAAGCTCGTATCTATTTCCATAATTTTGGCTGGACTGGCTATAAAAATTCATTACTTGAACCTAAACTCCATCATTTACTTCACATATGGAGGGTTTAAAGTTTTTGTCACTTATTTTACATTTTCGTTTTATTCAATAGAGTTGTAAGGAAGATGGATGAGTCGACCAAGTGTATGTTTCAAAATATTCTAATAAATCTCAATATAATAAAAATAATTTCATGATCCAACCTTAGAATGAGAGGAAAAAAGGAATTGGAGTGCTACTGGTCACATTTTTAAAAAATATATTTGATAAATAGGAGTTGTACCTTTAAACAGTCATAACTTTTGATTCGTGTGTCAAAATGACTATTATAATGTATCAACCGAAAGCTCGTATCGATTTCCATAATCTTGGCTGGACCGGCTACAGAAATTCATTACTTGAAACTAAACTCCATCCTTTACATCACAAATCGTGGTTTTAATGTTTTTGTCACTTATTTTACATTTTCGGTTTTATTCAATATAGTGCTAATGAAGATGCATGAGCCGACGAAGTGTATGTTTCAAAATATTCTAATGAATCAAAATATAATAAAAATAATTTCATGATCAACCAAAATGAATGATAAGTAAAAAGGAAGTGGAGTGCTACTCGTCACAGTTTTAAACAATATATTTGATAAATCGGGGTTATGCTTTTTAAGAGTCATAACTTTTGACACGTGTGTCAAAACGACTTTTATAATATATCAAATGGAAGCTCGTATCTATTTCCATAATTTTGGCTGGACTGGCTATAAAAATTCATTACTTGAACCTAAACTCCATCATTTACTTCACATATGGAGGGTTTAAAGTTTTTGTCACTTATTTTACATTTTCGTTTTATTCAATAGAGTTGTAAGGAAGATGGATGAGTCGACCAAGTGTATGTTTCAAAATATTCTAATAAATCTCAATATAATAAAAATAATTTCATGATCCAACCTTAGAATGAGAGGAAAAAAGGAATTGGAGTGCTACTGGTCACATTTTTAAAAAATATATTTGATAAATAGGAGTTGTACCTTTAAACAGTCATAACTTTTGATTCGTGTGTCAAAATGACTATTATAATGTATCAACCGAAAGCTCGTATCAATTTCCATAATCTTGGCTGGACCGGCTACAGAAATTCATTACTTGAAACGAAACTCCATCCTTTATATCACAAATCATGGTTTTAATGTTTTTGTCACTTATTTTACATTTTCGGTTTTATTCAATATAGTGGTAATGAAGATGCATGAGCCGACGAAGTGTATGTTTCAAAATATTCTAATGAATCAAAATATAATAAAAATAATTTAATGATCAACCAAAATGAATGATAAGAAAAAAGGAAGTGGAGTGCTACTCGTCACAGTTTTAAACAATATATTTGATAAATAGGGGTTATGCCTTTAAAGAGTCATAACTTTTTACTCGTGTGTCAAAATGACTATTATAATATATCAAACGGAAGCTCGTATCTATTTCCATAATTTTGGCTGGACTGGCTATAAAAATTCATTACTTGAACCTAAACTCCATCATTTACTTCACATATGGAGGGTTTAAAGTTTTTGTGACTTATTTTACATTTTCATTTTATTCAATAGAGTTGTAAGGAAGATGGATGAGTCGACCAAGTGTATGTTTCAAAATATTCTAATAAATCTCAATATAATAAAAATAATTTCATGATCCAACCTTAGAATGAGAGGAAAAAAGGAATTGGAGTGGTACTGGTCACATTTTTAAAAAATATATTATTGAAAAATAGGAGTTGTACCTTTAAACAGTCATAACTTTTGATTCGTGTTTCAAAATGACTACTATAATGTATCAAACGAAAGCTCGTATCGATTTCCATAATCTTGGCTGGACCAGCTACAGAAATTCATTACTTGAAACTAAACTCCATCCTTTACATCACAAATCGTGGTTTTAATGTTTTTGTCACTTATTTTACATTTTCGGTTTTATTCAATAGAGTGGTAATGAAGATGCATGAGCCGACGAAGTGTATGTTTCAAAATATTCTAATGAATCAAAATATAATAAAAATAATTTCATGATCAACCAAAATGAATGATAAGTAAAAAGGAAGTGGAGTGCTACTCGTCACAGTTTTAAACAATATATTTGATAAATCGGGGTTATGCTTTTAAAGAGTCATAACTTTTGACACGTGTGTCAAAACGACTTTTATAATATATCAAACGGAAGCTCGTATCTATTTCCATAATTTTGGCTGGACTGGCTATAAAAATTCATTACTTGAACCTAAACTCCATCATTTACTTCACATATGGAGGGTTTAAAGTTTTTGTCACTTATTTTACATTTTCGTTTTATTCAATAGAGTTGTAAGGAAGATGGATGAGTCGACCAAGTGTATGTTTCAAAATATTCTAATAAATCTCAATATAATAAAAATAATTTCATGATCCAACCTTAGAATGAGAGGAAAAAAGGAATTGGAGTGCTACTGGTCACATTTTTAAAAAATATATTTGATAAATAGGAGTTGTACCTTTAAACAGTCATAACTTTTGATTCGTGTGTCAAAATGACTATTATAATGTATCAACCGAAAGCTCGTATCGATTTCCATAATCTTGGCTCGACCGGCTACAGAAATTCATTACTTGAAACTAAACTCCATCCTTTACATCACAAATCGTGGTTTTAATGTTTTTGTCACTTATTTTACATTTTCGGTTTTATTTAATATAGTGCTAATGAAGATGCATGAGCCGACGAAGTGTATGTTTCAAAATATTCTAATGAATCAAAATATAATAAAAATAATTTCATGATCAACCAAAATGAATGATAAGTAAAAAGGAAGTGGAGTGCTACTCGTCACAGTTTTAAACAATATATTTGATAAATCGGGGTTATGCTTTTTAAGAGTCATAACTTTTGACACGTGTGTCAAAACGACTTTTATAATATATCAAATGGAAGCTCGTATCTATTTCCATAATTATGGCTGGACTGGCTATAAAAATTCATTACTTGAACCTAAACTCCATCATTTACTTCACATATGGAGGGTTTAAAGTTTTTGTCACTTATTTTACATTTTCGTTTTATTCAATAGAGTTCTAAGGAAGATGGATGAGTCGACCAAGTGTATGTTTCAAAATATTCTAATAAATCTCAATATAATAAAAATAATTTCATGATCCAACCTTAGAATGAGAGGAAAAAAGGAATTGGAGTGCTACTGGTCACATTTTTAAGAAATATATTTGATAAATAGGAGTTGTACCTTTAAACAGTCATAACTTTTGATTCGTGTGTCAAAATGACTATTATAATGTATCAACCGAAAGCTCGTATCAATTTCCATAATCTTGGCTGGACCGGCTACAGAAATTCATTACTTGAAACGAAACTCCATCCTTTATATCACAAATCATGGTTTTAATGTTTTTGTCACTTATTTTACATTTTCGGTTTTATTCAATATAGTGGTAATGAAGATGCATGAGCCGACGAAGTGTATGTTTCAAAATATTCTAATGAATCAAAATATAATAAAAATAATTTAATGATCAACCAAAATGAATGATAAGAAAAAAGGAAGTGGAGTGCTACTCGTCACAGTTTTAAACAATATATTTGATAAATAGGGGTTATGCCTTTAAAGAGTCATAACTTTTTACTCGTGTGTCAAAATGACTATTATAATATATCAAACGGAAGCTCGTATCTATTTCCATAATTTTGGCTGGACTGGCTATAAAAATTCATTACTTGAACCTAAACTCCATCATTTACTTCACATATGGAGGGTTTAAAGTTTTTGTCACTTATTTTACATTTTCATTTTATTCAATAGAGTTGTAAGGAAGATGGATGAGTCGACCAAGTGTATGTTTCAAAATATTCTAATAAATCTCAATATAATAAAAATAATTTCATGATCCAACCTTAGAATGAGAGGAAAAAAGGAATTGGAGTGGTACTGGTCACATTTTTAAAAAATATATTATTGAAAAATAGGAGTTGTACCTTTAAACAGTCATAACTTTTGATTCGTGTTTCAAAATGACTACTATAATGTATCAAACGAAAGCTCGTATCGATTTCCATAATCTTGGCTGGACCAGCTACAGAAATTCATTACTTGAAACTAAACTCCATCCTTTACATCACAAATCGTGGTTTTAATGTTTTTGTCACTTATTTTACATTTTCGGTTTTATTCAATAGAGTGGTAATGAAGATGCATGAGCCGACGAAGTGTATGTTTCAAAATATTCTAATGAATCAAAATATAATAAAAATAATTTCATGATCAACCAAAATGAATGATAAGTAAAAAGGAAGTGGAGTGCTACTCGTCACAGTTTTAAACAATATATTTGATAAATCGGGGTTATGCTTTTAAAGAGTCATAACTTTTGACACGTGTGTCAAAACGACTTTTATAATATATCAAACGGAAGCTCGTATCTATTTCCATAATTTTGGCTGGACTGGCTATAAAAATTCATTACTTGAACCTAAACTCCATCATTTACTTCACATATGGAGGGTTTAAAGTTTTTGTCACTTATTTTACATTTTCGTTTTATTCAATAGAGTTGTAAGGAAGATGGATGAGTCGACCAAGTGTATGTTTCAAAATATTCTAATAAATCTCAATATAATAAAAATAATTTCATGATCCAACCTTAGAATGAGAGGAAAAAAGTAATTGGAGTGCTACTGGTTTCATTTTTAAAAAATATATTTGATAAATAGGAGTTGTACCTTTAAACAGTCATAACTTTTGATTCGTGTGTCAAAATGACTATTATAATGTATCAACCGAAAGCTCGTATCGATTTCCATAATCTTGGCTCGACCGGCTACAGAAATTCATTACTTGAAACTAAACTCCATCCTTTACATCACAAATCGTGGTTTTAATGTTTTTGTCACTTATTTTACATTTTCGGTTTTATTTAATATAGTGCTAATGAAGATGCATGAGCCGACGAAGTGTATGTTTCAAAATATTCTAATGAATCAAAATATAATAAAAATAATTTCATGATCAACCAAAATGAATGATAAGTAAAAAGGAAGTGGAGTGCTACTCGTCACAGTTTTAAACAATATATTTGATAAATCGGGGTTATGCTTTTAAAGAGTCATAACTTTTGACACGTGTGTCAAAACGACTTTTATAATATATCAAACGGAAGCTCATATCTATTTCCATAATTTTGGCTGGACTGGCTATAAAAATTCATTACTTGAACCTAAACTCCATCATTTACTTCACATATGGAGGGTTTAAAGTTTTTGTCACTTATTTTACATTTTCGTTTTATTCAATAGAGTTGTAAGGAAGATGGATGAGTCGACCAAGTGTATGTTTCAAAATATTCTAATAAATCTCAATATAATAAAAATAATTTCATGATCCAACCTTAGAATGAGAGGAAAAAAGGAATTGGAGTGCTACTGGTCACATTTTTAAAAAATATATTTGATAAATAGGAGTTGTACCTTTAAACAGTCATAACTTTTGATTCGTGTGTCAAAATGACTATTATAATGTATCAACCGAAAGCTCGTATCAATTTCCATAATCTTGGCTTGACCGGCTACAGAAATTCCTTACTTGAAACTAAACTCCATCCTTTATATCACAAATCGTGGTTTTAATGTTTTTGTCACTTATTTTACATTTTCGGTTTTATTCAATATAGTGGTAATGAAGATGCATGAGCCGACGAAGTGTATGTTTCAAAATATTCTAATGAATCAAAATATAATAAAAATAATTTCATGATCAACCAAAATGAATGATAAGTAAAAAGGAAGTGGAGTGCTACTCGTCACAGTTTTAAACAATATATTTGATAAATCGGGGTTATGCCTTTAAAGAGTCATAACTTTTTACTCGTGTGTCAAAATGACTATTATAATATATCAAAAGGAAGCTCGTATCTATTTCCATAATTTTGGCTGGACTGGCTATAAAAATTCATTACTTGAACCTAAACTCCATCATTTACTTCACATATGGAGGGTTTAAAGTTTTTGTCACTTATTTTACATTTTCGTTTTATTCAATAGAGTTGTAAGGAAGATGGATGAGTCGACCAAGTGTATGTTTCAAAATATTCTAATAAATCTCAATATAATAAAAATAATTTCATGATCTAACATAAGAATGAGCGGAAAAAAGGAATAGGAGTGCTACTGGTCACATTTTTAAAAAATATATTTGATAAATAGGAGTTTTACCTTTAAACAGTCGTAACTTTTGATTCGTGTGTCAAAATGACTATTATAATGTATCAAATGAAAGCTCGTATCGATTTCCATAATCTTGGCTGGACCGGCTACAGAAATTCATTACTTGAAACTAAACTCCATCCTTTACATCACAAATCGTGGTTTTAATGTTTTTTTCACTTATTTTACATTTTCGGTTTTATTCAATATAGTGGTAATGAAGATGCATGAGCCGACGAAGTGTATGTTTCAAAATATTCTAATGAATCAAAATATAATAAAAATAATTTCATGATCAACCAAAATGAATGATAAGTAAAAAGGAAGTGGAGTGCTACTCGTCACAGTTTTAAACAATATATTTGATAAATCGGGGTTATGCTTTTAAAGAGTCATAACTTTTGACACGTGTGTCAAAACGACTTTTATAATATATCAAACGGAAGCTCGTATCTATTTCCATAATTTTGGCTGGACTGGCTATAAAAATTCATTACTTGAACCTAAACTCCATCATTTACTTCACATATGGAGGGTTTAAAGTTTTTGTCACTTATTTTACATTTTCGTTTTATTCAATAGAGTTGTAAGGAAGATGGATGAGTCGACCAAGTGTATGTTTCAAAATATTCTAATAAATCTCAATATAATAAAAATAATTTCATGATCTAACATAAGAATGAGCGGAAAAAAGGAATAGGAGTGCTACTGGTCACATTTTTAAAAAATATATTTGATAAATAGGAGTTTTACCTTTAAACAGTCATAACTTTTGATTCGTGTGTCAAAATGACTATTATAATGTATCAAATGAAAGCTCGTATCGATTTCCATAATCTTGGCTGGACCGGCTACAGAAATTCATTACTGGAAACTAAACTCCATCCTTTACATCACAAATCATGGTTTTAATGTTTTTGTCACTTATTTTACATTTTCGGTTTTATTCAATAGAGTGGTAATGAAGATGCATGAGCCGACGAAGTGTATGTTTCAAAATATTCTAATGAATCAAAATATAATAAAAATAATTTCATGATCAACGAAAATGAATGATAAGAAAAAAGGAAGTGGAGTGCTACTCGTCACAGTTTTAAACAATATATTTGATAAATCGAGGTTATGCCTTTAAAGAGTCATCACTTTTTACTCGTGTGTCAAAATGACTATTATAATATATCAAACGGAAGCTCGTATCTATTTCCATAATTTTGGTTGGACTGGCTATAAAAATTCATTACTTGAACCTAAACTCCATCATTTACTTCACATATGGAGGGTTTAAAGTTTTTGTCACTTATTTTACCCTTTCGTTTTATTCAATAGAGTTGTAAGGAAGATGGATGAATCGACCAAGTGTATCTTTCAAAATATTCTAATAAATCTCCATATAATAAAAATAATTTCATTATCCAACATTAGAATGAGAGGAAAAAAGGAATTGGAGTGCTACTGGTCACATTTTAAAAAAAAATATTTGATAAATAGGAGTTGTACCTTTAAACAGTCATAACTTTTGTTTTGTGTGTCAAAATGACTATTATCATGTATCAAACGGAAGCTGGTATCGATTTCCATAATCTTGGTTGCACCCGCTATAGAAATTCATTACTTGAACCTAAACTCCATCCTTTACTTCACATATGGAGGGTTTAAAGTTTTTGTCACTTATTTTACATTTTCGGTTTTATTCAATAGAGTGGTAATGAAGATGCATGAGCCGACGAAGTGTATGTTTCAAAATATTCTAATGAATCAAAATATAATAAAAATAATTTCATGATCAACCAAAATGAATGATAACAAAAAAGGAAGTGGAGTGCTACTCGTCATAGTTTTAATCAATATATTTGATAAATCATGGTTATGCCTTTAAAGAGTCATAACTTTTGACTCGTGTGTCAAAACGACTTTTATAATATATCAAACGGAAGCTTGTATCTATTTCCATAATTTTTGTTGGACTGGCTATAAAAATTCATTACTTGAACCTAAACTCCATCATTTACATCACATATGGAGGGTTTAAAATTTTTTCACTTATTTTACATTTTCGGTTTTATTCAATAGAGTTGTAATGAAGATGGATGAGTCGACCAAGTGTATGTTTCAAAATATTCTAATAAATTTCAATATAATAAAAATAATTTCATGATCCAACATAATGAATGAGAGGAAAAAAGGAATAGGACTACTACTGGTGAAATTTTTAAATTTGTTTTTTCATAAATGGGAGTTGTAGTTTTAAATAGTCATAACTTTTGATTCGTGTGTCAAAATGACTATTATAATATATCAAACGGAAGATCGTATCGATTTCCATAGTCTTGGCTGGACCGGCTATTGAAATTCATTACTTGAACCTAAACTCCATCATTTACATTACAAATCGAGGTTTTAATGTTTTTGTCACTTATTTTACATTTTAAGTTTTATTAAATAGAGTGGTAATGAAGATGGATGAGCCGACCAAGTGTATGTTTCAAAATAATCTAATAAATCACAATATAATAAAAATAATTTCATGATCAACCAAAATGAATGAGAAGAAAAAAGGAAGAGGAGTGCTACTCGTCACAATTTTAAACAATATATTTGATAAATCGGGGTTATGCCTTTAAAGAGTCATAACTTTTTACTCGTGTTTCAAAACGACGATTAGAATATATCAAACGGAAGCTCGTATCTATTTCCATAATTTTCGCTGGACTAGCTATAAAAATTCATTACTTGAACCTAAACTCCATCATTTACTTCACATATGGAGGGTTTAAAGTTTTTGTCACTTATTTTACATTTTGGTTTTATTCAACACAGTTATAATGAAGTAGGATGAGTGGACCAAGTGTATGTTTCAAAATATTCTAATAAATTTTAATATAATAAAAATAATTTCATGATCCGACATAATGAATGAGAGGAAAAAAGGAATAGGATAGCTACTGGTGACATTTTTAAAATATATATTTGATAAATGGGAGTTGTACCTTTAAAAGGTCATAACTTTTGATTCGTGTGTCAAAATGACTATTATAATGTATCAAACGGATGCTCGTATCGATTTCCATAATCTTGGCTGGACCGGCTATAGAAATTCATTACTTGAACCTAAACTCCATCATTTACATCACATATGGAGGGTTTAAATTTTTTGTCAATTATTTTACATTTTCGTTTTATTCAATAGAGTTGTAATGAAGATAGATGAGTACACCGAGTGTATGTTTCAAAATATTCTAATAAATCTCAATATAATAAAAATAATTTCATGATCCAACATAAGAATGAGAGGAAAAAAGGAATAGGAGTGCTACTGGTCACATTTTAAAAAAAAATATTTGATAAATAGGAGTTGTACCTTTAAACAGTCATAACTTTTGATTCGTGTGTCAAAATGACTATTATAATGTATCAAACATAAGCTCGTATCGATTTCCATAGTCTTGGCTGGACCGGCTATAGAAATTCATTACTTGAAACTAAACTCCATCCTTTACATCACAAATCGTGGTTTTAATGTTTTTGTCACTTATTTTACATTTTCGGTTTTATTCAATAGAGTTTTAATGAAGATGGAAGAGCCGACTAAGAGTATGTTTCAAAATATTCTAATGAATCAAAATATAATAAAAATTATTTCATGATCAACCAAAATGAATGATAAGAAAAAAGGAAGTGGAGTGCTACTCGTCACAGTTTTAATCAATATATTTGATAAATCATGGTTATGCCTTTAAAGAGTCATAACTTTTGACTCGTGTGTCAAAACGACTTTTATAATATATCAAACGGAAGCTCGTGTCTATTTCCGTAATTTTTGTTCGACTGGCTATAAAAATTCATTACTTGAACCTCAACTCCATCATTTACATCACATATGGAGGGTTTAAATATTTTGTCACTTATTTTACATTTTTGGTTTTATTCAATAGAGTTATAATGAAGATAGATGAGTGGACCAAGTGTATGTTTCAAAATATTCTAATAAATTTCAATATAATAAAAATAATTTCATGATCCAACATAATGAATGAGAGGAAAAAAGAAATAGGAGTGCTACTGGTGACATTTTTAAAATATATATTTGATAAATGGGAGTTGTACCTTTAAACAGTCATAACTTTTGATTCGTGTGTCAAAATGACTATTATAATGTATCAAACAGAAGCTCGTATCGATTTCCATAGTCTTTCTGGACTGGCTATAGAAATTCATTACTTGAACCTAAACTGCATCCTTTACATCATAAATCGTGGTTTTAATGTTTTTGTCGCTTATTTTACATTTTAAGTTTTATTAAATAGAGTGGTAATGAAGATGGATGAGCCGACCAAGTGTATGTTTCAAAATAATCTAATAAATCACAATATAATAAAAATAATTTCATGATCAACCAAAATGAATGAGAAGAAAAAAGGAAGAGGAGTGCTACTCGTCACAGTTTTAAACAATATATTTGATAAATTGGGGTTATGCCTTTAAAGAGTCATAACTTTTTACTCGTGTGTCAAAACGACTATTATAATATATCAAACGGAAGCTCGTATCTATTTCCATAATTTTCGCTGGACTAGCTATAAAAATTCATAACTTGAACCTCAACTCCATCATTTACATCACATATGGAGGGTTTAAATATTTTGTCCCTTATTTTACATTTTTGGTTTTATTCAACAGAGGTATAATGAAGATGGATGAGTGGAACAAGTGTATGTTTCAAAATATTCTAATAAATTTCAATATAATAAAAATAATTTCATGATCCAACATAATGAATGAGAGGAAAAAAGGAATAGGAGTGCTACTGGTCACATTTTTAAAAAATATATTTGATAAATAGGAGTTGTACCTTTAAACAGTCATAACTTTTGTTTCGTGTGTCAAAATGACTATTATAATGTATCAAACGGAAGCTCGTATCGATTTCCATAATCTTGGCTGGACCGGCTATAGAAATTCATTACTTGAAACTAAACTCCATCCTTTACATCACAAATCGTGGTTTTAATGTTTTTGTCACTTATTTTACATTTTCGGTTTTATTAAATAGTGTGGTAATGAATATGCATGAGCCGACGAAGTGTATGTTTCAAAATATTCTAATGAATCAAAATATAATAAAAATAATTTCATGATCAACCAAAATGAATGATAAGAAAAAAGGAAGTGGAGTGCAACTCGTCACAGTTTTAAACAATATATTTGATAAATCGGGGTTATGCATTTAAAGAGTCATAACATTTACTCGTGTGTCAAAATGACTATTATAATATATCAAACGGAAGCTCGTATCTATTTCCATAATTTTAGTTGGACTGGCTATAAAAATTCATTACTTGAACCTAAACTCCATCATTTACTTCACATATGGAGGGTTTAAAGTTTTTGTCACTTATTTTACATTTTAAGTTTTATTCAATAGAGTGGTAATGAAGATGGATGAGCCGACCAAGTGTATGTTTCAAAATATTCTAATAAATCATAATATTATAAAAATAATTTCATGATCAACCAAAATGAATGAGAAGAAAAAAGGAAGAGGAGTGCTACTCGTCACAGTTTTAAACAATATATTTGATAAATCGGGGTTATGCCTTTAAAGAGTCATAACTTTTTACTCGTGTTTCAAAACGACGATTAGAATATATCAAACGGAAGCTCGTATCTATTTCCATAATTTTCGCTGGACTACCTATAAAAATTCATTACTTGAACCTCAACTCCATCATTTATTCAACACAGTTATAATGAAGTAGGATGAGTGGACCAATTGTATGTTTCAAAATATTCTAAAAAATTTTAATATAATAAAAATAATTTCATGATCCAACATAATGAATGAGAGGAAAAAAGGAATAGGATAGCTACTGGTGACATTTTTAAAATATATATTTGATAAATGGGAGTTGTACCTTTAAAAAGTCATAACTTTTGATTCGTGTCTCAAAATGACTATTATAATGTATCAAACGGAAGCTCGTATCGATTTCCATAATCTTGGTTGAACCGGCTATAGAAATTTATTACTTGAACCAAAACTGCATCCTTTACATTACAAAAATAGTGGTTTTAATGTTTTTCTCACTTAGTTTACATTTTCGGTTTTATTCAATAGAGTGGTAATGAAGATGGATGAGCCGACAATGTTTTTGTTTCAAAATATTCTAATGAATCACAATATAATAAAAATAATTTCATGATCAACCAAAATAAATGATAACAAAAAAGGAAGTGGAGTGCTACTCGTCACAGTTTTAAACAATATATTTGATAAATCGGGGTTATGCCTTTAAAGAGTCATAACTTTTTACTCGTGTGTCAAAATGACTATTATAATATATCATATGGAAGCTTGTATCTATTTCCATAATTTTGGCTGGACTGGCTATAAAAATTCATTACTTGAACCTAAACTCCATCATTTACATCACACATGGAGGGTTTAAATTTTTTGTCAATTATTTTACATTTTCGTATTATTCAATAGATTTGTAATGAAGATAGATGAGTACACCGAGTGTATGTTTCAAAATATTCTAATAAATCTCAATATAATAAAAATAATTTCATGATCCAACATAAGAATGAGAGGAAAAAAGGAATAGGAGTGCTACTGGTCACATTTTTAAAAAATATATTTGATAAATAGGAGTTGTACCTTTAAACAGACATAAGTTTTGATTCGTGTGTCAAAATGACTATTATAATGTATCAAACCGAAGCTCGTATCGATTTCCATAATCTTGGCTGGACCGGCTATAGAAATTCATTACTTGAAACTAAACTCCATCCTTTACATCACAAATCGTGGTTTTAATGTTTTTGTCACTTATTTTACATTTTCGGTTTTATTTAATAGAGTGGTAATGAAGATGCATGAGCCGACGAAGTGTATGTTTCAAAATATTCTAATGAATCAAAATATAATAAAAATTATTTCATGATCAACCAAAATGAATGATAAGAAAAAAGGAAGTGGAGTGCTACTCGTCACAGTTTTAAACAATATATTTGATAAATCGGGGTTATGCCTTTAAAGAGTCATAACTTTTTACTCGTGTGACAAAGTGACTATTATAATATATCAAACGGAAGCTCGTATCTATTTCCATAATTTTGGTTGGACTGGCTATAAAAATTCATTACTTGAACCTAAACTCCATCATTTACTTCACATATGGAGGGTTTAAAGTTTTTGTCACTTATTTTACATTTTGGTTTTATTCAACACAGTTATAATGAAGTAGGATGAGTGGACCAAGTGTATGTTTCAAAATATTCTAATAAATTTTAATATAATAAAAATAATTTCATGATCCAACATAAGAATGAGAGGAAAAAAGGAATAGGAGTGCTACTGCTCACATTTTTAAAAAATATATTTGATAAATAGGAGTTGTACCTTTAAACAGTCATAACTTTTGATTCGTGTGTCAAAATGACTATTATAATGTATCAAATGGATGCTCGTATCGATTTCCATAATCTTGGTTGGACCGGCTATAGAAATTCATTACTTGAACCTAAACTGCATCCTTTACATTACAAAAATAGTGGTTTTAATGTTTTTGTCACTTATTTTACATTTTCGGTTTTATTCAATAGAGTGGTAATGAAGATGGATGAGCCGACAAAGTGTATGTTTCAAAATATTCTAATGAATCACAATATAATAAAAATAATTCCATGATCAACCAAAATAAATGATAACAAAAAAGGAAGTGGAGTGCTACTCGTCACAGTTTTCAACAATATATTTGATAAATCGGGGTTATGCCTTTAAAGAGTCATAACTTTTTACTCGTGTGTCAAAATGACTATTATAATATATCATACGGAAGCTCGTATCTATTTCAATAATTTTGGCTGGACTGGCTATAAAAATTCATTACTTGAACCTAAACTCCATCATTTACATCACATATGGAGGGTTTAAATTTTTTGTCAATTATTTTACATGTTCGTTTTATTCAATAGAGTTGTAATGAAGATAGATGAGTACACCGAGTGTATGTTTCAAAATATTCTAATAAATCTCAATATAATAAAAATAATTTCATGATCCAAAATAAGAATGAGAGGAAAAAAGGAATAGGAGTGCTACTGGTCACATTTTAAAAAACAATATTTGATAAATAGGAGTTGTACCTTTAAACAGTCATAACTTTTCATTCTTGTGTCAAAATGACTATTATAATGTATCAAACAGAAGCTCGTATCGATTTCCATAGTCTTGGCTGGACCGGCTATAGAAATTCATTACTTGAAACTAAACTCCATCCTTTATATCACAAATCATGGTTTTAATGTTTTTGTCACTTATTTTACATTTTCGGTTTTATTCAATAGAGTTGTAATGAAGATGGAAGAGCCGACTAAGAGTATGTTTCACTTATTTTTCATTTTCGGTTTTATTCAATAGAGTTGTAATGTAGATGGATAAGTAGACCAAGTGTATGTTTCAAAATATTTGAATAAATTACAATATAATAAAAATAATTTCATGATCCAACATAATGAATAAGAGGAAAAAAGGAATAGGAGTGCTACTGGTGACACTTTTAAAATATATATTTGATAAATGGGAGTTGTACCTAAAATAGTCATAACTTTTGATTCGTGTGTCAAAATGACTATTATAATGTATCAAATGGAAGCTCGTATCGATTTCCATAATCTTGGTTGGACCGGCTATATAAATTCTTTACTTGAACCTAAACTCCATCCTTTACATCACATATCGAGGTTTCAATCTTTTTGTCACTTATTTTACATTTTCGGTTTTATTCAATAGAGTGGTAATGAAGATGGATGAGCCGACAAAGTGTATGTTTCAAAATATTCTAATGAA
Organism: Hippophae tibetana; assembly: GCA_037013495.1. NCBI lineage: Eukaryota > Viridiplantae > Streptophyta > Magnoliopsida > Rosales > Elaeagnaceae > Hippophae > Hippophae tibetana. Next base: position 1,495,516 of record JAZDXN010000027.1, on the reverse strand, counting down.
TCACAATATAATAAAAATAATTCCATGATCAACCAAAATAAATGATAACAAAAAAGGAAGTGGAGTGCTACTCGTCACAGTTTTAAACAATATATTTGATAAATCGGGGTTATGCCTTTAAAGAGTCATAACTTTTTACTTGTGTGTCAAAACGACTATTATAATATATCAAACGGAAGCTCGTATCTATTTCCATAATTTTCGCTGGACTAGCTATAAAAATTCATTACTTGAACCTCAACTCCATAATTTACATCACATATGGAGGGTTTAAAGTTTTTGTCACTTATTTTACATTTTGGTTTTATTCAATAGAGTTGTAAGGAAGATGGATGAGTCGACCAAGTGTATGCTTCAAAATATTCTAATAAATTTCAATATAATAAAAATAATTTCATGATCCAACATAATGAATGAGAGGAAAAAAGGAATAGGAGTGCTACTCGTGACATTTTTAAAATATATATTTGATAAATGAGAGTTGTACCTTTAAACAGTCATAACTTTTGATTTGTGTGTCAAAATGACTATTATAATGTATCAAACGGAAGCTCGTATCGATTTCCATAATCTTGGCTGGACCGGCTATAGAAATTCATTACTTGAACCTAAACTCCATCCTTTACATCACAAATCGTGGTTTTAATGTTTTTGTCACTTATTTTTCATTTTCGGTTTTATTCAATAGAGTGGTAATGAAGATGGATGAGCCGACGAAGTGTATGTTTCAAAATATTCTAATGAATCACAATATAATAAAAATAATTTCATGATCAACCAAAATGGTTGATAACAAAAAAGGAAGTGGAGGGCTACTCGTCACAGTTTTAAACATTATATTTGATAAATCTGGGTTATGCCTTTAAAGAGTCATAACTTTTTACTCGTGTGTCAAAACGACTTTTATAATATATCAAACGGAAGCTCGTATCTATTTCCATAATTTTCGCTGGACTAGCTATAAAAATTCATTACTTGAACCTCAACTACATCATTTACATCACATATGGTGAGTTTAAATATTTTGTCACTAATTTTACATTTTTGGTTTTATTCAACAGAGTTATAATGAAGATGGATGAGTGGACCAAGTGTATGTTTCAAAATATTCTAATAAATTTCAATATAATAAAAATAATGTCATGACCAACAAAATGAATGAGAGGATAAAAGGAATAGGAGTGCTACTGGTGACATTTTTAAAATATATATTTGATAAATGGGAGTTGTACCTTTAAACAGTCATAACTTTTGATTCGTGTGTCAAAATGATTATTATAATGTATCAAACGGAAGCTCGTATCGATTTCCATAATCTTGGCTGGACCGGCTATAGAAATTCATTACTTGAACCTAAACTGCTTCCTTTACATCACAAATCGTTGTTTTAATGTTTTTGTCACTTATTTTACATTTTCGGTTTTATTCAATAGATTGGTAATCGAGATGGATGAGCCGACCAAGTGTATGTTTCAAAATATTCTAATAAATCACAATATAATAAAAATAATTTCATGATCAACCAAAATGAATGAGAAGAAAAAAGGAAGAGGAGTGCTACTCTTCACAGTTTTAAACAATATATTTGATAAATCGGGGTTATGCCTTTAAAGAGTCATAACTTTTTACTCGTGTGTCAAAACGACTATTATAATATATCAAACGGAAGCTCGTATCTATTTCCATAATTTTCGCTGGACTAGCTATAAAAATTCATTACTTGAACCACAACTCCATCATTTATATCACAGATGGAGGGTTTAAAATTTTTGTCACTTATTTTACATTTTCAGTTTTATTCAATAGAGTTGTAATGAAGATGGATGAGTCCACCAAGTGTATGTTTCAAAATATTCTAATAAATTTCAATATAATAAAAATAATTTCATGATCCAACATAATGAATGAGAGGAAAAAAGGAATAGGACTGCTATTGGTGACATTTTTAAAAACTTTATTTGATAAATGGGAGTTGTAGTTTTAAATAGTCATAACTTTTGATTCGTGTGTCAAAATGACTATTATAATATATCAAACGGAAGATCGTATCGATTTCCATAGTCTTGGCTGGACCGGCTATAGAAATTCATTACTTGAAACTAAACTCCATCCTTTACATCACAAATCGTGGTTTTAATGTTTTTGTCACTTATTTTACATTTTCGGTTTTATTCAATAGAGTGGTAATGAAGATGCATGAGCCGACGAAGTGTATGTTTCAAAATATTCTAATGAATCAAAATATAATAAAAATAATTTCATGATCAACCAAAATGAATGATAAGAAAAAAGGAAGTGGAGTGCTACTCGTCACAGTTTTAAACAATATATTTGATAAATCCGGGTTATGCCTTTAAAGAGTCATAACTTTTTACTCGTGTGACAAAATGACTATTATAATATATCAAACGGAAGCTCGTATCTATTTCCATAATTTTGGTTGGACTGGCTATAAAAATTCAATACTTGAACCTAAACTCCATCATTTACTTCACATATGGAGGGTTTAAAGTTTTTGTCACTTATTTTACATTTTGGTTTTATTCAATAGAGTTATAAGGAAGATGGATGAGTCAACCAAGTGTGTGTTTCAAAATATTCTAATAAATCTCAATATAATAAAAATAATTTCAGGATCCAACATAAGAATGAGAGGAAAAAAGGAATTGGCGTTCTAGTGGTCACATTTTAAAAAAAAATATTTGATAAACCGGAGTTGTACCTTTAAACAGTGATAACTTTTGTTTCGTGTGTCAAAATGACTATTATAATGTATCAAACGGAAGCTCGTATCGATTACCATAATCTTGGCTGCACCGGCTATAGAAATTCATTAGTTGAACCTAAACTCCATCCTTTACATGACATATCCATGTTTTAATGTATTTGTCACTTATTTTACATTTTCGGTTTTATTCAATAGAATTGTAATGAAGATGGAAGAGCCGACTAAGAGTATGTTTAAAAATATTCTAATGAATCAAAATATAATAAAAATAATTTCATGATCAACGAAAATGAATGAGAAGAAAAAAGGAAGAGGAGTGCTACTCGTCATAGTTTTAATCAATATATTTGATAAATCATGGTTATGCCTTTAAAGAGTCATAACTTTTGACTCGTGTGTCAAAACGACTTTTATAATATATCAAACGGAAGCTCGTATCTATTTCCATAATTTTCGCTAGACTAGCTATAAAAATTCATAACTTGGAACTAAACTCCATCATTTACATCACATATGGAGGGTTTAAATATTTTGTCACTTATTTTACATTTTCGGTTTTATTCAATAGAGTTGTAATGAATATGGATGAGTCGACCAAGTGTATGTTTCAAAATATTCTAATAAATCTCTATATAATAAATATAATTTCATGATCCAACATAAGAATGAGAGGAAAAAAGGAATTGGAGTGCTAGTGGTCACATTTCAAAAAAAATATATTTGATAAAAGGGAGTTGTACCTTTAAACAGTCATAACTTTTGTTACGTGTGTCAAAATGACTATTATAATGTATCAAACGAAAGCTCGTATCGATTTCCATAATCTTGGTTGCACCGGCTATAGAAATTCATTACTTGAACCTAAACTCCATCCTTTACATGACATATCCATGTTTTAATGTATTTGTCACTTATTTTACATTTTCGGTTTTATTCAATAGAGTGGGAATGAAGCTGGAAGAGCCGACTAAGAGTATGTTTAAAAATATTCTAATGAATCAAAATATAATAAAAATAATTTCATGATCAACCAAAATGAATGATAAGAAAAAATGAAGTGGAGTGCTACTCGTCACAGTTTTAAACAATATATTTGATAAATCAGGGTTATGCCTTTAAAGAGTCATAACTTTTTACTCGTGTGTCAAAATGAATATTATAATATATCAAATGGAAGCTCGTATCTATTTCCATAATTTTGGCTGGACTGGCTATAAAAATTCATTACTTGAACCTAAACAACATCATTTACTTGACATATGGAGGGTTTAAAGTTTTTGTCACTTATTTTATATTTTGGTTTTATTCAATAGAGTTGTAAGGAGGATGGATGAGTCGACCAAGTGTATGTTTCAAAATATTCTAATAAATCTCAATATAATAAAAATAATTTCATGATCCAACATAAGAATGAGAGGAAAAAAGGAATTGGAGTGCTACTGGTCAAATTTTAAAAAAATATATTTGATAAATGGGAGTTGTACCTTTAAACAGTCATAACCTTTGTTTCGTGTGTCAAAATGACTATTATAATGTATCAAACGGAAGCTCGTATCGATTTCCATAATCTTGGTTGCACTGGCTATAGAAATTCATTAGTTGAACCTAAACTCCATCCTTTACATGACATATCCATGTTTTAATGTATTTGTCACTTATTTTACATTTTCGGTTTTATTCAATAGAATTGTAATGAAGATGGAAGAGCCGACTAAGAGTATGTTTAAAAATATTCTAATGAATCAAAATATAATAAAAATAATTTCATGATCAACAAAAATGAATGAGAAGAAAAAAGGAAGAGGAGTGCTACTCGTCATAGTTTTAATCAATATATTTGATAAATCATGGTTATGCCTTTAAAGAGTCATAACTTTTGACTCGTGTGTCAAAACGACTTTTGTAATATATCAAACGGAAACTCGTATCTATTTCCATAATTTTCGCTGGACTAGCTATAAAAATTCATTACTTGAACCTCAACTACATCATTTACATCACATATGGATGGTTTAAATATTTTGTCACTTATTTTACATTTTTGGTTTTATTCAACAGAGTTATAATGAATATGGATGAGTGGACCAAGTGTATGTTTCAAAATATTCTAATAAATTTCAATATAATAAAAATAATGTCATGACCAACAAAATGAATGAGAGGATAAAAGGAATAGGAGTGCTACTGGTGACATTTTTAAAATATATATTTGATAAATGGGAGTTGTACCTTTAAACAGTCATAACTTTTGATTCGTGTGTCAAAATGACTATTAAAATGTATCAAACGGAAGCTCGTATCGATTTCCAAAATCTTGGCTGGACCGGCTATAAAAATTCATTACTTCAACCTAAACTGCATCCTTTACATCACATATGGAGGGTTTAAAGTTTTTGTCACTTATTTTACATTTTCGTTTTATTCAATAGAGTGGTAATGAAGATGCATGAGCCGACGAAGTGTATGTTTCAAAATATTCTAATAAATCACAATATAATAAAAATAATTTCATGATCAACCAAAATGAATGAGAAGAAAAAAGGAATAGGAGTGCTACTCTTCACAGTTTTAAACAATATATTTGATAAATCGGGGTTATGCCTTTAAAGAGTCATAAGTTTTTACTCGTGTGTCAAAACGACTATTATAATATATCAAACTGAAGCTCGTATCTATTTCCATAATTTTGGCTGGACTGGTTATAAAAATTCATTACTTGAACCTAAACTCCATCATTTACATCACATATGGAGGGTTTAAATTTTTTGTCACTTATTTTACATTTTCGGTTGTATTAAATAGAGTTGTAATGAAGATGGATGAGTCCACCAAGTGTATGTTTCAAAATATTCTAATAAATTTCAATATAATAAAAATAATTTCATGATCCAACATAATGAATGAGTGGAAAAAAGGAATAGGACTGCTACTCGTGACATTTTTAAAAAATTTATTTGATAAATTAGAGTTGTAGTTTTAAATAGTCATAACTTTTGATTCGTGTGTCAAAATGACTATTATAATATATCAAACGGAAGATCGTATCGATTTCCATAGTCTTGGCTGGACCGGCTATAGAAATTCATTACTTGAACTTAAACTCCATCCTTTACATCACATATCGAATATTTAATGTTTTTGTCACTTATTTTACATTTTTTGTTTAATTCAATAGAGTTGTAATGAAGATGGATATATGAGCCGACCAAGTGTATGTTTCAAAATATTCTAATGAATCAAAATATAATAAAAATAATTTCATGATCAACCAAAATGAATGATAAGAAAAAAGGAAGTGGAGTGCTACTCATCACAGTTTTAAACAATATATTTGATAAATCGGGTTTATGCCTTTAAAGAGTCATAACTTTTTACTCATTTGTCAAAATGACTATTATAGTATATCAAACGGAAGCTCGTATCTATTTCCATAATTTTGGCTGGACTAGCTATAAAAATTCATTATTGAACCTAAACTCCATCATTTACATCACATATGGAGGGTTTAAATTTTTTGTCACTTATTTTACATTTTTGTTTTATTCAATAGAGTTGTAATGAAGATGGATGAGTCGACCAAGTGTATGTTTCAAAATATTCTAATAAATCTCAATATAATAAAAATAATTTCATGATCCAACATAAGAATGAGAGGAAAAGAGGAATAGGACTGCTACTGGTGACGTTTTTAAAAAATTTATTTGATAAATGGGAGTTGTAGTTTTAAATAGTCATAACTTTTGATTCGTGTGTCAAAATGACTATTATAATGTATCAAACGGAAGATCGTATCGATTTCCATAGTCTTGGCTGGACTGGCTATTGAAATTCATTACTTGAACCTAAACTATATCATTTACATTACAAATCGTGGTTTTAATGTTTTTGTCACTTATTTTGCATTTTAAGTTTTATTCAATAGAGTGGTAATGAAGATGCATGAGCCGACGAAGTGTATGTTTCAAAATATTCTAATGAATCAAAATATAATAAAAATAATTTCATGATCAACCAAAATGAATGATAAGAAAAAAGGAAGTGGAGTGCTACTCGTCACAGTTTTAAACAATATATTTGATAAATCGGGGTTATGCCTTTAAAGAGTCATAACTTTGTACTCGTGTGTCAAAATGACTATTACAATATATCAAACGGAAGCTCGTATCCATTTCCATAATTTTGGTTGGACTGGCTATAAAAATTCATTACTTGAACCTAAACTCCATCATTTACTTCACATATGGAGGGTTTAAAGTTTTTGTCAGTTATTTTACGTTTTCGTTTTATTCAATAGAGTTGTAAGGAAGATAGATGAGTCGGCCAAGTGTATGTTTCAAAATATTCTAATATATCTCAATATAATAAAAATAATTTCATGATCCAACATAAGAATGAGAGGAAAAAAGGAATTGGAGTGCTACTGGTCAAATTTTTTAAAAATATATTTGATAAGTGGGAGTTGTACCTTTAAACAGTCATAACTTTTGTTTCGTGTGTCAAAATGACTATTATAATGTATCAAATGAATGTTGGTATCGATTTCCATAATCTTGGCTGGACCGGCTAAAGAAATTCATTACTTGAACCTAAACTCCATCCTTTACATGACATATCCTTGTTTTAATGTTTTTGTCAATTATTTTACATTTTCGGTTTTATTCAATAGAGTTGTAATGAAGATGGAAGAGCCGACTAAGAGTATGTTTAAAAATATTCTAATGAATCAAAATATAATAAAAATAATTTCATGATCAACCAAAATGAATGAGAAGAAAAAAGGAAGAGGAGTGCTACTCGTCATAGTTTTAATAAATATATTTGATAAATCATGGTTATGCCTTTAAAGAGTCATAAATTTTGACTCGTGTGTCAAAACGAATTTTATAATATATCAAAAGGAAGCTCGTATCTATTTCCATAATTTTTGTTGGACTGGCTACAAAAAATTCATTAGTTGAACCTAAACTCCATCATTTGCATCACATATGCAGGGTTTAAAATTTTTGTCACTTATTTTACATTTTCGGTTTTATTAAACAGAGTTGTAATGAAGATGGATGAGTCGACCAAGTGTATGTTTCAAAATATTCTAATAAATTTCAATATAATAAAAATAATTTCATGATCCAAAATAATGAATGAGAGGAAAAAAGGAATAGGGGTGCTACTGTTCCAAGTTTTAAGAAATATATTTGATAAGTGGGAGTTTTACCTATAAACAGTCATAACTTTTGATTCGTGTGTCAAAATGACTATTATAATATATCAAACGGAAGCTCGTATCAATTTCCATAATCTTGGTTGGATCGGCTATAGAAATTCATTACTTGAACCTAAACTCCATCATTTACATTACAAATCGAGGTTTTAATGTTTTTGTCATTTAATTTACATTTTCGGTTTTATTGAATAGAGTGGTAATGAAGATGGATGACCCGACCAAGTGTATGTTTCAAAATATTCTAATGAATCAAAATATAATAAAAATAATTTCATGATCAACCAAAATGAATGAGAAGAAAAAAGGAAGAGGAGTGCTACTCGTCACAGTTTTAAACAATATATTTGATAAATCTGGGTTATGCCTTTAAACAGTCATAACTTTTGATTCGTGTGTCAAAATGACTATTATAATGTATCAAACGGAAGCTCGTATCGATTTCCATAATCTTGGCTGGACCGGCTATAGAAATTCATTACTTGAACCTAAACTACATCCTTTACATCACAAATCGTGGTTTTAATGTTTTTGTCACTTATTTTACATTTTCGGTTTTATTCAATAGAGTGGTAATGAAGATGGATGAGTCGACGAAGTGTATGTTTCAAAATATTCTAATGAATCACAATATAATAAAAATAATTTCATGATCAACCAAAATGAATGATAACAAAAAAGGAAGTGGAGTGCTACTCGTCACAGTTTTAAACAATATATTTGATAAATCGGGGTTATGCCTTTAAACAGTCATAACTTTTGATTCGTGTGTCAAAATGACTATTATAATGTATCAAACGGAAGCTCATATTAATTTCCATAATCTTGGCTAACCGGCTATAGAAATTCATTACTTGAACCTAAACTACATCCTTTACATCACAAATCGTGGTTTTAATGTTTTTGTCACTTATTTTACATTTTCGGTTTTATTCAATAAAGTGGTAATGAAGATGGATGAGCCGACGAAGTGTATATTTCAAAATATTCTAATGAATCACAATATAATAAAAATAATTTCATGATCAACCAAAATGAATGATAACAAAAAAGGAAGTGGAGTGCTACTCGTCACAGTTTTAAACAATATATTTGATAAATCGGGGTTATGCCTTTAAACAGTCATAACTTTTTATTCGTGTGTCAAAATGACTATTATATTGTATGAAACGGAAGCTCGTATCGATTTCCATAATCTTGGCTGGACCGGCTATAGAAATTCATTACATGAACCTAAACTGCATCCTTTACATCACACATCGTGGTTTTAATGTTTTTGTCACTTATTTTACATTTTCGATTTTACTCAATTGAGTGGTACTGAAGATGGATGAGCCGACGAAGTGTATGTTTCAAAATATTCTAATTAATCACAATATAATAAAAATAATTTCATGATCAACCAAAATGAATGAGAAGAAAAAAGGAAGAGGAGTGCTACTCGTCACAGTTTTAAACAATATATTTGATAAATCGGGGTTATGCCTTTAAAGAGTCATAACTTTTTACTCGTGTGTCAAAACGACTTTTATAATATATCAAACGGAAGCTCGTATCTATTTCCATAATTTTCGCTGGACTAGCTATAAAAATTCATTACTTGAACCTCTACTACATCATTTACATCACATATGGAGGGTTTAAATATTTTGTCACTTATTTTACATTTTTGGTTTTATTCAACAGAGTTATAATGAAGATGGATGAGTGGACCAAGTGTATGTTTCAAAATATTCTAATAAATTTCAATATAATAAAAATAATTTCATGATCCAACATAATGAATGAGAGGAAAAAAGGAATAGGAGTGCTACTGGTGACATTTTTAAAATATATATTTGATAAATGGGAGTTGTACCTTTAAACAGTCATAACTTTTGATTCGTGTGTCAAAATGACTATTATAATGTATCAAATAGAAGCTCGTATCGATTTCCATAGTCTTGGCTGGACCGGCTCTAGAAATTCATTACTTGAACCTAAACTGCATCCTTTACATCACAAATCGTGGTTTTAATGTTTTTGTCACTTATTTTACATTTTCGGTTTTATTCCAAAGAGTGGTAATGAAGATGGATGAGCCGACGAAGTGTATGTTTCAAAATATTCTAATGAATCACAATATAATAAAAATAATTTCATGATCAACCAAAATGAATGATAACAAAAAAGGAAGTGGAGTGCTACTCGTCACAGTTTTAAACAATATATTTGATAAATCGGGGTTATGCCTTTAAACAGTCATAACTTTTTATTCGTGTGTCAAAAAGACTATTATATTGTATCAAACGGAAGCTCGTATCGATTTCCATAATCTTGGCTGGACCGGCTATAGAAATTCATTACTTGAACCTAAACTGCATCCTTTACATCACAAATCGTGGTTTTAATGTTTTTGTCCCTTATTTTACATTTTCAATTTTATTCAATTGAGTGGTAATGAAGATGGATGAGCCGACGAAGTGTATGTTTCAAAATATTCTAATTAATCACAATATCATAAAAATAATTTCATGATCAACCAAAATGAATGATAACAAAAAAGGAAGTGGAGTGCTACTCGTCACAGTTTTTTACAATATATTTGATAAATCGGGGTTATGCCTATAACGAGTCATAACTTTTTACTCGTGTGTCAAAATGACTATTATAATATATCAAACGGAAGCTCGTATCTATTTCTATAATTTTGGCTGGACTGGCTATAAAAATTCATTACTTGAACCTAAACTCCATCATTTACATCACATATGGTGGGTTTAAATTTTTTGTCACTTATTTTACATTTTAAGTTTTATTCAATAGAGTGGTAATGAAGATAGATGAGGCGACCAAGTGTATGTTTCAAAATATTCTAATAAACCACAATATAATAAAAATAATTTCATGATCAACCAAAATGAATGAGAAGAAAAAAGGAAGAGGAGTGCTACTCGTCACAGTTTTAAACAATATATTTGATAAATCGGGGTTATGCCTTTAAAGAGTCATAACTTTTTACTCGTGTGTCAAAACGACTTTTATAATATATCAAACGGAAGCTCGTATCTATTTCCATAATTTTCGCTGGACTAGCTATAAAAATTCATTACTTGAACCTCAACTACATCATTTACATCACATATGGAGGGTTTAAATATTTTGTCACTTATTTTACATTTTTGGTTTTATTCAACAGAGTTATAATGAAGATGGATGAGTGGACCAAGTGTATGTTTCAAAATATTCTATTAAATTTCAATATAATAAAAATAATTTCATGATCCAACAAAATGAATGAGAGGAAAAAAGGAATAGGAGTGCTACTGGTGACATTTTTAAAATATATATTTGATAAATGGGAGTTGTACCTTTAAACAGTCATAACTTTTGATTCGTGTGTCAAAATGACTATTAAAATGTATCAAACGGAAGCTCGTATCGATTTCCATAATCTTGGATGGACCGGCTATAAAAATTCATTACTTCAACCTAAACTTCATCCTTTACATCACATATGGAGGTTTTAAAGTTTTTGTCACTTATTTTACATTTTCGTTTTATTCAATAGAGTGGTAATGAAGATGCATGAGCCGACGAAGTGTATGTTTCAAAATATTCTAATAAATCACAATATAATAAAAATAATTTCATGATCAACCAAAATGAATGAGAAGAAAAAAGGAATAGGAGTGCTACTCTTCACAGTTTTAAACAATATATTTGATAAATCGGGGTTATGCCTTTAAAGAGTCATAACTTTTTACTCGTGTGTCAAAACGACTATTATAATATATCAAACTGAAGCTCGTATCTCTTTCTATAATTTTGGCTGGACTGGTTATAAAAACTCATTACTTGAACCTAAACTCCATCATTTACATCACATATGGAGGGTTTAAATTTTTTGTCACTTATTTTACATTTTCGGTTGTATTAAATAGAGTTGTAATGAAGATGGATGAGTCCACCAAGTGTATGTTTCAAAATATTCTAATAAATTTCAATATAATAAAAATAATTTCATGATCCAACATAATGAATGAGTGGAAAAAAGGAATAGGACTGCTACACGTGACATTTTTAAAAAATTTATTTGATAAATGAGAGTTGTAGTTTTAAATAGTCATAACTTTTGATTCGTGTGTCAAAATGACTATTATAATATATCAAACGGAAGATCGTATCGATTTCCATAGTCTTGGCTGGACCGGCTATAGAAATTCATTAATTGAACTTAAACTCCATCCTTTACATCACATATCGAATATTTAATATTTTTGTCACTTATTTTACATTTTTTGTTTAATTCAATAGAGTTGTAATGAAGATGGATGAGCCGACCAAGTGTATGTTTCAAAATATTGTAATGAATCTCAATATAATAAAAATAATTTCATGATCCAACATAAGAATGAGAGGAAAAAAGGAATAGGACTGCTACTGGTGACGTTTTTAAAATATTTATTTGATAAATGGGAGTTGTAGTTTTAAATAGTCATAACTTTTGATTCGTGTGTCAAAATGACTATTATAATGTATCAAACGGAAGATCGTATCGATTTCCATAGTCTTGGCTGGACTAGCTATTGAAATTCATTACTTGAACCTAAACTATATCATTTACATTACAAATCGTGGTTTTAATGTTTTTGTCACTTATTTTGCATTTTAAGTTTTATTCAATAGAGTGGTAATGAAGATGCATGAGCCGACGAAGTGTATGTTTCAAAATATTCTAATGAATCAAAATATAATAAAAATAATTTCATGATCAACCAAAATGAATGATAAGAAAAAAGGAAGTGGAGTGCTACTCGTCACAGTTTTAAACAATATATTTGATAAATCGGGGTTATGCCTTTAAAGAGTCATAACTTTGTACTCGTGTGTCAAAATGACTATTACAATATATCAAACGGAAGCTCATATCTATTTCCATAATTTTGGCTGGACTGGCTATAAAAATTCATTACTTGAACCTAAACTCCATCATTTACTTCACATATGGAGGGTTTAAAGTTTTTGTCACTTATTTTACATTTTCGTTTTATTCAATACAGTTGTAAGGAAGATGGATGAGTCGACCAAGTGTATGTTTCAAAATATTCTAATAAATCTCAATATAATAAAAATAATTTCATGATCCAACTTAAGAATGATGGGAAAAAAGGAATAGGACTGCTACTGGTCACATTTTTAAAAAATATATTTGATAAATAGGAGTTGTATCTTTAAAGAGTCGTAACTTTTGAATCGTGTGTCAAAATGACTATTATAATGTATCAAATGGAAGCTCGTATTGATTTCCATAATCTTGGCTGGACCGGCTATAGAATTCATTACTTGAAACTATACTCCATCCTTTACATCACAAATCGTGGTTTTAATGTTTTTGTCACTTATTTTACATTTTCGGTTTTATTCAATAGAGTCGTAATGAAGATGGATGAGTCGACCAAGTGTATGTTTCAAAATATTTTAATAAATCTCAATATAATAAAAATAATTTCATGATTCAACATAAGAATGAGAGGAAAAAAGGAATAGGACTACTACTGGTGACATTTTAAAAAAATTTATTTGATAAATGGGAGTTGTAGTTTTAAATAGTCATAACTTTTGAATCGTGTATCAAAATGACTATTATAATATATCAAACGGAAGATCGTATCGATTTCCATAGTCTTGGCTGGACCGGCTATATAAATTCATTACTTAAACTTAAACTCCATCATTTACATTACAAATCAAGGTTTTACTGTTTTTGTCACTTATTTTACATTTTCGGTTTTATTCAATAGAGTGGGAATGAAGATGGATGAGCCGACCAAGTGTATGTTTCAAAATATTCTAATGAATCACAATATAATAAAAATAATTTCATGATCAACCAAAATGAATGAGAAGAAAAAAGGAAGAGGAGTGCTACTCGTCACAGTTTTAAACAATATATTTGATAAATCGGGGTTATGCCTTTAAAGAGTCATAACTTTTGACTCGTGTGTCAAAATGACTATTATAATATATCAAACGGAAGCTCGTATCCATTTCCATAATTTTGGTTGGACTGGCTATAAAAATTCATTACTTGAACCTAAACTCCATCATTTACTTCACATATGGAGGGTTTAAAGTTTTTGTCAGTTATTTTACGTTTTCGTTTTATTCAATAGAGTTGTAAGGAAGATAGATGAGTCGGCCAAGTGTATGTTTCAAAATATTCTAATATATCTCAATATAATAAAAATAATTTCATGATCCAACATAAGAATGAGAGGAAAAAAGGAATTGGAGTGCTACTCGTCAAATTTTTAAAAAATATATTTGATAAATGGGAGTTGTACCTTTAAATAGTCATAACTTTTGTTTCGTGTGTCAAAATGACTATTATAATGTATCAAACGAAAGCTGGTATCGATTTCCATAATCTTGGCTGGACCGGCTAAAGAAATGCATTACTTGAACCTAAACTCCATCCTTTACATGACATATCCTTGTTTTAATGTTTTTGTCAATTATTTTACATTTTCGGTTTTATTCAATAGAGTTGTAATGAAGATGGAAGAGACGACTAAGAGTATGTTTAAAAATATTCTAATGAATCAAAATATAATAAAAATAATTTCATGATCAACCAAAATGATTGAGAAGAAAAAAGGAAGAGGAGTGCTACTCGTCATAGTTTTAATAAATATATTTATTAAATCATGGTTATGTTTTTAAAGAGTCATAACTTTTGACTCGTGTGTCAAAACGAATTTTATAATATATCAAACGGAAGCTCGTATCTATTTCCATAATTTTTGTTGGACTGGCTACAAAAAATTCATTAGTTGAACCTAAACTCCATCATTTGCATCACATATGCAGGGTTTAAAATTTTTGTCACTTATTTTACATTTTCGGTTTTATTAAACAGAGTTGTAATAAAGATGGATGAGTCGACCAAGTGTATGTTTCAAAATATTCTAATAAATTTCAATATAATAAAAATAATTTCATGATCCAACATAATGAATGAGAGGAAAAAAGGAATAGGACTACTACTGGTGACATTTTTAAGAAGTTTATTTGATAAATGGGAGTTGTAGTTTTAAATAGTCATAACTTTTGATTCGTGTGTCAAAATGACTATTATAATATATCAAACGGAAAATCGTATCGATTTCCATAGTCTTGGCTGGACCGGCTATTGAAATTCAATACTTGAACCTAAACTCCATCATTTACATTACAAATCGAGGTTTTAATGTTTTTGTCACTTATTTTACATTTTAAGTTTTATTCAATAGAGTGGTAATGAAGATGGATGAGCCGACCAAGTGTATGTTTAAAAATATTCTAATAAATCACAATATAATTAAAATAATTTCATGATCAACCAAAATGAATGAGAAGAAAAAAGGAAGAGGAGTGCTACTCGTCACAGTTTTAAACAATATATTTGATAAATCTGGGTTATGCCTTTAAAGAGTCATAACTTTTGATTCGTGTGTCAAAATGACTATTATAATGTATCAAACGGAAGCTCGTATCGATTTCCATAATCTTGGCTGGACCGGCTATAGAAATTCATTACTTGAACCTAAACTACATCCTTTACATCACAAATCGTGGTTTTAATGTTTTTGTCACTTATTTTACATTTTCGGTTTTATTCAATAGAGTGGTAATGAAGATGCATGAGCCGACGAAGTGTATGTTTCAAAATATTCTAATGAATCAAAATATAATAAAAATAATTTCATGATCAACCAAAATGAATGATAAGAAAAAAGGAAGTGGAGTGCTACTCGTTACAGTTTTAAACAATATATTTGATAAATCGGGGTTATGCGTTTAAAGAGTCATAACTTTTTACTCGTGTGTCAAAATGACTATTATAATATATCAAACGGAAGCCCGTATCTATTTCCATAATTTTGGCTGGACTGGCTATAAAAATTCATTACATGAACCTAAACTCCATCATTTACTTCACATATGGAGGGTTTAAAGTTTTTGTCACTTATTTTACATTTTGGTTTTATTCAATAGAGTTATAAGGAAGATGGATGAGTCGACCAAGTGTATGTTTCAAAATATTCTAATAAATCTCAATATAATAAAAATAATTTCATGATCCAACATAAGAATGAGAGGAAAAAAGGAATTGGAGTTCTAGTGGTCACATTTTAAAAAAATATATTTGATAAACGGGAGTTGTACCTTTAAACAGTCATAACTTTTGTTTCGTGTGTCAAAATGACTATTATAATGTATCAAACGGAAGCTCGTATCGATTTCCATAATCTTGGCTGGACCGGCTATAGAAATTCATTACTTGAAACTAAAATCCATCCTTTACATCACAAATCGTGGTTTTAATGTTTTTGTCACTTATTTTACATTTTCGGTTTTATTCAATAGAGTGGTAATGAAGATGCATGAACCGACAAAGTGTATGTTTCAAAATATTCTAATGAATCAAAATATAATAAAAATAATTTCATGATCAACCAAAATGAATGATAAGAAAAAAGGAAGTGGAGTGCTACTCGTCACAGTTTTAAACAATATATTTGATAAATCGGGGTTATGCCTTTAAAGAGTAATAACTTTTCACTCGTGTGTCAAAACGACTATTATAATATATCAAACGGAAGCTCGTATCTATTTCCATAATTTTGGCTGGACTGGCTATAAAAATTCAGGGTTTAAAGTTTTTGTCACTTATTTTACATTTTGGTTTTATTCAATAGAGTTATAAGGAAGATGGATGAGTCGACCAAGTGTATGTTTCAAAATATTCTAATAAATCTCAATATAATAAAAATAATTTCATGATCCAACATAAGAATGAGAGGAAAAAAGGAATTGGAGTTCTAGTGGTCACATTTAAAAAAAATATATTTGATAAACGGGAGTTGTACCTTTAAACAGTCATAACTTTTGTTTCGTGTGTCAAAATGACTATTATAATGTATCAAACGGAAGCTCGTATCGATTTCCATAATCTTGGCTGGACCGGCTATAGAAATTCATTACTTGAAACTAAACTCCATCCTTTACATCACAAATCTTGGTTTTAATGTTTTTGTCACTTATTTTACATTTTCGGTTTTATTCAATAGAGTGGTAATGAAGATGCATGAGGCGACGAAGTGTATGTTTCAAAATATTCTAATGAATCAAAATATAATAAAAATAATTTCATGATCAACCAAAATGAATGATAAGAAAAAAGGAAGTGGAGTGCTACTCGTCACAGTTTTAAACAATATATTTGATTAATCCGGGTTATGCCTTTAAAGAGTCATAACTTTTTACTCGTGTGACAAAATGACTATTATAATATATCAAACGGAAGCTCGTATCTATTTCCATAATTTTGGTTGGACTGGCTATAAAAATTCATTACTTGAACCTAAACTCCATCATTTACTTCACATATGGAGGGTTTAAAGTTTTTGTCACTTATTTTAAATTTTGGTTTTATTCAATAGAGTTATAAGGAAGATGGATGAGTCGACCAAGTGTATGTTTCGAAATATTCTAATAAATCTCAATATAATAAAAATAATTTCATGATCCAACATAAGAATGAGAGGAAAAAAGGAATTGGAGTGCTAGTGGTCACATTTCAAAAAAAAAATATTTGATAAAAGGGAGTTGTACCTTTAAACAGTCATAACTTTTGTTACGTGTGTCAAAATGACTATTATAATGTATCAAACGGAAGCTCGTATCGATTTCCATAATCTTGGTTGCACCGGCTATAGAAATTCATTACTTGAACCTAAACTCCATCCTTTACATGACATATCCATGTTTTAATGTATTTGTCACTTATTTTACATTTTCGGTTTTATTCAATAGAGTCGTAATGAAGATGGATGAGTCGACCAAGTGTATGTTTCAAAATATTCTAATAAATCTCAATATAATAAAAATAATTTCATGATCCAACATAAGAATGAGAGGAAAAAAGGAATAGGACTACTACTGGTGACATTTTAAAAAAAGTTATTTGATAAATGGGAGTTTTAGTTTTAAATAGTCATAACTTTTGATTCGTGTGTCAAAATGACTATTATAATATATCAAACGGAAGATCGTATCGATTTCCATAGTCTTGGCTGGACCGGCTATATAAATTCATTACTTAAACTTAAACTCCATCATTTACATTACAAATCAAGGTTTTACTGTTTTTGTCACTTAGTTTACATTTTCGGTTTTATTCAATAGAGTCGTAATGAAGATGGATGAGTCGACCAAGTGTATGTTTCAAAATATTCTAATAAATCTCAATATAATAAAAATAATTTCATGATCCAACATAAGAATGAGAGGAAAAAAGGAATAGGACTACTACTGGTGACATTTTAAAAAATTTTATTTGATAAATGGGAGTTGTAGTTTTAAATAGTCATAACTTTTGATTCGTGTGTCAAAATGACTATTATAATATATCAAACGGAAGATCGTATCGATTTCCATAGTCTTGGCTGGACCGGCTATATAAATTCATTACTTAAACTTAAACTCCATCATTTACATTACAAATCAAGGTTTTACTGTTTTTGTCACTTATTTTACATTTTCGGTTTTATTCAATAGAGTGGGAATGAAGATGGATGAGCCGACCAAGTGTATGTTTCAAAATATTCTAATGAATCACAACATAATAAAAATAATTTCATGATCAACCAAAATGAATGAGAAGAAAAAAGGAAGAGGAGTGCTACTCGTCACAGTTTTAAACAATATATTTGATAAATCGGGGTTATGCCTTTAAAGAGTCATAACTTTTGACTCGTGTGTCAAAATGACTATTATAATATATCAAACGGAAGCTCGTATCCATTTCCATAATTTTGGTTGGACTGGCTATAAAAATTCATTACTTGAACCTAAACTCCATCATTTACTTCACATATGGAGGGTTTAAGGTTTTTGTCACTTATTTTACGTTTTCGTTTTATTCAACAGAGTTGTAAGGAAGATAGATGAGTCGGCCAAGTGTATGTTTCAAAATATTCTAATAAATCTCAATATAATAAAAATAATTTCATGATCCAACATAAGAATGAGAGGAAAAAAGGAATTGGAGTGCTACTGGTCAAATTTTTAAAAAATATATTTGATAAATGGGAGTTGTACCTTTAAACAGTCATAACTTTTGTTTCGTGTGTCAAAATGACTATTATAATGTATCAAACGAAAGCTGGTATCGATTTCCATAATCTTGGCTAGACCGGCTAAAGAAATTCATTACTTGAACCTAAACTCCATCCTTTACATGACATATCCTTGTTTTAATGTTTTTGTCAATTATTTTACATTTTCGGTTTTATTCAATAGAGTTGTAATGAAGATGGAAGAGCTGACTAAGAGTATGTTTAAGAATATTCTAATGAATCAAAATATAATAAAAATAATTTCATGATCAACCAAAATGAATGAGAAGAAAAAAGGAAGAGGAGTGCTACTCGTCATAGTTTTAATAAATATATTTGATAAATCATGGTTATGCCTTTAAAGAGTCATAACTTTTGACTCGTGTGTCAAAACTAATTTTATAATATATCAAACGGAAGCTCGTATCTATTTCCATAATTTTTGTTGGACTGGCTATAAAAATTCATTAGTTGAACCAAAACTCCATCATTTGCATCACATATGCAGGGTTTAAAATTTTTGTCACTTATTTTACATTTTCGGTTTTATTAAACAGAGTTGTAATGAAGATGGATGAGTCGACCAAGTGTATGTTTCAAAATATTCTAATAAATTTCAATATAATAAAAATAATTTCATGATCCAACATAATGAATGAGAGCAGAAAAGGAATAGGACTACTACTGGTGACATTTTTAAGAAGTTTATTTGATAAATGGGAGTTGTAGTTTTAAATAGTCATAACTTTTGATTCGTGTGTCAAAATGACTATTATAATATATCAAACGGAAAATCGTATCGCTTTCCATAGTCTTGGCTGGACCGGCTATTGAAATTCAATACTTGAACCTAAACTCCATCATTTACATTACAAATCGAGGTTTTAATGTTTTTGTCACTTATTTTACATTTTAAGTTTTATTCAATAGAGTGGTAATGAAGATGGATGAGCCGACCAAGTGTATGTTTAAAAATATTCTAATAAATCACAATATAATTAAAATAATTTCATGATCAACCAAAATGAATGAGAAGAAAAAAGGAAGAGGAGTGCTACTCGTCACAGTTTTAAACAATATATTTGACAAATCTGGGTTATGCCTTTAAACAGTCATAACTTTTGATTCGTGTGTCAAAATGACTATTATAATGTATCAAACGGCAGCTCGTATCGATTTCCATAATCTTGGCTGGACCGGCTATAGAAATTCATTACTTGAACCTAAACTACATCCTTTACATCACAAATCGTGGTTTTAATGTTTTTGTCACATATTTTACATTTTCGGTTTTATTCAATAGAGTGGTAATGAAGATGGATGAGCCGACGAAGTGTATGTTTCAAAATATTCTAATGAATCACAATATAATAAAAATAATTTCATGATCAACCAAAATGAATGAGAAGAAAAAAGGAAGAGGAGTGCTACTCGTCACAGTTTTAAACAATATATTTGACAAATCTGGGTTATGCCTTTAAACAGTCATAACTTTTGATTCGTGTGTCAAAATGACTATTATAATGTATCAAACGGCAGCTCGTATCGATTTCCATAATCTTGGCTGGACCGGCTATAGAAATTCATTACTTGAACCTAAACTACATCCTTTACATCACAAATCGTGGTTTTAATGTTTTTGTCACATATTTTACATTTTCGGTTTTATTCAATAGAGTGGTAATGAAGATGGATGAGCCGACGAAGTGTATGTTTCAAAATATTCTAATGAATCACAATATAATAAAAATAATTTCATGATCAACCAAAATGAATGATAACAAAAAAGGAAGTGGAGTGCTACTCGTCACAGTTTTAAACAATATATTTGATAAATCGGGGTTATGCCTTTAAAGAGTCATAACTTTTTACTCGTGTGACAAAATGACTATTATAATATATCAAACGGAAGCTCGTATCTATTTCCATAATTTTGGTTGGACTGGCTATAAAAATTCATTACTTGAACCTAAACTCCATCATTTACTTCACATATGGAGGGTTTAAAGTTTTTGTCACTTATTTTAAATTTTCGTTTTATTCAATACAGTTGTAAGGAAGATGGATGAGTCGACCAAGTGTTTGTTTCAAAATATTCTAATAAATCTCAATATAATAAAAATAATTTCATGATCCAACTTAAGAATGAGGGGAAAAAAGGAATAGGACTACTACTGGTCACATTTTTAAAAAATATATTTGATAAATAGGAGTTGTATCTTTAAAGAGTCGTAACTTTTGAATCGTGTGTCAAAATGACTATTATAATGTATCAAATGGAAGCTCGTATTGATTTCCATAATCTTGGCTGGACCGGGTATAGAATTCATTACTTGAAACTAAACTCCATCCTTTACATCACAAATCGTGGTTTTAATGTTTTTGTCACTTATTTTACATTTTCGGTTTTATTCAATAGAGTCGTAATGAAGATGGATGAGTCGACCAAGTGTATGTTTCAAAATATTCTAATAAATCTCAATATAATAAAAATAATTTCATGATCCAACATAAGAATGAGAGGAAAAAAGGAATAGGACTACTACTGGTGACATTTTAAAAAAATTTATTTGATAAATGGGAGTTGTAGTTTTAAATAGTCATAACTTTTGATTCGTGTATCAAAATGACTATTATAATATATCAAACGGAAGATCGTATCGATTTCCATAGTCTTGGCTGGACCGGCTATATAAATTCATTACTTAAACTTAAACTTCATCATTTACATTACAAATCAAGGTTTTACTGTTTTTGTCACTTATTTTACATTTTCGGTTTTATTCAATAGAGTGGGAATGAAGATGGATGAGCTGACCAAGTGTATGTTTCAAAATATTCTAATGAATCACAATATAATAAAAATAATTTCATGATCAACCAAAATGAATGAGAAGAAAAAAGGAAGAGGAGTGCTACTCGTCACAGTTTTAAACAATATATTTGATAAATCGGGGTTATGCCTTTAAAGAGTCATAACTTTTGACTCGTGTGTCAAAATGACTATTATAATATATCAAACGGAAGCTCGTATCCATTTCCATAATTTTGGTTGGACTGGCTATAAAAATTCATTACTTGAACCTAAACTCCATCATTTACTTCACATATGGAGGGTTTAAAGTTTTTGTCAGTTATTTTACGTTTTCGTTTTATTCAATAGAGTTGTAAGGAAGATAGATGAGTCGGCCAAGTGTAGGTTTCAAAATATTCTAATAAATCTCAATATAATAAAAATAATTTCATGATCCAACATAAGAATGAGAGGAAAAAAGGAATTGGAGTGCTACTGGTCAAATTTTTAAAATATATATTTGATAAATGGGAGTTGTACCTTTAAACAGTCATAACTTTTGTTTCGTGTGTCAAAATGACTATTATAATGTATCAAACGAAAGCTGGTATCGATTTCCATAATCTTGGCTGGACCGGCTAAAGAAATTCATTACTTGAACCAAAACTCCATCCTTTACATGACATATCCTTGTTTTAATGTTTTTGTCAATTATTTTACATTTTCGGTTTTATTCAATAGAGTTGTAATGAAGATGGAAGAGCCGACTAAGAGTATGTTTAAAAATATTCTAATGAATCAAAATATAATAAAAATAATTTCATGATCAACCAAAATGAATGAGAAGAAAAAAGGAAGAGGAGTGCTACTCGTCATAGTTTTAATAAATATATTTGATAAATCATGGTTATGTTTTTAAAGAGTCATAACTTTTGACTCGTGTGTCAAAACGAATTTTATAATATATCAAACGGAAGCTTGTATCTATTTCCATAATTTTTGTTGGACTGGCTACAAAAAATTCATTAGTTGAACCTAAACTCCATCATTTGCATCACATATGCAGGGTTTAAAATTTTTGTCACTTATTTTACATTTTCGGTTTTATTAAACAGAGTTGTAATGAAGATGGATGAGTCGACCAAGTGTATGTTTCAAAATATTCTAATAAATTTCAATATAATAAAAATAATTTCATGATCCAACATAATGAATGAGAGGAAAAAAGGAATAGGACTACTACTGGTGACATTTTTAAGAAGTTTATTTGATAAATGGGAGTTGTAGTTTTAAATAGTCATAACTTTTGATTCGTGTGTCAAAATGACTATTATAATATATCAAACGGAAAATCGTATCGATTTCCATAGTCTTGGCTGGACCGGCTATTGAAATTCAATACTTGAACCTAAACTCCATCATTTACATTACAAATCGAGGTTTTAATGTTTTTGTCACTTATTTTACATTTTAAGTTTTATTCAATAGAGTGGTAATGAAGATGGATGAGCCGACCAAGTATATGTTTAAAAATATTCTAATAAATCACAATATAATTAAAATAATTTCATGATCAACCAAAATGAATGAGAAGAAAAAAGGAAGAGGAGTGCTACTCGTCACAGTTTTAAACAATATAATTGATAAATCTGGGTTATGCCTTTAAACAGTCATAACTTTTGATTCGTGTGTCAAAATGACTATTATAATGTATCAAACGGAAGCTCGTATCGATTTCCATAATCTTGGCTGGACCGGCTATAGAAATTCATTACTTGAACCTAAACTACATCCTTTACATCACAAATCGTGGTTTTAATGTTTTTGTCACTTATTTTACATTTTCGGTTTTATTCAATAGAGTGGTAATGAAGATGGATGAGCCGACGAAGTTTATGTTTCAAAATATTCTAATGAATCACAATATAATAAAAATAATTTCATGATCAACCAAAATGAATGATAACAAAAAAGGAAGTGGAGTGCTACTCGTCACAGTTTTAAACAATATATTTGATAAATCGGGGTTATGCCTTTAAACAGTCATAACTTTTGATTCGTGTGTCAAAATGACTATTATAATGTATCAAACGGAAGCTCGTATCGATTTCCATAATCTTGGCAGGACCGGCTATAGAAATTCATTACTTGAACCTAAACTGCATCCTTTACATCACAAATCGTGGTTTTAATGTTTTTGTCACTTATTTTACATTTTCGATTTTACTCAATTGAGTGGTAATGAAGATGGATGAGCCGACGAAGTGTATGTTTCAAAATATTCTAATTAATCACAATATAATAAAAATAATTTCATGATCAACCAAAATGAATGAGAAGAAAAAAGGAAGAGGAGTGCTACTCGTCATAGTTTTAATCAATATATTTGATAAATCATGGTTATGGCTTTAAAGAGTCATAACTTTTGACTCGTGTGTCAAAACGAATTTTATAATATATCAAACGGAAGCTCGTATCTATTTCCATAATTTTTGTTGGACTAGCTATAAAAATTCATTACTTGAACCTCAACTCCATCATTTACATCACATATGGAGTGTTTAAATATTTTGTCACTTATTTTACATTTTTGGTTTTATTCAACAGAGTTATAATGAAGATGGATGAGTGGACCAAGTGTATGTTTCAAAATATTCTAATAAATTTCAATATAATAAAAATAATTTCATGATCCAACATAATGAATGAGAGGAAAAAACGAATAGGAGTGCTACTGGTGACATTTTTAAAATATATATTTGATAAATGGGAGTTGTACCTTTAAACAGTCATAACTTTTGATTCGTGTGTCAAAATGACTATTATAATGTATCAAACGGAAGCTCGTATCGATCTCCATAATCTTGGCTGGACCGGCTATAGAAATTCATTACTTGAACCTAAACTGCATCCTTTTCCTCACAAATCGTGGTTTTAATGTTTTTGTCACTTATTTTACATTTTCGGTTTTATTCAATAGATTGGTAATGAAGATGCATGAGCCGATGAAGTGTATGTTTCAAAATATTCTAATTAATCACAATATAATAAAAATAATTTCATGATCAACCAAAATGAATGATAACAAAAAAGAAGAGGAGTGCTACTCGTCACAATTTTAAACAATATATTTGATAAATCGGGGTTATGCCTTTAAAGAGTCATAACTTTTTACTCGTGTGTCAAAACGACTATTATAATATATCAAACGGAAGCTCGTATCTATTTCCATAATTTTTGCTGGACAGGCTATAAAAATTCATTAATTGAACCTCAACTCCATCATTTACATCACATATGTAGGGTTTAAATATTTTGTCACTTATTTTACATTTTTTCTTTTATTCAACAGATTTATAATGAAGATGGATGAGTGGACCAAGTGTATGTTTCAAAATATTCTAATAAATTTCAATATAATAAAAATAATTTCATGATCCAACATAAGAATGAGAGGAAAAAAGGAATAGGAGTTCTACTGGTCACATTTTTAAAATATATATTTGATAAATGGGAGTTGTACCTTTAAACAGTCATAAATTTTGATTCGTGTGTCAAAATGACTATTATAATGTATCAAACGGAAGCTCGTATCGATCTCCATAATCTTGGCTGGACCGGCTATAGAAATTCATTACTTGAACCTAAACTGCATCCTTTTCCTCACAAATCGTGGTTTTAATGTTTTTGTCACTTATTTTACATTTTCGGTTTTATTCAAAAGAGTGGTAATGAAGATGGATGAGCCGACGAAGTGTATGTTTCAAAATATTCTAATGAATCACAATATAATAAAAATAATTTCATGATCAACCAAAATGAATGATAACAAAAAAGGAAGTGGAGTGCTACTCGTCACAGTTTTAAACAATATATTTGATAAATCGGGGTTATGCCTTTAAACAGTCATAACTTTTGATTCGTGTGTCAAAATGACTATTATATTGTATCAAACGGAAGCTCGTATCGATTTCCATAATCTTGGCTGGACCGGCTATAGAAATTCATTACTTGAACCTAAACTCCATCATTTACATCACATATGGAGGGTTTAAATTTTTTGTCACTTATTTTACATTTTCGTTTTATTCAATAGAGTTGTAAGGAAGAGGGATGAGTCGACCAAGTGTATGTTTCAAAATATTCTAATAAATCTCAATATAATAAAAATAATTTCATGATCCAACATAAGAATGAGAGGAAAAAAGGAATAGGACTACTACTGGTGACATTTTTAAAAATTTTATTTGATAAATGGGAATTGTAGTTTTAAACAGTCATAACTTTTGATTCGTGTGTCAAAATGACTATTATAATATAGCAAACGGAAGTTCGTATCGATTTCCATAATCTTGGCTGGACCGGCTATAGAAATTCATTACTTGAACCTAAACTGCATCCTTTACATCACAAATCGTGGTTTTAATGTTTTTGTCACTTATTTTACATTTTCGATTTTATTCAATTGAGTGGTAATGAAGATGGATGAGCCGACGAAGTGTATGTTTCAAAATATTCTAATTAATCACAATATAATAAAAATAATTTCATGATCAACCAAAATGAATGATAACAAAAAAGGAAGTGGAGTGCTACTCGTCACAGTTTTTTACAATATATTTGATAAATCGGGGTTATGCCTATAACGAGTCATAACTCTTTACTCGGGTGTCAAAATGACTATTATAATATATCAAACGGAAGCTCGTATCTATTTCTATAATTTTGGCTGGACTGGCTATAAAAATTCATTACTTGAACCTAAACTCCATCATTTACATCACATATGGTGGGTTTAAATTTTTTGTCACTTATTTTACATTTTCGTTTTATTCAATAGAGTTGTAATGAAGATAAATGAGTACACCGAGTGTATGTTTCAAAATATTCTAATAAATCTCAATATAATAAAAATAATTTCATGATCCAACATAAGAATGAGAGGAAAAAAGGAATAGGAGTTCTACTCGTCACATTTTTAAAAAATATATTTGATAAATAGGAGTTGTACCTTTAAACAGTCATAACTTTTGATTCGTGTGTCAAAATGACTATTATAATGTATCAAACGGAAGCTCGTATCGATCTCCATAATCTTGGCTGGACCGGCTATAGAAATTCATTACATGAACCTAAACTGCATCCTTTTCCTCACAAATCGTGGTTTTAATGTTTTTGTCACTTATTTTACATTTTCGGTTTTATTCAAAAGAGTGGTAATGAAGATGGATGAGCCGACGAAGTGTATGTTTCAAAATATTCTAATGAATCACAATATAATAAAAATAATTTCATGATCAACCAAAATGAATGATAACAAAAAAGGAAGTGGAGTGCTACTCGTCACAGTTTTAAACAATATATTTGATAAATCGGGGTTATGCCTTTAAACAGTCATAACTTTTGATTCGTGTGTCAAAATGACTATTATATTGTATCAAACGGAAGCTCGTATCGATTTCCATAATCTTGGCTGGACCGGCTATAGAAATTCATTACTTGAACCTAAACTCCATCATTTACATCACATATGGAGGGTTTAAATTTTTTGTCACTTATTTTACATTTTCGTTTTATTCAATAGAGTTGTAAGGAAGAGGGATGAGTCGACCAAGTGTATGTTTCAAAATATTCTAATAAATCTCAATATAATAAAAATAATTTCATGATCCAACATAAGAATGAGAGGAAAAAAGGAATAGGACTACTACTGGTGACATTTTTAAAAATTTTATTTGATAAATGGGAATTGTAGTTTTACACAGTCATAACTTTTGATTCGTGTGTCAAAATGACTATTATAATATAGCAAACGGAAGCTCGTATCGATTTCCAGAGTCTTGCCTGTATCGGCTATTGAAATTCATTACTTGAACCTAAACTCCAACATTTACATTACAAATCGAGGTTTTAATGTTTTTGTCACTTATTTTACATTTTAAGTTTTATTCAATAGATTGGTAATGAAGATGCATGAGCCGATGAAGTGTATGTTTCAAAATATTCTAATGAATCACAATATAATAAAAATAATTTCATGATCAACCAAAATGAATGATAACAAAAAAGGAAGTGGAGTGCTACTCGTCACAGTTTTAAACAATATATTTGATAAATCGGGGTTATGCCTTTAAACAGTCATAACTTTTGATTCGTGTGTCAAAATGACTATTATATTGTATCAAACGGAAGCTCGTATCGATTTCCATAATCTTGGCTGGACCGGCTATAGAAATTCATTACTTGAACCTAAACTCCATCATTTACATCACATATGGAGGGTTTAAATTTTTTGTCACTTATTTTACATTTTCGTTTTATTCAATAGAGTTGTAAGGAAGAGGGATGAGTCGACCAAGTGTATGTTTCAAAATATTCTAATAAATCTCAATATAATAAAAATAATTTCATGATCCAACATAAGAATGAGAGGAAAAAAGGAATAGGACTACTACTGGTGACATTTTTAAAAATTTTATTTGATAAATGGGAATTGTAGTTTTACACAGTCATAACTTTTGATTCGTGTGTCAAAATGACTATTATAATATAGCAAACGGAAGCTCGTATCGATTTCCAGAGTCTTGCCTGTATCGGCTATTGAAATTCATTACTTGAACCTAAACTCCAACATTTACATTACAAATCGAGGTTTTAATGTTTTTGTCACTTATTTTACATTTTAAGTTTTATTCAATAGATTGGTAATGAAGATGCATGAGCCGATGAAGTGTATGTTTCAAAATATTCTAATTAATCACAATATAATAAAAATAATTTCATGATCAACCAAAATGAATGATAACAAAAAAGAAGTGGAGTGCTACTCGTCACAATTTTAAACAATATATTTGATAAATCGGGGTTATGCCTTTAACGAGTCATAACTTTTTACTCGGGTGTCAAAATGACTATTATAATATATCAAACGGAAGCTCGTATCTATTTCTATAATTTTGGCTGGACTGGCTATAAAAATTCATTACTTGAACCTAAACTCCATCATTTACATCACATATGGTGGGTTTAAATTTTTTGTCACTTATTTTACATTTTCGTTTTATTCAATAGAGTTGTAATGAAGATAAATGAGTACACCGAGTGTATGTTTCAAAATATTCTAATAAATCTCAATATAATAAAAATAATTTCATGATCCAACATAAGAATGAGAGGAAAAAAGGAATAGGAGTTCTACTGGTCACATTTTTAAAAAATATATTTGATAAATAGGAGTTGTACCTTTAAACAGTCATAACTTTTGATTCGTGTGTCAAAATGACTATTATAATGTATCAAACGGAAGCTCGTATCGATCTCCATAATCTTGGCTGGACCGGCTATAGAAATTCATTACATGAACCTAAACTGCATCCTTTTCCTCACAAATCGTGGTTTTAATGTTTTTGTCACTTATTTTACATTTTCGGTTTTATTCAAAAGAGTGGTAATGAAGATGGATGAGCCGACGAAGTGTATGTTTCAAAATATTCTAATGAATCACAATATAATAAAAATAATTTCATGATCAACCAAAATGAATGATAACAAAAAAGGAAGTGGAGTGCTACTCGTCACAGTTTTAAACAATATATTTGATAAATCGGGGTTATGCCTTTAAACAGTCATAACTTTTGATTCGTGTGTCAAAATGACTATTATATTGTATCAAACGGAAGCTCGTATCGATTTCCATAATCTTGGCTGGACCGGCTATAGAAATTCATTACTTGAACCTAAACTCCATCATTTACATCACATATGGAGGGTTTAAATTTTTTGTCACTTATTTTACATTTTCGTTTTATTCAATAGAGTTGTAAGGAAGAGGGATGAGTCGACCAAGTGTATGTTTCAAAATATTCTAATAAATCTCAATATAATAAAAATAATTTCATGATCCAACATAAGAATGAGAGGAAAAAAGGAATAGGACTACTACTGGTGACATTTTTAAAAATTTTATTTGATAAATGGGAATTGTAGTTTTAAACAGTCATAACTATTGATTCGTGTGTCAAAATGACTATTATAATATAGCAAACGGAAGCTCGTATCGATTTCCAGAGTCTTGGCTGGACCGGCTATTGAAATTCATTACTTGAACCTAAACTCCAACATTTACATTACAAATCGAGGTTTTAATGTTTTTGTCACTTATTTTACATTTTAAGTTTTATTCAATAGATTGGTAATGAAGATGCATGAGCCGATGAAGTGTATGTTTCAAAATATTCTAATTAATCACAATATAATAAAAATAATTTCATGATCAACCAAAATGAATGATAACAAAAAAGAAGTGGAGTGCTACTCGTCAAAATTTTAAACAATATATTTGATAAATCGGGGTTATGCCTTTAAAGAGTCATAACTTTTTACTCGTGTGTCAAAACGACTATTATAATATATCAAACGGAAGCTCGTATCTATTTCCATAATTTTTGCTGGACAGGCTATAAAAATTCATTAATTGAACCTCAACTCCATCATTTACATCACATATGTAGGGTTTAAATATTTTGTCACTTATTTTACATTTTTTCTTTTATTCAACAGATTTATAATGAAGATGGATGAGTGGACCAAGTGTATGTTTCAAAATATTCTAATAAATTTCAATATAATAAAAATAATTTCATGATCCAACATAAGAATGAGAGGAAAAAAGGAATAGGAGTTCTACTGGTCACATTTTTAAAATATATATTTGATAAATGGGAGTTGTACCTTTAAACAGTCATAAATTTTGATTCGTGTGTCAAAATGACTATTATAATGTATCAAACGGAAGCTCGTATCGATCTCCATAATCTTGGCTGGACCGGCTATAGAAATTCATTACTTGAACCTAAACTGCATCCTTTTCCTCACAAATCGTGGTTTTAATGTTTTTGTCACTTATTTTACATTTTCGGTTTTATTCAAAAGAGTGGTAATGAAGATGGATGAGCCGACGAAGTGTATGTTTCAAAATATTCTAATGAATCACAATATAATAAAAATAATTTCATGATCAACCAAAATGAATGATAACAAAAAAGGAAGTGGAGTGCTACTCGTCACAGTTTTAAACAATATATTTGATAAATCGGGGTTATGCCTTTAAACAGTCATAACTTTTGATTCGTGTGTCAAAATGACTATTATATTGTATCAAACGGAAGCTCGTATCGATTTCCATAATCTTGGCTGGACCGGCTATAGAAATTCATTACTTGAACCTAAACTCCATCATTTACATCACATATGGAGGGTTTAAATTTTTTGTCACTTATTTTACATTTTCGTTTTATTCAATAGAGTTGTAAGGAAGAGGGATGAGTCGACCAAGGGTATGTTTCAAAATATTCTAATAAATCTCAATATAATAAAAATAATTTCATGATCCAACATAAGAATGAGAGGAAAAAAGGAATAGGACTACTACTGGTGACATTTTTAAAAATTTTATTTGATAAATGGGAATTGTAGTTTTAAACAGTCATAACTATTGATTCGTGTGTCAAAATGACTATTATAATATAGCAAACGGAAGTTCGTATCGATTTCCAGAGTCTTGGCTGGACCGGCTATTGAAATTCATTACTTGAACCTAAACTCCAACATTTACATTACAAATCGAGGTTTTAATGTTTTTGTCACTTATTTTACATTTTAAGTTTTATTCAATAGATTGGTAATGAAGATGCATGAGCCGATGAAGTGTATGTTTCAAAATATTCTAATTAATCACAATATAATAAAAATAATTTCATGATCAACCAAAATGAATGATAACAAAAAAGAAGTGGAGTGCTACTCGTCACAATTTTAAACAATATATTTGATAAATCGGGGTTATGCCTTTAAAGAGTCATAACTTTTTACTCGTGTGTCAAAACGACTATTATAATATATCAAACGGAAGCTCGTATCTATTTCCATAATTTTTGCTGGACAGGCTATAAAAATTCATTAATTGAACCTCAACTCTATCATTTACATCACATATGTAGGGTTTAAATATTTTGTCACTTATTTTACATTTTTTCTTTTATTCAACAGATTTATAATGAAGATGGATGAGTGGACCAAGTGTATGTTTCAAAATATTCTAATAAATTTCAATATAATAAAAATAATTTCATGATCCAACATAAGAATGAGAGAAAAAAAGGAATAGGAGTTCTACTGGTCACATTTTTAAAATATATATTTGATAAATGGGAGTTGTACCTTTAAACAGTCATAAATTTTGATTCGTGTGTCAAAATGACTATTATAATGTATCAAACGGAAGCTCGTATCGATCTCCATAATCTTGGCTGGACCGGCTATAGAAATTCATTACTTGAACCTAAACTGCATCCTTTTCCTCACAAATCGTGGTTTTAATGTTTTTGTCACTTATTTTACATTTTCGGTTTTATTCAAAAGAGTGGTAATGAAGATGGATGAGCCGACGAAGTGTATGTTTCAAAATATTCTAATGAATCACAATATAATAAAAATAATTTCATGATCAACCAAAATGAATGATAACAAAAAAGGAAGTGGAGTGCTACTCGTCACAGTTTTAAACAA
Organism: Hippophae tibetana; assembly: GCA_037013495.1. NCBI lineage: Eukaryota > Viridiplantae > Streptophyta > Magnoliopsida > Rosales > Elaeagnaceae > Hippophae > Hippophae tibetana. The sequence goes on along the minus strand of JAZDXN010000027.1, from coordinate 1,463,066 downwards.
TATATTTGATAAATCGGGGTTATGCCTTTAAACAGTCATAACTTTTGATTCGTGTGTCAAAATGACTATTATATTGTATCAAACGGAAGCTCGTATCGATTTCCATAATCTTGGCTGAACCGGCTATAGAAATTCATTACTTGAACCTAAACTCCATCATTTACATCACATATGGAGGGTTTAAATTTTTTGTCACTTATTTTACATTTTCGTTTTATTCAATAGAGTTGTAAGGAAGAGGGATGAGTCGACCAAGTGTATGTTTCAAAATATTCTAATAAATCTCAATATAATAAAAATAATTTCATGATCCAACATAAGAATGAGAGGAAAAAAGGAATAGGACTACTACTGGTGACATTTTTAAAAATTTTATTTGATAAATGGGAATTGTAGTTTTAAACAGTCATAACTATTGATTCGTGTGTCAAAATGACTATTATAATATAGCAAACGGAAGTTCGTATCGATTTCCAGAGTCTTGGCTGGACCGGCTATTGAAATTCATTACTTGAACCTAAACTCCAACATTTACATTACAAATCGAGGTTTTAATGTTTTTGTCACTTATTTTACATTTTAAGTTTTATTCAATAGATTGGTAATGAAGATGCATGAGCCGATGAAGTGTATGTTTCAAAATATTCTAATTAATCACAATATAATAAAAATAATTTCATGATCAACCAAAATGAATGATAACAAAAAAGAAGTGGAGTGCTACTCGTCACAATTTTAAACAATATATTTGATAAATCGGGGTTATGCCTTTAAAGAGTCATAACTTTTTACTCGTGTGTCAAAACGACTATTATAATATATCAAACGGAAGCTCGTATCTATTTCCATAATTTTTGCTGGACAGGCTATAAAAATTCATTAATTGAACCTCAACTCTATCATTTACATCACATATGTAGGGTTTAAATATTTTGTCACTTATTTTACATTTTTTCTTTTATTCAACAGATTTATAATGAAGATGGATGAGTGGACCAAGTGTATGTTTCAAAATATTCTAATAAATTTCAATATAATAAAAATAATTTCATGATCCAACATAATGAATGAGAGGAAAAAAGGAATAGGAGTGCTACTGGTGACATTTTTAAAATATATATTTGATAAATGGGAGTTGTACCTTTAAACAGTCATAACTTTTGATTCGTGTGTCAAAATGACTATTATAATATATCAAACGAAAGCTCGTATCTATTTCCACAATTTTGGCTGGACTGGCTATAAAAATTCATTACTTGAACCTAAACTCCATCATTTACATCACATATGGAGGGTTTAAAAATTTTGTCACTTATTTTACATTTTCGTTTTATTCAATAGAGTTGTAATGAAGATGGATGAGTCGACCAAGTATATGTTTCAAAATATTCTAATAAATCTCAATATAATAAAAATAATTTCATGATCCAACATAAGAATGAGAGGAAAAAAGGAATAGGACTTCTACTGGTGACATTTTTAAAAAACTTATTTGATAAATGGGAATTGTAGTTTTAAACAGTCATAACTTTTGATTCGTGTGTCAAAATGACTATTATAATATATCAAACGGAAGATCGTATCGATTTCCAGAGTCTTGGCTGGACCGGCTATTGAAATTCATTACTTGAACCTAAACTCCATCATTTACATTACAAATCGAGGTTTTAATGTTTTTGTCACTTATTTTACATTTTAAGTTTTATTCAATAGATTGGTAATGAAGATGCATGAGCCGACGAAGTGTATGTTTAAAATTATTCTAATGAATCAAAATATAATAAAAATAATTTCATGATCAACCAAAATGAATGATAAGAAAAAAGGAAGTGGAGTGCTACTCGTCACAGTTTTAAACAATATATTTGATAAATCGGGGTTAAGCCTTTAAAGAGTCATAACTTTTTACTCGTGTGTCAAAATGACTATTATAATATATCAAACAGAAGCTCGTATCTATTTCCATAATTTTGGTTTGACTGGCTATAAAAATTCATTACTTGAAACTAAACTCCATCATTTACTTCACATATGGAGGGTTTAAAGTTTTTGTCACTTATTTTACATTTTCGTTTTATTCAATACAGTTGTAAGGAAGATGGATGAGTCGACGAAGTGTATGTTTCAAAATATTCTAATAAATCTCAATATAATAAAAATAATTTCATGATCCAACATAAGAATGAGAGGAAAAAAGGAATAGGACTGCTACTAGTCACATTTTTAAAAAATATATTTGATAAATGGGAGTTGTACCTTTAAACAGTCATAACTTTTGATTCGTGTGTCAAAATGACTATTATAATGTATCAAACGGAAGCTCGTATCGATTTCCATTATCTTGGCTAGACCGGCTATAGAAATTCATTACTTGAAACTAAACTCCATCCTTTACATCACAAATCGTGGTTTTAATGTTTTTGTCACTTATTCTACATTTTCGTATTATTCAATAGAGTTGTAATGAAGATGGATGAGTCGACCAAGTGTATGTTTCAAAATATTCTAATAAATCTCAATATAATAAAAATAATTTCATGATCCAACATAAGAATGAGAGGAAAAATGGAATAGGACTGCTACTCGTGACATTTTTAAAAAATTTATTTGATAAATGGGAATTGTAGTTTTAAACAGTCATAACTTTTGATTCGTGTGTCAAAATGACTATTATAATATATCAAACGGAAGATCGTATCGATTTCCAGAGTCTTGGCTAGACCGGCTATTGAAATTCATTATTTGAACCTAAACTCCATCATTTACATTACAAATCGAGGTTTTAATGTTTTTGTCACTTATTTTACATTTTAAGTTTTATTCAATAGATTGGTAATGAAGATGCATGAGCCGACGAAGTGTATGTTTAAAATTATTCTAATGAATCAAAATATAATAAAAATAATTTCATGATCAACCAAAATGAATGATAAGAAAAAAGGAAGTGGAGTGCTACTCGTCACAGTTTTAAACAATATATTTGATAAATCGGGGTTAAGCCTTTAAAGAGTCATAACTTTTTACTCGTGTGTCAAAATGACTATTATAATATATCAAACAGAAGCTCGTATCTATTTCCATAATTTTGGTTGGACTGGCTATAAAAATTCATTACTTGAAACTAAACTCCATCATTTACTTCACATATGGAGGGTTTAAAGTTTTTGTCACTTATTTTACATTTTCGTTTTATTCAATACAGTTGTAAGGAAGATGGATGAGTCGACGAAGTGTATGTTTCAAAATATTCTAACAAATCTCAATGTAATAAAAATAATTTCATGATCCAACATAAGAATGAGAGGAAAAAAGGAATAGGACTGCTACTAGTCACATTTTTAAAAAATATATTTGATAAATAGGAGTTATACCTTTAAACAGTCATAACTTTTGATTCGTGTGTCAAAATGACTATTATAATGTATCAAACGGAAGCTCGTATCGATTTCCATTATCTTGGCTAGACCGGCTATAGAAATTCATTACTTGAAACTAAACTCCATCCTTTACATCACAAATCGTGGTTTTAATGTTTTTGTCACTTATTCTACATTTTCGTATTATTCAATAGAGTTGTAATGAAGATGGATGAGTCGACCAAGTGTATGTTTCAAAATATTCTAATAAATCTCAATATAATAAAAATAATTTCATGATCCAACATAAGAATGAGAGGAAAAATGGAATAGGACTGCTACTGGTGACATTTTTTTAAAAATTTGTTTGATAAATGGGAATTGTAGTTTTAAACAGTCATAACTTTTGATTCGTGTGTCAAAATGACTATTATAATATAGCAAACGGAAGATCGTATCGATTTCCAGAGTCTTGGCTGGACCGGCTATTGAAATTCATTACTTGAACCTAAACTCCATCATTTACATTACAAATCGAGGTTTTAATGTTTTTGTCACTTATTTTACATTTTAAGTTTTATTCAATAGATTGGTAATGAAGATGCATGAGCCGACGAAGTGTATGTTTCAAAATATTCTAATTAATCACAATATAATAAAAATAATTTCATGATCAACCAAAATGAATGATAACAAAAAAGAAGTGGAGTGCTACTCGTCACAGTTTTAAACAATATATTTGATAAATCGGGGTTATGCCATTAAAGAGTCATAACTTTTTACTCGTGTGTCAAAACGACTATTATAATATATCAAACGGAAGCTCGTATATATTTCCATAATTTTTGCTGGACAGGCTATAAAAATTCATTAATTGAACCTCAACTCTATCATTTACATCACATATGGAGGGTTTAAATATTTTGTCACTTATTTTACATTTTTTCTTTTATTCAACAGATTTATAATGAAGATGGATGAGTGGACCAAGTGTATGTTTCAAAATATTCTAATAAATTTCAATATAATAAAAATAATTTCATGATCCAACATAATGAATGAGAGGAAAAAAGGAATAGGAGTGCTACTGGTGACATTTTTAAAATATATATTTGATAAAGGGAGTTGTACCTTTAAACAGTCATAACTTTTGATTCGTGTGTTGATCAACGAAAACCGGGATCGCCGATTCCCGCAAATACTTTGGTTTTAATATTTATAAAACTCTCGCAAATGCACGAATCATTTCGAAGAAAATGATAAGTATACTCCCAAGGTCGATCTAAGGAAGGAATGTATGTGGTTTTTAATTTATTATTCAAACTTTTAAAAACGAAATTAAATCCTAAACATCCTGTCACGATAGTTTGGTTTTTGTGTTCCTAATCTAATAACATAAAATAAACATATATACAGATTAATTAAATATAGTCTAATAACATAAAAATAAACATAGATACAAATTCAATAAATAATTATCTAAAAATAAACATATATACGGATTCAATAAATATTCATGCAAATTTTTATCATTTATATTAGCGGAGTATTTATGGATATAATAACTAAATTAATTATGCTTGCTCATATTAACTAGGTTATTAAAGATATAAATTGATATTTTATTGATTCTCTCTTTTTTATATAAATACCACCTTTGGTGGGGTTAGATATTCTTTGTTAACTAAACAAATCAATTAACACCTATGGGTGGGGTTGATAACTAATATGCTTAATTAAATTAATTCCTTTTTCTAAGAGATTGAAAATGAACCATTTAAATGCCACCTTTGGTGGGGTTAGACAATTTAAACATTATTCAAGGTGTCCAAATTAAACTTAAGAATTTAATTATCCGAGTACTAACTTTCAAGTTTTAAAACCACTATTGAAAACATGTTGTCAATACATTTTCACATAATAATTCTTATAAAAACTTTTGAAATAGAGTTTCACTCTAACTACCGGGCGATTGTACCAACAAATAAAAGAGCACTACTCTAAATTAGACCGGATAACTAAACCTTAAAATCTAATTTTCGGGTTTAAGTTTGTAATGAAAAATAATATATTTCTCTCTAACATTCTTAATATAAAATCTTGAATAAAAACAAAATCAATTCATTTTAAAGATTTTTACCTATTTAATATTTCGCAAGCATAACAACGTCGTTATTACATCATTTTTTACTAAACAGCTAGCATAGTTAAATTTAACCACAGACAAGTTGAATATAACATGTAAGAATAAAGCATAAAAATAACTGTAAAGAAAATAAAATCCTTACAGAACTTCGACGCTATTCCCGTTGCTAGAAAACCTCCGAGCGGAATTTGCACTTCCATATATTGAATCAAAAATCTAAATTATTACAAAAACATTACAAGTTCCTCTCAAAAAGAGAAGAACACTAAACCTAAGAGAATTGAACTAAAAACTAAGAGAAAAACTAAGAAAAGCTTAGAAACTTAGAAAGAAACTAAGAGAAACTAAAAACTAAGAAATGAGAGAAAGAAAGAAGAGAGAAGTGAGTTTTGAAGGTGTGATTTGAAGTGAAGGGAAGGGGGGTATTTATAGGTGAGGATGGAGAGAAAAAATGAGTAAAAAAATATTAAAAAATGTAAAAACGCGTATTGGAATTGCTGATGTCATCAATGACGTCAGCATGACGTCACAGGGGCGGCTGCACGTGAAAAATGGGGCGAAAACGCGTTGGGCGCGCGGAGGGGGGCTGCTGGGGCGCTGCGCGCAGCTCGGCGCGCGTGAACAGTGCCAGCGCGCGCGGAATGGGGCGCTGGGGCGCGCGCGGCTGGGCGCTGGGGTGCTGGGCTGCGGCGCGCAATTTCCGTCTTTTTGACATTTTTGACCTTTTCGACCCATTTCGTCCGATTTTTCCATGTTTGTTGACCTTTTCTCACTTATTTGTTGATATATTTGTGATGTATTGCTTCAAATATTCCTCTTTGAGTCTTTACATTGCGTTTTTAAGCCAAAATACCTGAAAAACAATAAAAATACCCGTGATTCCGAAAAAGACAAATTTATATAAATATATGATAAAACATATAAATATATGTATTTTTAATCAATTAAGGTACATAAAATCATGGTTATTTTAGTGTTTTTTGAGCACTCATCACAACCCCCAACCAGCTTCTTGCTAGTCTCTTAGCAAGAGAAGCGATAAAAGCTAAAAATTAAACTATCCTAAATCACTTTCGTGGATTGAAACGGTTGCATTTAGCCTATGCAACAAGCCGTTAAACCCCTAGGTTGCCCTAGTGGACGAGTTTGAGTCTCGTGAGGGTTTTCAGTAATGATACCCACAAACATTGAACTAAATGTAAAAAGAAAAACAATCAAAACAAAAATTAAAATTACAACACAATCAAAAATTAATTTAAAAAGAAAACAACATATCACAAAAATATCTCATACTTTTTAATCTCTTTTAAGATCATAATTGAAATCTCAAGCATAAGTTATTTTAATCTCTTTAAACAATCATGATTTTATTATAATAATTAGTCGAAAATCATTTTCATATTTCATTTCAAAAATGTATCAATTTAATTTTACCCAATTTCAGTGTCATGAATCAGTATTCGCTTCGACTCTATTCCTCACAAGTCAATACTCTCAAAGCACTGAATCCTATGGGTTCAAACACTCATACTAATTTATATGCGAAAGAGTTGATGTATAGAAATGAACTAATATGTTCGCATATGTATAAAGAATAAAGGCTCAAAGTGTTATTTTAACATTGATCTCATGAAAGGAATCGAATGTATAAATTATAAAGATATCATATACAAAAATTATTTTCATGCATAAATCAAACTCATTAAGAAAGAATTTCAAGATATATGCTTTTACAAATGAAGAAATTGCAATGACTTTTTAGGGAATTACTTCCTATATCTTTCTTTTGTAATTAGCCTTTACTCACAACTTTGTAGGCAATGTGGGTCATAGTATGTAGATGATACTATTTTTTATCTCTCTATTTTTTTTTTTTTTTTTTTTCTGTAGATATTTTTCAATATATGTATTTTTTTTAGAGAGTCAACCCATGTACAGATTGTACATTTTTTTTGGATTTTGGTGAGTGGTTAATTTTGTGTCTTTTCTGTTTGATCTCGGTTTAGGTAACCCCAGATATGTCTTTTTGTTTTTGTAGCAGTCATGCATGAATGAGATATAAGCATATACTATCAATTTCTACTCAAATCGTTTAATCTAAACAAAAAATAATAATCAAAAATATATGATACTCTATTAAGATGAAAAAAAAATTCATACATTCAATGCTAATACCTATAGAGATCATCTAAACTTTTTGAATAAATAAGAAATGTGTTTGGAGTATAAAAAATATATATTTCACTCTGAATAAAAGAAATTAGGCTCAAATTATATCTCACAAGGGTAGTCTCCACTAAAACAAAATTCATAAATACCGATTTTGGGTTTAATCTAATTTCCACATTTTATCAAGAAATACTAGTTATGACAAAAACTAACTAATTATCAAAAATAATTACACAATATTTCATGATATGTTTTCAAAAATTAATCTAACAGTACCAAAGACTTAACTATTTACTTAAATTTGATTTAAAGAAATGATAAATTTTTGTGAGAATTTTTTTATTTTTATATTTTTATATATATAGCATGGTAACTTTTCACCACCCCTAACCTAGAACTTACATTGTCCTCAATGTAACAACTGCAAATTAAAGATAAAGAGAAAAGAGGAGAAAGATTACCTATTTCTTGAGAATGTGTAAGTAGTAATGAAGAAATGCAGGTGCATCCATCATATTCATCATTAAAGTGTATACAGACAGATCGCTGTGAACTTCTAACATCTCAACAAATATTTTAGTTTTAACAAATTTAAAAATTATTCACATACAAGTAAACTAAAATAAACAATAAAATTAAGTAAATAAAACAAATAACAATAAAAAAAATTACCTAACATGATGGGTTGCCTCCCATCCAGTGCTTAGTTTAACGTCTTAGCAAGACGTATCTTTTTGGTGCTAAGGGTTACTCAGCCAAATGCAATCCATTTCAGCAATGTTGTTCGGTTCTTCCACATAAGGCTTGACACGATGGCCATTAACTTTGAACGTTTTTTGTGTCTTGGAGTCCAATAGTTCTACCACTCCATGTTCAGATACCTGAACTATTTTGAATGGTCCATCCCATCTTGATCTTAGCTTTCCTGGAAACAATCTCAAACGAGAGTTAAATAAAAGAACTTTCATTCCAGGGTGAAAAGTTTTAGGAACTAGCCTCTTGTCATGATAGCGCTTAGTACGCTCCTTGTATAATTTGGCATTCTCATAGGCTTCATTCCTAATTTCTTCCAACTCATGAAGCTGGAGTACTCGTTTTTCACCTGCTTTATCTAAATCCATGTTTAGCTCTTTAATTGCCCAATAAGCCTTGTGTTCAAGTTCAACTGGAAGGTGGCACGCTTTCCCAAAGATTAACCGGTAAGGGCTCATCCCAATAGGTGTTTTGTAAGCGGTGCGGTATGCCCATAAGGCATCATTTAACTTAAATGCCCAATCCTTCCTTGAGGGACGCACAGTGCGTTCCAGTATTCCCTTAATTTGCCTATTACTTACTTCCACTAAACCGGAAGTTTGAGGATGATATGGAGTAGCTACCTTATGTGTGATGTTGTACTTGTTTAGTACTCCATCAAAGAGTTTGTTACAAAAATGGCTACCTCCATCACTTATTATAGCTCTAGGCGTTCCGAACCTACTGAATATGAAATCTTTCAAGAATTTCACAACAACATTAGCATCATTGGTTTTGGTGGGTATAGCTTCTACCCACTTGGACACATAATCCACAGCAACCAAAATGTATTGAAAAACATTAGATGGGGGAAAAGGACCCATAAAGTCAATCCCCCATACGTCAAAGAGTTCAACAACTAAATTAGATGTCAAAGGCATTTCATCTCTTTTGCTTATGTTTCCTGTTCTTTGACATCTATCACATTGTGCACAAAACATATGAGCATCTTTAAAAAGAGTGGGCCAAAAGAATCCAGACTGTAATATCTTACGGGCTGTCTTTTCACCTCCAAAATGACCCCCACAATGAAGTTCATGACAAAAAGTCAGAATGCTCTTATGTTCTTCTTCAGGTACACATCTCCGGATGACTTGATCTTGACCAATCTTGTATAAATAAGGGTCATCCCAGAAATAGTCCTTAATAGTTTTAAAAAACCTTTTCTTCTCCTGATATGAAGTGTTAGGTCGCAAAACACTAGTGGCAAGATAGTTTACAATATCAGCGTACCATGGGTTCGGACCTATGAAAAATAACTGTTCATCAGGAAAGGTTTCAACTATATCGTCATTACTCTCATCTTTAAGAGAATTAAAGTCAGAAATCAACCTAGACAAATGGTCAGCTACTAAGTTTTCACTGCCTTTCTTATCCTTGATTTCTAGGTCAAATTCTTGTAAGAGTAAGACCCACCTGATTAACCTTGGCTTGGCATTTGGTTTACTTAATAGGTATCTTAAAGCAGCATGATCAGAATGCACAATCACTTTAGATCCTACTAAATAAGACCGAAATTTGTCTAAAGAGAATACTATAGCCAAGAATTCCTTTTCAATGGTGGTGTAATTCATCTGGGCATCATTGAGTGTTTTGCTAGCATAGTAGATGACATGTAAACGCTTATCCACTCTTTGTCCCAGGACTGCTCCTATTGCATAATCAGAAGCGTCACACATTATTTCAAAGGGTAAAGACCAGTTTGGTGCCATTATAACAGGGGTAGATGTGAGTTTATCTTTCAAGGTATTAAAGGAAGTAAGGCAGTCATTGTTGAAATCAAAATCAGCATCTTTGGATAGCAAGTTACATAATGGACGACTTATTTTAGAGAAATCTTTAATAAATCGTCTGTAGAATCCTGCATGTCCCAAGAAGCTTCTTATCCCCTTCACAGATGTAGGGGGAGGTAGTTTGGATATCAATTCAACTTTTGCCTTATCAACTTCAATACCCTTGTTTGAAATTATATGTCCTAAAACTATCCCTTGTTGAACCATAAAATGACTTTTCTCCCAACTAAGGGTTAGATTGCATTCAATGCATCTTTCTAAAACCAAAGTCAATTTATGTAAGCAATCATCAAATGAGTTCCCAAAGACAGAGAAATCGTCCATGAAAATCTCAATGAATTTTTCCACCATGTCCGAGAAAATGGATATCATGCATCTCTGGAACGTGGCAGGGGCATTGCATAACCCAAATGGCATTCTGCGAAAAGCAAATGTCCCAAAAGGACATGTAAATGTGGTCTTTTCCTGATCTTCTGGTGCTATGGGTACTTGATAATATCCAGACAGTCCATCCAAAAAACAGTAAAATTCGTGCCCAGCTAATCTTTCCAACATTTGATCAATGAATGGAAGAGGAAAGTGATCCTTTTTCGTATATAAATTTAGTTTCCTAAAATCTATACACATTCTCCATCCAGTGATTATTCTAGTGGGCACTAATTCACTTTTGTCATTCTTAACAACTGTTATCCCAGATTTCTTTGGTACCACATGCACTGGACTAACCCACTTACTATCCGCAATAGGATAGATAATCCCTTCTTCTAATAATTTAAGAATTTCCTTCTTAACTACCTCTTGCATGTTTGGGTTTAGTCTTCTTTGGGCCTCTCGTACAGGTTTAGCACCGTCCTCCAAGTTGATCTTGTGCATACACATTGTTGGACTAATGCCTCTTATATCCCCTATACTCCAACCTATAGATTTCTTAAACTGTTTAAGCACTTTGATGAGTTCCTTTTCTTGTGGTTTGGTCAAGGTTGAAGAAATTATCACTGGATAAGTTTCTCCCTCTCCCAAAAACACATATTTTAAGTGCTCAGGTAAGACTTTGAGTTCAAGTTCAGGTGGATTGGCCTCTTTACTAGATGAAGAACTGGGTAGATTTAAAAGTGTACTAGATTTTGTCATCACTTCATCATTGTCTAGTTGTTTAAGGTACCCATTAATTTCCTCATCTAAATCTTCTTCAACCTTTTCAAGTGTAAGAACGGTTTCAAGCTTGTCTTCTATTCTGGTTTGTAAAAAGGTGCTTTGAACAAGATTATCCAAAGGATCAACTTCGAATATTTCATCGATGGCAGAAATAGAAGGGAAAGGTGAAGAATCAAAAACTTTAAAATGAACAGTCTCTCCTAAGACTGTCATTGTCAAATTTCCATCTTGGACATCAATAATAGTTTTAGTAGTTGCCATAAATGGTCTACCAAGCAATATTGTGTGCTCTCTGTCCAATGCTGGATTTTCTTGCATATCCAGAACCACAAAGTCAACAGGTATTATCAGTTTGTCTACCTGTACCAAAACATCCTCAACTATTCCCTCTGGATATTTAAGAGATCTATCTGCAAGTTGAAAGGACATAGTTGTGGGTTTTAAATCCCCTAGATTGAGTTGTAAGAATATAGAGTAGGGCATCAAATTTATACTAGCACCTAAATCAAGCATTGCTTTAGCAACCTTCCTATCTCCCATAGTTATGTTTATAATAAAACTTCCAGGGTCTTTCAACTTAGGGGGTAGTTTGTGCTGAAGTACAGCGCTAGAAATTTCTGATACTACTACTCGTTCATTCAGTTCATACCTCCTTTTCTTAGTGTTCAACTCTTTGAAAAATTTGGCATATGAAGGCACATTCATGATCACTTCTAATAATGGTAAATTGATATTTACTTTAGAGAGCATATTAAAAAGATCATTGAATTGCTTATCTTGTTTGGACTCTTTTAACCGGTGGGGAAAAGGTACTTGTATCTGGTGTGGTTCTGTTGTCTTTTGAATTTTGGGGGTGTCAGATGACCCCCCAATGAGTTTTTCAGAAGGCTTGTTAAGTTTAACACTTGTTTCTCCTTTTTGCGAGATTAGAGTATCGCCTTCTTTGTTACCTGAACTACAAGGTAGATTGTTAGAGATTTCAGGTAAACTGGTATTGACTACCTTACCACTTCGAAGGGTTCTAACATCCTTTGCTTGTTCTGGTTGACTGGGCAACTTTCCTGGTTCTTTCTTTTGCATTTGTTCAGCCAGTTGCCCAACTTTAGATTCAATCCTTTTAACCGAAGCCTCCATGGTGTTCAACCTTTGATTAGTCATCAATTGGTTGTCACGACTAACTTGAATAAAAGCATTCAAGCTATCTTCTAAGGTTGGTTTAAAAGATTGGCTTGGTGGGTAAGGGTGGTTGTTATCCGACCTTAGTGTTGGATATTGGGTGTAGGCTGGGTGATTATAGGTGTTTGGATGATACCTTTGAAAAGATTGGACTTCTTCTATGGCATCGACACTAGAATCACAAGTATTTGAACAATTATGAGTACCATGCCCAATTGAACAACACACTTCACATACCTCTTGATTTGAAATTTGGTGGGAAGTGAGGAATTTCACTTGTTTAGTCAATTCAGCAAGTTGCAAGGTTATCTCATTATCAGAGCCGACTTCATTGACCTTTGCTTTCCTTCTACCACCTCTTTGTTGGGAATTAGAACCCAACAGCTCATAAAGATTATAGGTTTCCTCTGCGGTCTTTTCTCCTACAGCACCTCCAGCAGCATTATCAACCATGTATTGACTCTGTAGTGTCAATCCATCATAAAAGAATTGGTTTTGTAGCTGTAAGGGAAAGCTATGATTTTGACATTGAATGAAAAGGAGTTTGAATCGTTCCCAAGCTTCATGAAAGGGCTCTTCATACATTTGAGAAAATGTTGCTATCTTTGTTCTTAGATCAACAGTCTTTTGATGGGAATAGAACCTACCCATAAAAATTTCATAGACTGCCTCCCAAGTTTTAAGAGAACCTGACTGTAGAGTAATGAACCATGACCAAGCTTTATCTTTGAGAGTGTAAGGAAAACACCTCATCCTAAGTTGATCTTCATTAATTGCATGTAGTGGAAAGGTTTGGACAATAGCATAGAATTCTCGAATGAAATGCAAAGGGTCTTCATTAGGGATACCGTAAAAGGAAGGCAACAAAGAATAATGAATCTTTTTCAATTCATAATTCCTTGCAGCCTCTTGTAATTGGATACCGGAAGTTACATTGCCAATGATTGGCATTGTATATTCTTTCATCTTTTTCCGCCTATCTTCAGCATCTCCCATGGTTGTTTGTAGTTGAAAATGATCCTCCTCCTATTGTGTATCAACATTTTGCTTTTAGTAGATATCTCTAAGAAATATTTATAACTTGATAAAACGTAAAAGCAAAAAGTGCAAGGAACCTAATTTTTTTTTTAAATTTAAGCGAATGGACAGAATTTTTGAAACAAACGAATTTTATTTCATTTGAATTTTTATTACACGCAAACTAAAACAAAGGAAAATACAATAATGGGTGACCTCCCATACAGGACTAAAATTTATCGTCTTCTAGTAAGACGTTGCTTGGAGATTGCAGAATGAAAAACTGAATGTCTCCTCTTCATTGAATTAGTCTTTGCCTTTTTGCAAATGTTCAACTAACTGTTCAACTTGAACTTCCACCTTTTTGATAGAAGCTTCCACAGAGTCCAACCGTTGATTGGTTTTAGATTGATTATCCCTACATACTTGAATAAAAGAATTCAAGTTGTCCTCCAAGGTTGGTTTATTGGGAATGCTTCTTGGAATAGGTGGGTGGAATTGCTGACCTGCTTGGTTTGAGCTTTGAGTGAAAGGAGGGTTGTTTTGCCTCCAAGAGAAATTTGGATGACTTCTCCACCCAGGATTATAGGTATTTGAATTGGGATCAAACCTTGGTCTCTGTTGATATGCTCCCAACACATTGACCTGTTCAGGTCCAGTTGTTTCTCCTTGATATGGACAGGCTTCAGTACCATGTCCCATGTTGCTATACAAACCATATTGATCATTATTGGTGTTGGTTTGTGTAGCGAGAAGGGCAACTTGCTTAGTCAGTTGAACAAGTTGTTGTTGAACTTCATTACTGGAGTCGATTTCATGAACTCCAGCTTTTCTCACTCGGGAGCTTTTCTGTTGGGAATTAGCACCCAACATCTCAAAGAGGTTATACGTCTCTGAGGCAGTTTTTTCTCCTATTGCTCCTCCCGTAGCGTTGTCGACAATGAACTGACATTGTTGTGTAAGTCCATCGTAAAAGAATTGGTTCTGCAACTGCAGGGGAAAGCTATGATGGGGACACTGAGTGAGAAACATCTTGAACCTATCCCAAGCTTCATGGAATGGTTCTCCATCCATCTGAGAGAAAGTAGCAATCTTTCCTCTCAACTCTGATGTTTTTTGATGGGAATAGAATTTTCCCATGAATTTATTGTAAATGTTACCCCATGTCATCAGAGAACCTGGGGGAAGTGACATCAACCAAGCTTTGGCCTTATCCTTTAGAGTGTAGGGAAAACATCTCATCCTAAGTTGATCCTCGTTTAGAATACCGAGGGGGAATGTTTGGACCGTAGCATAGAAATCTCTCATAAAGGAAAGAGAATCTTCATTAGGTAACCCATAAAAGGAAGGAAGCATAGAAAAATGAATATTTTTAAGGTCATAATTCCGAGCAGCCTCTCCCAACTGGATAGCGGCAGTTGCCGTGCCTATTACCGGTCTTGCAAACTCCTTCATCGTGGTTTCCCTAATATGTTGGTTTTCCTCCATTTATTTTGGTTCTAGTAAAGGATTAAGACTTGGTTCTATGTTTGGCTCAAAAACAGGTTTATGGGTAGAATCCAGTTTTGTTGACACTTGTTTAAATTTATGAAATTTATTTACATATGGTGTAAGGGGATTTCCTAGGGATCTCCTACCACGCATAGACTATTGTAAACGTAAATTTAAAACTCCTTTCAACAAAATAAAAAATTTAGAGAAAATTTACATGTTATTCAATACAAAGCACTAAACAAAACTAGTTAAACCCTAAAAAATATATTTTTTTTTTATTTATTTTTTTTTTGTAACATAATTAGTATTTAACCAAGAGTGCTCCCAGGAAAGAATGGTGGTGCAAACGGCACCTTAAATACCATTCTCCTAGCCAGAACTCCCTTAGATTTTTACTTTTCATGTTAATTAGATATAAATTCAAGTAATGTTTTTTTTTTACTATTCATGAACGGTAATTTTATTTTACTATTCACGCTATATAATGTCTTATTAACTTTGAAATTTAAGTTTTTGAATTTTTTTTTTTTACTATTCATGAACGGTAAATTTTTACTTCAAATTTCAAATTTCTAAATTATTTTACAATTAAAAAAAATTATTTTTATTTGAAATTTTTATTTTTTTATTTTTTTATTTTTTTTATTTTTTTTTATTTATTATGAATTTTGAAATTTGATTATTATTAAAATATCACAATTATTTACAGCACAAAAAATGTTTTTAAAATTTTGATAAATAATTTAAAAACGCTATTCCTTCCCCGGCAACGGCGCCAAAAACTTGATGAACGAAAACCGACATCGCCGATTCCCGCAAATACTTTGGTTTTAATATTTATAAAACTCTCGCAAGTGCACGAATCATTTCGAAGAAAATGATAAGTATACTCCCAAGGTCGATCTAAGGAAGGAATGTATGTGGTTTTTAATTTATTATTCAAACTTTTAAAAACGAAATTAAATCCTAAACATCCTGTCACGATAGTTTGGTTTTTGTGTTCCTAATCTAATAACATAAAATAAACATATATACAGATTAATTAAATATAGTCTAATAACATAAAAATAAACATAGATACAAATTCAATAAATAATTATCTAAAAATAAACATATATACGGATTCAATAAATATTCATGCAAATTTTTATCATTTATATTAGCGGAGTATTTATGGATATAATAACTAAATTAATTATGCTTGCTCATATTAACTAGGTTATTAAAGATATAAATTGATATTTTATTGATTCTCTCTTTTTTATATAAATACCACCTTTGGTGGGGTTAGATATTCTTTGTTAACTAAACAAATCAATTAACACCTATGGGTGGGGTTGATAACTAATATGCTTAATTAAATTAATTCCTTTTTCTAAGAGATTGAAAATGAACCATTTAAATGCCACCTTTGGTGGGGTTAGACAATTTAAACATTATTCAAGGTGTCCAAATTAAACTTAAGAATTTAATTATCCGAGTACTAACTTTCAAGTTTTAAAACCACTATTGAAAACATGTTGTCAATACATTTTCACATAATAATTCTTATAAAAACTTTTGAAATAGAGTTTCACTCTAACTACCGGGCGATTGTACCAACAAATAAAAGAGCACTACTCTAAATTAGACCGGATAACTAAACCTTAAAATCTAATTTTCGGGTTTAAGTTTGTAATGAAAAATAATATATTTCTCTCTAACATTCTTAATATAAAATCTTGAATAAAAACAAAATCAATTCATTTTAAAGATTTTTACCTATTTAATATTTCGCAAGCATAACAACGTCGTTATTACATCATTTTTTACTAAACAGCTAGCATAGTTAAATTTAACCACAGACAAGTTGAATATAACATGTAAGAATAAAGCATAAAAATAACTGTAAAGAAAATAAAATCCTTACAGAACTTCGACGCTATTCCCATTGCTAGAAAACCTCCGAGCGGAATTTGCACTTCCATATATTGAATCAAAAATCTAAATTATTACAAAAACATTACAAGTTCCTCTCAAAAAGAGAATAACACTAAACCTAAGAGAATTGAACTAAAAACTAAGAGAAAAACTAAGAAAAGCTTAGAAACTTAGAAAGAAACTAAGAGAAACTAAAAACTAAGAAATGAGAGAAAGAAAGAAGAGAGAAGTGAGTTTTGAAGGTGTGATTTGAAGTGAAGGGAAGGGGGGTATTTATAGGTGAGGATGGAGAGAAAAAATGAGTAAAAAAATGTTAAAAAAATATTAAAAAATGTAAAAACGCGTATTGCAATTGCTGATGTCATCAATGACGTCAGCATGACGTCACAGGGGCGGCTGCACGTGAAAAATGGGGCGAAAACGCGTTGGGCGCGTGGAGGGGGGCTGCTGGGGCGCTGCGCTGCTGGGCGCTGGGCTGCGCGCACGGCTGGGCTGCGGCGCGCAATTTCCGTCTTTTTGACATTTTGGACCTTTTCGACCCATTTCGTCCGATTTTTCCATGTTTGTTGACCTTTTCTCACTTATTTGTTGATATATTTGTGATGTATTGCTTCAAATATTCCTCTTTGAGTCTTTACATTGCGTTTTTAAGCCAAAATACCTGAAAAACAATAAAAATACCCGTGATTCTGAAAAAGACAAATTTATATAAATATATGATAAAACATATAAATATATGTATTTTTAATCAATTAAGGTACATAAAATCATGGTTATTTTAGTGCTTTTTGAGCACTCATCATGTGTCAAAATGACTATTATAATATATCAAACGAAAGCTCGTATCTATTTCCATAATTTTGGCTGGACTAGCTATAAAAATTCATTACTTGAACCTAAACTCCATCATTTACATCACATATGGAGGGTTTAAAAATTTTGTCACTTATTTTACATTTTCGTTTTATTCAATAGAGTTGTAATGAAGATGGATGAGTCGACCAAGTGTATGTTTCAAAATATTCTAATAAATCTCAATATAATAAAAATAATTTCATGATCCAACATAAGAATGAGAGGAAAAAAGGAATAGGACTTCTACTGGTGACATTTTTAAAAAAATTATTTGATAAATGGGAATTGTAGTTTTAAAGAGTCATAACTTTTGATTCGTGTGTCCAAATGACTATTATAATATATCAAACGGAAGATCGTATCGATTTCCAGAGTCTTGGCTGGACCGGCTATTGAAATTCATTACTTGAACCTAAACTCCATCATTTACATTACATATCGAGGTTTTAATGTTTTTGTCACTTATTTTACATTTTAAGTTTTATTCAATAGATTGGTAATGAAGATGCATGAGCCGACGAAGTGTATGTTTAAAATTATTCTAATGAATCAAAATATAATAAAAATAATTTCATGATCAACTAAAATGAATGATAAGAAAAAAGGAAGTGGAGTGCTACTCGTCACAGTTTTAAACAATATATTTGATAAATCGGGGTTAAGCCTTTAAAGAGTCATAACTTTTTACTCGTGTGTCAAAATGACTATTATAATATATCAAACAGAAGCTCGTATCTATTTCCATAATTTTGGTTGGACTGGCTATAAAAATTCATTACTTGAAACTAAACTCCATCATTTACTTCACATATGGAGGGTTTAAAGTTTTTGTCACTTATTTTACATTTTCGTTTTATTCAATACAGTTGTAAGGAAGATGGATGAGTCGACGAAGTGTATGTTTCAAAATATTCTAATAAATCTCAATATAATAAAAATAATTTCATGATCCAACATAAGAATGAGAGGAAAAAAGGAATAGGACTGCTACTAGTCACATTTTTAAAAAATATATTTGATAAATAGGAGTTATACCTTTAAACAGTCATAACTTTTGATTCGTGTGTCAAAATGACTATTATAATGTATCAAACGGAAGCTCGTATCGATTTCCATTATCTTGGCTAGACCGGCTATAGAAATTCATTACTTGAAACTAAACTCCATCCTTTACATCACAAATCGTGGTTTTAATGTTTTTGTCACTTATTCTACATTTTCGTATTATTCAATAGAGTTGTAATGAAGATGGATGAGTCGACCAAGTGTATGTTTCAAAATATTCTAATAAATCTCAATATAATAAAAATAATTTCATGATCCAACATAAGAATGAGAGGAAAAATAGAATAGGACTGCTACTCGTGACATTTTTAAAAAATTTATTTGATAAATGGGAATTGTAGTTTTAAACAGTCATAACTTTTGATTCGTGTGTCAAAATGACTATTATAATATATCAAACGGAAGATCGTATCGATTTCCAGAGTCTTGGCTAGACCGGCTATTGAAATTCATTATTTGAACCTAAACTCCATCATTTACATTACAAATCGAGGTTTTAATGTTTTTGTCACTTATTTTAAATTTTAAGTTTTATTCAATAGATTGGTAATGAAGATGCATGAGCCGACGAAGTGTATGTTTCAAAATATTCTAATTAATCACAATATAATAAAAATAATTTCATGATCAACCAAAATGAATGATAACAAAAAAGGAAGTGGAGTGCTACTTGTCACAGTTTTAAACAATATATTTGATAAATCGGGGTTAAGCCTTTAAAGAGTCATAACTTTTTACTCGTGTGTCAAAATGACTATTATAATATATCAAACGGAAGCTCGTATCTATTTCCATCATTTTGGCTGGACTGGCTATAAAAATTCATTACTTGAACCTAAACTCCATCATTTACATCACATATGGCGGGTTTAAATTTTTTGTCACTTATTTTACATTTTCGTTTTATTCAATAGAGTTGTAATGAAGATGGATGAGTCGACCAAGTGTATGTTTCAAAATATTCTAATAAATCTCAATATAATAAAAATAATTTCATGATCCAACATAAGAATGAGAGGAAAAAAGGAATAGGACTGCTACTGGTGACATTTTTAAAAAAATTATTTGATAAATGGGAATTGTAGTTTTAAACAGTCATAACTTTTGATTCGTGTGTCAAAATGACTATTATAATATATCAAACGGAAGATCGTATCGATTTCCAGAGTCTTGGCTGGACCGGCTATTGAAATTCATTACTTGAACCTAAACTCCATCATTTACATTACAAATCGAGGTTTTAATGTTTTTGTCACTTATTTTACATTTTAAGTTTTATTCAATAGATTGGCAATGAAGATGCATGAGCCGACGAAGTGTATGTTTAAAATTATTCTAATGAATCAAAATATAATAAAAATAATTTCATGATCAACCAAAATGAATGATAAGAAAAAAGGAAGTGGAGTGCTACTCGTCACAGTTTTAAACAATATATTTGATAAATCGGGGTTAAGCCTTTAAAGAGTCATAACTTTTTACTCGTGTGTCAAAATGACTATTATAATATATCAAACAGAAGCTCGTATCTATTTCCATAATTTTGGTTGGACTGGCTATGAAAATTCATTACTTGAAACTAAACTCCATCATTTACTTCACATATGGAGGGTTTAAAGTTTTTGTCACTTATTTTACATTTTCGTTTTATTCAATACAGTTGTAAGGAAGATGGATGAGTCGACGAAGTGTATGTTTCAAAATATTCTAATAAATCTCAATATAATAAAAATAATTTCATGATCCAACATAAGAATGAGAGGAAAAAAGGAATAGGACTGCTACTAGTCACATTTTTAAAAAATATATTTGATAAATAGGAGTTATACCTTTAAACAGTCATAACTTTTGATTCGTGTGTCAAAATGACTATTATAATGTATCAAACGGAAGCTCGTATCGATTTCCATTATCTTGGCTAGACCGGCTATAGAAATTCATTACTTGAAACTAAACTCCATCCTTTACATCACAAATCGTGGTTTTAATGTTTTTGTCACTTATTCTACATTTTCGTATTATTCAATAGAGTTGTAATGAAGATGGATGAGTCGACCAAGTGTATGTTTCAAAATATTCTAATAAATCTCAATATAATAAAAATAATTTCATGATCCAACATAAGAATGAGAGGAAAAATGGAATAGGACTGCTACTGGTGACATTTTTAAAAATTTAATTTGATAAATGGGAATTGTAGTTTTAAACAGTCATAACTTTTGATTCGTGTGTCAAAATGACTATTATAATATATCAAACGGAAGATCGTATCAATTTCCAGAGTCTTGGCTAGACCGGCTATTGAAATTCATTATTTGAACCTAAACTCCATCATTTACATTACAAATCGAGGTTTTAATGTTTTTGTCACTTATTTTACATTTTAAGTTTTATTCAATAGATTGGTAATGAAGATGCATGAGCCGACGAAGTGTATGTTTCAAAATATTCTAATTAATCACAATATAATAAAAATAATTTCATGATCAACCAAAATGAATGATAACAAAAAAGGAAGTGGAGTGCTACTTGTCACAGTTTTAAACAATATATTTGATAAATCGGGGTTAAGCCTTTAAAGAGTCATAACTTTTTACTCGTGTGACAAAATGACTATTATAATATATCAAACGGAAGCTCGTATCTATTTCCATCATTTTGGCTGGACTGGCTATAAAAATTCATTACTTGAACCTAAACTCCATCATTTACATCACATATGGCGGGTTTAAATTTTTTGTCACTTATTTTACATTTTCGTTTTATTCAATAGAGTTGTAATGAAGATGGATGAGTCGACCAAGTGTATGTTTCAAAATATTCTAATAAATCTCAATATAATAAAAATAATTTCATGATCCAACATAAGAATGAGAGGAAAAAAGGAATAGGACTGCTACTGGTGACATTTTTAAAAAATTTATTTGATAAATGGGAGTTGTAGTTTTAAATAGTCATAACTTTTGATTCGTGTGTCAAAATGACTATTATAATATATCAAACGGAAGATCGTATCGATTTCTATAGTCTTGGCTGGACCGGCTATAGAAATTCATTACTTGAACCTAAACTCAATCATTTACATTACAAATCGAGGTTTTAATGTTTTTGTCACTTATTTTACATTTTAAGTTTTATTCCATAGAGTGGTAATGAAGATGCATGAGCCGACGAAGTGTATGTTTAAAAATATTCTAATGAACCAAAATATAATAAAAATAATTTCATGATCCAACATAAGAATGAGAAGAAAAAAGGAATAGGACTGCTACTGGTGACCTTTTTAAAAACATTATTTGATAAATGGGAATTGTAGTTTTAAACAGTCATAACTTTTGATTCGTGTGTCAAAATGACTATTATAATATATCACACGGAAGATCGTATCGATTTCCAGAGTCTTGGCTGGACCGGCTATTGAAATTCATTACTTGAACCTAAACTCCATCATTTACATTACAAATCGAGGTTTTAATGTTTTTGTCACTTATTTTACATTTTAAGTTTTATTCAATAGATTGGTAATGAAGATGCATGAGCCGACGAAGTGTATGTTTCAAAATATTCTAATTAATCACAATATAATAAAAATAATTTCATGATCAACCAAAATGAATGATAACAAAAAAGAAGTGGAGTGCTACTCGTCACAGTTTTAAACAATATATTTGATAAATCGGGGTTATGCCATTAAAGAGTCATAACTTTTTACTCGTGTGTCAAAACGACTATTATAATATATCAAACGGAAGCTCGTATATATTTCCATAATTTTTGCTGGACAGGCTATAAAAATTCATTAATTGAACCTCAACTCTATCATTTACATCACATATGGAGGGTTTAAATATTTTGTCACTTATTTTACATTTTTTCTTTTATTCAACAGATTTATAATGAAGATGGATGAGTGGACCAAGTGTATGTTTTAAAATATTCTAATAAATTTCAATATAATAAAAATAATTTCATGATCCAACATAATGAATGAGAGGAAAAAAGGAATAGGAGTGCTACTGGTGACATTTTTAAAATATATATTTGATAAATGGGAGTTGTACCTTTAAACAGTCATAACTTTTGACTCGTGTGTCAAAACGACTATTATAATATATCAAACGAAAGCTCGTATCTATTTCCATAATTTTTGTTAGACTGGCTATAAAAATTCATTACTTGAACCTAAACTCCATCATTTACATCACATATGGAGGGTTTAAAATTTTTGTCACTTATTTTACATTTTCAGTTTTATTAAATAGAGTTGTAATGAAGATGGATGAGTCCACCAAGTGTATGTTTCAAAATATTCTAATAAATTTCAATATAATAAAAATAATTTCATGATCCAACATAATGAATGAGAGGAAAAAAGGAATAGGACTGCTACTGGTGACATTTTTAAAAAAATTATTTGATAAATGGGAGTTGTAGTTTTAAATAGTCATAACTTTTGATTCGTGTGTGAAAATGACTATTATAATATATCAAACGGAAGATCGTATCGATTTCCATAGTCTTGGCTGGACCAGCTATTGAAATTCATTACTTGAACCTAAACTCCATCATTTACATTACAAATCGAGCTTTTAATGTTTTTGTCACTTATTTTACATTTTAAGTTTTATTCAATAGAGTGGTAATGAAGATGGATGAGCCGACCAAGTGTATGTTTCAAAATATTCTCATAAATCACAATATAATAAAAATAATTTCATGATCAACCAAAATGAATGAGAAGAAAAAAGGAAGTGGAGTGCTACTCGTCACAGTTTTAAACAATATATTTGATAAATCGGGGTTATGCCTTTAAAGAGTCATAACTTTTGACTCGTGTGTCAAAACGACTATTATAATATATCAAACGGAAGCTCGTATCTATTTCCATAATTTTTGCTGGACAGGCTATAAAAATTCATTACTTGAACCTCAACTCTATCATTTACATCACATATGGAGGGTTTAAATATTTTGTCACATATTTTACATTTTTTCTTTTATTAAACAGATTTATAATGAAGATGGATGAGTGGACCAAGTGTATGTTTCAAAATATTCTAATAAATTTCAATATAATAAAAATAATTTCATGATCCAACATAATGAATGAGAGGAAAAAAGGAATAGGAGTGCTACTGGTGATATTTTTAAAATATATATTTCATAAATGGGAGTTGTACCTTTAAACAGTCATAACTTTTCATTCGTATGTCAAAATGACTATTATAATGTATCAAACCGAAGCTCGTATCGATTTCCATAATCTTGGCTGGACCGGCAATAGAAATTCATTAATTGAAGCTAAACTACATCCTTTACATCACAAATCGTGGTTTTAATGTTTTTGTCACTTATTTTACATTTTCGGTTTTATTCAATAGAGTGGTAATGAAGATGGATGAGCCGACGAATTGTATGTTTCAAAATATTCTAATGAATCATAATATAATAATAATAATTTCAAGATCAACCAAAATGAATGATAACAAAAAAGGAAGTGGAGTGCTACTCGTCACAGTTTTAAACAATATATTTGATAAATCGGGGTTATGCCTTTAAAGAGTCATAACTTTTTACTCGTGTGTCAAAATAACTATTATAATATATCAAACGGAAGCTCGTTTCTATTTCCATAGTCTTGGCTGGACCGGCTATAGAAATTCATTACTTGAACCTAAAATCCATCCTTTACATCACAAATCGTGGTTTTAATGTTTTTGTAACTTATTTTACATTTTCGGTTTTATTCAATAGAGGGGTAATGAAGATGCATGAGCCGACGAAGTGTATGTTTCAAAATATTCTAATGAATCAAAATATAATAAAAATAATTCATGATCAACCAAAATGAATGATAAAAAAAAAGGAAGTGGAGTGCTACTCGTCACAGGTTTAAACAATATATTTGATAAATCGTGGTTATGCCTTTAAAGAGTCATAACTTTTTACTCGTGTGTCAAAATGACTATTATAATATATCAAACGGAAGCTCGTATCTATTTCCATAATTTTGGTTTTACTGGCTATAAAAATTCATTACTTGAACCTAAACTCCATCATTTACTTCACATATGGAGGGTCTAATGTTTTTGTCACTTATTTTTCATTTTCGTTTTAGTCAATAGAGTTGTAAGGAAGATGGATGAGTCGACCAAGTGTATGTTTCAAAATATTCTAATAAATCTCAATATAATAAAAATAATTTCATGATCCAACATAAGAATGAAAGGAAAAAAGGAATTGGAGTGCTACTGGTCACATTTTAAAAAAAAATATTTGATAAATGGGAGTTGTACCTTTAAACAATCATAACTATTGTTTCGTGTGTCAAAATGACTATTATAATGTATCAAATGGAAGCTCGTATCGATTTCCATAATCTTGGCTGAACCGGCTATAGAAATTCATTACTTGAACCTAAACTCCATCCTTTACATGACATATCCTTGTTTTAATGTTTTTGTCACTTATTTTCCATTTTCGGTTTTATTCAATAGAGTTGTAATGAATATGGAAGAGCCGACTAAGAGTATGTTTAAAAATATTCTAATGAATCAAAATATAATAAAAATAATTTCATGATCAACCAAAATGAATGAGAAGAAAAAAGGAAGAGGAGTGCTACTCGTCATAGTTTTAATCAATATATTTGATAAATCATGGTTATGCCTTTAAAGAGTCATAACTTTTTACTCGTGTGTCAAAACGACTTTTATAATATATCAAACGGAAGCTCGTATCTATTTCCATAATTTTTGTTGTACTAGCTATAAAAATTCATTACTTGAACCTCAACTCCATCATTTACATCACATATGGAGGGTTTAAATATTTTGTCACTTATTTTACATTTTTGGTTTTATTCAACAGAGTTATAATGAAGATGGATGAGAGGACCAAGTGTATGTTTGAAAATATTCTAATAAATTTCAATATAATAAAAATAATTTCATGATCCAACATAATGAATGAGTGGAAAAAAGAAATAGGAGTGCTACTGGTGACATTTTTAAAATATACATTTGATAAATGGGAGGTGTAACTTTAAACAGTCATAACTTTTGATTCGTGTGTCAAAATGACTATTATAATGTATCAAACAGAAGCTCATATCGATTTCCATAGTCTTGGCTGGACCGGCTATTGAAATTCATTACTTGATCCTAAACTCCATCCTTTACATCACAAATCGTGGTTTTAATGTTTTTGTCACTTATTTTACATTTTCGGTTTTATTCAATAGAGAGGTAATGAAGATGGATGAGCCGATGAAGTGTATGTTTCAAAATATTCTAATGAATCACAATATAATAAAAATAATTTCATGATCAACCAAAATGAATGATAACAAAAAAGGAAGTGGAGCGCTACTATTCACAGTTTTAAACAATATATTTGATAAATCGGGGTTATGCCTTTAAAGAGTCAGAACTTTTTACTCGTGTGTCAAAATGACTATTATAATATATCAAATGGAAGCTCGTATCTATTTCCATAATTTTGGCTGGACTGGCTATAAAAATTCATTACTTGAACCTAAACTCCATCATTTACATCACATATGGAAGGTTTAAATATTTTGTCACTTATTTTACATTTTCGTTTTATTTAATAGAGTTGTAATGAAGATGGATGAGTCGACCAAGTGTATGTTTCAAAATATTCTAATAAATCTCAATATAATAAAAATAATTTCATGATCCAACATAAGAATGGGAGGAAAAAAGGAATAGGAGTGCTACTGCTCACATTTTAAAAAAATATATTTGATAAATAGGAGTTGTACCTTTAAACAGTCATAACTTTTGATTCGTGTGTCAAAATGACTATTATAATGTATCAAACAGAAGCTCGTATCGATTTCCATAGTCTTGGCTGGACCGGCTATTGAAATTCATTACTTGATCCTAAACTCCATCCTTTACATCACAAATCGTGGTTTTAATGTTTTTGTCACTTATTTTACATTTTCGGTTTTATTCAATAGAGAGGTAATGAAGATGGATGAGCCGATGAAGTGTATGTTTCAAAATATTCTAATGAATCACAATATAATAAAAATAATTTCATGATCAACCAAAATGAATGATAACAAAAAAGGAAGTGGAGCGCTACTATTCATAGTTTTAAACAATATATTTGATAAATCGGGGTTATGCCTTTAAAGAGTCAGAACTTTTTACTCGTGTGTCAAAATGACTATTATAATATATCAAATGGAAGCTCGTATCTATTTCCATAATTTTGGCTGGACTGGCTATAAAAATTCATTACTTGAACCTAAACTCCATCATTTACATCACATATGGAAGGTTTAAATATTTTGTCACTTATTTTACATTTTCGTTTTATTTAATAGAGTTGTAATGAAGATGGATGAGTCGACCAAGTGTATGTTTCAAAATATTCTAATAAATCTCAATATAATAAAAATAATTTCATGATCCAACATAAGAATGGGAGGAAAAAAGGAATAGGAGTGCTACTGCTCACATTTTAAAAAAATATATTTGATAAATAGGAGTTGTACCTTTAAACAGTCATAACTTTTGATTCGTGTGTCAAAATGACTATTATAATGTATCAAACAGAAGCTCGTATCGATTTCCATAGTCTTGGCTGGACCGGCTATAGAAATTCATTACTTGAACCTAAACTCCATCCTTTACATCACAAATCGTGGTTTTAATGTTTTTGTCACTTATTTTATATTTTAGGTTTTATTCAATAGAGGGGTAATGAAGATGCATGAGCCGACGAAGTGTATGTTTCAAAATATTCTAATGAATCAAAATATAATAAAAATAATTCATGATCAACCAAAATGAATGATAAGAAAAAAGGAAGTGGAGTGCTACTCGTCACAGGTTTAAACAATATATTTGATAAATCGGGGTTATGCCTTTAAAGAGTCATAAATTTTTACTCGTGTGTCAAAATGACTATTATAATATATCAAACGGAAGCTCGTATCTATTTCCATAATTTTGGTTTTACTGGCTATAAAAATTCATTACTTAAACCTAAACTACATCATTTACTTCACATATGGAGGGTTTAAAGTTTTTGTCACTTATTTTACATTTTCGTTTTAGTCAATAGAGTTGTAAGGAAGATGGATGAGTCGACCAAGTGTATGTTTAAAAATATTCTAATAAATCTCAATATAATAAAAATAATTTCATGATCCAACATAAGAATGAGAGGAAAAAAGGAATTGGAGTGCTACTGGTCACATTTTTAAAAAAAAATATTTGATAAATGGGAGTTGTACCTTTAAACAGTCATACCTTTTGTTTCGTGTGTCAAAATGACTATTATAATGTATCAAACGGAAGTTCGTATCGATTTCCATAATCTTGGCTGAACCGGCTATAGAAATTCATTACTTGAACCTAAACTCCATCCTTTACATGACATATCCTTGTTTTAATGTTTTTGTCACTTATTTTACATTTTCGGTTTTATTCAATAGAGTTGTAATGAAGATGGAAGAGCCGACTAAGAGTATGTTTAAAAATATTCTAATGAATCAAAATATAATAAAAATAATTTCATGATCAACCAAAATGAATGAGAAGAAAAAAGGAAGAGGAGTGCTACTCGTCATAGTTTTAATCAATATATTTGATAAATCATGGTTATGCCTTTAAAGAGTCATAACTTTTGACTCGTGTGTCAAAACGACTTTTATAATATATCAAACGGAAGCTCGTATCTATTTCCATAATTTTTGTTGGACTAGCTATAAAAATTCATTACTTGAACCTCAACTCCATCATTTACATCACATATGGAGGGTTTAAATATTTTGTCACTTATTTTACATTTTTGGTTTTATTCAACAGAGTTATAATGAAGATGGATGAGTAGACCAAGTGTATGTTTTAAAATATTCTAATAAATTTCAATATAATAAAAATAATTTCATGATCCAACATAATGAATGAGAGGAAAAAAGAAATAGGAGTGCTACTTGTGACATTTTTAAAATATATATTTGATAAATGGGAGGTGTACCTTTAAACAGTCATAACTTTTGATTCGTGTGTCAAAATGACTATTATAATGTATCAAACAGAAGCTCGTATCGATTTCCATAATCTTGGCTAGACCGGCTATAGAAATTCATTACTTGAACCTAAACTGCATCCTTTACATCACAAATCATGGTTTTAATGTTTTTGTCACTTATTTTACATTTTCGGTTTTATTCAATAGAGAGGTAATGAAGATGGATGAGCCGACGAAGTGTATGTTTCAAAATATTCTAATGAATCAAAATATAATAAAAATAATTTCATGATCAACCAAAATGAATGATAACAAAAAAGGAAGTGGAGTGCTACTCTTCACAGTTTTAAACAATATCTTTGATAAATCGGGGTTATGCCTTTAAAGAGTCATAACTTTTTACTCGTGTGTCAAAATGACTATTATAATATATCAAACGGAAGCTCGTATCTATTTCCATAATTTTGGCTGGACTGGCTATAAAAATTCATTACTTGAACCTAAACTCCATCATTTACATCACATATGGAAGGTTTAAATATTTTGTCACTTATTTTACATTTTCGTTTTATTTAATAGAGTTGTAATGAAGATGGATGAGTCGACCAAGTGTATGTTTCAAAATATTCTAATAAATCTCAATATAATAAAAATAATTTCATGATCCAACATAAGAATGAGAGGAAAAAAGGAATAGGAGTGCTACTACTCACATTTTAAAAAAATATATTTGATAAATAGGAGTTGTACCTTTAAACAGTCATAACTTTTGATTCGTGTGTCAAAATGACTATTATAATGTATCAAACAGAAGCTCGTATCGATTTCCATAGTCTTGGCTGGACCGGCTATAGAAATTCATTACTTGAACCTAAACTCCATCCTTTACATCACAAATCGCGGTTTTAATGTTTTTGTCACTGATTTTACATTTTCGGTTTTATTCAATAGAGGGGTAATGAAGATGCATGAGCCGACGAAGTGTATGTTTCAAAATATTCTAATGAATCAAAATATAATAAAAATAATTCATGATCAACCAAAATGAATGATAAGAAAAAAGGAAGTGGAGTGCTACTCGTCACAGGTTTAAACAATATATTTGATAAATCGGGGTTATGCCTTTAAAGAGTCATAACTTTTTACTCGTGTGTCAAAATGACTATTATAATATATCAAACGGAAACTCGTATCTATTTCCATAATTTTGGTTTTACTGGCTATAAAAATTCATTACTTGAACCTAAACTCCATCATTTACTTCAAATATGGAGGGTTTAAAGTATTTTTCACTTATTTTACATTTTCGTTTTAGTCAATAAAGTTGTAAGGAAGATGGATGAGTCGACCAAGTGTATGTTTCAAAATATTCTAATAAATCTCAATATAATAAAAATAATTTCATGATCCAACATAAGAATGAGAGCAAAAAAGGAATTGGAGTGCTACTGGTCACATTTTAAAAAAAAAATTTGATAAATGGGAGTTGTACCTTTAAACAGTCATAACTTTTGTTTCGTGTGTCAAAATGACTATTATAATGTATCAAACGGAAGCTCGTATCGATTTCCATAATCTTGGCTGAACCGGCTATAGAAATTCATTACTTGAACCTAAACTCCATCCTTTACATGACATATCCTTGTTTTAATGTTTTTGTCACTTATTTTACATTTTCGGTTTTATTCAATAGAGTTGTAATGAAGATGGAAGAGCCGACTAAGAGTATGTTTAAAAATATTCTAATGAATCAAAATATAATAAAAATAATTTCATAATCAACCAAAATGAATGAGAAGAAAAAAGGAAGAGGAGTGCTACTCGTCATAGTTTTAATCAATTTATTTGATAAATCATGGTTATTCCTTTAAAGAGTCATATCTTTTTACTCGTGTGTCAAAACGACTATTATAATATATCAAACGGAAGCTCGTATCTATTTCCATAATTTTTGTTGGACTAGCTATAAAAATTCATTACTTGAACCTAAACTCCATCATTTACATCACATATGGAGGGTTTAAAGTTTTTGTCACTTATTTTACATTTTTGGTTTTATTCAACAGAGTTGTAAAGAAGATGGATGAGTGGACCAAGTGTATGTTCCAAAATATTCTAATAAATCTCAATATAATAAAAATAATTTCATGATCAACCAAAATGAATGATAAGAAAAAAGGAAGTGGAGTGCTACTCGTCATAGTTTTAATCAATATATTTGATAAATCAGGGTTATGCCTTTAAAGAGTCATAACTTTTGACTCGTGTGTCAAAACAAATTTTATAATATATCAAACGAAAGCTCGTATCTATTTCCATAATTTTGGCTGGACTAGCTATAAAAATTCATTACTTGAACCTAAACTCCATCATTTACATCACATATGGAGGGTTTAAATTTTTTGTCACTTATTTTACATTTTCGGTTTTATTCAATAGAGTTATAATGAAGATGGATGAGTCGACAAAGTGTATGTTTCAAACTATTCTAATAAATTTCAATATAATAAAAATAATTTCATGATCCAACATAATGAATGAGATGAAAAAAGGAATAGGAGTGCTACTGGTGACATTTTTAAAATATATATTTGATAAATGGGAGTTGTACCTTTAAACAGTCATAACTTTTGATTCATGTGTCAAAATGACTATTATAATGTATCAAACAGAAGCTCGTATCGATTTCCATAGTATTGGCTGGACCGGCTATAGAAATTCATTACTTGAACCTAAACTCCATCCTTTACATCACATATGGAGGGTTTAAAGTTTGTGTCACTTATTTTACATTTTTGGTTTTATTCAACAGAGTTGTAAGGAAGATGGATGAGTGGACCAAGTGTATGTTCCAAAATATTCTAAAAAATCTCAATATAATAAAAATAATTTCATGATCAACCAAAATGAATGATAAGAAAAAAGGAAGTGGAGGGCTACTCGTCATAGTTTTAATCAATATATTTGATAAATCGGGGTTATGCCTTTAAAGAGTCATAACTTTTGACTCGTGTGTCAAAACAAATTTTATAATATGTCAAACGGAAGCTCGTATCTATTTCCATAATTTTGGCTGGACTGGCTATAAAAATTCATTACTTGAACCTAAACTCCATCATTTACATCACATATGGAGGGTTTAAATATTTTGTCACTTATTTTACATTTTCGTTTTATTCAATAGAGTTGTAATGAAGATGGATGAGTCGACCAAGTGTATGTTTCAAAATATTCTAATAAATCTCAATATAATCAAAATAATTTCATGATCCAACATAAGAATGAGAGGAAAAAAGGAATAGGAGTGCTACTGCTCACATATTTAAAAAATATATTTGATAAATAGGAGTTGTACCTTTAAACAGTCATAACTTTTTATTCATGTGTCAAAATGACTATTATAATGTATCAAACGGAAGCTCGTATCGATTTCCATAATTTTGGCTGGATTGGCTATAAAAATTCATTACTTGAACCTAAACTCCATCATTTACATCACATATAGAGGGTTTAAATTTTTTGTCACTTATTTTACACTTTCGGTTTTATTCAATAGAGTGTTAATGAAGATGGATGAGCCGACCAAGTGTATGTTTCAAAATATTCTAATAAATCTCAATATAATAAAAATAATTTCATGATCCAACCCAATGAATCAGATAAAAAAAGGAATAGGGGTGCTACTGGTAACATTTTAAAAAAATATATTTGATAAATGGGAATTGTACATTTAAATAGTCATAAATTTTGATTCGTGTGTCAAAATGACTATTATAATGTATCAAACGGAAGCTCATATAGATTTCCATAATCTTAGCTGGACCGGCTATAGAAATTCATTGCTTGAACCTAACCTCCATCCTTTACATCACATATCGAGGTTTTAAAGTTTTTGTCACTTATTTTACATTTTCGGTTTTATTCAATAGAGTTGTAATGAAGATGGATGAGCCGACTAAGATTATGTTTAAAAATATTCTAATGAATCACAATATAAAAAAAAATTTCATGATCAACCAAAATGAATGAAAAGAAAAAAGGAAGAGGAGTGCTACTCGTCACAGTTTTAAACAATATATTTGATAAATCTCGGTTATACATTTAAAGAGTAATAACTTTTCACTCGTTTGTCAAAACGACTATTGTAATGTATCAAACGAAAGCTCGTATCTATTTCCATAATTTTTGTTGGACTAGCTACAAAAATTCATTACTTGAACCTCAACTCCATCATTTACATCACATATGGAGGGTTTAAATTTTTTGTCACTTATTTTACATTTTCTTTTTATTCAATAGAGTTGTAATGAAGATGGATGAGTCGACCAAGTGTATGTTTCAAAATATTCTAATATATCTCAATATAATAAAAATAATTTCATGATCCAACATTATGAATTAGAGGAAAAAAGGAATAGGAGTGCTACTGGTCACATTTAAAAAACAATATTTGATAAATGGGAATTGTACCTTTAAACAGTCATAACTTTTGATTCGTGTGTCAAAATGACTATTGTAATGTATCAAATGGATGTTCGTATTGATTTCCATAATCTTGGTTGGACCGGCTATAGAAATTCATTACTTGAACCTAACAACTCCATCCTTCACATCACATATCGAGGTTTTAATGTTTTTGTCACTTATTTTACATTTTTGGTTTTGTTCAATAGAGTTGTAATGAAGATGGATGAGCCAACTAAGTGTATGTTAAAAAATATTCTAATGAATCACAATATAATAAAAATAATTTGATGCTCAAACAAAATGAATGATAAGAAAAAAGGAAGTGGAGTGCTACTCGTCAAACTTTTAAACAATATATTTGATAAATCGGGGTTATGCCTTTAAAGAGTCATAACTTTTGACTCGTGTGTCAAAATGACTATTATAATATATCAAACGGAAGCTCGTATCTATTTCTATAATTTTGGATGCACTGGCTATAAAGATTCATGACTTGCACCTCAACTCCATCATTTACATCACATATGGAGGGTTTAAATTTTGTTTCACTTATTTTTCATTTTCGGTTTTATATAATAGAGTTGTAATGAATATGGATTAGTCGACCAAGTGTATGATTCAAAATATTCTAATAAATTTCAATATAATAAAAATAACTTCATGATCCAACATAATGAATGAGAGGAAAAAAGGAATAGGAGTGCTACTTGTGACATTTTTAAAAAATATATTTGATAAATGGGAGTTGTACCTTTAAAATGTTATAACTTTTGATTCGTGTGTCAAAATGACTATTATAATGTATCCAACGGAAGCTCGTATCAATTTCCATAATCTTGGTTGGACCGGCTATAGAAATTCATTACTTGAACCTAACCTCAATAATTAACATCATATATCGAGGTTTTAATATTTTTGTCACTTATTTTATATTTTCGGTTTTATTCAATAGAGTTATAATGAAGATGGATGAGCCGACTAAGAGTATGTTTTAAAATATTCTAATGAATCACAATATAATAAAAATAATTTCATTATCAACCAAAATGAGTGAGAAGAGAAAAAGAAGAGGAGTGTTACTCGTAACAGTTTTAAACAATATATTTGATAAATCGGGGTTATACTTTAAAGATTAATAACTGGTCACTCGTGTTTCAAGACGACTATTATAATATATCAAACAGAAGCTCGTATCTATTTCCATAATTTTGGATGCACTGGCTATAAAAATTCATTACTTGAACCTAAACTCCATCATTTACATCACAGATGGATGGTTTAAATTTTTTTCACTTATTTTTCATTTTCGGTTTTATTCAATAGAGTTGTAATGTAGATGGATAAGTAGACCAAGTGTATGTTTCAAAATATTTGAATAAATTACAATATAATAAAAATAATTTCATGATCCAACATAATGAATAAGAGGAAAAAAGGAATAGGAGTGCTACTGGTAACACTTTTAAAATATATATTTGATAAATGGGAGTTGTACCTAAAATAGTCATAACTTTTGATTCGTGTGTCAAAATGACTATTATAATGTATCAAATGGAAGCTCGTATCGATTTCCATAATCTTGGTTGGACCGGCTATATAAATTCTTTACTTGAACCTAAACTCCATCCTTTACATCACATATCGAGGTTTCAATCTTTTTGTCACTTATTTTACATTTTCGGTTTTATTCAATAGAGTTGTAATGAAGATGGATGAGCCGACTAAGAGTATGTTTAAAAATATTCTAATGAATCACAATATAATAAAAATAATTTCATGATCAACCAAAATGAGTGAGAAGAGAAAAGGAAGAGGAGTGCTACTCGTCACAGTTTGAAACAATATATTTGATAAATCGGGGTTATACCTTTAAAGAGTAATAACTTTTCACTCGTGTTTCAAAACGACTATTATAATATATCAAACGGAAGCTCGTATCTATTTCCATCATTTTGGCTAGACTGGCTATAAAAATTCATTACTTGAACCTAAACTCCAGCATTTACATCACATATGGAGGGTTTCAATTTTTTGTCACTTATTTTACATTTTCGTTTTATTCAATAGAGTTGTAATGAAGATGGATGAGTCGACCAAGTGTATGTTTCAAAATATTCTAATAAATCTAAATATAATAAAAATAATTTCATGATCCAACATTATGAATTAGAGGAAAAAAGGAATAGGAGTGCTACTAGTGACACTTTTAAAACATATATTTGATAAATGGGAGTTGTACCTTTAAACAGTCATAACTTTTAATTCGTGTGTCAAAATGACTATTATAATGTATAAAACGGAACTCGTATCGATTTCCATAATCTTGGCTGACCGGCTATAGAAATTAATTACTTGAACCTAAACTCCATCCTTTAGATCACATATCGAGGTTTTAATATTTTTGTCACTTATTTTACATTTTCTGTTTTATTCAATAGAGTGGTAATTAAGATGGATGAGCCGGCTAAGAGTATGTTTAAAAATATTCTAATGAATCACAATATAATAAAAATAATTTCATTATCAACCAAAATGAGTGAGAAGAGAAAAGGAAGAGGAGTGCTACTCATCACAGTTTTAAACAATATATTTGATA
Source organism: Hippophae tibetana (assembly GCA_037013495.1). Classification (NCBI taxonomy): domain Eukaryota; kingdom Viridiplantae; phylum Streptophyta; class Magnoliopsida; order Rosales; family Elaeagnaceae; genus Hippophae; species Hippophae tibetana. The sequence goes on along the minus strand of JAZDXN010000027.1, from coordinate 1,427,051 downwards.
AATCGGGGTTATACCTTTAAAGAGTAATCATTGGCCACTCGTGTTTCAAAATGACTATTATAATATATCAAACGGAAGCTCGTATCTATTTCCATAATTTTGGCTGGACTGGCTATAAAAATTCATTACTTGAACCTAAACTCCATCATTTACATCACATATGGAGTGTATATATTTTTTGTCACTTATTTTACATTTTCATTTTATTCAATAGAGTTGTAATGAAGATGGATGAGTCGACCAAGTGTATGTTTCAAAATATTCTAATAAATCTCAATATAATAAAAATAATTTCATGATGCAACATTATGAATTAGAGGAAAAAAGGAATAGGAGTGCTACTGGTCACATTTAAAAAACAATATTTGATAAATGGGAGTTGTACCTTTAAACAGTCATAACTTTTGATTCGTGTGTCAAAATGACTATTGTAATGTATCAAATGGATGTTCGTATCGATTTGCATAATCTTGGTTGGACCGGCTATAGAAATTCATTACTTGAACCTAACAACTCCATCCTTCACATAACATATCGAGGTTTTAATGTTTTTGTCACTTATTTTACATTTTTGGTTTTATTCAATAGAGTTGTAATGAAGATGGATGTGCCAACTAATAGTATGTTTAAAAATATGCTAATGAATAACAATATAATAAAAATAATTGCATGCTCAAACAAAATGAATGATAAGAAAAAAGGAAGTGGAGTGCTACTCGTCACAGTTTTAAACAATATATTTGATAAATCGGGGTTATGCCTTTAAAGAGTCATAACTTTTGACTCTTGTGTCAAAACGACTATTATAATATATCAAACGCAAGCTCGTATCTATTTCTATAATTTTGGTTGCACTGGCTATAAAAATTCATTACTTGAACCTAAACTCCATCATTTACATCACATATGGAGGGTTTAAATTTTGTTTCACTTATTTTTCATTTTCGGTTTTATATAATAGAGTTATAATGAAGATGGATGAGTCGACCAAGTGTATGATTCAAAATATTCTAATAAATTTCAATATAATAAAAATAATTTCATGATCCAACATAATGAATGAGAGGAAAAAACGAATAGGAGTGCTATTGGTGACATTTTTAAAAAATATATTTGATAAATAGGAGTTGTACCTTTAAAATGTTATAACTTTTGATTCGTGTGTCAAAATGACTATTATAATGTATCCAACGGGAGCTCGTATCAATTTCCATAATCTTGGTTGGACCGGCTATAGAAATTCATTACTTGAACCTAACCTCCATAATTTACATCACATATCGAGGTTTTAATGTTTTTGTCACTTATTTTACATTTTAGGTTTTATTCAATAGAGTTGTAATGAAGATGGATGAGCCGACTAAGAGTATGTTTCAAAATATTCTAATAAATCTCAATATAATAAAAATAATTTCATGATCCAACATTATGAATTAGAGGAAAAAAGGAATAGGAGTCCTACTGGTCAAAAATTTTAAAAATATATTTAATATATGGGAGTTGTACCTTTAAATAGGCATAACTTTTGATTCGTGTGTCAAAATGACTATTATAATGTATCAAACGGAAGCTCGTATCGATTTCCGTAATCTTAGCTGACCGGCTATAGAAATTCATTACTTGAACCTAACATCCATCCTTTACATCACATATCGAGGTTTCAATCTTTTTGTCACTTATTTTACATTTTCGGTTTTATTCAATAGAGTTGTAATGAAGATGGATGAGCCAACTAAGAGTATGTTTAAAAATATTCTAATGAATCACAATATAATAAAACTAATTTCATGATCAACCAAAATGAGTGAGAAGAGAAAAGGAAGAGGAGTGCTACTCGTCACAGTTTGAAACAATATATTTGATAAATCGGGGTTATACCTTTAAAGAGTAATAACTTTTCACTCGTGTTTCAAAACGACTATTATAATATATCAAACGGAAGCTCGTATCTAGTTCCATCATTTTGGCTAGACTGGCTATAAAAATTCATTACTTGAACCTAAACTCCATCATTTACATCACATATGGATGGTTTAAATTTTGTTTCACTTATTTTTCATTTTCGGTTTTATTCAATAAAGTTGTAGTGTAGATGGATGAGTCGACCAAGTGGATGTTTCAAAATATTCTAATAAATTACAATATAATAAAAATAATTTCATGATCCAACATAATGAATGAGAGGAAAAAAGGAATAGGAGTGCTACTGGTGACACTTTTAAAACATATATTTGATAAATGGGAGTTGTACCTTTAAACAGTCATATCGTTTGATTCGTGTGTCAAAATGACTATTATAATGTATCAAACGGAAGCTCGTATCGATTTCCATAATCTTGGCTGACCGGCTATAGAAATTCATTACTTGAACCTAAACTCCATCCCTTAGATCACATATCGAGGTTTTAATATTTTTGTCACTTATTTTACATTTTCGGTTTTATTCAATAGAGTTGTAATTAAGATGGATGAGCCGACTAAGAGTATGTTTTTAAATATTCTAATGAATCACAATATAATAAAAATAATTTCATTATCAACCAAAATGAGTGAGAAGAGAAAAGGAAGAGGAGTGCTACTCGTCACAGTTTTAAACAATATATTTGATAAATCGGGGTTATACCTTTAAAGAGTAATAACTGGTCACTCGTGTTTCAAAACGACTATTATAATATATCAAACGGAAGGTCGTATCTATTTCCATAATTTTGGCTAGACTAGCTATAAAAATTCATTACTTGAACCTAAACTACATCATTTACATCACATATGGAGTGTTTATATTTTTTTTCTCACTTATTTTACATTTTCGTTTTATTCAATAGAGTTGTAATGAAGATGGATGAGTCGACCAAGTGTATGTTTCAAAATATTCTAATAAATCTCAATATAATAAAAATAATTTCATTATCCAACATTATGAATTAGAGGAAAAAAGGAATAGGATTGCTACTGGTCAAAATATTTAAAAATATATTTAATATATGGGAGTTGTACCTTTAAATAGTCATAACTTTTGATTCGTGTGTCAAAATGACTATTATAATGTATCAAACGGAAGCTCGTATCGATTTCCATAATCTTGGCTGACCGGCTATAGAAATTCATTACTTGAACCTAAACTCCATCCTTTACATCACATATCGAGGTTTTAATGTTTTTGTCACTTATCTTACATTTTCGGTTTTATTCAATAGAGTTGTAATGAAGATGGATGAGCCGACTAAGAGTATGTTTAAAAATATTCTAATGAATCACAATATAATAAAAATAATATCATGATCAACTAAAATGAGTGAGAAGAGAAAAGGAAGAGAAGTGCTACTCGTCATAGTTTTAAACAATATATTTGATAAATCGGGGTTATACCTTTAAATGGTAATAACTTTTCACTCGTGTTTCAAAACGACTATTATAATATATCAAACGGAAGCTCGTATCTATTTCCATAATTTCGGTTGGACTGGCTATAAAAATTCATTACTTGAACCTAAACTCCATCATTTACATCACATATGGATGGTTTCAATTTTTTGTCACTTATTTTACATTTTCGTTTTATTCAATACAGTTGTAATGAAGATGGATGAGTCGACCAAGTGTATGTTTCAAAATATTCTAATAAATCTCAATATAATAAAAATAATTTCATGATCCAACATTATCAATTAGAGGAAAAAAGGAATAGGAGTGCTACTAGTCAAATTTTTTAAAAATATATTTGATAAATGGGAGTTGTACCTTTAAACAGTCATAACTTGTGATTCGTGTGTCAAAATGACTATTATAATGTATCAAACGGAAGCTCGTATAGATTTCCATAATCTTAGCTGGACCGGCTATAGAAATTCATTGCTTGAACCTAACCTCCATCCTTTACATCACATATCAAGGTTTTAATGTTTTTGTCACTTATTTTACATTTTCGGTTTTATTCAATAGAATTGTATTGAAGATGGATGAGCCGACTAAGATTATGTTTAAAAATATTCTAATGAATCACAATATAATAAAAATAATTTCATGATCAACCCAAAATGAATGAGAGGAAAAAAGGAATAGGAGTGCTACTGCTCACATATTTAAAAAATATATTTGATAAATTGGAGTTGTACCTTTAAACAGTCATAACTTTTGATTCGTGTGTCAAAATGACTATTATAATGTATCAAATGGAAGCTCGTATCGATTTCCATAATCTTGGCTGACCGGCTCTAGAAATTCATTACTTGAACCTAAACTCCATCCTTTAGATCACATATTGAGGTTTTAATATTTTTGTCACTTATTTTACATTTTCGGTTTTATTCAATAGAGTTGTAATTAAGATGGATGAGCTGACTAAGAGTATGTTTAAAAATATTCTAATGAATCACAATATAATAAAAATAATTTCATTATTAACCAAAATGAGTGAGAAGAGAAAAGTAAGAGGAGTGCTACTCGTCACAATTTTAAACAATATATTTGATAAATCGGGGTTATACCTTTAAAGAGTAATAACTGGTCACTCGTGTTTCAAAACGACTATTATAATATATCAAATGGAAGCTCGTATCTATTTCCATAATTTTGTATGGACTGGCTATAAAAATTCATTACATGAACCTAAACTCCATCCTTTAGATCACATATTGAGGTTTTAATATTTTTGTCACTTATTTTACATTTTCGGTTTTATTCAATAGAGTTGTAATTAAGATAGATGAGCTGACTAAGAGTATGTTTAAAAATATTCTAATGAATCACAATATAATAAAAATAATTTCATTATTAACCAAAATGAGTGAGAAGAGAAAAGTAAGAGGAGTGCTACTCGTCACAATTTTAAACAATATATTTGATAAATCGGGGTTATACCTTTAAAGAGTAATAACTGGTCACTCGTGTTTCAAAACGACTATTATAATATATCAAACGGAAGCTCGTATCTATTTCCATAATTTTGGATGGACTGGCTATAAAAATTCATTACATGAACCTAAACTCCATCATTTACTTCACATATGGAGGGTTTAAACATTTTTGTCACTTATTTTACATTTTCGTTTTATTCTATAGAGTTGTAATGAAGATGGATGAGTCAACCAAGTGTATGTTTCAAAATATTCTAATAAATCTCAATATAATAAAAATAATTTCATGATCCAACATTATGAATTAGAGGAAAAAAGGAATAGGAGTGCTACTGGTCAAATGTTTTAAAAATATATTTGATAAATGGGAGTTGTACCTTTAAACAGTCATAACTTTTGATTCGTGTGTCAAAATGACTATTATAATGTATCAAACGGAAGCTCGTATCGATTTCCATAATCTTTGCTGACCGGCTATAGAAATTCATTACTTGAACCTAAACTCCATCATTTACATCACATATCAAGGTTTTAATGTTTTTGTCACTTATTTTACATTTTCGGTTTTATTCAATAGACTTGTATTGAAGATGGATGAGCCGACTAAGAGTATGTTTAAAAATATTCCAATGAATCACAATATAATAAAAATAATTTCATGATCAACCAAAATAAATGAGAAGAATAAAGGAAGAGGAGTGCTACTCGTCAAAAATTTAAACCATATATTTGATAAATCGGGGTTTTGCCTTTAAAGAGTCATAACTTTTGACTCGTGTGTCAAAACTACTATTATAATATATCAAACGGAAGCTCATATCTATTTCCATAATTTTGGTTGCACTGGCTATAAAAATTCATTACTTGAACCTAAACTCCATCATTTACATCACATATGGATGGTTTAAATTTTGTTTCACTTATTTTTCATTTTCGGTTTTCTTCAATAGAGTTGTAGTGTAGATGGATGAGTCGACCAAGTGGATGTTTCAAAATATTCTAATAAATTACAATATAATAAAAATAATTTCATGATCCAACAAAATGAATGAGAGGAAAAAAGGAATAGGAGTGCTACTGGTGACACTTTTAAAACATATATTTGATAAATGGGAGTTGTACCTTTAAACAGTCATATCTTTTGATTCGTCTGTCAAAATGACTATTATAATGTATCAAACGGAAGCTCGTATTGATTTTCATAATATTGGCTGACCGGCTATAGAAATTCATTACTTGAACCTAAACTCCATCATTTACATCACATATCAAGGTTTTGATGTTTTTGTCACTTATTTTACATTTTCGGTTTTATTCAATAGACTTGTAATGAAGATGGATGAGCCGACTAAGAGTATGTTTAAAAATATTCTAATGAATCACAATATAATAAAAATAATTTCATGATCAACCAAAATGAATGAGAAGAATAAAGGAAGAGGAGTGCTATTCGTCAAAATTTTAAACAATATATTTGATAAATCGAGGTTATGCCTTTAAAGAGTCATAACTTTTGACAGCTGTGTCAAAACGACTATTATAATATATCAAACGGAAGCTCGTATCTATTTCCATAATTTTGGTTGCACTGGCTATAAAAATTCATTATTTGAACCTAAACTCCATCATTTACATCACATATGGATGGTTTAAATTTTGTTTCACTTATTTTTCTTTTTCGGTTTTATTCAATAGAGTTGTAGTGTAGATGGATGAGTCGACGAAGTGGATGTTTCAAAATATTCTAATAAATTACAATATAATAAAAATAATTTCATGATCCAACATAATGAATGAGAAGAAAAAAGTAATAGGAGTGCTACTGGTGACACTTTTAAAACATATATTTGATAAATGGGAGTTGTACCTTTAAACAGTCATATCTTTTGATTCGTGTGTCAAAAGGACTATTATAATGTATCAAACGGAAGCTCGTATCGATTTCCATAATCTTGGCTGACCGGCTATAGAAATTCATTACTTGAACCTAAACTCCATCCTTTACATCACATATCGAGGTTTTAATGTTTTTGTCACTTATTTTACATTTTCGGTTTTATTCAATAGAGTTGTAATAAAGATGGATGAGCCGACTACGAGTATGTTTAAAAATATTCTAATGAATCACAATATAATAAAAATAATTTCATGATCAACCAAAATGAGTGAGAAGAGAAAAGGAAGAGGAGTGCTACTCGTCACAGTTTTAAACAATATATTTGATAAATCGGGGTTATACCTTTAAATGGTAATAAATTTTCACTCGTGTTTCAAAACGACTATTATAATATATCAAACGGAAGCTCGTATCTATTTCCATAATTTCGGTTGGACTGGCTATAAAAATTCATTACTTGAACCTAAACTCCATCATTTACATCACATATGGATGGTTTCAATTTTTTGTCACTTATTTTACATTTTCGTTTTATTCAATACAGTTGTAATGAAGATGGATGAGTCGACCAAGTGTATGTTTCAAAATATTCTAATAAATCTCAATATAATAAAAATAATTTCATGATCCAACATTATCAATTAGAGGAAAAAAGGAATAGGAGTGCTACTAGTCAAATGTTTTAAAAATATATTTGATAAATGGGAGTTGTACCTTTAAACAGTCATAACTTGTGATTCGTGTGTCAAAATGACTATTATAATGTATCAAACGGAAGCTCGTATCGATTTCCATAATTCTGGATGACGGCTATAGAAATTCATTACTTGAACCTAAACTCCATCCTTTACATCACATATTGAGGTTTTAATCTTTTTGTCACTTATTTTACATTTTCGGTTTTATTCAATAGAGTTGTAATAAAGATGGATGAGCCGACTAAGAGTATGTTTAAAAATATTCTAATGAATCACAATATAATAAAAATAATTTCATGATCAACCAAAATGAGTGAGAAGAGAAAAGGAAGAGGAGTGCTACTCGTCACAGTTTTAAACAATATATTTGATAAATCGGGGTTATACCTTTAAATGGTAATAACTTTTCACTCGTGTTTCAAAACGACTATTATAATATATCAAACGGAAGCTCGTATCTATTTCCATAATCTTGGCTGACCGGCTATAGAAATTCATTACTTGAACCTAGACTCCATCCTTTACATTACATATCGAGGTTTTAATGTTTTTGTCACTTATTTTACATTTTCGGTTTTATTCAATAGAGTTGTAATGTAGATGGATGACCGACTAAGAGTATGTTTAAGAATATTCTAATGAATAACAATATAATAAAAAGAATTTCATGATCAACCAAAATGAGTGAGAAGAGAAAAGGAAGAGGAGTGCTACTCGTCACAGTTTTAAACAATATATTTGATAAATCGGGGTTATGCCTTTAAAGAGTCATAACTTTTGACTCGTGTGTCAAAACGACTATTATAATATATCAAATGGAAGGTCGTATCTATTTCCATAATTTTGGCTACACTGGCAATAAAAATTCATTACTTGAACCTAAACTCCATCATTTACATCACATATGGATGGTTTAAATTTTGTTTCACTTATTTTTCATTTTCGGTTTTATTCAATAGAGTTGTAATTAAGATGGAGGAGTCGACCAAGTGTATTATTCAAAATATTCTAATAAATCTCAATATAATAAAAATAATTTCATTATCCAACATTATGAATTAGAGGAAAAAAGGAATAGGAGTGCTACTGGTCAAATTTTTTAAAAATATATTTGATAAAGGGGAGTTGTACCTTTAAACAGTCATAACTTGTGATTCGTGTGTCAAAATGACTATTATAATGTATCAAACGGAAGCTCGTATCGATTTCCATAATTCTGGATGATGGCTATAGAAATTCATTACTTGAACCTAAACTCCATCCTTTACATCACATATCGAGGTTTTAATCTTTTTGTCACTTATTTTACATTTTCGGTTTTATTCAATAGAGTAGTAATAAAGATGGATGAGCCGACTAAGAGTATGTTTAAAAATATTCTAATGAATCACAATATAATAAAAATAATTTCATGATCAACCAAAATGAGTGAGAAGAGAAAAGGAAGAGGAGTGCTACTCGTCACAGTTTTAAACAATATATTTGATAAATCGGGGTTATACCTTTAAATGGTAATAACTTTTCACTCGTGTTTCAAAACGACTATTATAATATATCAAACGGAAGCTCGTATCTATTTCCATAATCTTCTCTGACCGGCTATAGAAATTCATTACTTGAACCTAAACTCCATCCTTTACATTACATATCGAGGTTTTAATGTTTTTGTCACTTATTTTACATTTTCGGTTTTATTCAATAGAGTTGTAATGAAGATGGATGACCGACTAAGAGTATGTTTAAGAATATTCTAATGAATAACAATATAATAAAAAGAATTTCATGATCAACCAAAATGAGTGAGAAGAGAAAAGGAAGAGGAGTGCTACTCGTCACAGTTTTAAACAATATATTTGATAAATCGGGGTTATACCTTTAAATGGTAATAACTTTTCACTCGTGTTTCAAAACGACTATTATAATATATCAAACGGAAGCTCATATCTATTTCCATAATTTCGGTTGGACTGGCTATAAAAATTCATTACTTGAACCTAAACTCCATCATTTACATCACATATGGATGGTTTCAATTTTTTGTCACTTATTTTACATTTTCGTTTTATTCAATACAGTTGTAATGAAGATGGATGAGTCGACCAAGTGTATGTTTCAAAATATTCTAATAAATCTCAATATAATAAAAATAATTTCATGATCCAACATTATCAATTAGAGGAAAAAAGGAATAGGAGTGCTACTGGTCAAATGTTTTCAAAATACATTTGATAAATGGGAGTTGTACCTTTAAACGGTCATAACTTTTAATTCGTGTGTCAAAATGACTATTATAATGTATCAAACGGAAGCTCGTATCGATTTCCATAATCTTGGCTAACCGGCTATAGAAATTCATTACTTGAACCTAAACTCCATCCTTTACATCACATATCAAGGTTTTAATGTTTTTGTCACTTATTTTACATTTTCGGTTTTATTCAATAAACTTGTAATAAACATGGATGAGCCGACTAAGAGTATGTTTAAAAATATTCTAATGAATCACAATATAATAAAAATAATTTCATGATCAACCAAAATGAATGAGAAGAAAAAAGGAAGAGGAGTGCTACTCGTCAAAATTTTAAACAATATATTTGATAAATCGGGGTTATGCCTTTAAAGAGTAATAACTTTTTACTCGTGTTTCAAAACGACTATTATAATATATGAAACGGAAGCTCGTATCTATTTCCATAATTTGGGCTGGACTGGCTATAAAAATTCATTACTTGAACCTAAACTCCATCATTTACATCACATATGGATGGTTTCGATTTTTTGTCACTTATTTTACATTTTCGTTTTATTCAATACAGTTGTAATGAAGATGGATGAGTCGACCAAGTGTATGTTTCAAAATATTCTAATAAATCTCAATATAATAAAAATAATTTCATGATCCAACATTATCAATTAGAGGAAAAAAGGAATAGGAGTGCTACTAGTCAAATGTTTTAAAAATATATTTGATAAATGGGAGTTGTACCTTTAAACAGTCATAACTTGTGATTCGTGTGTCAAAATGACTATTATAATGTATCAAACGGAAGCTCGTATCGATTTCCATAATTCTGGATGACGGCTATAGAAATTCATTACTTGAACCTAAACTCCATCCTTTACATCACATATTGAGGTTTTAATCTTTTTGTCACTTATTTTACATTTTCGGTTTTATTCAATAGAGTTGTAATAAAGATGGATGAGCCGACTAAGAGTATGTTTAAAAATATTCTAATGAATCACAATATAATAAAAATAATTTCATGATCAACCAAAATGAGTGAGAAGAGAAAAGGAAGAGGAGTGCTACTCGTCACAGTTTTAAACAATATATTTGATAAATCGGGGTTATACCTTTAAATGGTAATAACTTTTCACTCGTGTTTCAAAACGACTATTATAATATATCAAACGGAAGCTCATATCTATTTCCATAATTTCGGTTGGACTGGCTATAAAAATTCATTACTTGAACCTAAACTCCATCATTTACATCACATATGGATGGTTTCAATTTTTTGTCACTTATTTTACATTTTCGTTTTATTCAATACAGTTGTAATGAAGATGGATGAGTCGACCAAGTGTATGTTTCAAAATATTCTAATAAATCTCAATATAATAAAAATAATTTCATGATCCAACATTATCAATTAGAGGAAAAAAGGAATAGGAGTGCTACTAGTCAAATTTTTTAAAAATATATTTGATAAATGGGAGTTGTACCTTTAAACAGTCATATCTTTTGATTCGTGTGTCAAAAGGACTATTATAATGTATCAAACGGAAGCTCGTATCGATTTCCATAATCTTGGCTGACCGGCTATAGAAATTCATTACTTGAACCTAAACTCCATCCTTTACATCACATATCGAGGTTTTAATGTTTTTGTCACTTATTTTACATTTTCGGTTTTATTCAATAGAGTTGTAATAAAGATGGATGAGCCGACTACGAGTATGTTTAAAAATATTCTAATGAATCACAATATAATAAAAATAATTTCATGATCAACCAAAATGAGTGAGAAGAGAAAAGGAAGAGGAGTGCTACTCGTCACAGTTTTAAACAATATATTTGATAAATCGGGGTTATACCTTTAAATGGTAATAAATTTTCACTCGTGTTTCAAAACGACTATTATAATATATCAAACGGAAGCTCGTATCTATTTCCATAATTTCGGTTGGACTGGCTATAAAAATTCATTACTTGAACCTAAACTCCATCATTTACATCACATATGGATGGTTTCAATTTTTTGTCACTTATTTTACATTTTCGTTTTATTCAATACAGTTGTAATGAAGATGGATGAGTCGACCAAGTGTATGTTTCAAAATATTCTAATAAATCTCAATATAATAAAAATAATTTCATGATCCAACATTATCAATTAGAGGAAAAAAGGAATAGGAGTGCTACTAGTCAAATGTTTTAAAAATATATTTGATAAATGGGAGTTGTACCTTTAAACAGTCATAACTTGTGATTCGTGTGTCAAAATGACTATTATAATGTATCAAACGGAAGCTCGTATCGATTTCCATAATTCTGGATGACGGCTATAGAAATTCATTACTTGAACCTAAACTCCATCCTTTACATCACATATTGAGGTTTTAATCTTTTTGTCACTTATTTTACATTTTCGGTTTTATTCAATAGAGTTGTAATAAAGATGGATGAGCCGACTAAGAGTATGTTTAAAAATATTCTAATGAATCACAATATAATAAAAATAATTTCATGATCAACCAAAATGAGTGAGAAGAGAAAAGGAAGAGGAGTGCTACTCGTCACAGTTTTAAACAATATATTTGATAAATCGGGGTTATACCTTTAAATGGTAATAACTTTTCACTCGTGTTTCAAAACGACTATTATAATATATCAAACGGAAGCTCGTATCTATTTCCATAATCTTGGCTGACCGGCTATAGAAATTCATTACTTGAACCTAGACTCCATCCTTTACATTACATATCGAGGTTTTAATGTTTTTGTCACTTATTTTACATTTTCGGTTTTATTCAATAGAGTTGTAATGTAGATGGATGACCGACTAAGAGTATGTTTAAGAATATTCTAATGAATAACAATATAATAAAAAGAATTTCATGATCAACCAAAATGAGTGAGAAGAGAAAAGGAAGAGGAGTGCTACTCGTCACAGTTTTAAACAATATATTTGATAAATCGGGGTTATGCCTTTAAAGAGTCATAACTTTTGACTCGTGTGTCAAAACGACTATTATAATATATCAAATGGAAGGTCGTATCTATTTCCATAATTTTGGCTACACTGGCAATAAAAATTCATTACTTGAACCTAAACTCCATCATTTACATCACATATGGATGGTTTAAATTTTGTTTCACTTATTTTTCATTTTCGGTTTTATTCAATAGAGTTGTAATTAAGATGGAGGAGTCGACCAAGTGTATTATTCAAAATATTCTAATAAATCTCAATATAATAAAAATAATTTCATTATCCAACATTATGAATTAGAGGAAAAAAGGAATAGGAGTGCTACTGGTCAAATTTTTTAAAAATATATTTGATAAAGGGGAGTTGTACCTTTAAACAGTCATAACTTGTGATTCGTGTGTCAAAATGACTATTATAATGTATCAAACGGAAGCTCGTATCGATTTCCATAATTCTGGATGACGGCTATAGAAATTCATTACTTGAACCTAAACTCCATCCTTTACATCACATATCGAGGTTTTAATCTTTTTGTCACTTATTTTACATTTTCGGTTTTATTCAATAGAGTAGTAATAAAGATGGATGAGCCGACTAAGAGTATGTTTAAAAATATTCTAATGAATCACAATATAATAAAAATAATTTCATGATCAACCAAAATGAGTGAGAAGAGAAAAGGAAGAGGAGTGCTACTCGTCACAGTTTTAAACAATATATTTGATAAATCGGGGTTATACCTTTAAATGGTAATAACTTTTCACTCGTGTTTCAAAACGACTATTATAATATATCAAACGGAAGCTCGTATCTATTTCCATAATCTTCTCTGACCGGCTATAGAAATTCATTACTTGAACCTAAACTCCATCCTTTACATTACATATCGAGGTTTTAATGTTTTTGTCACTTATTTTACATTTTCGGTTTTATTCAATAGAGTTGTAATGAAGATGGATGACCGACTAAGAGTATGTTTAAGAATATTCTAATGAATAACAATATAATAAAAAGAATTTCATGATCAACCAAAATGAGTGAGAAGAGAAAAGGAAGAGGAGTGCTACTCGTCACAGTTTTAAACAATATATTTGATAAATCGGGGTTATGCCTTTAAAGAGTCATAACTTTTCACTCGTGTTTCAAAACGACTATTATAATATATCAAACGGAAGCTCGTATCTATTTCCATAATTTCGGTTGGACTGGCTATAAAAATTCATTACTTGAACCTAAACTCCATCATTTACATCACATATGGATGGTTTCAATTTTTTGTCACTTATTTTACATTTTCGTTTTATTCAATACAGTTGTAATGAAGATGGATGAGTCGACCAAGTGTATGTTTCAAAATATTCTAATAAATCTCAATATAATAAAAATAATTTCATGATCCAACATTATCAATTAGAGGAAAAAAGGAATAGGAGTGCTACTAGTCAAATTTTTTAAAAATATATTTGATAAATGGGAGTTGTACCTTTAAACAGTCATAACTTGTGATTCGTGTGTCAAAATGACTATTATAATGTATCAAACGGAAGCTCGTATCGATTTCCATAATTCTGGATGACGGCTATAGAAATTCATTACTTGAACCTAAACTCCATCCTTTACATCACATATCGAGGTTTTAATCTTTTTGTCACTTATTTTACATTTTCGGTTTTATTCAATAGAGTTGTAATAAAGATGGATGAGCCGACTAAGAGTATGTTTAAAAATATTCTAATGAATCACAATATAATAAAAATAATTTCATGATCAACCAAAATGAGTGAGAAGAGAAAAGGAAGAGGAGTGCTACTCGTCACAGTTTTAAACAATATATTTGATAAATCGGGGTTATACCTTTAAATGGTAATAACTTTTCACTCGTGTTTCAAAACGACTATTATAATATATCAAACGGAAGCTCATATCTATTTCCATAATTTCGGTTGGACTGGCTATAAAAATTCATTACTTGAACCTAAACTCCATCATTTACATCACATATGGATGGTTTCAATTTTTTGTCACTTATTTTACATTTTCGTTTTATTCAATACAGTTGTAATGAAGATGGATGAGTCGACCAAGTGTATGTTTCAAAATATTCTAATAAATCTCAATATAATAAAAATAATTTCATGATCCAACATTATCAATTAGAGGAAAAAAGGAATAGGAGTGCTACTGGTCAAATGTTTTCAAAATACATTTGATAAATGGGAGTTGTACCTTTAAACGGTCATAACTTTTAATTCGTGTGTCAAAATGACTATTATAATGTATCAAACGGAAGCTCGTATCGATTTCCATAATCTTGGCTAACCGGCTATAGAAATTCATTACTTGAACCTAAACTCCATCCTTTACATCACATATCAAGGTTTTAATGTTTTTGTCACTTATTTTACATTTTCGGTTTTATTCAATAAACTTGTAATAAACATGGATGAGCCGACTAAGAGTATGTTTAAAAATATTCTAATGAATCACAATATAATAAAAATAATTTCATGATCAACCAAAATGAATGAGAAGAAAAAAGGAAGAGGAGTGCTACTCGTCAAAATTTTAAACAATATATTTGATAAATCGGGGTTATGCCTTTAAAGAGTAATAACTTTTTACTCGTGTTTCAAAACGACTATTATAATATATGAAACGGAAGCTCGTATCTATTTCCATAATTTGGGCTGGACTGGCTATAAAAATTCATTACTTGAAGCTAAACTCCATCATTTACATCACATATGGATGGTTTAAATTTTGTTTCACTTATTTTTCATTTTCGGTTTTATTCAATAGAGTTGTAATGAATATGGATGAGTCAACCAAGTGTATGATTCAAAATATTCTAATAAATCTCAATATAATCAAAATAATTTCATGATCCAACATTATGAATTAGAGGAAAAAAGGAATAGGAGTGCTACTAGTCAAAATATTTAAAAATATATTTAATATATGGGAGTTGTACCTTTAAATAGTCATAACTTTTGATTCGTGTGTCAAAATGACTATTATAATGTATCAAACGGAAGCTCGTAACGATTTCCATAATCTTGGCTGACCGGCTATAGAACTTCATTACTTGAACCTAAACTCCATCCTTTACATCACATATCGAGGTTTTAATATTTTTTTCACTTATTTTACATTTTCGGTTTTATTCAATAGAGTTGTAATTAAGATGGATGAGCCGACTAAGAGTATGTTTAAAAATGTTCTAATGAATCACAATATAATAAAAATAATTTCATGATCAACCAAAATGAATGAGAAGAAAAAAGGAAGAGGAGTGCTACTCGTCACAATTTTAAACAATACATTTGATAAATCGGGGTTATGCCTTTAAAGAGTCATAACTTTTGACTCCTGTGTCAAAACGACTATTATAATATATCAAACAGAAGCTCGTATCTATTTCCATAATTTTGGCTGCACTGGCTATAAAAATTCATTACTTGAACCTAAACTCCATCATTTACATCACATATGGATGGTTTAAATTTTGTTTCACTTATTTTTCATTTTCGGTTTTATTCAATAGAGTTGTTATGAAGATGGATGAGTCGACCAAGTATATGTTTCAAAATATTCTAATAAATTTCAATATAATAAAAATAATTTCATGATCCAACATAATGAATGAGAGGAAAAAAGGAATAGGAGTTCTACTGGTGACACTTTTAAAAAATATATTTGATAAATGGGAGTTGTACCTTTAAACAGTCATAACTTTTGATTCGTGTGTCAAAATGACTATTATAATGTATCAAATGGAAGCTCGTATCGATTTCCATAATCTTGGCTGACCGGCTCTAGAAATTCATTACTTGAACCTAAACTCCATCCTTTAGATCACATATTGAGGTTTTAATATTTTTGTCACTTATTTTACATTTTCGGTTTTATTCAATAGAGTTGTAATTAAGATGGATGAGCTGACTAAGAGTATGTTTAAAAATATTCTAATGAATCACAATATAATAAAAATAATTTCATTATTAACCAAAATGAGTGAGAAGAGAAAAGTAAGAGGAGTGGTACTCGTCACAATTTTAAACAATATATTTGATAAATCGGGGTTATACCTTTAAAGAGTAATAACTGGTCACTCGTGTTTCAAAACGACTATTATAATATATCAAATGGAAAGCTCGTATCTATTTCCATAATTTTGGATGGACTGGCTATAAAAATTCATTACATGAACCTAAACTCCATCCTTTAGATCACATATTGAGGTTTTAATATTTTTGTCACTTATTTTACATTTTCGGTTTTATTCAATAGAGTTGTAATTAAGATAGATGAGCTGACTAAGAGTATGTTTAAAAATATTCTAATGAATCACAATATAATAAAAATAATTTCATTATTAACGAAAATGAGTGAGAAGAGAAAAGTAAGAGGAGTGCTACTCGTCACAATTTTAAACAATATATTTGATAAATCGGGGTTATACCTTTAAAGAGTAATAACTGGTCACTCGTGTTTCAAAACGACTATTATAATATATCAAACGGAAGCTCGTATCTATTTCCATAATTTTGGATGGACTGGCTATAAAAATTCATTACATGAACCTAAACTCCATCATTTACTTCACATATGGAGGGTTTAAACATTTTTGTCACTTATTTTACATTTTCGTTTTATTCTATAGAGTTGTAATGAAGATGGATGAGTCAACCAAGTGTATGTTTCAAAATATTCTAATAAATCTCAATATAATAAAAATAATTTCATGATCCAACATTATGAATTAGAGGAAAAAAGGAATAGGAGTGCTACTGGTCAAATGTTTTAAAAATATATTTGATAAATGGGAGTTGTACCTTTAAACAGTCATAACTTTTGATTCGTGTGTCAAAATGACAATTATAATGTATCAAACGGAAGCTCGTATCGATTTCCATAATATTTGCTGACCGGCTATAGAAATTCATTACTTGAACCTAAACTCCATCATTTACATCACATATCAAGGTTTTAATGTTTTTGTCACTTATTTTACATTTTCGGTTTTATTCAATAGACTTTCATTGAAGATGGATGAGCCGACTAAGAGTATGTTTAAAAATATTCCAATGAATCACAATATAATAAAAATAATTTCATGATCAACCAAAATAAATGAGAAGAATAAAGGAAGAGGAGTGCTACTCGTCAAAAATTTAAACCATATATTTGATAAATCGGGGTTTTGCCTTTAAAGAGTCATAACTTTTGACTCGTGTGTCAAAACTACTATTATAATATATCAAACGGAAGCTCATATCTATTTCCATAATTTTGGTTGCACTGGCTATAAAAATTCATTACTTGAACCTAAACTCCATCATTTACATCACATATGGATGGTTTAAATTTTGTTTCACTTATTTTTCATTTTCGGTTTTCTTCAATAGAGTTGTAGTGTAGATGGATGAGTCGACCAAGTGGATGTTTCAAAATATTCTAATAAATTACAATATAATAAAAATAATTTCATGATCCAACAAAATGAATGAGAGGAAAAAAGGAATAGGAGTGCTACTGGTGACACTTTTAAAACATATATTTGATAAATGGGAGTTGTACCTTTAAACAGTCATATCTTTTGATTCGTGTGTCAAAATGACTATTATAATGTATCAAACGGAAGCTCGTATTGATTTTCATAATATTGGCTGACCGGCTATAGAAATTCATTACTTGAAGCTAAACTCCATCATTTACATCACATATCAAGGTTTTGATGTTTTTGTCACTTATTTTACATTTTCGGTTTTATTCAATAGACTTGTAATGAAGATGGATGAGCCGACTAAGAGTATGTTTAAAAATATTCTAATGAATCACAATATAATAAAAATAATTTCATGATCAACCAAAATGAATGAGAAGAATAAAGGAAGAGGAGTGCTATTCGTCAAAATTTTAAACAATATATTTGATAAATCGAGGTTATGCCTTTAAAGAGTCATAACTTTTGACAGCTGTGTCAAAACGACTATTATAATATATCAAACGGAAGCTCGTATCTATTTCCATAATTTTGGTTGCACTGGCTATAAAAATTCATTATTTGAACCTAAACTCCATCATTTACATCACATATGGATGGTTTAAATTTTGTTTCACTTATTTTTCTTTTTCGGTTTTATTCAATAGAGTTGTAGTGTAGATGGATGAGTCGACGAAGTGGATGTTTCAAAATATTCTAATAAATTACAATATAATAAAAATAATTTCATGATCCAACATAATGAATGAGAAGAAAAAAGTAATAGGAGTGCTACTGGTGACACTTTTAAAACATATATTTGATAAATGGGAGTTGTACCTTTAAACAGTCATATCTTTTGATTCGTGTGTCAAAAGGACTATTATAATGTATCAAACGGAAGCTCGTATCGATTTCCATAATCTTGGCTGACCGGCTATAGAAATTCATTACTTGAACCTAAACTCCATCCTTTACATCACATATCGAGGTTTTAATGTTTTTGTCACTTATTTTACATTTTCGGTTTTATTCAATAGAGTTGTAATAAAGATGGATGAGCCGACTACGAGTATGTTTAAAAATATTCTAATGAATCACAATATAATAAAAATAATTTCATGATCAACCAAAATGAGTGAGAAGAGAAAAGGAAGAGGAGTGCTACTCGTCACAGTTTTAAACAATATATTTGATAAATCGGGGTAATACCTTTAAATGGTAATAAATTTTCACTCGTGTTTCAAAACGACTATTATAATATATCAAACGGAAGCTCGTATCTATTTCCATAATTTCGGTTGGACTGGCTATAAAAATTCATTACTTGAACCTAAACTCCATCATTTACATCACATATGGATGGTTTCAATTTTTTGTCACTTATTTTACATTTTCGTTTTATTCAATACAGTTGTAATGAAGATGGATGAGTCGACCAAGTGTATGTTTCAAAATATTCTAATAAATCTCAATATAATAAAAATAATTTCATGATCCAACATTATCAATTAGAGGAAAAAAGGAATAGGAGTGCTACTAGTCAAATGTTTTAAAAATATATTTGATAAATGGGAGTTGTACCTTTAAACAGTCATAACTTGTGATTCGTGTGTCAAAATGACTATTATAATGTATCAAACGGAAGCTCGTATCGATTTCCATAATTCTGGATGACGGCTATAGAAATTCATTACTTGAACCTAAACTCCATCCTTTACATCACATATTGAGGTTTTAATCTTTTTGTCACTTATTTTACATTTTCGGTTTTATTCAATAGAGTTGTAGTAAAGATGGATGAGCCGACTAAGAGTATGTTTAAAAATATTCTAATGAATCACAATATAATAAAAATAATTTCATGATCAACCAAAATGAGTGAGAAGAGAAAAGGAAGAGGAGTGCTACTCGTCACAGTTTTAAACAATATATTTGATAAATCGGGGTTATACCTTTAAATGGTAATAACTTTTCACTCGTGTTTCAAAACGACTATTATAATATATCAAACGGAAGCTCGTATCTATTTCCATAATCTTGGCTGACCGGCTATAGAAATTCATTACTTGAACCTAGACTCCATGCTTTACATTACATATCGAGGTTTTAATGTTTTTGTCACTTATTTTACATTTTCGGTTTTATTCAATAGAGTTGTAATGTAGATGGATGACCGACTAAGAGTATGTTTAAGAATATTCTAATGAATAACAATATAATAAAAAGAATTTCATGATCAACCAAAATGAGTGAGAAGAGAAAAGGAAGAGGAGTGCTACTCGTCACAGTTTTAAACAATATATTTGATAAATCGGGGTTATGCCTTTAAAGAGTCATAACTTTTGACTCGTGTGTCAAAACGACTATTATAATATATCAAATGGAAGGTCGTATCTATTTCCATAATTTTGGCTACACTGGCAATAAAAATTCATTACTTGAACCTAAACTCCATCATTTACATCACATATGGATGGTTTAAATTTTGTTTCACTTATTTTTCATTTTCGGTTTTATTCAATAGAGTTGTAATTAAGATGGAGGAGTCGACCAAGTGTATGATTCAAAATATTCTAATAAATCTCAATATAATAAAAATAATTTCATTATCCAACATTATGAATTAGAGGAAAAAAGGAATAGGAGTGCTACTGGTCAAATTTTTTAAAAATATATTTGATAAAGGGGAGTTGTACCTTTAAACAGTCATAACTTGTGATTCGTGTGTCAAAATGACTATTATAATGTATCAAACGGAAGCTCGTATCGATTTCCATAATTCTGGATGACGGCTATAGAAATTCATTACTTGAACCTAAACTCCATCCTTTACATCACATATCGAGGTTTTAATCTTTTTGTCACTTATTTTACATTTTCGGTTTTATTCAATAGAGTAGTAATAAAGATGGATGAGCCGACTAAGAGTATGTTTAAAAATATTCTAATGAATCACAATATAATAAAAATAATTTCATGATCAACCAAAATGAGTGAGAAGAGAAAAGGAAGAGGAGTGCTACTCGTCACAGTTTTAAACAATATATTTGATAAATCGGGGTTATACCTTTAAATGGTAATAACTTTTCACTCGTGTTTCAAAACGACTATTATAATATATCAAACGGAAGCTCGTATCTATTTCCATAATCTTCTCTGACCGGCTATAGAAATTCATTACTTGAACCTAAACTCCATCCTTTACATTACATATCGAGGTTTTAATGTTTTTGTCACTTATTTTACATTTTCGGTTTTATTCAATAGAGTTGTAATGAAGATGGATGACCGACTAAGAGTATGTTTAAGAATATTCTAATGAATAACAATATAATAAAAAGAATTTCATGATCAACCAAAATGAGTGAGAAGAGAAAAGGAAGAGGAGTGCTACTCGTCACAGTTTTAAACAATATATTTGATAAATCGGGGTTATGCCTTTAAAGAGTCATAACTTTTCACTCGTGTTTCAAAACGACTATTATAATATATCAAACGGAAGCTCGTATCTATTTCCATAATTTCGGTTGGACTGGCTATAAAAATTCATTACTTGAACCTAAACTCCATCATTTACATCACATATGGATGGTTTCAATTTTTTGTCACTTATTTTACATTTTCGTTTTATTCAATACAGTTGTAATGAAGATGGATGAGTCGACCAAGTGTATGTTTCAAAATATTCTAATAAATCTCAATATAATAAAAATAATTTCATGATCCAACATTATCAATTAGAGGAAAAAAGGAATAGGAGTGCTACTAGTCAAATTTTTTAAAAATATATTTGATAAATGGGAGTTGTACCTTTAAACAGTCATAACTTGTGATTCGTGTGTCAAAATGACTATTATAATGTATCAAACGGAAGCTCGTATCGATTTCCATAATTCTGGATGACGGCTATAGAAATTCATTACTTGAACCTAAACTCCATCCTTTACATCACATATCGAGGTTTTAATCTTTTTGTCACTTATTTTACATTTTCGGTTTTATTCAATAGAGTTGTAATAAAGATGGATGAGCCGACTAAGAGTATGTTTAAAAATATTCTAATGAATCACAATATAATAAAAATAATTTCATGATCAACCAAAATGAGTGAGAAGAGAAAAGGAAGAGGAGTGCTACTCGTCACAGTTTTAAACAATATATTTGATAAATCGGGGTTATACCTTTAAATGGTAATAACTTTTCACTCGTGTTTCAAAACGACTATTATAATATATCAAACGGAAGCTCATATCTATTTCCATAATTTCGGTTGGACTGGCTATAAAAATTCATTACTTGAATCTAAACTCCATCATTTACATCACATATGGATGGTTTCAATTTTTTGTCACTTATTTTACATTTTCGTTTTATTCAATACAGTTGTAATGAAGATGGATGAGTCGACCAAGTGTATGTTTCAAAATATTCTAATAAATCTCAATATAATAAAAATAATTTCATGATCCAACATTATCAATTAGAGGAAAAAAGGAATAGGAGTGCTACTGGTCAAATGTTTTCAAAATACATTTGATAAATGGGAGTTGTACCTTTAAACGGTCATAACTTTTAATTCGTGTGTCAAAATGACTATTATAATGTATCAAACGGAAGCTCGTATCGATTTCCATAATCTTGGCTAACCGGCTATAGAAATTCATTACTTGAACCTAAACTCCATCCTTTACATCACATATCAAGGTTTTAATGTTTTTGTCACTTATTTTACATTTTCGGTTTTATTCAATAAACTTGTAATAAACATGGATGAGCCGACTAAGAGTATGTTTAAAAATATTCTAATGAATCACAATATAATAAAAATAATTTCATGATCAACCAAAATGAATGAGAAGAAAAAAGGAAGAGGAGTGCTACTCGTCAAAATTTTAAACAATATATTTGATAAATCGGGGTTATGCCTTTAAAGAGTAATAACTTTTTACTCGTGTTTCAAAACGACTATTATAATATATGAAACGGAAGCTCGTATCTATTTCCATAATTTGGGCTGGACTGGCTATAAAAATTCATTACTTGAAGCTAAACTCCATCATTTACATCACATATGGATGGTTTAAATTTTGTTTCACTTATTTTTCATTTTCGGTTTTATTCAATAGAGTTGTAATGAATATGGATGAGTCAACCAAGTGTATGATTCAAAATATTCTAATAAATCTCAATATAATCAAAATAATTTCATGATCCAACATTATGAATTAGAGGAAAAAAGGAATAGGAGTGCTACTAGTCAAAATATTTAAAAATATATTTAATATATGGGAGTTGTACCTTTAAATAGTCATAACTTTTGATTCGTGTGTCAAAATGACTATTATAATGTATCAAACGGAAGCTCGTAACGATTTCCATAATCTTGGCTGACCGGCTATAGAACTTCATTACTTGAACCTAAACTCCATCCTTTACATCACATATCGAGGTTTTAATATTTTTTTCACTTATTTTACATTTTCGGTTTTATTCAATAGAGTTGTAATTAAGATGGATGAGCCGACTAAGAGTATGTTTAAAAATGTTCTAATGAATCACAATATAATAAAAATAATTTCATGATCAACCAAAATGAATGAGAAGAAAAAAGGAAGAGGAGTGCTACTCGTCACAATTTTAAACAATACATTTGATAAATCGGGGTTATGCCTTTAAAGAGTCATAACTTTTGACTCCTGTGTCAAAACGACTATTATAATATATCAAACAGAAGCTCGTATCTATTTCCATAATTTTGGCTGCACTGGCTATAAAAATTCATTACTTGAACCTAAACTCCATCATTTACATCACATATGGATGGTTTAAATTTTGTTTCACTTATTTTTCATTTTCGGTTTTATTCAATAGAGTTGTTATGAAGATGGATGAGTCGACCAAGTATATGTTTCAAAATATTCTAATAAATTTCAATATAATAAAAATAATTTCATGATCCAACATAATGAATGAGAGGAAAAAAGGAATAGGAGTTCTACTGGTGACACTTTTAAAAAATATATTTGATAAATGGGAGTTGTACCTTTAAACAGTCATAACTTTTGATTCGTGTGTCAAAATGACTATTATAATGTATCAAATGGAAGCTCGTATCGATTTCCATAATCTTGGCTGACCGGCTCTAGAAATTCATTACTTGAACCTAAACTCCGTCCTTTAGATCACATATTGAGGTTTTAATATTTTTTTCACTTATTTTACATTTTCGGTTTTATTCAATAGAGTTGTAATTAAGATGGATGAGCTGACTAAGAGTATGTTTAAAAATATTCTAATGAATCACAATATAATAAAAATAATTTCATTATTAACCAAAATGAGTGAGAAGAGAAAAGTAAGAGGAGTGGTACTCGTCACAATTTTAAACAATATATTTGATAAATCGGGGTTATACCTTTAAAGAGTAATAACTGGTCACTCGTGTTTCAAAACGACTATTATAATATATCAAATGGAAAGCTCGTATCTATTTCCATAATTTTGGATGGACTGGCTATAAAAATTCATTACATGAACCTAAACTCCATCCTTTAGATCACATATTGAGGTTTTAATATTTTTGTCACTTATTTTACATTTTCGGTTTTATTCAATAGAGTTGTAATTAAGATAGATGAGCTGACTAAGAGTATGTTTAAAAATATTCTAATGAATCACAATATAATAAAAATAATTTCATTATTAACGAAAATGAGTGAGAAGAGAAAAGTAAGAGGAGTGCTACTCGTCACAATTTTAAACAATATATTTGATAAATCGGGGTTATACCTTTAAAGAGTAATAACTGGTCACTCGTGTTTCAAAACGACTATTATAATATATCAAACGGAAGCTCGTATCTATTTCCATAATTTTGGATGGACTGGCTATAAAAATTCATTACATGAACCTAAACTCCATCATTTACTTCACATATGGAGGGTTTAAACATTTTTGTCACTTATTTTACATTTTCGTTTTATTCTATAGAGTTGTAATGAAGATGGATGAGTCAACCAAGTGTATGTTTCAAAATATTCTAATAAATCTCAATATAATAAAAATAATTTCATGATCCAACATTATGAATTAGAGGAAAAAAGGAATAGGAGTGCTACTGGTCAAATGTTTTAAAAATATATTTGATAAATGGGAGTTGTACCTTTAAACAGTCATAACTTTTGATTCGTGTGTCAAAATGACTATTATAATGTATCAAACGGAAGCTCGTATCGATTTCCATAATATTTGCTGACCGGCTATAGAAATTCATTACTTGAACCTAAACTCCATCATTTACATCACATATCAAGGTTTTAATGTTTTTGTCACTTATTTTACATTTTCGGTTTTATTCAATAGACTTTCATTGAAGATGGATGAGCCGACTAAGAGTATGTTTAAAAATATTCCAATGAATCACAATATAATAAAAATAATTTCATGATCAACCAAAATAAATGAGAAGAATAAAGGAAGAGGAGTGCTACTCGTCAAAAATTTAAACCATATATTTGATAAATCGGGGTTTTGCCTTTAAAGAGTCATAACTTTTGACTCGTGTGTCAAAACTACTATTATAATATATCAAATGGAAGCTCATATCTATTTCCATAATTTTGGTTGCACTGGCTATAAAAATTCATTACTTGAACCTAAACTCCATCATTTACATCACATATGGATGGTTTAAATTTTGTTTCACTTATTTTTCATTTTCGGTTTTCTTCAATAGAGTTGTAGTGTAGATGGATGAGTCGACCAAGTGGATGTTTCAAAATATTCTAATAAATTACAATATAATAAAAATAATTTCATGATCCAACAAAATGAATGAGAGGAAAAAAGGAATAGGAGTGCTACTGGTGACACTTTTAAAACATATATTTGATAAATGGGAGTTGTACCTTTAAACAGTCATATCTTTTGATTCGTGTGTCAAAATGACTATTATAATGTATCAAACGGAAGCTCGTATTGATTTTCATAATATTGGCTGACCGGCTATAGAAATTCATTACTTGAACCTAAACTCCATCATTTACATCACATATCAAGGTTTTGATGTTTTTGTCACTTATTTTACATTTTCGGTTTTATTCAATAGACTTGTAATGAAGATGGATGAGCCGACTAAGAGTATGTTTAAAAATATTCTAATGAATCACAATATAATAAAAATAATTTCATGATCAACCAAAATGAATGAGAAGAATAAAGGAAGAGGAGTGCTATTCGTCAAAATTTTAAACAATATATTTGATAAATCGAGGTTATGCCTTTAAAGAGTCATAACTTTTGACAGCTGTGTCAAAACGACTATTATAATATATCAAACGGAAGCTCGTATCTATTTCCATAATTTTGGTTGCACTGGCTATAAAAATTCATTATTTGAACCTAAACTCCATCATTTACATCACATATGGATGGTTTAAATTTTGTTTCACTTATTTTTCTTTTTCGGTTTTATTCAATAGAGTTGTAGTGTAGATGGATGAGTCGACGAAGTGGATGTTTCAAAATATTCTAATAAATTACAATATAATAAAAATAATTTCATGATCCAACATAATGAATGAGAAGAAAAAAGTAATAGGAGTGCTACTGGTGACACTTTTAAAACATATATTTGATAAATGGGAGTTGTACCTTTAAACAGTCATATCTTTTGATTCGTGTGTCAAAAGGACTATTATAATGTATCAAACGGAAGCTCGTATCGATTTCCATAATCTTGGCTGACCGGCTATAGAAATTCATTACTTGAACCTAAACTCCATCCTTTACATCACATATCGAGGTTTTAATGTTTTTGTCACTTATTTTACATTTTCGGTTTTATTCAATAGAGTTGTAATAAAGATGGATGAGCCGACTACGAGTATGTTTAAAAATATTCTAATGAATCACAATATAATAAAAATAATTTCATGATCAACCAAAATGAGTGAGAAGAGAAAAGGAAGAGGAGTGCTACTCGTCACAGTTTTAAACAATATATTTGATAAATCGGGGTAATACCTTTAAATGGTAATAAATTTTCACTCGTGTTTCAAAACGACTATTATAATATATCAAACGGAAGCTCGTATCTATTTCCATAATTTCGGTTGGACTGGCTATAAAAATTCATTACTTGAACCTAAACTCCATCATTTACATCACATATGGATGGTTTCAATTTTTTGTCACTTATTTTACATTTTCGTTTTATTCAATACAGTTGTAATGAAGATGGATGAGTCGACCAAGTGTATGTTTCAAAATATTCTAATAAATCTCAATATAATAAAAATAATTTCATGATCCAACATTATCAATTAGAGGAAAAAAGGAATAGGAGTGCTACTAGTCAAATGTTTTAAAAATATATTTGATAAATGGGAGTTGTACCTTTAAACAGTCATAACTTGTGATTCGTGTGTCAAAATGACTATTATAATGTATCAAACGGAAGCTCGTATCGATTTCCATAATTCTGGATGACGGCTATAGAAATTCATTACTTGAACCTAAACTCCATCCTTTACATCACATATTGAGGTTTTAATCTTTTTGTCACTTATTTTACATTTTCGGTTTTATTCAATAGAGTTGTAGTAAAGATGGATGAGCCGACTAAGAGTATGTTTAAAAATATTCTAATGAATCACAATATAATAAAAATAATTTCATGATCAACCAAAATGAGTGAGAAGAGAAAAGGAAGAGGAGTGCTACTCGTCACAGTTTTAAACAATATATTTGATAAATCGGGGTTATACCTTTAAATGGTAATAACTTTTCACTCGTGTTTCAAAACGACTATTATAATATATCAAACGGAAGCTCGTATCTATTTCCATAATCTTGGCTGACCGGCTATAGAAATTCATTACTTGAAGCTAAACTCCATCATTTACATCACATATCAAGGTTTTGATGTTTTTGTCACTTATTTTACATTTTCGGTTTTATTCAATAGACTTGTAATGAAGATGGATGAGCCGACTAAGAGTATGTTTAAAAATATTCTAATGAATCACAATATAATAAAAATAATTTCATGATCAACCAAAATGAATGAGAAGAATAAAGGAAGAGGAGTGCTATTCGTCAAAATTTTAAACAATATATTTGATAAATCGAGGTTATGCCTTTAAAGAGTCATAACTTTTGACAGCTGTGTCAAAACGACTATTATAATATATCAAACGGAAGCTCGTATCTATTTCCATAATTTTGGTTGCACTGGCTATAAAAATTCATTATTTGAACCTAAACTCCATCATTTACATCACATATGGATGGTTTAAATTTTGTTTCACTTATTTTTCTTTTTCGGTTTTATTCAATAGAGTTGTAGTGTAGATGGATGAGTCGACGAAGTGGATGTTTCAAAATATTCTAATAAATTACAATATAATAAAAATAATTTCATGATCCAACATAATGAATGAGAAGAAAAAAGTAATAGGAGTGCTACTGGTGACACTTTTAAAACATATATTTGATAAATGGGAGTTGTACCTTTAAACAGTCATATCTTTTGATTCGTGTGTCAAAAGGACTATTATAATGTATCAAACGGAAGCTCGTATCGATTTCCATAATCTTGGCTGACCGGCTATAGAAATTCATTACTTGAACCTAAACTCCATCCTTTACATCACATATCGAGGTTTTAATGTTTTTGTCACTTATTTTACATTTTCGGTTTTATTCAATAGAGTTGTAATAAAGATGGATGAGCCGACTACGAGTATGTTTAAAAATATTCTAATGAATCACAATATAATAAAAATAATTTCATGATCAACCAAAATGAGTGAGAAGAGAAAAGGAAGAGGAGTGCTACTCGTCACAGTTTTAAACAATATATTTGATAAATCGGGGTTATACCTTTAAATGGTAATAAATTTTCACTCGTGTTTCAAAACGACTATTATAATATATCAAACGGAAGCTCGTATCTATTTCCATAATTTCGGTTGGACTGGCTATAAAAATTCATTACTTGAACCTAAACTCCATCATTTACATCACATATGGATGGTTTCAATTTTTTATCACTTATTTTACATTTTCGTTTTATTCAATACAGTTGTAATGAAGATGGATGAGTCGACCAAGTGTATGTTTCAAAATATTCTAATAAATCTCAATATAATAAAAATAATTTCATGATCCAACATTATCAATTAGAGGAAAAAAGGAATAGGAGTGCTACTAGTCAAATGTTTTAAAAATATATTTGATAAATGGGAGTTGTACCTTTAAACAGTCATAACTTGTGATTCGTGTGTCAAAATGACTATTATAATGTATCAAACGGAAGCTCGTATCGATTTCCATAATTCTGGATGACGGCTATAGAAATTCATTACTTGAACCTAAACTCCATCCTTTACATCACATATTGAGGTTTTAATCTTTTTGTCACTTATTTTACATTTTCGGTTTTATTCAATAGAGTTGTAGTAAAGATGGATGAGCCGACTAAGAGTATGTTTAAAAATATTCTAATGAATCACAATATAATAAAAATAATTTCATGATCAACCAAAATGAGTGAGAAGAGAAAAGGAAGAGGAGTGCTACTCGTCACAGTTTTAAACAATATATTTGATAAATCGGGGTTATACCTTTAAATGGTAATAACTTTTCACTCGTGTTTCAAAACGACTATTATAATATATCAAACGGAAGCTCGTATCTATTTCCATAATCTTGGCTGACCGGCTATAGAAATTCATTACTTGAACCTAGACTCCATGCTTTACATTACATATCGAGGTTTTAATGTTTTTGTCACTTATTTTACATTTTCGGTTTTATTCAATAGAGTTGTAATGTAGATGGATGACCGACTAAGAGTATGTTTAAGAATATTCTAATGAATAACAATATAATAAAAAGAATTTCATGATCAACCAAAATGAGTGAGAAGAGAAAAGGAAGAGGAGTGCTACTCGTCACAGTTTTAAACAATATATTTGATAAATCGGGGTTATGCCTTTAAAGAGTCATAACTTTTGACTCGTGTGTCAAAACGACTATTATAATATATCAAATGGAAGGTCGTATCTATTTCCATAATTTTGGCTACACTGGCAATAAAAATTCATTACTTGAACCTAAACTCCATCATTTACATCACATATGGATGGTTTAAATTTTGTTTCACTTATTTTTCATTTTCGGTTTTATTCAATAGAGTTGTAATTAAGATGGAGGAGTCGACCAAGTGTATGATTCAAAATATTCTAATAAATCTCAATATAATAAAAATAATTTCATTATCCAACATTATGAATTAGAGGAAAAAAGGAATAGGAGTGCTACTGGTCAAATTTTTTAAAAATATATTTGATAAAGGGGAGTTGTACCTTTAAACAGTCATAACTTGTGATTCGTGTGTCAAAATGACTATTATAATGTATCAAACGGAAGCTCGTATCGATTTCCATAATTCTGGATGACGGCTATAGAAATTCATTACTTGAACCTAAACTCCATCCTTTACATCACATATCGAGGTTTTAATCTTTTTGTCACTTATTTTACATTTTCGGTTTTATTCAATAGAGTAGTAATAAAGATGGATGAGCCGACTAAGAGTATGTTTAAAAATATTCTAATGAATCACAATATAATAAAAATAATTTTATGATCAACCAAAATGAGTGAGAAGAGAAAAGGAAGAGGAGTGCTACTCGTCACAGTTTTAAACAATATATTTGATAAATCGGGGTTATACCTTTAAATGGTAATAACTTTTCACTCGTGTTTCAAAACGACTATTATAATATATCAAACGGAAGCTCGTATCTATTTCCATAATCTTCTCTGACCGGCTATAGAAATTCATTACTTGAACCTAAACTCCATCCTTTACATTACATATCGAGGTTTTAATGTTTTTGTCACTTATTTTACATTTTCGGTTTTATTCAATAGAGTTGTAATGAAGATGGATGACCGACTAAGAGTATGTTTAAGAATATTCTAATGAATAACAATATAATAAAAAGAATTTCATGATCAACCAAAATGAGTGAGAAGAGAAAAGGAAGAGGAGTGCTACTCGTCACAGTTTTAAACAATATATTTGATAAATCGGGGTTATACCTTTAAATGGTAATAACTTTTCACTCGTGTTTCAAAACGACTATTATAATATATCAAACGGAAGCTCGTATCTATTTCCATAATTTCGGTTGGACTGGCTATAAAAATTCATTACTTGAACCTAAACTCCATCATTTACATCACATATGGATGGTTTCAATTTTTTGTCACTTATTTTACATTTTCGTTTTATTCAATACAGTTGTAATGAAGATGGATGAGTCGACCAAGTGTATGTTTCAAAATATTCTAATAAATCTCAATATAATAAAAATAATTTCATGATCCAACATTATCAATTAGAGGAAAAAAGGAATAGGAGTGCTACTGGTCAAATTTTTTCAAAATACATTTGATAAATGGGAGTTGTACCTTTAAACGGTCATAACTTTTAATTCGTGTGTCAAAATGACTATTATAATGTATCAAACGGAAGCTCGTATCGATTTCCATAATCTTGGCTAACCGGCTATAGAAATTCATTACTTGAACCTAAACTCCATCCTTTACATCACATATCAAGGTTTTAATGTTTTTGTCACTTATTTTACATTTTCGGTTTTATTCAATAAACTTGTAATAAACATGGATGAGCCGACTAAGAGTATGTTTAAAAATATTCTAATGAATCACAATATAATAAAAATAATTTCATGATCAACCAAAATGAATGAGAAGAAAAAAGGAAGAGGAGTGCTACTCGTCAAAATTTTAAACAATATATTTGATAAATCGGGGTTATGCCTTTAAAGAGTAATAAATTTTTACTCGTGTTTCAAAACGACTATTATAATATATGAAACGGAAGCTCGTATCTATTTCCATAATTTGGGCTGGACTGGCTATAAAAATTCATTACTTGAAGCTAAACTCCATCATTTACATCACATATGGATGGTTTAAATTTTGTTTCACTTATTTTTCATTTTCGGTTTTATTCAATAGAGTTGTAATGAATATGGATGAGTCAACCAAGTGTATGATTCAAAATATTCTAATAAATCTCAATATAATCAAAATAATTTCATGATCCAACATTATGAATTAGAGGAAAAAAGGAATAGGAGTGCTACTAGTCAAAATATTTAAAAATATATTTGATAAATGGGAGTTGTACCTTTAAACAGTCATAACTTGTGATTCGTGTGTCAAAATGACTATTATAATGTATCAAACGGAAGCTCGTATCGATTTCCATAATTCTGGATGACGGCTATAGAAATTCATTACTTGAACCTAAACTCCATCCTTTACATCACATATCGAGGTTTTAATGTTTTTGTCACTTATTTTACATTTTCGGTTTTATTCAATAGAGTTGTAATAAAGATGGATGAGCCGACTAAGAGTATGTTTAAAAATATTCTAATGAATCACAATATAATAAAAATAATTTCATGATCAACCAAAATGAGTGAGAAGAGAAAAGGAAGAGGAGTGCTACTCGTCACAGTTTTAAACAATATATTTGATAAATCGGGGTTATACCTTTAAATGGTAATAACTTTTCACTCGTGTTTCAAAACGACTATTATAATATATCAAACGGAAGCTCGTAACGATTTCCATAATCTTGGCTGACCGGCTATAGAACTTCATTACTTGAACCTAAACTCCATCCTTTACATCACATATCGAGGTTTTAATATTTTTTTCACTTATTTTACATTTTCGGTTTTATTCAATAGAGTTGTAATTAAGATGGATGAGCCGACTAAGAGTATGTTTAAAAATATTCTAATGAATCACAATATAATAAAAATAATTTCATGATCCACCATTATCAATTAGAGGAAAAAAGGAATAGGAGTGATACTAGTCAAATTTTTTAAAAATATATTTGATAAATGGGAGTTGTACCTTTAAACAGTCATAACTTGTGATTCGTGTGTCAAAATGACTATTATAATGTATCAAACGGAAGCTCGTATCGATTTCCATAATTCTGGATGACGGCTATAGAAATTCATTACTTGAACCTAAACTCCATCCTTTACATCACATATCGAGGTTTTAATGTTTTTGTCACTTATTTTACATTTTCGGTTTTATTCAATAGAGTTGTAATAAAGATGGATGAGCCGACTAAGAGTATGTTTAAAAATATTCTAATGAATCACAATATAATAAAAATAATTTCATGATCAACCAAAATGAGTGAGAAGAGAAAAGGAAGAGGAGTGCTACTCGTCACAGTTTTAAACAATATATTTGATAAATCGGGGTTATACCTTTAAATGGTAATAACTTTTCACTCGTGTTTCAAAACGACTATTATAATATATCAAACGGAAGCTCGTATCTATTTCCATAATTTCGGTTGGACTGGCTATAAAAATTCATTACTTGAACCTAAACTCCATCATTTACATCACATATGGATGGTTTCAATTTTTTGTCACTTATTTTACATTTTCGTTTTATTCAATACAGTTGTAATGAAGATGGATGAGTCGACCAAGTGTATGTTTCAAAATATTCTAATAAATCTCAATATAATAAAAATAATTTCATGATCCAACATTATCAATTAGAGGAAAAAAGGAATAGGAGTGCTACTGGTCAAATTTTTTCAAAATACATTTGATAAATGGGAGTTGTACCTTTAAACGGTCATAACTTTTAATTCGTGTGTCAAAATGACTATTATAATGTATCAAACGGAAGCTCGTATCGATTTCCATAATCTTGGCTAACCGGCTATAGAAATTCATTACTTGAACCTAAACTCCATCCTTTACATCACATATCAAGGTTTTAATGTTTTTGTCACTTATTTTACATTTTCGGTTTTATTCAATAAACTTGTAATAAACATG
This sequence comes from Hippophae tibetana, assembly GCA_037013495.1. NCBI lineage: Eukaryota > Viridiplantae > Streptophyta > Magnoliopsida > Rosales > Elaeagnaceae > Hippophae > Hippophae tibetana. The sequence goes on along the minus strand of JAZDXN010000027.1, from coordinate 1,392,958 downwards.
GATGAGCCGACTAAGAGTATGTTTAAAAATATTCTAATGAATCACAATATAATAAAAATAATTTCATGATCAACCAAAATGAATGAGAAGAAAAAAGGAAGAGGAGTGCTACTCGTCAAAATTTTAAACAATATATTTGATAAATCGGGGTTATGCCTTTAAAGAGTAATAACTTTTTACTCGTGTTTCAAAACGACTATTATAATATATGAAACGGAAGCTCGTATCTATTTCCATAATTTGGGCTGGACTGGCTATAAAAATTCATTACTTGAAGCTAAACTCCATCATTTACATCACATATGGATGGTTTAAATTTTTTTTCACTTATTTTTCATTTTCGGTTTTATTCAATAGAGTTGTAATGAATATGGATGAGTCAACCAAGTGTATGATTCAAAATATTCTAATAAATCTCAATATAATCAAAATAATTTCATGATCCAACATTATGAATTAGAGGAAAAAAGGAATAGGAGTGCTACTAGTCAAAATATTTAAAAATATATTTAATATATGGGAGTTGTACCTTTAAATAGTCATAACTTTTGATTCGTGTGTCAAAATGACTATTATAATGTATCAAACGGAAGCTCGTAACGATTTCCATAATCTTGGCTGACCGGCTATAGAACTTCATTACTTGAACCTAAACTCCATCCTTTACATCACATATCGAGGTTTTAATATTTTTTTCACTTATTTTACATTTTCGGTTTTATTCAATAGAGTTGTAATTAAGATGGATGAGCCGACTAAGAGTATGTTTAAAAATGTTCTAATGAATCACAATATAATAAAAATAATTTCATGATCAACCAAAATGAATGAGAAGAAAAAAGGAAGAGGAGTGCTACTCGTCACAATTTTAAACAATACATTTGATAAATCGGGGTTATGCCTTTAAAGAGTCATAACTTTTGACTCCTGTGTCAAAACGACTATTATAATATATCAAAAGGAAGGTTGTATCTATTTCCATAATTTGGCTGCACTGGCTATAAAAATTCATTACTTGAACCTAAACTCCATCATTTACATCACATATGGATGGTTTAAATATTTTTTTCACTTATTTTACATTTTCGGTTTTATTCAATAGAGTTGTAATGTAGATGGATGAGTCAACCAAGTGGATGTTTCAAAATATTCTAATAAATTACAATATAATAAAAATAATTTCATGATCCAACATAATGAATGAGAGGAAAAAAGGAATAGGAGTGCTACTGGTGACACTTTTAAAACATATATTTGATAAATGGGAGTTGTACCTTTAAACAGTCATATCTTTTTATTCGTGTGTCAAAATGACTATTATAATGTATCAAACGGAAGCTTGTATCGATTTCCATAATCTTGGCTAACCGGCTATAGAAATTCATTACTTGAACCTAAACTCCATCCTTTACATCACATATCGAGGTTTTAATGTTTTTGTCACTTATTTTACATTTTCGGTTTTATTCAATAGACTTGTAATAAACATGGATGAGCCGACTAAGAGTATGTTTAAAAATATTCTAATGAATCACAATATAATAAAAATAATTTCATGATCAACCAAAATGAATGAGAAGAAAAAAGGAAGAGGAGTGCTACTCGTCAAAAGTTTAAACAATATATTTGATAAATCGGGGTTATGCCTTTAAAGAGTAATAACTTTTCACTCGTGTTTCAAAACGACTATTATAATATATGAAACGGAAGCTCGTATCTATTTCCATAATTTTGGCTGGACTGGCTATAAAAATTCATTACTTGAACCTAAACTCCATCATTTACATCACATATGGATGGTTTAAATTTTGTTTCACTTATTTTTCATTTTCGGTTTTATTCAATAGAGTTGTAGTGTAGATGGATGAGTCGACCAAGTGGATGTTTCAAAATATTCTAATGAGTCACAATATAATAAAAATAATTTCATGATCAACCAAAATGAATGAGAAGAATAAAGGAAGAGGAGTGCTACTCGTCAAAATTTTAAACAATATATTTGATAAATCGGGGTTATGCCTTTAAAGAGTCATAACTTTTGACTCCTGTGTCAAAACGATTATTATAATATATCAAACGGAAGCTCGTATCTATTTCCATAATTTTGGTTGCACTGGCTATAAAAATTCATTACTTGAACCTAAACTCCATCATTTACATCACATATGGATGGTTTAAATTTTGTTTCACTTATTTTACATTTTCGGTTTTATTCAATAGAGTTGTACTGTAGATGGATGAGTCGACCAAGTGGATGTTTCAAAATATTCTAATAAATTACAATATAATAAAAATAATTTCATGATCCAACATAAAGAATGAGAGGAAAAAAGGAATAGGAGTGCTACTGGTGACACTTTTAAAACATATATTTGATAAATGGGAGTTGTACCTTTAAACAGTCATATCTTTTTATTCGTGTGTCAAAATGACTATTATAATGTATCAAACGGAAGCTTGTATCGATTTCCATAATCTTGGCTAACTGGCTATAGAAATTCATTACTTGAACCTAAACTCCATCCTTTACATCACATATCGAGGTTTTAATGTTTTTGTCACTTATTTTACATTTTCGGTTTTATTCAATAGACTTGTAATAAAGATGGATGAGCCGACTAAGAGTATGTTTAAAAATATTCTAATGAATCACAATATAATAAAAATAATTTCATGATCAACCAAAATGAATGAGAAGAAAAAAGGAAGAGGTGTGATACTCGTCAAAATTTTAAACAATATATTTGATAAATCGGGGTTATGCCTTTAAAGAGTAATAACTTTTTACTCGTGTTTCAAAACGACTATTATAATATATGAAACGGAAGCTCGTATCTATTTCCATAATTTGGGCTGGACTGGCTATAAAAATTCATTACTTGAAGCTAAACTCCATCATTTACATCACATATGGATGGTTTAAATTTTGTTTCACTTATTTTTCATTTTCGGTTTTATTCAATAGAGTTGTAATGAATATGGATGAGTCAACCAAGTGTATGATTCAAAATATTCTAATAAATCACAATATAATCAAAATAATTTCATGATCCAACATTATGAATTAGAGGAAAAAAGGAATAGGAGTGCTACTAGTCAAAATATTTAAAAATATATTTAATATATGGGAGTTGTGCCTTTAAATAGTCATAACTTTTGATTCGTGTGTCAAAATGACTATTATAATGTATCAAACGGAAGCTCGTAACGATTTCCATAATCTTGGCTGACCGGCTATAGAACTTCATTACTTGAACCTAAACTCCATCCTTTACATCACATATCGAGGTTTTAATATTTTTTTCACTTATTTTACATTTTCGGTTTTATTCAATAGAGTTGTAATTAAGATGGATGAGCCGACTAAGAGTATGTTTAAAAATATTCTAATGAATCACAATATAATAAAAATAATTTCATGATCAACCAAAATGAATGAGAAGAAAAAAGGAAGAGGAGTGCTACTCGTCACAATTTTAAACAATACATTTGATAAATCGGGGTTATGCCTTTAAAGAGTCATAACTTTTGACTCCTGTGTCAAAACGACTATTATAATATATCAAAAGGAAGGTCGTATCTATTTCCATAATTTGGCTGCACTGGCTATAAAAATTCATTACTTGAACCTAAACTCCATCATTTACATCACATATGGATGGTTTAAATATTTTTTTCACTTATTTTACATTTTCTGTTTTATTCAATAGAGTTGTAATGTAGATGGATGAGTCGACCAAGTGGATGTTTCAAAATATTCTAATAAATTACAATATAATAAAAATAATTTCATGATCCAACATAATGAATGAGAGGAAAAAAGGAATAGGAGTGCTATTGGTCAAATTTTTTAAAAATACATTTGATAAATGGGAGTTGTACCTTTAAACGGTCATAACTTTTAATTCGTGTGTCAAAATGACTATTATAATGTATCAAACGGAAGCTTGTATCGATTTCCATAATCTTGGCTAACCGGCTATAGAAATTCATTACTTGAACCTAAACTCCATCCTTTACATCACATATCGAGTTTTTAATGTTTTTGTCACTTATTTTACATTTTCGGTTTTATTCAATAGACTTGTAATAAACATGGATGAGCCGACTAAGAGTATGTTTAAAAATATTCTAATGAATCACAATATAATAAAAATAATTTCATGATCAACCAAAATGAATGAGAAGAAAAAAGGAAGAGGTGTGATACTCGTCAAAATTTTAAACAATATATTTGATAAATCGGGGTTATGCCTTTAAAGAGTAATAACTTTTTACTCGTGTTTCAAAACGACTATTATAATATATGAAACGGAAGCTCGTATATATTTCCATAATTTGGGCTGGACTGGCTATAAAAATTCATTACTTGAAGCTAAACTCCATCATTTACATCACATATGGATGGTTTAAATTTTGTTTCACTTATTTTTCATTTTCGGTTTTATTCAATAGAGTTGTAATGAATATGGATGAGTCAACCAAGTGTATGATTCAAAATATTCTAATAAATCTCAATATAATCAAAATAATTTCATGATCCAACATTATGAATTAGAGGAAAAAAGGAATAGGAGTGCTACTAGTCAAAATATTTAAAAATATATTTAATATATGGGAGTTGTGCCTTTAAATAGTCATAACTTTTGATTCGTGTGTCAAAATGACTATTATAATGTATCAAACGGAAGCTCGTAACAATTTCCATAATCTTGGCTGACCGGCTATAGAACTTCATTACTTGAACCTAAACTCCATCCTTTACATCACATATCGAGGTTTTAATATTTTTTTCACTTATTTTACATTTTCGGTTTTATTCAATAGAGTTGTAATTAAGATGGATGAGCCGACTAAGAGTATGTTTAAAAATATTCTAATGAATCACAATATAATAAAAATAATTTCATGATCAACCAAAATGAATGAGAAGAAAAAAGGAAGAGGAGTGCTACTCGTCACAATTTTAAACAATACATTTGATAAATCGGGGTTATGCCTTTAAAGAGTCATAACTTTTGACTCCTGTGTCAAAACGACTATTATAATATATCAAAAGGAAGGTCATACTATTTCCATAATTTGGCTGCACTGCCTATAAAAATTCATTACTTGAACCTAAACTCCATCATTTACATCACATATGGATGGTTTAAATATTTTTTTCATTTATTTTACATTTTCGGTTTTATTCAATAGAGTTGTAATGTAGATGGATGAGTCGACCAAGTGGATGTTTCAAAATATTCTAATAAATTACAATATAATAAAAATAATTTCATGATCCAACATAATGAATGAGAGGAAAAAAGGAATAGGAGTGCTACTGGTCAAATTTTTTAAAAATACATTTGATAAATGGGAGTTGTACCTTTAAACGGTCATAACTTTTAATTCGTGTGTCAAAATGACTATTATAATGTATCAAACGGAAGCTTGTATCGATTTCCATAATCTTGGCTAACCGGCTATAGAAATTCATTACTTGAACCTAAACTCCATCCTTTACATCACATATCGAGGTTTTAATGTTTTTGTCACTTATTTTACATTTTCGGTTTTATTCAATAGACTTGTAATAAACATGGATGAGCCGACTAAGAGTATGTTTAAAAATATTCTAATGAATCACAATATAATAAAAATAATTTCATGATCAACCAAAATGAATGAGAAGAAAAAAGGAAGAGGAGTGCTACTCGTCAAAATTTTAAACAATATATTTGATAAATCGGGGTTATGATTTTAAAGAGTAATAACTTTTCACTCGTGTTTCAAAACGACTATTATAATATATGAAACGGAAGGTCGTATCTATTTCCATAATTTTGGCTGGACTGGCTATAAAAATTCATTACTTGAAGCTAAACTCCATCATTTACATCACATATGGAGGGTTTCAATTTTATGTCACTTATTTTACATTTTGGGTTTTATTCAATAGAGTTGTAATGAAGATGGATGAGCCGACTAAGAGTATGTTTAAAACTATTCTAATGAATCACAATATAATAAAATTAATTTCATGATCAAACAAAATGAGTGAGAAGAGAAAAGGAAGAGGAGTGCTACTCCTCACAGTTTTAAACATTATATTTGATAAATCGTTGTTATATCTTTAAAGAGTAATAACTTTTCACTCGTGTTTCAAAACGACTATTAAAATATATGAAACGGAAGCTCGTATCTATTTCCATAATTTTGGCTGGACTGGCTATAAAAATTCATTACTTGAACCTAAACTCCATCATTTACATCACATATGGAGGGTTTAAATTTTTTGTCACTTATTTTACATTTTCTATTTATTCAATAGAGTTGTAATGAAGATGGATGAGTCGACCAAGTGTATGTTTCAAAATATTCTAATAAATCTCAATATAATAAAAATAATTTCATGATCCAACATTATCAATTAGAGGAGAAAAGGAATAGGAGTGCTACTGGTCAAAATTTTTAAAATACATTTGATAAATGGGAGTTGTACCTTTAAACGGTCATAACTTTTAATTCGTGTGTCAAAATGACTATTATAATGTATCAAACGGAAGCTTGTATCGATTTCCATAATCTTGGCTAACCGGCTATAGAAATTCATTACTTGAACCTAAACTCCATCCTTTACATCACATATCGAGGTTTTAATGTTTTTGTCACTTATTTTACATTTTCGGTTTTATTCAATAGACTTGTAATAAACATGGATGAGCCGACTAAGAGTATGTTTAAAAATATTCTAATGAATCACAATATAATAAAAATAATTTCATGATCAACCAAAATGAATGAGAAGAAAAAAGGAAGAGGAGTGCTACTCGTCAAAATTTTAAACAATATATTTGATAAATCGGGGTTATGCCTTTAAAGAGTAATAACTTTTCACTCGTGTTTCAAAACGACTATTATAATATATGAAACGGAAGCTCGTATCTATTTCCATAATTTTGGCTGGACTGGCTATAAAAATTCATTACTTCAAGCTAAACTCCATCATTTACATCACATATGGAGGGTTTCAATTTTATGTCACTTATTTTACATTTTCGGTTTTATTCAATAGAGTTGTAATGAAGATGGATGAGCCGACTAAGAGTATGTTTAAAACTATTCTAATGAATCACAATATAATAAAATTAATTTCATGATCAACCAAAATGAGTGAGAAGAGAAAAGGAAGAGGAGTGCTACTCCTCACAGTTTTAAACAATATATTTGATAAATCGTTGTTATACCTTTAAAGAGTAATAACTTTTCACTCGTGTTTCAAAACGACTATTATAATATATGAAACGGAAGCTCGTATCTATTTCCATAATTTTGGTGGGACTGGCTATAAAATATCATTACTTGAAGCTACACTCCATCATTTACATCACATATGGAGGGTTTCAATTTTTTGTCACTTATTTTACATTTTCGGTTTTATTCAATAGAGTTGTAATGAAGATGGATGAGCCGACTAAGAGTATTTTTAAAACTATTCTAATGAATCACAATATAATAAAAATAATTTCATGATCAACCAAAATGAGTGAGAAGATAAAAGGAAGAGGAGTGCTACTCCTCACAATTTTAAACAATATATTTGATAAATCGAGGTTATACCTTTAAAGAGTAATAAATTTTCACTCATGTTTCAAAACGACTATTATAATATATCAAACGGAAGCTCGTATCTATTTCCATAATTTTGGCTGGACTGGCTATAAAAATTCATTACTTGAACCTAAACTCCATCATTTACATCACATATGGAGGGTTTAAATTTTTTGTCACTTGTTTTACATTTTCTTTTTATTCAATAGAGTTGTAATGAAGATGGATAAGTCGACCAAGTGTATGTTTCAAAATATTCTAATAAATCTCAATATAATAAAAATAATTTCATGATCGAACATTATCAATTAGAGGAAAAAAGGAATAGGAGTGCTACTGGTCAAATTTTTTAAAAATATATTTGATAAATGGGAGGTGTACCTTTAAACAGTCATAACTTGTGATTCATGTGTCAAAATGACTATTATAATGTATCAAATGGAAGCTCGTATCGATTTCCATAATCTTGGCTGACCGGCTATAGAAATTCATTACTTGAACCTAAACTCCATCCTTTACATCACATATCGAGGTTTTAATCTTTTTGTCACTTATTTTACATTTTCGGTTTTATTCAATAGAGTTGTAATGAAGATGGATGAGCCGACTAAGAGTATGTTTAAAAATATTCTAATGAATCACAATATAATAAAAATAATTTTATGATCAACCAAAATGAGTGAGAAGAGAAAAGGAAGAGGAGTGCTACGCGTCACAGTTTTAAACATTATATTTGATAAATCGTTGTTATACCTTTAAAGAGTAATAACTTTCCACTCGTGTTTCAAAACGACTATTATAATATATCAAACGGAAGCTAGTATCTATTTCCATAATTTTGGCTGGACTGGCTATAAAAATTCATTACTTGAACCTAAACTCCATAATTTACATCACATATGTAGGGTTTAAATTTTTTTTCACTTATTTTTCATTTGCGGTTTTATTCAATAGAGTTGTAATTTAGATGGATGAGTCGACCAAGTGTATGTTTCAAAATATTCTAATAAATCTCAATATAATTAAAATAATTTCATGATCCAACATAATGAATGAGAGGAAAAAAGGAATAGGAGTGCTACTGGTTAAATTTTTTAAAAATACATTTGATAAATGGGAGTTGTACCTTTAAACGGTCATAACTTTTGATTCGTGTCTCAAAATGACTATTATAATGTATAAAATGGAAGCTCGTATCGATTTCCATAATCTTGGCTGACCGGCTATAGAAATTCATTACTTGAACCTAAACTCCATCCTTTACATCATATATCGAGGTTTTAATCTTTTTGTCACTTATTTTACATTTTCAGTTTTATTCAATAGAGTTGTAATGATGATGGATGAGCCGACTAAGAGTATGTTTAAAAATATTCTAATGAATCACAATATAATAAAAATAATTTTATGATCAACCAAAATGAGTGAGAAGAGAAAAGGAAGAGGAGTGCTACTCGTCACAGTTTTAAACAATATATTTGATAAATCGTTGTTATACCTTTAAAGAGTAATAACTTTTCACTCGTGTTTCAAAACGACTATTATAATATATCAAACGGAAGCTCGTATCTATTTCCATAATTTTGGCTGGACTGGCTATAAAAATTCATTACTTGAACCTAAACTCCATCATTTACATCACATATGCAGGGTTTAAATTTTTTTTCACTTATTTTTCAATAGAGTTGTAATTTAGATGGATGAGTCGACCATGTGTATGTTTCAAAATATTCTAATAAATTTCAATATAATTAAAATAATTTCATGATCCAACATAATGAATGAGAGGAAAAAAGGAATAGGAGTGCTACTGGTCAAATGTTTTAAAAATACATTTGATAAATGGGAGTTGTACCTTTAAACGGTCATAACTTTTGATTCGTGTCTCAAAATGACTATTATAATGTATCAAATGGAAGCTCGTATCGATTTCCATAATCTTGGCTGACCGGCTATAGAAATTCATTACTTGAACCTAAACTCCATCCTTTACATCATATATCGAGGTTTTAATCTTTTTGTCACTTATTTTACATTTTCGGTTTTATTCAATAGAGTTGTAATGATGATGGATGAGCCGACTAAGAGTATGTTTAAAAATATTCTAATGAATCACAATATAATAAAAATAATTTCATGATCAACCAAAATGAGTGAGAAGAGAAAAGGAAGAGGAGTTCTACTCATCACAGTTTTAAACAATATATTTGATAAATCGGGGTTATACCTTTAAAGAGTAATAACTTTTCACTCGTGTTTTAAAACGACTATTATAATATATCAAACGGAAGCTCGTATCTATTTCCATAATTTTGGCTGGACTAGCTATAAAAATTCATTACTTGAACCTAAATTCCATCTTTTACATCACATATGGAGGGTTTCAATTTTTTGTCACTTATTTTACATTTTTGTTTTATTCAATAGAGTTGTAATGAAGATGGATGAGTCGACCTAGTGTATGTTTTAAAATATTCTATTAAATCTCAATATTATAAAAATAATTTCATGATGCAACATTATGAATTTGAGGAAAAATGGAATAGGAGTGCTACTGGTCAAATTTTTTAAAAATACATTTGATAAATGGGAGTTGTACCTTTAAACGGTCATAACTTTTTATTCGTGTGTCAAAATGACTATTATAATGTATCAAACGGAAGCTCGTATCGATTTCCATAATCTTGGCTGACCGGCAATAGAAATTCATTACTTGAACCTAAACTCCATCCTTTACATCACATATCGAGGTTTTAATCTTTTTGTCACTTATTTGACATTTTCGGTTTTATTCAATAGAGTTCTAATGAAGATGGATGAGCCGACTAAGAGTATGTTTAAAAATATTCTAATGAATCACAATATAATAAAAATAATTTCATGATCAACCAAAATGAGTGAGAAGAGAAAAGGAAGAGGAGTGCTACTCGTCAAAATTTTAAAGAATACATTTGATTAATCGGGGTTATGCTTTTAAAGAGTCATAACTTTTCACTCGTGTTTTAAAACGACTATTATAATATATCAAACGGAAGCTCGTATCTATTTCCATAATTTTGGCTGGACAGGCTATAAAAATTCATTACTTGAACCTAAACTCCATTATTTACATCACATATGGAGGGTTTCAATTTTTTGTCACTTAGTTTACATTTGCGGTTTTATTCAATAGAGTTGTAATTTATATGGATAAGTCGACCAAGTGTATGTTTCAAAATATTCTTATAAATTTCAATATAATTAAAATAATTTCATGATCCAAAATAATGAATGACAGGAAAAAAGGAATAGGAGTGCTACTGGTCACATTTCTTAAAAATATATTTGATAAATGGGATTTGTACCTTTAAACAGTCACAACTTTTGATTCGTGTGTCAAAATGACTATTATAATGTATCAAACGGAAGCTCGTATCGATTTCCATAATCTTGGCTAACCGGCTATAGAAATTCATTACTTGAACCTAAACTCCATCCTATACATCACATATCAAGGTTTTAATCTTTTTTTCACTTATTTTACATTTTCGGTTTTATTCAATAGAGTTGTAATGAAGATGGATGAGCCGACTAAGAGTATGTTTAAAAATATTCTAATGAATCACAATATAATAAAAATAATTTCATGATCAACCAAAATGAGTGAGAAGAGAAAAGGAAGAGGAGTGCTACTCGTCATAGTTTTAAACAATATATTTGATAAATCGGGGTTATACCTTTAAAGAGTCATAACTTTTCACTCGTGTGTCAAAACGACTATTATAATATATCAAACGGAAGCTCGTATCTATTTCCATAATTTTGGCTGTAGTGGCTATAAAAATTCATTACTTGAAGCTAAACTCCTTCATTTACATCACATATGGATGGTTTAAATATTTTTTCACTTATTTTACATTTTCTGTTTTATTGAATAGAGTTGTAATGTAGATGGATGAGTCGACCAAGTGTATGTTTCAAAATATTCTAATAAATCTCAATATAATAAAAATAATTTCATGATCCAACATAATGAATGAGAGGAAAAAAGGAATAGGAGTGCTACTGGTCAAATGTTTTAAAAATACATTTGATAAATGGGAGTTGTACCTTTAAACGGTCATAACTTTTGATTCGTGTCTCAAAATGACTATTATAATGTATCAAACAGAAGCTCGTATCGATTTGCATAATCTTGGCTGACCGGCTATAGAAATTCATTACTTGAACCTAAACTCCATCCTTTAAATCACATATCGAGGTTTTAATCTTTTTGTCACTTATTTTACATTTTCGGTTTTATTCAATAGAGTTGTAATGTAGATGGATGAGTCGACCAAGTGGATGTTTCAAAATATTCTAATAAATTACAATATAATAAAAATAATTTCATGATCCAACATAATGAATGAGAGGAAAAAAGGAATAGGAGTGCTACTCGTCACAGTTTTAAACAATATATTTGATAAATCGGGGTAATACCTTTAAAGAGTAATAACTTTTCACTCGTGTTTCAAAACGACTATTATAATATATGAAACGGAAGCTCGTATCTATTTCCATAATTTTGGCTGGACTGGCTATAAAAATTCATTACTTGAACCTAAACTCCATCATTTACATCACATATGGAGGGTTTAAATTTTTTGTCACTTATTTTACATTTTCTTTTTATTCAATAGAGTTGTAATGAAGATGGATGAGTCGACCAAGTGTATGTTTCAAAAAATTCTAATAAATCTCAATATAATAAAAATAATTTCATGATCGAACATTATCAACTAGAGGAAAAAAGGAATAGGAGTGCTACTGGTCAAATATTTTAAAAATATATTTGATAAATGGGAGTTGTACCTTTAAACAGTCATAACTTGTGATTCGTGTGTCAAAATGACTATTATAATGTATCAAATGGAAGCTCGTATCGATTTCCATAATCTTGGCTGACCGGCTATAGAAATTCATTACTTGAACCTAAACTCCATCCTTTACATCATATATCGAGGTTTTAATCTTTTTGTCACTTATTTTAAATTTTCGGTTTTATTCAATAGAGTTGTAATGATGATGGATGAGCCGACTAAGAGTATGTTTAAAAATATTCTAATGAATCACAATATAATAAAAATAATTTTATGATCAACCAAAATGAGTGAGAAGAGAAAAGGAAGAGGAGTGCTACTCGTCACAGTTTTAAACAATATATTTGATAAATCGTTGTTATACCTTTAAAGAGTAAAAACTTTTCACTCGTGTTTCAAAACGACTATTATAATATATCAAACGGAAGCTCGTATCTATTTCCATAATTTTGGCTGGACTGGCTATAAAAATTCATTACTTGAACCTAAACTCCATCATTTACATCACATATGGATGGTTTCAATTTTTTGTCACTTATTTTACATTTTCGTTTTATTCAATACAGTTGTAATGAAGATGGATGAGTCGACCAAGTGTATGTTTCAAAATATTCTAATAAATCTCAATATAATAAAAATAATTTCATGATCCAACATTATCAATTAGAGGAGAAAAGGAATAGGAGTGCTACTGGTCAAATTTTTTAAAAATACATTTGATAAATGGGAGTTGTACCTTTAAACGGTCATAACTTTTTATTCGTGTGTCAAAATGACTATTATAATGTATCAAACGGAAGCTCGTATCGATTTCCATAATCTTGGCTAACCGGCTATAGAAATTCATTACTTGAACCTAAACTCCATCCTTTACATCACATATCGAGGTTTTAATCTTTTTGTCACTTATTTTACATTTTCGGTTTTATTCAATAGAGTTGTAATGAAGATGGATGAGCCGACTAAGAGTATGTTTAAAAATATTCTAATGAATCACAATATAATAAAAATAATTTCATGATCAACCAAAATGAGTAAGAAGAGAAAAGGAAGAGGAGTGCAACTCGCCACAGTTTTTTTAAACAATATATTTGATAAATCGGGGTTATACCTTTAAAGAGTAATAACTTTTCACTCGTGTTTCAAAACGACTATTATAATATATCAAACGAAAGCTCGTATCTATTTCCATAATTTTGGCTGCACTGGCTATAAAAATTCATTACTTGAACCTAAACTCCATCATTTACATCACATATGGAGGATTTAAATTTTTTTTTCACTTATTTTACATTTGCAGTTTTATTAAATAGAGTTGTAATTTAGATGGATGAGTCGACCAAGTGTATGTTTCAAAATATTCTAATAAATTTCAATATAATTAAAATAATTTCATGATCCAACATAATGAATGAGAGAAAAAAAGGAATAGGAGTGCTACTGGTCACATTTCTTAAAAATATATTTGATAAATGGGAGTTGTACCTTTAAACAGTCATAACTTTTGATTCGTGTGTCAAAATGACTATTATAATGTATCAAACGGAAGCTCGTATCGATTTCCATAATCTTGGCTAACCAGCTATAGAAATTCATTACTTGAACCTAAACTCCATCCTGTACATCACATATCAAGGTTTTAATCTTTTTGTCACTTATTTTACATTTTCGGTTTTATTCAATAGAGTTGTAATGAAGATGGATGAGCCGACTAAGAGTATGTTTAAAAATATTCTAATGAATCACAATATAATAAAAATAATTTCATGATCAACCAAAATGAGTGAGAAGAGAAAAGGAAGAGGAGTGCTACTCGTCAAAACTTTAAAGAATACATTTGATAAATCGGGGTTATGCTTTTAAAGAGTCATAACTTTTCACTCGTGTTTTAAAACGACTATTATAATATATCAAACGGAAGCTCGTATCTATTTCCATAATTTTGGCTGGACAGGCTATAAAAATTCATTACTTGAACCTAAACTCCATCCTGTACATCACATATCAAGGTTTTAATCTTTTTGTCACTTATTTTACATTTTCGGTTTTATTCAATAGAGTTGTAATGAAGATGGATGAGCCGACTAAGAGTATGTTTAAAAATATTCTAATGAATCACAATATAATAAAAATAATTTCATGATCAACCAAAATGAGTGAGAAGAAAAAAGGAATAGGAGTGCTACTGGTCACATTTCTTAAAAATATATTTGATAAATGGGAGTTGTACCTTTAAACAGTCACAACTTTTGATTCGTGTGTCAAAATGACTATTATAATGTATCAAACGGAAGCTCGTATCGATTTCCATAATCTTGGCTAACCGGCTATAGAAATTCATTACTTGAACCTAAACTCCATCCTGTACATCACATATCAAGGTTTTAATCTTTTTTTCACTTATTTTACATTTTCGGTTTTATTCAAAAGAGTTGTAATGAAGATGGATGAGCCGACTAAGAGTATGCTTAAAAATATTCTAATGAATCACAATATAATAAAAATAATTTCATGATCAACCAAAATGAGTGAGAAGAGAAAAGGAAGAGGAGTGCTACTCGTCATAGTTTTAAACAATATATTTGATAAATCGGGGTTATACCTTTAAAGAGTCATAACTTTTCACTCGTGTGTCAAAACGACTATTATAATATATCAAACGGAAGCTCGTATCTATTTCCATAATTTTGGCTGTAGTGGCTATAAAAATTCATTACTTGAAGCTAAACTCCTTCATTTACATCACATATGGATGGTTTAAATATTTTTTCACTTATTTTACATTTTCGGTTTTGTTGAATAGAGTTGTAATGTAGATGGATGAGTCGACCAAGTGTATGTTTCAAAATATTCTAATAAATCTCAATATAATAAAAATAATTTCATGATCCAACATAATGAATGAGAGGAAAAAAGGAATAGGAGTGCTACTGGTCAAATGTTTTAAAAATACATTTGATAAATGGGAGTTGTACCTTTAAACGGTCATAACTTTTGATTCGTGTCTCAAAATGACTATTATAATGTATCAAACGGAAGCTCGTATCGATTTCCATAATCTTGGCTGACCGGCTATAGAAATTCATTACTTGAACCTAAACTCCATCCTTTAAATCACATATCGAGGTTTTAATCTTTTTGTCACTTATTTTACATTTTCGGTTTTATTCAATAGAGTTGTAATGTAGATGGATGAGTCGACCAAGTGGATGTTTCAAAATATTCTAATAAATTACAATATAATAAAAATAATTTCATGATCCAACATAATGAATGAGAGGAAAAAAGGAATAGGAGTGCTACTCGTCACAGTTTTAAACAATATATTTGATAAATCGGGGTAATACCTTTAAAGAGTAATAACTCCTCACTCGTGTTTCAAAACGACTATTATAATATATGAAACGGAAGCTCGTATCTATTTCCATAATTTTGGCTGGACTGGCTATAAAAATTCATTACTTGAACCTAAACTCCATCATTTACATCACATATGGAGGGTTTAAATTTTTTGTCACTTATTTTACATTTTCTATTTATTCAATAGAGTTGTAATGAAGATGGATGAGTCGACCAAGTGTACGTTTCAAAATATTCTAATAAATCTCAATATAATAAAAATAATTTCATGATCCAACATTATCAATTAGAGGAGAAAAGGAATAGGAGTGCTACTGGTCAAATTTTTTAAAAATACATTTGATAAATGGGAGTTGTACCTTTAAACGGTCATAACTTTTTATTCGTGTGTCAAAATGACTATTATAATGTATCAAACGGAAGCTCGTATCGATTTCCATAATCTTGGCTAACCGGCTATAGAAATTCATTACTTGAACCTAAACTCCATCCTTTACATCACATATCGAGGTTTTAATCTTTTTGTCACTTATTTTACATTTTTGTTTTATTCAATAGAGTTGTAATGAAGATGGATGAGCCGACTAAGAGTATGTTTAAAAATATTCTAATGAATCACAATATAATAAAAATAATTTCATGATCAACCAAAATGAGTAAGAAGAGAAAAGGAAGAGGAGTGCAACTCGCCACAGTTTTTTTAAACAATATATTTGATAAATCGGGGTTATACCTTTAAAGAGTAATAACTTTTCACTCGTGTTTCAAAACGACTATTATAATATATCAAACGAAAGCTCGTATCTATTTCCATAATTTTGGCTGCACTGGCTATAAAAATTCATTACTTGAACCTAAACTCCATCATTTACATCACATATGGAGGATTTAAATTTTTTTTCACTTATTTTACATTTGCGGTTTTATTAAATAGAGTTGTAATTTAGATGGATGAGTCGACCAAGTGTATGTTTCAAAATATTCTAATAAATCTCAATATAATAAAAATAATTTCATGATCCAACATAATGAATGAGAGAAAAAAAGGAATAGGAGTGCTACTGGTCAAATTTTTTAAACAATACATTTGATAAATGGGAGTTGTACCTTTAAACGGTCATAACTTGTGATTCGTGTGTCAAAATGACTATTATAATGTATCAAACGGAAGCTCGTATCGATTTCCATAATTTTGGTTGGACAGGCTATAGAAATTCATTACTTGAACCTAAACTCCATCCTGTACATCACATATCAAGGTTTTAATCTTTTTGTCACTTATTTTACATTTTCGGTTTTATTCAATAGAGTTGTAATGAAGATGGATGAGCCGACTAAGAGTATGTTTAAAAATATTCTAATGAATCACAATATAATAAAAATAATTTCATGATCAACCAAAATGAGTGAGAAGAAAAAAGGAATAGGAGTGCTACTGGTCACATTTCTTAAAAATATATTTGATAAATGGGAGTTGTACCTTTAAACAGTCACAACTTTTGATTCGTGTGTCAAAATGACTATTATAATGTATCAAACGGAAGCTCGTATCGATCTCCATAATCTTGGCTAACCGGCTATAGAAATTCATTACTTGAACCTAAACTCCATCCTGTACATCACATATCAAGGTTTTAATCTTTTTTTCACTTATTTTACATTTTCGGTTTTATTCAATAGAGTTGTAATGAAGATGGATGAGCCGACTAAGAGTATGTTTAAAAATATTCTAATGAATCACAATATAATAAAAATAATTTCATGATCAACCAAAATGAGTGAGAAGAGAAAAGGAAGATGAGTGCTACTCGTCATAGTTTTAAACAATATATTTGATAAATCGGGGTTATACCTTTAAAGAGTCATAACTTTTCACTCGTGTGTCAAAACGACTATTATAATATATCAAACGGAAGCTCGTATCTATTTCCATAATTTTGGCTGTAGTGGCTATAAAAATTCATTACTAGAAGCTAAACTCCTTCATTTACATCACATATGGATGGTTTAAATATTTTTTCACTTATTTTACATTTTCGGTTTTGTTGAATAGAGTTGTAATGTAGATGGATGAGTCGACCAAGTGTATGTTTCAAAATATTCTAATAAATCTCAATATAATAAAAATAATTTCATGATCCAACATAATGAATGAGAGGAAAAAAGGAATAGGAGTGCAACTGGTCAAATGTTTTAAAAATACATTTGATAAATGGGAGTTGTACCTTTAAACGGTCATAACTTTTGATTCGTGTCTCAAAATGACTATTATAATGTATCAAACGGAAGCTCGTATCGATTTCCATAATCTTGGCTAACCGGCTATAGAAATTCATTACTTGAACCTAAACTCCATCCTTTAAATCACATATCGAGGTTTTAATCTTTTTGTCACTTATTTTACATTTTTGGTTTTATTCAATAGAGTTGTAATGTAGATGGATGAGTCGACCAAGTGGATGTTTCAAAATATTCTAATAAATTACAATATAATAAAAATAATTTCATGATCCAACATAATGAATGAGAGGAAAAAAGGAATAGGAGTGCTACTCGTCACAGTTTTAAACAATATATTTGATAAATCGGGGTAATACCTTTAAAGAGTAATAACTTTTCACTCGTGTTTCAAAACGACTATTATAATATATGAAACGGAAGCTCGTATCTATTTCCATAATTTTGGCTGGACTGGCTATAAAAATTCATTACTTGAACCTAAACTCCATCATTTACATCACATATGGAGGGTTTAAATTTTTTGTCACTTATTTTACATTTTCTATTTATTCAATAGAGTTGTAATGAAGATGGATGAGTCGACCAAGTGTATGTTTCAAAATATTCTAATAAATCTCAATATAATAAAAATAATTTCATGATCCAACATTATCAATTAGAGGAGAAAAGGAATAGGAGTGCTACTGGTCAAATGTTTTAAAAATACATTTGATAAATGGGAGTTGTACCTTTAAACGGTCATAACTTTTTATTCGTGTGTCAAAATGACTATTATAATGTATCAAACGGAAGCTCGTATCGATTTCCATAATCTTGGCTAACCGGCTATAGAAATTCATTACTTGAACCTAAACTCCATCCTTTACATCACATATCGAGGTTTTAATCTTTTTGTCACTTATTTTACATTTTCGGTTTTATTCAATAGAGTTGTAATGAAGATGGATGAGCCGACTAAGAGTATGTTTAAAAATATTCTAATGAATCACAATATAATAAAAATAATTTCATGATCAACCAAAATGAGTAAGAAGAGAAAAGGAAGAGGAGTGCAACTCGCCACAGTTTTTTTAAACAATATATTTGATAAATCGGGGTTATACCTTTAAAGAGTAATAACTTTTCACTCGTGTTTCAAAACGACTATTATAATATATCAAACGAAAGCTCGTATCTATTTCCATAATTTTGGCTGCACTGGCTATAAAAATTCATTACTTGAACCTGAACTCCATCATTTACATCACATATGGAGGATTTAAATTTTTTTCACTTATTTTACATTTGCGGTTTTATTAAATGGAGTTGTAATTTAGATGGATGAGTCGACCAAGTGTATGTTTCAAAATATTCTAATAAATCTCAATATAATAAAAATAATTTCATGATCCAACATAATGAATGAGAGAAAAAAAGGAATAGGAGTGCTACTGGTCAAATTTTTTAAACAATACATTTGATAAATGGGAGTTGTACCTTTAAACGGTCATAACTTGTGATTCGTGTGTCAAAATGACTATTATAATGTATCAAACGGAAGCTCGTATCGATTTCCATAATTTTGGTTGGACAGGCTATAGAAATTCATTACTTGAACCTAAACTCCATCCTGTACATCACATATCAAGGTTTTAATCTTTTTGTCACTTATTTTACATTTTCGGTTTTATTCAATAGAGTTGTAATGAAGATGGATGAGCCGACTAAGAGTATGTTTAAAAATATTCTAATGAATCACAATATAATAAAAATAATTTCATGATCAACCAAAATGAGTGAGAAGAAAAAAGGAATAGGAGTGCTACTGGTCACATTTCTTAAAAATATATTTGATAAATGGGAGTTGTACCTTTAAACAGTCACAACTTTTGATTCGTGTGTCAAAATGACTATTATAATGTATCAAACGGAAGCTCGTATCGATCTCCATAATCTTGGCTAACCGGCTATAGAAATTCATTACTTGAACCTAAACTCCATCCTGTACATCACATATCAAGGTTTTAATCTTTTTTTCACTTATTTTACATTTTCGGTTTTATTCAATAGAGTTGTAATGAAGATGGATGAG
This sequence comes from Hippophae tibetana, assembly GCA_037013495.1. Taxonomy (NCBI): domain Eukaryota; kingdom Viridiplantae; phylum Streptophyta; class Magnoliopsida; order Rosales; family Elaeagnaceae; genus Hippophae; species Hippophae tibetana. The sequence continues at coordinate 1,372,849 of JAZDXN010000027.1, read as the reverse complement.
CCGACTAAGAGTATGTTTAAAAATATTCTAATGAATCACAATATAATAAAAATAATTTCATGATCAACCAAAATGAGTGAGAAGAGAAAAGGAAGATGAGTGCTACTCGTCATAGTTTTAAACAATATATTTGATAAATCGGGGTTATACCTTTAAAGAGTCATAACTTTTCACTCGTGTGTCAAAACGACTATTATAATATATCAAACGGAAGCTCGTATCTATTTCCATAATTTTGGCTGTAGTGGCTATAAAAATTCATTACTTGAAGCTAAACTCCTTCATTTACATCACATATGGATGGTTTAAATATTTTTTCACTTATTTTACATTTTCGGTTTTGTTGAATAGAGTTGTAATGTAGATGGATGAGTCGACCAAGTGTATGTTTCAAAATATTCTAATAAATCTCAATATAATAAAAATAATTTCATGATCCAACATAATGAATGAGAGGAAAAAAGGAATAGGAGTGCAACTGGTCAAATGTTTTAAAAATACATTTAATAAATGGGAGTTGTACCTTTAAACGGTCATAACTTTTAATTCGTGTGTCAAAATGACTATTATAATGTATCAAACGGAAGCTTGTATCGATTTCCATAATCTTGGCTAACCGGCTATAGAAATTCATTACTTGAACCTAAACTCCATCCTTTACATCACATATCGAGGTTTTAATCTTTTTGTCACTTATTTTACATTTTCGGTTTTATTCAATAGAGTTGTAATGAAGATGGATGAGCCGACTAAGAGTATGTTTAAAAATATTCTAATGAATCACAATATAATAAAAATAATTTCATGATCAACCAAAATGAGTGAGAAGAGAAAAGGAAGATGAGTGCTACTCGTCATAGTTTTAAACAATATATTTGATAAATCGGGGTTATACCTTTAAAGAGTCATAACTTTTCACTCGTGTGTCAAAACGACTATTATAATATATCAAATGGAAGCTCGTATCTATTTCCATAATTTTGGCTGTAGTGGCTATAAAAATTCATTACTTGAAGCTAAACTCCTTCATTTACATCACATATGGATGGTTTAAATATTTTTTCACTTATTTTACATTTTCGGTTTTGTTGAATAGAGTTGTAATGTAGATGGATGAGTCGACCAAGTGTATGTTTCAAAATATTCTAATAAATCTCAATATAATAAAAATAATTTCATGATCCAACATAATGAATGAGAGGAAAAAAGGAATAGGAGTGCAACTGGTCAAATGTTTTAAAAATACATTTGATAAATGGGAGTTGTACCTTTAAACGGTCATAACTTTTGATTCGTGTCCCAAAATGACTATTATAATGTATCAAACGGAAGCTCGTATCGATTTCCATAATCTTGGCTAACCGGCTATAGAAATTCATTACTTGAACCTAAACTCCATCCTTTAAATCACATATCGAGGTTTTAATCTTTTTGTCACTTATTTTACATTTTCGGTTTTATTCAATAGAGTTGTAATGTAGATGGATGAGTCGACCAAGTGGATGTTTCAAAATATTCTAATAAATTACAATATAATAAAAATAATTTCATGATCCAACATAATGAATGAGAGGAAAAAAGGAATAGGAGTGCTACTCGTCACAGTTTTAAACAATATATTTGATAAATCGGGGTAATACCTTTAAAGAGTAATAACTTTTCACTCGTGTTTCAAAACGACTATTATAATATATGAAACGGAAGCTCGTATCTATTTCCATAATTTTGGCTGGACTGGCTATAAAAATTCATTACTTGAACCTAAACTCCATCATTTACATCACATATGGAGGGTTTAAATTTTTTGTCACTTATTTTACATTTTCTATTTATTCAATAGAGTTGTAATGAAGATGGATGAGTCGACCAAGTGTATGTTTCAAAATATTCTAATAAATCTCAATATAATAAAAATAATTTCATGATCCAACATTATCAATTAGAGGAGAAAAGGAATAGGAGTGCTACTGGTCAAATGTTTTAAAAATACATTTGATAAATGGGAGTTGTACCTTTAAACGGTCATAACTTTTTATTCGTGTGTCAAAATGACTATTATAATGTATCAAACGGAAGCTCGTATCGATTTCCATAATCTTGGCTAACCGGCTATAGAAATTCATTACTTGAACCTAAACTCCATCCTTTACATCACATATCGAGGTTTTAATCTTTTTGTCACTTATTTTACATTTTCGGTTTTATTCAATAGAGTTGTAATGAAGATGGATGAGCCGACTAAGAGTATGTTTAAAAATATTCTAATGAATCACAATATAATAAAAATAATTTCATGATCAACCAAAATGAGTAAGAAGAGAAAAGGAAGAGGAGTGCAACTCGCCACAGTTTTTTTAAACAATATATTTGATAAATCGGGGTTATACCTTTAAAGAGTAATAACTTTTCACTCGTGTTTCAAAACGACTATTATAATATATCAAACGAAAGCTCGTATCTATTTCCATAATTTTGGCTGCACTGGCTATAAAAATTCATTACTTGAACCTAAACTCCATCATTTACATCACATATGGAGGATTTAAATTTTTTTTCACTTATTTTACATTTGCGGTTTTATTAAATAGAGTTGTAATTTAGATGGATGAGTCGACCAAGTGTATGTTTCAAAATATTCTAATAAATCTCAATATAATAAAAATAATTTCATGATCCAACATAATGAATGAGAGAAAAAAAGGAATAGGGGTGCTACTGGTCAAATTTTTTAAACAATACATTTGATAAATGGGAGTTGTACCTTTAAACGGTCATAACTTGTGATTCGTGTGTCAAAATGACTATTATAATGTATCAAACGGAAGCTCGTATCGATTTCCATAATTTTGGCTGGACAGGCTATAGAAATTCATTACTTGAACCTAAACTCCATCCTGTACATCACATATCAAGGTTTTAATCTTTTTGTCACTTATTTTACATTTTCGGTTTTATTCAATAGAGTTGTAATGAAGATGGATGAGCTGACTAAGAGTATGTTTAAAAATATTCTAATGAATCACAATATAATAAAAATAATTTCATGATCAACCAAAGTGAGTGAGAAGAAAAAAGGAATAGGAGTGCTACTGGTCACATTTCTTAAAAATATATTTGATAAATGGGAGTTGTACCTTTAAACAGTCACAACTTTTGATTCGTGTGTCAAAATGACTATTATAATGTATCAAACGGAAGCTCGTATCGATCGCCATAATCTTGGCTAACCGGCTATAGAAATTCATTACTTGAACCTAAACTCCATCCTTTACATCACATATCGAGGTTTTAATCTTTTTGTCACTTATTTTACATTTTCGGTTTTATTCAATAGAGTTGTAATGAAGATGGATGAGCCGACTAAGAGTATGTTTAAAAATATTCTAATGAATCACAATATAATAAAAATAATTTCATGATCAACCAAAATGAGTAAGAAGAGAAAAGGAAGAGGAGTGCAACTCGCCACAGTTTTTTTAAACAATATATTTGATAAATCGGGGTTATACCTTTAAAGAGTAATAACTTTTCACTCGTGTTTCAAAAGGACTATTATAATATATCAAACGAAAGCTCGTATCTATTTCCATAATTTTGGCTGCACTGGCTATAAAAATTCATTACTTGAACCTAAACTCCATCATTTACATCACATATGGAGGATTTAAATTTTTTTTCACTTATTTTACATTTGCGGTTTTATTAAATAGAGTTGTAATTTAGATGGATGAGTCGACCAAGTGTATGTTTCAAAATATTCTAATAAATCTCAATATAATAAAAATAATTTCATGATCCAACATAATGAATGAGAGAAAAAAAGGAATAGGGGTGCTACTGGTCAAATTTTTTAAACAATACATTTGATAAATGGGAGTTGTACCTTTAAACGGTCATAACTTGTGATTCGTGTGTCAAAATGACTATTATAATGTATCAAACGGAAGCTCGTATCGATTTCCATAATTTTGGCTGGACAGGCTATAGAAATTCATTACTTGAACCTAAACTCCATCCTGTACATCACATATCAAGGTTTTAATCTTTTTGTCACTTATTTTACATTTTCGGTTTTATTCAATAGAGTTGTAATGAAGATGGATGAGCTGACTAAGAGTATGTTTAAAAATATTCTAATGAATCACAATATAATAAAAATAATTTCATGATCAACCAAAGTGAGTGAGAAGAAAAAAGGAATAGGAGTGCTACTGGTCACATTTCTTAAAAATATATTTGATAAATGGGAGTTGTACCTTTAAACAGTCACAACTTTTGATTCGTGTGTCAAAATGACTATTATAATGTATCAAACGGAAGCTCGTATCGATCGCCATAATCTTGGCTAACCGGCTATAGAAATTCATTACTTGAACCTAAACTCCATCCTGTACATCACATATCAAGGTTTTAATCTTTTTTTCACTTATTTTACATTTTCGGTTTTATTCAATAGAGTTGTAATGAAGATGGATGAGCCGACTAAGAGTATGTTTAAAAATATTCTAATGAATCACAATATAATAAAAATAATTTCATGATCAACCAAAATGAGTGAGAAGAGAAAAGGAAGATGAGTGCTACTCGTCATAGTTTTAAACAATATATTTGATAAATCGGGGTTATACCTTTAAAGAGTCATAACTTTTCACTCGTGTGTCAAAACGACTATTATAATATATCAAACGGAAGCTCGTATCTATTTCCATAATTTTGGCTGTAGTGGCTATAAAAATTCATTACTTGAAGCTAAACTCCTTCATTTACATCACATATGGATGGTTTAAATATTTTTTCACTTATTTTACATTTTCGGTTTTGTTGAATAGAGTTGTAATGTAGATGGATGAGTCGACCAAGTGTATGTTTCAAAATATTCTAATAAATCTCAATATAATAAAAATAATTTCATGATCCAACATAATGAATGAGAGGAAAAAAGGAATAGGAGTGCAACTGGTCAAATGTTTTAAAAATACATTTGATAAATGGGAGTTGTACCTTTAAACGGTCATAACTTTTGATTCGTGTCTCAAAATGACTATTATAATGTATCAAACGGAAGCTCGTATCGATTTCCATAATCTTGGCTGACCGGCTATAGAAATTCATTACTTGAATCTAAACTCCATCCTTTAAATCACATATCGAGGTTTTAATCTTTTTGTCACTTATTTTACATTTTCGGTTTTATTCAATAGAGTTGTAATGTAGATGGATGAGTCGACCAAGTGGATGTTTCAAAATATTCTAATAAATTACAATATAATAAAAATAATTTCATGATCCAACATAATGAATGAGAGGAAAAAAGGAATAGGAGTGCTACTCGTCACAGTTTTAAACAATATATTTGATAAATCGGGGTAATACCTTTAAAGAGTAATAACTTTTCACTCGTGTTTCAAAACGACTATTATAATATATGAAACGGAAGCTCGTATCTATTTCCATAATTTTGGCTGGACTGGCTATAAAAATTCATTACTTGAACCTAAACTCCATCATTTACATCACATATGGAGGGTTTAAATTTTTTGTCACTTATTTTACATTTTCTTTTTATTCAATAGAGTTGTAATGAAGATGGATGAGTCGACCAAGTGTATGTTTCAAAATTTCTAATAAATCTCAATATAATAAAAATAATTTCATGATCCAACATTATCAATTAGAGGAGAAAAGGAATAGGAGTGCTACTGGTCAAATTTTTTAAAAATACATTTGATAAATGGGAGTTGTACCTTTAAACGGTCATAACTTTTTATTCGTGTGTCAAAATGACTATTATAATGTATCAAACGGAAGCTCGTATCGATTTCCATAATCTTGGCTAACCGGCTATAGAAATTCATTACTTGAACCTAAACTCCATCCTTTAAATCACATATCGAGGTTTTAATCTTTTTGTCACTTATTTTACATTTTCGGTTTTATTCAATAGAGTTGTAATGTAGATGGATGAGTCGACCAAGTGGATGTTTCAAAATATTCTAATAAATTACAATATAATAAAAATAATTTCATGATCCAACATAATGAATGAGAGGAAAAAAGGAATAGGAGTGCTACTCGTCACAGTTTTAAACAATATATTTGATAAATCGGGGTAATACCTTTAAAGAGTAATAACTTTTCACTCGTGTTTCAAAACGACTATTATAATATATGAAACGGAAGCTCGTATCTATTTCCATAATTTTGGCTGGACTGGCTATAAAAATTCATTACTTGAACCTAAACTCCATCATTTACATCACATATGGAGGGTTTAAATTTTTTGTCACTTATTTTACATTTTCTTTTTATTCAATAGAGTTGTAATGAAGATGGATGAGTCGACCAAGTGTATGTTTCAAAATATTCTAATAAATCTCAATATAATAAAAATAATTTCATGATCCAACATTATCAATTAGAGGAGAAAAGGAATAGGAGTGCTACTGGTCAAATTTTTTAAAAATACATTTGATAAATGGGACTTGTACCTTTAAACGGTCATAACTTTTTATTCGTGTGTCAAAATGACTATTATAATGTATCAAACGGAAGCTCGTATCGATTTCCATAATCTTGGCTAACCGGCTATAGAAATTCATTACTTGAACCTAAACTCCATCCTTTACATCACATATCGAGGTTTTAATCTTTTTGTCACTTATTTTACATTTTCGGTTTTATTCAATAGAGTTGTAATGAAGATGGATGAGCCGACTAAGAGTTTGTTTAAAAATATTCTAATGAATCACAATATAATAAAAATAATTTCATGATCAACCAAAATGAGTAAGAAGAGAAAAGGAAGAGGAGTGCAACTCGCCACAGTTTTTTTAAACAATATATTTGATAAATCGGTGTTATACCTTTAAAGAGTAATAACTTTTCACTCGTGTTTCAAAACGACTATTATAATATATCAAACGAAAGCTCGTATCTATTTCCATAATTTTGGCTGCACTGGCTATAAAAATTCATTACTTGAACCTAAACTCCATCATTTACATCACATATGGAGGATTTAAATTTTTTTTTCACTTATTTTACGTTTGCGGTTTTATTAAATAGAGTTGTAATTTAGATGGATGAGTCGACCAAGTGTATGTTTCAAAATATTCTAATAAATCTCAATATAATAAAAATAATTTCATGATCCAACATAATGAATGAGAGAAAAAAAGGAATAGGAGTGCTGCTGGTCAAATTTTTTAAACAATACATTTGATAAATGGGAGTTGTACTATTAAACGGTCATAACTTGTGATTCGTGTGTCAAAATGACTATTATAATGTATCAAACGGAAGCTCGTATCGATTTCCATAATTTTGGCTGGACAGGCTATAGAAATTCATTACTTGAACCTAAACTCCATCCTGTACATCACATATCAAGGTTTTAATCTTTTTGTCACTTATTTTACATTTTCGGTTTTATTCAATAGAGTTGTAATGAAGATGGATGAGCCGACTAAGAGTATGTTTAAAAATATTCTAATGAATCACAATATAATAAAAATAATTTCATGATCAACCAAAATGAGTGAGAAGAAAAAAGGAATAGGAGTGCTACTGGTCACATTTCTTAAAAATATATTTGATAAATGGGAGTTGTACCTTTAAACAGTCACAACTTTTGATTCGTGTGTCAAAATGACTATTATAATGTATCAAACGGAAGCTCGTATCGATTTCCATAATCTTGGCTAACCGGCTATAGAAATTCATTACTTGAACCTAAACTCCATCCTTTAAATCACATATCGAGGTTTTAATCTTTTTGTCACTTATTTTACATTTTCGGTTTTATTCAAAAGAGTTGTAATGAAGATGGATGAGCCGACTAAGAGTATGTTTAAAAATATTCTAATGAATCACAATATAATAAAAATAATTTCATGATCAACCAAAATGAGTGAGAAGAGAAAAGGAAGAGGAGTGCTACTCGTCATAGTTTTAAACAATATATTTCATAAATCGGGGTTATACCTTTAAAGAGTCATAACTTTTCACTCGTGTGTCAAAACGACTATTATAATATATCAAACGGAAGCTCGTATCTATTTCCATAATTTTGGCTGTAGTGGCTATAAAAATTCATTACTTGAAGCTAAACTCCTTCATTTACATCACATATGGATGGTTTAAATATTTTTTCACTTATTTTACATTTTCGGTTTTGTTGAATAGAGTTGTAATGTAGATGGATGAGTCGACCAAGTGTATGTTTCAAAATATTCTAATAAATCTCAATATAATAAAAATAATTTCATGATCCAACATAATGAATGAGAGGAAAAAAGGAATAGGAGTGCTACTGGTCAAATGTTTTAAAAATACATTTGATAAATGGGAGTTGTACCTTTAAACGGACATAACTTTTGATTCGTGTCTCAAAATGACTATTATAATGTATCAAACGGAAGCTCGTATCGATTTCCATAATCTTGGCTGACCGGCTATAGAAATTCATTACTTGAACCTAAACTCCATCCTTTAAATCACATATCGAGGTTTTAATCTTTTTGTCACTTATTTTACATTTTCGGTTTTATTCAATAGAGTTGTAATGTAGATGGAGGAGTCGACCCAGTGGATGTTTCAAAATATTCTAATAAATTACAATATAATAAATATAATTTCATGATCCAACATAATGAATGAGAGGAAAAAAGGAATAGGAGTGCTACTCGTCACAGTTTTAAACAATATATTTGATAAATCGGGGTAATACCTTTAAAGAGTAATAACTTTTCACTCGTGTTTCAAAACGACTATTATAATATATGAAACGGAAGCTCCTATCTATTTCCATAATTTTGGCTGGACTGGCTATAAAAATTCATTACTTGAACCTAAACTCCATCATTTACATCACATATGGAGGGTTTAAATTTTTTGTCACTTATTTTACATTTTCTTTTTATTCAATAGAGTTGTAATGAAGATGGATGAGTCGACCAAGTGTATGTTTCAAAATATTCTAATAAATCTCAATATAATAAAAATAATTTCATGATCCAACATTATCAATTAGAGGAGAAAAGGAATAAGAGTGCTACTGGTCAAATTTTTTAAAAATATATTTGATAAATGGGAGTTGTACCTTTAAACGGTCATAACTTTTTATTCGTGTGTCAAAATGACTATTATAATGTATCAAACGGAAGCTCGTATCGATTTCCATAATCTTGGCTAACCGGCTATAGAAATTCATTACTTGAACCTAAACTCCATCCTTTACATCACATATCGAGGTTTTAATCTTTTTGTCACTTATTTTACATTTTCGGTTTTATTCAATAGAGTTGTAATGAAGATGGATGAGCCGACTAAGAGTATTTTAAAAATATTCTAATGAATCACAATATAATAAAAATAATTTCATGATCAACCAAAATGAGTAAGAAGGGAAAAGGAAGAGGAGTGCAACTCGCCATAGTTTTTTTAAACAATATATTTGATAAATCGGGGTTATACCTTTAAAGAGTAATAACTTTTCACTCGTGTTTGAAAACGACTATTATAATATATCAAACGAAAGCTCGTATCTATTTCCATAATTTTGGCTGCACTGGCTATAAAAATTCATTACTTGAACCTAAACTCCATCATTTACATCACATATGGAGGATTTAAATTTTTTTTTCACTTATTTTACATTTGCGGTTTTAGTAAATAGAGTTGTAATTTAGATGGATGAGTCGACCAAGTGTATGTTTCAAAATATTCTAATAAATCTCAATATAATAAAAATAATTTCATGATCCAACATTATCAATTAGAGGAGAAAAGGAATAGGAGTGCTACTGGTCCAATGTTTTAAAAATACATTTGATAAATGGGAGTTGTACCTTTAAACGGTCATAACTTGTGATTCGTGTGTCAAAATGACTATTATAATGTATCAAACGGAAGCTCGTATCGATTTCCATAATCTTGGCTAACCGGCTATAGAAATTCATTACTTGAACCTAAACTCCATCCTTTACAACACATATCGAGGTTTTAATCTTTTTGTCACTTATTTTACATTTTCGGTTTTATTCAATAGAGTTGTAATGAAGATGGATGAGCCGACTAAGAGTATGTTTAAAAATATTCTAATGAATCACAATATAATAAAAATAATTTCATGATCAACCAAAATGAGTAAGAAGAGAAAAGGAAGAGGAGTGCAACTCGCCACAGTTTTTTTAAACAATATATTTGATAAATCGGGGTTATACCTTTAAAGAGTAATAACTTTTCACTCGTGTTTCAAAACGACTATTATAATATATCAAACGAAAGCTCGTATCTATTTCCACAATTTTGGCTGCACTGGCTATAAAAATTCATTACTTGAACCTAAACTCCATCATTTACATCACATATGGAGGATTTAAATTTTTTTTTCACTTATTTTACATTTGCGGTTTTATTAAATAGAGTTGTAATTTAGATGGATGAGTCGACCAAGTGTATGTCTCAAAATATTCTAATAAATTTCAATATAATTAAAATAATTTCATGATCCAACATAATGAATGAGAGGAAAAAAGGAATAGGAGTGCTACTGGTCACATTTCTTAAAAATATATTTGATAAATGAGAGTTGTACCTTTAAACAGTCATAACTTTTGATTCGTGTGTCAAAATGACTATTATAATGTATCAAACGGAAGCTCGTATCGATTTCCATAATCTTGGCTAACCGGCTATAGAAATTCATTACTTGAACCTAAACTCCATCATGTACATCACATATCGAGGTTTTAATCTTTTTGTCACTTATTTTACATTTTCGGTTTTATTCAATAGAGTTGTAATGAAGATGGATGAGCCGACTAAGAGTATGTTTAAAAATATTCTAATGAATCACAATATAATAAAAATAATTTCATGATCAACCAAAATGAGTAAGAAGAGAAAAGGAAGAGGAGTGCAACTCGCCACAGTTTGTTTAAACAATATATTTGATAAATCGGGGTTATACCTTTAAAGAGTAATAACTTTTCACTCGTGTTTCAAAACGACTATTATAATATATCAAACGAAAGCTCGTATCTATTTAGACAATTTTGGCTGCACTGGCTATAAAAATTCATTACTTGAACCTAAACTCCATCATTTACATCACATATGGAGGATTTAAATTTTTTTTCACTTATTTTACATTTGCGGTTTTATTAAATAGAGTTGTAATTTAGATGGATGAGTCGACCAAGTGTATGTTTCAAAATATTCTAATAAATTTCAATATAATTAAAATAATTTCATGATCCAACATAATGAATGAGAGGAAAAGAGGAATAGGAGTGCTACTGGTCACATTTCTTAAAAATATATTTGATAAATGGGAGTTGTACCTTTAAACAGTCATAACTTTTGATTCGTGTGTCAAAATGACTATTATAATGTATCAAACGGAAGCTCGTATCGATTTCCATAATCTTGGCTAACCGGCTATAGAAATTCATTACTTGAACCTAAACTCCATCCTGTACATCACATATCAAGGTTTTAATCTTTTTGTCACTTATTGTACATTTTCGGTTTTATTCAATAGAGTTGTAATGAAGATGGATGAGTCCACTAAGAGTATGTTTAAAAATATTCTAATGAATCACAATATAATAAAAATAATTTCATGATCAACCAAAATGAGTGAGAAGAGAAAAGGAAGAGGAGTGCTACTCGTCATAGTTTTAAACAATATATTTGATAAATCGGGGTTATACCTTTAAAGAGTCATAACTTTTCACTCGTGTGTCAAAACGACTATTATAATATATCAAACGGAAGCTCGTATCTATTTCCATAATTTTGGCTGCAGTGGCTATAAAAATTCATTACTTGAAGCTAAACTCCTTCATTTACATCACATATGGATGGTTTCAATTTTTTTTCACTTATTTTTCATTTTCGGTTTTATTCAATAGAGTTGTAATGTAGATGGATGAGTCGACCAAGTGTATGTTTCAAAATATTCTAATAAATCTCAATATAATAAAAATAATTTCATGATCCAACATAATGAATGAGAGGAAAAAAGGAATAGGAGTGCTACTGGTGACACTTTTTAAAAATATATTTGATAAATGGGAGTTGTACCTTTAAACGGTCATAACTTTTGATTCGTGTCTCAAAATGACTAATATAATGTATCAAACAGAAGCTCGTATCGATTTCCATAATCTTGGCAGACCGGCTATAGAAATTCATTACTTGAACCTAAACTCCATCCTTTACATCACATATCGAGGTTTTAATCTTTTTGTCACTTATTTTACATTTTCGGTTTTATTCAATAGAGTTGTAATGAAGATGGATGAGCCGACTAAGAGTATGTTTAAAAATATTCTAATGAATAACAATATAATAAAAATAATTTCATGATCAACCAAAATGAGTGAGAAGAGAAAAGGAAGAGAAGTGCTACTCGTCACAGTTTTAAACAATATATTTGATAAATCGGGGTTATACCTTTAAAGAGTAATAACTTTTCACTCGTGTTTCAAAACGACTATTATAATATATGAAACGGAAGCTCGTATCTATTTCCATAATTTTGGCTGGACTGGCTATAAAAATTCATTACTTGAAGCTAAACTCCATCATTTACATCACATATGGAGGGTTTCAATTTTTTGTCACTTATTTTACATTTTCGGTTTTATTCAATAGAGTTGTAATGAAGATGGATGAGCCGACTAAGAGTATGTTTAAAACTATTTTAATGAATCACAATATAATAAAAATAATTTCATGATCAACCAAAATGAGTGAGAAGAGAAAAGGAAGAGGAGTGCTACTCGTCACAGTTTTAAACAATATATTTGATAAATCGGGGTTATACCATTAAAGGGTAATAACTTTTCACTCGTGTTTCAAAATGACTATTATAATATATCAAACGGAAGCTCGTATCTATTTCCATAATTTTGGCTGCACTAGCTATAAAAATTCATTACTTGAACCTAAACTCCTTCATTTACATCACATATGGATGGTTTAAATTTTTTTCACTTATTTTACATTTTCGGTTTTATTCAATAGAGTTGTAATGTAGATGGATGAGTCGACCAAGTGTATGTTTCAAAATATTCTAATAAATCTCAACATAATAAAAATAATTTCATGATCCAACATAATGAATGAGAGGAAAAAAGGAATAGGAGTGCTACTGGTCAAATTTTTTAAAAATACATTTGATAAATGGGAGTTGTACCTTTAAATGGTCATAACTTTTGATTCGTGTCTCAAAATGACTATTATAATGTATCAAACGGAAGCTCGTATCGATTTCCATAATCTTGGCTGACCGGCTATAGAAATTCATTACTTGAACCTAAACTCCATCCTTTACATCACATATCGAGGTTTTAATCTTTTTGTCACTTATTTTACATTTTCGGTTTTATTCAAGAGAGTTGTAATGAAGATGGATGAGCCGACTAAGAGTATGTTTAAAACTATTCGATTGAATCACAATATAATAAAAATAATTTCATGATCAACCAAAATGAGTGAGAAGAGAAAAGGAAGAGGAGTGCTACTTGTCAAAATTTTAAAGAATACATTTGATAAATCGGGGTTATGCTTTTAAAGAGTCATAACTTTTCACTCGTGTTTTAAAACGACTATTATGATATATCAAACGGAAGCTCGTATACATTTCCATAATTTTGGCTGGACAGGCTATAAAAATTCATTACTTGAACCTAAACTCCATCATTTACATCACATATGGAGGGTTTCAATTTTTTGTCACTTATTTTACATTTTCGTTTTATTCAATAGAGTTGTAATGAAGATGGATGAGTCGACCAAGTGTATGTCTCAAAATATTCTAATAAATCTCAATATAATATAAATAATTTCATGATCCAACATTATGAATTAGAGGAAAAAAGGAATAGGAGTGCTACTGGTCACATTTATTAAAAATATATTTGATAAATGAGAGTTGTACCTTTAAACAGTCATAACTTTTGATTCGTGTGTCAAAATGACTATTATAATGTATCAAACGGAAGCTCGTATCGATTTCCATAATCTTGGCTAACCGGCTATAGAAATTCATTACTTGAACCTAAACTCCATCCTGTACATCACATATCGAGGTTTTAATCTTTTTGTCACTTATTTTACATTTTCGGTTTTATTCAATAGAGTTGTAATGAAGATGGATGAGCCGACTAAGAGTATGTTTAAAAATATTCTAATGAATCACAATATAATAAAAATAATTTCATGATCAACCAAAATGAGTAAGAAGAGAAAAGGAAGAGGAGTGCAACTCGCCACAGTTTGTTTAAACAATATATTTGATAAATCGGGGTTATACCTTTAAAGAGTAATAACTTTTCACTCGTGTTTCAAAACGACTATTATAATATATCAAACGAAAGCTCGTATCTATTTAGACAATTTTGGCTGCACTGGCTATAAAAATTCATTACGTGAACCTAAACTCCATCATTTACATCACATATGGAGGATTTAAATTTTTTTTCACTTATTTTACATTTGCGGTTTTATTAAATAGAGTTGTAATTTAGATGGATGAGTCGACCAAGTGTATGTTTCAAAATATTCTAATAAATTTCAATATAATTAAAATAATTTCATGATCCAACATAATGAATGAGAGGAAAAGAGGAATAGGAGTGCTACTGGTCACATTTCTTAAAAATATATTTGATAAATGGGAGTTGTACCTTTAAACAGTCATAACTTTTGATTCGTGTGTCAAAATGACTATTATAATGTATCAAACGGAAGCTCGTATCGATTTCCATAATCTTGGCTAACCGGCTATAGAAATTCATTACTTGAACCTAAACTCCATCCTGTACATCACATATCAAGGTTTTAATCTTTTTGTCACTTATTGTACATTTTCGGTTTTATTCAATAGAGTTGTAATGAAGATGGATGAGTCCACTAAGAGTATGTTTAAAAATATTCTAATGAATCACAATATAATAAAAATAATTTCATGATCAACCAAAATGAGTGAGAAGAGAAAAGGAAGAGGAGTGCTACTCGTCATAGTTTTAAACAATATATTTGATAAATCGGGGTTATACCTTTAAAGAGTCATAACTTTTCACTCGTGTGTCAAAACGACTATTATAATATATCAAACGGAAGCTCGTATCTATTTCCATAATTTTGGCTGCAGTGGCTATAAAAATTCATTACTTGAAGCTAAACTCCTTCATTTACATCACATATGGATGGTTTCAATTTTTTTTCACTTATTTTTCATTTTCGGTTTTATTCAATAGAGTTGTAATGTAGATGGATGAGTCGACCAAGTGTATGTTTCAAAATATTCTAATAAATCTCAATATAATAAAAATAATTTCATGATCCAACATAATGAATGAGAGGAAAAAAGGAATAGGAGTGCTACTGGTGACACTTTTTAAAAATATATTTGATAAATGGGAGTTGTACCTTTAAACGGTCATAACTTTTGATTCGTGTCTCAAAATGACTAATATAATGTATCAAACAGAAGCTCGTATCGATTTCCATAATCTTGGCAGACCGGCTATAGAAATTCATTACTTGAACCTAAACTCCATCCTTTACATCACATATCGAGGTTTTAATCTTTTTGTCACTTATTTTACATTTTCGGTTTTATTCAATAGAGTTGTAATGAAGATGGATGAGCCGACTAAGAGTATGTTTAAAAATATTCTAATGAATAACAATATAATAAAAATAATTTCATGATCAACCAAAATGAGTGAGAAGAGAAAAGGAAGAGAAGTGCTACTCGTCACAGTTTTAAACAATATATTTGATAAATCGGGGTTATACCTTTAAAGAGTAATAACTTTTCACTCGTGTTTCAAAACGACTATTATAATATATGAAACGGAAGCTCGTATCTATTTCCATAATTTTGGCTGGACTGGCTATAAAAATTCATTACTTGAAGCTAAACTCCATCATTTACATCACATATGGAGGGTTTCAATTTTTTGTCACTTATTTTACATTTTCGGTTTTATTCAATAGAGTTGTAATGAAGATGGATGAGCCGACTAAGAGTATGTTTAAAACTATTTTAATGAATCACAATATAATAAAAATAATTTCATGATCAACCAAAATGAGTGAGAAGAGAAAAGGAAGAGGAGTGCTACTCGTCACAGTTTTAAACAATATATTTGATAAATCGGGGTTATACCATTAAAGGGTAATAACTTTTCACTCGTGTTTCAAAATGACTATTATAATATATCAAACGGAAGCTCGTATCTATTTCCATAATTTTGGCTGCACTAGCTATAAAAATTCATTACTTGAACCTAAACTCCTTCATTTACATCACATATGGATGGTTTAAATTTTTTTCACTTATTTTACATTTTCGGTTTTATTCAATAGAGTTGTAATGTAGATGGATGAGTCGACCAAGTGTATGTTTCAAAATATTCTAATAAATCTCAACATAATAAAAATAATTTCATGATCCAACATAATGAATGAGAGGAAAAAAGGAATAGGAGTGCTACTGGTCAAATTTTTTAAAAATACATTTGATAAATGGGAGTTGTACCTTTAAATGGTCATAACTTTTGATTCGTGTCTCAAAATGACTATTATAATGTATCAAACGGAAGCTCGTATCGATTTCCATAATCTTGGCTGACCGGCTATAGAAATTCATTACTTGAACCTAAACTCCATCCTTTACATCACATATCGAGGTTTTAATCTTTTTGTCACTTATTTTACATTTTCGGTTTTATTCAAGAGAGTTGTAATGAAGATGGATGAGCCGACTAAGAGTATGTTTAAAACTATTCGATTGAATCACAATATAATAAAAATAATTTCATGATCAACCAAAATGAGTGAGAAGAGAAAAGGAAGAGGAGTGCTACTTGTCAAAATTTTAAAGAATACATTTGATAAATCGGGGTTATGCTTTTAAAGAGTCATAACTTTTCACTCGTGTTTTAAAACGACTATTATGATATATCAAACGGAAGCTCGTATACATTTCCATAATTTTGGCTGGACAGGCTATAAAAATTCATTACTTGAACCTAAACTCCATCATTTACATCACATATGGAGGGTTTCAATTTTTTGTCACTTATTTTACATTTTCGTTTTATTCAATAGAGTTGTAATGAAGATGGATGAGTCGACCAAGTGTATGTCTCAAAATATTCTAATAAATCTCAATATAATATAAATAATTTCATGATCCAACATTATGAATTAGAGGAAAAAAGGAATAGGAGTGCTACTGGTCACATTTATTAAAAATATATTTGATAAATGAGAGTTGTACCTTTAAACAGTCATAACTTTTGATTCGTGTGTCAAAATGACTATTATAATGTATCAAACGGAAGCTCGTATCGATTTCCATAATCTTGGCTAACCGGCTATAGAAATTCATTACTTGAACCTAAACTCCATCCTGTACATCACATATCGAGGTTTTAATCTTTTTGTCACTTATTTTACATTTTCGGTTTTATTCAATAGAGTTGTAATGAAGATGGATGAGCCGACTAAGAGTATGTTTAAAAATATTCTAATGAATCACAATATAATAAAAATAATTTCATGATCAACCAAAATGAGTAAGAAGAGAAAAGGAAGAGGAGTGCAACTCGCCACAGTTTGTTTAAACAATATATTTGATAAATCGGGGTTATACCTTTAAAGAGTAATAACTTTTCACTCGTGTTTCAAAACGACTATTATAATATATCAAACGAAAGCTCGTATCTATTTAGACAATTTTGGCTGCACTGGCTATAAAAATTCATTACTTGAACCTAAACTCCATCATTTACATCACATATGGAGGATTTAAATTTTTTTTCACTTATTTTACATTTGCGGTTTTATTAAATAGAGTTGTAATTTAGATGGATGAGTCGACCAAGTGTATGTTTCAAAATATTCTAATAAATTTCAATATAATTAAAATAATTTCATGATCCAACATAATGAATGAGAGGAAAAGAGGAATAGGAGTGCTACTGGTCACATTTCTTAAAAATATATTTGATAAATGGGAGTTGTACCTTTAAACAGTCATAACTTTTGATTCGTGTGTCAAAATGACTATTATAATGTATCAAACGGAAGCTCGTATCGATTTCCATAATCTTGGCTAACCGGCTATAGAAATTCATTACTTGAACCTAAACTCCATCCTGTACATCACATATCAAGGTTTTAATCTTTTTGTCACTTATTGTACATTTTCGGTTTTATTCAATAGAGTTGTAATGAAGATGGATGAGTCCACTAAGAGTATGTTTAAAAATATTCTAATGAATCACAATATAATAAAAATAATTTCATGATCAACCAAAATGAGTGAGAAGAGAAAAGGAAGAGGAGTGCTACTCGTCATAGTTTTAAACAATATATTTGATAAATCGGGGTTATACCTTTAAAGAGTCATAACTTTTCACTCGTGTGTCAAAACGACTATTATAATATATCAAACGGAAGCTCGTATCTATTTCCATAATTTTGGCTGCAGTGGCTATAAAAATTCATTACTTGAAGCTAAACTCCTTCATTTACATCACATATGGATGGTTTCAATTTTTTTTCACTTATTTTTCATTTTCGGTTTTATTCAATAGAGTTGTAATGTAGATGGATGAGTCGACCAAGTGTATGTTTCAAAATATTCTAATAAATCTCAATATAATAAAAATAATTTCATGATCCAACATAATGAATGAGAGGAAAAAAGGAATAGGAGTGCTACTGGTGACACTTTTTAAAAATATATTTGATAAATGGGAGTTGTACCTTTAAACGGTCATAACTTTTGATTCGTGTCTCAAAATGACTAATATAATGTATCAAACAGAAGCTCGTATCGATTTCCATAATCTTGGCAGACCGGCTATAGAAATTCATTACTTGAACCTAAACTCCATCCTTTACATCACATATCGAGGTTTTAATCTTTTTGTCACTTATTTTACATTTTCGGTTTTATTCAATAGAGTTGTAATGAAGATGGATGAGCCGACTAAGAGTATGTTTAAAAATATTCTAATGAATAACAATATAATAAAAATAATTTCATGATCAACCAAAATGAGTGAGAAGAGAAAAGGAAGAGAAGTGCTACTCGTCACAGTTTTAAACAATATATTTGATAAATCGGGGTTATGCTTTTAAAGAGTCATAACTTTTCACTCGTGTTTTAAAACGACTATTATGATATATCAAACGGAAGCTCGTATACATTTCCATAATTTTGGCTGGACAGGCTATAAAAATTCATTACTTGAACCTAAACTCCATCATTTACATCACATATGGAGGGTTTCAATTTTTTGTCACTTATTTTACATTTTCGTTTTATTCAATAGAGTTGTAATGAAGATGGATGAGTCGACCAAGTGTATGTCTCAAAATATTCTAATAAATCTCAATATAATATAAATAATTTCATGATCCAACATTATGAATTAGAGGAAAAAAGGAATAGGAGTGCTACTGGTCACATTTATTAAAAATATATTTGATAAATGAGAGTTGTACCTTTAAACAGTCATAACTTTTGATTCGTGTGTCAAAATGACTATTATAATGTATCAAACGGAAGCTCGTATCGATTTCCATAATCTTGGCTAACCGGCTATAGAAATTCATTACTTGAACCTAAACTCCATCCTGTACATCACATATCGAGGTTTTAATCTTTTTGTCACTTATTTTACATTTTCGGTTTTATTCAATAGAGTTGTAATGAAGATGGATGAGCCGACTAAGAGTATGTTTAAAAATATTCTAATGAATCACAATATAATAAAAATAATTTCATGATCAACCAAAATGAGTAAGAAGAGAAAAGGAAGAGGAGTGCAACTCGCCACAGTTTGTTTAAACAATATATTTGATAAATCGGGGTTATACCTTTAAAGAGTAATAACTTTTCACTCGTGTTTCAAAACGACTATTATAATATATCAAACGAAAGCTCGTATCTATTTAGACAATTTTGGCTGCACTGGCTATAAAAATTCATTACTTGAACCTAAACTCCATCATTTACATCACATATGGAGGATTTAAATTTTTTTTCACTTATTTTACATTTGCGGTTTTATTAAATAGAGTTGTAATTTAGATGGATGAGTCGACCAAGTGTATGTTTCAAAATATTCTAATAAATTTCAATATAATTAAAATAATTTCATGATCCAACATAATGAATGAGAGGAAAAGAGGAATAGGAGTGCTACTGGTCACATTTCTTAAAAATATATTTGATAAATGGGAGTTGTACCTTTAAACAGTCATAACTTTTGATTCGTGTGTCAAAATGACTATTATAATGTATCAAACGGAAGCTCGTATCGATTTCCATAATCTTGGCTAACCGGCTATAGAAATTCATTACTTGAACCTAAACTCCATCCTGTACATCACATATCAAGGTTTTAATCTTTTTGTCACTTATTGTACATTTTCGGTTTTATTCAATAGAGTTGTAATGAAGATGGATGAGTCCACTAAGAGTATGTTTAAAAATATTCTAATGAATCACAATATAATAAAAATAATTTCATGATCAACCAAAATGAGTGAGAAGAGAAAAGGAAGAGGAGTGCTACTCGTCATAGTTTTAAACAATATATTTGATAAATCGGGGTTATACCTTTAAAGAGTCATAACTTTTCACTCGTGTGTCAAAACGACTATTATAATATATCAAACGGAAGCTCGTATCTATTTCCATAATTTTGGCTGCAGTGGCTATAAAAATTCATTACTTGAAGCTAAACTCCTTCATTTACATCACATATGGATGGTTTCAATTTTTTTTCACTTATTTTTCATTTTCGGTTTTATTCAATAGAGTTGTAATGTAGATGGATGAGTCGACCAAGTGTATGTTTCAAAATATTCTAATAAATCTCAATATAATAAAAATAATTTCATGATCCAACATAATGAATGAGAGGAAAAAAGGAATAGGAGTGCTACTGGTGACACTTTTTAAAAATATATTTGATAAATGGGAGTTGTACCTTTAAACGGTCATAACTTTTGATTCGTGTCTCAAAATGACTAATATAATGTATCAAACAGAAGCTCGTATCGATTTCCATAATCTTGGCAGACCGGCTATAGAAATTCATTACTTGAACCTAAACTCCATCCTTTACATCACATATCGAGGTTTTAATCTTTTTGTCACTTATTTTACATTTTCAGTTTTATTCAATAGAGTTGTAATGAAGATGGATGAGCCGACTAAGAGTATGTTTAAAAATATTCTAATGAATAACAATATAATAAAAATAATTTCATGATCAATCAAAATGAGTGAGAAGAGAAAAGGAAGAGAAGTGCTACTCGTCACAGTTTTAAACAATATATTTGATAAATCGGGGTTATACCTTTAAAGAGTAATAACTTTTCACTCGTGTTTCAAAACGACTATTATAATATATGAAACGGAAGCTCGTATCTATTTCCATAATATTGGCTGGACTGGCTATAAAAATTCATTACTTGAAGCTAAACTCCATCATTTACATCACATATGGAGGGTTTCAATTTTTTGTCACTTATTTTACATTTTCGGTTTTATTCAATAGAGTTGTAATGAAGATGGATGAGCCGACTAAGAGTATGTTTAAAACTATTTTAATGAATCACAATATAATAAAAATAATTTCATGATCAACCAAAATGAGTGAGAAGAGAAAAGGAAGAGGAGTGCTACTCGTCACAGTTTTAAACAATATATTTGATAAATCGGGGTTATACCATTAAAGGGTAATAACTTTTCACTCGTGTTTCAAAATGACTATTATAATATATCAAACGGAAGCTCGTATCTATTTCCATAATTTTGGCTGCACTAGCTATAAAAATTCATTACTTCAACCTAAACTCCTTCATTTACATCACATATGGATGGTTTAAATTTTTTTCACTTATTTTACATTTTCGGTTTTATTCAATAGAGTTGTAATGTAGATGGATGAGTCGACCAAGTGTATGTTTCAAAATATTCTAATAAATCTCAACATAATAAAAATAATTTCATGATCCAACATAATGAATGAGAGGAAAAAAGGAATAGGAGTGCTACTGGTCAAATTTTTTAAAAATACATTTGATAAATGGGAGTTGTACCTTTAAATGGTCATAACTTTTGATTCGTGTCTCAAAATGACTATTATAATGTATCAAACGGAAGCTCGTATCGATTTCCATAATCTTGGCTGACCGGCTATAGAAATTCATTACTTGAACCTAAACTCCATCCTTTACATCACATATCGAGGTTTTAATCTTTTTGTCACTTATTTTACATTTTCGGTTTTATTCAAGAGAGTTGTAATGAAGATGGATGAGCCGACTAAGAGTATGTTTAAAACTATTCGAATGAATCACAATATAATAAAAATAATTTCATGATCAACCAAAATGAGTGAGAAGAGAAAAGGAAGAGGAGTGCTACTTGTCAAAATTTTAAAGAATACATTTGATAAATCGGGGTTATGCTTTTAAAGAGTCATAACTTTTCACTCGTGTTTTAAAACGACTATTATGATATATCAAACGGAAGCTCGTATACATTTCCATAATTTTGGCTGGACAGGCTATAAAAATTCATTACTTGAACCTAAACTCCATCATTTACATCACATATGGAGGGTTTCAATTTTTTGTCACTTATTTTACATTTTCGTTTTATTCAATAGAGTTGTAATGAAGATGGATGAGTCGACCAAGTGTATGTCTCAAAATATTCTAATAAATCTCAATATAATATAAATAATTTCATGATCCAACATTATGAATTAGAGGAAAAAAGGAATAGGAGTGCTACTGGTCACATTTATTAAAAATATATTTGATAAATGGGAGTTGTACCTTTAAACGGTCATAACTTTTGATTCGTGTGTCAAAATGACTATTATAATGTATCAAACGGAAGCTCGTATCGATTTCCATAATATTGGCTAACCGGCTATAGAAATTCATTACTTGAACCTAAACTCCATCCTTTACATCACATATCGAGGTTTTAATGTTTTTGTCACTTATTTTACATTTTCGGTTTTATTCAATAGAGTTGTAATGAAGATGGATGAGCCGACTAAGAGTATGTTTAAAAATATTCTAATGAATCACAATATAATAAAAATAATTTCATGAACAACCAAAATGAATGAGTAGAGAAAAGGAAGAGGAGTGCTACTCGTCAAAATTTTAAAGAATACATTTGATAAATCGGGGTTATGCTTTTAAAGAGTCATAACTTTTCACTCGTGTGTCAAAACGACTATTATAATATATCAAATGGAAGCTCGTATCTATTTCCATAATTTTGGCTGCACTAGCTATAAAAATTCATTACTTGAACCTAAACTCCTTCATTTACATCACATATGGAGGGTTTCAATTTTTTGTACTTATTTTACATTTTCGTTTTATTCAATAGAGTTGTAATGAAGATGGATGAGTCGACCAAGTGTATGTCTCAAAATATTCTAATAAATCTCAATATAATATAAATAATTTCTTGATCCAACATAATGAATGAGAGGAAAAAAGGAATAGGAGTGCTACTGATCAAATTTTTTAAAAATACATTTGATAAATGGGAGTTGTACCTTTAAACGGTCATAACTTTTGATTCGTGTCTCAAAATGACTATTATAATGTATCAAACGGAAGCTCGTATCGATTTCCATAATCTTGGCTGACCGGCTATAGAAATTCATTACTTGAACCTAAACTCCATCCTTTACATCACATATCGAGGTTTTAATCATTTTGTCACTTATTTTACATTTTCGGTTTTATTCAAGAGCGTTGTAATGAAGATGGATGAGCCGACTAAGAGTATGTTTAAAACTATTTTAATGAATCACAATATAATAAAAATAATTTCATGATCAACCAAAATGAGTGAGAAGAGAAAAGGAAGAGGAGTGCTACTCGTCACAGTTTTAAACAATATATTTGATAAATCGGGGTTATACCTTTAAAGAGTAATAACTTTTCACGCGTCTTTTAAAACGACTATTATAACATATCAAACGGAAGCTCGTATCTATTTCCATAATTTTGGGTGGACTGGCTATAAAAATTCATTACTTGAACCTAAACTCCATCATTTACATCACATATGGAGGGTTTCAATTTTTGGTCACTTATTTTACATTTTCGTTTTATTCAATAGAGTTGTAATGAAGATGGATGAGTCGACCTAGTGTATGTATCAAAATATTCTAATAAATCTCAATATAATAAAAATAATTTCATGATCCAACATTATGAATTAGAAGAAAAATGAAATAGGAGTGCTACTGGTTAAATTTTTTAAAAATATATTTGATAAATGGGAGTTGTACCTTTAAACAGTCATAACTTTTGATTCGTGTGTCAAAATAACTATTATAATCTATCAAACGGAAGCTCGTATCGATTTCCATAATCTTGGCTGACTAGCAATAGAAATTCATTACTTGAACCTAAACTCCATCCTTTACATCACATATCGAGGTTTTAATCTTTTTGTCACTTATTTTACATTTTCGGTTTTATTCAATAGAGTTCTAATGAAGATGGATGAGCCGACTAAGAGTATGTTTAAAAATATTCTAATGAATCACAATATAATAAAAATAATTTCAAGATCAACCAAAATGAATGAGAAGACAAAAGGAAGAGGAGTGCTACTCGTCAAAATTTTAAAGAATACATTTGATAAATCGGGGTTATGCTTTTAAAGAGTCATAACTTTTCACTGGTGTTTTAAAACGACTATTATAATATATCAAATGGAAGCTCGTATCTATTTCCATAATTTTGGCTGGACAGGCTATAAAAATTCATTACTTGAACCTAAACTCCATCATTTACATCACATATGGAGGGTTTCAATTTTTTGTCACTTATTTTACATTTTCGTTTTATTCAATAGAGTTGTAATGAAAATGGATGAGTCGACCAAGTGTATGTCTCAAAATATTCTAATAAATCTCAATATAATATAAATAATTTCATGATCCAACATTATGAATTAGAGCAAAAAAGGAATAGGAGTGCTACTAGTCACATTTATTAAAAATATATTTGATAAATGGGAGTTGTACCTTTAAACGGTCATAACTTTTGATTCGTGTGTCGAAATAACTATTATAATGTATCAAACGGAAGCTCGTATCGATTTCCATAATCTTGGCTAACCGGCTATAGAAATTCATTACTTGAACCTAAACTCCATCCTTTACATCACATATCGAGGTTTTAATGTTTTTTTCACTTATTTTACATTTTCGGTTTTATTCAATAGAGTTGTAATGAAGATGGATGAGCCGACTAAGAGTATGTTTAAAAATATTCTAATGAATCACAATATAATAAAAATAATTTCATGATGAACCAAAATGAATGAGAAGAGAAAAGGAAGAGGAGTGCTACTCGTCAAAATTTTAAAGAATACATTTGATAAATCGGGGTTATGCTTTTAAAGAGTCATAACTTTTCACTCGTGTGTCAAAACGACTATTATAATATATCAAACGGAAGCTCGTATCTATTTCCATAATTTTGGCTGCACTGGCTATAAAAATTCATTACTTGAACCTAAACTCCATCAATTACATCACATATGGATGTTTTAAATATTTTTTCACTTATTTTTCATTTTCGGTTTTATTCAATAGAGTTGTAATGTAGATGGATGAGTCGACCAAGTGTATGTTTCAAAATATTCTAATAAATCTCAATATAATAAAAATAATTTCATGATCCAACATAATGAATGAGAGGAAAAAAGGAATAGGAGTGCTACTGGTGACACTTTTTAAAAATATATATGATAAATGGGAGTTGTACCTTTAAACGGTCATAACTTTTGATCCGTGTCTCAAAATGACTAATATAATGTATCAAACGGAAGCTCGTATCGATTTCCATAATTTTGGCTGGACTGGCTATAAAAATTGATTACTTGAACCTAAACTCCATCATTTACATCACATATGGAGGGTTTCAATTTTTTGTCACTTATTTTACATTTTCGTTTTATTCAATAGAGGTGTAATGAAGATGGATTAGTCAACCAAGTGTATGTCTCAAAATATTCTAATAAATCTCAATATAATAAAAATAATTTCATGATCCAACATTATGAATTAGAGGAAAAAACGAATAGGAGTGCTACTGGTCACATTTTTTAAAAATATATTTGATAAATGGGAGTTGTACCTTTAAACCGTCATAACTTTTGATTCGTGTGTCAAAATTACTATTATAATGTATCAAACGGAAGCTCGTATCGATTTCCGTAATCCTGGCTGACCGGCTATAGAAATTCATTACTTGAACCTAACATCCATCCTTTACCTCACATATCGAGGTTTTAATCTTTTTGTCACTTATTTTACATTTTCGGTTTTATTCAATAGAGTTGTAATGAAGATGGATGAGCCGACTAAGAGTATGTTTAAAACTATTCTAATGAATCACAATATAATAAAAATAATTACATGATCAACCAAAATGAGTGAGAGGAGAAAAGTAAGAGGAGTGCTACTCGTCACAGTTTTAAACAATATATTTGATAAATCGGGGTTATACCTTTCAAGAGTAATAAATTTTCACTCGTGTTTCAAAACGACTATTATAATATATCAAACGGAAGCTCGTATCTATCCATAAATTTGGCTGGACTGCCTATAAAAATTCATTACTTGAACCTAAACTCCATCATTTACATCACATATGGAGGATTTAAATTTTTTGTCACTTATTTTACATTTTCGTTTTATTCAATAGAGATGTAATGAAGATGGATGAGTCGACCAACTGTATGTTTCAAAATATTCTAATAAATCTCAATATAATAAAAATAATTTCATGATCCAACATTAGGAACTAGAGGAAAAAAGGAATAGGAGTTCTACTCGTCACATTTCTTAAAAATATATTTGATAAATGGGAGTTGTACCTTTAAACGGTCATAACTTTTGATTCGTGTGTCAAAATGACTATTATAATGTATCAAACGGAAGCTCGTATCGATTTCCATAATCTTGGCAGATCGGCTATAGAAATTCATTACTTGAACCTAAACTCCATCCTTTACATCACATATCGAGGTTTTAATGTTTTTGTCACTTATTTTACATTTTTGGTTTTATTCAATAGAGTTGTAATGAAGATGGATGAGCCGACTAAGAGTATGTTTAAAAATATTCTAATGAATCACAATATAATAAAAATAATTTCATGATCAACCAAAATGAATGAGAAGAGAAAAGGAAGAGGAGTGTTACTCGTCCTAATTTTAAAGAATACATTTGATAAATCGGGGTTATGCTTTTAAAGAGTCATAACTTTTCACTCGTGTGTCAAAACGACTATTATAATATATCAAACGGAAGCTCGTATCTATTTCCATAATTTTGGCTGCACTGTCTATAAAAATTCATTACTTGAACCTAAACTCCATCTTTTACATCACATATAGATGGTTTAAATTTGTTTTCACTTATTTTTCATTTTCGGTTTTATTCAATAGAGTTGTAATGTAGATGGATGAGTCGACCAAGTGTATGTTTCAAAATATTCTAATAAATCTCAATATAATAAAAATAATTTCATGATCCAACATAATGAATGAGAGGAAAAAAGGAATAGGAGTGCTACTGGTGACACTTTTTAAAAATATATTTGATAAATGGGAGTTGTACCTTTAAACGGTCATAACTTTTGATTCGTGTCTCAAAATGACTAATATAATGTATCAAACAGAAGCTCATATCGATTTCCATAATCTTGGCAGACCGGCTATAGAAATTCATTACTTGAACCTAAACTCCATCCTTTACATCACATATCCAGGTTTTAATCTTTTTGTCACTTATTTTACATTTTCGGTTTTATTCAATAGAGTTGTAATGAAGATGGATGAGCCGACTAAGAGTATGTATAAAACTATTCTAATGAATCACAATATAATAAAAATAATTTCATGATCAACCAAAATGAGTGAGAAGAGAAAAGGAAGAGGAGTGCTACTCGTCACAGTTTTAAACAATATATTTGATAAATCGGGGTTATACCTTTAAAGAGTAATAACTTTTCACTCGTGTTTTAAAACGACTATTATAATATATCAAACGGAAGCTCGTATCTATTTCCATAATTTTGGCTGGACTGGCTATAAAAATTGATTACTTGAACCTAAACTCCATCATTTACATCACATATGGAGGGTTTCAATTTTTTGTCACTTATTTTACATTTTCGTTTTATTCAATAGTGGTGTAATGAAGATGGATGAGTCAACCAAGTGTATGTCTTAAAATATTCTAATAAATCTGAATATAATAAAAATAATTTGATGATCCAACATTATGAATTAGAGGAAAAAAGGAATAGGAGTGCTACTGGTGACACTTTTTAAAAATATATTTGATAAATGGGAGTTGTACCTTTCAACGGTCATAACTTTTGATTCGTGTCTCAAAATGACTAATATAATGTATCAAACAGAAGCTCGTATCGATTTCCATAATCTTGGCAGACCGGCTATAGAAATTCATTACTTGAACCTAAACTCCATCCTTTACATCACATATCGAGGTTTTAATCTTTTTGTCACTTATTTTACATTTTCGGTTTTATTCAATAGAGTTGTAATGAAGATGGATGAGCCGACTAAGAGTATGTTTAAAACTATTCTAATGAATCACAATATAATAAAAATAATTTCATGATCAACCAAAATGAGTGAGAAGAGAAAAGGAAGAGGAGTGCTACTCGTCACAGTTTTAAACAATATATTTGATAAATCGGGGTTATACCTTTAAAGAGTAATAACTTTTCACTCGTGTTTTAAAACGACTATTATAATATATCAAACGGAAGCTCGTATCTATTTCCATAATTTTGGCTGGACTGGCTATAAAAATTGATTACTTGAACCTAAACTCCATCATTTACATCACATATGGAGGGTTTCAATTTTTTGTCACTTATTTTACATTTTCGTTTTATTCAATAGAGGTGTAATGAAGATGGATGAGTCAACCAAGTGTATGTCTTAAAATATTCTAATAAATCTGAATATAATAAAAATAATTTGATGATCCAACATTATGAATTAGAGGAAAAAAGGAATAGGAGTGCTACTGGTGACATTTTTTAAAAATATATTTGATAAATGGGAGTTGTACCTTTAAACCGTCATAACTTTTGATTCGTGTGTCAAAATGACTATTATAATGTATCAAACGGAAGCTCGTATCGATTTCCGTAATCCTGGCTGACCGGCTATAGAAATTCATTACTTGAACCTAACATCCATCCTTTACATCACATATCGAGGTTTCAATCTTTTTGTCACTTATTTTACATTTTCGGTTTTATTCAATAGAGTTGTAATGAAGATGGATGAGCCGACTAAGAGTATGTTTAAAACTATTCTAATGAATCACAATATAATAAAAATAATTTCATGATCAACCAAAATGAGTGAGAGGAGAAAAGGAAGATGAGTGCTACTCGTCACAGTTTTAAACAATATATTTGATAAATCGGGGTTATACCTTTCAAGAGTAATAAATTTTCACTCGTGTTTCAAAACGACTATTGTAATATATCAAACGGAAGCTCGTATCTATTTCCATAATTTTGGCTGGACTAGCTATAAAAATTCATTACTTGAACCTAAACTCCATCATTTACATCACATATGGAGGGTTTAAATTTTTTGTCACTTATTTTACATTTTCGTTTTATTCAATAGAGATGTAATGAAGATGGATGAGTCGACCAACTGTATGTTTCAAAATATTCTAATAAATCTGAATATAATAAAAATAATTTCATGATCCAACATTATGAATTAGAGGAAAAAAGGAATAGGAGTGCTACTGGTCACATTTTTTAAAAATATATTTGATAAATGGGAGTTGTACCTTTAAACCGTCATAACTTTTGATTCGTGTGTCAAAATGACTATTATAATGTATCAAACGGAAGCTCGTATCGATTTCCGTAATCCTGGCTGACCGGCTATAGAAATTCATTACTTGAACCTAACATCCATCCTTTACATCACATATCGAGGTTTCAATCTTTTTGTCACTTATTTTACATTTTTGGTTTTATTCAATAGAGTTGTAATGAAGATGGATGAGCCGACTAAGAGTATGTTTAAAACTATTCTAATGAATCACAATATAATAAAAATAATTTCATGATCAACCAAAATGAGTGAGAGGAGAAAAGGAAGAGGAGTGCTACTCGTCACAGTTTTAAACAATATATTTGATAAATCGGGGTTATACCTTTAAAGAGTAATAACTTTTCACTCGTGTTTTAAAACGACTATTATAATATATCAAACGGAAGCTCGTATCTATTTCCATAATTTTGGCTGGACTAGCTATAAAAATTCATTACTTGAACCTAAACTCCATCATTTACATCACATATGGAGGGTTTCAATTTTTTGTCACTTATTTTACATTTTCGTTTTATTCAATAAAGGTGTAATGAAGATGGATGAGTCAACCAAGTGTATGTCTTAAAATATTCTAATAAATCTGAATATAATAAAAATAATTTGATTATCCAACATTATGAATTAGAGGAAAAAAGGAATAGGAGTGCTACTGGTCACATTTTTTAAAAATATATTTGATAAATGGGAGTTGTACCTTTAAACCGTCATAACTTTTGATTCGTGTGTCAAAATGACTATTATAATGTATCAAACGGAAGCTCGTATCGATTTCCGTAATCCTGGCTGACCGGCTATAGAAATTCATTACTTGACCCTAACATCCATCCTTTACATCACATATCGAGGTTTCAATCTTTTTGTCACTTATTTTACATTTTTGGTTTTATTCAATAGAGTTGTAATGAAGATGGATGAGCCGACTAAGAGTATGTTTAAAACTATTCTAATGAATCACAATATAATAAAAATAATTTCATGATCAACCAAAATGAGTGAGAGGAGAAAAGGAAGAGGAGTGCTACTCGTCACAGTTTTAAACAATATATTTGATAAATCGGGGTTATACCTTTCAAGAGTAATAAATTTTCACTCGTGTTTCAAAACGACTATTGTAATATATCAAACGGAAGCTCGTATCTATTTCCATAATTTTGGCTGGACTGGCTATAAAAATTCATTACTTGAACCTAAACTCCATCATTTACATCACATATGGAGGGTTTAAATTTTTTGTCACTTATTTTACATTTTCGTTTTATTCAATAGAGATGTAATGAAGATGGATGAGTCGACCAACTGTATGTTTCAAAATATTCTAATAAATCTCAATATAATAAAAATAATTTCATGATCCAACATTATGAATTAGAGGAAAAAAGGAATAGGAGTGCTACTCGTCACATTTCTTAAAAATATATTTGATAAATGGGAGTTGTACCTTTAAACAGTCATAACTTTTGATTCGTGTGTCAAAATGACTATTATAATGTATCAAACAGAAGCTCGTATCGATTTCCATAA
The DNA here is from genome assembly GCA_037013495.1 of Hippophae tibetana. NCBI lineage: Eukaryota > Viridiplantae > Streptophyta > Magnoliopsida > Rosales > Elaeagnaceae > Hippophae > Hippophae tibetana. Next base: position 1,341,315 of record JAZDXN010000027.1, on the reverse strand, counting down.
TCTTGGCTGACCGGCTATAGAAATTCATTACTTGAACCTAAACTCCATCCTTTACATCACATATCCAGGTTTTAATCTTTTTGTCACTTATTTTACATTTTCGGTTTTATTCAATAGAGTTGTAATGAAGATGGATGAGCCGACTAAGAGTATGTTTAAAACTATTCTAATGAATCACAATATAATAAAAATAATTTCATGATCAACCAAAATGAGTGAGAAGAGAAAAGGAAGAGGAGTGCTACTCGTCACAGTTTTAAACAATATATTTGATAAATCGGGGTTATACCTTTAAAGAGTAATAACTTTTCACTCGTGTTTTAAAACGACTATTATAATATATCAAACGGAAGCTCGTATCTATTTCCATAATTTTGGCTGGACTGGCTATAAAAGTTGATTACTTGAACCTAAACTCCATCATTTACATCACATATGGAGGGTTTCAATTTTTTGTCACTTATTTTACATTTTCGTTTTATTCAATAGAGGTGTAATGAAGATGGATGAGTCAACCAAGTGTATGTCTTAAAATATTCTAATAAATCTGAATATAATAAAAATAATTTGATGATCCAACATTATGAATTAGAGGAAAAAAGGAATAGGAGTGCTACTGGTCACATTTTTTAAAAATATATTTGATAAATGGGAGTTGTACCTTTAAACCGTCATAACTTTTGATTCGTGTGTCAAAATGACTATTATAATGTATCAAACGGAAGCTCGTATCGATTTCCGTAATCCTCGCTGACCGGCTATAGAAATTCATTACTTGAACCTAACAATCATCCTTTACATCACATATCGAGGTTTCAATCTTTTTGTCACTTATTTTACATTTTCGGTTTTATTCAATAGAGTTGTAATGAAGATGGATGAGCCGACTAAGAGTATGTTTAAAACTATTCTAATGAATCACAATATAATAAAAATAATTTCATGATCAACCAAAATGAGTGAGAGGAGAAAAGGAAGAGGAGTGCTACTCGTCACAGTTTTAAACAATATATTTGATAAATCGGGGTTATACCTTTAAAGAGTAATAACTTTTCACTCGTGTTTTAAAACGACTATTATAATATATCAAACAGTAGCTCGTATCTATTTCCATAATTTTGGCTGGACTGGCTATAAAAATTGATTACTTGAACCTAAACTCCATCATTTACATCACATATGGAGGGTTTCAATTTTTTGTCACTTATTTTACATTTTCGTTTTATTCAATAGAGGTGTAATGAAGATGGATGAGTCAACCAAGTGTATGTCTTAAAATATTCTAATAAATCTGAATATAATAAAAATAATTTCATGATCCAACATTATGAATTAGAGGAAAAAAGGAATAGGAGTGCTACTGGTCACATTTTTTAAAAATATATTTGATAAATGGGAGTTGTACCTTTAAACCGTCATAACTTTTGATTCGTGTGTCAAAATGACTATTATAATGTATCAAACGGAAGCTCGTATCGATTTCCGTAATCCTGGCTGACCGACTATAGAAATTCATTACTTGAACCTAACATCCATCCTTTACATCACATATCGAGGTTTCAATCTTTTTGTCACTTATTTTACATTTTCGGTTTTATTCAAGAGAGTTGTAATGAAGATGGATGAGCCGACTAAGAGTATGTTTAAAACTATTTTAATGAATCACAATATAATAAAAATAATTTCATGATCAACCAAAATGAGTGAGAAGAGAAAAGGAAGAGGAGTGCTACCTGTCACAGTTTTAAACAATATATTTGATAAATCGGGGTTATACCTTTAAAGAGTAATAACTTTTCACGCGTCTTTTAAAACGACTATTATAATATATCAAACGGAAGCTCGTATCTATTTCCATAATTTTGGGTGGATTGGCTATAAAAATTCATTACTTGAACCTAAACTCCATCATTTACATCACATATGGAGGGTTTCAATTTTTTGTCACTTATTTTACATTTTCGTTTTATTCAATAGAGTTGTAATGAAGATGGATGAGTCGACCTAGTGTATGTATCAAAATATTCTAATAAATCTCAATATAATAAAAATAATTTCATGATCCAACATTATGAATTAGAAGAAAAATGAAATAGGAGTGCTACTGGTCAAATTTTTTAAAAATATATTTGATAAATGGGAGTTGTACCTTTAAACAGTCATAACTTTTGATTCGTGTCTCAAAATAACTATTATAATCTATCAAACAGAAACTCGTATCGATTTCCATAATCTTGGCAGACCAGCAATAGAAATTCATTACTTGAACCTAAACTCCATCTTTTACATCACATATGGATGGTTTAAATTTGTTTTCACTTATTTTACATTTTCGTTTTATTCAATAGAGTTGTAATGAAGATGGATGAGTCGACCAAGTGTATGTCTCAAAATATTCTAATAAATCTCAATATAATATAAATAATTTCTTGATCCAACATAATGAATGAGAGGAAAAAAGGAATAGGAGTGCTACTGATCAAATTTTTTAAAAATACATTTGATAAATGGGAGTTGTACCTTTAAACGGTCATAACTTTTGATTCGTGTCTCAAAATGACTATTATAATGTATCAAACGGAAGCTCGTATCGATTTCCATAATCTTGGCTGACCGGCTATAGAAATTCATTACTTGAACCTAAACTCCTTCCTTTACATCACATATCGAGGTTTTAATCATTTTGTCACTTATTTTACATTTTCGGTTTTATTCAAGAGAGTTGTAATGAAGATGGATGAGCCGACTAAGAGTATGTTTAAAACTATTTTAATGAATCACAATATAATAAAAATAATTTCATGATCAACCAAAATGAGTGAGAAGAGAAAAGGAAGAGGAGTGCTACCTGTCACAGTTTTAAACAATATATTTGATAAATCGGGGTTATACCTTTAAAGAGTAATAACTTTTCACGCGTCTTTTAAAACGACTATTATAATATATCAAACGGAAGCTCGTATCTATTTCCATAATTTTGGGTGGATTGGCTATAAAAATTCATTACTTGAACCTAAACTCCATCATTTACATCACATATGGAGGGTTTCAATTTTTTGTCACTTATTTTACATTTTCGTTTTATTCAATAGAGTTGTAATGAAGATGGATGAGTCGACCTAGTGTATGTATCAAAATATTCTAATAAATCTCAATATAATAAAAATAATTTCATGATCCAACATTATGAATTAGAAGAAAAATGAAATAGGAGTGCTACTGGTCAAATTTTTTAAAAATATATTTGATAAATGGGAGTTGTACCTTTAAACAGTCATAACTTTTGATTCGTGTGTCAAAATAACTATTATAATCTATCAAACAGAAACTCGTATCGATTTCCATAATCTTGGCTGACCAGCAATAGAAATTCATTACTTGAACCTAAACTCCATCCTTTACATCACATATCGAGGTTTTAATCTTTTTGTCACTTATTTTACATTTTCGGTTTTATTCAATAGAGTTGTAATGAAGATGGATGAGCCGACTAAGAGTATGTTTAAAAATATTCTAATGAATCACAATATAATAAAAATAATTTCATGATCAACCAAAATGAATGAGAAGAGAAAAGGAAGAGGAGTGCTACTCGTCAAAATTTTAAAGAATACATTTGATAAATCGGGGTTATGCTTTTAAAGAGTCATAACTTTTCACTCGTGTGTCAAAACGACTATTATAATATATCAAACGGAAGCTCGTATCTATTTCCGTAATTTTGGCTGCACTGGCTATAAAAATTCATTACTTGAACCTAAACTCCATCATTTACATCACATATGGATGGTTTAAATATTTTTTCACTTATTTTTCATTTTCGGTTTTATTCAATAGAGTTGTAATGTAGATGGATGAGTCGACCAAGTGTATGTTTCAAAATATTCTAATAAATCTCAATATAATAAAAATAATTTCATGATCCAACATAATGAATGAGAGGAAAAAAGGAATAGGAGTGCTACTGGTGACACTTTTTAAAAATATATTTGATAAATGGGAGTTGTACCTTTAAACGGTCATAACTTTTGATCCGTGTCTCAAAATGACTAATATAATGTATCAAACGGAAGCTCGTATCGATTTCCATAATTTTGGCTGGACTGGCTATAAAAATTGATTACTTGAACCTAAACTCCATCATTTACATCACATATGGAGGGTTTCAATTTTTTGTCACTTATTTTACATTTTCGTTTTATTCAATAGAGGTGTAATGAAGATGGATGAGTCAACCAAGTGTATGTCTCAAAATATTCTAATAAATCTCAATATAATAAAAATAATTTCATGATCCAACATTATGAATTAGAGGAAAAAAGGAATAGGAGTGCTACTGGTCACATTTTTTAAAAATATATTTGATAAATGGGAGTTGTACCTTTAAACCGTCATAACTTTTGATTCGTGTGTCAAAATTACTATTATAATGTATCAAACGGAAGCTCGTATCGATTTCCGTAATCCTGGCTGACCGGCTATAGAAATTCATTACTTGAACCTAACATCCATCCTTTACATCACATATCGAGGTTTTAATCTTTTTGTCACTTATTTTACATTTTCGGTTTTATTCAATAGAGTTGTAATGAAGATGGATGAGCCGACTAAGAGTATGTTTAAAACTATTCTAATGAATCACAATATAATAAAAATAATTTCATGATCAACCAAAATGAGTGAGAGGAGAAAAGTAAGAGGAGTGCTACTCGTCACAGTTTTAAACAATATATTTGATAAATCGGGGTTATACCTTTCAAGAGTAATAAATTTTCACTCGTGTTTCAAAACGACTATTATAATATAGCAAACGGAAGCTCGTATCTATCCATAATTTTGGCTGGACTGCCTATAAAAATTCATTACTTGAACCTAAACTCCATCATTTACATCACATATGGAGGATTTAAATTTTTTGTCACTTATTTTACATTTTCGTTTTATTCAATAGAGATGTAATGAAGATGGATGAGTCGACCAACTGTATGTTTCAAAATATTCTAATAAATCTCAATATAATAAAAATAATTTCATGATCCAACATTAGGAACTAGAGGAAAAAAGGAATAGGAGTTCTACTCGTCACATTTCTTAAAAATATATTTGATAAATGGGAGTTGTACCTTTAAACGGTCATAACTTTTGATTCGTGTGTCAAAATGACTATTATAATGTATCAAACGGAAGCTCGTATCGATTTCCATAATCTTGGCAGATCGGCTATAGAAATTCATTACTTGAACCTAAACTCCATCCTTTACATCACATATCGAGGTTTTAATGTTTTTGTCACTTATTTTACATTTTTGGTTTTATTCAATAGAGTTGTAATGAAGATGGATGAGCCGACTAAGAGTATGTTTAAAAATATTCTAATGAATCACAATATAATAAAAATAATTTCATGATCAACCAAAATGAATGAGAAGAGAAAAGGAAGAGGAGTGTTACTCGTCCTAATTTTAAAGAATACATTTGATAAATCGGGGTTATGCTTTTAAAGAGTCATAACTTTTCACTCGTGTGTCAAAACGACTATTATAATATATCAAACGGAAGCTCGTATCTATTTCCATAATTTTGGCTGCACTGTCTATAAAAATTCATTACTTGAACCTAAACTCCATCTTTTACATCACATATAGATGGTTTAAATTTGTTTTCACTTATTTTTCATTTTCGGTTTTATTCAATAGAGTTGTAATGTAGATGGATGAGTCGACCAAGTGTATGTTTCAAAATATTCTAATAAATCTCAATATAATAAAAATAATTTCATGATCCAACATAATGAATGAGAGGAAAAAAGGAATAGGAGTGCTACTGGTGACACTTTTTAAAAATATATTTGATAAATGGGAGTTGTACCTTTAAACGGTCATAACTTTTGATTCGTGTCTCAAAATGACTAATATAATGTATCAAACAGAAGCTCATATCGATTTCCATAATCTTGGCAGACCGGCTATAGAAATTCATTACTTGAACCTAAACTCCATCCTTTACATCACATATCCAGGTTTTAATCTTTTTGTCACTTATTTTACATTTTCGGTTTTATTCAATAGAGTTGTAATGAAGATGGATGAGCCGACTAAGAGTATGTATAAAACTATTCTAATGAATCACAATATAATAAAAATAATTTCATGATCAACCAAAATGAGTGAGAAGAGAAAAGGAAGAGGAGTGCTACTCGTCACAGTTTTAAACAATATATTTGATAAATCGGGGTTATACCTTTAAAGAGTAATAACTTTTCACTCGTGTTTTAAAACGACTATTATAATATATCAAACGGAAGCTCGTATCTATTTCCATAATTTTGGCTGGACTGGCTATAAAAATTGATTACTTGAACCTAAACTCCATCATTTACATCACATATGGAGGGTTTCAATTTTTTGTCACTTATTTTACATTTTCGTTTTATTCAATAGAGGTGTAATGAAGATGGATGAGTCAACCAAGTGTATGTCTTAAAATATTCTAATAAATCTGAATATAATAAAAATAATTTGATGATCCAACATTATGAATTAGAGGAAAAAAGGAATAGGAGTGCTACTGGTGACACTTTTTAAAAATATATTTGATAAATGGGAGTTGTACCTTTCAACGGTCATAACTTTTGATTCGTGTCTCAAAATGACTAATATAATGTATCAAACAGAAGCTCGTATCGATTTCCATAATCTTGGCAGACCGGCTATAGAAATTCATTACTTGAACCTAAACTCCATCCTTTACATCACATATCGAGGTTTTAATCTTTTTGTCACTTATTTTACATTTTCGGTTTTATTCAATAGAGTTGTAATGAAGATGGATGAGCCGACTAAGAGTATGTTTAAAACTATTCTAATGAATCACAATATAATAAAAATAATTTCATGATCAACCAAAATGAGTGAGAAGAGAAAAGGAAGAGGAGTGCTACTCGTCACAGTTTTAAACAATATATTTGATAAATCGGGGTTATACCTTTAAAGAGTAATAACTTTTCACTCGTGTTTTAAAACGACTATTATAATATATCAAACGGAAGCTCGTATCTATTTCCATAATTTTGGCTGGACTGGCTATAAAAATTGATTACTTGAACCTAAACTCCATCATTTACATCACATATGGAGGGTTTCAATTTTTTGTCACTTATTTTACATTTTCGTTTTATTCAATAGAGGTGTAATGAAGATGGATGAGTCAACCAAGTGTATGTCTTAAAATATTCTAATAAATCTGAATATAATAAAAATAATTTGATGATCCAACATTATGAATTAGAGGAAAAAAGGAATAGGAGTGCTACTGGTGACATTTTTTAAAAATATATTTGATAAATGGGAGTTGTACCTTTAAACCGTCATAACTTTTGATTCGTGTGTCAAAATGACTATTATAATGTATCAAACGGAAGCTCGTATCGATTTCCGTAATCCTGGCTGACCGGCTATAGAAATTCATTACTTGAACCTAACATCCATCCTTTACATCACATATCGAGGTTTCAATCTTTTTGTCACTTATTTTACATTTTCGGTTTTATTCAATAGAGTTGTAATGAAGATGGATGAGCCGACTAAGAGTATGTTTAAAACTATTCTAATGAATCACAATATAATAAAAATAATTTCATGATCAACCAAAATGAGTGAGAGGAGAAAAGGAAGATGAGTGCTACTCGTCACAGTTTTAAACAATATATTTGATAAATCGGGGTTATACCTTTCAAGAGTAATAAATTTTCACTCGTGTTTCAAAACGACTATTGTAATATATCAAACGGAAGCTCGTATCTATTTCCATAATTTTGGCTGGACTAGCTATAAAAATTCATTACTTGAACCTAAACTCCATCATTTACATCACATATGGAGGGTTTAAATTTTTTGTCACTTATTTTACATTTTCGTTTTATTCAATAGAGATGTAATGAAGATGGATGAGTCGACCAACTGTATGTTTCAAAATATTCTAATAAATCTGAATATAATAAAAATAATTTCATGATCCAACATTATGAATTAGAGGAAAAAAGGAATAGGAGTGCTACTGGTCACATTTTTTAAAAATATATTTGATAAATGGGAGTTGTACCTTTAAACCGTCATAACTTTTGATTCGTGTGTCAAAATGACTATTATAATGTATCAAACGGAAGCTCGTATCGATTTTCGTAATCCTGGCTGACCGGCTATAGAAATTCATTACTTGAACCTAACATCCATCCTTTACATCACATATCGAGGTTTCAATCTTTTTGTCACTTATTTTACATTTTTGGTTTTATTCAATAGAGTTGTAATGAAGATGGATGAGCCGACTAAGAGTATGTTTAAAACTATTCTAATGAATCACAATATAATAAAAATAATTTCATGATCAACCAAAATGAGTGAGAGGAGAAAAGGAAGAGGAGTGCTACTCGTCACAGTTTTAAACAATATATTTGATAAATCGGGGTTATACCTTTAAAGAGTAATAACTTTTCACTCGTGTTTTAAAACGACTATTATAATATATCAAACGGAAGCTCGTATCTATTTCCATAATTTTGGCTGGACTAGCTATAAAAATTCATTACTTGAACCTAAACTCCATCATTTACATCACATATGGAGGGTTTCAATTTTTTGTCACTTATTTTACATTTTCGTTTTATTCAATAAAGGTGTAATGAAGATGGATGAGTCAACCAAGTGTATGTCTTAAAATATTCTAATAAATCTGAATATAATAAAAATAATTTGATTATCCAACATTATGAATTAGAGGAAAAAAGGAATAGGAGTGCTACTGGTCACATTTTTTAAAAATATATTTGATAAATGGGAGTTGTACCTTTAAACCGTCATAACTTTTGATTCGTGTGTCAAAATGACTATTATAATGTATCAAACGGAAGCTCGTATCGATTTCCGTAATCCTGGCTGACCGGCTATAGAAATTCATTACTTGACCCTAACATCCATCCTTTACATCACATATCGAGGTTTCAATCTTTTTGTCACTTATTTTACATTTTTGGTTTTATTCAATAGAGTTGTAATGAAGATGGATGAGCCGACTAAGAGTATGTTTAAAACTATTCTAATGAATCACAATATAATAAAAATAATTTCATGATCAACCAAAATGAGTGAGAGGAGAAAAGGAAGAGGAGTGCTACTCGTCACAGTTTTAAACAATATATTTGATAAATCGGGGTTATACCTTTCAAGAGTAATAAATTTTCACTCGTGTTTCAAAACGACTATTGTAATATATCAAACGGAAGCTCGTATCTATTTCCATAATTTTGGCTGGACTGGCTATAAAAATTCATTACTTGAACCTAAACTCCATAATTTACATCACATATGGAGGGTTTAAATTTTTTGTCACTTATTTTACATTTTCGTTTTATTCAATAGAGATGTAATGAAGATGGATGAGTCGACCAACTGTATGTTTCAAAATATTCTAATAAATCTCAATATAATAAAAATAATTTCATGATCCAACATTATGAATTAGAGGAAAAAAGGAATAGGAGTGCTACTCGTCACATTTCTTAAAAATATATTTGATAAATGGGAGTTGTACCTTTAAACAGTCATAACTTTTGATTCGTGTGTCAAAATGACTATTATAATGTATCAAACAGAAGCTCGTATCGATTTCCATAATCTTGGCTGACCGGCTATAGAAATTCATTACTTGAACCTAAACTCCATCCTTTACATCACATATCCAGGTTTTAATCTTTTTGTCACTTATTTTACATTTTCGGTTTTATTCAATAGAGTTGTAATGAAGATGGATGAGCCGACTAAGAGTATGTTTAAAACTATTCTAATGAATCACAATATAATAAAAATAATTTCATGATCAACCAAAATGAGTGAGAAGAGAAAAGGAAGAGGAGTGCTACTCGTCACAGTTTTAAACAATATATTTGATAAATCGGGGTTATACCTTTAAAGAGTAATAACTTTTCACTCGTATTTTAAAACGACTATTATAATATATCAAACGGAAGCTCGTATCTATTTCCATAATTTTGGCTGGACTGGCTATAAAAGTTGATTACTTGAACCTAAACTCCATCATTTACATCACATATGGAGGGTTTCAATTTTTTGTCACTTATTTTACATTTTCGTTTTATTCAATAGAGGTGTAATGAAGATGGATGAGTCAACCAAGTGTATGTCTTAAAATATTCTAATAAATCTGAATATAATAAAAATAATTTGATGATCCAACATTATGAATTAGAGGAAAAAAGGAATAGGAGTGCTACTGGTCACATTTTTTAAAAATATATTTGATAAATGGGAGTTGTACCTTTAAACCGTCATAACTTTTGATTCGTGTGTCAAAATGACTATTATAATGTATCAAACGGAAGCTCGTATCGATTTCCGTAATCCTCGCTGACCGGCTATAGAAATTCATTACTTGAACCTAACAATCATCCTTTACATCACATATCGAGGTTTCAATCTTTTTGTCACTTATTTTACATTTTCGGTTTTATTCAATAGAGTTGTAATGAAGATGGATGAGCCGACTAAGAGTATGTTTAAAACTATTCTAATGAATCACAATATAATAAAAATAATTTCATGATCAACCAAAATGAGTGAGAGGAGAAAAGGAAGAGGAGTGCTACTCGTCACAGTTTTAAACAATATATTTGATAAATCGGGGTTATACCTTTAAAGAGTAATAACTTTTCACTCGTGTTTTAAAACGACTATTATAATATATCAAACAGTAGCTCGTATCTATTTCCATAATTTTGGCTGGACTGGCTATAAAAATTGATTACTTGAACCTAAACTCCATCATTTACATCACATATGGAGGGTTTCAATTTTTTGTCACTTATTTTACATTTTCGTTTTATTCAATAGAGGTGTAATGAAGATGGATGAGTCAACCAAGTGTATGTCTTAAAATATTCTAATAAATCTGAATATAATAAAAATAATTTCATGATCCAACATTATGAATTAGAGGAAAAAAGGAATAGGAGTGCTACTGGTCACATTTTTTAAAAATATATTTGATAAATGGGAGTTGTACCTTTAAACCGTCATAACTTTTGATTCGTGTGTCAAAATGACTATTATAATGTATCAAACGGAAGCTCGTATCGATTTCCGTAATCCTGGCTGACCGACTATAGAAATTCATTACTTGAACCTAACATCCATCCTTTACATCACATATCGAGGTTTCAATCTTTTTGTCACTTATTTTACATTTTCGGTTTTATTCAATAGAGTTGTAATGAAGATGGATGAGCCGACTAAGAGTATGTTTAAAACTATTCTAATGAATCACAATATAATAAAAATAATTTCATGATCAACCAAAATGAGTGAGAGGAGAAAAGGAAGAGGAGTGCTACTCGTCACAGTTTTAAACAATATATTTGATAAATCGGGGTTATACCTTTCAAGAGTAATAAATTTTCACTCATGTTTCAAAACGACTATTGTAATATATCAAACGGAAGCTCGTATCTATTTCCATAATTTTGGCTGGACTGGCTATAAAAATTCATTACTTGAACCTAAACTCCATCATTTACATCACATATGGAGGGTTTAAATTTTTTGTCACTTATTTTACATTTTCGTTTTATTCAATAGAGATGTAATGAAGATGGATGAGTCGACCAACTGTATGTTTCAAAATATTCTAATAAATCTCAATATAATAAAAATAATTTCATGATCCAACATTATGAATTAGAGGAAAAAAGGAATAGGAGTGCTACTGGTCACATTTCTTAAAAATATATTTGATAAATGGGAGTTGTACCTTTAAACAGTCATAACTTTTGATTCGTGTGTCAAAATGACTATTATAATGTATCAAACAGAAGCTCGTATCGATTTCCATAATCTTGGCTGACCGGCTATAGAAATTCATTACTTGAACCTAAACTCCATCCTTTACATCACATATACAGGTTTTAATCTTTTTGTCACTTATTTTACATTTTCGGTTTTATTCAATAGAGTTGTAATGAAGATGGATGAGCCGACTAAGAGTATGTTTAAAACTATTCTAATGAATCACAATATAATAAAAATAATTTCATGATCAACCAAAATGAGTGAGAAGAGAAAAGGAAGAGGAGTGCTACTCGTCACAGTTTTAAACAATATATTTGATAAATCGGGGTTATACCTTTAAAGAGTAATAACTTTTCACTCGTGTTTTAAAACGACTATTATAATATATCAAACGGAAGCTCGTATCTATTTATATAATTTTGGCTGGACTGGCTATAAAAATTCATTACTTGAACCTAAACTCCATCATTTACATCACATATGGAGGGTTTCAATTTTTTGTCACTTATTTTACATTTTCGTTTTATTCAATAGAGGTGTAATGAAGATGGATGAGTCAACCAAGTGTATGTCTTAAAATATTCTAATAAATCTGAATATAATAAAAATAATTTGATGATCCAACATTATGAATTAGAGGAAAAAAGGAATAGGAGTGCTACTGGTCACATTTTTTAAAAATATATTTGATAAATGGGAGTTGTACCTTTAAACCGTCATAACTTTTGATTCGTGTGTCAAAATGACTATTATAATGTATCAAACGGAAGCTCGTATCGATTTCCGTAATCCTGGCTGACCGGCTATAGAAATTCATTACTTGACCCTAACATCCATCCTTTACATCACATATCGAGGTTTCAATCTTTTTGTCACTTATTTTACATTTTTGGTTTTATTCAATAGAGTTGTAATGAAGATGGATGAGCCGACTAAGAGTATGTTTAAAACTATTCTAATGAATCACAATATAATAAAAATAATTTCATGATCAACCAAAATGAGTGAGAGGAGGAAAGGAAGAGGAGTGCTACTCGTCACAGTTTTAAACAATATATTTGATAAATCGGGGTTATACCTTTCAAGAGTAATAAATTTTCACTCGTGTTTCAAAACGACTATTGTAATATATCAAACGGAAGCTCGTATCTATTTCCATAATTTTGGCTGGACTGGCTATAAAAATTCATTACTTGAACCTAAACTCCATCATTTACATCACATATGGAGGGTTTAAATTTTTTGTCACTTATTTTACATTTTCGTTTTATTCAATAGAGATGTAATGAAATGGATGAGTCGACCAACTGTATGTTTCAAAATATTCTAATAAATCTCAATATAATAAAAATAATTTCATGATCCAACATTATGAATTAGAGGAAAAAAGGAATAGGAGTGCTACTCGTCACATTTCTTAAAAATATATTTGATAAATGGGAGTTGTACCTTTAAACAGTCATAACTTTTGATTCGTGTGTCAAAATGACTATTATAATGTATCAAACAGAAGCTCGTATCGATTTCCATAATCTTAGCTGACCGGCTATAGAAATTCATTACTTGAACCTAAACTCCATCCTTTACATCACATATCCAGGTTTTAATCTTTTTGTCACTTATTTTACATTTTCGGTTTTATTCAATAGAGTTGTAATGAAGATGGATGAGCCGACTAAGAGTATGTTTAAAACTATTCTAATGAATCACAATATAATAAAAATAATTTCATGATCAACCAAAATGAGTGAGAAGAGAAAAGGAAGAGGAGTGCTACTCGTCACAGTTTTAAACAATATATTTGATAAATCGGGGTTATACCTTTCAAGAGTAATAAATTTTCACTCGTGTTTCAAAACGACTATTGTAATATATCAAACGGAAGCTCGTATCTATTTCCATAATTTTGGCTGGACTGGCTATAAAAATTCATTACTTGAACCTAAACTCCATCATTTACATCACATATGGAGGGTTTCAATTTTTTGTCACTTATTTTACATTTTCGTTTTATTCAATAGAGATGTAATGAAGATGGATGAGTCGACCAACTGTATGTTTCAAAATATTCTAATAAATCTCAATATAATAAAAATAATTTCATGATCCAACATTATGAATTAGAGGAAAAAAGGAATAGGAGTGCTACTCGTCACATTTCTTAAAAATATATTTGATAAATGGGAGTTGTACCTTTAAACAGTCATAACTTTTGATTCGTGTGTCAAAATGACTATTATAATGTATCAAACAGAAGCTTTTATCGATTTCCATAATCTTGGCTGACCGGCTATAGAAATTCATTACTTGAACCTAAACTCCATCCTTAACATTACATATCGAGGTTTTAATGTTTTTGTCACTTATTTTACATTTTCGGTTTTATTCAATAGAGTTGTAATGAAGATGGATGAGCCGATTAAGAGTATGTTTAAAAATATTCTAATGAATCACAATATAATAAAAATAATTTCATGATCAACCAAAATGAATGAGAAGAAAAAAGGAAGAGGAGTGCTACTCGTCAAAATTTTAAAGAATACATTTGATAAATCGGGGTTATGCCTTTAAAGAGTAATAACTTTTCACTCATGTTTCAAAACGACTATTATAATATATCAAACTGAAGCTCGTATCTATTTCCATAATTTTGGCTGCACTTTCTATAAAAATTCATTACTTGAACCTAAACTCCATCATTTACATCACATATGGAGGGTTTCAATTTTTTGTCACTTATTTTACATTTTCGTTTTATTCAATAGAGATGTAATGAAGATGGATGAGTCGACCAACTGTATGTTTCAAAATATTCTAATAAATCTCAATATAATAAAAATAATTTCATGATCCAACATTATGAATTAGAGGAAAAAAGGAATAGGAGTGCTACTCGTCACATTTCTTAAAAATATATTTGATAAATGGGAGTTGTACCTTTAAACAGTCATAACTTTTGATTCGTGTGTCAAAATGACTATTATAATGTATCAAACGGAAGCTCGTATCGATTTCCGTAATCCTGGCTGACCGGCTATAGAAATTCATTACTTGAACCTAACATCCATCCTTTACATCACATATCGAGGTTTCAATCTTTTTGTCACTTATTTTACATTTTCGGTTTTATTCAATAGAGTTGTAATGAAAATGGATGAGCCGACTAAGAGTATGTTTAAAACTATTCTAATGAATCACAATATAATAAAAATAATTTCATGATCAACCAAAATGAGTGAGAGGAGAAAAGGAAGAGGAGTGCTACTCGTCACAGTTTTAAACAATATATTTGATAAATCGGGGTTATACCTTTCAAGAGTAATAAATTTTCACTCATGTTTCAAAACGACTATTGTAATATATCAAACGGAAGCTCGTATCTATTTCCATAATTTTGGCTGGACTGGCTATAAAAATTCATTACTTGAACCTAAACTCCATCATTTACATCACATATGGAGGGTTTCAATTTTTTGTCACTTATTTTACATTTTCGTTTTATTCAATAGAGATGTAATGAAGATGGATGAGCCGATTAAGAGTATGTTTAAAAATATTCTAATGAATCACAATATAATAAAAATAATTTCATGATCAACCAAAATGAATGAGAAGAAAAAAGGAAGAGGAGTGCTACTCGTCAAAATTTTAAAGAATACATTTGATAAATCGGGGTTATGCCTTTAAAGAGTAATAACTTTTCACTCGTGTTTCAAAACGACTATTATAATATATCAAACGGAAGCTCGTATCTATTTCCATAATTTTGGCTGCACTTTCTATAAAAATTCATTACTTGAACCTAAACTCCATCATTTACATCACATATGAAGGGTTTCAATTTTTTGTCACTTATTTTACATTTTCGTTTTATTCAATAGAGATGTAATGAAGATGGATGAGTCGACCAACTGTATGTTTCAAAATATTCTAATAAATCTCAATATAATAAAAATAATTTCATGATCCAACATTATGAATTAGAGGAAAAAAGGAATAGGAGTGCTACTCGTCACATTTCTTAAAAATATATTTGATAAATGGGAGTTGTACCTTTAAACAGTCATAACTTTTGATTCGTGTGTCAAAATGACTATTATAATGTATCAAACGGAAGCTCGTATCGATTTCCATAATCTTGGCTAACCGGCTATAGAAATTCATTACTTGAACCTAAACTCCATCCTTTACATCACATATCGAGGTTTTAATGTTTTTGTCACTTATTTTACATTTTCGGTTTTATTCAATAGAGTTGTAATGAAGATGGATGAGCCGACTAAGAGTATGTTTAAAAATATTCTAATGAATGACAATATAATAAAAATAATTTCATGATCAACCAAAATGAATGAGAAGAGAAAAGGAAGAGGAGTGCTACTCGTCAAAAGTTTAAAGAATACATTTGATAAATCGGGGTTATGCTTTTAAAGAGTCATAACTTTTCACTCGTGTGTTAAAACGACTATTATAATATATCAAACGGAAGCTCGTATCTATTTCCATAATTTTGGCTGCACTGTCTATAAAAATTCATTACTTGAACCTAAACTCCATCATTTACATCACATATGGATGGTTTAAATTTTTTTCACTTATTTTTCATTTTCGGTTTTATTCAATAGAGTTGTAATGTAGATGGATGAGTCGACCAAGTGTATGTTTCAAAATATTCTAATAAATCTCAATATAATAAAAATAATTTCATGATCCGACATAATGAATGAGAGGAAAAAAGGAATAGGAGTGCTACTGGTGACACTTTTTAAAAATATATTTGATAAATGGGAGTTGTACCTTTCAACGGTCATAACTTTTGATTCGTGTCTCAAAATGACTAATATAATGTATCAAACAGAAGCTCGTATCGATTTCCATAATCTTGGCAGACCGGCTATAGAAATTCATTACTTGAACCTAAACTCCATCCTTTACATCACATATCGAGGTTTTAATCTTTTTGTCACTTATTTTACATTTTCGGTTTTATTCAATAGAGTTGTAATGAAGATGGATGAGCCGACTAAGAGTATGTTTAAAACTATTCTAATGAATCACAATATAATAAAAATAATTTCATGATCAACCAAAATGAGTGAGAGGAGAAAAGGAAGAGGAGTGCTACTCGTCACAGTTTTAAACAATATATTTGATAAATCGGGGTTATACCTTTCAAGAGTAATAAATTTTCACTCGTGTTTCAAAACGACTATTGTAATATATCAAACGGAAGCTCGTATCTATTTCCATAATTTTGGCTGGACTGGCTATAAAAATTCATTACTTGAACCTAAACTCCATCATTTACATCACATATGGAGGGTTTAAATTTTTTGTCACTTATTTTACATTTTCGTTTTATTCAATAGAGATGTAATGAAGATGGATGAGTCGACCAACTGTATGTTTCAAAATATTCTAATAAATCTCAATATAATAAAAATAATTTCATGATCCAACATTATGAATTAGAGGAAAAAAGGAATAGGAGTGCTACTCGTCACATTTCTTAAAAATATATTTGATAAATGGGAGTTGTACCTTTAAACAGTCATAACTTTTGATTCGTGTGTCAAAATGACTATTATAATGTATCAAACAGAAGCTCGTATCGATTTCCATAATCTTAGCTGACCGGCTATAGAAATTCATTACTTGAACCTAAACTCCATCCTTTACATCACATATCCAGGTTTTAATCTTTTTGTCACTTATTTTACATTTTCGGTTTTATTCAATAGAGTTGTAATGAAGATGGATGAGCCGACTAAGAGTATGTTTAAAACTATTCTAATGAATCACAATATAATAAAAATAATTTCATGATCAACCAAAATGAGTGAGAAGAGAAAAGGAAGAGGAGTGCTACTCGTCACAGTTTTAAACAATATATTTGATAAATCGGGGTTATACCTTTCAAGAGTAATAAATTTTCACTCGTGTTTCAAAACGACTATTGTAATATATCAAACGGAAGCTCGTATCTATTTCCATAATTTTGGCTGGACTGGCTATAAAAATTCATTACTTGAACCTAAACTCCATCATTTACATCACATATGGAGGGTTTCAATTTTTTGTCACTTATTTTACATTTTCGTTTTATTCAATAGAGATGTAATAAAGATGGATGAGTCGACCAACTGTATGTTTCAAAATATTCTAATAAATCTCAATATAATAAAAATAATTTCATGATCCAACATTATGAATTAGAGGAAAAAAGGAATAGGAGTGCTACTCGTCACATTTCTGGAAAATATATTTGATAAATGGGAGTTGTACCTTTAAACAGTCATAACTTTTGATTCGTGTGTCAAAATGACTATTATAATGTATCAAACAGAAGCTTTTATCGATTTCCATAATCTTGGCTGACCGGCTATAGAAATTCATTACTTGAACCTAAACTCCATCCTTTACATCACATATCGAGGTTTTAATGTTTTTGTCACTTATTTTACATTTTCGGTTTTATTCAATAGAGTTGTAATGAAGATGGATGAGCCGACTAAGAGTATGTTTAAAAATATTCTAATGAATCACAATATAATAAAAATAATTTCATGATCAACCAAAATGAATGAGAAGAGAAAAGGAAGAGGAGTGCTACTCGTCAAAAGTTTAAAGAATACATTTGATAAATCGGGGTTATGCTTTTAAAGAGTCATAACTTTTCACTCGTGTGTTAAAACGACTATTATAATATATCAAATGGAAGCTCGTATCTATTTCCATAATTTTGGCTGCACTGTCTATAAAAATTCATTACTTGAACCTAAACTCCATCATTTACATCACATATGGATGGTTTAAATTTTTTTCACTTATTTTTCATTTTCGGTTTTATTCAATAGAGTTGTAATGTAGATGGATGAGTCGACCAAGTGTATGTTTCAAAATATTCTAATAAATCTCAATATAATAAAAATAATTTCATGATCCGACATAATGAATGAGAGGAAAAAAGGAATAGGAGTGCTACTGGTGACATTTCTTAAAAATATATTTGATAAATGGGAGTTGTACCTTTAAACAGTCATAACTTTTGATTCGTGTGTCAAAATGACTATTATAATGTATCAAACGGAAGCTCGTATCGATTTCCGTAATCCTGGCTGACCGGCTATAGAAATTCATTACTTGAACCTAACATCCATCCTTTACATCACATATCGAGGTTTCAATCTTTTTGTCACTTATTTTACATTTTCGGTTTTATTCAATAGAGTTGTAATGAAAATGGATGAGCCGACTAAGAGTATGTTTAAAACTATTCTAATGAATCACAATATAATAAAAATAATTTCATGATCAACCAAAATGAGTGAGAGGAGAAAAGGAAGAGGAGTGCTACTCGTCACAGTTTTAAACAATATATTTGATAAATCGGGGTTATACCTTTCAAGAGTAATAAATTTTCACTCATGTTTCAAAACGACTATTGTAATATATCAAACGGAAGCTCGTATCTATTTCCATAATTTTGGCTGGACTGGCTATAAAAATTCATTACTTGAACCTAAACTCCATCATTTACATCACATATGGAGGGTTTAAATTTTTTGTCACTTATTTTACATTTTCGTTTTATTCAATAGAGATGTAATGAAGATGGATGAGTCGACCAACTGTATGTTTCAAAATATTCTAATAAATCTCAATATAATAAAAATAATTTCATGATCCAACATTATGAATTAGAGGAAAAAAGGAATAGGAGTGCTACTCGTCACATTTCTTAAAAATATATTTGATAAATGGGAGTTGTACCTTTAAACAGTCATAACTTTTGATTCGTGTGTCAAAATGACTATTATAATGTATCAAACGGAAGCTCGTATCGATTTCCGTAATCCTGGCTGACCGGCTATAGAAATTCATTACTTGAACCTAACATCCATCCTTTACATCACATATCGAGGTTTCAATCTTTTTGTCACTTATTTTACATTTTCGGTTTTATTCAATAGAGTTGTAATGAAGATGGATGAGCCGACTAAGAGTATGTTTAAAACTATTCTAATGAATCACAATATAATAAAAATAATTTCATGATCAACCAAAATGAGTGAGAGGAGAAAAGGAAGAGGAGTGCTACTCGTCACAGTTTTAAACAATATATTTGATAAATCGGGGTTATACCTTTCAAGAGTAATAAATTTTCACTCGTGTTTCAAAACGACTATTGTAATATATCAAACGGAAGCTCGTATCTATTTCCATAATTTTGGCTGGACTGGCTATAAAAATTCATTACTTGAACCTAAACTCCATCATTTACATCACATATGGAGGGTTTCAATTTTTTGTCACTTATTTTACATTTTCGTTTTATTCAATAGAGATGTAATGAAGATGGATGAGTCGACCAACTGTATGTTTCAAAATATTCTAATAAATCTCAATATAATAAAAATAATTTCATGATCCAACATTATGAATTAGAGGAAAAAAGGAATAGGAGTGCTACTCGTCACATTTCTGGAAAATATATTTGATAAATGGGAGTTGTACCTTTAAACAGTCATAACTTTTGATTCGTGTGTCAAAATGACTATTATAATGTATCAAACAGAAGCTTTTATCGATTTCCATAATCTTGGCTGACCGGCTATAGAAATTCATTACTTGAACCTAAACTCCATCCTTAACATTACATATCGAGGTTTTAATGTTTTTGTCACTTATTTTACATTTTCGGTTTTATTCAATAGAGTTGTAATGAAGATGGATGAGCCGATTAAGAGTATGTTTAAAAATATTCTAATGAATCACAATATAATAAAAATAATTTCATGATCAACCAAAATGAATGAGAAGAAAAAAGGAAGAGGAGTGCTACTCGTCAAAATTTTAAAGAATACATTTGATAAATCGGGGTTATGCCTTTAAAGAGTAATAACTTTTCACTCGTGTTTCAAAACGACTATTATAATATATCAAACGGAAGCTCGTATCTATTTCCATAATTTTGGCTGCACTTTCTATAAAAATTCATTACTTGAACCTAAACTCCATCATTTACATCACATATGAAGGGTTTCAATTTTTTGTCACTTATTTTACATTTTCGTTTTATTCAATAGAGATGTAATGAAGATGGATGAGTCGACCAACTGTATGTTTCAAAATATTCTAATAAATCTCAATATAATAAAAATAATTTCATGATCCAACATTATGAATTAGAGGAAAAAAGGAATAGGAGTGCTACTCGTCACATTTCTTAAAAATATATTTGATAAATGGGAGTTGTACCTTTAAACAGTCATAACTTTTGATTCGTGTGTCAAAATGACTATTATAATGTATCAAACGGAAGCTCGTATCGATTTCCGTAATCCTGGCTGACCGGCTATAGAAATTCATTACTTGAACCTAAACTCCATCCTTAACATTACATATCGAGGTTTTAATGTTTTTGTCACTTATTTTACATTTTCGGTTTTATTCAATAGAGTTGTAATGAAGATGGATGAGCCGATTAAGAGTATGTTTAAAAATATTCTAATGAATCACAATATAATAAAAATAATTTCATGATCAACCAAAATGAATGAGAAGAAAAAAGGAAGAGGAGTGCTACTCGTCAAAATTTTAAAGAATACATTTGATAAATCGGGGTTATGCCTTTAAAGAGTAATAACTTTTCACTCGTGTTTCAAAACGACTATTATAATATATCAAACTGAAGCTCGTATCTATTTCCATAATTTTGGCTGCACTTTCTATAAAAATTCATTACTTGAACCTAAACTCCATCATTTACATCACATATGGAGGGTTTCAATTTTTTGTCACTTATTTTACATTTTCGTTTTATTCAATAGAGATGTAATGAAGATGGATGAGTCGACCAACTGTATGTTTCAAAATATTCTAATAAATCTCAATATAATAAAAATAATTTCATGATCCAACATTATGAATTAGAGGAAAAAAGGAATAGGAGTGCTACTCGTCACATTTCTTAAAAATATATTTGATAAATGGGAGTTGTACCTTTAAACAGTCATAACTTTTGATTCGTGTGTCAAAATGACTATTATAATGTATCAAACGGAAGCTCGTATCGATTTCCGTAATCCTGGCTGACCGGCTATAGAAATTCATTACTTGAACCTAACATCCATCCTTTACATCACATATCGAGGTTTCAATCTTTTTGTCACTTATTTTACATTTTCGGTTTTATTCAATAGAGTTGTAATGAAAATGGATGAGCCGACTAAGAGTATGTTTAAAACTATTCTAATGAATCACAATATAATAAAAATAATTTCATGATCAACCAAAATGAGTGAGAGGAGAAAAGGAAGAGGAGTGCTACTCGTCACAGTTTTAAACAATATATTTGATAAATCGGGGTTATACCTTTCAAGAGTAATAAATTTTCACTCATGTTTCAAAACGACTATTGTAATATATCAAACGGAAGCTCGTATCTATTTCCATAATTTTGGCTGGACTGGCTATAAAAATTCATTACTTGAACCTAAACTCCATCATTTACATCACATATGGAGGGTTTCAATTTTTTGTCACTTATTTTACATTTTCGTTTTATTCAATAGAGATGTAATGAAGATGGATGAGTCGACCAACTGTATGTTTCAAAATATTCTAATAAATCTCAATATAATAAAAATAATTTCATGATCCAACATTATGAATTAGAGGAAAAAAGGAATAGGAGTGCTACTCGTCACATTTCTTAAAAATATTTTTGATAAATGGGAGTTGTACCTTTAAAGAGTCATAACTTTTGATTCGTGTGTCAAAATGACTATTATAATGTATCAAACAGAAGCTTTTATCGATTTCCATAATCTTGGCTGACCGGCTATAGAAATTCATTACTTGAACCTAAACTCCATCCTTAACATTACATATCGAGGTGTTAATGTTTTTGTCACTTATTTTACATTTTCGGTTTTATTCAATAGAGTTGTAATGAAGATGGATGAGCCGATTAAGAGTATGTTTAAAAATATTCTAATGAATCACAATATAATAAAAATAATTTCATGATCAACCAAAATGAGTGAGAGGAGAAAAGGAAGAGGAGTGCTACTCGTCACAGTTTTAAACAATATATTTGATAAATCGGGGTTATACCTTTCAAGAGTAATAAATTTTCACTCGTGTTTCAAAACGACTATTGTAATATATCAAACGGAAGCTCGTATCTATTTCCATAATTTTGGCTGGACTGGCTATAAAAATTGATTACTTGAACCTAAACTCCATCATTTACATCACATATGGAGGGTTTCAATTTTTTGTCACTTATTTTACATTTTCGTTTTATTCAATAGAGGTGTAATGAAGATGGATGAGTCGACCAACTGTATGTTTCAAAATATTCTAATAAATCTCAATATAATAAAAATAATTTCATGATCCAACATTATGAATTAGAGGAAAAAAGGAATAGGAGTGCTACTCGTCACATTTCTTAAAAATATATTTGATAAATGGGAGTTGTACCTTTAAACAGTCATAACTTTTGATTCGTGTGTCAAAATGACTATTATAATGTATCAAACGGAAGCTCGTATCGATTTCCATAATCTTGGCTAACCGGCTATAGAAATTCATTACTTGAACCTAAACTCCATCCTTTACATCACATATCGAGGTTTTAATGTTTTTGTCACTTATTTTACATTTTCGGTTTTATTCAATAGAGTTGTAATGAAGATGGATGAGCCGACTAAGAGTATGTTTAAAAATATTCTAATGAATCACAATATAATAAAAATAATTTCATGATCAACCAAAATGAATGAGAAGAGAAAAGGAAGAGGAGTGCTACTCGTCAAAAGTTTAAAGAATACATTTGATAAATCGGGGTTATGCTTTTAAAGAGTCATAACTTTTCACTCGTGTGTTAAAACGACTATTATAATATATCAAACGGAAGCTCGTATCTATTTCCATAATTTTGGCTGCACTGTCTATAAAAATTCATTACTTGAACCTAAACTCCATCATTTACATCACATATGGATGGTTTAAATTTTTTTCACTTATTTTTCATTTTCGGTTTTATTCAATAGAGTTGTAATGTAGATGGATGAGTCGACCAAGTGTATGTTTCAAAATATTCTAATAAATCTCAATATAATAAAAATAATTTCATGATCCGACATAATGAATGAGAGGAAAAAAGGAATAGGAGTGCTACTGGTGACACTTTTTAAAAATATATTTGATAAATGGGAGTTGTACCTTTCAACGGTCATAACTTTTGATTCGTGTCTCAAAATGACTAATATAATGTATCAAACAGAAGCTCGTATCGATTTCCATAATCTTGGCAGACCGGCTATAGAAATTCATTACTTGAACCTAAACTCCATCCTTTACATCACATATCGAGGTTTTAATCTTTTTGTCACTTATTTTACATTTTCGGTTTTATTCAATAGAGTTGTAATGAAGATGGATGAGCCGACTAAGAGTATGTTTAAAACTATTCTAATGAATCACAATATAATAAAAATAATTTCATGATCAACCAAAATGAGTGAGAGGAGAAAAGGAAGAGGAGTGCTACTCATCACAGTTTTAAACAATATATTTGATAAATCGGGGTTATACCTTTCAAGAGTAATAAATTTTCACTCGTGTTTCAAA
Source organism: Hippophae tibetana (assembly GCA_037013495.1). Lineage (NCBI taxonomy): Eukaryota > Viridiplantae > Streptophyta > Magnoliopsida > Rosales > Elaeagnaceae > Hippophae > Hippophae tibetana. The sequence goes on along the minus strand of JAZDXN010000027.1, from coordinate 1,316,812 downwards.
ACGACTATTGTAATATATCAAACGGAAGCTCGTATCTATTTCCATAATTTTGGCTGGACTCGCTATAAAAATTCATTACTTGAACCTAAACTCCATCATTTACATCACATATGGAGGGTTTAAATTTTTTGTCACTTATTTTACATTTTCGTTTTATTCAATAGAGATGTAATGAAGATGGATGAGTCGACCAACTGTATGTTTCAAAATATTCTAATAAATCTCAATATAATAAAAATAATTTCATGATCCAACATTATGAATTAGAGGAAAAAAGGAATAGGAGTGCTACTCGTCACATTTCTTAAAAATATATTTGATAAATGGGAGTTGTACCTTTAAACAGTCATAACTTTTGATTCGTGTGTCAAAATGACTATTATAATGTATCAAACAGAAGCTCGTATCGATTTCCATAATCTTGGCTGACCGGCTATAGAAATTCATTACTTGAACCTAAACTCCATCCTTTACATCATATATCCAGGTTTTAATCTTTTTGTCACTTATTTTACATTTTTGGTTTTATTCAATAGAGTTGTAATGAAGATGGATGAGCCGACTAAGAGTATGTTTAAAACTATTCTAATGAATCACAATATAATAAAAATAATTTCATGATCAACCAAAATGAGTGAGAGGAGAAAAGGAAGAGGAGTGCTACTCGTCACAGTTTTAAACAATATATTTGATAAATCGGGGTTATACCTTTCAAGAGTAATAAATTTTCACTCGTGTTTCAAAACGACTATTGTAATATATCAAACGGAAGCTCGTATCTATTTCCATAATTTTGGCTGGACTGGCTATAAAAATTGATTACTTGAACCTAAACTCCATCATTTACATCACATATGGAGGGTTTCAATTTTTTGTCACTTATTTTACATTTTCGTTTTATTCAATAGAGGTGTAATGAAGATGGATGAGTCAACCAAGTGTTTGTCTTAAAATATTCTAATAAATCTCAATATAATAAAAATAATTTGATGATCCAACATTATGAATTAGAGGAAAAAAGGAATAGGAGTGCTACTGGTCACATTTTTTAAAAATATATTTGATAAATGGGAGTTGTACCTTTAAACCGTCATAACTTTTGATTCGTGTGTCAAAATGACTATTATAATGTATCAAACGGAAGCTCGTATCGATTTCCGTAATCCTGGCTGACCGGCTATAGAAATTCATTACTTGAACCTAACATCCATCCTTTACATTACATATCGAGGTTTTAATCTTTTTGTCACTTATTTTACATTTTTGGTTTTATTCAATAGAGTTGTAATGAAGATGGATGAGCCGACTAAGAGTATGTTTAAAAATATTCTAATGAATCACAATATAATAAAAATAATTTCATGATCAACCAAAATGAGTGAGAGGAGAAAAGGAAGAGGAGTGCTACTCGTCACAGTTTTAAACAATATATTTGATAAATCGGGGTTATACCTTTCAAGAGTAATAAATTTTCACTCGTGTTTCAAAACGACTATTATAATATATCAAACGGAAGCTCGTATCTATTTCCATAATTTTGGCTGCACTTTCTATAAAAATTCATTACTTGAACCTAAACTCCATCATTTACATCACATATGGAGGGTTTCAATTTTTTGTCACTTATTTTACATTTTCGTTTTATTCAATAGAGATGTAATGAAGATGGATGAGTCGACCAACTGTATGTTTCAAAATATTCAAATAAATCTCAATATAATAAAAATAATTTCATGATCCAACGTTTTGAATTAGAGGAAAAAAGGAATAGGAGTGCTACTCGTCACATTTCTTAAAAATATATTTGATAAATGGGAGTTGTACCTTTAAACAGTCATAACTTTTGATTCGTGTGTCAAAATGACTATTATAATGTATCAAACAGAAGCTCGTATCGATTTCCATAATCTTGGCTAACCGGCTATAGAAATTCATTACTTGAACCTAAACTCCATCCTTTACATCACATATCGAGGTTTTAATGTTTTTGTCACTTATTTTACATTTTCGGTTTTATTCAATAGAGTTGTAATGAAGATGGATGAGCCGACTAAGAGTATGTTTAAAAATATTCTAATGAATCACAATATAATAAAAATAATTTCATGATCAACCAAAATGAATGAGAAGAGAAAAGGAAGAGGAGTGCTACTCGTCAAAATTTTAAAGAATACATTTGATAAATCGGGGTTATGCTTTTAAAGAGTCATAACTTTTCACTCGTGTGTCAAAACGACTATTATAATATATCAAACGGAAGCTCGTATCTATTTCCATAATTTTGGCTGCACTGTCTATAAAAATTCATTACTTGAACCTAAACTCCATCATTTACATCACATATGGAGGGTTTAAATTTTTTTCACTTATTTTTCATTTTCGGTTTTATTCAATAGAGTTGTAATGTAGATGGATGAGTCGACCAAGTGTATGTTTCAAAATATTCTAATAAATCTCAATATAATAAAAATAATTTCATGATCCAACAGAATGAATGAAAGGAAAAAAGGAATAGGAGTGCTACTGGTGACACTTTTTAAAAATATATTTGATAAATGGGAGTTGTACCTTTCAACGGTCATAACTTTTGATTCGTGTCTCAAAATGACTAATATAATGTATCAAACAGAAGCTCGTATCGATTTCCATAATCTTGGCAGACCGGCTATAGAAATTCATTACTTGAACCTAAACTCCATCCTTTACATCACATATCGAGGTTTTAATCTTTTTGTCACTTATTTTACATTTTCGGTTTTATTCAATAGAGTTGTAATGAAGATGGATGAGCCGACTAAGAGTATGTTTAAAACTATTCTAATGAATCACAATATAATAAAAATAATTTCATGATCAACCAAAATGAGTGAGAAGAGAAAAGGAAGAGGAGTGCTACTCGTCACAGTTTTAAACAATATATTTGATAAATCGGGGTTATACCTTTAAAGAGTAATAACTTTTCACTCGTGTTTTAAAACGACTATTATAATATATCAAACGGAAGCTCGTATATATTTCCATAATTTTGGCTGGACTGGCTATAAAAATTGATTACTTGAACCTAAACTCCATCATTTACATCACATATGGAGGGTTTCAATTTTTTGTCACTTATTTTACATTTTCGTTTTATTCAATAGAGGTGTAATGAAGATGGATGAGTCAACCAAGTGTATGTCTCAAAATATTCTAATAAATCTGAATATAATAAAAATAATTTGATGATCCAACATTATGAATTAGAGGAAAAAAGGAATAGGAGTGCTACTGGTCACATTTTTTAAAAATATATTTGATAAATGGGAGTTGTACCTTTAAACCGTCATAACTTTTGATTCGTGTGTCAAAATGACTATTATAATGTATCAAACGGAAGCTCGTATCGATTTCCGTAATCCTGGCTGACCGGCTATAGAAATTCATTACTTGAACCTAACATCCATCCTTTACATCACATATCGAGGTTTCAATCTTTTTGTCACTTATTTTACATTTTCGGTTTTATTCAATAGAGTTGTAATGAAGATAGATGAGCCGACTAAGAGTATGTTTAAAACTATTCTAATGAATCACAATATAATAAAAATAATTTCATGATCAACCAAAATGAGTGAGAGGCGAAAAGGAAGAGGAGTGCTACTCGTCACAGTTTTAAACAGTATATTTGATAAATCGGGGTTATACCTTTCAAGAGTAATAAATTTTCACTCGTGTTTCAAAACGACTATTATAATATATCAAACGGAAGCTCGTATCTATTTCCATAATTTTGGCTGCACTTTCTATAAAAATTCATTACTTGAACCTAAACTCCATCATTTACATCACATATGGAGGGTTTAAATTTTTTTCACTTATTTTTCATTTTCGGTTTTATTCAATAGAGTTGTAATGTAGATGGATGAGTCGACCAAGTGTATGTTTCAAAATATTCTAATAAATCTCAATATAATAAAAATAATTTCATGATCCAACAGAATGAATGAAAGGAAAAAAGGAATAGGAGTGCTACTGGTGACACTTTTTAAAAATATATTTGATAAATGGGAGTTGTACCTTTCAACGGTCATAACTTTTGATTCGTGTCTCAAAATGACTAATATAATGTATCAAACAGAAGCTCGTATCGATTTCCATAATCTTGGCAGACCGGCTATAGAAATTCATTACTTGAACCTAAACTCCATCCTTTACATCACATATCGAGGTTTTAATCTTTTTGTCACTTATTTTACATTTTCGGTTTTATTCAATAGAGTTGTAATGAAGATGGATGAGCCGACTAAGAGTATGTTTAAAACTATTCTAATGAATCACAATATAATAAAAATAATTTCATGATCAACCAAAATGAGTGAGAAGAGAAAAGGAAGAGGAGTGCTACTCGTCACAGTTTTAAACAATATATTTGATAAATCGGGGTTATACCTTTAAAGAGTAATAACTTTTCACTCGTGTTTTAAAACGACTATTATAATATATCAAACGGAAGCTCGTATATATTTCCATAATTTTGGCTGGACTGGCTATAAAAATTGATTACTTGAACCTAAACTCCATCATTTACATCACATATGGAGGGTTTCAATTTTTTGTCACTTATTTTACATTTTCGTTTTATTCAATAGAGGTGTAATGAAGATGGATGAGTCAACCAAGTGTATGTCTCAAAATATTCTAATAAATCTGAATATAATAAAAATAATTTGATGATCCAACATTATGAATTAGAGGAAAAAAGGAATAGGAGTGCTACTGGTCACATTTTTTAAAAATATATTTGATAAATGGGAGTTGTACCTTTAAACCGTCATAACTTTTGATTCGTGTGTCAAAATGACTATTATAATGTATCAAACGGAAGCTCGTATCGATTTCCGTAATCCTGGCTGACCGGCTATAGAAATTCATTACTTGAACCTAACATCCATCCTTTACATCACATATCGAGGTTTCAATCTTTTTGTCACTTATTTTACATTTTCGGTTTTATTCAATAGAGTTGTAATGAAGATAGATGAGCCGACTAAGAGTATGTTTAAAACTATTCTAATGAATCACAATATAATAAAAATAATTTCATGATCAACCAAAATGAGTGAGAGGCGAAAAGGAAGAGGAGTGCTACTCGTCACAGTTTTAAACAGTATATTTGATAAATCGGGGTTATACCTTTCAAGAGTAATAAATTTTCACTCGTGTTTCAAAACGACTATTGTAATATATCAAACGGAAGCTCGTATATATTTCCATAATTTTGGCTGGACTGGCTATAAAAATTGATTACTTGAACCTAAACTCCATCATTTACATCACATATGGAGGGTTTAAATTTTTTGTCACTTATTTTACATTTTCGTTTTATTCAATAGAGATGTAATGAAGATGGATGAGTCGACCAACTCTATGTTTCAAAATATTCTAATAAATCTCAATATAATAAAAATAATTTCATGATCCAACATTATGAATTAGAGGAAAAAAGGAATAGGAGTGCTACTCGTCACATTTTTTAAAAATATATTTGATAAATGGGAGTTGTACCTTTAAACAGTCATAACTTTTGATTCGTGTGTCAAAATGACTATTATAATGTATCAAACAGAAGCTCGTATCGATTTCCATAATCTTGGCTGACCGGCTATAGAAATTCATTACTTGAACCTAAACTCCATCCTTAACATCACATATCGAGGTTTTAATGTTTTTGTCACTTATTTTAGATTTTCGGTTTTATTCAATAGAGTTGTAATGAAGATGGATGAGCCGATTAAGAGTATGTTTAAAAATATTCTAATGAATCACAATATAATAAAAATAATTTCATGATCAAGCAAAATGAATGAGAAGAAAAAAGGAAGAGGAGTGCTACTCGTCAAAATTTTAAAGAATACATTTGATAAATCGGGGTTATGCCTTTAAAGAGTAATAACTTTTCACTCGTGTTTCAAAACGACTATTATAATATATGAAACGGAAGCTCGTATCTATTTCCATAATTTTGGCTACACTTGCTATAAAAATTCATTACTTGAACCTAAACTCCATCATTTACATCACATATGGAGGGTTTCAATTTTTTGTCACTTATTTTACATTTTCGTTTTATTCAATAGAGTTGTAATGAAGATGGATGAATCGACCAAGTGTATGTCTCAAAATATTCTAATAAATCTCAATATAATAAAAATAATTTCATAATCCAACATTATGAATTAGAGGAAAAAAGGAATAGGAGTGCTACTGGACACATTTCTTAAAAATATTTTTGATAAATGGGAGTTGTACCTTTAAACAGTCATAACTTTTGATTCGTGTGTCAAAATGACTATTATATTGTATCAAACGGATGCTCGTATCGATTTCCATAATCTTGGCTAACCGGCTATAGAAATTCATTACTTGAACCTAAACTCCATCCTTTAAATCACATATCGAGGTTTTAATGTTTTTGTCACTTATTTTATATTTTCGGTTTTATTCAATAGAGTTGTAATGAAAATGGATGAGTCGACCAAGTGTATGTCTCAAAATATTCTAATAAATCTCAATATAATAAAAATAATTTCATGATCCAACATAATGAATGAGAGGAAAAAAGGAATAGGAGTGCTACTGGTGACACTTTTTAAAAATATATTTGATAAATGGGAGTTGTACCTTTAAATGGTCATAACTTTTGATTCGTGTCTCAAAATGACTAATATAATGTATCAAACGGAAGCTCGTATCGATTTCCATAATCTTGGCAGACCGGCTATAGAAATTCATTACTTGAACCTAAACTCCATCCTTTACATCACATATCGAGGTTTTAATCTTTTTGTCACTTATTTTACATTTTCGGTTTTATTCAATAGAGTTGTAATGAAGATGGATGAGCCGACTAAGAGTATGTTTAAAACTATTCTAATGAATCACAATATAATAAAAATAATTACATGATCAACCAAAATGAGTGAGAAGAGAAAAGGAAGAGGAGTGCTACTCGTCACAGTTTTAAACAATATATTTGATAAATCGGGGTTATACCTTTAAAGAGTAATAACTTTTCACTCGTGTTTTAAAACGACTATTATAATATATCAAACGGAAGCTCGTATCTATTTCCATAATTTTGGCTGGACTGGCTATAAAAATTGATTACTTGAACCTAAACTCCATCATTTACATCACATATGGAGGGTTTCAATTTTTTGTCACTTATTTTACATTTTCGTTTTATTCAATAGAGTTGTAATGAAGATGGATGAGTCAACCAAGTGTATGTCTCAAAATATTCTAATAAATCTGAATATAATAAAAATAATTTCATGATCCAACATTATGAATTAGAGGAAAAAAGGAATAGGAGTGCTACTGGTCTTATTTTTTAAAAATATATTTGATAAATGAGAGTTGTACCTTTAAACCGTCATAACTTTTGATTCGTGTGTCAAAATGACTATTATAATGTATCAAACGGAAGCTCGTATCGATTTCCGTAATCTTGGCTGACCGGCTATAGAAATTCATTACTTGAACCTAACATCCATCCTTTACATCACATATCGATGTTTTAATCTTTTTGTCACTTATTTTACATTTTCGGTTTTATTCAATAGAGTTGTAATGAAGATGGATGAGCCGACTAAGAGTATGTTTAAAACTATTCTAATGAATCACAATATAATAAAAATAATTTCATGATCAACCAAAATGAGTGAGAGGAGAAAAGTAAGAGGAGTGCTACTCGTCACAGTTTTAAACAATATATTTGATAAATCGGGGTTATACCTTTCAAGAGTAATAAATTTTCACTCCTGTTTCAAAACGACTATTTTAATATATCAAACGGAAGCTCGTATCTATTTCCATAATTTTGGCTGGACTGGCTATAAAAATTCATTACTTGAACCTAAATTCCATCATTTACATCACATATGGAGGGTTTAAATTTTTTGTCACTTATTTTACATTTTCGTTTTATTCAATAGAGTTGTAATGAAGATGGATGAATCGACCAAGTGTATGTCTCAAAATATTCTAATAAATCTCAATATAATAAAACTAATTTCATGATCCAACATTATTAATTAGAGGAAAAAAGGAATAGGAGTGCTACTGGACACATTTCTTAAAAATATTTTTGATAAATGGGAGTTGTACCTTTAAACAGTCATAACTTTTGATTCGTGTGTCAAAATGACTATTATATTGTATCAAACGGATGCTCGTATCGATTTCCATAATCTTGGCTAACCGGCTATAGAAATTCATTACTTGAACCTAAACTCCATCCTTTAAATCACATATCGAGGTTTAAATGTTTTTGTCACTTATTTTATATTTTCCGTTTTATTCAATAGAGTTGTAATGAAAATGGATGAGTCGACCAAGTGTATGTCTCAAAATATTCTAATAAATCTCAATATAATAAAAATAATTTCATGATCCAACATTATGAATTAGAGGAAAAAAGGAATAGGAGTGCTACTGGTCACATTTTTTAAAAATATATTTGATAAATGGGAGTTGTACCTTTAAACCGTCATAACTTTTGATTCGTGTGTCAAAATTACTATTATAATGTATCAAACGGAAGCTCGTATCGATTTCCGTAATCCTGGCTGACCGGCTATAGAAATTCATTACTTGAACCTAACATCCATCCTTTACATCACATATCGAGGTTTTAATCTTTTTGTCACTTATTTTACATTTTCGGTTTTATTCAATAGAGTTGTAATGAAGATGGATGAGCCGACTAAGAGTATGTTTAAAACTATTCTAATGAATCACAATATAATAAAAATAATTTCATGATCAACCAAAATGAGTGAGAGGAGAAAAGTAAGAGGAGTGCTACTCGTCACAGTTTTAAACAATATATTTGATAAATCGGGGTTATACCTTTTAAGAGTAATAAATTTTCACTCGTGTTTCAAAACGACTATTATAATATATCAAACGGAAGCTCGTATCTATTTCCATAATTTTGGCTGGACTGCCTATAAAAATTCATTACTTGAACCTAAACTCCATCATTTACATCACATATGGAGGATTTAAATTTTTTGTCACTTATTTTACATTTTCGTTTTATTCAATAGAGATGTAATGAAGATGGATGAGTCGACCAACTGTATGTTTCAAAATATTCTAATAAATCTCAATATAATAAAAATAATTTCATGATCCAACATTAGGAACTAGAGGAAAAAAGGAATAGGAGTTCTACTCGTCACATTTCTTAAAAATATATTTGATAAATGGGAGTTGTACCTTTAAACGGTCATAACTTTTGATTCGTGTGTCAAAATGACTATTATAATGTATCAAACGGAAGCTCGTATCGATTTCCATAATCTTGGCAGACCGGCTATAGAAATTCATTACTTGAACCTAAACTCCATCCTTTACATCACATATCGAGGTTTTAATCTTTTTGTCACTTATTTTACATTTTCGGTTTTATTCAATAGAGTTGTAATGAAGATGGATGAGCCGACTAAGAGTATGTTTAAAACTATTCTAATGAATCACAATATAATAAAAATAATTTCATGATCAACCAAAATGAGTGAGAAGAGAAAAGGAAGAGGAGTGCTACTCGTCACAGTTTTAAACAATATATTTGATAAATCGGGGTTATACCTTTAAAGAGTAATAACTTTTCACTCGTGTTTTAAAACGACTATTATAATATATCAAACGGAAGCTCGTATCTATTTCCATAATTTTGGCTGGACTGGCTATAAAAATTGATTACTTGAACCTAAACTCCATCATTTACATCACATATGGAGGGTTTCAATTTTTTGTCACTTATTTTACATTTTCGTTTTATTCAATAGAGTTGTAATGAAGATGGATGAGTCAACCAAGTGTATGTCTCAAAATATTCTAATAAATCTGAATATAATAAAAATAATTTCATGATCCAACATTATGAATTAGAGGAAAAAAGGAATAGGAGTGCTACTGGTCTTATTTTTTAAAAATATATTTGATAAATGAGAGTTGTACCTTTAAACCGTCATAACTTTTGATTCGTGTGTCAAAATGACTATTATAATGTATCAAACGGAAGCTCGTATCGATTTCCGTAATCTTGGCTGACCGGCTATAGAAATTCATTACTTGAACCTAACATCCATCCTTTACATCACATATCGATGTTTTAATCTTTTTGTCACTTATTTTAAATTTTCGGTTTTATTCAATAGAGTTGTAATGAAGATGGATGAGCCGACTAAGAGTATGTTTAAAACTATTCTAATGAATCACAATATAATAAAAATAATTTCATGATCAACCAAAATGAGTGAGAGGAGAAAAGTAAGAGGAGTGCTACTCGTCACAGTTTTAAACAATATATTTGATAAATCGGGGTTATACCTTTCAAGAGTAATAAATTTTCACTCCTGTTTCAAAACGACTATTTTAATATATCAAACGGAAGCTCGTATCTATTTCCATAATTTTGGCTGGACTGGCTATAAAAATTCATTACTTGAACCTAAATTCCATCATTTACATCACATATGGAGGGTTTAAATTTTTTGTCACTTATTTTACATTTTCGTTTTATTCAATAGAGTTGTAATGAAGATGGATGAATCGACCAAGTGTATGTCTCAAAATATTCTAATAAATCTCAATATAATAAAACTAATTTCATGATCCAACATTATTAATTAGAGGAAAAAAGGAATAGGAGTGCTACTGGACACATTTCTTAAAAATATTTTTGATAAATGGGAGTTGTACCTTTAAACAGTCATAACTTTTGATTCGTGTGTCAAAATGACTATTATATTGTATCAAACGGATGCTCGTATCGATTTCCATAATCTTGGCTAACCGGCTATAGAAATTCATTACTTGAACCTAAACTCCATCCTTTAAATCACATATCGAGGTTTAAATGTTTTTGTCACTTATTTTATATTTTCCGTTTTATTCAATAGAGTTGTAATGAAAATGGATGAGTCGACCAAGTGTATGTCTCAAAATATTCTAATAAATCTCAATATAATAAAAATAATTTCATGATCCAACATTATGAATTAGAGGAAAAAAGGAATAGGAGTGCTACTGGTCACATTTTTTAAAAATATATTTGATAAATGGGAGTTGTACCTTTAAACCGTCATAACTTTTGATTCGTGTGTCAAAATTACTATTATAATGTATCAAACGGAAGCTCGTATCGATTTCCGTAATCCTGGCTGACCGGCTATAGAAATTCATTACTCGAACCTAACATCCATCCTTTACATCACATATCGAGGTTTTAATCTTTTTGTCACTTATTTTACATTTTCGGTTTTATTCAATAGAGTTGTAATGAAGATGGATGAGCCGACTAAGAGTATGTTTAAAACTATTCTAATGAATCACAATATAATAAAAATAATTTCATGATCAACCAAAATGAGTGAGAAGAGAAAAGGAAGAGGAGTGCTACTCGTCACAGTTTTAAACAATATATTTGATAAATCGGGGTTATACCTTTAAAGAGTAATAACTTTTCACTCGTGTTTTAAAACGACTATTATAATATATCAAACGGAAGCTCGTATCTATTTCCATAATTTTGGCTGGACTGGCTATAAAAATTGATTACTTGAACCTAAACTCCATCATTTACATCACATATGGAGGGTTTCAATTTTTTGTCACTTATTTTACATTTTCGTTTTATTCAATAGAGTTGTAATGAAGATGGATGAGTCAACCAAGTGTATGTCTCAAAATATTCTAATAAATCTGAATATAATAAAAATAATTTCATGATCCAACATTATGAATTAGAGGAAAAAAGGAATAGGAGTGCTACTGGTCTTATTTTTTAAAAATATATTTGATAAATGAGAGTTGTACCTTTAAACCGTCATAACTTTTGATTCGTGTGTCAAAATGACTATTATAATGTATCAAACGGAAGCTCGTATCGATTTCCGTAATCTTGGCTGACCGGCTATAGAAATTCATTACTTGAACCTAACATCCATCCTTTACATCACATATCGATGTTTTAATCTTTTTGTCACTTATTTTAAATTTTCGGTTTTATTCAATAGAGTTGTAATGAAGATGGATGAGCCGACTAAGAGTATGTTTAAAACTATTCTAATGAATCACAATATAATAAAAATAATTTCATGATCAACCAAAATGAGTGAGAGGAGAAAAGTAAGAGGAGTGCTACTCGTCACAGTTTTAAACAATATATTTGATAAATCGGGGTTATACCTTTCAAGAGTAATAAATTTTCACTCCTGTTTCAAAACGACTATTTTAATATATCAAACGGAAGCTCGTATCTATTTCCATAATTTTGGCTGGACTGGCTATAAAAATTCATTACTTGAACCTAAATTCCATCATTTACATCACATATGGAGGGTTTAAATTTTTTGTCACTTATTTTACATTTTCGTTTTATTCAATAGAGTTGTAATGAAGATGGATGAATCGACCAAGTGTATGTCTCAAAATATTCTAATAAATCTCAATATAATAAAACTAATTTCATGATCCAACATTATTAATTAGAGGAAAAAAGGAATAGGAGTGCTACTGGACACATTTCTTAAAAATATTTTTGATAAATGGGAGTTGTACCTTTAAACAGTCATAACTTTTGATTCGTGTGTCAAAATGACTATTATATTGTATCAAACGGATGCTCGTATCGATTTCCATAATCTTGGCTAACCGGCTATAGAAATTCATTACTTGAACCTAAACTCCATCCTTTAAATCACATATCGAGGTTTAAATGTTTTTGTCACTTATTTTATATTTTCCGTTTTATTCAATAGAGTTGTAATGAAAATGGATGAGTCGACCAAGTGTATGTCTCAAAATATTCTAATAAATCTCAATATAATAAAAATAATTTCATGATCCAACATTATGAATTAGAGGAAAAAAGGAATAGGAGTGCTACTGGTCACATTTTTTAAAAATATATTTGATAAATGGGAGTTGTACCTTTAAACCGTCATAACTTTTGATTCGTGTGTCAAAATTACTATTATAATGTATCAAACGGAAGCTCGTATCGATTTCCGTAATCCTGGCTGACCGGCTATAGAAATTCATTACTCGAACCTAACATCCATCCTTTACATCACATATCGAGGTTTTAATCTTTTTGTCACTTATTTTACATTTTCGGTTTTATTCAATAGAGTTGTAATGAAGATGGATGAGCCGACTAAGAGTATGTTTAAAACTATTCTAATGAATCACAATATAATAAAAATAATTTCATGATCAACCAAAATGAGTGAGAGGAGAAAAGTAAGAGGAGTGCTACTCGTCACAGTTTTAAACAATATATTTGATAAATCGGGGTTATACCTTTTAAGAGTAATAAATTTTCACTCGTGTTTCAAAACGACTATTATAATATATCAAACGGAAGCTCGTATCTATTTCCATAATTTTGGCTGGACTGCCTATAAAAATTCATTACTTGAACCTAAACTCCATCATTTACATCACATATGGAGGATTTAAATTTTTTGTCACTTATTTTACATTTTCGTTTTATTCAATAGAGATGTAATGAAGATGGATGAGTCGACCAACTGTATGTTTCAAAATATTCTAATAAATCTCAATATAATAAAAATAATTTCATGATCCAACATTAGGAACTAGAGGAAAAAAGGAATAGGAGTTCTACTCGTCACATTTCTTAAAAATATATTTGATAAATGGGAGTTGTACCTTTAAACGGTCATAACTTTTGATTCGTGTGTCAAAATGACTATTATAATGTATCAAACGGAAGCTCGTATCGATTTCCATAATCTTGGCAGATCGGCTATAGAAATTCATTACTTGAACCTAAACTCCATCCTTTACATCACATATCGAGGTTTTAATGTTTTTGTCACTTATTTTACATTTTCGGTTTTATTCAATAGAGTTGTAATGAAGATGGATGAGCCGACTAAGAGTATGTTTAAAAATATTCTAATGAATCACAATATAATAAAAATAATTTCATGATCAACCAAAATGAATGAGAAGAGAAAAGGAAGAGGAGTGTTACTCGTCAAAATTTTAAAGAATACATTTGATAAATCGGGGTTATGCTTTTAAAGAGTCATAACTTTTCACTCGTGTGTCAAAACGACTATTATAATATATCAAACGGAAGCTCGTATCTATTTCCATAATTTTGGCTGCACTGTCTATAAAAATTCATTACTTGAACCTAAACTCCATCATTTACATCACATATGGATGGTTTAAATTTGTTTTCACTTATTTTACATTTTCGTTTTATTCAATAGAGTTGTAATGAAGATGGATGAGTCAACCAAGTGTATGTCTCAAAATATTCTAATAAATCTGAATATAATAAAAATAATTTCATGATCCAACATTATGAATTAGAGGAAAAAAGGAATAGGAGTGCTACTGGTCTTATTTTTTAAAAATATATTTGATAAATGAGAGTTGTACCTTTAAACCGTCATAACTTTTGATTCGTGTGTCAAAATGACTAATATAATGTATCAAACAGAAGCTCATATCGATTTCCATAATCTTGGCAGACCGGCTATAGAAATTCATTACTTGAACCTAAACTCCATCCTTTACATCACATATCGAGGTTTTAATCTTTTTGTCACTTATTTTACATTTTCGGTTTTATTCAATAGAGTTGTAATGAAGATGGATGAGCCGACTAAGAGTATGTTTAAAACTATTCTAATGAATCACAATATAATAAAAATAATTTCATGATCAACCAAAATGAGTGAGAAGAGAAAAGGAAGAGGAGTGCTACTCGTCACAGTTTTAAACAATATATTTGATAAATCGGGGTTATACCTTTAAAGAGTAATAACTTTTCACTCGTGTTTTAAAACGACTATTATAATATATCAAACGGAAGCTCGTATCTATTTCCATAATTTTGGCTGGACTGGCTATAAAAATTGATTACTTGAACCTAAACTCCATCATTTACATCACATATGGAGGGTTTCAATTTTTTGTCACTTATTTTACATTTTCGTTTTATTCAATAGAGGTGTAATGAAGATGGATGAGTCAACCAAGTGTATGTCTTAAAATATTCTAATAAATATGAATATAATAAAAATAATTTGATGATCCAACATTATGAATTAGAGGAAAAAAGGAATAGGAGTGCTACTGGTCACATTTTTTAAAAATATATTTGATAAATGGGAGTTGTACCTTTAAACCGTCATAACTTTTGATTCGTGTGTCAAAATGACTATTATAATGTATCAAACGAAAGCTCGTATCGATTTCCGTAATCCTGGCTGACCGGCTATAGAAATTCATTACTTGAACCTAACATCCATCCTTTACATCACATATCGAGGTTTCAATCTTTTTGTCACTTATTTTACATTTTCGGTTTTATTCAATAGAGTTGTAATGAAGATGGATGAGCCGACTAAGAGTATGTTTAAAACTATTCTAATGAATCACAATATAATAAAAATAATTTCATGATCAACCAAAATGAGTGAGAGGAGAAAAGGAAGAGGAGTGCTACTCGTCACAGTTTTAAACAATATATTTGATAAATCGGGGTTATACCTTTCAAGAGTAATAAATTTTCACTCGTGTTTCAAAACGACTATTGTAATATATCAAACGGAAGCTCGTATCTATTTCCATAATTTTGGCTGGACTGGCTATAAAAATTGATTACTTGAACCTAAACTCCATCATTTACATCACATATGGAGGGTTTAAATTTTTTGTCACTTATTTTACATTTTCGTTTTATTCAATAGAGATGTAATGAAGATGGATGAGTCGACCAACTGTATGTTTCAAAATATTCTAATAAATCTCAATATAATAAAAATAATTTCATGATCCAACATTATGAATTAGAGGAAAAAAGGAATTGGAGTGCTACTCGTCACATTTCTTAAAAATATATTTGATAAATGGGAGTTGTACCTTTAAACAGTCATAAGTTTTGATTCGTGTGTCAAAATGACTATTATAATGTATCAAACAGAAGCTTTTATCGATTTCCATAATCTTGGCTGACCGGCTATAGAAATTCATTACTTGAACCTAAACTCCATCCTTAACATTACATATCGAGGTTTTAATGTTTTTGTCACTTATTTTACATTTTCGGTTTTATTCAATAGAGTTGTAATGAAGATGGATGAGCCGATTAAGAGTATGTTTAAAAATATTCTAATGAATCACAATATAATAAAAATAATTTCATGATCAACCAAAATGAATGAGAAGAAAAAAGGAAGAGGAGTGCTACTCGTCAAAATTTTAAAGAATACATTTGATAAATCGGGGTTATGCCTTTAAAGAGTAATAACTTTTCACTCGTGTTTCAAAACGACTATTATAATATATGAAACGGAAGCTCGTATCTATTTCCATAATTTTGGCTGCACTTTCTATAAAAATTCATTACTTGAACCTAAACTCCATCATTTACATCACATATGGAGGGTTTCAATTTTTTGTCACTTATTTTACATTTTCGTTTTATTCAATAGAGATGTAATGAAGATGGATGAGTCGACCAACTGTATGTTTCAAAATATTCTAATAAATCTCAATATAATAAAAATAATTTCATGACCCAACATTATGAATTAGAGGAAAAAAGGAATAGGAGTGCTACTCGTCACATTTCTTAAAAATATATTTGATAAATGGGAGTTGTACCTTTAAACAGTCATAACTTTTGATTCGTGTGTCAAAATGACTATTATAATGTATCAAACGGAAGCTCGTATCGATTTCCATAATCTTGGCTAACCGGCTATAGAAATTCATTACTTGAACCTAAACTCCATCCTTTACATCACATATCGAGGTTTTAATGTTTTTGTCACTTATTTTACATTTTCGGTTTTATTCAATAGAGTTGTAATGAAGATGGATGAGCCGACTAAAAGTATGTTTAAAAATATTCTAATGAATCACAATATAATAAAAATAATTTCATGATCAACCAAAATGAATGAGAAGAGAAAAGGAAGAGGAGTGCTACTCGTCAAAATTTTAAAGAATACATTTGATAAATCGGGGTTATGCTTTTAAAGAGTCATAACTTTTCACTCGTGTGTCAAAACGACTATTATAATATATCAAACGGAAGCTCGTATCTATTTCCATAATTTTGGCTGCACTGTCTAAAAAATTCATTACTTGAACCTAAACTCCATCATTTACATCACATATGGATGGTTTAAATTTTTTTCACTTATTTTTCATTTTCGGTTTTATTCAATAGAGTTGTAATGTAGATGGATGAGTCGACCAAGTGTATGTTTCAAAATATTCTAATAAATCTCAATATAATAAAAATAATTTCATGATCCAACATAATGAATGAGAGGAAAAAAGGAATAGGAGTGCTACTGGTGACACTTTTTAAAAATATATTTGATAAATGGGAGTTGTACCTTTCAACGGTCATAACTTTTGATTCGTGTCTCAAAATGACTAATATAATGTATCAAACAGAAGCTCGTATCGATTTCCATAATCTTGGCAGACCGGCTATAGAAATTCATTACTTGAACCTAAACTCCATCCTTTACATCGATTATCGAGGTTTTAATCTTTTTGTCACTTATTTTACATTTTCGGTTTTATTCAATAGAGTTGTAATGAAGATGGATGAGCCGACTAAGAGTATGTTTAAAACTATTCTAATGAATCACAATATAATAAAAATAATTTCATGACAACCAAAATGAGTGAGAAGAGAAAAGGAAGAGGAGTGCTACTCGTCACAGTTTTAAACAATATATTTGATAAATCGGGGTTATACCTTTAAAGAGTAATAACTTTTCACTCGTGTTTTAAAACAACTATTATAATATATCAAACGGAAGCTCGTATATATTTCCATAATTTTGGCTGGACTGGCTATAAAAAATGATTACTTGAACCTAAACTCCATCATTTACATAACATATGGAGGGTTTCAATTTTTTGTCACTTATTTTACATTTTCGTTTTATTCAATAGAGGTGTAATGAAGATGGATTAGTCAACCAAGTGTATGTCTCAAAATATTCTAATAAATCTGAATATAATAAAAATAATTTGATGATCCAACATTATGAATTAGAGGAAAAAAGGAATAGGAGTGCTACTGGTCACATTTTTTAAAAATATATTTGATAAATGGGAGTTGTACCTTTAAACCGTCATAACTTTTGATTCGTGTGTCCAAATGACTATTATAATGTATCAAACGGAAGCTCGTATCGATTTCCGTAATCCTGGCTGACCGGCTATAGAAATTCATTACTTGAACCTAACATCCATCCTTTACATCACATATCGAGTTTTCAATCTTTTTGTCACTTATTTTACATTTTCGGTTTTATTCAATAGAGTTGTAATGAAGATAAATGAGCCGACTAAGAGTATGTTTAAACCTATTCTAATGAATCACAATATAATAAAAATAATTTCATGATCAACCAAAATGAGTGAGAGGAGAAAAGGAAGAGGAGTGCTACTCGTCACAGTTTTAAACAATATATTTGATAAATCGGGGTTATACCTTTCAAGAGTAATAAATTTTCACTCGTGTTTCAAAACGACTATTGTAATATATCAAACGGAAGCTCGTATCTATTTCCATAATTTTGGCTGGAGTGGCTATAAAAATTCATTACTTGAACCTAAACTCCATCATTTACATCACATATGGAGGGTTTAAATTTTTTGTCACTTATTTTACATTTTCGTTTTATTCAATAGAGATGTAATGAAGATGGATGAGTCGACCAACTCTATGTTTCAAAATATTCTAATAAATCTCAATATAATAAAAATAATTTCATGATCCAACATTATGAATTAGAGGAAAAAAGGAATAGGAGTGCTACTCGTCACATTTCTTAAAAATATATTTGATAAATGGGAGTTGTACCTTTAAACAGTCATAACTTTTGATTCGTGTGTCAAAATGACTATTATAATGTATCAAACAGAAGCTCGTATCGATTTCCATAATCTTGGCTGACCGGCTATAGAAATTCATTACTTGAACCTAAACTCCATCCTTAACATCACATATCGAGGTTTTAATGTTTTTGTCACTTATTTTACATTTTCGGTTTTATTCAATAGAGTTGTAATGAAGATGGATGAGCCGATTAAGAGTATGTTTAAAAATATTCTAATGAATCACAATATAATAAAAATAATTTCATGATCAAGCAAAATGAATGAGAAGAAAAAAGGAAGAGGAGTGCTACTCGTCAAAATTTTAAAGAATACATTTGATAAATCGAGGTTATGCCTTTAAAGAGTAATAACTTTTCACTCGTGTTTCAAAACGACTATTATAATATATGAAACGGAAGCTCGTATCTATTTCCATAATTTTGGCTGCACTTGCTATAAAAATTCATTACTTGAACCTAAACTCCATCATTTACATCACATATGGAGGGTTTCAATTTTTTGTCACTTATTTTACATTTTCGTTTTATTCAATAGAGTTGTAATGAAGATGGATGAATCGACCAAGTGTATGTCTCAAAATATTCTAATAAATCTCAATATAATAAAAATAATTTCATGATCCAACATTATGAATTAGAGGAAAAAAGGAATAGGAGTGCTACTGGTCACATTTCTTAAAAATATTTTTGATAAATGGGAGTTGTACCTTTAAACAGTCATAACTTTTGATTCGTGTGTCAAAATGACTATTATATTGTATCAAACGGATGCTCGTATCGATTTCCATAATCTTGGCTAACCGGCTAAAGAAATTCATTACTTGAACCTAAACTCCATCCTTTAAATCACATATCGAGGTTTTAATGTTTTTGTCACTTATTTTACATTTTCGTTTTATTCAATAGAGATGTAATGAAGATGGATGAGTCGACCAATTGTATGTTTCAAAATATTCTAATAAATCTCAATATAATAAAAATAATTTCATGATCCAACATTATGAATTAGAGGAAAAAAGGAATAGGAGTGCTACTCGTCACATTTCTTAAAAATATATTTGATAAATGGGAGTTGTACCTTTAAACAGTCATAACTTTTGATTCGTGTGTCAAAATGACTATTATAATGTATCAAACGGAAGCTCGTATCGATTTCCATAATCTTGGCTAACCGGCTATAGAAATTCATTACTTGAACCTAAACTCCATCCTTTACATCACATATCGAGTTTTTAATGTTTTTGTCACTTATTTTACATTTTCGGTTTTATTCAATAGAGTTGTAATGAAGATGGATGAGCCGACTAAGAGTATGTTTAAAAATATTCTAATGAATCACAATATAATAAAAATAATTTCATGATCAACCAAAATGAATGAGAAGAGAAAAGGAAGAGGAGTGCTACTCGTCAAAATTTTAAAGAATACATTTGATAAATCGGGGTTATGCTTTTAAAGAGTCATAACTTTTCACTCGTGTGTCAAAACGACTATTATAATATATCAAACGGAAGCTCGTATCTATTTCCATAATTTTGGCTGCACTGGCTATAAAAATTCATTACTTGAACCTAAACTCCATCATTTACATCACATATGGATGGTTTAAATATTTTTTCACTTATTTTTCATTTTCGGTTTTATTCAATAGAGTTGTAATGTAGATGGATGAGTCGACCAAGTGTATGTTTCAAAATATTCTAATAAATCTCAATATAATAAAAATAATTTCATGATCCAACATAATGAATGAGAGGAAAAAAGGAATAGGAGTGCTACTGGTGACACTTTTTAAAAATATATTTGATAAATGGGAGTTGTACCTTTAAACGGTCATAACTTTTGATCCGTGTCTCAAAATGACTATTATAATGTATCAAACGGAAGCTCGTATCGATTTCCATAATCTTGGCTAACCGGCTATAGAAATTCATTACTTGAACCTAAACTCCATCCTTTACATTACATATCGAGGTTTTAATGTTTTTGTCACTTATTTTACATTTTCGGTTTTATTCAATAGAGTTGTAATGAAGATGGATGAGCCGACTAAGAGTATGTTTAAAAATATTCCAATGAATCACAATATAATAAAAATAATTTCATGATCAACCAAAATGAATGAGAAGAGAAAAGGAAGAGGAGTGCTACTCGTCAAAATTTTAAAGAATACATTTGATAAATCGGGGTTATGCTTTTAAAGAGTCATAACTTTTCACTCGTGTGTCAAAACGACTATTATAATATATCAAACGGAAGCTCGAATCTATTTCCATAATTTTGGCTGCACTGTCTATAAAAATTCATTACTTGAACCTAAACTCCATCATTTACATCACATATGGAGGGTTTAAATTTTTTTCACTTATTTTTCATTTTCGGTTTTATTCAATAGAGTTGTAATGTAGATGGATGAGTCGACCAAGTGTATGTTTCAAAATATTCTAATAAATCTCAATATAATAAAAATAATTTCATGATCCAACAGAATGAATGAGAGGAAAAAAGGAATAGGAGGGCTACTGGTGACACTTTTTAAAAATATATTTGATAAATGGGAGTTGTACCTTTAAACGGTCATAACTTTTGATCCGTGTCTCAAAATGACTATTATAATGTATCAAACAGAAGCTCGTATCGATTTCCATAATCTTGGCAGACCGGCTATAGAAATTCATTACTTGAACCTAAACTCCATCCTTTACATCACATATCGAGGTTTCAATCTTTTTGTCACTTATTTTACATTTTCGGTTTTATTCAATAGAGTTGTAATGAAGATGGATGAGCCGACTAAGAGTATGTTTAAAACTATTCTAATGAATCACAATATAATAAAAATAATTTCATGATCAACCAAAATGAGTGAGAAGAGAAAAGGAAGAGGAGTGCTACTCGTCACAGTTTTAAACAATATATTTGATAAATCGGGGTTATACCTTTAAAGAGTAATAACTTTTCACTCGTGTTTTAAAACGACTATTATAATATATCAAACGGAAGCTCGTATATATTTCCATAATTTTGGCTGGACTGGCTATAAAAATTGATTACTTGAACCTAAACTCCATCATTTACATCACATATGGAGGGTTTCAATTTTTTGTCACTTATTTTACATTTTCGTTTTATTCAATAGAGGTTTAATGAAGATGGATGAGTCAACCAAGTGTATGTCTCAAAATATTCTAATAAATCTGAATATAATAAAAATAATTTGATGATCCAACATTATGAATTAGAGGAAAAAAGGAATAGGAGTGCTACTGGTCACATTTTTTAAAAATATATTTGATAAATGGGAGTTGTACCTTTAAACCGTCATAACTTTTGATTCGTGTGTCAAAATGACTATTATAATGTATCAAACGGAAGCTCGTATCGATTTCCGTAATCCTGGCTGACCGGCTATAGAAATTCATTACTTGAACCTAAACTCCATCCTTTAAATCACATACGAGGTTTTAATGTTTTTGTCACTTATTTTATATTTTCGGTTTTATTCAATAGAGTTGTAATGAAGATGGATGAGTCGACCAAGTGTATGTCTCAAAATATTCTAATAAATCTCAATATAATATAAATAATTTCATGATCCAACATTATGAATTAGAGGAAAAAAGGAATAGGAGTGCTACTGGTCACATTTTTTAATAATATATTTGATAAATGGGAGTTGTACCTTTAAACGGTCATAACTTTTGATCCGTGTCTCAAAATGACTATTATAATGTATCAAACGGAAGCTCGTATCGATTTCCATAATCTTGGCTAACCGGCTATAGAAATTCATTACTTGAACCTAAACTCCATCCTTTACATTACATATCGAGGTTTTAATGTTTTTGTCACTTATTTTACATTTTCGGTTTTATTCAATAGAGTTGTAATGAAGATGGATGAGCCCACTAAGAGTATGTTTAAAAATATTCCAATGAATCACAATATAATAAAAATAATTTCATGATCAACCAAAATGAATGAGAAGTGAAAAGGAAGAGGAGTGCTACTCGTCAAAATTTTAAAGAATACATTTGATAAATCGGGGTTATGCTTTTAAAGAGTCATAACTTTTCACTCGTGTGTCAAAACGACTATTATAATATATCAAACGGAAGCTCGTATCTATTTCCATAATTTTGGCTGCACTGTCTATAAAAATTCATTACTTGAACCTAAACTCCATCATTTACATCACATATGGATGGTTTAAATTTTTTTCACTTATTTTTCATTTTCGGTTTTATTCAATATAGTTGTAATGTAGATGGATGAGTCGACCAAGTGTATGTTTCAAAATATTCTAATAAATCTCAATATAATAAAAATAATTTCATGATCCAACATAATGAATGAGAGGAAAAAACGAATAGGAGTGCTACTGGTGACACTTTTTAAAAATATATTTGATAAATGGGAGTTGTACCTTTAGACGGTCATAACTTTTGATTCGTGTCTCAAAATGACTAATATAATGTATCAAACAGAAGCTCGTATCGATTTCCATAATCTTGGCAGACCGGCTATAGAAATTCATTACTTGAACCTAAACTCCATCCTTTACATCACATATCGAGGTTTCAATCTTTTTGTCACTTATTTTACATTTTCGGTTTTATTCAATAGAGTTGTAATGAAGATGGATGAGCCGACTAAGAGTATGTTTAAAACTATTCTAATGAATCACAATATAATAAAAATAATTTCATGATCAACCAAAATGAGTGAGAAGAGAAAAGGAAGAGGAGTGCTACTCGTCACAGTTTTAAACAATATATTTGATAAATCGGGGTTATACCTTTAAAGAGTAATAACTTTTCACTCGTGTTTTAAAACGACTATTATAATATATCAAACGGAAGCTCGTATATATTTCCATAATTTTGGCTGGACTGGCTATAAAAATTGATTACTTGAACCTAAACTCCATCATTTACATCACATATGGAGGGTTTCAATTTTTTGTCACTTATTTTACATTTTCGTTTTATTCAATAGAGGTTTAATGAAGATGGATGAGTCAACCAAGTGTATGTCTCAAAATATTCTAATAAATCTGAATATAATAAAAATAATTTGATGATCCAACATTATGAATTAGAGGAAAAAAGGAATAGGAGTGCTACTGGTCACATTTTTTAATAATATATTTGATAAATGGGAGTTGTACCTTTAAACCGTCATAACTTTTGATTCGTGTGTCAAAATGACTATTATAATGTATCAAACGGAAGCTCGTATCGATTTCCGTAATCCTGGCTGACCGGCTATAGAAATTCATTACTTGAACCTAAACTCCATCCTTTAAATCACATATCGAGGTTTTAATGTTTTTGTCACTTATTTTATATTTTCGGTTTTATTCAATAGAGTTGTAATGAAGATGGATGAGTCGACCAAGTGTATGTCTCAAAATATTCTAATAAATCTCAATATAATATAAATAATTTCATGATCCAACATTATGAATTAGAGGAAAAAAGGAATAGGAGTGCTACTGGTCACATTTTTTAATAATATATTTGATAAATGGGAGTTGTACCTTTAAACGGTCATAACTTTTGATTCGTGTGTCAAAATGACTATTATAATGTATCAAACGGAAGCTCGTATCGATTTCCATAATCTTGGCTAACCGGCTATAGAAATTCATTACTTGAACCTAAACTCCATCCTTTACATCACATATCGAGGTTTTAATGTTTTTGTGACTTATTTTAAATTTTCGGTTTTATTCAATAGAGTTGTAATGAAGATGGATGAGCCGACTAAGAGTATGTTTAAAAATATTCTAATGAATCACAATATAATAAAAATAATTTCATGATCAACCAAAATGAATGAGAAGAGAAAAGGAAGAGGAGTGCTACTCGTTAAAATTTTAAAGAATACATTTGATAAATCGGGGTTATGCTTTTAAAGAGTCATAACTTTTCACTCGTGTGTCAAAACGACTATTATAATATATCAAACGGAAGCTCGTATCTATTTCCATAATTTTGGCTGCACTGTCTATAAAAATTCATTACTTGAACCTAAACTCCATCATTTACATCACATATTGATGGTTTAAATTTTTTTTCACTTTTTTTTCATTTTCGGTTTTATTCAATAGAGTTGTAATGTAGATGGATGAGTCGACCAAGTGTATGTTTCAAAATATTCTAATAAATCTCAATATAATAAAAATAATTTCATGATCCAACATAATGAATGAGAGGAAAAAAGGAATAGGAGTGCTACTGGTGACACTTTTTAAAAATATATTTGATAAATGGGAGTTGTACCTTTAAACGGTCATAACTTTTGATTCGTGTCTCAAAATGACTAATATAATGTATCAAACGGAAGCTCGTATCGATTTCCATAATCTTGGCAGACCGGCTATAGAAATTCATTACTTGAACCTAAACTCCATCCTTTACATCACATATCGAGGTTTTAATCTTTTTGTCACTTATTTTACATTTTCGGTTTTATTCAATAGAGTTGTAATGAAGATGGATGAGCCGACTAAGAGTATGTTTAAAACTATTCTGATGAATCACAATATAATAAAAATAATTTCATGATCAACCAAAATGAGTGAGAAGAGAAAAGGAAGAGGAGTGCTACTCGTCACAGTTTTAAACAATATATTTGATAAATCGGGGTTATACCTTTAAAGAGTAATAACTTTTCACTCGTGTTTTAAAACGACTATTATAATATATCAAACGGAAGCTCGTATCTATTTCCATAATTTTGGCTGGACTGGCTATAAAAATTGATTACTTGAACCTAAACTCCATCATTTACATCACATATGGAGGGTTTCAATTTTTTGTCACTTATTTTACATTTTCGTTTTATTCAATAGAGTTGTAATGAAGATGGATGAGTCAACCAAGTGTATGTCTCAAAATATTCTAATAAATCTGAATATAATAAAAATAATTTCATGATCCAACATTATGAATTAGAGGAAAAAAGGAATAGGAGTGCTACTGGTCACATTTTTTAAAAATATATTTGATAAATGGGAGTTGTACCTTTAAACCGTCATAACTTTTGATTCGTGTGTCAAAATGACTATTATAATGTATCAAACGGAAGCTCGTATCGATTTCCATAATCTTGGCTGACCGGCTATAGAAATTCATTACTTGAACCTAACATCCATCCTTTACATCACATATCGAGGTTTTAATCTTTTTGTCACTTATTTTACATTTTCGGTTTTATTCAATAGAGTTGTAATGAAGATGGATGAGCCGACTAAGAGTATGTTTAAAACTATTCTAATGAATCACAATATAATAAAAATAATTTCATGATCAACCGAAATGAGTGAGAGGAGAAAAGTAAGAGGAGTGCTACTCGTCACAGTTTTAAACAATATATTTGATAAATCGGGGTTATACCTTTCAAGAGTAATAAATTTTCACTCGTGTTTCAAAACGACTATTGTAATATATCAAACGGAAGCTCGTATCTATTTCCATAATTTTGGCTGGACTGGCTATAAAAATTCATTACTTGAACCTAAACTCCATCATTTACATCACATATGGAGGGTTTAAATTTTTTGTCACTTATTTTACATTTTCGTTTTATTCAATAGAGATGTAATGAAGATGGATGAGTCGACCAACTGTATGTTTCAAAATATTCTAATAAATCTCAATATAATAAAAATAATTTCATGATCCAACATTATGAATTAGAGGAAAAAAGGAATAGGAGTGCTACTCGTCACATTTCTTAAAAATATATTTGATAAATGGGAGTTGTACCTTTAAACAGTCATAACTTTTGATTCGTGTGTCAAAATGACTATTATAATGTATCAAACGGAAGCTCGTATCGATTTCCATAATCTTGGCTGACCGGCTATAGAAATTCATTACTTGAACCTAAACTCCATCCTTTACATCACATATCGAGGTTTTAATGTTTTTGTCACTTATTTTACATTTTCGGTTTTATTCAATAGAGTTGTAATGAAGATGGATGAGCCGACTAAGAGTATGTTTAAAAATATTCTAATGAATCACAATATAATAAAAATAATTTCATGATCAACCAAAATGAGTGAGAAGAGAAAAGGAAGAGGAGTGGTACTCGTCACAGTTTTAAACAATATATTTGATAAATCGGGGTTATACCTTTAAAGAGTAATAACTTTTCACTCGTGTTTTAAAACGACTATTATAATATATCAAACGGAAGCTCGTATATATTTCCATAATTTTGGCTGGACTGGCTATAAAAATTGATTACTTGAACCTAAACTCCATCATTTACATCACATATGGAGGGTTTCAATTTTTTGTCACTTATTTTACCTTTTCGTTTTATTCAATAGAGGTGTAATGAAGATGGATGAGTCAACCATGTGTATGTCTCAAAATATTCTAATAAATCTGAATATAATAAAAATAATTTGATGATCCAACATTATGAATTAGAGGAAAAAAGGAATAGGAGTGCTACTGGTCACATTTTTTAAAAATATATTTGATAAATGGGAGTTGTACCTTTAAACCGTCATAACTTTTGATTCGTGTGTCAAAATGACTATTATAATGTATCAAACGGAAGCTCGTATCGATTTCCGTAATCTTGGCTGACCGGCTATAGAAATTCATTACTTGAACCTAACATCCATCCTTTACATCACATATCGAGGTTTCAATCTTTTTGTCACTTATTTTACATTTTCGGTTTTATTCAATAGAGTTGTAATGAAGATGGATGAGCCGACTAAGAGTATGTTTAAAACTATTCTAATGAATCACAATATAATAAAAATAATTTCATGATCAACCAAAATGAGTGAGAGGAGAAAAGGAAGAGGAGTGCTACTCGTCACAGTTTTAAACAATATATTTGATAAATCGGGGTTATACCTTTCAAGAGTAATAAATTTTCACTCATGTTTCAAAACGACTATTGTAATATATCAAACGGAAGCTCGTATCTATTTCCATAATTTTGGCTGGACTGGCTATAAAAATTCATTACTTGAACCTAAACTCCATCATTTACATCACATATGGAGGGTTTAAATTTTTTGTCACTTATTTTACATTTTCGTTTTATTCAATAGAGATGTAATGAAGATGGATGAGTCGACCAACTGTATGTTTCAAAATATTCTAATAAATCTCAATATAATAAAAATAATTTCATGATCCAACATTATGAATTAGAGGAAAAAAGGAATAGGAGTGCTACTCGTCACATTTCTTAAAAATATATTTGATAAATGGGAGTTGTACCTTTAAACAGTCATAACTTTTGATTCGTGTGTCAAAATGACTATTATAATGTATGAAACAGAAGCTCGTATCGATTTCCATAATCTTGGCTGACCGGCTATAGAAATTCATTACTTGAACCTAAACTCCATCCTTAACATCACATATCGAGGTTTTAATGTTTTTGTCACTTATTTTACATTTTCGGTTTTATTCAATAGAGTTGTAATGAAGATGGATGAGCCGATTAAGAGTATGTTTAAAAATATTCTAATGAATCACAATATAATAAAAATAATTTCATGATCAACCAAAATGAATGAGAAGAAAAAAGGAAGAGGAGTGCTACTCGTCAAAATTTTAAAGAACACATTTGATAAATCGGGGTTATGCCTTTAAAGAGTAATAACTTTTCACTCGTGTTTCAAAACGACTATTATAATATATGAAACGGAAGGTCGTATCTATTTCCATAATTTTGGCTGCACTTGCTATAAAAATTCATTACTTGAACCTAAACTCCATCATTTACATCACATATGGCGGGTTTCAATTTTTTGTCACTTATTTTACATTTTCGTTTTATTCAATAGAGTTGTAATGAAGATGGAAGAGTCGACCAAGTGTATGTCTCAAAATATTCTAATAAATCTCAATATAATAAAAATAATTTCATGATCCCACATTATGAATTAGAGGAAAAAAGGAATAGGAGTGCTACTGGTCACATTTCTTAAAAATATATTTGATAAATGGGAGTTGTACCTTTAAACAGTCATAACTTTTGATTCGTGTGTCAAAATGACTATTATAATGTATCAAACGGAAGCTCGTATCGATTTCCATAATCTTGGCTAACCGGCTATAGAAATTCATTACTTGAACCTAAACTCCATCCTTTAAATCACATATCGAGGTTTTAATGTTTTTGTCACTTATTTTATATTTTCGGTTTTATTCAATAGAGTTGTAATGAAGATGGATGAGTCAACCAAGTGTATGTCTCAAAATATTCTAATAAATCTCAATATAATATAAATAATTTCATGATCCAACATTATGAATTAGAGGAAAAAAGGAATAGGAGTGCTACTGGTCACATTTTTTAAAAATATATTTGATAAATGGGAGTTGTACCTTTAAACGGTTATAACTTTTGATTCGTGTGTCAAAATGACTATTATAATGTATCAAACGGAAGCTCGTATCGATTTCCATAATCTTGGCTAACCGGCTATAGAAATTTATTACTTGAACCTAAACTCCATCCTTTACATCACATATCGAGGTTTTAATGTTTTTGTGACTTATTTTACATTTTCGGTTTTATTCAATAGAGTTGTAATGAAGATGGATGAGCCGACTAAGAGTATGTTTAAAAATATTCTAATGAATCACAATATAATAAAAATAATTTCATGATCAACCAAAATGAATGAGAAGAGAAAAGGAAGAGGAGGGCTACTCGTCAAAATTTTAAAGAATACATTTGATAAATCGGGGTTATGCTTTTAAAGAGTCATAACTTTTCACTCGTGTGTCAAAACGACTATTATAATATATCAAACGGAAGCTCATATCTATTTCCATAATTTTGGCTGCACTGTCTATAAAAATTCATTACTTGAACCTAAACTCCATCATTTACATCACATATGGATGGTTTAAATTTTTTTCACTTATTTTTCATTTTCGGTTTTATTCAATAGAGTTGTAATGTAGATGGATGAGTCGACCAAGTGTATGTTTCAAAATATTCTAATAAATCTCAATATAATAAAAATAATTTCATGATCCAACATAATGAATGAGAGGAAAAAAGGAATAGGAGTGCTACTGGTGACACTTTTTAAAAATATATTTGATAAATGGGAGTTGTACCTTTAAACGGTCATAACTTTTGATTCGTGTCTCAAAATGACTAATATAATGTATCAAACGGAAGCTCGTATCGATTTCCATAATCTTGGCAGACCGGCTATAGAAATTCATTACTTGAACCTAAACTCCATCCTTTACATCACATATCGAGGTTTTAATCTTTTTGTCACTTATTTTACATTTTCGGTTTTATTCAATAGAGTTGTAATGAAGATGGATGAGCCGACTAAGAGTATGTTTAAAACTATTCTAATGAATCACAATATAATAAAAATAATTTCATGATCAACCAAAATGAGTGAGAAGAGAAAAGGAAGAGGAGTGCTACTCGTCACAGTTTTAAACAATATATTTGATAAATCGGGGTTATACCTTTAAAGAGTAATAACTTTTCACTCGTGTTTTAAAACGACTATTATAATATATCAAACGGAAGCTCGTATCTATTTCCATAATTTTGGCTGGACTGGCTATAAAAATTGATTACTTGAACCTAAACTCCATCATTTACATCACATATGGAGGGTTTCAATTTTTTGTCACTTATTTTACATTTTCGTTTTATTCAATAGAGTTGTAATGAAGATGGATGAGTCAAACAAGTGTATGTCTCAAAATATTCTAATAAATCTGAATATAATAAAAATAATTTCATGATCCAACATTATGAATTAGAGGAAAAAAGGAATAGGAGTGCTACTGGTCACATTTTTTAAAAATATATTTGATAAATGGGAGTTGTACCTTTAAACCGTCATAACTTTTGATTCGTGTGTCAAAATGACTATTATAATGTATCAAACGGAAGCTCGTATCGATTTCCGTAATCTTGGCTGACCGGCTATAGAAATTCATTACTTGAACCTAACATCCATCCTTTACATCACATATCGAGGTTTTAATCTTTTTGTCACTTATTTTACATTTTCGGTTTTATTCAATAGAGTTGTAATGAAGATGGATGAGCCGACTAAGAGTATGTTTAAAACTATTCTAATGAATCACAATATAATAAAAATAATTTCATGATCAACCAAAATGAATGAGAAGAAAAAAGGAAGAGGAGTGCTACTCGTCAAAATTTTAAAGAATACATTTGATAAATCGGGGTTATGCCTTTAAAGAGTAATAACTTTTCACTCGTGTTTCAAAACGACTATTATAATATATGAAACGGAAGGTCGTATCTATTTCCATAATTTTGGCTGCACTTGCTATAAAAATTCATTACTTGAACCTAAACTCCATCATTTACATCACATATGGAGGGTTTCAATTTTTTGTCACTTATTTTACATTTTCGTTTTATTCAATAGAGTTGTAATGAAGATGGAAGAGTCGACCAAGTGTATGTCTCAAAATATTCTAATAAATCTCAATATAATAAAAATAATTTCATGATCCCACATTATGAATTAGAGGAAAAAAGGAATAGGAGTGCTACTGGTCACATTTCTTAAAAATATATTTGATAAATGGGAGTTGTACCTGTAAACAGTCATAACTTTTGATTCGTGTGTCAAAATGACTATTATAATGTATCAAACGGAAGCTCGTATCGATTTCCATAATCTTGGCTAACCGGCTATAGAAATTTATTACTTGAACCTAAACTCCATCCTTTACATCACATATCGAGGTTTTAATGTTTTTGTGACTTATTTTACATTTTCGGTTTTATTCAATAGAGTTGTAATGAAGATGGATGAGCCGACTAAGAGTATGTTTAAAAATATTCTAATGAATCACAATATAATAAAAATAATTTCATGATCAACCAAAATGAATGAGAAGAGAAAAGGAAGAGGAGTGCTACTCGTCAAAATTTTAAAGAATACATTTGATAAATCGGGGTTATGCTTTTAAAGAGTCATAACTTTTCACTCGTGTGTCAAAACGACTATTATAATATATCAAACGGAAGCTCGTATCTATTTCCATAATTTTGGCTGCACTGTCTATAAAAATTCATTACTTGAACCTAAACTCCATCATTTACATCACATATGGATGGTTTAAATTTTTTTTCACTTATTTTTCATTTTCGGTTTTATTCAATAGAGTTGTAATGTAGATGGATGAGTCGACCAAGTGTATGTTTCAAAATATTCTAATAAATCTCAATATAATAAAAATAATTTCATGATCCAACATAATGAATGAGAGGAAAAAAGGAATAGGAGTGCTACTGGTGACACTTTTTAAAAATATATTTGATAAATGGGAGTTGTACCTTTAAACGGTCATAACTTTTGATTCGTGTCTCAAAATGACTAATATAATGTATCAAACGGAAGCTCTTATCGATTTCCATAATCTTGGCAGACCGGCTATAGAAATTCATTACTTGAACCTAAACTCCATCCTTTACATCACATATCGAGGTTTTAATCTTTTTGTCACTTATTTTACATTTTCGGTTTTATTCAATAGAGTTGTAATGAAGATGGATGAGCCGACTAAGAGTATGTTTAAAACTATTCTTATGAATCACAATATAATAAAAATAATTTCATGATCAACCAAAATGAGTGAGAAGAGAAAAGGAAGAGGAGTGCTACTCGTCACAGTTTTAAACAATATATTTGATAAATCGGGGTTATACCTTTAAAGAGTAATAACTTTTCACTCGTGTTTTAAAACGACTATTATAATATATCAAACGGAAGCTCGTATCTATTTCCATAATTTTGGCTGGACTGGCTATAAAAATTGATTACTTGAACCTAAACTCCATCATTTACATCACATATGGAGGGTTTCAATTTTTTGTCACTTATTTTACATTTTCTTTTTATTCAATAGAGTTGTAATGAAGATGGATGAGTCAAACAAGTGTATGTCTCAAAATATTCTAATAAATCTGAATATAATAAAAATAATTTCATGATCCAACATTATGAATTAGAGGAAAAAAGGAATAGGAGTGCTACTGGTCACATTTTTTAAAAATATATTTGATAAATGGGAGTTGTACCTTTAAACCGTCATAACTTTTGATTCGTGTGTCAAAATGACTATTATAATGTATCAAACGGAAGCTCGTATCGATTTCCGTAATCTTGGCTGACCGGCTATAGAAATTCATTACTTGAACCTAACATCCATCCTTTACATCACATATCGAGGTTTTAATCTTTTTGTCACTTATTTTACATTTTCGGTTTTATTCAATAGAGTTGTAATGAAGATGGATGAGCCGACTAAGAGTATGTTTAAAACTATTCTAATGAATCACAATATAATAAAAATAATTTCATGATCAACCAAAATGAATGAGAAGAAAAAAGGAAGAGGAGTGCTACTCGTCAAAATTTTAAAGAATACATTTGATAAATCGGGGTTATGCCTTTAAAGAGTAATAACTTTTCACTCGTGTTTCAAAACGACTATTATAATATATGAAACGGAAGGTCGTATCTATTTCCATAATTTTGGCTGCACTTGCTATAAAAATTCATTACTTGAACCTAAACTCCATCATTTACATCACATATGGAGGGTTTCAATTTTTTGTCACTTATTTTACATTTTCGTTTTATTCAATAGAGTTGTAATGAAGATGGAAGAGTCGACCAAGTGTATGTCTCAAAATATTCTAATAAATCTCAATATAATAAAAATAATTTCATGATCCCACATTATGAATTAGAGGAAAAAAGGAATAGGAGTGCTACTGGTCACATTGCTTAAAAATATATTTGATAAATGGGAGTTGTACCTTTAAACAGTCATAACTTTTGATTCGTGTGTCAAAATGACTATTATAATGTATCAAACGGAAGCTCGTATCGATTTCCATAATCTTGGCTAACCGGCTATAGAAATTCATTACTTGAACCTAAACTCCATCCTTAAAATCACATATCGAGGTTTTAAAGTTTTTGTCACTTATTTTACATTTTCGGTTTTATTCAATAGAGTTGTAATGAAGATGGATGAGCCGACCAAGTGTATGTCTCAAAATATTCTAATAAATCTCAATATAATATAAATAATTTCATGATCCAACATTATGAATTAGAGGAAAAAAGGAATAGGAGTGCTACTCGTCAAAATTTTAAAGAATACATTTGATAAATCGGGGTTATGCCTTTAAAGAGTCATAACTTTTGACTCGTGTTTCAAAACGACTATTATAATATATCAAACGGAAGCTCGTATCGATTTCCATAATCTTGGCTAACCGGCTATAGAAATTCATTACTTGAACCTAACATCCATCCTTTACATCACATATCGAGGTTTTAATGTTTTTGTCACTTATTTTACATTTTCGGTTTTATTCAATAGAGTTGTAATGAAGATGGATGAGCCGACTAAGAGTATGTTTAAAAATATTCTAATGAATCACAATATAATAAAAATAATTTCATGATCAACCAAAATGAATGAGAAGACAAAAGGAAGAGGAGTGCTACTCGTCAAAATTTTAAAGAATACATTTGATAAATCGGGGTTATGCTTTTAAAGAGTCATAACTTTTCACTCGTGTGTCAAAACGACTATTATAATATATCAAACGGAAGCTCGTATCTATTTCCATAATTTTGGCTGCATTGGCTATAAAAATTCATTACTTGAACCTAAACTCCATCATTTATATGACATATGGAGGGTTTAAATTTTTTGTCACTTATTTTACATTTTCGGTTTTATTCAATAGAGTTGTAATGTAGATGGATGAGTCGACCAAGTGTATGTTTCAAAATATTCTAATAAATCTCAATATAATAAAAATAATTTCATGATCCAACATAATGAATGAGAGGAAAAAAGGAATAGGAGTGCTACTGGTCACATTTTTTAAAAATATATTTGATAAATGGGAGTTGTACCTTTAAACCGTCATAACTTTTGATTCGTGTGTCAAAATGACTATTATAATGTATCAAACGGAAGCTCGTATTGATTTCCGTAATCTTGGCTGACCGGCTATAGAAATTCATTACTTGAACCTAACATCCATCCTTTACATCACATATCGAGGTTTTAATCTTTTTGTCACTTATTTTACATTTTCGGTTTTATTCAATAGAGTTGTAATGAAGATGGATGAGCCGACTAAGAGTATGTTTAAAACTATTCTAATGAATCACAATATAATAAAAATAATTTCATGATCAACCAAAATGAATGAGAAGAAAAAAGGAAGAGGAGTGCTACTCGTCAAAATTTTAAAGAATACATTTGATAAATCGGGGTTATGCCTTTAAAGAGTAATAACTTTTCACTCGTGTTTCAAAACGACTATTATAATATATGAAACGGAAGGTCGTATCTATTTCCATAATTTTGGCTGCACTTGCTATAAAAATTCATTACTTGAACCTAAACTCCATCATTTACATCACATATGGAGGGTTTCAATTTTTTGTCACTTATTTTACATTTTCGTTTTATTCAATAGAGTTGTAATGAAGATGGAAGAGTCGACCAAGTGTATGTCTCAAAATATTCTAATAAATCTCAATATAATAAAAATAATTTCATGATCCCACATTATGAATTAGAGGAAAAAAGGAATAGGAGTGCTACTGGTCACATTTCTTAAAAATATATTTGATAAATGGGAGTTGTACCTTTAAACAGTCATAACTTTTGATTCGTGTGTCAAAATGACTATTATAATGTATCAAACGGAAGCTCGTATCGATTTCCATAATCTTGGCTAACCGGCTATAGAAATTCATTACTTGAACCTAAACTCCATCCTTAAAATCACATATCGAGGTTTTAAAGTTTTTGTCACTTATTTTACATTTTCGGTTTTATTCAATAGAGTTGTAATGAAGATGGATGAGCCGACCAAGTGTATGTCTCAAAATATTCTAATAAATCTCAATATAATATAAATAATTTCATGATCCAACATTATGAATTAGAGGAAAAAAGGAATAGGAGTGCTACTCGTCAAAATTTTAAAGAATACATTTGATAAATCGGGGTTATGCCTTTAAAGAGTCATAACTTTTGACTCGTGTTTCAAAACGACTATTATAATATATCAAACGGAAGCTCGTATCGATTTCCATAATCTTGGCTAACCGGCTATAGAAATTCATTACTTGAACCTAACATCCATCCTTTACATCACATATCGAGGTTTTAATGTTTTTGTCACTTATTTTACATTTTCGGTTTTATTCAATAGAGTTGTAATGAAGATGGATGAGCCGACTAAGAGTATGTTTAAAAATATTCTAATGAATCACAATATAATAAAAATAATTTCATGATCAACCAAAATGAATGAGAAGACAAAAGGAAGAGGAGTGCTACTCGTCAAAATTTTAAAGAATACATTTGATAAATCGGGGTTATGCTTTTAAAGAGTCATAACTTTTCACTCGTGTGTCAAAACGACTATTATAATATATCAAACGGAAGCTCGTATCTATTTCCATAATTTTGGCTGCATTGGCTATAAAAATTCATTACTTGAACCTAAACTCCATCATTTATATGACATATGGAGGGTTTAAATTTTTTGTCACTTATTTTACATTTTCGGTTTTATTCAATAGAGTTGTAATGTAGATGGATGAGTCGACCAAGTGTATGTTTCAAAATATTCTAATAAATCTCAATATAATAAAAATAATTTCATGATCCAACATAATGAATGAGAGGAAAAAAGGAATAGGAGTGCTACTGGTGACATTTTTTTTAAAATATATTTGATAAATGGGAGTTGTACCTTTAAATAGTTATAACTTTTGATTCTAGTGTCAAAATGACTATTATAATGTATCAAACGGAAGCTCGTATTGATTTCCATAATCTTGGCTAACCGGCTATAGAAATTCATTACTTGAACCTATACTCCATCCTTTACATCACATATCGATTTTTTAATCTTTTTGTCACTTATTTTACATTTTCGGTTTTATTCAATAGAGTTGTAATGACAATGGATGAGCTGACTAAGAGTATGTTTGAAAATATTCTAATGAATCACAATATAATAAAAATAATTCCATGATCAACCAAAATGAATGAGATGAAAAAAGGAAGTGGAGTGCTACTTGTTACAATTTTAAACAATATATTTGACAAATTGGGGTTATGGCTTTTAGAGTCATAACCTTTTACACGTGTGTCAAAACGACTATTATAATATATCAAACAGAAACTCGTATCTATTTCCATAATTTTGGCTGCACTGGATATAAAAATTCATTGCTTGAACCTAAACTCCATCATTTACATCACATATGGAGGGTTTCAATTTTTTGTCACTTATTTTACATTTTCGTTTTATTCAATAGAGTTGTAATGAAGATGGATGAGTCGACCAAGTGTATGTCTCAAAATATTCTAATAAATCTCAATATAATAAAAATAATTTCATGATCCAACATTATGAATTAGAGGAAAAAAGGAATAGGAGTGCTACTGGTCACATTTCTTAAAAATATATTTGATAAATGGGAGTTGTACCTTTAAACAGTCATAACTTTTGATGCGTCTGTCAAAATGACTATTATATTGTATCAAACGGAAGCTCGTATCGATTTCCATAATCTTGGCTAACCGGCTATAGAAATTCATTACTTGAACCTAAACTCCATCCTTTAAATCACATATCGAGGTTTTAATGTTTTTGTCACTTATTTTATATTTTCGGTTTTATTCAATAGAGTTGTAATGAAGATGGATGAGTCGACCAAGTGTATGTCTCAAAATATTCTAATAAATCTCAATATAATATAAATAATTTCATGATCCAACATTATGAATTAGAGGAAAAAA
The DNA here is from genome assembly GCA_037013495.1 of Hippophae tibetana. NCBI lineage: Eukaryota > Viridiplantae > Streptophyta > Magnoliopsida > Rosales > Elaeagnaceae > Hippophae > Hippophae tibetana. The sequence continues at coordinate 1,278,963 of JAZDXN010000027.1, read as the reverse complement.
GGAATAGGAGTGCTACTGGTCACATTTTTTAAAAATATATTTGATAAATGGGAGTTGTACCTTTAAACGGTCATAACTTTTGATTCGTGTGTCAAAATGACTATTATAATGTATCAAACGGAAGCTCGTATCGATTTCCATAATCTTGGCTAACCGGCTATAGAAATTCATTACTTGAACCTAAACTCCATCCTTTACATCACATATCGAGGTTTTAATGTTTTTGTTACTTATTTTACATTTTTGGTTTTATTCAATAGAGTTGTAATGAAGATGGATGAGCCGACTAAGAGTATGTTTAAAAATATTCTAATGAATCACAATATAATAAAAATAATTTCATGATCAACCAAAATGAATGAGAAGAGAAAAGGAAGAGGAGTGCTACTCGTCAAAATTTTAAAGAATACATTTGATAAATCGGGGTTATGCTTTTAAAGAGTCATAACTTTTCACTCGTGTGTCAAAACGACTATTATAATATATCAAACGGAAGCTCGTATCTATTTCCATAATTTTGGCTGCACTGTCTATAAAAATTCATTACTTGAACCTAAACTCCATCATTTACATCACATATGGATGGTTTAAATTTTTTTCACTTATTTTTCATTTTCGGTTTTATTCAATAGAGTTGTAATGTAGATGGATGAGTCGACCAAGTGTATGTTTCAAAATATTCTAATAAATCTCAATATAATAAAAATAATTTCATGATCCAACATAATGAATGAGAGGAAAAAAGGAATAGGAGTGCTACTAGTGACATTTTTTTAAAATATATTTGATAAATGGGAGTTGTACCTTTAACAGTCATAACTTTTGATTCGTGTCTCAAAATGACTAATATAATGTATCAAACGGAAGCTCGTATCGATTTCCATAATCTTGGCAGACCGGCTATAGAAATTCATTACTTGAACCTAAACTCCATCCTTTACATCACATATCGAGGTTTTAATCTTTTTGTCACTTATTTTACATTTTCGGTTTTATTCAATAGAGTTGTAATGAAGATGGATGAGCCGACTAAGAGTATGTTTAAAACTATTCTAATGAATCACAATATAATAAAAATAATTTCATGATCAACCAGAATGAGTGAGAAGAGAAAAGGAAGAGGAGTGCTACTCGTCACAGTTTTAAACAATATATTTGATAAATCGGGGTTATACCTTTAAAGAGTAATAACTTTTCACTCTTGTTTTAAAACGACTATTATAATATATCAAACGGAAGCTCGTATCTATTTCCATAATTTTGGCTGGACTGGCTATAAAAATTGATTACTTGAACCTAAACTCCATCATTTACATCACATATGGAGGGTTTCAATTTTTTGTCACTTATTTTACATTTTCGTTTTATTCAATAGAGTTGTAATGAAGATGGATGAGTCAACCAAGTGTATGTCTCAAAATATTCTAATAAATCTGAATATAATAAAAATAATTTCATGATCCAACATTATGAATTAGAGGAAAAAAGGAATAGGAGTGCTACTGGTCACATTTTTTAAAAATATATTTGATAAATTGGAGTTGTACCTTTAAACCGTCATAACTTTTGATTCGTGTGTCAAAATAACTATTATAATGTATCAAACGGAAGCTCGTATCGATTTCCGTAATCTTGGCTGACCAGCTATAGAAATTCATTACTTGAACCTAACATCCATCCTTTACATCACATATCGAGGTTTTAATCTTTTTGTCAGTTATTTTACATTTTCGGTTTTATTCAATAGAGTTTTAATGAAGATGGATGAGCCGACTAAGAGTATGTTTAAAACTATTCTAATGAATCACAATATAATAAAAATAATTTCATGATCAACCAAAATGAGTGAGAGGAGAAAAGTAAGAGGAGTGCTACTCGTCACAGTTTTAAACAATATATTTGATAAATCGGGGTTATACCTTTCAAGAGTAATAAATTTTCACTCGTGTTTCAAAAAGACTATTATAATATATCAAACGAAAGCTCGTATCTATTTCCATAATTTTGGCTGGACTGGCTATAAAAATTAATTACTTGAACCTAAACTCCATCATTTACATCACATATGGAGGGTTTAAATTTTCTGTCACTTATTTTACATTTTCGTTTTATTCAATAGAGATGTAATGAAGATGGATGAGTCGACCAACTGTATGTTTCAAAATATTCTAATAAATCTCAATATAATAAAAATAATTTCATGATCCAACATTATGAATTAGAGGAAAAAAGGAATAGGAGTGCTACTCGTCACATTTCTTAAAAATATATTTGATAAATGGGATTTGTACCTTTAAACAGTCGTAACTTTTCATTCGTGTGTCAAAATGACTATTATAATGTATCAAACGGAAGCTCGTATCGATTTCCATAATCTTGGCTAACCGGCTATAGAAATTCATTACTTGAACCTAAACTCCATCCTTTACATCACATATCGAGGTTTTAATCTTTTTGTCACTTATTTTACATTTTCGGTTTTATTCAATAGAGTTGTAATGAAGATGGATGAGCCGACTAAGAGTATGTTTAAAAATATTCTAATGAATCACAATATAATAAAAATAATTTCATGATCAACCAAAATGAATGAGAAGAGAAAAGGAAGAGGAGTGCTACTCGTCAAAATTTTAAAGAATACATTTGATAAATCGGGGTTATGCCTTTAAAGAGTCATAACTTTTGACTCGTGTTTCAAAACGACTATTATAATATATCAAACGGAAGCTCGTATCGATTTCCATAATCTTGGCTAACCGGCTATAGAAATTCATTACTTGAACCTAACATCCATCCTTTACATCACATATCGAGGTTTTAATGTTTTTGTCACTTATTTTACATTTTCGGTTTTATTCAATAGAGTTGTAATGAAGATGGATGAGCCGACTAAGAGTATGTTTAAAAATATTCTAATGAATCACAATATAATAAAAATAATTTCATGATCAACCAAAATGAATGAGAAGACAAAAGGAAGAGGAGTGCTACTCGTCAAAATTTTAAAGAATACATTTGATAAATCGGGGTTATGCTTTTAAAGAGTCATAACTTTTCACTCGTGTTTCAAAACGACTATTATAATATATCAAACGGAAGCTCGTATCTATTTCCATAATTTTGGCTGCATTGGCTATAAAAATTCATTACTTGAACCTAAACTCCATCATTTATATGACATATGGAGGGTTTAAATTTTTTGTCACTTATTTTACATTTTCGGTTTTATTCAATAGAGTTGTAATGAAGATGGATGAGTCAACCAAGTGTATGTCTCAAAATATTCTAATAAATCTGAATATAATAAAAATAATTTCATGATCCAACATTATGAATTAGAGGAAAAAAGGAATAGGAGTGCTACTGGTCACATTTTTTAAAAATATATTTGATAAGTGGGAGTTGTACCTTTAAACCGTCATAACTTTTGATTCGTGTGTCAAAATGACTATTATAATGTATCAAACGGAAGCTCGTATCGATTTCCGTAATCTTGGCTGACCGGCTATAGAAATTCATTACTTGAACCTAACATCCATCCTTTACATCACATATCGAGGTTTTAATCTTTTTGTCACTTATTTTACATTTTCGGTTTTATTCAATAGAGTTGTAATGAAGATGGATGAGCCGACTAAGAGTATGTTTAAAACTATTCTAATGAATCACAATATAATAAAAATAATTTCATGATCAACCAAAATGAGTGAGAGGAGAAAAGTAAGAGGAGTGCTACTCGTCACAGTTTTAAACAATATATTTGATAAATCGGGGTTATACCTTTCAAGAGTAATAAATTTTCACTCGTGTTTCAAAACGACTATTATAATATATCAAACGGAAGCTCGTATCTATTTCCATAATTTTGGCTGGACTGGCTATAAAAATTCATTACTTGAACCTAAACTCCATCATTTACATCACATATGGAGGGTTTAAATTTTTTGTCACTTATTTTACATTTTCGTTTTATTCAATAGAGATGTAATGAAGATGGATGAGTCGACCAACTGTATGTTTCAAAATATTCTAATAAATCTCAATATAATAAAAATAATTTCATGATCCAACATTATGAATTAGAGGAAAAAAGGTATAGGAGTGCTACTCGTCACATTTCTTAAAAATATATTTGATAAATGGGAGTTGTACCTTTAAACAGTCATAACTTTTGATTCGTGTGTCAAAATGACTATTATAATGTATCAAACGGAAGCTCGTATCGATTTCCATAATCTTGGCTAACCGGCTATAGAAATTCATTACTTCAACCTAAACTCCAAACTTAAAATCACATATCGAGGTTTTAATGTTTTTGTCACTTATTTTACATTTTCGGTTTTATTCAATAGAGTTGTAATGAAGATGGATGAGCCGACTAAGAGTATGTTTAAAAATATTCTAATGAATCACAATATAATAAAAATAATTTCATGATCAACCAAAATGAATGAGAAGAGAAAAGGAAGAGGAGTGCTACTCGTCAAAATTTTAAAGAATACATTTGATAAATTGGGGTTATGCCTTTAAAGAGTCATAACTTTTGACTCGTGTTTCAAAACGACTATTATAATATATCAAACGGAAGCTCGTATCGATTTCCATAATCTTGGCTAACCGGCTATAGAAATTCATTACTTGAACCAAACATCCATCCTTTACATCACATATCGAGGTTTTAATGTTTTTGTCACTTATTTTACATTTTCGGTTTTATTCAATAGAGTTGTAATGAAGATGGATGAGCCGACTAAGAGTATGTTTAAAAATATTCTAATGAATCACAATATAATAAAAATAATTTCATGATCAACCAAAATGAATGAGAAGACAAAAGGAAGAGGAGTGCTACTCGTCAAAATTTTAAAGAATACATTTGATAAATCGGGGTTATGCTTTTAAAGAGTCATAACTTTTCACTCGTGTGTCAAAACGACTATTATAATATATCAAACGGAAGCTCGTATCTATTTCCATAATTTTATCTGCATTGGCTATAAAAATTCATTACTTGAACCTAAACTCCATCATTTATATGACATATGGAGGGTTTAAATTTTTTGTCACTTATTTTACATTTTCGGTTTTATTCAATAGAGTTGTAATGTAGATGGATGAGTCGACCAAGTGTATGTTTCAAAATATTCTAATAAATCTCAATATAATAAAAATAATTTCATGATCCAACATAATGAATGAGAGGAAAAAAGGAATAGGAGTGCTACTGGTGACATTTTTTTAAAATATATTTGATAAATGGGAGTTGTACCTTTAAACAGTCATAACTTTTGATTCTAGTGTCAAAATGACTATTATAATGTATCAAACGGAAGCTCGTATTGATTTCCATAATCTTGGCTAACCGGCTATAGAAATTCATTACTTGAACCTAAACTCCATCCTTTACATCACATATCGATTTTTTAATCTTTTTGTCACTTATTTTACATTTTCGGTTTTATTCAATAGAGTTGTAATGACAATGGATGAGCTGACTAAGAGTATGTTTAAAAATATTCTAATGAATCACAATATAATAAAAATAATTCCATGATCAACCAAAATGAATGAGATGAAAAAAGGAAGTGGAGTGCTACTTGTCACAATTTTAAACAATATATTTGACAAATTGGGGTTATGGCTTAAAGAGTCATAAGTTTTTACACGTGTGTCAAAACGACTATTATAATATATCAAACAGAAACTCGTATCTATTTCCATAATTTTGGCTGCACTGGATATAAAAATTCATTGCTTGAACCTAAACTCCATCATTTACATCACATATGGAGAGTTACAATTTTTTGTCACTTATTTTACATTTTCGTTTTATTCAATAGAGTTGTAATGAAGATGGATGAGTCGACCAAGTGTATGTCTCAAAATATTCTAATAAATCTCAATATAATAAAAATAATTTCATGATCCAACATTATGAATTAGAGGAAAAAAGGAATAGGAGTGCTACTTGTCACATTTCTTAAAAATATATTTGATAAATGGGAGTTGTACCTTTAAACAGTCATAACTTTTGATTCGTGTGTCAAAATGACTATTATATTGTATCAAACGGAAGCTCGTATCGATTTCCATAATCTTGGCTAACCGGCTATAGAAATTCATTACTTGAACCTAAACTCCATCCTTTAAATCACATATCGAGGTTTTAATGTTTTTGTCACTTATTTTATATTTTCGGTTTTATTCAATAGAGTTGTAATGAAGATGGATGAGTCGACCAAGTGTATGTCTCAAAATATTCTAATAAATCTCAATATAATATAAATAATTTCATGATCCAACATTATGAATTAGAGGAAAAAAGGAATAGGAGTGCTACTGGTCACATTTTTTAAAAATATATTTGATAAATGGGAGTTGTACCTTTAAACTGTCATAACTTTTGATTCGTGTGTCAAAATGACTATTATAATGTATCAAACGGAAGCTCGTATCGATTTCCATAATCTTGGCTAACCGGCTATAGAAATTCATTACTTGAACCTAACATCCATCCTTTACATCACATATCGAGGTTTTAATCTTTTTGTCACTTATTTTACATTTTCGGTTTTATTCAATAGAGTTGTAATGAAGATGGATGAGCCGACTAAGAGTATGTTTAAAACTATTCTAATGAATCACAATATAATAAAAATAATTTCATGATCAACCAAAATGAATGAGAAGAGAAAAGGAAGAGGAGTGCTACTCGTCAAAATTTTAAAGAATACATTTGATAAATCGGGGTTATGCTTTTAAAGAGTCATAACTTTTCACTCGTGTTTCAAAACGACTATTATAATATATAAAACGGAAGCTCGTATCTATTTCCATAATTTTGGCTGCACTGTCTATAAAAATTCATTACTTGAACCTAAACTCCATCATTTACATCACATATGGATGGTTTAAATTTTTTTCACTTATTTTTCATTTTCGGTTTATTCAATAGAGTTGTAATGTAGATGGATGAGTCGATGATGAACGAAAACCGGCATCGCCGATTCCCGCAAATACTTTGGTTTTAATATTTATAAAACTCTCGCAAGTGCACGAATCATTTCGTAGAAAATGATAAGTATACTCCCAAGGTGGATCTAAGGAAGGAATGTATGTGGTTTTTAACTTATTATTCAATCTTTTAAAAACGAAATTAAATCCTAAACATCCTGTCACGATAGTTTGGTTTTTGTGTTCCTAATCTAATAACATAAAATAAAACATATATACAGATTAATTAAATATAATCTAAAATCATAAAAATAAACATAGATACAAATTCAATAAATAATTATCTAGAAATAAACATATATACGGATTCAATAAATGTTCATGCAAATTTTTATCATTTATATTAGCGGAGTATTTATGGATATAATAACTAAATTAATTATGCTTGCTCATATTAACTAGGTTATTAAAGATATAAATTGACATTTTATTGATTCTCTCTTTTTTATATAAATACCACCTTTGGTGGGGTTAGATATTCTTTGTTAACTAAACAAATCAATTAACACCTATGGGTGGGGTTGATAACTAATATGCTTAATTAAATTAATTCCTTTTTCTAAGAGATTGAAAATGAACCATTTAAATGCCACCTTTGGTGGGGTTAGACAATTTAAACATTATTCAAGGTGTCCAAATTAAACTTAAGAATTTAATTATCCGAGTACTAACTTTCAAGTTTTAAAACCACTATTGAAAACATGTTGTCAATACATTTTCACATAATAATTCTTATAAAAACTTTTGAAATAGAGTTTCACTCTAACTACCGGGCGATTGTACCAACAAATAAAAGAGCACTACTCTAAATTAGACCGGATAACTAAACCTTAAAATCTAATTTTCGGGTTTAAGTTTGTAATGAAAAATAATATATTTCTCTCTAACATTCTTAATATAAAATCTTGAATAAAAACAAAATCAATTCATTTTAAAGATTTTTACCTATTTAATATTTCGCAAGCATAACAACGTCGTTATTACATCATTTTTACTAAACAGCTAGCATAGTTAAATTTAACCACAGACAAGTTGAATATAACATGTAAGAATAAAGCATAAAAATAACTGTAAAGAAAATAAAATCCTTACAGAACTTCGACGCTATTCCCGTTGCTAGAAAACCTCCGAGCGGAATTTGCACTTCCATATATTGAATCAAAAATCTAAATTATTACAAAAACATTACAAGTTCCTCTCAAAAAGAGAAGAACACTAAACCTAAGAGAATTGAACTAAAAACTAAGAGAAAAACTAAGAAAAGCTTAGAAACTTAGAAAGAAACTAAGAGAAACTAAAAACTAAGAAATGAGAGAAAGAAAGAAGAGAGAAGTGAGTTTTGAAGGTGTGTTTTGAAGTGAATGGAAGGGGGGTATTTATAGGTGAGGATGGAGAGAAAAAATGAGTAAAAAAATGTTAAAAAAATATTAAAAAATGTAAAAACGCGTATTGGACTTGCTGATGTCATCAATGACGTCAGCATGACGTCACAGGGCGGCTGCACGTGAAAAATGGGGCGAAAACGCGTTGGGCGCGCGGATGGGCGGCTGCTGGGCGCTGCGCGCGCGCGCTGGGGCTGTCGCTGCGCGCAGCTCGGCGCGCGTGAACAGTGCCAGCGCGCGCGGGCGCGCGCGGGATGGGGCGCTGGGGCGCGCTGGGGCGCGCGCGGCTGGGCGCTGGGACGCGCGCGGCTGGGCGCTGGGGCGCTGGGCTGCGCGCACGGCCGGGCTATGACGCGCGATTTCCGTCTTTTTGACATTTTTGACCTTTTCGACCCATTTCGTCCGATTTTTCCATGTTTGTTGACCTTTTCTCACTTATTTATTGATATATTTGTGATGTATTGCTTCAAATATTCCTCTTTAAGTCTTTACATTGCGTTTTTAAGCCAAAATACCTGAAAAACAATAAAAATACCCGTGATTCCGAAAAAGACAAATTTATATAAATATATGATAAAACATATAAATATATGTATTTTTAATCAATTACAGTACATAAAATCATGGTTATTTTAGTGCTTTTTGAGCACTCATCAGTCGACCAAGTGTATGTTTCAAAATATTCTAATAAATCTCAATATAATAAAAATAATTTCATGATCCAACATAATGAATGAGAGGAAAAAAGGAATAGGAGTGCTACTGGTGACACTTTTTAAAAATATATTTGATAAATGGGAGTTGTACCTTTAAACGGTCATAACTTTTGATTCGTGTCTCAAAATGACTAATATAATGTATCAAACGGAAGCTCGTATCGATTTCCATAATCTTGGCAGACCGGCTATAGAAATTCATTACTTGAACCTAAACTCCATCCTTTACATCACATATCGAGGTTTTAATCTTTTTGTCACTTATTTTACATTTTCGGTTTTATTCAATAGAGTTGTAATGAAGATGGATGAGCCGACTAAGAGTATGTTTAAAACTATTCTAATGAATCACAATATAATAAAAATAATTTCATGATCAACCAAAATGAGTGAGAGGAGAAAAGTAAGAGGAGTGCTACTCGTCACAGTTTTAAACAATATATTTGATAAATCGGGGTTATACCTTTCAAGAGTAATAAATTTTCACTCGTGTTTCAAAACGACTATTATAATATATCAAACGGAAGCTCGTATCTATTTCCATAATTTTGGCTGGACTGGCTATAAAAATTCATTACTTGAACCTAAACTCCATCATTTACATCACATATGGAGGGTTTCAATTTTTTGTCACTTATTTTACATTTTCGTTTTATTCAATAGAGTTGTAATGAAGATGGATGAGTCGACCAAGTGTATGTCTCAAAATATTCTAATAAATCTCAATATAATAAAAATAATTTCATGATCCAACATTATGAATTAGAGGAAAAAAGGAATAGGAGTGCTACTGGTGACACTTTTTAAAAATATATTTGATAAATGGGAGTTGTACCTTTAAACGGTCATAACTTTTGATTCGTGTCTCAAAATGACTAATATAATGTATCAAACGGAAGCTCGTATCGATTTCCATAATCTTGGCAGACCGGCTATAGAAATTCATTACTTGAACCTAAACTCCATCCTTTACATCACATATCGAGGTTTTAATCTTTTTGTCACTTATTTTACATTTTCGGTTTTATTCAATAGAGTTGTAATGAAGATGGATGAGCCGACTAAGAGTATGTTTGAAAATATTCTAATGAATCACAATATAATAAAAATAATTCCATGATCAACCAAAATGAATGAGATGAAAAAAGGAAGTGGAGTGCTACTTGTTACAATTTTAAACAATATATTTGACAAATTGGGGTTATGGCTTTTAGAGTCATAACCTTTTACACGTGTGTCAAAACGACTATTATAATATATCAAACAGAAACTCGTATCTATTTCCATAATTTTGGCTGCACTGGATATAAAAATTCATTGCTTGAACCTAAACTCCATCATTTACATCACATATGGAGGGTTTCAATTTTTTGTCACTTATTTTACATTTTCGTTTTATTCAATAGAGTTGTAATGAAGATGGATGAGTCGACCAAGTGTATGTCTCAAAATATTCTAATAAATCTCAATATAATAAAAATAATTTCATGATCCAACATTATGAATTAGAGGAAAAAAGGAATAGGAGTGCTACTGGTCACATTTCTTAAAAATATATTTGATAAATGGGAGTTGTACCTTTAAACAGTCATAACTTTTGATGCGTCTGTCAAAATGACTATTATATTGTATCAAACGGAAGCTCGTATCGATTTCCATAATCTTGGCTAACCGGCTATAGAAATTCATTACTTGAACCTAAACTCCATCCTTTAAATCACATATCGAGGTTTTAATGTTTTTGTCACTTATTTTATATTTTCGGTTTTATTCAATAGAGTTGTAATGAAGATGGATGAGTCGACCAAGTGTATGTCTCAAAATATTCTAATAAATCTCAATATAATATAAATAATTTCATGATCCAACATTATGAATTAGAGGAAAAAAGGAATAGGAGTGCTACTGGTCACATTTTTTAAAAATATATTTGATAAATGGGAGTTGTACCTTTAAACGGTCATAACTTTTGATTCGTGTGTCAAAATGACTATTATAATGTATCAAACGGAAGCTCGTATCGATTTCCATAATCTTGGCTAACCGGCTATAGAAATTCATTACTTGAACCTAAACTCCATCCTTTACATCACATATCGAGGTTTTAATGTTTTTGTTACTTATTTTACATTTTTGGTTTTATTCAATAGAGTTGTAATGAAGATGGATGAGCCGACTAAGAGTATGTTTAAAAATATTCTAATGAATCACAATATAATAAAAATAATTTCATGATCAACCAAAATGAATGAGAAGAGAAAAGGAAGAGGAGTGCTACTCGTCAAAATTTTAAAGAATACATTTGATAAATCGGGGTTATGCTTTTAAAGAGTCATAACTTTTCACTCGTGTGTCAAAACGACTATTATAATATATCAAACGGAAGCTCGTATCTATTTCCATAATTTTGGCTGCACTGTCTATAAAAATTCATTACTTGAACCTAAACTCCATCATTTACATCACATATGGATGGTTTAAATTTTTTTTCACTTATTTTTCATTTTCGGTTTTATTCAATAGAGTTGTAATGTAGATGGATGAGTCGACCAAGTGTATGTTTCAAAATATTCTAATAAATCTCAATATAATAAAAATAATTTCATGATCCAACATAATGAATGAGAGGAAAAAAGGAATAGGAGTGCTACTAGTGACATTTTTTTAAAATATATTTGATAAATGGGAGTTGTACCTTTAACAGTCATAACTTTTGATTCGTGTCTCAAAATGACTAATATAATGTATCAAACGGAAGCTCGTATCGATTTCCATAATCTTGACAGACCGGCTATAGAAATTCATTACTTGAACCTAAACTCCATCCTTTACATCACATATCGAGGTTTTAATCTTTTTGTCACTTATTTTACATTTTCGGTTTTATTCAATAGAGTTGTAATGAAGATGGATGAGCCGACTAAGAGTATGTTTAAAACTATTCTAATGAATCACAATATAATAAAAATAATTTCATGATCAACCAAAATGAGTGAGAAGAGAAAAGGAAGAGGAGTGCTACTCGTCACAGTTTTAAACAATATATTTGATAAATCGGGGTTATACCTTTAAAGAGTAATAACTTTTCACTCTTGTTTTAAAACGACTATTATAATATATCAAACGGAAGCTCGTATCTATTTCCATAATTTTGGCTGGACTGGCTATAAAAATTGATTACTTGAACCTAAACTCCATCATTTACATCACATATGGAGGGTTTCAATTTTTTGTCACTTATTTTACATTTTCGTTTTATTCAATAGAGTTGTAATGAAGATGGATGAGTCAACCAAGTGTATGTCTCAAAATATTCTAATAAATCTGAATATAATAAAAATAATTTCATGATCCAACATTATGAATTAGAGGAAAAAAGGAATAGGAGTGCTACTGGTCACATTTTTTAAAAATATATTTGATAAATTGGAGTTGTACCTTTAAACCGTCATAACTTTTGATTCGTGTGTCAAAATAACTATTATAATGTATCAAACGGAAGCTCGTATCGATTTCCGTAATCTTGGCTGACCAGCTATAGAAATTCATTACTTGAACCTAACATCCATCCTTTACATCACATATCGAGGTTTTAATCTTTTTGTCAGTTATTTTACATTTTCGGTTTTATTCAATAGAGTTTTAATGAAGATGGATGAGCCGACTAAGAGTATGTTTAAAACTATTCTAATGAATCACAATATAATAAAAATAATTTCATGATCAACCAAAATGAGTGAGAGGAGAAAAGTAAGAGGAGTGCTACTCGTCACAGTTTTAAACAATATATTTGATAAATCGGGGTTATACCTTTCAAGAGTAATAAATTTTCACTCGTGTTTCAAAAAGACTATTATAATATATCAAACGAAAGCTCGTATCTATTTCCATAATTTTGGCTGGACTGGCTATAAAAATTAATTACTTGAACCTAAACTCCATCATTTACATCACATATGGAGGGTTTAAATTTTCTGTCACTTATTTTACATTTTCGTTTTATTCAATAGAGATGTAATGAAGATGGATGAGTCGACCAACTGTATGTTTCAAAATATTCTAATAAATCTCAATATAATAAAAATAATTTCATGATCCAACATTATGAATTAGAGGAAAAAAGGAATAGGAGTGCTACTCGTCACATTTCTTAAAAATATATTTGATAAATGGGATTTGTACCTTTAAACAGTCGTAACTTTTCATTCGTGTGTCAAAATGACTATTATAATGTATCAAACGGAAGCTCGTATCGATTTCCATAATCTTGGCTAACCGGCTATAGAAATTCAATACTTGAACCTAAACTCCATCCTTAAAATCACATATCGAGGTTTTAATGTTTTTGTCACTTATTTTACATTTTCGGTTTTATTCAATAGAGTTGTAATGAAGATGGATGAGCCGACTAAGAGTATGTTTAAAAATATTCTAATGAATCACAATATAATAAAAATAATTTCATGATCAACCAAAATGAATGAGAAGAGAAAAGGAAGAGGAGTGCTACTCGTCAAAATTTTAAAGAATACATTTGATAAATCGGGGTTATGCCTTTAAAGAGTCATAACTTTTGACTCGTGTTTCAAAACGACTATTATAATATATCAAACGGAAGCTCGTATCGATTTCCATAATCTTGGCTAACCGGCTATAGAAATTCATTACTTGAACCTAACATCCATCCTTTACATCACATATCGAGGTTTTAATGTTTTTGTCACTTATTTTACATTTTCGGTTTTATTCAATAGAGTTGTAATGAAGATGGATGAGCCGACTAAGAGTATGTTTAAAAATATTCTAATGAATCACAATATAATAAAAATAATTTCATGATCAACCAAAATGAATGAGAAGACAAAAGGAAGAGGAGTGCTACTCGTCAAAATTTTAAAGAATACATTTGATAAATCGGGGTTATGCTTTTAAAGAGTCATAACTTTTCACTCGTGTTTCAAAACGACTATTATAATATATCAAACGGAAGCTCGTATCTATTTCCATAATTTTGGCTGCATTGGCTATAAAAATTCATTACTTGAACCTAAACTCCATCATTTATATGACATATGGAGGGTTTAAATTTTTTGTCACTTATTTTACATTTTCGGTTTTATTCAATAGAGTTGTAATGAAGATGGATGAGTCAACCAAGTGTATGTCTCAAAATATTCTAATAAATCTGAATATAATAAAAATAATTTCATGATCCAACATTATGAATTAGAGGAAAAAAGGAATAGGAGTGCTACTGGTCACTTTTTTAAAAATATATTTGATAAGTGGGAGTTGTACCTTTAAACCGTCATAACTTTTGATTCGTGTGTCAAAATGACTATTATAATGTATCAAACGGAAGCTCGTATCGATTTCCGTAATCTTGGCTGACCGGCTATAGAAATTCATTACTTGAACCTAACATCCATCCTTTACATCACATATCGAGGTTTTAATCTTTTTGTCACTTATTTTACATTTTCGGTTTTATTCAATAGAGTTGTAATGAAGATGGATGAGCCGACTAAGAGTATGTTTAAAACTATTCTAATGAATCACAATATAATAAAAATAATTTCATGATCAACCAAAATGAGTGAGAGGAGAAAAGTAAGAGGAGTGCTACTCGTCACAGTTTTAAACAATATATTTGATAAATCGGGGTTATACCTTTCAAGAGTAATAAATTTTCACTCGTGTTTCAAAACGACTATTATAATATATCAAACGGAAGCTCGTATCTATTTCCATAATTTTGGCTGGACTGGCTATAAAAATTCATTACTTGAACCTAAACTCCATCATTTACATCACATATGGAGGGTTTAAATTTTTTGTCACTTATTTTACATTTTCGTTTTATTCAATAGAGATGTAATGAAGATGGATGAGTCGACCAACTGTATGTTTCAAAATATTCTAATAAATCTCAATATAATAAAAATAATTTCATGATCCAACATTATGAATTAGAGGAAAAAAGGTATAGGAGTGCTACTCGTCACATTTCTTAAAAATATATTTGATAAATGGGAGTTGTACCTTTAAACAGTCATAACTTTTGATTCGTGTGTCAAAATGACTATTATAATGTATCAAACGGAAGCTCGTATCGATTTCCATAATCTTGGCTAACCGGCTATAGAAATTCATTACTTCAACCTAAACTCCAAACTTAAAATCACATATCGAGGTTTTAATGTTTTTGTCACTTATTTTACATTTTCGGTTTTATTCAATAGAGTTGTAATGAAGATGGATGAGCCGACTAAGAGTATGTTTAAAAATATTCTAATGAATCACAATATAATAAAAATAATTTCATGATCAACCAAAATGAATGAGAAGAGAAAAGGAAGAGGAGTGCTACTCGTCAAAATTTTAAAGAATACATTTGATAAATTGGGGTTATGCCTTTAAAGAGTCATAACTTTTGACTCGTGTTTCAAAACGACTATTATAATATATCAAACGGAAGCTCGTATCGATTTCCATAATCTTGGCTAACCGGCTATAGAAATTCATTACTTGAACCAAACATCCATCCTTTACATCACATATCGAGGTTTTAATGTTTTTGTCACTTATTTTACATTTTCGGTTTTATTCAATAGAGTTGTAATGAAGATGGATGAGCCGACTAAGAGTATGTTTAAAAATATTCTAATGAATCACAATATAATAAAAATAATTTCATGATCAACCAAAATGAATGAGAAGACAAAAGGAAGAGGAGTGCTACTCGTCAAAATTTTAAAGAATACATTTGATAAATCGGGGTTATGCTTTTAAAGAGTCATAACTTTTCACTCGTGTGTCAAAACGACTATTATAATATATCAAACGGAAGCTCGTATCTATTTCCATAATTTTGGCTGCATTGGCTATAAAAATTCATTACTTGAACCTAAACTCCATCATTTATATGACATATGGAGGGTTTAAATTTTTTGTCACTTATTTTACATTTTCGGTTTTATTCAATAGAGTTGTAATGTAGATGGATGAGTCGACCAAGTGTATGTTTCAAAATATTCTAATAAATCTCAATATAATAAAAATAATTTCATGATCCAACATAATGAATGAGAGGAAAAAAGGAATAGGAGTGCTACTGGTGACATTTTTTTAAAATATATTTGATAAATGGGAGTTGTACCTTTAAACAGTCATAACTTTTGATTCTAGTGTCAAAATGACTATTATAATGTATCAAACGGAAGCTCGTATTGATTTCCATAATCTTGGCTAACCGGCTATAGAAATTCATTACTTGAACCTAAACTCCATCCTTTACATCACATATCGATTTTTTAATCTTTTTGTCACTTATTTTACATTTTCGGTTTTATTCAATAGAGTTGTAATGACAATGGATGAGCTGACTAAGAGTATGTTTAAAAATATTCTAATGAATCACAATATAATAAAAATAATTCCATGATCAACCAAAATGAATGAGATGAAAAAAGGAAGTGGAGTGCTACTTGTCACAATTTTAAACAATATATTTGACAAATTGGGGTTATGGCTTAAAGAGTCATAAGTTTTTACACGTGTGTCAAAACGACTATTATAATATATCAAACAGAAACTCGTATCTATTTCCATAATTTTGGCTGCACTGGATATAAAAATTCATTGCTTGAACCTAAACTCCATCATTTACATCACATATGGAGAGTTACAATTTTTTGTCACTTATTTTACATTTTCGTTTTATTCAATAGAGTTGTAATGAAGATGGATGAGTCGACCAAGTGTATGTCTCAAAATATTCTAATAAATCTCAATATAATAAAAATAATTTCATGATCCAACATTATGAATTAGAGGAAAAAAGGAATAGGAGTGCTACTTGTCACATTTCTTAAAAATATATTTGATAAATGGGAGTTGTACCTTTAAACAGTCATAACTTTTGATTCGTGTGTCAAAATGACTATTATATTGTATCAAACGGAAGCTCGTATCGATTTCCATAATCTTGGCTAACCGGCTATAGAAATTCATTACTTGAACCTAAACTCCATCCTTTAAATCACATATCGAGGTTTTAATGTTTTTGTCACTTATTTTATATTTTCGGTTTTATTCAATAGAGTTGTAATGAAGATGGATGAGTCGACCAAGTGTATGTCTCAAAATATTCTAATAAATCTCAATATAATATAAATAATTTCATGATCCAGCATTATGAATTAGAGGAAAAAAGGAATAGGAGTGCTACTGGTCACATTTTTTAAAAATATATTTGATAAATGGGAGTTGTACCTTTAAACTGTCATAACTTTTGATTCGTGTGTCAAAATGACTATTATAATGTATCAAACGGAAGCTCGTATCGATTTCCATAATCTTGGCTAACCGGCTATAGAAATTCATTACTTGAACCTAACATCCATCCTTTACATCACATATCGAGGTTTTAATCTTTTTGTCACTTATTTTACATTTTCGGTTTTATTCAATAGAGTTGTAATGAAGATGGATGAGCCGACTAAGAGTATGTTTAAAACTATTCTAATGAATCACAATATAATAAAAATAATTTCATGATCAACCAAAATGAATGAGAAGAGAAAAGGAAGAGGAGTGCTACTCGTCAAAATTTTAAAGAATACATTTGATAAATCGGGGTTATGCTTTTAAAGAGTCATAACTTTTCACTCGTGTGTCAAAACGACTATTATAATATATAAAACGGAAGCTCGTATCTATTTCCATAATTTTGGCTGCACTGTCTATAAAAATTCATTACTTGAACCTAAACTCCATCATTTACATCACATATGGATGGTTTAAATTTTTTTCACTTATTTTTCATTTTCGGTTTATTCAATAGAGTTGTAATGTAGATGGATGAGTCGATGATGAACGAAAACCGGCATCGCCGATTCCCGCAAATACTTTGGTTTTAATATTTATAAAACTCTCGCAAGTGCACGAATCATTTCGTAGAAAATGATAAGTATACTCCCAAGGTCGATCTAAGGAAGGAATGTATGTGGTTTTTAACTTATTATTCAATCTTTTAAAAACGAAATTAAATCCTAAACATCCTGTCACGATAGTTTGGTTTTTGTGTTCCTAATCTAATAACATAAAATAAAACATATATACAGATTAATTAAATATAATCTAAAATCATAAAAATAAACATAGATACAAATTCAATAAATAATTATCTAGAAATAAACATATATACGGATTCAATAAATGTTCATGCAAATTTTTATCATTTATATTAGCGGAGTATTTATGGATATAATAACTAAATTAATTATGCTTGCTCATATTAACTAGGTTATTAAAGATATAAATTGACATTTTATTGATTCTCTCTTTTTTATATAAATACCACCTTTGGTGGGGTTAGATATTCTTTGTTAACTAAACAAATCAATTAACACCTATGGGTGGGGTTGATAACTAATATGCTTAATTAAATTAATTCCTTTTTCTAAGAGATTGAAAATGAACCATTTAAATGCCACCTTTGGTGGGGTTAGACAATTTAAACATTATTCAAGGTGTCCAAATTAAACTTAAGAATTTAATTATCCGAGTACTAACTTTCAAGTTTTAAAACCACTATTGAAAACATGTTGTCAATACATTTTCACATAATAATTCTTATAAAAACTTTTGAAATAGAGTTTCACTCTAACTACCGGGCGATTGTACCAACAAATAAAAGAGCACTACTCTAAATTAGACCGGATAACTAAACCTTAAAATCTAATTTTCGGGTTTAAGTTTGTAATGAAAAATAATATATTTCTCTCTAACATTCTTAATATAAAATCTTGAATAAAAACAAAATCAATTCATTTTAAAGATTTTTACCTATTTAATATTTCGCAAGCATAACAACGTCGTTATTACATCATTTTTACTAAACAGCTAGCATAGTTAAATTTAACCACAGACAAGTTGAATATAACATGTAAGAATAAAGCATAAAAATAACTGTAAAGAAAATAAAATCCTTACAGAACTTCGACGCTATTCCCGTTGCTAGAAAACCTCCGAGCGGAATTTGCACTTCCATATATTGAATCAAAAATCTAAATTATTACAAAAACATTACAAGTTCCTCTCAAAAAGAGAAGAACACTAAACCTAAGAGAATTGAACTAAAAACTAAGAGAAAAACTAAGAAAAGCTTAGAAACTTAGAAAGAAACTAAGAGAAACTAAAAACTAAGAAATGAGAGAAAGAAAGAAGAGAGAAGTGAGTTTTGAAGGTGTGTTTTGAAGTGAATGGAAGGGGGGTATTTATAGGTGAGGATGGAGAGAAAAAATGAGTAAAAAAATGTTAAAAAAATATTAAAAAATGTAAAAACGCGTATTGGACTTGCTGATGTCATCAATGACGTCAGCATGACGTCACAGGGCGGCTGCACGTGAAAAATGGGGCGAAAACGCGTTGGGCGCGCGGATGGGCGGCTGCTGGGCGCTGCGCGCGCGCGCTGGGGCTGTCGCTGCGCGCAGCTCGGCGCGCGTGAACAGTGCCAGCGCGCTGCGTTGCGCGCAGCTGGGCATGCCAGCGCGCGCGGGCGCGCGCGGGATGGGGCGCTGGGGCGCGCTGGGGCGCGCGCGGCTGGGCGCTGGGGCGCTGGGCTGCGCGCACGGCCGGGCTGCGACGCGCGATTTCCGTCTTTTTGACATTTTTGACCTTTTCGACCCATTTCGTCCGATTTTTCCATGTTTGTTGACCTTTTCTCACTTATTTATTGATATATTTGTGATGTATTGCTTCAAATATTCCTCTTTAAGTCTTTACATTGCGTTTTTAAGCCAAAATACCTGAAAAACAATAAAAATACCCGTGATTCCGAAAAAGACAAATTTATATAAATATATGATAAAACATATAAATATATGTATTTTTAATCAATTACAGTACATAAAATCATGGTTATTTTAGTGCTTTTTGAGCACTCATCAGTCGACCAAGTGTATGTTTCAAAATATTCTAATAAATCTCAATATAATAAAAATAATTTCATGATCCAACATAATGAATGAGAGGAAAAAAGGAATAGGAGTGCTACTGGTGACACTTTTTAAAAATATATTTGATAAATGGGAGTTGTACCTTTAAACGGTCATAACTTTTGATTCGTGTCTCAAAATGACTAATATAATGTATCAAATGGAAGCTCGTATCGATTTCCATAATCTTGGCAGACCGGCTATAGAAATTCATTACTTGAACCTAAACTCCATCCTTTACATCACATATCGAGGTTTTAATCTTTTTGTCACTTATTTTACATTTTCGGTTTTATTCAATAGAGTTGTAATGAAGATGGATGAGCCGACTAAGAGTATGTTTAAAACTATTCTAATGAATCACAATATAATAAAAATAATTTCATGATCAACCAAAATGAGTGAGAGGAGAAAAGTAAGAGGAGTGCTACTCGTCACAGTTTTAAACAATATATTTGATAAATCGGGGTTATACCTTTCAAGAGTAATAAATTTTCACTCGTGTTTCAAAACGACTATTATAATATATCAAACGGAAGCTCGTATCTATTTCCATAATTTTGGCTGGACTGGCTATAAAAATTCATTACTTGAACCTAAACTCCATCATTTACATCACATATGGAGGGTTTCAATTTTTTGTCACTTATTTTACATTTTCGTTTTATTCAATAGAGTTGTAATGAAGATGGATGAGTCGACCAAGTGTATGTCTCAAAATATTCTAATAAATCTCAATATAATAAAAATAATTTCATGATCCAACATTATGAATTAGAGGAAAAAAGGAATAGGAGTGCTACTGGTGACACTTTTTAAAAATATATTTGATAAATGGGAGTTGTACCTTTAAACGGTCATAACTTTTGATTCGTGTCTCAAAATGACTAATATAATGTATCAAACGGAAGCTCGTATCGATTTCCATAATCTTGGCAGACCGGCTATAGAAATTCATTACTTGAACCTAAACTCCATCCTTTACATCACATATCGAGGTTTTAATCTTTTTGTCACTTATTTTACATTTTCGGTTTTATTCAATAGAGTTGTAATGAAGATGGATGAGCCGACTAAGAGTATGTTTGAAAATATTCTAATGAATCACAATATAATAAAAATAATTCCATGATCAACCAAAATGAATGAGATGAAAAAAGGAAGTGGAGTGCTACTTGTTACAATTTTAAACAATATATTTGACAAATTGGGGTTATGGCTTTTAGAGTCATAACCTTTTACACGTGTGTCAAAACGACTATTATAATATATCAAACAGAAACTCGTATCTATTTCCATAATTTTGGCTGCACTGGATATAAAAATTCATTGCTTGAACCTAAACTCCATCATTTACATCACATATGGAGGGTTTCAATTTTTTGTCACTTATTTTACATTTTCGTTTTATTCAATAGAGTTGTAATGAAGATGGATGAGTCGACCAAGTGTATGTCTCAAAATATTCTAATAAATCTCAATATAATAAAAATAATTTCATGATCCAACATTATGAATTAGAGGAAAAAAGGAATAGGAGTGCTACTGGTCACATTTCTTAAAAATATATTTGATAAATGGGAGTTGTACCTTTAAACAGTCATAACTTTTGATGCGTCTGTCAAAATGACTATTATATTGTATCAAACGGAAGCTCGTATCGATTTCCATAATCTTGGCTAACCGGCTATAGAAATTCATTACTTGAACCTAAACTCCATCCTTTAAATCACATATCGAGGTTTTAATGTTTTTGTCACTTATTTTATATTTTCGGTTTTATTCAATAGAGTTGTAATGAAGATGGATGAGTCGACCAAGTGTATGTCTCAAAATATTCTAATAAATCTCAATATAATATAAATAATTTCATGATCCAACATTATGAATTAGAGGAAAAAAGGAATAGGAGTGCTACTGGTCACATTTTTTAAAAATATATTTGATAAATGGGAGTTGTACCTTTAAACGGTCATAACTTTTGATTCGTGTGTCAAAATGACTATTATAATGTATCAAACGGAAGCTCGTATCGATTTCCATAATCTTGGCTAACCGGCTATAGAAATTCATTACTTGAACCTAAACTCCATCCTTTACATCACATATCGAGGTTTTAATGTTTTTGTTACTTATTTTACATTTTTGGTTTTATTCAATAGAGTTGTAATGAAGATGGATGAGCCGACTAAGAGTATGTTTAAAAATATTCTAATGAATCACAATATAATAAAAATAATTTCATGATCAACCAAAATGAATGAGAAGAGAAAAGGAAGAGGAGTGCTACTCGTCAAAATTTTAAAGAATACATTTGATAAATCGGGGTTATGCTTTTAAAGAGTCATAACTTTTCACTCGTGTGTCAAAACGACTATTATAATATATCAAACGGAAGCTCGTATCTATTTCCATAATTTTGGCTGCACTGTCTATAAAAATTCATTACTTGAACCTAAACTCCATCATTTACATCACATATGGATGGTTTAAATTTTTTTTCACTTATTTTTCATTTTCGGTTTTATTCAATAGAGTTGTAATGTAGATGGATGAGTCGACCAAGTGTATGTTTCAAAATATTCTAATAAATCTCAATATAATAAAAATAATTTCATGATCCAACATAATGAATGAGAGGAAAAAAGGAATAGGAGTGCTACTAGTGACATTTTTTTAAAATATATTTGATAAATGGGAGTTGTACCTTTAACAGTCATAACTTTTGATTCGTGTCTCAAAATGACTAATATAATGTATCAAACGGAAGCTCGTATCGATTTCCATAATCTTGGCAGACCGGCTATAGAAATTCATTACTTGAACCTAAACTCCATCCTTTACATCACATATCGAGGTTTTAATCTTTTTGTCACTTATTTTACATTTTCGGTTTTATTCAATAGAGTTGTAATGAAGATGGATGAGCCGACTAAGAGTATGTTTAAAACTATTCTAATGAATCACAATATAATAAAAATAATTTCATGATCAACCAAAATGAGTGAGAAGAGAAAAGGAAGAGGAGTGCTACTCGTCACAGTTTTAAACAATATATTTGATAAATCGGGGTTATACCTTTAAAGAGTAATAACTTTTCACTCTTGTTTTAAAACGACTATTATAATATATCAAACGGAAGCTCGTATCTATTTCCATAATTTTGGCTGGACTGGCTATAAAAATTGATTACTTGAACCTAAACTCCATCATTTACATCACATATGGAGGGTTTCAATTTTTTGTCACTTATTTTACATTTTCGTTTTATTCAATAGAGTTGTAATGAAGATGGATGAGTCAACCAAGTGTATGTCTCAAAATATTCTAATAAATCTGAATATAATAAAAATAATTTCATGATCCAACATTATGAATTAGAGGAAAAAAGGAATAGGAGTGCTACTGGTCACATTTTTTAAAAATATATTTGATAAATTGGAGTTGTACCTTTAAACCGTCATAACTTTTGATTCGTGTGTCAAAATAACTATTATAATGTATCAAACGGAAGCTCGTATCGATTTCCGTAATCTTGGCTGACCAGCTATAGAAATTCATTACTTGAACCTAACATCCATCCTTTACATCACATATCGAGGTTTTAATCTTTTTGTCAGTTATTTTACATTTTCGGTTTTATTCAATAGAGTTTTAATGAAGATGGATGAGCCGACTAAGAGTATGTTTAAAACTATTCTAATGAATCACAATATAATAAAAATAATTTCATGATCAACCAAAATGAGTGAGAGGAGAAAAGTAAGAGGAGTGCTACTCGTCACAGTTTTAAACAATATATTTGATAAATCGGGGTTATACCTTTCAAGAGTAATAAATTTTCACTCGTGTTTCAAAAAGACTATTATAATATATCAAACGAAAGCTCGTATCTATTTCCATAATTTTGGCTGGACTGGCTATAAAAATTAATTACTTGAACCTAAACTCCATCATTTACATCACATATGGAGGGTTTAAATTTTCTGTCACTTATTTTACATTTTCGTTTTATTCAATAGAGATGTAATGAAGATGGATGAGTCGACCAACTGTATGTTTCAAAATATTCTAATAAATCTCAATATAATAAAAATAATTTCATGATCCAACATTATGAATTAGAGGAAAAAAGGAATAGGAGTGCTACTCGTCACATTTCTTAAAAATATATTTGATAAATGGGATTTGTACCTTTAAACAGTCGTAACTTTTCATTCGTGTGTCAAAATGACTATTATAATGTATCAAACGGAAGCTCGTATCGATTTCCATAATCTTGGCTAACCGGCTATAGAAATTCAATACTTGAACCTAAACTCCATCCTTAAAATCACATATCGAGGTTTTAATGTTTTTGTCACTTATTTTACATTTTCGGTTTTATTCAATAGAGTTGTAATGAAGATGGATGAGCCGACTAAGAGTATGTTTAAAAATATTCTAATGAATCACAATATAATAAAAATAATTTCATGATCAACCAAAATGAATGAGAAGAGAAAAGGAAGAGGAGTGCTACTCGTCAAAATTTTAAAGAATACATTTGATAAATCGGGGTTATGCCTTTAAAGAGTCATAACTTTTGACTCGTGTTTCAAAACGACTATTATAATATATCAAACGGAAGCTCGTATCGATTTCCATAATCTTGGCTAACCGGCTATAGAAATTCATTACTTGAACCTAACATCCATCCTTTACATCACATATCGAGGTTTTAATGTTTTTGTCACTTATTTTACATTTTCGGTTTTATTCAATAGAGTTGTAATGAAGATGGATGAGCCGACTAAGAGTATGTTTAAAAATATTCTAATGAATCACAATATAATAAAAATAATTTCATGATCAACCAAAATGAATGAGAAGACAAAAGGAAGAGGAGTGCTACTCGTCAAAATTTTAAAGAATACATTTGATAAATCGGGGTTATGCTTTTAAAGAGTCATAACTTTTCACTCGTGTTTCAAAACGACTATTATAATATATCAAACGGAAGCTCGTATCTATTTCCATAATTTTGGCTGCATTGGCTATAAAAATTCATTACTTGAACCTAAACTCCATCATTTATATGACATATGGAGGGTTTAAATTTTTTGTCACTTATTTTACATTTTCGGTTTTATTCAATAGAGTTGTAATGAAGATGGATGAGTCAACCAAGTGTATGTCTCAAAATATTCTAATAAATCTGAATATAATAAAAATAATTTCATGATCCAACATTATGAATTAGAGGAAAAAAGGAATAGGAGTGCTACTGGTCACTTTTTTAAAAATATATTTGATAAGTGGGAGTTGTACCTTTAAACCGTCATAACTTTTGATTCGTGTGTCAAAATGACTATTATAATGTATCAAACGGAAGCTCGTATCGATTTCCGTAATCTTGGCTGACCGGCTATAGAAATTCATTACTTGAACCTAACATCCATCCTTTACATCACATATCGAGGTTTTAATCTTTTTGTCACTTATTTTACATTTTCGGTTTTATTCAATAGAGTTGTAATGAAGATGGATGAGCCGACTAAGAGTATGTTTAAAACTATTCTAATGAATCACAATATAATAAAAATAATTTCATGATCAACCAAAATGAGTGAGAGGAGAAAAGTAAGAGGAGTGCTACTCGTCACAGTTTTAAACAATATATTTGATAAATCGGGGTTATACCTTTCAAGAGTAATAAATTTTCACTCGTGTTTCAAAACGACTATTATAATATATCAAACGGAAGCTCGTATCTATTTCCATAATTTTGGCTGGACTGGCTATAAAAATTCATTACTTGAACCTAAACTCCATCATTTACATCACATATGGAGGGTTTAAATTTTTTGTCACTTATTTTACATTTTCGTTTTATTCAATAGAGATGTAATGAAGATGGATGAGTCGACCAACTGTATGTTTCAAAATATTCTAATAAATCTCAATATAATAAAAATAATTTCATGATCCAACATTATGAATTAGAGGAAAAAAGGTATAGGAGTGCTACTCGTCACATTTCTTAAAAATATATTTGATAAATGGGAGTTGTACCTTTAAACAGTCATAACTTTTGATTCGTGTGTCAAAATGACTATTATAATGTATCAAACGGAAGCTCGTATCGATTTCCATAATCTTGGCTAACCGGCTATAGAAATTCATTACTTCAACCTAAACTCCAAACTTAAAATCACATATCGAGGTTTTAATGTTTTTGTCACTTATTTTACATTTTCGGTTTTATTCAATAGAGTTGTAATGAAGATAGATGAGCCGACTAAGAGTATGTTTAAAAATATTCTAATGAATCACAATATAATAAAAATAATTTCATGATCAACCAAAATGAATGAGAAGAGAAAAGGAAGAGGAGTGCTACTCGTCAAAATTTTAAAGAATACATTTGATAAATTGGGGTTATGCCTTTAAAGAGTCATAACTTTTGACTCGTGTTTCAAAACGACTATTATAATATATCAAACGGAAGCTCGTATCGATTTCCATAATCTTGGCTAACCGGCTATAGAAATTCATTACTTGAACCAAACATCCATCCTTTACATCACATATCGAGGTTTTAATGTTTTTGTCACTTATTTTACATTTTCGGTTTTATTCAATAGAGTTGTAATGAAGATGGATGAGCCGACTAAGAGTATGTTTAAAAATATTCTAATGAATCACAATATAATAAAAATAATTTCATGATCAACCAAAATGAATGAGAAGACAAAAGGAAGAGGAGTGCTACTCGTCAAAATTTTAAAGAATACATTTGATAAATCGGGGTTATGCTTTTAAAGAGTCATAACTTTTCACTCGTGTGTCAAAACGACTATTATAATATATCAAACGGAAGCTCGTATCTATTTCCATAATTTTGGCTGCATTGGCTATAAAAATTCATTACTTGAACCTAAACTCCATCATTTATATGACATATGGAGGGTTTAAATTTTTTGTCACTTATTTTACATTTTCGGTTTTATTCAATAGAGTTGTAATGTAGATGGATGAGTCGACCAAGTGTATGTTTCAAAATATTCTAATAAATCTCAATATAATAAAAATAATTTCATGATCCAACATAATGAATGAGAGGAAAAAAGGAATAGGAGTGCTACTGGTGACATTTTTTTAAAATATATTTGATAAATGGGAGTTGTACCTTTAAACAGTCATAACTTTTGATTCTAGTGTCAAAATGACTATTATAATGTATCAAACGGAAGCTCGTATTGATTTCCATAATCTTGGCTAACCGGCTATAGAAATTCATTACTTGAACCTAAACTCCATCCTTTACATCACATATCGATTTTTTAATCTTTTTGTCACTTATTTTACATTTTCGGTTTTATTCAATAGAGTTGTAATGACAATGGATGACCTGACTAAGAGTATGTTTAAAAATATTCTAATGAATCACAATATAATAAAAATAATTCCATGATCAACCAAAATGAATGAGATGAAAAAAGGAAGTGGAGTGCTACTTGTCACAATTTTAAACAATATATTTGACAAATTGGGGTTATGGCTTAAAGAGTCATAAGTTTTTACACGTGTGTCAAAACGACTATTATAATATATCAAACAGAAACTCGTATCTATTTCCATAATTTTGGCTGCACTGGATATAAAAATTCATTGCTTGAACCTAAACTCCATCATTTACATCACATATGGAGAGTTACAATTTTTTGTCACTTATTTTACATTTTCGTTTTATTCAATAGAGTTGTAATGAAGATGGATGAGTCGACCAAGTGTATGTCTCAAAATATTCTAATAAATCTCAATATAATAAAAATAATTTCATGATCCAACATTATGAATTAGAGGAAAAAAGGAATAGGAGTGCTACTTGTCACATTTCTTAAAAATATATTTGATAAATGGGAGTTGTACCTTTAAACAGTCATAACTTTTGATTCGTGTGTCAAAATGACTATTATATTGTATCAAACGGAAGCTCGTATCGATTTCCATAATCTTGGCTAACCGGCTATAGAAATTCATTACTTGAACCTAAACTCCATCCTTTAAATCACATATCGAGGTTTTAATGTTTTTGTCACTTATTTTATATTTTCGGTTTTATTCAATAGAGTTGTAATGAAGATGGATGAGTCGACCAAGTGTATGTCTCAAAATATTCTAATAAATCTCAATATAATATAAATAATTTCATGATCCAGCATTATGAATTAGAGGAAAAAAGGAATAGGAGTGCTACTGGTCACATTTTTTAAAAATATATTTGATAAATGGGAGTTGTACCTTTAAACTGTCATAACTTTTGATTCGTGTGTCAAAATGACTATTATAATGTATCAAACGGAAGCTCGTATCGATTTCCATAATCTTGGCTAACCGGCTATAGAAATTCATTACTTGAACCTAACATCCATCCTTTACATCACATATCGAGGTTTTAATCTTTTTGTCACTTATTTTACATTTTCGGTTTTATTCAATAGAGTTGTAATGAAGATGGATGAGCCGACTAAGAGTATGTTTAAAACTATTCTAATGAATCACAATATAATAAAAATAATTTCATGATCAACCAAAATGAATGAGAAGAGAAAAGGAAGAGGAGTGCTACTCGTCAAAATTTTAAAGAATACATTTGATAAATCGGGGTTATGCTTTTAAAGAGTCATAACTTTTCACTCGTGTGTCAAAACGACTATTATAATATATAAAACGGAAGCTCGTATCTATTTCCATAATTTTGGCTGCACTGTCTATAAAAATTCATTACTTGAACCTAAACTCCATCATTTACATCACATATGGATGGTTTAAATTTTTTTCACTTATTTTTCATTTTCGGTTTATTCAATAGAGTTGTAATGTAGATGGATGAGTCGATGATGAACGAAAACCGGCATCGCCGATTCCCGCAAATACTTTGGTTTTAATATTTATAAAACTCTCGCAAGTGCACGAATCATTTCGTAGAAAATGATAAGTATACTCCCAAGGTCGATCTAAGGAAGGAATGTATGTGGTTTTTAACTTATTATTCAATCTTTTAAAAACGAAATTAAATCCTAAACATCCTGTCACGATAGTTTGGTTTTTGTGTTCCTAATCTAATAACATAAAATAAAACATATATACAGATTAATTAAATATAATCTAAAATCATAAAAATAAACATAGATACAAATTCAATAAATAATTATCTAGAAATAAACATATATACGGATTCAATAAATGTTCATGCAAATTTTTATCATTTATATTAGCGGAGTATTTATGGATATAATAACTAAATTAATTATGCTTGCTCATATTAACTAGGTTATTAAAGATATAAATTGACATTTTATTGATTCTCTCTTTTTTATATAAATACCACCTTTGGTGGGGTTAGATATTCTTTGTTAACTAAACAAATCAATTAACACCTATGGGTGGGGTTGATAACTAATATGCTTAATTAAATTAATTCCTTTTTCTAAGAGATTGAAAATGAACCATTTAAATGCCACCTTTGGTGGGGTTAGACAATTTAAACATTATTCAAGGTGTCCAAATTAAACTTAAGAATTTAATTATCCGAGTACTAACTTTCAAGTTTTAAAACCACTATTGAAAACATGTTGTCAATACATTTTCACATAATAATTCTTATAAAAACTTTTGAAATAGAGTTTCACTCTAACTACCGGGCGATTGTACCAACAAATAAAAGAGCACTACTCTAAATTAGACCGGATAACTAAACCTTAAAATCTAATTTTCGGGTTTAAGTTTGTAATGAAAAATAATATATTTCTCTCTAACATTCTTAATATAAAATCTTGAATAAAAACAAAATCAATTCATTTTAAAGATTTTTACCTATTTAATATTTCGCAAGCATAACAACGTCGTTATTACATCATTTTTACTAAACAGCTAGCATAGTTAAATTTAACCACAGACAAGTTGAATATAACATGTAAGAATAAAGCATAAAAATAACTGTAAAGAAAATAAAATCCTTACAGAACTTCGACGCTATTCCCGTTGCTAGAAAACCTCCGAGCGGAATTTGCACTTCCATATATTGAATCAAAAATCTAAATTATTACAAAAACATTACAAGTTCCTCTCAAAAAGAGAAGAACACTAAACCTAAGAGAATTGAACTAAAAACTAAGAGAAAAACTAAGAAAAGCTTAGAAACTTAGAAAGAAACTAAGAGAAACTAAAAACTAAGAAATGAGAGAAAGAAAGAAGAGAGAAGTGAGTTTTGAAGGTGTGTTTTGAAGTGAATGGAAGGGGGGTATTTATAGGTGAGGATGGAGAGAAAAAATGAGTAAAAAAATGTTAAAAAAATATTAAAAAATGTAAAAACGCGTATTGGACTTGCTGATGTCATCAATGACGTCAGCATGACGTCACAGGGGCGGCTGCACGTGAAAAATGGGGCGAAAACGCGTTGGGCGCGCGGATGGGCGGCTGCTGGGCGCTGCGCGCGCGCGCTGGGGCTGTCGCTGCGCGCAGCTCGGCGCGCGTGAACAGTGCCAGCGCGCGTGAACAGTGCCAGCGCGTGCGGGCGCGCGCGGGATGGGGCGCTGGGGCGCGCTGGGGCGCGCGCGGCTGGGCGCTGGGGCGCTGGGCTGCGCGCACGGCCGGGCTGCGACGCGCGATTTCCGTCTTTTTGACATTTTTGACCTTTTCGACCCATTTCGTCCGATTTTTCCATGTTTGTTGACCTTTTCTCACTTATTTATTGATATATTTGTGATGTATTGCTTCAAATATTCCTCTTTAAGTCTTTACATTGCGTTTTTAAGCCAAAATACCTGAAAAACAATAAAAATACCCGTGATTCCGAAAAAGACAAATTTATATAAATATATGATAAAACATATAAATATATGTATTTTTAATCAATTACAGTACATAAAATCATGGTTATTTTAGTGCTTTTTGAGCACTCATCACAACCCCCAACCAGCTTCTTGCTAGTCTCTTAGCAAGAGAAGCGATAAAAGCTAAAAATTAAACTATCCTAAATCACTTTCGTGGATTGAAACGGTTGCATTTAGCCTATGCAACAAGCCGTTAAACCCCTAGGTTGCCCTAGTGGACGAGTTTGAGTCTCGTGAGGGTTTTCAGTAATGATACCCACAAACATTGAACTAAATGTAAAGATAAAAACAATCAAATCAAAAATTAAAATTACAACACAATCAAAAATTAATTTAAGAGTAAAAGAACACAACATATCACAAAAATATCTCATACTTTTTAATCTCCTTTAAGATCATAATTAAAATCTCAAGCATAAGTTATTTTAATCTCTTTAAACAATCATGATTTTATTACAATAATTAGTCGAAAATCATTTTCATATTTCATTTCAAAAATGTATCAATTTAATTTTACCCAATTTCAGTGTCATGAATCAGTATTCGCTTCGACTCTATTCCTCACAAGTCAATACTCTCAAAGCACTGAATCCTATGGGTTCAAACACTCATACTAATTTATATGCGAAAGAGTTGATGTATAGAAATGAACTAATATGTTCGCATATGTATAAAGAATAAAGGCTCAAAGTGTTATTTTAACATTGATCTCATGAAAGGAATCGAATGTATAAATTATAAAGATATCAGATACAAAAATTATTTTCATGCATAAATCAAACTCATTAAGAAAGAATTTCAAGATATATGCTTTAACAAATGAAGAAATTGCAATGACTTTTTAGGGAATTACTTCCTATATCTTTCTTTTGTAATTAGCCTTTACTCACAACTTTGTAGGCAATGTGGGTCATAGTATGTAGATGATACTATTTTTTTATCTCTCTATTTTTTTTTTTATTTTTTTTATATATATATATATATATATATATTTTTTTTTTTTTTTTTTTTTTTTAGAGAGTCAACCCATGTACAGATTGTACATTTTTTTGGATTTTGGTGAGTGGTTAATTTTTTTTGGCTTTTCTGTTTGATCTTGGTTTAAGTAACCCCAGATATGTCTTTTTGTTTTTGTAACAGTCATGCATAAATGAGATATAAGCATATACTATCAATTTCTACTCAAATCATTTAATCTAAGCAAAAAAAATAATAATCAAAAATATATGATACTCTATTAAGATGAGAAAAAAATTCATACATTCAATGCTAATACCTATAGAGATCATCTAAACTTTTTGAATAAATAAGAAATGTGTTTGGAGTAGAAAAAATATATATTTCACTCTGAATAAAAGAAATTAGGCTCAAATTATATCTCACAAGGGTAGTCTCCACTAAAAAAATTCATAAACACCGATTTTGGGTTTAATATAATTTCCACATTTTATCAAGAAATACTAGTTATGACAAAAACTAACTAATTATCAAAAATAATTACAAAATATTTCATGATATGTTTTCAAAAATTAATCTAACAGTACCAAAGACTTTAACTATTTACTTAAATTTGATTTAAAGATATGATACATTTTTGTGATAATTTTTTTTTTTTATATATAGCATGGTAACTTTTCACCACCCCCAACCTAGAACTTACATTGTCCTCAATGTAACAACTGCAAATTAAAGATAAAGAGAAAAGAGGAGAAAGATTACCTATTTCTTGAGAATGTGTAAGTAGTAATGAAGAAATGCAGGTGCATCCATCATATTCATCATTAAAGTGTATACAGACAGATCGCTGTGAACTTCTAACATCTCAACAAATATTTTAGTTTTAACAATTTTAAAAATTATTCACATACAAGTAAACTAAAATAAACAATAAAATTAAGTAAATAAAACAAATAACAAAAAAATTACCTAACATGATGGGTTGCCTCCCATCCAGCGCTTAGTTTAACGTCTTAGCAAGACGTATCTTTTTGGTGCTAAGGGTTACTCAGCCAAATGCAATCCATTTCAGCAATGTTGTTTGGTTCTTCCACATAAGGCTTGACACGATGGCCATTAACTTTGAACGTTTTTTGTGTCTTGGAGTCCAATAGTTCTACTACTCCATGTTCAGATACCTGAACTATTTTGAATGGTCCATCCCATCTTGATCTTAGCTTTCCTGGAAACAATCTCAAACGAGAGTTAAATAAAAGAACTTTCATTCCAGGGTGAAGAGTCTTAGGAACTAGCCTCTTGTCATGATAGCACTTAGTACGCTCCTTGTATAATTTGGCATTCTCATAGGCTTCATTCCTAATTTCTTCCAACTCATGAAGCTGGAGTACTCGTTTTTCACCTGCTTTATCTAAATCCATGTTTAGCTCTTTAATTGCCCAATAAGCCTTGTGTTCAAGTTCAACTGGAAGGTGGCACGCTTTCCCAAAGATTAACCGGTAAGGGCTCATCCCAATAGGTGTTTTGTAAGCGGTGCGGTATGCCCATAAGGCATCATTTAACTTAAATGCCCAATCCTTCCTTGAAGGACGCACAGTGCGTTCCAGTATTCCCTTGATTTGCCTATTACTTACTTCCACTAATCCGGAAGTTTGAGGATGATATGGAGTAGCTACCTTATGTGTGATGTTGTACTTGTTTAGTACTCCATCAAAGAGTTTGTTACAAAAATGGCTACCTCCATCACTTATTATAGCTCTAGGCGTTCCGAACCTACTGAATATGAAATCTTTCAAGAATTTCACAACAACATTAGCATCATTGGTTTTGGTGGGGATAGCTTCTACCCACTTGGACACATAATCCACAGCAACCAAAATGTATTGAAAACCATTAGATGGGGGAAAAGGACCCATAAAGTCAATCCCCCATACGTCAAAGAGTTCAACAACTAAATTAGATGTCAAAGGCATTTCATCTCTTTTGCTTATGTTTCCTATTCTTTGACATCTATCACATTGTGCACAAAACATATGAGCATCTTTAAAAAGAGTGGGCCAAAAGAATCCAGACTGTAATATCTTACGGGCTGTCTTTTCTCCTCCAAAATGACCCCCACAATGAAGTTCATGACAAAAAGTCAGAATGCTCTTATGTTCTTCTTCAGGTACACATCTCCGGATGACTTGATCTTGACCAATCTTGTATAAATAAGGGTCATCCCAGAAATAGTCCTTAATAGTTTTAAAAAACCTTTTCTTCTCCTGATATGAAGTGTTAGGTCGCAAAACACCAGTGGCAAGATAGTTTACAATATCAGCGTACCATGGGTTCGGACCTATGAAAAATAACTGTTCATCAGGAAAGGTTTCAACTATATCGTCATTACTCTCATCTTTAAGAGAATTAAAGTCAGAAATTAACCTAGACAAATGGTCAGCTACTAAGTTTTCACTGCCTTTCTTATCCTTGATTTCTAGGTCAAATTCTTGTAAGAGTAAGACCCACCTGATTAATCTTGGCTTGGCATTTGGTTTACTTAATAGGTATCTTAAAGCAGCATGATCAGAATGCACAATCACTTTAGATCCTACTAAATAAGACCGAAATTTGTCTAAAGAGAATACTATAGCCAAGAATTCCTTTTCAGTGGTGGTGTAATTCATCTGGGCATCATTGAGTGTTTTGCTAGCATAGTAGATGACATGTAAACGCTTATCCACTCTTTGTCCCAGGACTGCTCCTATTGCATAATCAGAAGCGTCACACATTATTTCAAAGGGTAAAGACCAGTTTGGTGCCATTATAACAGGGGTAGATGTGAGTTTATCTTTCAAGGTATTAAAGGAAGTAAGGCAGTCATTGTTGAAATCAAAATCAGCATCTTTGGATAGCAAGTTACATAATGGACGACTTATTTTAGAGAAATCTTTAATAAATCGTCTGTAGAATCCTGCATGTCCCAAGAAGCTTCTTATCCCCTTCACAGATGTAGGGGGAGGTAGTTTGGATATCAATTCAACTTTTGCCTTATCAACTTCAATACCCTTGTTTGAAATTATATGTCCTAAAACTATCCCTTGTTGAACCATAAAATGACTTTTCTCCCAACTAAGGGTTAGATTGCATTCAATGCATCTTTCTAAAACCAAAGTCAATTTATGTAAGCAATCATCAAATGAGTTCCCAAAGACAGAGAAATCGTCCATGAAAATCTCAATGAATTTTTCCACCATGTCCGAGAAAATGGATATCATGCATCTCTGGAACGTGGCAGGGGCATTGCATAACCCAAATGGCATTCTGCGAAAAGCAAATGTCCCAAAAGGACATGTAAATGTGGTCTTTTCCTGATCTTCTGGTGCTATGGGTACTTGATAATATCCAGACAGTCCATCCAAAAAACAGTAAAATTCGTGCCCAGCTAATCTTTCCAACATTTGATCAATGAATGGAAGAGGAAAGTGATCCTTTTTCGTATATAAATTTAGTTTCCTAAAATCTATACACATTCTCCATCCAGTGATTATTCTAGTGGGCACTAATTCACTTTTGTCATTCTTAACAACTGTTATCCCAGATTTCTTTGGTACCACATGCACTGGACTAACCCACTTACTATCTGCAATAGGGTAGATAATCCCTTCTTCTAATAATTTAAGAATTTCCTTCTTAACTACCTCTTGCATGTTTGGGTTTAGTCTTCTTTGGGCCTCTCGTACAGGTTTAGCACCGTCCTCCAAGTTGATCTTGTGCATACACATTGTTGGACTAATGCCTCTTATATCCCCTATACTCCAACCTATAGATTTCTTAAACTGTTTAAGCACTTTGATGAGTTCCTTTTCTTGTGGTTTGGTCAAGGTTGAAGAAATTATCACTGGATAAGTTTCCCCTTCTCCCAAAAACACATATTTTAAGTGCTCAGGTAAGTCTTTGAGTTCAAGTTCAGGTGGATTGGCCTCTTTAATAGATGAAGAACTGGGTAGATTTAAAAGTGTACTAGATTTTGTCATCACTTCATTATTGTCTAGTTGTTCAAGGTACCCCTTTATTTCCTCATCTAAATCTTCTTCAACCTTTTCAAGTGTAAGAACGGTTTCAAGCTTGTCCTCTATTCTGGTTCGGAAAAAGGTGTTTTGGACAAGATTATCCAAAGGATCAACATCGAATATTTCATCAATGGCAGAAATAGAAGGGAAAGGTGAAGAATCAAAAACTTTAAAATGAACAGTCTCTCCTAAGACTGTCATTGTCAAATTTCCATCTTGGACATCAATAATAGTTTTAGTAGTTGCCATAAATGGTCTACCAAGCAATATTGTGTGCTCTCTGTCCAATGCTGGATTTTCTTGCATATCCAGAACCACAAAGTCAACAGGTATTATCAGTTTGTCTACCTGTACCAAAACATCCTCAACTATTCCCTCTGGATATTTAAGAGATCTATCTGCAAGTTGAAGGGACATAGTTGTGGGTTTTAAATCCCCTAGATTGAGTTGTAAGAATATAGAGTAGGGCATCAAATTTATACTAGCACCTAAATCAAGCATTGCTTTAGCAACCTTCCTATCCCCCATAGTTATGTTTATAATAAAACTTCCAGGGTCTTTCAACTTAGGGGGTAGTTTGTGCTGAAGTACAGCGCTAGAAATTTCTGATACTACTACTCGTTCATTCAGTTCATACCTCCTTTTCTTAGTGTTCAACTCTTTGAAAAATTTGGCATATGAGGGCACATTCATGATCACTTCTAATAATGGTAAATTGATATTTACTTTAGAGAGCATATTAAAAAGATCATTGAATTGCTTATCTTGTTTGGATTCTTTTAACCGGTGGGGAAAAGGTACTTGTATCTGGTGTGGTTCTGTTGTCTTTTGAATTTTGGGGGTGTCAGATGACCCCCCAATGAGTTTTTCAGAAGGCTTGTTAAGTTTAACACTCGTTTCTCCTTTTTGCGAGATTAGAGTATCGCCTTCTTTGTTACCTGAACTACAAGGTAGATTGTTAGAGATTTCAGGTAAACTGGTATTGACTACCTTACCACTTCGAAGAGTTCTAACATCCTTTGCTTGTTCTGGTTGACTGGGCAACTTTCCTGGTTCTTTCTTTTGCATTTGTTCAGCCAGTTGCCCAACTTTAGATTCAATCCTTTTAACCGAAGCCTCCATGGTGTTCAACCTTTGATTAGTCATCAATTGGTTGTCACGACTAACTTGAATAAAAGCATTCAAGCTATCTTCTAAGGTTGGCTTAAAAGATTGGCTTGGTGGGTAAGGGTGGTTGTTATCTGACCTTAGTGTTGGATATTGGGTGTAGGCTGGGTGATTATAGGTGTTTGGATGATATCTTTGAAAAGATTGAACTTCCTCTATGGCATCGACACTAGAATCACAAGTATTTGAACAATTATGAGTACCATGCCCAATTGAACAACACACTTCACATACCTCTTGATTTGAAATTTGGTGGGAAGTGAGGAATTTCACTTGTTTAGTCAATTCAGCAAGTTGCAAGGTTATCTCATTATCAGAGCCGACTTCATTGACCTTTGCTTTCCTTCTACCACCTCTTTGTTGGGAATTAGAACCCAACAGCTCATAAAGATTATAGGTTTCCTCTGCGGTCTTTTCTCCTACAGCACCTCCAGCAGCATTATCAACCATGTATTGACTCTGTAGTGTCAATCCATCATAAAAGAATTGGTTTTGTAGCTGTAAGGGAAAGCTATGATTTTGACATTGAATGAAAAGGAGTTTGAATCGTTCCCAAGCTTCATGAAAGGGCTCTTCATTCATTTGAGAAAATGTTGCTATCTTTGTTCTTAGATCAACAGTCTTTTGATGGGAATAGAACCTACCCATAAAAATTTCATAGACTGCCTCCCAAGTTTTAAGAGAACCTGACTGTAGAGTAATGAACCATGACCAAGCTTTATCTTTGAGAGTGTAAGGAAAACACCTCATCCTAAGTTGATCTTCATTAATTGCATGTAGTGGAAAAGTTTGGACAATAGCATAGAATTCTCGAATGAAATGCAAAGGGTCTTCATTAGGGATACCGTAAAAGGAAGGCAACAAAGAATAATGAATCTTTTTCAATTCATAATTCCTTGCAGCCTCTTGTAATTGGATACCGGAAGTTACATTGCCAATGATTGGCATTGTATATTCTTTCATCTTTTTCCGCCAATCTTCAGCATCTCCCATGGTTGTTTGTAGTTGAAAATGATCCTCCTCCTATTGTGTATCAACAATTTGCTCTTAGTAGATATCTCTAAGAAATATTTATAACTTGATAAAACATAAAAGCAAAAAGTGCAAGGAACCTAAATTTGTTATTTTTTTTTTTTTTTTTTTTTTTTTTAAATTTAAGCGAATGGACAGAATTTTTGAAACAAACGAATTTTATTTCATCTGAATTTTTATTACACGCAAACTAAAACAAAGGAAAATACAATAATGGGTGACCTCCCATACAGGACTAAAATTTATCGTCTTCTAGTAAGACGTTGCTTGGAGATTGCAGAATGAAAAACTCAATGTCTCCTCTTCATTGAATTAGTCTTTGCCTTTTTGCAAATGTTCAACTAACTGTTCAACTTGAACTTCCACCTTTTTGATAGAAGCTTCCACAGAGTCCAACCGTTGATTGGTTTTAGATTGATTATCCCTACATACTTGAATAAAAGAATTCAAGTTGTCCTCCAAGGTTGGTTTATTGGGAATGCTTCTTGGAATAGGTGGGTGGAATTGCTGACCTGCTTGGTTTGAGCTTTGAGTGAAAGGAGGGTTGTTTTGCCTCCAAGAGAAATTTGGATGACTTCTCCACCCAGGATTATAGGTATTTGAGTTGGGATCAAACCTGGGTCTCTGTTGATATGCTCCCAACACATTGACCTGTTCAGGTCCAGTTGTTTCTCCTTGATATGGACAGGCTTCAGTACCATGTCCCATGTTGCTATACAAACCATATTGATCATTATTGGTGTTGGTTTGTGTAGCGAGAAGGGCAACTTGCTTAGTCAGTTGAACAAGTTGTTGTTGAACTTCATTACTGGAGTCGATTTCATGAACTCCAGCTTTTCTCACTCGGGAGCTTTTCTGTTGGGAATTAGCACCCAACATCTCAAAGAGGTTATACGTCTCTGAGGCAGTTTTTTCTCCTATTGCTCCTCCTGCAGCGTTGTCGACAATGAACTGACATTGTTGTGTAAGTCCATCGTAAAAGAATTGGTTCTGCAACTGCAGGGGAAAGCTATGATGGGGACACTGAGTGAGAAACATCTTGAACCTATCCCAAGCTTCATGGAATGGTTCTCCATCCATCTGAGAGAAAGTAGCAATCTTTCCTCTCAACTCTGATGTTTTTTGATGGGAATAGAATTTTCCCATGAATTTATTGTAAATGTTACCCCATGTCATCAGAGAACCTGAGGGAAGTGACATCAACCAAGCTTTGGCCTTATCCTTTAGAGTGTAGGGAAAACATCTCATCCTAAGTTGATCCTCGTTTAGAATACCGAGGGGGAATGTTTGGACCGTAGCATAGAAATCTCTCATAAAGGAAAGAGAATCTTCATTAGGTAACCCATAAAAGGAAGGAAGC
The DNA here is from genome assembly GCA_037013495.1 of Hippophae tibetana. Lineage (NCBI taxonomy): Eukaryota > Viridiplantae > Streptophyta > Magnoliopsida > Rosales > Elaeagnaceae > Hippophae > Hippophae tibetana. The sequence continues at coordinate 1,239,406 of JAZDXN010000027.1, read as the reverse complement.
ATAGAAAAATGAATATTTTTAAGGTCGTAATTCCGAGCAGCCTCCCCCAACTGGATAGCGGCAGTTGCCGTGCCTATTACCGGTCTTGCAAACTCCTTCATCGTGGTTTCCCTAATATGTTGGTTTTCCTCCATTTCTTTTGGTTCTAGTAAAGGATTAAGACTTGGTTCTATGTTTGGCTCAAAAACAGGTTGATGGGTAGAATCCAGTTTTGTTGACACTTGTTTAAATTTATGAAATTTATTTACATATGGTGTAAGGGGGTTTCCTAAGGATCTCCTACCACGCATAGACTATTGTAAACGTAAATTTAAAACTCCTGTCAACAAAATAAAAAAATTTAGATAAAATTTACATGTTATTTTATACAAAACACTAAACAAAACTAGTTAAACCCTAAAAAAAAGAAATTTTTTTTTTTATTTTTTTTTATTTTTTATTTATTTTTTTTATATTTTTTTGTAACATAATTAGTATTAACCAAGAGTGCTCCCAGGAAAGAATGGTGGTGCAAACGGCTCCTTAAATACCATTCTCCTAGCCAGAGCAACGTTCCCAGGAAAGACTAGTGGCACAAAGGCTTTCAAGAACTAGTCTCCTAGACAGAACTCCCTTAGATTTTTACTTTTCATGTTATTTAGTTAATTAGGTATAAATTCAAGTAATGTTTTTTTTTTTGGTTTTTTTTTACTATTTATGAACGGTAAATTTTTTTTTACTTCAAATTTCAAATTTCTAAATTATTTTACAAAAAAAAAAAAAAATTATTATTTTTTTATTTTTTTATTTTTTTTTTTTTTTTTTATTTTTTTATTTTTTTATTTTTTTATTTTTTTATTTTTTTATTTTTTTTTTTTGTATTATGAATTTTGAAATTTGATTATTATTAAAATATCACAATTATTTACAGCACAAAAATGTTTTTAAAATTTTGATAAATAATTTAAAAACGCTATTCCTTCCCCGGCAACGGCGCCAAAAACTTGATGAACGAAAACCGGCATCGCCGATTCCCGCAAATACTTTGGTTTTAATATTTATAAAACTCTCGCAAGTGCACGAATCATTTCGTAGAAAATGATAAGTATACTCCCAAGGTCGATCTAAGGAAGGAATGTATGTGGTTTTTAACTTATTATTCAATCTTTTAAAAACGAAATTAAATCCTAAACATCCTGTCACGATAGTTTGGTTTTTGTGTTCCTAATCTAATAACATAAAATAAAACATATATACAGATTAATTAAATATAATCTAAAATCATAAAAATAAACATAGATACAAATTCAATAAATAATTATCTAGAAATAAACATATATACGGATTCAATAAATGTTCATGCAAATTTTTATCATTTATATTAGCGGAGTATTTATGGATATAATAACTAAATTAATTATGCTTGCTCATATTAACTAGGTTATTAAAGATATAAATTGACATTTTATTGATTCTCTCTTTTTTATATAAATACCACCTTTGGTGGGGTTAGATATTCTTTGTTAACTAAACAAATCAATTAACACCTATGGGTGGGGTTGATAACTAATATGCTTAATTAAATTAATTCCTTTTTCTAAGAGATTGAAAATGAACCATTTAAATGCCACCTTTGGTGGGGTTAGACAATTTAAACATTATTCAAGGTGTCCAAATTAAACTTAAGAATTTAATTATCCGAGTACTAACTTTCAAGTTTTAAAACCACTATTGAAAACATGTTGTCAATACATTTTCACATAATAATTCTTATAAAAACTTTTGAAATAGAGTTTCACTCTAACTACCGGGCGATTGTACCAACAAATAAAAGAGCACTACTCTAAATTAGACCGGATAACTAAACCTTAAAATCTAATTTTCGGGTTTAAGTTTGTAATGAAAAATAATATATTTCTCTCTAACATTCTTAATATAAAATCTTGAATAAAAACAAAATCAATTCATTTTAAAGATTTTTACCTATTTAATATTTCGCAAGCATAACAACGTCGTTATTACATCATTTTTACTAAACAGCTAGCATAGTTAAATTTAACCACAGACAAGTTGAATATAACATGTAAGAATAAAGCATAAAAATAACTGTAAAGAAAATAAAATCCTTACAGAACTTCGACGCTATTCCCGTTGCTAGAAAACCTCCGAGCGGAATTTGCACTTCCATATATTGAATCAAAAATCTAAATTATTACAAAAACATTACAAGTTCCTCTCAAAAAGAGAAGAACACTAAACCTAAGAGAATTGAACTAAAAACTAAGAGAAAAACTAAGAAAAGCTTAGAAACTTAGAAAGAAACTAAGAGAAACTAAAAACTAAGAAATGAGAGAAAGAAAGAAGAGAGAAGTGAGTTTTGAAGGTGTGTTTTGAAGTGAATGGAAGGGGGGTATTTATAGGTGAGGATGGAGAGAAAAAATGAGTAAAAAAATGTTAAAAAAATATTAAAAAATGTAAAAACGCGTATTGGACTTGCTGATGTCATCAATGACGTCAGCATGACGTCACAGGGGCGGCTGCACGTGAAAAATGGGGCGAAAACGCGTTGGGCGCGCGGATGGGCGGCTGCTGGGCGCTGCGCGCGCTGGGGCTGTCGCTGCGCGCAGCTCGGCGCGCGTGAACAGTGCCAGCGCGCTGCGTTGCGCGCAGCTGGGCATGCCAGCGCGCGCGGGCGCGCGCGGGATGGGGCGCTGGGGCGCGCGCGGGATGGGGCGCTGGGGCGCGCGCGGCTGGGCGCTGGGACGCGCGCGGCTGGGCGCTGGGACGCGCGCGGCTGGGCGCTGGGGCGCTGGGCTGCGCGCACGGCCGGGCTGCAACGCGCGATTTCCGTCTTTTTGACATTTTTGACCTTTTCGACCCATTTCGTCCGATTTTTCCATGTTTGTTGACCTTTTCTCACTTATTTATTGATATATTTGTGATGTATTGCTTCAAATATTCCTCTTTAAGTCTTTACATTGCGTTTTTAAGCCAAAATACCTGAAAAACAATAAAAATACCCGTGATTCCGAAAAAGACAAATTTATATAAATATATGATAAAACATATAAATATATGTATTTTTAATCAATTACAGTACATAAAATCATGGTTATTTTAGTGCTTTTTGAGCACTCATCAGTCGACCAAGTGTATGTTTCAAAATATTCTAATAAATCTCAATATAATAAAAATAATTTCATGATCCAACATAATGAATGAGAGGAAAAAAGGAATAGGAGTGCTACTGGTGACACTTTTTAAAAATATATTTGATAAATGGGAGTTGTACCTTTAAACGGTCATAACTTTTGATTCGTGTCTCAAAATGACTAATATAATGTATCAAACGGAAGCTCGTATCGATTTCCATAATCTTGGCAGACCGGCTATAGAAATTCATTACTTGAACCTAAACTCCATCCTTTACATCACATATCGAGGTTTTAATCTTTTTGTCACTTATTTTACATTTTCGGTTTTATTCAATAGAGTTGTAATGAAGATGGATGAGCCGACTAAGAGTATGTTTAAAACTATTCTAATGAATCACAATATAATAAAAATAATTTCATGATCAACCAAAATGAGTGAGAGGAGAAAAGTAAGAGGAGTGCTACTCGTCACAGTTTTAAACAATATATTTGATAAATCGGGGTTATACCTTTCAAGAGTAATAAATTTTCACTCGTGTTTCAAAACGACTATTATAATATATCAAACGGAAGCTCGTATCTATTTCCATAATTTTGGCTGGACTGGCTATAAAAATTCATTACTTGAACCTAAACTCCATCATTTACATCACATATGGAGGGTTTAAATTTTTTGTCACTTATTTTACATTTTCGTTTTATTCAATAGAGATGTAATGAAGATGGATGAGTCGACCAACTGTATGTTTCAAAATATTCTAATAAATCTCAATATAATAAAAATATTTTCATGAACCAACATAATGAATGAGAGGAAAAAAGGAATAGGAGTGCTACTGGTGACACTTTTTAAAAATATATTTGATAAATGGGAGTTGTACCTTTAAACGGTCATAACTTTTGATTCGTGTCTCAAAATGACTAATATAATGTATCAAACGGAAGCTCGTATCGATTTCCATAATCTTGGCAGACCGGCTATAGAAATTCATTACTTGAACCTAAACTCCATCCTTTACATCACATATCGAGGTTTTAATCTTTTTGTCACTTATTTTACATTTTCGGTTTTATTCAATAGAGTTGTAATGAAGATGGATGAGCCGACTAAGAGTATGTTTAAAACTATTCTAATGAATCACAATATAATAAAAATAATTTCATGATCAACCAAAATGAGTGAGAAGAGAAAAGGAAGAGGAGTGCTACTCGTCACAGTTTTAAACAATATATTTGATAAATCGGGGTTATACCTTTAAAGAGTAATAACTTTTCACTCGTGTTTTAAAACGACTATTATAATATATCAAACGGAAGCTCGTATCTATTTCCATAATTTTGGCTGGACTGGCTATAAAAATTTATTACTTGAACCTAAACTCCATCATTTACATCACATATGGAGGGTTTCAATTTTTTGTCACTTATTTTACATTTTCGTTTTATTCAATAGAGTTGTAATGAAGATGGATGAGTCAACCAAGTGTATGTCTCAAAATATTCTAATAAATCTGAATATAATAAAAATAATTTCATGATCCAACATTATGAATTAGAGGAAAAAAGGAATAGGAGTGCTACTGGTCACATTTTTTAAAAATATATTTGATAAATGGGAGTTGTACCTTTAAACCGTCATAACTTTTGATTCGTGTGTCAAAATGACTATTATAATGTATCAAACGGAAGCTCGTATCGATTTCCGTAATCTTGGCTGACCGGCTATAGAAATTCATTACTTGAACCTAACATCCATCCTTTACATCACATATCGAGGTTTTAATCTTTTTGTCACTTATTTTACATTTTCGGTTTTATTCAATAGAGTTGTAATGAAGATGGATGAGCCGACTAAGAGTATGTTTAAAACTATTCTAATGAATCACAATATAATAAAAATAATTTCATGATCAACCAAAATGAGTGAGAGGAGAAAAGTAAGAGGAGTGCTACTCGTCACAGTTTTAAACAATATATTTGATAAATCGGGGTTATACCTTTCAAGAGTAATAAATTTTCACTCGTGTTTCAAAACGACTATTATAATATATCAAACGGAAGCTCGTATCTATTTCCATAATTTTGGCTGGACTGGCTATAAAAATTCATTACTTGAACCTAAACTCCATCATTTACATCACATATGGAGGGTTTAAATTTTTTGTCACTTATTTTACATTTTCGTTTTATTCAATAGAGATGTAATGAAGATGGATGAGTCGACCAACTATATGTTTCAAAATATTCTAATAAATCTCAATATAATAAAAATAATTTCATGATCCAACATTATGAATTAGAGGAAAAAAGGAATAGGAGTGCTACTCGTCACATTTCTTAAAAATATATTTGATAAATGGGAGTTGTACCTTTAAACAGTCATAACTTTTGATTCGTGTGTCAAAATGACTATTATAATGTATCAAACAGAAGCTCGTATCGATTTCCATAATCTTGGCTGACCGGCTATAGAAATTCATTACTTGAACCTAAACTCCATCCTTAACATCACATATCGAGGTTTTAATGTTTTTGTCACTTATTTTACATTTTCGGTTTTATTCAATAGAGTTGTAATGAAGATGGATGAGCCGATTAAGAGTATGTTTAAAAATATTCTAATGAATCACAATATAATAAAAATAATTTCATGATCAACCAAAATGAGTGAGAGGAGAAAAGTAAGAGGAGTGCTACTCGTCACAGTTTTAAACAATATATTTGATAAATCGGGGTTATACCTTTCAAGAGTAATAAATTTTCACTCGTGTTTCAAAACGACTTTTATAATATATGAAACGGAAGCTCGTATCTATTTCCATAATTTTGGCTGCACTTGCTATAAAAATTCATTACTTGAACCTAAACTCCATCATTTACATCACATATGGAGGGTTTCAATTTTTTGTCACTTATTTTACATTTTCGTTTTATTCAATGGAGTTGTAATGAAGATGGATGAGTCGACCAAGTGTATGTCTCAAAATATTCTAATAAATCTCAATATAATAAAAATAATTTCATGATCCAACATTATGAATTAGAGGAAAAAAGGAATAGGAGTGCTACTGGTCACATTTCTTAAAAATATTTTTGATAAATGGGAGTTGTACCTTTAAACAGTCATAACTTTTGATTCGTGTGTCAAAATGACTATTATATTGTATCAAACGGATGCTCGTATCGATTTCCATAATCTTGGCAAACCGGCTATAGAAATTCATTACTTGAACCTAAACTCCATCCTTTAAATCACATATCGAGGTTTTAATGTTTTTGTCACTTATTTTATATTTTCGGTTTTATTCAATAGAGTTGTAATGAAAATGGATGAGTCGACCAAGTGTATGTCTCAAAATATTCTAATAAATCTCAATATAATATAAATAATTTCATGATCCAACATTATGAATTAGAGGAAAAAAGGAATAGGAGTGCTACTGGTCACATTTTTTAAAAATATATTTGATAAATGGGAGTTGTACCTTTAAACGGTCATAACTTTTGATTCGTGTGTCAAAATGACTATTATAATGTATCAAACGGAAGCTCGTATCGATTTCCATAATCTTGGCTAACCGGCTATAGAAATTCATTACTTGAACCTAAACTCCATCCTTTACATCACATATCGAGGTTTTAATGTTTTTGTGACTTATTTTACATTTTCGGTTTTATTCAATAGAGTTGTAATGAAGATGGATGAGCCGACTAAGAGTATGTTTAAAAATATTCTAATGAATCACAATATAATAAAAATATTTTCATTATCAACCAAAATGAATGAGAAGAGAAAAGGAAGAGGAGTGCTACTCGTCAAAATTTTAAAGAATACATTTGCTAAATCGGGGTTATGCTTTTAAAGAGTCATAACTTTTCACTCGTGTGTCAAAACGACTATTATAATATATCAAACGGAAGCTCGTATCTATTTCCATAATTTTGGCTGCACTGTCTATAAAAATTCATTACTTGAACCTAAACTCCATCATTTACATCAAATATGGATGGTTTAAATTTTTTTTCACTTATTTTTCATTTTTGGTTTTATTCAATAGAGTTGTAATGTAGATGGATGAGTCGACCAAGTGTATGTTTCAAAATATTCTAATAAATCTCAATATAATAAAAATAATTTCATGATCCAACATAATGAATGAGAGGAAAAAAGGAATAGGAGTGCTACTGGTGACACTTTTTAAAAATATATTTGATAAATGGGAGTTGTACCTTTAAACGTTCATAACTTTTGATTCGTGTGTCAAAATGACTATTATATTGTATCAAACGGATGCTCGTATCGATTTCCATAATCTTGGCTAACCGGCTATAGAAATTCATTACTTGAACCTAAACTCCATCCTTTAAATCACATATCGAGGTTTTAATGTTTTTGTCACTTATTTTATATTTTCGGTTTTATTCAATAGAGTTGTAATGAAAATGGATGAGTCGACCAAGTGTATGTCTCAAAATATTCTAATAAATCTCAATATAATATAAATAATTTCATGATCCAACATTATGAATTAGAGGAAAAAAGGAATAGGAGTGCTACTGGTCACATTTTTTAAAAATATATTTGATAAATGGGAGTTGTACCTTTAAACGGTCATAACTTTTGATTCGTGTGTCAAAATGACTATTATAATGTATCAAACGGAAGCTCGTATCGATTTCCATAATCTTGGCAGACCGGCTATAGAAATTCATTACTTGAACCTAAACTCCATCCTTTACATCACATATCGAGGTTTTAATCTTTTTGTCACTTATTTTACATTTTTGGTTTTATTCAATAGAGTTGTAATGAAGTTGGATGAGCCGACTAAGAGTATGTTTAAAACTATTCTAATGAATCACAATATAATAAAAATAATTTCATGATCAACCAAAATGAGTGAGAAGAGAAAAGGAAGAGGAGTGCTACTCGTCACAGTTTTAAACAATATATTTGATAAATATGGGTTATACCTTTAAAGAGTAATATCTTTTCACTCGTGTTTTAAAACGACTATTATAATATATCAAACGGACGCTCGTATCTATTTCCATAATTTTGGCTGGACTGGCTATAAAAATTGATTACTTGAACCTAAACTCCATCATTTACATCACATATGGAGGGTTTCAATTTTTTGTCACTTATTTTACATTTTCGTTTTATTCAATAGAGTTGTAATGAAGATGGATGAGTCAACCAAGTGTATGTCTCAAAATATTCTAATAAATCTGAATATAATAAAAATAATTTCATGATCCAACATTATGAATTAGAGGAAAAAAGGAATAGGAGTGCTACTGGTCACATTTTTTAAAAATATATTTGATAAATGGGAGTTGTACCTTTAAACCGTCATAACTTTTGATTCGTGTGTCAAAATGACTATTATAATGTATCAAACGGAAGCTCGTATCGATTTCCGTAATCTTGGCTGACCGGCTATAGAAATTCATTACTTGAACCTAACATCCATCCTTTACATCACATATCGTGGTTTTAATCTTTTTGTCACTTATTTTACATTTTCGGTTTTATTCAATAGAGTTGTAATGAAGATGGATGAGCCGACTAAGAGTATGTTTAAAACTATTCTAATGAATCACAATATAATAAAAATAATTTCATGATCAACCAAAATGAGTGAGAGGAGAAAAGTAAGAGGAGTGCTACTCGTCACAGGTTTAAACAATATATTTGATAAATCGGGGTTATACCTTTCAAGAGTAATAAATTTTCACTCGTGTTTCAAAACGACTATTATAATATATCAAACGGAAGCTCGTATCTATTTCCATAATTTTGGCTGGACTGGCTATAAAAATTCATTACTTGAACCTAAACTCCATCATTTACATCACATATGGAGGGTTTAAATTTTTTGTCACTTATTTTACATTTTCGTTTTATTCAATAGAGATGTAATGAAGATGGATGAGTCGACCAACTGTATGTTTCAAAATATTCTAATAAATCTCAATATAATAAAAATAATTTCATGATCCAACATTATGAATTAGAGGAAAAAAGGAATAGGAGTGCTACTCGTCACATTTCTTAAAAATATATTTGATAAATGGGAGTTGTACCTTTAAACAGTCATAACTTTTGATTCGTGTGTCAAAATGACTATTATATTGTATCAAACGGAAGCTCGTATCGATTTCCATAATCTTGGCTAACCGGCTATAGAAATTCATTACTTGAACCTAAACTCCATCCTTTAAATCACATATCGAGGTTTTAATGTTTTTGTCACTTATTTTATATTTTCGGTTTTATTCAATAGAGTTGTAATGAAAATGGATGAGTCGAGCAAGTGTATGTCTCAAAATATTCTAATAAATCTCAATATAATATAAATAATTTCATGATCCAACATTATGAATTAGAGGAAAAAAGGAATAGGAGTGCTACTGGTCACATTTTTTAAAAATATATTTGATAAATGGGAGTCGTACCTTTAAACGGTCATAACTTTTGATTCGTGTGTCAAAATGACTATTATAATGTATCAAACGGAAGCTCGTATCGATTTCCATAATCTTGGCTAACCGGCTATAGAAATTCATTACTTGAACCTAAACTCCATCCTTTACATCACATATCGAGGTTTTAATGTTTTTGTGACTTATTTTACATTTTCGGTTTTATTCAATAGAGTTGTAATGAAGATGGATGAGCCGACTAAGAGTATGTTTAAAAATATTCTAATGAATCACAATATAATAAAAATATTTTCATTATCAACCAAAATGAATGAGAAGAGAAAAGGAAGAGGAGTGCTACTCGTCAAAATTTTAAAGAATACATTTGCTAAATCGGGGTTATGCTTTTAAAGAGTCATAACTTTTCAGTCGTGTGTCAAAACGACTATTATAATATATCAAACGGAAGCTCGTATCTATTTCCATAATTTTGGCTGCACTGTCTATAAAAATTCATTACTTGAACCTAAACTCCATCATTTACATCACATATGGATGGTTTAAATTTTTTTTCACTTATTTTTCATTTTTGGTTTTATTCAATAGAGTTGTAATGTAGATGGATGAGTCGACCAAGTGTATGTTTCAAAATATTCTAATAAATCTCAATATAATAAAAATAATTTCATGATCCAACATAATGAATGAGAGGAAAAAAGGAATAGGAGTGCTACTGGTGACACTTTTTAAAAATATATTTGATAAATGGGAGTTGTACCTTTAAACGGTCATAACTTTTGATTCGTGTCTCAAAATGATTAATATAATGTATCAAACGGAAGCTCGTATCGATTTCCATAATCTTGGCAGACCGGCTATAGAAATTCATTACTTGAACCTAAACTCCATCGTTTACATCCCATATCGAGGTTTTAATCTTTTTGTCACTTATTTTACATTTTCGGTTTTATTCAATAGAGTTGTAATGAAGATGGATGAGCCGACTAAGAGTATGTTTAAAACTATTCTAATGAATCACAATATAATAAAAATAATTTCATGATCAACCAAAATGAGTGAGAAGAGAAAAGGAAGAGGAGTGCTACTCGTCACAGTTTTAAAAAATATATTTGATAAATCGGGGTTATACCTTTAAAGAGTAATAACTTTTCACTCGTGTTTTAAAACGACTATTATAATATATCAAACGGACGCTCGTATCTATTTCCATAATTTTGGCTGGACTGGCTATAAAAATTGATTACTTGAACCTAAACTCCATCATTTACATCACATATGGTGGGTTTAAATTTTTTGTCACTTATTTTACATTTTCGTTTTATTCAATAGAGTTGTAATGAAGATAAATGAGTACACCGAGTGTATGTTTCAAAATATTCTAATAAATCTCAATATAATAAAAATAATTTCATGATCCAACATAAGAATGAGAGGAAAAAAGGAATAGGAGTTCTACTGGTCACATTTTTAAAAAATATATTTGATAAATAGGAGTTGTACCTTTAAACAGTCATAACTTTTGATTCGTGTGTTAAAATGACTATTATAATGTATCAAACGGAAGCTCGTATCGATCTCCATAATCTTGGCTGGACCGGCTATAGAAATTCATTACTTGAACCTAAACTGCATCCTTTTCCTCACAAATCGTGGTTTTAATGTTTTTGTCACTTATTTTACATTTTCGGTTTTATTCAATAGAGTTGTAATGAAGATGGATGAGTCAACCAAGTGTATGTCTCAAAATATTCTAATAAATCTGAATATAATAAAAATAATTTCATGATACAACATTATGAATTAGAGGAAAAAAGGAATAGGAGTGCTACTGGTCACATTTTTTAAAAATATATTTGATAAATGGGAGTTGTACCTTTAAACCGTCATAACTTTTGATTCGTGTGTCAAAATGACTATTATAATGTATCAAACGGAAGCTCGTATCGATTTCCGTAATCTTGGCTGACCGGCTATAGAAATTCATTACTTGAACCTAACATCCATCCTTTACATCACATATCGTGGTTTTAATCTTTTTGTCACTTATTTTACATTTTCGGTTTTATTCAATAGAGTTGTAATGAAGATGGATGAGCCGACTAAGAGTATGTTTAAAACTATTCTAATGAATCACAATATAATAAAAATAATTTCATGATCAACCAAAATGAGTGAGAGGAGAAAAGTAAGAGGAGTGCTACTCGTCACAGTTTTAAACAATATATTTGATAAATCGGGGTTATGCCTTTAAAGAGTTATAACTTTTTACTCGTGTTTCAAAACGACTATTATAATATATCAAACGGAAGCTCGTATCTATTTCCATAATTTTGGCTGGACTGGCTATAAAAATTGATTACTTGAACCTAAACTCCATCATTTACATCACATATGGAGGGTTTCAATTTTTTGTCACTTATTTTACATTTTCGTTTTATTCAATAGAGTTGTAATGAAGATGGATGAGTCAACCAAGTGTATGTCTCAAAATATTCTAATAAATCTGAATATAATAAAAATAATTTCATGATCCAACATTATGAATTAGAGGAAAAAAGGAATAGGAGTGCTACTGGTCACATTTTTTAAAAATATATTTGATAAATGGGAGTTGTACCTTTAAACCGTCATAACTTTTGATTCGTGTGTCAAAATGACTATTATAATGTATCAACGGAAGCTCGTATCGATTTCCGTAATCTTGGCTGACCGGCTATAGAAATTCATTACTTGAACCTAACATCCATCCTTTACATCACATATCGTGGTTTTAATCTTTTTGTCACTTATTTTACATTTTCGGTTTTATTCAATAGAGTTGTAATGAAGATGGATGAGCCGACTAAGAGTATGTTTAAAAATATTCTAATGAATCACAATATAATAAAAATAATTTCATGATCAACCAAAATGAGTGAGAGGAGAAAAGTAAGAAAAGTGCTACTCGTCACAATTTTAAACAATATATTTGCTAAATCGGGGTTATACCTTTCAAGAGTAATAAATTTTCACTCGTGTTTCAAAACGACTATTATAATATATCAAACGGAATCTCGTATCTATTTCCATAATTTTGGCTGGACTGGCTATAAAAATTCATTACTTGAACCTAAACTCCATCATTTACATCACATATGGAGGGTTTAAATTTTTTGTCACTTATTTTACATTTTCGTTTTATTCAATAGAGATGTAATGAAGATGGATGAGTCGACCAACTGTATGTTTCAAAATATTCTAATAAATCTCAATATAATAAAAATAATTTCATGATCCAACATTATGAATTAGAGGAAAAAAGGAATAGGAGTGCTACTCGTCACATTTCTTAAAAATATATTTGATAAATGGGAGTTGTACCTTTAAACAGTCATAACTTTTGATTCGTGTGTCAAAATGACTATTATAATGTATCAAACGGAAGCTCGTATCGATTTCCATAATCTTGGCTAACCGGCTATAGAAATTCATTACTTGAACCTAAACTCCATCCTTAAAATCACATATCGAGGTTTTAATGTTTTTGTCACTTATTTTACATTTTCGGTTTTATTCAATAGAGTTGTAATGAAGATGGATGAGCCGACTAAGAGTATGTTTAAAAATATTCTAATGAATCACAATATAATAAAAATAATTTCATGATCAACCAAAATGAATGAGAAGAGAAAAGGAAGAGGAGTGCTACTCGTCAAAATTTTAAAGAATACATTTGATAAATCGGGGTTATGCCTTTAAAGAGTCATAACTTTTGACTCGTGTTTCAAAATGACTATTATAATATATCAAACGGAAGCTCGTATCGATTTCCATAATCTTGGCTAACCGGCTATAGAAATTCATTACTTGAACCAAACATCCATCCTTTACATCACATATCGAGGTTTTAATGTTTTTGTCACTTATTTTACATTTTCGGTTTTATTCAATAGAGTTGTAATGAAGATGGATGAGCCGACTAAGAGTATGTTTAAAAATATTCTAATGAATCACAATATAATAAAAATAATTTCATGACCAACCAAAATGAATGAGAAGACAAAAGGAAGAGGAGTGCTACTCGTCAAAATTTTAAAGAATACATTTGATAAATCGGGGTTATGCTTTTAAAGAGTCATAACTTTTCACTCGTGTGTCAAATCGACTATTATAATATATCAAACGGAAGCTCGTATCTATTTCCATAATTTTGGCTGCATTGGCTATAAAAATTCATTACTTGAACCTAAACTCCATCATTTATATGACATATGGAGGGTTTAAATTTTTTGTCACTTATTTTACATTTTCGGTTTATTCAATAGAGTTGTAATGAAGATGGATGAGTCAACCAAGTGTATGTCTCAAAATATTCTAATAAATCTGAATATAATAAAAATAATTTCATGATCCAACATTATGAATTAGAGGAAAAAAGGAATAGGAGTGCTACTGGTGACATTTTTTAAAAATATATTTGATAAATGGGAGTTGTACCTTTAAACCGTCATAACTTTTTATTCTAGTGTCAAAATGACTATTATAATGTATCAAACGGAAGCTCGTATCGATTTCCATAATCTTGGCTAACCGGCTATAGAAATTCATTACTTGAACCTAAACTCCATCCTTTACATCACATATCGAGGTTTTAATCTTTTTGTCACTTATTTTACATTTTCGGTTTTATTCAATAGAGTTGTAATGAAGATGGATGAGCCGACTAAGAGTATGTTTAAAACTATTCTAATGAATCACAATATAATAAAAATAATTTCATGATCAACCAAAATAAATGAGAAGAGAAAAGGAAGAGGAGTGCTACTCGTGAAAATTTTAATGAATACATTTGATAAATCGGGGTTATGCTTTTAAAGAGTCATAACTTTTCACTCGTGTGTCAAAACGACTATTATAATATATCAAACGGAAGCTCGTATCTATTTCCATAATTTTGGCTGGACTGGCTATAAAAATTGATTACTTGAACCTAAACTCCATCATTTACATCACATATGGAGGGTTTCAATTTTTTGTCACTTAGTTTACATTTTCGTTTTATTCAATAGAGTTGTAATGAAGATGGATGAGTCAACCAAGTGTATGTCTCAAAATATTCTAATAAATCTGAATATAATAAAAATAATTTCATGATCCAACATTATGAATTAGAGGAAAAAAAAATAGGAGTGCTACTGGTCACATTTTTTAAAAATATATTTGATAAATGGGAGTTGTACCTTTAAACCGTCATAACTTTTGATTCGTGTGTCAAAATGACTATTATAATGTATCAAACGGAAGCTCGTATTGATTTCCATAATCTTGGCTAACCGGCTATAGAAATTCATTACTTGAACCTAAACTCCATCCTTTACATCACATATCGAGGTTTTAATCTTTTTGTCACTTATTTTACATTTTCGGTTTTATTCAATAGAGTTGTAATGAAGATGGATGAGCCGACTAAGAGTATGTTTAAAACTATTCTAATGAATCACAATATAATAAAAATAATTTCATGATCAACCAAAATGAGTGAGAGGAGAAAAGTAAGAGGAGTGCTACTCGTCACAGTTTTAAACAATATATTTGATAAATCGGGGTTATACCTTTCAAGAGTAATAAATTTTCACTCGTGTTTCAAAACGACTATTATAATATATCAAACGGAATCTCGTATCTATTTCCATAATTTTGGCTGGACTAGCTATAAAAATTCATTACTTGAACCTAAACTCCATCATTTACATCACATATGGAGGGTTTCAATTTTTTGTTACTTATTTTACATTTTCGTTTTATTCAATAGAGATGTAATGAAGATGGATGAATCGACCAACTGTATGTTTAAAAATATTCTAATAAATCTCAATATAATAAAAATAATTTCATGATCCAACATTATGAATTAGAGGAAAAAAGGAATAGGAGTGCTACTCGTCACATTTCTTAAAAATATATTTGATAAATGGGAGTTGTACCTTTAAACAGTCATAACTTTTGATTCGTGTGTCAAAATGACTATTATAATGTTGCAAACGGAAGCTCGTATCGATTTCCATAATCTTGGCTAACCGGCTATAGAAATTCATTACTTGAACCTAAACTCCATCCTTAAAATCACATATCGAGGTTTTAATGTTTTTGTCACTTATTTTACATTTTCGGTTTTATTCAATAGAGTTGTAATGAAGATGGATGAGCCGACTAAGAGTATGTTTAAAACTATTCTAATGAATCACAATATAATAAAAATAATTTCATGATCAACCAAAATGAGTGAGAGGAGAAAAGTAAGAGGAGTGCTACTCGTCACAGTTTTAAACAATATATTTGATAAATCGGGGTTATACCTTTCAAGAGTAATAAATTTTCACTCGTGTTTCAAAACGACTATTATAATATATCAAACGGAAGCTCGTATCTATTTCCATAATTTTGGCTGGACTGGCTATAAAAATTCATTACTTGAACCTAAACTCCATCATTTACATCAAATATGGAGGGTTTAATTTTTTTGTCACTTATTTTACATTTTCGTTTTATTCAATAGAGATGTAATGAAGATGGATGAGTCGACCAACTGTATGTTTCAAAATATTCTAATAAATCTCAATATAATAAAAATAATTTCATGATCCAACATTATGAATTAGAGGAAAAAAGGAATAGGAGTGCTACTGGTCACATTTTTTAAAAATATATTTGATAAATGGGAGTTGTACCTTTAAACCGTCATAACTTTTGATTCGTGTGTCAAAATGACTATTATAATGTATCAACGGAAGCTCGTATCGATTTCCGTAATCTTGGCTGACCGGCTATAGAAATTCATTACTTGAACCTAACATCCATCCTTTACATCACATATCGTGGTTTTAATCTTTTTGTCACTTATTTTACATTTTCGGTTTTATTCAATAGAGTTGTAATGAAGATGGATGAGCCGACTAAGAGTATGTTTAAAACTATTCTAATGAATCACAATATAATAAAAATAATTTCATGATCAACCAAAATGAGTGAGAGGAGAAAAGTAAGAAAAGTGCTACTCGTCATAGTTTTAAACAATATATTTGATAAATCGGGGTTATACCTTTCAAGAGTAATAAATTTTCACTCGTGTTTCAAAACGACTAATATAATATATCAAACGGAAGCTCGTATCTATTTCCATAATTTTGGCTGGACTGGCTATAAAAATTCATTACTTGAACCTAAACTCCATCATTTACATCACATATGGAGGGTTTAAATTTTTTGTCACTTATTTTACATTTTCGTTTTATTCAATAGAGATGTAATGAAGATGGATGAGTCGACCAACTGTATGTTTCAAAATATTCTAATAAATCTCAATATAATAAAAATAATTTCATGATCCAACATTATGAATTAGAGGAAAAAAGGAATAGGAGTGCTACTCGTCACATTTCTTAAAAATATATTTGATAAATGGGAGTTGTACCTTTAAACAGTCATAACTTTTGATTCGTGTGTCAAAATGACTATTATAATGTATCAAACGGAAGCTCGTATCGATTTCCATAATCTTGGCTAACCGGCTATAGAAATTCATTACTTGAACCTAAACTCCATCCTTAAAATCACATATCGAGGTTTTAATGTTTTTGTCACTTATTTTACATTTTCGGTTTTATTCAATAGAGTTGTAATGAAGATGGATGAGCCGACTAAGAGTATGTTTAAAAATATTCTAATGAATCACAATATAATAAAAATAATTTCATGATCAACCAAAATGAATGAGAAGAGAAAAGGAAGAGGAGTGCTACTCGTCAAAATTTTAAAGAATACATTTGATAAATCGGGGTTATGCCTTTAAAGAGTCATAACTTTTGACTCGTGTTTCAAAACGACTATTATAATATATCAAACGGAAGCTCGTATCGATTTCCATAATCTTGGCTAACCGGCTATAGAAATTCATTAGTTGAACCAAACATCCATCCTTTACATCACATATCGAGGTTTTAATGTTTTTGTCACTTATTTTACATTTTCGGTTTTATTCAATAGAGTTGTAATGAAGATGGATGAGCCGACTAAGAGTATGTTTAAAAATATTCTAATGAATCACAATATAATAAAAATAATTTCATGATCAACCAAAATGAATGAGAAGACAAAAGGAAGAGGAGTGCTACTCGTCAAAATTTTAAAGAATACATTTGATAAATCGGGGTTATGCTTTTAAAGAGTCATAACTTTTCACTCGTGTGTCAAATCGACTATTATAATATATCAAACGGAAGCTCGTATCTATTTCCATAATTTTGGCTGCATTGGCTATAAAAATTCATTACTTGAACCTAAACTCCATCATTTATATGACATATGGAGGGTTTAAATTTTTTGTCACTTATTTTACATTTTCGGTTTTATTCAATAGAGTTGTAATGTAGATGGATGAGTCGACCAAGTGTATGTTTCAAAATATTCTAATAAATCTCAATATAATAAAAATAATTTCATGATCCGACATAATGAATGAGAGGAAAAAAGGAATAGGAGTGCTACTGGTCACATTTTTTTAAAATATATTTGATAAATGGGAGTTGTACCTTTAAACAGTCATAACTTTTGATTCTAGTGTCAAAATGACTATTATAATGTATCAAACGGAAGCTCGTATCGATTTCCGTAATCTTGGCTGACCGGCTATAGAAATTCATTACTTGAACCTAACATCCATCCTTTACATCACATATCGTGGTTTTAATCTTTTTGTCACTTATTTTACATTTTCGGTTTTATTCAATAGAGTTGTAATGAAGATGGATGAGCCGACTAAGAGTATGTTTAAAACTATTCTAATGAATCACAATATAATAAAAATAATTTCATGATCAACCAAAATGAGTGAGAGGAGAAAAGTAAGAGGAGTGCTACTCGTCACAGTTTTAAACAATATATTTGATAAATCGGGGTTATACCTTTCAAGAGTAATAAATTTTCACTCGTGTTTCAAAACGACTATTATAATATATCAAACGGAAGCTCGTATCTATTTCCATAATTTTGGCTGGACTGGCTATAAAAATTCATTACTTGAACCTAAACTCCATCATTTACATCAAATATGGAGGGTTTAATTTTTTTGTCACTTATTTTACATTTTCGTTTTATTCAATAGAGATGTAATGAAGATGGATGAGTCGACCAACTGTATGTTTCAAAATATTATAATAAATCTCAATATAATAAAAATAATTTCATGATCCAACATTATGAATTAGAGGAAAAAAGGAATAGGAGTGCTACTGGTCACATTTTTTAAAAATATATTTGATAAATGGGAGTTGTACCTTTAAACCGTCATAACTTTTGATTCGTGTGTCAAAATGACTATTATAATGTATCAACGGAAGCTCGTATCGATTTCCGTAATCTTGGCTGACCGGCTATAGAAATTCATTACTTGAACCTAACATCCATCCTTTACATCACATATCGTGGTTTTAATCTTTTTGTCACTTATTTTACATTTTCGGTTTTATTCAATAGAGTTGTAATGAAGATGGATGAGCCGACTAAGAGTATGTTTAAAACTATTCTAATGAATCACAATATAATAAAAATAATTTCATGATCAACCAAAATGAGTGAGAGGAGAAAAGTAAGAAAAGTGCTACTCGTCACAGTTTTAAACAATATATTTGATAAATCGGGGTTATACCTTTCAAGAGTAATAAATTTTCACTCGTGTTTCAAAACGACTATTATAATATATCAAACGGAAGCTCGTATCTATTTCCATAATTTTGGCTGGACTGGCTATAAAAATTCATTACTTGAACCTAAACTCCATCATTTACATCACATATGGAGGGTTTAAATTTTTTGTCACTTATTTTACATTTTCGTTTTATTCAATAGAGATGTAATGAAGATGGATGAGTCGACCAACTGTATGTTTCAAAATATTCTAATAAATCTCAATATAATAAAAATAATTTCATGATCCAACATTATGAATTAGAGGAAAAAAGGAATAGGAGTGCTACTCGTCACATTTCTTAAAAATATATTTGATAAATGGGAGTTGTACCTTTAAACAGTCATAACTTTTGATTCGTGTGTCAAAATGACTATTATAATGTATCAAACGGAAGCTCGTATCGATTTCCATAATCTTGGCTAACCGGCTATAGAAATTCATTACTTGAACCTAAACTCCATCCTTAAAATCACATATCGAGGTTTTAATGTTTTTGTCACTTATTTTACATTTTCGGTTTTATTCAATAGAGTTGTATTGAAGATGGATGAGCCGACTAAGAGTATGTTTAAAAATATTCTAATGAATCACAATATAATAAAAATAATTTCATGATCAACCAAAATGAATGAGAAGAGAAAAGGAAGAGGAGTGCTACTCGTCAAAATTTTAAAGAATACATTTGATAAATCGGGGTTATGCCTTTAAAGAGTCATAACTTTTGACTCGTGTTTCAAAACGACTATTATAATATATCAAACGGAAGCTCGTATCGATTTCCATAATCTTGGCTAACCGGCTATAGAAATTCATTACTTGAACCAAACATCCATCCTTTACATCACATATCGAGGTTTTAATGTTTTTGTCACTTATTTTACATTTTCGGTTTTATTCAATAGAGTTGTAATGAAGATGGATGAGCCGACTAAGAGTATGTTTAAAAATATTCTAATGAATCACAATATAATAAAAATAATTTCATGATCAACCAAAATGAGTGAGAAGAGAAAAGGAAGAGGAGTGCTACTCGTCAAAATTTTAAAGAATACATTTGATAAATCGGGGTTATGCTTTTAAAGAGTCATAACTTTTCAGTCGTGTGTCAAAACGACTATTATAATATATCAAACGGAAGCTCGTATCTATTTCCATAATTTTGGCTGCACTGTCTATAAAAATTCATTACTTGAACCTAAACTCCATCATTTACATCACATATGGAGGGTTTAAATTTTTTGTCACTTATTTTACATTTTCGGTTTTATTCAATAGAGTTGTAATGTAGATGGATGAGTCGACCAAGTGTATGTTTCAAAATATTCTAATAAATCTCAATATAATAAAAATAATTTCATGATCCGACATAATGAATGAGAGGAAAAAAGGAATAGGAGTGCTACTGGTGACATTTTTTTAAAATATATTTGATAAATGGGAGTTGTACCTTTAAACAGTCATAACTTTTGATTCTAGTGTCAAAATGACTATTATAATGTATCAAACGGAAGCTCGTATTGATTTCGATAATCTTGGCTAACCGGCTATCGAAATTCATTACTTGAACCTAAACTCCATCCTTTACATCACATATCGAGGTTTTAATCTTTTTGTCACTTATTTTACATTTTCGGTTTTATTCAATAGAGTTGTAATGAAGATGGATGAGCCGACTAAGAGTATGTTTAAAAATATTCTAATGAATCACAATATAATAAAAATAATTTCATGATCAACCAAAATGAATGAGAAGAGAAAAGGAAAAGGAGTGCTACTCGTCAAAATTTTAAAGAATACATTTGATAAATCGGGGTTATGCTTTTAAAGAGTCATAACTTTTCACTCGTGTGTCAAAACGACTATTATAATATATCAAACGGAAGCTCGTATCTATTTCCATAATTTTGGCTGCATTGGCTATAAAAATTCATTACTTGAACCTAAACTCCATCATTTATATGACATATGGAGGGTTTAAATTTTTTGTCACTTATTTTACATTTTCGGTTTTATTCAATAGAGTTGTAATGTAGATGGATGAGTCGACCAAGTGTATGTTTCAAAATATTCTAATAAATCTCAATATAATAAAAATAATTTCATGATCCGACATAATGAATGAGAGGAAAAAAGGAATAGGAGTGCTACTGGTCACATTTTTTTAAAATATATTTGATAAATGGGAGTTGTACCTTTAAACAGTCATAACTTTTGATTCTAGTGTCAAAATGACTATTATAATGTATCAAACGGAAGCTCGTATTGATTTCCATAATCTTGGCTAACCGGCTATAGAAATTCATTACTTGAACCTAAACTCCATCCTTTACATCACATATCGATTTTTTAATCTTTTTGTCACTTATTTTACATTTTCGGTTTTATTCAATAGAGTTGTAATGACAATGGATGAGCTGACTAAGAGTATGTTTAAAAATATTCTAATCAAAATCACAATATAATAAAAATAATTTCATCATCAACCAAAATGAGTGAGAGGAGAAAAGTAAGAGGAGTGCTACTCGTCACAGTTTTAAATAATATATTTGATAAATCGGGGTTATACCTTTCAAGAGTAATAAATTTTCACTCGTGTTTCAAAACGACTATTATAATATATCAAACGGAAGCTCGTATCTATTTCCATAATTTTGGCTGGACTGGCTATAAAAATTCATTACTTGAACCTAAACTCCATCATTTACATCACATATGGAGGGTTTAAATTTTTTGTCACTTATTTTACATTTTCGTTTTATTCAATAGAGATGTAATGAAGATGGTTGAGTCGACCAACTGTATGTTTCAAAATATTCTAATAAATCTCAATATAATAAAAATAATTTCATGATCCAACATTATGAATTAGAGGAAAAAAGGAATAGGAGTGCTACTCGTCACATTTCTTAAAAATATATTTGATAAATGGGAGTTGTACCTTTAAACAGTCATAACTTTTGATTCGTGTGTCAAAATGACTATTATAATGTATCAAACAGAAGCTCGTATCGATTTCCATAATCTTGGCTGACCGGCTATAGAAATTCATTACTTGAACCTAAACTCCATCCTTAACATCACATATCGAGGTTTTAATGTTTTTGTCACTTATTTTACATTTTCGGTTTTATTCAATAGAGTTGTAATGAAGATGGATGAGCCGATTAAGAGTATGTTTAAAAATATTCTAATGAATCACAATATAATAAAAATAATTTCATGATCAAGCAAAATGAATGAGAAGAAAAAAGCAAGAGGAGTGCTACTCGTCAAAATTTTAAAGAATACATTTGATAAATCGGGGTTATGCCTTTAAAGAGTAATAACTTTTCACTCGTGTTTCAAAACGACTTTTATAACATATGAAACGGAAGCTCGTATCTATTTCCATAATTTTGGCTGCACTTGCTATAAAAATTCATTAAATTGAACCTAAACTCCATCATTTACATCACATATGGAGGGTTTCAATTTTTTGTCACTTATTTTACATTTTCGTTTTATTCAATAGAGTTGTAATGAAGATGGATGAGTCGACCAAGTGTATGTCTCAAAATATTCTAATAAATCTCAATATAATAAAAATAATTTCATGATCCAACATTATGAATTAGAGGAAAAAAGGAATAGGAGTGCTACTGGTCACATATCTTAAAAATATTTTTGATAAATGGGAGTTGTACCTTTAAACAGTCATAACTTTTGATTCGTGTGTCAAAATGACTATTATATTGTATCAAACGGATGCTCGTATCGATTTCCATAATCTTGGCTAACCGGCTATAGAAATTCATTACTTGAACCTAAACTCCATCCTTTAAATCACATATCGAGGTTTTAATGTTTTTGTCACTTATTTTATATTTTCGGTTTTATTCAATAGAGTTGTAATGAAAATGGATGAGTCGACCAAGTGTATGTCTCAAAATATTCTAATAAATCTCAATATAATATAAATAATTTCATGATCCAACATTATGAATTAGAGGAAAAAAGGAATAGGAGTGCTACTGGTCACATTTTTTAAAAATATATTTGATAAATGGGAGTTGTACCTTTAAACGGTCATAACTTTTGATTCGTGTGTCAAAATGACTATTATAATGTATCAAACGGAAGCTCGTATCGATTTCCATAATCTTGGCTAACCGGCTATAGAAATTCATTACTTGAACCTAAACTCCATCCTTTACATCACATATCGAGGTTTTAATGTTTTTGTGACTTATTTTACATTTTCGGTTTTATTCAATAGAGTTGTAATGAAGATGGATGAGCCGACTAAGAGTATGTTTAAAAATATTCTAATGAATCACAATATAATAAAAATAATTTCATGATCAACCAAAATGAATGAAAAGAGAAAAGGAAGAGGAGTGCTACTCGTCAAAATTTTAAAGAATACATTTGATAAATCGGGGTTATGCTTTTAAAGAGTCATAACTTTTCACTCGTGTGTCAAAACGACTATTATAATATATCAAACGGAAGCTCGTATCTATTTCCATAATTTTGGCTGCACTGTCTATAAAAATTCATTACTTGAACCTAAACTCCATCATTTACATCACATATGGAGGGTTTAATTTTTTTGTCACTTATTTTACATTTTCGTTTTATTCAATAGAGATGTAATGAAGATGGATGAGTCGACCAACTGTATGTTTCAAAATATTCTAATAAATCTCAATATAATAAAAATAATTTCATGATCCAACATTATGAATTAGAGGAAAAAAGGAATAGGAGTGCTACTCGTCACATTTCTTAAAAATATATTTGATAAATGGGAGTTGTACCTTTAAACAGTCATAACTTTTGATTCGTGTGTCAAAATGACTATTATAATGTATCAAACGGAAGCTCGTATCGATTTCCATAATCTTGGCTAACCGGCTATAGAAATTCATTACTTGAACCTAAACTCCATCCTTAAAATCACATATCGAGGTTTTAATGTTTTTGTCACTTATTTTACATTTTCGGTTTTATTCAATAGAGTTGTAATGAAGATGGATGAGCCGACTAAGAGTATGTTTAAAAATATTCTAATGAATCACAATATAATAAAAATAATTTCATGATCAACCAAAATGAATGAGAAGAGAAAAGGAAGAGGAGTGCTACTCGTCAAAATTTTAAAGAATACATTTGATAAATCGGGGTTATGCCTTTAAAGAGTCATAACTTTTGACTCGTGTTTCAAAACGACTATTATAATATATCAAACAGAAGCTCGTATCGATTTCCATAATCTTGGCTAACCGGCTATAGAAATTCATTACTTGAACCAAACATCCATCCTTTACATCACATATCGAGGTTTTAATGATTTTGTCACTTATTTTACATTTTCGGTTTTATTCAATAGAGTTGTAATGAAGATGGATGAGCCGACTAAGAGTATGTTTAAAAATATTCTAATGAATCACAATATAATAAAAATAATTTCATGATCAAGCAAAATGAATGAGAAGATAAAAGGAAGAGGAGTGCTACTCGTCAAAATTTTAAAGATTACATTTGATAAATCGGGGTTATGCCTTTAAAGAGTCATAACTTTTCACTCGTGTTTCAAAACGACTATTATAATATATGAAACGGAAGCTCGTATCTATTTCCATAATTTTGGCTGCATTGGCTATAAAAATTCATTACTTGAACCTAAACTCCATCATTTATATGACATATGGAGGGTTTAAATTTTTTGTCACTTATTTTACATTTTCGGTTTTATTCAATAGAGTTGTAATGAAGATGGATGAGTCGACCAAGTGTATGTCTCAAAATATTCTAATAAATCTCAATATAATAAAAATAATTTCATGATCCGACATAATGAATGAGAGGAAAAAAGGAATAGGAGTGCTACTGGTGACATGTTTTTAAAATATATTTGATAAATGGGAGTTGTACCTTTAAACAGTCATAACTTTTGATTCGTGTGTCAAAATGACTATTATATTGTATCAAACGGATGCTCGTATCGATTTCCATAATCTTGGCTAACCGGCTATAGAAATTCATTACTTGAACCTAAACTCCATCCTTTAAATCACATATCGAGGTTTTAATGTTTTTGTCACTTATTTTATATTTTCGGTTTTATTCAATAGAGTTGTAATGAAAATGGATGAGTCGACCAAGTGTATGTCTCAAAATATTCTAATAAATCTCAATATAATATAAATAATTTCATGGTCCAACATTATGAATTAGAGGAAAAAAGGAATAGGAGTGCTACTGGTCACATTTTTTAAAAATATATTTGATAAATGGGAGTTGTACCTTTAAACGGTCATAACTTTTGATTCGTGTGTCAAAATGACTATTATAATGTATCAAACGGAAGCTCGTATCGATTTCCATAATCTTGGCTAACCGGCTATAGAAATTCATTACTTGAACCTAAACTCCATCCTTTACATCACATATCGAGGTTTTAATGTTTTTGTGACTTATTTTACATTTTCGGTTTTATTCAATAGAGTTGTAATGAAGATGGATGAGCCGACTAAGAGTATGTTTAAAAATATTCTAATGAATCACAATATAATAAAAATAATTTCATGATCAACCAAAATAAATGAAAAGAGAAAAGGAAGAGGAGTGCTACTCGTCAAAATTTTAAAGAATACATTTGATAAATCGGGGTTATGCTTTTAAAGAGTCATAACTTTTCACTCGTGTGTCAAAACGACTATTATAATATATCAAACGGAAGCTCGTATCTATTTCCATAATTTTGGCTGCACTGTCTATAAAAATTCATTACTTGAACCTAAACTCCATCATTTACATCACATATGGATGGTTTAAATTTTTTTTCACTTATTTTTCATTTTTGGTTTTATTCAATAGAGTTGTAATGTAGATGGATGAGTCGACCAAGTGTATGTTTCAAAATATTCTAATAAATCTCAATATAATAAAAATAATTTCATGATCCAACATAATGAATGAGAGGAAAAAAGGAATAGGAGTGCTACTGGTGACACTTTTTAAAAATATATTTGATAAATGGGAGTTGTACCTTTAAACGGTCATAACTTTTGATTCGTGTCTCAAAATGATTAATATAATGTATCAAACGGAAGCTCGTATCGATTTCCATAATCTTGGCAGACCGGCTATAGAAATTCATTACTTGAACCTAAACTCCATCCTTTACATCACATATCGAGGTTTTAATCTTTTTGTCACTTATTTTACATTTTCGGTTTTATTCAATAGAGTTGTAATGAAGATGGATGAGCCGACTAAGAGTATGTTTAAAACTATTCTAATGAATCACAATATAATAAAAATAATTTCATGATCAACCAAAATGAGTGAGAAGAGAAAAGGAAGAGGAGTGCTACTCGTCACAGTTTTAAACAATATATTTGATAAATCGGGGTTATACCTTTAAAGAGTAATAACTTTTCACTCGTGTTTTAAAACGACTATTATAATATATCAAACGGAAGCTCGTATCTATTTCCATAATTTTGGCTGGACTGGCTATAAAAATTGATTACTTGAACCTAAACTCCATCATTTACATCACATATGGAGGGTTTCAATTTTTTGTCACTTATTTTACATTTTCGTTTTATTCAATAGAGTTGTAATGAAGATGGATGAGTCAACCAAGTGTATGTCTCAAAATATTCTAATAAATCTGAATATAATAAAAATAATTTCATGATCCAACATTATGAATTAGAGGAAAAAAGGAATAGGAGTGCTACTGGTCACATTTTTTAAAAATATATTTGATAAATGGGAGTTGTACCTTTAAACCGTCATAACTTTTGATTCGTGTGTCAAAATGACTATTATAATGTATCAACCGGAAGCTCGTATCGATTTCCGTAATCTTGGCTGACCGGCTATAGAAATTCATTACTTGAACCTAACATCCATCCTTTACATCACATATCGTGGTTTTAATCTTTTTGTCACTTATTTTACATTTTCGGTTTTATTCAATAGAGTTGTAATGAAGATGGATGAGCCGACTAAGAGTATGTTTAAAACTATTCTAATGAATCACAATATAATAAAAATAATTTCATGATCAACCAAAATGAGTGAGAGGAGAAAAGTAAGAGGAGTGCTACTCGTCACAGTTTTAAACAATATATTTGATAAATCGGGGTTATACCTTTCAAGAGTAATAAATTTTCACTCGTGTTTCAAAACGACTATTATAATATATCAAACGGAAGCTCGTATCTATTTCCATAATTTTGGCTGGACTGGCTATAAAAATTCATTACTTGAACCTAAACTCCATCATTTACATCACATATGGAGGGTTTAATTTTTTTGTCACTTATTTTACATTTTCGTTTTATTCAATAGAGATGTAATGAAGATGGATGAGTCGACCAACTGTATGTTTCAAAATATTCTAATAAATCTCAATATAATAAAAATAATTTCATGATCCAACATTATGAATTAGAGGAAAAAAGGAATAGGAGTGCTACTCGTCACATTTCTTAAAAATATATTTGATAAATGGGAGTTGTACCTTTAAACAGTCATAACTTTTGATTCGTGTGTCAAAATGACTATTATAATGTATCAAACGGAAGCTCGTATCGATTTCCATAATCTTGGCTAACCGGCTATAGAAATTCATTACTTGAACCTAAACTCCATCCTTAAAATCACATATCGAGGTTTTAATGTTTTTGTCACTTATTTTACATTTTCGGTTTTATTCAATAGAGTTGTAATGAAGATGGATGAGCCGACTAAGAGTATGTTTAAAAATATTCTAATGAATCACAATATAATAAAAATAATTTCATGATCAACCAAAATGAATGAGAAGAGAAAAGGAAGAGGAGTGCTACTCGTCAAAATTTTAAAGAATACATTTGATAAATCGGGGTTATGCCTTTAAAGAGTCATAACTTTTGACTCGTGTTTCAAAACGACTATTATAATATATCAAACGGAAGCTCGTATCGATTTCCATAATCTTGGCTAACCGGCTATAGAAATTCATTACTTGAACCAAACATCCATCCTTTACATCACATATCGAGGTTTTAATGATTTTGTCACTTATTTTACATTTTCGGTTTTATTCAATAGAGTTGTAATGAAGATGGATGAGCCGACTAAGAGTATGTTTAAAAATATTCTAATGAATCACAATATAATAAAAATAATTTCATGATCAACCAAAATGAATGAGAAGATAAAAGGAAGAGGAGTGCTACTCGTCAAAATTTTAAAGATTACATTTGATAAATCGGGGTTATGCTTTTAAAGAGTCATAACTTTTCACTCGTGTGTCAAATCGACTATTATAATATATCAAACGGAAGCTCGTATCTATTTCCATAATTTTGGCTGCATTGGCTATAAAAATTCATTACTTGAACCTAAACTCCATCATTTATATGACATATGGAGGGTTTAAATTTTTTGTCACTTATTTTACATTTTCGGTTTTATTCAATAGAGTTGTAATGTAGATGGATGAGTCGACCAAGTGTATGTTTCAAAATATTCTAATAAATCTCAATATAATAAAAATAATTTCATGATCCGACATAATGAATGAGAGGAAAAAAGGAATAGGAGTGCTACTGGTGACATTTTTTTAAAATATATTTGATAAATGGGAGTTGTACCTTTAAACAGTCATAACTTTTGATTCGTGTGTCAAAATGACTATTATATTGTATCAAACGGATG
Source organism: Hippophae tibetana (assembly GCA_037013495.1). NCBI lineage: Eukaryota > Viridiplantae > Streptophyta > Magnoliopsida > Rosales > Elaeagnaceae > Hippophae > Hippophae tibetana. The sequence goes on along the minus strand of JAZDXN010000027.1, from coordinate 1,210,396 downwards.
CTCGTATCGATTTCCATAATCTTGGCTAACCGGCTATAGAAATTCATTACTTGAACCTAAACTCCATCCTTTAAATCACATATCGAGGTTTTAATGTTTTTGTCACTTATTTTATATTTTCGGTTTTATTCAATAGAGTTGTAATGAAAATGGATGAGTCGACCAAGTGTATGTCTCAAAATATTCTAATAAATCTCAATATAATATAAATAATTTCATGATCCAACATTATGAATTAGAGGAAAAAAGGAATAGGAGTGCTACTGGTCACATTTTTTAAAAATATATTTGATAAATGGGAGTTGTACCTTTAAACGGTCATAACTTTTGATTCGTGTGTCAAAATGACTATTATAATGTATCAAACGGAAGCTCGTATCGATTTCCATAATCTTGGCTAACCGGCTATAGAAATTCATTACTTGAACCTAAACTCCATCCTTTACATAACATATCGAGGTTTTAATGTTTTTGTGACTTATTTTACATTTTCGGTTTTATTCAATAGAGTTGTAATGAAGATGGATGAGCCGACTAAGAGTATGTTTAAAAATATTCTAATGAATCACAATATAATAAAAATAATTTCATGATCAACCAAAATGAATGAAAAGAGAAAAGGAAGAGGAGTGCTACTCGTCAAAATTTTAAAGAATACATTTGATAAATCGGGGTTATGCTTTTAAAGAGTCATAACTTTTCACTCGTGTGTCAAAACGACTATTATAATATATCAAACGGAAGCTCGTATCTATTTCCATAATTTTGGCTGCATTGGCTATAAAAATTCATTACTTGAACCTAAACTCCATCATTTATATGACATATGGAGGGTTTAAATTTTTTGTCACTTATTTTACATTTTCGATTTTATTCAATAGAGTTGTAATGTAGATGGATGAGTTGACCAAGTGTATGTTTCAAAATATTCTAATAAATCTCAATATAATAAAAATAATTTCATGATCCAACATAATGAATGAGAGGAAAAAAGGAATAGGGGTGCTACTGGTGACATTTTTTTAAAATATATTTGATAAATGGGAGTTGTACCTTTAAACAGTCATAACTTTTGATTCTAGTGTCAAAATGACTATTATAATGTATCAAACGGAAGCTCGTATTGATTTCCATAATCTTGGCTAACCGGCTATAGAAATTCATTACTTGAACCTAAACTCCATCCTTTACATCACATATCGATTTTTTAATCTTTTTGTCACTTATTTTACATTTTCGGTTTTATTCAATAGAGTTGTAATGACAATGGATGAGCTGACTAAGAGTATGTTTAAAAATATTCTAATGAATCACAATATAATAAAAATAATTCCATGATCAACCAAAATGAATGAGATGAAAAAAGGAAGTGGAGTGCTACTTGTGACAATTTTAAACAATATATTTGACAAATTGGGGTTATGGCTTAAAGAGTCATAACCTTTTACACGTGTGTCAAAACGACTATTATAATATATCAAACAGAAACTCGTATCTATTTCCATAATTTTGGCTGCACTGGATATAAAAATTCATTGCTTGAACCTAAACTCCATCATTTACATCACATATGGAGGGTTTCCATTTTTTGTCACTTATTTTACATTTTCGTTTTATTCAATAGAGTTGTAATGAAGATGGATGAGTCGACCAAGTGTATGTCTCAAATTATTCTAATAAATCTCAATATAATAAAAATAATTTCATGATCCAACATTATGAATTAGAGGAAAAAAGGAATAGGAGTGCTACTCGTCACATTTCTTAAAAATATATTTGATAAATGGGAGTTGTACCTTTAAACAGTCATAACTTTTAATTTGTGTGTCAAAATGACTATTATATTGTATCAAACGGAAGCTCGTATCGATTTCCATAATCTTGGCTAACCGGCTATAGAAATTCATTACTTGAACCTAAACTCCATCCTTTAAATCACATATCGAGGTTTTAATGTTTTTGTCACTTATTTTATATTTTCGGTTTTATTCAATAGAGTTGTAATGAAGATGGATGAGTCGACCAAGTGTATGTCTCAAAATATTCTAATAAATCTCAATATAGTATAAATAATTTCATGATCCAACATTATGAATTAGAGGAAAAAAGGAATAGGAGTGCTACTGGTCACATTTTTTAAAAATATATTTGATAAATGGGAGTTGTACCTTTAAACGGTCATAACTTTTGATTCGTGTGTCAAAATGACTATTATAATGTATCAAACAGAAGCTCGTATCGATTTCCATAATCTTGGCTAACCGGCTATAGAAATTCATTACTTGAACCTAAACTCCATCCTTTACATCACATATCGAGGTTTTAATGTTTTTGTCACTTATTTTACATTTTCGGTTTTATTCAATAGAGTTGTAATGAAGATGGATGAGCCGACTAAGAGTATGTTTAAAAATATTCTAATGAATCACAATATAATAAAAATAATTTCATGATCAACCAAAATGAATGAGAAGAGAAAAGGAAGAGGAGTGCTACTCGTCAAAATTTTAAAGAATACATTTGATAAATCGGGGTTATGCTTTTAAAGAGTCATAACTTTTCAGTCGTGTGTCAAAACGACTATTATAATATATCAAATGGAAGCTCGTATCTATTTCCATAATTTTGGCTGCACTGTCTATAAAAATTCATTACTTGAACCTAAACTCCATCATTTACATCACATATGGATGGTTTAAATTTTTTTTCACTTATTTTTCATTTTCGGTTTTATTCAATAGAGTTGTAATGTAGATGGATGAGTCGACCAAGTGTATGTTTCAAAATATTCTAATAAATCTCAATATAATAAAAATAATTTCATGATCCAACATAATGAATGAGAGGAAAAAAGGAATAGGAGTGCTACTGGTGACACTTTTTAAAAATATATTTGATAAATGGGAGTTGTACCTTTAAACGGTCATAACTTTTGATTCGTGTCTCAAAATGACTAATATAATGTATCAAACGGAAGCTCGTATCGATTTCCATAATCTTGGCAGACCGGCTATAGAAATTCATTACTTGAACCTAAACTCCATCCTTTACATCACATATCGAGGTTTTAATCTTTTTGTCACTTATTTTACATTTTCGGTTTTATTCAATAGAGTTGTAATGAAGATGGATGAGCCGACTAAGAGTATGTTTAAAACTATTCTAATGAATCACAATATAATAAAAATAATTTCATGATCAACCAAAATGAGTGAGAAGAGAAAAGGAAGAGGAGTGCTACTCGTCACAGTTTTAATCAATATATTTGATAAATCGGGGTTATACCTTTAAAGAGTAATAACTTTTCACTCGTGTTTTAAAAAGACTATTATAATATATCAAACGGAAGCTCGTATCTATTTCCATAATTTTGGCTGGACTAGCTATAAAAATTGATTACTTGAACCTAAACTCCATCATTTACATCACATATGGAGGGTTTCAATTTTTTGTCACTTATTTTACATTTTCGTTTTATTCAATAGAGTTGTAATGAAGATGGATGAGTCAACCAAGTGTATGTCTCAAAATATTCTAATAAATCTGAATATAATAAAAATAATTTCATGATCCAACATTATGAATTAGAGGAAAAAAGGAATAGGAGTGCTACTGGTCACATTTTTTAAAAATATATTTGATAAATGGGAGTTGTACCTTTAAACCGTCATAACTTTTGATTCGTGTGTCAAAATGACTATTATAATGTATCAAACGGAAGCTCGTATCGATTTCCATAATCTTGGCTAACCGGCTATAGAAATTCATTACTTGAACCTAAACTCCATCCTTTACATCACATATCGAGGTTTTAATGTTTTTGTGACTTATTTTACATTTTCGGTTTTATTCAATAGAGTTGTAATGAAGATGGATGAGCCGACTAAGAGTATGTTTAAAAATATTCTAATGAATCACAATATAATAAAAATAATTTCATGATCAACCAAAATGAATGAAAAGAGAAAAGGAAGAGGAGTGCTACTCGTCAAAATTTTAAAGAATACATTTGATAAATCGGGGTTATGCTTTTAAAGAGTCATAACTTTTCACTCGTGTGTCAAAACGACTATTATAATATATCAAACGGAAGCTCGTATCTATTTCCATAATTTTGGCTGCATTGGCTATAAAAATTCATTACTTGAACCTAAACTCCATCATTTATATGACATATGGAGGGTTTAAATTTTTTGTCACTTATTTTACATTTTCGGTTTTATTCAATAGAGTTGTAATGTAGATGGATGAGTTGACCAAGTGTATGTTTCAAAATATTCTAATAAATCTCAATATAATAAAAATAATTTCATGATCCAACATAATGAATGAGAGGAAAAAAGGAATAGGGGTGCTACTGGTGACATTTTTTTAAAATATATTTGATAAATGGGAGTTGTACCTTTAAACAGTCATAACTTTTGATTCTAGTGTCAAAATGACTATTATAATGTATCAAACGGAAGCTCGTATTGATTTCCATAATCTTGGCTAACCGGCTATAGAAATTCATTACTTGAACCTAAACTCCATCCTTTACATCACATATCGATTTTTTAATCTTTTTGTCACTTATTTTACATTTTCGGTTTTATTCAATAGAGTTGTAATGACAATGGATGAGCTGACTAAGAGTATGTTTAAAAATATTCTAATGAATCACAATATAATAAAAATAATTCCATGATCAACCAAAATGAATGAGATGAAAAAAGGAAGTGGAGTGCTACTTGTCACAATTTTAAACAATATATTTGACAAATTGGGGTTATGGCTTAAAGAGTCATAACCTTTTACACGTGTGTCAAAACGACTATTATAATATATCAAACAGAAACTCGTATCTATTTCCATAATTTTGGCTGCACTGGATATAAAAATTCATTGCTTGAACCTAAACTCCATCATTTACATCACATATGGAGGGTTTCCATTTTTTGTCACTTATTTTACATTTTCGTTTTATTCAATAGAGTTGTAATGAAGATGGATGAGTCGACCAAGTGTATGTCTCAAATTATTCTAATAAATCTCAATATAATAAAAATAATTTCATGATCCAACATTATGAATTAGAGGAAAAAAGGAATAGGAGTGCTACTCGTCACATTTCTTAAAAATATATTTGATAAATGGGAGTTGTACCTTTAAACAGTCATAACTTTTAATTTGTGTGTCAAAATGACTATTATATTGTATCAAACGGAAGCTCGTATCGATTTCCATAATCTTGGCTAACCGGCTATAGAAATTCATTACTTGAACCTAAACTCCATACTTTAAATCACATATCGAGGTTTTAATGTTTTTGTCACTTATTTTATATTTTCGGTTTTATTCAATAGAGTTGTAATGAAGATGGATGAGTCGACCAAGTGTATGTCTCAAAATATTCTAATAAATCTCAATATAGTATAAATAATTTCATGATCCAACATTATGAATTAGAGGAAAAAAGGAATAGGAGTGCTACTGGTCACATTTTTTAAAAATATATTTGATAAATGGGAGTTGTACCTTTAAACGGTCATAACTTTTGATTCGTGTGTCAAAATGACTATTATAATGTATCAAACAGAAGCTCGTATCGATTTCCATAATCTTGGCTAACCGGCTATAGAAATTCATTACTTGAACCAAACATCCATCCTTTACATCACATATCGAGGTTTTAATGTTTTTGTCACTTATTTTACATTTTCGGTTTTATTCAATAGAGTTGTAATGAAGATGGATGAGCCGACTAAGAGTATGTTTAAAAATATTCTAATGAATCACAATATAATAAAAATAATTTCATGATCAACCAAAATGAATGAGAAGAGAAAAGGAAGAGGAGTGCTACTCGTCAAAATTTTAAAGAATACATTTGATAAATCGGGGTTATGCTTTTAAAGAGTCATAACTTTTCAGTCGTGTGTCAAAACGACTATTATAATATATCAAATGGAAGCTCGTATCTATTTCCATAATTTTGGCTGCACTGTCTATAAAAATTCATTACTTGAACCTAAACTCCATCATTTACATCACATATGGATGGTTTAAATTTTTTTCACTTATTTTTCATTTTCGGTTTTATTCAATAGAGTTGTAATGTAGATGGATGAGTCGACCAAGTGTATGTTTCAAAATATTCTAATAAATCTCAATATAATAAAAATAATTTCATGATCCAACATAATGAATGAGAGGAAAAAAGGAATAGGAGTGCTACTGGTGACACTTTTTAAAAATATATTTGATAAATGAGAGTTGTACCTTTAAACGGTCATAACTTTTGATTCGTGTCTCAAAATGACTAATATAATGTATCAAACGGAAGCTCGTATCGATTTCCATAATCTTGGCAGACCGGCTATAGAAATTCATTACTTGAACCTAAACTCCATCCTTTACATCACATATCGAGGTTTTAATCTTTTTGTCACTTATTTTACATTTTCGGTTTTATTCAATAGAGTTGTAATGAAGATGGATGAGCCGACTAAGAGTATGTTTAAAACTATTCTAATGAATCACAATATAATAAAAATAATTTCATGATCAACCAAAATGAGTGAGAAGAGAAAAGGAAGAGGAGTGCTACTCGTCACAGTTTTAAACAATATATTTGATAAATCGGGGTTATACCTTTAAAGAGTAATAACTTTTCACTCGTGTTTTAAAAAGACTATTATAATATATCAAACGGAAGCTCGTATCTATTTCCATAATTTTGGCTGGACTAGCTATAAAAATTGATTACTTGAACCTAAACTCCATCATTTACATCACATATGGAGGGTTTCAATTTTTTGTCACTTATTTTACATTTTCGTTTTATTCAATAGAGTTGTAATGAAGATGGATGAGTCAACCAAGTGTATGTCTCAAAATATTCTAATAAATCTGAATATAATAAAAATAATTTCATGATCCAACATTATGAATTAGAGGAAAAAAGGAATAGGAGTGCTACTGGTCACATTTTTTAAAAATATATTTGATAAATGGGAGTTGTACCTTTAAACCGTCATAACTTTTGATTCGTGTGTCAAAATGACTATTATAATGTATCAAACGGAAGCTCGTATCGATTTCCGTAATCTTGGCTGACCGGTTATAGAAATTCATTACTTGAACCTAACATCCATCCTTTACATCACATATCGAGGTTTTAATCTTTTTGTCACTTATTTTACATTTTCGGTTTTATTCAATAGAGTTGTAATGAAGATGGATGAGCCGACTAAGAGTATGTTTAAAACTATTCTAATGAATCACAATATAATAAAAATAATTTCATGATCAACCAAAATGAGTGAGAGGAGAAAAGTAAGAGGAGTGCTACTCGTCACAGTTTTAAACAATATATTTGATAAATGGGGGTTATACCTTTCAAGAGTAATAAATTTTCACTCGTGTTTCAAAACGACTATTATAATATATCAAACGGAAGCTCGTATCTATTTCCATAATTTTGGCTGGACTGGTTATAAAAATTCATTACTTGAACCTAAACTCCATCATTTACATCACATATGGAGGGTTTAAATTTTTTGTCACTTATTTTACATTTTCGTTTTATTCAATAGAGATGTAATGAAGATGGATGAGTCGACCAACTGTATGTTTCAAAATATTCTAATAAATCTCAATATAATAAAAATAATTTCATGATCCAACATTATGAATTAGAGGAAAAAAGGAATAGGAGTGCTACTCGTCACATTTCGTAAAAATATATTTGATAAATGGGAGTTGTACCTTTAAACAGTCATAACTTTTGATTCGTGTGTCAAAATGACTATTATAATGTATCAAACGAAAGCTCGTATCGATTTCCATAATCTTGGCTAACCGGCTATAGAAATTCATTACTTGAACCTAAACTCCATCCTTAAAATCACATATCGAGGTTTTAATGTTTTTGTCACTTATTTTATATTTTCGGTTTTATTCAATAGAGTTGTAATGAAGATGGATGAGTCGACCAAGTGTATGTCTCAAAATATTCTAATAAATCTCAATATAATATAAATAATTTCATGATCCAACATTATAAATTAGAGGAAAAAAGGAATAGGAGTGCTACTGGTCACATTTTTTAAAAATATATTTGATAAATGGGAGTTGTACCTTTAAACGGTCATAACTTTTGATTCGTGTGTCAAAATGACTATTATAATGTATCAAACAGAAGCTCGTATCGATTTCCATAATCTTGGCTAACCGGCTATAGAAATTCATTACTTGAACCTAAACTCCATCCTTTACATCACATATCGAGGTTTTAATGTTTTTGTCACTTATTTTACATTTTCGGTTTTATTCAATAGAGTTGTAATGAAGATGGATGAGCCGACTAAGAGTATGTTTAAAAATATTCTAATGAATCACAATATAATAAAAATAATTTCATGATCAACCAAAATGAATGAGAAGAGAAAAGGAAGAGGAGTGCTACTCGTCAAAATTTTAAAGAATACATTTGATAAATCGGGGTTATGCTTTTAAAGAGTCATAACTTTTCAGTCGTGTGTCAAAACGACTATTATAATATATCAAACGGAAGCTCGTATCTATTTCCATAATTTTGGCTGCACTGTCTATAAAAATTCATTACTTGAACCTAAACTCCATCATTTACATCACATATGGATGGTTTAAATTTTTTTTCACTGATTTTTCATTTTCGGTTTTATTCAATAGAGTTGTAATGTAGATGGATGAGTCGACCAAGTGTATGTTTCAAAATATTCTAATAAATCTCAATATAATAAAAATAATTTCATGATCCAACATAATGAATGAGAGGAAAAAAGGAATAGGAGTGCTACTGGTGACACTTTTTAAAAATATATTTGATAAATGGGAGTTGTACCTTTAAACGGTCATAACTTTTGATTCGTGTCTCAAAATGACTAATATAATGTATCAAACGGAAGCTCGTATCGATTTCCATAATCTTGGCAGACCGGCTATAGAAATTCATTACTTGAACCTAAACTCCATCCTTTACATCACATATCGAGGTTTTAATCTTTTTGTCACTTATTTTACATTTTCGGTTTTATTCAATAGAGTTGTAATGAAGATGGATGAGCCGACTAAGAGTATGTTTAAAACTATTCTAATGAATCACAATATAATAAAAATAATTTCATGATCAACCAAAATGAGTGAGAAGAGAAAAGGAAGAGGAGTGCTACTCGTCACAGTTTTAAACAATATATTTGATAAATCGGGGTTATACCTTTAAAGAGTAATAACTTTTCACTCGTGTTTTAAAAAGACTATTATAATATATCAAACGGAAGCTCGTATCTATTTCCATAATTTTGGCTGGACTAGCTATAAAAATTGATTACTTGAACCTAAACTCCATCATTTACATCACATATGGAGGGTTTCAATTTTTTGTCACTTATTTTACATTTTCGTTTTATTCAATAGAGTTGTAATGAAGATGGATGAGTCAACCAAGTGTATGTCTCAAAATATTCTAATAAATCTGAATATAATAAAAATAATTTCATGATCCAACATTATGAATTAGAGGAAAAAAGGAATAGGAGTGCTACTGGTCACATTTTTTAAAAATATATTTGATAAATGGGAGTTGTACCTTTAAACCGTCATAACTTTTGATTCGTGTGTCAAAATGACTATTATAATGTATCAAACGGAAGCTCGTATCGATTTCCGTAATCTTGGCTGACCGGTTATAGAAATTCATTACTTGAACCTAACATCCATCCTTTACATCACATATCGAGGTTTTAATCTTTTTGTCACTTATTTTACATTTTCGGTTTTATTCAATAGAGTTGTAATGAAGATGGATGAGCCGACTAAGAGTATGTTTAAAACTATTCTAATGAATCACAATATAATAAAAATAATTTCATGATCAACCAAAATGAGTGAGAGGAGAAAAGTAAGAGGAGTGCTACTCGTCACAGTTTTAAACAATATATTTGATAAATCGGGGTTATACCTTTCAAGAGTAATAAATTTTCACTCGTGTTTCAAAACGACTATTATAATATATCAAACGGAAGCTCGTATCTATTTCCATAATTTTGGCTGGACTGGTTATAAAAATTCATTACTTGAACCTAAACTCCATCATTTACATCACATATGGAGGGTTTAAATTTTTTGTCACTTATTTTACATTTTCGTTTTATTCAATAGAGATGTAATGAAGATGGATGAGTCGACCAACTGTATGTTTCAAAATATTCTAATAAATCTCAATATAATAAAAATAATTTCATGATCCAACATTATGAATTAGAGGAAAAAAGGAATAGGAGTGCTACTGGTCACATTTCTTAAAAATATATTTGATAAATGGGAGTTGTACCTTTAAACGGTCATAACTTTTGATTCGTGTGTCAAAATGACTATTATAATGTATCAAACAGAAGCTCGTATCGATTTCCATAATCTTGGCTAACCGGCTATAGAAATTCATTACTTGAACCTAAACTCCATCCTTAAAATCACATATCGAGGTTTTAATGTTTTTGTCACTTATTTTACATTTTCGGTTTTATTCAATAGAGTTGTAATGAAGATGGATGAGCCGACTAAGAGTATGTTTAAAAATATTCTAATGAATCACAATATAATAAAAATAATTTCATGATCAACCAAAATGAGTGAGAAGAGAAAAGGAAGAGGAGTGCTACTCGTCAAAATTTTAAAGAATACATTTGATAAATCGGGGTTATGCTTTTAAAGAGTCATAACTTTTCAGTCGTGTGTCAAAACGACTATTATAATATATCAAACGGAAGCTCGTATCTATTTCCATAATTTTGGCTGCACTGTCTATAAAAATTCATTACTTGAACCTAAACTCCATCATTTACATCACATATGGATGGTTTAAATTTTTTTTCACTTATTTTTCATTTTCGGTTTTATTCAATAGAGTTGTAATGTAGATGGATGAGTCGACCAAGTGTATGTTTCAAAATATTCTAATAAATCTCAATATAATAAAAATAATTTCATGATCCAACATAATGAATGAGAGGAAAAAAGGAATAGGAGTGCTACTGGTGACACTTTTTAAAAATATATTTGATAAATGGGAGTTGTACCTTTAAACGGTCATAACTTTTGATTCGTGTCTCAAAATGACTAATATAATGTATCAAACAGAAGCTCGTATCGATTTCCATAATCTTGGCAGACCGGCTATAGAAATTCATTACTTGAACCTAAACTCCATCCTTTACATCACATATCGAGGTTTTAATCTTTTTGTCACTTATTTTACATTTTCGGTTTTATTCAATAGAGTTGTAATGAAGATGGATGAGCCGACTAAGAGTATGTTTAAAACTATTCTAATGAATCACAATATAATAAAAATAATTTCATGATCAACCAAAATGAGTGAGAAGAGAAAAGGAAGAGGAGTGCTACTCGTCACAGTTTTAAACAATATATTTGATAAATCGGGGTTATACCTTTAAAGAGTAATAACTTTTCACTCGTGTTTTAAAAAGACTATTATAATATATCAAACGGAAGCTCGTATCTATTTCCATAATTTTGGCTGGACTAGCTATAAAAATTGATTACTTGAACCTAAACTCCATCATTTACATCACATATGGAGGGTTTCAATTTTTTGTCACTTATTTTACATTTTCGTTTTATTCAATAGAGTTGTAATGAAGATGGATGAGTCAACCAAGTGTATGTCTCAAAATATTCTAATAAATCTGAATATAATAAAAATAATTTCATGATCCAACATTATGAATTAGAGGAAAAAAGGAATAGGAGTGCTACTGGTCACATTTTTTAAAAATATATTTGATAAATGGGAGTTGTACCTTTAAACCGTCATAACTTTTGATTCGTGTGTCAAAATGACTATTATAATGTATCAAACGGAAGCTCGTATCGATTTCCGTAATCTTGGCTGACCGGTTATAGAAATTCATTACTTGAACCTAACATCCATCCTTTACATCACATATCGAGGTTTTAATCTTTTTGTCACTTATTTTACATTTTCGGTTTTATTCAATAGAGTTGTAATGAAGATGGATGAGCCGACTAAGAGTATGTTTAAAACTATTCTAATGAATCACAATATAATAAAAATAATTTCATGATCAACCAAAATGAGTGAGAGGAGAAAAGTAAGAGGAGTGCTACTCGTCACAGTTTTAAACAATATATTTGATAAATCGGGGTTATACCTTTCAAGAGTAATAAATTTTCACTCGTGTTTCAAAACGACTATTATAATATATCAAACGGAAGCTCGTATCTATTTCCATAATTTTGGCTGGACTGGTTATAAAAATTCATTACTTGAACCTAAACTCCATCATTTACATCACATATGGAGGGTTTAAATTTTTTGTCACTTATTTTACATTTTCGTTTTATTCAATAGAGATGTAATGAAGATGGATGAGTCGACCAACTGTATGTTTCAAAATATTCTAATAAATCTCAATATAATAAAAATAATTTCATGATCCAACATTATGAATTAGAGGAAAAAAGGAATAGGAGTGCTACTCGTCACATTTCTTAAAAATATATTTGATAAATGGGAGTTGTACCTTTAAACAGTCATAACTTTTGATTCGTGTGTCAAAATGACTATTATAATGTATCAAACGGAAGCTCGTATCGATTTCCATAATCTTGGCTAACCGGCTATAGAAATTCATTACTTGAACCTAAACTCCATCCTTAAAATCACATATCGAGGTTTTAATGTTTTTGTCACTTATTTTACATTTTCGGTTTTATTCAATAGAGTTGTAATGAAGATGGATGAGCCGACTAAGAGTATGTTTAAAACTATTCTAATGAATCACAATATAATAAAAATAATTTCATGATCAACCAAAATGAGTGAGAGGAGAAAAGTAAGAGGAGTGCTACTCGTCACAGTTTTAAACAATATATTTGATAAATCGGGGTTATACCTTTCAAGAGTAATAAATTTTCACTCGTGTTTCAAAACGACTATTATAATATATCAAACGGAAGCTCGTATCTATTTCCATAATTTTGGCTGGACTGGTTATAAAAATTCATTACTTGAACCTAAACTCCATCATTTACATCACATATGGAGGGTTTAAATTTTTTGTCACTTATTTTACATTTTCGTTTTATTCAATAGAGATGTAATGAAGATGGATGAGTCGACCAACTGTATGTTTCAAAATATTCTAATAAATCTCAATATAATAAAAATAATTTCATGATCCAACATTATGAATTAGAGGAAAAAAGGAATAGGAGTGCTACTCGTCACATTTCTTAAAAATATATTTGATAAATGGGAGTTGTACCTTTAAACAGTCATAACTTTTGATTCGTGTGTCAAAATGACTATTATAATGTATCAAACGGAAGCTCGTATCGATTTCCATAATCTTGGCTGACCGGCTATAGAAATTCATTACTTGAACCTAAACTCCATCCTTAAAATCACATATCGAGGTTTTAATGTTTTTGTCACTTATTTTACATTTTCGGTTTTATTCAATAGAGTTGTAATGAAGATGGATGAGCCGACTAAGAGTATGTTTAAAACTATTCTAATGAATCACAATATAATAAAAATAATTTCATGATCAACCAAAATGAGTGAGAGGAGAAAAGTAAGAGGAGTGCTACTCGTCACAGTTTTAAACAATATATTTGATAAATCGGGGTTATACCTTTCAAGAGTAATAAATTTTCACTCGTGTTTCAAAACGACTATTATAATATATCAAACGGAAGCTCGTATCTATTTCCATAATTTTGGCTGGACTGGTTATAAAAATTCATTACTTGAACCTAAACTCCATCATTTACATCACATATGGAGGGTTTAAATTTTTTGTCACTTATTTTACATTTTCGTTTTATTCAATAGAGATGTAATGAAGATGGATGAGTCGACCAACTGTATGTTTCAAAATATTCTAATAAATCTCAATATAATAAAAATAATTTCATGATCCAACATTATGAATTAGAGTAAAAAAGGAATAGGAGTGCTACTCGTCACATTTCTTAAAAATATATTTGATAAATGGGAGTTGTACCTTTAAACAGTCATAACTTTTGATTCGTGTGTCAAAATGACTATTATAATGTATCAAACGGAAGCTCGTATCGATTTCCATAATCTTGGCTAACCGGCTATAGAAATTCATTACTTGAACCTAAACTCCATCCTTAAAATCACATATCGAGGTTTTAATGTTTTTGTCACTTATTTTACATTTTCGGTTTTATTCAATAGAGTTGTAATGAAGATGGATGAGCCGACTAAGAGTATGTTTAAAACTATTCTAATGAATCACAATATAATAAAAATAATTTCATGATCAACCAAAATGAGTGAGAGGAGAAAAGTAAGAGGAGTGCTACTCGTCACAGTTTTAAACAATATATTTGATAAATCGGGGTTATACCTTTCAAGAGTAATAAATTTTCACTCGTGTTTCAAAACGACTATTATAATATATCAAATGGAAGCTCGTATCTATTTCCATAATTTTGGCTGGACTGGTTATAAAAATTCATTACTTGAACCTAAACTCCATCATTTACATCACATATGGAGGGTTTAAATTTTTTGTCACTTATTTTACATTTTCGTTTTATTCAATAGAGATGTAATGAAGATGGATGAGTCGACCAACTGTATGTTTCAAAATATTCTAATAAATCTCAATATAATAAAAATAATTTCATGATCCAACATTATGAATTAGAGGAAAAAAGGAATAGGAGTGCTACTCGTCACATTTCTTAAAAATATATTTGATAAATGGGAGTTGTACCTTTAAACAGTCATAACTTTTGATTCGTGTGTCAAAATGACTATTATAATGTATCAAACGGAAGCTCGTATCGATTTCCATAATCTTGGCTAACCGGCTATAGAAATTCATTACTTGAACCTAAACTCCATCCTTTACATCACATATCGATTTTTTAATCTTTTTGTCACTTATTTTACATTTTCGGTTTTATTCAATAGAGTTGTAATGACAATGGATGAGCTGACAAAGAGTATGTTTAAAAATATTCTAATGAATCACAATATAATAAAAATAATTTCATGATCAACCAAAATGAGTGAGAGGAGAAAAGTAAGAGGAGTGCTACTCGTCACAGTTTAAAATAATATATTTGATAAATCGGGGTTATACCTTTCAAGAGTAATAAATTTTCACTCGTGTTTCAAAACGACTATTATAATATATCAAACGGAAGCTCGTATCTATTTCCATAATTTTGGCTGGACTGGCTATAAAAAATCATTACTTGAACCTAAACTCCATCATTTACATCAAATATGGAGGGTTTAAATTTTTTGTCACTTATTTTACATTTTCCTTTTATTCAATAGAGATGTAATGAAGATGGTTGAGTCGACCAACTGTATGTTTCAAAATATTCTAATAAATCTCAATATAATAAAAATAATTTCATGATCCAACATTATGCATTAGAGGAAAAAAGG
Source organism: Hippophae tibetana (assembly GCA_037013495.1). Classification (NCBI taxonomy): domain Eukaryota; kingdom Viridiplantae; phylum Streptophyta; class Magnoliopsida; order Rosales; family Elaeagnaceae; genus Hippophae; species Hippophae tibetana. The sequence continues at coordinate 1,194,891 of JAZDXN010000027.1, read as the reverse complement.
AAGAGGAGTGCTACTCGTCACATTTCTTAAAAATATATTTGATAAATGGGAGTTGTACCTTTAAACAGTCATAACTTTTGATTCGTGTGTCAAAATGACTATTATAATGTATCAAACAGAAGCTCGTATCGATTTCCATAATCTTGGCTGACCGGCTATAGAAATTCATTACTTAAACCTAAACTCCATCCTTAACATCACATATCGAGGTTTTAATGTTTTTGTCACTTATTTTACATTTTCGGTTTTATTCAATAGAGTTGTAATGAAGATGGATGAGCCGATTAAGAGTATGTTTAAAAATATTCTAATGAATCACAATATAATAAAAATAATTTCATGATCAAGCAAAATGAATGAGAAGAAAAAAGCAAGAGGAGTGCTACTCGTCAAAATTTTAAAGAATACATTTGATAAATCGGGGTTATGCCTTTAAAGAGTAATAACTTTTCACTCGTGTTTCAAAACGACTTTTATAATATATGAAACGGAAGCTCGTATCTATTTCCATAATTTTGGCTGCACTTGCTATAAAAATTCATTACTTGAACCTAAACTCCATCATTTACATCACATATGGAGGGTTTCAATTTTTTGTCACTTATTTTACATTTTCGTTTTATTCAATAGAGTTGTAATGAAGATGGATGAGTCGACCAAGTGTATGTCTCAAAATATTCTAATAAATCTCAATATAATAAAAATAATTTCATGATCCAACATTATGAATTAGAAGAAAAAAGGAATAGGAGTGCTACTCGTCACATATCTTAAAAATATTTTTGATAAATGGGAGTTGTACCTTTAAACAGTCATAACTTTTGATTCGTGTGTCAAAATGACTATTATATTGTATCAAACGGATGCTCGTATCGATTTCCATAATCTTGGCTAACCGCCTATAGAAATTCATTACTTGAACCTAAACTCCATCCTTTAAATCACATATCGAGGTTTTAATGTTTTTGTCACTTATTTTATATTTTCGGTTTTATTCAATAGAGTTGTAATGAAAATGGATGAGTCGACCAAGTGTATGTCTCAAAATATTCTAATAAATCTCAATATAATATAAATAATTTCATGATCCAACATTATGAATTAGAGGAAAAAAGGAATAGGAGTGCTACTGGTCACATTTTTTAAAAATATATTTGATAAATGGGAGTTGTACCTTTAAACGGTCATAACTTTTGATTCGTGTGTCAAAATGACTATTATAATGTATCAAACGGAAGCTCGTATCGATTTCCGTAATCTTGGCTGACCGGTTATAGAAATTCATTACTTGAACCTAACATCCATCCTTTACATCACATATCGAGGTTTTAATCTTTTTGTCACTTATTTTACATTTTCGGTTTTATTCAATAGAGTTGTAATGAAGATGGATGAGCCGACTAAGAGTATGTTTAAAACTATTCTAATGAATCACAATATAATAAAAATAATTTCATGATCAACCAAAATGAGTGAGAAGAGAAAAGGAAGAGGAGTGCTACTCGTCACAGTTTTAAACAATATATTTGATAAATCGGGGTTATACCTTTAAAGAGTAATAACTTTTCACTCGTGTTTTAAAAAGACTATTATAATATATCAAACGGAAGCTCGTATCTATTTCCATAATTTTGGCTGGACTAGCTATAAAAATTGATTACTTGAACCTAAACTCCATCATTTACATCACATATGGAGGGTTTCAATTTTTTGTCACTTATTTTACATTTTCGTTTTATTCAATAGAGTTGTAATGAAGATGGATGAGTCGACCAAGTGTATGTCTCAAAATATTCTAATAAATCTGAATATAATAAAAATAATTTCATGATCCAACATTATGAATTAGAAGAAAAAAGGAATAGGAGTGCTACTGGTCACATATCTTAAAAATATTTTTGATAAATGGGAGTTGTACCTTTAAACAGTCATAACTTTTGATTCGTGTGTCAAAATGACTATTATAATGTATCAAACGGAAGCTCGTATCGATTTCCGTAATCTTGGCTGACCGGTTATAGAAATTCATTACTTGAACCTAACATCCATCCTTTACATCACATATCGAGGTTTTAATCTTTTTGTCACTTATTTTACATTTTCGGTTTTATTCAATAGAGTTGTAATGAAGATGGATGAGCCGACTAAGAGTATGTTTAAAACTATTCTAATGAATCACAATATAATAAAAATAATTTCATGATCAACCAAAATGAGTGAGAAGAGAAAAGGAAGAGGAGTGCTACTCGTCACAGTTTTAAACAATATATTTGATAAATCGGAGTTATACCTTTAAAGAGTAATAACTTTTCACTCGTGTTTTAAAAAGACTATTATAATATATCAAACGGAAGCTCGTATCTATTTCCATAATTTTGGCTGGACTAGCTATAAAAATTGATTACTTGAACCTAAACTCCATCATTTACATCACATATGGAGGGTTTCAATTTTTTGTCACTTATTTTACATTTTCGTTTTATTCAATAGAGTTGTAATGAAGATGGATGAGTCAACCAAGTGTATGTCTCAAAATATTCTAATAAATCTGAATATAATAAAAATAATTTCATGATCCAAAATTATGAATTAGAGGAAAAAAGGAATAGGAGTGCTACTGGTCACATTTTTTAAAAATATATTTGATAAATGGGAGTTGTACCTTTAAACCGTCATAACTTTTGATTCGTGTGTCAAAATGACTATTATAATGTATCAAACGGAAGCTCGTATCGATTTCCGTAATCTTGGCTGACCGGTTATAGAAATTCATTACTTGAACCTAACATCCATCCTTTACATCACATATCGAGGTTTTAATCTTTTTGTCACTTATTTTACATTTTCGGTTTTATTCAATAGAGTTGTAATGAAGATGGATGAGCCGACTAAGAGTATGTTTAAAACTATTCTAATGAATCACAATATAATAAAAATAATTTCATGATCAACCAAAATGAGTGAGAGGAGAAAAGTAAGAGGAGTGCTACTCGTCACAGTTTTAAACAATATATTTGATAAATGGGGGTTATACCTTTCAAGAGTAATAAATTTTCACTCGTGTTTCAAAACGACTATTATAATATATCAAACGGAAGCTCGTATCTATTTCCATAATTTTGGCTGGACTGGTTATAAAAATTCATTACTTGAACCTAAACTCCATCATTTACATCACATATGGAGGGTTTAAATTTTTTGTCACTTATTTTACATTTTCGTTTTATTCAATAGAGATGTAATGAAGATGGATGAGTCGACCAACTGTATGTCTCAAAATATTCTAATAAATCTGAATATAATAAAAATAATTTCATGATCCAACATTATGAATTAGAGGAAAAAAGGAATAGGAGTGCTACTGGTCACATTTTTTAAAAATATATTTGATAAATGGGAGTTGTACCTTTAAACCGTCATAACTTTTGATTCGTGTGTCAAAATGACTATTATAATGTATCAAACGGAAGCTCGTATCGATTTCCGTAATCTTGGCTGACCGGTTATAGAAATTCATTACTTGAACCTAACATCCATCCTTTACATCACATATCGAGGTTTTAATCTTTTTGTCACTTATTTTACATTTTCGGTTTTATTCAATAGAGTTGTAATGAAGATGGATGAGCCGACTAAGAGTATGTTTAAAACTATTCTAATGAATCACAATATAATAAAAATAAATTCATGATCAACCAAAATGAGTGAGAGGAGAAAAGTAAGAGGAGTGCTACTCGTCACAGTTTTAAACAATATATTTGATAAATCGGGGTTATACCTTTCAAGAGTAATAAATTTTCACTCGTGTTTCAAAACGACTATTATAATATATCAAACGGAAGCTCGTATCTATTTCCATAATTTTGGCTGGACTAGCTATAAAAATTGATTACTTGAACCTAAACTCCATCATTTACATCACATATGGAGGGTTTCAATTTTTTGTCACTTATTTTACATTTTCGTTTTATTCAATAGAGTTGTAATGAAGATGGATGAGTCAACCAAGTGTATGTCTCAAAATATTCTAATAAATCTGAATATAATAAAAATAATTTCATGATCCAACATTATGAATTAGAGGAAAAAAGGAATAGGAGTGCTACTGGTCACATTTTTTAAAAATATATTTGATAAATGGGAGTTGTACCTTTAAACCGTCATAACTTTTGATTCGTGTGTCAAAATGACTATTATAATGTATCAAACGGAAGCTCGTATCGATTTCCGTAATCTTGGCTGACCGGTTATAGAAATTCATTACTTGAACCTAACATCCATCCTTTACATCACATATCGAGGTTTTAATCTTTTTGTCACTTATTTTACATTTTCGGTTTTATTCAATAGAGTTGTAATGAAGATGGATGAGCCGACTAAGAGTATGTTTAAAACTATTCTAATGAATCACAATATAATAAAAATAATTTCATGATCAACCAAAATGAGTGAGAGGAGAAAAGTAAGAGGAGTGCTACTCGTCACAGTTTTAAACAATATATTTGATAAATCGGGGTTATACCTTTCAAGAGTAATAAATTTTCACTCGTGTTTCAAAACGACTATTATAATATATCAAACGGAAGCTCGTATCTATTTCCATAATTTTGGCTGGACTGGTTATAAAAATTCATTACTTGAACCTAAACTCCATCATTTACATCACATATGGAGGGTTTAAATTTTTTGTCACTTATTTTACATTTTCGTTTTATTCAATAGAGATGTAATGAAGATGGATGAGTCGACCAACTGTATGTTTCAAAATATTCTAATAAATCTCAATATAATAAAAATAATTTCATGATCCAACATTATGAATTAGAGGAAAAAAGGAATAGGAGTGCTACTCGTCACATTTCTTAAAAATATATTTGATAAATGGGAGTTGTACCTTTAAACAGTCATAACTTTTGATTCGTGTGTCAAAATGACTATTATAATGTATCAAACGGAAGCTCGTATCGATTTCCATAATCTTGGCTAACCGGCTATAGAAATTCATTACTTGAACCTAAACTCCATCCTTAAAATCACATATCGAGGTTTTAATGTTTTTGTCACTTATTTTATATTTTCGGTTTTATTCAATAGAATTGTAATGAAGATGGATGAGTCGACCAAGTGTATGTCTCAAAATATTCTAATAAATCTCAATATAATATAAATAATTTCATGATCCAACATTATGAATTAGAGGAAAAAAGGAATAGGAGTGCTACTGGTCACATTTTTTAAAAATATATTTGATAAATGGGAGTTGTACCTTTAAACGGTCATAACTTTTGATTCCTGTGTCAAAATGACTATTATAATGTATCAAACAGAAGCTCGTATCGACTTCCATAATCTTGGCTAACCGGCTATAGAAATTCCTTACTTGAACCTAAACTCCATCCTTTACATCACATATCGAGGTTTTAATGTTTTTGTCACTTATTTTACATTTTCGGTTTTATTCAATAGAGTTGTAATGAAGATGGATGAGCCGACTAAGAGTATGTTTAAAAATATTCTAATGAATCACAATATAATAAAAATAATTTCATGATCAACCAAAATGAATGAGAAGAGAAAAGGAAGAGGAGTGCTACTCGTCAAAATTTTAAAGAATACATTTGATAAATCGGGGTTATGCTTTTAAAGAGTCATAACTTTTCAGTCGTGTGTCAAAACGACTATTATAATATATCAAACGGAAGCTCGTATCTATTTCCATAATTTTGGCTGCACTGTCTATAAAAATTCATTACTTGAACCTAAACTCCATCATTTACATCACATATGGATGGTTTAAATTTTTTTTCACTTATTTTTCATTTTCGGTTTTATTCAATAGAGTTGTAATGTAGATGGATGAGTCGACCAAGTGTATGTTTCAAAATATTCTAATAAATCTCAATATAATAAAAATAATTTCATGATCCAACATAATGAATGAGAGGAAAAAAGGAATAGGAGTGCTACTGGTGACACTTTTTAAAAATATATTTGATAAATGGGAGTTGTACCTTTAAACGGTCATAACTTTTGATTCGTGTCTCAAAATGACTAATATAATGTATCAAACGGAAGCTCGTATCGATTTCCATAATCTTGGCAGACCGGCTATAGAAATTCATTACTTGAACCTAAACTCCATCCTTTACATCACATATCGAGGTTTTAATCTTTTTGTCACTTATTTTACATTTTCGGTTTTATTCAATAGAGTTGTAATGAAGATGGATGAGCCGACTAAGAGTATGTTTAAAACTATTCTAATGAATCACAATATAATAAAAATAATTTCATGATCAACCAAAATGAGTGAGAAGAGAAAAGGAAGAGGAGTGCTACTCGTCACAGTTTTAAACAATATATTTGATAAATCGGGGTTATACCTTTAAAGAGTAATAACTTTTCACTCGTGTTTTAAAAAGACTATTATAATATATCAAACGGAAGCTCGTATCTATTTCCATAATTTTGGCTGGACTAGCTATAAAAATTGATTACTTGAACCTAAACTCCATCATTTACATCACATATGGAGGGTTTCAATTTTTTGTCACTTATTTTACATTTTCGTTTTATTCAATAGAGTTGTAATGAAGATGGATGAGTCAACCAAGTGTATGTCTCAAAATATTCTAATAAATCTGAATATAATAAAAATAATTTCATGATCCAACATTATGAATTAGAGGAAAAAAGGAATAGGAGTGCTACTGGTCACATTTTTTAAAAATATATTTGATAAATGGGAGTTGTACCTTTAAACCGTCATAACTTTTGATTCGTGTGTCAAAATGACTATTATAATGTATCAAACGGAAGCTCGTATCGATTTCCGTAATCTTGGCTGACCGGTTATAGAAATTCATTACTTGAACCTAACATCCATCCTTTACATCACATATCGAGGTTTTAATCTTTTTGTCACTTATTTTACATTTTCGGTTTTATTCAATACAGTTGTAATGAAGATGGATGAGCCGACTAAGAGTATGTTTAAAACTATTCTAATGAATCACAATATAATAAAAATAATTTCATGATCAACCAAAATGAGTGAGAGGAGAAAAGTAAGAGGAGTGCTACTCGTCACAGTTTTAAACAATATATTTGATAAATCGGGGTTATACCTTTCAAGAGTAATAAATTTTCACTCGTGTTTCAAAACGACTATTATAATATATCAAACGGAAGCTCGTATCTATTTCCATAATTTTGGCTGGACTGGTTATAAAAATTCATTACTTGAACCTAAACTCCATCATTTACATCACATATGGAGGGTTTAAATTTTTTGTCACTTATTTTACATTTTCGTTTTATTCAATAGAGATGTAATGAAGATGGATGAGTCGACCAACTGTATGTTTCAAAATATTCTAATAAATCTCAATATAATAAAAATAATTTCATGATCCAACATTATGAATTAGAGGAAAAAAGGAATAGGAGTGCTACTCGTCACATTTCTTAAAAATATATTTGATAAATGGGAGTTGTACCTTTAAACAGTCATAACTTTTGATTCGTGTGTCAAAATGACTATTATAATGTATCAAACGGAAGCTCGTATCGATTTCCATAATCTTGGCTAACCGGCTATAGAAATTCATTACTTGAACCTAAACTCCATCCTTAAAATCACATATCGAGGTTTTAATGTTTTTGTCACTTATTTTACATTTTCGGTTTTATTCAATAGAGTTGTAATGAAGATGGATGAGCCGACTAAGAGTATGTTTAAAACTATTCTAATGAATCACAATATAATAAAAATAATTTCATGATCAACCAAAATGAGTGAGAGGAGAAAAGTAAGAGGAGTGCTACTCGTCACAGTTTTAAACAATATATTTGATAAATCGGGGTTATACCTTTCAAGAGTAATAAATTTTCACTCGTGTTTCAAAACGACTATTATAATATATCAAACGGAAGCTCGTATCTATTTCCATAATTTTGGCTGGACTGGTTATAAAAATTCATTACTTGAACCTAAACTCCATCATTTACATCACATATGGAGGGTTTAAATTTTTTGTCACTTATTTTACATTTTCGTTTTATTCAATAGAGATGTAATGAAGATGGATGAGTCGACCAACTGTATGTTTCAAAATATTCTAATAAATCTCAATATAATAAAAATAATTTCATGATCCAACATTATGAATTAGAGGAAAAAAGGAATAGGAGTGCTACTCGTCACATTTCTTAAAAATATATTTGATAAATGGGAGTTGTACCTTTAAACAGTCATAACTTTTGATTCGTGTCTCAAAATGACTATTATAATGTATCAAATGGAAGCTCGTATCGATTTCCATAATATTGGCTAACCGGCTATAGAAATTCATTACTTGAACCTAAACTCCATCCTTTACATCACATATCGATTTTTTAATCTTTTTGTCACTTATTTTACATTTTCGGTTTTATTCAATAGAGTTGTAATGACAATGGATGAGCTGACTAAGAGTATGTTTAAAAATATTCTAATGAATCACAATATAATAAAAATAATTTCATGATCAACCAAAATGAGTGAGAGGAGAAAAGTAAGAGGAGTGCTACTCGTCACATTTTAAAATAATATATTTGATAAATCGGGGTTATACCTTTCAAGAGTAATAAATTTTCACTCGTGTTTCAAAACGACTATTATAATATATCAAACGGAAGCTCGTATCTATTTCCATAATTTTGGCTGGACTAGCTATAAAAATTGATTACTTGAACCTAAACTCCATCATTTACATCACATATGGAGGGTTTCAATTTTTTGTCACGTATTTTACATTTTCGTTTTATTCAATAGAGTTGTAATGAAGATGGATGAGTCAACCAAGTGTATGTCTCAAAATATTCTAATAAATCTGAATATAATAAAAATAATTTCATGATCCAACATTATGAATTAGAGGAAAAAAGGAATAGGAGTGCTACTGGTCACATTTTTTAAAAATATATTTGATAAATGGGAGTTGTACCTTTAAACCGTCATAACTTTTGATTCGTGTGTCAAAATGACTATTATAATGTATCAAACGGAAGCTCGTATCGATTTCCGTAATCTTGGCTGACCGGTTATAGAAATTCATTACTTGAACCTAACATCCATCCTTTACATCACATATCGAGGTTTTAATCTTTTTGTCACTTATTTTACATTTTCGGTTTTATTCAATAGAGTTGTAATGAAGATGGATGAGCCGACTAAGAGTATGTTTAAAACTATTCTAATGAATCACAATATAATAAAAATAATTTCATGATCAACCAAAATGAGTGAGAGGAGAAAAGTAAGAGGAGTGCTACTCGTCACAGTTTTAAACAATATATTTGATAAATCGGGGTTATACCTTTCAAGAGTAATAAATTTTCACTCGTGTTTCAAAACGACTATTATAATATATCAAACGGAAGCTCGTATCTATTTCCATAATTTTGGCTGGACTAGCTATAAAAATTGATTACTTGAACCTAAACTCCATCATTTACATCACATATGGAGGGTTTCAATTTTTTGTCACTTATTTTACATTTTCGTTTTATTCAATAGAGTTGTAATGAAGATGGATGAGTCAACCAAGTGTATGTCTCAAAATATTCTAATAAATCTGAATAAAATAAAAATAATTTCATGATCCAACATTATGAATTAGAGGAAAAAAGGAATAGGAGTGCTACTGGTCACATTTTTTAAAAATATATTTGATAAATGGGAGTTGTACCTTTAAACCGTCATAACTTTTGATTCGTGTGTCAAAATGACTATTATAATGTATCAAACGGAAGCTCGTATCGATTTCCGTAATCTTGGCTGACCGGTTATAGAAATTCATTACTTGAACCTAACATCCATCCTTTACATCACATATCGAGGTTTTAATCTTTTTGTCACTTATTTTACATTTTCGGTTTTATTCAATACAGTTGTAATGAAGATGGATGAGCCGACTAAGAGTATGTTTAAAACTATTCTAATGAATCACAATATAATAAAAATAATTTCATGATCAACCAAAATGAGTGAGAGGAGAAAAGTAAGAGGAGTGCTACTCGTCACAGTTTTAAACAATATATTTGATAAATCGGGGTTATACCTTTCAAGAGTAATAAATTTTCACTCGTGTTTCAAAACGACTATTATAATATATCAAACGGAAGCTCGTATCTATTTCCATAATTTTGGCTGGACTGGTTATAAAAATTCATTACTTGAACCTAAACTCCATCATTTACATCACATATGGAGGGTTTAAATTTTTTGTCACTTATTTTACATTTTCGTTTTATTCAATAGAGATGTAATGAAGATGGATGAGTCGACCAACTGTATGTTTCAAAATATTCTAATAAATCTCAATATAATAAAAATAATTTCATGATCCAACATTATGAATTAGAGGAAAAAAGGAATAGGAGTGCTACTCGTCACATTTCTTAAAAATATATTTGATAAATGGGAGTTGTACCTTTAAACAGTCATAACTTTTGATTCGTGTGTCAAAATGACTATTATAATGTATCAAACGGAAGCTCGTATCGATTTCCATAATCTTGGCTAACCGGCTATAGAAATTCATTACTTGAACCTAAACTCCATCCTTAAAATCACATATCGAGGTTTTAATGTTTTTGTCACTTATTTTATATTTTCGGTTTTATTCAATAGAGTTGTAATGAAGATGGATGAGTCGACCAAGTGTATGTCTCAAAATATTCTAATAAATCTCAATATAATATAAATAATTTCATGATCCAACATTATGAATTAGAGGAAAAAAGGAATAGGAGTGCTACTGGTCACATTTTTTAAAAATATATTTGATAAATGGGAGTTGTACCTTTAAACGGTCATAACTTTTGATTCCTGTGTCAAAATGACTATTATAATGTATCAAACAGAAGCTCGTATCGATTTCCATAATCTTGGCTAACCGGCTATAGAAATTCATTACTTGAACCTAAACTCCATCCTTTACATCACATATCGAGGTTTTAATGTTTTTGTCACTTATTTTACATTTTCGGTTTTATTCAATAGAGTTGTAATGAAGATGGATGAGCCGACTAAGAGTATGTTTAAAAATATTCTAATGATTCACAATATAATAAAAATAATTTCATGATCAACCAAAATGAATGAGAAGAGAAAAGGAAGAGGAGTGCTACTCGTCAAAATTTTAAAGAATACATTTGATAAATCGGGGTTATGCTTTTAAAGAGTCATAACTTTTCAGTCGTGTGTCAAAACGACTATTATAATATATCAAACGGAAGCTCGTATCTATTTCCATAATTTTGGCTGCACTGTCTATAAAAATTCATTACTTGAACCTAAACTCCATCATTTACATCACATATGGATGGTTTAAATTTTTTTTCACTTATTTTTCATTTTCGGTTTTATTCAATAGAGTTGTAATGTAGATGGATGAGTCGACCAAGTGTATGTTTCAAAATATTCTAATAAATCTCAATATAATAAAAATAATTTCATGATCCAACATAATGAATGAGAGGAAAAAAGGAATAGGAGTGCTACTGGTGACACTTTTTAAAAATATATTTGATAAATGGGAGTTGTACCTTTAAACGGTCATAACTTTTGATTCGTGTCTCAAAATGACTAATATAATGTATCAAACGGAAGCTCGTATCGATTTCCATAATCTTGGCAGACCGGCTATAGAAATTCATTACTTGAACCTAAACTCCATCCTTTACATCACATATCGAGGTTTTAATCTTTTTGTCACTTATTTTACATTTTCGGTTTTATTCAATAGAGTTGTAATGAAGATGGATGAGCCGACTAAGAGTATGTTTAAAACTATTCTAATGAATCACAATATAATAAAAATAATTTCATGATCAACCAAAATGAGTGAGAAGAGAAAAGGAAGAGGAGTGCTACTCGTCACAGTTTTAAACAATATATTTGATAAATCGGGGTTATACCTTTAAAGAGTAATAACTTTTCACTCGTGTTTTAAAAAGACTATTATAATATATCAAACGGAAGCTCGTATCTATTTCCATAATTTTGGCTGGACTAGCTATAAAAATTGATTACTTGAACCTAAACTCCATCATTTACATCACATATGGAGGGTTTCAATTTTTTGTCACTTATTTTACATTTTCGTTTTATTCAATAGAGTTGTAATGAAGATGGATGAGTCAACCAAGTGTATGTCTCAAAATATTCTAATAAATCTGAATATAATAAAAATAATTTCATGATCCAACATTATGAATTAGAGGAAAAAAGGAATAGGAGTGCTACTGGTCACATTTTTTAAAAATATATTTGATAAATGGGAGTTGTACCTTTAAACCGTCATAACTTTTGATTCGTGTGTCAAAATGACTATTATAATGTATCAAACGGAAGCTCGTATCGATTTCCGTAATCTTGGCTGACCGGTTATAGAAATTCATTACTTGAACCTAACATCCATCCTTTACATCACATATCGAGGTTTTAATCTTTTTGTCACTTATTTTACATTTTCGGTTTTATTCAATAGAGTTGTAATGAAGATGGATGAGCCGACTAAGAGTATGTTTAAAACTATTCTAATGAATCACAATATAATAAAAATAATTTCATGATCAACCAAAATGAGTGAGAGGAGAAAAGTAAGAGGAGTGCTACTCGTCACAGTTTTAAACAATATATTTGATAAATCGGGGTTATACCTTTCAAGAGTAATAAATTTTCACTCGTGTTTCAAAACGACTATTATAATATATCAAACGGAAGCTCGTATCTATTTCCATAATTTTGGCTGGACTGGTTATAAAAATTCATTACTTGAACCTAAACTCCATCATTTACATCACATATGGAGGGTTTAAATTTTTTGTCACTTATTTTACATTTTCGTTTTATTCAATAGAGATGTAATGAAGATGGATGAGTCGACCAACTGTATGTTTCAAAATATTCTAATAAATCTCAATATAATAAAAATAATTTCATGATCCAACATTATGAATTAGAGGAAAAAAGGAATAGGAGTGCTACTCGTCACATTTCTTAAAAATATATTTGATAAATGGGAGTTGTACCTTTAAACAGTCATAACTTTTGATTCGTGTGTCAAAATGACTATTATAATGTATCAAACGGAAGCTCGTATCGATTTCCATAATCTTGGCTAACCGGCTATAGAAATTCATTACTTGAACCTAAACTCCATCCTTAAAATCACATATCGAGGTTTTAATGTTTTTGTCACTTATTTTACATTTTCGGTTTTATTCAATAGAGTTGTAATGAAGATGGATGAGCCGACTAAGAGTATGTTTAAAACTATTCTAATGAATCACAATATAATAAAAATAATTTCATGATCAACCAAAATGAGTGAGAGGAGAAAAGTAAGAGGAGTGCTACTCGTCACAGTTTTAAACAATATATTTGATAAATCGGGGTTATACCTTTCAAGAGTAATAAATTTTCACTCGTGTTTCAAAACGACTATTATAATATATCAAACGGAAGCTCGTATCTATTTCCATAATTTTGGCTGGACTGGTTATAAAAATTCATTACTTGAACCTAAACTCCATCATTTACATCACATATGGAGGGTTTAAATTTTTTGTCACTTATTTTACATTTTCGTTTTATTCAATAGAGATGTAATGAAGATGGATGAGTCGACCAACTGTATGTTTCAAAATATTCTAATAAATCTGAATATAATAAAAATAATTTCATGATCCAACATTATGAATTAGAGGAAAAAAGGAATAGGAGTGCTACTGGTCACATTTTTTAAAAATATATTTGATAAATGGGAGTTGTACCTTTAAACCGTCATAACTTTTGATTCGTGTGTCAAAATGACTATTATAATGTATCAAACGGAAGCTCGTATCGATTTCCGTAATCTTGGCTGACCGGTTATAGAAATTCATTACTTGAACCTAACATCCATCCTTTACATCACATATCGAGGTTTTAATCTTTTTGTCACTTATTTTACATTTTCGGTTTTATTCAATAGAGTTGTAATGAAGATGGATGAGCCGACTAAGAGTATGTTTAAAACTATTCTAATGAATCACAATATAATAAAAATAATTTCATGATCAACCAAAATGAGTGAGAGGAGAAAAGTAAGAGGAGTGCTACTCGTCACAGTTTTAAACAATATATTTGATAAATCGGGGTTATACCTTTCAAGAGTAATAAATTTTCACTCGTGTTTCAAAACGACTATTATAATATATCAAACGGAAGCTCGTATCTATTTCCATAATTTTGGCTGGACTGGTTATAAAAATTCATTACTTGAACCTAAACTCCATCATTTACATCACATATGGAGGGTTTAAATTTTTTGTCACTTATTTTACATTTTCGTTTTATTCAATAGAGATGTAATGAAGATGGATGAGTCGACCAACTGTATGTTTCAAAATATTCTAATAAATCTCAATATAATAAAAATAATTTCATGATCCAACATTATGAATTAGAGGAAAAAAGGAATAGGAGTGCTACTCGTCACATTTCTTAAAAATATATTTGATAAATGGGAGTTGTACCTTTAAACAGTCATAACTTTTGATTCGTGTGTCAAAATGACTATTATAATGTATCAAACGGAAGCTCGTATCGATTTCCATAATCTTGGCTAACCGGCTATAGAAATTCATTACTTGAACCTAAACTCCATCCTTAAAATCACATATCGAGGTTTTAATGTTTTTGTCACTTATTTTACATTTTCGGTTTTATTCAATAGAGTTGTAATGAAGATGGATGAGCCGACTAAGAGTATGTTTAAAACTATTCTAATGAATCACAATATAATAAAAATAATTTCATGATCAACCAAAATGAGTGAGAGGAGAAAAGTAAGAGGAGTGCTACTCGTCACAGTTTTAAACAATATATTTGATAAATCGGGGTTATACCTTTCAAGAGTAATAAATTTTCACTCGTGTTTCAAAACGACTATTATAATATATCAAACGGAAGCTCGTATCTATTTCCATAATTTTGGCTGGACTGGTTATAAAAATTCATTACTTGAACCTAAACTCCATCATTTACATCACATATGGAGGGTTTAAATTTTTTGTCACTTATTTTACATTTTCGTTTTATTCAATAGAGATGTAATGAAGATGGATGAGTCGACCAACTGTATGTTTCAAAATATTCTAATAAATCTCAATATAATAAAAATAATTTCATGATCCAACATTATGAATTAGAGGAAAAAAGGAATAGGAGTGCTACTCGTCACATTTCTTAAAAATATATTTGATAAATGGGAGTTGTACCTTTAAACAGTCATAACTTTTGATTCGTGTGTCAAAATGACTATTATAATGTATCAAATGGAAGCTCGTATCGATTTCCATAATCTTGGCTAACCGGCTATAGAAATTCATTACTTGAACCTAAACTCCATCCTTTACATCACATATCGATTTTTTAATCTTTTTGTCACTTATTTTACATTTTCGGTTTTATTCAATAGAGTTGTAATGACAATGGATGAGCTGACTAAGAGTATGTTTAAAAATATTCTAATGAATCACAATATAATAAAAATAATTTCATGATCAACCAAAATGAGTGAGAGGAGAAAAGTAAGAGGAGTGCTACTCGTCACAGTTTAAAATAATATATTTGATAAATCGGGGTTATACCTTTCAAGAGTAATAAATTTTCACTCGTGTTTCAAAACGACTATTATAATATATCAAACGGAAGCTCGTATCTATTTCCATAATTTTGGCTGGACTGGTTATAAAAATTCATTACTTGAACCTAAACTCCATCATTTACATCACATATGGAGGGTTTAAATTTTTTGTCACTTATTTTACATTTTCGTTTTATTCAATAGAGATGTAATGAAGATGGATGAGTCGACCAACTGTATGTTTCAAAATATTCTAATAAATCTCAATATAATAAAAATAATTTCATGATCCAACATTATGAATTAGAGGAAAAAAGGAATAGGAGTGCTACTCGTCACATTTCTTAAAAATATATTTGATAAATGGGAGTTGTACCTTTAAACAGTCATAACTTTTGATTCGTGTGTCAAAATGACTATTATAATGTATCAAACGGAAGCTCGTATCGATTTCCATAATCTTGGCTAACCGGCTATAGAAATTCATTACTTGAACCTAAACTCCATCCTTAAAATCACATATCGAGGTTTTAATGTTTTTGTCACTTATTTTATATTTTCGGTTTTATTCAATAGAGTTGTAATGAAAATGGATTAGTCGACCAAGTGTATGTCTCAAAATATTCTAATAAATCTCAATATAATATAAATAATTTCATGATCCAACATTATGAATTAGAGGAAAAAAGGAATAGGAGTGCTACTGGTCACATTTTTTAAAAATATATTTGATAAATGGGAGTTGTACCTTTAAACGGTCATAACTTTTGATTCGTGTGTCAAAATGACTATTATAATGTATCAAACGGAAGCTCGTATCGATTTCCATAATCTTGGCTAACCGGCTATAGAAATTCATTACTTGAACCTAAACTCCATCCTTTACATCACATATCGAGGTTTTAATGTTTTTGTGACTTATTTTACATTTTCGGTTTTATTCAATAGAGTTGTAATGAAGATGGATGAGCCGACTAAGAGTATGTTTAAAAATATTCTAATGAATCATAATATAATAAAAATAATTTCATGATCAACCAAAATGAATGAAAAGAGAAAAGGAAGAGGAGTGCTACTCGTCAAAATTTTAAAGAATATATTTGATAAATCGGGGTTATACCTTTAAAGAGTAATAACTTTTCACTCGTGTTTTAAAACGACTATTATAATATATCAAACGGAAGCTCGTATCTATTTCCATAATTTTGGCTGCACTGTCTATAAAAATTGATTACTTGAACCTAAACTCCATCATTTACATCACATATGGAGGGTTTCAATTTTTTGTCACTTATTTTACATTTTTGGTTTTATTCAATAGAGTTGTAATGTAGATGGATGAGTCGACCAAGTGTATGTCTCAAAATATTCTAATAAATCTGAATATAATAAAAATAATTTCATGATCCAACATTATGAATTAGAGGAAAAAAGGAATAGGAGTGCTACTGGTCACATTTTTTAAAAATATATTTGATAAATGGGAGTTGTACCTTTAAACCGTCATAACTTTTGATTCGTGTCTCAAAATGACTATTATAATGTATCAAACGGAAGCTCGTATCGATTTCCGTAATCTTGGCTGACCGGCTATAGAAATTCATTACTTGAACCTAAACTCCATCCTTTACATCACATATCGTGGTTTTAATCTTTTTGTCACTTATTTTACATTTTCGGTTTTATTCAATAGAGTTGTAATGAAGATGGATGAGCCGACTAAGAGTATGTTTAAAACTATTCTAATGAATCACAATATAATAAAAATAATTTCATGATCAACCAAAATGAGTGAGAAGAGAAAAGGAAGAGGAGTGCTACTCGTCACAGTTTTAAACAATATATTTGATAAATCGGGGTTATACCTTTAAAGAGTAATAACTTTTCACTCGTGTTTCAAAACGACTATTATAATATATCAAACGGAAGCTCGTATCTATTTCCATAATTTTGGCTGGACTGGCTATAAAAATTGATTACTTGAACCTAAACTCCATCATTTACATCACATATGGAGGGTTTCAATTTTTTGTCACTTATTTTACATTTTCGTTTTATTCAATAGAGTTGTAATGAAGATGGATGAGTCAACCAAGTGTATGTCTCAAAATCTTCTAATAAATCTGAATATAATAAAAATTATTTCATGATCCAACATTATGAATTAGAGGAAAAAAGGAATAGGAGTGCTACTGGTCACATTTTTTAAAAATATATTTGATAAATGGGAGTTGTACCTTTAAACCGTCATAACTTTTGATTCGTGTGTCAAAATGACTATTATAATGTATCAAACGGAAGCTCGTATCGATTTCCGTAATCTTGGCTGACCGGCTATAGAAATTCATTACTTGAACCTAACATCCATCCTTTACATCACATATCGTGGTTTTAATCTTTTTGTCACTTATTTTACATTTTCGGTTTTATTCAATAGAGTTGTAATGAAGATGGATGAGCCGACTAAGAGTATGTTTAAAACTATTCTAATGAATCACAATATAATAAAAATAATTTCATGATCAACCAAAATGAGTGAGAAGAGAAAAGGAAGTGGAGTGCTACTCGTCACAGTTTTAAACAATATATTTGATAAATCGGGGTTATGCCTTTAAAGAGTCATAACTTTTTAGTCATGTGTCAAAATGACAATTATAATATATCAAACAGAAGCTCGTATCTATTTCCACAATTTTGGCTGGACTAGCAATAAAAATTCATTACTTGAACCTAAACTCCATCATTTACATCACATATGGAGGGTTTAATTTTTTTGTCACTTATTTTACATTTTCGTTTTATTCAATAGAGATGTAATGAAGATGGATGAGTCGACCAACTGTATGTTTCAAAATATTCTAATAAATCTCAATATAATAAAAATAATTTCATGATCCAACATTATGAATTAGAGGAAAAAAGGAATAGGAGTGCTACTCGTCACATTTCTTAAAAATATATTTGATAAATGGGAGTTGTACCTTTAAACAGTCATAACTTTTGATTCGTGTGTCAAAATGACTATTATAATGTATCAAACGGAAGCTCGTATCGATTTCCATAATCTTGGCTAACCGGCTATAGAAATTCATTACTTGAACCTAAACTCCATCCTTAAAATCACATATCGAGGTTTTAATGTTTTTGTCACTTATTTTACATTTTCGGTTTTATTCAATAGAGTTGTAATGAAGATGGATGAGCCGACTAAGAGTATGTTTAAAAATATTCTAATGAATCACAATATAATAAAAATAATTTCATGATCAACCAAAATGAATGAGAAGAGAAAAGGAAGAGGAGTGCTACTCGTCAAAATTTTAAAGAATACATTTGATAAATCGGGGTTATGCCTTTAAAGAGTCATAACTTTTGACTCGTGTTTCAAAACGACTATTATAATATATCAAACGGAAGCTCGTATCGATTTCCCTAATCTTGGCTAACCGGCTATAGAAATTCATTACTTGAACCAAACATCCATCCTTTACATCACATATCGAGGTTTTAATGTTTTTGTCACTTAATTTACATTTTCGGTTTTATTCAATAGAGTTGTAATGAAGATGGATGAGCCGACTAAGAGTATGTTTAAAAATATTCTAATGAATCACAATATAATAAAAATAATTTCATGATCAACCAAAATGAATGAGAAGACAAAAGGAAGAGGAGTGCTACTCGTCAAAATTTTAAAGAATACATTTGATAAATCGGGGTTATGCTTTTAAAGAGTCATAACTTTTCACTCGTGTGTCAAATCGACTATTATAATATATCAAACGGAACCTCGTATCTATTTCCATAATTTTGGTGCATTGGCTATAAAAATTCATTACTTGAACCTAAACTCCATCATTTATATGACATATGGAGGGTTTAAATTTTTTGTCACTTATTTTACATTTTCGGTTTTATTCAATAGAGTTGTAATGTAGATGGATGAGTCGACCAAGTGTATGTTTCAAAATATTCTAATAAATCTCAATATAATAAAAATAATTTCATGATCCGACATAATGAATGAGAGGAAAAAAGGAATAGGAGTGCTACTGGTGACATTTTTTTAAAATATATTTGATAAATGGGAGTTGTACCTTTAAACAGTCATAACTTTTGATTCTAGTGTCAAAATGACTATTATAATGTATCAAACGGAAGCTCGTATTGATTTCCATAATCTTGGCTAACCGGCAATAGAAATTCATTACTTGAACCTAAACTCCATCCTTTACATCACATATCGAGGTTTTAATCTTTTTGTCACTTATTTTACATTTTCGGTTTTATTCAATAGAGTTGTAATGAAGATGGATGAGCCGACTAAGAGTATGTTTAAAACTATTCTAATGAATCACAATATAATAAAAATAATTTCATGATCAACCAAAATGAATGAGAAGAGAAAAGGAAGAGGAGTGCTACTCGTCAAAATTTTAAAGAATACATTTGATAAATCGGGGTTATGCTTTTAAAGAGTCATAACTTTTCACTCGTGTGTCAAAACGACTATTATAATATATCAAACGGAAGCTCGTATCTATTTCCATAATTTTGGCTGCATTGGCTATAAAAATTCATTACTTGAACCTAAACTCCATCATTTATATGACATATGGAGGGTTTAAATTTTTTGTCACTTATTTTACATTTTCGGTTTTATTCAATAGAGTTGTAATGTAGATGGTTGAGTCGACCAAGTGTATGTTTCAAAATATTCTAATAAATCTCAATATAATAAAAATAATTTCATGATCCAACATAATGAATGAGAGGAAAAAAGGAATAGGGGTGCTACTGGTGACATTTTTTTAAAATATATTTGATAAATGGGAGTTGTACCTTTAAACAGTCATAACTTTTGATTCTAGTGTCAAAATGACTATTATAATGTATCAAACGGTAGCTCGTATTGATTTCCATAATCTTGGCTAACCGGCTATAGAAATTCATTACTTGAACCTAAACTCCATCCTTTACATCACATATCGATTTTTTAATCTTTTTGTCACTTATTTTACATTTTCGGTTTTATTCAATAGAGTTGTAATGACAATGGATGAGCTGACTAAGAGTATGTTTAAAAATATTCTAATGAATCACAATATAATAAAAATAATTCCATGATCAACCAAAATGAATGAGATGAAAAAAGGAAGTGGAGTGCTACTTGTCACAATTTTAAACAATATATTTGACAAATTGGGGTTATGGCTTAAAGAGTCATAACCTTTTACACGTGTGTCAAAACGACTATTATAATATATCAAACAGAAACTCGTATCTATTTCCATAATTTTGGCTGCACTGGATATAAAAATTCATTGCTTGAACCTAAACTCCATCATTTACATCACATATGGAGGGTTTCCATTTTTTGTCACTTATTTTACATTTTCGTTTTATTCAATAGAGTTGTAATGAAGATGGATGAGTCGACCAAGTGTATGTCTCAAATTATTCTAATAAATCTCAATATAATAAAAATAATTTCATGATCCAACATTTTGAATTAGAGGAAAAAAGGAATGGGAGTGCTACTCGTCACATTTCTTAAAAATATATTTGATAAATGGGAGTTGTACCTTTAAACAGTCATAACTTTTAATTTGTGTGTCAAAATGACTATTATATTGTATCAAACGGAAGCTCGTATCGATTTCCATAATCTTGGCTAACCGGCTATAGAAATTCATTACTTGAACCTAAACTCCATCCTTTAAATCACATATCGAGGTTTTAATGTTTTTGTCACTTATTTTATATTTTCGGTTTTATTCAATAGAGTTGTAATGAAGATGGATGAGTCGACCAAGTGTATGTCTCAAAATATTCTAATAAATCTCAATATAATATAAATAATTTCATGATCCAACATTATGAATTAGAGGAAAAAAGGAATAGGAGTGCTACTGGTCACATTTCTTAAAAATATATTTGATAAATGGGAGTTGTACCTTTAAACCGTCATAACTTTTGATTCGTGTGTCAAAATGACTATTATAATGTATCAAACGGAAGCTCGTATCGATTTCCATAATCTTGGCTAACCGGCTATAGAAATTCATTACTTGAACCTAACATCCATCCTTTACATCACATATCGTGGTTTTAATCTTTTTGTCACTTATTTTACATTTTCGGTTTTATTCAATAGAGTTGTAATGAAGATGGATGAGCCGACTAAGAGTATGTTTAAAAATATTCTAATGAATCACAATATAATAAAAATAATTTCATGATCAACCAAAATGAATGAGAAGAGAAAAGGAAGAGGAGTGCTACTCGTCAAAATTTTAAAGAATACATTTGATAAATCGGGGTTATGCTTTTAAAGAGTCATAACTTTTCAGTCGTGTGTCAAAACGACTATTATAATATATCAAACGGAAGCTCGTATCTATTTCCATAATTTTGGCTGCACTGTCTATAAAAATTCATTACTTGAACCTAAACTCCATCATTTACATCACATATGGATGGTTTAAATTTTTTTTCACTTATTTTTCATTTTCGGTTTTATTCAATAGAGTTGTAATGTAGATGGATGAGTCGACCAAGTGTATGTTTCAAAATATTCTAATAAATCTCAATATAATAAAAATAATTTCATGATCCGACATAATGAATGAGAGGAAAAAAGGAATAGGAGTGCTACTGGTGACACTTTTTAAAAATATATTTGATAAATGGGAGTTGTACCTTTAAACGGTCATAACTTTTGATTCGTGTCTCAAAATGACTAATATAATGTATCAAACGGAAGCTCGTATCGATTTCCATAATCTTGGCAGACCGGCTATAGAAATTCATTACTTGAACCTAAAGTCCATCCTTTACATCACATATCGAGGTTTTAATCTTTTTGTCACTTATTTTACATTTTCGGTTTTATTCAATAGAGTTGTAATGAAGATGGATGAGCCGACTAAGAGTATGTTTAAAACTATTCTAATGAATCACAATATAATAAAAATAATTTCATGATCAACCAAAATGAGTGAGAAGAGAAAAGGAAGAGGAGTGCTACTCGTCACAGTTTTAAACAATATATTTGATAAATCGGGGTTATACCTTTAAAGAGTAATAACTTTTCACTCGTGTTTTAAAAAGACTATTATAATATATCAAACGGAAGCTCGTATCTATTTCCATAATTTTGGCTGGACTAGCTATAAAAATTGATTACTTGAACCTAAACTCTATCATTTACATCACATATGGAGGGTTTCAATTTTTTGTCACTTATTTTACATTTTCGTTTTATTCAATAGAGTTGTAATGAAGATGGATGAGTCAACCAAGTGTATGTCTCAAAATATTCTAATAAATCTGAATATAATAAAAATAATTTCATGATCCAACATTATGAATTAGAGGAAAAAAGGAATAGGAGTGCTACTGGTCACATTTTTTAAAAATATATTTGATAAATGGGAGTTGTACCTTTAAACCGTCATAACTTTTGATTCGTGTGTCAAAATGACAATTATAATGTATCAAACGGAAGCTCGTAACGATTTCCGTAATCTTGGCTGACCGGCTATAGAAATTCATTACTTGAACCTAACATCCATCCTTTACATCACATATCGAGGTTTTAATCTTTTTGTCACTTATTTTACATTTTCGGTTTTATTCAATAGAGTTGTAATGAAGATGGATGAGCCGACTAAGAGTATGTTTAAAACTATTCTAATGAATCACAATATAATAAAAATAATTTCATGATCAACCAAAATGAGTGAGAGGAGAAAAGTAAGACGAGTGCTACTCGTCACAGTTTTAAACAATATATTTGATAAATCGGGGTTATACCTTTCAAGAGTAATAAATTTTCACTCGTGTTTCAAAACGACTATTATAATATATCAAACGGAAGCTCGTATCTATTTCCATAATTTTGGCTGGACTGGTTATAAAAATTCATTACTTGAACCTAAACTCCATCATTTACATCACATATGGAGGGTTTAAATTTTTTGTCACTTATTTTACATTTTTGTTTTATTCAATAGAGATGTAATGAAGATGGATGAGTCGACCAACTGTATGTTTCAAAATATTCTAATAAATCTCAATATAATAAAAATAATTTCATGATCCAACATTATGAATTAGAGGAAAAAAGGAATAGGAGTGCTACTCGTCACATTTCTTAAAAATATATTTGATAAATGGGAGTTGTACCTTTAAACAGTCATAACTTTTGATTCGTGTGTCAAAATGACTATTATAATGTATCAAACGGAAGCTCGTATCGATTTCCATAATCTTGGCTAACCGGCTATAGAAATTCATTACTTGAACCTAAACTCCATCCTTAAAATCACATATCGAGGTTTTAATGTTTTTGTCACTTATTTTACATTTTCGGTTTTATTCAATGGAGTTGTAATGAAGATGGATGAGCCGACTAAGAGTATGTTTAAAAATATTCTAATGAATCACAATATAATAAAAATAATTTCATGATCAACCAAAATGAATGAGAAGAGAAAAGGAAGAGGAGTGCTACTCGTCAAAATTTTAAAGAATACATTTGATAAATCGGGGTTATGCCTTTAAAGAGTCATAACTTTTGACTCGTGTTTCAAAACGACTATTATAATATATCAAACGGAAGCTCGTATCGATTTCCATAATCTTGGCTAACCGGCTATAGAAATTCATTACTTGAACCTAACATCCATCCTTTACATCACATATCGAGGTTTTAATGTTTTTGTCACTTATTTTACATTTTCGGTTTTATTCAATAGAGTTGTAATGAAGATGGATGAGCCGACTAAGAGTATGTTTAAAAATATTCTAATGAATCACAATATAATAAAAATAATTTCATGATCAACCAAAATGAATGAGAAGACAAAAGGAAGAGGAGTGCTACTCGTCAAAATTTTAAAGAATACATTTGATAAATCGGGGTTATGCTTTTAAAGAGTCATAACTTTGCACTCGTGTGTCAAAACGACTATTATAATATATCAAACGGAAGCTCGTATCTATTTCCATAATTTTGGCTGCATTGGCTATAAAAATTCATTACTTGAACCTAAACTCCATCATTTATATGACATATGGAGGGTTTAAATTTTTTGTCACTTATTTTACATTTTCGGTTTTATTCAATAGAGTTGTAATGTAGATGGATGAGTCGACCAAGTGTATGTTTCAAAATATTCTAATAAATCTCAATATAATAAAAATAATTTCATGATCCAACATAATGAATGAGAGGAAAAAAGGAATAGGAGTGCTACTGGTGACATTTTTTTAAAATATATTTGATAAATGGGAGTTGTACCTTTAAACAGTCATAACTTTTGACTCGTGTGTCAAAACGACTATTATAATAAATCAAATGGAAGCTCGTATTGATTTCCATAATCTTGGTTGGACTGGCTATAAAAATTCATTACTTGAACCAAAACTCCATCATTTACATCACATATGGAGGGTTTAAATTTTTTGTCACTTATTTTACATTTTCGTTTTATTCAATAGAGTTGTAATGAATATGGATGAGTCGACCAAGTGTATGTTTCAAAATATTCTAATAAATCTCAATATGATCAAAATAATTTCATGATCCAACATTATGAATTAGAGGAAAAAAGGAATAGGAGTGCTACTGGTCACATTTCTTAAAAATATATTTGATAAATGGGAGTTGTACCTTTAAACAGTCATAACTTTTGATTGGTGTGTCAAAATGACTATTATAATGTATCAAACGGAAGCTCGTATCGATTTCCATAATCTTGGCTGACCGGTTATAGATTTCATTACTTGAAGCTAAACTCCATCATTTACATCACATATGGAGGGTTTAAATTTTTTTCACTTATTTTTCATTTTCGGTTTTATTCAATAGAGTTGTAATGTTGATGGATGAGTTGACCAAGTGTATGTTTCAAAATATTCTAATAAATTTCAATATAATAAAAATACTTTCATGATCCAACATAATGAATGAGAGGAAAAAAGGAATAGGAGTGCTACTGGTCATATGTTTTAAAAATATATTTGATAAATGGGAGTTGTACCTTTAAACGGTCCTAACTTTTGATTCGTGTGTCAAAATGACTATTATAATGTATCAAACGGAAGCTCGTATTAATTTCCAAAATCTTGGCTAACCGGCTATAGAAATTCATTACTTGAACCTAAACTCCATCCTTTACATCACATATCGAGGTTTTAATGTTTTTGTCACTTATTTTACATTTTCGGTTTTATTCAATAGAGTTGTAATGAAGATGGATGAGCCGACTAAGAGTATGTTTAAAAATATTCTAATGAATCACAATATAATAAAAATAATTTCATGATCAACCAAAATGAATGAGTAAAGAAAAGGAAGAGGAGTGCTACTCGTCAAAATTTTAAAGAATACATTGGATAAATCGGGGTTATGCTTTTAAAGAGTCATAACTTTTCACTCGTGTGTCAAAACAACTATTATAATATATCAAACGGAACCTCGTATCTATTTCCATAATTTTGGCTGCATTGGCTATAAAAATTCATTACTTGAACCTACACTCCATCATTTACATCACATATGGATGGTTTAAATTTTTTTTCACTTATTTTTCATTTTCGGTTTTATTAAATAGAGTTGTAATGTAGATGGATGAGTCGACCAAGTGTATGTTTCAAAATATTCTAATAAATCTCAATATAATAAAAATAATTTCATGATCCAACATAATGACTGAGAGGAAAAAAGGAATAGGAGTGCTACTGGTGACACTTTTTAAAAATATATTTGATAAATGGGAGTTGTAACTTTAAACGGTCATAACTTTTGATTCGTGTCTCAAAATGACTAATATAATGTATCAAACGGAAGCTCGTATCGATTTCCATAATCTTGGCAGACCGGCTATAGAAATTCATTACTTGAACCTAAACTCCATCATTTACATTACATATCGAGGTTTTAACGTTTTTGTCACTTATTTTACATTTTCGGTTTTATTCAATGGAGTGGTAATGAAGATGGATGAGCCGACCAAGTGTATATTTAAAAATATTTTAATAAATTTCATATAATAAAAATAATTTCATGATCCAACAGAATGAATGAGAGGAAAAAAGGAATAGGAGTGCTACTGGTGACATTTTTAAAAAATATATTGATAAATGGGAGTGTACCTTTAAACGGTTATAACTTTTAACTCGTATATCAAAACGAATATTATATATATCAAACAGAAACTCATATCGACTTCCTTAATCTTAGCTAGCCTGGCTATAGAAATTCATTACTTAAACCTAAATTTCATCATTTGTACCACTTATCGAGCGTTTAAATTTTTTGTCACATATTATACTTTTTTCATTTTATTTAATAGAGTTGTAATGAAGATGGATGGATCGACCAAGAGTATATTTAAAAATATTCTAAAAAAATCTCAATATAATAAAAATAATTTCACGATCCACCAAAATGAATGAGAAGAAAAAAAGGAAAAGGACTGCTACTCGTCACATTTTAAAAAAACATGTATATGATAAATGACTATTATAATGTATCAAACGGAAGATCGTGTCGATTTCCATAGTCTTGGCAGGACTAGCTATAGAAATTCATTACTTGAACCTAAACTCCATCATTTACATTACATATCGAGGTTTTAATGTTTTTGTCAATTATTTTACATTTTCGGTTTTATTCAATAGAGTGGTAATGAAGATGGATGAGCCGACCAAGTGTATGTTTCAAAATATTCTAATAAATCACAATATAATAAAAATAATTTCTTGATCAACCAAAATTAATGATAAGAAAAAAGGAATTGGAGTGCTACTTATCACAGTTTTAAACAATATATTTGATAAATCGGGGTTATTGATGAGTGCTCAAAAAGCACTAAAATAACCATGATTTTATGTACCTTAATTGATTAAAAATACATATATTTATATGTTTTATCATATATTTATATAAATTTGTCTTTTTCGGAATCACGGGTATTTTTATTGTTTTTCAGGTATTTTGGCTTAAAAACGCAATGTAAAGACTCAAAGAGGAATATTTGAAGCAATACATCACAAATATATCAATAAATAAGTGAGAAAAGGTCAACAAACATGGAAAAATCGGACGAAATGGGTCGAAAAGGTCAAAAATGTCAAAAAGACGGAAATCGCGCGCCGCAGCCCAGCCGTGCGCGCAGCCCAGCGCCCCAGCGCCCCACTCCGCGCGCGCCCGCGCGCGCTGGCATGCCAAGTTGCGCGCAGCGCAGCGCGCTGGCACTGTTCACGCGCGCCGAGCTGCGCGCAGCGACAGCCCCAGCGCGCGCGCGCAGCGCCCCAGCAGCCCCCCTCCGCGCGCCCAACGCGTTTTCGCCCCATTTTTCACGTGCAGCCGCCCCTGTGACGTCATGTTGACGTCATTGATGACATCAGCAATTCCAATACGCGTTTTTACATTTTTTAATATTTTTTTAACATTTTTTTTACTCATTTTTTCTCTCCATCCTCACCTATAAATACCCCCCTTCCATTCACTTCAAATCACACCTTCAAAACTCACTTCTCTCTTCTTTCTTTCTCTCATTTCTTAGTTTTTAGTTTCTCTTAGTTTCTTTCTAAGTTTCTAAGCTTTTCTTAGTTTTTCTCTTAGTTTTTAGTTCAATTCTCTTAGGTTTAGTGTTCTTCTCTTTTTGGGAGGAACTTGTAATGTTTTTGTAATAATTTAGATTTTTGATTCAATATATGGAAGTGCAAATTCCGCTCGGAGGTTTTCTAGCAACGGGAATAGCGTCGAAGTTCTGTAAGGATTTTATTTTCTTTACAGTTATTTTTATGCTTTATTCTTACATGTTATATTCAACTTGTCTGTGGTTAAATTTAACTATGCTAGCTGTTTAGTAAAAATAATGTAATAACGACGTTGTTATGCTTGCGAAATATTAAATAGGTAAAAATCTTTAAAATGAATTGATTTTGTTTTTATTCAAGATTTTATATTAAGAATGTTAGAGAGAAATATATTATTTTTCATTACAAACTTAAACCCGAAAATTAGATTTTAAGGTTTAGTTATCCGGTCTAATTTAGAGTAGTGCTCTTTTATTTGTTGGTACAATCGCCCGGTAGTTAGAGTGAAACTCTATTTCGAAAGTTTTTATAAGAATTATTATGTGAAAATATATTGACAACATGTTTTCAATAGTGGTTTTAAAACTTGAAAGTTAGTACTCGGATAATTAAATTCTTAAGTTTAATTTGGACACCTTGAATAATGTTTAAATTGTCTAACCCCACCAAAGGTGGCATTTAAATGGTTCATTTTCAATCTCTTAGAAAAAGGAATTAATTTAATTAAGCATATTAGTTATCAACCCCACCCATAGGTGTTAATTGATTTGTTTAGTTAACAAAGAATATCTAACCCCACCAAAGGTGGTATTTATATAAAAAAGAGAGAATCAATAAAATATCAATTTATATCTTTAATAACCTAGTTAATATGAGCAAGCATAATTAATTTAGTTATTATATCCATAAATACTCCGCTAATATAAATGATAAAAATTTGCATGAATATTTATTGAATCCGTATATATGTTTATTTTTAGATAATTATTTATTGAATTTGTATCTATGTTTATTTTTATGTTATTAGACTATATTTAATTAATCTGTATATATATGTTTATTTTATATCATTAGATTAGGAACACAAAAACCAAACTATCGTGACAGGATGTTTAGGATTTAATTTCGTTTTTAAAAGTTTGAATAATAAATTAAAAACCACATACATTCCTTCCTTAGATCGACCTTGGGAGTATACTTATCATTTTCTACGAAATGATTCGTGCACTTGCGAGAGTTTTATAAATATTAAAACCAAAGTATTTGCGGGAATCGGCGATGCCGGTTTTCGTTCATCAGTTATGCCTTTAAAGCGTCCTAACTTTTGACTCGTGTGTCAAAACGACTATTATAATATATCAAACGGAAACTCGTATCTATTTCCATAATTTTGGTTGGTTTGGCTATAAAAATTCATTACTTGAACCTAAACTCCATCATTTACATCACATTTGGAGGGTTTAAATTTTTTGTCACTTATTTTACATTTTCATTTTATTCAATAGAGTTGTAATGAAGATGGATGAGTCGACCAAGTGTATGTTTCAAAATATTCTAATAAATCTCAATATGATCAAAATAATTTCATGATCCAACATTATGAATTAGAGAAAAAAAGGAATAGGAGTGCTACTGGTCAAATTTTTTAAAAATATATTTGATAAATGGGAGTTGTACCTTTAAACAGTCATAACTTTTGATTCGTGTGTCAAAATGACTATTATAATATATCAAACTGAAGCTCGTATCTATTTCCAAAATTTTGGCTGCACTGGCAATAAAAATTCATTACTTGCACCTAAACTCCATCATTTACATCACATATGGAGGGTTTAAATTTTGTTTCACTTATTTTTCATTTTTGGTTTTATTCAATAGAGTTGTAATGAAGATGGATGAGTCGACCAAGTGTATGTTTCAAAATATTCTAATAAATTTCAATATAATAAATATAATTTCATGATCCAACATTATGAATTAGAGGAAAAAAGGAATAGGAGTGCTACTGGTCACATTTCTTAATAATATATTTGATAAATGGGAGTTGTACCTTTAAACAGTCATAACTTTTGATTCGTGTGTCAAAATGACTATTATAATGTATCAAACGAAAGCTCGTATCGATTTCCATAATCTTGGCTGCACTGGCAATAAAAATTCATTTCATGAACCTAAACTCCATCATTTACATCACAAATCGAGGTTTTAATGTTTTTGTCACTTATTTTACATTTTCGGTTTTATTCTATAGAGTGGTAATGAAGATGGATGAGCCGACCAAGGGTATGTTTCAAAATATTCTAATAAATAACAATATAATAAAAATAATTTCATGATCAACCAAAATGAATGATAAGAAAAAAGGAATTGGAGTGCTACTGGTCAAATTTTTTAAAAATATATTTGATAAATCGGGGTTATGCCTTTATACAGTCATAACTTTTGATTCGAGTGTCAAAATGACTATTATAATATATCAAACTAAAGCTCGTATCTATTTCCATAATTTTGGCTGCACTGGCAATAAAAATTCATTACTTGAACCTAAACTCCATCATTTACATCACATATGGATTGTTTAAATTTTTTTTCACTTATTTTTCATTTTCGGTTTTATTCAATAGAGTTGTAATGTAGATGGATGAGTCGACCAAGTGTATGTTTCAAAATATTCTAATAAATTTCAATATAATAAAAATACTTTCATGATCCAACATAATGAATGAGAGGAAAAAAGGAATAGCAGTGCTACTGGTGACATTTTTGAAAAATATATTTGATAAATGGGAGTTGTACCTTTAAACAGTCATAACTTTAGATTCGTGTGTCAAAATGATTATTGTAATGTATCAAACGGAAGCTCGTATCAATTTCCATAATCTTGGCTGACCGGTTATAGATTTCATTACTTAAAGCTAAACTCCATCATTTACATCACATATGGATGGTTTAAAATTTTTTCACTTATTTTTCATTTTCGGTTTTATTCAATAGATTCGTAATGTAGATGGATGAGTCGACCAAGTGTATGTTTCAAAATATTCTAATAAATTTCAATATAATAAAAATACTTTCATGATTCAACATAATGAATGAGAGGAAAGAAGGAATAGGAGTGCTACTGGTAACATTTTTGAAAAATATATTTGATAAATGGGAGTTGTACCTTTAAATAGTCATAACTTTAGATTCGTGTGTCAAAATGACTATTGTAATGTATCAAACGGAAGCTCGTATCGATTTCCATAATCTTGGCTAACCGGCTATAGAAATTCATTACTTGAACCTAAACTCCATCATTTACATCACATATCGAGGTTTTAATGTTTTTGTCACTTATTTTACATTTTCGGTTTTATTCAATAGAGTTGTAATGAAGATGGATGAGCTGACTAATAGTATCTTTAAAAATATTCTAATGAATCACAATATAATAAAAATAATTTCATGATCAACCAAAATGAATGAGAAGAAAAAAGGAAGAGGAGTGGTACTCGTCACAGTTTTAAACAATATATTTGATAAATCGGGGTTATGCCTTTAAAGAGTCATAACTTTTGACTCGTGTGTCAAAACGAATATTATAATATATCAAACGGAAGCTCGTATCTATTTCCATAATTTTGGCTGCATTGGCTATAAAAATTCATTACTTGAACCTAAACTCCATCATTTACATCACATATGGAGGGTTTAAATTTTGTTTCACTTATTTTTCATTTTTGGTTTTATTCAATAGAGTTGTAATGAAGATGGATGAGTCGACCAAGTGTATGTTTCAAAATATTCTAATAAATTTCAATATAATAAAAATAATTTCATGATCCAACATTATGAATTAGAGGAAAAAAGGAATAGGAGTGCTACTGGTCACATTTCTTAATAATATATTTGTAAAATGGGAGTTGTACCTTTAAATAGTCATAACTTTTGATTCGTGTTTCAAAATGACTATTATAATGTATCAAACGGAAGCTCGTATCAATTTCCATAATCTTGCCTGACCGGTTATAGATTTCATTTCTTGAAGCTAAACTCCATCATTTACATCACATATGGAGGGTTTAAATGTTTTTTCACTTATTTTTCATTTTCGGTTTTATTCAATAGAGTCGTAATGTAGATGGATGAGTCGACCAAGTGTATGTTTCAAAATATTCTAATAAATTTCAATATAATAAAAATACTTTCATGATCCAACATAATGAATGAGAGGAAAAAAGGAATAGGAGTGCTACTGGTGACATTTTTGAAAAATATATTTGATAAATGGGAGTTGTACCTTTAAATAGTCATAACTTTACATTCGTGTGTAAAAATGACTATTGTAATGTATCAAACGGAAGCTCGTATCGATTTCCATAATCTTGGCTAACCGGCTATAGAAATTCATTACTTGAACCTAAACTCCATCATTTACATCACATATCGAGGTTTTAATGTTTTTGTCACTTATTTTACATTTTCGGTTTTATTCAATAGAGTTGTAATGAAGATGGATGAGCTGACTAATAGTATCTTTAAAAATATTTTAATGAATCACAATATAATAAAAATAATTTCATGATCAACCAAAATGAATGAGAAGAAAAAAGGAAGAGGAGTGGTACTCGTCAGAGTTTTAAACAATATATTTGATAAATCGGGGTTATGCCTTTAAAGAGTCATAACTTTTGACTCGTGTGTCAAAACGAATATTATAATATATCAAACGGAAGCTCGTATCTATTTCCATAATTTTGGCTGCATTGGCTATAAAAATTCATTACTTGAACCTAAACTCCATCATTTACATCACATATGGAGGGTTTAAATTTTGTTTCACTTATTTTTCATTTTTGGTTTTATTCAATAGAGTTGTAATGAAGATGGATGAGTCGACCAAGTGTATGTTTCAAAATATTCTAATAAATTTCAATATAATAAAAATAATTTCATGATCCAACATTATGAATTAGAGGAAAAAAGGAATAGGAGTGCTACTGGTCACATTTCTTAATAATATATTTGTAAAATGGGAGTTGTACCTTTAAATAGTCATAACTTTTGATTCGTGTTTCAAAATGACTATTATAATGTATCAAACGGAAGCTCGTATCAATTTCCATAATCTTGCCTGACCGGTTATAGATTTCATTTCTTGAAGCTAAAC
The DNA here is from genome assembly GCA_037013495.1 of Hippophae tibetana. Taxonomy (NCBI): domain Eukaryota; kingdom Viridiplantae; phylum Streptophyta; class Magnoliopsida; order Rosales; family Elaeagnaceae; genus Hippophae; species Hippophae tibetana. The sequence continues at coordinate 1,161,444 of JAZDXN010000027.1, read as the reverse complement.
TCCATCATTTACATCACATATGGAGGGTTTAAATTTTTTTTCACTTATTTTTCATTTTCGGTTTTATTCAATAGAGTCGTAATGTAGATGGATGAGTCGACCAAGTGTATGTTTCAAAATATTCTAATAAATTTCAATATAATAAAAATAATTTCATGATCCAACATTATGAATTAGAGTAAAAAAGGAATAGGAGTGCTACTGGTCACATTTCTTAATAATATATTTGTAAAATGGGAGTTGTACCTTTAAACAGTCATAACTTTTGATTCGTGTGTCAAAATGACTATTATAATGTATCAAACGGAAGCTCGTATCGATTTCCATAATCTTGGCTGACCGGTTATAGATTTCATTACTTGAAGCTAAACTCCATCATTTACATCACATATGGAGGGTTTAAATTTTTTTTCACTTATTTTTCATTTTCGGTTTTATTCAATAGAGTTGTAATGTTGATGGATGAGTCGACCAAATGTATGTTTCAAAATATTATAATAAATTTCAATATAATAAAAATACTTTCATGATCCAACATAATGAATGAGAGGAAAAAAGGAATAGGAGTGCTACTGGTCATATGTTTTAAAAATATATTTGATAAATGGGAGTTGTTCCTTTAAACGGTCATAACTTTTGATTCGTGTGTCAAAATGACTATTATAATGTATCAAATGGAAGCTCGTATTAATTTCCATAATCTTGGCTAACCGGCTATAGAAATTCATTACTTGAACCTAAACTCCATCCTTTACATCACATATCGAGGTTTTAATGTTTTTGTCACTTATTTTACATTTTCGGTTTTATTCAATAGAGTTGTAATGAAGATAGATGAGCTCACTAATAGTATGTTTAAAAATATTCTAATGAATCACAATATAATAAAAATAATTTCATGATCAACCAAAATGAATGAGTAGAGAAAAGGAAGAGGAGTGCTACTCGTCAAAATTTTAAAGAATACATTTGATAAATCGGGGTTATGCTTTTAAAGAGTCATAACTTTTCACTCGTGTGTCAAAACAACTATTATAATATATCAAACGGAACCTCGTATCTATTTCCATAATTTTGGCTGCACTGGCTATAAAAATTCATTACTTGAACCTAAACTCCATCATTTACATCACATATGGATGGTTTAAATTTTTTTTCACTTATTTTTCATTTTCGGTTTTATTAAATAGAGTTGTAATGTAGATGGATGAGTCGACCAAGTGTATGTTTCAAAATATTCTAATAAATCTCAATATAATAAAAATAATTTCATGATCCAACATAATGAATGAGAGGAAAAAAGGAATAGGAGTGCTACTGGTGACACTTTTTAAAAATATATTTGATAAATGGGAGTTGTACCTTTAAACGGTCATAACTTTTCATTCGTGTCTCAAAATGACTAATATAATGTATCAAACGGAAGCTCGTATCGATTTCCATAATCTTGGCAGACCGGCTATAGAAATTCATTACTTGAACCTAAACTCCATCATTTACATTACATATCGAGGTTTTAACGTTTTTGTCACTTATTTTACATTTTCGGTTTTATTCAATGGAGTGGTAATGAAGATGGATGAGCCGACCAAGTGTATATTTAAAAATATTTTAATAAATTTCATATAATAAAAATAATTTCATGATCCAACAGAATGAATGAGCGGAAAAAAGGAATAGGAGTGCTACTGGTGACATTTTTAAAAAATATATTGATAAATGGGAGTGTACCTTTAAACGGTTATAACTTTTAACTCGTATATCAAAACGACTATTATATATATCAAACAGAAACTCATATCGACTTCCTTAATCTTAGCTAGCCTGGCTATAGAAATTCATTACTTAAACCTAAATTTCATCATTTGTACCACTTATCGAGCGTTTAAATTTTTTGTCACATATTATACTTTTTTCATTTTATTTAATAGAGTTGTAATGAAGATGGATGGATCGACCAAGAGTATATTTAAAAATATTCTAAAAAAATCTCAATATAATAAAAATAATTTCACGATCCACCAAAATGAATGAGAAGAAAAAAAGGAAAAGGACTGCTACTCGTCACATTTTAAAAAAACATGTATATGATAAATGACTATTATAATGTATCAAACGGAAGATCGTGTCGATTTCCATAGTCTTGGCAGGACTAGCTATAGAAATTCATTACTTGAACCTAAACTCCATCATTTACATTACAAATCGAGGTTTTAATGTTTTTGTCACTTATTTTACATTTTCGGTTTTATTCAATAGAGTGGTAATGAAGATGGATGAGCCGACCAAGGGTATGTTTCAAAATATTCTAATAAATCACAATATAATAAAAATAATTTCATGATCAACCAAAATGAATGATAAGAAAAAAGGAATTGGAGTGCTACTGGTCAAATTTTTTAAAAATATATTTGATAAATGGGAGTTGTACTTTTATACAGTCATAACTTTTGATTCGTGTGTCAAAATGACTATTATAATATATTAAACTAAAGCTCGTATCTATTTCCATAATTTTGGCTGCACTGGCAATAAAAATTCATTACTTGAACCTAAACTCCATCATTTACATTACATATGGATGGTTTAAATTTTTTTTCACTTATTTTTCATTTTCGGTTTTATTCAATAGAGTTGTAATGTAGATGGATGAGTCGACCAAGTGTATGTTTCAAAATATTCTAATAAATTTCAATATAATAAAAATACTTTCATGATCCAACATAATGAATGAGAGGAAAAAAGGAATAGGAGTGCTACTGGTGACATTTTTGAAAAATATATTTGATAAATGGGAGTTGTACCTTTAAATAGTCATAACTTTAGATTCGTGTGTCAAAATGATTATTGTAATGTATCAAACGGAAGCTCGTATCGATTTCCATAATCTTGGCTGACCGGTTATAGATTTCATTACTTGAAGCTAAACTCCATCATTTACATCACATATGGAGGGTTTAAATTTTTTTTCACTTATTTTTCATTTTCAGTTTTATTCAATAGATTCGTAATGTAGATGAATGAGTCGACCAAGTGTATGTTTCAAAATATTCTAATAAATTTCAATATAATAAAAATACTTTCATGATTCAACATAATGAATGAGAGGAAAAAAGGAATAGGAGTGCTACTGGTGACATTTTTGAAAAATATATTTGATAAATGGGAGTTGTACCTTTAAACAGTCATAACTTTAGATTCGTGTGTCAAAATGACTATTGTAATGTATCAAAGGGAAGCTCGTATCGATTTCCATAATCTTGGCTAACCGGCTATAGAAATTAATTACTTGAACCTAAACTCCATCCTTTACATCACATATCGAGGTTTTAATGTTTTTGTCACTTATTTTACATTTTCGGTTTTATTCAATAGAGTTGTAATGAAGATGGATGAGCTGACTAATAGTATCTTTAAAAATATTCTAATGAATCACAATATAATAAAAATAATTTCATGATCAACCAAAATGAATGAGAAGAAAAAAGGAAGAGGAGTGGTACTCGTCACAGTTTTAAACAATATATTTGATAAATCGGGGTTATGCCTTTAAAGAGTCATAACTTTTGACTCGTGTGTCAAAACGAATACTATAATATATCAAACGGAAGCTCGTATCTATTTCCATAATTTTGGCTGCATTGGCTATAAAAATTCATTACTTGAACCTAAACTCCATCATTTACATCACATATGGAGGGTTTAAATTTTGTTTCACTTATTTTTCATTTTTGGTTTTATTCAATAGAGTTGTAATGAAGATGGATGAGTCGACCAAGTGTATGTTTCAAAATATTCTAATAAATTTCAATATAATAAAAATAATTTCATGATCCAACATTATGAATTAGAGTAAAAAAGGAATAGGAGTGCTACTGGTGACATTTTTAAAAAATATATTTGATAAATGGGAGTTGTACCTTTAAACGATTATAACTTTTAACTCGTATATCAAAACGACTATTATATATATCAAACAGAAACTCATATCGATTTCCATAATCTTAGCTAGCCTGGCTATAGAAATTCATTACTTAAACCTAAATTTCATCATTTGTACCACTTATCGAGCGTTTAAATTTTTTGTCACATATTATACATTTTTCATTAAATTTAATAGAGTTGTAATGAAGATGGATGGATCGACCAAGAGTATATTTAAAAATATTCTAAAAAAATCTCAATATAATAAAAATAATTTCACGATCCACCAAAATGAATGAGAAGAAAAAAAGGAAAAGGACTGCTACTCGCCACATTTAAAAAAAAATGTATATGATAAATGACTATTATAATGTATCAAACGGAAGATCGTGTCGATTTCCATAGTCTTGGCCGGACTAGCTATAGAAATTCATTACTTGAACCTAAACTCCATCATTTACATTACAAATCGAGGTTTTAATGTTTTTGTCACTTATTTTACATTTTCGGTTTTATTCAATAGAGTGGTAATGAAGATGGATGAGCCGACCAAGGGTATGTTTCAAAATATTCTAATAAATCACAATATAATAAAAATAATTTCATGATCAACCAAAATGAATGACAAGAAAAAAGGAATTGGAGTGCTACTGGTCAAATTTTTTAAAAATATATTTGATAAATGGGAGTTGTACCTTTATACAGTCATAACTTTTGATTCGTGTGTCAAAATGACTATTATAATATATCAAACTGAAGCTCGTATCTATTTCCATAATTTTGGCTACACTGGCTATAAAAATTCATTACTTGAAGCTAAACTCCATCATTTACATCACATATGGAGGGTTTAAATTTTTTTTCACTTATTTTACATTTCCGGTTTTATTCAATAGAGTGGTAATGAAGATGGATGAGCCGACCAAGGGTATGTTTCAAAATATTCTAATAAATCACAATATAATAAAAATAATTTCATGATCAACCAAAATGAATGATAAGAAAAAAGGAATTGGAGTGCTACTGGTCAAATGTTTTAAAAATATATTTGATAAATGGGAGTTGTACCTTTATACAGTCATAACTTTTGATTCGTGTGTCAAAATGACTATTATAATATATCAAACTCAAGCTAGTATCTATTTCCATAATTTTGGCTACACTGGCTATAAAAATTCATTACTTGAAGCTAAACTCCATCATTTACATCACATATGGAGGGTTTAAATTTTTTTCACTTATTTTTCATTTTCGGTTTTATTCAATAGAGTTGTAATGTTGATGGATGAGTCGACCAAGTGTATGTTTCAAAATATTCTAATAAATTTCAATATAATAAAAATACTTTCATGATCCAACATAATGAATGAGAGGAAAAAAGGAATAGGAGTGCTACTGGTGACATTTTTGAAAAATATATTTGATAAATGGGAGTTGTACCTTTAAACAGTCATAACTTTAGATTCGTGTGTCAAAATGACTATTGTAATGTATCAAACGGAAGCTCGTATCGATTTCCATAATATTGGCTAACCGGCTATAGAAATTCATTACTTGAACATAAACTCCATCCTTTACATCACATATCGAGGTTTTAATGTTTTTGTCACTTATTTTACATTTTCGGTTTTATTCAATAGAGTTGTAATGAAGATAGATGAGCTCACTAATAGTATGTTTAAAAATATTCTAATGAATCACAATATAATAAAAATAATTTCATGATCAACCAAAATGAATGAGAAGAAAAAGGAAAAGGAGTGCTACTCGTCACAGTTTTAAACAATATATTTGATAAATCGGGATTATGCCTTTAAAGAGTCATAACTTTTGACTCGTTTGTCAAAACGACTATTATAATATATCAAACGGAAGCTCGTATCTATTTCCATAATTTTGGTTGGACTGGCTAGAAAAATTCATTACTTGAACCTAAACTCCATCATTTACATCACATATGGAGGGTTTAAATTTTTTGTCACTTATTTTACATTTTCGTTTTATTCAATATAGTTGTAATGAAGATGGATGAGTCGACGAAGTGTATGTTTCAAAATATTCTAATAAATTTCAATATAATAAAAATAATTTCATGATCCAACATAATGAATGAGAGGAAAAAAGGAATAGGAGTGCTACTGGTGACATTTTTAAAAAATATATTTGATAAATGGGAGTTGTACCTTTAAACGATTATAACTTTTAACTCGTATATCAAAACGACTATTATATATATCAAACAGAAACTCATATCGATTTCCATAATCTTAGCTAGCCTGGCTATAGAAATTCATTACTTAAACCTAAATTTCATCATTTGTACCACTTATCGAGCGTTTAAATTTTTTGTCACATATTATACATTTTTCATTAAATTTAATAGAGTTGTAATGAAGATGGATGGATCGACCAAGAGTATATTTAAAAATATTCTAAAAAAATCTCAATATAATAAAAATAATTTCACGATCCACCAAAATGAATGAGAAGAAAAAAAGGAAAAGGACTGCTACTCGTCACATTTTAAAAAAAAATGTATATGATAAATGACTATTATAATGTATCAAACGGAAGATCGTGTCGATTTCCATAGTCTTGGCCGGACTAGCTATAGAAATTCATTACTTGAACCTAAACTCCATCATTTACATTACAAATCGAGGTTTTAATGTTTTTGTCACTTATTTTACATTTTCGGTTTTATTCAATAGAGTGGTAATGAAGATGGATGAGCCGACCAAGGGTATGTTTCAAAATATTCTAATAAATCACAATATAATAAAAATAATTTCATGATCAACAAAAATGAATGACAAGAAAAAAGGAATTGGAGTGCTACTGGTCAAATTTTTTAAAAATATATTTGATAAATGGGAGTTGTACCTTTATACAGTCATAACTTTTGATTCGTGTGTCAAAATGACTATTATAATATATCAAACTGAAGCTCGTATCTATTTCCATAATTTTGGCTACACTGGCTATAAAAATTCATTACTTGAAGCTAAACTCCATCATTTACATCACATATGGAGGGTTTAAATTTTTTTTCACTTATTTTTCATTTTCGGTTTTATTCAATAGAGTTGTAATGTTGATGGATGAGTCGACCAAGTGTATGTTTCAAAATATTCTAATAAATTTCAATATAATAAAAATACTTTCATGATCCAACATAATGAATGAGAGGAAAAAAGGAATAGGAGTGCTACTCGTCAAATGTTTTAAAAATATATTTGATAAATGGGAGTTGTACCTTTAAATAGTCATAATTTTAGATTCGTGTGTCAAAATGACTATTGTAATGTATCAAACGGAAGCTCGTATCGATTTCCATAATATTGGCTAACCGGCTATAGAAATTCATTACTTGAACATAAACTCCATCCTTTACATCACATATCGAGGTTTTAATGTTTTTGTCACTTATTTTACAGTTTCGGTTTTATTCAATAGAGTTGTAATGAAGATAGATGAGCTCACTAATAGTATGTTTAAAAATATTCTAATGAATCACAATATAATAAAAATAATTTCATGATCAACCAAAATGAATGAGAAGAAAAAGGAAAAGGAGTGCTACTCGTCACAGTTTTAAACAATATATTTGATAAATCGGGATTATGCCTTTAAAGAGTCATAACTTTTGACTCGTGTGTCAAAACGACTATTATAATATATCAAACGGAAGCTCGTATCTATTTCCATAATTTTGGTTGGACTGGCTAGAAAAATTCATTACTTGAACCTAAACTCCATCATTTACATCACATATGGAGGGTTTAAATTTTTTGTCACTTATTTTACATTTTCGTTTTATTCAATATAGTTGTAATGAAGATGGATGAGTCGACGAAGTGTATGTTTCAAAATATTCTAATAAATTTCAATATAATAAAAATAATTTCATGATCCAACATAATGAATGAGAGGAAAAAAGGAATAGGAGTGCTACTGGTGACATTTTTAAAAAATATATTTGATAAATGGGAGTTGTACCTTTAAACGATTATAACTTTTAACTCGTATATCAAAACGACTATTATATATATCAAACAGAAACTCATATCGATTTCCATAATCTTAGCTAGCCTGGCTATAGAAATTCATTACTTAAACCTAAATTTCATCATTTGTACCACTTATCGAGCGTTTAAATTTTTTGTCACATATTATACATTTTTCATTAAATTTAATAGAGTTGTAATGAAGATGGATGGATCGACCAAGAGTATATTTAAAAATATTCTAAAAAAATCTCAATATAATAAAAATAATTTCACGATCCACCAAAATGAATGAGAAGAAAAAAAGGAAAAGGACTGCTACTCGTCATATTTTAAAAAAAAATGTATATGATAAATGACTATTATAATGTATCAAACGGAAGATCGTGTCTATTTCCATAGTCTTGGCCGGACTAGCTGTAGAAATTCATTACTTGAACCTAAACTCCATCATTTACATTACAAATCGAGGTTTTAATGTTTTTGTCACTTATTTTACATTTTCGGTTTTATTCAATAGAGTGGTAATGAAGATGGATGAGCCGACCAAGGGTATGTTTCAAAATATTCTAATAAATCACAATATAATAAAAATAATTTCATGATCAACCAAAATGAATTATAAGAAAAAAGGAATTGGAGTGCTACTGGTCAAATTTCTTAAAAATATATTTGATAAATGGGAGTTGTACCTTTATACAGTCATAACTTTTGATTCGTGTGTCAAAATGACTATTATAATATATCAAACTGAAGCTCGTATCTATTTCCATAATTTTGGCTACACTGGCTATAAAAATTCATTACTTGAAGCTAAACTCCATCATTTACATCACATATGGAGGGTTTAAATTTTTTGTCACTAATTTTACATTTTCGTTTTATTCAATAGAGTTGTAATGAAGATCGATGAGTCGACCAAGTGTATGTTTCAAAATATTCTAATAAATCTCAATATGATCAAAATAATTTCATGATCCAACATTATGAATTAGAGGAAAAAAGGAATAGGAGTGCTACTGGTCAAATTTTTTAAAAATATATTTGATAAATGGGAGTTGTGCCTTTATATAGTCATAACTTTAGATTCGTGTGTCAAAATGACTATTATAATATATCAAACTGAAGCTCGTATCGATTTCCCTAATTTTGGCTACACTGGCTATAAAAATTCATTACTTGAAGCTAAACTCCATCATTTACATCACATATGGAGGGTTTAAATTTTTTTCACTTATTTTTCATTTTCGGTTTTATTCAATAGAGTTGTAATGTAGATGGATGAGTCGACCAAGTGTATGTTTCAAAATATTCTAATAAATTTCAATATAATAAAAATACTTTTAATGATCCAACATAATGAATGAGAGGAAAAAAGGAATAGGAGTGCTACTGGTGACATTTTTGAAAAATATATTTGATAAATGGGAGTTGTACCTTTAAACAGTCATAACTTTAGATTCGTGTGTCAAAATGACTATTGTAATGTATCAAACGGAGGCTCGTATCGATTTCCATAATCTTGGCTAACCGGCTATAGAAATTCATTACTTGAACCTAAACTCCATCCTTTACATCACATATCGAGGTTTTAATGTTTTCGTCACTTATTTTACATTTTCGGTTTTATTCAATAGAGTTGTAATGAAGATGGATGAGCTGACTAATAATATGTTTAAAAATATTCTAATGAATCACAATATAATAAAAATAATTTCATGATCCACCAAAATGAATGAGAAGAAAAAAAGGAAAAGGAGTGCTACTCGTCACATTTTAAAAAAAATTCATATTTTTAAGACAAAAACCAATGCTATTAATTCCAAACCATGTGTTGGATAATTCAGTTCATGCATCCTGAATTTTCTATAAGTATAAGCACTTACTTTACCATATTGTGTTAACACGCAACCTAAACCTTGATGAGAAACATCACTATATACCATAAATCCCCCACCATTTGAAGGATTTGTATGCACTAGAGTGGAAGTTATTAGGTTGACCTTGTTGTTGACTTGCACTTGTGGTGGTTGGTTGAACTTGACTAGTAGATGCATATAGCCCACTTTTTTGTACCCCATGATTGATAGTGCTTCTAATTTGTCATTGAGAAAACACTACCCTATGTATCTGAGCATTGGACTAAAGTAAGAGAATGATAGTTTTTCTTTATGTGTATCATCTTACCGTAATGATAACATTCACCATTACCAATCCTATAAGGGCCTTAATATCATTTACCACACAAAATGTACCGAGGATAAGTAAAACTACTATGTTTTTCATTTTGATCATTTTTTCTATAAAAAGGTATCGACTATCTACTTTGATTGCCAAATCTTTGCTAATTATAGCTTGGCTAAAACTAGTACCTTAACTAGTATGGTAATATGGTTTGAAACTACTTTTGGTACCTTATACCACTCCTTGACTTTTAATTTGTTTCTTCAGTGTTCTGTTACTCGAGGCATATTCTGACCAATTATTGTGTATATTCCTTTGTCGTTATATGTTTCTAAAATGTTTCTCTTCTAAAATACTATGCTCTAGTCATAATACAGCCTGAACTAATACCCTATATTAAGTGTGCTCAAATGAGGAGATTATAATTCTAATACCCTAAAGGCCATACAAAAACCTATTACATTTCTTTATTAACCTTCCATTAACTAGTGAGTATAACGAGACAACTCAGTAAATCTTTACTCATACTTAACAATCCCTATAGGTCCTTGAACAAGTCTAAAAAACTTAGCTTGCTTTATATCTTTACAAACACTTGATAAATATTGATCATTATAAGCTCATCGAAAACTAGCCCACATCATCGTTTTAGGATCATGTCTTCGAAAAGAAGCCATCGATGGTAAGCACTATGTTCTAACAAATACGATACTAATAAAACTTTGTGATCTTCTAGACAAACCATGGTGGTAATCATCCACCCAATCTTAGTAATCCAGTCATCTATAACTATAACATCTAAAGTATAAGAAAATCTTATAGCACCTACCTTGATAGCAAGCTTAATGCTCTCATCTCTATTGATAAAATTATGGTTCCAATTCTTTAATAGGGTTGTAAGAACACAAGCTAGTTCATGAATAGGTTCATGCAACTTTGTTACATTATTTTGACTAGGAGCAACATTTACTACAGATGGAAAATCCTAGTACAATATTTAGGTAATATGGCATCCTAATTAGGTCAGTATGCACTAGTGGTGCATCCACATGTGCTTCTTCTACTGACTTTACATCTATGTCACTATTAATGTCATCTTTTCAGATATTAGCTAGTTTATTATGAAAGGATCACTTAAGACATGCATGACCTTGATCGCGTCGAGGCACACTTCTATCTAAACTATACAACAAAGAGAAAGAAACATAATTAAAGGGTACTGATGAGCAAAACCGGCATCGTTGATCCTGCCAATATTTTGGTTTTATATTTATAAAACTCTCGCAAATGCACGAATCATTTCATAGAAAATGACAAGTATACTCTCAAGGTCGATCTAAGGAAGGAATATATGTAGTTTTTAATTTATTATTCAAATATTTAAAAACAAAATTAAATCCTAGACATCCTGTCACCATATTTGAGGTTTTGTGTTTCTAATCTAATAACATAAAAATAAATATAGATACAGATTCAATAAATATTTATGCAAATTTTATCATTTATAATAGTAGAGTATTTATGGATATAATAACTAAGTTAATTATGTTTGTTCATATTATTTAGGTTATTAAAGATTTAAATTTATTGAGCATTTTGTTTATTTTATTGGATAAAATAATTGCTTGTTAAGATGTGTTAAAATACCTGTTTGTATGATTCAAATATGAAGTTAGATGCAACTAGCATTCTACATCAAAAATCCTAAACACATAAAGTAATTTGGAAACTTTTCTGTCCCTTCTCTTTTTATAATTTGCATATGTTACATTAAGGATAATGTAGATTTTAGGCTGGAGGTGATAGGATTTAAAAGTTATTAGAAAAAAATTCAAATTTTTATAAACAATGTGCCCTTATTCTCCTTATTTAGTTGTGTATTTTCACATTAATTGTTTCCTTTAATTTATTTGTTTTCTTTTTATATATGTGTGTTATTTTCCTTATTTGTGTGTTTAGGTAAATTAGAGTAGTGTTCAAATTTTTGTCACAAAAATAATCATGTCTTAAAAATTAAGTTTAAGCAATGATTAGGTCTTTTTGCATTATTAGATTAATATGATAATTAGTAAGTTTATGTCATAACTAATATTTTATGATAAAATTTTGAAATGAAACGAACCCAAAATCAGTGTGTATGAATCAAATAGTGAAGACTACCATTGTGAGATATTATTTTAGCCTTAATTTTCTTTATTTTGAATGAAATATTTTTTTCTACTCAAAACACTTATTCTATTTCTTAAAAAATTTAGATGGTCTCTATAGGTATTAACATTGAATGTATAAATTTTCTCATCTCAATAGAGTGTCGTATATTTATTTTTCAATTGCTTAATTAGATTTAATTATTTAAGTAGAAATTATTAGTATATACCTTTATCTCATTCATGAATGACTTCTACCAAAAAGAGACATATATAGGGTTAACAAAACAAAAATCAAATAAAAAATCCATAAATTTAACCATTTACCAAAAATCCTACAAAAAATGTACAATTTGTACATGGGTCCACTCTCTAAAAGAGAAAGAGAGAGAGAAAGAGAGAGAAAGAGAGAAAAAGAAGAGAAAAGAACAAAATAAAGAGATAACCAAATATATAGTATATATCTACAGACTGTGACCCACACAGCCTACAAAGTTGTAAGAAAAGGCTAATTACAAAGAAAGTTATAGAAAGTAAATCTCTAAAAAGTTATTGCATTTTCTTCATTTTTATAAGGCATATATCTTAAAAGTTTTATTTAATGACTTTGATTGATGCACAAATATAATATATATGATATCTTTATAATTTATACATTCGATTTCTTTCATGAGATCAAAGTTATGAACTATTTTCAGCTTTTCTTCTTTTATAAGTATGCAAACTCATTCGTTCATTTTTAAACATAAATTCTATTTGCATGCACCTTATTATGAGTGCTTAAACCTATAGGATATAGTGAATTGAGAGTATTGACTTGTGAGGAATAGAGTTAAAGTGAATTCGGATTCCTAACACTTAAATTGGGTGAAGTGAAAACAAAAAAAAATTAATTAAAATATAAAAGTGATTTTTGACTAATTATTGTTGTAAATCATGAATGTTTAAGAAATTAGAATAATCTATGCTTAAAGAGCATTAAAATTATCATGATTTAATATACTTTAATTAATTAAATATATTTATATTTGTATCATTTTATCATATGTTTTATATAAATTTTTCTTTTCGAAATCATAAGTATTTTTATTATTTTTCAGGTATTATTTTTCAAAAATAATTTAAAGCCTTGAAGAAAAATAAATACTGGATGCAATACATCATAAATATGTTAAAAATGGAAAAAATTCAAAAAATGGAGAAAAGGAAAAAATTGCCCAAATCCTGTTTTTAAGTCGCTCATGTTGTGTCAATGCCTGTGCACGCCATGCCATTTCAACGCCTATGCATGCCATGCTGTGTCGACACCTACACGTGCCCATGACATGTCAGCACCTGTACGCCATCATACTACTTATGCCTTTATGCTCGCCATGTCGTGTCAACGCTCCCATACACGTGTCATTTTTGTCCAAATATCGAAGTCTAATTTTTGAAATATTTTCCATTTTTTTAGCCTTTTCCTCACCTATAAAAGGTCATTTCCTCTATTGTAAAAAACACACCTAAAAATAAGCTCTTCTATCTCTAGAAAGTTATCTTAATTTTTTTAGTTTTAAAGTTCTTCTCTTTTTGAGAAGAACTAGTTATGTTTTTATAAATTTCTAGTTCTTAATTCAATAAATAGAAATGGAAATCCGTTTGGAGGTTTTTTGATAAACGAAATTAGCGTCAAAATTCTGCAAGGATTCTTTTGAGGTATAATTTTAAAATGAATTCTTTACAATTATTTTATATTTTATTCTTATATGTTATGTTTAATTTGTCTATGATTAAATTTAACATGGTTGACTATTTGTAAACATAATATAATAATAATGTTGTTATGCTTGCTAAATATTAAATAGATAAAATATTTGTATAAAATAAATTGATTTTGTTTTTGTTCAAGATTTTATATTAAAGATATTAGAGAGAAATGTATTATTTTTCATTACAAACTTAAATCTTAAAATTAGATTTTAAGATTTAATTATCCGATCTAATTTAGAGTAGTGTTATATTATTTGTTGGTACAATCGTTCAGTAGTTAGAGTGAAGCTCTATTTTAATTTTTTTATAAGAATTATTATTCAAAAATTTATTAACAACATATTTTCAGTAATAGTTTTAAAACTTGGAGGTTAGTACTTGGATAATTAAATTCTTAGGTTTAATTTGGATTTAAAATGTCTAACCCCACCCAATGTGGCATTTAAATGGTTTATTTTCAATTTCTTAGAAAAAATTAATTTAATTTACCAAATTAATTATTGACCCCAAGTGTTAATTGATTTTTTTAATTAATAAAGAATATCTAACCCCCCAAAAGTGATATTCATATAAAAAAGAAAATCAATAAATATCAATTTATATCTTTAATAACCTAAATAATATGAGTAAGAATAAACAACTTAATTATTATATCCATAAATACTCTACTATTATGAATAATAAAAAATTTCATCATTGTTTATTGAATCTATATCTATGTTTATATATTTTTTATATTATTAGATTAAGAAATACAAATCAAAATATCGTGAGAGAATGTTTAGGATTTAATTTTGTTTTTAAATGTTTGAATAATAAATTAAAAACTATATATATTTCTTCCTTAGATCGACTTTGGGAGTATACTTGTTATTTTTGAAAAAATGATTCGTGCACTTGCGAGAGTTTTATAAATATAAAACCAAAGTATTTGTAAGATTGGTATTGCTGACCCGATGTCGATTCTACTCATTAATACTCTTAGTTAAATTTCTCTAACTTTGTCTAGAAATATCAATATGAAAAAACTTAAATATATTTAAAACAAGACATCTAAAGATTTAAAATAAGATATAACTCACCTAATTTCAATATGTAAACTCATTTCAAATAACAAAAATATAGATTAGTTCTTAATAGGATTTCCAACATGATTTTCATAAAATCACTATTAGTTAAATGTGTATAACTTTTGGTAACAAACTCGAAATAATAAATTATAAAATATATATTCATATCTATCCAAAGAGATAGAGGAAAGGACTAATTCTCTCTATAAGTTTCCCAATTTGTATTTCTTTCATCCATTACCAAGTGCTACCTATTATCCTTATCTATTTCTCTATTTTACTTTCCCTATGCTATTCTAATATTTTTATGCTTTAACCCAACGTGAAATATAAAAAAAATGAATTATGGAACAAGCCAAATTTATTATACTCAATAACTAGGGTTAACTGAGTGTGAGCAAGGACATTTATCCTTCTAAAACCAATGAAGGGTGTAATAAGGATAAGTGTCCTAGCTTATTCTCCTTTAGTATTTTTTTTTAATTTATATTGTCATGTATCATTTAAGAAATAATAGTGGTGACACCTTATGCTAAAAAAATAATATGATAATAGTTGAATAATTAAATAAATATTATTGAGGGTAAAATGGTAATAACATTAAAAATATACCCTTAGCAATAATGTTATTTTTATGCAAAGGAATGAGTGCTACAACTTATGGGTAACGATTTTGGGGATTATTTCAGACATATCTTATGGTTTCCATACATATACATCCATGTTTGTCTTAAGGAAAAGCACAAGGTCTTCCTTAATCCCCTTGTCAAGGTTTGAGTTTACCTTCAGCACGTGGTGGTTTTCACCTCCAACGTTTACCAACTCCACCTTGTTTGTACTGATAATTCCAATCAGAGGGCTACTCTTATACCCTACCTGAGTTAGCCTAAACTGTAATTGCTATTTAGGCTCAACCAACTTCATGGTTGTATTGTAACAATTGCAAGCTTTCTCTTGGTCCTTGGATTTCCATTCCACGATGCAGTATTTAATGACTTGATGGAAAGTGGAAAGAACATGTCTCATTTTGTGTATCTATTGCGTACTAGAATCAAATTATAGTACCCAAGTGTATCAACTATTAAAAAATTGATCATCACTATCGAGTATGTTGCGTTTGGCTATCCTTAAAATATACGTCATTTTGCTATTAAACCCTACCAAAAGTATATCTTTCTTGACAATATCCTTGTTCTCTTATTACTAATACATGTAAGCTGGATAAAAAGAAATAGGTCTATTAAGCTTCTAAAGTCGATTAGAATGCGAGACATCTCATATGGATATGCCACCTCATACTCATCTCTAAATGTTATGGGTGTCTAAGAGCATCTTTTGTGTAAGCTATACACCCTAACTTCGATTCCTTCTTGGGCTTCCCTAGCATACATATTCCTAGCATTGCTCGACTTGATATTAAGTTCTAGTCTTCCATGAATGGATTGGATGACATGAACATTACCATATGCTTGAGCAACGCCCTTTTCCACTAGAACGTGTTGCAATCAAGGTAAGTCTCTATTCTGCCATGTCTTAAGATGTATGTTATTATCAAATATGAGATTTCCCAAGTACCCTTTTGATATCAAGTCCTCAATTTCCTTTTTAAGTGTCTATAGTCTTGTGAGTCATGACTGATGTCTTTATGGACGACACACTACTTAGTCATATCTCTGTGTGGTGCTTACACTCATTATGGTCACCTAACATTATGTTTACTTTCCATCCAAAGTACGGCCTTAACGAGGCTCACTTTTAGTAGGGTCCTTTAAAAGGGGAGAGCAACCTTACCCTTGATCTTGTATTTATGTTCCATGAATTGCCTCTTTTGAATGGCTAGCCAATAAACCTTTTACTTGTTGGAGTGCTTGTGGCTCTTATTTTGTTGGGGCTTATCTCTCTTTTTCTTTCTTTTTTTGAGGAAACTTAATCGATCATACTTTCCTTCTCCTAGTATGGTTAGGAAGAAAATTATGTATTTGTATATTATGATGTTTTTTCCTAATTATTTGAAATTCATCCGTATACTTATAATCCACGAAGTCTTTCCAAACTTGGGGTTCAATCCAGAGGTGTTCTTTAGGGATTTTGTATAGTTGCGCTTCATCAAGTGGTTCCAAATATGAAAACACATAATTTCTAGCCAATCTGGAAGTTTGTATTCCTTCAATGCCTTATTTTCAATCTTATAACACTTGCTCATCCAAGTGTCAGGGACTTTATAACGATTTTGTGAAAACACACTACAAAAGATGAGATATAATACAAAATGATATATTATATGTAATTAGTTATAAAATAAAATAGACTTACACAAATGCATGGTTTTCCATATTTTGAACTTTTCAATTTCGTCAACCTTAGTCCAATCATTTATATTGATTGGTATACTTGATTTCACTAGTCTACCAATAGAGGATTTCAATTGTTAGTCATTTTCCCTTAATATATTACTAGTAACATCAAATAGAATGGGTACTCTATCATCTGGGTTAAATAGAGCATAAGATATATTCGCCCAACCCCTTCTTTGCAAATGCCCTAATGGATCATTTGGATCTACAATCTCTAGTACCCTAGGATCCATGAAATATCTGCAAACAATGATGAAATAGAAATTAATTGACAATTTTAATTCCAAACATATAAACATGTAAGAGTTAATAGAATAATATATAACATACATTATGTTTAATTAGGTTGTTGATCGTATATATATTCCTTCACAATCACTTCGAGTCCATGACCAAGAATCATCGTTATCAACTAGATCATCACATACATTAGGCAATTGTTTTTTTGAGAAATGACTAATATTGGATAATGTATCAAGCATGTCATCATCTTCTAAATCATCATAACGGTAGAACTCTTTTTTTGGAGGTGTTAACACAATAGACCATCTTGTGTCAATTTGATCACTCACATAAAATACTTGTTTTGCATGACGTACTACGTGAAAGGATCATCAGTGTGATTATCTTGGATAAATTTACAAGGATATATCCAAAATTAATAACATCTTTGACTCAATCACACAAGAATATTGTTTCATAGAAGACCTTATAATCGAGTTTCCAATTTCTTGAATTATATCATAATATGTTCTATCAAAAAGTACACGATTACCATCTTTTGAACTGGTAATTTGTATAGTTTGTGCAACCATCTTCACACCATTATTCTAATTTACTCGGAATTTGTCCTTTGCTTGAGTCGTAAATCTCGATCCATTAATTGTGAAACTAGAATATGATTTGACATCAAATTTTGGACCATATGCAAGCCATTCTAAACTTTCTGTTATTTTATGATTGCGTTTATTGAGTTCAACTCAAATCTATGCATACAAAAACATGAAATGTGTTTAAAACAAAGTTTTAAAACATTGCATAGAAGTACTAATGGATTATTGTATGTGACACTTACATGGTTGCGAAACCAATTAATAAGCTCTCGTTTATGTTCATCATATGACCATTTTTCTTTTCTTTTTTTATAACGAGGATCAATCTTCTACAAGTTTAAATACATTTTGTAATGTTATTAAAGATATATCAATTAGATATCATTAATAGTTAAATAGAAAATAATTTTATTTTAAATGAAAAGGTTGAACATGTCATCATTTACTCTAGGTATGGTTTTGCCTCCTCATTATTTACCAAAAATGGTTTAGTGTGCTTTTTCCCATCGACTGTAATTTATAAATAATTTCTTACTTCCACCAAGCATATGGTTACCTACTTGGATCATGTGACGTTCTAAGAACAACTTGTGCATAAGATTCCCAATTTCAGTGCAACCACTAAAGTATTCAGAATAAAACTCAATGGCCTCTTCAGTAATATAACGTTCCACCATGCATCCTTCAGGTCGATTTCTATTATTTACATATCATTTAAGGACTTGCATGTATCTCTAAAAATGATACATCCACTTTAAGTAAGTAGGCCCACACAATTGAATCTCTCGAACTAAATGAACACGTAAGTGAATCATTATATTGAAGAAAGAAAGAGGAAAATATTTTTCAATTAGACACAAATTCTCAACAATATCTTTCTATAAAGAGTTTAACTCGCCAATTGATATAGATTTCTTGCATATTGTATTGAGTAATAAACAAAGATGAATTATTGATAATCGAACATGTTTTGGAAGAATTGATCTAATAACAACTGGTAATAACTATTGCATTAAGATATGAAAGTCATGTGATTTCAATCCATAAATTTCTTATCGGTGATAGACACAAAACTTCTTAAGTTGGATGAGTAACTATCAGGAACTTTCACACCCGCCAAACATTTACAAAACACACCCTTCTCTTTTGTTGAAATTTTATATGATGATGGAGGTAAGTATGTTCAATTCTTATCATTTTCCACCATCGGTGCCAATTCAAGTCGTATGCTTAATTTCTTTAAATCCAGTCTTGCATACATTTTTCTCAATGTATATGACATCTAAGATGTGATGAATGTGTAGGTCTTTCTAATAAGGTAATTCCTAAAATATTGATTTTTTATTCCAATAACCATGATCTACTGATTCAGTAACATTTTCATTTTCACCCTTTTTTATTAGTTGACCTCTTTTCATTTCCGTCCATTAGTGAGTATTTTTTTTCCATCTTTCCACATCGTTTAAATGTCAAACCATTCAATTGCCTTAATATCTCAACACCTCGTAAAGGTCGAGGTATAAGATCATGATCTTTTTCACCATCGAACGGTTTCTTTTGGTATTTAAACTTGTGTCCATATGGAAAAAATCTTCTATGTCTTCTATAAGACATCTTTCATTCGTGAACAAGTTAAGTTGCAGAAGTGTCATCACTACATATAAGGCATCCCATATAACCTTTAGTTTCATGTCTTGATAAGTTCCCATAGGTAGAAAAATCATTAATTGTCCATAAAAGAACCCTCTCAAGTTAAAATGTTTTTCTTTATGTGCATCGTAAACATTTACACCATCATTCCACAATGTCTTTAAATCATCTATCAGAGGCTACAAATATACATCAATATCAACACTGGGTTTTTTTAGTCCTGAGATCAATAATGTTAACATCATGAATTTTCTTTTCATACACAACCAGGGAGGAGGGTTGTATGTTACCATAATTACTGGCCAACAATTATATTTACTACTAAGGGAACTGTGTGGATTAATTCCATTAGTAGCAATGGCAAGACAAAGATTGCACGGATCAGATGCAAATTTAGGGGATAAATTATCTACTACTTTCCAATTTGGAGAATCACTAGGATCACATAGCATCCCATCATCATATCGATTATTTGAATGCCAAGTCAACATATTTGATGTCTCTTTACTTTTGAACAACCTTTGAAAGTGAGGAATAAGATAAAAGTACCAAAGAACCTTTATGGGCATGCCTTTCTTAGGTGTTATCTCATTTGTAGCATGCTTCCATCTTAATTCTTTATACATCGAACAATCATCTAATGTCTCATATTCATTTTTATAAAGAATGCAATTATTTGGACAAGTATGAATCTTATGATATTCCATGCCAAATTGACTAAGAGATTTCTTCACTTCATACATTGATGATGACAATTCAATACCCTCATGAAACATATCTATTAGTAAATTTAGTAAATCTGTGAATTCCTTGTTAGAAAAAAAAACCATATTTTACTTTCACATTGTACAAATGAACAAATCCCGATATTTTAGTATATTTTTTGCATTCTGGATACAACGATTTTTTGGCATCTTCTAAAAGTTTTTTAAAGGTTTTGAGATTATCCTCATATAGTTCATCTTCAACACCATAAAACATATTTTCTGTCTGTAAATTATGATAAGATGTATATAATCCACTCACATTCTTATTTATCTATTTCCCATGAGTATTATCAATATTTTTTTCTATGATAATACCAACATTTATAACTCAAAAGAATACTACTATGGATAAGGTGATACTTAACCTCGTGAACATCATGAAATATGAAGAAGAGAACAGGAAAATATCCACATGTGTAGCGTCAATTCTACGTGTCAACCGACGTTATAATCTACATGTTTTAAGTCAGTTTTTCAACGAATTGACTTTAAATCTCGACTTAAATGATCACTTTTGTAGTAGTGCTGGTTGAGGAATATTACTAGGTTTGTTCTATGCTAGATTTTCTAGAATGCTTGTCTAGATAATAATTTTCTTATGTTTATTATATGATACAAATATGAAGACTTTTTGTTAGAGAGTATGTCAAGTTAGTTTAAATTTTGTTCACTTATTTCTTATTTC
The DNA here is from genome assembly GCA_037013495.1 of Hippophae tibetana. Lineage (NCBI taxonomy): Eukaryota > Viridiplantae > Streptophyta > Magnoliopsida > Rosales > Elaeagnaceae > Hippophae > Hippophae tibetana. The sequence goes on along the minus strand of JAZDXN010000027.1, from coordinate 1,140,071 downwards.
TTAAATGCTTTCATGTTATTAATATATTATATTTTCGTCCTACATTAGATTATCCTCGTTATTGGATGGTCATCAACTTATTTATACTAGACTGTGATTCTCTTGCATGTTCTTTCATTGAGTAAGAGTATACAAGATTGTACATTCTTGTTTTCAAAGAAAAAAAGTAATAGTAACTTGTTAGAACCGACGATAAGCGTTTATAAGTTGTAAAGGTATCAAATTGAAACAATACTTATTTGGAATCCTAAGAGGAATGATATAGGCAAAATGTCTCGTTAGGACAAAACATCCCAAAGGAAAAGAGATTTTATCCATATATAAGAACTTTGGAGGATGCCATTTTATTTTAAGACCCAAATATTTTTTTTCTCAATTTAGGACTCTTAGCAAGTTATCAATATTTATTAATATGTTTACTCTCTTCTTTTGACCCTTATATATATAGTATCAATATATATTTATATAGTAAAATAAATTGTATATCAATAAAAAATCAAACCAGTAGTAATAGGTTGAAAACTTAAAATGTGTCCTATATTTAAAAAATTATTTTTTAGGTCTTAAAGTAAAAATAATACCCTTTAGATGTCCTATGCATTTTTTTCAATTTTTTTATTTTTAACAATAATTTGTAGTACTATTTTTTAAAAAAATAAATTTTTTAACACTTGTAACCATAAAATAATATTTTTTTATGACTAAGGTTATGTTTTTACTATTTTAAAAAAATATGATATATTATTTTATTTTAAATATTAAACACTATTAAATTTTATTATAATATTTTTTTTTGAATTCACATATTTTTAAATACTACTAATGGCAAGTTCAATTGGTGTTGTATTTTTAAAGAAAAAGAAGTGAGAGGGATAATTATGCCACAAATATAATATTTTAGTAAAATAGTATATTTTATCATTTTTTTAAATCAATAAAATAAAAATAATATTTTAAAATTATCATATTTTACTATTAAAAAAATTCTACCACATCATTTCATATTTAATATAATTTAAATTGAATTATCATCATTTAAATCTATTAAATATTAACAACGTTCAATTCTATCACATTTAATTTTGAATATTGTTCGATTAAATCACATTTAATGTTATTAAGATATTATTTTTATTTTTTTAAATTTTAAGATTGATATTCTTTAAGAGAGGAAAGGTTTTATATTTATTTTAAAACTAATATTTAGATTATATATTTATTTTGTGTGACATTTTAGTTTGATTGTTATGAAAAAATTAAAACCATTTTTATCTAATAGTCAAAAAAATTAATAAGAATATTTATTTTATTTTTATATATATTTTTAACAATAATAAGATTAAATTATTATAAAAAATAAATATAAAATTTATATATTATTTTTATAATAAGTATATTTATCTCTTTCTTTAATTTCCCTAATTTATTTTTCCAGTAGTTTTGTGTTCCCAGTCAAACAAATTCTTAGGGCTTCTGTGTTCACCCTTTGGCGCCCAATCCATTGAGTTGAGGAAGTGAGAAGTAAAACAGTCTACTACCTTCTTGTTCCCTATCTGTTTACCGATTCTCTATCCTCCGCCTCAAAAGCAATGGCATCTTTTCCTCGTCCTGGTTCAGTTACCATCTGCGAGATCAACCGAGAGCTTAGTAAGTTCTTCTTTATTTCGCCTCATATATTACATTTTTGTTCTTCTTGTATTTCCGTACACAATAGTCGCTGTTCGTATTTAGTTTCTTTTAGTTTATCAATCGTGGAACAGATGCTTATTTAATAATCGATTATACGCAATACATCATGTAGTTACGGCTGAGAGTCTCTCGGATGATCAAGCGAAGGAAACTTATGGAAAAGTTCTAGTGAGAATTTATTGGTTCCTCTTTTGTTCTTGAACTTGCATTTATTTGTGTTAAATTTAAAGATTTGTTTATATAAATGGAAAAGTGTTGTTAAAGGGTAATATGTAATTTTGAGCAGGGAGTAGTGTTTAGCCCGGTTCCATTTCAATTCGATCAGCTGGCAGGGCCTTTCAGTCCCGATAACAATGGAGAAGGCACAATTTGTACAGGAAGAAAGGGCACTATAAAAACATTGCAGGGGGTGGTCAATGACTCAATCAAGCGCATCTTTCATCCTAATGATGTTAGTTCAGCATTATGGTGTAGTTAATCTATTCTGCATTGTTTAGTTTTCTATTGTTTTCCTCAATTAAAGTCTTGCATCTACTTCTTGCTTATGCTTTATGTGTCTGTATAACCTGGATGGATCTTTTATTTGGGAAGTTGGGGCCTTTAAGAATATGTTTTCACTCTTCTCATTATGCTATATGTTCTTTTATTTGTATGCATATGGCGAGAAATATTCACATTTTATGTTATCGGATTGTTGGAAAGTTTGACCTCAAATGGACTATTGTGGACATTTTCCTTATCATTTCTTTTTGTATGTATCACTTTTGGTTTGGAAGATAGGAATTTTCTCAAGCTGTGATTTTTATTTCATGATTCTATCCAAAATGTTTTACATGGGTTGTTGTGTATTATGAGGCAGTTAGCAAGGGCTTTTTATAAGAGCTTCTGAGAACAAAAACTAAGTAAAGAACATTTCATAAAGTATTTGCTCCAAAGTTATTTGTACCAATAGTTACATACTGATATTCCACATATACGTATCTAAATTAACTTCAGAGGGGATTAATCACTTTGATTTAGATTCTATGATGAGGTTGAGTACTATAAAGTAAAACTTTGTTGATATGGAAAAATAATATTGTGTGATATCTAGCATAAATTAAAATTAGTATAGAAAGAGAAAAAAACTATGGTTAACAAGTAATGACTTAATTCTGAGTGGCATTGCTGTTATGCAACCAATTTTGGTTGCATGTCATTTATTGAAATTCATGGAGGCACCAATTATGAGGCACATTCAATATTCCAATAGCCTGGTTCTCAGGATGTGTTTCTTTTAGAAATCTGTGTCCAAGTATTGTGGATTTCTTGTGGTTGGTAACACTATATGTCATCAGAACATTACAAGGTGTACCTGTTCCTTGGGCATGATTAGAACCCTCATCCCTCGTTTCTCTCTGTATGTCTCTCTCTTCTTTCTGTATGTGTTTTCTTTTGCCTCATTTAGCTCTAATTGCAGAACATCATTCCTTTCACATTTGACACAGAATTTGTGTAACATCGGCACAAGAGTTTGTTGGCAACAAAATAGTAAATAATTATTTTTTCTGTGTTCTCTCATAAATTTTTGTAGGTGAACTTGTTACTAGAAGTTGATCTTCAGGGAATGAGCTGGCACCAACATAAGCATATATTAGCTTTCATATCTAGTCAGAGTCAGGTTATAGTTCGTGACTATGAGGATTCAGGTCCGGTTTATGGTTAATATATGGATTTCCTTGTGCTTTTACTTATTAGGCCATTTCATCTGTCTCTCTCTCTTTTTAAATAGATTTCCATTTTCCTGTTTTAAATTTTTAAATGAATGGCTAGTCAATTTTGTTTTGAAACAGAAGGGAGGGACCCATGTATTTTGACTAACGAGGCCCAAAGAGACGTCAAGGTACTTGAGTGGAGGCCTAATGGTGGGAGAACACTTTCGGTATCTTGCAAGTAAGCATCTAATTGCTGCACTCTTTTATCAAACTATATCTGTTCATGGTTATATTTGTGACTGTTCTACTATGGGTTTTAAATCAAGGTGAAAACATATAAATATTTTTAATATGATTACAATGCAGTTAACTAATCTGTACTTCGTATGGATCATTTTGCAGGGGTGGTATTTGCATTTGGGCAGCTTCTTATCCTGGAAATGCAGCATCAGTCAGGTCTGGTGCTGCTTCTTTCTTGGGAACCCTGTCTCGAGGTTCTGGAATCCGGTATATTCTGGTGGATTTTCTTAAAAGTCCTAATGATGAGAAAATTACTGCCCTATCATGGAGTCCTGATGGAAGATATCCTTACTATACCCGGCTTCCATTTGTGGTTAAAATGCTCTAGTCATGACATTGATCTCTATTTTATCCCTCCTGATGCATATTTTTAATCATTACTTTATAGTTTGTATTTGATTCTGAGGTGAGGTTTAGAGTTTTCATAGCAGCTATAATGGTGAGATATTTTTGATATTGCACAAATGATGGTATGTTGGTATGCTTTTGTGCATTACAAGCTATGGACAATGTTTTCATTGCAAGAGAAGAAGGCTTAATTCTTCACATATTAATTTTATTTAGAATTTCTTATTTACATGGACTCCTTGACTTATGACAACATATTTGGCATCTGGCTCTTGTGAGAGCTCATCATTTACAATATGGGATGTTGCTCATGGTAATACAAAAGTTGAAGTCTTTCATTATATGTCAGTGTTGGTAACTTATATCAAAATTCTTTTAACCTTACCAAGGTTGTTCTCTACTTTTCTGGGTAGTGCATAAACTGTTGGCTGGTATTTTGATGCAGAATAGTAAAATGATAAATTGATAATAGTTTGATTCTTGTTTACTTCATTTATTTTTATTTTGATGGATGCTTGGTTTATTGGAGATTTATATCATTTGGGTTTCTTTGATTATCAAAATTTATTTAACAGGATAGATTATTAATTTGGTCCATCTCCTGCTTTTTGTCATCTTGATGATATCAAGTTATTCTATAAATATTGTTTAGGAGCTTAGTTTTTAGTTGTGTCTTGAAGTCTATATAAAGGGATAAAGAATGAATGCCAAAGCCTATATAACTTATGCCAGTAGTCATACATTGAAAGTGTATATGCTATATAGAGGGCCTTAATGCCTATATAAGCATAAACATATATCCCATGTAACTCATCCCATGAAGTATGAATTTTATTATTAAAACATTTCTTTTATTCCTTATTTAGGAAGAGTTTTATTTGTAGGTGGGCTCGGGATATTTCTTGCCAATGTTTGATGTGTTAGTTTCTTTTCTATTTGGAAAGAGATTCCTCTTATCCATGTGATATAGGATTTAAAACTAGGCTTGTTAAGCTCTAGATTGGCTAGAGTGTTGTGTAGTTCTTTTGAGTTTTATTGTACTTGCTATATCTGGCTAGTTTAAAAGCCCAATATCCCATGATCTATCTCTTTCTTTAGTATAGATGGTAAATTTGAGTTTGATATATTGTATTTAGATATGTGGCACCAAAAATAAAAAGAGAGAGAGAGAGAGGGAGATTTGTTCCAGTTTAATTTGGGAGCAATGAATCTAACTCAAATTTGCTTCACTTTCCCCTTTCTTCTCTCTCTCCCCTCCCACTCCCCCGTTATCACCCTCTAGTGCTAACTCCCCTGGCCCCCGCAATCTAACACGCACAAAGTGTGGGTTACTGCATACTGACTGAGAATTGACAGATTATATGATCTATTTCACTGTTATAATGAAAAGCTTGGAGATGAAATAAGAAGGAAAAAAAGAACCTGCTATATTTATACTGCACTTCTGAACTAGATTGTTAGAGGAGTTTTATAATTAGTTCCATTGAATTATGGGAAAGAAACCATGGTCATTAGTGCTTATAGTTGAGCAAATGATTGTCTGTCATTTCCCTTGTTCTGTCTCCTATTTAGGTCTATAAATTGGTGATTCAGTATTCTTCAACTTTCGAAAAAGGAAATCCCCATTCTCATTGTTCATTTTTATTATATGACTTTTAGGGGTTGGCACACCCATTCGACGGGGAATAGGGAGCATTTCAATGCTGAAGTGGTCGCCAACTGGGGATTACTTCTTTTCTGCAAAATTGTACTTTTCCTGTTAACCTATTGGAGTTTGATACTCCTTCACTTTGTTAGTTGAATATGAATGAGTTTAGGATATGGTTGCTGAGTACCATTTATTTTATTTTTTTGCAGTGATGGAACATTTTATCTCTGGGAAACAAACACTTGGACATCAGAATCATGGTCTTCAACCAGTGGCTTTGTCACGGTAAACAAAAATGATATTATTTCAATTTCTAAAGTGCCTGCGCAACACACACATGTAGACCCGATTGATGAACTGGGCGTTGGAGTACAAAGTGGATTCAAATTCATTATGAACCTAGGTGCAATCAGTAACACTGCTTAGATTAGAGTTTTAGTGTTTAAAATGGGTTAAATTGCACGTCTTGTAGAGAAATGGAGCATTCTGTTTACCAATTGCCCATATTGAAGTTTAGAGTAGCTATTAACTTTAGGTGTGTGCTTAAAAATTATTTTCAAAAAGTGATTTGGCTGTTTGAATTATTACTTCTGTTAATGTGTTTATGGATAACCATCAAGTAATTGGTCAAAGTTTACACATAAGCATATTATTTCTAATTTCTTTTATATGAAACAAGAGTTTATTAGAAGTAGAAAATTGTGCACAGAGAACTGGGTCATCTACCTTTCAGAAACAGAAAATTGAGGAAGTATGTTCGGTTGATAGCAGAAATTCCTTTCACCACTGAAAATGTAATGGAACTCTCCTATCGCATATAGAAAGGTAAAACACAAGTAACTATTCTCCTCTAGACTATGTGAAACATCTTGGAAAAGAGAAAGAAAAGGTCAAAGCGGAGAGAGCTTCCCAAAACTTAAAAGAGGATTTATAGATCTCCTCTATTCTTTTATCTTCTCTTTTACTTTGAAGGTTCTTTTGTTCTTTTGCTCATGGAAAATCCATCATGGTGCAATTTCAAGAGGAGCTTTTATTACAATCTCCCTAAGCCTTACAATGAATATTATATACTGTTTAGGAGGGAGAGTCCAACACAATTCAGCTAGATAAAACAGTTTATTTCTGCAATCATAAACCAAATCACATTCAATAAATTGATGAAAAAATGATTCTGCATTTATTATACGCATCATACACCATTGATGATAAAAGAGAAAGTGAGGTTTTCTTCATTGAAGCATATCATTGGCGTTCAACCTGTTGTGAGCTATTGGTAGGCACCAGCCATTCCAAAGGGCTCAATGCAAGGTAGAGAGGAAACTCTCAATCACTTTCTTGAAGAGGGATTTTGCAAAAATACCATAGATGAGTTTAGAGGTCAAAACTGAGTCATTGCTGTATGAAAAACGACAAGAAGATCTAGATAGGGAACAAGAACATTTTTCAGATTCTGTAAGAGTTAAACCAATGGCATGAATTTGAAGAGCATTACCATCAGATTAATGAAATTGTCTAGGAAGTTTAATGCTTAAAGAGGTATGATCCTACCAAACATCTTCCCAAATTCAAATATGATATCCATCCCAACAAACCAATGGGACCTGAATACGCTGGTCCATTGGGAGTTCCTCAAACTTTAGCAGATAGAGCAAAACTACTTTTCAAAGAAAATCTTCTTTCGTTAGTATCGGACTATCCATAGCAGTTATATAAATTTTAGTAAGCTATTTAGTAGTTTCTTTTGGCTAATGAAATTATTGAAGCCTGCAGAGATTGCTTCTCAAGTAGATATAGACCATAAGCTTCACGCATTCAGCCTCCGAAGAATCCAATCATTTGCTTGCAGACATTAATTTTTTTTTTTTAAAGACATGATGCTAGGAGGAGTTATGCTTTAAAATGGAATATCTGAAGCCATTTTTATAACAGTATTGCCCAAAGCCAGATCCTCTTAGCAGAAGATATTTTTTACTTTCCACCCTCATAGAATTTTTTTTTTAGCATTCTTTTGATTTTAACTGCAACCCTTGGAGTTTAATACAAAAATCGACCTCTTATAGAGGGGGAAAAGGGAGAGGAAAGAAGAAGCTTATTAAATTGAGGGCCACTTTTGAATATGGCAACCAATTTTTTTAACATTCAATTTATTTTTTGCTTCAACGTTCTTCTCTATCTTGTCTAAAGAAAGATAATCATATCTTCCGATGCCCTGTAGTTGACTTTATCTTTTTCTGCTCACTCTGTAAAGGAAATTTTTGGTTACTCATATTTGCATGCCTATGGCATCAGGGAGCAACATGGGATCCTGATGGGCGTATGATACTGCTTGCATTTTCAAGATCTGCAACGTTGGGTTCAATTCATTTTGCATCAAAGCCTCCTTCGTTAGGTAATAATTTATATTTTGATCTCATTTTCGAGACACTCAAGTTTGCATAGTTCCATGGTGATAAAGGGCATGAAGCATGAGACATAGGCCTTGTCTCATTTTGTTTTGAAACATTTATAGAACTCCAATGAACATAATATTTTTTCCTTTTAGACATAAAAATCTTGATTCTTATTATAGAGCCAGAAAGTTCAGTCAAACGTAAAAGCTGAAGAAACTTGTGGAGGCAATTAATGCTTAAAACATAAGGAAATTTATATGATGGATTATACTAAATATTTGTGTTACTGTATGCCTATTTGTTAATTGTTACTTACCTAAATATTTTACTTGTCCTTAAGGTCTAATATGATGGCATCTTAGTTCTTTATGTAATTGATATGTGTAATAACCTATAATCTCATTTCATGTTGTTGTAAAACTGAATGGAAAATGATTTACCTTTGTTTTGACTTTTTACCACCCATGAGCTAGTGCCTAGTTGCTATGAGGATGTGAAGTTGTAAGATTGGATTGGAGTACTTGTAGGTGCTTTGTGTTGAGGAGACTGGAGAGAAGTTTGCTTTACAAGTTATTACTAAGCATCTTGCCAAGGATGACAATTTCATCTTTTTGATACCGGAACCTAATTTGTTATGATATTTAGACATGATCTGCTGCTTTCAGTTTGTTTATGTTGCTCAACTGTTAGAATTAATGTGTCTTATTTTATGGTTAATCGCACTGTCTGCAGATGCACACCTATTACCTATTGAGCTACCAGATATAACATCCTTGACAAGCAGGTAAAAGAAATCACTTGCAAATGGTTTATATTTTCAGGATCTAGAGTCTTGTATGACTTAATATTTGTCTACTCTTTCATTTGTAAAATGTTGTATGTTTGTTATTTGTATCTCCAGACTAATTATTTTTAGAGAAATCACTTATACCTAAGTCTTTTGGAGTATATTAGATCTAATCTGACTTATGAGATGGTTCCTAAGGTAGAAATCACCACCTCCAATGTCTTGCTTTCCAGGAACACCCAAATGTTTCCATGAAGGAAGTGACAACTTTTCTTGCATAAGATACAAACAGATGGTTCACCTTCCTTATAAGCCCATCTTTTCCCTTTGTTGAAATTCTTGATTTCAGTAGGTTTCAGTTATGGAAATATGATTTTCATCATCTGTAACTATGATAATGTTAGGAATTTAATTAGGAGCTTTCATTTACATAAATTAGGATATTTATTTTCTTTTTATAGTCCTACATTTTGTACTATAAAATTGTAGGTAATCGTGTACAAATGATATATAAAAAATAACAGAGAATACATTGTTTTGCATTTTATTCCTTTCAATATGGTATCAGATCATGATTTTTGTTAAAGAGCTTCTAATGGTAGATCCTGTAGCCTTAAAAAAACCAGCAATTGATATTTAATGGGCTTAATTAGTTAAAATTAGTAATCAAAGGAAAAGGTAAAATGGGTTACCTCGCGGGATAAATTAAGAAGCCAGAATCCACCAACAACAATGCTCTCCAACATTGGATTTTTGAAAATTCAATGGTCACAACCTAGCTCATCTACTCCATGGTATCCTTAATTGTTAAAAATTACCTCTTTCTACCCACAACAAAAGATGTATGGCAAGCCGTATGGAAGACTTATTCCGACCGTGAAGATTCAACCTACATCTTTGACCTAGAAATCCAACTTTGGCAATTGAAACAAAGAGAGAAAGATGTCACTGATTACTACATGAGAATGACATCACTATGGCAAGAACTTGATCTGAGTTAAGAAGAAGAATGAGAGTTTTCATAGGATAACATATGTTATCGGAAAAGATTGGTAAACTAGAGTGTGTTTGAGTTTCTTGTTGGTCTGAATCGAAAGCTCGATGATGTCTGTGTGAGGGTCCTTAGTTGTCGTTCATTGTTGTCAGTCTGTGAGGTCCTCTTGGAGGTACGGTGTGAAGCCCATCAACGCAAGGTAATGCTTGCTCTCACCTCTTTGCCTCTCGATGGGTCCTTTGTCTCATGTAGAGTTGGTTGAGAAATCAATCCTAAAGGTTGGACTAAATGGGTTGGGAAGTTCAAATTGGATTAAGTAGCTCCAATGGGTTAGCTAAAAACAAATGGGTTGGAATAGATCATGTGCTGGGCTACTCTAACCAAGTTAAAACTAGAGGTGGGTCTTATACAAATAATGGGTCTCATGGTAATTAGTTTGGCTAGGCCCAAATTCGCAACAAAAATGCATTTTTGTGAACACTATCAAAAACCTAGACACACTAAAGATACTTGTTTGGAAATTCATGGAAAACCTATAGATTAGAAACGGAGACAAAATAAATTTCAAAGTTATCACACATCAATCAGGGAGCTTTCAATCCGGAGCAATGGGATCAACTTTACAAACTTTTTTCCAACCTTCAAAGTTATGTTCAATCATCTACAAAGTGTATCTTTATCCTATAAAGGCAACCACTTCCCAAACAAAAATCTTGTGGATTATTGATTCTAAAGCGTCAGATCATATGATTGATGCCTATCAATTATTTATATACTCTCTATGTACTGTAAATCTTAAAATTAGAATTGCAGATGGATCTCTATTAGTTGTTGTAGAAAAAAAGGAAGTATTCATATCTCAAATTCTATAATACTCAATTTTATGCTTCATGTCCCAAACCTATCATGCAATTTAGTTTCAATTAGTCAATTGATAACCTCTCATTGTTCTGCTAAATTTTTCCCTCTCTTATTATGTATTTCAGGACCTATATTGGGGACAATGATTGGCAGTGGTAGAGAGTGTGGAGGACTGTACTACTTTGATAAAGCCAAAGTGAGTTAGTATTGTCAAATTGTTGTTATTCTGTTTCTGTCTCTAGGGATAGTGAAATTTTATTATGACATTATAGAATGAGACATGCCCACTTTCAGTATTTAAAATAGTTATTTTCTTTCCTATTTTTGAATAATAAAACATCTAATTTTTAATGTAAGATTTGAGATTGAAAAATATCAACGTACTTCATTACCACAAGTGTCATAAACCTACCAAACCATTTATCTTAATCCACAGTGATGTATGAGGTCCATTCTCCTTATCGTACTCATAGTAAATGGTTTATCATCTTTATTGATGATCATAAGTGAGTATGTTGGATCTTCCTATTAAACGAAAAAACTGAGGCTCGAAATATTTTCATTAGCTTTCACATAATGATTCAAACTCAATTTCAAACATAAAAAGTGTCAGAACCAAAGATAGATCCAAATATCCATGAGCTTACAGTGAACTCAGGTAACTCTGAATTCCCTCTCTCTTGAGTTACTTATTGCTTTTTGAAAACAAACAGTCATGTACTATGATGTTAGTAAAACCTTGGGGAGTGTTTCAAATAAAAGCTTATCTTCTGGATTTTTTTTGTTTTTGTCACTAACCTTGATAGAATAAAGATACCAAAGAACATTCTTGAAGTTTTTGAAATCCCAGAACAAAGAAAAGCTATTGTAGAAGAAATCAAAGAACTTGAAAAAAATTAAATTTGAGAAGTTATAGAACTATCAAAAGGAAATACACTAGTTGGCTATAAGTGGATCTTTACAATAAAATATAAGGCTAATGCAACAATAGAAAGGTACAAAGCCCGTCTTGTGTAAAAGGGTTTGCACAAACTTACGGGATTGACTATACTGAAACATTTGCATCTATAGCTAAACTAGATACAGTTAGAACTCTTCTATCCCTAGTAGCAAATTTAGATTGGCTACTTCTTCAACTAGATATAAAAAATACATGCCTAAATAGAGAACTAGAAGAAGAATGCCTATAGGGGTTTGTACAAGAGGCAATAACGTGTGTAGAAGTTACTTTATGGCCTTAAATAATAGTCCAAAGTTTGGTTTGATAGATTTGCACAAGTGATGAGGAAACAAGGGTATCAACAAAGACAATCAAATTATAAATATTTTTTCAACGCATTGGAAATGGAAAAAAAAATCTTGATAGTGAACGTTGATGATATAATCATGATTGGTGACAATCTAGAGAAAACAAGAGGCTGAAGAAAACTGAAGAAGTCACTTTATGGATTTAAATAATCGCTTAGAGCTTGGTTTGATAGATTTGCACAAGTAATGAGGAAACAAGGGTATCAACAAAGACAATCAAATCATATCATGTTTTTTCGACGCATTGGAAATGGAAAAAAATATTGATAGTGTATGTTGATGATATAATCATGATTGGTGACAATCTAGAAGAAATCAAGAGACTAAAGAAAACTGAAGAAGTCACTTTATGGCTTTACATAATTGCTCGGAGCTTGGTTTGATATATTTGCACAAGTGATGAGGAAATAAGGGTATCAACAAGAACAATTAGATTATACGATGTTTTTTTGGCACACGGGAAATGGAAGAAAAATAATTTTTGATAGTGTATGTCGATGATGTAATCATGAATGGTGACAATTTAGAAGAAATTGAGAGGCTGAAGAAAACTCTAGCCATAGAATTTGAAGTAAAGGAGTTGGGACAAATGAGGTACTTCTTAGGCATAGAAGTTGTAAATCAAAATATGGAATTAGTGTTTCTCAACGAAAATACATACTTGATCATCTCATCAAAACTGACATGTTTGGATGCAAGCCAAGTGACAACCCAATAGAAGCAGGAAAAAAAAATGAAGATATGGGGAAGCCAATGGATAAAGAAATATATTAAAGACTAGTAGGAAAACTAATTTATCTGTCTCTCACTAGACCTGATTTTGCATTTGCAGTTAGTGTAGCAAGTCAATGCGAGTCTCCAAAGGAAACTCATTTGGAAGCGCTTTATAAAATTCTTAGGTATCTTGAAGGGTGTTAGGTAGAGGATTGTTCTTTAACAAAAATGAAACCAAAGAAATATGAGTCTATTATTGTAGGTTGGGCTTGTTTCATAGAAGATAGAGGATCCACTATAGGGTATTGTACTTTTGTCTTTGGAAACTTAGTAACTTGGAGGAATAAGAAACAAAATGTAGTTATCAGGAGTAGTATTGAAGCTCTATTTATTGGAGTTGCATAGGGAATTTATGAGTCCTTATTATTAAGAAAGCTGTTGAAAGAACTTCAAATTGCGATAATCCAATTAAGCTTTACTGGGACAATAAAATAGCCATCAACATATCCCTCAATCCGGTTCAACATGACATATCGAAACATGTCGAAGTGGATATACATTTCATCAAAGGAAAAGTCAAAGATGGTACTATTTGCATGATTTACATTCCCACAAAAGAGTAAACAACAGATATATTTACAGAAGAACTTCCTCAATGACATTTTCGATGATTTTATTGGCAAGTTGAAGATGATCAACATCTATAATTTACTTGAAGGGAAGTATTGAAATTCCTGATTTTCAGTAAGTTTCAGTCATGGAAATATGATTTTCATAATTTGTAATTATGGTAATATTGAGAATTTAATTAGGAAATTTCATTTACTTCAATTAGAATATTTATTTTTCTTTTTTAAGCCTACATTTTTACATTTTGTACAAATGATAAGGAGAAAATAACGGAAAACACATTATTTTACATTTTATTCCTTTTAATACCTCGTTTGCTAGTTTTTGGGTGGCGTACTAGCAGGCTGTGGTCTTCGTAAGGATAGTGGAGAGGGAAGGTTGGTTACTAGATGAATTGATTTGGGACTTGTCTATTAGTGCATCTGTTCTATTGTCAAGAGTATTGAAATTCCTGATTTTCAATACGTTTGAGTCATGGAAATATGATTTTCATAATTTGTAATCATGGTAATATTGGGAATTTAATTAGGAAATTTCATTTACTTCAATTAGAATATTTATTTTTCTTTTTTAACCCTACATTTTTACATTTTGTACAAATGATAAGGAGAAAATAACGGAGAACACATTGTTTTACATTTTATTCCTTTCAATACCTCGTTTGCTAGTTTTTGGGTGGCGTACTAGCAGGCTGTGGTCTTCGTAAGGATAGTGGAGAGGGAAGGTTGGTTACAAGATGAATTGATTTGGGACTTGTCTATTAGTGCATCTGTTCTATTGTCAAGAGTAAAGATATTAACATCCTTCTGATAAACACTTCAAGATCTACGGAATTGGTTGGGTTGGATGTTTTCAAATTAGTCAATGGTAGTATAAAGTGGTTTGATGCAACACATCTGTCCTTATATTTCTAGGTAGATTTTCCAATAGAATTAGCCCTTTTATTTGTGATTATTTCTTGATTTGGTTTCTGGCTTGCAGTCCAGACTGTTAGAACCACGAAAAGTTTATTTTCAGAGTTGAGCAGTATTTTATTTATCAAGATTTTTGTTGCATTACATTTCTATGTCAGTGCGTTGGAAGTTCTTCAATTCTGCCCACTAAACTTGGTAGCCTGCCTTTATCAAAAAATTTCCCCTTTTCATTTCTTTTGAGGCCGTACAGAAGATTATTATATTTCACATTTTTCAAATCAATAATTTGTGCTTTAATTTATTTTTTTAGTTTTGATTTTAACTTTTTAACTAGGTATTAGGTCAAGTTTTGTGTACAAATTTATTTAATAATATCTTTATTTGGGTTTTTTTATAAGGATAATAATACCTCAGATAAGCTTTTACTGTGACTATGCCTGGAAACTGGGATAGTCAATGACACAGGCGGATGCCGCCAAGTAGCATAGATAATGACAACATCAAATAAATAAAGATTGACATAACTATTGACACGGGTAGAAGGAAGACTCAGTAACTCTCCCCTCTCAAGGTGGAGTAATATATCAAATGTGTCCAACTTGAATATAATCAAGCAATCAATCAAATAGTAACTTTAACTAGTGTATACAACCCATAATAGAAGCAACATATAATCACTCCTATATATAAGACCATAATCAAACCATAGAAGAACCAACAATCACACTGTAGAAAAAGTTAAAGAAGCGTACCAGCACAACTACACCATATAGTAAGCTAAAGGCTAGGTACTCAATAGTAGACAACACGAAAACTCTCCCAGTCGCTTGCAATTGGTGTTAGACACAAAAGACAACCAACACAAAACCATAGAAAACAACCATTCGGTCAATTACACACCAAATCATCTCATACTATCCAAATAACTAATCAGTTCAAAATTAACCAAATATCAAGTCACTTAACCCAAAACAAGATCAGTTCCACAACAAAATATGCAGTAACTACATAGCTTGTCAAAAAATAGTGGTGGTAACTTGAAAAATAAATGATAAGAAATTACACAAATAGTCAAAACAAACCACCTTAACATTGTAGGTTCAAAAGAAGAGCCCTTATGCACAATTTACACCTCATCATTGACACACTTGTGAATCCATAGCACTGCCAAAAAGAAAGCCTAAAGAAAAAAATCCAAATAAAAATTAGGATATTTATTCAACCCATTAATAAGATAGCATTCAGAAAAGCCCAAGGTAGATATCATGGGCTATGGCTCAACTTAGTATGACCAGGAATATCAACCATGTTTAGAAAAGCTTACACGTGGGCTTCTTCACCTTTTTTTTTTGGCGTTACAAACTCTCTACCGGTTGCCAAAGTGGTGTGAACTCAACGACGATGACTTGATATGGAGCCTAATAGAGACTAGCAGCTGGGGTTTCTTGAAAAAAAGCAGCACCTCAGACAAGGTAGAATGATGCCTAGAATAGAATAAAGTTGGACAAGTGAGATCGCATGACCTCATGAACCTGTGAGGAGATACCCTAGATGAGCTTGTCATTGGTTCTAAAATTCTATCCATGTCACCAAAATTTTAATTTTGCGACAACATGCAACAAATCTGGTAAATGGATGGTAGTCGGAGGCTGGCGTGTGGCTGACTAGGAGACAGGTGGTGGTTTGATGGCAGTTGGGATTCTTTTCTTTTACTTTTTAATTTTTCATGATAACCTTTGTTTGTTTGTTATTTTTTTTTTTTGGAAAAATAGTGACTTAATGTAGAGGAAAAATATTAGGGTTTAGAAAATAAAAGGGATTCGTTACCTTAGTGGTACCGCAATTTCATTTGTTTTTTATCCATATTTTTCAGGTGGTATCTCAATGATACGTAAATTTAATAAAATGTATCAATTTGATGCGATTTTTCATTTTATTGGAGATTTTTCACATATATGCACCACATGTGTATTGAAAGGAGGGCATTTGTGGTATTGTTTTACTATTTTCTCCACTGTAACATTAATAACTCATTTAACCATCATTTTTAAGTCTTTAAATATATATTCTAACGCTTTTTGACTAATTTTACTCTATCTTCAACCTCTTTTCATATATTATCTAGGAGTTCAACAACTTCATTTATTATTGCATATTACTTAGTGATTTTCATCCGAATTTTATGCATTTATGCAGGTTTTGTTTTAATGAATGTAGTATGCAATTTTTGGATTTTGTTTATTGAAAAATAGGAAACCAGTATGCATTATACAATTTGAATAAAAAAATTAGATTGAGTCATTAGAAAAAATAGTTTGTATGCAGAGTTGAATATATAATCATACATATCAAATTTAAGCACCGTTATTATAAGCAATATTAATATCATAATGACCATAGAGCAAGTATTTTATTAAGAATTTGAATGAACGTTAGTCTTATCATTCTTATGGTTAAAGGAAGAAAGTAATAGGGGAAGAAATCTTAATTTAAGTTGAGCAATAGAGAAAAAAATAAGGGAAGTTATTGAGCTCCTAAATGATAGAGAAAGAAGATATTGTAGACTCTAAAATGAGTCAAAAATACTAAAACATGTAATTAAGAACTCAAAAATGGCTGGAAAAGAAGTTGTTAATGTTATAATGGAGGAAGTAGTAAAACAAATACCACAAATTCCGTCCATTAAATGTATATGTGGTGTAAATGTATGAAAAATCTTAAATAAAATGAAAAATTGTACCAAATTAGTACCTTTTATTAAACATGGATATCAGTGAGGTACCACTTAAAAAATAAGGGTAAAAAAAGTACCTAAAATGAAATTGTAGACGAGCCCAAATAAAAGTATTCAAGATTGAACATAGTTTTGATACCAAATAGAAATATAAAATAGAATTATGCGTAAGCGGATATTGAAGAGTTGAATCAGGTTGAGAGGAGAATGAGAAAATTAAAGAAAAATATTCTAATTTTCATTTATTCCTATTAATATTGAAAGATTACATTTATATTATAGAAATAATAAGACAAACCTTAATCCTAATATGATTCTGCGTTAGACCCCTAAACTAATAAGGAAATGTAGTATTAATGATCTAACATTTAATCCTAATAGTTTCACACTAACTGGAAACTAAATATTCAATATCTAATATTCCAATTGTTTCTATATTCTTTAGTGAGGGCATTGAAAAAATAGCCTGGGATGCTTCAGGGGAACGGTTGGCTCTATCATTCAAAGGTGGGGATGATTTATACAAGGGACTCGTTGCCATTTATGATGCTAGAAGGACTCCATTGCTCTCTGCATCTCTAGTGTGAGTGTTTTTCCGTGTGAATTTGGTTTCATTACTATTGCAAATATGTTTCCTGATAAATAGAAATCTTTTACTTTTCAAATTACTCAAATGCCATAACATGACACAGCGGCTTTATTAGAGGTCCTGGGAACAATCCAAAGCCATTAGCGTTTTCATTTCATGACAAGTTTAAAAAGGGACCGCTGCTCTCTGTGGTAAGTAATCTTGAATATTGCTATTTTGTTTTTCGTTTCGTTTCGTTAACACTTCTTTGGTCCCAAACTCTTGCTTCCTTCTCACAAAGCTCTCAAATTTTATAACTTAACACTTGGGTTTCCAAAGTATTATTTTTTTTACATGCAACTCCTAAATTGTTAATATTATTTACCACATCAGCCAATTTACGTTAAGGGTGAAACTCATATGGCCGTTAAAGAAACCACCCTATAAGTCTGTGACCTCAACCAAATTCCTATCTGCTCAGAAAAAATTCTCGATTACGAAAAAACCTCTAACTTGTGGTACTCTGATTGTTTTCTTTACCCATGGTTTACGTAGCACTCATATGTGTTTCACTTACGCCCTTAATGTTAATTGACGAAGTTGACAAATGATGGTCACGGTTTAGAACTTGTGTTAAGAAATAATAGTTAGGAGTGTCAAGAAATAATTTTTTTTTTACGTAAAAAGAAAAAAATTACTTTTTTTAATTGAAAAAAGAAATAATACTTGGGAGACCAAAGTGCAAAGTTTTGAAATTTGGGAAGGTTTGTATGAAGGATCATGAGTTTGGGGATTAAAGAAGTTTTTATTATTGGAGAAGAAAGAAGCTTAACCTTTCTTTTTAGCATTTTGTATAAATTGAAGCATGTGCGTCCATGTGTTAAAATTACAAAATAAAATCCATTTTACCATGAACCGCCAACAAGCTTATAGTTCGATGGTAAAACTTGAGCATGTGTAGAATCTCTGATCTCGAGTTCCCGTTCGAACTAGGCGTTGTTTTGCATGAGTTATTATGACTTTGTTGGGGTATATATAATTTCATTTATTAACATCCGATCCATTTTGATAGCATCAATGAGTTCTGTAATACTTGCAATTTTTGCAGTGTTGGAGTAGCGGATTTTGCTGCACCTATCCTCTTATATTTCGTTAACATGTTCTTCCCTATTATGCCATTTTCCTAGTTACGTCTTTGCTTAGAATTTCATCCATTTATGGTTGTAAGTTGAATAGATATGAGTATGATTCGGTAGGGGTTAAGTTATATGAACAGTCATTCATCATCATCATTATTTTGTCAGGATGAACAAATTTTAATATTGGATACTTGGAATGGAAAATTATTTACTGATAATGTGCTATCTATAAAATGGAAAATCATCATGAGTATCCTTGAGTTGGTTTTTTTAACATGTATATAATTAATTATAAATATTTCTAACATTTTATATATTATTGCTAATACTTTTAAATTTTCAATGGTGTTAATATTTACAATTAATTTTTCAATCTTTCAAGCACTAAATTATCACAAATACCTAGTTTTTATTATTTGTCATATATATTTTCAACATTTATAACTTAATCACAAATTCCTAACTTTTTATATATTGTTATTAATACTTTTAAATTATTAAATGTGTTAATATTTATCGTTTGTTTCTTCATTTTTTATGCACTCTTAATATAAAGTTTATAATTTATAATTAAAGAATTAATATTTTTGGTATAAGGTTAAAAATTATAGTTTATATTTTTTTTTTCTTTTAGGTTTTTTAATTTTACTTCAAAAATGTTAAAACTTTAATTATTCTAAAGATTATTACATCTTTTCTCATATTCAACAAATAAAAATGAAGAAACCACCGTATCAGATGCATACATAGTTTGAAAGAAAATGTGTTGGGATTGGACATATATAAAATTAAAGAGAAAGTAAATGATTTTTTTATAAGGATATCATTAACGGATTAATATTAATATCATAAATTAAATTAATTATTTTAAATGGTTCAGATTAAGAGTTTAATGTGTTTCAGTAGAAAAGTTTGGGCATTAGAGAAAATTAGAGATAATGGTCCATACAAAAGTTACTGGCAATATTACCTTTTTGTCTTTAGCTAACCACTCTTGCATAAAAAACACACTAGTTCTTGTCATTGTGATGATTTCTGTGGATTAAAATTTTTAAGATTTTAATTATTAATTAAATATATGAATCGGTGGGTTTTGGGTTAGCGGTGGATGAGTTTTATGTTCAGGGAAATAGTTATGTAGAATATAAGTGAATCGAAGGATTTCAATAACTTTTTAGACTTGATGATTTAATTATAATTTTATCTTTCGAAATTATGTCAAATATAACTATGCTTGTGTATTAAAAATGATAATGATATATGTTATATATGATGAAAACTCAGGGGTATTTTGCATAATTTTTCAACTATTTCATATTAAGCATAACTGTGTTAGTGTTATATTATCTGTAATATTTAAAAAACTTTGGGATACAATTAAGAGATGTTTGTGATAATTTTTCCAATAAAACAAGATCTAGCTCTTTTACTTTTCCACAGCTATCTTTTTTGCCCACTTATTATTTTTTTGACATACTTGCCCATTCAATATTAACACTACAAAAACTTGAATCATATAATCCAGAGTATATAGGATAATTTTAAATTTTGCACTTTTTACCGAGTTGACTCTAAGATGTCATTTAGAACATGCTTATTTACGTTTTTATCCTTTAAATCTGTTTTAGCTATTTTGTCCTTCCTTTTTCAAGGTTCTTCGAACCCATTTTTATCTTTCTTATCTTTGTCCCTCGTTTTTATCGTTCACGATTACGATTATAGTCTCAAGCAAGAAAAACCATTGAATTGGGGTGAATCTATGTTAGTTTTTGAGTCATTTTATAAGATAATTTTATCTTGGTAGTTTTGATACACCTAAAATATTAACAGATTTATGATCTCCTAAAAAACCAATATTTAAGCTAACTTATAATGTCATTTTGAGAGAGGTTATTTTGATGGTTTTGAACTTATAATCATAATTTGTTTAATATCTTATCATTACGAAAAGATAAGATAGTTCTAATAAATGTTATGTAAATATAGAATTCTAGTTGTTTTTAAATTTAATCATTAAAAATTTCATGCATAATAATTATAAAAAAATCAAAGAAATTAGATGTTCTTTACAGCTCAACCAATATCAAATGGGGTTATAGATCCAGGCAAAATTTATATTGTTAATTAATAATATGTAATCTATATAATAATATAATTAATTTAAAAATCTTACACTAATTTGAGAGGATTTTAAGCGAGGTGTGAGAGGTGTGAAACTTAAGTAATGAGAATGTGTATTTGAGTGAGAGTCTTTATTGATTTAGTTTAGATTTTATAATTTTAATTTTTTTAAATTATAATTATAATATATAAAATAATAATTAAAAATATATTTTAAAAAATTAATGTATCTTAATATTATAAATTCGGTTCGGTTTTAATAATTTCTTGACTTACAATTAAACGATAAGATCACTTTGATATTTTTTTTGGAACTATATGAAATCCAACCAACTTTAAAAAAAAAATATGTTTGATCTTCAACTCAGATCGATGGATTCCGCCCACCACTGAGATCAACACCAGCACCAACGAAGTTATCACTGATTACTTGTCAGTAACATTCAGATTTAGATGCCCATCAACAATAGTCCTTCTTTGAGTTTCGGAACAAAATCATTCAGATCTATTACCCCTTCATATAGAAGTCAAGACAACAACAATAATAACTATCTCAAATTGGTTCTGTATCATATTCTCAACAATTTGATAAACAACCACCATCACCATGTTCCAAAAATAAAACACCACCAGACCAAGCGCTAGTTCCACCCCAAATATGCTTTTGTAGTGGGACCATATAAAGAGATGAAAGGTCTCCCAGATTTTAGATTAGAGCTCTGAATGATGAGCTATTAACATCAACTCATGTCAGGCATGCTTATAAGAAGACCAACTCTGATAAGTGGGTGGCTAACATTGATCTTTTTTTAATATTTAAACGATGGAATTCTTCCAGCAACACAGTAGATTGGGAACAAATATGGGTAAAACTCAGTGGCTTTACTTCAAACAAAACATCTACCCAGTGCTTTCCATATCTCATAGGCCATCACCATCACAAATTCCATATGAGGATGAGTGTATTTTCAATTGCCACTCATATTGTTTCTATTATTAGTAGGCTCCTATTTTTAGTATAAAGGGATTGAACTCGAGAAAGAATCATACCATACATGATAGAAATTCCAATTATACTAATATGCAAACAAATCATGCATAAGGACATTGAAGGAGTCTAAGACTAGATACACAATCAGGCTAAGAAGATACTAACTCCTTAAGGACTCGTTTCAAAGTGGCAGACAATAGATAGATAAACACTTAACTAATAATCATAGCAGCAATACAAATAATCACAGATAGGTAATATTATAAAGTAGATGCAATATTTAATATTTAGAAAGCAGGCAATGAATAATAAAAGTTTTCTAAATAGAGTTTAAACTTCAGTATGTAGAGACATGTACAATTTAAACTCTGATTGTACTAACCACATATTAAAGCATACATAACACTAGATATAACGAGGTAAAGTCACATAGAATCCAAATCTATGTGGTAAAATCCTTGGGTTACTTATGGAAACCACTCGGCAATAAAAAAATCCACTAAGCAATAAAAAAAATTATAACCTTAACAAAAATAAAACCTTCATTACCTCTATAATTCGGGACTACTATCTGAATTGCTTATTATTGCCCTCGCTTGTTGCCTCCATAATGACTTGGTTCGACACATGAGTCCTATTTTCCTACAAAGGCAACAACACTCGTTGTAGTGCAATAAGCTACTATAGATTAGTAATGTATATTATGAACAATCAATCATGAGGACCACCCTCAATTATGAACAACCAATTTCCACTTATTATCACACACAACTAAGATGTGAAATTCAACAATTCAGCTCAACCCATTCTTACAGAGTTGTTCTCACATAAGAAAAAGTTGCACGAGGGAAACTACTAGCCGACACACAGCTCACAGCCACACAGGCTCCTTACATAAGAAAATGTTACACGAGGGCAACTGTTAGTCAATAATGACTCAGTCACAGAGGCTTCTTACATCAAGCACTCACCATTCGAGAGCACAGGTTTTTTCCATATAGTCACAAATCACTAATACTAAGCAATACTTAAGGTAATAGTGATCTAAAAAAACAAGATGTCAATTTGACAAAGCCTCGCTACATATTTTTTGGCTAAGAAACAAGAAGAGATTATGGTATTTATAGAAGTTAATCAGGCTCATGACCATCCTCTTCGTGGCCTTGCCCATTGCATTTGAAAACATCTTGGGATTTTCTGATCTCCTTTTCCAATATAACATATTTATTTAAAGGAATCACTAGATAGAACTAAAAACTAGAAGAAAGATGACCGGGGGCCAAGAATCGAAACAATGCTCAACCTAGCTTGTACATTATGAAAACCAATCCCATACACTCCACTTCTGTTAAGAGGTTGCAGTTGCATCAAGTTTTTTAGTGACATGAACCACTGTAATACCAATTCTACTAGTGACCCATCATGCAAGAATAGCCTTTTGATAACCTTCTTCTTGTATCCAAAATTGCTCAAAACAAAAAGGTTTTTGTCGCCTGATACTCTTATCTCTTAGGTCTCTAATTTATTTATCTAACTTCATTAGGATTGGTGAATGGTCTGAACATGAAGAAACTAAATGTAAAATACCACACTAAGGATATATGTTTCTAGTTCCAGACAGTGCTACAAAATGCGAAGAATAGCACAGAAACAAAATTGATAGAGGTTTCAACTTCCAACAAGTTCATCATTTATGAGAGGCAAGTAGTTTAAGATCTTAGCTGTTTACAAGCTCATTCTCCACCAATAAGCCATTTGGGTCAATCTCTTATTAACTTTTATCTTTCACCAAATGGAAACAACTTTGTAAGGGCACATAGAGGGGAATAAGGTACATAGCTCAAACCTCAAACTTGTCCGATTTGTTAGGGTTCCATCTCAAGGTTACAGGGGCATCAAACTAATCACTGAAAACTTGAACCTATGTCTTTGTATTGGACACCAAAAACTTACTATTATATCATGGGGAAATAAGCTATGAACTACGTTAGTACTTACTCAAGCATGCTTAAACAAGTTCATGACTTAAGTTAAATAATGCATGAAGTGCACCCAGTGAAAAAAAAGTGCAATTGAGTTACTTTATTTTCATAAATTAGATAAATTAGTCACATTTCTTTGACATATGCAATTTAATTATTTTACTTTGCATTTGGGGGTATTTTAGACATTTGTTTTTTTTCCAATTTTAGTTATTTTGTTCACTTTATTTTTCAACTTTATGGGACATTTTTCTCATCAAACATCTACAATCTTCTACTAGTAAGGTTCAAATCGATTATACTTAACTTTTTTCCCTAAGAATGATCCCAAAGAACCAAAATTGATAAAAAATGACTAAAGTGTCAAAAAATGTAATTATAAGGTGACTAAGTGTGCCAATTTTGAGAAAAGTGACTAATGTGTACAATTTGTGAAAATAAAGTAACCATAGTGTCATGTTAGATAACAACAAACTATTCCAAAATTGATGGCTTCATCTCAAATTACTCAATAAAAAGAGAAAATAAATCCTTACTTCATAACTTCAATAAAATCATGTTTAGATTAGATCCTACCAAGCCTTATTTGGCTACCCATTGATTCTCTAGAATCCAACACCAACGAACCTAGAGGAGCACTTCCGACAACCACAGATGACCTTGTTGGAGCTTCGACGAGTTTCAAGGCCTTAGATATTGGAAGAATGTGTAAGCTTACATAAATATTTTTGATAATTTGTAAGAATATGTAATTTTTATATACATATTTTTAGAATAGTTTGTGATGGCTTACATATATATATTTTTAGAATAATTTATAAAAAATGTGAACTATTACAAAGTTGTTTTAGTAAATCTTTGTAAGCTCATACAAAATTTTCATAATAACATATAACACAACCTTTATTCTTCTAGTACCATTTGAAATTGTTCAAGGGTCTTAGATTTTAATATGCTCATGGTAGCATACTACATGAAGTTAGTCCAATATTTAGAAAATGGAAACTACATGTTAAAAATTGATAGTATTAATTGCAATTTTTTCATGTAACACAATGGCCAATTGTAGTGTAGCTTATATTATCAATGACTAATTTTTCTGATAGTGTAATGGTATATGCCCCAAATGGGTACTAAGAGGACGTTTGTTTGAACCCAATTCAATGTAAAAGGGTGTGAAAGTGTGTAATATGTTACTTAAAAGAAAAAAATAATGTTTTCAATGTTCTACTCTTACAACATTTCTCTTTTAGTCTTCTTTAGTAGGCCACAATTACATTTTCTCCCTTTTTTGGATTGTGTGAATGCCGATGAAACAATATTAGCATTAAATATATGAGAGTATACGAGTATTTGGTAATTTTCTAGACAAATACAGTTTGTGTAATATTTATATTTTAAGAATGACGAGATATCAATCTTCTTTGATTCAAGTATTTTCAAGTAGTACCATTGTTAAAGCATCAAATCATCTCCATTTTTAGGTAAAAATGTTTCCCTACACATGCAGTTGACATAGGTTTTTGTTTCGAGTGCTTCTGATATGTTTATAAAAAGTTATGTTTATTTTAAATTCAAGGGATGAAACCCTCTTCTCATATGTGTAACTTCATCAATGAGGGATTGATATTTTCCTAGAAAGATTAATCTCACTAACTTATTCTTCATGATTTAAGCTCCATTGTTTTCATTTTTTTAAGCACATTTGGCTCCCAAAGAGCACTCTTTAATGACGCATGATGTTTTTCAATCATATGTCACTTTATTATAAATAGATCATAATTTTGATTCTGACTCCAACCCATGCTTCTCTAGAAGTATGCAGATACTATATCTTTACATTTCCATACATTTAACGAGTTTATTTTATATTCTTTCATGTTAATATAGCTTCTTATGATTAAGATTCTTTCATACTTGCATCAATAGACATCTGTGAGGTCATAATTTATTGATTGAGTAAATTAACAAGTGTACCACAAAACTTAGGATATTTGTACAATTATACTGCCAAACTCTTATAAGTATTGCAAATTTACCACCACACTCTTTATAATTGTAACAAGTCTGTCACTATTGTTATATATTTTGGTGTTAGATTTGTACCATAAGAAGGAGTTTAATGATAGATTTATCACAAAAGTAGTATATTTGTAACATTTATTAGAGTTTGGTGGTTGATTTATTACAACCAAAGTAAATTGGTAGATTTATACAAATGCCTTAAGTTTAGTGGTACATTTTTTATTTTACTCTTATTGATGGCCTTCAAATTTTCTTTGCAATATCTTTTGATGTGCCCATTTTTGTGACAATAAAAACGCTTAATATTACATCTTTGTTGAGGCTTGAACCAATTTCCATCTCTACTTGGATATCTCCTCCTAAATTTCTTCTTCCAATATTCTAGCTTGCTCTTGAATCATTCTTCGTAGCAAGACAATGTCTATATGTAAGACTAGTCAATTGTTTCTTATTATTAGTTTTTGAGAGAGCTGTTATCACCTCATCCACTATCAATGTAGTATTTTTCATAAGCAGTGAAGACAACAATATATCATAAGAATTAGGCAGTAAAGATAACAAAATCATTGTTTGATCATCATCTTGTATCTTTACATCAATACATAGCAACTCATAAACACATTATTTGAATTTATTTACATGACTTTTAACATCGCCACCTTCTTCCATTTCAAAGTATACAATTGCTTTTTTAAGTGCACTTTAAGAATCCCTTATTACACCTATATATCTTTGAAATCATTATTTCCATTCTCAAACTTTCTTGTTACCATATCATCATAAACAAGGATCTCCTAACATGGCTTTGATACCACTTATTGTGCATAGCAGAAGCATAATTAACAAGAAAATAAGTACACAAGAAATTAACATGGTTCGACAAATTAGCCTAATTCACACCCAAAATTACAAATATATATTAATACTATTTCTTGATACAAGAGTCTTAACCCGATACCGAATACCTATTACTCCCTACATCCCAAGAGTAATATTAAGAATCCAAAATTACACTCAAATCCAAAGCCCCATTTTTGCCCAAATCTTACACACAGTCTCAAAATAAAGAACCTAAAAATATCAATAATGTTCTTTATTTTTGGCTACAGATCAGGAATAAATCACACCCTAATATTTCTTCATCTACCGTGGGTATTCTCACGTACTCAACCATATCATATGACCCACCTATATAAACCAATTTCACATGCCGTGGGTGTTCTCTAAAAAAATATTCCAATATGAACTAACATATATAAGTAGCTGAGTAATACATAATACCAAAGGCCACCATGTTAAGCTTTACCAAATCATTTACTTTTACTAATTAATATTAAACCCTTGGCTTCATATAATGTAAGGTTGTGTAAAGCCTATTGTTTTATGTCTTCAACACCCTATTTTTTAACTCTTTTCCTTTTCTTAATTACTCTAGCTTTTGAGCTACTTTCCAACAGTTTCCTTCTTCCAACTTTCTTATTTTAATTATTTTTCTTTGACCATTTTCCTCCATTTATTTTTCTTCATTATATCGAAGAAAATGCAGGACATTTATTTTTGCATTATCTAATACTTATACCTATACTTTCTTATGCTGACATTGATGGACGATGGGGTTACAAATGTTCATGGCTAGATCTAACCACCGTGGATACATGTTGAGTGGGATGTAGATGGGAGTGAGTTTATGATAAATAAAATAGAAAAAACCCAAAATTAACTAAAACAAAATTGCTAAATATAAAAGACGCATAATTAACTAAAAGAATAAAATTGCTTCCTAAATTATTCCTTACATCCAATTTGATATTCCAAATGTATCCCTTGTGTAAGATCTTGAGAATATTGGTCACCACTTGAGAATATCAACTTGATCAGAAACTCGATCTCCATTATAAAGGTAAACTCGAAACTACAACTCTTACTAAGTCACATGATATTAAGTGTTTTAGGTGCCAAGGAATCAGACATATTGCTTTTGAATGCCAAAAAAAAGGGTTATGGTAGTACGAAATAATGGAGAAATTGAAAGTGCTAGTTCAAGTGTCAATGAAATGCCACCATTGGAGGATTGTTCTGATGTAGAAGTGGAAGAACTTACGCATGGGGAATTACTTGTCACAAGGAGAGTCCTGAATATACAGCCTAAGAATGAAGGAGATGAGAAGCAACATGAGCATATTTTTCACACAAGATGCCCTGTGAAGGATAAGGTGTGTATAGTTATTATTGATAGTGGGAGCTGCACTAATATTGCTAGTATTTTATTGGTAGAAAAGTTGAATTTGAAGTGGCAGAAGAATTCCAAACCTTACAAGCTACAATGGTTGAATGATTATGGAGAAGTGAATGTCAACAAACAAGTTTGGGTTCCTTTTTCGATTGGCAAGTATGAGGATGTGGTTCTTTGTGATGTGGCATCAATATATGCTACTTATATTTTACTTGGATGATCGTGGCAGTTTGATAGGAAGGTGATGCATGATGGGTATACAAATCAGTATTGTTTTGAAATGAACAATCACAAAGTTGTATTGGCCTCTCTTAAACCTTTGCAAGCTTATGAGGACCAGATTAGGATAGCAAAAGAGTGCAAGTTGAGAGAAAAACAAAAGTGTGAGCAAGAGGAAAATCAAAAAAGGAGGGAAAAGTGAGCACAAAAGAGAGAAAAGTGAGTAAAAAGAAGAGGAAAGTATGCAAAAAAGAGATAAAAATGGGTAGAAGGGAGATAAAAGTGAGTAAAAGAGAGAAAAAAAAGTAAACATGAGAGGAAAATAAAAAAAAGAGTGTAATTGCTAAAAAATATGAGGTTAAGAATGTAATGATGGCAAGGCAACAAGTACTTGTACTTATGTACACAGATGTTTATATTTCTACTAACGATCTTAATTCATCTTTTCCTACTGTGGTTGTGTCTTTATTGCAGGACTTTGAGAATATATTTCATAAAGAGATTCCCCATGGATTACCAAATGGATCTGCTTACAAAGCTAAGATTTTTTGAGTGCTTAAAAAGCACTAAAATTACCATGATTTAATGTACTTTAATTGATTAAAAAAATTTATATTTGTATGATTTTATCATATTTTTATATAAATTTGTCTTTTTGGAATCATGGGTATTTTTCTAGGTATTTTGCTTCAAAAATAATTTAAAGACTCGAAGAAATAATCGAGGCAGTTGAAAAACATGAGGTTAAGAATGCAATGATGGTGAGGCAATGAGTACTTGTACTTATGTACACGAATGTTTATCTTTATACTAACGATCTTAATTCATCTTTGCCTAGTGTGGCTATGTCTTTATTGTTGGACTTTGAGAATATATTTCATAAAGAGATTCCCCATGGATACCAAATTGACCTACTTACAGAGCTAAGATTTGAGGATAAATGCTTTTGAAAAGAATGAGAATAATGAAGATTGAGGTGCTGACTAAGTTGATGTTTACAAATATTCTAAAGATTCTCACAATCGTACAAATATCCTCAAGATCCTACACTAGAGATAGATTTGAAATATCAAATTGGATGCAAAGATTAATTAAAGAAGCAATTTTTTTTTATTTTAGTGAATTATGGGCCTTTTATGTTAAGAAATTATTGTTTTAATTAATTGTGGGCTTTTCCTATGTTTTATTTATCATAAATCTTTTTTTTCTTTTATTTTTAAGGATGAAATAGGCCTAATCCACCATTAAATAAGCCCATTGGTCTTTTATCTCTTGAATTTGGGTTAGGGTTTTCATGAGTGTTTGTTGTTATAAAAATGCAACAACTATGTAATATAGAGGCAATACCATATTTGATTAATAAACGTTTATTTCAAAAAGCTTCTTGCTTTGCCTTCTTGTGTTTTTGATTGAATACTTGAATTTGACTTATCAAAGGGAGTGATCATAATTTGTGGTGTCTCAGGGTTGAGGTTTTAAGCAATTTGTTTCTTTAGGGTTCTAATTTGATCATCTTTAACACGTTTTTATCAAATCAATCATTCCTATTCCCTTGAGTTCGTGGGCTCCTAGGGTTGTTCACCTAAAGGGTCTACATCACTCTTTGTATTGCATTTCCATGATCAAGTCTCGCAAAACTTCTTTCATCCTCTTTGTCTTTGCCCTAGTCATTGAATCACCAAATCCTTGTAAAGGATCTTGAGAATATTTGGGAATATCAACTCGATTAGCACCTCGATCTCTATTACAATGGTAGGTATAATGAACTTGAAAACAAAAATCAACTAGACAACCATATGTTATAGTCCGGGCCAAATGTTTTGAATTAGCACTCTTATTTCTTGGACTGGCCATTGACACAAGTTGTGCTCTTTTTAGGATACTTTTTAGCCTTGAATCAACTCTTGATTTGGCCTATTTAGTGAATCCTTGAAAGGCTTCGTCTTGCAGTTTGTAGTTGGATTTTTGCGACATTGAGGCAATCCTGATTCACATCATGAAGCAACCGGCTCCTCTTCTGAGGGTGATAGACATCTAAAAAGGAAAAAGACTTAAAGAGGGAACTGACCCTTAAGTAGTTACCAATATATCAAAAGGGACTTATGGAAATCTTTTGTGAGTTCTTGTAAGGGTAGATGAGGAGCTCTTCAATAGGGTCACTCAAACTCCCTTTGTAGATAGAATCTCTCTAATGGAACCCTACATAAAGGTTCTGTGCTCCAAAGTTTAGTAGTTATGTCCCAAACTAGATACTAGATCAAATGATTTGCAAAATATTTACATCTAGTCTCTTGGGACAAGTATTTACTTGGTTCTACAAACTTCCCTCAAGAAGTGTTGATTCCTTCCTATATTGGATCATCAATCAATTCACCAATAGTAGAAAGATAAGGAAAGAGGCCCATGGTGTCTTTTCAATGGTTCAAAATAATACTAAATCCCTTCCATGGTACCTTCAATTATTTCACTCTACCAAGATTGAAATATATGATTGCTTTGTGATGTTAAAGAATTTAGAAGGGTGATGGTCTAATGGAGCAACCTCAAAGAGGCTCTAGCAAAGAAAGATACTCGTAGGCCCTATAAGGCTTTCAGGAAAGCTAAACAATATATCCCCATAGATGAGGATTTTGAAATAGACAGAGCCAACACCATTGAATTTGAACATCAAAATAACTCCTCTTAGAAGAGAAACATATCTCCACCATCCCCAAAGAAAAGAAACTCATTCTTGAAATTAGAGAGTGAAAAATAAGATACCAAAGCTAAACTAGGTGATAGAATACAAGTCCTTTTGACTGTCTCCTTAGTCAAAGTTGTAAACCCCATAATTTATGTAAGTATTTAAACAATCTTAAAAATAATTTTGGATAATATATTGAAGTGTAGGGACATATCAAGAAGGTTTTATTGAAAAATCAGATTGAACTGGAAAAATTTACATATCTCGCCACAACCCTGGCCAATCTCTTATTGCCACCTCACCACCACTACTGGTGAGCTCCTTGGTGAGCTTTTTGGATTGGCTATAAAAAGGGGCCAAATCACACCCTTCCCACACATTGTCTCCCTCTTATCTCCCTAGAAATTTCTCTCTCTAAGATATTTGGATTTTTGGGTACATTTTGGAGGCAAATTCAGGGATAAATATCAAGGAGTTTAGGTTTGGAAGCTCAATAGTGGAACAAAGTTTTATTGTACATACATTGAACACATGCATTTTTTTGTTAAATGAAATTTCATGCATCATATGTTATGAATAAAAGTAGAAAATGGGATGCCATAATTTCATAAGTCATGTTATAATCTTATAAATGCTATACTCTTTATAAATATTTTATTGTACATACATTGAAAAAGTTTTTTATATAAAATGAGTATCAAATGTTGATATGAAATGAATATTAAAATTATGATATGGTATCCAAGAATTTTATACATGCATCATGAGAATGTTTTATATGTGGGGAGTACACTTGTACATTGTCTTGCAGAGTATGGTACCCTTATGTTATTGGGTGTAGCGGAATTTTTTCAATGAACTATAGGTACTTATCGTATACACATGTACCTTTGGATATTTGTGTTCTATGGTGTCTATATGTGACCGTAGATTTTTGTGGTTGATTTATGTGACTGCGGATTTGTTGCTCACATATGGTTTCAAAGTTGGACCCTCTATTGTGTTTGGAGATGGCTGACTATTGTGTATTCATTAATTGCATATGGGTCTTAGAGTTGGAACCATATTATGTTTTCAAGTTTACCTACTCATAAACGAAGGCCCATATGACATGATTTGACAAATACATATGCCATATGTTTTGTATCGTACATAGAGTCAGAGGTAAATCTACATGCATCTTAGAGTTGGACCACATATGTGCACTTGTATTTGGATGACCAAAGCATATGAGGCTACATTTTGTGCATTGGGTTATATCGCATAGCATATTTTATATTGTATGAGTATGCATTAGGATACCTATATTGTACATTCACTCAGTAATCGCGGAAGCAAGGAGGTATAGATATACCTGGGTTTTATGATAAAAATCTCCCTATTCCATATATTAATAATGATTACAATCATGAAATTTTATTAATAAAAATATGCATCATGAATAAATGTTTATTAAAATAGTATTTAGAGTAGACTGAGCTATATGTAGCTCACCCCCACACTTCTCTCTCTACTCAGCTACGTTGTTCAAGATAATCATGTTGAAAATAAGATGATCATGAAAGAAGAATTTTGATGTTCCAAGGTTTGACTTAAAACCTTATTTCTTTTATTTGTTGTTATAATTTATGATTAGGTAGGAAGATACTACTTTGATAAATTTTACTTGATTTAATAAATGTGTTTGTTTGAATTTATAACCTTACAATGAATTTAACATTTCGAATAGAAAATTTCTAATGAGTACTCAAATTATTTATAACATTCATTTTTAAATACTTTTAGATCGAATTTTTCATGATTACTAAAGATATTTCTTTTAAATATAATTTAAAATTTACCCCCTTTTATTTACGTAACTATTTTTTCTCCTCGTGATAGTTTGGT
The DNA here is from genome assembly GCA_037013495.1 of Hippophae tibetana. Classification (NCBI taxonomy): domain Eukaryota; kingdom Viridiplantae; phylum Streptophyta; class Magnoliopsida; order Rosales; family Elaeagnaceae; genus Hippophae; species Hippophae tibetana. The sequence continues at coordinate 1,107,212 of JAZDXN010000027.1, read as the reverse complement.
ATCAGAGCATGGTTTCAATCTCCTTAGAACAAAATTCTCTTTCTAAAGGTTGTTTTTATCTTAGCTACCTACTCATAGAAGAGCCTATAAGAAGCATGTGCAAATTAATTGCACCAAGTAATGATTGAACTCAAAAAGAACCCGAGACAAAAAGATAGAATTTTCTACTATAAAGAGTTGTATGAACACATTTTCTTTACTACAATAGGAAAGACAAATTTTATAGTCACTACAAGATGGTTTCAAAAGAAAGGAAATATCATCTACTTGTAAACAGGTTCCTAACTTGATTTTCTAGGAAAGTTGGACATTTTATGAACTGATTATGGGAGAAATTATTAACGTTTGCGTGTTGTTAAGACATAGAAGTTTTCTCAACAAATTTTAGCAGTCACTTATTGCATTGAACAAGTTGAACTAGAAACTAGTTCGTCAAAGTCTCTACCTAATAATTGGATCTTATACCACCATTATTGCTATTAAATAGTTCACATCAAATTTTATTGCAACAAATAGATGAGGTTTGTGTTCTACTTTCTACTATGAGGCATCAAATACTAGAAGGAATTTCCTGAGGCAAAGTCAATAGTCTGGCTGATAGTCATATGAACATTTTCATAATTGGGATAACCTTTTCAAGAACCATCCTTCAAACCTTATCAGATTTGTCAGTCTTTCTAACAACCTAATTTCTTTTCTTATATTCTTTATGTCTATAACAACCTAATTTCTTGATGAACGGATTGAATCTTTCTATATATTTTTAAGCATCATCTTGAAGGAAGACTTGATTACACAAGTGTAATCCCTATGAAATTCTCTAGAAATAGGTGTTGATGATAGAAAGAGCTTGACACGACTACCAATGGTGAACGAACATTTGAATGCATTTATTGAAGAATTACATGAATATTTCCCAGCTCGAGAACGATTTTATAAACAAGATGTATCTTGGAACTATATCAATAACTATCTCTTTTTATCGACTAGCATTAGTAGACAAAAGATTTAGGAAAATAGTTTGATGAAATATTGGCAAAAAAGATTTATTCAACTAGGATCACCTTCTTATGAAATATCAATCGAAAAGAAGAATGTAGGTCCTAATTTGTGCATCATCAAAACAATATTAGAAGGATAATTTGACCAACTTAAGCACACTAGGTTTAAAAATCAAGACATCGACACTTACAAGTTAAGAGTATTGAACATATCAAGACTACTTTCCAAACTTAGAGTAATCACTCTTGAAGAATGAGGAACTCATTGAAGAATTACTCTAAAGTAATCAAAGATCGATGATTTTATGTGAAATTCAAGAAAGAAAATTTGGAGACTAGGATACTCCCTAACACAGTCGATTCAAAAGAGCATTTCTTGTCATGAAACAAAGAACACAAACATGGAGAAACCTTATAAGAATTGAAAGTTTGACTGTTGATTGATCAATAATTGTCTTATCGATTAACAAAGCATCACATGTAGTGTCACAGACATGTCATAGAAAGGATTTGGATGCATTTGAATGTTGACATAAATATCGATGAAGCAAGAATTTTATTTGGGACATTTCTTCAAACTTGAATCATAATCTATTTTGAAATGCAATTTAAGTTTTTTGTTAAGAAAGATAATGAAAATCTACTAGATATAAGGGACATCAAAAATGAGAATTGTGATGATTAAACCAAGGAGAATCCGTTGAGACTACATCAATCAATATGCAATGATAGTAATAATGGCATAACATTTGGAGAATTCATTAATATAATCATTAGGTCGTAAATTAACAAAAAGAGGCTAACAAATAGTTATATGTTCTATGAAGAAGTAGAGAAGGATCGTAAGTATGAAAGTAATTATGGGGAAGGTATCTTCAAAGGATTATGACTTCCTTAGAAAAAGCAACGGAAACTCTTAAGTTGAAAGTCAGAGTTGTCACACAAAGGAGATTGATACATAGCAAAAAGAATTGAATGATAGAAGGATTACAAGTTCAATTTTCAGGATAAAGGAAAACAAGTATAGCTTTATGCTCAACCACGCAATGTAATGAGTGGATCAATTTAACGATCATAGATTTTTGCAAAGCATGGTAATGGAGATTGAGGTGCTGATCAAATTGATGTTCCCAAGTGTTGATCAAGTTGATGTTTCCAAATATTCTTAAGATCTTTTGCAAGGAATTAGCAGTCCAATGATTAGGGATAGATTTGGAAAATCAAGTTGGATGCAATGGTTACTTTAGGAAGCAATTTTTATTTTAATTAATTGTGGGCCTTTTATGTTTAGCAAATTGTTTTTTGTGAATTGTGGGCTTTTTTATGTTTTATTTATCATCAGTCTTTTAGTCTTTTATTCTTTAAGAATGGATTAGGCCCAATACATAACTAAATAAGCCCATTAGGGTTTAATTGCTCCTAGAGTTTATCTTTGGTTTGAATTGGAATTTTTTCATAAGGTTGTATAAAAATGCAGTAGCCTTGTCATTTGGAGGCACAACGAATATCATTAATAAAATTTTATTTTAGAAAGCTTCTTGCTTTGCCTTCTTATATTCTTGATTGAATGGAATTCGACTTATCAAAGGTGATCATCCTTTGTAGTGTCTAAAGGTTAGGGTTTTAAGGACTTTGTTTCCTTAGGGTTCTAATTTGATCATCTTTAACACGTTCTCAGCAAATCAATCGTTCCTATTCCTTTGAGTTCGTGGGTTCCTGGGGTTATTCCCTTAGAGGGTCCACATCATTTGGTGAAGATTATTGGAAGGAAAAATGATGGATAGATAGATATTTTCTATTGGAATGTTTCATTTTCATCAAAAATGTAGTAGTCCTAGATGAAAACACTTTAAGGATAAGGAACCATGGGGGAAAACATACAAGAATTGATAGTACATCCTCGAAGTACAGAATGTACCGTAATTTTATGAAAAATTGACAGGTAGGATAGAATGAAAAAGAATGTAGATTAATTTAGAACAAACTACATTAGATGACAACAACATAGGAATCGATATTTGGTCAATGATTTATACAAAATATAATATGATCAGATGGTATATCAAGGTCAACTGTACTAGATCAAGATTCAAAAATTTTCCCTTTGTCCATAGAATTATTACAACAAACTTTGCAAATGGAATTGATGCATAATACAAACTAATGGACAATTCGAAAGGATTATTCAAATATTGTAGGACATGCTACAAGTCATGATGTTCAAGACAAAATCCAATCAATATACCATCAAGGATTTCTTTTTCCAACAAAAATAGTTGTTATCCGAGAATTGGAAAACCCCAAATGAAACCTTATACAAAGAACCATAAATACTTTTGACGTGATGAATAGAAAAGCAAGAAATCATTGGAGAAGCTTCCAAGTCAAAAAGTCATTGTACATCATTGGAATAAAAAATGTATCATGATTTAAAATGGACCTGCTGGTGGAAAGGAATGAAGAAAAATATTAAATACTCAATTCATAGCCAATTGTGTGATATGCCAACTAGTGTAGAAAAAGCACAAGAAACCTGCTGGACCACTCCAACTACTGTATGTGCTAGAATGGAAATGGGACAATATAATCATGGACCTTGTACAAGAATTGCCATACACCACCCAAATTCGATCATATCTAATTGAGTTCCAAAGTTTAATGCACATTTATGGAAAGGATTTGAATACAGACTTGTTGTATAGATGATTGTGTAAATGTCCAATGTAATGGGCCGAATGCTAAACTTATTCACATCATACAAGGCAAACTTCTAAGAACTACAAGTCAGTATAAGAGTTATGTTGATCATGGACAACTATCATTGAACTTTGAAATGGATGACTACGTTTTTGTCAAGGTTTAAGACTGGAAAACAATAACTCTTTTTCAAAATAAAAGGAAAGATTAGCACCATGCTGCATTAGACCGTAAAAAAATATAAAAAGGATTGACAATGTAGCATATCAGCCAAAATTACCCCCAAGATTGTCTCAAGATCATAATATCAGTGAAATCGAAATACTACCCTAGATTAGACAAAATTTCCATTGTAGGAAAATGTGTCATATGAAGGAAATATGGTGATAAATGATTTCCAATTGAGAATAAAACAATACCATGAATAAAGATTCATGGAAACATCCTAAAGATGAAAATGTATTTCAAAGATAAAGTTTGAAGTCTGCTTTAGCTATCAAAACTTAAGGAGTTATGAAATTTCAAGGATGACATTTTCTTTAAATTGGTAAGAATGTAAAAACCTATAAATTTATTATAAGTACTTAAAGTACCTTAAAAAGAATTTTCGACAATATATTGAATTGTAGAGATATATAAAAAATATTTGGTGTGAAAAATTGGACCGATCCGTAAAATTTGGATACCTTGCCAGCACCCTCATCAACCACCATCACCAACCCCTTGCTACTACCTCACCACCATTACTAGTAAGCACCTTGGTAAGCTTCTAGGATTGGCTATAAAAAGAGATCGAACCTTCTCCTTTCACACACATTTCCTCCATTTTATATTTGTGTTTTTAGCACATTTTGGAGGGAAATTTTATGATAAATATCAAGGAGTTTGGGTTTGGAAGCTCAACGGTGGAATAAATATTTAGGTAGGTGTTCTTACTTTAACTTTTTAAGTACATGCATTTTTTTAAATGAAATGTTTTGCATCATATGTTATGAATAAAAGTGAGAAAGAGGATGTCATAATTTTATAAGTCATATTACATTGTTATAATGTTATACTCATTATAAATATTTTATTGTCCATACATTGTAAAAGTTTTGTTTATAAAACAAGTATCAAATGTTAATATGAAATGAATATTAATATGTCATGGAATCCAAGAATTTTATATGCGCATCATGAGAATGTTTTATATGTGGGGAGTGCACCTGTACATTGTCATGCAAAGCATTTACCCATGGACCAATGATTGTAGCAAACTACTTTTGATGAACTACAAGTACTCATCGCATACATACAAATCTTCTGAGATTTTTTTGTCTATAGTCTCTATATGTGATCATGGACTATTATGGTCAATATATGTGATAGTGGATTTACTTCTCACACACAATCTTCAGAGTTGGACCCCCTATTGTATTTGGAGCTTGCCATTTATTGTGGATTCATTGATTGTACATAGGCATTGGTATTGGACCTCCTATTATGTTTTGGAGTTGACCTACCTATTGACGAGGGATTATATGACATGATTTGAAAGTTACATGTGCCATATGTATTATAATAGTATATAGGGTTGGAGGCAAACCTACATGCATCTTGGAGTTTGACCACACATGTGCCAATGTATTTGGATAACCAATACATATGGGTTGCATTTCATACATTGGATTATACTTCATAGCATATCTTATATTGTATGAGCATGCATTGAGATTATTTTGTTGTAGATTCCCTCGGTTTCCCCAAAAGCAAGGAGGTACATGAATGGTAGCACCAGGTAAAAAATCAATTTGATGTTCAATCCCTCAGATAGGAGGTAATCCATTAGGAATTTCCTTGAAAAAGACATCCTAAAATGCCTACAAGATATAAACAATTGAATTAGGCAAAGCATAAACAAGTTGGTTTGTATTAAAAAATGCCTCTTTGTACAAAGGTATAATCATTGGCTTATAAAGGAACATTTCTCTCATGATTTCATTTACTTTTTCATAGACATTTGTTTTTCTCTCTTCCTTTTTCTCAACTTTTTCAATCTCCCTTTATTTTTCTCTCTGATTTTCTCTCAATTTATTTTTATCACTCTTTTTGTCAATTTTTTTTATTTTTTCACTCTCTTTTTGTAACCTCACTTGATCCTCATAAATTTGTTTTGGGGTCAAAGGTACAAGAGTAATTGATCTTTGATTGTGAACAAATGAATACTTATTGGTGAAGCCATCATGCTTGACTTGCCTGTCAAAGTGCCCCGCTTGCATTATAACTACATCACACAACACTTCATCTTTATACTTCCCAATGAAAAATGTGACTAACACTTGTTTATGAACCCTTACATCCCCATTATCATTTAACCATTGCAATTTACAAGGGCTAGGATGTTTAATTGTTGGCATGGCTAACGTTTCCACCATGGTAGTGCTAGCAACATTAGTACAAATTCCTCCATCAATAATCACACTATATACCTTGTTTTGGACATGACATCTAGTACGAAATATGTTCTCCTACTGCACTTCATCATCTTCTTTTTATTGTAAACTCAAAGCCCTCCTTGCTACCAATAATTCACCTTAGGCAACATACTTCTCACCATCAACGTCCTCCGATGGTGGCATAGAATTGTTGTCCATTGTCAGTTTCAATCTCTCCATCGTCTTTCATAACCATAACTCTTTTGTTCGAACATTGATTGGTTATGTGCCTTGACATTTAAAAATTTTAATATCACAATTCTGAGTAATAAATGAATCTGATTTACCTTGAGTTCCTTGGCTAGCCACTACTTTGGTTTTGGCTTTGGAATGGAAAGCTTTTAATCTTGCTTCCAATGGTTTAATTTCCAAGTGGATGTACTTTGGTTATGGCTTGCATGTGTACTGCCTCTCCTCTTGAATTGACTCTTAATCTTAATAGCCATGTATACCATGTCTTCTAACTCCATATAATGTTGCAACTCCATCGCGATTTGAATTTCCCTATTCAAACTAGCTAGAAACCTTGCCATAGTAGCCACTCAATCTTCTTATATATTTTCTTGGATCCTTGTCACTTCCATCACTTTTTTATACTCCTCCACACTCTAGTTTCCCTACCTAAGTGTTTGAAACCTATTATACAACTCTTGATAGTAGTAACTAGGAACAAACCGCTTCCTTATCACAGTTTTCATCTCTTCCCACGTCTCTATTGAACGCTCCCTATTTCTCCTCTTGTTCAGCACCAATTGATCCCACCAAATAATAGAATAATCAGAAAATTCATGGCAATAAGTTTTACCTTCTTTACCACAAAATAATGGTAGGAATCAAATACTAACCCACCTTCTTCTCCCACTCTTGATATGCTTCTGGATCATTTTTCCCTTGAAATGATGGAGTCTTTATCTTAATACTACCAAATTTTTTATCTTCTCGATTCCTCACATTCCTAAATCTAGCACCATATATCCTTTTAGCACTATCAATTGATTCTTAATCACCTTCCATTTTAAACTCTTCAAACTCCTCATCCTCTATCCATTTCCAATTGTTACTTTTTTTTTTCCATATGGATAGAGATCACAATAGAGATGAACATGTGATCCGCATGTGGAATTAGGATTGCTGCTAAATTCATCTTCATTGAAGCTGATAAGAGTTCCTAACATTAATTTAGATTCCACTTGGAAAATCTGAGTTGTATCAGCATTAGCTTGTCTTTTATAATCTAAGAAAGTCCAACACCTAGTGAAAAATTAGGGTAAGGAGATAAGGACTCCTTAGAGTAGCCCAAAAAGTAGAAAACAAAAGTAGATTAAATCAATTAGAAGGAAGGTAGATTAATTTAATATCAACAAGTAGAATAATTAGAAGTCAAAAAGTCATGCTAAAAAGAAGGAAGGAAAGCATGCAATAACAGAATGGTAGAGAGGCTTTCCATGTCAAAGTCCCATATGATAGCACATATACAATAGAGGCTCAAATTGTACTAACTCAAAAGAAAATCATTCAAACATAATAATATAACGAGGTAAACCTACATGGTAAAATACTTAGGTTACTTATAACAACCACTTAACAAAACAAATCCACTAAATATAATAATTAGATACAACTTGATAGAAAATATAAATGTAAATACCTCAATTAGTCGGGATCACCTACCCTAATTACCTATGCTTCCCTCGCTTGTTGCCTCTACAACAACTATGATTCAACCTAATAATCTAACTCTCTTTCAAAGCTCCACAAAAGATAGTAGTGTGATTGATCATCAATGATCAATAGTGTAAGAAAATGAGGTACCAACCTCAACAACAAATCCACTAGAAAACACAATGTCAATCACACACAACTTAAGAATATGGTCTTGCTCACACAAACTCAACTCAAAAATACCTAACAAACACTCAAGGTAAATGTGAAGCAGAATCAAAGAATGTGATATAAAATTGATAGAGCTTCCCTTTCCAATTTCCTATTTTTTTTTGCAAAAAACAAAAAGAGGTATTTATAGAAAATTTCTCAATTGTTCAAGACCTTGTTTACCACCTTGACGACTAGCCAAGCAGAACATGTAACAGATGTCACAATCTTTCAAAGTGGTAAGGTTGTCAACAAAATATTACTTGGAATTTCTAATGATTCACCATTTTGATATATACAAAATTTTTGCATACAAATTTTGTATGATTTATAAAATAGTCCACAAGTGCACGAATCACTAATATAAAATGATAAGTATACTTCCAAGGTTGGTCTAAAGAGGACTCATGTGGTTTTTAAATTATTAGCATCCTTTCACTATTGTTTTGGTTGCATATCTAAACTATTGACATAAAAATAAGAATAGATTCAATAAACATTTAAGCAATTAAACATTTATAATATAGTGGAGAATTGATAGCATATATTAGTTAGTTAATCATCCTTATTCAATATTAAGTATGTTATTAAAAATATGAATTAAGATTATTGATTGTTCTTTTTTAATAAGAAATATCCTAAAGTAGAGATCAATTTTTTTTGTTAATAACAAACCAATTAACATCCTAAGATAGGATAACAGATTGATTAATTATTAAATTATAATTTTTCAAAGGAATTAATGAACCATCTAATTACTGGCCAAGGTATGTAACTTAGACTTTCATTCAAGGTGTCAAAGTTGGTTTTATGATTTAAGTATCTGAAACTAACTTTCAATTTTTAAAACTATTATGAAGGATATGATAATACTTATAAATATCCTGAAAATAGAGCATGGATAAAATATATATAGGGTGAAAATGACTAATATCTGCGAGTATTACTCTAAATTAGAGTCAGATAATTTAAATCCTCAATCTAACTCTCTTATTTATTATGAAAATACTTCACTAATATATTTTTCTTTTACAAACTTTGTTTTAATCTTGATGAAGAAATGAAACTTAATTCATTTTATAAATTTTTTAATCTATTTTAAAATTTCACGAGCATAATAACAACATTACTAATATCCCATATTATTTATATCTAGACATGAAAATTTAAATAAATGATTAATAAATTAAACGTATAGCATGTAAAACAACACTTAGAGATAATATAAAAAAATACATTTAAATATACCTTAACAGAATTCTTTAGAATTGATTATATTATGGAAAACCTCCAAATATAATTGCCAAGAGCATTTATTGAAAACAAACTAAAACTATTACATAAACTAAAATATTTTGAGCTCTTAGATGAGAGAACTTTAAAGAAAAGAAAAGATAAAAGGCTTAAAGAGACTAAAGAAATGAACGAAATGAGAAGGATGAGGGGTGATTTATACAATGGAATAGGGGTTGTATTAATAGCTTTAGGAAATCAGCTTAAAGAGGTAGGTTTCACAACACACAATAGTCCACATTATAGCATCACATAATTGACAGTAGTACTCACTCCAAAAGCACTGTTCCACCCACGTTGTGACACAATTTGTTTAGCATGACTTTGTTCACTTATTTTGTTTTGTCATTTTTGTTGGTTTGGAACATTTGCAATGGAATGCCTCAAATGTATTTCTTTAAGTATCGATCAATTTTATATTTTTAAGCTAAAATACATGAAAAATAAAACTAATCATTGATCCTTGGTCGGTAGGGGTAATACCATATAAGACGAGGGTAAAACTTATTATAGCATACCGATCAGGGTTGGCAAGGGATTGGTGAGCCCTCAAAAATGTGATTTTTTTGTTCAGAAAATTTTCAAGATATTATTCACAAATACACACAAGTTTAATGACACAAAATCATAAACAACATAACCTAGAATTCATACTATGAAAACCAACTCTATGGTATGTGTAAACATACTCACATATAGAGTGTACCTAACTAAGTCCATATGTGCATTACTGAACTATGAAAAACCAACTTTAAGATAATACACTATTAAAAATAAACAAACTTCATGTTTTGTACATAGAAATGCTTACATAGACATAAAGGGCTTACAAGACTTAAAATATTCTCCTTTGAAATTCCGTGGACAAACACTACTTAACTAAATACAGATACAGATCAACAAAAAATGACTTAAATATGTTTGCTCCAATGAATATAACATCGACGCAAAACCAATATCTAGAACACACCTACTCAAACTGCATCCATCTTGTGTGCTCCATCCATCTTCATGCATCAACACATCCTCACTACAAGTCTAAACTCCAAGGTCTCAATCTACACCCATAACCTACACATATGAAACAACACATACCCATAAACACATCATGTAGAAATATTGGGTAGTCTAAACAAATACTATTATATTACCCCTATACAGGTATACACAGATAAGCTAAGCACAATTAAACATGCAATAAACAAGTACAATAAACATAAATTTCCTTGTGTTCATTCAACACTCCCCCTAAGTGAATGCAAGTCAAGCAACCAAAATATAGTGGAGTCCTATACTCATATCCTATACAACACATAACATGCTAACAAAGCATGACTTATAAACACAAAATTCTCCCATTTTTTGACATAGAAAGTCAAATCAATACCTCGATATGAGGGAGAGAAGGTATACAAGAATGCAATAATCCTATCACTCATACATCATGATAAAGAAGATTAAGGAAAAAAACTAAATACATTTCAAAATTTGCAAACTAAAAGAATACAAATGCTAAAAATAAATATTCACATACAAAGAAGACAATGAAAAAAATAAAAATTATCATTAAGAAAAAAATTTACGATTACAAGTTTTCATAATGAAAAAAAAAGTACACAAAGAACAATAAAAAAACTATGCACTCTCCACCACCCTTTCTATCATCATCATTCTAGGCAGCACTATAGGAAGATCCACCAATATCTCTTTGGTCTAGAGAAGGTACAAAATATTATTGGTTAAACTAGTCCTATAGAATTTGGGTCAAGGTAAGATCAGTAGCATCTCCACCAACATTTCTGAAAAAGGAAATAAGGGATCCAATGGAAGATTCACTTAAGTGAGAAATTTTAAAAAGGCCTCAAGAGCCAGTATGAGCAAGTCTAAAGGGAAGTAGAGGACCAAGGAGAGCTATGCATTAGGGCTGGAGAGTATCCGGATAGAGAGGTTTTCATAAAGAAGAGAGAACCGTGAAAGAATTTGAGAAGAAGAAGGCGATTGAAGAGGAATAAGAGGAAAAGTACAACAAGTAGAATAAGAAGCATTCTAAGAGGAAAAAGATGAAGGGGGTAAACTGATAGAGTCTTGACTCAATTGGAATAGGCAAAGTTGAATGGGTCTTCCACAATTGATAGTGCCAGATACATTGGGAAACAAGGTATCTCCCCACTGAGTAATCAAAGAAGGATAATAAGGAGTGGAAAGAGAAAGGGTGTTAGAAAAAAAAAATGGTTCTATGGATCATTTCTATAAGATCTTTAGTCCTACGATTAAGGATAAGATAGAGAAAGTGACCTCTACACTTAATAAAAAAAGATAAATGAGAGTAAGGATGAATAACAAAACAACAATACCATTGATATGACAACCAGGTACATTTTTACCCAACTTTCAGGAAGCTCTACCATAGGTATGGCTAGGTCCAACCAATTGGTTAGCCATCTCAGTGATATTGTGTTCAACAATCTAAGAGAATTCCACATGAAGAAAATGAACAAAGTGAGAGCCAAGAAAAGTAAGTAAACCTTTCTTGGATGAGAGGAAAGCCATTGATTATAACAGGACACTTGCGAAGAAATGGACAACATTCGATGAGAAGGTCCTTCAAACTCAAATAGCTACTTAGGGGTGTTTTTGGGTCTTCTAGAATATTTGGCGACCATTTGGGAATTATTTATGAAATCTAGGTAGGTAAGTTTTATAAAGGGAAGAATGGATAACAATTTTGGCGTATGAGTAAATGAAGAAGGGAATGAGGTTTATATAGGAAACATGTACCTTCATCGACCCATTGCTAATCATATTGTCTTGGTGCCCGATGAGTGAGTAATAAATAACCCTCTACAAGTACCTCCATAAGGGGGTGATGAGATTCCATGGAATAACCCAAACAACCCAAGAGGAGAGAGAAAGAGAGAAAGAAAGTGCTAAAACATTAAACATTTATTATTTTTTGTTTTTCCAAACAGTAGAGATGAGAAGTCACTTTTTTGGTGAGAGTCTTTATGAGGTTGTATCCATAGAGCAACCATTTTTTGAAGCCCTAAATGATGACATCCTCAAAGTAGTAAAATATTTCAATTTTAGTGGATTTGAATCATGGAAGATAGCTTCGTAGGGATACTTCTCTTTCTGGACTATTGAAAAGAGATCATATGCTTCTTTTCTTATTTTTTGCTACCAGTAAATTGGTTGATGAAGACTAGAGCCATTTGAGGAAAGAATTTTGTACTCCATGAAGAAAGTTTGTAGAACCAAGTAAGTGTTGGTCCTAGGATAATGATGCAAATATTGATACAAAGCTCACCTATATAAGTGAGACTTGAAGATCAATATTGATCCTTTCACTAGGAACGTTCTAACTTAGATTGTAAAGAAAAAGAAAATATGGATTGCAATTCACTATCTATAACAAGATAGGAACCTTGGTATTAAAGAATGATGTTTTTAGATGCCACACTCAAGAACATGGGGAGATGTGCATGATAAGTCTTGGATAGATGCCATAAGAATTATTCTTGATAAGTTCGATAAATTTCTTAAAAAAATGTAAGAGAAAACACATATATTATAAAAAATGTATCCTTCAAATCTGAAAGGTCTTAGGTAAATACCCTTAATACACTTCAGAAATAATTGATGGTGAAGTAAAAATAATCCTAAGATATACTACTTTCTAATAATGTAAAATAATCTTAAATAATTAAGGAAATAATTATGGTACATATCAAACTAATGGAATAATATGATATGTAATTAATTGGCAGATTCCTGGACATTTCTTGAAAGTCACTTTTGGCCTAGTAAAATTCAGAATTATGAAAATATTTTCTTTGTAACTATTGTAGCCCAATATGTCAAATTTGTAACACATTTTGTTATGCTTCAATTGGATATCACAGGGAAAAGATATTTCAAACATACTGGAAACTTTTCAACAAAAATTTACTGCATGCCTAAGCAACCCAAAAATCTTGTAAATAAGATTATACTTGCTCCATGATGCATTGAGTGATTTTTGATTAATTAGTCCTATTGGAATGTGCCATGGATCCAACGGTGATACTTCTCGATTCTTATGATTCCCTCATTTCCTAATAAAGATTCTTCCTTGATTATTTGCCATAATGTTGTAAATAGTTTCCATTAGAGATGAAGATTCAAACTCACGACTCTTAATGGCATGGCTGCCATATTTGGATTTTCTTAATTAGTTATAGCATACAGTTCATGTTTGTTGTTTATGACATCAATTTGTTGCTCACCACCATTAATAACAATTTGTTTTGTAACTCCTAAATTCAGCATGAGGAACAATAGTAGGGAAAGAATAAATTTTATCACTAGCCAAAGCTTCCTTTTTCACCTTTTTTTGTTTCTCTCCTCAATCTTCACTTCTTTTTAATCCCCTCCTCACTCTTTTCTTATTGTAAATCACTCTCATTTTTCAGTTTTTCTTCGCTATGATTTTCTTCACATATCTCTTTTTTAAAGCTCTTTTCTTCTTGATATTCAATCTTCTCTTTGTACTCACTTTTTTCCACAACCCACTCTTTTATTGTAACTTAATATATTTTTTATCACTCTTTTTTTTTGTAATTCAATTTCTCTTTCCAAATCCCTCGTCATCTTTTGCTTTATCTCTCTTTGTCACTCAATTGTTTTTAATTCACTCTTTTTTCATCTCTCTATTTTTTATACTCACTCACTCTTTTCTTTAATTATACTTTATCCCCATGCACTTTTTTTGGAGTCAAAGGCATAAGAGTAATAGTTTTTCCATTCATTACAAAGAAGTACCTATTGGCATATTCATCATGAATTGTTTGCCTAATTCACTACCATAGTCTTCCCAAAAGTATATGAGCTATTTCCACTAGGATCACATCACACCAAACCCATCTTTATGCTCCCCAATTGAGAATGGCAGTAACAATTATTTTTCTATCTTTACTTACCCACAATCATTCATCCATGATAGCACATATAGCCTTGGATGTTGCAACATTATAAAATTTAATTTTTCCACCATAGGAATGCTAGCAAAATTGATTCTTGGTGCTCATTAATTTTCATGCTATATACTTTACCATTGACATAACGTCTAGTGTAAAACATGTTTATAACTTAAAAAAACCAACAACTAGATTTGTTTTGAATTTTCCCCACTATATTTGTTGTCTCTTTCCTTTTTTAAACTTTCTCATTTTTTTTGCCTCTTCTCTTTTATTTTTTTAATAACTCAAGAAGAACCACAGATCTATTACAATCCAAAGGATACCAAAATAATGAAACAAATGTAAATAAAAAAGGATAGATTGACACGATTTATAGCCTTACTCTGATACCATATGATACATACCTCACTTAAAGAAGTGAGACTCGAGATCAATGTTGATCTCTTACCAGGAACAATCTAAGTCAGATTGTAAAGATAAAGAAAATGAGGATCTTGACTTGCTATCTATAAGGAGATAGGAACCAAAGGAATCAAGAAGGACATGGTTGACGCCACACTAAAGAACAAAGGGTAGATGTGAATGATAGGTCTAGGAAGAATGTCATAAGAATTATTCTTGCTAAGTTTTAATAAAGTTCTCAAAAGAAGTGAAGAGAAAGACTCTCATTAAAATTATATTCAAAGTTGATGTACACTCTTAGAAGTCTTTGCTTTATATAGTCGAATGAGACTACCGTAGCTTACTAAAAACGTTTTTAAAAAATAACTTTAAATATAATAAGGAAAGATATTTGGTCCACAATAAAATAAATAAATAAGTGTTAAGTAATTATATTAAGGACATAACTTGTGCTCTACTTCAACTTACACTCGGGTGCCAATCCAAGCTTATTTAAAGAAAGAACATATGTTCCACTTTAAACCTATTAAGGAAAGAACTTGTGATCTATACCCAAGCTTCTCTATCCAGCCCAGTTAATTGCTTGGATGACATATCCAAGTTTTTGTTCCATCTTGTGAGCCAAGGCCCAATCAACCCAGTGAGTGTTTCTTTTATCTTTTTGGTGCACCAATGAACCAACAAAATAACTACTCCCTTAGGCTTCTTGGATCATAACATTCTCCCCTTCTTAAAGAAGATTCTTTTTCAATGATAATTCACATGGCGAGGATTCGAACCCTTTACCATGCTTTGATACCAAGTCAAAGGATAATTGATAAGCCAATTATACCAAAAGCTTAAATTCTTAGTAGGGTGCAAAATTCCCTTTAACCTATGGACCTTGCTCGTGCTCCATTTGGAACTACCTAGAAGGACCCTCTTCCTTACCAGTACAGACTGAAGGTAATAAATGATGGATTATATCATTCCTTCATTCAGAAACAAGGTTTGTCTTCGAACCTATGCCATATAAGATTCGAACCCTTGACCAAGCTCTAATACCAAACCAAATGAGAACGGATAAGCCAATTCTACCAAAACGTAAGTTGTCTATAGGGGCACCATAATTCCATATAACCCAAACCAGAATGGACCTTGCTCGAGCTCCATTTCAAACCACTTGGAAGGACCCTCCTCCTCTCCAATACAGACCCAAGGTACTAAATGATGGATCACATCATGATTCAAGGTTCCATGAGTGTGGAAGATTACTATAAGGAGATGGAAATCACCATGATTAGAGAAAAAATAGAGGAAGAAAGAGCGGCAACAATGGGTAGATTCATTGCCAGATTAAAAGGGAAATTGTTGATGTGGTTGAATTGCAACATTAAATAGAGGTGGAAGAACTACTGCATAAGGCCATTAAAATAGAGAAAAAAAATCAAGTCCAAAAGGTTCAGATCTGCTCATCCTTTAGTTATCCATAGAGATCAATTTGGAAGTACAAAAAATATGCCTTTAGAACAAAATATGAAACAAAGTTGAAGAATTCAGTTGTTGTTCCTATGGGTAAACCCAAAACTAAAACTCTTACTAAGGCACGTGATATTAAGTGTGTTAGGTGCCAAAGATTAGGACATATTTCTTCTGAATGCCTAAACTAAAAGGTTATGGTTCTAGGAGCAAATGGAGAAATTTAAAGTGCTAATTAAAGTAATGATGAGATGCCACTATTGGAGGATGGTTTTGATGTTAAGTGGAAGAACTTGTGCATGGAAAATTACTTGTCACAAGGAGATTCCTGAATATACCACCTAAGGATGAAGGAGATGAAGAACAACATGAGCATATTTTCTGCACAAGATGCCACATGAAGGATAAGGTATTCATGTTAATTATTGATAATGCTTGCTAGTACTTTTTTGGTAGAAAAATTGAATTTACAGTGGTAGAAGTATCCCAAACCTTACAAGATACAATGGCTGAATGATTGTGGAGAAATGAAGGTCAAAAAACAAGTTTGGTTTCCTTTTTCAATTGGAAAGTACGAGGATGAGGTTCTTTGTGATGTGGCACCAATGTATGTTGCTCACATGTTGCTTGGACAACCATTGTAGTTTGATAGGAGGATGTCACATGATGGTTACGAAAATCGTTATTCTTTTGAAATGAACAACCAAAAAGTTGTCTTAGCCCCTCTTAAGCCTTTGCAAAGCTACGAGGACCATATTATAATAGTAGAAGAGTGCAAGATGAGAGAAAAATAAAAGTGTTAGAAATAGAAAAATTTAAAGAGAGTAAGTGAGGTCAACAGGAAAATTGGAGAGAAAAGTCAGTATAAAAGAGAGAAAATGAGAAAAGTAGAGAGAAAAGTGAGTAAAAGGGAGAGAAGAGTGAGCAAATAGAAGAGAAAAATAAAAGAATGAGTGTAATTGCTGAAAAACATGTGGTCAAGAGTGCAATGATGGGAAGACAACAAGTACTTGTACTTATGTACACAGATGTTTATCTTTCTACTAACAATCTTAACTCATCATTGCCTAGGGTTGTTAAGTCTTTACTGTAGGATGTTGAGGATCTATTTTATGAAGAGATTCCTGGTTTACCTCCTTTAAGAGGAATCGAGTATCAAATAGACTTCATACTTGGATCTGCAATACCAAATTGAACTACTTACAGAGTTAATACCGAGGAAGCAAGGAGATACAAAGGCAAGTGGATGAGTTGTTGCAAAAAGGATTTGTAAAAGAGAGTCTCACCCCATGTTTTGTTCTTGTCATCATAGTCTGAATAAAAGGTGGAACATGGAACATGTGTGTGGATTGTCAAGCTATTAACAAGATAATGGTAAAGTATTGATATCTCATTCCCATATTAGATGATATGCTTGATGAGTTTCAAGGTTCTCAATTGTTTTCTAAAATTGATTTCAAGAATGGCTATTAACAGATTCGTATGAAAGAGGGAGATGAATGGAAAACTCTATTTAAGACTAAATATGGATTGTATGAGAAGTTAGTAATGCCTTTTGGTTTAACTAATCCACCAAGCACATTCATGAGGTTGATGAACCATGTCTTCTATGCTTTCATGGGAAAATTTGTGGTAGTTTACTTTGATGATATTTTAGTCTATAGCAAAAATTTAGAGGAACATGTGGAACAATTGCATCCAATTTTTTGTGTGTTAAGAGAGAATAAATTTTATGCTAATCTTAAGAAGTGCACATTTTGAAAGGAATGTGTCATGTTCCTTGGATTTATGAGGTAAGAAGTTTCCATGGTTTAGCGAGTTTTTATCGAAAGTTTGTTAAAGATTTTAGTTCTATAGCTACACCTTTGAATGAACTTGTTAAAAAGAATGTTGTTTTTAAGTGGGATGATGTGCATGATTGAGCTTTTAAAACTTTAAAAGATAAGCTAACTAATGCACCTTTGTTGTGTTTTCCTAACTTTTATAAAGCTTTTGAGATAGAATATGATGCATCCAAAATTGGCATAGGAGCTATTTTGATTTAGGATTCCAAACCAATTGCTTATTTTAGTGAAAAGATAAGTGGGCCTATGTTGAATTATCCTACCTATGACAAGGATTTTTATGAATTAGTGAGAACTATTCAAACATGCTAGCATAACTTATGGTTGAGGGAATTCATCATTCATTCCAATCATGAGAATTTAAAATTCTTAAAGACTCAAGGCAAGCTTAATAAAAGACATGCCAAGTGGTTGGAGTTCATAGAAACATTTCCTTATGTAATCAAATATAAACATGGGTAGGACAATGTTATGGCTAAGGCATTGTTTAGGAGGTACGTATTACATACTTCATTGCAAACTAAATTACTTTGTTTTGAATTTCTTAAGAATTAGTATGCCAATGATTTTGATTCCAACCAAGTATGGAATGCATGTGATAAGTGTGCGTTTGGTGATTTTTATAGGCATGAAGTATTTCTATTCAAGAAAGATAAACTTTGTGTGCCTATTTGTTCTATTCATGAGTTTCTTATTAGGGAAAGTCATTGGGATGTTTAATGGGGCTCTTTAGTGTTTTAAAGACTTTAGATATTTTACGTGAGAATTTTTATTGGCCTAATATGAGGCATGATGTGCAATCTATTTGTAAAAAGTGCATTATATGTAGGCAAGCAAAATCTAAAATTAAACCTCGTGGCTTGTATACCTCTTTATCTATGCCTAATCAACCTTGGATTGATATATCGATGGATTTTTTTAGGATGAACAAAGACTCAAAGTGGTAAGGATACCATATTTGTGTTAATTAATCATTAATGGTATATTAGTTGTATGCAACTAATATACTTTATCAGCTGTATATTAGTTGTATGCAACTAATATACTTTTCCTAAAAGTAATTTTACAAAAAGCAGATTCTTATTTTCTGTATTTATACATGTATTAATCTTCATTGTAATTAAGAGTTTGTAAATACATTCAGTCTATTTAATTTGGTATCAGAGCAGGAAAGAAAAAAAAATTGTTTTACCGGTTTTTTAGTAGTAGCGTCGCCTAGCGCCGTCGTTAGTTCTAGCTTCGCGCCCCTCTGCGCTGTCCAGTTTCCTCTCCAAAATCAGCGCGCCCCTCTGTGCCGTTCCTGCGTCGTCGCCGACCAGCTCGCGCGCCCCTGCGCTGTTCAGTTTCCTCTCCAAAATAAGCGCACCCTTCTGCGTCGTTCTTGCGCCGTCACCGACCAACTTGCGTGCCCCTGCGCCATCTAGCTTCGCGCCCCTCTGTGCTGTTCAGTTTCCTCTCCAAAATCAGCGCATCGTCCAGACGCACCCCTGTGTGCCGTCCAGCCGCACCCTTGTGCGCCGTCCAGCCGCACCCTTGCGTGCCATCCAGTCGCACCCCTGCATTCTCTGTGAGTTCTGCAAGTTCCTGCACTCTCTTGTATGGTTTAGGTTCAATCTTCTCCATTAATGGAAAATATAAGAGAAAGAAAAGTTCATGCTTCTAATTAGTTAAATCAGATCGTCTTATTCTGCCCTAATTCGCCCAAATCCAGCCCATCAGCCCAAGCCCAGCCCAAGCCCAGCCCAAGCCCAAACCCGTCAGCCCAAGCTCAAACCCATGAGCCCAAACCCATGAGCCCAAATACTTATCATCCCAAATCAAAGTCAGCCCAAGCCCAAATACTTATCAGCCCACCCCGGCCCAAAAAAAAAATCACAATTCTTATTCCACTGCACAATATATATATATATATATATATATATATATATATATATATATATATTATTATTTCAATGGAAGATTTAAGACAACATCAAGTTTCCAGATTTCATGAAGTTCCAAATTTTAAAGTTTCTATTAAGAGTTCAGAAATTGGTTCTTTTGGGGGTACTAAACTTAATGGTACAAATTTTCGAACATGGAAAAAAGTTATGTCTGTTTATCTTCGTGGGATGCATAAGATGGGACATGTATCTAGATCAATTAGGGCTCCTAGTCAAGATGATATAGAAGCCTATAATAGGTGGGAAGATGATGATGGCTTTTTCATGTCAATTCTATTTAGAGCCATCACTGATCATATCTTACAAATGATGGAAGAATATGAAACTGCTGAGGCCATATGGAATACCTTAAGAAATCTTTATACAAATGAGTTTGACTTTATTCAAGTCTATGAACTCATGTGTAAAGCTACTGGCATGCAGCAAAATGGGCAACCAGTATCTTTTTTTTACCAAGATGAAAAATGTATGGGCTAAAATTGACCAGAAACGCCCGTGTAAAATTAAAAATCCAGAAGACCTTCTGTGGTACTAGAAGGAGAAGGAACTCGAACGAGTACATGCCTTTTTAAGAGGCCTTGATAGAAAACATAATAGTGCTAAAGGTGAATTGCTTCGAATGTCAGACCCTTCGAGCTTGATTACTGCTTTTACATACATCCGTAAAGACGAATTTCAGCAAGAGAGTCTTCATCAGGCACATGTTGAGGTATCAAGCCTAGCCATTCAAGCC
This sequence comes from Hippophae tibetana, assembly GCA_037013495.1. NCBI lineage: Eukaryota > Viridiplantae > Streptophyta > Magnoliopsida > Rosales > Elaeagnaceae > Hippophae > Hippophae tibetana. Next base: position 1,086,534 of record JAZDXN010000027.1, on the reverse strand, counting down.
AAATCAAAGGAACCTTTCCTCCAGCAGCAAAATTCAATTCCACTTCATCAGCAGGGACCTCCACCAGGTCTTACCAATCGCCCTCGTTCTCCCTGCTCTTATTGCAATGAACAGGGGCATCTTCGTGAGACTTGTTGGAAACTGTATCCACACTTGAAACCAAAAGTAGACTACTATGGAACAAAACAACAACATGTGTATCATTCTAAAGCAAAAGCAGCTACCGTACAAATTGTCCAAGAACCAGACTACTATGGACAGAATCATCCTATGGAATATGGAGGTATCCCTATAGCTTCAATAGCTGGTCGTGGTAAGATTGGTATGACCTTAAATGTTTCTCACTCTGTTGGGTCTAATACTTGGATTATTGGTTCTGGTGCATCTGATCATATGACTTATGATAAATCTTATTTTAATGAGTTATATCCCTCACTAGTGTCTCATGTTACGAATGCTAATGGTGAGGCCTTTCCTGTCTTAGGAAAGGGGTCAGTTCATATCACTCCATCTTTACAGCTCCATAATGTTTTATATGTACCTGACTTATCTCATCACTTAATATCTGTCCCACAGTTGAATCTTGAGTCTAAATGCTTTGTAACCTTTTATCCTATGTATGTGATTTTTCAGGATCTTCTTACCAGGGAAATAATTGGTCGAGGGTATCTGAGGGGTAGATTGTTCCATTTGGATCAGAACTACGGAGGGGAGAAACCAGGAGCACATGCAAGCACTGTATTGACTTCTAGTTCCGATAAGCTAAGTGAAATTTGGTTGTGGCATTGCCGCTTAGGGCATCCATCTTTTAGTCTTATGAAAGAAACCATGCCCACTTTATTTATTGGTGTTAGTGAAACTGTTTTACATTGTGAGACTTGTGTTTTGGCCAAGAGCCATCGTATTACTTATTCTCCTAGTATTTCTAATAAAAGTACTATTCATTTTGAATTGATTCATTCTGATGTTTGGGGACCATCTAAAGAGCCCACTATATCGGGTATGAGATATTTTGTTTCGTTTATTGATGACTGTACAAGGTTATCATAGATTTTTCTTCTTAGAACAAAAGATGAAGTTTTTTCAGTTTTTCAAAATTTTCATACCTTCGTTCAAACACAATATGATGGCATCATTCGGATCCTCCGTTCTGACAATGGGGGGGAATATGTTAATCATGTTTTTCAAATTTTTTTCAAAACACATGGGATTATTCACCAAACTACTTGTCCGTAAACATCGGAACAAAATGGAGTGTTTGAAAGAAAAAATCGTCATTTACTTGATATGGCTCGTGCACTCTTATTTAGTGCTTATATACCGAAATACCTTTGGGGTGATGCTGTACAAGCTTCTGCCCATCTCATCAATCGTCTCCCATCTAGTGTTCTTAATGGAAAGATCCCATTCCAAATTCTCGCATCTTACGTCTCCTTATCATCCTTCCATAATCTTCCTACCCGTGTATTTGGCTGTGTTGCTTTTGTGCATGTTCCTAAAAATCAAAGGTCTAAATTAGATGCCCGGGCAATTAAATGTGTGTTTGTTGGTTATGGAAGTTATCAGAAAGAGTACAAGTGCTTCCATCCACCAACCAGAAAGTATTATGTTACTATGGATGTTACCTTCTTTGAGGACATGAGTTATTTTTCCTCACCTAATACTGCTCGTCAGGAGGAGAGTACATATTTCGAAGAACTGTATCATTGTGAGGGGGAGGCATTAGGATAATCACTAACTGATGTTTCAATGAGACCGGATGAGACTTCTAATTCCTTGAATCTAGTCATGGCAGAAGCAGATACTCCAAGTATTCAAGCACCAAATTCACTTACAGCAAATGACATTGAAGACACAACTGTACCCTCAGGCATTACTCCTACCCTTGATGAACAACTCCCTGGTACTGAAGGTCACTCATCTGAGGTATGTAAAGCTACTGATACTAATAGCATCGAGTCTAATGTTGGACAGTATGTGTTACCAAATAGGTCCACTCGAGGTCAACCAGCCAAAAGGTATGAACCAAATATTCATGCAAAATCAAAATACCGAGTAGCCAATTACATGTCCACTAAAAGATTATCTAAGTCATATAAATCATTTGTGAATCAAATATCTGGTGTATCAATACCTAACAAAGTGCAGGATGCGTTGGGAGATCCAATATGGAGGAAGGCAATGGCTGAAAAGATGGATGCATTAAAGAAGAATGATACTTGGCAACTTATGTCACCACCACAAGGAAAAAAAGCAGTTGGTTGTCGATGGGTGTTTACTATAAAACATAATGGTGATGGATCTGTAAATCGGTATAAAGCTTATCTTGTAGCAAAATGGTTTACTCAAACGTATGGTGTAGACTACAATGATACTTTTTCTCCTGTTGCCAAAATGAACACAATTCGGGTTCTGCTCTCACTTGCTGCTAACCTAAACTGGCCACTTCGGTAGTTTGATGTCAAGAATGCGTTTCTTTATAGAGAATTAGCCGAGGAGGTGTACATGAGTCTTTCACCTGGGTATGTAGATTCTCTTGGTAATTTTGTATGCAAATTGAGGAAGTCTTTGTATGGCCTCAAGCAATCCCCTCGACCCTGGTTTGGAAGGTTTTCACAGTTCATGCAAAAGATTGGTTATAGACATAGTAATTCAGACCACACTCTATTTCTCAAACATCAACGAGGGAAGGTAACAACCCTAATCATTTATGTTAATGATATGGTAATCACTGTTGATGATACTATTGAGATGGATAAATTACAAAGACAGCTAGCCACTGAATTCGAGATGAAGGACTTAGGTGAGCTAAAGTATTTCTTAGGAATTGAGGTAGCCAGGAGAAGAGAAGGAATATATCTGTGTCAGAGGAAGTACATTATTGATCTACTAACAGCGACAGGTATGTTGGATTGCAAACCTATTGACACTCTTATTGAGCAAAACCATTGTTTAGCAGAGTATCCAGATCAGATACCAACTGATCGAGCTCGCTATCAGAGATTGGTTAGACGTTTGATTTACTTAGCTCATACTAGACCAGATGTTGCATATGCAGTAAGTGTGGTGAGTCAGTTCATGCATAATCCAAGTGAGAACCATATGAATGTTGTTTTGAGAATTTTAAGGTATTTGAAATCGGCTCCAGGAAGGGGAGTAATGTTCTCTAAACACAACAATCCTCTTGAAGTCTGCGGATTCACAGATGCTGATTGGGTAGGAAGTATTACAGATAGAAAGTCAACATCGGGTTATTTCACCTTTGTGGGAGGAAATTTGGTTACATGGAAAAGTAAGAAGCAGAAAGTGGTGGCACGATCTAGTGCTGAGGCCGAGTATAGAGGTATGACTCATGGGGTTTGTGAATTTCTGTGGATAAGAACTTTGTTATTGGATTTGGGCTTCGAACTCAAAAATACTATGCAGATGTATTGTGACAATCGAGCAACTATTGATATATCACAAAATCCAGTACAACATGATCGCACTAAGCATGTAGAGGTTGATCTTCACTTTATAAAAGAGAAGTTAGATGCCAAACTTATTAGTTTTCCTTTTGTTCCCACAGAAGAGCAACTTGCAAACATGCTTACCAAAGGAATCTCCAAGAAGTCATTATATGCTTCACTAATCAAGTTGGGCATGATTGATATCTATGCGCCAACTTGAGGGGGAGTGTTAATTAATCATTAATGGTATATTAGTTGTATGCAACTAATATACTTTATCAGTTGTATATTAGTTGTATGCAACTAATATACTTTTCCTAAAAGTACTTTTACAAAAAGCAGATTCTTATTTTCTGTATTTATACATGTATTAATCTTCATTGTAATTAAGAGTTTGTAAATACATTCAGTCTATTTAATTATTTGTTGTTGTATAGGTTTAGTTAAATGGCTAACTTTATTGCAAGTTCTAAAAATAATGATGCAACACATATTTCTAAAATCGATATATCTATATATATATATATATATATTACTAGTCCTTTGGTAGGAGATAAAAATATATATATAAACTTTGAAGCTCAAAAGGGGTATACTATGGATAAAACATGTGAAGGTAGATAGAAAGACTCAAACGATCCAAAGATTGCCTAAATCATTTTCTTAGTTAAGTGATATCTAGGATTTCACCTTGAGAGAAAATCAAACAAATTCTAAGAACTGTGACACCAAAAAAACATCAATTGAACTGCATACTCACATAAACCTTCTCTAAATTAGCATAACAACTCAAACATCAAGACTAGTGCTCATAAATATATATTCTTGTAAAAATGAAACATATGCAAAAATTATACACAAACTTAGACAATATTCAAATTTTTCAAGGAGCCATGGATTCGTTAAACCGAAGAAATAAAAATAAATCACAATGATAAGCAAAATATCTTCAATTAATCAAACAAATAAAGCTTCACAAGCAACAATACCCAGAAAATATTTCAACTAAGTTCAATCTCTCTACCACCCCCAAACTTAATATGCACATTGTCCTCAATGTGTGAAAGTTAAAGAAAAAATGAGATGGGTTTAAAGAAACTTCCTAATTTGGTTTGTAAGATTGAAATCCAAAAAATAGCTTCATTTCCTCCAATTTGCACCTATGAAAAAAAAAATAACAAAATAAAGAAAAATAGAAAATGAAAACACATGGGTTGCCTCCCAAGAAGTGCTTGATTTAGAGTCATCAAATTGACTTCTCTTTTTTTTCCTGCTTTTAGGGAGGTTCAGATGTTTTGCATCAAATACAAAGTTTCAACTTGTGAGAAAATTGAAAAATAAATAAAAGCAAGTAACAATAAGCATAAACAAAAATAATTTTTTTAACTAAAATAAGATTGATTGGTATTAATAGCAACAAAAAACAATAGTAAACAAATCCTCGGCAACGGTACCAAAAAATTGTTGTCTCTTTAAGAGAACATAAAAACATGCAAGTATACACGGTGATAAGTAATAAAATTGATAAGTAAAATGGTAATTCCCATGGAGATTTGTTACTATTATTCGTCAAGTACTAAAATTGTTTCACTCTTATTTTATCCAAACAAACGAAAATTGATTGAGTAACTAACTAATTTTTTATAACAATAAATAAGAAAATTATAGGATTGCAGTTTCACCAAATTAATCCACTCGAATTATATTATTATTTTCTTGATTTATATCTTTTAATTTAATTTGTCAATAGAGAACTACTAATTTTATCCATATGTCTCTTTCGATAACAAATAGACACATCTTACTAAAATAATTCACTATATTCCTATGAGAATTAAATTCACCAAGATTCATTACGTTCAAAGTTCTCAAATAGCTGCACATACAATAAAGAATGTTCCTCTCCTTTCATCATACATGTTATCCTAAACACGAGCAATATACACAAAAATGCCTCTTCCAAGTTTATTTAGGTGCCACAGATCAATTGATAAATTTTCCAATAATCAAAAGCATTAAGCACAAATAGAATAAATAACTTTAAAACATTTCACAAATCATTCCAAAATAATTAAATCCAAGCTTCATAAATTTAGCAACACAACAACCCTAGAAAAATTAAATTACTTCATAAGAAAAATTAAAATTACAAAACGAAAATACTAAAACATTTAAGGAATATTAGCTGAAGAACAACACAAAGAAAATTAAAAATGTTTCATCTATGCAGAAACACAATAGAAGCCAAAAAATAGCGTATGCGTGTTCCACAATCCCCTAACCAACCCCCCTAAATTTATATCAATAATCCCCTATTTATAGCTCTAACACTCTAAAAAAATACATCACAAATTATATATTTTTTAGACATGCGGGAGACAAATATTACATTGAAAATAATAATTAATACACCCGTGGGAGACAAAACATTATATCAAAAATAATATTTAAATACGCGTGGGAGACAAGCGTGTGCCATTTCTGCATTTTCATTTCAATTCACGCATGCCATATGTCAGCATCTGATTGGTTGAAAGAATAATTGAGACACGTGGCAGCCTTTAATTCATGGTGAGGAAAAGATGCACGTGGGTGCCACAGAACCAGCTGGAAAAGCATGCGCCGATTCTGCATTTTTGTTTTACCAACTTATGCCACGTGTCCAGATCTGATTTGTTGAAAGAATAATCGAGACACATGGCATCTTCTTATTCATTGGAATGGGAGGACACTTATGGACCGCATCGCATGGGAAAAGTTCTTGTGCAGCCAGGTGGGCCCCACACGACGCACTGAGCAGTGTGCAACCGGGAAACATGTCCAATCACTTATATCGCGTATGTATTACACGTGCTGATCCTCACTGTTGATTTTCTAATCTGACGGTGTATGGCACGTGTGGATAATAGCTGCATATGGTCTTTTTCCCTGCGTAGAAAAACAAAGTTTCATTTAATTGCTTTTTAGTCCTTTAATTTAATTTAAATTAACTTTTAAAATTTTCATATTTGCAATTAAGCCCTCTATTAATTTAAATTATATTTTCAAATTTTATTATTTGCAATTAAGTCCTTTTTAAATTCAAATTTTTTAATTTTTCTTAAAAATATATTCCTTAGAAAACTAACAGTAAATATTATTTTAACACATTAAAATTAACTAAAAATATTAAGAACATAGCAATTATAATTAATAAAATGGACAAAATAACTGTATAATATACAATTATCATCCATCATTTAGTACCTTTGGTCTGTGATGGTGAGGAGGAGGGCTCTTCCAGGTGGTTCCAAATGGAGCCCGAGCAAGGTCCATTCTAATATTGGGTTAAAAGGAACTGTCGCGCCTCTACTGGTAGCTTAAGCTTTAGGTAGAATTAGCTTATCAGTTCTTCTTTTGTTAAATGATACAAACCATGCCAACTTGTGATGAAACCCGTAACAAAAATTTGTTCCTAGGACCTTTCTACTATAGATTTTGATGGAGACTACAACCCAACACCTATAAAGAAATGTGAACCTTGGTATGAGGAAGACCACAGACAAATCTTATAAGTTCAAGAAGTTCTTCAAAGGACCAAAGAGAAATTTTACTCTCACAATTTTGATTTTAAATATTGTAATTTTTATTGAATTGAAAAGTCCTTTTTATAGGCTATTACATGCCATACATGCCCATATAGAAAAAGGAAACTATAAAAAATAGAAATAGGAAACATATACTAAAGGAAATGTGTAGGTTCTTCCCTTTAAGCTACATGCCCAAAATGGTAAAGAATAAAATAGATTTCTTACTCTCAAAATCACGCCCAAAATGGTATATAATCAACTAGATTTCTTTCTCTCTGAATCACTTAACCAAGATTAGAAAAAGGAAACTAAACTAAATGGCATATGCGTTATTTGTGTGATCTACAAATTAAAAACAATCCCACATATTTATCAAATTTAATCCACTAATTATTTTGAATTTCCTTGCTGGATTATTCTAGAATTTGTAGCATGTTGATCCATTTGTTATGAACATGTGACCCTTCCTCCATATGCTTACACAAATTGGCTTGGGCCCAAACTTCTTGCATAAGCCTATTCAAAGCATCCTGAAATCTATTTGCTCGTGCTCTTGTAATTGAGCTAAGTGGTACTTCAAGCGTGTTCACACTCCATTTGGTAGCCATATTTCCATCACTAAGACAATTGTTAGTGATAGGGATTTTAAGTTCCTAAGTCATTTTTAGCACACTTTATGGAATAAATTAGCAACTAAACTGTTATTTTGTATTGTTGCACATTCTCAAACGATTGGTCAAACTAAAGTAGTTAATAGAACACTCACTACCTTGTTGCAAGCTATCATTCAATAGAATTTAAGGTAATGAGAGAAGTTTTTTCCATATATTGAGTTTGCATATAATAGAATTGTTCATTCTACTTCTTCATTTTCTTCTATTGAAATTGTTTATGACTTTAATCCTTTAACATCTATTAATATTTTACCTTTCCCTACTAATGAGCATTCTAATCTTGATGGTAGGAAAAAGGTAGATTTTATGAAGGATTTACATGCCAGGGTTGGGGCCAACATTGAAAGGAAGAATGGGCAACATGCTAAGCAAGCCAATAAGGGGTGATTATAGATTGTTTTCCAACTAGGAGATTTGGTTTGGGTGCATATGCTTAAGGAGAGGTTTCCCACACAATGAAAATCAAAATTGCATCCTCAAAGAGATGGAACTTTTCATGTTTTAGAATGGATCAATGATAACGCCTACAAGCTAGATTGGCCAAGTGACTATGGTAATGTTAGTGTCACTTTAAATGTTGCTGATTTTTCTTTTTTTGATGTTGGTGATTCAAGGATGAATCTTTTTGAAAAAGGAGGGAAATAATGGAAATCAGGATGCTGGCCAAGTGGATGTTCCCAAATATTCCCAAGATCCTTTGTAAGGAATTGGCAGTCAAATGACTAAGGCAGAGACAAAGAAGATGAAAGAAGCTTTACAAGGTTTGATCATGGAAACGTAGTATAAAAAGGTTGTACTAGAAGATTTTATGATTAAATTCAAAGATTCTAAAGCTTCACCAAGGATTGTCTATTATCTTTTTATGCAAGTGATAGATTTGGAAGATCAAGTTGAGTGAAAGGATAGATTTGGAAGATCAAGTTGAGGGCAAGGATTGATTTAGGAAATAATATTTTTTAGTTAATTGTGAGCCTATTATGTTTTATTTATCATAAGTATTTTAGTCTTTTATTTTCTTAAGGTTGGATTAGGCTCAATCCACCAATAAAAAAACCCATTTCATCTAAGGTTTTCTTTAGGGATTGAATTGGCACCTAGGGTTTTCTTTAGGGTGAATTGGCATCTTAAGGTTTTTCAGGAAGTATTCTTGCTTATAAAAAGAAGCCATTGTGTAATTTGGAGGTAGACAATATATCATTAATAAAAAGTTTATTTTAGAAAGCTTCTAGCTTTGCCTTCTTATGTTGTTGATTGAATGCTTGAATTTGACTTATCAAAAAGAGTGAGCAACCTTTATGGAATCTCAAGGTTAGGTTATTAAGGACTTTGTCTCCTTAGGGTTCTAATCCGATCATCTTCAATACGTTCCTAGCAAATTGATTATTTATATTCTTTTGAGTTTGTGGTTCTTAGGGTTGTTTGACTAGTTAATATCTCTTTTAGGCTTCTAGGTGCTTGTGGTTATATATCAAATAAGATTTGTTTTTAGAATTTCTTATGAGATTCAATCTACCTAGGTCGGAGATTATATTGTTTTTTTAGTGACTTATATGAGCAACTTTGGAGGTGTTTCGATATGATCCTAATCGTTTGACAATCAAGAAGGCTAGATATTTGAATTAGGATCATACAAGGAGTGATAATTATATGTAATTGACTACCCAATTGGGCACATAGATGAGTTTTCTTGATGATAGAACTCTGTAGAAAACATTGTACTAGATGGTAGGAGCTAATATGCTGCTTTCTGGAGATAGGTAAGATGTTATGCTAATTAACTGAACACCGTCGTAGAGATTATCATTAGCTCTGGAAGAAAATCTCTTACACTCCTTACGATCCCTAAGAAAATAGAGACTTGTCTACATGTCCATAGAGCTTCTGTGATTTACTATGAGCTTCTTATTAGCATCTATCTATGTCTAAGCCTATTAGGGCTTATCCTTAAAATGATCAAGGTACTTGGGAGCTTCTTGGTAGCTCCTATCACGTATTATGCTTCTTTCTCAAGGTTTTGGATAATGTTAGGATCTTAAAAGACAAGGTAGAATGTAGGCAATTTTTACCCTCTACTACCTCATAACATAATCCTGCTACCTTTGGAAAAGCTTTAATTTCTAGGTAAGGTTCATTCATTTGGATAACATTGTCCCCTGTGTTACTAAATCTTGATGGTTGGATTCGTTCATAGATTTACCAAATGTTATAGTGGTATCCATATTCTTGATATAATTCCTCAAGTTGTGTTGAGGAAGCTGCGAGTGTGATGCCATCATCTTTCTTTTTCAGGAGGAATGTGGAGCTTCAATTTGAAATCTTTCTTTTATTCCATTATGTATTCCACCATGTTCCCCTAATTAAATCTTATGTCCAAAGGTTGCTTGGCTTTTGAGAAAATTGATTAGTTCTTTTCTTGCTTTCTTAGACACTTCTTTTAGGAACTATTATTTAATAAATGAATATTGAATACATTAATGCCTAAGTTGGATGGCTCATTGTGCCTTATGATAAAGAAATAAAGTATATAAAACTTAATTTAATTATAGTATTTTCTTAGGCAGATAGTGTTCCAGCTTCTTTCTAATTTCCTTTTTTAGCAGCTTCTAGCTCATAGCCTCATCATTTGGGAATCTAGATCACTTTGTATGGTGCTTCCCATTTTGAAGCTAATTTTCTAGTTGATTAATTTTTGTATTTTAGAATATTTGGCTAGAACCTAATCTCTTATTATGAAACTTTTGTGGTTTAGTATAGAGTTGTAGTATCGAGAAACTCAAAGATGATATTTTGTTAAATTCAATAGAGCTACATATCATCTTTCTTCTAGGAGGTCTAGATGCAAGTTTGGAGACTCATTATTGGGTTCCTATGAGCTGAAAGCTTCGGTACTAAAGTAGAAAGTTAAATTTTGACTAGAGTCATAGCTTCGAATCCATATACTAGTAAGAATGGAGTTTTCCCAATGAGGCTTTTCTTATTCCTTTTGAGATCCCATTAGATCTTAGGGAGATTTTCTAACTCTGTTCTTTTTGTTGAAGGTGCTACTTCTTTAGTATGTTGAGTAGGAATTTACTGGTAGCTTTTCCTTATCCATGACCTTGAAGTATCTTAGAGTTGAGGTTTGAAGCTGGATTTTCCATTCCTCGCAAAAGTTTTTGAATTTTTTCCCAAATAAGTTTGTACATTTTTCGGTGATTATCACTTTAAGAACTTGTAGAGGGTAAAAATCATTAGCACCATACCATGTCCTCTTTGATCCTAAGACTATCTAAGACCCTTAAAAAGAGTCACATAGCTTAGGAGCTTCCTAGAAGCTCTTCAATGCTAACATAAACTCCATATATCTCCATGGAGCTACAAGACAGCTCCCAACGATAAGGAAGAATCTCTTACATCTCGATAATCATCAATGATCAGGTTCTACCAGCTTTAATGCTGACAGATACTGATAATGAGCTTGTATATGCTTCCCATAAACACATACCTATCAGGAACACCTCATTCATATATCACTAGATCCCAATATACTATTAGAAAGATCTCCACCCTCTTAAGTACTTCAAATGGTCTAGGAGATCAACTCATTTAGAAAATGAAAATCTACAGCGCAACACATCCAACCTGTCTATAGAAAGAAGCATATTGTCTCTTAATATCTGGCACAACATCTTCTCTAGAGTTCTATCATCAAATGAATTCCTCTCCATGCCCAATTGGATAATTATGTTGTACTTCTACTCTTTATCTAATCCTAATCTGAACAGCTAGCATTCCTAGCTATCAAAGGATTAGGATTATCTCCAAACTCCTCCAAACTTGCTCATACAACTCAGTATAAAATAGTAGCACAATATCTTAGCAAGGTACATTCAATATTTTTGGTAATTCTAAGAACAACACTGATTTTATATACAATTATAAGCCCTTGGAACCCTAGAAGAAACATACTCAACTTTATTTTATTCTCCATTGATCACCAATACAACTCGAGCATAGGAGTTCAATTAAAAGCACCACCCCATCTATTTGGTGCAGTCTTTGGGAGCTATCTGACTTAATGGGATACAATATTTACATGGATAATATTTTGTAATTTGGAAGTTTACTAGGTAAAATGTGGCTTTCAATAAACACTAGGAATGTAACAAATAATTACGTATCTTATTATTTCATTAGTTTAATATGGACCTCATTTATTTCCTTAATATTTTTGGATTATTTTTATTTCATATCAAGTATTTCTAAATTCTATTAAGGTTATATAAGCTTAAGACCTTTCAGATTTGAAGGAGACATTTTTTGATAATATATGAGTTTTCTCTTATGTTCTATTAAGAAATTTATCGAACTTAATAAGAGTAATTATTGTGGCGCTCATCCTAAACCTTTCACTCACATCTCTTCCCTGTTATTTAGTGTGGCATCTAAAAATACCATTTTTTTTATACCAAGGTTCCTATTATGTTATAGATAATGAGTTGTACTCCTCCTTATTTTAATATTTATGAATATATTTAGATTTTTCTTAGTGAATAAATAAACATTGTTCTTCGGGTCTCACTTTTTTAGGTGAGGTTCATATCATTTGGTATCCAATCAGGCTCTAAATCAGGTCATTCTATCCTTTTTTTTATTTACATTTTTTTGTTATTTTGGTTTCCTTTTCATTGTAAATATGTTTTATACTAGGTTTTATATCAATGGTGAAGTAAAAAGTGTGAAAATTAATGGGCAGCAATGAGCTAGTTTTTCTAGCACTCTTATGGTGGAAAAAATTAAATTTGATAACATTGCAACATCAAAGCCATATGAGCTACCATGGATGAATGATTGTGGAGAAGTAAAGATAAATAAACAAGTGCTGGTGCCATTCTCGATTAGAATGTACAAAGATGGGGTTTGGTGTGATGTGGTTCCAATGGAAATAACTCATACACTTTTGGGAACAATATGGTAGGGATTTAGACAAGCAACTCATGATGAATACACAAATAGTACTCTTTTGTAATGAATTACAAAAGCATTATTCTTATGCCTTTGATTCAAAAATAAGTGCAAGAAGATCAAGTATAACTAAATGAATGAGTGAGTGAATATAAAAAAAGATAGACTCAGTTTCAAAGAGAGAGAAGAGAGAAGGGACTGAGTTAAAAAAGAGTGAGCAAAAAAATTGAATTTAAAAAAAGCGTGCTCAAAAACAAGAGAATGAGTCAAAAATATAGATGATTTAGAGGAAAGAAAGGAAATATGGTAAAAAAGAAAAAGAAGTTCTGGTTAGTGAGGAAATATTTGGGAGAAAAAGTGAAAACAAATTGAGTGAAAAGGAAAACTTGAGTTAAAAAGAAGGGTTGGATGAGAAGGAGAGTTTTCAAGAAAATGAGTTGAGTGAAGAAAAGAGTACCAAAGAAGAGGTGAAAATAGAAAGATAATTATATATAAAAAATTGAACTAGAAAGGGAGAGCTGATGTGATCCATCATTTAGTACCTTGGGTCTGTGATGGCAAAGGGGAGGGTCCTTCTAGGTGGTTCCAAATGGAGCCTAAGCATGGTCGCTATGTTTATGGGTTAAAGGAAATTATGGTGCCTTTACTAACAACTTAAGCTTTTGGTAGAATTGGCTTGTCATTTCTCTTTTGGCTTGGTATCAAAGCTTAGTCAAGGGTTCGAATCTAGCCTAGCACAGGTTCGAGGATGAACCTCCTTTCTAAAGGAAAGAATGATGTGATCCATCATTTAGTATCTTACATTTGTACTAGAGAGGAGAATTCTCCTTCCAAGTGGCTCCAAATAGAGCCTAAGCAAGGTTCATTTTTTTCTGGATTAAAAGGAATTGTGGTGCCTTTACTAATAGCTTAAGCTTTGGGAAGAAATGTTTTATTAGTTCTAAAAAAAGCTTAAGTTATCAATAGGGGCACCATAATTCCCTTTAACCTGAAATAAGAATGGACCTTGCTCGGGCTCCATTTGGAACCACCTGGAAGGACCTTCATCCTTGCCAAGACAAACCTAACGTACTAACTAATGGATCAAATCATTCCTTCCTTTGGAAAGGAGGTTCATCCTCAAACCTACTCTAGTCAAGATTCGAACCCTTGAACAAACTCTGATACCACACCAAAGTAAAACTGACAAGCCAACTCTACCAAATGCTTAAGCTATCAATAGGGGTGCCACAATTCCTCTTAATCTAGAATCAGAATGGACCTTGCTTAGGCTCCATTTTGAACCACCTTGAAGAACCCTCCTCCTCTTCACCAAGATAGACCCAAGGTACTAAATGATGCATCACATCAAATCAGCCTATGCAACTTTCTATATAAATCCTTATACTAATAGCTAGGTATAAATATCTTACGCATCACCAATTTCATCTCTTTCCATGATTGAGTAGGCCTCTTACCATTCCTTAGCCTATTAACCACCACTTCATCCTACCATATACCTACATAATCTGTAAATTCTATAGCGATTAGCTTTACTTTCTTCTCCTTGGAATAATTATGATAATAAATTACATGCTCAACCTTTCTTTTCCACTCCAAGTATAACTTAGGATCATTCTTCCCTTGAAAATGCAAAATTTCCATCTTTATATTGCTTATATTGCTATCGTCTTTGGAGTTAATATTTTTGTCCCATGATAACTTTCTCTCTCCTTCGCATTGGAATCAACTTCTTCTTTGCCGAACTCATGTCTTCTATGTCTTCTTCTATGTGCTTCAGAATTGGAAGAGGATTCTAAATCATTCAACCTTGCATTCAGCCTCTTAAATCATTAACAGCCTTGATGAAGAATTTCTTGACCTCTTATGGTTTTCCTCTTTCCTTATTCATGTTTTCAACCGGTAAAATAAAAAAATAAAAGGTGTTGTTCCTCACACACTTCTTCACAGGTTTGTTCTCAAATCAGATGCTTATCACTCGTGTTTCACACTATTTTGGCTTCTTTTTATCTCTCTTTCCTTTTAGAACTCAAAGCTCAAGCTAGCCCCCTTCTATGTTCTTATCGAATCAATGAATTCAACTAATTCCAAGAAGTAATCAGTTTGTTGGTGACAATCTCAAAAGTAAAAATTTTAGAACTTAGTTTATGCAGACCCTCTAGGCAAAGAACCTTAAGAACCCAAAAACTCAAAGGAATAGGAACAATCGATTTGCTAGGAATGTGTTTAAAACGATTGGATAGAACCCTAAGGAAACAAAGTCCTTAAGACCGTAACCTTTGGTATGATCATATTAGAACCCTAATAAAACAAAGTCTTTAAAACCCTAACCTTGATACATCACAAAGGATGATCACTCACTTTGATAAGTCAAATTCAAGCATTCAATCAAAAACACAAGAAGGCAAAGCAAGAAGCTTTATGAAAAAAAAACTTTTATTAATGATATATGGTTTTCTCAAGATTACATAGTTGCTACATTTTTATAACAATAAACCCTTAAGAAAACCCTAGATGAAAATTTAAGCTTAAATAAAAACCGTATACCAAAATTCAAACCTAAAGAAAACTCTAGGCACAAATTCAAGCCCCAAAGAAAAAATCCTAGATGAAATGGGCCTAATTAGTGGTGGATTGGGTCTAGTCCATCCCTAAAAATAAAAGACTAAAAAAACTAATGATAAATAAAATATAAAAGGCCCTCAATTAATTAAAACAACAATTGCTTCTTAAATTAATCTTTGCACTTAACTTGATCTTCCAAATGTATCCCTTGCATAAAAAATAATAGACTATCATTGGTGAAGCTTTGGAATCTTCAAATTCAGTCTTAAAATCTTTTAACACAACCTTTTTGTATTGTAATTCTATGATCAAGCCTTGCAAAGCTTCTTTCATCCTCTTTATCTTTTCCCTAGTCATTGGACCACCAATTCCCTATAAACGATCTTGAGAATACTTGGGAACATCAACTTGGTCAGCACCACGATCACCATTATTAGTTGACTCTAAAGATGACCCTAAACAACAAAATATAAAAAGAAATATAAGAATGAGAATAAAAATAAGAATAAGAATAAGAATAAGGATTAGAATATAATAAAGAATATAGGAATATAAGGAAAGAAAAAAGAATGAAAACTAAAGAGAAGATGGAAAGACGTAAATAATAAATTTAGGAAAGTTAAGATAGGAAATAAATAATCTTGTGCTGAATCTCTTTTCTTATCTTGCTTAACTTAAATAAAGGAAAACTAGAACAAAATAACGGAAAACTAATTTCAACAAGAACAAGAAACTAAAGTAAGAAAAAAAGAATTATAGTCTCGAACAATTCGCAACCTTGTTCAACTTGTTTTTTCTTTTTTCTTGACTGCTATTGTTGTTGTGAGTAGAAAATTTACAAAAAAAAACATATTTGTAACCCTAATGAACAAAAATGAAAACAATGCAAAGATGCGACAAAACTTTAACCCCACGGTAAGTGGTGTAATAATGGAATCTAGGGTCGAACAAAGTGGGGAATGGAGGCGATGCCCACTTATTCTTATAGGAATCAAACTGAGCTTCGATTTGATATAATATTATAGTTAGTTCGTTACCGTGTCAAAAGTTATGGCTGTTTAAAGTTGTCAATTTATCAACTTTTTTTAAAACTCTGAACTGTAGCAATTTCTTTCTTTTGTTTTTGCAGAAAAAATATGGATTGAACATAGAGATAAAAAAATAGGAAGAATTGAAAGAGAATTACGAAACGAAAACCAAAGATAAAAACAGCGACAACAAAATTGAAAGAAAACACAAAAACCAAAAGAAGTTTTGTAACCCTAGGTGGATAATTCAGAATAACAAGAATATTACAAATAAAAATCCCAAAAAAAGAATATTTTTGTTCCATAAAGATAAGGAATGAAAAAAAATCAAAATTGGAATCAACACAAATTTTTTTTTTAATGAAAAAACACAGTAACCAAGGATTAATTTATTTATTTTTTGAATCAAGAACTCAAAAAAAGATAGATGAAGATAGATAACTTGTTTTCAGCAATCAAGGCTCAAATACCAAATGATACGGACCCTCTAGGCAAAAAATCCTAAGAATCCACAAACTCAAAAGAATAGAAATAATCGATTTGCTAGGGATGTGTTGAAGATGATTGGATTAGCATCCTATGGAAACAAAGTTCTTAAAACCCTAACCTTTAGTATGATTGGATTAGAACCCTAAGGATAAAATGTCTTTAAAACCCCCTTGAGACACCACAAAGGATGATAACTCCCTTTGATAAGTCAAATTGAAGCATTCATTCAAGAACACAAGAAGGCAAAACAAGAAGTATTCTAAAATAAACTATTTAGTAATCATATATCACATGCCTCCAAATTACATAGTGGTTTCTTTTTATAAGCAAGAAACCTTCACGAAAAACCCTAGATGCCAATTCACCCTAAAGAAAACCTTAGCTGCCAATTCAATCCCTAAAGAAAACCTTAGAATGAATTGGCTTTATTTATTGATGGATTGCGCCTAATCCTACCTTAAGAAAATAAAAGACTAAAAAACTTATGATAATTAAAAACTTAAGTTAATAGATGATCCTTGGTGAAGCATTGGAATCTTTGAAATTAGTCTTTGAATCGTCTAGTAGAGTCTTAGACCATCTTTTGTGAAGCATTAGAATCTTCTAGCAAAGCTTATTTCCTCCTCTTTGTCTTTGCCCCAGTTATTAAATCGCCAATTCCTTGCATAGGATCTTGCGAATATTTGGGAACATCTACTTGGTCAACACTTTGATCTCCATTAGATATACTCAACCCTACCTTCTTATCCATTGATCACCTAACATACTTGAGCTTTGTAATTCAATTGAAAGAACCACCCCTTTTATGTGGTCTTCCTTTGTGTTCTAATGTTTACAACCCTTTTTTGGGTCGAAAAACATTTGAGTAGAAAACTACACCAATAGTTTGGCACCATCTGTGGAAACTTCTTTTGATGAAATTTAAGGTCTTTAAATAGACCATAAATAAAATATCTTTAAATACCTATTCCTCCATGGTATTAGCATCAACCACACAAGTGTTGCTCTTAAAAGTCAACTAGTCTCAAGAACAACCAAACCTCTAATAAGAAGGTGATCAAGGTCCACTATCACTAATGCTCAATAAGAAAGTTCCTCTATTGAAGATGTTTGAGGCCACCAATTCCTTAACTGAAGGTGATCGACACCTAAAAAGGAAGAAAGATCAAGAGGGAACTGGCCCTTAAGTAATCACTTGTATATCAAGAGGGACTTATGGTAACCTCCTACCTATTCATGTTAGGATGGACAAGAGATCCTAAATATGCTTGCTCAAACCTCTTTTACACACATAATCTCAATAATGGAACTTCCAAGAAGGTTCTATGTTCAAATGCTTAGTAGCTTTATGATGAGAAGAACCAGCGTTGCCGATCCTGCCAATACTTTGGTTTTATATTTATAAAACTCTCGCAAGTGCACGAATCATTTCATAGAAAATGATAAGTATACTCCCAAGGTTGATCTAAGGAAGGAATATATGTGGTTTTTAATTTATTATTCAAACTTTTAAAAATGAAATTAAATCCTAAACATCCTGTCATGATATTTGGGTTTTTGTGTTTCTAATCTAATAACATAAAAATAAACATAGATAAAGATTCAATAAACATTTATGCAAATTTTATCATTTATAATAGTGGAGTATTTATGGATAAAATAATTAAGTTAATTATGCTTGCTCATATTATTTAGGTTATTAAAGATATAAATTGATATTTATTGATTCTCTCTTTTTTATATGAATACCACATTTGGTGGGGTTAAATATTCTTTGTTAACTAAACAAATCAATTAACACCTATGGGTGGGGTTGATAACTAATTTGGTTAATTAAATTAATTCCTTTTTCTAAGAGATTGAAAATGAACCATTTAAATGCCACCTTTGATGGAGTTAGACAGTTTAAACTTTATTCAAGGTGTCGAAATTAAACCTAAAAATTTAATTATCCAAGTACTAACTTTCAAGTTTTAAAACTACTACTGAAAACATGTTGTCAATACATTTTCAGATAATAATTCTTATAAAAACTTTTGAAAAAGAGCTTTACTCTAACTACCGGGCGATTGTACCAACAAATAAAAGAGCACTACTCTAAATTAGACCGAATAACTAAACCTTAAAATCTAATTTTTAGATTTAAGTTTGCAATGAAAAATAATCTATTTCTCTCTAACATTCTTAATATAAAATCTTGAATAAAAATAAAATCAATTCATTTTAGAGATTTTTACCTATTTAATATTTTGCAAGTATAACAATGTTATTATTATATCATGTTTATAAACAGCCAACAAAGTTAAATTTAATCACAAACAAATTAAATATAACATGTAAGAATAAAGCATAAAAAATAATTGTAAAGAAAATAAAATCCTTATAGTACTTTGTTTCTATTCCTGTTGTTGGAAAACCTCCAAACGAAATTTGCACTCCCATTTATTGAATCAAAAAACAAATAAATTACAAAAACATAACTAGTTCTTCTCAAAAAGAGAAGAACTCTAAAACTAAGAAAAACTTTAAAACTAAGAAATGAGAGAAAGAAAGAGAAGAGAAGATGTGTTTTGAGGTGTGTTTAGTTATGAAGAGAATGAGGGTATTTATAGGTGAGGATGGGAAGAAAAAGTGGGTGAAAAAATGATTAAAAATGGAGAAAAACATGGAGTAGTGAATGATGACATCATGTTGGTGTGGGCGCGGCAACACACCCAAATGGGAAGCGACGCGTGCAGATGGGCGCAGACTGGGCACAAGCGTGCGCGTATGGGCACAGACTGGGCGTAGCGCGCAGACTGGGTGTAGCGCGTGCGGATGAGTGTAGACTAGACGTAGTGCGCTCAGATGGGCATAGGGACGCACGCAGAAGGGAGAGTAGGCGCGTGCGTTGCTAGGCGGTGCGATTTCCTCCTTTTTGACATTTTAACCTTTTTGACCCATTTTGTCCAATTTTTCCATATTTGTTGACTTTTCCTCATTTATTTTATGAATATATTTGTGATGTATTGCCTCCAGTATTCCTCTTTGTATCTTTAAGTTACGTTTTTAAGCAAAAATATCTGAAAAACAATAAAATACCCGTGATTCTGAAAAAATATATATTAATATATGATAAAATCATATATATATATATATATATATATATATATTAATCAATTAATGTGCATAAAAGCATGGTAATTTTAGTGCTTTTTGAGCACTCATCACTTTATAAGGTCAAGCGTACTATGAAGAACATACTCCACTACAAACAAAAGATGATGGCCACTTATGTCCTAGATGAGAAGCCACATCAAATGATGTACAAAATATGTATAACTAGTCTCTTGAGACTAGTATTTATCAGGTTCTACAAGCTATCTTCTAAAAGTATAGATAACATATTTCCAACAACCAAGGCTCTAATACCAAATGATGAGGACCCTCTAGGAGAAGAACCCTAGGAACCAACAAACTTTAAATAATTGGAAAAATCAATTTTCTAGGAATGTATTGAAGATGATTGGATTAGAACCCTAAGGAAACAAAGTCCTTAAAACCCTAACCTTTGGTATGATCAAATTAGAACCCTAAGGAACAAAGTTCTTAAAACCTTAACCTTGAGATGGCACAAAGGATGATCACTCCCTTTGATAAATTGAATCCAAATATTTAATCAAGAACCCAAGAAGGTAAAGCAAAAATCTTTCTGAAATAAATTTGATAAATGATATATGGTCTCTCCAAGATTACATAGATGCTACTTTTTTTAACAACAAACCATAATGAAAAACAACACTAGAGGAAATTCAAACCCTAAAGAAAACCTAGAAAAAATGGGCCTAATGGGCCTATTTAGTTATGGATTCGGCCTAATCCATCCTAAAAAATAAAAGACTAAAGAAACTTATGATAAATAGAACCTAAAAGGCCCACTATTTGTACGCTCTTAAGGATCTTGAGAATATTTGTAAACATCAACTTGGTCAGCACCTCCATTTCCATTATTTGTACGCAAGTAGGATAATTTAATACTACCCAACTTAGCCTTTCACTAAAATAAGAAATTGGTTTAGAATCATGCATCAAAACAGCTCGTATGCCAATTTCGAATGCATCACATTCTATCTCAATATCTTTATCAAAGTTAGACAAACACAACAAATTTGCATTGGTTAGTTTATCGTTTGATGTTTTTAAAGCTTGATCATGCACATCATCCCACTTAAAAACAACATTCTTAATAACAAGTTCATTCAAAGGGGTAGCAATAGAACTAAAATCTTTAACAAACCTTCGATAAAAACTTGCTAAACTGTGAAAACTTCTTACCTCATTTTCATTCTTAGGTGTAGGTTTAAAATGAAACACATTACTAACCACTCATATAATCTGTATTTATAATTAAATGCATTTTTCCATTCACCTCTCTCTTTCAAGCGAATCTGATAATAGTCATTCTTTAAATCAATATTAGAAAAAAAATGATAACCATGCGATTCATCTAATTTAGGGATAAGATGTTTATACTTTACCATTATCTTGTTAATAGCTCAACAATCCACACACATGTGCCATGTTCCATCTTTCTTTGAGACAAAGATGACATAAATTGAACATGGCCTGAGACTCTCTCGTACAAATTCCTTTTGTAAAAACTCATCCACTTGCCTTTGTATCTCCTTCATTTTTCATCTCAACCTCACATGCTCTCTTTTTATTTTTCTCTTACTCACACTTTTGTTTCTCCCTTATCTAGCACTCTTTTTCTATCCTAATCGGGTCCTCATATGCTTCCAAAGGTTTGAGAGGGGTTAATATAAAATTTGGTTGTTCATTAAAAAAGAATACCGATTTTTGTACCCATCATGCGACACCCTCCTATCAAATGTCATGGTCGGCCAAGCAATATATGACCAGCATATATCGGTGCCACATCATAAAAAACCTCATGCATCCTCATACTTGCCAATCAAAAAAGGGACCGAAACTTCTTTGTCAACCTTCAATTCTCCATAGTCATTCAACCATTGTAGATTGTATGGATTGGAATGCTTCTATCACTTTGAATTCAACTTTTTGACCAATAAAGTACTAGAAACATTAGTGTACCTCCCACTATTAATAATCAACGTACATAACTTATCCTTCAAGTGGAATCTTATGTGAAAAATATGCTTACATTTGATTCGGATCCTCTAGGCGAATAACCCTAGGAACCCACAAATTCAAAGGAATAGGAAGAATCAATTTTCTAGGAATATGTTGATGATTGGATTAGAACTCTAAGGAAAAAAGTCCTTAAAACCCAAACCTTTGGTATGATTGGATTAGAACCCTAAGGAAATAAAGTCCTTAAAACCATAACTAATGGATATGTAGGTGTTGATCAAGTTGATGTTCCCAAGTGCTAATCAATTTGATGTTTCCAAATATACCTAAGATCTTTTGCAAGGAGTTGGTGATCCAATGACTAGGGATAGATTTGGAAGATCAAGTTGGGTGTAAGGTTTACTTTAGGAAGAAATGTTTTTGTAATTAATTGTGGGCTTTTTATGTTTAGCAATTTTTATTTTAGTTAATTGTGAGCTTTTTATTTTAAGTCTTTTAGTTTTTATTTTTAAGGATGGGTTAGGCCCAACTCACAACTAAATAGGACCATTAGGGTTGAATTGTGCCTAGGTTTTATCTTTGGTTTGAATTGGAATTTTATTTCATAAGGGCGGTATAAAAACGTAGTAGCCTTGTCATTTGAAACAACAAATATCATTAACGAAAATTATATTTACAAAATATTTTGGTTTGCCTTCTTGTGTTCTTGATTGAATGCTTAAATTGGAATTATCAAAGGGGGTGATCATCTTTAGTGGCATCTCAAGATTTGTGTTTTAAGGACTTTTATATCTTAGGGTTATAATCTGATCATCTTCAAGACTTTCTTAGCAATTCAAGTGTTCCTATTCCTTTGAGTTCGTGGGTTCCTAGGTTTATTTGCCTAGAGGGTCTGCATCATTTGGTATCAAAGGCTTGGTTGCGAGAAAGAGGTTATCTATCTTCATATATCTTTGTTTGCATTCTTGATTTAAAAAAAATCATCATTCAAGTCTTGTGTTTTCCTTCAATTTCATTATCGTTGTTTTCGTTTTTGGATTTTGTTTCATAGTTCTTTTTGAATTCTTCGTATCTTTTTCTTATTCCTTATTTTTTGGTTCTTTAATTATTTGTTCAATCCATCTTTTTTCTTCAAAAAAAAAAGAGAAAAAAGAAGAAGATAGATGTTGTTCATAGTTTCAAAAATTATTTTGATAAATGAGGGTTGCAACTTTAAATGAAAATAAATTTTGACTCGAGTAACAAAATGACTATTATAATATATCAAATTGAAGCTTATTTTGAGTCCTATAAGTAGAACAGGGCACTGACCTTGAGTCACCAAAAATAATGATCACTCCATTTTTTAGCTAGAATTCAAGCATTCAATCAAGAACACATGAAGGTAAAGAAAGAAGCTTTCTGAAATAAAATTTTATTAATGATATATAGTCTGCCCTTAAGATTACATAGTTGTAGTGCTTTTAAAACAATAAACCCTCATGAAAATCCTAGATGAAAATCCAAGCCTAAAGAAAAAGCCTAAGTGCAAAGTCAAACCCTAAATAAAAAAACCATAGATAAAATGGGCCTAATTAGTGGGGGATATGGCTTAATCAATCCTTAAAAATAAAAGAGTAAAAAAATGATATATAAAACATAAAAAGCCCATAATTAACTAAAACAAAAAAATAGCTTCCTAAATTAATCCTTGCACTTAACTTGATCTTCCAAATCTATCCCTTGCATATAAATATAATAGACAATCCTTGGTGAAGATTTGGAATATTTGAATTTAGTCTTAGAATCTTCTAGCACAATTTCTTTCTATTGCACTTCCATGATCAATCCTTGCAAAGCTTCTTTCATCCTCTTTGTCTTTGCTCTAGTCATTGGACCACCTATTCCTTGCAAAAGAAATTGAAAATATTTAGGAATATCTACTTGGTCAACACCTCGATCACCATTATTCCCCCCCTCTTCGAAAAGATTCATCCTACATTCACCTACATCAAACAAATATATATCAGTAATATTAAAAGTGGCACTAACATTAGCATAGTCACTTGGCAAATCTAGCTTGTAAGAATTATCTAATATCAGCTTATGACACCCTTTTTTGGCTTGTTTGGTGTATTGTTCAATACTCCTTTCAATGTTGAGCCCCTCTTTCTCATCTATCTGCTTAACAAAATCTACTTTCTTTTTTCCATCTAAATTAACATGCTCAGTAACAGGTAATGGTGATAAATCCAATGAGGTTAAAGGATTAAAACCATATACAATTTCAAAAGGTAAAAATTTAGTAGCAAAATGAATGAAACGATTATATGCAAACTCAATACGTGGTAAACAATCTTCCCATACTTTAATTTTCTTTTTTATGATTTCCCTTAACAATGTAGACAAGGTCTTGTTCACTATTTCGTTTTGACCATCAGTTTGCAAGTGACAAGTAGTAGAAAACAACAAATTAGTTCCTAACTTACACCACAAGGTCTTCCAAAAGTAACTCAAGAACTTGGCATCTCTATCCAAAATAATTTTTCTAGGCATCCCACATAACCTCACAATCTCTCTAAAGAACAAATCAGCAACATTAATAGCATCATCTATTTTGTGACATGGAATAAAGTGTGCCATCTCAGAAAATCTATCGACAAACACAAAAACACTATCCCTACCACGTTTTATTACTAGGCAAACCTAAAACAAAATCCATTGAAATATCAGTCCTAGGTGTAATAGGAATGGATAGTGGTGTATAAATTCCATGAGGTTGCACTCAAGATTTAGCTTGCCTATGGGTCACACATCTACCACAAAGTCTCTCAACATCTCTTTTCATATGTGGCCAATAAAAGTTCTCTTACAAACCAACTAAAGTTTTAACTACCCAAAATGACCCATAAGTCCTCCACCATGAGACTCCCTTACTAACAAATCCAGAATTGAAAATTTTTGAATGCACAATATATTTTCTCTAAATAAGAACCCATCAAGCCTAAAGAACTTTCCATTGGCTACCTTTTCACATGATGTATACTCTTCACTAAAATCTTGATCTAAGGATATAACTCTTTAGTACGTTCAAAACCAAGAAATTTTGCATCAATAGTAGAAAGAAGTACGTACCTACATGAAAATGCATCGACAACCACATTCTCTTTACCTTGCTTGTATCGGATGACGTAGGGAAATGTTTCTATGGACTCCACCCAATGTGCATGTCCCTTGTTGAACTCTTTTTGAACCTTCAAATGTTTCAATGACTCATGATCAATGTGGATCACGAATTCCTTAGGCCACAAATAGTGTTTCCACATTTCTAAGGCACAAACCAATACTTATACCTGAAGCAACACATTCAATCTCAAGAGTTTTTGCAAAGTTAGGTAAAGATAATAAAGGAGCATGAGTCAATTTTTCCTTAAATAGTTGGAATGATTTTTCTTACTCTTCTCCCCATTTGAACCAAACATTCTTTTTGATGACTTCGATTATCGGTATGGTTATGCTACTAATTGTTAGCATGGCTAACTTCTCCACCATGGTAATGCTAGAAACATTAGTATAGCTTCCTCCATCAATAATCACACTACATACCTTGCTTTGGACAATGCATATAGTATGAAATATGTTCTCATACTGAACTTCATCATCTTCTTTGGATTGAAAACTCAAATCCCTCCTTTCCTCCAATAATTCACCTTGGGCAGCGTACTCCTCATCATCAACATCCTCTAATGGTGGCATAGAATCATTGTCCAATTCATTGTCAAATTCGAACTCTACATCGTCTTTCATCACCGTAACTCTTTTCTTTGTACATTGATTAACTATGTGACCCCTACCACATTTAAAACATTTAATATCACCATTCCAAGTAATGGATGAATTTAATTTACCTCGAGTTCCTTGGCTAGGCACTACTTACGTTTACTACGGTTTTGGCTATGGAGTAGAAAGCTATTCATCTTGCTTCAAGTGGTTTGACTTCCAACTGGATGTACTTTGGCTATGGCTTGCACGTATTTTTCCTCCCCTCTTTAGTTGACTCTCAACTTTAATAGCCATGTGTATCATGTTCTCCAACTCCACATAATTCTACACCTTCGTCGTATTTTGAATTTCCCTATTCAAACCAGCCAGAAACCTTACCATAGTAGCCTCTCGATCTTCTTCAATGTTTGTTCGGATCATTATCACTTCCATCTCTTTGTAATACTCCTCTACACTCTAGTTTCCATACCTAAGTGTTTGCAACTTGTTATACAATTCTTGGTAGAAGTAACTTGGTACGAACTGCTTCCTTATCATAGTTTTCATCTCCTCCCATGTCACTATTAGACGCTCCCTATTTCTCCTCTTGTTCAATATTAATTGATCCCACCAAATAATAGAATAATCAAAAAATTCAATATCAATAAGTTTTACCTTCTTTACCTTGGAATAATGGTAGTAATCGAATACTAACTCCACCTTCTCATACTCTAGATATGCTTCTGGATAGTTCTTCCCTTAAAATGATGGAATCTTCATCTTAATACTACCCTAATTATTATCTTCTCAATTCCTCACATAACTAAATCTACCACTATATCTCCTTCTATCACTATTAATTGATTCTCAATCATCTTCCTCTTCAAACTCTTCAAACTCATCCTACTCTATCCTAACTCTCCTTAGTTGAATTTATCTCCCCCTATACACATGAGGTGGTTCAACACATGTGTTTTTTTTACCCGATATAACCTCTCATGATTTGATTCCATCTCTATCCTAATCAACCTCACCATCTATCTTGTTAATTCCTCCATCATAAACTTCTTGTCAACCTTTCCATATACATATTCAGAAGAAGTTTCTTTAGAAAAAATTGCTACAAAGAAAATGTTAGTAGTAATAACAATAAGAAAGAATCAGCACATCAATCCTTCATGTGTTTCAGTCAAAATTGATGCATCACTCAAATTATCTCTTTTTTACACTCAAAATTTAAATTGGCTTTCACCCTCTTATATGCTTACTACTGTTGTTCTGCTCATAATTTTTTGACTTTTTTTTAATATGATGAAACAATCAAGAACATAAAACAATCAAATAGAAGAATCAAATTAGAAAGATAACAGAAGGTTGAAACAGAACAAGCTTATAGAATCAGACTAGGAATAGAAACATAATTAAAAAAATAGAAAGATGTGGTTTTTTTGTTAAGGAACTTGATGAAGAAAAAAGTTGGATTGAGATAAACACCTAAGACTAGAACCTTGGCTCTAATACCAAATGATATAAACCATGCCAACTTTCGAGAAACCCATAACAAAAATTAGTTCCTATGATCATTCTATTACATATTCGGATGGAAACCGCAACCCAACACCTATAAAGACATGTGAACCTTGCTATGAGGAAGACACCACAAACAAAAGATGGAGACTTGATCGATAAGTCATGGTATGAATGCCACAGACAAATCCTATAAAATCAAAAGGTTCTTCAATGAACCAAAGAGAAATTTTACTTTCACAATTTGGATTTTAAATATTCTAATTTTTATTGAATTCAAAAGGATTCTTTATAGGCTATTAATGCCTTACACGCCCATATAAGAAAGGGAAACTACTAAAAATAGAAAAAAGGAAACATAAAGTAAAAGAAAATTTCTAGGTTCTTCCCTCCTTAAGCTACATGCCAAAGATAGTAAAGAATACAACCAGATTTCTTTCTCTCCAAATCACGTGCCAAAAGATAGAAAAAGAAAACTAAACTAAATGGAACATACCTTATTTATGCGATCTATAAATTAAAAATAATCCCACAAATTATTCAAATTTAATCCAATAATTATTTAGAATTTCCTTGATGGATTATTATAGAATTTTTAGCATGTTAACACATATTTTATGAACATGTTGGCCTTCCTCTATAATCTTACATGAATTGGCTTAAGCCTAAACTTCTTGCATCATCCCATTCAAAGAATCCTTGAATCTCTTTGCCCATGCTCTTGTAATTGGACCAAGTAGTACCTCAAGCGAGTCCACACTCCATTTGGTAGCCATATTTTCATCATCAACATAAGAACAATCCTCCAATGGTGGCATCTCATCATTACTTGAACTAGCACTTCCAATTTTTCAATTTGCCCGTACAACCATAACCTTTTATTTTGGAATTCATAAGCAATATGTTTGAATCCTTGGCACCTAAAATACTTTATATCATGTGACTTAGTAAGAGTTTTAGTTTTGGGCTTACCATTAGGAAAAGCAATTGAATTCTTGAACTTTGCTTCAACCTTTGTTCCAAACACAACTCTGTTGTCCTTCCAATTTGATCTCCATGGATAACTAGAGGATGCACTCGATCTGAGCCTCTTGAAATTTATTTTCTTCTCCACTTTAATGGCCTTGTGTAGTAATTCCTCCATATCTACAAAATGTTGTAACTTAACTACATCAACAATCTCCCTATTCAATTTGGTAAGGAATCTAGACATCATCGCTTCTTTATCTTCTTTTATGTTTTCTCTAATCATGGAAATTTCCATCTCCTTATAATAATCTTCAACACTCATGGAACCATGAGTCAGCCCTTGCAACTTTTTATATAAATCCCTGTAGTAATTGCTAGGAATAAATCTCTTATACATCACCAACTTCGTCTCTTCCAATTACTGAATTGGTCTCTCTCCATTCCTTTGTCTATTGACCACCAATTGATCCCACCATATACCTACATAATCTATATATTCAATAGCTCCTAGCATTACTTTCTTCTCCTTAGAGTAATTATGACATTAAAATACATGCTCAACCTTACTTTCCCACTCCATGTATAACTTAGGATCATTCTTTCCTTGAAAAGGCAGAATCGTCATCTTTATACTGCCTATATTGTTATTTTTTTGGAGTTAGTCTTGTTGTACCATTTATAACTTTCTCTCTCCTTCACATTGGAGTCGGCTTCTTCTTCGAACTTATGTCTTCTATATCTGCTTCTATGTGATTCAGAACCGAAAAAGGATTCTAAATATCCAACCTTGCATTTAGCCTATTAAATTGGTCATTAATAGCCTTGGAAGAATTTCATGTTGACCTCTTGTGGTTCTCTTCCATCCTTACTCATGTTTTGATCTTGTAAAATATAATCAGATAACTCACACACTCCCTCACATGTTTGCTCTTAATCAGATTATTATCGCTTTTTTTTCTTGCCTTTTACCACTCAAAGCTCAAGCCATATCTCTTTTTTGTTCTTAACAAAATCAAAGAATTCAACTAATTTCAAGAATAAACCGGTTTGTTGGTGACAATCTCAAAATTTAGAATTAAAAAAAAACTTAATGTAAAATGATGATAGAAAGAAAGTCTAAAGATGACTGTAAAGAAAAATCTTGAACAAAATATGATTACTTTTTTTAATCCTACTTGGATAGCAAGTTCTCTAGAATGAAAAAGATAGAAACTATAACAAAATAAAGGAAAACTAATTTCAACAAGAATAAGAAAACAAGAATTGTAATCTTGAACAATTTACAACATTTGTTCTCCCATTTTCTTTTCACTTTTATGATTACTACTGCTACTTGCTGTGAATAGAAAATTCATAAAAGAAAATTCGCAACCCTAACGAAAAAAAACCAAAAACAATGAAACAACATGCGGAAAAAATTTAATCCCTCATTAAGTGGTTTAAATGGTGGAATTTAGGGTAAAAAACAATGGGAAACAAAGGCATATCATTCTTTTGTTACATGAATCGATCCGAGCTTTAATTTGATACATTATAAAATTCATAGAAAAAGAATTGGCAAAAGTTTTGCAGTTTAAAGTTGCAATGCTAATTTATTAATTTTTATATTTTGAACTATGCAGAGCTCTTCTTTTCTTTTCTTTTTGAAGAAAAAAAGATGGATTGAACATAGAAAAAAAAGAACAAGAGAAAAATAGGAAAGATAACTACAAAATGGGATAAAAAGAAAATAAGGAAACCAAATGAAGTTTTGTTTTGGCCACAAACCCATATATAGATAATTTGAACAAATAAGAAGATCACAATTAAAAATCCCAATAAAAGAGAATATTTTCGCTCCACCCACATAAGGAAAGAAAACAATCAAAATTTGGAATCAAGATAGATTTTTTAAAAAACAAAATGCACTAAAAGGATCAATTTTTTTTAATTAATAACTCAAACAAAGATATATGTAGATGGATAACCTACTTCCAGCAACCAAGGCTTTGATACTAAATAATGTGGACCTCTAGGCAAAGAACCCTAGGAACCCACGAATTCAAAGGAATAGGCACAATCAATTTTCTAGGAATGTGTTAATGATGATTAGATTAGAACTCTAAGGAAACAAAGTTCTTAAAACCCTAACCTTTGGTATGATCGAATTAGAACCCTAAGGAAAAAAAAAGTCCTTAAATTCCTAACCTCGAGATACCCCAAAGGATGTTCATTCCCTTTGATAAGTCGAATTGAAGCATTCAATCAAGAACACAAGAAGACAAAGCAAAAACTTTTTGAAATAAACTTGTATTAATGATATATGGTCTACCCTCAAGATTATATAACTGCTGCATTTTTATAACAAAAAATCCTCATGAAAACCCTATACGCAAATTCAAGCCTAAAGAAAAACCCTAAGAACAAATTCAAATTCTAAAGGAAAAAACCCTAGATGAAATGGGCCTAATCAATCCTTAAAAATAAATGACTAAAAACCTTATGATTAATAAAATATAAAAGGTCTATGATTAACTATAACAAAAAATATATCTTCCTAAATTAATCCTTGCTCTCAACTTCATCTACTAAATATCTCCCTTGCATAAAACAGTAATAGACCATCCGTGGTGAAGCTTTGGAATCTTCAAATTTAGTCTTATAATCTTCTAGCACATCTTATTTGTATTTCACTTCTATGATCAAGCCTTGCAAAGCTTCTTTAATCCCTTTTGTATTTGCCCTAGTCATTGGACAATCAATTCCTTCATCCTTAAGCTATATACCTAAGGCTCACCACATAACAAGTAAATCTCCATGCACAAATTCTTCCACTTCAGCAATAGAAGAATCTTCCAATGGTGGCATCTCATTGTCACTTGAACTAGCACTTTCAATTTTTCCATTTTGTTTGGGCATTTAGAATCAATATTTCCAAATCCTTGGCACTTAAAACACTGAATGTCATATGACTTAGTAAGAGTTTTAGTTTCAGGTTTACCCTTAGGAACAACAACTGAATTCTTCGACTTTGCTTCATCTTTTATTCTGAAGGCACCTTTGTTATCCTTTCCAATTTGATCTCCAAAGAGATCATGACCTTATGCAGCAGTCATATCTAAACCTCTTGGACTTTATTTGCTTCTCCACTTTAATGGCCTTGTGCAGCAGTTCTTTCATCTCTATGTAATGTTGTAACTCAACCACATGAACAATCTCCCTGTTCAATCCGATAATGAATCTAGCCATTGCTACTTCTCTATCTTTCTCTATGCTTTCTCTAATCATGACGATTTCCATCTCCTTATAATAATCCTCTACACTCATACCTTGAACCGAACCTTATAAATTTCTATATAAATCCCTATAGTAATGGCGAGGTATAAATCTCTTATGCATCACCAACTTCATCTCTTCCCATAACCGAATAGGCCTTTCACCATTCCTTCGCTAATTAACCACCAATTGATCCCACAATATAACTGCATAATCTATAAACTCCAATGCTGCTAGATTTAATTTCTTCTCCTCAAAGTAATTATGATAATCAAATACATGCTCAACCTTTCTTTCCCACTCCAAGTATAGCTTGGGATCATTATTTCCTTGAAAAATTATAATTTTCCCCTTTATACTGCCTATATTGCTATCTCCTTTGTAGTCAACCTTCTTATCTTCTTTATAACTTTTTCTCTCCTCCACTTTGGAATTAACTTATTCTTCTTCATTGAACTCATGTCTTCTATATGATTCAGAACTAGAAGAGGATTCTAATTCATTAAACATCATATTTAGCTCCTGATGTGATCCATCATTTAATACCTTGGGTCTGTTCTAGTGAGGATGGGGTTTTTTTCAAGTGGTTCCAAATGGAGCCCTTGCAAGGTCCATTCTGGTTTTTAGGTTAAAGAGAATTGTGGCACCCCTACTAACAACTTAAGCTTTTGGTAGAATTGGCTTATCAGTTCTCATTTGGTTTGGTATTAGAGCCACTCCTCGTCTCGTCAGTGGTCCATGAGGACATGCATTCTAAAGGGATTGTGTTACAGATCCTCTAGGAGAACAACCTTAGGAGTCCACAAACTCAAAGGAATAGAAATGATATATTTACTAAGGAAAAAAAGTACTTAAAACCCCAACCTTGAGATGCCACAAAGGATGATCACTCTATTTGATAAGTCAAATTCAATTATTCTATCAAGAACACAAGAGAGCAAAGCATAAAGATTTTTGAAATGAACTTTTATTAATCAAATATGGTCTGCCTGCAATTACATAGTGGATTATTTTTTATAAGCAAGAAACCCTCATGAAAACCCTGGACACCTCTTGAAAAACCTAGAGCTTCATGAAATCCCTAGACAAAAGTTTAGCCAAAAGAAAAAACCTAGTTGAAAATTCACACTTAAAGAAAACCCTAGGCACAAATTCAATGCTAATTCACCTATTTAATTATAGATTAGGCCTAATCCATCCTTAAAGAATAAAAGACTAAAAGACTTATGATAAATAAAACATAAAAAAAAGCCCATAATTCACTAAAACAAAAATTGTTAAACATAAAAGTCCTGTAATTATCTAAAACAAAACAAATTGCTTGAAAATCCATATATATATGCCATGTTCTATATTTCTTTGGAACTGAGATGATAGGAACTAAACATGGGTTGAGACTTGAGACTCTCCTTTACAAATCCCTTTTGTAGTAACTTGTCCACTTACCTTTGTATCTCCTTCGTTTCCTTAGGATTAGATCTGTAAAAAGGTTGATTTGGTATTGTAGATCTGGGTGCAAATTCTATTGGATGCTCAATTCCTCTCAAATAAGGTAATCCATCAGAAATCTTATCAAGAAATAGATCCTCAAAGCCATGTAAAAAGACACAACAACACTAGGCCAAGATGAATTAAGATCGTTAGTAGAAAGATAAACATCCTTGTACATAAGTACAAGTACTTGTTGTCTTGCCATCATTACACTCTTAATCTCATGTTTTTTATTAAATGCACACATTCTTTTATTTTTCTCTTCTATTTGCTCACTTTTCTTTCCTATTTGCTCACTTTTCTCTCCTTTGTTCCTACTTTTCTCTCTTTTGTGCTCACTTTTCTCTCCTTTTTTTTATTTTCCTCTTACGCACACTTTTTTTCCCTCAACTTGCACTCTCTTGCAATCCTAATCTAGTCATCATAAGCTTGCAAAGGCTTGAGAGAGGATAATACAACTTTTTGGTTCTTCATTTCAAAAGACTAGGGATTTTTATACCCATCATGAAACACCCTCCTATCAAACTACCACAGTCGGCCAAGAAATATTTAAGCAACATTCATTGGTTCCACATCACAAAGAACCTCATCCTCATACTTTCCAAACGAGAAAGGAACCCAAACTTCTTTGTTGACATTCACTTCTCCATAACCATTAAGCCATTGTAGCATGTATGGTTTGTGATGCTTCTACCACTTAAAATTCAACTTTTCTACCAACAAAAAACTAGTAACTTTAGTGCCGCTCCCACTATCAATAATATGCTTATGTTTCTCCTCATCTCCTTCATTCTTAGGCTGTATATTCAAGGCTATCTTAGTGACAAGTAATTTTCCATGTACAAGTTATAACACTTCAACATCATAACGGTCCTCTAATGGTGGCATTTCATCATCACTTGAACTAGCACTTTTGATTTCTCCATTTGCCCGTACAACCATAACCATATTTTTAGGCATTCAAAAGCAATATGTCCAAATCCTTTGCACCTAAAACACTTAATATCATATGACTTAGTAAGAGTTTTAGTTTCAGGTTCACCTCTAGGAATAGAAACTAAATTGTTTTACTTTGCATCACCTTTTTTTTAATGGAAGCTTTGTTGTCCCTTTAATTTGATTTCCACGAATTATTAAAAGACAAACAAGTTTTAAACCTTTTGGACATGATTTGATTCTCCACTTTAATGGCATTGTGTAGTAGTTATTCCATCTCTATGTAATGATGCAATTCAACCACATCAATTGTTTCCCCTTTAATCGGCAATGAATCTAGCCATTGTTGCTTCTCTATCTTCCTCTATGTTGTCTCTAATCATGGAAATTTCCATCTCTTTATAATAATCTTCTACACTCATGGAACCTTGAACCAACCCTTAGAACTTTATATATAGATCCTTATAGTAATGGCTAGGTATAAACCTCTTATGCATCACCAATTTCATATCTTCGCACAACCGAATAGGTCTCTCACCATTCCTTTGCCTATTGACCACCTATTAATCTCACCATATACCAATATAATCTATAAATTCTATGGCTGCTAACTTTACTTTCTTCTCCTTGGAGTAATTATGACAATCAAATATATGTTTAACCTTTCTCTCCTATCCAAGTATAAATCAGGATCATTCTTTCCTTGAAAAGACAGAATTGTCATCTTTATACTACCTATATTGCTATCTCTTTTAGAGTCAACCTTTTTATCCCGTTTATAATTTTCTCTCTCCTCCATATTGAAATCACCTTCTTCATCATCGAACTCATGTCTTCTATGTGATTCCGAACTGGAAGAGGATTCTAAACGATCCAACCTTGCATTCAGACTCTTAAATTTGTCATTAACAACTTTGATGAAGAATTTCAAGTGGATATCTTTTGGTTCTCCTCTTTCCTTACTTATGATTTTAATCTGTAAAATAAAACAAAGTTATGATGAATTAAATAGATAATAAGTTCCAAATAGTTCAATGCTATAAGTCTAAAGTGAATCACAGAAGTTTCAAAATAGAAGATTGGGTTATGTGCCAAGTATTCCCAAATACAAAGGATAAATAATTTGGTAAATTGGCTCCAAAATGGGAAGGACCATACAAAATGATCTCAATTTGCAGACGAGGAGCCAATGACCTTGGAAGTTTTTATGTTATGAACCTAATTAGCTAAAGTGGAGTGAATAGATAATTAACAAAAGTATGCTAAATTAAAATTTTGTAGAGTGGCCAAACATGTAAATAAAGCAAAAAGATAAATAAGACACGAGATTTTTAGATGGAAACAACCTAGGCCATGACAATGACCTAAGGAAAAAATCATCGATCCACCAAATAACCTTATTATTCACTATGAAAATATTGTTCGATTATAAGGCTAGAAGTCAAACTAGTAACCAAGCTAATGCCCCAAAGTAACATACTAACAAACCTCCTACTTTCTTTCATAGTCTTTATAAGCAAAGTGTTCGAATCCAGACCAACATTTTGAGAAATTCGAGTCATATGAGTTGTCAAACCCATTCAACTGGCACCTAAAACATTAGCATAAAAACACAAGTGTAATGTGTATCTTAGAGAGGATTAAACAATGAAACATCCTAGCTAGATGATTGAACATAATATTAGATAAATCAAAATCACTAGCAACCTTAGAACATATGTTTAACGATAATAACACAAAATTGTAGGCTTGTTAATTAATCAAATTCAGCAATAAATTTTTTGATAGATTACCTAAGGAAAGAAGCCTAACAGAAAGATTTTTCCAAAAAATATTTAGACAAAAAGCAAAAGTTGAAAAAGTTGATTAAATTGTGATTGATTAAAATATAAAGCATTAGGTTCTTTATATGTGAAGGAAGCCCTAATGTTAGCTTACAGTCCAATCCCGAATATTGTCAACACTTATAAACCTTACCATCTCTCCCTTTGGCATATTTGTGTGATAAAATCTGTCTCTTACTACATTAAACATAGGAAAAATATATTTTACACAGTGGAAATATCTTTTGATCAGGTGAATCCATCTTCACTTGAATCTTGATAGCTCGTATATACATTGTAAAATAAAAACATAAATGGGTACACGGTTTATCCCAAACGACTCATTGTTTATTAATTTAGTATATATAATAACATAAAAGCAAAGAAATAGACATAAGTGATGAATAACAATAGATAGAATATTTAAGTATTACTCCCCTTATGTGAATAAACATTAACACTCAATGTGTTCTCCCCCTATGTGTAATAACTCTAAAAGAAAAGTTCCAATCAATAATTCTCTCCTTTTATATATTTTCAATTAACGATCAATAAATTTATCCCTTTGTTTGTCTTACAAATAAATAATATAATCTTGAAGCAATGAAAAATAGGTTGAGTAAGTAAGAAATGTGTTTAATCACTAAAAAGAAGAGTACACGTTCTAAAAAGTTCAGTAATAATCAAACAAAGAGCTAAAAATCGTATATTTTTCAAAAATGAATATATTCCCTCTAAATTCTACGAATTCTTTAAATAAATTAGAATAAAACAAAAATTTATAAAAAATGATATATATATATATATATAATTATTTTTTGAATTGAAGGTAGTACATTAAGCTAAACATGACTACAAAAGTGCAGACAAAAGATGAAATTAATTTTGTTCAAAGTTTGAGGTCCATTAATAGCATAAATATATGTTGACAAAAAACATAAACATACTAACACATATAGAGATGATACAACCCACGCCAACTTGAGATGAAATCTGTAACAAAATTTAGTTCCTAGGATCATTCTTTTACAGATTTGGATGGAAAACCGTAACCCAACACCTATAAAGAGATGTGAACCTTGGTATGAGGAAGACACCACATTCAAGGAATGAAGACTTGATAGTGAAGTCGAGTTATGAACACCATAGAAAAATCTAATAATTTCAAAAAGTTCTTCAAAGAACCAAATCTAAATTTACTCTCACTTTTTGATTTGAAATATTTTGTTCTTTATTTAATTGAAAAGGCCTATTTATAGGAAAACATAAACTAAAGGAAAGGTCTAGATTCTTCCCCCTTAAGCTACACACCTAAAATGGTAAAGAATCAACCATATTTATTTCTCTCCAAATCACGCCCAAAAAGGTAAAGAATCAAATAGATTTCTTCTCTCCAAATCACACGCCCAAAATTAGAGAAAGGAAACTAAGCTAAATAGTATATGCCTAATTTGTGTGATCTACAAATTAAAAACAATCCCATATATCCACTAATTATTTTGAATTTCCTTGCTGAATTTGTAGCATGTTGACAATTATTTTATGAACACGTGGGCCTTCCTCCGTAAGGTTACACAAATTGGCTTGAGCCCAAACTTCTTGCATCAGCCCATTCAAAGCATCTTTGAATCTCTTCGCCCGTGATTTTGTATTTGAAACAAGTGATACTTTTAGCCCTCTTGAAAAGGATTTGTCCTCAAATTTTCACCTATATCAAAAGGACTCAGATTAAAAATGTTAGAGGTAGCATAGATAGTATACTCACCAGGAAAGTACAGCTTGTAGGCATTGTAATTGATATTTTCAATGACTTTGATTTTCTTTGTTCGGGAAAACACACTTTTCTCAAGTGCACCCACGCCCAATCTCCAAGCTCTAATATCAGCTTATGACACCCTTTTTTGCCTTGTTTGGCATATTGTTCAGTACTGCTCTCAATGTTAAGCCTTGATTTCTTATGTGTATGTTTAACAAAATCTACTTTCTTTTTCCCATCTAAATTAACATGCTCAGTAATATGTAGTGGTGATAAATCTAATGGGGTTAAAGGATGAAAAGCATATACAATTTCAAAAGGTAAAAAGTTAGTAGAAAAATGAATGAAGCCCTAATGCTAGGTTATAATCATATTATAATTTTTCCATTAAAAAATTCATAGAGTTGTAAACGATATGGAGAAAATAGTAATAGGAATGTTTGCCTTGAGTATTCAATTTGGTGAAAGTTGAAACTCTTGTTTCTTGATCAATCTAGGCCGATCAATTTAACAAATCCTTGATCAATCCAGGGTACTAAGTTAAGTCTCGAGATAGGTAGAGCTATTCTTGATCAATCTAGTCCCTAATCGATTGAACATTAAACCTCGATCGATCTACCTCAATTAAAAATTAAATCAAGGACTTTCAAACAAGGTAGATCGATTCTCAATTGATATACTGACCATTTAGTCTAGACATGTCCCGATCGATAAACTAAATTAAGTTTAAAATGTTATTATATGTCTAATATGAAATCTAATGTGCATAAGAATATAGATATACATGAGATATATTTGATTTTAGCTTGATAGCTTATTTGGCTTGAATTTTTTTCTGAAAGACTTACCTAGAAACTATGGTGCATTTAAATGTTTTGTTTGCTGTAGGTACTATAGGCCTTTGTGTCATTGTTGGCTTCCCTCATGTAAAATACGGAGTGTATTTATTTTACTTAGTGTATTTTCCTTTCCCTATGTAAGGTCGGTTACTGTAGATCAGTAATGCACACATGCATATAGTTTGGTATACTTTGTATGCGAACATGTTTACACATACCATGGGGTTGGTTTTCGTAGTATGCATGACAGTTTTTGTGCATTCTAGGTGTCACTTGTGTTTTTGGCTCATTTAGGGTGCATGTATTTATGGAATTTACTTGGCAATGTTTGGAATGAAAAAAATGTGTTTTTTTAGCATCTCACCAATAAGCTCATCACCACCTTTGCCACTGCCTTTGGCGAGGTGGTTAGCAAGATGGATGGTGAGGTGGGTATCTAAGTTCTATAAATACCCCCTCATTTCTCTTGTTTCTTACCCATATTTTTAGTGCCAAAACTTTACCAAATTTCATGCTGAAATTTATATATAATTTTGAAATCGTTTAGAAGAGCTTATATTTAAGTTGGTCATTTTTTGAGATTTGTTATGACATCATTATCCCTGTTGGTACATGGTATGAATATGTATCTCCAATAAAATATTTGACTTTTGTAGTGGACTGTGTGTCTTGTGAGATTGTTAGTAGTAACACTTCTTGTTACTGATCAATGGTTAATAATCATACCACATTGGATGGGGTTTACTGCAGAGGATAGTTGGGTTCACATGTTGACCAAGTAGTTGCAAAAGTAGCAAGTAAGAGTAGTAGTAGGTAGTTCAGACATAGGTCCTAACTAATAGAGGTAACAATTGTTTTATTGTCTATTAGAGTTGTATCTTGTTTATTGTTTAGTGAATTATTTGATATTGAGTGGTTGCCTTAACCAACCCAGTGATGTTATCGGGTAGTGTCTCTATGTGATTTTATCTCATTATATTGCTTATTATGTATGATTAGTTGTTAAACTAGTATAATATGATTTGTTGTGTATATGTTTCAACATATTGACACATAAACTTTGACTAGAAAGAATTTGTTGTTTACTTGTTTGATATTTAATATATAATATCTGTTGTTCCAAGTTATCTGCTTTGTTTAATATTATATTATCTATACTTCTCTTGCGTGATCTACATCAGTGTTTACTTTCTAGTTTGTGCTAGTTAGGTCTGGATCCTTAAAGAGTATGCATCTTCCCACCCTAGTAGTGTACCAAGTTGTGGACTCTTTTAATTGGTATCAGAATAGGTGCACCTTTTTGGGCTTAACCAATCCAGTATTGATTCTATTAGCTCACTTTATGACACACACCCATTCTCTTTGATGGAGTCAGGAAAATGAGGTAATATAGGTAGACTTCCACTTTTCAATGGACTAAACTATGCATATTGAAAATTATAAAGGAGGGCCTTTTAATGGAGATCGAGGTGTTGATCAAATTGATGTTGGTAAATGATTATCAAGTAAATGTTTTCCAAATATTATTAAGATATTTTGTAAGCAATTGGAGGTCTAAGGACTATGGACAGATTTGGAATATCAAGTTGGTTCAAAGATTACTTTAGGAAGTAATTGTTGTTTTAATTAATTATAGGCCTTTTCATGTGTTATTTATCATAAGGTTTTTTAGTCTTTTATTTTTTTAAGGGTTGATTAGGCACAATCCATCACTAATTAGGCCTATCTCATCTAGGGTTCTTTCTTTAGGGTTTGAATTTGTGCCTAGGGTTTT
Organism: Hippophae tibetana; assembly: GCA_037013495.1. NCBI lineage: Eukaryota > Viridiplantae > Streptophyta > Magnoliopsida > Rosales > Elaeagnaceae > Hippophae > Hippophae tibetana. The sequence continues at coordinate 1,046,611 of JAZDXN010000027.1, read as the reverse complement.
CTTTACGTTTTTTACTTGTTACGATACGTATACTTGCATATTCATTACACACACAATTTGTGTAGCGATCATGTATGTACGATGATTATTGATAGTGGGAGCTGTACTAATGTTGCTAGTATCTTGTTGGAATAAATGTTGAATTTGAAGTGGAAAAAGCATCCTAAACCATACAAGATACAATGGTTGAATGATTATGGAGAAGTGGAGGTTAACAAACAAATTCGGGTTCCTTTTTCAATTGGAAAATATGAAAATGATGTTCTTTGTGATGTGATAATGATGTATACTGCTCATATTTTGCTTGGCTAGTTGTGGCAGTTTGATAGGAGGGTGACGAATGATGGGTGCATAAGTCATTATTATTTTGTATTGAACAATTTAAAAATTGTATTAGGCCTTCCTAAACCTTTGTAAGCTTATGAGAACAAGATTAGGATAGTAAGAGAGTGCAAGTTGGGAGAAAAACAAAAGCGTGAGCAAGAGGAAAATCAAAAGAGAGTAAGTAAGGTAGAGAGGAAAAATGGAGAGAAAAGTGAGCATAAAGGAGAAAAAAGTGAGAGCAAACAAGATACAAAAATAAAAAAAAATGAGTGTAATTGTTGAAAATCATGAGATTAAGAGTGCAATGATGGCAAGGCAATAAGTACTTGTTGTTGTAACTCATCTTTGCCTAATGTTGTTGTATCTTTATATCAAGATTTTGAGGATCTACTTCCTAAATAGATTCCTCATGGATTACCTCCTTGGAAAAGAATTGAGCATTAAATAGACTTCATAAGGATTTGTGATACCAAATTGACCTCCTTATAGAGTTAAGATTCGAGGACAAATATTTTTGAAAAGAAGGGGAATAATGGAGATCGGTTTGCTAATCAAGTTGATGTTCCCAAGTATCGATCAAGTTGATGTTTTCAAATATTCTTAAGATCTTTTGCAAGGAATTGGTGTTGGTGGTCCAAGGACTAGGGATAGATTTGGAAGGTCAAGTTAGGTGCAATGATTACATTAGGAGGCAATTGTTGTTTTAATTAATTGGCCTTTTTATTTTTTATTTATCATATTTCTTTAGTCTTTTATTTTAAGCATTGATTAGGCCCAATCCATCACTATTTAGACCCATCTCATCAAGGATTTTTTCTTTAGGGTTTGAATTTTCACCTAGGGTTTTCTCTAGATTTGATTTTGGGCCTAGGGTTTTTCTTTAAGCTTGAATTAGCATCCAGGATTTTCATGAGGGTTTGTTGTTATAAAACAACAACAGCTATGTGATCTTGGGGACCAAATTTCATTTATGAAATTTATTTTAGAAAGTGTTTTTGCTATGCCATCTTGTTTTCTTGATTGGATGCTTGAATTTGATTTATCAAAGGGAGTGATCATCCTTTGTGGTATCTAAAGGTTAGGGTTTTAAGGAATTTATTTCCTTAGGATTATAATATGATCATTCCAAAGGTTAGGGTTTTGAGGGCTTTGTTCCCTTAGGGTTATAATTCAATCATCTTTATCATGTTCCTTGCAAATCAATTGTTCCTATTCTTTTAAGTTCGTGGGTTCCTAGGGTTCTTTGCCAAGAGGGTCCGCATCACATTTTTTTGTCATATAGATTTTATACATGTTGTAACTTAACATGTGTGTTATGTTTGCACTCCTAGTGTTTAGGTTGTTATCCTTGTCTTAGAATGTCTCTAAATTTTGTGTTTGGATCCCTTGCCTTTCTCACATGCTTAGTATTTGTAGTTGCATCCCTTGTCTTTTCTTTCTCTTAGGTTGTTAATGCAGTTTACTAAGTAGTCAAGTTCTTTCTTTCTCTTGACTAGTGTTGATAAGAGTGTCATTATTGATCTTGTTTGAGGCATTTTTCCATTCTTTTTGGGCTTTATTTGCTTTGAGCCCATTTCGATCTTATCACATATTAGTCATTGTTTTTGTCTCATGAGACAGAGAAATTTTACTCTCACAATTTGATATGAAATATTCTGATTTTTATTGAATTGAAAAGTCCTCTTTATAGGCTATTACATGCCTTACATGCCCATATAAGTAAGAAAAACTATAAAAAAATATAAAAAGGAAACATAAATGAAAGGAAGTGTCTAGGTTCTTCCCCTTAAGCTACACGCCCAAAATGATAAAGAATCAACCAGATTTCTTTCTCTCCAAATCATGCCCAAAATAGTAAAGAATCAACTAGATTTTTTTCTCTCCAAATCACAAGCCCAAAATTAGAAAAAGGAAACTAAACTAAATGGTACATGCCTTATTTGTGTGATATACAAATTAAAAACAATCCCACATATTATTCAAATTTAATCAACTAATTATTTCGAATTTCCTAGCTGGATTATTCTAGAATTTTGGCATGTTGACACATCTGTTATGAACATGTGAGCCTTCCTCCATAAGCTTACACAAATTGGCTTGAGCCCATACTTCTTGCATTAGCTCATTCAAAACATCCTTTAATCTCTTTGCATATGCTCTTGTAAATGGACCAAGTGGTACTTCAAGCGGATCCACACTCCATTTGGTAGCCATATTTCCATCATCAACATTAGAATAACTCTCCAATGGTGGCATCTCATCGTCACTTAAATTAACACTTTCAAATTCTCCATTTGCTCGTAGAACCATAACCTTTTTTTTAGGCATTCAAAAGCAATATGTCTGAATCCTTTCCTTAAATCTTCACTTACACCAAAAGGGCTCATATCAGAAACAATAAAGTTGACTTGATAGATGATGAGTGCTTAAAAAACACTAAAATTACCATGATTTAATGTACTTTAATTGATTAAATAAATTTTTACTTGTATGGTTTTATCATATTTTTATATAAATTTGTCTTTTTAGAATCACAAGTATCTTTATTGTTTTCAGGTATTTTTCGTTCCAAAATAACTTAAAGAAACTAATAAAAAATACTCGAGGTAATGCATCATAAATATATTGAGAAGAGAAATGATGAAAATTCAAAAAAGATGGCAACAATTGGACAAAATGGGTGAAAATGGTCAAAAGTGTCAAAAAGGCTGAAATCCAATGCATAGTCATCCATCTACGCCGACACCTTCGCACAGCAGCCCATTCACGCTGAGTCCTGCATGCAACAGTGTGTGTACACATGCTTGCATATGGTCAGCACACGTCCAACACATACAGCCTCAACTTTCATGCGCACCAGCACCCGCTCGCACCACTTTGCACCCGAGCCCGCACACTACTCACCACGGGCGCGTACCCAACATCTGTCTTTCAAGCTAACCACCTATCTTTCGAATTTTTTGTGCCCCATATGAGTGCCAACATGTCCAAATTCAAATTTTGAAATATTTTTCCCCCTTTTATGGCCTTTTTCTCACCTATAAAGGACCCTTTTCCCCATTATAAAACACACAATTTTCTAAGCTTTCTCTCTAGCTTTATCTCTCTAGAAAGTTTTCTTTTTTTAGTTTTTAGTTTTAAAGTTTTTCTCTTTTTTGGGAAGAACTAGCTATGTTTTTCTAGATTTTTAGTTTTTGATTCAATAAATGGAAATGAAATCCGTTTGGAGGTTTTCCAGCAACAAAATTAGTATCAAATTTCTGTAAGGATTTTTTTAAGGTATAATTTTAATGGATTCTTTACAGTTATCTTTTTATGTTTTATTCTTATATGTTATATTTAATTTGTCTATGATTAAACTTAACATGGTTGATTGGTGTAAATATGATATAATAATAACATTGTTATGCTTACGAAATATTAAAAAGGTAAAACACCTCTATAAAATAAATTAATTTTGTTTTTATTCAAGATTTTATATTAAGGAGGTTAGGGAGAAATATATTATTTTTCATTACAAACTTAAATATAAAAATTAGATTTTAAGGTTTAGTTATTCGGTCTGGTAGTTAGAGTGAAGCTCTATTTCAATTAGATGTTGGTACAATCGTTCGATAGTTAGAGTGAACCTCTATTTCAAATGTTTTTTATAAGAACTATTATTCGAAAATGTATTGACCAAATATTTTTAATAATGGTTTTAAAACTTGAAAGTTAGTACTTGGATAATTAAATTCTAAGGTTTAATTTGGACACCTTGAATAAAGTCTAATTAACTCACTCCGCCTAAAGTTGTGATTAGATGGTTTACTATTTTCTTAGAAATAAAGCGAAAATTTAATACTTAATTAATTAATAGACCCCACCTAAGGATATTAGTTAATTAGTATTAAACAAAAGAATTTAGGCCCCGCCTAAATACACTTTCATACCAAAAAGAGAAAATCAACAAATATCAATTTATATCTTTAATAACCTAAGTAATATGAGTAAGCATAATTAACTAAATTGTCATATCCTTAAATACTCCACTGTTACAAATGATAAAGTTTTTGCATGATTGTTTATTGAATTCATATCTATGTTTATTTTTTTATGTTATTAGATTAGAAAACAAAACCAAAAATATCGTGACAAGATGTTTAAGATTTAATTTAACTTTTAAGATTTTGAATAATAAATTAAAAACTACATATATTCCTTCTTTAGATCGACATTTGAAGTATACTTATCATTTTCAATAAATGATTTGTGCACTTATGATATTTTTACAAATAATAAAACCAAAAGATTTCGCAAGATCAGTATTTGTAATACCGGTCTTGTGCTCATCAATAGTATATTCACAAGGCAAGTCTAGCTTGAAGGCATTGTCATTGATTCTTTCCATGACTTGAAAAGGGCGATCTCCTCGTAGTAGCAACTTTGATTTTCGTTGTTATGGAAAATGCACTTTTCTCATGTTCACCCATACCCAATCTCCAGGCTCAAAGATAAGCTTATGATGCCCTTTTGTGTTTTTTTTGGCGTATTGTTTAGTTCTTCTCTCAATGTTGAGCCTTGCTTTCTCATGAATATGCTTAAAAAAATCGTCTTTCTTTTCTCCATCTAAATTAACATGATCAGTAATAGGTAGTGGTGATAAATCCAATGGAATGGAAGGATTAAAACCATAAACAAATTCAAAAGGTGAAAATTTAGTAGCAGAATGAACAGAATGATTATATGAAAACTCAACATATGGTAAACAATCTTCCCATGTTTTGATTTTCTTTTTTATGATAGCCCTTAATAATGTAGACAAGGTTTTATTCACTACTTTGGTTTGGCCTTTAGTTTGTAGGTGACAAATAGTAGAAAACAACAACTTAGTTCCTAACTTATACTATAAGGTCTTCCAAAAGTAACTCAATAACTTCGCATCTCTATCCGAAAAAATGTTCCTAGGAATCCCATGTAACCTCAAAATCTCCCTAAAGAACAAATCAACAACATTGGAAGCATCATTTGTTTGTGACATGGAATTAAATGTGCTATCTTAGAAAATGTATCGACAACCACAAACACACTATCCCTAGGACGTTTAGTCTTAGGCAAATCTAATACAAAATCCTTTGAAATATCAATCCAAAGTGCACTAGGGATGGGTAGTGGTGTATAAAGCTCATAGGGTTAAACTCAAGATTTAGCTTGCACAAAGTCTAGCATTCTCTCAACCTCTCTTTTCATATGTGGCCAATAAAAGTGCTCTTGAAAAACAACTAAAGTTTTAACTACCCCAAAATGACCTATCAGTCTTCCACCATGATACTCCCTCACTAACAAATCCCAAATTGAATAATTTGGAATGCACAGTTTATTTTCTCTAAACAAGAACACATCAAGCCTAAAAAACTTTCCATTGCCTACCTTTTCACAAGATTTATACTCTTCACTAAAATCTTGATCTAAAGGATATAACTCTTTAGTATGTTCAAAACCAAGAAATTTTTCATCAATAGTAGAAAGAAGTACATACCTACAAACACATGCATGAGAGACCACATTCTTCTTACCTTGCTTTTTATCGGATGACGTAAGGAAATGTTTCTATGAACTCCACCCAACATACATGTATATTGGTCAATTTTTTTTCCCTTCAAATGTTTCAATGACTCATGATCAGTGTGCATAAACTCCTTAGGCCAAAGATAGTGTTGACACATTTCCAAGGCTTGAACCAATGCATAAAACTCCTTGTCATAAGTAGTATATTTTAAGGCAACCTTACGTAGTTTCTCATTAAAGTATTAAATTGGTCATCCTTCTTGCATAAGAACAGCACCAATACTTATACTTGAAGCATCACATTCAATCTTAGAAGTTTTTGCAAAGTAAGGTAAAGAAAATAAAGGAGCATGAATCAATTTCTCCCTAAGCAGTTGAATGCCTTTTCTTCCTCTTCTCCCCATTTGAACCCAACATTCTTTTTGATGACTTCGATTATCGGTGTGGCTATGCTGCTAAAGTCTTTCAAAAATCGTCTATAAAAGCAAAGGAGTCCATGAAAACTTCGAACATTACTTACACTTCTTGGGCTTGGCCACTTCTAGATAGCATAAATCTTTTCTTCATCAACCTGTACCCCTAGTGCATTCACAACAAAACCCAAAAACACAAGCTTATTAGTGCAAAATGTGCACTTCTTTAGGTTAGCAAATAATTTCTCATTTCCAAGCACTTCAAGAATAGATTGTAAATGCATGAAATGATCTTCTAAATTTTTGCTATAATTGAGAATATCATCAAAATAGATAACTAAAATTTTTCCAATAAAATCATGCAAAACATGGTTCATTAATCTCATGAAAGTACTAGGAGCATTAGTTAAACCAAAAGGCATGACTAACCATTCATATCAACCATATTTTGAATTAAATGTAATTTTACATTCATCAGATTATTTCTTTCTAATTTGGTGATATCTATTTTTCAAATCAATTTTAGAAAAGACACAAGAACTATGCAACTCATCTAATATATCATCTAAACGAGGAATATGATGATGATACTTTACCATGATATTTTTGATTGTTCGGAAATCTACACATATCATCCATGTCCCATCCTTCTTAGGAACCAAAATTACTAGAACAATGGATGGACTAATGCTTTCTCTTATGTACCCTTTTTCCATCAACTATCTAACCATCCTTTGTAGTTCCTTCATCTCCTCAAGATTACTCCTATTGGTTGGTCTGTTTGGAATTGTAGTACCAGGTACAAAATCAATTTGATATTCAATCCCTTGGATAGGAGGTAATCCATTAGGAATTTCCTCAGGAAAGACATCTCTTATAAGTTCTATGTTCTTTCTTATAAGGTTTGGTGATAGTTTTGTTGTAGTTGCCACCATAGTTTTGTTCTATAGAGAGATTGTTATCAAACGTTTTGCAGAATGATCCAATTTCTCTTTTGGAAACCTTAAGTTCCAATTTCATTTATTTTTGGATTTTCAAATCTCGATAGATTTGAAGACCCTATTTTTGAGCAAAGTTGATCAATTCACCTTAAGTTAGTTGATCATAGGGAATGATGTGATTCCCATATAATTTGCGAATTTTGTTTGTGGTACTCTCTCCCAAAAGAGGAGGAAGTCTTGCTAGGAACTTTTCTTTCAAGAATGGCTAGGTAGAGTCATCTCTTAACATAACTCTGCTCAAAAATATAGTTTTATAATTTTGAGAATTGCTCATCTTCTTACATTTTATGTTGGAAAGAAGATCAGCATTTTTATCTTTTAAATGGGATGAATCTCCCATAAAATGATGTGATATGGTAAAAAGTAATATATAGACTGCATTTTGAATTTTAGCCCCTTGTTGATCAAGTATGGGTTCACCATACTCACCAGTCAATATTGCATTCACAATATATGACTTTTGTTGATTTGTAAGATGGTGATATACTAGATCCTAGTTTACTAAGAACACTAAGATCCTGTATTGGTTTTAGGGTGACTTTGAGGTCATTGGTGACAACTAAACCTAGTTTTGTATTTGAAGCTTGGTCTTCTAATTGGGACCCAAGGGTAATGTTCCAATTTTGCAGTTTTTCAAACTTTGATGATATTTCTTCTTGGACTGGCTTAGAGACCTAGAAAGGTTTGAAGATTGGGTTTTGAATTTTACTATCTATGGCTTGGTAGGAAGTTATGGGAAGATCAGTCTTTTGATTCATCTCTATCCTATAAGCTATTTTCCTAGGTTGTTTAGGATGATATTAGTAAAATCATTTTGAGTGATTATGTTTTTGAGGTTGATTGCCTGGTTCTCTTGAGGGTTCTTGAGAGGATAGGCTTCTACCATAATAGCTGCATAAGGGAAGCTAATTGGCCTTAAAGATGGATGTTCAGCTTCGATGATATCATCTATGGTTTTCAAAATTAGTGTTTTCTTTTTTGTGTTGACCGTGTCAAGAGTTTTGATTGATTCAATCGGATATAGGTTTACATAATCATCATCCAATAACCTTTCGAAATCATCTTCTATGATTTCTTGAGTATTGATTTCTGAAAATGGTTTACCCTAATTTTGAGGAAGATGTAATTTATCAGCATCTTCTTATGATAGCCTAAATGGTTTTGAGCTTTCTTTCTCATTTTCTAATAGCTTATCAAAATCTCCTATGGTGACTTCGCTAGAACTAATTTAGGAGAAAGGAATGGTATGAACTATAGGATCAACTATAGGTTCAGGTAATATTGCTTCTAGAACTACAGGGTCAGCTATATGTTCTATGGGTTCTGGAACTATAGATTTTTCTATAGGTTCAGGTAATGATTCAACTATACTAACTTGTGTGGGGTTAACTATGTTAACTATTAATGGTTCTGCTAAGCTAACTGGTTATAGGTTAACTAATGCAGTTTTTTTCTTTCTTACAATGGTTGTTACCATTAGTGATGTCTCTATTAATACAGAGGTGATATCAGATTGTAATTCGAAAGGTAAAGGTTGACCTTTGGATTCCCAAAATATTTTTAACCATTAGAAAAATAATACATTTTGTTGGTGTTTTTTTAACATATCTAGCATGTTTGCTAAAGGCTATAGCCCTTTCTTTTCCATTGTATGTTTTAGAAATCCATTTTTTACATTTTTTGTTACTAAGAGCTTCTATGTCTAGACGTAGGATTTCTATGTCTAATACTGTGACCTCTGTAGTTAATACATTTAACTCATTTGCCCTAGCTGGTATGGATGGAACTTGGGAAGGAATTAGTGATGATGGTGGAGATAACTGTGGTGAGCTATCTATTTTTTTTTATCTCTGTAGACCCTTGGGACTTCCAATAATCAATTGCTTTTTTAAAATTTTCAATAGTGAGTTCATCACTACTGATGATATTTTCATTAATCAAAGAAGAAGATGATGTTTTTGATGATGCAGGAAAAGATGGAGACTAGTTTAAACTAGATATAAAATATAAATGGTTGTAAACAATGGCGATAAACTAATTATCAATATAATATCTTTAAACGTTAATTAAAGTTGTTAATTATAAACATTATTGTCTATCATCAACTATCAAGATACATGTATTATAAACATGGGATTAAGTCATAAAGATATGCTAAGTTATCATACATGGAACATTTAACCTAAATTTCTTGTTCTAACTCTTCATATAATTTTATTTCTTGTTTGTAAATTATATGCGATCCGAGTATTACCAAACTATATGTTGATCACATAGATAGTTCCCTAGCCAAAGCCCAACAAATACCAAAACGTTATGAACTTCCAAGTACTAGCACAGGTTATTATGACCTCACTACTATTTTGGATCGTAAGAAAAAAAATATAAAACCAGAAAGTCAGATTCAAGACTTAAAAACTGAAATCAAAACCATTAAGCTAGAACTCCACCACCTTAAGGAAAAACATAAAGATTATGATCTCAAGTTTAAATTACTTGATAAAACAGGAATTAAAACTCCAATCAACATGGATTCAAAAGTTGAATCTGATCAATTAAAAAATATAGAAAGAGTTTTAGGAGATACTCTCTAACTCCTACAACAAATCACATCCAGGAAATATAATATAAGAATTACTCTTGTATTCCCTAATCAATAAAAAAATGGAGACAGTACCCTTGTTTGATACAAGTGTTGATCTCAACTGCATTAACCCAACAATCATTCCCATACGATTTTATCAAAAAATTGATAAAACCTTTCCTCATCAAATAAATCAAGAATGAATATTATAGGAAAAACTGAAATAGCGATTCTTTATAACTCATTCCATATCAAATCTCCATTTGTCATTGTTTTTGATATTAGTTATTCAGCTATATTAGGAACCCCATTTATGGACATTATCACTCCTTATTCTGTCAAAAATGACAAAATATCTTTCAAATTGAAGAGAAATCCTTCAGTTTTCCCTTCATCAAAGAACCAAAAACTAGAAATCTTAACCTCATCAAAGAAAATTCCCTTCATCAAAAAAAGATTTATATTCTTATTAAGCATAGAAAAAAGGATCTTCTCTATCTCAAATCTAGAGTTCAATCTCATACTCTTGAGGAAGAACTTCAAATCCCAAAGGTCAAAGAAAAGATCTATAAACTACAAAACTCTTTCGAAAAAGAGGTTTGTTCCGAATTACCTAGTGCTTTGTGGGATAGAAAAGAACATATGGTAGATTTACCATATGAACCAACCTTTAATGAGAAGGATATTCCCACAAAAGCAAGGCCTATTCAAATTAATGGTAACCTTGAACAATTCTACTGAAAAGAGATCAACGATCTCTTATCTTAGAAATTAATTCAAAATCCAATTGTCGTGAAGTTGTGCGGCTTTCTATGTCAAAAAATCTGCCGAGATTGAGAGAGGAACTCCTCAGTTAGTTATAAACTAGGCCTTAAAATGGATTAGGTACCCTATCCCATATACAAAATACTTGCTTCAAAACTATATTAATCGTCCATATGAAGTCAGGATTCTGGCAAATTCAAATTGAACCTAGGCATAGGAATAAAACGACATTCATTGTTCCATTAGGATAGTATGAATGGAATGTCATGCTCTTTGGGCTCAAAAATGCGCCTTCTGAATTTCAAAAGATTACGAATCACATATTCAATCCTTATTCAGATTTCTGTAATGTGTACATCAATGATGTACTTATATTTTCCAAAGATGTCAAACAACATATCCGACATTATGTATCCAATGGAACATTTATTCCAATCGAACGATCTCTTCAGTTCAATACTAAGTTTCCTTATAGGATCACCAATAAAACTTAGCTAGAAATATTTCTTGGTAGCTTAAATTATGTTCTAAATTTATGTCCCAACATCAATAGATTGGCGAAACCATTACATAACAAGCTTAAGAAAACTCCTGAACCATGGACAGATGAACACACAAAAATTGTGCCAAAAAAGCACAAGTTCAAAACATTCCCTGTTTACATCTTGTGGATCCAACACTTCCCAAGATAGTAGAAACTAATGCCAGTGAACTTGGCTATGATGGGATACTAAAATAAGTCCAGGAAGATAAGGAACTTATAGTTCAATTTGTCTCTAGCCATTGGAATGATTGTTAGAAAAATTATTCCAGTATCAAAAAAGAAGTACTAGCAATAGTACTTTGTACTTCTAAATTTCAATTAGATTTAGTAAATCAAAGATTTTTCTTAAGAATTGATTATAGATCTACAAAAGAGATTTTATTAAAAGACGTTAAAAACATTGCATCAAAAAAACTTTTTCCAGATGCCAAGCACTATTAAGTGCTTTTGATTTTGATATAGAATTTATGAGAGGAGAGAACAATTCATTACAAGATTTCTAACCAAATAATTTCTTCAAAACAGGTTTATATATGAGTAAAAAGAAAAAAAGAAAAGGAGAAGAGGGAATCTTCTCCAAACCCTTCTATAACCAGCCTTTCATCGGCTAAACCAATTTTTACATGGTCCCAAGCGACCCTAATGAGTGCTCAAAAAGCAATAAAATTACCATGATTTTATGCACATTAATTGATTAAAAATATATATATTTATATGATTTTATCATATATTTATATAAATTTGTCTTTTTTCGAATCACAGGTATTTTTATTGTTTTTCAGGTATTTTTGCTTAAAAACATAACTTAAAGACTCAAAGAGGAATATTGGAGGCAATACATCACAAATATATTAATAAATAAATGAGGAAAAGTAAAACAAATATGGAAAAATTGGGCAAAATGGGTCAAAATGTCAAAAATGTCAAAAATGAGGAAATCGATCACGCAGCCGCCTAGCCGCGCCGGCCACCGCATGCAACGCGCGCGCCTGCTCCCATCTGCGTGCACCTTTGCCGAGCCTGCTCCCATCTCCACAAGCTTGCACCCAGTTTGCTCCCATCTACGCATACCTACACCCACTCTGCACCCATCCGTGCTTTCCTGTGCCCATCTGCGCGTGCCGCTGCCCATTTTTTGCGCCATCTACCGCACCCACACCAGCATGTTGTCATCAACATGACGTCATCATTCACTACTCCGTGTTTTCTCCATTTTTAATCATTTTTTCACCCACTTTTTCTTCTCATCCTCACCTATAAATACCCTCATTCTCTTCATAACTACACACACCTAAAAACACATCTTCTCTTCTATTTCTTTCTCTCTTTCCTTAGTTTTTAGCTTTTCTTAGTTAGTTTTTCTTAGTTTTAGAGTTCTTCTCTTTTTGAGAAGAACTAGTTATGTTTTTGTAATTTATTTACTTTTCGATTCAATAAATGGGAGTGTAAATTCCGTTTGGAGGTTTTGCAGCAACGAGAATAGCAACAAAGTACTATAAGGATTTTATTTTCTTTATAGTTATTTTTTATGCTTTATTCTTACATGTTATATTTAATTTTTCTGTGATTAAATTTAACTTTGCAAGCTATTTTGTAAACCTAATATAATATTAACGTTGTTATGCTTGCGAAATATTAAATAGGTAAAAATCTCTAAAATGAATTGATTTTATTTTTATTCAAGATTTGATATTAAGAATGTTAGAGAGAAATATATTATTTTTCATTACAAACTTAAATTTGAAAATTAGATTTTAAGGTTTAGTTATCAAGTCTGATTTAGAGTAGTGCTATTTTATTTGTTGGTACAATCGCCCGGTAGTTAGAGTGAAGCTCTATTTCAAAAGTTTTTATAAGAATTATTATGTGAAAATGTATTGACAACATGTTTTCAGTATTTGTTTTAAAACTTGAAAGTTAGTACTCGGATAATTAAATTCTTAGATTTAATTTGGACACCTTGAATAAAGTTTAAACTGTCTAACCCCACCAAAGGTGGCATTTAAATGGTTCATTTTCAATCTCTTAGATAAAAGAATTAATTTAATTAACCAAATTAGTTATCAACCCCACCCATAGGTGTTAATTGATTTGTTTAGTTAACAAAGAATATCTAACCGCACCAAAGGTGGTATTCATATAAAAAAGTGAGAATCAATAAATATCAATTTATATCTTTAATAACCTAAATAATATGAGCAAGCATAATTAACTTAGTTATTATATCCATAAATACTCCACTATTATAAATGATAAAATTTGCATAAATGTCTCCACTATTATATCTTTAATAACCAAAATTGCAGAAGCGTCATCATCTTTCCAAATCTCCATGGAAGAATCATCACCTCAACTATCACCATTAGATGAGGAATTATATAAACGAGTCCAAGAATGGACCATACAACTCAAAGAATAAAACAACCCTGACTTATTACATGCAACCTATGCCAGCATTCTAAGACTAGGTGCACTATTCAGAATAGAGGCTCCAGCCGCTAAGGGTAAGGCAAAGGATGCAACGTCTTCCAAAATCATTTCAAAACAAAAAACTGAAACAATTTCTATTCCAGAAAGAAGGATAACAACCTCTACATATTTTCCAAAAAAAGGGAACAAAAGAAATTATTTCCAAAATAATTTCAAAACCAACTATTGAGTATTTTTTAAAATAAAGACTCACATAGTAACAATTGTTGAAAAGGGATTTTTTTTGAAAAACCCTTATTTAGTAATTCAAAAATTTTTGGCAAAGGTTTCTTTTACAGGCCTTCTACCCTTTCAAAAACTCCTCAATAATCTCAAAGTATTTTAGAAATTATTGGTAGTGTGGAATTTAAACATTTCCTCTATCCAAAATCAACTGAGGTGTAGTTTTCAAATGCTAAGCTTCATAAAATCATATCTCCAGCAGACTGGGATAATGACCTATCAAAACTATTGACTTTCCTAGTCAGTATCACTTCCCAAATTTCACATTGTACAAACTACAATTATTGGTATTATTACCAGGCATGGTTTAACGCATTCTTAATACTAAACAAAGATAACCAACATTCTTGGTTATTTTTCTTTGTAAACAAATCTATTAATCCATCTCGATTTCCATCTTGGTTTTCTGAATGGTGGAAATTATTGGATCTATCAGCTCCATTCTTATTTCCCCTGTGAAGGAAATTATCAATCCTTCCAGCATCACTATAAACAACCATCATAAGAAGCTAGATTGCCTCCTCTGTTCATTTTTTGTTCAAAATTTTATCTCCCTTGGGTATGTTAATGGGTCTTAAACCATGCTACATCAGAGGTAATTACTATTACTAGATCAATTCAGGTCAAATGGTGGTCGTCATTCACTATCCCTAAAAAATTATTACTCCCAGCCATTGATCAATGGTTAACCAAAAATGGTCACAGAGAACCCCAAGTGAAGGAATTCCAAGAATCCTCATTTCTCTTGGCTCAAAAGGCACATACCAATCCCTTAATATCAAATGCAAAAACCCAGGAAAAACTTATGGAAATTATCCAACAATTATCACAGCAATCTTTTGGTCAAACTTTTGAAGTCAAAAAGGAAGAAGAAGATTCAGATGAGACTCAATCACCAGATGAATCAGTCTCAGCTCAATTAAAAGCTTCATTGGAAGATCTGATCTGATCAATCTGGAAACAGCCAGTGAAGATATACAATTTTGGACCGGCATAACTCATCCTTAAAATGGGTTTTAAAACCCATAATTATTACTAGACTTTTAAGCCCATTTTTTTTTATTTTGGACATACAAGTCTATTTCCTTTGGGCCTATGTGTCTATTAAATTATTAACTGGGCCTATGAGTCCATTTCATTATTTGGATCTATGTATCCATATTGTTTTAATTGGGCCTACGAATCCATTACTATCTTATTGGGCCTATATATCCATTACTATTATGTTGGGCTTGTAGGCCCATTAATTTATTAGTGGGTTAAAAGCCCATTTAGTTTGTACAGGCTCATCCAACGACCCATAATCAAAGGCCCATTCAACGGTCCATCAAAATCTTCAGAAGAGAATCACTATTCTTTTCACACAAGAAGACAAAACATCAAATAGTGCCAACAATGCACTATTTAACCAATAGTATTAACATGTCTGGAATGTCACAACAATTACTATTCATAACAATAATGGCATCTCCAACAGTATCTGGTGGTAGACCAGCTATTGTTCAGCATAGTAGTCAAACTTCCAACTGTATCATGTGGGAGACAAGAAACTATTCATTGAATAGTAACAACATCTAGCCACAATACATCACTCGGTTATAAATACTGAGCTCATTCTTTAGAAGAGGAATCCCTTCCATTGTTCAACTTTATCGCTTGTACTCTCATACTTTCATACCTTTCTCGTAATAAGTTTTTCATTTGTAACCTTTAGTTTTTAAGTTTTATTTTAGTTTGTTTGTTTTATTTTCTATTTTAATTTTTATATATATTTTTATTTCTTGTTTGTAAATTATATGGCCGGCTAAGTCGCCTAATTATCAATATAATATATTTTGATTGTTAATCATGTGTTCTTATTTATGGTATTACCTCTATTATTAACTCCCCAAATCCTTGGTGCACTTATGGTATCAGAGCATTGGGGGGTGTTCTAAGTTGTTTAATACATGCTTTAGTTAACATTCTTAAGTATTGTTTGAACCTTGGATAATAATATATATGACTTTATGATTTACTTATGTTATAATTAGTAAGGTCGCTACACTAATGCATGGATCCAGATGAAGGATTCTTTTAAGGTATTATTTTAATAGATTCTTTACAGTTATCTTTTTATGTTTTATTTTTTTTATGTTATATTTAATATTTCTATGATTAAATATAACATGGTTGACTGTTTGTAAATATGATATAAGTATAACATTGCTATGATTACGAAATATTAAAGAGGTAAAATATTTCCATAAAATAAATTGATTTTGTTTTTCTTCAAGATTTTATATTAAGGATGTTAGAGAGAAATACATTATTTTTCATTACAAACTTAAATCTAAAAATTAGATTTTAAGGTTTAATTATCCGGTCTGATATAGAGTAGTACTCTTTTATTTGTTGGTAAAATTTCCCGATAGTTAGAGTGAAACTCTATTTCAAAAGAGTTTTTTATAAGAATTATTATTCGAAAATATATTGACGACATATTTTTAGTAATGGTTTTAAAAATTGAAAGTTAGTACTTGGATAATTAAATTCTTAGGTTTAATTTAGAAACCTTGAATAAAGTCTAATTATTTGATTCTGCCTAAAGCTGTGATTAGATGGTTTGCTATTTTCTTAGAAATAAAGCTGAAATTTAATATATAATTAACTAATAGGCTGCGCCTAAGGATATTAGTTAGTTAATGTTAAACAAAAGAATTTGGGCCCTACCTAAGGATACTTTCATACAAAATAGAGAAAATCAACAAATATCAATTTATATCTTTAATAACCAAAATAATACAACTAAGCATAATTAACTTAATTATTATATCCTTAAATACTCCACTATTATAAATGATAAAATTTTCATTATTGTTTATTGAATCTATATCTATGTTTATTTTTATTTTTATGTTATTAGATGAGGAAACTGATGAGTGCTCAAAAAGTACTAAAATAACCATGATTTTATGCACATTAATTGATTAAATATATATATATTTATATGTTTTATCATATATTTATATAAATTTGTCTTTTTCGGAATCACGGGTATTTTTATTGTTTTTCAGGTATTTTGGCTTAAAAACGCAACTTAAAAACTCAAAGAGGAATACTGGAAGCAATACATCACAAATATATTAATAAATAAATGGGGAAAGGTCAACAAAAAAACTTGATGAGCGAAAACCGGCATCGCCGATTCTTGCCAATACTTTGGTTTTAATATCTATAAAACTCTCGCAAGTGCACGAATCATTTCGAAGAAAATGATAAGTATACTCCCAAGGTCGATCTAAGGAAGGAATGTATGTGGTTTTTAATTTATTATTCAAACTTTTAAAAACGAAATTAAATCCTAAACATCCTATCACGATATTTTGGGGTTTTTGTGTTTTTAATCTACTTACATAGAAATAAACATAGATTCAATAAACATTCATGCAAATTTTATCATTTATAATGGCGGAGTATTTATGGATATAATAACTAAGTTAATTATGCTTGCTCATATTATCTAGGTTATTAAAGATATGAATTGATATTTATTGATTCTCCCTTTTTTGTATGAATACCACCTTTGGTGGGGTTAGATATTCTTTGTTAACTAAACAAATCAATTAACACCTATGGGTGGGGTTGATAACTAATTTGCCTAATTAAATTAATTCCTTTTTCTAAGAGATTGAAAATGAACCATTTAAATGCCACCTTTGGTGGGGTTAGACAGTTTAAACTTTATTCAAGGTGTCCAAATTAAACCTAAGAATTTAGTTATCCGAGTACTAACTTTCAAGTTTTAAAACCACTACTGAAAACATGTCGTCAATACATTATCAGATAATAATTCTTATAAAAACTTTTGAAATAGAGCTTCACTCTAACTACCGGGCGATTGTACCATCAAATAAAAGAGCACTACTCTAAATCAGACCGGATAACTAAACCTTAAAATCTAATTTTCAGGTTTAAGTTTGTAATGAAAAATAATATATTTCTCTCTAACATTCTTAATATAAAATCATGAATAAAAATAAAATCAATTCATTTTAGAGATTTTTACCTATTTAATATTTCGCAAGCATAACAACGTTATTATTACATCATGATTATAAACGGCCAGCATAGTTAAATTTAATAACAGACAAATTAAATATAACATGTAAGAATAAAGCATAAAAAATAACTGTAAAGAAAATAAAATCCTTACAGAACTTCGACGCTATTCCCGTTGCTGGAAAAACTCCAAGCGGAATTTGCACTCCCATTTATTGAATCAAAGAGCTAAAATATTACAAAAACATAACTAGTTCTTCCCAAAAAAAAGGGAAGAACTCTAAAACTAAGAGAAATTAACTAAGAAAAGCTAAAAACTAAGAAAACATAAGAAAAACTAAGAAAAACTAAAGAATCCTAAAAATCTAAGAAAAGAGAGAAAAGAATGTATTTGGAGGTGTTTTTAGGTGTGTTTTGATGTGAAGGGAAGGGGGGTATTTATAGGTGAGGATGGAGAGAAAAAGTAGAGAAAAAAATATTAAAAAAATGTAAAAACGCGGATTAGTGATTGCTGACGTCATTTGATGACGTTAGCATGACGGGGGCGGCTGCACAGTACCGGGGATGAACAGTACCGTGGATGAACAGTGCCGCGGATGAACAGTGCCGCGCGCAGCTTGGGGCGGAGCTGGGCGCTGGGGCGCGGCGGCCGGGCGGCGCGGCACGGCAGCGCGATTTTCTCCTTTCTGACATTTTTGTCCTTTTTGACCCATTTTGTCCAATTTTTCCATATTTGTTGAACTTTCCCCATTTATTTATTAATATATTTGTGATGTATTGCTTCCAGTATTCCTCTTTGAGTTTTTAAGTTGCATTTTTAAGCCAAAATACCTGAAAAACAATAAAAATACCCGTGATTCCGAAAAAGACAAATTTATATAAATATATGATAAAAGATATAAATATATATATATTTTTAATCAATTAATGTGCATAAAATCATGGTTATTTTAGTGCTTTTTGAGCACTCATCAGAAACAAACAAACCAAAATATTGTGACAGAATGTTTAGGATTTAATTTCATTTTTAAGATTTTGAATAATAAATTAAAAATCACATATATTCCTTCCTTAGATCGACCTTAGGAGTATACTTATCATTTTCTATAAAATGATTCATGCACTTGCGAGATATAAGGTTTAGATTTTAAGGCTTAGTTATCTAGTCTGATTTAGAGTAGTGCTTTTTTATTTATTGGTGCAATCGCCTGATAGTTAAAGTGAAGCTCTATTTCAAAACTTTTTATAAGAATTATTATTTGAAAATGTATTGACAACATATTTTTAGTAATGGTTTTAAAACTTGAAAGTTAGTACTTGGATAATTAAATTCTTAGATTTAATTTGGACACCTTGAATAAAGTTTAAACTGTCTAACCCCACTAAAGGTGGCATTTAAATGGTTCATTTTCAATCTCTTAGAAAAAAGGAATTAATTTTATTAACCAAATTAGTTATTGACCTCACCCATAGGTGTTAATTGATTTGTTTAATTAACAAAGAATATCTAACCCCACCAAAGGTGGTATTCATATAAAAAAGAGAGAATCAATAAATATCAATTTATATCTTTAATAATCTAAATAATATGAGCAAGCATAATTAACTTAGTTATTATATCCATAAATACTCCAATATTATAAATGATAAATTTTGCATAAATGTTTATCGAATCTATATCTATGTTTATTTTTATGTAATTAAATTAGAAACACAATAACCCAAACTACCGTGACAGGATGTTTAGGATTTAATTTCGTTTTTAAAATTTTGAATAATAAATTGAAAACACATATATTCTTTCCTTAGATCGACCTTGAGAGTATACTTATCATTTTCTAGGAAATGATTCGTGCACTTGCGAGAGTTTTATATATATAAAACCAAGTATTGGAAAGATCGGTGATGCCTATTTTGCTCATCAGGGTGGCCCCAAACTGTTTACACATCGTGGAATCTCTCTTTCCTTGGTTTATGCTTATAGGAGATATGGTTGTTTTGAAGTGATGCACGTGTGTTACGGGTTTTTTATCCAATAATAGTTAGGGCATTCAAGAGTGTTAAACTTGACTGGTGGCTCATCATTTTCCATCTCTTTAGAAAAGGGAGAGATATATAATTGTTCACAATCTCTATCCATATCATAAGGAGTTTGGCCCTTCTTATGTTTCTCGTTTGTTGTTTTTAAAGCTTGGTCTTGCCTTTGATTAGCCTCCTCTAGCGCTTGAAATCGTGCCTTCTAAGTTTTCCTTTCATGAACCTATTGTTCATCATTGGGTCTTATAGCCAGAATGAGGGTTCCTTTTGGCTTCCTTCTCTATATGGTTTAGGTAGAGCTTAACCTGCTACGTTTTTGTTAGTTAGGTCTGCTAATGATCATCCATATTCCTTCCCCCTAACTAGGACTGTAGATTCCTATTCTCTCTTCTAGCTTCCTCGAGCTCTTTTCTTAGCTATAAAAGTTGAGAACCATCTATTAATGGTGAATGTTATCTCTTGTTCTAATCTCCTCGAGGACTGGTAAGGCATCTCTCTAAGTTACTCTCATTTCTTTGTAAGCCAACTTTGAATGCCTTCTAGAGTGAGTCCCTACCATGTTTAAGTGACAGATGTCTGCAAGTTTTAGGTGTAGTTCTTAGAATTTAAGCCTCACGAGGGTGCAAAAATGTTTGGGATTGAACTTACAAGTAGAGAGAATTTTGAGAGAAGTCAAGATAATTAGCTAAATGTATGGATTGCATAAAAAGTTAATCTATTTATAGGGCATTACATGTACAGGTTTTGATCATAGAATGTATACACATATGTGTGTTAGTGAGAGATATAATTGGTATAAGTACAACATTTATGAATTAAGGTCGATCGTAGCTCGAGCTAGTGGTCGACCATACATGGGATGTGACCTCTTAGGACCAACCTCATACTTGATGGTGTGCTAAATGAGCTCGTCTCAATCATGTAGACCTTGTCTGACATAAAGCTTGGTGTGATTATGTAGGTAGGTGCCGACCTCGAGGTCCATCCATATGTCTAACTAATGAACAAATGAATACTTGTTGGTGAAGCCCTCATGCTTGACTTGCCTATCAAATTTCCATGGTCTTCCTAATAACAAGCGCCCATCCTTCATGGGAATCACATCACACAATAATTCACCTTCATACTTCCCAAAAAAAAAGTGACTACCACTTGTTTATAAACCTTTACCTCACCACTATCATTCAAGCATTGCAATTTATAAGGACTAGGATGTTTCATTGTTGGCATTCATAATGATGTGATCCATAATTTAGTACCTTGGGTCTATTCTGGTGAGGAGTAGGGTCCTTCCACGTGGTTCCAAATGCAATTGTGGTTCTGGGTTAAAGGGAGTTGTGGCTCCCTTACTAATACCTTAAGCTTTTGGTAGAATTAGCTTATCAATTCTCCTTTGGTTTAGTATCAAAGCTTGGTCAAGGGTTCAAATCCCACCTAATACAGGTTCTAGGATGAACCTCCTTTACATTGGAGGGAATGATGTGATCCATCATTTTGTAACTTGGTTTTATGCTAGCAAGGAAGAGGGTCCTCCTAGGTGGTTCAAAAAGTAGTCTGAGCAAGGATCGTTATGGTTCTAGGTTAAAAGGACATGTGGGACCTCTACTGACAGCTTAAGCTTTTGGTAGAACTGGCTTACCAATTCTCCTTTGGTTTGGTATTAGAGCTTGGTCAAGGGTTCGAATCCCACCAGGCATAGGTTTGAGGACAAACCACTTTTACGAAGGACGGAATGATGTGATCCATGATTTAGTACCTTGGGTCCTTCTAGGAGGTTCCAAATGGAGCCTAACCAAGGTTTATTTTGGTTCTAGGTTAAAGAGAATTGTGGCACCCCTACTGAAAAGCTTAAGCTTTTTGTAGAATTGGCTTATCAGTTCCCCTTTGGTTTGGTAATTCCATCTTTTGTAAAGGAGGTTCATCCTTGAACCTATGCAAGGAGGTATTTGAACCCAATGATAAGCCAATTCTACCAAAAGCATAAGCTACTAGTAGGGGACCACAATTCCCTATAGCCCAGAACCAAAATGAACCTTGCTCAGGCTACATTTGGAACCAACAGGAAGGACCTTCCACCTTACCTAAGAAAACCCAAGGTACTCAGTGAAAGATCATATCATTGATGCCAAAAATAATGATCACTCCCATTAATGCCACAAGAAGGCAAAGCAAAAAGCTTTATGAAATATATTTGATAAATGATATATCATCTGCCTCCAAATTACATAGTGGCTTGTTTTTATAAGCGAGAAACCCTCACGTAAAACCCTAGATGCCAATTCACCCTAAATAAAACCCTAGGCAACAATTCAATCTCTAAAGAAAACCCTAGGTGCCAATTCAACCCTTAAAGAAAACCCTACATGAAATGGGCTTTGTTTATTGGTAGATTGGGCTTAATCCAACCTTAAGAAAATAAAAGACTAAAAGACTTATGATAAATAAAACATAAAAAGCCTACAATTAATTAATACAAAAATGACTTCCTAAATCAATCCATGCTCCAACTTTATCTTCAAAATCTATCCCTTGTATAAAAAGGTAATAGACCATTCTTGGTCAGGCTTTGAAATCATCGAATTTAGTTTTAAAATCTTCTAGCATAACCTCTTTATATTGCACTTCTATCATAAAGCCTTGCAAATCTTCCTTCATAATCTTTTTCTTTACACTAGTGATTAGATCGTCAATTCCTTGCAAAATATCTTGAGAATATTTGTTAACATCAACTTGGTCAACACCTTGATCTCCATTAATTATGCTTAAATATTTTATGTTTCTCTTCTATTTCTTATTATTTATCATCTATTCTATTTATATTGGTTAAATCTAGATCAACCCAAAGAGTAAACTCAAGAATCACATTTTTTCTTGTTACCCTTTGTAATGTTCAAGCTTCAATTAATTATTAATACTCCATGTGTCATGAGTTTTATTGAAAAACTCAAAGCCCTTTTAATTGGATTCAAGAAACTAATATGCCTTGAGTTGAGTAATTGGTTCATTTCTTCAAAGGGATTTATTGTTGTTTTTCTCAACCACCATGGATGTGGCTTGAGATGATTAATTTTTGTTTGCTTAAAATTTGTTTTGTACAATCTAAAAAACTGTTTTTGGATAAATTAAAATCCAATTCCTTACAAAGGATCTTGAGAATGTTTTGTACCAATGGCTAGATTCATTTCCAGATGGAATAGGTAATGCAAACCCTCTAGACGAATAACCCTAGGAACCCACTATCTCAAAGGAAAATGAACGATTGATTTGCTAAGAACATGTTGAAGACGATCAGATTAGAACCCTAAAGAATCAAAGTCCTTCAAACCTTAAACTTGATATGCTGCAAAGGATTATCACTCCCTTTGATAAGTTGAATTCAAGCATTCAATTAAGAACACAAGAAGGCAAATCAAAAACTTTTTGAAATATACTTTTATTAATGATATGTGGTCTGCCTCTATTACATGACTGTTGTTTTCTTTTATAAGCAATAAAAACCTAGACGCAATTCAACCCTAGTGATCCTATTTAATTTTGGATTCGAACTAATCCATCCTTAAAGAATAAAAGACTAAAAATACTAATGATAACTAAGATATAAAAAAGCCCACAATTCACTAAAACAAAAATTTCTAAATATAAAAGGCCCACAATTAACTCAAACAAAAAATTGTTTGCTAAATTAATCATTGCTTCCAACTTGATATTCCAAATTTATACCTTGTGTAAGATCTTGAGAATATTTTTGGATCTTGAGGATATTTTTAGGATCTTGAAAATATTTATAGGATCTTAAGAATCTTTATAATATTTGTAAACATAAATTTGGTCAACACATAAATCTTCATTATTTCCATTCTCTTAAAAAAGATTCATCCTCGAATCTTAGCTTTGTAAGATTCATCCTCATGTTTTTCAGCAATTATACTCATTTATTTATTTTTCTCTCATGTTTGCTCACTTTTCTCTCCTGCTTATTTACTTTTTTTCTCTTTTGCTCACTTTTCTCTCACTTTTGCTCACTTTTCTCTCCTTTGTGCTCATTTCTCTTTCTTTTGTGCTCACTTTTCACTCATTTGTGCTAACTTTTCCCTCCTTTTTACTCCTCATATCCTTCATCCTTACTCATGTTTTCAATCTATAAAATAAAATAAAAATATAATGTTCCTCACACACTTACTCACATGTTTATTCTCAAATCAAATTGTTGTCACTATTTTTTAAAATCACTCTTTCCTATTGCCACTCAATGCTGAAGCCAACCTTCTTTTGTGTTCTTAACAACATAAAAGAATTCAACTAATCTCAAGAAGTAA
Organism: Hippophae tibetana; assembly: GCA_037013495.1. Taxonomy (NCBI): domain Eukaryota; kingdom Viridiplantae; phylum Streptophyta; class Magnoliopsida; order Rosales; family Elaeagnaceae; genus Hippophae; species Hippophae tibetana. The sequence goes on along the minus strand of JAZDXN010000027.1, from coordinate 1,022,327 downwards.
CTAGTTTATTAGTGAAAATCTCAAAGATCAGAATTTAAAAACTTAATGACAAAGGATGATAAAAAAAAAGTCTAAATATTACACTAAAGACCCAAAAAAATCTTTTCATGTTCTTGAAAATCTTGAAAATTAGAAGTTTAAAACTTAATTGAGGATATAAAGAAAGTCTAAAGAGGACTACTGCTACTGTTTCTATGAATAGAAAATTTCACAAAAAAAATACACAACCCAAATGAACGAGAACCAAAACAACACAAAAGGTGTGACAAAACTTCAACCCCTTGGTAAGTGGTCTAAATGATGAAATTTGGGGTTGAAAATGGCACGTAACTAAGGAAGAGCCATTTTATTTATAAAAATCAAAGTGAGCTTTGATTTTATATATTATAATAGTTTTTATGATACCCGAGTCAAAATTTATGACTCTTTAAAGTTGCAACTTCGATTTATCAAAATATGTTTTTTAAACTCTGAACAACGCAACCCTCTTCTCTTTTTTTTTCCTTCTGAAGAACAAAGATAGATTGAACACAGAAATAAAAGAATAAGAAATAATATGAAGAATTGAAGGAGAACTATGAAACGAAACCAAAATACAAAAACAAGGACACGAAATTGAAAGAAAACACGAGACTTGAAGGATGAAATTTCTTTTTTTTTAAATCAAGAACTCAAAGAAAATCACAATTCCAAAGACAAAAACAAAGAAAACAAAATTGAAATACAACTAAAAGACTTTGACATATGTTTTATTAAAGCTAGAACTCAAACAAAGATATATGAAGATAAATAACTTGTTTTTAGCACCTAAGGCTTTGATACCAAATGATGTGGACCCTCTAGGCAAATAACCCTACAAACTCATGAAATCAAAGGAATAGGAATGGTTGAATTTCTAAAAATGTGCTAAATATGATCATAATAGAACCCTAACAAAACAAAGTCTTTAAACCCCAATCTTGAGACACCACAAAGGATTATCACTCCTTTTGATAAGTCGAATTCAAGCATTCAATCAAGAATACAAGAAGGCAAAGCAAAAGCTTTCTAAAATATACTTTTCATTATCGATATTCATGTCTTCAATTGGCAAGGCTGCTGTATTTTTATATGGCCCTTTTGAAAAAAATGCCAATTCAAACCAAAGTTAAACCCTAGGCGCAATTCAACCCTAATGGGCTTATTTAGTTATGGATTAGCACTAATCCATTCTTAAATAATAAAAGACTAAAAGACTTATGATAAATAAATCATAATAAATCCCACAATTCACTAAAACAAAAATTGTTAAACATAAAAGGACAATAATTAACTAAAACAAAAAATTACTTCGTAAATCAATCCTTGCTCTTAACTTGATCTTTGAATTATATCCCTTGCATAAAAAGGTAATAGACCATCCTTAGTGAAGCTTTGGAATCATTGAATTTGTTTTAGAATCCACATAGCCTCTTGGTATTGCATTTGTGTTATCAAGCCTTGCAAAGCTTCCTTCATCCTCTTTGCCTTTGCCCTAATCATTGGACCACCAATTCTTTGTAATGGATCTTGAGAACATTTAGGAATAACAACTTGGTTAGTACCTTGATCCCCATTAATTGGAGGATGCTGATGATGAGGAGGACGTTACCCAAGGTGAAGTATTAGTGGCAAGGAGGGCTTTGATTTTGCAATCCTAAGAAGATGATAAAGTGCAATGGGAGAACATATTTCATACTAGATGTCATTTCCAAAACAAGGTATCTAGTGTGATTATTGATGGAAGATGCTATTGTAATGTTTCTAGCACTACCATGGTGGAGAATTTATCCATGCCAATAATTAAACATCCTAGACCTTATAAATTGTAATGGTTAAACGATATTGGGGAGGTAAGGGTTTATAAACAAGTGTTAGTTTTTTTTTTTTTTGCATTGGGAATTATGAAGATGAAGTGTTTTGTGATGTGGTTCCTATGCAAGCGAGGCACTAGTTACTAGGAAGACTATGGAAATTTGATAGGTGAGTCAAGCATGATAGCTTCAATAACAAGTATTCATTTGTTTACAATCAAATATCAATAAATCTTGTACCTTTGACACAAAAACAAGTTTATGAGGATCAAGTGAGGTTGTAAAAAGAGAGTGAAAAAATAAAAATAGTGACAAAGAGAACTATAAAAAGAAATTTAGAGAAAATAAAAAAGAAAAGGAAATAGCGCTTGAAAAGTTGAGAAAAAATAAGGGAGATAAACAAATATCTATGCAAAAGTGAGTGAAATCAGAAGAGAAATGTTCCTTTATTAACCAATGATTATATTTATGTATAAAGAGATATTATTTAATACTAACCAAGTTGATAATGCTTTTCCTAGTTCAGTTGTTTCTTTCTTGTAGGAATTTGAGGATGTCTTTCACAAGAAAATTCCTAATGGATTACCTCATATATGAGGGATTGGACATCAAAGTGATTTTATTCCTGGTGATACCATTCCAATTTGACCAGCCTATAGGAGTAATCCTGAGGAGATGAAGGAACTATAAAGGGAGGTTATCAAGTTGATGGAAAAAGGGTACGTGAGAGTAATTATGGTTCCTAAGGAGGATGGGATATCGATGATGTGTGTAGACTTCCAATCAATCAACAATATCATGCTTATGTTTCTAGGTTCTATTATGAGTGCACATGGAGTATAGGTTGATGAAGAAAAAAATTGTACTATCCAAGAGTGGCCAAGCCCAACAAGTGTAAGTAATGTTCAAAGTTTTTATGAACTTGCTAGCTTTTATTGACGATTTGTTAAAGACTTTAGTAGCATAGTCACACTGATAACTAAAGTCATCAAAAACAATGTTGGGTTCAAATGGTGAGAATAGAAAGAAAAGGCATTCCAATTGATTAAAAAAAATTAACTCGTGCCTCTTTATTATCTTTACCTAACTTTGCAAAAATATTTGTGATCGAATGTGATGCTTTAGGTATAGATATTGGCACTATTCTTATGCAAGAAGGATGACCAATTGCATAATTTAGTGAGAAACTAAGTGGGGCTACCCTAAAGTATCCTACTTATGACAATGAGTTATATGCATTGGTTCGGGCCTTGGAAACATGGAAACACTATCTCTAACCCAAGGAGTTCGTGATCTACACTGATCATAAGTCATTAAAAAATTTGTAGGATCAAAAAAAGTTGTACAAGAGACATGCACGTTAGGTGGAGCTCATAAAAACATTTACCTATGCCATCCGATAATAGCAAGGTGAAGATTTAAGGCCAAATCCTTTTCAAGAGAAGGGGAATGAAGGAAATATGGCTACCAAATGGAGTGTGGACTCATTTGAAGTATCACTTGGTCCAATTAAAAGATCATAGCAAAGAGATTAAAGGATTATTTGAATGGGCTGATGCAAGAAGTTTGGGCTTGATTTGGAGAGAAAGAAATCTGATTGTATTCTTTACCATTTTGGGTGTGTAACTTAAGAGGGAAAGACCTAGACATTTCCTTTAGTTTATGCCTCTTGTTTCTATTTTTGGTTGTTGTCCTTTCTTATATGGGCGTGTAAGGCAATTCCTATAAAAAAGGCCTTTTAAATTCAATAAAAATCAGAATATTTCATATCAAAATTGTGAGAGTAAAATTTCCCTTTGGTATTTTGAAGAACTTTTTGAACTTATCAAATTTTTCTATGGCATTCATTCCTAGACTTATCATTAAAGTATTCATTCCTTGATTGTGGTGACTTCCTCAAACCAAGGTTCATATCTCTTTATAGGTGTTGGAAGTTGTTTCCATCCAAATCTGTTATAGAACGGTCCTAGGAACTAATTTTTGTTACGAGTTATGTCACAAGCTAGCATCGTTTGTATCAAGAGGGGATAATACAACTTTTTGGTTGCTCATTACAAAATAATAATGACTTTTTCACTCATCATGCATCCCCTTCATTCAAATTTCCACGTTTGGCCAAACAATGTATGATTAGCATACATCTGTCCCACATCACAAATAACCTCATCTTCATATTTTCCAATTGAAAATGGAACCCAAAAGTTTTTGTTAACCACCACTTCTCCACAATCATTCAGCCATTGAATCTTGTACAATTTGGGATGTTTCTGCCACTTGAAAATTACCTTTTTTACTAACAAGGTACTAGCAACATTAGTGTGGCTCCCATTATCAATAATCAATGTACATACCTTATCCTTCACGTGGCATCTTGTGTAGAAAATATACTTACACTACTCCCCATCTCCTTCATCCTTAGGCTATATATTCAGGGCTTTCCTTGTGAGAAGTAAATCTCCATGCACAGGTTCTTCCACTTCAACATCAAAACAATCCTCCAATGATGGTATCTCTTCATCACATGAACATGCTCTTTTGATTTCTCCATTTTTCTGTACAACCATAACCTTTTTGTCCTATTTACAACTTGATCTCTCCTTAACATTGGAATCAACCACTTCTTCATTGAAATCATTTCTTCTATGTCTTCTTTTATGTAATTTAGAACAAGAAGAGGATTCTAAATAATCCAACCTTGCATTCAACCTATTAAATTGGTCATTATAAGTATTGATAAATAATTTTAAGTCGACCTCTTGTGGTTCTCTTCCTTGCTTACTCATGTTTTCATATTACTTATTAATTCATCAAGTATGGATCACATACATAAGAATTATACATCACTACCTAGAAACTTTGCATGTTTTTTAATCAAGACAAACAATTAAATTATAATTATAATTGGGGTAAAATATTAGATCATCACATGGTAAAAATTAGGTTTATAAGATCTCTAGATTAATAAATTAACTAGACATAATTGTGTTCATAAAGCTCATATTTTTAATAAATAAAGAGATAAAATTGATAAACAAAAGAGTTGAAGAAAAAATACAATCAATCTCTTGAATTGTAGTATTAATCTCCTCTTGAATCTCCATCAAAATTGTATCTCCTTTTGACATTTTATGTATTTTTCTCTCTTTCTAGCTCCAAAAATTGATCAAAACTATGCTAATGGAAACTCATTAGGGTTTATGGGGTGATTAGGGGCTTAATATAGCTCCGGTGCAATCTGGACCATCAAATTAGCTATAGATCAAAGGGTGAGATCAGAACAAACAAAATCAACAGTGTCATCCAATCAAAGCATGACACGTGGCACAATGAATTCACTAGGTGAATCAGAGTGCGACACATGGTAAAGGAGACCAATCCAAGTGGATGCATGTTGAGTCAATGACACACCACATAACGTGATTTGTAGTAAAATATAGCATGGCGTACGAGTGGAATGGCTAGACGAGAAGATTTTTGCCTCGTGGTGCAAAGGTTTGACCGTGCTTTGAACTTGAATTGAACATCATGCCAACACGTGGGATGTGGTTTTATTCTCCTCACACATGATGATCTATGATTCATTGTCCTCTACATATTTTCCAAAAAATTCAAAAAAAAAATATTTTCACCCATTTTAACTTAAAAGTTTGTATTATAATATTTGTAGCCCTAAAAATACTATTTATTAAATAAAATAAGTAAACATTATGTAAAAAAGTGCGCTAATGACTCTACTTTCATAGAGTCATCATACCCTAAAAATTAACTCTTTGCTTGTCCTTAAGTAAATCAAGTATAACTAAATAAAGTGATATGGGTAGTGTTTTCATAAATATACTTCTATTAGTACATATATATTTCACAAAAACTATTCCTCTCAAAATTCGTACAATCCTATGATAATAATATTCACATATTCATCAATCAACATTCCATCAATACAATGATATGCAAGGTTTTTGACAAATTGATTCATATGTGTTTGTGCTGCACAAGATATCATACAATTACCTTGTGAAATCAACATATACGAGTATGCAAATCAATTCAATATTAGAACAAGTCTCATAAGTCTATTCTTTACATCTCTCTAAATTAATATAAATATGCACTTAGCTAAAGATCAATAAGGACTTTACATTGTTGTAATGTAAGGCTTAGGTGGAGGGTCGATAAATGAAGACATTTAGACTCTTTCCACACCTTAGCCTTCTTTTTGTTCATCATGAACTTTTTAACTACAATTGAGCTTTTACTTGATATTTTAGTGCACTCTTTCTTATCATTCTTTTCACATTCTATTATTCCATATCTCTTTTCTCTTTTTTCGTAACTTCACAACACCCTTAAACTTATTTTCAATTCTATTTTCTTTTTCTTTAGAGTGATAATTTTGTTGTGAGTTTTGCTTCTTCTTCTTTTCTTTTTTTATAGGGTGCATTATATTTTACCTTAGTCTATAGCATAACACATAATTGCATTTTTTTTCTTTTCATACAAGCTAAAGGTGCAAGGATAAAGGTAATGCTTATTAGTTAAGCATAAAATGTGGCGTAAAGATATGAATTGTTCTTTGTTAAGCTAAAATGGGTGACTATGTATATTAATAACGGTTAGCTTGAAAGGCTCTATCAATCCAAATAAGGCCTAAATTATTTCTCTTGCTAAATACTACTTAGGATTTTTCCTCAAGGGATGATCAAATAGATTCTAAAACCTAGTAGATCTCATCGACTCACATAACTCACTACAAAATTTTCATCAATAAGAACACCAAAATCAATCATGAACATGTGCATAAAAATTTGAATCAATTCAATCAAAACTAGCAAGAATTTCATATGATTAATGTAAATATCTTAACAAATATGTTACATTTCTTATCCTAGTTATGACAACCAATTTTTATCATTGATTTCATATGTTTCATATCAAGCATGCATGCATTTTGTTTCCATATATTAATCAATTTCTACCAAAAATCATAATTACAGACATCCTAAGAATTAAAAAACAATTCCCTAAAAAATTTAAAATGCATAGTAAATACTAATGTAGAGAATTAAGTTCCCTCCCCCAAACTTAAATTACACATTGTCCCCAATGTTAGAACTGGGAGAGGATTATAATTCATTCAACCTTGCATGCAACAACTTAAATTGGTCATTAATAACCTTGATGAAGAATTTCATGTCGGCCTCTTCTGGTTCTCCTCCTTCCGTACTCATGTTTTTAACCAATAAAATAAAAGGAAAAGGAAAATTTTTTGTTCCTCACACACTCCCTAACGTGTTTGCTCTCAAATTCGATTATTATCACTCGTGTTTCACACTATTTTTATTTTTTCACAATGGTAATCTCTCTTGCCTTATACCACTTAAACCCCAAGTCAACCTCCTTTTATGTTCTTAACACAATCAAATAATTCAACTAATCTCAATAAGTAACTAGTTTGTTGGTGACAATCTCAAAAATCAGAATTTTAAAACTTAGTTGAGGCAAATGGTGACAAAAATAAAATCCAAAGATGACTCTAGAGAACCAAGAAAAATAAGAAAACTCTGAAAGGAAGCAAAAGACTCAAAACAACCATGTTATGCTTGAAACAATCACGAGAAAAAAAATAAAGGGGAAACTATAATGAAATATATACAAAAACTAGAAAAAAAAAGGAAAATGAATTTCAACAAGAATAAGAAACTCAAGCAAGAAGACACGAATTGGAAACATGCTTAAACAAGAATTAGAAAGTTGAACAATCTAAAGGAAAATCTATGTAAGGAAAGAAAGAAGAAAGGGAACTAAAGGGAAGATGGAATGAATATAAGAATAAGGAAATGGGTAAATAATCAATTTAGAAAAATTAAAATAGGAAAGAAATAATTTCAAGCTAGAAATCTTTTCAAATCACACTTTACCAAAATATGATTCCTTTTTTTTAATTAAACTTGGATGGCAAGTTTGATGGTTCTTTATTTTTTTTAATAACATCAGCATTAGCCTTTTTTTTAATATTACATAAGTAGAATATTTGATGTGAAATACAAAAAGCAAATGAAGTTTTGTTTTGGCCACAAAACACTAGGTAGATAATTCAGTCAAACAAGAATATCACAAACCAAATTCCCAAAAAAAATACTTTTGTTCCACAAAGATAAGGAAAGAAAAATCAAATTTTTACAAACTCTAGGAGAAATAAGTTCGGGCAAAGAAATAACGACAGAGGTAAAGATGGTGAAAGAACATATTGAACAAGATGAACAATGGAACTGAAAGGTTAAATTTTGAACACAAGATAGATTTTGAAAATATAAAAAAGGATGGGAAGAAAATGCATAACTATGAAGGACAAATTTGTTTTTTTAAATCAAGAACTCAAAGGAACAGGAACAATCGATTTGCAAAAAAAAGAGTTGAAGATGATAGGATTAGAACCCTAAGGAATCAAAGTCCTTAAACCCTAACCCTAAGACCCAACAAAGGATGATCCCTCTCTTTAATAAGTCAAATTCAAGCATTCAATAAAAACACAAGAAGGCAAAGCAAAAGGTTTTCTAAAATAAACTTGATAAAATGATAAAAAAGTTGTTTTCCACTCCAAATTACATAGTTTCCCCTTTTTATAAGCAAAAATCCTAAAAGAAAAATCCTAAATGAAATAGGCCTATTTAGTTGTGGATTGGACCTAATCAATCCTTAAAAAATAAAAGACTAAAAAAACTTATGATAAATATAACATAAAAGGCCCACAATTAACTAAAACAAATATTTCTTCTTAAATTAATCTTTGTATCCAACTTGATCTTCCAAATCTATCATTTGCATAAAAAATAAGAGATCATCCTTAGTGAAGCTTTGGAATCCTCAAATTTAGTTTTAGATTCTTCTAGCACAACCTCTTTGTATTGCAAATCCATGATCAAACCTTGCAAAGCTTATTTCATCCTCTTTGTCTTTGCCCTAGTCATTGGACCACCGATTCCTTGCAAAGAATCTTGAGATAATTTGGAAACATCAACTTGGCCAACACCTCAATCTCCATTATTAACTTATTTTTAGTATAGTTTATTTTCTTTTATTAACATATGTACCATATCTTAAAATCAAGTTTAGTATTTTTTTGTGTTCAAACGTGTAAAATATTTTTGTGTATTTATTTTATCATTTTTTTCACTTAATAGGTGATTTAAATTATATTTTCTTAAGTTTATGTGAGGTAAGAAGTCTTTAGGGTACCTTCTAATGTTGTATAACTATAACATAAATACTACTAGTAGACTGTCAAGAAGGTTGAACTATTAATTATGGAGGAAATTCTACCACCTAGGGAAGCCACTATGAAGTAGTTTGCAATGCCTATAATTGGAACTACAACTGCCTCAATCTAACTACAAGACGTTCCAAGGAACTATGAATTAAGAAATATTCATTTTTTTCATGTTACTTTCCTTTCACGGAATACCCAATGAAGACTTATTGTCTTTCATTAGGGATTTCTCCTAATGAGGATCAATTAAGAATGAGATTTTTTCCTTACACCTTAAAAGACATGCCAAAACTTGCCTATTGTCACTTTTTCCAGGTTCCTTGAAGAATTGTGAGGAGGTTCACAACATTTTTATGGGAACATTCTATTCCTACAAAAAAAAATTAAAACTAAGAACTAAGATAGCAACTTTCTCTCAGATGGAGGGAGAACCTTTCCACCAAGTGTGGTATTGGTTCAAACTAATTCTCACATAGTGCCCTCATCATAGTTATTTTCTATAGCTACAGAACCAATTTTTTTATGATGGATTGACACAAAAGTGTCAATTCATCATTGATAATGATGTATGAGGAACTATGGGAGAGAGAAAAAAACCATAGAGACTTATGATCTCTTTGAGATGTTTGGTGCTAATTTCTAATGAAAGTGTTATAGAGTGAGAAGTGCCAAAATCTATGAAGTAGACTTTTGTAATAAAATTTAATTACAGCTTGCCCAATTGACCAAGCAATTTGGACTCCTTAAACACGTTCCACATTAAAAAAAACAACAATGTGGTGTGTGTAGCATTCTAATACATGGTGCTAAAACCTATCCCTATCAAGGAGAGACAAGTGTTGGATCCAAGGAGGTTAATGTATTAGGCGGATACCAACAAAGACCCAAGTATGACCCCAATGCCAATACTTACAATCTTGGGTGGAGATATCTGATGAGTGCTCAAAAAGCACTAAAATAACCATGATTTTATATACATTAATTGATTAAAAATATATATATTTATATGTTTTATCATATATTTATATAAATTTATCTTTTTCGGAATCACGGGTATTTTTACTGTTTTTCAGGTATTTTGGCTTAAAAACGCAATTTAAAGACTCAAAAAGGAATACTTGAAGCAATACATCACAAATATATTAATAAATAAGTGGAGAAAGGTCAACAAACATGGAAAAATTGGACAAAATGGGTCAAAAATGTCAAAAAGGAGAAAAACGCGTCCAGCTGCCCAGCCGCGCGCCCAGCCCATCGCCCCAGCCCGCGCGCCCCATCCCGCGCGCGCTAGCCTGCATATCCGTGCGCGCCCCAGCGCGCTGGCATTGTTCACGCGCGCGCCAACGCCTTTTCGCCCCATTTTTCACGTGCAGCCACCCCCGACGTCATGATGACGTCATTAATGACCTCAGCATTTCCAATACGCGTTTTTACATTTTTTTATCATTTTTTCACTCACTTTTTCTCTCCATTTTCACCTATAAATACCCCCTTCCCTTCACTTCAAAACACACTTCTCTCTTCTTTCTTTCTCTCATTTCTTAGTTTTTTAAGTTTTTCTTAGTTTCTTTCTTAGTTTCTAAGCTTTTCTTAGTTTCTAAGCTTTTCTTAGTTTTTCTCTTAGTTTTTAGTTCAATTCTCTTAGTTGTAGAGTTCTTCTCTTTTTGAGAGGTACTTGTAATGTTTTTGTAATAATTTAGCTTTTTGATTCAATAAATGGGAGTGCAAATTCCGCTTGGAGGTTTTCCAGCTACGGGAATAGCGTCGAAGTTCTGTAAGGATTTTATTTTCTTTATAGTTATTTTTATGCTTTATTCTTACATGTTATATTTAATTTGTCTGTGGTTAAATTTAACTATGCTGGCTGTTTAGTAAACATGATGTAATAATGACGTTGTTATGCTTGCGAAATATTAAATAGGTAAAAATCTCTAAAATGAATTGATTTTGTTTTTATTCAAGATTTTATATTAAGAATGTTAGAGAGAAATATATTATTTTTCATTACAAACTTAAACCTGAAAATTAGATTTTAAGGTTTAGTTATCCGGTCTGATTTAGAGTAGTGCTCTTTTATTTGTTGGTACAATCGCCTGGTAGTTAGAGTGAAGCTCTATTTCAAAAGTTTTTATAAGAATTATTATGTGAAAATGTATTGACAACATGTTTTCAATAGTGGTTTTAAAACTTGAAAGTTAGTACTCGGATAATTAAATTCTTATGTTTAATTTGGACACCTTGAATAAAGTTTAAACTGTCTAACCCCACCAAAGGTGGCATTTAAATGGTTCATTTTCAAATCTCTTAGAAAAAGGAATTAATTTAATTAACCAAATTAGTTATCAACCCCACCCATAGGTGTTAATTGATTTGTTTAGTTAACAAAGAATATCTAACCCCACAAAAGGTGGTATTTATATAAAAAAGAGAGAATCAATAAAATATCAATTTATATCTTTAATAACCTAGATAATATGAGCAAGCATAATTAATTTAGTTATTATATCCATAAATACTCCACTAATATAAATGATTAAATTTGCATAAATATTTATTGAATCTGTATTTATATTTATTTTTAGATAAATATTTATTGAATTTGTATCTATGTTTATTTTTATGTTATTAGATTATATTTAATTAATCTGTATATATGTTTATTTTTATATTATTAGATTAGGAACACAAAAACCAAACTATCGTGACAGGATGTTTAGGATTTAATTTCGTTTTTAAAAGTTTGAATAATAAATTAAAAACCACATACATTCCTTCCTTAGATCGACCTTGGGAGTATACTAATCATTTTCTATGAAATGATTCGTGCACTTGCGAGAGTTTTATAAATATTAAAACCAAAGTATTGGCAAGAATCGGCGATGCCGGTTTTCGCTCATCAATATCATCCCAATTACTTTTAGAGGCAAAACAACCCTTTATACATCCAAAGTTCAAACCCATCGGGTCAAAAAAATACCCAAAAGTCCTCCCAAGAAGCTCAATTTGGAGGACAACTTGAATTTTTTTATTCAAGTAGGCAGGAAAAACCATGCATGAACAAATTAAAGGTTCTACTGTGGAATTTTCCCTTGAAAAGATGGAGGTTTATAAGTAGCTGACTAAGCACTTGTAGAAGCAATGCAAAGAATACCTACAAAACATCAAAAGAAAAGTAATAAAACTCAATAACAAGGGTATGTTAGGTTTAGTAGAAGATATAATCTCTTAAACAACATCTCTTTAAACACAATAACATTAATCCTAGGTGGAAGATAACCTATTACTTTATATTATTTTACTACTTTTAATTTTCTCATTTTATTTTTTTCCATTTATTTTGTGTGGTTATTTTTTTATTTGTGGTTATTTTTTATTTAATTTAATATAAATAAAAAATAAAATAGGGAGTGAAACAATTTAACTTATGTCGTAATAAGAATTTTTATGCATTTTGGCATGGGTGCCTCTAAAATAAAACACAAAGTGAAGACAAAACATTCATGTTGTAGCATGAATTTACTAGTGCCACAACATGAGGGAAAGTGTTGGAGTTTGAAAAGAGGATTAGTGTTGGCGCCATGACATGTTTTTTTCTTGCACCACGTCATGAGCTGATTTTCTAGAATTAAACCCCCCCTAATGCAAAATTTTAACCTTGATTTCTCACCTTTTGTCTTAAACCTAAATTTTCTTTCACCCTAACACAAATCCCACCTTTCTTCAACCCTTTTTCCAAAAATCCTATACAAAAATCAAATTCCAAACCAATTTCTATGATTCCACCAAGAAATTTTCAATTTTTTTTTAATTCTTTCAAGGATCTTCTTCTCCACAAGGGGATGTTCTTCATATTCTTTGAATCCACAAAAAAAAATAAGTATCCATAATTTTTGGAAATTAAAGTCTTTAATTTAAAATTCTTTGGATTTGTGAAATATTTATAAATTTAAGAGTCAAAAACCTTATTTAGGACAAAGAATGGGTTAGAAAACTTTGGATTATACAATGTTGTTGGATTTTTTTATGGTAAACTCTTAGTATAGATATTTGTGGAAAAAATCGGAAATGGCACGTAAAAGGTGTAGGAATGGGAAGAAAGTTGCTACTTCTAAGGATTTTGGTAATGATAAATTCTCTAGTTATGAAGTAAAAGCTCGCTGTGAGAAATAAATAAAGGATTTATCCCAAGGGGTTCAATTTAGTTTAAGACCCGAGGATATTTTTGATGTCATAGTAGTCTTATGATGAAAAATCTTCATAAAAGAACCTGAAGTTGATATAGAACCTTTTGTTTGAGAGTTTTATCCAAATTTTCCAAATGTTATTGACAACATGGTTAAAGTAAGGAATGTATTTTTCCCATTTGAGCCAAATAACAGTAATGCTCACTTCTTATTAGTGAATATTGGTGAGGGTGTTTAGGAAATTATCTTAATAATGTAGATTATAATATTGTAATTGAGGCTTTGACTATTTATGGTGCATAGTGGATTTACATTGGTGACAAACCTAAAGGTTTTGAGGCAAACTATTTGGACAAAATAGCTAGAATTTAGCAATACCTAGTGTGCTCAAGACTAATGCCCACCAGACACTATAGTACGGTTGATAAAGAGAGGATCATTTTACTATACACAATCACATCTAGGATGCCCATATATGTAGGGACCATAATTTACAACAAGGTCAAATCATATACTAACAACCACCATTTTAGTTACTTTTCTCCCCAAACTAATAACTATTTTATGTAAAAGTGGGGGGGGGGGGGGGGATGAGGGTGCCTCGCTTAAAAGGTAAAGTAATTTTGACAGCTTGGAGAACTATTGAACCTATCACACTATGATGAACTCACCTCTGGTATGAACATCATCCAAAGAGAACGAAGACCCTTCCCTCCTTTAAGACTTTCCTCAAAAGATTAGCTTTATAATCTTGAGGAGAGATTGAGCTATACGAAAGAGTAATAGGATGCTTACATCACCCAATAAGCTACATTCTTAAACTATGAGTATTTTGATAAGATGGAACATAACAGATTAACGTACGAAATGAACCGCTTACAATTGAGTCACCTCAAGGTCGATATGAGCCACTTACCAACACCTGAGTATCAACACTATGATTTTAATTTCATATCTCCACAACAATCACAAAACCAACAGGAATAATAAGGGCTGGATGACATGGAGGACGAGCTCTAATTTATGATCCAAATTTTAAGTTTTTTGTAATTTTATTTTATTTTTTCTTTGTTTTATTTTATGTTGAGAACTTTAATTTTTAGTGTTTTTAAATATTGTAATAATTATTTTTTGTTTTATGTTAATTATTTTGTGTTATTTTATTTCCAATTTTTTGGAACATTATTTAGAATTATAAATGTTATAACCAATTGTTGATTTGTGTGAGAAGTACATAGCTTTTGTCTATATACAAATGATTGGATTAACAGATACATCTGTATACCAACATTTAAACAAGATCAGAAATTGGGTAACTTTTCTACTCTCTTATTCTTTAATTTACAATTATTACATGGAGGATAATGCAAGTTTTACATTGGAGTAGGAAAAAGTTACATTATAAAATTTATGCTTAAATGTTTATATGTCCACATTTTATTTTTACTTTTCTTTTTGTGTGCTTTTAATTATTTTATTATTTTAGGAACATTTTGGATAATTTTAAATTTTTTCTTACAAAATTATCATATCTTTTAAAGTTAATTTTAAGAAAATGATTAAGTCTTTACATTATTAGATTAATTTCAAAAAATATTTATAAACTAATATGATAATTATTTAGTTTTGGTCATAATTAGTATTTCATGAGAAAATGTTATTTTCTTATTTTTACTTTGTTTTAAATTTTATTTGTTTATATGTTGTTTATTTGTTTTGGTGGTTTGTTTTTAATTTTTGCATTTTGATTGAAGTATTTTAATTTTTCCAACTGTGTTAATCAATGAAAATGATTTAGGACAGTTTAATTTTATTTTTTCTTTAATTTTTTATTTTTTTCCATTCTTGTTAGGAGCTGGTTGGGGGTTGTGATAAGTACCTAAAAGAACTCAATATGTCATAATTTTATGCATGTTTGATGATTTGTATTGATTTAGTTTTACTATTATTTTATACAAATCAATCTTTTTGGAATCAAGGGTATATTTTGTTATTTTTCAAGTATTTTAACCTAAAAAGATGAAATTCATCGATACTTGAAGAAATACATATAAGGCACTCCATTGCAAGTGCTCCAAACCAATAAAAAATTATACAAGAAAATAAGGGAACAAAATAACATATAATAATGTATGTCGTGGCTTGGAATTATCATGTACCATGACGCAATGCTTTTGTATTTTTACAACTGTCCCTAATCCTTCATGCGTTGTGCCATGGAAAACATGTGTGCTACGACATGAGATGCTCAAAGTGTCTTTAATATTATGTGTGTGTCATTTACATGCATGCCACAATGTTGACTATTGTGTGTTACGATGCCAACCTCTCTAAGCTGATTTCATGAACCTATAAATAAGACCCCTATTGCATTGTTTCAATCATCCCCTTCCTTCTCATTCCTTTCATTTCTTTAGTCCTTCTAAACTTTTTAGCTTTTTTTTCTTAGTTTAAAGTTTTTCACTCATTTGAGAGTTGAACAAGTTTTAGTTTCAATTCGATAAACGCTCTTAACAATTTTGTTGGGAGGTTTTCCATAACAAAAGCAATTTTAAAGAACTCTGTTAAGGTATATTTAAATGTATCCTTTTCAGATTATCTCTAAGTATTGTTTTACATGCTATACGTTTGATTTATTGATAATTTATTAAACTATGCATCTCTAACTATAAATAATATGGACATTAGTAATGTTGTTATGCTTGTTGAATATTAAAGTAGATTAAATATTGTTATAAAATGAATTAAGTTTTAATGCTTTGTTAAGATTAAAATGAAGGTTTTTAAAGAAAAATATATTGCCGAAATATTTTTTGTAACAAACAAGAGAGATAGATTTATGATTTAAATTATCTAACTCCACTTTAGAGTAATACTCACTGATATTAGTCAGTGGTAATCTCAATCTATTTCGTGGCATGCATTATTTCAAGAATTATTATTGAAGATATATTGACAATATATCTTTTATAATAGTTTTAAAATTTGAAAGTTAGCTTCAGATACTTAAATCATAAAACCAACTTTAACACTTTGAATAAAAGTCTAAGTTACTTGCTTTTCCTTAGGCATTAATTAGATGGTTCATTAATTCTTTAAAAATAAATCAAAATTTTATATCTTTAATAACTACCTAATATTGAATAAGCATAATTAACTAACTAATATATCTTATAAATTCTCTATTGCATTATAAATGTTTAATTGCTTAAATGTTTGTTGAATCTATCTTTATTTTTATGTCAATAGTTTAGATACTTACCCAAATCAATTGTGATAAGATGTTACATTATTAATTTGTTTTTAAGAATGTTTTGAATAATTTAAATACCATATGATTTCTCTTTATACCAACCATGTAAGTACACTTATAATTTTTTATTAGTGATTTGTGCATATACGAGCTATTTTATAAATCATACAAAATTGGTACTTAAGAATTATATGCATTAGTATTATTTACCAAAATAGGATTGACCTACTCTAGCATCATAGACATCTATTCGTGATTATCTTTTTAGGACAATTAATGGATATTCAATTGGAATTTATCTCTTTATTAAGTTTATTTGTGGTAATGTTTATCTAATGACTCAGTACTTATTGGTTTATCCCATAAGACTTTATCATGACTAAGCCTACTTTTTACTGACCATGTGTGATGTACATGAAAATTTGTAAGGAATCATCTTTTGTTTTAACAAGAAACCCAATACTGAAACTCAATTATTTTGACATGATACACCATGGGAGTGTGTGTATCTTGGAATACTAAAGTTGAAATATTTGTAGAAAAAAACTATGTCCTAATGTCTGTTTAGTAAGAGCTTTAGAGTGCTGGCAAGTTTCCAAATGCTACATTACGATAGGTCTAGGTTTAGCATATGTGTTTATCGAAGGTTGCGGGAGACTTGAAAGATCTAGAGGATGGATGGCCGGCTAGTTGGCTAGTAGGACCTCTTGACTCTTCGTTAGAGTATAAGAGATAAGGCTAGTTGATTGATCTATGACTTCTATCAAAAGTTAGATAGTCAATTAGTTGGTGACATTGCTGGACAAGATGAATATGAGGCTTTATCTTAAAAACACCTTGTTGCTTCTTGGTCCCTTTTCAAAATCTTAAAATATTAGGATTATTTTAGTCAAGTAGAACACACTTCTTTCCCAAAGATGATGCCATATGTTGATGTCAATTTTTGTCAACACTAGAAAGGTCTGTCCTCTATGGTCCAGATAAAAAAAACCTTAGTAAATTAGACTACTGTGTATGGGATGATCTTTGGCCCTTTGATGCTTAAGTTAGTAATAAGATGATGAAGTCTAGAGGATATATATAGTCTCACTATATGATTATGAGGAAAGATAGTATTTAGATGTGATTCTTTGTTTTTTGAAAAAAGATATATTTCAAGTCATTATGATTGTGTACATATGTGAGTATATATAGGGGAAGTGTTAACCTAGTGGCTATTTTTTTTGGAAATATGATTGACTTATGGTAGCATCATGTACATATACCTATAATTATCTCTTTAGGATAATTAATTTGCATTTATTTATATTATGTTACGGTCATGTATGTTTGATGACTCAACACTTATTGGGCTTGGCCCATAAGACTATGATGGCTAAGCCAACTCTTTACTTTCCATGTGTTGTGTAGTAAAATTATACCCAATAGTTTTTAAAATATCAAGTACGAAATTGGTTGTATACATGTCATAAAAATGAAAATTGTATGAATTCACTTTTTGTTTTGACATAAAACCTAAAATTCAAACTCACATCTTCTGACATGAGACACTATAAGGATTATGGGAACCTTGGAATATTAGAGTTGAAACATTTGTAGACAAAAACTTTGTCATTATTCTATCTTACTTAGAGGTTTTGAGGGTTGGCATGTTTCTAGATGCTATATCTGAACCTATCCAAGTGTAGGATATACATTTTTTTCAAGATATGACAAAGTAAAAAGAACTAAAGGATGGATGGCATGTTGGTTGTCATGTTATACCTTTGAATTGATAGTTAGGGTCTGAATGTGGAGCCAATTGACTGATCCATGACTTCTATCAAAAGTTAGATTGTCAAGCTGGTGACAGTGATATACCAGATGAATATGAGGCTTTATCTTAGAAAAAAATTATATTCGTCAATCTCTTTTCAAAGACATGTGTGAATTTTTTTCAAATAAGTAAATTGCATAACTTTTTAAGAGTCCTACAATTTATGATTATTTTAGTTGAGTGAAAAAATTCTTTCCTAGATACGATGCCAAATATTGATGTAGAGTTTTTTCAATAATAGGTAGGACTATCCCTAATGCATCTACGAGATGAGAAAATCATTAGGACTATGGACCACCATGTGGGGGGTGGTCTTTGTCCCTCCAATTCTTATGTTACTAACAAGATGATGAAGTCTAAAGGAGATGTATACTCTCGATCGGTGATTATGACGAAAGTTAATGTTTGGCTATGATTCTCTTTTATGTGAAAGTTGATATATTTCAAGTCATTACAATTGTGTACATATGTGAGTATATATAAGGGTATGTATTGACCCAATTTCTATTCCTTACCTACGTATGATTGATTTATTATAGAATCATAGACATTTATCCTTGATTATCTGCTTAGGATTATTAATGGATAATTAATTGAAAATTATCTCTTTATTGAGATTATCTTATGGTCATATTTATCTAATGACTCAATGCTTATTGGGCTTCACCTATAAGGCTCTATGATAATTGAGCCTACTTTTTACTTGTGTCGTGTGATGTATGAAATTACAACCAATAGTTTTAAAACAATTTAAATAAGGAAATGGTTATATATATATATATATGTGTGTGTGTGTAATAAACATGAAAATTGTAAGGAATCACTTTTTGTTTTGACATAAGACACAATACTCAAACTCACGTCTTTTGACATAGGGCACCACAAGATTGTATGGAGCTTGGAATACTATAGTTGAAATATTTGTAGACAAAAATATATGTCCTTATTTATACTTTATGAGAGATTTGGAATGCTAATATGTTTTTAGGTGCTGCACTTGGACATGTCAAGGTGTAGCATCTACATTTCTTGTATGCTACAATCTTGCTGAAAGAATTAATAGACAGATAACCTACTAGTAGGCATGCTAGTATGCTTGATTGTTAGTTGGAGTTTGAGTGGTGAAGCTAGTTGATAGGTCCATGACTTCTATCAAAAGTAAGATAGTCCATTTAGTGACTCTAATGTACCTGATGTTATGGAAATATGGCTACCAAATGCAGTGTGGACCCACTTGAAGTACCACTTGGTCCATTTACAATAGCACAAACAAAGAGATTCAAGGATGCTTTGAATAGGCTGATGCAAGAAGTTTGGGTTCAAGCCAATTTGTGTAAGCTTGTGGAGGAAGATCCACATGTTTAGAAAAGATGTGTCAACATCCTACAAATTCTAGAATAATCTAGCAATGAAATTCAAAGTAATTAGTGGATTAAATTTTAATAATATGTGGAATTTTTTTAATCTATAGAGCAAAAAAATAAACCATGTGCCATTTAGTTTAGTTTCATTTTTTCAAATCTTGGGCGTGTGATTTGTAGAGCAAGAAATCTGTTTGATTCTTTACCAATCAGATTCAAATCTATGAAGAAAGGAAAGAAAGGAAAAATATATTTAGGAAAGTTAAAATAGGAAAGTTAAAATAGGAAAGAAATAATCTCGAGCTAGAAATCTTTTTTTTCAAGATCTTTCTTTTCCAAGGAAGAAAACTAAAGGGAATATGAAAAGATATGAGACTAAGAAAGGACAAAATAATCACAGTTTCAAATCTTCTTCTTCTTCTTTTTAAGATCTTTCTTTTCTAACAAAGGAAACTAAAGATACTATGGAAAGAATATGAGAGTAAAGAAAGGGATAAATAATCACAGTTGCAAATCTTTTTGAAGATAGAAATAATAGGAAAATAAAGAAAGGAATAAATAATCACAACTACAAATCTTCTTAATATATGGAAAGAGTATGAGAAGGAAGAAAGGAATAGATAATCACAGTTGTAAATCTTCTCTTTTTTCACTACTATTGTGAATAGTAAAAACACAAAGAAAACAAATTCACAACCCTACTAAACAAAACCAAAACAAAGCAAAATGGAAAAGGTGAGACAAAAACTTTAAACCCTTGATAAGTGATGAAAATGATGGAATTTGGGATCTAAATTTGCAGGAATAGAGGCAAAGCCAACGTAACATGTAGGAATCGAAATGAATTTTGATTTGATATATTATAATAGTCATTTTGTTACCAAAGTCAAAAGTTATGGCTATTTAAAGTTATAACACAAATTTATTAATATTTTTGAAACTATGAACAAAAAGCTCTCTTCTTTTTTTATATGATGAAACAATCATAAAAAAACCATCTATAAAAATCAAATTATAAAGATGATAGAAAGTTGAAACAGAACAAGCTTGTAGAATCAGACTAGGAATAGATATGGAATGAAAAAAAATAGAAAGATGTGGTTTTTTTGTTAATGAACTTGAATGAAGAAGAAAGCTAGGATTGAGATAAAAACAAAAAGGAAGAAAAATGCAATAAGGATAGGTAAACCTGAGACTAGAACCTTGGTTGTAATACCAAAATGATACGAACCATGCCAACTTGTGATGAAACTCGTAACAAAAATTAGTTCCTAAGACCGTTCTACTACAGGTTTGGATGGAAACTGCAACCCAACACCTATAAAGAGATGTGAAATATGGTACGAGGAAGACAACATAATCAAGGAATGGAAGCTTCATTGATAAGTTGAGGTATGAAAGCCACAGAAAAATTTGATAAGTTCAAAAATTTCTTTAAAGAATCAAAGATAAATTTTACTCTCACAATTTTTGATTTGAAATAATCTGAATTTTATTGAATTAAAAATGCATTTTTATAGGCTATTACATGCCTTACACGCTCATATAATAAAATACAACTAATGAAAATAGGAAAAGGAAACATAAACTAAAGGAAATGTTTAGCTTTGTACCCCTTAAGCTACATGCCCAAAATGGTATAAGAATACAACCATATTTTTTTCTCTCCAAATCATGCCCAAAATGGTTAAGAATGAACCAAATTTCATTCTCTCCAAGTCACATTCCCAAGATTAGAAAAAGGAAACTAAACTAAATGGAACATGCCTTATTTGTGTGATCTACAAATTAAAAACAATCCCATATATTATTCAAATGTAATCCACCAATTATTTCGAATTTCCTTGCTGGATTATTTTAGAATTTGTAGCATGTTGACACATCTTTTAACAACATGTGGGCTTTCTTCCATAAGCTTACACAAATTGGGTTGAGCCCAAACTTCTTGCATCAACCCATTCAAAGCATCCTTGAATCTCTTTTCCCATGCTATTGTAATTGGACCAAGTGGTACTTCCAATAGGTCTACATTCCATTTGGTAGTCATATATCCATCATGATGAATATGAATCTCTATCTTAGAAAATCTATATGCTCATCTGTCTCTTTTGAAAGACTAAAGTGAACTTTTTTCAAATTAGTAAATCAAAACACCAAAGACCACTAGTTATATAATGGCCTGAAGTTTTAACGGCTTGCTCATCTTGTTGTTCTATGGAAGATAGTCCTACCTACTTTTAACAAAAATTAGCTTTAACATATGTCACCGTCTATAGGAAGGAAATACATTCTACATTGCTGAAATAATAATAAAATTATCTTATGACTATGATTCTCTATTATGTGAAAGAAGATATATTTCATGTCATTATGATTGTGTATATATGCATATACATAGTGAAAAAGAGTTAACTTAATGGCTATTCCTTACCGAAATAGGATTGATTTATTATGGTATCATTATCCATGATTATCTCTTTAGGATAATCAATGGATAATTAATTGGAAATTATCTCTTTATTTAGATTATCTTACGATCACGTTTATTTGATAACTCATCACTTATTGGGCTTGGCCCAAAAGGCTCTATAATGACTAAGCCTACTTTTTACTTTCCATGTGTGATGTATGAAATTAACCTAACAGTTTAAAATTTGTTATATATATATGTGTGTGTGTATGTGTGTGTGTGTGTGTGTGTATGTAATGAACATGAAAATTGTAAAGAATACTCTTTTTACATGAAACCTAATACTGAAACTCACATCTTTTGACACTGGACACCACCAGATTGTGGGTTGCTTTGAATACTTGAGTTGAAATATTTGCAAACAAAAACTATGTCCTTATTTCTACTTAATGATAACTTTGTAGTGCTAGCATGTTTTCAAGTGCAACACCTGCGTTTCTAGTAGGATACAATAGAGTTGAAAGAACTAGCATATGGGTGGCCTTCTAGTTGTCATATTGATACTCTTGATTGTTAGTTGGGGTTTGAGAGGTAAAGTTAGTTGACTGGTCCATGACTTCTATCGAAAGACAGAGAGTCAATTTGGTGATGCCAGTGTACCAAATGATTACAAGGTTCTATCTTCGAAAACCATTATGTAAAAAGAAGTTGAGATTGAATAAATGCATGGGAAAGTTGGAATTCTTGATAATATTGCTACATATCTTGAATACTTCTTTATGGAGAAGAAAGAGTTGATTAAAGCTTTGAGGGATAAACTAAGTGTTATTAAGAAGCAACTCACCCTTTCTACCACGACAACTAACAATATGATGAGTGGTTCTAAGAACTTAAATGAAATTCCACCATATAAAGACATTTGGTAAAAAAAATTCACTAGTTAAAATGAAAGGGTTTCAACATCTAAAATGGGTTCTACTAAGTTTTCCAAAGCTTTTTATCAAGATCCAAAGTTGAAATCTGCTACCACTGACCCAAGAGGTAACTCTATTGTGTGTCTTAGCCAAATTCCTCTTGCAAGGTAATCCCTTTACCTAAGGCTAGCACTTTCCATTATTCTAGTGATAGTCCATTACCTCTACTTATTTCTATCTCTACGTGTCATTACTATGGTGAACTCAACTCAAGCATTTTAGACCTCACAATAGGAAATTAACTTTTCATCTTGCTATAAAAGTTAATATGAATGATTTCTCTTCTTCTCCTCTGCATACTACTCCTCGAGTTAGGGACCCAAATTTCCTAACTTCACTATTTGTACTTGTTATCCTTGTGGCACTGCTAATCGCATTGTTAGGCAGCATTCAAGATATATGAGGAGTACATCTTAGAGTTCTCTACCTCATTCTCCCCCATCTTCTTTGACTAGATGTAGCAACTATTGTTCATCTAAGCATGTTTAAGTATGTTTCATTTTGACCCTAAGGCACAATGCGAAAAAATAATTTTGCTTCAAAAAGTCCATATGGCCCAGCTTATATGGATAACTCTATAGGATTTTCTAAAAATTATAATCAACATAGACCATGAGCTCTATATACACCTCATGCTTATATGATTCAAAACTTTATCTTAACTCAGTTGCTTCTCACAAATTCTTTAAATGGAGGGATCCTGTTTGATCACTATTCTCAGTTGATCTACTAGGGTTGAGCTTCTTATTTCTTTTTTCACTCTATTTTTTTCAAGTCATTTAGTTTTCTTTCAATTTCATTTTCTTTGTCTTCGTCTTTATATTTTGTTTCGTAGTTCTCTTTGAAGTCTTCATATCTTTTCTTATTCTTTATTTATGTATTCAATCCAAATTTTTTCTTCAAAAAAAAAAGAAGAAAAAAGGAGAAGAGGGTTGCGTTATTCACTATGGTGAACCATGTGTTCTGTTTTATCCATTCTTCTCGTAAATCATCAAAACATTGCATATCCGACTTGTTCCAACCAAAGAACTATATGTAATTAAATTCAAAATAATAATGTAATATCATAAATTCACCAAAAATAACTTATATATGTTAAAAGATTAGTAAAAGAAATTACCACACACTACTACAAAAAGGGGTATATAAGTCGATGTGTAAAGTCGGTTTTTGGAAAAAACCGACTTTTAATGAATTTAAAGTCGGTTGTCCACGTCAAACGACGCTATCCACGTGGATAGCGTCAGTTATCCACGTCAACCGATGCTATCCACGTGGATAGCGTCGGTTATCCACGTCAACCGACGCTATCCACGTGGATAGTGTCGGTTAACCACGTCAACCGACGCTATGTTACGTGGATAGCGTCGGCTGTCCACGTCAACTGACGCTACGTCACGTGGATAGCGTTGGTTGACGTGGTTAACCGACGCTATCCACTTAATATATGCCCTCTCGTCTCATTTTTTACGCAGATTTCCAGTTTTCTTCTTCCTCTCTCCTTTCCTCACTCTCATTTTCTCCCAAAATCTTAACCGTGCGCCACCTTCGTTCTACATTTCCGGCCACCTCCAACCACCATTTGAACGTCCGTTTGTAAGTTATATTTCTCTTCTCACATTATCTGTCAATTCTTCTTTTTTTTAGCAAAATATTAAAATCTGTTTATGGGTATTTTCTGTTATTGCTTATCCAAAATCAATCTGAATCTGTGCTAATTTTATCAGTGTGTAAATGTAATTCGTTAATTAGGAACAACGTATTTTTATTGGTTAATTAAAAACCTAACATCTCGATTTGGGTTTTGCTTGGGCAGTTTCTTTGTGTGGTTAAATAACTTGTTGTACACCTTTAATTAGTTAAGCAGTTAATTAAGGTTTGACAAAATCCAATTCATATTCACAATCACAGAAGAAAAACTTCTTGCATTTTTACATTAAAGAACTTGAATTAACTACTTCAAATGTATTATATATCTTTTGGTTTTATATCCAACGCATGCGGTTCCACAAGCACTTTTGTTAAAAGTTCATTCAGAGAGCACTTCTGTAAATATATATCAACTTAAGATACATTTACAATTTAGATTGCTGAAAAACAAAAGTAAGTCTATTATCTGCCACTTTATTTGACCACACCTAAAAAATATGTTTGACTTAGTTTATGCAGAATGCATGCAGCTAGCTTATTATTCGATCAATTTGTTTTATATTTTGTATAAATTTTTGATTTAGTTATGTTTTTTTGTTTGCTTGTAATAATAATGTTTGACTTATTACTTGTATGTATTCAATAATATCTGAAATGTTTTGTGGGTTTGCGTGGATAAATTTATTTATACGTATAATTAATATTACTTTGTAATTATGATATAGTAACATGCTTAGAAATTAGAATCAACCGCGTGATTGGTTTTTATATATATATTCATGAAACATGAACCGCTTATTTTTTAATTTGTATATAAATGGTTTTGTAAAATGATTAAAATGATAACTATTTTGCATTATGTATGTTTTGATATATATTCTAATAATTAGGAAATTTATATATAATAATACATAATTAAGTAATATGTTTAATTAATGTCATTAATAGAAAATGGACAAATCTTGGATGTCAAAGTGTAGAATTGAGCAAGACTATATTTCTGGAGTTGAAAGTTTCATGGAATTTGCTTGTAGAACTAGTAATACTAGAAGTAGTATGATTCGATGCCCATGCGTTAAATGTAAAAATGAGCGATTTCATGAATTTGATGAGGTTAAGTATCACCTTATCCGTAATGCTATTCTATTGAGCTATAAATGTTGGTATTATCATGGAGAAAATATTGATAATACTCATGGAGAAAAGTATAATAAGAATGTGGGTGGATTACATACATCATATCATAATGTATAGACAGAAAATATGTTTCGTGGTGTTGAAGATGAATTACGCGAGGATGATCCCGAAACCTTTAATAAACTTATAGAAGATGCCGAAAAACCGTTGTATCCAAAATGCAAAAAATACACTAAGATGTCAGGATTGGTTCATTTGTACAATGTCAAGGCAAAACATGGTTTTTCTGACAAGGGATTCACAGAATTACTAAATCTACTAGTCGATATGTTTCCTGAGGGTATTGAATTTCCATCTTCAATGTATGAAGTGAAGAAATCTCTTAGTCGATTTGGCATGGAATATCATAAGATTCACGCTTGTCTTAATGATTGCATTCTTTATAGAAAAGAATATGAGACATTACATGATTGTCCTATGTGTAAAGAATCGAGATGGAAGCATGGTACAAATGAGAGTACAAAACATAAGAAAGGCGTGCCTGCAAAGGTTCTTTGGTACTTTCCTCCGATCCCTCGCTTTCAAAGGTTGTTCAATAGTAAATATACATCAAAGATGTTGACTTAGCATTCAGATAATCGATCTGATGATGGGGTGCTACGTCATCCTTGTGATTATCCAAATTGGAAAGTAGTAGATAATTTATCTCCTCAATTTTCATCTTATCCGCGCAATCTGCGTCTTGCCATTGATGCTGATGGAATTAATCCACATAGTTCCCTCAATAGTAGATATAGTTGTTGGCCAGTAATTATGGTAACATACAACCTTCCTCCCTGGTTGTGTATGAAAAGAAAATTCATGATGTTAACATTATTGATCTCAGGACCGAAACAACCCGGTGTTGATATTGATGTATAGTTGCAGCCTCTGATAGATGATTTAAAGACGTTGTGGAATGATGGTGTAAATGTTTACGATGCATATAAAGAAGAATAC
Source organism: Hippophae tibetana (assembly GCA_037013495.1). Classification (NCBI taxonomy): domain Eukaryota; kingdom Viridiplantae; phylum Streptophyta; class Magnoliopsida; order Rosales; family Elaeagnaceae; genus Hippophae; species Hippophae tibetana. The sequence continues at coordinate 995,444 of JAZDXN010000027.1, read as the reverse complement.
TTTAACTTGAAGGGGGTCTTTTTATGGACAATTAATGATTTTCCTGCCTATGGAAACTTATCAGGACATGCAACAAAAGGTTACAAGGGATGTCCTATATGTAGTGATGAAACTTCTGCAAAGTATCTTGTTCACGGACGAAATATGTCTTATAGAAGACATAGGAGATTTTTGCCACCTGGACACAAGTTTAGATACCAAAAGAAACTGTTCGATGGTGAAGAAGATCATGATCATGCAACTCGACCTTTGCGAGGTATTGAGATATTAAGGCAATTGAATGGGATGACATTCAAACGATATGGAAAGATGAAAAAAAACTCACCAAGTCTGGGAAACGAAGGAGGTCAACTAATGAAATTGGTGAAAATGAAAAAGATTTTGAACCGAATGGTTGTTGGAAAAAAAATCAATATTTTGGGAATTGCCTTATTGGAAAGACCTACACATTCGTCACATCTTAGATGTCATGCACATTGAGAAGAATGTATGTGAAAGTTTGATTGGCACTTTACTTAATATACCTGGAAAAACAAAGGATGGCATTAAAGCAAGATTGGATTTAAAGAAACTAGGCATACGACCTGAATTGGAACCAAGGGTGGAAAATGATAAGAATCGAACATACTTGCCACCAGCATCATATACAATGTCAACAAAAGAGAAGGATGTGTTTTGTAAATGTTTGGAAGGTGTGAAAGTTCCTGATGGTTACTCATCCAACTTAAGAAATTTTGTGTCTATCACCGATAAGAGACTGTATGGATTGAAATCACATGACTGTCATATCTTAATGCAATAGTTATTACCAGTTGCTATTAGATCAATTCTTCCAAAACATGTTCGAATATCAATAATTCGGCTTTGTTCATTCTTCAATACAATATGCAAGAAATCTATATCAATTGGCGAGTTAAATTCTTTACAGAAAGAAATTGTAGAAACTTTGTGTCTAATTGAAAAATATTTTCCTCCTTCTTTCTTCGATATAATGATTCACTTATGTGTTCATTTAGTTCGAGAGGTTCAATTATGTGGTCCTACTTACTTAAGGTGGATGTATCCTTTTGAGAGATATATGCAAGTCCTTAAAGGATATGTAAATAATAGATATAGACCTAAAGGATGCATGGTGGAATGCTACATTGCTGAAGAGGCCATTGAGTTTTGTTCTGAATACTTTAGTGGTTGCACTGAAATTGGGAATCCTACGCACAAGTTGTTCTTAGAACGTCACATGATCCAAGTAGGTAACCCTATGCTTGGTGGAAGTAAGAAATTATTTATTGATCGCACTCGATGGGAAAAAGCACACCGAATCATTTTGGTAAATAATAACGAGGCACAACCGTACATAGAATAAGTGATGTTCATTGTTTCATCTTTTATTTAACTATTAATGATGATATATAACTTAATATATATTTAATAACGTTACAGGATGCATTTAAACTTATTGAAGATCGATCCTCGTTATAAAAAAAAAGGAGGAGAAAAATGGTTGTATGATGAACATAAGCGAGAGCTTATTAATTGGTTTCGCAACCACGTAAGTGTCACAAACAAAAAATCATGCATGTATCTTCCTATATATATTCAATGTTTTAAAACTTTGCTCTAAACACATTTCGTGTTTTTGTATACATAGATTCGAGATGAACTCAAGAAACCCAATCATAAAATATCAGAAAGTTTACAATGGCTTGCACATGGCCCAAAATTCGATGTCCAATCATTTCATAGTTTCACAATAAATGGATCGAGGTTTACGACTCAAGCTAGGGACAAAGTCCGAGTAAATCAAAATAGTGGGGTGAAGATGGTTGCACAAACTATGCAATTTTCCAGTTCAAAAGATGTTAATCCTGTACTTTCTGATAGAACATATTATGGTATAATACAAGAGATTTGGGAATTGGATTATGAGGTCTTCCATGAGACAGTATTCTTGTGTGATTGGGTCGAAGATGTTATCAATGTTGGATATAAAATAGATGATTTTGGATTTACCCTTGTAAATGTATCCAGGATAAGTCACACAGATGATCCTTTCACGTTAGCACTTCATGCAAAGCAAGTATTTTACGTGAGCGATCAAATTGATCCAATATGGTGTGTTGTGTTAACGCCTCCATAAAAAGAGTTTTACCATTGTGATGTTGTAGAAGATGATGACTCTATGCTTGCTACATTAACCAATATTAGTAATTTCTCAAATAAATTGCCTAATGTATGTGATGATCTAATTGATGATGATGATTCTTCGACATGGACTCGTAGTGATTGTGAAGGAATATATGTATACGATCAACAACCTAATTAAACATAATGTATGTTCTATATTGTTGTAATAACTCTTGTATATATGTGTGTTCCTAAATTTGTCAATTAATTTATATTTCTTCACTTTTTGCAGATATTTCATGGATATTCAGCTTGTAGATCCAAATGATCCATTGGGGTATTTGAAAAGAAGGGGTTGGGCGAATATACCTGATGCTCCATTTAACTCAGATGATAGAATACCCGTTAAATTTGATGCTCCTGGTAATCCTAATGAGCGAAAACCGGCATCGCCGATTCTTGCCAATACTTTGGTTTTAATATTTATAAAACTCTCGCAAGTGCACGAATCATTTCGAAGAAAATGATAAGTATACTCCCAAGGTCGATCTAAGGAAGGAATGTATGTGGTTTTTAATTTATTATTCAAACTTTTAAACATAGACATAGATACAGATTAAATAAATATAATCTAATAACATAAAAATAAACATACATACAGATTCAATAAATATTTATGCAAATTTTATCATTTATAATAGTGGAGTATTTATGGATATAATAACTAAATTAATTATGCTTGCTCGTATTATCTAGGTTATTAAAGATATAAATTGATATTTTATTGATTCTCTCTTTTTTATATGAATACCACCTTTGGTGGGGTTAGATATTTTTTGTTAACTAAACAAATCAATTAACACCTATGGGTGGGGTTGATAACTAATTTGGTTAATTAAATTAATTCCTTTTTCTAAGAGATTGAAAATGAACCATTTAAATGCCACCTTTGGTGGGGTTAGACAGTTTAAACTTTATTCAAGGTGTCCAAATTAAACATAAAAATTTAATTATCCGAGTACTAACTTTCAAGTTTTAAAACCACTACTGAAAACATGTTGTCAATATATTTTCACATAATAATTCTTATAAAAACTTTTGAAATAGAGTTTCACTCTAACTACTGGGCGATTGTACCAACAAATAAAAGAGCACTACTCTAAATTAGACCGGATAACTAAACCTTAAAATCTAATTTTCAGTTTTAAGTTTGTAATGAAAAATAATATATTTCTCTCTAACATTCTTAATATAAAATCTTAAATAAAAATAAAATCAATTCATTTTAGAAATTTTCACCTATTTAATATTTCGCAAGCATAACAACGTTATTATTATATCATGATTATAAACAGCCAATAGAGTTAAATTTAATTACAGACAAATTAAATATAACATGTAAGAATAAAGCATAAAAAATAACTGTAAAGAAAATAAAATCCTTACAGAACTTCGATGCTATTCCCGTTGTTGGAAAACCTCCAAGCGGAATTTGCACTCCCATTTATTGAATCAAAAAGCTAATAAATTACAAAAACATTACAAGTTCCTCTCAAAAAGAGAAGAACTCTAAAACTAAGAGAATTTAACTAAAAAATAAGAAACAAACTAAGAAAATCTTAGAAACTAAGAAAGAAACTAAGAAAAGCTTAAAAACTAAGCAATGAGAGAAAGAAAGAGAAGAGAAGAATGGTTTTGAGGTGTATTTTGAAGTGAAGGGAATGGGGGTATTTATAGGTGAGGATGGAGAGAAAAATTGAGTAAAAAAATGTTAAAAAAAATGTAAAAACGCGTAATGGAAATGCTGAGGTCATTGATGATGTCATCATGACGTCATGGGGCGGCTGCACGTGAAAAATGGGGCAAAAAGGCGTCGGTGCGTGCGGAAGGGGCTGTTGGGCGCGCGGATGGCTATTGCTGCGCACAACTCACTGTGCGTGAACAGTAGCCGTGCGCTGGGGCGCGCGCGGATTGGAAGGCTGGCGCGCGCGGGTATGGGCGCTCGGGTTCTTGGCTGGGCGCGCGGCTGGCAGTTGGGCACGATTTTCTCCTTTTTGACCCATTTTTTCCAATTTGTCCATGTTTGTTGACCTTTCCCCATTTATTTATTAATATATTTATGATGTATTGCTTGAAGTATTCCTCTTTGAGTCTTTAAGTTACGTTTTTAAGCGAAAATTCCTGAAAAAAATAAAAATACCTGTGATTCCAAAAAAGACAAATTTATATAAATATATGATGAAACATATAAATATATATATTTTTAATCAATTAATGTGCATAAAATCATGGTTATTTTAGTTCTTTTTGAGCACTCATCAAATCCACTAGGGGAAAATGGTCAACAATTGAAATCTTCTATTGGTCGACTGGCAAAGTCCAGTATACCAATCAATATAAATCATTGGTGTGAGGTTGCCGATGCAGAAAAGTTCAAAATATGGATAACCATTTATGTAAGTCTCTTATATTTTATAATCAATATATATAATATATTAGGTGTATTATATCTAATCTTTTGTACTGTGTTTTTATAGAATCGTTACAAAGTCGATGACAATTGGCAGGGCAAGTGTTATAAGATTGCAAATAAGGCGTGGAAGGAATACAAGACTTCTAGATTGGCGAAAAATTATGTGTTTCCATATTTGGAAACACTTGATGAGAATGTGATATACAAAATCCCTGAAGGACACCCCTGGATTACACCTCAAGTTTGGAAAGACTTTGTGGATTATAGACGTTCAGAAGAATTTCAAATTATTAGAGAAGATCATCAGAATGTCCAAATGCATAACATTCTTCCTAACCGTACTGGGAGGTCTTCAAATCCTGAAGTTAGATTTCGAATGGTATTATTAATTTGTCTTAATTTTATAAATATTTTTATATTAATTTTTCTCAATTTAATTTCATGTCATTGTTAATAAATTTTTCCTAATTTATGTAGGAAGCTGAATTGGGTAGACCTGTTACCCGAATGGAATTGTACATAGAAACAAAGACTCCCAAAACGAAGAATGCAAGACCGATGAGTCAACGAGGAGAAGAACAATTAAATAAGTTGGTTAGTAATTTCGGTTGATAAAAAGTCTGACTAATACTTAATAATTGATGTAATAATGAATGATATGTTTGTGTGCTTTATTATTTGTAGAGAACTGTTCAAGAAAAAATATACAGGGGTGAAATAATCGAAGAGCCTGGGAGAGATGCTTTATATCATGCAATCGGACGCGAGCATCCTGGTCGTGTTAGGGGAGGTAGCCAATATGATGGTGCTATGGAGTATTTTAAAATTCCAAAACATAAGCCTCAGACTGTAAGTAAGGAGAAATACACTAAAATTGAAGAAGAATTCAACTCTTTTAAGGCCTCCGTGATGAGTGAGATTGCCACTCTAAAAGAACATCAATCACAACAATTGTCAGCCATGGCATCATGCTACAACCAGGGCATGCCATATTGGCCAAGCATGCAACCATCCATGTCAGGCATGCCACAATCCATGCCAAGCATGCCACCATCCATGCCATGCATGCCATCCACACAATCTCATTGTGCTCAAACTACATCCAGTATGGGATATAGCCATCCTATTGGTCCTCATTATATGCCAGGAATGCACATGCAATCAAGTAGTGGTTCATTTTCTCCAATGCAATCTGCACATTCTTACCATAAATCAAGCCAAGATGAACATATTGGTGAGAATGTACATCCAATAGCTACCCCACATGAGAGTCCTCCTCTATTTGATGAATCATATATGGTAAGATTTTAATTTTTAAATTCTTATTATATGTTTTATTTTTTATATATAACACTTAAAACTTTTACAGAATATGAAATGTTTGTTGAAACATCATTCGTCAACGGACTATGTTGCTATTGGAACGGTACAACAATTGAGTGATGATCGGATGATTCATAATCAATATTTGCCTAATCATTGGCGAATAGTAATTGATCAATCATTGTTTCATGATTGTCCACTACCTATGTCTTCTGATGGTACCACAGTCCAAGAGGCAGTTGGACAGTATGTGGCTTGGCCGTCGATTCAAGTTGTTCTAAATTTTGACATGGTACTATTTTTTAACTTAAAAAATAACACTTGTTTACTACTATTATTTAATGTGATCTTATTGTTACTAAAAATACATATATGATACTTTTTTGGTAGTCTATTATACCAGAACTCTTAAATGCGGCACATTTAAGAGATACCAAGCAAGTATCTCGTGCTAAATCTATGACTAGTGGCCAATCATCGTGCACCAAGTCATTCAAGAAGAAACCTTGGAAAAATTATAGTCATACTTATGCGTTACAGTTCAGTAGAAATCTTGGCACTTTGATGACTATTGTTGGGAGGGCATCTAGCATAAATGATGGATGGACTGTGCCATTTCCTATTGAAATTTCTGGTGTAGACATCGGCCAAACTTATATATCGATCGAGTGCTTGTTGCAAATATTTGAATATCAAATGATCGATTTAAGTATAATTCAAGTGTGGACAAGGTGAGTCCTCAATCTAGTTAGTTTTCTTTTATTTATGCAGAACATATATAATTATATTTATATTATCTAATTATATATATACATATATAGGGCTTGCTATTATCGACTTCAACATAATCACTCATCACATTTAGCAATGTTCTATGATTCTTCATATGTCAATCAATATCAAGAGAAGGATGTTAGCATCAGAGCTAAACAATTATGTGATAGAGCATTAACGCTTAGCAGAAATCAAAAGTTGATAATCCCTTGGCCATTAAGGTTTGAACAAGGCCAAGATCATTGGATGTTGGTAATCATTGATATGTTCAATAATCATGCTTGGTACTGTGACTCAGCTTCCATAGAACTGAGTAAAGATACAAAAGCAGTTGTTGAAATGTAAGAGTTATATTTAGTTACATATTAGTTTTTTCTATTATTTTTGTAATATTTAATAAAAACTAACCGTTTTATACCTTGATAGGGTATGGAAGTTGTGGAACAAGTTTAGGGGCATTGTCCTTAAAAAATCTCATAAGCTTATATGGACAAAAGTTATGGTATGTACAATTCAATATTAATAATTTTATTAATTTTACAATTAAATAATAAGGATGTTCGAATATGAAAATTCATGTATACATGCACTTTTTTTTGTAGGTTCCACAACAAAATAATGGAGTCATGTGTGGTTATTATGTCATGAAATTTATGAGCGAAATCATCACAAATATGAAAATTCCAATTGATGATGTGGTAATATATTTTACCCATATACATACAAGTTTTAACATATTTGAGTTTGTTTTTGTAAATAAATGAAATCATATTCTTATTTTGATTTTGAATACATGTAGTTCTTTGGTTGGAACAAGACGGGTTATGACCAGCAAATTTTTGATGATTTACGAGAGGAATGGGCAGAACACATGGTTCAAATTATATCATCGCAAGAAGAATCAGGAGAAGATTCTGATGATCTTGAATAGCATATGACAACATAATAGTAAATTTTTTAATGATTTGGCCTTCTATATCTATTCTTGTGTCTGAAATCACTTGTTTGATGATGATTAATCATATATATGCTCATGTATTTAGGGGAATGCATTGTTTATAAATATGAATTTATCTGGAATCTCTGCTAGTATTTTTAATGATATAATGAGTTCTAAATTTACAAATCAGGTGTACGTCGGTCCGATTTGTTTCTTGGTTTGTATGAGTTTTGGGGCATATGAACGTGTTCCATATGTTTAAGGGCACCAAAACTCACACAAGCTTAGCCAAGTAAGAAATCGAAGTTACATGCAATTGATTTCATATTTAGAGTTCATTATATATAGCATTAAAAAATAGTAGTAGAGATTCCAGATAACTTCATATATAGACAAATGATTAATAATGCTAATATGAGTTCATCGAATGTCGTTGTACGTGCTAATCTCTTTTTTATGGTAATATTTATAATGATTTAATTCATTCCTTCGTACGTATGAAGTTTAGACTACTTTTTTGATAGATGTTTTACGTGCTCATGTATGTAGGAGAATATTTGTTATATGGATCAGCTTTTTTTTTTGCCATAATGCTTGTGAAGGTCAATCAAGATTCTAAGCCAACCAAGCTTACTCGATGGCATAATTTGACGACATTATTTTATTTGTAATTGAAGTTATTTATATGCATTATTTGTTTTTGTAATAAATTTAATTATTAAGTAATTAAATATATTTATATTGTTAATTATTTGTTGTATTATTATTTATATTTTAGTGTTTTTATGTTATTTATATATACTGTTATACGAAAAATAAAATTAAAAATTAAAACAAATAAATTGTAAAGTCGGTTCACAGCCTGAACCGACTTTACGTGTACAGTCGGTTCAGGCCTTGAACCGACTCTACACGTAAAGTCGGTTCAGGCTGTGAACCGACTTTACAATTTAAGTCTCTGAATTTAAAGTCGGTTCAGAGAACCGACTTTAAATTTGTTTAAAGTCGGTTAAAAACCGACTTTTATACCCCTTTTTGTAGTAGTGACATCGACACCAGAGTGATATAATAATAATCGTTATAGCCCGCCTTGTTCCAACTAAAGAACTATATGTAATTAAATTCAAAATAAGAATGTACTATTATGAATTAAAAAAAATAACTTATATATATTAAACGATTAACAAAAGAAATTACCACATCGACATCAGAGTGATATAATAATAACCTTATCCCTTCAAAATCATATTAGCACTGTATTAATCTTTTGTCTATAAATATGAAGCTATATGGAATCAAGCTAGTATTTTTAATGCTATAATGAGCTCTAGATATGAAGTCAAGTGTAACTCCAATTTGTTACTTCGGTTGACACGTAGAACCGACGCTACGTCTACGGGTAGCGTCAGTTCTTCACCGAACTGATTTTAAATTCATTATAAGTCAGTCTTCTCCAAAAATTGACTTAACATATCAACTTAAATGCCACATTTTGTAGTAGTAAGTATATCTTATATAATATTTTAGCATATATCTTATTTTATATTTTAGTAACAAAAATAATTCTAGATTTATAAATATGTGCTATTAAATACATGAGTGTAATCCTATGTGTTTTAATTATAATATATATACATGAAGTACGATTATCTGAAATTCTGATGTTTCTTCAACTTTGATTGATAGACTTCATAGCGAGCTTAAAAATAAGTTTATAAGTAAATATTTTATCTACGAAAATAGTCAACACTTATAATCCTTATAGCAAAAAACCCCAAAAGAAAAAAAAAACCTTAGATGGAATGGGCCTAATAGGCCTATTTAGTTATAGATTTGGCCTAATCCAACCTTAAAAATAAAAGACTAAAAGAATTAAAATAAAAAATCTCACAATTCACTAAAATAAAAGTTATTAAACATAAAATGCCAAATCTATCCCATGCGTAGGATCTTGACAATATTTGTATAATCTTGAGAATATTTAGAATATATGTAAACATCAACTTGGTTAGTACCTTAATCTCTATTATCCCCCTTCTCTTCAAAAAGATTTGTCCTCAAATCTTAGCTTTATAAGGAGGTCAATTTGGTATTGCAGATTCAGGTGTGAAGTCTATTTGATGCTACTTGCCTTGCAAAGGATGCAATCCATGGGGAATCTCTTCAGGAAGTTAATCCTTAAAGTCCTGCAATAGAGATACAATAACATTAGGAAAAGGTGAGTTAAGATAGTAAGTAGGAAGATAAACATCCTTGTACATAAGTACAAGTACATGTTGCCTTCCCAGCATTGCGCTTGTAATCTCATGTTTCAATAATTACACTCATTTTTTTTTATTTTCCTCTCTTATTTGCTCACTTTTCTGCCAAGCATATTCAAGCCTATTATATAGTAAATATTTTTGTATCTATATCATAATTGTAGTATTGTCATGATTCAATTATTTTTTTCTAAATTAATATATATTTTTTTGGTTGATCTTTCAATCAAAACATAGGACAAAAAATAGATTATTAAAATCGACTCATTCCTCCTCTAATCACCTAAAAAAGGGAAAGTTTTTTTCTTATTTCTTAATTGGTTTAGTTTAAAGGTTAGGTATATACATAGTAATAAGAAATAAAAGAAAAAATTTATGGGGAAAATAAGAATCCCCACCCTAAAAATGATAAAACATACTAAAAGTAAAGGTAGGAAGGTCAAACCTTGTCATTATGTTTACTTATTTATTTTTAATATTATTTATATTATTCTAAATTCTAAAAAGAAAATGATAAATAGAAAGATGAAAGATTTTTAATACACGTATATTTAGATAGTATTATATACTAATAGAATAACATATATATGTTCTAATAAAATACATGAATTTTTGTTTCCAAAATGGTAATCATCTTCTAATTCTAAACAAATTTAACTACACGATTTTTCGTGAACCAAACCCATTATGATTTTTCTAATTTTTGATAATTTATTTGTTGTACAAAAAAGAACTTTTTGAACTCCTCGTAGAAAGAGATTTAGCTAACGAAAAGACTTTCAATGTTGCCCAATATGTTTTTTCCTTCCAAATATTTTTACTAATCCGTTTTTTTATATAAAGGTGCATTTTTGTTGGGAGTGTCATTCAAAAGTTCTAATAGCTTATTCATTGCTATAATTGGATGTCAAAAACATTTATTATCCAAAATCTACTGTTATATACTATGAATTATCTCTATTTATTTTCCTATACCTATAGATTTTATTGTGTCATAGAAATTGAATTGGTTAAAGTTTGTAAAATATATACAAAAAATGAGTATTTGCTTTGTCTATTTTATATTCTTCCCTTATGTTATATTTATATATGGAATAAAATACAACGAAATGCTTTATAACTCAATCGTTTATCTTTATTAATAATTAATAAAAAAAATTAAAAACTTTAATTTTTTTTTATGAATTATTAGTTATTAAGATTGATTTTAAATCGATGAAGCTTGAAGGAAAAAAAAATAACGCGAAATTTATTCTAAAATTAGAATGAAACTAATCATTAATGAGTCTGTCAACACAATTCAACCCATCACCCATCCTCGGTCCACCAACACTAATTGACCCATGAAATATACCTGCCCGCCCAAATCCCTAACATATCCTTATTTACCTTTCTTCTCAGCATTTAGGGCTGAGACATCCCGAGAAGCATTGTGAGAAGGATCGCGAGATGAAGACAATAGCCCATCGCTAGTACCAGTCCCTTCAAGCATCACTCGCCTGCGATTCTCCTCACGTCTGATGTCGATGAAGACCTCCTGGACAAAGGGTAGTGGCCGTCCGCCTAATATTTTCCTGCGAACATCATTCAGTTAATGGCTCAGTCCAGTTAAAAATTCGAAAACTCTTTTTGATACAATTTTTTTTCCCGTAACGAGTACTATCACCGACAGACTCTCATTCTTCTTCAAAACTCAACTTGAGTTCTTGCCACAGAGAAACTATCTCCTTGTTTATGATTCTATAATTTTTTTTTTCTCAAATATTTGAGATGAATCTTCACCTTCGAATACGATTTTTCAAACGTCCTTTGCTGTTGGTAAAAACAGATAATTTTTACCAATAGTGGGCATCATTAATTGAATGAGCCAAGCGGTTATCATTGAATTTCTTGAGCTCCACCGATGGAGAGCACTGGAGTTGGTGGCCGTTGGTTTTCTTGTTTCTCGGGTCATCAATGACTAGTTTCACTGACTGTGCCCGTTCTCTAAAATTTCTTCTATTCAATTTTTCCATTGTAAGTTGTAAGAATGGATAAGAACTTGTACTCATGGTATGATTGGGATTTGTTTCTAAATCAGACTTTGTCTCTGATTTTGTTGGGGTTATTGGGTCTGCCATTGGGTTAGATTTTAACAAAAACAAGGCTGTGATACCATGAAGATTGTAATGATAACAGAACAGATTTGTTCTTCGGTATTTTAGATATAAAATGATACATCGTTAGCCACTAATTTATAATACAGATTGTAGTAACAAAGAAGGAAACTAAAAATCCTATTCATGTAAAAAAAATCACATGATTACGTTCTTAATATTTCTTCTAATTACGTATCGTGACAACCTAATTTGTATAAAGGAAAAAAATACTAAATATATGATTTAATATAATTTAATTGATAAAATTGATTTGTATTTGTTTTATTCTATTATATTTTAGTCAAATTTATTTCTTCTTATTAATAAGTATATTAGGAATAATATCTCAAATGTCACTTAGGTTTGACATATATTCAATTATGTCTTTGAGGTTTATAAAATATCAAAAAAAAAATTTAGATTTTAATGGTATTATTTTCCATTAATTATTATTTAAACTACTATTTTTTAGCTTTGATACCAATTTTTATGGATCGATACAATTTTTAATCAGGGGTTAATATTGATCTAGTTAATAATCTTTATCTATTTATTGAAGGGAATAATGTGTCTAAAAAACTTATTATTATTTTTTTGTATAAGTCTAATTTTCTTGTATATTCATTACAATTGCATAGTATATCATGTTTTTCATTATGTTGGTTGCTTAATTTTAATCTTGAATCTATTAATTATCTTTTAAAATTAAAAATTATTCTTTTATTTGTTAAACCTAATAGTTCTAATTTATGTACTAATGATTCAATTTTCATAGAGTATTTATTATCTTGATAAATCATATATGTTGAATGTATATTATTTGTTCTATTTGTAGTATATAAACAGGTTTTTCTTGTGCACATACAATTTATTTATAATCTTTAAAAAAATGGTATCCAAACATTAAGTTGTTCAATTCATCTTTCTCCATTCTTACATATTTTTGACTAAAATAGTCATTTAATATCCTTGAAACAGGATAGTCTATGATGCTTGTGATTTTTTTTTGTTTTAATAAAAAAATAATAATCAAATTTCAAATTTCATAAGAAATAAAAATAAACAAAAAAATAAACAAAATAATTTTTTTTTCTTTTTTAGTAAAATAATTTAGATATTGGAAATTTGAAGTAAAAAATTTACCGTTCATGAATAGTAAAAAAAATTAAAAACTTAAAAACATAAAAAAATTTAAGATAAAAATAAATAGTATAATGTAAATAGTCAAATAAAATTACCGTTCATGAATAGTAAAAAAAAAATAATCAAATTTCAAATTTCATAAGAAATAATAAAAAAATAAAAAAATATTTATTTATTATTTTTTTTTTAGTAAAATAATTTAGAAATTTGAAATTTGAAGTAAAAAATTTTACCATTCATGAATAGTAAAAAAATAAAATAAATAAATTTAAAAAAAAATAAATAAATAAATTTAAAAATTTAAAAATAAATAATATAGCGTTAATTGTAAAATAAAATTACCGTTTATGAATAGTAAAAAAAATTAAAAAAATTAAAAAATTTAAAAAAATTTTAAGATAAAAATAAATAAATAATATAGTGTAGATATTAAAATAAAATTATCGTTCATGAATAGTAAAAAAAAATTAAAAAAATTAAAAAAAAATTAAAACTTAAATTTTTTTTAATATAGTGTAAATAGTAAAATAAAATTACCGTGAATAGTAAAAAAAATTAATTTTTTTTTTTGCTTTTACCTTTCTTAATTTTTTTTATTTTTATTTTACCTTTTTCATTTTTTATTTTTGTTTTAATTTATTTTAATTTTATTTTATTTTATTTTATCTTATTTTATTTTATTTTATTTTATTTTGTTTTTCTTTCTTTTCTTTAACTATTTTTTTTCTCTCTTAATTTTTATTTAACTTAATTAACTTAGATTTTTCATTAACTTAATTAACTTAACTTTTTAATTAACTTAGATTTTTTTAACTTAACTAACTTAGATTTTTTACTTAGCTTTTTAATTAACTTAACTTAATTAACTTAGATTTTCTTTTACTTAATTAACTTAAATTTTTACTTAATATAACTTAATTAACTTAACTTTAATAACATGAAAAGTAAAGATCTAAGGGAGTTCTGTCTAGGAGACTAGTTCCTGGATGCCTTTGTGCCACTAGTCTTTCCTGGGAACGTTGTTCTGTCTAGGAGATGGTTTTTAAGGAGCATTTGCCCCACCATTCTTTCCTGGGAACACTCTTGGTTAATACTGATTATGTTATTTTAACTTAAAAAAAAACAAAAAAAATACTGAAACTATCTCCAAAATTTTAAAGTTTTAATCTCAAGAGTTAGTTTCTTTGTTTGATCTAGGTACAATTATGTTTTGATGCCTTAATTATTTGATTTGCACCTAGATGTGGGTTATCTAAAACCCTCAAGCATGCCCTTAGTTTTTGGTACAGAAAAATTTAAAAATCAATAGGGCATGTTTGAAACAGTATAGGTAGACAACCTTGTCTTACTTGTAGGTATGATTGACTCAATGATGAGGGGACATTGAGTTTACTTAAAATGCAATCCCCATGTTACGTCTTGCTAAGACGTTAAACTAAGCGCTGGATGGGAGGCAACCCATCATTTTAGGTAATTTTCTGTTATTTATTTTATTTACTTAATTTGATTGTTCATTTTAGTTTAATAATTTTTAAATTGTTAAAACTAAAAATATTTGTTGAGATGTTAGAAGTTTACAGCGATCTGTCTGTATACACTTTAATAATGAATATGATGGATGCACCTGCATTTCTCCATTACTACTTACACATTCTCAAGAAATAGGTAATCTTTCTTCTCTTTTCTCTTTATCTTTAATTTACAGTTGTTACATTGAGGACAATGTAAGTTCTAGGTTGGGGGTGGTGAAAAATTACCATGCTTAATTAGAAAAAAAAAGATTTAACAATTTAAAAATTTTAAAAAAAAATTTATTAAATATTTTCTCACAAAAATTTATCATTTCTTTAAATCAAATTTAAGTAAATAGTTAAGTCTTTTGTACTGTTAGATTAATTTTTGAAAACATATCATGAAATATTTTGTAATTGTTTTTGATAATTAGTTAGTTTTTGTCATAACTAGTATTTCTTAATAAAAAGTGGAAATTATATTAAACCCAAAATCGGTGTTTATGAATTTTTTTTAGTGGAGACTACCCTTGTGAGATATAATTTGAGCCTAATTTCTTTTATTCAGAGTGAAATATATATTTTTTCCTACTCCAAACACATTTCTTATTTATTCAAATTTTTAGATGATCTCTATAGGTATTAGCATTGAATGTATGAATTTTTTTATTATTATTTTTGTTTAGATTAAACGATTTGAGTAGAAATTGATAGTATATGCTTATATCTCATTCATGCATGACTGCTACAAAAAACAAAAAGACATATATGGGGTTACCTAAACCAAGATCAAACAGAAAAGCCACAAAATTAACCACTCACCAAATTCCAAAAAAAATGTACAATCTGTACATGGGTTGACTCTCTAAAATATACATATATTGAAAAAAAAATAGAGAGATAAAAAATATAGTATCATTTACATACTATGACCCACATTGCCTACAAAGTTGTGAGTAAAGGCTAAATACAAAAGAAAGATATAGGAAGTAATTCCCTAAAAAGTCATTGCAATTTCTTCATTTGTAAAAAGCATATATCTTGAAATTCTTTCTTAATGAGTTTGATTTATGCATGAAAATAATTTTTATATATGATATCTTTATAATTTATACATTCGATTCCTTTCATGAGATCAATGTTAAAATAACACTTTGAGCCTTTATTCTTTATACATATGCGAACATATTAGTTCATTTCTATACATCAACTCTTTCGCATATAAATTAGTATGAGTGTTTGAACCCATAGGATTCAGTGTTTTGAGAGTATTGACTTGTGAGGAATAGAGTCGAAGCGAATTCTGATTCATGACACTGAAATTGGGTAAAATTAAATTGATACATTTTTGATATGAAATATGAAAATGATTTTCGACTAATTATTATAATAAAATCATGATTGTTTAAAGAGATTAAAATAACTTATGCTTGAGATTTTAATTATGATCTTAAAGGAGATTAAAAAAGTATGAGATATTTTTGTGATATGTTGTTTTCTTTTATTCTTAAATTAATTTTTGATTTTGTTGTAATTTTAGTTTTTGATTTGATTGTTTTTATTGTTTCTGTTGATTTTTACATTTAGTTCAATGTTTGTGGGTATCATTACTAAAAACCCTCACGAGACTCAAACTCGTCCACTAGGGCAACCTAGGGGTTTAACGGCTTGTTGCATAGGCTAAATGCAACCGTTTCAATCCACGAAAGTGATTTAGGATAGTTTGATTTTTAGTTTTTATCGCTTCTCTTGCTAAGGGACTAGCAAGAAGCTGGTTGAGGGTTGTGATGAGTGCTCAAAAAGCACTAAAATAACCATGATTTTATGCACATTAATTGATTAAAAATATATATATTTATATGTTTTATCATATATTTATATAAATTTGTCTTTTTCGGAATCACGGGTATTTTTATTGTTTTTCATGTATTTTGGCTTAAAAACGCAACTTAAAAACTCAAAGAGGAATACTGGAAGCAATACATCACAAATATATTAATAAATAAATGGGGAAAGGTCAACAAATATGGAAAATTGGACAAAATGGGTCAAAAAGGACAAAAATGTCAGAAAGGAGAAAATCGCACCGCCGCGCCGCCCGGCCGCCGCGCCCCAGCGCCCAGCTCCGCCCCAAGCCGCGGTACTGTGCAGCCGTGGTACTGTTCATTCCCGGTACTGTGCAGCCGCCCCCCCGTCATGCGACGTCATCAAATGACGTCAGTAATCACTAATCCGCGTTTTTACATTTTTTTAACATTTTTTTCTCTACTTTTTCTCTCCATCCTCACCTATAAATACCCCCCTTCCCTTCACACCTAAAAACACCTTCAAAACCTCCAAATACATTCTTTTCTCTCTTTTCTTAGATTTTTAGTTTTTCTTATGTTTTCTTAGGTTTTAGCTTTTCTTAGTTAATTTCTCTTAGTTTTAGAGTTCTTCCCTTTTTAGGGAAGAACTAGTTATGTTTTTGTAATATTTTAGCTTTTTGATTCAATAAATGGGAGTGCAATTTCCGCTTGGAGTTTTTCCAGCAACGGGAATAGTGTCGAAGTTCTGTAAGGATTTTATTTTCTTTACAGTTATTTTTATGCTTTATTCTTACATGTTATATTTAATTTGTCTGTGGTTAAATTTAACTGTGCTGGCTGTTTAGTAAACATGATGTAATAATGACGTTGTTATGCTTGCGAAATATTAAATAGGTAAAAATCTCTAAAATGAATTGATTTTATTTTTATTCATGATTTTATATTAAGAATGTTAGAGAGAAATATATTATTTTTCATTACAAACTTAAACCTGAAAATTAGATTTTAAGGTTTAGTTATCCGGTCTAATTTAGAGTAGTGCTCTTTTATTTGATGGTACAATCGCTCGGTAGTTAGAGTGAAGCTCTATTTCAAAAGTTTTTATAAGAATTATTATCTGAAAATGTATTGACAACATGTTTTCGGTAGTGGTTTTAAAACTTGAAAGTTAGTACTCGGATAGCTAAATTCTTAGGTTTAATTTGGACACCTTGAATAAAGTTTAAACTGTCTAACCCCACCAAAGGTGGCATTTAAATGGTTCATTTTCAATCTCTTAGAAAAAGGAATTAATTTAATGAGGCAAATTAGTTATCAACCCCACCCATAGGTGTTAATTGATTTGTTTAGTTAACAAAGAATATCTAACCCCACCAAAGGTGGTATTCATACAAAAAAGGGAGAATCAATAAATATCAATTCATATCTTTAATAAGCTAGATAATATGAGCAAGCATAATTAACTTAGTTATTATATCCATAAATACTCTGCCATTATAAATGATAAAATTTGCATAAATGTTTATTGAATCTATGTTTATTTTTATGTAAGTAGATTAAAAACACAAAACCCCAAAATATCGTGACAGGATGTTTAGGATTTAATTTCATTTTTAAAAGTTTGAATAATAAATTAAAAACCACACACATTCCTTCCTTAGATCGACCTTGGGAGTATACTTATCATTTTCTACGAAATGATTCGTGCACTTGCGAGAGTTTTATAAATATTAAAACCAAAGTATTGGCAAGAATCGGCGATGCCGGTTTTCGCTCATCAAGTTTTTGGCGCCGTTGCCGGGGATTTGGTCATCAAGTTTTTGGCCCCGTTGCCGGGGATTTGGTCATCACTCATGCGATGCGATCCTTGTGTGCCTGTGTATCACAACGAATGAAAGGATGCCACATGTCTCGTTATTTATTGTAGCCAACCATATGCTGACACGTGGCATGTGTTTTGAATTAAAAATAAAATCAGAAATGGCACACGCTGTTCACTATTTTGCACGATAAATTTATTTTCACGCGTCTGCGAGAAGAATAATTCTTGTCTCCCACTTAATATCTTTTTATATTTTATCAGAGCTATAAATATGTGATACAGACAAAACCAGAGGTGAGGTTGGAGAGAAGGTTAAAGTGTTGGACTGTGGTACATGATGAGTGCTCAAAAAGAACTAAAATTACCATGATTTTATGCACATTAATTGATTAAAAATATATATATATTTATATGTTTTATCATATATTTATATAAATTTGTCTTTATAGGAATCACGGGTATTTTTATTGTTTTTCAGGTATTTTGGCTTAAAAACGTAACTTAAAGACTCAAACAGAAATATTGGAAACAATACATCACAAATATATTAATAAATAAATGGGGAAAGGTCAACAAATATGGAAAAATTGAAAAAAAATGGGTCAAAAATGTCAAAAAAGAGAAAATTGCGCTGCCGCAATGCCCAGCCGCGCGCGCAGCAGCCCCAGGCCCGCGCCAAGCTGCGCGCGCCTTGTCTCAGATCCACGCGCGCCGACGCCCGTTTCGCCCCATTTTTCACGTACAACCGCCACATGACGTCATGTTGACGTCATCAATTACCTCAGCATTTGCACTACGCGTTTTTACATTTTTTTACTCATTTTTTCTCTCCATCCTCACCTATAAATACCCTCATTCCCTTCACTTCTAAACACACCTCAAAACCATTCTTCTCTTCTCTTTCTTTCTCTCATTTCTTAGTATTTAAACTTTTCTTAGTTTCTTTCTTTGTTTTTAAGCTTTTCTTAGTTTTTTTTAGTTTTTAGTTAAATTCTCTTAGTTTTAGAGTTATTCTCTTTTTGAGAAGAACTAGTAATGTTTTTGTAATTTATTAGTTTTTTTATTCAATAAATGGGAGTGCAAATTCCGCTTGGAGGTTTTCCAGCAACGGGAATAGCATCGAAGTTCCGTAAGGATTTTATTTTCTTACAGTTATTTTTTATGCTTTATTCTTACATGTTATATTTAATTTGTATGTGATTAAATTAAACTCTGATGGCTATTTGTAAACATGATATAATAATAACGTTGTTATGCTTGCGAAATATTAAATAGGTGAAAATTTCTAAAATGAATTGATTTTATTTTTATTTAAGATTTTATATTAAGAATGTTAGAGAGAAATATATTATTTTTCATTACAAACTTAAAACTGAAAATTAGATTTTAAGGTTTAGTTATCCGGTCTAATTTAGAGTAGTGCTCTTTTATTTGTTGGTACAATCCCCCGGTAGTTAGAGTGAAACTCTATTTCAAAAGTTTTTATAAGAATTATTATGTGAAAATGTATTGACAACATGTTTTCAGTAGTGGTTTTAAAACTTGAAAATTAGTACTCGGATAATTAAATTCTTATGTTTAATTTGGACACCTTGAATAAAGTTTAAACTGTCTAACCCCACCAAAGGTGGCATTTAAATGGTTCATTTTCAATCTCTTAGAAAAATGAATTAATTTAATTAACCAAATTAGTTATCAACCCCACCTATAAGTGTTAATTGATTTGTTTAGTTAACAAAGAATATCTAACCCCACCAAAGGTGGTATTCATATAAAAAAAGAGAATCAATAAAATATCAATTTATATCTTTAATAACCTAGATAATATGAGCAAGCATAATTAATTTAGTTATTATATCCATAAATACTCTACTATCATAAATGATTAAATTTGCATAAATATTTATTGAATCTGTACCTATGTTTATTTTTATGTTATTAGATTATATTTATTGAATCTGTATCTATGTTTATTTTTATGTTATTAGATTAGAAACACAAAAACCAAACTATCGTGACAGGATATTTAGGATTTAATTTCGTTTTTAAAAGTTTAAATAATAAATTAAAAACCACATACATTCCTTCCTTAGATCGACCTTGGGAGTATACTTATCATTTTCTTCGAAATGATTCGTGCACTTGCGAGAGTTTTATAAATATTAAAACCAAAGTATTGGCAAGAATTGACGATGATGGTTTTCGCTCATCAAGTTTTTGGCGCCGTTGCCAGAGAAGGAATAGCGTTTTTAAATTATTTATCAAAATTTTAAAAAAAACATTTTTTGTGGTTCAAATAATTGTGATTTTTTTTGTTTTAATAAAAATAATAATCAAATTTCAAATTTCATAAAAGAAATAATAAATAAAATAAAAAAAAATTTAATAGTAAAATAATTTAGAAATTTGAAATCTGAAGTAAAAAAATTTAAGATAGAAAAAAATAAATAAATAATATAGTGTAAATAGTAAAATAAAATTACCGTTCATGAATAGTAAAAAAATAAAATAAATAAAAAAATTTAAAAAATTTTAAGATAAAAAATAAATAATATAGCGTTAATAGTAAAATAAAATTACCGTTCATGAATAGTAAAAAAATTTAAAATTTTAAGATAAAAAATAAATAATATAGCGTTAATAGTAAATTAAAATTACCATTCTTGAATAAAAAAAAAAAGAAAAAAAAATTTTAACTTAGATTTTGATTAACTTATATTACATAAACATATATTTTGTTAACTTGGTTAAATTTATACCTAACTTAACTTAATTAACTTAATAGCATAAAAAGTAAAAATCTAAGAGAGTTTTGTCTAGGAGACTAGTTCTTGGAAGCCTTTGTGCCACTAGTCTTTCATCGGAACGTTGTTCTGGCTAGGAGAATGGTTTTTAAGGAGTCGTTGCACCACCATTATTTCCTGGGAGCACTCTTGGTTAATATTGATTATGTTATTTAAATAAAATAAAATAAAAATTGATTTAGGGTTTAACTAGTTTTGTTTAGTGTTTTGTATTAAATACCATGTAAATTTTCTCTAAATTTTTTATTTTGTTGACAGGAGTTTTAAATTTACGTTTACAATAGTCTATGCGTGGTAGGAGATCCTTAGGAAACCCCCTTACACCATATGTAAATAATATTCATAAATTTAAACAGGTGTCAACAAAACTGGATTCCACCCATCAACCTGTTTTTGAGCCAAACATAGAACCAAGTCTTAATCCTTTACTAGAACCGAAAGAAATGGAAGAAAACCAACATGTTAGGGAAACCACTATGAAGGAGTTTGCAAGACCGGTGATTGGCACGACAACTGCCACTATCCAGTTGGGTGAGGCTGCTCGGAATTATGACCTAAAAAATATTCATTTTTCTATGCTTCCTTCCTTTTATGGGCTACCTAATGAAGATTCTCTTTCCTTCATGAGAGATTTCTATGCTACGGTCCAAACATTCCCCCTCGGTATTCTAAACCATGATCAACTTAGAATGAGATGTTTCCCCTACACCTTAAAGGATAAGGCCAAAGCTTGGTTAATGTCACTTCCCCCAGGTTCTCTGATGACATGGGAGAACATTTACAATAAATTCATGGGAAAATTCTATTCCCACCAAAAAACATCAGAGTTGAGAGGAAAGATTGCTACTTTCTCTCAGATGGAAGGAGAACCATTCCATGAAGCTTGGGATAGGTTCAAAATGTTTCTCACTCAATGTCCCCATCACAGCTTTCCCCTGCAGTTGCAGAACCAATTCTTTTACGATGGACTTACACAACAATGTCAGTTCATTGTCGACAACACTGCAGGAGGAGCAATGGGAGAAAATACTACCTCAGAGACGTACAACCTCTTTGAGATGTTGGGTGCTGATTCCCAACAGAAAAGCTCACGAGTGAGAAAAGTTGGAGTTCATGAAATCGATTCCAGTAATGAAGTTCAACAACAACTTGTTCAACTAACCAAGAAAGTTGCCCTTCTCACTACACAAACCAACACCACTAATGAACAATATGGTTTGTATAGCAACATGGGACATGGTACTGAAGCCTGTCCATATCAAGGAGAAACAACAACTGAACCTGAACAGGTTAATGTGTTGGGAGCATATCAACAGAGACCAAGGTTTGACCCCAATTCAAATACCTATAATCCTGGGTGGAGAAATCATCCAAATTTCTCCTGGAGGCAAAACAACCCTCCTTTCACTCAAAGCTCAAACCAGCCAGGCCAGCAATTCCACCCACTTATTCCAAGAAGCATTCCCAATAAACCAACCCTGAAGGACAACTTGAATTCTTTTATTCAAGTTTGTAGGGATAACCAATCTAAAACCAATCAATGGTTGGACTTTGTGGAAGCTTCTATCAAAAAAGTGGAAGTTCAAGTAGAACAGTTAGTTGAACATTTGCAAAAACAAAGCAAAGACTAATTTGATAGTCAAATGAATTCAATGAAGAGGAGACATTGAGTTTGTCATTCTACAATCTCCAAGCAACGTCTTACTAGAAGACGATAAATTTTAGTCCTACATGGGAGGTCACCCATTATTGTATTTTCCTTTGTTTTAGTTTTATTTTGTGTGTAATAAAATTCAAATGAAATAAATTCGTTTGTTTCAAAAATTGTGTCCATTCGTTTAAATTTAGCAAAAAAAAAAAACAAAACAAAAATTTAGGTTCCTTGCACCTTTTTGCTTTAAGCCTATACGTTTTATCAAGTTATAAATATTTCTTAGAGATATCTACTATTGTTTTTTAAGAGCAAAATGTTGATACACAATAGGAGGAGGATCATTTTCAACTACAAACAACCATGGGAGATGCTGAAGATAGGCGGAAAAAGATGAAAGACTATACAATGCCAATCATTGACAATGTAACTTCCGGCATCCAATTACAAGAGTCTGCAAGGAATTATGAATTGAAAAAGATTCATTATTCTTTGTTGCCTTCCTTTTACGGTATCCCTAATGAAGACCCTTTGCATTTCATTCGAGAATTCTATGCTATTGTCCAAACCTTTCCACTACATGCAATTAATGAAGATCAACTTAGGATGAGGTGTTTTCCTTACACCCTCAAAGATAAAGCTTGGTCATGGTTCATTACTCTACAGTCAGGTTCTCTTAAAACTTGGGAGGCAGTCTATGAAATTTTTATGGGTAGGTTCTATTCCCATCAAAAGCCTGTTGATCTAAGAACAAAGATAGCAACATTTTCTCAAATTTATGAAGAGCCCTTTCATGAAGCTTGGGAACGATTCAAACTCCTTTTCATTCAATGTCAAAATCATAGCTTTCTATTACAGCTACAAAACCAATTCTTTTATGATGGATTGACACTGCAGAGTCAATACATGGTTGATAATGCTGCTGGAGGTGCTGTAGGAGAAAAAAACTCAAAGGAAACCTATAATCTTTATGAGCTATTGGGTTCTAATTCCCAACAAAGAGGTGGTAGAAGGAAATCAAGGGTCAATGAAGTTGGCTCTGATAATGAGATAACCTTGCAACTTGCTGAATTGACTAAACAAGTGCAACTTCTCACTACCCACCAAATTTCAAATCAAGAGGTGTGTGAAGTGTGTTGTTCAATTGGGCATGGTACTCATAATTGTTCAAATACTTGTGATTCTAGTGTCGATGCCATCGAGGAAGTCCAATCTTTTCAAAGGTATCATCCAAACACCTATAATCACCCAGCCTACACCCAATGTCCAACACTAAGGTCGGATAACAACCACCCTTACCCACCAAGCCAATATTTTAAGCCAACCTTAGAAGATAGCTTGAATGCTTTTATTCAAGTTAGTCGTGACAACCAATTGATGACTAATCAAAGGTTGAACAACATGGAGGCTTCGGTTAAAAGGATTGAATCTAAAGTTGGGCAACTGGCTGAACAAATGCAAAAGAAAGAACCAGGAAAGGTTCCCAGTCAACCAGAACAAGCAAAGGATGTAAGAACCCTTCGAAGTGGTAAGGTAGTCAATACCAGTTTACCTGAAATCTCTAACAATCTACCTTGTAGTTCAGGTAACAAAGAAGGCAATATTCTAATCTCGCAAAAAGGAGAAACAAGTGTTAAACTTAACAAGCCTTCTGAAAAACTCATTGAGGGGTCATCTGACACCCCCAAAATTCAAAAGACAACAGAACCACACCAGATGCAAGTACCTTTTCCCCACCGGTTAAAAGAATCCAAACAAGATAAGAAATTCTATGATCTTTTTAATATGCTCTCTAAAGTAAATATCATTTTGCATTATTAGAAGTGATCATGAATGTGCCCTCATATGCCAAGTTTTTCAAAGAGTTGAACACTAAGAAAAGGAGGTATGAACTGAATGAACGAGTAGTAGTATCATAAATTTCTAGCGCTGTACTTCAGCACAAACTACCCCCAGAGTTGAAAGACCCTGGAAGTTTTTTTATAAACATAACTATAGGGGATAGGAAGGTTGCTAAAGCAATACTTGATTTAGGTGCTAGTATAAATTTGATGCCCTACTCTATATTCTTACAGCTCAATCTAGGGGATTTAAAACCCATAACTATGTCCCTTCAACTTGCAGATAGATCTCTTAAATATCCAGAGGGAATAGTTGAGGATGTGTTGGTACAGGTAGACAAACTGATAATACCTGTTGACTTTGTGGTTCCGGATATGCAAGAAAATCCAACATTGGACAGAGAGCACACAATATTGCTTGGTAGACCATTTATGGAAACTACTAAAACTATTATTGATGTCCAAGATGGAAATTTGACAATGACAGTCTTAGGAGAGACTGTTCATTTTAAAGTTTTTGATTCATCACCTTTTCCTTCTATTTCTACCATCGATGAAATATTTGATGTTGACCCTTTGGATAATCTTGTCCAAAGCACCTTTTTCCAAACCAGAATAGAAGACAAGCTTGAAACTGTTCTTACACTTGAAGAGGTTGAAGAAGATTTAGATGAGGAAATTAAGGGGTACCTTGAACAACTAGACAATGATGAAGTATTGACAAAATCTAGTACACTTTTAAATCTACCCAGTTCTTCATCTAGTAAAGAGGCCAATCCACCTGAACTTGAACTCAAAGACTTACCTGAGCACTTAAAATATGTGTTTTTGGGAGAAAGAGAAACTTATCAAGTGATAATTTCTTCAACCTTGACCAAACCACAAGAAAAGGAACTCATGAAAGTGCTTAAACAGTTTAAGAAATCTATAGGTTGGAGTATAGGGGATATAAGAGACATTAGTCCTACAATGTGTATGCACAAGATCAACTTGGAGGATGGTGCTAAACCTGTACGAGAGGCCCAAAGAAGACTAAACCCAAATATGCAAGAGGTAGTTAAAAAAGAAATTCTTAAATTATTAGAAGAAGGGATTATCTATCCTATTGCGGATAGTAAGTGGGTTAGTCCAGTGCATGTGGTACCAAAGAAATCTGGGATAACAGTTGTTAAAAATGACAAAAGTGAATTAGTGCCCACTAGAATAATCACTGGATGGAGAATGTGTATAGATTTTAGGAAACTAAATTTATATACGAAAAAGGATCACTTTCCTCTTCCATTCATTGATCAAATGTTGGAAAGATTAGCTGGGCATGAATTTTACTGTTTTTTGGATGGATTGTCTGGATATTATCAAGTACCCATAGCACCAGAAGATCAGGAAAAGACCACATTTACATGTCCTTTTAGGACATTTTCTTTTCGCAGAATTCCATTTGGGTTATGCAATGCCCCTGCCACTTTCCAGAGATGCATGATATCTATTTTCTCGGACATGGTGGAAAAATTCATTGAGATTTTCATGGACGATTTCTCTGTCTTTGGGAACTCATTTGATGATTGCTTACATAAATTGACTTTGGTTTTAGAAAGATGCATTGAATGCAATCTCACCCTTAGTTGGGAGAAAAGTCATTTTATGGTTCAACAAGGGATAGTTTTAGGACATATAATTTCAAACAAGGGTATTGAAGTTGATAAGGCAAAAGTTGAATTGATATCCAAACTACCTCCCCCTACATCTGTGAAGGGGATAAGAAGCTTCTTAGGACATGCATGATTTTACAGACGATTTATTAAAGATTTCTCTAAAATAAGTCGTCCCTTATGTAACTTGACATCCAAAAATGCTTATTTTGATTTCAACAATGACTGCCTTATTTCCTTTAATACCTTGAAAGATAAACTAACATCTACCTCTGTTATTATGGCACAAAACTGGTCTTTACCTTTTGAAATAATGTGTGACGCTTTTGATTATGCTATAGGAGCAGTCCTGGGACAAAGAGTGGATAAGCGTTTGCATGTCATCTACTATGCTAGCAAAACACTCAATGATGCCTAAATGAATTATACCACCATTGAAAAGGAATTCTTGGCTATAGTGTTTTCTTTAGACAAATTTCGGTCTTATTTAGTAGGATCTAAAGTGATTGTGCATTCTGATCATGCTGCTTTAAGATACCTATTAAGTAAACCAAATGCCAAGCCAAGATTAATCAGGTGGGTCTTACTCTTACAAGAATTTGATTTAGAAATCAAGGATAAGAAAGGCATTGAAAACTTAGTAGCTGACCATTTGTCTAGGTTGATTTCTGACTTCAATTCTCTTAAAGAAGAGAGTAATGGAGATATAGTTGAAACCTTTCCTGATGAATAGTTATTTTTCATAGGTCCAAACCCATGGTATGCTGATATTGTAAACTATCTCGCCACTGGTGTTTTGCGACCTAAAAATTCATATCAGGACAAGAAAAGGCTCTTTAAAACTATTAAGGACTATTTCTGGGATGACCCTTATTTATACAAGATTGGTCAAGATCAAGTCATCCGGAGATGTGTACCTGAAGAAGAACATAAGAGCATTCTAACTTTTTGTCATGAACTTCATTGTGGGGGTCATTTTGGTGGTGAAAAGACATCCTGTAAGGTATTACAGTTTGAATTATTTTGGCCCACTCTTTTTAAAGATGCTCATATGTTTTGTGCACAATGTGATAGATGTCAAAGAACAAGAAACATAAGCAAAAGATATGAAATGCCTTTGACATCTAATTTAGTTGTTGAACTCTTTGATGTATGGGGTATTGACTTTATGGGTCATTTCCCCCATCTAATGGTTTTCAATATATTTTGGTTGCTGTGGATTATGTATCCAAGTGGGTAGAAGCTATCCCCACCAAAACCAATGATGCTAATGTTGTTGTGAAATTCTTGAAAGATTTAATATTCAGCAGGTTCGGAATGCCTAGAGCTATAATAAGTGATGGAGGTAGCCATTTTTGTAACAAACTCTTTGATGGAGTACTAAACAAGTACAACATCACACATAAAGTAGCTACTCCATATCATCCTCAAACTTCCAGTTTAGTGGAAGTAAGTAATAGGCAAATTAAGGGAATATTGGAACGCACTGTGCGTCCTTCAAGGAAGGATTGGGCATTTAAGTTAAATGATGCCTTATGGGCATACCGCACCGCTTACAAAACACCTATTGGGATGAGCCCTTACCGGTTAATCTTTGGGAAAGCGTGCCACCTTCCAGTTGAACTTGAACACAAGGCTTACTGGGAAATTAAAGAGTTAAACATGGATTTAGATAAAGCATGTGAAAAACGATTACTCCAGCTTCATAAGTTGGAAGAAATTAGGAATGAAGCCTATGAGAATGCCAAATTATACAAAGAGCGTACTAAGCGCTATCATGACAAGAGGCTAGTTCCTAAGACTCTTCACCCTGGAATGAAAGTTCTTTTATTTAACTCTCGTTTGAGATTGTTTCCAGGAAAGCTGAGATCAAGATAGGATGGACCATTCAAAATAGTTCAGGTATTTGAACATGGAGTAGTAGAACTATTGGACTCCAAGACACAAAAAACGTTCAAAGTCAATGGCCATCGTGTCAAGCCTTATTTAGAAGAACCAAACAACATTGCTGAAATGGATTGCATTTGGCTGAGTAACCCTTAGCACCAAAAAGATACATCTTGCTAAGACGTTAAACTAAGCATTGGATGGGAGGCAACCCATCATTTAAGGTAATTTTTTGTTATTTACTTTATTTTATTGTTATATGTGAATAATTTTTAAATTGTTAAAACTAAAAATATTTGTTGAGATGTTAGAAGTTCACAGCAATCTGTCTGTATACACTTTAATGATAAATATGATGAATGCACCTGCATTTCTCCATTACTACTTACACATTCTCAAGAAATAGGTAATTTTTCTTCTCTTTTCTCTTTATCTTTAATTTACAGTTGTTACATTGAGGACAATGTAAGTTCTAGGTTGGGGGTGGTGAAAAGTTACTATGCTTAATTAAAAAAAATTAACAATTTAAAAATAAAAACAATAAAAAACAATTCTTTTTTATGTTCACGTTTTAATTTTTTGTGTGTTTGGTTTTATTTTTGTTTTGTGTGATTTAGTAATTTTTGAAATAATATATATATATATATATATATATATATATATATTTTCTCACAAAAATTTATCATTTCTTTAAATCAAATTTAAGTAAATAGTTAAGTCTTTTGTACTGTTAGATTAATTTTTGAAAACATATCATGAAATATTTTGTAATTACTTTTGATAATTAGTTAGTTTTTGTCATAAATAGTATTTCTTGATAAAATGTGGAAATTATATTAAACCCAAAATCGGTATTTATGAATTTTTTTTTAGTGGAGACTACCTTTGTGAGATATAATTTGAGCCTAATATCTTTTATTCAGAGTGAAATATATATTTTTTCTACTCCAAACACATTTCTTATTTATTCAAATTTTTAGATGATCTCTATAGGTATTAGTATTGAATGTATGAATTTTTTCTCATCTTAATAGAGTATCATATATTTTTTATTATTATTTTTGCTTAGATTAAATGATTTGAGTAGAAATTGATAGTATATGCTTATATCTCATTTATGCATGACTGCTACAAAAACAAAAAGACATATCTAGGTTACCTAAACCAAGATCAAACATAAAAGACACTCGCCAAAATCCAAAAAAAATGTACAATCTGTACATGGGTTGACTCTAAAAAAATACATATATTGAAAAATATCTACAGAAAAAAATAGAGAGATAAAAAAAATATATATTATCATCAACATACTATGACTCACGTTGCCTACAAAGTTGTGAGTACAGGCTTATTACAAAAAGATATATGAAGTAATTCCCTAAAAAGTCATTGCAATTTCTTCATTTGTAAAAAAAATATATCTTGAAATTCTTTCTTAATGAGTTTGATTTATGCATGAAAATAATTTTTTATATGATATCTTTATAATTTATACATTCGATTCCTTTCATGATATCAATGTTAAAATAACACTTTGAGCCTTTATTCTTTATACATATGCGAACATATTAGTTCATTTCTATACATCAACTCTTTCGCATATAAATTAGTATGAGTGTTTGAACCCATAGGATTCAATGTTTTGAGAGTATTGACTTGTGAGAAATAGAGTCGAAGCGAATTCTGATTCATGACACTGAAATTGGGTAAAATTAAATTGATACATTTTTTATATGAAATATGAAAATGATTTTCGACTAATTATTATAATAAATCATGATTGTTTAAAGAGATTAAAATAAATTATGCTTGAGATTTTAATTATGATCTTAAAGGAGATTAAAAAGAATGAGACATTTTTGTGATATGTTGTTTTCTTTTATTCTTAAATTAATTTTTGATTTTGTTGTAATTTTAGTTTTTGATTTGATTGTTTTTATTGTTTCTTTTGATTTTTACATTTAGTTCAATGTTTGTGGGTATCATTATTGAAAACCCTCACGAGACTCAAACTCGTCCACTAGGGCAACCTAGGGGTTTAAAGGCTTGTTGCATAGGCTAAATGCAACCGTTTCAATCCACGAAAGTGATTTAGGATAGTTTAATTTTTAGTTTTTATCGCTTCTCTTCTAATGGACTAGCAAGGTGGTTGGGGGTTGTGATGAGTGCTCAAAAAGCACTAAAATTACCATGATTTTATGCACATTAATTGATTAAAAATATATATATTTATATGTTTTATCATATATTTATATAAATTTGTTTATTTTGGAATCACGGGTATTTTTATTCTTTTTCAGGTATTTTGGCTTTAAAACGTAACTTAAAGACTCAAAGAGGAATATTGGAAGCAATACATCACAAATATATTAATAAATAAATGGGGAAAGGTCCACAAATATGGAAAAATTGGACAAAATGGGTCAAAAAGGTCAAAAATGTCAAAAAAGAGAAAATCGCGCCGCCGCAACGCCCAGCACGCCCAACCCGCGCGCGCAGTAGCCCCAGGCCCGTGCCAAGCTACGCGTGCCTTGTCCCAGATCCGCGTGCGCCCGCGCGCAGCGACAACCCTTCCCCGCGCGCTGACGCCCGTTTCGCCCCATTTTTCACGTGCAGCCACCCTCATGACGTCACGCTGACATCATCAATGACCTCAGCATTTGCATTACGCGTTTTTACATTTTTTTTACTCATTTTTCTCTCCATCCTCACCTATAAATACCCCCCTTCCCTTCACTTCTAAACACACCTCAAAACCATTCTTCTCTTCTCTTTCTTTCTCTCATTTCTTAGTTTTTAAATTTTTCTTAGTTTCTTTCTTAGTTTTAAGCTTTTCTTAGTTTCTTTCTTAATTTTTAGTTAAATTCTCTTAGTTTTAGAGTTCTTCTCTTTTTTAGAAGAACTAGTAATGTTTTTTGTAATTTACAGTTATTTTTTATGCTTTATTCTTACATGTTATATTTAATTTGTCTGTGATTAAATTAAACTCTGCTGGCTGTTTGTAAACAAGATATAATAATAACATTGTTATGCTTGCGAAATATTAAATAGGTGAAATTTTCTAAAATGAATTGATTTTATTTTAATTTAAGATTTTATATTAAGAATGTTAGAGAGAAATATATTATTTTTCATTACAAACTTAAAACTGAAAATTAGATTTTAAGGTTTAGTTATCCGGTCTAATTTAGAGTAGTTCTCTTTTATTTGTTGGTACAATCCCCCGGTAGTTAGAGTGAAACTCTATTTCAAAAGTTTTTATAAGAATTATTATGTGAAAATGTATTGACAACATGTTTTCAGTAGTGGTTTTAAAACTTGAAAGTTAGTACTCGGATAATTAAATTCTTCTCTTTAATTTGGACACCTTGAATAAAGTTTAAACTGTGTAACCCCACCAAAGGTGTCATGGAAATAGTTCATTTTCAATCTCTTAGAAAAAGGAATTAATTTAATTAACCAAATTAGTTATCAACCTCACCCATAAGTGTTAATTGATTTGTTTAGTTAACAAAAAATATCTAACCCCACCAAAGGTGGTATTCATATAAAAAAGAGAGAATCAATAAAATATCAATTTATATCTTTAATAACCTAGATAATATGAGCAAGCATAATTAATTTAGTTATTATATCCATAAATACTCCACTATCATAAATGATTAAATTTGCATAAATATTTATTGAATCTATACCTATGTTTATTTTTATGTTATTAGATTATATTTATTGAATCTGTATCTATGTTTATTTTTATGTTATTAGATTAGAAACACAAAAACCAAACTATCGTGACAGGATGTTTAGGATTTAATTTTGTTTTTAAAAGTTTGAATAATAAATTAAAAACCACATGCATTCCTTCCTTAGATCGACCTTGGGAGTATACTTATCATTTTCTTCGAAATGATTCGTGCACTTGCGAGAGTTTTATAAATATTAAAACCAAAGTATTGGAAAGAATTGATAATGTCGGTTTTCTCTCATCAGTACACACAGAAGCCAAAACGTTTTTGGCTTCTGTTGTGTTTTGCGTGTGCCAGAAATTTGAGAGTATAAAGAAATTTTAATTTTCTTTTGTTCTTCATCTACTATTCCTTAAATGCTGTAATTTTAATTTTTATTATGAAATAATTTAATTTTTTAGGGTTGCACTTTAACTAAATTTATGAAGCTTGGATTTAATTATTTTTGAATGATTTATTAGATTTTTTAATTTTTTTTATTCTATTTATGCTTAATGCTTTTGATTATTAGAAAATTTATCAATTGATCTGTGATACTTAAATAAACTTGGAATAGACATTTTTTTTGTATTGCTCATGGATAGAATAACATGTATATATGAAGGATAGGAATATACCTTTATCGTATGTGTGGCCATTTGAGAATTTAGAACATAATGAATCTTGGTGAATTTAATTCTCATAGGAATATAGTGAATTAATTTAGCGAGATGTATCTATACGGAGCTCGGAAGAGATGTATGGATAAAATTAGGAGTTTTCGGTTGACAAATTAAATTTACAAAAAATATAAATCAAGAGGAAATAATATGATTCGAGTGGATTAATTTGGTGAAACTGCAATCCTAGAATTTTCTTATTTATTGTTTACAAAAATTAGTTAAACTTTTATCAATTTTCGTTTGTTTTGGATAAAATTAGAGTGAAACAATTTTAGTACTTAACAAACTATAGTAACAAATCTCTGTGGGAATAATAATTTACTTATCAATTTTATTACTTTTGACCTTGTATACTTGCACGATTTCATGATCTTTTAAAGGAGACAACAATGACACATCTTCATCTTCTCGATCTTTGATGCAAAGAATGCATTTGTGGTCTTTGGTGGCTTTTCTGGCATAGAAGCAGAACACCTTCCTTGTTTCTTGACCAATTTCTAGGTTGTTGCAATTAAAATTGGTTTCGTATTTGGTAAATTTTTCACCATCTTCTTCTTACAGAGTTATGCTATTATAGGAAATGATGATGACTTTACTAGTTGAATAGTTTACTTTGATCTTAGAAGAATTATCAATCTTTTTGAGTTCATAGTAAATTTGGCTTAGCATTTGAGGTCTTCGGAACTTCTCTGCTTGTGTTAGAAATCCCTATCTTGATAAAGTGGTAGGGACTAATACTTCTTTCCTCATTCCAGTCCATTAATGAACTGAAAAATCTAAGATAAATAAGTTTATCACATATTTTAATCTTCCTACTGAAGTTCTTGATTGCTCTTTTTGAATTCACTGGGAAATAATTTAATTCACTTAAATTAATTCCAAGATATATGTTTTCTATTAGTCCTGCATGAAATGCTTTATATACAAATATTGGATTAGCTCCTACCAATATATTGAATTTACTTCATGCAGGAAATTCCTTGTCAATAGTATAGAACTTCATATCTCTAATATGTTATTGGGTAGATTTTTTGGCCAAGTTATAGGGACTCAACCATTGTGGTTTACTGAGGTTTCTATATTGGTCCTTTTCATCTTCAATGATTGGAGTAGTTCTAGAAGATGACTCCCTGAATAGTACTAGATGCTTTACTATTTTTGATGTCTCTGGAGGAGATGTTTCTCTAAATAGCATTGGAGGCCTTGCTATCTTTCCAAGATTTTTCAATTTGTTTGGAGCTGTTGGTTGTTATTGTAATGCTGCAGAATAATTTCTTACTATTTCTTCTAGAGTTATCAGTTTTGGTGTTTGTAATTGGCATAAATACCTTCTACTTTTATTATGTTGGTGAAGACTCTATGAGTTACTCCACTAATTCCTAGAATAGATTTGCTAACTTTTTCCCAATTGTTATAAATTCCTAGGTTTGGGCCATTATAAACCACATAAATTTTTCTTCTTCTTCTTCTTTTTCTAGCTCATCTGCTCAATTAAGCTTTGTGATTTCAGAAGTTTTTTTGTGAATTGTTAGGTTCTTCCTTTTTTAATGGAGATTTCTCGTTTGAGCTTTTGGTCTCTAGAGGTTATTTTGAACAATTAAGTTCTTCCTGTTTCTTTCCTGTCTTCATAAGAGATTTCTTGAGATATAGTAGCTCGAGTTGTTCCTGTAGGATTTTTATCTTCTTTTCTTTTATCTTGATTTTGATATCAAGATGTTCCATTCCTAAAGGCATAAAAATAGTTAGAGGTACTAATTCTCTGATAAGGGCATCAACTAAACTATTTTTATGGCCTAAAGATGTTCAACATCAAAATTGTAATGGTTGAACTATTGTTGCTATCTAACTAATCTTCCTTGTTTGTAATCACCTACAATATTAATTCTTAAAAAATAACCTAAATTCTTGTTATATGTTCCAACAATGAATCTGGAGCTTATAACATATATTGCAAATTTCTTAATAGCTTTTTTAAAAATTAAATATTCTTTTTCGTTACTATGATAATTTAATTCTGAACCTTGGAAAGATCCTCATGTATATCTACAAATATATTCATCTTTGTCATCTACTCTTGCTTTAAGAACTACTCCCCACTATTCTTGTGAAGCATCTGTTCCAATTATTATCTTATCATCTAGTCCTAGATGGTATAAAGTTGATAAATATTTTACCTTTGCTTTTACTCTATCCATATATAAAGTATCTTCCTCTGTCCATTTTCAAATATCATCTTTTTTTCAATTTTGTTTGTAATGGTTTTCTCATTTATGCAAATTTCTTGATGTATAGATGGTATAAAGTTGATATATTTTTTTACCTTTGCTTTTCCTCTATCCACATAGAGTATCTTCTTATGTCCATTTTTAGATATGATCTTTTTTCAATTTTGCTTGTAATGGTTTTCTCATTTATACAAATTTCTTGATGTATGCTTCTGCATATGTTAAAATCTTAAAAATGTCTGTAATTGGTTTTTATCTTTTAATTTACTAGGAAAATCTTGAATATTATTTAGTATATGGGTTGTAGATTATATTTTCCATCTTCAATTTCCAACCCTAAGTATTTAATATTTTGTTGAGCAAGTACTGCTTTCTTTTTAGAGAATACAATGCCTTCTCTTTTACATTCTTGTAGAATATTGATAATATCCAAATAATATTTATTTAATTTATTACTGGAAATCAAAATATCATCTATGTAAACACAACAAATATCTTGTAATTTCTTGAAAATTTTATTCATCTATCTTTGAAAAATACTTGGAGCTTGTTTTAATCCAAATGGTATAACTATACATTGGAATTGTCCTAGGGGGCACCTAAATACCGTTATTTTTTAGGATTCTTCATCTAGTCTTATTTTCCAAAATCTGCTTTTGTAATCAAAATTCGAGAAGTATTTCTTTCCTTTTATTAATGATAGTAATTCTTCCTTTTTGGAATGAAGTATCTATCATCAATGCTTTCTTTATTTAATGCTTTAAAGTTTATTATCATTCTCTTTTTTCCTATTATTTTCTTAGCTTTTTTTTTAATTAAGAATGCTGGCCTAGAGTGAGGTGAATTACTTGGTATTATAACTTTTAATTCCAAAAGTTCTTGAATTTGTTTTCCAAATTCAATCCTGTCTTTTGGAGTATAAATAATTGATTTTACTCTTATTATCTTGTTAGGATCTCTTAATTTTATGTTGACTATTGTTTTAAATTTATTTATTTTTGGATCGAAATGATCTTCTGAACTAACTATTTTTAATAGTTTTTTAATGCCCGTTAGGGCTTTTTCTTCTTGTAATTCATTGAGAATTTTTTTTATCTTCTATATCTAATGAAATATTTTCTAAATAATATTTTTGCTAGTCTTCTATCTCACCATGTTTCGCTTTTTATGTTGCATAAAAGTTGGGTTTGAGACAGTTAAAGTTTTTCTTATTTTGGAGACATAAATGATATCTCCTTCTATGGTTGTGAGACTTATTTTTTCGAAATGTTGTGAAAGGTTGATATAAGTTTAGGAAATTATTTCCTATTAACAAATCTACTCCTGTTTTATGTTAATATATGGTAGGAATATGAAATTTTTCTCCTCCTATCATTATATTAGTATCTTTTAATACCTTATTACGTTTTATCGTAGTATTTTTAGCAATTCTTACAATTAAATCATTTGATGTTTGTTTCCAGTTGTCTTTTGGAAATATATATCTATTGGCTACACACATATTGGCTACACACATACTAGCTCTTATATCTATATATGCATGTAAATGATAAGTTTTATAGCTTGTAAATTTTATTCCTACTTTAATGTAAGTACTATTTGGATTTGTAATACTATACAAATCATTCATCTTCTGATGAAGAATATCCATAATTTGATTGTTCATATTCTTAATCAGTTATTTCTTCCTCATTTACTTCTAATAGATAGATACTATAAGTATAATCTTTATCAGATTCCTCAATTAGTTCTAATTCCATTTTGAAGCTTCTTCTAAGATTTTTGCTTTTTGTGGTAATTCCTTTTTAAATTCCGTTTCATGTTGAAGTCTGCTTGGACATTCGTTAGCATAATGTCCTTCATTACAGATCCAATATCTGTATTTTTTTCTTTCCTGAAGGGTAATAATTCATTTTTTCAAAAGGTTTATAATTCTTTCTTCTAAGATATCTTTTCTTGTAGTTTTCTCTATTAAATCTCTCTTTATATTTTTGAAAATTTTGTTTTCTAAATTTATATTTTTGTTTATAAGATTTTATATTACATCCATATTTTTCTGGTATTCTAAAATAACTTGTATCACAACAGATATTATCATTTCCTCTTATCTGTTTATATTCTTTTCTTTCTTAGCATTTAATAATGATATAATCTTTAAGGCTTCTTATTCTTCCTTCTAGAGTATCTGGTATAGTTTCTATATTCTTTTGTTCTCAATTTTTTGTTAAGGTTTTATATAGTGTTCCAAGTAACTTTTGAAAAAACATTTCTTTATAAGTTGTTTACATAGACGGAGGTAATTTATGGTAATACATTTTCTATTCACAAATGAAAGAATCTATGTAACATATGTTACAAATTTTTCATATTTGTTAGATGCCATCTAGCTTCATTGATTTCATTTTCACTGGATTCATTGATAGTCATTCTTTTATTTGCTCCAATAAATTCTTTATATATTTCATTTATTATTGTATCTAAGTATTATCTTCTTGTGGAAGCATTTCCTTACATTAACTAATGTTGTCGATCTATTAAGTTTGAAAACCAAACTTTAACATTTTCTATCATTTTATGTGCTATAAGCACTCTACAGGTTGAAGAATTTGTTTGGGTAGTTTGAGAAGTTTGTATGAGCATGCTCATTCCACCAGCCCATTCATCTAAGGATTTCTTCCTATCTCTTATACAATCTAAATCTATAAGTTCAGAGTTATAATTATCATGGAGATTGAATTCTGGTGGAATACTACCTCTGGTTCCCCAATGCAACCCATCCTCCATTTTAGGTGATTATCTTCTTCTATTTTTGGTATCAAGTTGTTATGTTCTTTGCCTATTTCTTTCTCCCCTATGTGGGTCAGATTTTCCTTCTTGGTGAGGGACTGGTAATGAAATTGGTTTCATATGGCCTTTTTAGGTCATGTTTTTTAGTTCAGAATTAGTTTTACTAGTTATTGTAATATCATCCTCTTCTTTGTTAGTACAAAGTTTTTCATTATAATGTTCTTCTATTTCTTCATTGGTTAATTTCAATAAACTAACTAATGTTTCTATATCTATTTTCAAGATCTATGAATTTTCTTTCTAATTCTTTTTTATATTCCATTAAATTGGAATTATCTCTTTGTTCTTTAGATTTTTCTTCATTTTTCTTTCTCTCATTTTTAGGAATCAGAGAATCTGATCTTCTAGGTGATTTTTCTTTTAATCATTCTAAGGGATCATATTTATAACCTATTATTTCATTATTCCTATGTATGTTGTATACACCTTTTCTTAATTCTGAAAATTTCTTATGCATATCTTGTTGTAGTATATCTATTATTTCTTGTAAATATTTTGTGTTTGATTCTTGGATTAAATCCATTTCCTCTATTAATAATTGTACAGTTTCAAATAATGTTGCTTGATTTTTTGTTACACATACTAGGCTTTCATTTACTTCTAAATGCGTATTTTTTATTTTATCTCTAAACATTATTTTTACCTAATATGTAATCATGAACTAGCTTTCATTATTTTGACTTCATTTTCTAGTTTTTTAAATTCTTTTTGGTTAGAAGTTTCTCATTCATGGTTTATAAAAGTAAACCTTCGCATGTTATTAGTTTTAACAACATTACTTTTTGTTCCTGTTATCAAGGGTGTTTTATATCTAATTTTCATTCTTCTGATATTTCAAAGTCCATTAATATTTCTGGTTTTATTAATTGTCCAAGTTTCTTAAAAGTTTTGGGTATTTCTATAAATTTATTTTGTCTATATATTGAACTATTATGACGATTTGTTAAAGAATATGCTAATAGATAATGTATTAAAAATGAATGATTTTCTTTTTTCATTAATTCTCCTCTTTAAAATTCATAAGCTAGACTTAATACTTAGTATTTTTGGTTTTATTATTTGTCCAAGTTTCTTAAAAGTTTTGTGTATTTCTATAAATTCATTTTGTCTGTATATTAAACTATTATGACTATTTGTTAAAGAATATGCTACTAGATAATGTATTGAAAATGAATGATTTCCTTTTTTCATTAATTCTCATCTTTCAAATTGGTAAGTTAGACTTAATATTTGATTTAGATTTTTATCATTAATATTAATAGCAAATCTAGGATATGCTGTAAATTTTAAGTTTTGGTATCCTAAATTACCATGGATAATTCCTAATAAGGCATTTTGCCTAGTTATTATTATGTTATTTAATAATGATATTTTTATTGGTGTTTCTATTCCTTCTATAAAATGAGTTTTTATTAATATTTGAATTCCTTCTAAATAAATGTATCCAATTTTTTCTGTCTTTGTAAGGAATTTTTGATATCTTGTTTAATAGTTTTTTATAAATTAATAGTATATTATACATTTCTTTTGCATCTGTAATCTTGATACTCATTTCTTTATTACTTATGCCATAATAAATTATGTTTTTCTTATGAAATAATTTTCTTAATAAAAATGATGGGTCTTTAAATCCTCTCGTTTTTTTAAGATTTAACTTTGTTTTTTAATTTCTTTTTATTTATTACCATTTCTTGTGAAAAACATCCTGAGATGTCTTCTGTTACTATATCTATTATTTCTTGGTCTATTTTTTCTTCTTCTATTTTAGGAATGTTATTTTCATTAAATTTAAATTTTGTTATATTTTAGACGTATTTTTATTTTTTTGAAACCTTATGGGCATTTCTGATATTGAATGTTACTATTTATTTCCGTTAGATTTAACTTCAGTTATGTTTAAGGAGTATTTTAAATTTTTTAAAACCTTAGGGGTATTTTTGAAGATTTCTTAAAATTTAGGAGTATTTATGATATTAATTCAATAGATTGTAGTGTTTTGCAAGTATTTTAATATATAAATATTAAAATAAAAAACAATACTTTCATGTTTTGTCACACTTTTTAGAGCTTAAATGAATACCATTTATTGATATTATTCAAAGTGAAGAAAAGAGAAAATGAAAAATAAAGAAAAAAATAATTGTATGTCGCACCACAAGGGGGTTTGAACTAATCAAAAATTTGATTGCGTCGGGATGAAAACACAAGTTTTTCTCATATTCTTTCCTATAAATAGGACCTCCTGTATACCAAGGAAATAAGCTTCGAAAATGCGTTTTCAACAACTTTCTCTTTTTCTTTTTTGTAGATTTTTATATTTTTAACTTTTAGAATTTATTTAGTTCTTCCCTCAATTTTAAGAAAGAACATATTTATGCTTTATTAATTTCTAGTTTTCGATTCAACAAATTTAGCGTGTGATAACTATCAAAGTTTTTCTAGTCGTAGAATCAACTCTTTATAGTTCTATAATGATATTGTTAATGTATTAATTATATTTCTTTTGTAGTCCATATATCTATGTTGCTTCTTTTGATTCATTCTTGATTTTTCTAGGATCAATTGAAATATGTCTGGTTGTAGTGAATATGATATAATAATAACGTCGTTATGCTTACAAAATATTGAATAGGTAAAACATCTTCTTAAAATAAATTGATTTTATTTTATTCAAGATTTTTACAAAGAATTTTATTTGAAGGAATATATTACTCTTAATAACAAATTTAATATAAGAGTTAAAATTAAGATTTAATTATCTGGACTTAATGTGGAGTAATACTCTTTTATTTTAGATTTGATTATTTTGATATTTAGAGCGAAACTCTATTTCAAAGGTTTTTTACAATGAATTATTATTTGAAAATGTAATAATAACATA
This sequence comes from Hippophae tibetana, assembly GCA_037013495.1. NCBI lineage: Eukaryota > Viridiplantae > Streptophyta > Magnoliopsida > Rosales > Elaeagnaceae > Hippophae > Hippophae tibetana. The sequence continues at coordinate 954,934 of JAZDXN010000027.1, read as the reverse complement.
TTTTTTTAAATAGTTTTAAAATCTAAAAGTTATTTTTCAGACATTTAAATTATTAAGTTTAATTTAGACATGTTGAATAAAGTTGAATTAACTGATTACGATTAAAATTGTGAGTAGATGGTTTGATATTTTCTTAGAAATAAAGTTGAAATTTAATACTTTATTAATTAATAACTTCCATACAAATATATTAGTTAATTAGTATTAAACAAAAGAATCTAGATCTCGTTTAAGGACATTTTTATACCAAAAAGAGAAAATTAATAAGTATCAATTTATATGTTTAATAATTTATATAATAGGAGTTAGCATAATTATTGAATTATTATATTCATTATTCTCTAGTGTTTATAAATTTATTAAATTGCATGAGTATTTTTGAATACATGTCTATTTTTATCTTTATACATTAGATTAGTTTTTTTCAAAAACTAAATCACAAAAATTTTAAGTTTATTTTTTTAAAATTTAAATGATCTTTTAAAACCATACAATATTACTTCCTTGAATCAACCTTGAGAGTATACTTATTATTTCTATAAATGATTCGTACGCTTACGAGAATTAATAAAATTTAAAATTAATAAGTATTTATGAGATCGGTATTATACCTGATTTCGTTCATCAATTTTTTGGCAACGTTATCGGTGAAGTAATGGTGATTTTTATAATATTATCAATTCTTAAAAACTTTATGTGATGTCAATATTGTGATTTTTATTTTTAGAATTTAATTTCAAATCAAAAATCAAATAAAAAATATGTTAAACTTGAATATTAAGTTCATAAACATAAAAAAAAGATAGATATAAGATAGAATTTAAATTAATCTCTAAATTATTTATCATACACATTAAAAAAATCATAAATAAAACATATTAGTTTTAAATTCAAATTTAAATCTTATAAAAAAAGAAAAATTTACAAATTTTGAATAAATCTTTGTGATTTATGGTTCATAAAATAATAATAATAAATCTTAAATTTAATTTAATTATTAAATTTAAAATATCTAAATAAACAATAAAAAAATAAAACAAAAAACTTTGAAAAAATAGTTCAGGGATTGTTTAAGGAAGTTTGAACAATAAAATCTAAAATTTATAATTTAAAAAAAATAAATAAAATGTTTCTGTTTCGGATACTGTTTCATGTATAGTAAATCCAGGAGCAATAATTTTATTAAAGAAAAGAAATCAAAAATAAAAAATTATCTTAAATTTGAATTTAAAATTTATAAAATAAAAATAAAATTAATTTTTATTTTAAAATTCATTTTAAAAATATTAATAATTAATTAAATAAAAATTTGAAATAAATTTTAATTTAATTATTAAATTTCAATAAATAATACTTAATTAATTTGAAAAAATTAAAAACACAAAAAACTACGGGTTATACCAAACCCTGTTTGTCGTGGCATAGAAAAATAGTTCACCGTGGCACCATTAAAAAAAAAACTAAGTAAAGATGTAGGAAAGTTCTGTCTAAGAGACTAATTCTTGAAAACCTTTGTGCCAATAATAGTGACAATAAATTTGTTTAGTATAATTCAATATCACTTTTCTCATCATCTGAATCAATGTCAGACTTATTGGATTGTCCACCAATAGTTGTAGTAAATGCCAAGTAGTTGGTGCCAAATTCAACTAGATTATCGTTATCACTTACAAAGTCAGTAAGACAAGCGTTGAAAGCTCTTACATTTTGGTTCTTCTTATTCGTATAATCAACTACGAAATGACCAAAATCCATACATTCAAAACATTGAATTCCAATGGATTTAGATTTCTTACCATTAGAATTCATAGATTTGAGTTCTCTCAATCTTCTAATTAAGAGTACTAGTTCTTCATCATCATGGTCACTGTCTTTAATAGCAGCAATTTTGAAGGTTATACATTTGTTCTTTAGAGGTTTTTGAAAGCTCATCTCAAAGGTTTTAAGTGAGCCAACGAGTTCTTCTATTCTAGTAGTGTTCACATCCTTGATTTCGTCAATGGTAGTGACCTTGGCATGGAAATGATCTGGTAATGAGCAGATAATATTTTGAACTATCTTGAAATCATCAACTTTCTCTACAAAATTGGTAGAGGTGTTAGTCATATCACATAATCTAGTATAAAATTCAAAGAAAGTTTCATTTTCCTTTATCCTAAGATTTTCAAATTGATTACCAAGCATGCAAAGTTTATTTCGTTTAACTTGTGCGGTTCCCTCATGGGTAACCTCTAAAATATCCCAAAGCATGGTTAGTAGTATCAACATGAGAAATACAATGAAACTCATCAGTAGATACATCATTAAAAATAGCATTAATATCATTTTGATTCCAATTACTAGTAGTTTTACCTTGATTGGTGGCAGTAGGTGTTTTCCAACCATAAAGTACAGAGTTCTAAACGTTATCATCTAAAGACCATAGAAAGGCTCTCATATGAGCCTTTCAATATAGTTAATGACATCCATCAAAGTAAGCTACACAAGTTGTATATGAACCCCCTCTTAAATGATCTATAACAAGGTCCTAGGCACACTAAGTGTATCGATTGATGGCTATGATACCAAATGAAAGTTTGTTTATTTAGTTATGGATCTAATTATCTGAATAGTGAAGTATTAGCGTATGTATGACTAATTAAAATTTTATAAGTGGTCAAGCATACAATCACGTGTAAATAAAGTAATGCAAAAAATAAATATCACCACATGAGATTTTTAGGTGAAAAAACAACCTAGGCCACACTAGCGACCTAGGAAAACAACCACTAGTCTACCAAGCCACCTAAGTATCTACTATGAAAAATAAGTATTCCATTACAAGGTTAGGACTCAAAAACCCACCCAAGTAATGCCCCCAAGTAACCTACTTATAAGTCATTGTTTTAATCAAAGTCTCTATAAAAAGAGGATTCGAATCCAGACCAACGAACCAACAAACTCAAGTCCCATGAGTTAATCAAACCCACACAAATATCACTTGAAAAGTTAGTGCATAAACACAAGTGTAAGTGTGTGCCCTAGACTTGATTCAATAATGAACAACCCTAATTAGTTTATCTAAATAATATATCAGATAAAATGAAAATAACTTGTAACTATAGAGCAATCAATTAAAAGCACAATAATACAATTATTATAATGGTTTGTTAATCCATCAAACATAACCATAAATGTTTGATAAACTAATTTAATGAAAAATTCTACTTGAAAACTTTTGGCAAAACAAGAAAGATAATACATAGGAAGAGAATAAGCACAATTAAGCTCTTGTGTGGTTAGTTTCAATTGTGTGCTTAGGTTTATATATATAGAACATTTTGAAGCATTTTAGGTCAAAATTCACTACTATAAAAAGGGGTATTTAAATCGATATGTAAAGTCGGTTTTTGGAAAAAAACGACTTTTAATGAATTTAAAGTCAGTTCAGTGTAGAACTGACGCTATCCACGTAGGACGTAGTATCGGTTGACGTATCGAACCGATGCTACGTCCACATGTAGCATCGGTTCGACACATCAATCAATGCTACACACGTGGATAAATTCGTTTCTCTTCTTTCTTCCCAAGACAGAAATTATTTCAAGCACTACATAACTCTCAAAAACCCAAAACCTCTTCCACTTCTCCTCCACTCTTTCTCATTTTTCGGCCACCTACGACCACCAATTTCAGCATCGGTTAGTAGGTTTTCTTCTTCTCTAACTAATCTTTTAGATCCCCTATTTTTTTAACAAAATACTCAAAAAAAAAGTATACTCATTTCTCACTTAAAAAACACGATTTTTTCTTCATTTCCTTCATTTTGTCACTTCATTTACTCTTGTAAGTATTTCTATTAATCCTACGCACTTATTATTCGTATTTTTTCTGTTATTATTTATGTGTATAAATTTTTATATTTCTGTTATTGCGTGTTATTATTTATGTGTATAAAATTTTGTATTATATATGTAGGTTTGTATTATAACATCATATGATAATCTTGAATAACATAGAACAACACCATGGTAATTTTCTGTTTTTATTTAATATTTTATTTTTTAATTATTTGTATTATTTAAACTATTTGTTAAACTGATTTTATTTATTTATTTTTTGCTATTATTTAGTGATCGAATATAGGTTTTAATTTGAGTATAATAGAAAATGAGTAAATTTTACAAAAAAAAAAATTAAAAATTTAAAGTAGGTTCACGCGTTGAACCGACTTTAAATTTTAAGTCATTTCATTTAAAGTCGGTTTAGCAAACCGACTTTAATACTTTTTTGTAGTAATGGTTAAATTATCATATTGTCTATAAAATCAATTTAATGAGTTTTAAGGAATAAGAACAATATTGTAGAAAGTCAATCCAATTCATATTAGAATTAGGTTTTAAAATCAAAACCATGACCTATCAATCAATCTAATATAGTGCTCGTTCGATCGAGTATATAATTTGACCAATTAAGTGTCAACTCGATCCATCAATGTATCAATTAATTAATTTTTTATAAAAAAAAATAGATTGATCTAGTCATTAATCTCGGTCGATTTGATACTTGATCGATCGAGTATTAATTTCTCGATAAAATGTTATATAAATAATTAATTTAATAAGTAATATAGCTTAATCGATCTCGTCACTATTTGTTCGAGTGAGTAAGCTATTATCATATTGTTCTTATGTGTCTAACATACAATATAACATGTATAGAAACAGAGATATACTTAAAATATGATTATTAAGGATCCATAGTTCATTTAGCTTGAAATATTCTTTTAAAATACATTTATAAACTAAAATTACAATTATATGTTTTGTCCAAAAATATCATTAACATTCACGTAAACATTGCGCTTTCTTTCTTTCTTACTTTCTTTCTTTCTTTTTGGAAATATGCCCTTTTAAATATTAAGAAGTAATGTTTTATGTAAAATTAATTTATTAATCATGCAATATTTTATATTATTTTGTATAATGGGTAATTTATTTTGTAAAACATTATTCTCAAGTTTATTCAACATAATTTTGGGAAATTTATATTTTAAAAACAAAGTTTAGGAAAATTGTATGCTAATTCTAGTAAGGGTATAATTGAAGTTACCCTAAAGGAGCCCTAAAAAAAGAAAAGAGAGAGAGAGAGAGAGAGAGAGAGAGAGAGAGAGAGAGAGAGAGAGAGAGAGAGAGAGAAAGAGTTGTTATTATTTTTTTAATATTTTTTAATTAATAAAAATATATAATTTTCGGTTTATCTTAAAAAAATTGATACTTTTAATTAATTTTAGCTTAAATAATTTAAACTTTTACTTAACATCCGAAGAAACTTCGAAATTTGACAAAAACTTTGTTTATACAGATTTGACAAACCTTATATTAGTTAATTGTTTTCACTGCCCATTTTCGTGATTGTATCTCTCAATCTTCTAATTTTACCCCAGCAAAGTTCTGGCCTGCTTTCTCTGTAATGTATTCCTCATAATCCAACAGAAATATTTTAAGAAAAAAAAAATAATGAAAGTACAAACGCTACTACTTTTTATGCTAAGAAACAAAAACAACTCAGTTCTTTAAACTCAAATAAAGATTATCACACCTATGACAGCTAAAAGAGTAATTCATAACGAACCACATATAAAGAAACATTTCATACAACAAAGCTTCTATAGTCTATACCCACTGATCTAATATCTCAATACTACAAATAAAAATTATTTTTCTTCAGTTTTGTTCCAGTACGTAAATCTAAATTCTCTGTTTCTCGGAAACTAAGCACATGCACAAGGATTATCAACAACTGTCACATCCTCATCCCCACTTCGAAAAGCCAAATATCCAATTGTCAAACCTAAAACCACAGCCACAAACACCCCACCGTTGAACGACATGATCGCCAACATCAGAAGATATCCGATCGCTGAATTAACCCCAAAAAGAATAGATCCGGAAAGTCTCGCCAGCGACCACTTACCTCCGACACCGGCGAGCTTCTTCTGAAGCAAAGGAACATCGATCTGAGCCGGTGATGAAGAAGACTTTCCGTTGGATGATATAAACTTAAGTTGGAGACGACGATCCTCCATGTACTGGTAAAAAGCGGAGGCAATGAAGCAAGCGAGTAGGGTTAAGGCGTACCCAACCAATGATTCGGTTCGCCATGTATCGATCAAAAGGGTTACTTCTTTGCTCCAGTAAAAGGTCATATGCATCATTTTCGTTGTGGTTTAGAGAGAGAAAGAAAGGGTTATCAGAATTCTAGAGGGAAACAAGGAAGAATTGTAAGAGAATTTGGTGGATGGATTTTTGGGAGAATCAAATTAAAGAAGCAATTGGAGGGGTAGTACAAAAACAATGGATAAAAGATTGTACTGTAGTAGTACATGTTTATACGACCTTTTCACGTCCGATATTGACCTTCCAAGAATGCTATTATTTACGATTTTATCTGGTCTTTCATTTAGATTGCGTTGACTGCTAGAGACGGGTAGTTTGGGGATTTTTAAAGTGAATGGATAATTTAAATTAATGAGTTTTTGATATAAGTGATAATATGATATTTAAGGAATGGAATAATAAGATTAAGTAGATTATATTTTTAAAAAAATCATAAATAAATATTTCGTAAATAATTTGTTGTTTATGAATTTAAAGTTTTATTTTAACAAATCTCATTCTATAAATGTAAATATAATTTTACTAAGAATTTTATCTAGTTTTCTAACTTTGAAAGTGTTATCAAAATATAAATATTTTATTTGGTATAAAAATTAATGGATATATCTTTTCAAACAATCATAATTTATAAAAAGTATTAAGGATTTCAAGTTTTTTAATATTAATCACGTCGGATGAAATGAATATGGGTTTAATTTTATGTAAATATATCATTGTATTAATTAATTTATTAAATATTAAAATAAATAGTTTTAAAATATTTTTTTATAAATTTATTGAATTTTATTGTGATAATTAATTTTAGTTTTTAATATAATGTTTTGATATATATTAAAAATATAAGCCGATATTTTTATATATTTTGTCTTTATCGAATACAAAACATAAATAAATATGATTAGTAGAGTATATATGAATATAATTATTACACCTCAACTATCTCAGCTAATAGTATATATGATTTAGTGCTTGTTTTTTGAAAAACATAAATATACTATGTTTATTTAAAAAAAAAATATGTAATGTAATTGATAGAAAATATTATTTTACCTATTAAGAATATGTTTGGCTAACAAAATCAAAATAAAACTAATTATGAATAACAGTTTCTAGAAGAAGAAAAAAACTAGGAATATACATTCTAATTATAATTCCATTATTATATAATTATTATAAAATAAAAAATTAATTAATTAATTATATTTTAATTTTTTTTTGCATATTCTACATATTTTATTAATAACTTATTGATGTTTTTGACATTACCACTATTATCTCTATGAACTTCCGTCCAAATAACCTATTATTGTTATTTTTACTTCTTGCTTCCACAATGACTTGGATCGACACTCGAACTTGACTATCCTTTATAGCTAACCCCACTTAATGTGATGTGATTGAAAACCACAAAACAAGTAACTTAAAGTGAATCAACTTACATCCTCATGAGACACACTTTTCTATTAATAATATAAAATCACGTACGGGAGTCACACAATTAAATCATGCACTCACATAGATAATGACATGATCATTAACCTAACGACCCACACTTAAATATAATCTCATCAAAATTATTTCTAAAATAAATATAAATCTGTGTGAATTTTGGCAGAGTTTTGATACTAAAAACTTGGGTCAAGAAAAGAGAAATTAGTGGGACATTTATAGGACTCAAAATGCATATCTCACCAGCTACCTCACTAACCACCTTGCCAAAGGTGGTGGTGAGGGTTGTCTTGAGGTCCATGGTGAGTTTGTTGGTGAGGTGCTAAAAATTTGCATTTTTTCATTTCTAAAAATGTCAAGTACTATCCATAAATAGTCGTACATAAAAAACACCAAAAACCACAAGTAAAAATGTTAGCTCGCTCATCGAAAACCAACACTCTACCTAGCACAAAAACAACAAAAACCAAACTCATGGTGCGTGTAAACATGTTTGCATATAAGTGCACCTAGCTCTGTGCATGTGTAATATTTAATCCCTAATAACCAACCTTACGTCGAGGAAGAAAAATACACTAGGTAAAATAAAATAGACACCATATTTTGTATATGAAAGCCAACACATAGACCCAAGTACAATGGTACATACATTCTCTCCTTTTAGCTTTTCATGTCAAAACATTGCACAACTAAGTACATATACTCATCAATCATGAGATGATCATAAAGATTTCCTAAAGTTTTTTGCTCCCAAGAACAACACACACTAAAACCCAAGAGACACACCTACATCAAATGTATCCATCTTATACGCTCCATCCATTTTTCATTTATCAACTCATCCATTTTGTCACTGTGAAACACAAGGGTCTCGGCACCATATCTAGACAATCCATCTAGAAAATAGTAAAATTAATGCCCAGTTAATCTTTCCAACATTTTATCAATGAAAGGAAGAGGAAAGTGATCCTTTTTAGTATATAAATTTAGTTTCCCAAAATCTATACACATTCTACATCCGGTGATTATTCTAGTGAGCACTAATTCAATTTTGTCATTTTTAACAACTGTTATCCCAAATTTCTTAGGTACCATATGCACTGGACTAACCCACTTACTATCAGTAATAGGGTAGATAATTCCTTCTTCTAACAATTTAAGAAGTTCTTTCTTAACTACCTCTTACATGTTTGGGTTTAGTCTTATTTGAGCCTCTCGTACGGGTTTAGCACCATCCTCCAAGTTGATCTTAGGCATACTCATGGTAGGAATAAGGCCTCTTATATCCTCGATACTCCAACCTATAGCTTTCTTAAACTTCTTAAGCACTTTTATAAGTTCTTTTTCTTGGGTTTTGGTCAATGTTAAAAAAATTATCGCTGGACAAGTTTCTCCTTCTCCCAAAAACACATATTTTAAGTGCTTAGGTAAGTCTTTGAGTTCAAGTTTAGGTGGATTTGCCTCCTTACTAGATGGGGAATTGGGTAGATTTAAGGGTGTACTAGATTTTTTCATTATTTCATCATTATCTAATTGTTCAAGGTACCTCTTAGTTTTCTCATCTAAATCTTCTTCGATCTCTTCATGAGTAAGAATAGTTTCAAGCTTGTCTTATATTCTGGTTTGGGAAAAGGTGCTTTAGATTAGATTATCTAAAGGGTCAATATCGAATATTTCATCGATAGTATAAATAGAAGGAAAAGGTGAAGAATCAAAAACTTTAAAATGAGCAATCGCTCTTAAGATTGTCATTGTCAAATTTTCATCTTTGACATCAATAATAGTCTTGGTAGTTACTGATAAGTGCTCAAAAAGTACTAAAATTACCATGATTTTATGCACGTTAATTGATTAAAAATATATATATTTATATGATTTTATCATATATTTATATAAATCTGTCTTTTTAGAATCACGGGTATTTTTATTATTTTTTAGGTATTTTCGCTTAAAAAAGTAACTTAAAGACTCAAAGAAAAATACGGAAGGCAATACATCGCAAATATATTGATAAATTAAATGAGGAAAAGTCAACAAATATGGAAAAATTGGACAAAATGGGTCAAAATGTCAAAAATGAGGAAATCGTGCACGCAGCCGCCCAATCTGTGCGCCTTCTCTTCATTCCACGCGTGCCCGTGCCTAGCCCGCGCCCACCTACCCACTGACGTCAGCTGACGTCAGCATCACCTACTATGTGTTTCCTCCATTTTTAATCATTTTTTCACCCACTTTTTCTTCCTCTCCTCACCTATAAATACCCCCATTTTCTTCACTTCAAAACACACCTAAAAACACATATTCTCTTCTCTTGCTTTCTCTCCATTTCTTAATTTTTAGTTTTTCCTAATTTTTAGTATTTTCTTAGTTTTAAAGTTCTTCTCTTTTTAAGAAGAACTAATTATGTTTTTGTAATTTATTTGCTTTTTGATTCAATAAATGGAAATGCAAATTTCGTTCGGAGGTTTTCCAACAACAGGAATAATATCAAAGTACTGTAAGGATTTTGTTTTCTTTACAGTTATTTTTTATGTTTTATTCTTACATGTTATATTTAATTTTTCTATGATTAAATTTAACTTTGCTAGCTATTTGTAAACATGATATAATAATAACGTTGTTATGCTTGTAAAATATTAAATAAGTAAAAATCTCATAAATGAATTGATTTTATTTTTATTCAAGATTTTATATTAAGAATGTTAGAGAGAAATATATTATTTTTCATTTCAAACTTAAATCTAAAAATTAGATTTTAAGCTTTAGTTATCTGGTCTGATTTATAGTAATGCTCTTTTATTTGTTGGTACAATCGCCCAACAGTTAGAGTGAAGCCTTATTTCAAAAGTTTTTTATAAGAATTATTATCTGAAAATGTATTGACAACATGTTTTTAGTAGTAGTTTTAAAACTTAAAAGTTAATACTCGAATAATTAAATTCTTAGGTTTAATTTGGACACCTTGAATAAAGTTTAAACTGTCTAACCCCACCAAAGGTGGCATTTAAATGGTTCATTTTCAATCTTTTAGAAAAAGAAATTAATTTAATTAACCAAATTAGTTATCAACCTAACCCATAGGTGTTAATTGATTTGTTTAGTTAACAAAGAATATCTAACCCCACCAAAGGTGGTATTCGTCTAAAAAAAGAGAGAATCAATAAATATCAATTTATATCTTTTATAACCTAAATAATATGAGCAAACATAATTACTTAGTTAGTATATCCATAAATACTTCAATATTATAAATGATAAAATTTTCATCAATATTTATTGAATCTGTATCTATATTTATTTTTATATTATTATATTAGAAACACTAAAAACCCAAATATCGTGACAGGATGTTTAGGATTTAATTTTGTTTTTAAAAATTTGAATAATAAATTAAAAACCACATATATTCCTTTCTTAGATCGACCTTGGGAGTATACTTATCATTTTCTATGAAATAATTCGTGCACTTGCAAGAGTTTTATAAATATAAAACCAAAGTATTGGCAGGATTGAAGATGTCGGTTTTGCTGATCAGTTACCATAAATGGTCTACCTAGTAATATTGTGTGCTCTCTGTCCAAGGCTGGATTTTCTTACATATCCAAAACCACAAAGTCAATAGGTATTATTAGTTTGTCTATATATTTATGTTGTCAATGGATAGTCACACTTTGAACAAAACTAATATCATCTTTTATGTGTACTATTGTGTTTAGCTAAGTCTACTACCCTCAATTCAATATATATATATATATATGACTTTTATAAATTTTTATTTTATTCTAATTTATTTAGGGAAGTTGTAGAACTTAGGGGGAGTTTATTCATTTTTCAAAAACATTATTTTAAACTCTCTATCTTGATTGTTAGTGAACTTTTTTAGAATGTGCATCCTTTTTTTAGTCATTAAATATATTGCTTGCTTGCTCAACCTATTTGTCATTGCTTCATGATTATATTATTTATTCGTATGATAAAAAGGGAGAAAGAGTTATTGAGCATTAATTGAAAATATATAAAAGGGAAGAGTTAATTCAAGAGGAGAATAATTGATTTAAATTTTTCTTTGAGAGAGTTACAGATATGGGAAGTCATGTTAAATATTTCTATCTATTTTTACTCATCACTTATGTCTATTTCTTGGCTTTTCTATTATTATATATACTAAACTAATAAATAATGAGTCTTTCGTGAAAAAATTTATGCCTTAATATGTTTTTATTTTACAATGTACATATGAGCCAAGATTCAAATGACGATGATTTTACTAGATCATCAAATAATTCCACTATGTATTATAAATGATGTAGTGAGAGATAGAGATAGAGAGAGATTTTGTCACACGAATTTTCCAAAATAAGAGATGAAAGGTTTATGAGTATTGATGCTATTTGTGAACAAAACATCCAAATATAATTTTAGTTTTTAGGACAGTCTTTCAAGAATATTTTTCAAGCCAAAGAAACTATCAAGATCTAACGAACACATCTCAAGTATATATCTCTTCTTATGCACCTTAGATATCATACTAGACACATAAGAATATTTCACATATAGGTCACCTGATCGATTGAAATATTTCTAGATATATTGATGTAGACCCTTTAAGAAAACAACCCAAGGAACCCACGAACTCAAAGGAATAGGAACGATTGATTTTCCAAGAACGTGCTGAAGATGATCAGATTAGAACCCTAAGGAAGAAAAGTCCTTAAAACCCCAACCTTGAGATGCCATATAGGATGATCACTCCCTTTGATAAGTCGAATTCAATCCTTCAATCAAGAACACAAGATGTCAAATAAAAAAGCTTTCTAAAATAAATTTTCATTAATTATATCAATTCTTCCATATTACATAACTGTTATTTGTTTTATAAGCAACAAAACCCTAGGCGCAATTTACCATAAAGAAAAGAACCCTAGACACAATTCAACCCTAGTGGGCCTATTTAGTTGTGGATTAGGCCTAAACCATCCTTTAAGAATAAAAGACTAAAAAGACTTATGATAAATAAGACATAAAAAAGTGCACAATTCACTAAAACAAAAATTGCTAAACATAAAAGGCCTATAATTAACTAACACAAAACAATTTCTTCCTAAATTAATCCTTGCATCCAATTTGATATTCCAAATCTATACTTTGTGTAGGATCTTAAGAATAGTTGTAGGATCTTGATAATTTTTAGAATATTTGTAAACATCAACTTGGTCAGCACCTCAATCTCTATTATTCCCCTCTTCTTCAAAAGATTGATCCTCGAATCTTAGCTCTATAAGCAGTTCGATTTGGTAATCCATAGGGAATCTCTTTATGGAATCTCTTTATGGAATATATCCTCAAAGTCCTATAATGAAGACATAATAACACTAGGCAATGATGAATTAAGATCGTTAGTGAAAAGGATAAACATCTTCTTACATAAGTACAAGAACTCATTACTTCGGCATCATCGCACTCTTAACCTTATGTTTTTCAGAAATTACACTCTCTTTTTTATTTTCCTCTCCTATTTGCTCATTTTTATCTCATGTTTGCTTACTTTTTTATTTCTTTTTCTTACTTTTCTCTCCCTTATACTCACTTTTTTTTCTCTTTTGCTCACTTTTATCTCATTGGTGCTCCTCATCTCCTTCATCCTTAGGCTATATATTCAGGGCTTTCCTTGTGACAAGTAATTCTCCATGCACAAGTTCTTCCACTTTAACATCAAAACAATCCTCCAATAGTGGTATTTCATTGTGACTTGAACTAGCACTTTCAATTTCTCCATTTTTCTATAGAACCATAACCTTTTTGTCATGTTTATAACTTGCTCTCTCCTCCACTTTGGAATCAGCTTCTTCTTCATTGAACTCATGTCTCATATATCTATGTCTTCTTCTATGTAATTTAGAACCGTGAGAGGATTCTAAATCATACAACCTTGAATTCAACCTCTTAAATTAGTTGTTAAAAGTTTTGAGGAAGAATTTCAAGTCTATCTCTTATGGTTCTCCTACTTCTTTACTTAATTTCAATCTGTTAAATAAAATACACACTCCCTCGTGTGTTTTCTCTCAAATCAGATTGTTATCACTCTTTATTTCACTATTTTTGCACATTTTTTTACACTATTTTTGCTCTTTTTTTCCTCTCTTTCCTTTTACCATTAAAAGCTCAAGTCATCCTCCTTTTGTATTCTTAACAAATTCAAAGAATTGAACTAGTCTCAAGAAGCAACCAATTTATTGATAACAATCTCAAAAATTAAAATTGTAAAAACTTAAATGCAAAGGATGACAGAAAGAAAGTCCAAAGAGGACTATAAATAACCAAGAAATAATCTTTTCAAGATCTTGAAAATTAGAATTTTAAAAAAACATCAATTGAGGATGGAAAGAAAAAAGGTCTAAAAAGGACTCTAAAGAAAGAATCTTGACCAACGAACCAACAAACTCACTTGGATAGAAAGTTTGATGATTAATTAGAATAAAATAGAAGGAAACTAGAACAAAATAATGAAAACAAATTTCAACAAGAATAAGAAAACTCAACAAGAAAATAAGAATTAGATTCTTGAACAATTTGCTACTTTGTTCTCCTTTTCTTATCCTTTTTTTCGTTTATTTTCTCCTTTTTTTAATGCTTATATGAAAATAAAATTCACATAAACAAATTTGAAAGCCTAATGAACAAAAACCGAAAACAATCCAAAAGGATGTGACACAACTTTAACCCCTCGATAAGTGGTGTAAATGATGCAATTTGGGATCGAAAATAGAAAATGACGGAGGCCAAGCTTGGTTGAACTTATAATAATCGAAACGAGCTTCCATTTTATATATTATAATAATCATTTCTATACACGAGTCAAAAGTTATGACCATTTAAAGTTGCAACTTTGATTTATCAAATATTTTTTTGAAACTATGAACAACCCTCCTCTCTTTTTTCTTTTTTTTTCCTTTTTTTTTGAAGAACAAACATGGATTGAATAGAAAAATAAAGAACAACAAAAATATACGAATAATTCAAATAAAACTACAAAATGAAATTCAAAGACAAAAACAACGACAACAAAATTGAAAAAAAACACTAGACTTGTAACCAGAATTGATTTTTTGGAAATCAAGGACTCAAAGGAAACTAAAAAACAAAATCTAAAGACAAAAAAATAGAAACAAAATTAAAAAAACTAAAATATTGTAGGATTGAATTTTTTGTCTTTTTTTTTTTTGTAAATCAAGAAAACATAGAAAATGATTGAAACAAGAACAAGATGATTTTTTTCGATTCAAGAACCCAAAAAAATGATAGATATAGATAGATAACCTATTTTTAGCAATGAATGCTCTAATACCAAATGATGCAAACCCTTTAGGTTAACAACCCTAGGAACCCTAGAACTCAAAGGAATAGGAACGTTGATTTTCCAAGAACATGTTGAAGATGATGAGATTAGAACCCAAAGGAAACAAAATCCTTAAAACCCCAACTGTGAGACACCACAAAGAATGATCATTCCTTTTGATAATTTGAATTCAAACATTCAATCAAGAACACAAGAAGTCAAATAAAAATGCTTTCTGAAATAAATTTTCATTAATTATATCAATTCTTCCATATTACATGGCTACTATTTTTTTATAAGCAACAAAACCCTAGACAAAATTTACCCTAAAGAAAATAATCCTAGACAAAATTCAACTCTAGTAGGCCTATTTAGTTATGGATTAGGCCTAATCCATCCTTCAATAATAAAAGATTAAAAAGACTTATGATAAATAAGACATAAAAAAGCTCACAATTTACTAAAACAAAAATTATTAAATATAAAAGGTCCATAATTAACTAAAACAAAACAATTACTTCCTAAATTAATCCTTACATCCAATTTGATATTACAAATCTATCCCTTGTGTAGGATCTTGAGAATATTTGTATGATCTTGATGATATTTGTAGGATCTTGAGAATGGTCAGCATCTCAATCTCCATTATTGATGTAGAATCAATCTACCCTGATTAAGAAGTCCCTGAATTAATTTTCAATTGAGATAGATTGATCAAGGGATTAATGTTTGATCGATTGAGCACTAAATCAATCTTGAAAAGTTGAGTAGATTGATCTGCCTATTTTTAAATTTTATTTTTATTACCCTAAATCAATTGACAATTGGTTAGATCGATCGTGCTTTTTGGCTTGATAGATTGAGATCAACTTAGATAAATCGAACGGCCAGATTTTAAAATTTAACCTAATATTAGGGCTTCAATATTTCCTATATAATGAACCTAGTGCTCCATGTTTTATTTAACTACACTTGAATCAACTTTTACATTCTAAGCTTTCTTTCCAAATCTATTCTACAAGAACAATTATAGTAGGCTTTTTTCATTAGTTAATTTATAAAAAATTTGTGGTTTAATTTGATGGATTAACAAGCCTACAATAGTTGTGATATCATGCTTTAACATCTCTTCTATGGTTGCTAGTATTTTGATTTATATATCATTCTATAAAATCATCTAGCTAGGGTTTTTCATTATTTAATCCACTCTAGGACACATAATGCACTTGTGTTTTTATTCTAACATTTCAGCTTCCAACTGAATGAGTTTAATAATTGATATGACTCGAATTTATCAAAATTTTGATCTGGATCCCAACACCTTGCTTATGGAGACTGTGAAAGAAAATAGAGGCTTGTTAGTAAGTTACCTAGGGGCATTACCCTGGTGAGTAGTTTGAGTCATAGCCTTCTAATCAAACAATATTGTCATAGTGGGTAGTTAGGTGGTTTAGTGGATTGATGGTTTTCTTCTTAGGTTATTATTGTGGCCTAAGTTACTTTCATCTAAAAATCTTTTGTGTTATTTCATTTTTCACATTATTTTATGTACATGTGATTGCATGTCTAGCTGTCTGTGAAAATTTTAATTTTTCATATTTTGGCTAATAATATATTCTCTTCCTTCTAACTAATTAGATCTATAATTAGACAAACTTTCATATGTCTTGCTATTTTTAGTTATTTACTTTACCCTTAACTTTGCTTGAGGATAAGAAAAGAGTCAAGTTTGGAGGTGTCATAACTCTTCAAAAGTAGCATTATTTAGGCACTTACAGCTTGCTACTTGTCTTGCTTTGATAAATTATTGTTAAAACGATCTATCTTATGTCTAAATATAATAATATAGGTGAAATGGTATTAAAAAAAGTTAAAATGAGAAAATTGGGACAAATCATGATAAAAAAAAGGCCCGATACATCGAGAGAAGACTTGATCGATTAAATATCAATCGAGAAAGAATGACATATATGCTCATGAGAGACAAGTAGAGTTTGATCAATCAAGAAGGGTTTTGATCTATTGAAAATGGATAGATCAATTGATCTTCAAATGAGTGCTCTCGGGTTGAACAATGAGATACCTAAATTGATCGAGCAAGGTCATATTTGATCGAGTGGAGTGGAATTTTCTATCTTTAAGTCCAAATTTCAATCTTCGACATTGGATCAAAGCTCCTAAACTAATTAGGAGATATTTCATCCTATTTAAACAATACTAGAGACTATAAGTCAAGAGATAATTGACACAATTAATAAGAGCAAAATAAATTCAAAGAGTAACACAATCCTCACAGCAAAGAAAAAGACCACACAATCAAAAGAAAACAGAGCAAGGAGATTGGAGGAAATTAAAAATGAAGCCAATACAAGTCAAGAGATTAATTTTATTCTATTCTTTCTTCATTTTTTTATTAATTTTCATCATCTTATATATTGAATCTATGACTTTGACATGATATGTGAAGGCTAGATTTTATTCTCTAGGGGATGAAGACAATTTTCTATTATCTAAATTAATTATTTTTAATTTATTATCATTGTTATTTAAAGTTCATACTACTTACTCTGAATTTCATTCTAGAGTTATTGGCAACAATTAATCTATATAAGTAATTAGATATATTTCAGAGAGTTATTTGATTACTTGTCATGATTAAATAACATGCATGGTGTTATTAGGTAGGGATGATTGATTCAAATAAATGAGATCAATAATTACAAACTTAATGAATAGTATGTAAAACGCTCTAGGTTAGATGCAATTAATTTTACGATTGATAACAATTATATGAGAGATTTTTAGTCATTCACATATGTAGAAAATTGGGGTATAAGGTCCCAAGATATTTCTCTAATATTTTTCACTCATTAATATAATTAATTTAGTCATTAGTTTAAAAATTTTCTACAACTTATAATTTCATTTTCAAATAGTATTAATGACATTCAAATTGGTACTCAATTACAAAGTAATTAAACACTTCATGGGATTGATATACATACTTAAAAATACACTATATTACTTGCACGACCCTTGCAATTATGCTTAGCATGTCAGATACAGAGGACGATCTTCAGGTGCTTAAAAGTCTATAGATACAAGGTGTCCCACGACGGGATCCATGGATTATAGAGGTTATTTGGAAAGCACCACCTTCGTAAATCTTCATAATGGATAAAGGTTAATATAGATGATGCTAATTTTAGATCGTTACACCTATCTAGTTGTGCAAATATTTTTAGGACCTCAAGATCATTTGTTAAGGGATGTTTTTGCATCCTACTTAAGGTCTCATATTCTTTTGAGAAAGGACTTGAAGCAACTATTCACACTATGATGTATGCTACCAACTTTGGGTTGAGAAGACTTTGGTTACGATCAGACTCAGTTTATATTATTACTCTTTTTCGAACTAGGTGACTCTCAAAGCCATATAAATGGTATTCTACTTGGGCTAAACTTCTTAGAAAAAGTTTCTCACGTGGAGTTCATTGTTTTCATATTTATAAAGAAGGTAATGTTGCAACTTATAGTATAACTTGTAGGGCCTCTAGTATTTGTATAGCAAGTTTGCTGTTATCGAATGCTAACAGCAAAGCTAATTATATAGGTTTACTGAGAATTTCTTTGTATTTCTTTTCTCTATATTTAATAATACTCGTAGTTAAATATAGAGAAAAGAAATTCTCAATAACCTAAATATAGATTATAAGGATGCTAAGAGGGTGTAAACCAAGTTGAGATGTCTAAGTGCACCTACTGAGACTTATCGGCTACAATCTTTCATTGAAAAAAATGCAAACATTACAAGTAGGAAGGATATGAAATGGAAAAATGGAATTTTTTTGACGAAGAGTAAACTAATAAATGTCCGAAGAATTTTGATTGTTTGAACAAATCTATCATTTAACTTTGGGATATCAAAAATCTACCACCAATATTTTGTAAGTGTTACAAATCTACCAGAAAACTTATTATTAGTGGTAGAAATTTATCACTGAAACATATAATAATTGTGGTAGATTTGTAATACTTAAAAAGAATTTGGTGGTACATTTATCTTTGAAGTGATAGACTTGTAACACTAATAAAATTTGGGTAAAGTAGTTAATATGATTGAACTAATATTAAAGTTGTAAGCATACCATCTAACTTTATCAAATGACAAAAATAGTAATCAATTATTACTAATGTTACAAATCTGTCACTCAAATTTACCACTGAATCTCTTATTATTGATACAGATCTACCATCGAAATTTTTATTAGTGGTACAAATTTACCACCAAATTTCACATTACTTGTACAAATCTACCACCAAAATATATAACATAATAACTAGGTTTGTCCAAGAAACTGATCAAACTGGTTCAAACCAAAAAATTGAGCTAGATTAGAGCATAACGTAATATTTTCATAATATAATAGTCTAATCCAATTTGATATCATTTTATGCCTAATAAATTAGACCAACCCGTTTAACTTATTTCAGATAATACAAACCCTAAATGTAGTTTATGGAATTCAAACTCCTGCACTCTAGTAAATAGATTTTATGAACCTTCCATTAGGCCATGCTAACCCTCCGGTATTAAAGAATTTTTAAATATATTTATTTATATTAATATTATACTTCAATTAAATATAATAAGTAGCATATAATGAGATTCGGACATTAAGCGAATCGTTTATTGTCCCTACGCTCTCCTACTTGCACAGTAATAGAATTTGTGACTATAATATTTACTTGTTCAATATATATGCTATTAATTTGTATATTAATGGTTTGATACCACAATCAGACCAAACTGCACATTTTAATTGGTACGATTCGGTCTGGTGTCTCCTATATAAATGGTACAGTTCGATTTTGTAAATTTTTAGAAAAACTGAACCAAACCAGATTGTAGACACCTTTGTTAACAACTAACAAAATAAAGTTATGGTACATTTGTATCATTAATTATAATAGTGCTATTTTTGTCCCTCAATATAGTTCAATAATATATTTGTAATTTTCGTGATAATTTGAGAGTATATTATTAGTTTATCCATAAAAATATGGTAGTACAACTATCACAATCCAAAATTAATGAGTAAATTTGTACAAACAACTTAAGAATAATAGTACATTTATTAGTTTACTCTTCGAAGAAGTCCACGATCTTCAATTCACATTCCTTCGCATCCAAGAACGCCCCTATTGTAACATATGATTGAAATTGTGTGAGGGATGAAGGCTTTAGAGAGTTGTTGGATCAAATCTCAATACTAGGATTAGAAAAATATAATCATTTTCATTCTTCATCCAATAGCCAAAAGTGGGCCAAACAACCAGAATGCACAAAATTACCATAAATTACACAAGCCATTTTTAAAAGGCTTTCCCGATCGACGTGAAGCTTGCTCAAGTGAAGCTCATGTTTCTAGATTGCAAGAGTAGAAAAACCTATGTTCTAGGCTCATTCTTGGATCAAAATTTGCAAAATCTCATACCTTGTTCGATCGACCTCATGTTGGATACCCCAAAACACGATCCAAAGCTTTGTTTTCTCGTTTTTGAGAGAATATTTCATTCGTATAGCATGTTTTTAATTTCAATGGCATTTTTCTAAACTAGCAAAAACTTAACCCAAAACTCTTAATTTCATATATACAAATAACAAAATATCTCTACAATGTAAATTCAATAAAATAAAAATAAGATTAGATCCTACAAGATCTTTGGTGACCAATCAAGCTTCAGGGGCCCACTTAAGTTTTGACGAGCATCGCCGACAATCCACCAGAGTTCCTACAACTTATAGGATGTAAGTTACTACATTTACATGTATCTTTGTATATAACCTATTATATGTACCTATTCTTTGCAACTTATTACATGTACCTATTCTCTATAACTTATTACATGTACCTATTCTTTGTAACTTGTTGCATCCATATATATGTTTATATGTAATGATAATTGTATTTTATATAGTTATTTTTATCTATTTTATTAATTATAATTGCTATATTCTTCACATTTTTAGTTAATTTTAGTTTAATAAATTAGTATTTACTGTTTGTGTTAAGGAATATATTTTTAAGAAAATTAAATAATTTGAATCGAAATCGTACTTAATTGCAAATTTATGTCCAAAAATATAATTTCAAATAAAAGAGTTCTTAATTGCAATTTATAAAAGTCTAAAATATAATTTAAATTAAAATCGGGCTTAATTTTAATTATTAAAAGTTTAAAATTTAATTTAAATTAGAAAAGAGCTTTATTGTAATTAAAGAAAGTTTAAAATGTAATTTGAAATAAATTTATGGATAAAAATGCAATTAAGAAAATTTATTTTTTTGCGCAGGAGAGAAGAATTCCACGCGCCATCATCCACACGTTCAACATGAGCCGTTAGATCACACAATAAATGGTTAGGATGAGCGCGTGTCCTTCAAACCCGACCAAAGTGAATGGGTGCAGGTTTTCTAGATCACGTCGCTCGGTGCGCCGAGTAGGGCTCACCTGCCGTGCAGGCTGGTGTGTAGGGTGGGACCCACGTGTCTCACGCGTCTACCAAGACCCGATTTCGTGCGGCAATTCTGCGTGCACCTGTCCTTGATATCCAATGATATTCTGCCACATGTCCCACTTTAGCTTTCCGTAAATCATATTGCGGCACGTGGCAACGTGAATTGAAAAAGAAACCTGAGACGCGCATGTTCCCAGTTTTATGTTTTCGATAATTTTTGTCCCCCGTGCGTATTATTTAATCATTTTCTCCATACGTGTTTTTCCCCCACGTGTAAAAAAATATATTTTTAAATGTATTTTTTTTAGAAATTTGATGTTATAAATAGGAGTTATTATGATAAAGTTTTAATGAGAGTTTTTAGTTTGGAATTTTTGGTTCGTTTGGGGCTGGACAGTGGAACACACAGAAGCCATTTTTGGCTTATGTTGTGTTCTGCGTGTGCCAAATATTTACGAGCCGAGATGTTTTAATTTTCTTTGTATTCTTCATCTAATATTCCTTAACTGTTGTAATTCTTATTTCCATTATGAACTAATTCATTTTTGCTAAGGCTATGATGTAGTTAAATCAAGAAAATCTGATTTCTTTTGTTATTGTTATATGAGTTCATTGTTTTCAATTTGAGTATTTATTTCCATGCTTAATGCTTTTAAATTTCTAGCCAAGATTTAGATGATTTGTTGCATTATATTGAGACCGAGAGGAGATGTGTAATGAATGCTTCTTGTGATAAATACTGTGTGTTGAATGCAAGTGTGAGACCTAATGCATGATATATGTGGTTATTCTAGAAATTCCATAAATCGTAATGTGCTTGTTTGTGATTAAATATTTATAGAAATATAGTTGGTTTTCATAGATAAGTAATTCTAATATAACTCGAGAGAGAGTATTAGGTAAATTTGGGTTTTTCAACCATCACTTTTAGCTTTGATTCTCATATAACATGACTTGAAATCGAATTGAATTTATTTAGAGAAATCAAATGCCTTAGCGTTTTTAATCATTTGTGAACAACATTCAATTGTGTTATTTGCGTTTATTTTTAAGTTAATTTCTTCTTAAACAATTTCACCAATTAACGATTATTTTGGATAAAATTAGAGGAAAACAATTTTTGTACTCAACAAACTATAGTGACAAATCTCTGTGGGTTCGATATCCGTACTTTTGTACACTTTATTACTTGAACGATTCGTACACTTGCGAAAATACGCATCATGTAACATGTTACATCCATCTCTATTTTTATAATAACCAATAAAACATACATTGTACATGAATAAATTTAATGTAAACATATAAAAATAATTGTAAAATGCTAAGAATTTAATAAATAGTCATTTGATTTTTTGCTATAATAAATTTATGAAATTTTACTTCTCTCAATTTTGTGACATTATCAATTCACAAGGTAAAAAATGAATAAAGAAAAAAATCCAAAATTAAAATCAAAGTAGTGAGTTAAAAATAAGGTAAAGCAAAAATATTTACAACGATTAATCTCATACTAATACATATAAAACCACAAATAATAACAATGGCATTTAATGATTTTTGTAACTTTAAGATTTACTTATTAAATAAAGTTTTATTTATCTCTCAAAACACTTAAATTTTGTGACTATATACTTGGATGCATGATTACACAATTTATTGCAAACTAAAATATAAAAGAGAGAATTATTTTTATAACATTTTTCTTATCTACAATATATGTATTAATACACCAACATATTACATTCAAAATTAGGATAAGAAAATATTAAAATTATTAAAATTCTCAAAATATTGAAAACGTTAAAAATTACAGAAGCAAGTAAAAATGCATTTTTTTTATAATTTTTAATCACAATTTATGGATTATAATTTTTTTAAGTATATTAATTTAACGTATATTTAAGAAAATTTTGATTTTTTCTTTTAATTTTAGAATAATAGACGATTATTATAATATTCATGAGTCTTTTGATTTTCTTTGTAATTGTCAATTTAACCCTTTCATATAAAATTAAATATTCTAGAAAAATTAAATATTTTAGAAGTCTTTTGGTTTTCTCTTTTATTTCTTTCACTAAAAGATAATTATTAATACATATAATTATTATTTTTACATTAAATATCATTTGAAAAAAATAAATTAAAATTAAACATCTATTTAGTAGACTTTTGATTCTCTCTTGATTCCATAATAATAGACAATTATCATAATATTTATAATTCTTTTGATTTTCTTTGTAATTATCAATTTCATTAACTACTCATATATATTCAAATATTCCATAAAAACAAATGTTTTATGAGTCTTTTAGTTTTCTTTTTTATTCTTCCACTAAAAATAATTATTAATACACATAATCATTTATACACTAATATAATTTACATCAACGAATAAAACTGTTTCATCCATCTCTATATTTATATATAACATATTACATCTACCTTTATCTTTGGACGTAATATGTTACGCTATCTCCAATGGGATTGTTGGAGTTCCAGAAGGATCTAATATATTACATCCAACTCTACATTTGGATATAACATGTTCGTCAAACTCTACAATTGAATGTAATATATTCGCTTACGGTAGTTATTACCTGAGCTCTGATTGGATCGATGGTAAGGCTATTGAAGTTGTAATGAGATCACTAATAGAGTGGCTCGAAGATCGATCGAGATGTGGTGGGATCTTATCATAATCCTATTTTGTTGAAGTTATAATGATTTTATCATTATTTCTCCTACATTAGGCCCCACTCACACATTAGGGTAAAGAGTGAGTATAATTAATCATTTTAATTATTAAAACTTTGCCATTTAGTATTATTAAAAACATTGATTAAATATAAACTACAATATTTTATATTATTTAATAACTTTTATTAATCATATGGCAAAGACGAGAGGATTAACATATCATTTATATGCTTTTCAAGCTTCAAAAATGAAGGGACAGAAATAGTTGATTATATTTGAAAGAAAAGACAAATGAACAAACTACCCTTTTAATAAATCCCAAATGTATAAAATATTAAAATAATCATTGCTATAATGATAACTATTTTTTTATAAATAGTTTATAAAAAAAATAAAGGAACTAAATAACACATTTTTACAAACAAAAAAAGGAATGCACCCAAAACATACAAGTAAAAGAAATAAAATGACACCACACCCCGTTCATTAAACAAACTGTATATTAAGCTTGAGATAAATATAATCACTCTTGTCATAGAATTATCATGAACAAAATAAAATATACGTACGATTGGAATCAAATATCACATTTACCCTGTTTTAAGTCTTAAAACATTACTTACTGTGCCAATTCAAACATTACTTTCCAGTGAATATCCAAGTTTAAATCCCCCTCGACTATCTTCACGTTTACAAGAGTTAATACACTAATTGTGCATCATTATAAAAGTTAAGGACTAATTATCGTTTGACAAAAAAAATACGCCAAACAATTGTTGTCATTCTTGATGCTATGGCTCTTGAAAGATGTTTTTTTTTCCTCGATATAATAATCAATCAGTATCAACAAATATTGGTTAACACATAAGTTACGCAATGCTTGTACATTTTATGTGGCTCCTTAAACAACAAACCTAGCAAGACATCAAGTTTTGGCAGGACTTACTGTAAAGAGTTTGAGATATGTTGCAGAAGAATTTGTCGAATCCAAATGAATTCTTTTAAAAGTTACAAGCAACGGCAAGCATCCATAGAGAGTATATGCACAATTGGAAGAGAGTAAATACATTGAAATCCACATTATCTTTAGCATTGCAGTCAGTTCTACTTCTTTCAATGCTGAGATAATGAATAAATCCTGCAATACATATCTTCATTCTGATTTTGGTTTCGAGCCTACTTTCTCCTCCTGCACCGGAAACATTAATCTAAACATCCACACAGCGAGTACAGTTGCCTCTATTGGGGCAAGCCAGTAAACCAATAAATGGTCCTTGGTAATATCATCCCCACGAGCATAAACCCATCCCGTCACCTAAAAGTCAATAATGATATTTGGTTCTAATATATGCCTAGCTAATAAAAAAGTATGAATCCTTATAATAATATACACACTTTGTACATAATCGAGTTGTACATTATGTACAATGTGCACATATAATTAAGTACAAGCTATATCGATGTATAACGAATATGTTATTTTTGGGCGAATTCCATTATGTACAACCTGTAATGCTATTTAAGGCCCAAAATCAATAAAAAAACAGGAAAATAAAAGTTTTACAACGATGATAATTTGTAGACACTTACAGAGGCTGGATTCATGCAACCACCAGTGAGGTCAGATCCAAGTATATGAAGAGCCAACTTGGACACACTTGAAATCCAAGTTTTCATGAAGAAACTTCCTGGGATTTTCTTGGCCAGCCCAAGTGAGATGGTAACAATTGCAAAAGTCAGGACCCCTTCTGTTAGTGCACCTTGATGGATGTCTACATTCAAACGTGGTCCATGTCCTACTTCAGGAAATGTCTCAAGTATGTGCCTTACTGCTACTATAGATCCAATTATCTGGAAAATAAAAATAAAAAATTTAGAAAAACAGGAAATGAAAGATAGATTGAAAAATAGAGATATTAAAATTTATGTTATCTACTGGAATCTGCAATAGTTTTTTTCTTTTTTAATGGGAAACACTAACTTCATTCATACTGAAAAAAATAAAAACATTAGATCAGTACAAGATAACATTCCAGAGAAACAACAATACTCAAAGATATGTATTATAAAGATGATCATCTTTTGGAATTTTTGTGGATTAGTTAGATCCTCAGCTTTTAAATATCTACTTAAATTAATCAGTATTTATAATCCTAATTGTATTTTTCTTTCTTAAACTAAAACTAGTAGTGAATTTTATACTATAATCCAACAAAAATTAGGTGTTATTAATAGTTTTAGTATCCCTATTGTTGATAATGCTGTTAGTTTATGTATTTTGTGAAAGTTAGGAATCCATCTGTCTGTAACTACTTTTGATCACTACCTCATTAATTTGGAACTTCCTAATGCTGCTGTTAATGGAACTATATGGAATATGTTTTGTTATTACTCTCCTAGACTCCTACTTATGAAGTTCTTAAGGATGACTTTTAGACTAATCTGATTGCTATCATTTCTGCTTCAAATTCTCACTGGATTTTCAATAAATTTCTTTCTCAGATCGAGAAAAAAAAGGATTTACTTGTTTCTACTTGGGCGACTAGATTAAGGGATTTTATGGATTCTATCCAAGTTATTGATGTCAACTCTACTGGTTTACCATTTACTTGGGATAATAAAAGGAAAGGTAGACATGACATCAAACAAAGACTTGATAGAGTTTTGGTTTCTGCAAATTGGTTTTTCGGTATTCTCAAATGCTGTTGTAAGGAATTTACAAATAAGAGCTTCTGACCATGCACCTATCTTATTGAATTTGTATGCCCCTACTTCTCTTTTTAAGCCTTTTCGTTTTATTGGTTATTTCAAGGACTTCGAAGTTTAAAGATCCACTTCAAGTAAAATCAAATTTTCCTTCTAATTCTATTTAATTAGCTAAAGATATTACTTGATAGAACAAACATCATTTTGGTTATTGCGAAGATAAATTACAAATTTGTGAAGATATTTTAATTGAAGTTTAGAGTGGTTTAATTATTGATGAGGATGATGCATATGAAAAACTTTCACTTCAAGACAATGATGAGTACCATAATAGATTAGAAAACATATGAAGACAAAAATCTAGAGAAACCTAATTGGTTGAAGGAGATTGTACTACAAAATGTTGGAATTTCCTATTAAAGTTTTTGATCTTCTTAATAATCAAGGTAAATGTTGGAATTTCCAATTAATTTTCAATATTTGGGGTGCTTCTATGTGTTCTTATATTTCTAAACTTCCCTTACCTGTTGAAAATAAACAAAGATTCTTGGTTCTGAAACCATAATCCTAAAGGCCAGTCTGACTCTAAATCTCCTTACAGAAAAATTGTTTCTACTAGATTTCCAACAATTTTTCCACTCTTTTAAAAGTTCTTTTGGAAACAAAAATTTCATGAGATTAAAAGTTTTTTGTTGGAGACTTTTTATCTAATAGTCTTCCCACTCGAGACAACATTAATCAAAGAATTATTTTACTTGATATCTCTCATCTTTTTTGTCATTCTAATACTGAATCTATCATTCACCTGCTCATTTCCTGTCAGCTTATTATTTCTATCTGGTATAATTGGTATCCCACTTCTCTTTTGACTAACTCTGATATCATGTCTCTTGATTCTCTCCTAAGTGTTATTTTTGATAAACATAATGCTTACATTCCTTTTTTGTCAACTCATTCTGAATTCATTTTATCTGTGTATCTCCTTTGAACTAATTTGAAAATTCATAAATGATATCATTTTTAAATCTAAATCCCCAAATATCAATTTTGTTATTTCCAGATTAAATTCTATAAACTTTTTAGTGCATATAATTTGGATATTTTTAATATTCAAGATTTCTCTCCACCTCCACCTTCAAAATTTACTTTTGATGCTATTATCCGTGCTCATTCTATTAAAGCTGCAATTGTTATTAAAGACTATAATGATTGCATTCTAGGATGTTGGACCAAATATTTTCAAGATAATTCAGTTCAGGAAGGCGAAGCACTTATATTATTATTTTCTCTTCATATGGCTTTTCAGTATGATCTCAAAACAACGTACGTGGAAGGTGATAATAGAAATGTTATTGAAGCATTAATGCATAACGATTTTATCATCTCTTGGAAGGGTCAAAATATCAACAATCAAGCCAAACTTCTTTTACCTTATTTTAGTATGATTTCTATTTCTTGGATTCCTAAAAATGTAAATAAAACTGCTCAAAATCTAGCTAATTGGTCTTCTTATAGCAATGTTGAGAGTTTCATTCATAGTTTTATTTTACCCGAACAGTTCCTTACTATTGTCTAGAATGAGTTTTAGTATTTATATACATTTCCTTGTTTGAGGAGAAAAAAAGTATATATTGAAGAAACCATTCAAAACATACAAAATTCGAAAAACCAATTGAGATAAAAGAAAAGAGTAGAATATGAAGTCCAAAATATTTGGTGTGACTACCATAGCATGGTGTGACTTATTGATTGATTCTTGCACAAATCCCCAATAGGACATGATTTTTGTTTTTTGCTAATTAACAACACGTGATCCAATGATCGAAAAGCTCCAAGTTCCAATCCAAAAGGGCTAGATATGGAAGAAACAAAAACATACAAAACACCAACAAGTGATTACAACAAGATTTACCTTAGATTGTTAATAGTAGGGGTCAAATAATCCAATGATAGATTTTATAATCCGATGTATCCGATCCGAACCAAATTATTATTAAGTTATAAATAAATACATATTTTATTTTATATTATGTTATATTTAAATTTTATGCATACCATAGTTCTATTATATTATTATTTTAACTTAAAAAATAAATATAAATGTTTAGAATAATTTAATAATTATACAAATATATTTATTATTTTTTTATTTTTTTAGTTATAACTATAAATAATAATATTTTTTATAAAAATATAAATTTAAAATTGTATATGTCGTATTTTATAAATGACAATAATTCATAAATAAATTTAAATATCAATATGTTCCTATACGATCCAAAAAAATTCGATCTATTCATATTCGAATTGGTTCGGATTGATTATATCATTGGATTAGATTCAAATTGAAAATCTTTAAATTTGTTTGGGTCGAATCGGATTTAGATTTACCAAAACAGGTATTTGCTTGATCATTTTTTCCTGCAGACCATATATGAAAACCAAGCATTCTCCTCCTATTGCCTTCGCTATATGAGCCAAAGCATATGTAGGAATCCACTTAAGAAGGAATACGTGGAATTGGCAAAACATCAAATGATACAATATACAACACAATAACCTGGAATCATAATACAAGCCACTGATATGCATCGACCTTGAGCTCAAACTAATCAATAAAGTTTCTTTCTAAGTTGTTGCTGTTGGAAATGCAAAATCTGCTTAAGTTAGTTGGTCTACTTCAATTGATATTGTTTGGATATCTGGACCGACTTAGTGCCGATCCACGCAAGCCGCTCAAGCCAAGTCACCAACCCGAGATGGAAGGCGAAGCATGACAAATGTCTTACCTGTAGGACAGCCTCGAGCTCAATGATTAGCCCGAGTTCAATGACCAATCCGAACTAGGGTCGACCTCAACCCCTAATATGTTGTACTTAATACCAATTATACACTCTGACATGTAAATATGTGTACTCATTATGAAATTGACACCTGTCTGTAATCTTCTGTAAATAGATGGACCTCTTATGAGATCCACACATTCAGCTAATTGTCTTAAATTCTCTCTAAGTTTTTTTTTTATAAACCAAATCAATCCCAAATATTTCGGCGCCCACCGTAAGGCTCAAATTTTTAGATCGAACTTAAGTTTCTGACTCCGTACTTCTTAGGATTTTACTCTGAGACTTGAGAGGAGCTTAAGAAATCTATCGTGGTCTGTTCAAAAAATTACACCTAAGACGCAAGACATTCTACACACATCAATATGGTGAGAACTCGTGCTAGTAGATGTTCAAAATTAGCTAACAAAGGAACGAGAGCAGCTCAGAAAGACGCAGCACCACCCCTCGATGAGGTTAGGACAGAAGAGAACATGCACCACCAAGAGATGGCTCGCTAGCTCCTAGAATTGAGAAAAGAGTTCGAAAAAACTAGAAGAGAAAACAAAGCATTACGGTCCCAATAAGCAGGAAGGTCCTGGACGACCAAGCAGTAGACCCAATTGACAGAAACATAGCAGGACAAGGTCAGGCCGAGCCACACCATACAAAGCAAGAGAATGAAAGGAACCACTTTTCTAACTCAGCGAGACCTAGTGAGAAACAGCGGGTTCACGAAAGGAAGAACCGGGAGGCATGATTTCAAGCATTGGAGGAAGTCAATAAGAAGCAAGACTTAGCCTTGAAGGTAGCTTAAGAGAAAAAACGAGAAGGGTAAAGCTCCTTATGATGTAGACAAAGATTGTGAACAATTGTGTATCTCCCCCTTTTCTGATAATATAGAAAATGACGAACCGTCAACCAAGTTCAACGCCCCCAAATGCTCTGATTATTTTGGGACGAAGGACCCAATGACGCACGTACAACACTTCAAAATAACCATGGCTCTCATGAGCTTGACCCAGGGAAAAAGAGATTCTATGATGTGCAAGTTATTCATAGTTGTAGATTTTCTGAGAATATTAGGCTGGAATAGTGTTATACAGGCTGTGAATTTAGTGTAGAACAAGCTGGATTTTAGTTGTTGATACCAGCTGTATTATTCCTAAGTTAGTGAGAATTTGTCTACCTTTTAGTCCTATTTATAGTGCTATATATACATTTGAATAAATCAGAGAAAATAAAACAAGAATTCAGTTTCTCTCCACCATCTCTCAATATTTTCTTCACGGTGTCAGAGCATTTTTGAAATCCAATTTTTTCTCACCAATTCTGTCCAAGGAAGATTTTCTGAAATCCAATTGCTCAGTCGTTGTTCTCCGGCGTCAATCCTGGTGGTTCTCAGTTTCAGCTGTGCATCGTCGTTCATCTCTGTTCATCGTCCTTGCCATCTGGTTCATCTCTGCATTATGTTTCAGCATCGAGATTTTGTAACCAAATCAGCCCAATCTGCTCAATTTCAGCCCAATAGACCCAATCTGCCCAGTTTCAACCCAATAGACCCAATCTGCCCAGTTTCAACCCAATAGACCCAATCTGTTCAGAAAATAATTGGCCCAATCTGCCCAGATTGAAATAACATCAATTTTATGACAATTCGAGCATCAATGGCCACAGGAAAACCCGTCATGACCGGTTACAATGGAGGTTCCACCGAAAATAATATTCTACCTTTCACCAGTCACAAATTAAATGGGCATAACTATCTTCAATGGTCCCAATCTGCCATTATCGCTCAATCAGGTAACACCACCAACGCTTTTAGTGTGAAACATGTTAAGAGACAATGGATTATAGATTCAGGTGCTTCAGATCACATGACGGGTGATGCATCTCTTCTTGTAAATCTTAAAACTTCCCAAGAAGGATACACTGTCAGAATTGCCGATGGATCAATATCCAAAGTAATAGGGATTGGTTCAGCAAAAATTTCAAATTCTTTTACTCTTGATTCTGTTCTTCTTGTTCCAACCCTTGATTGTAATCTCTTATCAATTACTAAACTCACACGTGATAAAAATTGTGTGGCAAAATTTGTTCATAATTTATGTGAATTTCAGGACTTGGATTCGGGGAAAACGATTGGTAGTGCTAAAGAGTGCTTGGGACTCTATCTTCTCAACAGTAAAGACCTTCCAGAAAGACAAGTCCTTCAAGCTGTGTCCGAGGTTCAGTATCAAAATAAAGTTTTATTAAATTTTAATTCCAATAACAATGGTGAAATCATGTTGAAACACTATCGTCTCGACCATCCTAATTTCCTATATTTGGAAAAACTTTTCCCTTCATTATTCAAAAATAAAAATTCAAAGGATCTTAAATGTGAAGTATGTGAATTCTCAAAACATGTTAGAAATTCATATCCTACTCTCCCACATAAAAAATCACATCCTTTCTCTCTAATTCACTCTGATATTTGGGGACCTTCTCAAATCAAAAACATAACAGGGACACGATGGTTTATTTCATTTGTAGATGATCATACTCGAACCACTTGGTTATTTCTTATAAAAGAAAAATCAGATATTTAAAAATTTTAATACCATGATTCAAACTCAATTTCAAACAAAGATCCAAGTATTGAAAACTGACAATGCTAGGGAATACTTCGCATCAATTCTCAGTGATTATCTGTCAAGTCATGGGATTGTCCATCTAAGCTCCTGTGTTGACACACCTTAACAAAATGGGGTGGTTGAAAGAAAAAATAGGCATCTTCTCGAGGTAGCTAGATCTCTCATGTTCACAACTCATGTCTCTAAACATTTTTGGGGAGAAGCTGTCCTTACGACTACCTATCTTATCAATAGGATGCCCTCTCGTGTCCTAACTTTCAAAACATCCATCAGTACTCTTCTTGAGTCATACCCACACACGAGAATCGTGTCCAACATTCCTTTTAAAATATTTGGATGTTCTGCTTATGTCCATGTACATCATAGAGATAAACTTGATCCCAGAGCTATCAAATGCATATTCCTAGGGTATTCATCAAACCAAAAAGGTTACAAATGCTTCTCTCCTATCACAAGGCGATTTTACAATACAATGGATGTCACATTCTTTGAACAAAATCCATACTATTCCAAACCTGTTATTCAGGGGGGGAACATAGGCAATGAATACCAACTTTGGAATAGCATTACCACTCAGCCTCCTATAAATTCTGTCTCAAATCATATCCCGCAAATTCCAAAAAGTGAATCAGTATCTCAAACAAATGCTCCTAATAATCCCAATGAACCCTCAACTCCTCTACCAATAGATCCAAACTTCCATGTCCCAAACAATGATTTTTTTGTCTACTTTAGGAGGAGAAGAACTCAAGAGAGAACAGAGAACCAAGCATATCTTAAGCCAGTCCAAGAGTCCAACCCGAGTACAGATCACTTCGACAATTCACAAGGTAACATCACTGAATCTCCTATTATTGAGTTACCTCCTAATGATTTGAATTTGCCAATTGCTATAAGGAAAGGTGTAAGATCTTGCACAAACCACCCCATCTACAACTTTGTTTCCTATAAAAATCTCTCACCAAGTTATAAAGCATTTATCAACAACCTTGAGCAGATACAGGTTCCAAATTCCGTTCATGAAGCCTTTCAGGTACCTGAATGGAAGACAGCTATTTTTGAAGAACTCAGTGCCTTAGAGAAAAACAAGACTTGTGAGATCACAGAACTACCACCAGGAAAACAAGTTGTTGGGTGTAAATTGATCTTTACAATCAAACACAAAGCAGACGGCAGTGTAGAAAGATTCAAAGCTCGTCTTGTGGCTAAGGGATTGACTATCAGGAGACTTTTGCACCTGTAGCTAAGCTCAACACTATTCGTGTTCTTCTCTCCCTAGCATCTAACTTGGATTGGCCTCTCTACCAATTAGATGTCAAGAATGCATTCCTCAATGGTGATCTCGAAGAAAAAGTCTACATGGACATTCCTACTGGAATTGAATCTCCTGTTCCAACCAATAGAGTTTGCAAACTTAAGAAATCCTTATATGGATTGAAACAGTCTCCACGTGCCTGGTTCGATAGGTTCTCTAAAGTTCTGAAGAGATATGGGTACAATCAATGCCAATCAAATCACACACTATTCGTCAAACACTTCTCAAATGATAAAATAGTTATCCTAATTGTGTACGTAGATATTGTTCTAACAGGCAATTCTACAATTGAGATGAATAAACTCAAGGAATTCCTTGCCAAGGAATTTGAGATCAACGACCTGGGCAATCTCAAATATTTCCTAGGAATGGAAGTAGCACGAACAAAAAAGGACATATCTATATCTCAAAGGAAATATGTACTTGATCTTCTCAAGAAAACTGGAATGATCGGGTGTAAACCGGTAGAAACTCCGATGGACTCTACAGTAAAACTCGGAATCAAAGAAAATAGTACACCTGTGGACAAAGGTCGTTACCAAAGATTAGTGGGAAAACTCATTTACCTATCCCACACTAGACCAGATATTGGTTTTTCAGTAAGTGTTGTAAGTCAATTTATGAACAGTCCTACTGAAGAACACATGGAAGCGGTCTATCGTATACTCAGGTATCTCAAGATGACACCAGGAAAAGGATTATACTTCAGTAAGAATCCCACCAGAAAAATTGAAGTTTTTGCAGATGCTGACTGGGCAGGCTCTATAATGGATCGCAGATCTACCACTGGGTATTGTACCTTCGTATGGGGAAATCTTGTAACTTGGCGAAATAAGAAACAATCAATAGTCGCTCGAAGCAGTGCAGAAGTTGAATTTAAATCTATGGCCCATGGGATTTGTGAAGGAATGTGGTTAAGAAGACTACTCAATGAACTAGACTTCACAACTCCTGAACCTATCAGCATGCATTGTGATAATCAAGCTGCAATAAGAATTGCAAAAAACCCAGTTCATCATGACCGAACCAAACATGTAGAAATTGATCATCATTTCATTAAAGAGAAGTTAGATGAAAAAATTGTGGACCTACTATATACATCTACCCATCATCAAATTGCAGATATCCTTACCAAAGCATTACCTCGAACAAATTTCGAAGAATTGAGTTGCAAGTTGGGAATGATTAATATCTATTACCCAACTTGAGGGGGAGTGTAGATTTTCTGAGAATATTAGGCTAGAATAGTGTTGTACAGGCTGTGAATTTAGTGTAGAACAAGCTGGATTTTAGTTGTTGATACCAGCTGTATTATTCCTAAGTTAGTGGGAATTTGTCTACCTTTTAGTCCTATTTATAGTGTTGTATATACATTTGAATAAATCTGAGAAAATAAAACAAGAATTCAGTTTCTCTCCACCATCTCTCAATATTTTCTTCAATAGCCACATTCTGTGAGGGCACCCAAAAATGGTTCAACAACTTGGCACCTCAATCCATAACCTCTTTTCCACAGTTCGCCTGACTCTTCATCACAAACTTTGTTTGCAACAAGTCTTTGAGGAAAAAATCACACCACCTTTTCTCCATCGCCTAGAAAGGAGAGAATCCATTGAGTATATGAAACGGTTCCGGGAGGAAAAATTGGAAATCTCTGATTGTCCTAACTTTATAGCTATAGAACATTCCAGAGAGATCTCCCAAAAAATTCTAACCTATTTGTAGAATTAACCAAGACAGTGCCTTACACTTTGGAAAAAGCTTACAACGAAACCAGAAAGTTCGTCAACCTAGAAAGAGAGTTCGGCCCAATCAAAGATCAACGAACTAACATGAAGGCAGTGCCTAACAAAGAGAAGAGGAGGATAAGCCCATATAAAGCACATCAAAACAGCAAGAATAAACATTTTACATCAAATAACAAGTCGGTCAGATAATGGTCAAGAAACAGAGGACCTTGGGAGAGGTCACTTTCTCCCTTCAAGGGTCCTTCCGTAAGAGTAAATCTAACCCAAGCAGTAATGAGAATGGAGAAGGAACCCAATATCAGGTGGCCACCCAAGATGAAATCCCCACTTAGAGACACATCCAAGTAATGTGCCTTTCATTAAGATATGGGCCACTATACAAAAGACTATAGACATCTCAGGAAAAAGATAGAGTTATTAGTAAGGAGATATCTGAAGGACCTCGTTACAAAAAATGGAGATCGAAGAAATCGCCAAAATAGGCAAGAGGTGCCAAAAACAACAAACTTGACTAGCAGTAGAAGAAAGCCCCCCAAAGAAACGAATATCAAAATTATACATACATGGAAGACCAGGGGTTAGCAGAAACTCTGACAACTCACACAAAAGATTTGCTAGAGAGTTGTGCATTGCCCCCATGTATACAGCTTAGACAAAAGGAGACCTGTCACGTTTTCAGTGAGAAGGATGAGACCTCGTCTCACCATGAGGACCCTCTAGTGATCACCGTGAGGATTGGATCTTATGACATTTGTAAAATAATGATTGATACGGGGAGTTCAGTAGACCTCATTTTTATGACCACTGTAAGAGCTCTACATATAAAGGATCCTAACATTGTCAAGTCTAATCTCTCTCTTGTAGGTGACATTTGTAAAATAATGATTGATACGGGGAGTTCGGTAGACCTCCTTTTTATGACCACTGTAAGAGCTCTATATATAAAGGACCCTAACATTGTCAAGACTGATCTCTCTCTTGTAGGGTTTAACAGCAATACTACCTATGCAAAGGAACGATAGTGCTGCTTGCTATGGCAAAAGGAATGATAATAAGGATCACTTTCTTAATCATCAATGTCCTAGCTTACTACAACACCATCCTAGGAAGACCTTGGATACATAAGATGAAGACAGTCTCATCCACCCTCCACCAAGTAATCAAGTTTCCCAGGGCAAGAAGAGATTAAGGGAGATCGAAAGATGGCCAGAAACTGCTATAACGCTACTATGAAGGAAGTGACCCGCAAATAGCAATTACCGAGAGGTCTCCCTCGGAAAAAGCCAGGGAGCCAATGCCTTATAAAATCAATCAACCTAAATGAAGTAAAGAACCTCCTTGTGGAGGTAAAAGGCAAGAGCCAACCCTTAAAGTTGGTTGAAGATTTGACAATAAAACTAGAGGCAAAACTCTCACAATTCCTCTAGGATAGCTCAAATATCTTTGCATGGACTCCAACTAACATGCTCGGAATTTATCCAAAAGTCATAATACCAACTAAACGTCGATCCAAAAGCTAGGCCCGTACAACAACGAAAAGAAATTTCCAAGAGAAGAATGAGGTCATCAAACACCAAGTGGCCGCCCTTAAAAAAGCAAAGGTCATAAGGGAGGTCAACTATCCCTTGTGGCTATCAAATGTGATCCTAGTCAATAAATCATGTGGGTCATCTCGTATGTGTGTCGTTTTCACAAATTTAAATAAGGCATGTCCCAAGGATTATTCCCCTTCCAAAGTATTGATCAATTGGTGGACACCTCCGCTGGCTTTGGGATGATGAGTTACTTGGATACATACTCGAGGTACCACCAGATTAGAATGCACCCAGAAGACGAGGACAAAACATCTTTTATCACAGAAGAGGAAACATTCTGCTATAAAAGGATGCCATTCGGATTGAAGAATGTGGTTGCCACATATCAACACCTAGTCAAAAAAAGTATTTGAAGAACAATTGGGGAGGAACCTAGAGGCCTATATGGATGATATGGTGGTTAAGTCAACTCAACTCAACTCAGGGACCACGTTAAAGACATAGAGGAAGAATTCTAGATAATCTAAAAATATGGTATGAGGCTCAACCCCAAAAAATGCATATTTGGTGTCGTTGTAGGAAAAAATTTAGGGTATCTTGTGTCAGCCAGAGGGATTAAGGTTAATCCAGAAAAAATACAGGCCCTGATAAACATGAAACCACCTTCTAGCCTTAAGGGAATTTAGTAATTAAACGAAAGAATAGTAGCATTGAACAAGTTCATTTCTAAATGCACTCATAAATGTCTACTCTTCTTCAAAATGTTGAAAAAAGGCACATCAATCATTTGAGACGAGAGCTATGATGGAGCTTTTGAAGAAATCAAGAAGTACTTAAGTAACCCCCCGTCTTAGCTAGCCCTCGTCCTGGTGAGTTTCTTTATTTGTATTTGGCAGTGACCTCTCATACATGCAGCGCTATAATCCTAGCTGAGAGAAATAAAGTTCAACATTCTATCTACTACGTTAGCCAGGTTCTAACAAATGCCCAGAGCAAGTATCCAACCATTAAGAAATTAGCATTTGCCCTCAAGGTTAGTGCACAAAAGCTCAAGCACTACTTCGGCTCACTTCTCACCCACTCAAGAACGTCTTGATGAGACCAAATGAGGCGGAGAGGCTGGCACAGATAGCCATAGAATTGAAGGAGTACAACGTTAAATACATGGCTAGATCGGCCATCAAAGCGCAAGTGGTCGCTGAATTTGTGGTTGAGTTTAGCGAAAAGCTAGAGGTTGTTGTCAATGAAGAGAAAAAGAGGATATGTGGAGTAGATCAGAAAAACGGGGAAATATCGCAAGTGTTTGTTGATGGAGCACAGAACTTCAATGGTGCAGGGCTAAGGGTAGTCTTAATAGACCCCAACAACGATTTCGAGTATGCAGTCAGACTTGATTTCCAAGTGACCAACAATGTTGCAGAATATGAGGCAACTATATTTAGGGCCATGAACGCTAATAAGCTGGGAGCATATAAGGTCACCCTACATAACGATTCACGGCTAGTGGTCAACCAGTTCTTAGGGTCATTTGAAGCTAGAAACAGAAAAATGAAAGGTTACCTAGAGAGGTTAAAGAAGGAATGCTCTAAATTCTCTAAGTTTGAGATCAAGTAGATAGCTCGAAAGGATAATGGTAACGTCGATGCCTTAGCCACTTTGGCATCGATACGAGAGGCCAACCACAATCAAGTAATATCGATAACAATTCTGTCAGAAGCGTCCTTGGAGAAGGCTGAACGAATAGTTGAATGTGTAGACACTCCCACTATCCCAAGGTACACCCCGATTTATAACTTTCTGGAAAGGGAGAAGCTACCAGAGGATAGCAGGTCTGCGAAAGAAATCAAATCTAAGGCAGGTCGATATATGATAAAAACAAGGAAATTATATCAAAAAACTCCACTCGGCCCAGGGCTCTTGAGTGTAACCAAAGAAGGATCTGAAAGATTAATGTATAAAGCACATGAAGGGGACCATGGTTCACATTCAAGGGGAGGAAATTATCACAACGAATCATGAGACAGAGTTATTATCGGCCCACTATGTTGGTAGATTGTACAAAGTAAACCCAGACAGGCAACAAATGTCAAAGGTTTGCCCCATTGTCACACACACCTCCAAATACCATGAAGGATGTAGTAAGTCCTTGGCCCTTTTATAAGTGAAAGCTTGACATAGTATGACCCTAACCTATAAGACAAGGTCAAAAGAAGTTTCAACTGGTGGCGACTAATTACTTTTCAAAATGGGTTGACATGTAACCCCTGGGTAGAATACGAGAGGAAAAGGTGATTCGATTTATATGAAAATCCATAATTTGTCGTTTCAGCCTACCCAAAAAACTCATCACAGATAATGGGAGACAATTCATAGAACGAAATATCACAGAGTTCAACCTCAAGTACAACATTAAGATGTGTCACTCCACGCCATATTATCCTCGGGCCAATGGTCAAGTAGAATCCTCCAACAAGCTCATCATCAGCTTATTAAAGAAAAGACTGAAAAGTGCAAAAAGAAGGTGGGTGGCAGAGCTACTTGAAACATTATGAGCCGTCAGGACTAGTCCTTGAGGAAACACTAATGAGACCCCATTTCCCTCGTATACGGGACAGAGGCAGTAATACCAACTAAAGTCACGACACCCAATGCCAAATCGGTTTTAACGAAGGAACAAAAAGACGTAATCAGAGCACACGAATTGACCCTCGTGGAAGAGAAAAGAAAAGAGGCCCTAAGAAGGATAATCGAGCAAAAAGGGAGAATATCAAATTATTACAGCAAGACCGTGCGCTTCAAAGCATTTTCTAGTGGTGATTAGGTCCTCAAGAGGATCTTCCCCCAACAAGAAAGAATGGATGGTCGGCAAATTAGGCGCTAATTGAAAAAGACCTTATCAAATAATTGAAACGACACCAAGAGAGGCCTACTGGCTCAAAAACATAGAAGGAACTGAAGAGGGCACGAGTTGGAATGCCAAGCACTTGAAGAAATATCACTTCTAAGGTATAAGAGTTCATTTTTATGTAATATTGGCAGACATATCAATAGAACTACATCACCCCATACAAATAGGTCTTTCTTTTAGAAGTCATCCACTATTTTATGTCACGGGCTGATCACCGCAGTTAAGAACCAGGTAGAACGCGCCCTGACACTCGCGTAAGATCACGAGTTGTCCACCTCGGTCAGGAACCAAGTTGACGCTCTGACATTGAAGGGAGATGAACACCTCGATCAGGAACCAAGTAAGGCTCTCTCTCCCACCAATTTGATCCACAGGTTGATCACCTCGATTTAGAACTAGGTAGAGCGCCTTGGCACTTGCATAAGGTCGCGAGTTGTCCACCTCGGTCAGGTACCAAGTCGGCGCTCTTACATTGAAGGGAGATGAGCACCTCGATCAGGAATCAAGTAAGGCTCTCTCTCCCACCAATTTGAGTCATGGGCTGATAACCTCGGTTAAGAACCAAGTATAGCACCCTCGCACTTGCATAAGGTCACGAGTTGTCCACCTTGGTTAGGAACCAAGTCGATGCTCTGACATTGAAGGAAGATGAGCACCTCGGTCAGGAACCAAGGCTCTCTCTCCCACTAATTTGAGCCACAGGCTGATCACCTCGGTTAAGAACCAAGTAGAGCATCATCGCACTTGCATAAGGTCGTGAGTTGTCCACCTCGATCAGTAACCAGATAAGGCTCTTTCTTCCAACAATTTGAGCCAGTGGCTGATCACCTCGATTGAGAACCAAGTAGAGCGCCCTAATAAGAGCAAAGGTTGTGCTGACTGTTCGGTCAGTAACCAGGTTGCTTTATATAATATAAAAAAATATTTGGATATTTATATATAGAAATACACGCACAATGTCAAGGCATCACAAATAGATACCATCTAGAATGTTTTCATTATTTAAAAATTACAAATTTGTGGATAGTTATTAATACAAAACTCGACCTTCTCAGAAGGCTAAAAACTCTTTAAACGCTCGGACACAACCAATATCTGGATCATCAATTTCTTCAACTAAGAGCAACATCTCGGCCTGAATCTCTATAATTTTCTTCTGTGCATAGGTCACAGTCTTAGGGTGAGTTGTCATCATCGCGAGGAGTCCTCGCTCCAATTCTTCGGTAACCCCCATTAACTTAAGGAAGACTCTTTCAGATCGCTTCATATAGAAGCTCGCCCAATATGATTCCCTATCTACAAACGTGGCCATACTAGCCAAGGTCCTCTCTCGAGATTGAGTTTGGATTAACTGCTCCTTCCAAGAAGCGAGCTTACACTTGGTCTCTTTTACATTACACTCAAGTTTAACCACCTCAACTTTGAGTGCCTTAACCTCGTCCTTAAGCCTACCATTTTCAAAATGTACTGCTCAAACTGAGCGTCTACTGATTCGATTAGAATCCATAAAATACGAGCAAAAAAGTTGGAGGAATTGACATAAATCCCTAAATGTATGGATTAAAAATTTGATTTTTTCATTTACCATTCTTACAAGTTTGAGCTCGCGACCACACAAACAGGAGTGACGTCGAGCTCGAAAAAACAAAATTGGATCAAGTCATTAAAATTTAATGATCATCTGCCCTTGCCCCTGCCCCCGCGACTTCAAAATTGTCCTCACCATCAAAAGAGCTCAAGCCTTCTCCTTCCTCGTCGATAGAAGCCTTGACTCTTCTCTAGGCTTTCCTGGCCCCATCCTCTGCATGCCTAAGAGCCTCTTCACAACGCCTAAGAACCTCATCGACCTCAGTAAGGTGTTAGGCATACTCATTCAGCTCAAAGGCGACCCTTTTTAGCTTCTCCTCCTTATCAATTGCCTCACATTCCCACTTAGCTACTCTCGCCAATAACGTTGTGTATTTTGAGCGAGTAGACGCATGGCTCTGCTTCTCCTGCACTAGCTCATCTTTCAAAAAATCCACATTTGTGAGCCTTATCAAAGTCATAAAGTAAACAAACAAAAGGTCAAGCCAATAAATCTAGAGCTCACACTTTATATACGCTAATTAACGAATAAAAACAAAACGCGAGATATCTCACTTGACACATCTAACGATGGATGACAATGCCAGAGTCCATACCCTCGCAAATAGCCTCGAGCGGCTTCTTATAGAGGCAACAAAAAGGTGGCTCATAAAATGATCGAGGTACTCTGGCGCCAAGTCTCGATTCAAGACTATTCCCTCCACATCAGTAGTA
Organism: Hippophae tibetana; assembly: GCA_037013495.1. Lineage (NCBI taxonomy): Eukaryota > Viridiplantae > Streptophyta > Magnoliopsida > Rosales > Elaeagnaceae > Hippophae > Hippophae tibetana. Next base: position 912,797 of record JAZDXN010000027.1, on the reverse strand, counting down.
AGATCATTAAAGATGTCCTTCCCCTTCCTTGAATCCCTTACAAGATCCTCTAACTCTTTAGAACCCGAGCAAGGAGTTGGAGCCACGTGTTGTTCTTACAAGGGTGACAAGGGCGGGCGGGCAAAGATTCAAAGGCTCGGGGCTGAGGGCAATCTCATCAACCACCACATTCTTCTTCTTCTTTAGCGAAGAAGGGTGACCTTCATGAGAAGACTTGCCCTTTTTCTTTCCCCTAGAAGAACCCCCTCTAGGAGCCAAAGGTGAACCTGTTGGAGATCTCCCCTCTGCGGGTGTGAACTAACTCTTCATACGGGCAAAGAGTTGAGCAGTAGTAAAATCCATGGAATCTGCAAAATAAGAGTGAGAAGAAGTCACATTAGTCATGTTGCATCAATAAAAAAGAAGACAGGGGAAAAGGCAAGTCATAGGCCACCACCTCGAACCAACCCCTGAAGTCCATAGAAGGAGTTCTGTGTTTAGAAGGAGCCCAAGGTTTACGATTGATCCTTAGGGAAGGCTCCACCGCACCATGCCTCATCAACCCACATGGAACAAAGCATGGTGTTCAACAAGGTCTTCCAATTGGTCTTTTCAGGAAGATGGTTTTGGATATCAGCCAACCTTTGCTTCACGTCAAGACTTAAGGTCGTGATTAAGGACGTTATATTCCTTATTACGAACTTAGTGTTGTTCCAAACTCTACTTATCAACCTAGTGTCATTGGTAGGAGACTCCTACCAACCTGAAACATAGAAAAAGTACTCTTTCAAGTTTTTCTTGTTTTCAAGAAGTGACGTTTATCCTCCGATCCTGCTTCACCGACATATATACCCTCCTAGGATCCGTGGGATTCTGCTTCAGGACATAGGCCTCGTTAAACTCGGCAATCTTTAAATCCACTACGATTTATTGGTAGATCAGAGTCAGGCAGCGTAGATACCTCTACCCGTTAGGCATCAATTGCCCTAGCGGGAGTTGCATCCTAATCAAGAATCTCCTAATGAAAGGGTATAGGGGGAACCTTACCCCCAACCATAAGGCCTTTTCATGTAAAATTGTATAACCGAATGGAGATTGATCACTATCACAAGCTCTCTCTAGAGGAATCATTATATGAACCGAGGACGAGATGTTGCAGGTTTTTCTTAATCTCTCTTCATCCTGGGACACCAACTCAAGCCTTAGACACAACCAACCAACCCCTGATACGACCTATGGGTTCCCCAACTCCTATATTCATAGTTTTCTTCCTCCATGTTCTGGCCACTGAGATTTGAGTCTGAGGCACGCTCAATCTAACTGTAAGAGTGGTTTGAGGATGAGGGAGAAGGTAAAAGGCTGAGGCAGAGATCGACTCTCCTCACTGGAAGAGCCTGAGCTAGAAGACCTCAAATCACCATTAGCACTAGAATATTAGGGGCTTTCCCAGGAGCTCGAGCCGAAGGCCAAGGTCTTTTCTCAATGCATTCTATAAAAGCTACAAAAACATAAAAACAAAAGAAAACCCGACGGATAAAGGACGAGAAGAATAGGTCACCTAGGATCGAGATTGAAAATAAAAGAAAATAATCCTTTAAAAACTGACTTGAAAAAAAAGTAGAAAATTATTAGGTTCTCGACGCTTGAACTCTAAAAATTTGAACAGAAAAAACTACAGTCTGAGTTGAATCCTTACCACCGAATTGAAAACTTTTTACAAACTCGAGGTGATGCGACAGAGCATATTTCTTCACTATTTTTCAATTGCGTAGGTAACGATGATATGTCCCATCCCAAGCACCCCTTTATATAGAGACACTTGGTTTCTCTCTCCAATCAACCGATATGCATTTATTAGGAGAGCTGAATGGTTTGTATTCCATGTCCGATAATTACTCTTCCACCTCAAACTATAGTCCAAGCTGAAAGAGTAGAGGGACTAGATGTTTGGATATCTAAACCGGCCCGATGCCCGACCCACGCAAGTTGCTCAAGTCAAGTCACCAACCCGAGATGGAAGGCGAAGCACTCCAAATGTCCTACCCGTAGGACAGCCTCGAGCTCAATGATCAGCCCGAGCTCAATGACCAACTCAAGCTGGGGTCTAACTCAACCCCTGATTTGTTGTACTTTATACCAATTATATCCCTCTAACATGTAAATATGTATACTCATTATATAATTGACACATGTAGTTGTAATGTTCTATAAATAGATGGACCTCTTATGAGATCCACGCATTCAACCAATTGTCTTAACTTCTCTCTATAAACCAGATCAATCTCAAACAGATATCCTGCCTTAAAGCTTGAGTACAAATTGCGTTGATAACCATTTGAGTGTATTTAGTTTCCTATATCTCTTTTCCTATCAGCTCCAATTTTTTATAACTTGAATCGTATTCCATGAATAGAATATCTATTCAGTGTAATGTATGGAATCTAAGACAAGGGTGGACCTAGCTTCGAGAACACTCATGATTTACTTTTTCAACAAGAAAGAAACAAAGTCAATAATCTAACCTTGAAGATTCCATTTGAAAAGAATTTTAATGACAAATGGTTTTATGTTACATTGAGAAAACTTAAAAAAAATCATAAAACCTTTTTGACAAAGGACCATCAAACCAATAAGAAATAATCCATGTTAGTTCTAATAACACTGTTAATTCAATTTAAGAAAACAACTTATGGCCCTAGATGAAGCACCTTATGAAACCAATTGAAGTAAAAAAGAAAATGCGTCAAAGCTTAAAATGGAGAATATTTGATTTGTTGTATATGACTCTCTCTATATTACTAATTAAATTATAATATACATAAACTTTAACTCATTAAAGAACTTTTAACTTAAATCTGAACTGCGCTTAAAGAAAAGGTAGCCTAATGAACAAATGCATAGCGAAAATGAGCAACTACATTTCATAAAATTTTAAAGAGAATTATAAAAAAGAATGCACTACTTTATACATCAATCTTGATATAAACTAATTAGAGTCTGTTTGTGAAATTGTGACTACTTCTTTTGGTTGAAAATGGTTTCTAATGACCAAAACACTTCTTAAGGTATTTGGCAATTTCCAAGAGAAATGCTTTTAATATTTTGAGAAGCACTATTAATGCTTTTATGAGAAGTATTACTCACTTTTGGTAGTAGCAGATTTGGAAATATACAACCTTCTTAAAATAATTATTAAATTGACAATCAAAACTACTTCCAACAATTTCATTTCAAACAACTAAATGCTTTTCTTAAAACATCTTTTCACTAAACCACTTCAATCTAAACTACAGGTCCATTTGGAACCACTTCTACTTTTGGTTAAAAGTGGTTTCACATGGCTTAAAGTATTCTCAAGGGTGTTTCGCAATCTCCATGAAAAGTGGTTTCAAAAATTTGAGAAGCATATTATTTGTGGTTTTGGAAAAAGTATAGATTCCTTACTTTCAAAATAAGTAGTTTAGTATGTATGTTATTCTATTAAATTAATTACAAAAATGCTACATTAAACCATTTCTAGCAATTTTATGTCAAACATCTTAATACTTATCTTCAAACAACTTTCAACCAAACCACTTCTCTTAAACCCACTTTAAAAAAAAGCACATCTAAACATGCCCTAATTATTTTGAGGCAACTTTTAACATAAGCACATTCAAACTACTTTACTCTCTTTTTAAAATAAAAGGAAATTTTTAGGCAGACAATCCCCAAAACAGATGTGAGCAGCTTCCATCCTGATCCAATCATCCAACTCTTCTCAATCTTTTCATTTATGGATCTTATGGCCACAACTTCCCATGAATATATATCTTTGGCTACTAGCAACATCTAAAAGCATGTATTCTAAAAGGGCTTGTACCACTTGGTTATGAAAGCATAACGCCATAACCAACTACAAGATGTATATTTAATTTATGTAAATCATAAGGTGCAAACAGCATCAAATCCTCCATAAGTTTCTGTTGTTCTACGTGTGGAGAAACAAGTTACAAGAACCTCCTATAATTTAATATTCGAAGTTCTTTTTTCCAAAAAACAATAAGAAAGCCAAATAAAAGTAAGTCTATCACCTTATTGCAAAAGAAACTAACCTAATAAAGTCAAAAAAATTATACTATAAAGTCACCTATAAATAAAGAGACATTCTAGCATGTCGGGATCTTAGACCTACAAGAGAGTGTTATTTCTATTGTTTGATCCTTCCCCTATGGATTGTTAAAATTATAATCATAAAAGAAACTATTAACTACAAGCCATCAATATGTCACCATACATAATTACTCTCTCCCTACCTCCTCTAGTCTTGCTAGTAAAAAGAAACATGAACTCAAATCCTAGCAAATTTATAATTGGTCCCAATTTTCGTCCTAACAAAGAAATCCAGGTAATACTTATAAGGGGCCAAACAAGCTTTATTTGCATTAGTCACTTCACCTATGAACTGAAAATCTAGTATAGACCGAATAGCATAAGGTTTAATAAAAATTTCAGCTTCTCAAGCTGGTAAAGAAAAAAAAACAAAAACAAAAGCAGAAATCCAGGTGAAGCACATAATGTAATTTTCCAAAAGCCACTTCAACCCTTCCAAGTGGAGGCATGTAATACAAGAGTCAAATGCTTCTTCTATTCTTTTCCTTGGCGCAATTGGGCCATCCTAGACTTGAACCAGAGATCTCGCACAACTAATCCCATACATATTCTTTGTATATCTAGTCACACAAATTGAATAGTATCATAAATAGCTATTCTTAGTATTACCTATCTGTCGGGAGCCACCGAACGAGTTTAGAAGTCATTAATAGAGAGAAAGGGAACTAACGGCAAAAGATTATATTCACATCATAAATAAATTGAGTACAATGATACAATGGGAAAATATCTACTAACAACCTAACCACCTACCGCCAACATGGCAATGCTATGCTAACCTACTGACTCTCCCCCTTCTCTTCCCCTGTTCCACCCTGCAAGCTAATGGTCTCCATAAGCGTATGAGGTGACAAAAATTTAAGTAGGAACTAATTTAGTAAGCAAGTCAGTCAACTGATCCTCAATAGAAACATAAGCTACACACAAATCACCATTAGCCACATGATCACGAACAAAATGAAAATCAATTTCAATGAGTTTCACCAAAAGCATGAAAGGCAAGATTTTGTGTGAGTTATTTAGTACTCAAATTTTCACAAAGAATAACAGGGTGTGAGGAACATCAAAACCAATCTCTTTAAGCAAGGAACAAATCCAAAGAAGCTGAGATGCAGCTACTTTCGATGTGCAATACACAGATTCTATACTAGAATGAGAGACAATTTCTTTTCTTTCCTATATACCATAAGACAAAATTCACCCAAAAAGACACAATAAGCACCGGTGGACTTACGATCATTGCCACACCCTACCCAATCAACCCTACCCAATTAGCATAAAAAAAAATTAATAAACCAAAAAGGAACACTAATACAACTATAAACCATGAAGAATAGTCCCTTTGAGATATCATAAAATGTGCTTAACGTCAAGCTAGTGATCATTTGATGGAACAACTATAAACTAGCATCATTTATTCAAAAAGAAAGCAATTTCACGATGTCTAATGGTACAATAATGCAAAACACCTACAACAATCCTATAGAGAGAGGGATCCTCAAGAGGATTACCATCATATTTACTTAACATCTTACTAGAAACCAAAGGAAACTAAGCAAATTTTGAATCAAGAAGACCAATCTTACTTAGAAGATGATGAACATACTTGTGTTGGCTAAGATACAGGCCATTAGAATCAGATAATACTTCAATACCCAGAAAATAAGACAAACCACCGAGATCCTTAAGAGCAAACAAGCCATTAAGATGATCAATCAATTGTTGAACATCATTATTGTCATTCCGATATCATCAAAATAAATCAACACCATGATTTGAATAGTGGCTGAGTATTATAAGAACAAAGAGGGTTCAAACTTGGAACTATAAAGAAAAAAAAACAAATCATATTTTTATTTTACTTGTTTTTAGATTATAGATCTAATTTTCTTTTTCAGTAACAAAACCCCCAATTTTGTAAATATGAATTATTTTCTAAAATCTTGTGGAAAAGATCTTTGATTGCTGTATACTGAAATACAACATTTCAAGGGATTTAAAGTCATGTTTAAATTTACTGTTATATTTCAACGCATCACTAGCCTACTAATTAAGATTAAGCAAATATAGAGGGGGGAAAAGAAGGATAAGTCTTAGGATTTTTCTCAACTCTTTTTTCCCAAAATCATTTGAGTTTCCTAAACTTTTTCGTAAACCAACTAACCAATCAAAGCAAACCAAGAAGAAATTTATTGAAATGAAATGAAGCCATTAAAATATAAAGGGAAATTATACCTGAGTAGGAATTCTGGTACCAACGATGAAGAGGAAGTTGCTGAAATTCCCATAAATAGCAGAAGACAATACAGTAAGTGGATTATAAGCGCCACCTTTGGTAACCTTAGCCAAGAACGTAAAGAAGAACATGTTTAAAATATACAAAGTGCATTTGATTACCTCACCAATGGGTTCATGACCAAATCCCAAAACACCATGCACAAAAATCTTAATAAGGATCCCTGACCATACCCACATGAATGATACAAGTAAATCTGATATAAGCAAAACAATCCCATCCATTTCTTCAGACAAATATTGATTTAATAGATGCTATTCACTGGTTTTTTTCTGGATGGGATATTTATTGAAGTAGGAACAGGCTAATCTCAAAGAAATTGTGAATGGATGAGACTTAAGAACAGATGAAAGGAAAAGAGAAGGAATCTGACCTGTTCAAGGCTTTAGTTTAGAGGGGGACAGACAGAAGAAAAACGTTTTGAAGAAAATTTAGATACAATTACGCCCCAATTAACATCAACGTTTTGAAGAGAGAGAGAGAGAGAGAGAGAAAATAAATAAATAACATCAAGGTTAAAATAAACCTTTTCAACATCAGTTATTATTGCCACCGTTTCTTATAATTTTTTATTTTTTATAAAAATAAATAATTAAAATAAATTCATGCTAACATTTGTACGAAAAAATTTCTCTTTCAACAGATCATGTATTGTCGTTCCGTGTTACTGAGTGTCAAGCTTCCTCGTTCGTCACAACTAATTCTAAAACTACAAATTCATTTTGAAATTGGGATTTTCATTGATTTCGTCACATAAATGACACTTTAGTAGCCCCGTACTGCAATGTTTAAAACATAGAAACTATTAGTAAATAAATTGGTTTGAATTTAAACTAAATTCGAAATTAATTTAATATGATTAATTCTTAAGTTATCATAACAAACTCAAATCAATAAAATCAATTTTTTGTTTGGGTTATAATAAGAAATATTTCTGATATTTGTTCTTAATAGATTTAGTTTATTAATATTTTTTTAAAACTCTTGCATTATAATTTTTAATATTTTTAATATTAATTTTATTATAATTTCAAAATTTAAATATTTATATTTTAATTATCTATTTAATATGTTATCCTTATCAATCATAAAGTACAAAAAAAATTTAAATAAGAAAAATATGTAATAAAAAATAATAATAATTTATCAATCAAAATTCTATAATACTTATATCCAAGTCATTTATAATGTTATTAATAGGATGCATATTCTAACTAAAAGCAATATATTTATAATAAATTAATAATTGAATATTATTGATTTTGATACCTCTATTGGAATTGTTCGTTTTTTATTTATGTGATGACTAGATGACAAGCGAGCAAAGATAAAACTAAAAGGCGAGTAGAGATAAAGATTTGAGAAACGATTAGAAATAAAACTAAAAGACGAGTAAAAATAGAACTCAGAGGCGAACGGCAAAAGATGTCATTATTTGAGGAATAATAAGAAATGAAAAAAGAAAATAAATGAGATGTGAGTACGAGAAAGCTATTAAAATTTTTAAAAAATAATAATATGAATATAAAAATAAAATAAAATAACAATAATAAATGGGTAGGGTTTATTATGTTCTTATAAGGTTTAAAAAAATGAGAACCAAATCAAATTAATATAAATCATTTTTTTAAAATTAAGAATTAAATTAAACTAATAAAATCTCAAAACCAAAAAATTTGGATTAGGTTGGTTCGGATAGTTACAATTGGATTGGTTACTATCAATTTTGTACACCCCTAGAAGCTATTGTCGATATATTAATGTCATCAACACAAACTTTAAAAAAATCAATGAAAATTATGGTAATTCTATTGAATATTTTTATAAAATTTCTTAAACATTATAACAATCAATTATTTGTATTTTAAACTAATTTTCTTATTTAATATATATATATATAATATTTATGGTGTTCATTTTGATTAATAAGTCAATTAATTAATTAAAATTATACATAATAGGTAACTAAAATGTGAAATCATTATTTAGATTGTAATTATAGTAGTACTATAAATATAGTTATAATAGTCTCATACGTTTATAAACATCAACTATACACAAGATAATTTAAATTATGAAAAATAAAAACTACATGTTAGCTTCTAGAAAAGTAAATTTGAAAATGAAATTAAAAAATTAAAAATAGTGTTATAAGTCATTTTTGTCCCGTGTGTCCTTATTGGCATTTTCGTGTGACAAGGACTCTATTTTATTTTACTTAATGCATTGTCTTTTCTGTGTAAAACTAGTTACTAACAATTGGTAATGTACAAATGCACTTAGCTAGATACATTTTGTATGTAAACATGTTTACAAACACATTACGGGGATGGTTTTTATAGTGTGCATGTTAGGTTGAGTGTTTGCAGCTTTTCTGTCCTTTTGTTTGTGGGTATTTTTGAAAAAAAATGATTTTTTTGAAAATAAAAGATCACATTTTTGTGGGCTTGTCTACCCTTTCGTCTACCCTAACATGTGAGGCTCTAACAACTATTATCCTCGTTAGGTAGTGTTTTACCCTCGTCGGGGTAGGGTCAACGAGAAGGTCGATGAGGCCCCTAGATAGTTGATAATTTTTTATTGCATTTTTTATTCCATTTCAAAAAATACCTTTAGTGTTTGTTTGTGTTGTGTGTTTTTGAGAGTAAAATAATGTTCTTGAGTGGTGAATGCTTAAGATGGTTTTACTAATGGGTTGTGTTTGAGGTGGGTACCTCATTATGTTCACATTATTGATCATTAGTGATTGATCACACTGTTGAGTGCAATGTTGGCTCTAAAGGAGAGCAAGATTTATATATGCAATCAAGTTGTTATGAAGACAACAATAGGTAGCTAGGACAGGGTGCTCCCAACTAATAGAGATATTTATGTTTACACATTTTTCTCTCTAATGTACTTGGGAGAAAAAGGCAATACTAGTAGGCCTTCACTATTTAATGGGCTAAATTATGCTTATTGAAAGTCCCAAATATGAGCTTTCTTGTGGTCACAAGGGGACTATGTCTGGTTTTTGACTGAAAATGGTTGGACATATCTAACAAAAACCCTCCCTAACAACGTGGTTATCCCAAAGCCAATAATGGAATGGACAAAGGTGTAGAGCAAAGAATCTAAATAGAATAACAAAGGTGTTTATGCTATCATCAAAGTTGTTACTTTGAGTATAAAAGAATGCAATGATGCACCACATCCAAGCAAGCATAGGATATTCTTGATACTGTGTATGAGGGTACTTGTGGTGAAAAAGTCTATAAATTTGTAACTGAATAGAGACTTTGAACTTTCTATCATGAAAGAAGATGAAACTGTTGATAAGTTCTATGCTCATTTCTCTACCATTGTGAACAACTCCTACAATCTAGGGAGACTTGTAAGTGAAGAAAAATAGAACAAGAAGATTATTGCTAGCCTCTCAAGCCATTTCCATGCCAGGGTCATAATTATTGAATCCATGTACGAGCTAGAACTCACTATCACCAAGTTGGTCGGTGACCTCTAAGTCTTTGAACTTCACCACCTCTTTCCCAAACAAAATAAAAAATGTTATTGGTAAAGGAAATAACATTGTGTTCAAAACCACTAAGGCTAGTGGTTTTAGCAAAGAAGTAAGTAATATTATTGTCAACATGAAATTTCAAGTCCTTATGAAGAAGAAATGGTGTTTCTTGCTAAGAAGTTTCTAAGATTCTTCAAAAATAAGAAGAACTCTTCTAGTAGAGTCAAAAGAGACAAATAGAGAAAAGGACTCGAGATCACTCAAGAATGATGATGAATTTGAAGACAAGTCATAAAAATAACATGGAAGAAGCCATGTTAATAAGATTAAGTTCTTTGAGAGTGGGAAGCCAAGTCACATTGCTAAAGAGTGCTTTTCAAAGCGGAGAATGAATAAGCATGATATAAAGGTTGAAATTGCTATTTTAAACAATAACAATAGTTATGATGAGGATGATACTAACTTCTTAGCCTTTATGGCTTCGAGAATTGTTAAAGATCCTCCCATTACATCCTTAGAGGGTCAAGAATTTTTCCTAGACGACGATGATGATAAAGACGAGTTGTTAGAGACTTATAATGAGCTTTTGAAGAAGCATATAAAGTTTGAGAAAGCCAAGAAGAAGGCATTAGAAAGCCTTGAATAAAGAGAGTATGAATTAAGCATGATGTTTAGACACAAGGATCGACCTGGAACCTAACCCATCTAATAGCCTGAGCAACAAGACGAGTCATTCCAAAAGCCTTAGAACTAGGTTGGCACTTTAACAATGAAGAGAGAGTTAAGCACCTCGGTTAGGAACAAGATAGAGCTCCCTATCCTATTATTATATTTCATGGGTTGATCACCTTATTTAAGAACATATATAAACCGCCCTAACATATGCAAAAGTCACAAGTTGATCACCCCAATCAGGAACCTAGTTGGCGCTTTGACAATGAAGGGAGAACCGAGCACCTTGGTCAGGAACTAGGTAGATGTCCCTCTCTTACTATTATATGTCATAGGCTAATCACCTCAGTTAAGAACCATATAGACTGCTCTGACACTTGCAAAAGTCACAACTTGATTACCTCTATTAAGAACAAGATAAATAATCTTGACACTTTCAAAAATCGTCCCTTAATTGAGGAAAAAATACACATGGAAAAATATAGCAGTTAAGCATCACAAATGCATTCTATTAAGAATATTTTTATTTTTTGAACTTACAATGCTTATGAAAATTTTATTAATACATGACTCTACCTTCCGAAAAGTTAAAAATTCCTCAAACGTTTAGACACACGACTATGTCTTGATCATTAGTATCCTCCACCAAGGGTAACAACTCAACTTGAATCTTGATAATTTTCTTCGGTACATTGGTCATTGTTTCAGGAAGGATCAAGTTCAATGCGAGCATAGAACGTTCCAATTCTTCAGCAATGTCTATCACCTAAAGGAAGACCCTTTCAGACCGGTTCATGTTGAAGTTAGCCCAATAGGACTCCTTGTTCACAAGGGCATCCATTTTAGTCATGGTTCTCCTCTCTCGAGCTCGAGTCTGGGATAACTACTTCTTACAAGAGGTGAGCTTGCACTTGGTCTCTTCATAAAAGCTTTAGCTTATCCTTGAGCCTGGATAGCTTGATTTTCAATTCCTTCACCTTGGTTTTAAGTCTTACATTTTCCAATTTTAAAGCTCAAATTGAATGTCTATTAGCACGATCAGAATCCATAATGTTCAAACAAAAAAGATGGAGAAGTAGTTGGAAAATATTTTAACAAGATTGTTTGAAATCAACAAATGCCCCTAATCCCTTTTTTAAATGGGATGGTATTAAAAAATATTTAATGACACCTGTATCAAAAATAAGAAGGTTGGTAAACATCATAAATGGACACAAAAAATTATATAAATGCATCACTAGGAAAACAACATAGTTGGTTCTAAAGATTAGATTGATTTTCATTAATGATTTAAAAGAAAATTATAAGGCACAATCTGTGATCATACAAGCAGTAGTGGTGTCTAGCTCAAAAGAAAGGAAAAATATAGAGTGTTTAGAATCTACTTTAACAAGAGCCTCGAGTTATTACCACATTAATGGTCCTAAGTCTCACCGTCTATACCATCCATCTCGATCCCATCACCATTCATACCCGAGTTTGAGTTAGAGTCCTGTTCCTCATTCCTATCTTGAGACTGAGTAGGCACGTACTATGGAGTGACTAGGATATCCAAAATATGGTAATAATACTCACCCAGGCCCTTCTTTTTGGCCTCATTTTTAAAGGATTCCATGGCCAACCCATACCCTATTTATACACTCGATAAAAGTTATTTGATCATAGCATCAAGCTTACGCTTAACCTTGTCTTCTATTTCGGCTAACTTGTGATCATGCCTCAATGTAGGCCTCAACCTTTCTCTCAACCTCCTTAAGCTCTATCATATGCCTCATGGTATCATTTAGCTCGGCAGCGACATTGGACAATTGCTCTTCCTTATTTATAGCCTTACCAAACATAACAAATATATACACATAAATATAATTATTTGAGATTGATTGTAATTATTAATACTAATATACCACATCATTTGAGTTTATTCAAATTTAAGATATATAAAACAAAATTTATATAACAATTTTGTGATGATTAATATATTTTTTAAATAACTAAAATACTTAAAACCTAAATTTTTAATGAGTATTATATTGTTGAATCATATATTTCTCATTTCATATTAACAAAAATAAATTAATTAAAAACCAACATTAAATCACAATCATTCTCTAGAGAATGATATAAAAAAGATTAAACGTATAAATATATAAATTTATTACGAATATATCATAGAATTATTTAATTTATTATAAAAATTTATATAAAACCTACATAATAAAAATAATAACATACATGATACAAAATCTACATAATACAAAAAATTATACACATAAATAATAACACATAATATACAAAAAATAAAGAAATATGAATAATAAGTGCGTAGGATTAATAGAAATATTTACAAGAGTAAACGAAATAACAAAATGAAAGAAATGAAGAAAAAAAAGGTGTTTTGTAAGTGAGAAAATAGGTATAAAAATGAGTATTTCACTAAAAAAAAGATCTAGAAGAAAAATTAGAGAGGAAGAAAACACACTAAACATTGCTGGAATTGGTTGTTAGAGGTGGCCGAAAAATGAGAAAGAGTAGAGGTAGGTTTGATTTTTGAGTTTACACATAACGTTGGAAACGTTCAATCTGTCTAGATGAGGGAGAAAGAAGAGAAAAGGAAAATAAAAACGTGTATATGTAGCGTAGGTTGACACGTAGGACTAATGTTACACGTAGGACGTAGCGTTGGTTCTACGTGTCAATCGACGCTATAATTTACGTTTTTTAAGTCGATTATTCAGTGAACTGACTTTAAATTCATTATAAGTTTATTTTCCCCAAAAACCAACTTAAATCTCGACTTAAATACCACCTTTTGTAGTTGTGGTTACTTTTCTTATTAAGTGGATTGAATTCTCTGAAGGAAAGAGAGAAGAGATTTAGAGAATTATGGATAAGTGAAATTAATGTAATGGTTTAATGCTCCAATATACATTTGTGATAGGGATTTGAAACCACTAGAAAGCCTTAGAAGTTGAAAGGTTTTGTACTTAAAAGAAGTTGAAAGGTTTTATTTCAGTGGATTGGTACCTTGGCATAAATCGAAGGGTTTCTTGCACCTCGAAAGTCGATAAAATAGGTGTAAGCATCAGCCTTTGTTTTAAGATACTAAATTTTTTTAACTTCCTTCGAACCAAAAGAATGAGGGACATAATGTTTTGGATATACTGTGTATACCTCTTACCAACAAGGTACTCATGACCTGATACACAAAAACTTGATACATGAATTTTATATATTTTAAATTAGCTTGCAAGTGCACGAATCAATTTGTAAGAAATTATAAATATACTTTCAAAGTCCGTCCAAAGAGGAATCACATGGTTTTTAAATAACTTAACAAATTCTTAAGAACGAAAATTAAACCTAAACATTCTGTCACAAAATTTGGATTTGTAAAGATATAAACTAATGACATATAATTAAGAATAAATTCAACAAATATTAGGCAAATAAACATTTACATTAAATGGATAATTTATAGGATATATTAGTTAGTTAATCATGCTTTCTTGATATTAATTAAGTTATTAAAAATATAAATTAAGATTATTGATTTTTCATTTTTAGAAAGAAAATACCCTAAGATAGTGATTAGACTCTTTATTAATAACAAACCAATTAACATCTTAATTTTGGAATTACCAATTGATTAATTATTAAATTATAATTTGTTTCCATGGAATTAACAAATCACCTTATTACTGGTTAAGGTCGAGCATGTAATTATAGTTTCATTCGATATGTTAAAGTTAGATTTATGATTTTAGTATCTCAAAACTAACTTTCAAATTTTAAAACTACTACTAAAAATATATCGCTAATATATTTTAAAATAGTAATTCTTGTAAAAATCTTTGAAATATAATTTCACTCTAATTATACAATTAATATAGATCAAAGATAAAAGAGTAATACTCTAAATCAGATTTAGATAATTCAATCTTACATCTAATTCTTTTGTTATTACGAAAAATACTAAGCTATATACTTTTCTTTAATAAAATTTTGTATAAATATTGATGAACAAATAAAACTTAATTCATTTTATAAAAATGTTTACCTTTTTAATATTTCATAAACATAACAATATTACTAATATCTCATAATAGTTTGAGTCAAATAACTTTATTTAATCAATGGTGAGTAAATTAAACTTAGCATTCAAAACAACACATAATGTTAATAAAATAATATAATTAATTTATATCTTAAGTGTATTCTTTCAAGTATAGAACTTCAGTATCGTTTCTATTTCTAGAAAAAACTTCAAATAGAATTACTAACACTATTTATTGAATCGAAAGAAAAATTACAACATAAATTAAATTTGTTCAACTCTCAAATTGAGAGAACTTTAAAACTATATATAAAAAAGAAAAATTAGAGAAAGGTAAGAAATAAGCAAAAAACAAAGTTGATGGGATGCAATGGATGATTTATAATGGTAGTGAATGGGTTTTTACATGTGTGGAAGATGTTGCATAAGGAGAAAATTATGGATTAGAAAGTCGAGCGTTGCGACATGAGCCAGCCTGTACAAGTTTTTATTTAGGATTTGATTGCCTAGTGCCACGACATGGTAAAAGTGAGTGGCATCATGCGTGTTATTGCGTTTCTAGAACTCCCTTGTATTTCACCCCTTTACATTGGTTTGGAACATATATAAGGGTTACATATGTTAGTCTTTTATGCTTTATAGTTGAAATCTAGTGCTTCCAAGTACTTTTCTTCAAATTTTGATCAGTTGAATAATTTTGAAGCAAAAAATATTTGAAAAATAATAAAACATACTCGTGATTCAAAAAAGATAGATTTGCTCAAAAGATGATGAAATTTATGCAAATACAAATCTATTTTAACATTTAAAGTGCATAAAATCACTTCATATTTAGTGTTTTTAAGCACTCATCACAACCTAAGGTACCTATTCCCAATGAGGTATTCATAATCCAAGATTCACCTTCCCAACGAGGTAACCACATGACCTATTTCAAAGGAAACAACACTACCTGTTTTATGTTTATACATATTGGACCAATAGGTACCTTTTACTTATATGTTACTCAAAACCTGGGGTACCTCCTCCAATAAGCAAGTGGCGAATTGATCTTAGCAAGGGATATAATTTATGTATTTCAGATAAATACATGTATGATCTAATCATAGGACGATCAATGAAAATCAAATGTGGTTGTATCATTGAGGTATTAATACATGTAAGACCTTAGTACTCATTGTATGAGATATGTTTATCTTTCTAACATTCTCTTTATAAATCTTATAGTACTTGTAATTCTCCAAAAAGTATCTATATACTGGTTGACTCCAAATAGTGGAGATAAGACGGGGTTGTAACCATAGACCAATCATCTAGCTATTTATTGTATATCGTATCAGGGTATACTATACGTTCAAAGACATAAATAGTTGCATAATTTCACAAAAAAATGACAAATTTAAAATATAAAAAGGAGAAAAAATGTCTTAAATATCTTGTAAGTTTTATTAAAAAGAACATATTAGCTAGTCTCATAATTATTTAATTAGGTACATTAAGTCTAGTAATTTTTTAAAATGAGTACTTTTATCTCTCTCATAATTTATGAGTTAAATATTATTGTTATAAAAAATATTAAAAATAAGTATTTATAATAGTATAATTTTTAGAGATTTAAATTAAATCTCGACCTTTAATCTCTTAGACTTAAACATAGCACACATTTCAAGCCACGTGTCATCAGTAAATGACATTCGGCTCAACATTAGGGACCAAACCGATTAGAACTTCAACTTCAAGAACAAGAACAGACCCAGCTCTCACGGACGTCATATCTGTCAAAGTTTAGGGGTAATTACGTCAAACTAGATTTAATGAAAATTCTAATATTGTCCTCCTTGTCCGATTTGAACCGCCGGTTTTCAGTCTTTTATGGGCTTCGGTTTTGTAAAGAGGCATATTCTCTGGTTTGATACTCTTCCCTCACACAATAAATCGGCATCTATATTTCCGAAGATTCGTCGCTACTTTGTATTTCTTAATTTGTTCAGGAGAAATTTACTCCAATTCAAGGTCATTATTTCTGTAATTTTTTCTCAATTAATTTTGGATGAGGTTTTCTGAAATTTCTTTGCATATTGTTTCTCTATGTTTATAGAAAGGTTAGTAACTATATTTCTTTTAAATTTTACATTTGTCAAACGTATTATCGAGTATTTGTTTCTGGGTTGTTTATTTTCTGATATTTGGTGGCTGGTTGGAAAGTCGTTGTTCTTTCATGTATTGAATTTAATGTAGTTTCATGCCTCGTATTATTTTATGACATTGATCTGACTAGTGAAGTAGTTTTGATTTTTCTTCTTAGAGGTATTTACCACATTCAATTTAACATTGGATTTGGGTTTTGAGAAATATTACTTCATCTATTGATTTGTACGGTTGCTGCTTAATTTGTGTTCGAGTTTGCATTTCGCATCAATGGGTGAAACCTATTGATTTCTTATATTTCTGATTTGATTGCCGTACGAGCTAACGAGAGGAAATAATGGCGTGGATGCGTTAGCCTCTTTCCAATAACTGCTTTTTCTTGCCATTTGTATATGCTGGCACTCACTTTAAGGTCTAGTTTCAGTTTTTTTAACGATCTGGTATTTGGACTCATTTTCAGTCGCATCCTTTCGCATAAAATTGATTTTGCAGTGCAATTACTGTCAAAAAGCTTATTATTATTTTGCTTATCTCAACACTTGTAACTGTTTATAGGATCTTATATGCATATTCCATTAGTTTTTAAGAGAGTTGGACATTGTGGCTGATTTTTTTAAATTTTTATTTTATCTTTTTATATGGTTGACCAATTCTTCAAGTCATTTTGTTTGTGTCATTATAACACTTTGGTCACGTAGTTTTTACAAGAGACACATAAGTCACTTGATTTTTAAAATTGGGATACTTTAGTTATATAACTTCATAGTTATGTGACTAAAATGTCTATTTTTTACGGTAAAAAAGGGTCACTTTAGTCACATAACTACGAAGTTACAATTAAAAAGGCTCACTTTAGTCACATAACTATGAAGTTATGTGACTAAAGTGTACCAATTTTAAAAATTGAGTGACTTATATATTTCTTGTAAAAGTTACGCATCAAATGACATATTTTTAGTAACCTCTTGGGTAATTTTCTCTTTTTATATTACCCTCTTACTTGTTACTAGTAATTTAACTTTAATGAGTTCATGGTTTGTAAAAAGCTTCTATCATTACGATGTTGGCCTAATATTAAATTTTGTGAAGTTCAACAAATTCTGGTGCAAAATGTTGCACTTAGCTCTTGATATTTGTAGCATTGCTAAGAATATTTTTAATGCATGTGTAATTGTAAACATCATAGTAATATTGTTGGAGTCTTTTTTAACAGACATTACAAGAGTTCCTTTGAAGATATTCATATGGTCCATGAACTGTAAACAAGGTTTGTGGTGGTTGTCGCTGCTGCAACTGGTTTTTCATTATGTTGATGATGGTGACAGTGGTTGTTGGATACTAGTTTGCTAATTAAATTCTCAATCTAGTCTTTGTCACTTTTGATCAAGAGTCTAGAGAAGCAACTATGAAAATGGATTAAGACGAGTTCTCCTCTGAGGGCTGGTGTATCTGTTTGGCTTATACCATCTGGCACATACACTTTGACAATTTGGTTCTTCACAGTATCTAGTTGTGGCATACATACATACATACATATATATATATTGTCAACTAACATCAGTCAGTCTTGAGATATAAATTATGGACATGCTAGTTTCACTGCAAGGACAAAAGCAGAATCTGCAGGCATCTTCTCGAAAATTTCTTTCTAATGGTTCCCACAAGAACCTGTGGCTTATTGCAGGAGAAGGCTCCTTGACTGACATAGATTTGTCATTGGCGCTTCTGAAGAAGAATGGGGGTAATATTAATTCAAGAAACGTATTTGGTGTCACTCCTCTTCACATTGCAACTTGGAGAAACCACATCCCTATAGTTAGGAGGCTTCTTGCTGCTGGTGCAGACCCGGATGCTAGGGTTGGTACATTTTAGATGAAGACTTTTTGTTTGTTTGTTAGTTCAATGCTTTCATATTGCTACTTAGATGATCATAATGCTTAAATTAAATGAGTTTAATGGTTTGATACTAGCTTATCCTTAATCTTGATCTTGATTCTTCATCTTATGCGTTTGTTGAAAACTGCCGGGGAAGGGGAATGTTAAAAGATTTAATGATGTAAAACGGTCTGCTTGGTATGCCTTGGTCGTCAAGCCAACTGCAGTTAAGAAACATGGTTGGCTATAGTACTTTAGCTTGTGCCTCAAATTGGTTGGGGATTGTGGGAGGGCAGGAGGGAGGAATAAAAGAGTAAACAAGGATACATATGGAAATAACACAATTGCCACTTTTTATTAAACTACCGGGGGTTAGTATCAACCATATAATAGAGATGCAAGTCTTACATATGGGAATCAAAACTGTAATTCCTATTCTTAACTACAGTTTTAGTAATTAATACAATCTTGATCTAAAAGGATAAGTCATATGCTGCACAACTTTATTGTATCATATATACCTTAATTGAAGAAAGGTTAGATAATCTGAAATATTTTAGAAGTCTTTTTAGAATATATATTTCATTATTTCTTAGAGGAAATCTTATAATAAAATGATAATTCAACTTTTCCTAATTATTCTTATTAAAAAAAAATTCCTATTTATTGTATGCTTAACCTTGAGCCTTCATATAATAAAAGATGAGGTGCCACAAAGGTCCCTTTCATTAGGAGATTTGTGTTATTTAGATCCTTATATTATGAAATGAGTCATTTAGTCCTTTAGATTTTGTAAAAGTATCAAAGAAGGGTAAATTTTACTATTTATTCAATATTTTAATAGTTTTTATGATAAAATTTTAGCTATTAATTTAATATTTTAATAGTTTTTATGATAAACACCATAGTAAAAAATCATTTTTACCTTTTCATTATTTACCAATAAAATAAAATATTAAAAAAATAATATTATTTTATTGAGAATATTAATAAAAAAATATTTTTTTGTCCTTTAGCCTTTTTTATAAAAGTAAAAGACCAAATAACACCTTTTTTTTCCTAAGAGACTAAATGACCCTTGTTTGGTTGAATGTAAGGGATCTGTGTGGCATTTTTTTTAATAATAAAATGTATAGCTGACCCAAATATATATTTCTTTATCCAATTTTTTGATGATCATGGAAAATGTAGCTACAATGGATAAAATGGAAAAAAAGGAACAAATAACGATGATAAAAGGAAGATATTAAATTTTTTCCTAGTGGACTAGTTTCTCAAAGTAGGTATTTGTTATCTTGGAGAATCATTAAAAAATTTGAGACTTATACAGAAGTAGTAACTTAAAAGACCATAATATCTCTGTCACGGGATGGCAACTTGATGGAAAATCAATCAATGGTTATTACCAGGTTTTAGGTGATTAGGCTGGTTCTTTGCATAAATATCCCATATTTTGTTCATGGTGTTGCTTCTAACTGAAAATTATTTGATACCTGCTCTTTTGCTTTTCAATTTCTTATATAATTGCTTTGGTTGACTTTGAATGTTGTAATTTTCTCTTGTCCTAAAGTTGGTGGTGTCAAGAAATAGTAAATTTATGTGGTCATGTTTCCCTACTAGGGTGTTGATTCCCTCCAGTCTGCTGCTCCTATGTGTGTAATTTTCAAATGTGTTGTTCTTTTTCTTAACTCTTTAGACCATGCAGCAACTCTGATTTCATAACATTTAATAATTATCTGAAGTCTGGAGTGGCCCAGGAATTATTAACTTACTACTTCTGCTGAATTAGTTCAAATTTTACAATAATCAAAGGAAGATCAAATCCAGAAATTGTGAATGCTCTTTTAAGTGTATATTCTGTTCGTTAAGCTCGATTGATTCTTATTTCTCTGCACAATTCTCAAAATCTGGGTAAAAATATTTTCAGGATGGAGAATCAGGATTCAGTAGTCTTCATCGAGCCCTGCATTTTGGCCACCTTGCTGTGGCAAGTATCCTCCTTCAGTCCGGTGCTTCTATTATGTTGGAGGACTCAAAATCTCGTACACCTATCGATCTTCTTTCTGGGCCTGTATCCCAGGTTGTCGGGAAAGGAAATAATTCTGGTATCTGTTTCTTTGTTAGTCATATGTTTTCTAGGGAGCTTATTTTTGTGTCAAATTTGATTTATCTATTTTAGGAAATAACCTTTTTACTTTGTTTTCTCCCACTCCATACTGGCTAAAGGAATAATTTAATTTATTAATTGTTTTAGTTACAGAGGTGTATAGTTGGGGAAGTGGTGCTAACTATCAACTTGGAACTGGGAATGCACACATACAGAAGTTGCCTTGCAAAGTGGAATCACTTCATGGCTCTCTTATTAAGCTGGTTTCTGCTGCTAAGTTCCACAGTGTAGCAGTCACTGCACGAGGAGAATTATACACTTGGGGATTTGGAAGGGGGGGCCGACTTGGGCATCCTGATTTTGATATACATAGGTAGGAAATACATTTGTTATCATTAATGTATAGAAAATGATAATTTTGTGTTTATCTGGCATTTTCTTTTTGTTAATGGCTTGATACAAAATGGCCTTCCTTTTGTTAATGGCTTGCTTGTTCAAAATTTTTTGAGCTATGGCATTTAGGCCATTACCTTATGCTGTTTCTCAATTTATTAAATTGTTCACCACATATTTATACTGACAGTACACATTAGATAACATAGTTTATTCACACTATAATGTTGTGCATGTATCTTCAGATACAAAATGGTTCTTTGGTGTAATTGCTGTCTACTTATAGCTAGCTTTTATGTTAAACTCTATCTGAGATACTTATCAAAAGAAAATCACTATGGTCCTGATTAATGATTATCATGATTTAAAATTACACAATTTAGCTTGTGGTTATTTTCTTATATTAATTGGTAATTTCCTTTTAATTTTTTGTTCGATGGATCTTTGCACACTCAACTTTGTCATTTTAGATATATTGGTCACTTTACTTTAAATTGAGACTTATTTGTCTTCCTACTATTATACTATGCTATGGGACAACTTAGTTCAATTTGTCATATTTTAATTTAGAAGCTCATTATTTTAATATTTTTTAATGATAAATGGCTTTTAACAAAAAATTAAATGGTACTGCTTGGCATCTTTCACATGCAGGAAAGCTAAAGAGAGGTGAGAAGAAATTAAAATAATCAACAATATCTTTTTAAATTTTATTAAAAGCCATTTAGCATAAAAAATATTAAAATAATTAGCATATGATTTAAAAGATAATGAATTTGACTAAATTGTCCCATAGTATAATACTAAGGAGACAAATGTTAACCAATTTCAAATAAGGAGACAAATGTATCTAAAATGACAAAAATAAGTGATCCGTGAATTACTTCTCTCTTTGTTCTATTGTTTGCAGTGGACAAGCTGCAGTTATTATACCCCGCCAGGTGACTTTTGGTTTAGGGTCCCGTCGAGTCAAGGCAATCTCAGCTGCTAAACATCATACTGTTATTGCTACAGAAGGGGGGGAATTGTTCACGTGGGGATCCAACAGAGGTAACTTATCTGGATGTATGACTGTACAGAGTTTAATTCTATGCACCCCTTTTGATGAAAAGAAGTATGCACTTAAATTTGTGGGTTTTTTACAGGTGAAGATGTAGGGGAGTCATTAGTCACTGATGTTTTGCTGACATTAGTGACTTCTGCGTATTGATTATTTTTACGTGTTGCAGAGGGTCAGCTTGGCTATACTTCTGTGGATTCCCAACCCACACCACGGCGTGTGAGTTCCCTTCGGTCAAGAATCGTTGCTGTTGCTGCTGCAAATAAACATACTGCTGTAATTTCCGAGATTGGTGAAGTTTTCACCTGGGGTTGTAATAAGGAAGGTCAGCTTGGCTATGGTACTTCTAACTCAGCATCCAATTACACACCAAGAGTGGTTGAATACTTGAGGGGAAAGGTTTTCATAGCAGTCACAGCAGCTAAGTATCATACAGTTGTCTTAGGAGCTGATGGTGAGGTAAGTGAAGTAGATGTAATTAAGTGAAGCAAGGTAACTAAATACCCACTAAGCTTGTTACATTGACATATGTAACAGGTATACACTTGGGGTCATCGGCTTGTTACTCCAAAACGTGTTATAATTGCTAGAAACTTGAAGAAAAGTGGGAGTACCATTTTGAAGTTTCATCGAATGGAGCGGCTTCATGTGGTTGCAATAGCTGCAGGGATGGTACATAGTGTGATTCTCACTGATGATGGTGCATTATTTTATTGGGTCTCGTCAGATCCTGATCTGATATGCCAACAGGTTTTGTATAACTCTCTTTCCACTTATCTTTGATTTAAAATATCACTTCATATAAGACAGTTTCAGTTCTTATAACTTATCTTTGTTCCTTTTGCAGCTGTATTCCCTGTCTGGACAGAATATGGTGCATGTGTCTGCAGGGAAGTATTGGACTGCTGCAGTTACAGCAACTGGTAATATTTACATGTGGGATGGAAAGAAAGGCAAGGATAAGCCACCTGTTGCTACTCGATTACATGGTGTAAAGCGAGCCAGCTCAGTCTCAGTTGGTGAAACCCATATTTTGTTTATTAACTCTCTCTATCACCCTGTTTATTCTTCCAATGTGGCTGAGAACCATCTGAAGCAGACTTCAAATGTCAGGGATGAAGTAGATGAGCTAAATGAAGATCTTATGCTTGATGACTCAGATTCTAATAATATTATACCTTGTATACAAGATAATTTTGGACCTAGGGTTGTGCCAAGTTTAAAAAGCCTTTGTGAAAAGGTGGCTGCAGAGAATCTAGTGGAACCACGAAATGCTATACACTTGCTCGAAATTGCCGATTCACTTGGAGCTGAGGATTTGAGAAAGTACTGTGAGGTATTATTGGATTTATACCTGATATCTGTCTACTTTAGCATTTTTTATTTTTTTCATAAGTTGAATTGCTTTATGGTGTAAGCAAAGGAAGCAGTGTCCTTTCTCAGCTTCCAACTTAAATTATATCTTATTGCATGCACATAGTGTTCGGTCCTTAATCATTTTAATTAGTGTTATAATTATTTTGTACCTCGTGGTTTGTGACATCAATGTTTTTTGGTGGTTCATTGTGCCTGCGACTTATTTTTCCTACCCCTCTACAATTTTTTTTTCTCTCTTTCTGTGGGAGAGGGTCATACTGGCGGGGTTGCAGACTAAAAGCAGTTAAAAATGTTCCTGCAACAAATTATATATAGGTGATATTGATTCGTCAGTATAGCTGCAATTGCACACTCTGCTACCCTCTTTTGGTGTGTATTGATGACTTTGATGCACTTATATAGGGCTTTATATTTAATGGAGACAATGTTTATTTTTGTATGAAAGTAAAGGTTCTTGTGGTATATTTACATTTACCTTACTCAAATATTATTTCATGTCTATGGAATGGATTGTTGAACTACGATGGGATGTAGAACAATTGTGTTCTATTGTATTTCTAAATCATTTTGTACAGAGAATTAGTCTCAATTTGTAGTACAAATAAATGACCACAAAAAAGACAGTTAATTAAGACAAAGTATTCCTTGATTAATTATAAACAATATCCTAGTCATATCATACTCACTAGAATCATTACAATAATTACAAAGTCAAATTATATTTTAATTCAAATATTTCAACACTTTCTTTCATGTTGGATCATGAATATTAATCATATCCAACTTGCAAATGAAATCATTGAAGTTTGGTCTGTGAAGTCCTAGATATATCCATTGTTTGTTCTTTTTTGGGAGCATTAGTTATGTAGATGATCTCGTTTTTTATCTTCTATTTGATAAAATGTCTATTCACTTCTACATGTTTGATTCTATCATGTTGAACTGGAATTAAGTGAAATATTAATGGTGGCTTTATTTTCACATAAGAGTTTCATTGGAGATTGTACTGTGATCTGAAGTCCGTTCAAGAGTATTTTAACCATAAGGTTTCACAAATTTCTCGTGCAACTTTTATAAACTCTGCTTGAATACTGCTTCCTAGCCATTGCATTTTTTTTAAATTACTAAGTTTTAAAAAACCAAGGTACAATACATTATAGTGGACCTTCTATCTTCTACTGAGCCATCCTAGCCTGTATTAGTAAAGAATTTTATATTAATAGTTTCTCTTATTTTGAAGAACAATCCTTTATCTGGTGACCATTTTTGATACTTGAGAATTTCACATAACTTTCAAGTAGACTTCTTGTGGAGAGTGCATATGTTGACTAACGACACTAATTGCAAATGTGTTGTCATACTTGGTGGAAATAATGATTCATCTTAAAACTCAGCATTGGTAGCTGACAACCGAAAGAAAAACAATTTCATGAAAAAGAAGATAGTGTGGACAATCTGGGCACCTCAAAAGAAATTATCCGAAGGGTGGAGCTGATTCGTCAAGAAACTCAAATACCGACGGTGATGCTAACAATATGTCTGTTTTCAAAGACTATAGGATGCTCTTTGAAAAGAGCGTGTATATCCTCACGGTATGCCGCTAGTCTCTAAATATTGCTATGAAAGAGGGTGTGTTACTGGTAGCGAGTCCACAAGTTTGCACACGGGCATTGGTTTAGTATAGATGCAAGGTGTGTAGTGGAAAGAATGTCAATGGCTGATGAACTCTCGGGAAAACCAAGTGTGAGAGTTGCACCATAAATTTCAGCAAGTTTTTTTTTATTTTCGACATGAACCGATGTAAAATTCTTAGAATTGGTGATTAATTCTAAGTGGGTGTACTCTTTATGGTGGAGTATGATAATTCTCGGTGTAAAGAATTATGACTATTGGAGTAGACATTGTTGTAGTGGTAACTATATTTATTTTTAATCAATCGTGAGACAAATAGATACCTTTCTTACTAATTTTTGATATTTGTTTATGGCTATTGATTTTCCTAGATCTTCATTCTTCTTCCTAGCCTCTATCTGAATGTCAATTGGTTTGTAACCGAGCATGTTGGTTTCGGCGAGGAGATCAATGGTGTATTTTTGTTAGGATACACTAATTCCTCCTTTTGATCTTGCAACTTCTATCCCTAAAAAATACTTCATTTGCCTCAAATTACTGACTTCAAATTCCACGGATAGTGTTTCCTTCAATCTTTCAATTTCATTTGGTTCGTCTCCAGTCATGGTTGAATGCTTCCCCTATATGGTGGTTAACTAGGCTTGGTAACTTCGACATCTGTTTTGTCTTGGCTCTGCAATACATGGGGTTTTCGTGAATTTCCCAACAATTGTTTTTAGTGTGTGGACTTTCGATAGTACTCACATTTTTTTTAATTTGCATTTGGACCAAGCTTGACTTGGTTTCCATGAGCCCTATGGGTTGTCTTATTTTGATTGACATGAGCCAAATGAGATGAAAGCCTATGACCCAATCCACATATATTTTCATCAAGCTTATACATTTTTTTGGTCCATCAAGCCCATTCAGCCCATATAACCCATATTTTAGGGCTAATCTTTTTAAACCACCGTTGATAGACTCGAGAGAGGAAAGAGATGGCAAGACTTCTCCGAGCATCACGTTGCTCTGATAATCCTCCCGTCGCACCTCAAAGATGACTTCTTGGATCGATTATAGAGGTTGTGGACTGAGCACTCTACCACAAACGTTATCCAGCTCCCAGTTTAGCTCGGCAAAGAATTTGAATAGATGTTGATTTCCAGTTTTCCCCCGTAGCTTGTACCATGCCTTAGACACTCCCATTCTTCTTCATAACATAGATTATTTTCTTGCCATGATGAGGTCATTTCCATATAATATTCAGTTACCTATTCCTCCCCTTATTTCTATTGCCAAAATCGTGTTTTTGATTTGAAGATATGGGTGGAATCTTCATCGTCGGAGTAAGTTTCTCTTACGGCTTGCCAAACATCTTTAGTTTTGGTTTAAAAAAAATGGGTTTTACTAATGGAGAGAACCATGGAATAATGAGCCAAGCTATAACAATTGAGTTTTTCGAGCTCCAATTTTGGATAGCACTAGGATCGGTGGTGGTTGGTTTTTTTCTTCCGTGAGGTAACTTGATTTTTCCTTTTCATCAATAACTAATTTTACCAATTGAGTCCATTCCTTGAAGTTTATACCATTAATTTTTTTAAAGATGGTTGTAAAAATACGCTATCATTCAAACTCATGGTAGGAACAGGTTCTGAATTTTGGTTAGGAGTTTCAAAGTTAGTTTCTAATTTATTGGAAGCTATTGGGTTTGCCATAGCTCTGATATCATATGGAATGGATTATAGAACATTATGTTTTATTGTATTTTTGAATGATTTATGTAGAGAGTTGGTCTCAATTTATAGTTCAAGTAATTGAACAAAAAAGGAAAGCTAAAGATAAAATATTCCCTAATTAGTACTAAATGATATCCTAGTCCTATCATACTCACTAGAATCATTGCAATAATTATAAAATCAAATCACATTTAAATTCAAATATTTCAACAAAGTCATACTCTTCCTATGGCTGCCATAACCTGTGAATTTCCAATTCTAAGGGTGTCATATGTTTACAGTCATTCCTGGTTGGCTGACGCCTATCTTTCCTCTTTCTTATATTCCATATGCACTTAGCAAGAACAATCTCATTTTATACTTATCAAAGTTGTTTTCCGATGCTTTGTTTCAGGATATTGTTATTCGCAACCTTGACTACATTTTGGCAGTGTCATCGCAAGCTATTGCTAATGCTTCACCAGACATTATAGCTAACCTGGAAAAATCACTGGATCTGAGATCTTCAGAACCATGGAGTTACCGTCGTCTCCCAACTCCCACAGCTACTTTTCCTGCTATTGTGTATAGTGAAGAGGAAGATAGTGAGAATGAATTCCAAAAGACTCGTGATAACCCAACGAAGAAATCCTCCTTGAGAAATGAAGTAAACCGTGGACTGGATTCCTTTTTACAGCCTAGAGATGACCAGGAACAAGACATTTGCAAAAAGGTACGAGCTTTACGGAAGAAGCTGCAGCAGATAGAGATGCTTGAAGCAAAGCAGTCTAGTGGGCATCTTCTTGATGACCAGCAAATTGCAAAGCTTCAAATGCGGTCAGCCCTTGAGGGCTCACTTGCCAAGCTTGGTGATCCAGCTGAGTTACAACAGGGGAATGCATCATCATCAGTTTTACCAGATGGAAAAGGAAATAGGAAGGGCGAGCTATCAAGGAAACAGAGGAGAAATAACAAACAGAGAGGTGCCCAAGTTGATGTTATACTTCATGCTGCTGCAGTTGAAAGTGATGCAAATATTGTGAAGGATTTTTTGGTTGTTGCACAATCTCAGGTGTCACAAAATAAGGTCAGACGCTGAAATCTTTGATTGCTTTATGCATAGATATCAGCATTCCTAATGATTTTTTTGTTTAAAGTTAAGACTATGGTAGTTGTTTGAGAGCGTACAGCTAGCTTTTGGTCATGGTACAGACTACGGTGAGCAATGATTTCTTTATGTGCCCAATGTAAAGATTACGTTGTTTTTTGCTTCTGGGCTTGCACAATATTCTAGTTTAGATTGTATTTTGCTCCACCACAATGTCCTGTATTAAAACCATCATGTAGTTTTACACGGTGCCTTTTAGCAATACCCAACACTCTAATTCCTGTCAGCCACTTCGCGATTCGTAGTTTATCGTTTCATTTTTAGGGAATTCCACTTTTATCTTTTTTGAATTATTTTTATTTAATTGTTAAATCATGATGCTTTATGATTCATTTTTGCTATGAATTGCATATTTTGTCAGGAGGAAGAAGCAAATGCCATGATGGAGAAGATTTTGACTAACCAACCTTTGAAAGACTCAGCTTCGGCTTCTTGTCCTCAGGAGACTTCAAACTTGGTAAAGAACAAGAATTCACTATCAGTTTCCAAAAAGAAGAGTAGGAAGGGTGGGCTTTCCATGTTTTTAAGCGGTGCTCTTGATAACAACCCAAAAGATGCTGCACCTCCCCCTCCACCACCAACACCAAAAATTGAGGGTCCTGCGTGGGGTGGGGCTAAATTTTCAAAAGGATTTGCATCACTTCGTGAAATTCAAAACGAGCAAAGCAAAGTCAAGGGAAGTCAGCCTACTAGTACTACTACTAGGACCCATGATCAGATGGAGAATGCTGTTGATGGTAGAGATGATGGGAAAATTCAGTTGAGTTCGTTCTTGCCTTCAAAGCTGATACCAATGGTCTCAACTTGTGTATCCCAGGCATCTGACGGAGAAAGAAGTACACCTCCTTGGACTGCTTCAGGAACTCCTCCCCTTCATTCTCGACCATCTCTTAGGAACATACAAATGCTGCAGGTACGTGCAGGAAGCTATTTCAGCTATATCTCTTTCGCTCTCCCTTGTAGTTACTTTTATGGATGATATGATATGATTGTTTTCGTTGTGCTAATGATGTTCTGCTTTGTTTCTGATATTAAAATAAAGCAGCAGGAAAAACAACGGAGTCATTCCCACAATAGTCCAAAGACAAGAGTTGCTGGGTTTTCTCTGACCAGTACTGGTCAGGGATCTCCGTCAGACTCTACAGGAATGAATCGCTGGTTCAAACCTGAGGTGGACATGCTCTCATCAATTCGTTCAATTCAGATAGAAGAGAAGGCAATGAAGGACCTCAAGCGCTTCTATAGTAGTGTTAAGATTGTCAAAAACCAATCATGAAAAGAATACCCATTTATGTTATTTCAAAAAGTTTCCGTAAATTCGCCTGTACAGAGGATTTCAGTGTACATCAGATCCTTATTTACTAATGATAATGATAAATATAATCCTTATTTAATTTTTTTATGATGATAATGATAATGATAATAATAATCCTTATTTAATTTTTTATAATAATAATAGTAATAATAATGGTAATGATAATGTTAAGTTTCAATGTGTTTTTAGAGAGACATCCACTCATATGAGTAAAGCCAAAAGGTATGCACCAACTAACGCGAAAAAGGATCTAACTTGTTATAACTTCTGAGAAAAAGGTCATTATAGCATAAACATAAAAAAATTAATGAGCTTGAGCTAGAGGACGAGCTTAAAGGACAAATAGTAGTCATCATCTTAAATGATAATGAAGAATTTGACGAGTAATAGAATTACATATATAGTCATCATCTACTTTTGATACAAAAATGACCGATATAAAGATGATATTGTGAATGTGATTATTATAAAACCATCGTAAAAATAAGTGGCTTGGAGTTAAATGTCTTAACAAAAGAGAAGATTTTCTTATTCATACTATCGATAAAATCGATGAGAAATATAAGTTTTGGTTAAACACATAGCCATTGTTAAAAGGACTTCAACATCTTCTGAAAGGAAGTGAGTCGTAAGGAATACAAAAATAGTTGTAACAATACAACCAGAGATATTCATTTAATAAAATTCTAAAACATATTAAGACTTTTCTTAAAAATAAGGAACAAACTATTAAGGAGCTCCAAGAAGAGCTCAATCATACTAAAAAAGATCTAAAAGATCTTAAAACTCTATCAGGGTCAACATTATCTTGCCCCTTTAGATGAAAAACATGAACTAGAAGAATTTACTAATCTTCTTGGTCAACTTCCTTTTGAAAAATCTAAGAAATACCCATATACATCAATTGATAATACTAATATGCAATTCATTAATTCAATTGATAAAATCATTAATCATAAATGATACTCAAAGGTCACCATTGTCATCAACAGAGAATACATTTTTACTATTGAAGCATTGGTTGACTCAGAAATTGATTTAAATTATATCAGCAAAGGTATTGTTCCAACTCAGTATTTTTCTAAGACCACTCAAGTTCTTAACACAACCAATGGGGGAAGAATGCCAATCAAATACAAATTGTCTAATACGACGGTGTGCAATAAAGGAGAGACTACGTTCTTACTTAGTATAGAATTATTTAGAATGATCATTTTAGGCACACAATTTTTAAGTATGCTTTATCCGTTTAAAGTCATGAAAGAAGGTATTTTGTCTAATATCAAAAGGCATGAGATATGCTTTTCATTATTTAAAGCACCCAATTGCTTGGAAA
Organism: Hippophae tibetana; assembly: GCA_037013495.1. Lineage (NCBI taxonomy): Eukaryota > Viridiplantae > Streptophyta > Magnoliopsida > Rosales > Elaeagnaceae > Hippophae > Hippophae tibetana. The sequence goes on along the minus strand of JAZDXN010000027.1, from coordinate 882,040 downwards.
TCAATGATATTAAATCTAAATCTAAAGAGAAAGAAAGCTTTTTATTTTCTTTAAAAAAAGAAGTCGGTTACAAGATAATTCAAGAAAAATCATGACCGACAGTATGCAAAAGCAAATCAGATCTCTTAAAGAGAAATTTGAAAAAGAGATTTGCTCAGATATTCCCATTGCTTTTTTGGAATGAAAAAGGCATATAGTTATACTACTATATGAGCCCGGTTTTACAGAGTCAAAAATGGCAACTAAGACTAGGCCCATTCAAATGAACCAAAGAGATCTAGCTATTTGCAAACAGTAGATTGATGATCTTTTAAAGAAGAGATTAATCCATAAAAGCAACTCTCCTTGTTCTTGTTCAGCGTTCTATGTTGAAAATACAATTGAACTAGAGAAAGGTGTCCTAAGACTGGTCATTGATTACAAACCCTTAAATCGTGTACTTAGATGGATTAGGTATCCCGTACCTAACAAAAAAGATTTATTAAATTGACTTTATAAAGCGGTGGTCTTCTCCAAATTTGACCTAAAAAGTGGTTATTAGAAAATCCAAATTGTCCCTGAAGATAGGCATAAAATTGCCTTTATAGTTCTATTTGGTCACTATGAATTTCCGTAATGCCATTTGGGCTTAAAAATATCCCATCAAAATTTCATAAGATTATAAATGAGATCTTTAATCCTTATATGGATTTTACTATCGTTTACATTGATGATTTGTTGGTCTTCTCAAACTCCATCAACCAACACTGGAAACATTTAAATAGATTTTTTAAAATCATCAAAGATGTCTTGTTATTTCAGCTAAGAAAATTAAACTTTTTCAATAATTTGATATTTAGGCCATAACATTGGTCAAGGGTTAATTACCCCAATAGATTGATCAATTATCTTTGCTGAAAAATTCCCTGATAAGATTAGGGACAAAAAACAGTTACGAAGGTTTTTAGACAGTCTTAATTATTTATTTATCAATTTTTTATAAAAACTTTGCACAAGATGCCAAACCCCTTTATGAGAGATTAAAAAAGAATCCACTAAAATGGGGTCCAACCTATACTAAGCAGTGCAAACCATAAAGCTCAGAGCTAAAGAGCGTGCTTATCCTTACCTCACCCTACACATTCAAAATAATGGAAATAGACACATCAAAATTAGGATTTGGAGGAATCTTTAAGCAACAGATGGCTATAAAAGAGAGTCTAGTTCGTTTCATTTCAGGTACTTGGAAACCAGCTCATAAGAACTATTCCACCATTAAGAAAGAAATTTTAGCTATAGTTCTTAGAATATCTAAGTTCCAAGAAGACCTTCTAAAGTAGAAGTTCTTATTAAGGATTGACTATAAATCAATCAAAGATGTTCTTGAAAAAGACGTCAAAAATCTAAAAAAGATTAAATCTTAAAAAATGAGATGAATGTAAAGATTCATCATTCTCAAGAATAAGAAAAATATTTCCAAGAAAATCTATAGTTTATTATAGAATAAGTAATAAAGAAATGAGTAATAATATTATGAATACAAAAAGAATGTATAATATATCATTAATTGACAAAAAAATCATTATGGATAAACTATCAAAGATCTCTCAGAATGAAAGAGGAATAATTAAATACATTTATTTAAAAGAAATACAAATATTAATAAAAATATATTTTAGAGAATAAATTGATACATCTATAAAACTAGCAGTGCTAGATAATAGAATAATAAACATAAAATATGTTTTATTAGGAATGATCCGTGAAAATTTAGGATACCAAACGTTAAAATCCACAACATACTATAAGTTTACCATTAATATTAATAATAAGAATTTAAACTAAGTATTAGGTTTAGCATATGAATTTAAAAGATGAAATTTAATGAAAAACAATAATCTATTTTTAGTACACTAAATAGTAGAATATTTATTAATAAATAGCCATAATAGTTCAATATACGAATAAAAAGAATTTATAGAAATAGATAAATGTTTTGACAAATAATAAAATCAAAATTATTAACATACTTTGAAATACCAGAGGAATAAAATTTAGATATAAAAGAAAAACCTTTGATACTAGGAAAAAAGAGTAATGCAACAAGAAAAAGTAACGTATCAATGTTTACGTTCATAAATCCTGAAGAAATAGCCTCAACAAAAAAAGTTGACAGATTTAAAATAATAAGTTAAAATAAATAAAAAATTGGTCCATGACAAAATATATAATTAGATTTTGATGGAAGCCTAATAGACATATCAAAAAATAAAATAACAATAATAATTTTTTTAATTCTTTTAGCATAAGAAAAAAATATAATACAAGAATCAAACATCTAGTCTTTACATATCATAAATGAAACACAAAAAGAACTCGTAAAAAAAGAATATGGCTACAATAAAAAAATTACAATAAGATATACATAGAGTTTACAAAATTAAGAATGAATGTAAATAACATACATAGAGATAATAAAGTTATAGGTTACAAGTTTGATTTCTTTGTAGGATTAAAAGAATAACCACCTAGGAGATCAAATGTATTGATACCTAAGAATGAGAAAAAATCTAAAGATAAAGAAAAAATTATAATTCCAATTTAATAGAATATAGAAAAGAATTAGAAGAGCGATTTATGAATCCTGAAAATAGGAAAAAAAAATTAGTTAGTCTATTAACCTTAACGAATGAATAACTAGGAAACATTATGAAGAAAAAATGTGTACCAATAAAGAAGAAGATGTTATGACAATAGTTAGTGAAACTGACTTTGGACCAGAAAATAGAACCCCAAAAAACCACATGAAACCTATTTCATTACCAGTCCATTATTAAGAAGGAACATTTGATTTGCATAAGAAGGAAAAAAATAGGTAAAGATTAGAAGAACCTGATCTTTCTTGTAGAAGGAAACAACAATCCATTAAAATTGAAAAACTTCATGAAAATGATAGATTTAATGCTTTAGATTTATATTGCAAAAGAGATAGAAAAAAGCTTTAAATGAATGGTCTAGTGATATGAGTGTAATCATACAAATTTCTCCAACCAAACAACCCTTCAATTTATAGAGTCTTAGTAGTTCACAAAATAACATAAAATGTTAAAAATTGGTTTACAAATTTAATAGAATAACAACATTTACAAATGTAGAGGGATGCTCCCACAGGTAAGAAATGCTTAGTTGTAGCAAATGAAATATATAAGAAATTTATTGAAGAAGATAAAGATAGATATATCACTAAATCTAGTAGGAATGAACTTGAGTAAGCCAAATCACATTTAACAAATATGAAAATATATGACATATGTTATATATATATATTCATTTATTTGTGAATATGAAATGTATTATCATAAGTTATCACTATTTATGCAAAAAACTTATAAAGAAATTTTTTTAAAACAATTATAAAGAAATTTTTTTTTAATTTTTTTTACATAAAACGATGACAAAATAATGAAATAAAAGAAATAAATAAACTATACCAGACACCTTAGGGAAAGAATACAAAGTCTTAAGAACTGAATAATTATTAAATGTGAAGAAAGACAAGAATATAAATAAATAAGAGGAAATGATAAAATCTATTGTTATTCAAAATATTTTAGGATGCTAGAAAGATATGGATGTAATATAAATTTTTTTAAACAAAAATACAAAGAATATAAAAAATAAAAAAATTCAAAAGATATAAATTTTAAAAACAAGACTTTCAAAAATATAGGAGTAGGTATAACATGGAACCTTATATAAAAAGATATTTAAGAAAAAAAAGACATAAGCCATCATGAAAAAAAATTATTATCCATCAGAAAAAAGAAATACAGATGTTGGGTTTGCAATAAGGAAAGTCATTATGTTAATAAATGCCCTAACATGCTTCAACATAAAGAAAATTTAAAAAGGAATTTCTATCTAAAGCAAAAATCTTAGAAGAAGTTTTTAAAATGAATTATAACTAATAGAATAATTAGATATAGATGATACTTGTAGTATTATCTATTAGAGGAAATTGAGGAAGAAATAAATGACTCAGAATTCGAATGTTCTTCATCAGATGATGAATGATTTGTATAGTATTATAAATCCAAATAGTACTTATATTAAAATAGGATTAAAATTTAAAGGTTATACAAATTATCATTTGCATGCATATATAAACACAAAAGCTAGTATGTGTGTTGCTAGAAAATATGTAATCCTAAAAGAACTATGGAAATAAGCACTAAAAGATTTAATTGTAAGATTGTTAATAATACTACAATAAATCTTAATATAGTCTTAAAAGATACAAATATAATGAAAAGATGAGAGAAATTTCATATTTATACCATATACCAATAAGAAACAAGAGTTGATTTATTAATAGAAAATAAATTTCTAAACCTTTACTAACCCTTTACTCAATATTTTTTTAAAAAAGTTTAACAATGTTAGATGGTAAAACCTTTTCCGTGTTAAAAATAAGAAAAGCTTTGACAGAATATCAAACCTAACTTTTATGTAACATCATAAAAAGTGAAAATGTAGTGAGATAAATACAAAGCAACAATCTTATTTAGAAAACATTTTATTAGACAAAGAAGAGAAATAAAAATTATTTCTTAATGAAATACAAGAAGATTTTAGCCTTAACAAGAATAAAAAATTGTTACAAACAGTAAATTCAGAAAACTCTTTAGATTCTAAAATCAATAGGTATAAAATAATAGCAAGCATAAAGCTCAAAGGCCCTAATAAAATCATAAGAGTAAAACTAATGATTTATACCCCATAAGACAAGGATGAATTTGGAAAATAAATTCAAGAACTTTGTAATTAAAATTCATAATACTTAGTAATTCACTCCACTTAAGTCCATCATTTTTAGTTGAGAAATAAGTAGAGAAAAGAAGAGAAAAAAAGAATGGTAATAAATACTAAATATTTGAATAAAGAAACCATTGATGATGGATATTCTATTCTAAAGAAATAAGATGGATATTCTATTCTAAAGAAATAAGAATTATTATCTTAATAAAAGGAAATAAATATTTCTCAAGTTTTGATTGTAAAAATAGATTTTGATAAATAAGACCTGATGAAGAATCATAAAAATTAATAGTATTTAGTTTCCCACAAGGACAATTCTAATGAATAGTTATACCATTTGGTTTAAAACAAGCACCATGTATTTTTAAAGGTATATGGATAATATCTTTGAAAAACTACATAACATTTGTTGTGTATACATTGAAGGCATTTTAGTATTTAGTAATGATTTGAATAAACATTACTTAGATGTTTCACGTGAATATTGGGGAGCAATTTTAAAAGTAAAGATAGATGAAAGATGAATATCTTTATAGATACACATGAGAATATTTTTAGGTTTTAGAGTAATGAAAAAGAATATTTAGCTGTTAAAAAATTATAAAAAATTTGCAATATAAAAAATTTGAATATTTTTTATAGACTAATATTGTAGGTCTCATAAGGAAGATCGAATAATCAGTTGACGACAATGGTTCAACCATTATAAGTTTGATGTTGAACATCTACTAGGAAATAAAAATAGTTTAGTTGATGCATTAACTAGAGAATTAACACTTTTAACTATTTTTTATTTATTAGGAATTGATCTTCTTGACATAGACATCAAGATAAAAGAAAAAGAAATAAAAATCTCATGGGATCAAAATCTTATGAGATATTATATCTTAAGAAATCATTAAAGGATAACATCAAAGATCGGTTAAACAGGAAGAACTTAAATAATCAAACTATAAAAGTGATAAGATTATCTTAGATGAAAAGAAAAGAATCAAAATTTTCAAAATAAGTGAAGAAGAAAATAATTTCTCTATAGAGAAAAAGAAAGAAAAACTTAATTCGGAAAATGAAACATAAAATGAAGAATCTTCAAAAATTAAACTTTATATAGTCTAGAATTACCCTAAACCAAGAATTTATACTAGTTGGTCAGAAGTTAGTAAAGTCATAACATGCTTCCATGGAATAATCCACAAATCATTCAATAACAGAATAAAAGTTAAAGGCAATTTTGTCAATTATAGAATGCCAAAACTATTAACTCCTTTTGAGGTAACTAAGGACTATTTCTAAGCAATATAAAAATCAATCAATCTTAACAGATTGAAGACAATTGAAAGGATACCTAGACTAGTGCTATTGAAAGAACCAACCAGTAACTCTCTTGTTTCAGAAGAAGAAAAAGATCAACACTTGAACCTCACAAGACAATAATAGTTAAGTTTGTAAACCTAGCCAGAAAATCTACTGTGGAACATCTCGATGATATGGAGTTCTATACTTTAGGAAAATAATTCCTTGCAGGTAGAAAATTCAATCATGATGATATAAAGTTCTATACTTTAGGGAAAGAATTCCCTGTATGAAGCAAATTTAATATACGAGAAGAAGAAAATCCAGTTTTGTATACAAAGCATTTCACGGTGGGTTAATAGAAAACTTGTATCTAGGAAATAATTTAAATGAGTTAAATTACTTTCTTGAAAGCTTCAAAAAATCCTTTAAAAAATTTAGAAAGAAAATTAAGGCTATGGATAAGCCTATTTATTTAATATTTTTCAGTTCAATAATGGATTGAAACTAGAAAATTTCAATAAGTCATTATCATCTCATTAAGTTTGTACTTGCTAATATTAAAAAGGAATTTAATCATCTCAAAGTTTTGTCTGAAAAGGAATTATGAATTAAGAAAAATTAAAAACTCTTTTGAAATTAAATTAATTATTCTACCAGCAAAGTAGTTATAATCTCACAAAGTAATCTGCATATCAATGAAGGAGATAGTAAAAAGATCAATAATTGTTAGCCAAATCCGTTTGAAAGTTTTTGTTTTAATTTTGTGGATAAAGATAACTCAATTGTAAAGATTTGACTTTGATCTCTTCAGTAAAGATATATGAAGGATGTTATTTTTATTTTAAAATTTTAAAAATATTTGCAATAATAAAAATATTATTTAATAATATTAAATAAGTTTAAATGATTATAATTTAATTTAAACAATATTTAATTAGTTGGAAATTAAAATAAAATGATATAATATATTTTTTAATAGTAAAAATATATGAGATGTGAGGTGTTATTTTTATAGTTATAAATTTTTAAACTACTATTTTTTGTTATTTTTTCAAACACTCGGTAAGTGATGTAAACGATGTAATTTGGGTACAAAAACGCTTTTCCATGGCGGAACGAAAAATATTGTGTAATTTGATACTAGCTTCGATTTGATATATTATTATAGTGGTTTCGATAACCGAGTCAAAAGTTATCTCGTTGAAAGTTGTAACTCATATTTACCAAATGTTTTTTTGTTTTTGAAAATATGAACGACATCCTCTTTCTTTTTCTATTCTCTTATTTTTTTGGAAGAATAGGGATTGATTGAAAATATAAATAAACAACCATAGGTCAGCACCAATATCTCCTTTATAGCTCAATTGCATTACATTAGAAGTAAGTAAAATGAAAATGTTGCTTCAAAAACTTTAAACACTCGGTAAGTGATGTAAACGATGTAATTTGGGCACAAAAACGATTTTCCTTGGTTGGACCAAACCATATTGTGTAATTTGATACGAGGTTCAATTGGATATATTATAATAGTGGTTTCGATTCCTGAGTAAAAAATTATCTCCGTTGAAAGTTGTAACTCATATTTGCAAAATGTTTTGTTTTTTTTGAAATTGTGAACGACATCCTCAATCTTTTTCTCTTCTCTTATTTTTTTTGAAGAATAGAGACTAATTGAAAATATAAATAAACAAACCTAGGTTGGCACCAATTCTCCTGTATAGCTCAATTGAATTAAACTAGAAGTAAGTAAATTAAAAATGGTGCGTCAAAAAATTTAAACACTCGTTAAGTGAGGTAAACGATGTGTTTGAGGACAAAATCGACTTTCCTTGGCAGGAATGAAAAATATTGCGTAATTTGATACGAGCTTCGATTTGATATATTATTATAGTGGTTTCGATACCTGAGTCAAAAGTTATCTCCGTTGTAAGTTGTAACTCATATTTACCAAATGTTTTGTTGTTTTTGAAAATATGAACGATGTCCTCTTTCTTTTTCTCTTTTCTTATTTATTTTGAAGAATAGGGATTGATTAAAAATATAAATAAAAAACCCTAGGTCAGCACAAATATCTCCTTTATAGCTCTAGTACATTAAAGCAGAAGTAAGTAAAATGAAAATGTTGCTTCAAAAATTTAAACACTCGATAAGTGATGTAAACCATGTAATTTGGTTACAAAAATGCTTTTCCTTGGAGGGACCAAATCATATTGTGTAATTTGAAACGAGTTTCGATTGAATATATTATAATAGTGGTTTCGATACCCTAGTCAAAAGTTAACTCCGTTGAAAGTTGTAACGCATATTTGACAAATGTTTTGTTGTTTTTGAAAATGTCAACGACATCCTCTTTCTTTTTCTCTTCTCTTATTTTTTTTTTGAAGAATAGAGACTAATTGAAAATAAAAATAAACGAACCTCGGTTGGCACCAATATCTCATGTATAGCTCTATTGAATTCAACCATAAGTAAGTAAAATGAAAATGGTGCGTCTAAAACATTAAACACTCGGTAAGTGATGTAAACGATGTACTTTGGGGAAAAAAACGATTTTCCTTGGCGGGAACGAAAAATATTGTGTAATTTGATACGAGCTTCGATTTGATATATTATTATAGTGGTTTCGATACCCGAGTCAAAAGTTATCTCGTTGAAAATTGTAACTCATATTTACCAAATGTTTTTTCGTTTTTGAAAATATGAACGACATCCTCTTTCTTTTTCTCTTCTATTATTTTTTTTTGAAGAATAGGGATTGATTGAAAATATAAATCAACAACCGTAGGTCAGCACCAATATCTCCTTTATAGCTCTATTGCATTAAAGTAGAAGTAAGTAAAATGAAAATGTTGCTTCAAAAATTTAAACACTCGGTAAGTGATGTAAACGATGTAATTTGGGTACAAAAATGCTTTTACTTGGAGGGACCAAATCATATTGTGTAATTTGATACGAGATTCGATTGGATATATTATAATAGGGGTTTCGATACTCGAGTCAAAAGTCATCTCGTTGTAAGTTGTAACTCATATTTACCAAGTGTTTTTTTTGTTTTTGAAAATATGAAGGACATCTTCTTTCTTTTTCTCGTCTCTTATTTTTTTTTTCGAAGAATAGAGATTTATTGAAAATATAAATAAACAACACTAGGTCAGTACCAATATCTTCTTTATAGCTCTATTGCATTAAAGTAGAAGTAAGTAAAATGAAAGTGGTGCGTCTAAAACATTAAACACTCGGTAAGTGATGTAAACGATTTAATTTGGGTACAAAAACGCTTTTCCTTGGCGGGACCATATCATATTGTGTAATTTGATATGAGGTTCGATTGGATATATTATAATAGTGGTTTCGATAACCGAGTAAAAAATTATCTTCGTTGAAAGTTGTAACTCATATTTAACAAATCTTTTGATGTTTTTGAAAATGTGAATGACATCCTCTTTATTTTTCTCTTCTCTTATTTTTTTTGATGAATAGAGACTGATTGAAAATATAAATAAAAAACCCAGGGTTGGCACCAATATATCCTGTATAGCTCTATTGAATTAAACCAGATGTAAGTAAAATTAAAATGGTGCACCTAAAACATTAAACACTCGGTAAGTGATGTAAACGATTTAATTTAGAGACTAAAACGAATTTCTTGGTGGGAACGAAAAATATTGTGTAATTTGATACGAGCTTCGATTTGATATATTATTATAGTGGTTTCGATACTCGAGTCAAAAGTTACTCGTTTAAAGTTGTAACTCATATTTACCAAATGTTTTTTTGTTTTTGAAAATATGAACGACATCCTCTTTCTTTTTCTATTCTCTTATTTTTTTTCGAAGAATAGGGATTGATTGAAAATATAAAAAACAACCCTAGGTCAGCACCAAGATCTTTTTTATAGCTCTATTGCATTAAAGTAGAAGTAAGTAAAATGAAAGTGGTGCTTCAAAAACTTTAAACACTCGGTAAGTGATGTAAACGATGTAATATGGGTACAAAAACGCTTTTCCTTGGAGGGACCAAATCATATTGTGTAATTTGATACGAGCTTCGATTGGATATATTATAATTGTGGTTTCAATAGCCGAATCAAAATTTATCTCCGTTGAAAGTTGTAACTCATATTTAACAAATGTTTTGTTGTTTTTGAAAATGTGAACGACATCCTCCTTCTTTTTCTCTTCTCTTATTTTTTTTATGAATAGAGACTGATTGAAAATATAAATAAAAAACCCTAGGTTGGCACCAATATCTTCTGTATAGCTCTATTGAATTGAACGAGAAGCAAGTAAAATGAAAATGGTGCGTCAAAAATATTAAACACTCGGTTAGTGATGTAAACAATGTAATTTAGGTACAAAAACGATTTTCCTTGGCGGGACCAAAATCTATTGTGTAATTTGATAGGAGCTTCGATTGGATATATTATAATAGTAGTTTCGATAACCGAGTCAAAAGTTATCTCCGTTGAATGTTGTAACTCATATTTACCAAATGTGTTGTTGTTTTTGAAATTGTGAACGACATCCTCTTTCTTTTTCTCTTCTATTTTTTTTTTGAAGAATAGAGACTAATTGAAAATATAAATAAACAAACCTAGGTTGGCACGAATATCTCCTGTATAGCTCTCTTGCATTAAAGCAGAAGTAAGTACAATGAAAATGTTGCTTCAAAAACATTAAACACTCGGTAAAGGATGTAAACGATGTAATTTGGGTGCAAAAACGTTTTGCCTTGGCGGGAATGAAAAATGTTGTGTAATTTGATACGAGCTTCAATTTGATATATTATTATAGTGGTTTCGATACCCGAGTCAAAAGTTATCTCCGTTGAAGTTGTAACTCATATTTACCAAATGTTTTTTTGTTATTTAAAATATGAACGACATCTTCTTCTTTTTTCACTTCTCTTATTTTTTATTTGAAGAATATGGATTGATTGAAAATATAAATAAACAACCCTAGGTCAGCACCAATATCTTCTTTATAGCTCTATTGCATTAAAGTAGAAGTAAGTAAAATGAAAATGGTGCTTCAAAAACTTTAAACACTCGGTAAGTGATGTAAACGATGTAATTTTGGTACAAAAACGATTTTCCTTGGCGGGAACGAAAAATATTGTGTAATTTGATACGAGCTTCGATTTGATATATTATTATAGTGGTTTCGATACTCGAGTCAAAAGTCATCTCGTTGTAAGTTGTAACTCATATTTACCAAGTGTTTTTTTTGTTTTTGAAAATATGAAGGACATCCTCTTTCTTTTTCTCTTCTCTTATTTTTTTTTTCGAAGAATAGAGATTGATTGAAAATATAAATAAACAACACTAGGTCAGTACCAATATCTTCTTTATAGCTCTATTGCATTAAAGTAGAAGTAAGTAAAATGAAAATGGTGCTCCTAAAACATTAAACACTCGGTTAGTGATGTAAACGATGTAATTTAGGTACAAAAACGATTTTCCTTGGCGGGACCAAAATCTATTGTGTAATTTGATAGGAGCTTCGATTGGATATATTATAATAGTAGTTTCGATAACCGAGTCAAAAGTTATCTCCGTTGAATGTTGTAACTCATATTTACCAAATGTGTTGTTGTTTTTGAAATTGTGAACGACATCCTCTTTCTTTTTCTCTTCTATTTTTTTTTTTGAAGAATAGAGACTAATTGAAAATATAAATAAACAAACCTAGGTTGGCACGAATATCTCCTGTATAGCTCTCTTGCATTAAAGCAGAAGTAAGTACAATGAAAATGTTGCTTCAAAAACATTAAACACTCGGTAAAGGATGTAAACGATGTAATTTGGGTGCAAAAACGTTTTGCCTTGGCGGGAATGAAAAATGTTGTGTAATTTGATACGAGCTTCAATTTGATATATTATTATAGTGGTTTCGATACCCGAGTCAAAAGTTATCTCCGTTGAAGTTGTAACTCATATTTACCAAATGTTTTTTTGTTATTTAAAATATGAACGACATCTTCTTCTTTTTTCACTTCTCTTATTTTTTATTTGAAGAATATGGATTGATTGAAAATATAAATAAACAACCCTAGGTCAGCACCAATATCTTCTTTATAGCTCTATTGCATTAAAGTAGAAGTAAGTAAAATGAAAATGGTGCTTCAAAAACTTTAAACACTCGGTAAGTGATGTAAACGATGTAATTTTGGTACAAAAACGATTTTCCTTGGCGGGAACGAAAAATATTGTGTAATTTGATACGAGCTTCGATTTGATATATTATTATAGTGGTTTCGATACTCGAGTCAAAAGTCATCTCGTTGTAAGTTGTAACTCATATTTACCAAGTGTTTTTTTTGTTTTTGAAAATATGAAGGACATCCTCTTTCTTTTTCTCTTCTCTTATTTTTTTTTTCGAAGAATAGAGATTGATTGAAAATATAAATAAACAACACTAGGTCAGTACCAATATCTTCTTTATAGCTCTATTGCATTAAAGTAGAAGTAAGTAAAATGAAAATGGTGCTCCTAAAACATTAAACACTCGGTTAGTGATGTAAACGATGTAATTTAGGTACAAAAACGATTTTCCTTGGCGGGACCAAAATATATTGTGTAATTTGATAGGAGCTTCGATTGGATATATTATAATAGTAGTTTCGATAACCGAGTCAAAAGTTATCTCCGTTGAATGTTGTAACTCATATTTACCAAATGTGTTGTTGTTTTTGAAATTGTGAACGACATCCTCTTTCTTTTTCTCTTCTATTATTTTTTTTTGAAGAATAGAGACTCATTGAAAATATAAATAAACAAACCTAGGTTGGCACGAATATCTCCTGTATAGCTCTATTGCATTAAAGCAGAAGTAAGTAAAATGAAAATGGTGCTTCAAAAACTTTAAACACTCGGTAAGTGATGTAAACGATATGATTTGGGGACAAAAACGTTTTGCCTTGGCGGGAACGAAAACTATTGCATAATTTGATACTAGCTTCGATTTGATATATTATTATAGTGGTTTCGATACCCGAGTCAAAAGTTATCTCCGTTGAAGTTGTAACTCATATTTACCAAATGTTTTTTTGTTATTTAAAATATAAACGACATCCTCTTTCTTTTTCACTTCTCTTATTTTTTATTTGAAGAATAGGGATTGATTGAAAATATAAATAAACAACCCTAAGTCAGCACCAATATCTCCTTTATAGCTCTATTGCATTAAAGTAGAAGTAAGTAAAATGAAAATGGTGCTTCAAAAACTTTAAACAATCGGTAAGTGATGTAAACGATGTAATTTGGGTACAAAAATGCTTTTCCTTGGCGGGACCAAATCATATTGTGTAATTTGATACGAGCTTCGATTGGATATATTATAATAGTGGTTTCGATACCAGAGTCAAAAGTTATCTCCGTTGAAAGTTGTAACTCATATTTAACAAATGTTTTGATGTTTTTGAAAATGTGAACGACATCCTCCTTCTTTTTCTCTTCTCTTATTTTTTTATGAATAGAGACTGATTGAAAATATAAATAAACAAACCTAGGTTGGCACCAATATATCCTGTATAGCTCTATTGAATTAAACCAGATGTAAGTAAAATGAAAATGGTGCTTCAAAAGCCTTAAACACTCGGTAAGTGATGTAAACGATATGATTTGGAGACAAAAACTTTTTGCCTTGGTGGGAATGAAAACTATTGCGTAATTTGATACGAGCTTCGATTTGATATATTATTATAGTGGTTTCGATACCTGAGTCAAAAGTTTTCTCCGTTGAAGTTGTAACTCATATTTACCAAATGTTTTTTTGTTTTTGAAAATATGAACGACATCCTCTTTCTTGTTCACTTCTCTTATTTTTTATTTGAAGAATAGGGATTGATTGAAAATATAAATAAACAACCCTAGGTCAGCACCAATATCTCCTTTATAGCTCTATTGCATTAAAGTAGAAGTAAGTAAAATGAAAATGGTGCTTCAAAAACTTTAAAAACTCGGTAAGTGATGTAAACGATGTAATTTGGGTACAAAAATGCTTTATTTTGGCGAGATCAAATCATATTGTGTAATTTGATACGAGCTTCGATTAGATATATTATAATAGTGGTTTCGATACCCGAGTAAAAAGTTATCTCCGTTGAAAGTTGTAACTCATATTTAACAAATGTTTTGATGTTTTTGAAAATGTCAACGACATCCTCTCTCTTTTTCTCTTCTCTTATTTTTTTTTGATGAATATAGACTGATTGAAAGTATAAATAAAAAACCCTAGGTTGGCACCAATATCTCATGTATAGCTCTATTGAATTGAACGAGAAGTTAGTAAAATGAAAATGATGCGTCAAAAATATTAAACACTCGGTTAGTGATGTAAACGATGTAATTTTGGTACAAAAACAATTTTCCTTGGCGGGACCAAAACATATTGTATAATTTGATAGGAGCTTCGATTGGATGTATTATAATAGTAGTTTCGATACCTAAGTCAAAAGTTATCTCCGTTAAAAATTGTAACTCATATTTACCAAATGTTTTGTTGTTTTTGAAATTGTGAACGAAATCCTCTTTCTTTTTCTCTTCACTTATTTTTTTTGAAGAATAGACACTAATTGAAAATATAAATAAACAAACCTAGGTTGGCACCAATATATCATGTATAGCTCTATTAAATTAAACTAGAAGTAAGTAAAATGAAAATGGTCCTCCTAAAACATTAAACACTCGGTAAGTGATGTAAACGATGTAATTTGGGTACAAAAACGATTTTCCTTGACGGGAACGAAAAATATTGTGGCTTTTCTGTTTGATCTTGGTTTAGGTAACCCCAGATATGTCTTTTTGTTTTTGTATCATGCATGAATGACATATAAGCATATACTATCAATTTCTACTCAAATCGTTTAATCTAAACAAAAATAATAAAAAATATATATATGATACTCTATTAAGATGAGAAAAAATTCATACATTCAATGCTAATACCTATAGAGATCATCTAAAAATTTGAATAAATAAGAAATGTGTTTGGAGTAGAAAAAATATATATTTCACTATGAATAAAAGAAATTAGGCTCAAATTATATCTCACAAGGGTAGTCTCCACTAAAAAAAATTCATAAACACCGATTTTGGGTTTAATATAATTTCCACATTTTATCAAGAAATACTAGTTATGACAAAAACTAACTAATTATCAAAAATAATTACAAAATATTTCATGATATGTTTTCAAAAATTAATCTAACAGTACCAAAGACTTAACTATTTACTTAAATTTGACTTAAAGAAATGATAAATTTTTGTGAGAATTTTTTATTTTTTTATTTTTTTTAAGCATGGTAACTTTTCACCACCCCCAACCTAGAACTTACATTGTCCTCAATCTAACAATTGCAAATTAAAGATAAAGATAAAAAAGGAGAAAGATTACCTATTTCTTGAGAATGTGTAAGTAGTAATGAAGAAATGCAGGTGCATCCATCATATTCATCATTAAAGTGTATACAGACAGATTGCTGTGAACTTCTAACATCTTAACAAATATTTTAGTTTTAACAATTTTAAAAATTATTCACATATAAGTAAACTAAAATAAACAATAAAATTAAGTAAATAAAACAAATAACAAAAAAATTACCTAACATGATGGGTTGCCTCCCATCCAGCGCTTAGTTTAACGTCTTAGCAAGACGTATCTTTTTGGTGCTAAACTCAGCCAAATGCAATCCATTTCAGCAATGTTGTTTGGTTCTTCTAAATAAGGCTTGACACGATGGCCATTAACTTTGAACGTTTTTTGTGTCTTGGAGTCCAATAGTTCTACCACTCCATGTTCAAATACCTGAACTATTTTGAATGGTCCATCCCATCTTGATCTCAACTTTCCTGGAAACAATCTCAAACGAGAGTTAAATAAAAGAACTTTCATTCCAGGGTGAAAAGTCTTAGGAACTAGCCTCTTGTCATGATAGCGCTTAGTACGCTCTTTGTATAATTTGGCATTCTCATAAGCTTCATTCCTAATTTCTTCCAACTCATGAAGCTGGAGTAATCGTGTTTCACCTACTTTATCTAAATCCATGTTTAGCTCTTTAATTGCCCAGTAAGCCTTGTGTTCAAGTTCAACTGGAAGGTGGCACGCTTTCCCAAAGATTAACCGGTAAGGGCTCATCCCAATAGGTGTTTTGTAAGCGGTGCGGTATGCCCATAAGGCATCATTTAACTTAAATGCCCAATCCTTCCTTGAAGGACGCACAGTGCGTTCCAATATTCCCTTAATTTGCCTATTACTTACTTCCACTAAACCGGAAGTTTAAGGATGATATGGAGTAGCTACTTTATGTGTGATGTTGTACTTGTTTAGTACTCCATCAAAGAGTTTGTTACAAAAATGGCTACCTCCATCACTTATTATAGCTCTAGGCATTCCGAACCTACTGAATATTAAATCTTTCAAGAATTTCACAACAACATTAGCATCATTGGTTTTGGTGGGGATAGCTTCTACCCACTTGGACACATAATCCACAGCAACCAAAATGTATTGAAAACCATTAGATGGGGGAAAAGGACCCATAAAGTCAATCCCCCATACATCAAAGAGTTCAACAACTAAATTAGATGTCAAAGGCATTTCATCTCTTTTGCTTATGTTTCCTGTTCTTTGACATCTATCACATTGTGCACAAAACATATGAGCATCTTTAAAAAGAGTGGGCCAAAAGAATCCAGACTGTAATATCTTACAGGCTATCTTTTCACCTCCAAAATGACCCCCACAATGAAGTTCATGACAAAAAGTTAGAATGCTCTTATGTTCTTCTTCAGGTACACATCTCCGGATGACTTGATCTTGACCAATCTTGTATAAATAAGGGTCATCCCAGAAATAGTCCTTAATAGTTTTAAAAAAACTTTTCTTGTCCTGATATGAAGTGTTAGGTCGCAAAACACCAGTGGCAAGATAGTTTACAATATCAGCATACCATGGGTTTGGACCTATGAAAAATAACTGTTCATCAGGAAAGGTTTCAACTATATCTTCATTACTCTCATCTTTAAGAGAATTGAAGTCAGAAATCAACCTAGACAAATGGTCAGCTACTAAGTTTTCACTACCTTTCTTATCCTTGATTTCTAGGTCAAATTCTTGTAAGAGTAAGACCCACCTGATTAATCTTGGCTTGGCATTTGGTTTACTTAATAGGTATCTTAAAGCAGCATGATCAGAATGCACAATCACTTTAGATCCTACTAAATAAGACCGAAATTTGTCTAAAGAGAATACTATAGCCAAGAATTCCTTTTCAGTGGTGGTGTAATTCATTTGGGCATCATTGAGTGTTTTGCTAGCATAGTAGATGACATGCAAACGCTTATCCACTCTTTGTTCCAGGACTGCTCCTATTGCATAATCAGAAGAGTCACACATTATTTCAAAAGGTAAAGACCAGTTTGGTGCCATAATAACAGGGGTAGATGTTAGTTTATCTTTCAAGGTATTAAAGGAAGTAAGGCAGTCATTGTTGAAATCAAAATCAGCATCTTTGGATAGAAAGTTACATAAGGGGTGACTTATTTTAGAGAAATCTTTAATAAATCGTCTGCAAAATCCTGCATGTCCCAAGAAGCTTCTTATCCCCTTCACAGATGTAGGGGGAGGTAGTTTGGATATCAATTCAACTTTTGCCTTATCAACTTCAATACCCTTGTTTGAAATTATATGTCATAAAACTATCCCTTGTTGAACCATAAAATGACTTTTCTCCCAACTAAGGGTTAGATTGCATTCAATGCATCTTTCTAAAACCAAAGTCAATTTATGTAAGCAATCATCTAATGAGTTCCCAAAGATAGAGAAATCGTCCATGAAAATCTCAATGAATTTTTCCACCATGTCCGAGAAAATAGATATCATGCATCTCTGGAAAGTGGCAGGGGCATTGCATAACCCAAATGGCATTCTACGAAAAGCAAATGTCCCAAAAGGACATGTAAATGTGGTCTTTTCCTGATCTTCTGGTGCTATGGGTACTTGATAATATCCAGACAGTCCATCCAAAAAACAGTAAAATTCGTGCCCAGCTAATCTTTCCAACATTTGATCAATGAATGGAAGAGGAAAGTGATCCTTTTTCGTATATAAATTTAGTTTCCTAAAATCTATAAACATTCTCCATCCAGTGATTATTCTAGTGGGCACTAATTCACTTTTGTCATTTTTAACAACTGTTATCTCAGATTTCTTTGGTACCACATGCACTGGACTAACCCACTTACTATCCGCAATAGGATAGATAATCCCTTCTTCTAATAATTTAAGAATTTCCTTTTTAACTACCTCTTGCATGTTTGGGTTTAGTCTTCTTTGGGCCTCTCGTACAGGTTTAGCACCATCCTCCAAGTTGATCTTGTGCATACACATTGTTGGACTAATGCCTCTTATATCCCCTATACTCCAACCTATAGATTTCTTAAACTATTTAAGCACTTTGATGAGTTCCTTTTCTTGTGGTTTGGTCAAGGTTGAAGAAATTATCACTGGATAAGTTTCTCCTTCACCCAAAAACACATATTTTAAGTGCTCAGGTAAGTCTTTGAGTTCAAGTTCAGGTGGATTGGCCTCTTTAATAGATGAAGAATTGGGTAGATTTAAAAGTGTACTAGATTTTGTCATCACTTCATTATTGTCTAGTTGTTCAAGGTACCCCTTAATTTCTTCATCTAAATCTTCTTCAACCTTTTCAAGTGTAAGAACGGTTTCAAGCTTGTCTTCTATTCTGGTTTGGAAAAAGGTGCTTTGGACAAGATTATCCAAAGGATCAACATCGAATATTTCATCGATGGCAGAAATAGAAGGAAAAGGTGAAGAATCAAAAACTTTAAAATGAACAGTCTCTCCTAAGACTGTCATTGTCAAATTTCCATCTTGGACATCAATAATAGTTTTAGTAGTTGCCATAAATGGTCTACCAAGCAATATTGTGTGCTCTCTGTCCAATGCTGGATTTTCTTGCATATCCGGAACCACAAAGTCAACAGGTATTATCAGTTTGTCTACCTGTACCAAAACATCCCCAACTATTCGCTCTGGATATTTAAGAGATCTATCTGCAAGTTGAAGGGACATACTTGTGGGTTTTAAATCCCCTAGATTGAGCTGTAAGAATATAGAGTAGGGCATCAAATTTATACTAGCACCTAAATCAAGCATTGCTTTAGCAACCTTCCTATCCCCCATAGTTATGTTTATAATAAAACTTCCAGGGTCTTTCAACTTAGGGGGTAGTTTGTGCTGAAATACAGCGCTAGAAATTTCTGATACTACTACTCGTTCATTCAGTTCATACCTCTTTTTCTTAGTGTTCAACTCTTTGAAAAACTTGGCATATGAGGGCACATTCATGATCACTTCTAATAATGGTAAATTGATATTTACTTTAGAGAGCATATTAAAAAGATCATTGAATTGCTTATCTTGTTTGGATTCTTTTAACCGGTGGGGAAAAGGTACTTGCATCTGGTGTGGTTCTGTTGTCTTTTGAATTTTGAGGGTGTCAGATGACCCCCCAATGAGTTTTTCAGAAGGCTTGTTAAGTTTAACACTTGTTTCTCCTTTTTGCGAGATTAGAATATCGCCTTCTTTGTTACCTGAACTACAAGGTAGATTGTTAGAGATTTCAGGTAAACTGGTATTGACTACCTTACCACTTCGAAGGGTTCTTACATTCTTTGCTTGTTCTGGTTGACTGGGCAACTTTCCTGGTTCTTTCTTTTGCATTTGTTCAGCCAGTTGCCCAACTTTAGATTCAATCCTTTTAACCGAAGCCTCCATGGTGTTCAACCTTTGATTAGTCATCAATTGGTTGTCACGACTAACTTGAATAAAAGCATTCAAGCTATCTTCTAAGGTTGGCTTAAAAGATTGGCTTGGTGGGTAAGGGTGGTTGTTATCCGACCTTAGTGTTGGATATTGGGTGTAGGCTGGGTGATTATACGTGTTTGGATGATACCTTTGAAAAGATTGGACCTCCTCTATGGCATCGACACTAGAATCACAAGTATTTGAACAATTATGAGTACCATGCCCAATTGAACAACACACTTCACATACCTCTTGATTTGAAATTTGGTGGGTAGTGAGAAATTGCACTTGTTTAGTTAATTCAGCAAGTTGCAAGGTTATCTCATTATCAGAGCCAACTTCATTGACCCTTGCTTTCCTTCTACCACCTCTTTGTTGGGAATTAGAACCCAATAGCTCATAAAGATTATAGGTTTCCTCTGCGGTCTTTTCTCCTACAGCACCTCCAGCAGCATTATCAACCATGTATTGACTCTGTAGTGTCAATCCATCATAAAAGAATTGGTTTTGTAGCTGTAATGGAAAGCTATGATTTTGACATTGAAGGAAAAGGAGTTTGAATCGTTCCCAAGCTTCATGAAAGGGCTCTTCATACATTTGAGAAAATGTTGCTATCTTTGTTCTTAGATCAACAGTCTTTTGATGGGAATAGAACCTACCCATAAAAATTTCATAGACTGCCTCCCAAGTTTTAAGAGAACCTGACTGTAGAGTAATGAACCATGACCAAGCTTTATCTTTGAGAGTGTAAGGAAATCACCTCATCCTAAGTTGATCTTCATTAATTGCATGTAGTGGAAAGGTTTGGACAATAGCATAGAATTCTCGAATGAAATGCAAAGGGTCTTCATTAGGGATACCGTAAAAGGAAGGCAACAAAGAATAATGAATCTTTTTCAATTCATAATTCCTTGCAGCCTCTTGTAATTGGATGCCGGAAGTTACATTGCCAATGATTGGCATTGTATAGTCTTTCATCTTTTTCCGCCTATCTTCAGCATCTCCCATGGTTGTTTGTAGTTGAAAATGATCCTCCTCCTATTGTGTATCAACATTTTTCTCTTAAAAAACAATAGTAGATATCTCTAAGAAATATTA
Organism: Hippophae tibetana; assembly: GCA_037013495.1. NCBI lineage: Eukaryota > Viridiplantae > Streptophyta > Magnoliopsida > Rosales > Elaeagnaceae > Hippophae > Hippophae tibetana. Next base: position 861,020 of record JAZDXN010000027.1, on the reverse strand, counting down.
TAACTTGATAAAACGTAAAAGCAAAAAGGTGCAAGGAACCTAATTTTTTTTTAAATTTCAATTTTAACGAATGGACACAATTTTTGAAACAAACGAATTTATTTCATTTGAATTTTATTACACGCAAACTAAAACAAAGGAAAATACAATAATGGGTGACCTCCCATGTAGGACTAAAATTTATCGTCTTCTAGTAAGACGTTGCTTGGAGATTGCAAAATGAAAAACTCAATGTCTCCTCTTCATTGAATTCAGTTGACTATCAAATTACTCTTTGCTTTTTTGCAAATGTTCAACTAACTGTTCAACTTGAACTTCCACCTTTTTGATAGAAGCTTCCACAGAGTCCAACCGTTGATTGGTTTTAGATTGGTTATCCCTACAAACTTGAATAAAAGAATTCAAGTTGTCCTCCAGGGTTGGTTTATTGGGAATGCTTCTTGGAATAGGTGGGTGGAATTGCTGGCCTGCCTGGTTTGAGCTTTGAGTGAAAGGAGGGTTGTTTTGCCTCCAAGAGAAATTTGGATGACTTCTCCACCCAGGATTATAGGTATTTGAATTGGGGTCAAACCTTGGTCTCTGTTGATATGCTCCCAACACATTGACCTGTTCAGGTCCAGTTGTTGTTTCTCCTTGATATGGACAGGCTTCAGTACCATGTCCCATGTTGCTATACAAACCATATTGTTCATTATTGGTGTTGGTTTGTGTAGCGAGTAGGGCAACTTGCTTAGTCAGTTGAACAAGTTGTTGTTGAACTTCATTACTGGAGTCGATTTCATGAACTCCAGCTTTTCTCACTCGGGAGCTTTTCTGTTGGGAATTAGCACCCAACATCTCAAAGAGGTTATACGTCTCTGAGGCAGTTTTTTCTCCTATTGCTCCTCCTGCAGCGTTGTCGACAATGAACTGACATTGTTGTGTAAGTACATCGTAAAAGAATTGGTTCTGCAACTGCAGGGGAAAGCTATAATGGGGACATTGAGTGAGAAACATTTTGAACCTATCCCAAGCTTCATGGAATGGTTCTCATTCCATCTGAGAGAAAGTAGCAATCTTTCCTCTCAACTCTGATGTTTTTTGGTGGGAATAAAATTTTCCCATGAATTTATTGTAAATGTTACCCCATGTCATCAGAGAACCTGGGGGAAGTGACATCAACCAAGCTTTGGCCTTATCCTTTAAAGTGTAGGGAACATCTCATCCTAAGTTGATCCTCGTTTAGAATACCGAGGGGGAATGTTTGGACCGTAGCATAGAAATCTCTCATAAAGGAAAGAGAATCTTCATTAGGTAGCCCATAAAAGGAAGGAAGCATAAAAAAATGAATATTTTTAAGGTCATAATTCCGAGTAGCCTCACCCAACTGGATAGCGGCAGTTGCCGTGCCAATCACCGGTCTTGCAAACTCCTTCATCGTGGTTTCCCTAACATGTTGGTTTTCTTCCATTTCTTTTGGTTCTACTAAAGGATTAAGACTTGGTTCTATGTTTGGCTCAAAAACAGGTTGATGGGTGGAATCCAGTGTTGTTGACACTTGTTTAAATTTATGAATATTATTTACATATGGTGTAAGGGGGGGTTTCCTAAGGATCTCCTACCACGCATAGACTATTGTAAACGTAAATTTAAAACTCCTATCAACAAAATAAAAACTTTAGAGAAAATTTACATGGTATTTAATACAAAACACTAGACAAAACTAGTTAAACCCTAAATTTTTTTTCTTTTTTTTATTTTTTAATTTAAATTTTTTTTTTCTAATTTTTTTATATTTTTTTATTTTTAAATAACATAATCAGTATTAACCAAGAGTGTTCCCATGAAAGAATGGTGGTGCAACGGCACCTTAAAAACCATTCTACTAGCCAGAACAACGTTCCTAAGAAAGACTAGTGGCACAAAGGCTTCCAAGAACTAGACTCCTAGACAAAACTCCTTTAGATTTTTACTTTTCATGCTATTTAGTTAATTATGTATAAATTCAAGTAATGTTTTTTTTAACGGTAATTTTATTTTACTATTCACGCTATATTATTTCTTATTAACTTAAAAATTTTGAAATTTAAAAATTCTCTTTTTTTATTTTTTATTTTTTTATTTTATTTTTTTTATTTTATTTTTTTTACTATTCATGAACGGTAAAATTTTTTTACTTCAAATTTCAAATTTCTAAATTATTTTACACTTAATTTTTTTTTTTAATTTTTATGAATTTTGAAATTTGATTAGTGTTAAAATATCACAATTATTTACAGCACAAAAATGTTTTTAAAATTTTGATAAATAATTTAAAAAACGCTATTCCTTCCCCGGCAACGGTGCCAAAAACTTGTTGAGCGAAAACCGACATCGCCGATTCTCGCCAATACTTTGGTTTTAATATTTATAAAACTCTCGCAAGTGCACGAATCATTTCGAAGAAAATGATAAGTATACTCCCAAGGTCGATCTAAGGAAGGAATGTATGTGGTTTTTAATTTATTATTCAAACTTTTAAAAACGAAATTAAATCCTAAACATCCTGTCACGATAGTTTGGTTTTTGTGTTCCTAATCTAATAACATAAAATAAATATATATACAGATTAATTAAATATAATCTAATAACATAAAAATAAACATAGATATAAATTCAATAAAATAAATAAATACAAATACAGATTCAATAAATATTGATACAAATTTTATCATTTATATTAGTTGAGTATTTATGGATATAATAACTAAATTAATTATGCTTGCTCATATTATCTAGGTTATTAAAGATATAAATTGATATTTTATTGATTCTCTCTTTTTTATATAAATACCACCTTTGGTGGGGTTACATATTCTTTGTTAACTAAACAAATCAATTAACACCTATGGGTGGGGTTGGTAACTAATTTGGTTAATTAAATTAATTTCTTTTTCTAAGAGATTGAAAATGAACCATTTAAATGCCACCTTTGGTGGGGTTAGACAATTTAAACATTATTCAAGGTGTCCAAATTAAACATAAGAATTTAATTATCCGAGTACTAACTTTCAAGTTTTAAAACCACTATTGAAAACATGTTGTCAATACATTTTCACATAATAATTCTTATAAAAACTTTTGAAATAGAGCTTCACTCTAACTACCGGGCGATTGTACCAACAAATAAAAGAGCACTACTCTAAATTAGACCGGATAACTAAACCTTAAAATCTAATTTTCAGGTTTAAGTTTGTAATGAAAAATAATATATTTCTCTCTAACATTCTTAATATAAAATCTTGAATAAAAAAAAATCAATTCATTTTAGAGATTTTTACCAATTTAATATTTCGCAAGCATAACAACGTCATTATTACATCATGTTTACTAAACAGCCAGCATAGTTAAATTTAACCACAGACAAATTAAATATAACATGTAAGAATAAAGCATAAAAATAATTGTAAAGAAAATAAAATCCTTACAGAACTTCGACGCTATTCCCGTAGCTAGAAAACCTCCAAGCGGAATTTGCACTTCCATTTATTGAATCAAAAAGCTAAATTATTACAAAAACATTACAAGTTCCTCTCAAAAAGAGAAGAACTCTACAACTAAGAGAACTGAACTAAAAACTAAGAGAAAAACTAAGAAAAGCTTAGAAACTAAGAAAGAAACTAAGAAAATCTCAAAAACTAAGAAATGAGAGAAAGAAAGAAGAGAGAAGTGTGTTTTGAAGGTGTAATTTGAAGTGAAGGGAAGAGGGGTATTTATAGGTGAGGATGGAGAGAAAAAATGAGTAAAAAAATGTTAAAAAAGGTAAAAACGCGTAATGGAAATGCTGAGGTCATTAATGACGTCAGCATGACGTCATGGGGGCGGCTGCACGTGAAAAATGGGGCGAAAAGGCGTTGGTGCGCGCGGAGGGGGGCTGTTGGGCGCTGCGCGCAGTTCGGCACGCGTGAACAGTGCCCGCGCGCTGGGGCGCGCGGGCTGGGGCGCTGGGATGCGCGCGCGGCTGGGCTACGGGGCGCGATTTCCGTCTTTTTGACATTTTTGACCTTTTTGACCCATTTTGTCCAATTTTTCCATATTTGTTGACCTTTTCCCACTTATTTATTAATATATTTGTGATGTATTGCTTCAAGTATTCCTCTTTGAGTCTTTAAATTGCGTTTTTAAGCCAAAATACCTGAAAAATAATAAAAATACCCGTGATTCCGAAAAAGACAAATTTATATAAATATATGATAAAACATATAAATATATGTATTTTTAATCAATTAATGTACATAAAATCATGGTTATTTTAGTGCTTTTTGAGCACTCATCATGGTTTCGATACTCGAGTCAAAAGTTATCTCGTTGAAAGTTGTAACTCATATTTACCAAGTGTTTTTTTTGTTTTTGAAAATATGAAAGACATCCTCTTTCTTTTTCTTTTCTCTTATTTTTTTTTCGAAGAATAGGGATTGATTGAAAATATAAATAAACAACCTTAGGTCAGCACCAATATCTACTTTATAGCTCTATTGCATTAAAGTAGAAGTTAGTAAAATGTAAATGGTGCTCCTAAAACATTAAACACTCGGTAAGTGATGTAAACCTTGTATTTTGGGTACAAAAACGCTTTTCCTTCACGGGACCAAATCATATTGTGTAATTTGATAGGAGCTTCGATTGGATATATTATAATAGTAGTTTCGATAACCGAGTCAAAAGTTATCTCCGTTGAATGTTGTAACTCATATTTACCAAATGTGTTGTTGTTTTTGAAATTGTGAACGACATCCTTTTTCTTTTTCTCTTCTATTTTTTTTTGAAGAATAGAGACTGATTGTAAATATAAATAAAAAAACCCTAGGTTGGCACAAATATCTCATGTATAGCTCTATTGAATTGAACGAGAAGTAAGTAAAATGAAAATGGTGTGTCAAAAATATTAAACACTCGGTTAGTGATGTAAACGATGTAATTTTGGTACAAAAACGATTTTCCTAGGTGGGAACAAAACATATTGTGTAATTTGATATGAGGTTCGATTGGATATATTATAATGGTGGTTTCGATACCCGAGTCAAAAGTTATCTCCGTTGAAAGTTGTAACTCATATTTGCCAAATGTTTTGTTGTTTTTGAAATTGTGAACGACATCCTCTTTCTTTTTCTCTTCTCTTATTTTTTTTTATGAATAGAGACTGATTGAAAATATAAATAAAAAACCCTAGGTTGGCACCAATATCTCCTGTATAGCTCTATTGAATTGAACGAGAAATATGTAAAATGAAAATGGTGCGTCAAAAATATTAAACACTCGGTTAGTGATGTAAACAATGTAATTTTGGTACAAAAACAATTTTCCTTGGTGGGACCAAAACATATTGTATAATTTGATAGGAGCTTCGATTGGATGTATTATAATAGTAGTTTCGATACCCGAGTCAAAAGTTATCTCCGTTGAAAGTTGGACTCATATTTACCAAATGTTTTGTTGTTTTTGAAATTGTGAACGAAATCCTCTTTCTTTTTCTCTTCACTTATTTTTTTTTGAAGAAAAGAGACTAATTGAAAATATAAATAAACAAACCTAGGTTGGCACCAATATATCCTGTATAGCTCTATTGAATTAAACCAGAAGTAAGTAAAATGAAAATGGTTCTCCTAAAACATTAACCACTCGGTAAGTGATGTGAACGATGTAATTTGGGTACAAAAACGATTTTCCTTGGCAGGAACGAAAAATATTGTGTAATTTGATACGAGCTTCGATTTGATATATTATTATAGTTGTTTCGATACTCGAGTCAAAAGTTATCTCCGTTGAAAGTTGGACTCATATTTACCAAATGTTTTGTTGTTTTTGAAATTGTGAACGAAATCCTCTTTCTTTTTCTCTTCACTTATTTTTTTTTGAAGAAAAGAGACTAATTGAAAATATAAATAAACAAACCTAGGTTGGCACCAATATCTCCTTTATTGCCCTATTGCATTAAAGTAGAAGTAAGTAAAATGAAAATGGTGCGCCTAAAACATTAAACACTCGGTAAGTGATGTAAACGATGTAATTTGGAGACAAAAACGATTTTCCTTGGCGGGAACGAAAAATATTTTGTAATTTGATATGAGCTTCGATTTGATATATTATTATAGTGGTTTCGATACCCGAGTCAATAGTTATCTCCGTTGAAAGTTGTAACTCATATTTAACAAATGTTTTGATGTTTTTGAAAATGTGGTAAATATTGCTTAGAGAATGAGAAATCATCAAAGAGTTTCTTCTAATTCTTTTGTCTTTTGATTTATTTTTTCTTAAATGTTTAAATATTTTTGGATTGTGATTTCTATATTTGCTATGAACTAAATTATTTGTTCTATGTTTGCAATGTAGCTTACATTATGAAGCTTAAATTAATTATTTTTGAATGATTTGTAAGATGTTGCTTTTAATTTGTTTATTCTATTTGTGTTTAATGCTTTTGATTATTGGAAGATTAATCAATTGATTTGTGAACCCTAATGAATTTGGAAAATGAATTTTTGTGTTTAATTCTTGGATAGAATAACATATATATTTATATATATGGAATAAAAATATACTTTTATTATATGTGTAGCTATTAAGAACTTTGAGCTTAATGAATCTTTGATAAATTTAATTCTCATAGGAATGTAGTGAATTAATTTAGTGACATATGTTTGTTTGTTATCGGAAGAGATATGTGGATAAATTTGGAGTTCTTGGTTGACAAATTAAATGCGAGAACATAAATCAAGAGAAAATAATATGAATCAAGTGGATTAATTTGATGAAATTCCAATCCTAGAGTTTTCTTCAAGTGTTAATCTCATATATTGTTATTTAGAATTAGTTTAGTTTAACTCTATCCAAATATCGATTGTTTGGATAAAATTAGGTGGAGCGAATTTTAGTACATAACAAAAATTAGTAACAAATCTCCATGGGAACGATATCGTATTTATCACTTACTACTTGTGATAGTGTATACTTTCACGTTGATGTTCTTTCAAGATACCAACATGATACTCATAATTGCCCGCCAAGTTGGATTTGTATTCTAGTTCCATATTTTCAATAATCCTTATCTATACTGTTCCAGATTTGTTAGATTAGTATTTTAATTTTTTAAACCTTGAAACCTTAATCCTAACAACATTATAGTGCATGGTAACTCTTTTACTATAAATATGTAGCTAGGGTTAACAACAAAGGCATCCATAGATTGTAGGTACAAATTTTAGAAAAAATACACTTAGGTTTATAGAGAAATTGAAAGCTAAAGGTAAGAAAGAATTCAAAGAGATAATTAAGTAGTTTGAAATCAACTATGCACATTAGTCCTTAGCTTCTTCTTCTTCTTAGTTTTATATTAGTTTAATTATAATTATTTCAGAATTCATGCCTAGGTAATTTATTTATGTGATTATGGGAAATTTTCAAGCCCTTGACTATGATTTTACTTAATAAAATATTATGATGATTTTTAGATTCATTCTTTGATTTTTTTTGCATTCAATCTATGTTTAAATGTCATCTTGTCCACGGAGGTCAATCTTTGTCTGCTAGGTAACAAGATAACAAGTTATAAATTATGTCTCGATAGGACATGTATTTCTATTACTATGATATAGTCTCTAATATTTTTATTGAAAGTGATATATAGCTTTGTGACAGTGTGACAAGTAAGGTTGTTGTCTTCATTAAATGTTATTAAGAATTGTATTATTGTATAGTTTAGTGATCTCTTTTTTAGAACTTAATGTAATTAATGAATAAATTATTTAGCAACTTTGACTAAGTTGTTTTGGAAAGAATTGATTTATAATTATATTGTATTTCAATTAAAAAAAATAAGAAAATGTGCATTTGAAATCTTGTGTTAGTTGCATAGATTTTCTAAGCTAGAGTTAAGAATTCAAGGATAGTTATAATATCGATTCATCATATAATTGGTTAGATTATAGGCTAATAGTGAGAATAATATCATAATTACATGTTTCTCTTAATTAGTGTGTTCATATATTTTATTTATTATTTTATGTTTTGTTTTTAGTTAAAAATAATTTTTAAAATACCTTTAATAATTTACTAACAAGCTAATAAATAGTAGTAGTTATTGTAACAATCTTCATGGGCTCATTAATATTTGTTCTTAAATTACTTATCACATATACAATTTGATCTTATATACTTATGTGTTTCCAAGCATATCGAGTTTTTGGTGTCATTGTCGAAGAAGTTTTACAATTTTGTCATTAGTTATTAGTTTAATTTTTTTTAGATTTTTCTACTAATTTCTTTTTGACTAATTATTAGATAAATTTTTATTTTCTCAAAAAAAATTTATTTATTTTAATTTAACTTATTTTTAGATTTTTTTTATTAATTTATTTTCTTTTATATATTTTTAGTTTAACTTTTTTATAGATATTTTTCCTTTTTATTTTTCTTTTTTACTTTTACTTATAAGTTATAGGAGTTGAATGCAATAAGGATATTTCTATAATTTAAAATCAAAAGGTTCACTACAAGCAGATATAATAGAATCAACTTCTTCTAGTGAATTTGAAACTAAACACAAAGTGATGGCAATAGTAGATCAGAAACTTACGGAATTAGTTGCACCTGACTTGGAGCAACAACCCTTGTGTATTGCCTACCCCAATATGGATGTTGGATTTGAACTCAAATCTAAACTACTACATCTTTTACCTATTTTTACAGGCTTGACTGGAGAAGACACAAATAAGTACTTAAAAAAGTTTCATATAGTTTGTTTTACCATGAAACTAGTTGTGATAACTAAAGAACAAATTAAGAAGCATTCCCCTTCTCATTTGTTAACAGTGCAAAGGAATGACTCAATTATCTCCCTTTAGGTACTATTTATACATGTTTTGACATGATCAAATTAGTTTTTGGAGAGATACTTTCCATATTTTAAGGTCACATGTATTAGAAAATAAACTTGTGGCATAAAGAATTCAATAGGGAAACCCTATATGAATATTGGGAGAAATATAAGAGGTTATATGCAAGTTGCCCTCATCATTAAGTTAGTGTGAAACTATTTCTCCAATATTTCTATGAAGGATTAATGCCCATAGAGAGAAGTATGGTAGATGTTGTTAGTGAAGGAGCCTTAGTAAACAAAACTTTACATGAGGCAAGAAATTTAATTGCTATTATAGTTGTCAACTCTCAATAATTTGGCATCGGTAGTAATCCATAAAAAAAGGTAAATAAGGTAAGCACTAACCCTACTCTTGAGGTTCAAGTTAATAATCTAAATGCTTTGGTACAACAATTAAGTAGCAAACAGGTTAAGGCTAGTGGCATATGTTCTTTAGTGGGACACCTCACTGACACATGCCCTACTTCTCAAGGCATAATTTTGAACAAATTGATATTGTTGGAGGCTTTGCAGCACATAGTCCTAGGTTTGATATTTTCTCTAACACCTATAATAAGAATGGAAATGGAGGGATCAACCAAATTTTAGTTATGCAAGCAACAAGCCCACAACATTCTTAAACAACTAACAATGTCCAATTGGCTTCCCAAATCTTAGGCCATTTCAACAGTAGCCACCTTGAAAACCTCAAGGTAAGTATCTAAAGGATATGGTTATTCATTTAGCTAATTATAATACTAAATTTCAATAGGGTGTCAAGGCTTTAGTCTATAACCTAGAGACTCAGACGAGCAAGTTAACCATAACTATGGGAAAGATTGAAGCACAAGTATATGCCAAGCTCCCCTCACAAATTATGGTAATTCTAAGAAGAATGACAATGCTAGTCTATTAAAATTTGCAAACAACCAAAAGGTCCTAATCAAAACTTTACAAGTGCTTTCAACTTTTGCTAGAAGTTATCTTCGTTGGGTTGACGACATTAAACTAAGCACTACATAGGAGGAAATCCATTGATTTTCTTTCATTTTATTTTAAATTGAACATTAATTTTTATTTCATACTATGTTTACTATTTAATTTTGTTATTTTTAATTTGTATTATTTTTTATGTGTCATTTGATTGTAATGTGCACATTACTTGACCTAGGTTGGGGATGGATGATGCATTATCATAAAATACCATTTTTATTTAGTAATTTTTCATTATTTCTTAGTAATTGTTTTTAATTTTGTTTTTATGTTTGTTTAAATTTTGCAAAACTAAAATATGAGGAAAAATTGGAAAATTTCTATGTGCACATCAGCACAAGTTCGTGTTTGTTATGGCATAATGCTCTCAAATCAAAAAGTGGGAACGCAAAAAAGGGTCGCATTGCGACATGATTTCAAGTACACCTAGGCACATTGGTCTTGAGTTGGATTCAAGAAATTTATTTTCTATGTGCATCGTGTCATGATTCTAAGTACAAAGTGCCATGTATACATTTTAAACATACAAAATAGCCACCAAATGCAAGAAGTGGATTTAAACACAACTTTTTCTCAAAATTTTCAAAACACCTAAGCATCCTCACTCTCCCCTTGTCTCACTTTTTAACCTAAAACTCATTTTTTATCCAAAAATCCCAATTCATCTTTTCAATTTTTTTGTATCTACATCAATACTAAAGCTCATTGAGGATCTTTTTGCAGAGATTTCACATAAATATCATATTTTTTAGGGTTTCTTCATATCATCGTCATGAACACTCAATCATCTTCAAGTAAGTACCCTAAATCCTCAAATTTTCTTTGATTGATGTTTTGAATAATTTTAAGAAAATAATTTTGGATTAGAAGTGTGGATTACTTTTGGATTTAAGGAAACAAAACCTAGATAGAGTGATAATTTTTGGGATTATTGTTATATTTTTTACACCTTTTGAATAATAAATGACACCAAAAAGAAAAAGATATGCTAAAGGTAAAGAAAATATGGTGTCAAAAGAATATGATAGTACTAGGTTTGTAAGCCTTGAAGTTAAAAAGAGATTGAAAAGGATGTAGAGGTAAATAAAAATTTATTGTTGAAAGAGGCATTGATTTTGGAAAAGACCCATTTCCTTGTGTAAATGATGCAATAGGAAACCTAGGATAGGGAAGATTTGTAAAGAGTCCTAAAGCTAGTACATCAAGGATAGTACGAGGCTTATTTAGAGAATATAGATCATGAGAAAGTAATAAAGACCATAAATTAGGAGGAGTAGAGTGAGATATTACAAACGGGAGATATAAATCATTTGATGCTAAAGAATTAACATCTCTCATGTTTGATAGTATTTTCTCTACTCTAAACTAATGCCTACTAGGCATTAGCATACAATTGATAAAGAACGGGCTTTATTACTCTTTGCAATCCAAACCTTTAAAAGCATGGATGTTAGGGTAATTATGAATCAAAGGATAAGCTTGTTGACGAACAATCAACGAATTAGCTATTTTTTCCCACAACTCATTACAGTACTTTGTACTAGAGCTGGGAAGAGAATTAGTACTCACAATATTCTACTTCAAACCGGTGACCAATTAACCCCAACATACATGGAAAGCCTCACTAGCAAAGTTAAAGCCTCAAAAGCCAACAAAAGTGCCTCTTCTTCAAAAACATCTTTAAAGGATAGGTTTGGTAAGTTACAAGAAAATGTTGATAAAACGGAGGCCTATCAAACACAATAGCAAGAATGGATTAACGGACACATGTGTTAGTATGCCAATTATATGAATACCATCTATGAGATGTAATGATTACAACTCACTTAATATGGTTATTATTATAGTTAATTAGGAGGAGCACCGGAGTATCCAGGTGAACTTTTTCTTTAGGTCATAAGAAGTTGTTGAAAAAGACATACTAGAAGACGTGGAGGACTAAAGCCCCACAATCTTAGTTATTTCTTTGATTTTATAGTTTGTAGTTTAGTTTTTTTGCTTTCATTTTCATTTTCTTTTTATTATTTTTTGTTTGATATAATTTTTTTTTATTTTGAAATTTTGTTATGTATTTTGTTGAACCTCTTAATTTTATGATTTTTTGGTGATGTGTTATCTATATGGTACTTATTAATTCTCAATGCATAGCATTGATACATATCATGAACTGAGAATATGAACCTAATGCTCAAAATTTCACAATAAACCACTACTCGTAAGATAACTTTTCATTTCTCTCTCTTCTTTTTAGATACATTAGAACATCGAGGACAATGTAGATTTTAGGTTGGAGGTAGGAAAAGTTCCTTTTATATTTCTATTAACAGTTTAGACAAAATTTCAAACACAATTGTTCAAAAAATTTATTTTTATTTTGTTAGTTTTTATTTGTTTTCTTTATATGTTTTGAGTCAATTTATATGTCAATGATAGGAATATGATTGTGATAACTTTAATTTCTAGAGGACTTTAAGTTTTAATTCAATTAAGGAATTATTTGAATGTGAATTGAACTTAGTGTAAAACTCTTATGGTTGACGGTAAGAATGATTGAGTAATCTGAGTACTTAGGACTATTTTGTGTGTGAATATTGCATAGACATATTTAAGGTCTCAATAAAATCTAGAACTAACTTTGAAAAACACTCAAAGCAAAATTATAGAACACATAATACTTTGGAAATGATTTAGGCTATTTTTGGACAGTTTGAACCATTTCAAGCCTACCATTTTCTTATCTATCATTAGTATTCCTTTTGAATTTATATGAGTTATAAAACATTTCTTTCTTTAACATGCTATAACCTACCCTTTCATGAGCCAATGAGATAGATTATTTGAACTTTCTATTTTATAAGAGGACTTAAATAAACACATATTTGATATGAAATCTCTATAAAGAAAGGATGAAAATTTTGATAAAAAAATTGACTACAACCTGAAAAATATGGAACATAATAAGTTGAGTGTTGTAGAAAATCAATTTTGAATTGAAAAAGGATGAAAGGCTGGTAATATAATTTTCTATATATTTAGCTATAAAAATAAGAAGAGAGGAAAACAAAAAAAAGATTATATTGATATTTGTTACAATGTGAAATTATACCCATAGTATACTTAGTCATGGATATGAAGGTAAATACGATCTGGATGAGTTAGATAAGTTATAGAGCTATTTTAGAAATTATATTGACGGTATTTGAATTTAATTAAGTTATTTTAATTGTAATTCACCTTCCCGTTATTTTATATCCCTACACATTAGCCTAATGTTATAACCTTGATAATGAGCTATTGATCTAAACTAGTGTGACAATTATATTTTAGTGGAGAGTGAATTGAAAGCTAAGCCTATGGGGTTTATGGTTGCACACATCATATTTGCATAATCTACAGACCAAAAATTTTGTTCTATGAATGACATGCATAAGATTATCTAGTATGAATATTATATGTTTGTTGTTAGTTGGATGTATAAAAGTTGATCACAAAAGTGAAGTGAATATTTGAATTAATCTTTGATGAAGAGTGAGACTTAGATAATCTATATGTTGAATGTTATAGGAATTTTTTGAGACAAAAGTATAATTTATTTGATATTTAGTTTTTTTTTCTTTTTTTTTTCTTGGAGTCATTTTAATTTAGTTTAGTTGTGATACTTATGGGTATCATTATTGAAAATACTAACGAGACTATAACTCATTAATTAGGAATCCCTAAGGGCTTAAATACTTGTTGTAAATGCTAAATATAATCGTGTCAATATATAGAAATGATTTAGTTTAGTTTAGTTTAGTATAGAATTCTTTATTTTCTTTTTAATAACCTCTTTTGAGTGCTTATCTTGCTAGGGACTAGCCAGAAGCTTACACGTGGCATACAAAATTTACTGAGCGAATCAAAGAGTGATGTGTGGCAAGGAATACTTATATGGTCAATGTCATATGGCGCAACGTGATTCACCTTAAAAGATGGTGTGGCACATGAGTGGAAGAAATAGATGAATAAGGTGATGACGCATGGCAGACATATTAACTAAGCATCGAACTCATATTGAATGCCATGTTGACATGTGGCATAACATTGCATCACACTACACATGTGGCGATCTGTGATTGGGAGTTTCCGCTAATGTGGCATCTGTATGGCTTGCCCAATCAGCTCTTTTACTTGCATGACTTCCACGTGGTAGTTTCTAATTGGTCCTACTCCATAAAACTTCCAAAAACAAATCCCAAAAAAGTCCAAAAATTATATTTTCACCCCTTTTTCACTAAAAAGTTTATATTTTAATATTTTTAACCCAAAAATACTATTTATTGAATAAAACAAGCAAATACTAAGACAAAAATGCACTAATGACTCCACTTTCATAGAGTCATCACACCCGAAACTTAACTCTTTGTTTTTCCTCAAGTAAAGCCAAGTATAAGTAAATAAAATGACATGGGTAGTATATTTGTAAATATATATATATATATTAAAGCATGCATATTTAGTTGAAACTATTCCCCTCAAAAGTCGTACAATTATATGAAAAGGAGATTCACTTATTCATCCATCAATATTTCATCAATACAAGGATATGCAAGGTTTTTCAAAAATTGATTTGTGTGTGTGTGTGATGTACATGATATCATCTAATTCATGCATGAAATCAACATATATGAGCATGCTAATCAATTCAATCTTAGAACAAGTCTCATACATCTATTTTTCACATTCCTATCCACTAACATAAATATGCACTTAGCTAAAGATCAATAAGGACTTTACATAGTTGTATTGTAAGGCTTTGGTGGGGAGTCGATAAATGAAGACATTTGGGCCCTTTCTACACCTTAACTTTCTTTTTGTTCATCATGCACCTTTTAACTACAATTGAGCTTTAGCTTGATATTTTAGTGCACCATCTCTTATCATTCCTTTTGATATTCTATTATTCCATATTTCTTTTTTTTGTAACTTCACAACACCCCCAAACTTATTTTCAATTTTATTTTCTTTCTTTTAGAGGGATAATTATGTTATGAGTTCTTCTTCTTCTTCTTTTCATAGGGTGCATTACATTTCACCTTACTCTATAGCATAACACATGATTGCATTTTTTTCATTTCATACAAGTTAAAGGTGTAAGGGTAAAGGTAATACTTATTGGTTAGACATAAAATGTGGCTTAAAGATATGAAAAGTTCTTTATTAAGCTTAAATGAGTGACTAAAGATATTTAATAAGGTTAGCTTAAAAGGCTCAATCGATCCAAATAATGCCTCAATCATCTTTTTTGCTAAATACTATTCAAGTTTTTGCCTTAAGGGATAATCAAATAGATTCTAAAACATACTAGATCTCATCAACTCGCATAAGTCATTACAAATTTTCTCTCGATAAGAACACCAAAATCAATCATGAACATGTGCATAAAAATTTGAATCAATCTAATCAACACTAGTAAGCATATCATATGATTAATATAAGTATCTTAACGAGCATGTTACATTCCTTATCCTAGTCATGACAACCAATTTTTATCATTGAGTTCATATGTTTTATATCAAGCATGCATGTATTTAGTTTCCAAATATTTATCAATTTTTACCCAAATCATGATTAAAAACATCCTAAAAATTTAAAATGCATACTAAATACTAAAGTAGAGAATGAAGTTTCCTCTCCTAAACATAAATTGCACATTGTACCCAATGTGCACATATTAATATGAAAAAGTAGAAGAAAAGAAAACTCCCTTAGTCTTGGCACACTACATATGTCATTGGAACTGCTCAATCTTGTTGCGCCATTGATCTCCACATTTATTCATCTAAAAAACAAAAACAATAAAAATATAAGTAAAATATATGTTGGGTTGCCTTCCAACTAGTGTCCCATTTAATGTCCTTGACTAGACAGTCATATCAAGTTCTAAGGTATATCCCTCTATGTTCAATAATACTTTATATTTTGGTTTTCAAACATAGTTCTCAATTCTCCTATCATGCCATATTTTTGTTTTAATTTTTTAATTTTTGGAATTCTTATAAGCACTCCACCGTAACTTATCCAACTTATGTATTTCCAACATCTTTTTCATCTCTCTATTGGACTCTTCCACTTGCTCACTTGATTGGAGATAGAAGGGTAAATGTGTGAGGTCTAAACTTGGTGGCCCTTCAATAGATGGTTTGAGCTTAGATCCTATCTCAAAAAATTTCATAAATGTATTTGATACACATATGAGAAGTGTGTCCTCTAAAAATTTTACACAGTTCATAATATCAACCTTTGATTCCATACTTTCAAAGTTAAAATAGGTTGAGTTGTTTTCTAGTGAGTTTATGTCCTTATTCATAGCATCATGTGTAACAGTCTTAAGTGTAGGAAACTCAATAGACTCTTTTAAGTTTTCCCTATAATCAGTAACATTTATCCTTAAGAATTTATTATCATTATCAATATCAGAGGGTTCAGATGCTTTAAAAACTTTAAACATTGCTTGTTCATCTTGCACTCTTATTGTAAGCTCAAATTTTTGTACATCAATGAGTGCTCTTCCTATTATTAAGAATAGATGACCAAATATGATAGGAATGTTATGATCCTCTTCCATGTCTAGTACAATGAAATCCGTTGGAAAGATGAACTTGTTTACTTTTACTAGCACATCTTCTACCACATATCGAGGTCTATTAATTGATATATCTGCCATTTATAATGTTACTAAAGTGCATTTGGCTTTACCAATCCCTAATCTATTGAAAATAAAAAATAGCATAAGGTTAATGTCGGAACCCAAGTCATAGAGTGCCTTGTCAAAATGGTTGTTCCCAATAGTGCAAAGGATGTCAAAACTATCTGGATATTTCAATTTTTGGGGTAGTTTTCTAGCTAAGATGGAACTACAATCTTTCGTTAAGGTTATTATTTTATTCTCTCCAAGCCTTCTTTTCTTAGACAAGATGTTCTTTAGAAATTTGTCATAAGAAGGCATATGTTCAAGAGCATATGTAAATGATATGTTTATGTGCAACTTTTTGAAGACTCTCAGAAATTTTGAAAATTTCATATCTAACTTTTTCTTTTGCAGTCTTTAAGGGAAAAGAATAGTGGGTTTGTAGAGGTTCCTATTTTTTGGGTGAATTATTTTCTTTCCATTACCCTCTTTATCCACTAATTCCTCCTCATCAATGTTAGTTTTTGGCTTCTCCTTATCCTTTTGAGTCTCATCTTCCTCTAGAGTTTTACCACTCCTCAAGGATATCCCGTTGCAATGGTCTTTACCTTCTCTTCTTGGATTTTCAATTATGTCATGTGCAAGGTTACCTTGAGGCCTTTGACTTATGGCCTAGGAAATTTGCTCCATTTGAGTCTCTAAATTCCAAATTGAAACCTCTTAAGTGAACACTTTTGTATTAAATGATTGGATGAAGTATTTCATCATTACCATTAACGTATTTGTATTGTCCTTAGTATATGGCTTATTCTCTTGGGCTTATGATTGTTGTGGTTGTTGAAAACCTAGTGGTGTAAATGATTGATGGTTGAGTTGATTACCACCTTCATTGTTGTTATTCCAAGAGAAATTGGGATGTTTTCTCCATCTTGGGTTATATGTGTTTGAGTATGGATTATTGTTTCAATTCACATTACCCACATAAAATATTGATTCAGGATTATTTGGACAATTATCATACAAATGGGCTCCACCACAAAACACACAAGACACCTCTGAATCTTAGACCTGGTTTATACTCGTTGGCGAGTTTTGAACATTTAAAAGATTAACAAGAGATGATACTTGTGTTGTATGTGCTGTGATATCATTTACCTCATGTATTCCGATTACTCTTCTTATGACAATCATTTTGTCCATTAGCCATTTTCTTAACTATGCTTCTAATAGCACTAAATGATGTGTCTAAATTAAAACTAAATAAAAATTAAAAAATCAAGAAAATAAATAAATAAAATTAAGTAAATAAAAATAAATAACTAAAATAAATAAATAAATAGAAATAGAAATAGAAATAGAAATAGAAAAATAAAAAAAAACTAAAATAAAAAAAATAAAAAATTGATTTCTAATATTTATAATCCCAAACAACGACACTAAAAACATGATTATAACACAAATTGTGAGTAATGAGTATGTAAATATACATATCATAATAAGTAATATAATGATAAGAAAAGATCAATCATACAAAAATTATGTTATTAGAAATTAATTTTTAAAACAAAAAAATAAAAATAATTTTTTTTTGTGTTTTTTATATTTTAAGAAAACAAAATTAAAAGAAATAAAAATAAATAAGAATAATTAATTAAATCAGATTTGGTAATTAAGAAGATATATGAGAAAATATTTAAGAATATTTAATCCCCCAATTTTCTAAACACCAATATAATTATTAATTACATGATTATTTGAATCTTATCTAGCATGTATTGCTCTTTCAAGTAAACTACGCATGATATAATAATTAACTTAATCAAACTCTAATGTCAATTAAATTGCATACTACTAATTATGTTCATCAATTATGGATCACACACATAAGAATCATACATCTCTTCCTAGAAAACTATGCATGTTATTTAATCAAGACATACAATTAAATAATTCTCTCAAATATATTTAATTGCCTCTATAGATAAATTGTTGGACAAACAATTAATAACATAAAAATTAGATTAAATAATATAATTAAATTGAAATAATAATTAAGGTAAAATATTATATCATCACATGGTAAAAATTGGGTTTATAAGATCCCTAGATTAATAAATTAACTAGTCATAATTTTATTCATAAAGCTCATAATTTTTCATAAAGAAAGATATAAAAATTGATAAAGAAAGAAGTAGAAAAAGAAATACAATCAATCTCTTTCTCTCTCTTACGAGGATAATTCTACACATTTTTCTATTCAACTAACTCACTATATGTAAAATTAGTTTAATGGAGTCCATTGATGTTTTATGGTTGACATGTGTTTGACTTGGATTGAAATGTAGTTGTTTTGACATGTGTATTCCTTGAGCTTATGTATGTCTAAATTTTTATATTCTATTTGAAATTAACTTTATCTCATACATATTTCACATCTTTGTGAATTTGTATGGTTATTTTGAGAGGTTTGTGTGGATTTTTGCTTTGATGATTTATATGTCTTCAACAAGCTCTACAATCCACTTTATTATCTCTTGAGGCAAAATATTAGGTGTTGCTTGGATAGAGAGAGGATTTACCCATCTTTACATTGTTTGAACCTTTCAAGCCACCAATGTTTACTTGTCCTTCTTTACCCCTCTTTGAGCCTCTATGTTAATCCTTCTTTTATTTGCACCTGCTTATTATTTGAGCCTAAATCATTATTACACTTACCTTGTACACTCTTTTTTGAACCTATATATTATGGGAATATCTGCTTTATCTTGGGTTATTATAAAAATAAAGGGAGATAGAGAAAAGAAAAAAAATGAAGTGTTGAGAAATTTAAAGAAAAAGAAGAGGAAAATGAAATGATGATAAATATGAAAAAGAAGGGATGCATAAATTTTTGAATTTTATGTACCGTTCTCACAACATCATTGTTTACGGATGAATTTTGAGAAGTGAAGAGAAAGGAACTCATGTTTGATGGTATATTTTTTGTTGACATAAACCCACAGGTTTGTGTTTGGTATGTCAAAGATGTTTTTAAGCCTAAAAATATCATTTCTCTCCTACCCTTACCTAAGCTTATCATTTTAATCTTTGAAAGACCTATTCATTTCTTTTGAGTTAGTACTTACATTAGTAGAGAGAGACTAAATGTAGACTTATGAAGTTTGGTTCAATTTGAGTCTATATTTATATTTGTTTGGTTAACATAAGCATATCTTAATCGCATATGGAGTAAATAAGTTTAGCATACATACACTGAGTATGTAATAAAATTTTTAGTCATACACTTACATAAATGCATCTTGTATTGATGGTCTTATAGATTTTTACGTTTAGTGTATTGTTTAATCTAAGAATGCTCTTGTTTTTTGAACATGCTTAGTTTGCTTCCTTACTTCAATATTACTTGTTTTTTGCTATTTGTAGATGCTTCTATTTTGAGAGAGTTTTTGAGAGTTGGATGCATAACATGTTTATTGCTTCATATGCATACATTTAGGAAGAGAGGTGTGTGTCAATTGCATGTTGTTAAGGGGAAGTATTGTGTTTGTTTTGCTTCCTTACTATTTGTCCTGCTTATGAGTTTATGTTATGTTATTTTGTTCATGTGATTCTTCCTTTTTCTTGACATCCCTTCATATGAACCTTGCATAATTAAGACTATTAGTATGACATATTGCATGCATAGTTTGCACTCTCCTATTTCACGTGTCTTCTTTTGTGTTTTTCTACTTCTCTATTATAGTGAGTTGTTGCATGTTTATCACATGTAGTTGATAGCTTGGTATTTGTTGTTGAAATGCATGACATGTTTTCTTTGGTAAACTCAGATGTCTTTTTATATGTGTGTGCATAGTATGAGGTGAGGTTGCAGGATTGAATACACCCATATGTTGTTAAGGAAAGATAGTTAAATCACTAGGAGTATGTCAACTTGGAACATACTTAGACTCCTAACCAACTTCTTCTTAGGGATTCATTAACATATTTATGTAGCATTGATATTTGTTAGAAGATTGTTGAGCAACTAGGAGTGTCTCAACTTGGAAGATAGTTGGACTCCTAGTCAATTTCTTCTTACAAATTTATGGACACATTTATGTGCAATTGGTCTTTGACCACCTATCATGTCGATGTGTTGTATGCATATTATGAAGCCCTTTTTGCCCTCCCAAAACACGTATAGATGTGAGGTTCTGTGCTATGTATCACATTAGGAAGATGTTTTTTATTTGCATTACGCTTGGTTTGTTTATTCATTTAGGTTGTGGATTGTTACATACTTTTACCTAGCTATTAACTTGGTGTTTTTCTTTGTCTTTTTTTCTTGACTACATATGTTGCTCTTTTTTGTATTTTTTCTAATCTTCTCTACCATGTTGCATGAGTGTTAGGATTATTGTATTTTTATTTGACTTCATTCCTTTATATGGAGGGAGAAGTGTGCATAACTCATGTTTGTTTGAGCATTGTTTTTACTTGTTAAAATGCTATTTGTTTTGCATGGGATGATCAATATAGTTTGCATTACATCATGATTATCTATGCATACACTTAGAGGGAGTGTTGCATATGTTCAGGGAGAGAGTGCATTTTTGTGTTGTATGTAGATTATGTTTGTTTGTTTTATATGTTGATTGTGCTTAGCCTTAGCCTATCGTTGCTCACCTATGTATGGATAACACGATAGAAATTGGTTAGACTACATGCTATTTCTAGGTATGTTTTGTTTCATGTGTATAGGTTATAAGTATAGAGTGAAGTCTTCGTGCTTCATTTATGTTATATGCAGTGCTACTAAGATTTTCATGTTTCGGTGTAACATAGTGGATGAGATGTTCCATGAAGATGGATGGAACACATAAGTTGAGTGAACTTGGTTTAAGTGTGTTTCTCAAGTTTGGGTGTGCATCGATGTTTTATTCATGGGAAAAACATCTTTAGGTCATCATCATGATCATGTCATGACAAATGTGAGTATGTAATTAGGTGTACAGTGTTTTGACACAAAAAGTCAAAGTGAGAGATTGCAAGTCCCGTTGTACTTGTGTCTGTGTGTTGGCTTCCTGTGTGCAAAAAATGATGTATGTTTTGTTCTACTTAGTGTTCTATTATCCTCTATGTAAGGTTGGATACTGCGGTTTAGTAATGCATACACACACATAGTTAGGATTACTTTATATGTGAGTATGTCCTTGATGTTGTTGTTCATGTTTTTATTTCATTTTGAGTGTAGGTATTTATGGAATTTACTTGACATTTTTTGAAACAAAAAATATATTTTTTAACACCTTGCCACCAAGCTCGCTACCACACTAACCACCATCTTTGGCAAGGTGGCTGATGAGGTAGCCATCCGAGGCGGCCAGTAAGGTGGCCATCCGAGGCTATATAAATATCCTCTATTTCTTCTTATTTGGTATTCATAAAAATGTAACAGAGTTCTGTTAAATTGGCATCTCATTTTTTTGTTTTCAGATCACTAATACCTTGAGTGTTGTTTGGTATTAGTGATTAATGTCTATGTGAGCAAAACCATGTTTTTGAGTGATGAGTACTCGAGGCGGTGTTTGTGAATATGTTTTATATTTAAGCCATATATGTTGGATTATATTTTCCCTCAAGCAACTTTTCCTTTTATGAAAACATCTTTATGAGAATGGGTTGAGCTAAGTTGTTTAAGTTCTCATATCTCTTGGCTGTGTACAATAAGAGATGATTATTGAGTATTTGTGTTAAAGAGTGATTCTAATGATAATCAACATTACACATTATCAGTCTTTGGTTTGTGATCATACTATATTGGGTGGTGTTGGCTTTGGAAGTAATCTGAGTTCATGTGTCAAACCAGATTATTGTAAAGGCAACAAGCAATGGTAGCATGGGTAGTTAGGGTAGGTATCTCGACTGATAAAGGCATTTGTATTTATATTTTTCTATCGAATTATATCTGTTTATTCTATTTAATGGATTGTTTGCTATTGAATAGTTGCTATGAGTAACCCGAGGATGTTACCACCTAGGCAAGGAATCTATATACGTTTACCTCGTTATATCGATTGTTATGCATGCTCAAATATGTAGTTGGTACAATCATAGTTTAAATGGTGCATATTTTGACATACTGAAGTTTATACTCTGGTTAGAAAGTTTTTACTATTTATTGTGTGTTTCTGTTTACTGATTATATGTATAGCTCCCATGATTATTAGTTATATATTTATGTGTTAGATGTTATGCATGATCAAATTACGTGTTAATAAAATCTGAATATCTATCTTGTATGATCCCGCGTATTAATGTAGACCTTGATGAAAAAACATATTTGTTATATATTGTCGCATGCTTTCTTTCCTTTCTATGTAACATGTGTGTAGCTTTCTAATAATTGCTTATGGAGTAGTAAATTAATCTACTTGCTCTTTCACTAATTTATATTACTTATATATGTTATATGTACGTGAGTTTGATGTGATTCTTTAATGAGTATGTATCTACTTACCCTAATTGTATCCCATATATCTCACTCTTTAATTGACTCTCTCACTAATTTATATTACTTATGTCTGTTATATGTATGTGAGTTTGATGTGATTCTCTAATGAGTCTGTATCTACTTGCCCTGGTTGTATCCCATATATTTGACTCTTTAATTGGTTTGTTATGCTTAGAGGAGTACAATAATCATTTATTGAATATGTTTTCAAATATAAAATCTTGAAATGAATGAAAATCCTTTATTATTTAGTATCTATCCTTATCTCACTTGTTGGTAGTTGTTATTACCTATAATTTAATGTGTATATTGGTGGGCATGTTTTAGTAGTATTAACACGGTTTTAAAACTATTTTAATATTTTATATTTTAGATTAATAATAAGTATAATGTTAATTTTAATATAAAAAATTTAACCCATATAATACTCATAAATCATAATCATATTTATTAGTTGGATTTATTAGTCCAATAATATATTTAATATAGATTTTAAAAATGAATAAAAAATATTTTTAAAATTAATTAAATTTATATAAAAAATATATAAGAGAAATAAAGGGATACTTTTATCGGTTAAAACATTAGCGATAAATAAAATATATAAAAAAACGAGAATATTCATCTTTATTAATTAACTTTAAATATTTGAATAATATTTATATTATAATTATTAAATAAAATAAAATAATATAATTTATTTATAATAATATCATAATATATGATAATATACTAATAGAGTTAATATCATATTTTATTGGTTCTACACTTCATTTAATATAAATTCTAAATATTAATAAAAAAAATATTCTTTTTAATTTTAATATATTTATTTAATGTTAATTAAATTATTTTTATTAATTTTTAAAATTTATATTAAATAAAACACAAAACCAATAAAAAACAAATTAGTGTATGAAGAACCATGTCTAAATAAACTTTTTCACAAACTTTTGATTGTACAATAAAAAGCAGACGAGAATAGGATGGGTGGAGATGCTTTAATATGCTCTTCTAGATTTGACATCTGTCCACCTTCTCACTCTACACAGTCTCTTCTCTATCCGTGGATATTATTCTATTTTTTTTTTGTGTCTTCTTTTAAGTTCCTTTAATATTCAGTTCTTCTTCTCTCTCTCTTGCAAGTCTCAACGCACAGGTATGAGGTAACCACACTAAAAGAATGATAAAAATGGAGCCTTTGCTCTCGAGCTTTTGTATATATATAAATGTTAAGCATTCACCATATCTGGTTTATTGATTCATTGATCAATTACATGAATTTCAAATGTTAGAAAACGGGTGTCTTTTGAAGATGTAAGTTAAGAGAGAGAGAGAGAGAGTTATTGATTAATAATTTTGTTAATTATTTGAGAGAGAGAGAGAGTTTGGTGGAGGTTTACATGGGTCGCCTCAGATCCAGGGTACTCCAATTTTTAAGTGAGGGAAGAAAGAATAGTTGCTATCTTATAAAGTTTTTTTTTAGGTGAATCTTGGGACTCTGCTTTTCCTGTATTCTTTCTCATGACACCCTTTTCTCTTTCTTGTGTTAAGATACAAGACATTGGTTACATGTTTTAATTCAATAAGTTTTTTTGTTTTTTGTTTTTCGAATTTTTATCTTTTTCCATTTAAAGTTGTTTTTTTGTTTTCTCTTGCTTTATTTGATGAAGGTAGATAGAAGAATCCAGAGGAGTAGAAGCTGAGTGGTCTAGCGTGTCCATAGATTTTTATCTATTTATGGATAAAATTTCCACTTATGGAAGTTCGGATTCATTGTTGTTGATCAGATCTGGACTGCCCAATTCATTTTCACCAAGGTTTAGCTCATCCAATACATTCTTAGGGACTGAATTTACTTTAATCTTTTGTCATTAATTGTGCTACTTAGGAATGGGCAATGAGTTGTTAAAACCAATGAGTCATATTCCAGTATCATTGTTAATTAGAGAAAGTCATAAATTAGTTGAAATATGACAACTTGTGTGATTTTAGAGACGTTGGAGTTTAACCTTTTCTACAACCTAGATAAGGATTTTGATGGAGGAGATTTCTCCGGTGGTTGTGGTGCCATTTAGCTTAGGTAATTCGGTTTGTGATGACTTATCCGTAGCTACCTCCATGGATATCACAATGCTTAAGCTAATGACAGACTCCGAGGATTTTTTATCTGATTTTGTGCCTGAAGCTTCAAGTAAGACCCCAGTTACAGGTGGTGATGAGGATTGTAATTGTTTTAGTTCTGAAAATCAAGTAAGTGTGTTAGCTCTTCCAGTGGCAAAAGTGGATAAGGGAGGACAAGCAGCATTGTTGGATATGATATCTCAAAATAAAGGCAATTGGGTTGTAGGTGATGATTCGATAACACGTGAAAGTGAGGATGATGATTGTTTATCACTAGAGGGCGATCCAATGCATAATAGGTCTTGTTCTCTCTCTTTGGCAAGTGAGTGTAGTAGCTTATGTGGAGAGGATTTATTGTTCTTTGAGGCTGTTTCTGAAGTAGAGACACCAGAGTCTAGAGACATTGGTAAAAGTGTCTGCAGTGTTCATATTGTAGCTAAGGCAATCAATGTTGGAGAGCAGAATGTTGAAGCAGGGATTACAAGTGATTCACTTGTTGTTCCAGTCAACCATGAGGAAGAAATTAGAGATGAGTCTGAAGCTAGATCATCTACAGTTGTTCTTCAGTTGCCAGTGGAAAAAGAGGCTGGTGGGACAATTGCCCGAAGTGTTTTCGAGGTTGATTGTGTACCCCTTTGGGGTTTTACATCTATATGTGGACGAAGACCTGAAATGGAAGATGCTGTTGCGACTGTACCTCAGCTAATGAAAATTCCTATTCAAATGCTGATTGATGACCGAGCTCTCGATGGCATGAACAAATGTATACCTAATCAGACCCTTCATTTCTTTGGAGTATATGATGGGCATGGTGGTTCACAGGTACCATTTACTAGTAGTTATAGGTTCCACTCAATACTTTTTTTTACCTAATTTTCACTAAGCAAAAATAATGTCTTTCTGCTGGTAATTTATTTCATTTGCTTATCTTTACTTCAGGTTGCCAACTATTGTCGTGACCGCTTCCATTTGGCTTTGACTGAGGAGATAAAATTTGTTAAAGAAGGCCTGCTTGATGGTAGGATTAAGGACACTTGCCGAGAAAAGTGGAAAAAGACATTCACCAATTGTTTTCTTAAGGTTGATGCTGAAGCTGGAGGGAAAGCTAGTCTTGGCCCTGTTGCTCCAGAAACTGTTGGTTCTACTGCAGTTGTTGCCATTATTTGTTCATCTCATATCATAGTGGCAAACTGTGGCGATTCAAGAGCAGTTCTATGTCGTGGGAAAGAACCCATGGCATTGTCAGTGGATCATAAAGTAAAATATCTCTGATAATATTTGTGCATATTCGTTAGATTTCAATGCTGATTATGTAAAACTGATATTCACTTTCATGTATTATTTTAATGACTAATTATGGACATGTGATTTCAGCCAAATCGAGAAGATGAATATGCAAGAATCGAAGCAGCTGGAGGCAAGATCA
Organism: Hippophae tibetana; assembly: GCA_037013495.1. Taxonomy (NCBI): domain Eukaryota; kingdom Viridiplantae; phylum Streptophyta; class Magnoliopsida; order Rosales; family Elaeagnaceae; genus Hippophae; species Hippophae tibetana. The sequence goes on along the minus strand of JAZDXN010000027.1, from coordinate 834,442 downwards.
TACAGTGGAATGGACATCGTGTTTTTGGTGTTCTTGCTATGTCAAGGTCTATTGGTATGTACTTTGCCATTATTACCCTATCATAGGACTGTTGCTTTTAGTTTGGTTATTACTTTGAACAACTACCAAGGTATTAGCTACTTTTACCTAATAGGAAAGAACACCATGACTTTGAGCATTTAATGGCATAGTTTAGTGTTTCCTCTTTGAATAGGTATTAACAAATTATGTGCTATCCACCATTTCACCTTTGTTGTCCATGTTTGTATCCTGATTTGTTGTTCAATCAAAGCTTTTGCTCTTTAAGGTATGTTTGGCTCACCTATGCATATACAATGTTTGGTGACAACCTTTATAGTTAGTTGGATAAATTGTACATTGTTCGGTGATACTCCATACTTGACGATTCCTTGTTTTAAAAATGATTAATAATTAAAAATAGATTCAATTTATTTACTAAATTTTGAAACAAATAACATTGAAAAATTATATTTAAAAATGTTAAATTTATTTTAGATGGCTTTAATATAAAAATAAAAATTGTCTATTTCTTTATACTTATTAATTGAATAGTATTATATTTAATTTTTATATATTAAAGCAAACAAATTTTTATATTTTAAAGCTCTATTTTTATATTTAATTATCAAAATTATTTATTTTTCTCATAACTATAAACATTAAAAATCTTAAGGAAATAAAAAAACAAATCTGTATGCGTACATAAAACTTTACGTAATGTCACATGTTCCAGATTTCAAGTTTGTCCAGTACCCCTTTGACCTATGTGTTTAGGAAAAATTCTTGAATTTGTTATTGATAATCGATTTCTATAATCTTCAAGTTAAGTCTCTCAAGTTTTCAATTGTGATATTGCAAAATCATATTAAATAATATAGTTTTGGTTTTGGATTCAAGATACGACTCTAAGTCGCTGTTCTTAAGACGCTCTTTGTTCCCACCAATTTGGTGATGTACTAAGGTTTACCAAATACGCTTCCAAGATATAATGAAGCCTCTTGTTGTTTTCGGTGCGCATTCACGAAGACAACTCAAGAACACCCTTTGACTTTAAAAAGCGCTCAAGATAATTAATGTTCTAAATTTACAGTATTTAGAACACAATTTTTGTATGTATATAAATGGTGGTCGGAAGTGTTAGAGAACATTCATTGTTCTTTATTCAACTTCACATTGTTGTTCTCTAAATGGCCTAAGTATAGAAAATTATGCATCCATTCAATTTGGGTTACAATTTTTTGATAAGTTGTAATTTCTATAAAAGTCATGTTTCTTTGGAATCAAAGTAATTGTTTATAAACAATTACAATATATCCAAAAGCCATGTCTCTTTACAAAAGGTCACAACCTTTTAACATAAATCATTGCATTTAACTTTTAAAAGTTGCAATTGTTTAACATGTCTTTTACCAAAAGATGCATACTAAACCATTAAAACTTTTCATCCAAATGCTATAACTATTTCTTTTTGAAATACCATGTCCCTCCACTGGTTGCAGAAATTTGTGCCAGTGCTCAAGTTTTAAGTACCCAGACTATTACAATACAATCCTATGCCAATTCCAAACATTGGTCACCTTATATTTTGTACAATCCTGCCTAATTATAGGCAGAACAAACAAGCCATTAATGCTATAATCTAAAGGGATATGACATGGATGTTGATTTTATCGTGGATAAAATTTGTTTGACTTTGTTGGTTTTAGTGCCAAGGCCACACTGGAAAATGGAAACTTATAGGATTATTACCATCAAATATTTGTGGGCAAATGTTCATTTTAGTACTTATATTATGTGAAATTTTTTAATTTATTATTGTTATTTTTTGTTGCAATTGAATATTTGTGAGTAAATGTTCATTTAAGTACTTATATTATGTGAAATTTTTTAATTTACTATTGTTATTTTTTGTTGCAATTGACTATTTATGTTATTATCTCTTCCAATCAATTATTCTATTAAAAAAACGAGTTTCCTTCTCTCCACACTATCTTTTTCTTTTACCATAACTCAAATCCCAACATCCATCTAAAACTCTAAAATCTGGATGAGAGAAATTAGATGAGTGTTAGGGGATTTTTTTTAAATTTTTTTTGAATGAAATATTTGATTGAAAGAGATTGTAATAACATAAATAGTCAATTGCATCAAAAAATAACAATAGTAAATTGAAAATTTTCACATAATATAACTATCAAAATGGGCGTTTGCCCAATATCTGCTATACCTTGTTTCCTCGTAAAAATAGAAATAGGGAAGTTGTGCACATTTTATGAAAGTACTCGTCTTGATATTAACAAGAACTATAGCAATGAGGAGAGTGGTCTACAATCTGTCAATGATTACAAAATTTGTCAATTTGTGGTATAGAAATTATTTTGGAAGTTAATCTTGTGTTAGAGTTTGACAAGTTTCAGATATATTAACTAAGTAGGGGTAGAAGGTCATATTGGTGCTTTTACTTGTACAAAAAATGTCATTTAATCCTTTAATTTTAAAAAGGTGACCTTTAATCACTTTACTTATAAAAATAGTACCAAAAAGAGACATTTAGTAATTTTAAATTTATTTTTTAAAAAATAAAAATTATCAAGGGTATTCCAGTTGTAGAATGTGGGTAAAAGATAGCAATACTCTCACTAGCTATATTTGTAAATTTTTTAGTATGATATGGTGGGGTTAAATGACTAAAATACTTTTAATATCTGTTAAATTTTTTTTTATCAATAAAAATCTTTAAGTGGCTCTTTTTTTATAGATAAAAGAATTAATAAGTCTTTTTTTTCATATAAGTAAAAGGACTAATGAGCACATTCTTTATGAGTAAAATGACTAATGATTACCTTTTTAAAGTTAGAGGATTAAACAGCGCTTTTACTCAAATAAAAGATACCCCATGATATTTTTCCCAAATAATTTAGTTTTGTCATCTCAAGGTAATACTACATATCTTTTCTTTTTTGAAATAACGAGGTATACTACTTGATAGTGTAGTAAAGTGTATGCCATGCATTAATTGCTTTTTTAATAGTATGTTGTTATGAAATATGACACATTTTGAATATTGTATGGCAAGAACCGTAAAAACACCCCAACATGGTTTATATGCTTGAAATCAGCAGATTTTTTGGAAAATTACAAAAAAATCTCCTAAAATTTATAACAAAAATAACACCCAATAATATTAAACATGATTTAATTGGATGACGTGCAATGTTGAATGAGTTTAAATGATCAGTTTAATTTTAACGACATCTAATTGAACAAAATTCAAAATGAAATGATGTGTTAGATTTTTTTTTAACAGTAAAAATATTTGAGGTGGAAATAAGATGTGTTGTTTTTGTGGTTATAAATTTTAACCGTGTTATTTTTATTGTTTTCCCTAGATTTTTTAAGTACATTCTTTATAACATCAGTGTCACAAAAACAGTTATTTACATTCCAATAATTCTTGAAATCTTGTGGCCTGCAGGTGATAGATACTTGAAGCCTTGGATCATACCAGACCCAGAAGTCGTGTTTCTTCCTAGAGCAAAAGATGATGAATGTCTCATTCTTGCCAGTGATGGTCTATGGGATGTTATGACAAATGAAGAAGTTTGTGAATTGACTCGTAAAAGAATACTTATTTGGCACAAAAAGAACGGGACTACACTTCCATCAGTGAGGGGAGAAGGAATTGATCCTGCAGCTCAAGCAGCAGCAGAATATCTCTCAAATCGTGCCCTTCAAAAAGGAAGCAAGGATAACATCACTGTGGTTGTGGTGGATTTGAAAGTTCAAAGGAAGTTCAAGAGCAAAACATGATCGTTATGACTTATGGCTCTGTGATCTTGTGACTGTACGGTATAAACTTATATTAAATATTTATAGTTATGCCCAGTTGTGATTCTGACACCTTGGCCTTTATTGCCTAATGATGAATAGCATTCTATATTTACTATAGTTCATCTGCCATTCTATATTCTTCATTCTTGTGGCTTCTTGTATACCATGCCAGGTTCTTGCTATGTAAATCTTAGACGCTTAATGTAGGGTAACAGGGTGGTGACAAATTTACAATTTGATTTTTCTGACATGGTGGATAACTTGTATTCATTATATGCCTCCGAGTTAAATGGCTCTGTGAGGTATTTAATTTATTATTTCTTTGAAGAAGTGATTATAAAAGCAGCGAGATTTGGAAACTACCTAATGATTTGTGATGGTCAGTGTTACCTTTATTTCTCTGTTTCTGTAAACCATGATGGTTTTGAGTGCATTACCAATATTGTATTATTTTTCTTCTATTTTCAGTTTCTATAAAGAAAAGAAAAAGTTTGGTTTTGTGAAAGATAGTAATATTGTTGGAGAATTGGTTGCTCAACTTCCAAAATTTTGGGTATCAGCTGGCAAGATGTAACAGGTGGTGGTGGCTGTTCAAAAATGGTGGTTGCGATTTGGCACTCAAGGCTATGCTGCTCATGCTCAGCCACAGTGATGAAGCGCGTTTTGATTTTGATTTTACTTTTAACATAACAGGTTCAAACCTATATAAATCCTTAATGACATGGCATTCTGATGCAGGGAGTTGTGTTTATTTTTACCTCCTAGTTTTTTTTTTTTTTTTTACAATGTCGTTTGGTTCAGTAGTCTTGTGTCCACTACCATGTGTCAGGTAGTGGCTGAGGTGTCCTTATATGTTTGTTTTTTTAGCTTAACAGCCTTGAATGTATAAGAACGTGAGTCATGGAGAGAATTTTCTGAATGTAAAAACTTGTTTTCTCTGAGAAACTTGAAAATCAAGCTATGGACATACTTTGGATCGAGCCATAGTTGTTCATCTCCTTGAAGTTTGTTTTCTCTCAAGTTAAATTTGCTTCTATGTTAATTGGTTTCAGAGCAGAGGTCCCTTTCCTAAGCAAAGATGTCAAGGAACCATGAGAATGGAACTGATAAGAGCTAAATTATTGTGCTTTTGTTATGATTTAAATGTTGATATTTGTGTGAAAATTGTGTTTATTTGACTATTTAATCCACAAATGTCATTTCACGGATATTTCGTGTTTAAAGTGCAATTTCAGGTAAAATCATGATTTTGGAGAAGTTAGGGACAAAGTACAATGATCGGGATTGAATGAAAATAAAAAGAGAACAAAATTTCAAAATTTGGAATTTCGCTGCCGGCGAGGGTATTCTCGTCGTTGGCCAAAGAATCTCGCCGCCGGCCAAAGTATTCTCGTCGTTGGCCAAAGAATCTCGCCGCCGGCTAAAATCCTGGCGAAAATCTTCCCGAGAGCACAAATTTTGGTAAACTCATGTCGCCGCCGGCCACATTATTTTGGCCGCCGGTCAAAATCCAAAAAAACCTAAAATTTAATTTTCCAGAAATCTCGCCGTGGCGAGAACAATTTCGCCGCCGGCGAGTTTCGTCCGAAAACACATTTTTTATGTTATTTTGTTCCAAAATTGCCCCTCAAACCCTAGATCTATATATACATTATGATGGAAAAAGAGTGGGACGGGAGAGAGAGCAGATCTAAGTTATTTTTGGAGGAGAAAAGGAAATTTTGGAGAGAAAGGTTGGAGAAGCTTGAAGGATCATCACCATTGTTGCTACCAAGTCGTCATCTTCAAGAGTTCTTCATCTCTTCTCCTTAGCTTTTGTTTTCTGCATTTTATTCAGATTGTTTGTTCATGGATTCAATTGAGAATATGTTTGTTCTTAATTTCGTTATGAACTAATTCGTTTTTGCTAAGGCTATGATGTAGTTAAATCAAGGAAATCTGATTTCTTTTGTTATTGTTATATGAATTCATTGTTTTCAAGTTGAGTATTTATTTCCATGCTTAATGCTTTTAAATTTCTGATCAAGATTTAGATGATTTGTTGCATTATATTGAGACCGAGAGGAGATGTGTAATGAATGCTTCTTGTGATAAATACCGTATGTTGAATGCGAGTTTGACACCTAATGCATGATGTATGTGGCTAATCTAGAAATTCCATAAATCGTAATGTGCTTATTTGTGATTAAATCTTCATAGAAATATAGTTGGTTTTCATAGATAAGTAATTCTAATATAACTTGAGAAAGAGTATTAGATAAGTTTGGGTTTTTCAACCATCACTTTTAGCTTTGAATCTCATATAACATGACTTGAAATCGGATTGAATTGATTTAGCGAAATCAAATGCCTTAGCGTTTTTAATCATTTGTGAACAACATTAAATTTTGTTATTTGCGTTTAGTTTTATGTTAATTTGCTTTTAAAACAATTTCAACAATTCAGTTTTCAAATAAAATTAGGGTTAGTCAATTTCGGTACTTAGTAACGCCATTCCTTGTGGGTTCGATATCCGTACTCTTTGTACACTTTATTACTTGAACGATTCGTACACTTGCGAAAATAAGCATCAAGTTTTTGGCGCCGTTGCCGGGGAATGGTTTGATTTTATTAATATCGATACTACCTAATCTTAGTTTTAATTTGAAGTTAATTTGCTTTATCTTTCTTTCATTTTTAATTTTGTTTATTTTGCTGTTTTATTTTATTTATCATAAAAAAAAAATTAACTTTGTGTTGTTTTTGTATTAGTTGATTTTCTGGTTGTAGGATTTTTGTATGAGACGTACAAGAAGCCTTAACCTTCTACCATTTGATCCGGAGATTGATAGAACATATAGGCGTCTAAACCGAGAGAGAAGACGTTCAACTTCAGCTCCTAATAGACAATCAGCCATGGATCCACCATTTGTTGAAGGAGGTGGAAATCGTAGAGCTTTGAGGGATTATGCTGCGCCTAATGTTGCTGGGACTACTTCGGGTATAAGGAGGCCAACTATTCAAGCCAATAACTTTGAGATAAAACCATCCTTTATCCAAATGGTTCAAACAAATCAGTTTGGGGGAATGTCAAAGGATGATCCAAATGCACATATTGCTTACTTTCTAGAGGTGTGTGATCTTTACAAGATAAATGGTGTGTCTGAAGATGCTATAAGATTGAGGGTTTTTCCTTTTTCACTTAGGGATAAAGCCAAGGAGTGGCTAAACTCATTACCACCGGGATCAATTACAACATGGAATGAGTTGGTTCAGAAATTCTTGTCTAAGTTCTTTCCTCCTGCTAAGACGGTAAAATTGAGGAATGAAATCACATCTTTTACACAGTATGACCAAGAATCGTTGTATGAAGCTTGGGAAAGATTCAAAGAAATGTTGAGGAAGTGCCCACATCATGGTATACCGATTTGGTTGCAAGTGTCTACATTTTATAATGGATTGGTTTCAAACTATCGGGCAATGATTGATGCTGCAGCTGGAGGGTCTTTAAATGGAAAAACACCGGAGGATGCTCATGAGTTGTTAGAGATTATGGAAGAAAACAACAATCAGTGGCATTCAGAGCGGGTAATTGCAAAAAGACCAGCAGCAGTGCATGAAATTGATTCAGTGAATGCTTTGTCGGCTCAAGTTGCTGTTCTTTCAAGAAAGATGGATTCTTTGTCTTCCAAATTCGAATCCAAACCAACTGCACAATGTGATTTATGTGGTGGAAATCATGCTAGTATCGAGTGCCAAGTTGGAAATCCATTTGCTTCACCAAATGATGAGCAAGCAAATTATGTTTCAAATTTCCAAAAACCTCAACATAATCCATATTCGAACACCTATAATCCAGGTTGGAGAAATAATCCAAATTTGTCATGGGGAAATAATCAAGGGGGATTCAAACCGTCATCATCTTCTTACCCAAGAGAAGAAACAAACAAATTTGGAAGAAATTTTGGGAAAGTTCATTGAGGAGCCAAGAAAAAATTTCAGAAATCAAGAGGCAATTAACAGGGACATCCAAAACCAACTAGGGCAACTTTCAAAGCAGATTGCAGAAAGGTCTCAAGGATCATTGCCTAGTGACACAATAAATCCCAAAGAGCATGCAAAGGCTATTACATTAAGAAGCGGTAGAGAACTTGAGAATCAGAGGAAATCAGAGAAAAAGATGGAAGAATCCAAAGAAAAGCCATCAACATCCCAAGATGTTCAACCTTCCCCAAATGCGAAATATGAGCCTCCAATCCCATATCCTCAAAGATTGAATAAGAAAAAGCTTGATAATCAATTTGATAAATTTCTAGAAATTTTTAAGAAATTGCATATTAACATTCCTTTTGCAGAGATGTTGGAACAAATGCCCAAGTATGCAAAATTCATGAAGGAAATTCTATCAAAGAAGAGGAGGCTGGTAGATTATGAAACTGTCATGCTAAATGAGGAGTGCAATGCAGTTCTTCAAAGAAAACTACCACAGAAATTGAAAGACCCATGGAGTTTTACTATACCTTGCACTATAGGAAGTTGCAATTTTGATAAAGTCCTATGTGATTTAGGAGCAAGCATTAATTTGATGCCACTTTCTGTTTTTAGGAAACTAGGCTTGGGAGAAGTGAAGCCTACTTCAATCTCTCTACAATTAGCGGACCGATCGGTGAAATATCCTCGAGGGGTAATTGAGGATGTTTTAATTAAAGTTGACAAATTTATTTTCCCTGTAGATTTTGTGGTGCTTGACATGGAGGAAGATAGAGAGGTACCATTGATATTGGGGAGACTGTTCCTTGCAACTGGAAGAACATTGATCGATGTCCAGCAAGGAAAGCTCATTCTACGGGTGCAAGATGAACAAGTGACCTTTGATGTCTTTGAAGCAATGAAATTTCCAAATGAGGTACATTCGTGTTTTCAAATTAACACTCTTGATAGGTTAATCTCAGAAACTTTTGAGGAGAGAACTCCATTGCTACCACTAGAAGCTTGCCTTGTGAAATCTGCAACACTTGAGGAGGATGATGAGAGAGTAAGACAATGTTCCGAATTACTGGCAGCATTTGATGAATATTTGCCTAGTGATGGAACATTCAAGGAGTTGGGAACAAATGAAACTCCAACCTCAGTGGTAAAGAAGGAAGCCAACAAGATTGAGCTAAAGCCACTGCCATCCCATCTAAGGTATGCCTATCTTGAAGACTCTGAATCTTTTCCTGTTATTATTAACAATTCCTTGAATGATGAAGAGGAAAACAAGTTATTAGGAGTTCTTCGCACTCACAAAACGGAAATTGGATGGACAATGGCGGACATAAAAGGGATTAGCAACTCTGTGTGCATGCATAAGATCTTGATGAATGAGGATTACAAGCCTATAATTCAGCCACAAAGGCGCTTAAACCCAACAATGCAAGAAGTGGTCAAGGCTGAGGTGATTAAGCTTTTGGATGCTGGGGTAATTTATCCGATTTCAGATAGTGCTTGGGTAAGCCCAATTCATTGTGTACCAAAGAAAGGAGGAATCACAGTTGTAGAAAATGAAAACAATGAGCTTATTCCAACAAGGACAGTGACTGGGTGAAGAGTGTGTATTGATTATCGAAAGTTGAACGATGCTACCCAAAAAGATCATTTTCCTTTGCCATTTATTGATCAGATGTTGGAAAGATTGGCTGGACATGCTTATTATTGTTTTCTTGATGGATATTCGGGGTACAACCAAATTGCAATTGCACCAGAGGATCAAGAGAAGACAACATTTACATGTCCTTATGGTACTTTTGCATACAGAAGGATGCCATTCGGTTTATTTAATGCACCTGCAACTTTCCAAAGATGTATGATAGCAATTTTCTCTGATATGGTCGAAAAGTTTATTGAGGTTTTTATGGATGATTTTTCTGTTTTTGGCCATTCTTTTGATAATTGCTTGCATAATCTCTCTTTAGTCTTGCAGCGTTGTAAAGACACAAATTTAGTGCTAAATTGGGAGAAATGTCACTTCATGGTTTAAGAAGGAATTGTTCTTGGCCATCGGATTTCAACAAAGGGAATAGAAGTGGACCGTGCAAAGGTGGAAGTGATAGAAAAATTACCACCTCCAACAACTGTAAAAGGTGTTAGAAGTTTCTTGGGACATGCTGGGTTTTATAGAAGATTTATTAAAGATTTTTCAAAAATAACAAAACCTCTTTGCACTTTGTTAGTTAAAAATGCACAATTTGATTTTTCTCCTGATTGTTTGCAAGCTTTTAACCTTTTGAAGGAGAAGCTCACTTCAACCCCTATAATTTGTGCACCGGATTGGAGTCTTCCATTTGAGGTAATGTGTGATGCTAGTGACTATGCTATAGGTGCAGTTTTGGGCCAAAGGAAGAATAAGTTGATGCATGTGATTTATTATGCAAGCAGGACATTGACAGATGCACAACTTAATTATGCAACAACTGAGAAAGAACTTTTGGCAGTAGTGTTTGCATTTGATAAGTTTAGATCTTATTTAATTGGGTCTAAAATCATTGTTTATACTGATCATTCTGCTCTTAAGTATTTGCTAGCCAAGAAAGATGCAAAACCGCGATTACTAAGATGGATTCTTCTCTTGCAAGAATTTGACTTAGAAATCCGGGACAAAAAGGGGACCGAAAATTTGGTTGCTGACCATTTGTCCAGGTTGGAAGAAGATTACCTTGGGGTTGAAGACCAAATTAATGAAACATTTCCGGATGAGCAATTGCTTGCTATCCGAATGGCTCCATGGTTTGCTGATTATGCAAATTATTTGGTCAAGAAAATTTTACCTCCTGATATGTCTTATCAACAAAAAAAGAAATTCTTTTCTGATCTGAAACATTATTTTTGGGATGAGCCTTACTTGTATAAACATTGTGCAGATCAAATTATTAGAAGATGTGTGCCGGAGGAAGAAATGGAAAGCATTCTTTGTCATTGCCATTCGAAAGAAGTTGGGGGACATTTTGGTGGAACAAAAACTGCAGCAAAAATTTTACAATCTGGATTCTATTGGCCTTCATTGTTTAAAGATGCTTTTAAGTTTGTTTCAATGTGTGATGATTGCCAAAGGAGTGGAAATATTTCATGAAGACATGAAATGCCCTTAAATAATATTTTAATAATTGATTTATTTGATGTTTGGGGTATTGATTTTATGGGGCCTTTTCCTTCATCCCATTCCAATAAATACATTCTTGTTGGTGTAGATTATGTCTCTAAATGGGTGGAAGCAATTGCCTTGCCTACCAATGATGCTAGGGTTGTGATCAATTTTCTCAAGAAGAACATATTTTCTAGATTTGGCACACCTAGACCAATTATAAGTGATGGAGGTAAGCAATTTTGCAATAACCAATTTGAGGTTTTGTTACAGAAATATGGAGTAACACACAGGATAGCAACACCTTACCATCCTTAAACTAGTGGACAAGTTGAAGTGTCAAACCGAGAGTTGAAGAGGATCCTTGAAAAGACCGTAAATAACTTATGCAAGGACTGGTCAAGGAAACTAGATGATGCACTTTGGGCCTATAGGACAGCTTTCAAGACACCTATCGGCATGTCTCCATACTGATTGGTGTATGGAAAAGCTTGTCACCTTCCAGTTGAATTGGAACATCGGGCATATTGGGAAATTAAAATTCTGAATTTTGATCTTAAGGCAGCAGGTGAAAAGAGGGTGTTGCAATTGAATGAGATGGATGAAATGAGGAATGATGCTTATGAAAATGCCCGAATATACAAAGACAAGACGAAGGTTTGGCATGATAAGCACATTTTGAGACGAAACTTTGAGGTGGGACAGAAAGTCCTGCTTTATAATTCCCGTCTCAGACTTTTTCCGGGAAAGCTTAAATCTCGTTGGTCAGGACCTTTTCTAGTAACCAAGGTGTTTCCTTATGGAGCAGTTGAGATTAGTCATGAAACAAAGGGAAATTTTAAGGTGAATGGGCAACGGTTGAAGCATTATTTTGACGGAGAATTCAACAAGCAGAAAGATTCTCTAGAGTTACAACAACCGCAGTAAAGAATGACAGGAAGTCTAGCTAATGACTATAACTTAAAGCGCTTAATGGGAGGCAACCCATCATAAATTTTGCACGTCATTTTATGATAATTTTATTTTTAATCAAATTTGCTTATTTTATTTGTCTTGTTTTTTTTTTAAAAAAAATAAACTTCGCCGCCGGCCAACATTAATCTCGCCGCCGGCGAGAATAGATTTAAATCGTTTTTAGCCGCGGCCAGGTTTGTTTTCACGCAAATTTTTTTCCTTTTCTCTCTAGTCTCTTCATTTTCTCTCATCCCAACTCCAAATCTTCATCACCATTCATCATTAAAACACAAATCCATCACCATAAACTTGTTTCCATCAAGATTTGCTGCAAGATTCATCATTTTAGGAGCGATTTTGGAGTTGTTTTTGGGCAGATTTTGGATGCTGTTTTTGAAGCAGATTTTCTGCATTTTGGAGCAGTTTTCTGGGCATTTGTAGCTTGGTTTTTCCTCTAACAAGTGAGTAATTTTGGTACAAAGTTTTATTTATTTTTATTTCTCTTAGATTGCAAAGGATTGTTGAAAAGAAAAAAAAATTGGATTGTGCTAAGGAATTGCAAGCTAGGGTTTTGAATTTGAATTTGATGTGGTAATTTGGGGCTTTCTGAATTTGAGGATATTTTGATTAAATTACTGCATTTCTCGCTTTGATTTCTGATATATTGAGGCATTGTAATATTGAGAATTGTCTGGATTGTCTGGATTGAAATATATTGTGAAAATGCCTAAGAAAACCAAAGCCCAGAAGGCTCGTTCTTCTTCATTTAACAGGAGTTTGTTTATATCTGAGGATGCTGCGAAGCATTTTGAGGAAAAAGTTGTTAAGAGGGCAATCATACCTCAGAGGTGGTTTTTGATCGATAAGACTCCTTGTTGGAGCAATTATGTCCCACATCTTTAGGCTAGGAAGTGGGAGATTTTCTGTCACTCTATTGAGGGGGGTTGCCTCTCTTTGGTAAGGAAATTCTATGCTAATGCTCAAGAGAGGATGGATTAGAAGGTTTTTGTGCGTGGACAGTGGCTACTTTTTACCAAAGAAGTAATTAACAGTTATTATGGTTTGCCGACAATGGAGGATGATGAGGATTTTCTCAGATTACTTTCAGATATTGACATGGCGACAGTTAGTGTTTCGGTATGCAAGGTAGGCACAGTATGGAAGATGTCGGGGGATGTGTATAAAAATTTCCCCCAAAGTGCTTTATTGGATGTGGTGTGGCCCTGGTATGCCTTCATTTGTGCTAATTTATTGCCTACTGCACACCTTAGTGATGTCACTAGAGAGCGGGCAATCTTACTTTATGCCATTGTGTCTGGGGCCTCTATTGATATTGGTAGGGTTATCTTTGATTATATCATGCAGAATGCAAGGGCTGCATCTGGAGGCATTGAGTTCCCATCTTTAATTTCTGCTATCTGTGCAAGACAAGGAGTAACTTAGGACGAAAATGAGGAAATCGGTGGTGTGATGAAGCCTATTGATGGGCCAAAGCTTGCTGAGTTTTTGGGCATAGCATCGCCTCCCAAGAAACGCCCTCGTTCTACTATTGGGGCCAGTGCGAGTTCCTCCCAACCTAGGGTTGAGACTGTTGATCACCGTTTGGGCAGGATTGAGAGTATGTTGGATTACCAGGGAAAATATCTTGCTTATCAGAGTCAGTTACTCATACAGCAACAAAATTTCCAAACCGAGAGTACACAGTTCCTTCATGACTACCTTCAAAGAATGTCTATATAGTCTGGGCATGATATGAGTGGTTGTCTTGCAATGTCGATTTCCCCCTATGCCCAATGCACCTATTTACATTGGGACTGATGATGATGATGATGAGGAGGAGTGATGTTTTATTTTGCTTTCAGTTGTTTTCAGTACTTCGTGTTATTTATTTTCGTATTGTCTGTTCATTACTTCGTTTTATTTATTTATTTTATTTTTATGATTGATTTTCTGTGTTAACCTTATGATTTAACGAATTACTGTGACTGTGATGGTGCACCTAGCTCCCTTTTTATTTGTGATATCAATGGCCATTTGCAGTTTTTCTTTCTTACATTGAGGACAATGTAAGGTTTTGGTTGGGGGTGCGGTAAACGATAAATCTTTTCTCCCCTTCATTTTTAGTAGTTTTTTTTGTGTTTTTATTTGTGTTTAATTTTGATTTTCCATTTATTTTTCTGCATTTTGATTTAATTTCTTTTATTTGTTTATTGTCTTATTTCTATTTTTATTTTTATTTTATTTTATTTGCATTTTACTTATTTTAATTTGCACGTTGATGATAATAATGTGATTGTGATAACAAGTAGCTGTTAGAAGACATTAAATTTTGCTTCGGTTTAAAGAGAATTTCAAATGTTGATTTTACCTAGTTGGCGACTCTTTTTGTATGTGGTGTGATTTGGTTGATTAGTCTAAATGCTTAGAGAAGTCTTATGTGCGGATTTTTCATGAATATTTTTGTGATCTCAACAAACTCTAGAACTCATTTGAAAACCTCTTGAGGCGAAATAATTTGGAATTGCACTGTTTAGGATATGATGTAGGCCATTTTTGGATCGATTGTGCCATTTTAAGCCTACCTTGTTATCCTTATATCACTAGTTACCTCTTTGAGCCTATTTAAATATATTGTTAGCCTTACTTTTCTTTCTTTTTGCCTTATATAACCTACCTTCTATTGAGCTATATATATATAATTCCTACCTTATTTGTTAGGAGCACTTAATTTTGAACACAAACTTTTCAAGAGGAATTGGAGAAATCTTCCACATATAGTAGGAGAAATTGGTTTGGGGTTATGTCTTTTCAAGAGCAAGTGGAGTAAGGATGCAAAAAAAAAAAAAGAGAAAAGAAATCCACATATATTGGAAGAAAGTTGTTGGCTTTTCAAGAGCAATTTAGTAAAAAAAAAAAAAAGAGAAAAAAAAAATTTGAGGAAGAAGTTGGTTTATCTTTGGAAAAATGGGTTATGATCGGAAGAAACAATTTGGGTTAAATGGTGTTACTCTTTTACTTAATTGATTGTGTTTAATCTAATAAGTGCTATTATTTGTATTTTGACACTTCCCGTTCTTTCTTAACCAAATACCTAAGCCTAACTTTACAAGCCTCATAAAGTCCTATTGATCCGAAGTGGTGTATTTTTCCTTCATTAGTGGAGAGAGGTTTGAAAAGTGAGCCTATGGAGTTTGAGATTTCACCTTTTTGTTGTGGATGTTATGCATAATATTATCCGGGCATTATGGCTATTGGTTTGTGGTTTGATGGATGTTTAAGAGTCAAAAACAAAAGTGAAATTGGCATTTGAGATTTCTTAAAGCTTAGGTGACATTTAATTATTCTATATGTTGGGTGTTATTTACAATTTTTGAGACATTTGTGCAAATTATTTGTTATGTGATTTTATTGTTTTAAGTTAGGATAGTTATAGGTAAGATGTTTGTGGGTATCATCACTAGAAGCCCTCACGAGACTACAACTCGTCCTACTAGGGCCGCCTAGGGGTTTAAAGGCTTATTGCATACGCTTAATGCAATGTTGTAAATAGAATAAATTTCCTTTGAATTTTTCTTTTAATGTCTCCTTTTAAATTATTCATAGATCGCTTTTCTTGCTAGAGACTAGCAAGAAGCTGGTTGGGGGTTGTTGATAAGAGCTAAATTATTGCACTTTTGTTATGATTTAAATGTTGATATTTGTGTGAAAATTATGTTTATTTGACTATTTAATCCACAAATGTCATTTCACGGGTATTTCGTGTTTAAAGTGCAATTTCAGGTAAAATCATGATTTTGGAGAAGTTAGGGACAAAGTACAATGATCGGGATTGAATGAAAATAAAAAGAGAACAAAATTTCAAAATTTGGAATTTCGTCGCCGGCGAGAGTATTCTCGCCGCCGGCGAAAACCTTACGGAGAAAATGTTGAAAATCATGCAGGGAGCACGGATTTTGGCCAAGTGAATCTCACCGCCGGCCAAAGTATTCTCGCCGCCGGCCATATTCATCTCGCCACCGGCTAAAATCCTGGCGAAAATCTTCCCGAGAGCACAAATTTTGGTAAACTCATGTCGCCACCGGCCAACTAATTCTCGCCGCCGGCCAAAGAATCTCGCCGCGGCGAGAACAATTTCGCCGCCGGCGAGTTTCGTCCGAAAACACATTTTTTATGTTATTTTGTTCCAAAATTGCCCCCCAAACCCTAGATCTATATATACATTATGATGGAAAAAGAGTGGGGCGGGAGAGAGAGCAGATCTAAGTTATTTTTGGAGGAGAAAAGGAAATTTTGGAGAGAAAGGTTGGAGAAGCTTGAAGGATCATTACCATTGTTGCTACCAAGTCGTCATCTTCAAGAGTTCTTCATCTCTTCTCCTTAGCTTTTGTTTTCTGCATTTTATTCAGATTGTTTGTTCATGGATTCAATTGAGAATATGTTTGTTCTTAATTTCGTTATGAACTAATTCGTTTTTGCTAAGGCTATGATGTAGTTAAATCAAGGAAATCTGATTTCTTTTGTTATTGTTATATGAATTCATTGTTTTCAAGTTGAGTATTTATTTCCATGCTTAATGCTTTTAAATTTCTGATCAAGATTTAGATGATTTGTTGCATTATATTGAGACCGAGAGGAGATGTGTAATGAATGCTTCTTGTGATAAATACCGTATGTTGAATGCGAGTTTGACACCTAATGCATGATGTATGTGGCTAATCTAGAAATTCCATAAATCGTAATGTGCTTATTTGTGATTAAATCTTCATAGAAATATAGTTGGTTTTCATAGATAAGTAATTCTAATATAACTTGAGAAAGAGTATTAGATAAGTTTGGGTTTTTCAACCATCACTTTTAGCTTTGAATCTCATATAACATGACTTGAAATCGGATTGAATTGATTTAGCGAAATCAAATGCCTTAGCGTTTTTAATCATTTGTGAACAACATTAAATTTTGTTATTTGCGTTTAGTTTTATGTTAATTTGCTTTTAAAACAATTTCAACAATTCAGTTTTCAAATAAAATTAGGGTTAGTCAATTTCGGTACTTAGTAACGCCATTCCTTGTGGGTTCGATATCCGTACTCTTTGTACACTTTATTACTTGAACGATTCGTACACTTGCGAAAATAAGCATCAGGAACTATGAGAATGATTCACGCAAGGCTGAAGATCTCCTCGTGAATACCCTCAACTTGCAAGAACATACCCAGAGTACTAAGACACAACCCCAAGCTTTTCTAGAAGATTTCTAACAGGTGATGACCTATATTCGTGTTGGGATGGTGTTGGAGCTTCAAGCTTCAATATCCACGCCTTCCAATCATTGCCCATCATCTTCTACCCCTGTTTTGACCCTCCCACATGCTTCTAAGCCTCGCATAACTCCAATAATCCCACAGAATTTTGAGACTCATGCACCAACATCCATTAGTTTCATACCCTAGCTTTTTCATCTCTAGAAAACTCGAGACCCATACACTCTACCTCATAATTATCCTACCCAATCTTTATCGTACCCTTTTACACCCATTAATGACTATGAACCCTATCGCTATATATCCATGACTAATTGTTTATATCTCCTAAAGTTTTCAAATTGTTGAGTTTTGAATGATATTTCCAATTATGATGCCACATGAACATAATTGATTTTCTTACTAGAATAATATACTGGACAACTTCTTCGAGTATTTAGAGGTACTTGCAGGTAAGCAAGTCAAAATGGTTGTCTATAAGCTCAAGGATGGAGTGATTGATAGGATAGAATCCAAACCACTAGATGCAGACATGGAAAACTTTCCATCAATTCTTGGAGCTGGATGAAGTGCTTAATGTACGAGCAATTACTATCTTTTGATTACTTATAAACCTTGTTTAAACAATACCATAATTGCTAGCAGGGAATAGAACAATGTTTGATTATGTTGTATTTCAATAATTACGAGCTTGCAATGATCATGATGAGAGTGAATCTCAGGAAGTGTTACATTTCATTGTTGGGCTTAAAGAGCCATCGAGAAACAAGGTCGATATACAAAATGTCACTAATTTTCCTAAAGCTGTCACCTTTGTGTTGAGGTATGAGACTTAACTCATTAGGTTTACTAGAAGTAGTTTTCCCAGAAAATCCAACCCCCCTACACCCAATAATGCCAATCCTTATTCCCTAATATCCAATCTGTCCCATCTACATTTAGCTATTAAAAGGAACCCATGGAAACCAATATCCCTCTGCTAAGAAATTTTGGCAAATAACCAATGGTGAATCTGAGTCTAACCCTTCTAGAACCTAGCATTACTAAGTGTTTTAAATATAATTAATTAGGACATTGTTCTAGTAAGTGTTTTCTAAGGAAAACTATGAATTTGATTGAAGGAGTTGAGGAGTGGGAAGAAAGGTTTGAAGATGCAGATGTTGAAGAATTTGAGGAGGTAGAGGTGACCGAGTGAGACATTGGTGAAAGGTTCACAAGAATTTTGCAAAGAATTATGTTGGCTTCTAAAGGGCTTGAATAGAACCAAAATCATGAATCTTTAGAACTAGATGTATGGTGAACATAAGGGTGTGTGATGTTATAGTGGATTGTGGAAGCACCAAAAATGTTGTGTCCTAGTTCATGCTATGAGCTTGACTACATGGTTGGTTGTATTAAACCCATGTTTTTGAAGTGTAAATTACCTTGAACTATAGGGAAATATTACTAGGATGAAGTGGTGTTTGATGTATTGGACATGGATGCATGCCACTTTCTTGGTAAACATCCTATTTTACTAGAGCATGATGCTGCCTAGTACGAATTTCACGAGCTTAGAGTCACTCGGGCTATTAAGGCCTTTAGTTGAGAGTCAATTTTTAATCCCAAAAGTTGTGTTGCCTAGCCTTAGTTTGGGAATTCTACACAAATGTGGATGAAAAAATCAAGAACCCAAGGCTGATGCAATATAAGGTGTTTATCCAAAATAATATTGTGGTTTCCCTAAATAATCTTTTGTCAATAGTCTATAATGGTCATCCTTAGATAAATATCGATAGTTTCAATCCTTCCAATGAAGAGTTCTTAAAAGAATTATCGGGATCACAAAATGTTGGCATTAATATTAAGAGGTTGTATACCCCCAATGAATTTAAGATATTTTATAGAGTTCTTATAGAATGATAGGTGCTAACCTGCTACTCTTTAGTCATCCGATTGAAATTAGGTTTTATCATGCCAATATATTGTATTATTCGGATAAAGGTATGATGTTTGATGTTGGGTCTATCATTTAGGATTAAATCATCGCCCAGGTCTCCAACACAAATCCTAGAGTTGGACTACCTTGTGGATGCCTTATAACAAAGCTGATTCTAGCTGTCAGGGTTCCTTGCACTAGGGACAGTGAAACTACCAAATACACGAGTGACCTTGGACATGGTACCATTTCCAAATCCTCGGCCCAAACCTTAAAAAAAGACATTTGCAGTAGGGTCAAGTGGAGAAGCTAGCATTTTAGGAGATGATGAACTTGAAAATTTGGTTGAACCTCAATCGTTCTGTCCTAACTTTGAAGATGAAATGAGGACTCGTATGGATGCATTGTCAACTCAAATGGTTGCCATGAATTCTTTATATTAAGGTTAAACAGATGAATAACTGATATCAATGAGAGGGAGCAAGTCATACACATTGACATCATTGCCATTCTTTCTATGGTTCAAGACTTGCACTCTTGTTAGAGCTCTAAAAATGAGAGGAGCTATGATATACAATAAGTCTAATTTTTTTATATTTCATTATGAATGTATCCTGCACTCAATAGATTAATTTTGACTGAAATACTTTTATACTGGAATAAATTTAATGCTTAATCTTACTGAATGTAGGTGCTTTTATATTGAGTTATCCTTTTTTATGTCCAAAAAAGGAGAAAAATTTTAGTTGCTATGCATATAGAGGAAAATATTAGATTTAGTGGGAGAAATTTCATGATTGAGTACTTACTACATGATCTTCTATTTACTTTTTGAATGCTAACTGAACTAATAACCAATAAGGCTTCCAAGACAAGTTGTTGTATCTTATTTGTGATGTTTCTATTATATACAAGATGACAATAACAAAAAAGAATATGGATTCACTAGATCATAGGGTAGTTCCACTATGAAATCTAGGACTTCAATGTAACATTTCTATTCCCATGGGTGTCATGTTAAGAGATAGTGGTTTTGCCATATGAAAATGCCAAATGGGGAGTTTGTAAGAAATTTTGAGTGTTGGTAATTTTCGTTGATAAAACATTTATTTATAAACTAAATTTTAGTCTCTTTAATCAAGTCCTTCAAGTTAAGTCAAATTAAGGCTTGAGTTCCAAATAATTGTATTTCGGGTGAATAACTATCACACATAGTGCTACATTCATGTATTCACTAGCACACTTTCATAACACTTATAATTACTTTTTATGCGTTAGTCAATCAATCAACCAATGGTATCGATCGATTGAGGTTGTCAATTGATTGGGCTTCGATTGGCTCTTGTCGAGTCCTTCTCGGGTTGTTTGTGTGTTTAATTACTTGATCGATCAGACTTTGATTGACTTTGATCGAGTACTCCCAAGTCAAAATTCTTAACATAATTTGATCAAGTGAGGGGCTCGATTGAGTGAGTAGTTAATGTGTTTTAAAAATCCATTTTTAATTTGACCTTTATGTGAAATTACTTAATACCCTTGTTTTATTTAAGTGCTTTAAAAAAAATTGAGTGTATCTTAATCTTTCTTATTGAGATCTAGGTTTAGTATATCAAAATCATATATATATGCAAAATTTAGCTTACATTATTGACAAACAAAATATAAAATTTTGAGAGCCATTGTTGTCTTTTCCATGCTTCATCACTCTACAACTATTCTTGTCAAATATAGTTCTAGGTATTTTTAATTGCTATTTGATTCACAAATCACTACCTAGATTAATGTTTTATTATCTACTTTAGAAATCTTAGTTTCATACTCTCCGATCTATGTTTTGAACTAGGGATATAATTTGTTTCTTATTGAAATCTATTTGGAACACATAAGGATACTTGTGTTTTTTGTGCTAAATCTACTTGTAGGTTCCTTTGTGGACGTGTTTGATTTGCGAGGAGAAAATCAAAACGTTGGTCAGAATCTGCTCATGCTATATTACATATTGAAAAAATAGAGTAGAGGCTTATAAGTAAAATATATTGGGGCGTTATTCTAGCGAGGATAGTATAAGACTGAGTTTGTACTTTAACATTAATTTTTCATAGTGGATAGAATAGATGGTTCGATGGACTAGTGGTTTTTCTCTTAGGTCATAATTGTGGCCAAAGATTGTTTGGACCTAAAACTATCGTGTGTTATTTTTAATATCCTCACTTTATTATTTACACTCAATTACATGTCTTTCTGTTATGATTAGGTTAAGAATTTGCAACTAGATAAGATTAAAAATAACCTATTTACCTTATCTAGGTTTACTTCATTAATTTTAGAACCTTCAATTGCTACTAAAGCCCACATTAGACACACTTAGTCATTTTGATTTGTAAGAAAACACACACTTATGGACCTAATGAAAGAAGGTGGGTCATTTGTTAGACCCTTATTATCTTTATTGGAAGGCTTGCATGCAAGCCTTTCTCAGAAAAAAGGAAAAAAGTTTGGGATGCTATTCTTAAGGGTTGGGAATCACCTTCTATAACTGTAGATGGTGTAAAACCCTTAAGAAAAGAAAAGAGTGGATCACCAAAGAATGCATTTCTAGTGGTGTAAACCAAAAGGATCTAATTCTATCTTTGCCACAATGTTGACAGATGAGTTTCTTCGTATCTTTAACTGTAAGACTACAAAAGGTGCATGGAATGTACTTGCTTTTGCTCATAAGGGAGCTTCTCAAGTGAAACAAAATAAATTGAGATTTTTAAGATATCATTTTAACTCACTTAAAATAATCAACATTGACACATTTGGTCAATTTTATACTCTTGTTTGTAATATTACTAATGCTTGTTCTATACTTGGTGAGAAAAATCCCTAGCCTATACTTGTATGCAAACTTCTTAGTTTATTGATAAAAGATTATGAAATGAAGGTCACTATTGTAGAGTGGAGGAAGAATGTGGACACCTTGACTATTAATGAGCTAGTTGGATCTATATAAACTTATGAGCTTACTCTTCAACCATCCAAGGAGAATAAGGACATGTCATTTAAAAGCTCCAAAAAAGTAACTTCTAATAGTAATGATGATTCAAATTATTAATCTATTTTTTTATTTACTTGAATGCTCAAGAAGTACCTCTAGGCAAAGAACCAACAAAAAAACTCACCTAACAAGGGACATCATAATCAGTTCAAGAAGAAAAGGTCAAAGGAACCTAAATCAAAGATGCTAAGAAATCTAAACATGCTAATCCTCAATGTTTTACCTATAGTGTTTTTTTTGCATATTTCTAGAGAGTGTGCAAGCAATAAGAAGAAAGATTTAAGAGTACTCAATGCTTCACTCAATGATATAGATAGTGAATAGGAGAGAAAATAATTTAGAAGATGATAAAACCAACTTCTGTGCCTCCACTACAAAAGCCATTGTATGTTCAAATTATTCTATCATTAGCTCAGATGATGAGGTATTTAACTCTTTTTTTCTTTTAGAAAAATATAATGCATCTAGTTTTGAAGAATTATTTAAGAATTGCATAGGTGTTAAGGAAGAAAGAGACAAGCTTATAATTGAAGTGGAAAAATTGAATGAAATAATTTCTGTGCATAAAAAAATACTTTTGACTTAGAAAAAGAAAAAACCTAAAATTGTTTGCATACCGATACTCTTGATCTATTGGAGGAACAAAATAGGAAAACTATAAACTCAAAGAAGTATTTTTTGCAGCCAAAGAGACAGTGAGGAACCTAACCATAAGAGCTGGAAAGTTAGATAACATATTGAGTATGGGCAAGTACCATGGTGAGACATGTGGGCTTGGTTATAAGGATGAGAGTTCCATATCTTCAACATCAAAGAGCACATTTGTAAGACCTTCTAAATCTACTCCTATTGAAAACTAACCATTCTAATAGTTCTTTCTATGCTTCTCGTTATAGGACTCATTATTATCATCCATCTATGCATATTATGTCCAATAATTTTACTAGAAAGCATGAAGTTGTAGGATTAAAAAGGCAAGTAAAATCCAATACATTTAACCTCAAGGCTAACTATCATCATTCTACCATGCATGTTATGTATTTTTTAAAGATGAATGTGAAAAGTAATGCTAAGTCCAAGAACATGCCTATGAAGCCAAAGGTAATTGAGTCCCAATCTAAAGATATAGAGAAACCAAAATTCAAGAAAAACTAGTTTAAAAAATATTCTTTTTTTGATCACTTGACTGTCTTTTATTGTTCATGAAAGAGTTCGACACTTGGTACACAACCAGGATAAGGAGATACTAACTCCTTATGAACTTGTCCCAAACTCGATAACAGTAGAAAGTAAACACATATCAAATAGATAAGAGAAGCAATACAAACTCATCAAAGAGTAGGAAAATTAATTTAAACAATAGAGATAATAATCAAAAAGCAGTAACTTAGATTATACTTGTAAGGTAGCAGTTTATACATAACACCAGATGTAATGAGGTTAATCCATATAAAACCCATATCTTTGTGGTAAAATCTTTGGTTGCTTATGGAAACCACTAGCAACCTTATAAGGTCTCGATAAGGGGTACATCGAGGAGCTCATTAAGTTACCAAAAAATAGAATTTTTTATTTTAAATTTTTTTCGAGTAATTTTTCACAAATGCTCGTAAACGCAACACTTGACCTATCATGCATACTAAGAAAACATACCTTATGGTGTGTGTAAACATGCTCGTTTACAAAGTATATATAACTATGCGTATGTGTGCATTACTAATAATCAGTAACTAAACTTATATAGGGGAAGATAGATACATTGAATAAAATAAATAGACTTCATGTTTTTTACACTAGAATTCCAACAAGGACTTAAAGGACTACAACTTATAGTTCACCTAGGTAATTTTCTTGAGTGCTTCAATGACCATAGATGAGAAATTTCCTATTGTTGCATTTATTTTATCTCTTTTTTCTTTGTTAAAATAAAAAAAATTAGTAGAATCGTTTTTGGCCAAAAAGGTAATGGACATATAAACCACTTACACACATGCAACCTTATCGTTAATACCTTAACTCATTTTGATGTTTATTGTATAAATATTTCTACAATTTTGACTTATGCCACATATATATTTTTACATGTGTTAATCGATGTTAACATGAACTTATTCACACACTTATTGAACAGATATATATGTTATGCGTTAATTTTATGATTGATATTGAAATACTGTAGGACTTCAACTAATCTTGACTGCAAAATTGTGTTGAGTTCTATTTCATGTACTTTAAAACTTTACTATAGGGAGGCACTTAGTATTAAGAGGGCTATCTTCTATGATGTGTGAAGCTACTGTAGTGAGCAGTGAGGGCTACCTCATAACTAGTGTAAAATTTATCATGCTAGGTCTATGGCTTGTACATGTCAAAACCTAAATAAAAAAGATAATGTAAAAAGTGGTTATGC
This sequence comes from Hippophae tibetana, assembly GCA_037013495.1. NCBI lineage: Eukaryota > Viridiplantae > Streptophyta > Magnoliopsida > Rosales > Elaeagnaceae > Hippophae > Hippophae tibetana. The sequence goes on along the minus strand of JAZDXN010000027.1, from coordinate 809,909 downwards.
TTATAAGAAAATGAAATTGACATGCACAAAAATAAAAAGTCAAAGAGATTAAAGATGAACCTGAAGACTATTATTTTAGCTTGTAACACTAAATTAATTTTGGTTAATTTAATTATGATAGACTAACTTTTGTATATAAAATTTTAGTCTTGCTTCCAATGATTGGAAGAATAATTTTCTGATTTAATTATAAATTGTTTTATATTTTTTTCTTATTCATATTTTTCACATCTTTAATTATAATTAATGATGAGCTAAATCTTGATTTATAGATAAAGAAAATATTTTAGAACTAAGCATTAGACACATCATCTATTCTTGGTTATGATTTATGAACAAGAGTCTTAATTTCATTGATTTGTGTTAAATGAAATGTTTTATGTATTTTCCTTAGATATACGAGTGAACCCATTTGAAGCCTAGTCCATGAAATTATTGATTAATTGAGAATTGTGGGTATTACCATGATCATTAGAGGTTTGCTTATTTAAAAGAAAAAAATCTATAATTTTTACTTTTTATGTAAGTCATTTAATTTGTTTTTTTCTCTCTTCATAATTTCTCATATTCGTTCACCATTTTTATTTGGTTATAATTTAATTCACTTGCTTCATTTAGTTTATCAAATTAATTTATAATTTACAATCATCTTTCAACCAACCATTGTTATAAACTTATAATGTTTAGGATTCTTTATTTTAATTAATTTAGAAAATAATTTGATTTTTTAGAATAACTTGGCAATTCCTTTAGTGACCAACCTTTGTTAAACTTATCATTAGGTTGCTAGTGATTCGAACTACATTGATTTTCTCGTACTTTGAGAATTTTTATGGGCCATTTTTGTAAGAGAGAGAGGACATAGGGTATCGATATAGCATGAAGGGAAGGCTAAAAAGTCTATGGTGTGAAGAAATGAACAATATGGGTCAAATATATATAATCATGCACATCCTGCGACCACCTCTCAATATTGGTGTCTGAGACCCTTAACGAGTGTGTAAAAAACATACCTCATTAATTACCTTGGCAAAGGGGTGGTGAGGTTCAGCAACAAACACACAATGCTTCTCGGGAAGAGAGAAAAAGAGCAAAAAAGAGAGAAATAGTGTGGTAAACCACCAAACATAGATATTTTTTAATTTTTCAAATAGTAAAGTACAAAAATAACACAAATAAATATCATAAAACAAAGTAAAGAACATAAAACACATACATAATAACTTATCGACATTAAGGAGAAAAGAAATAAATCGCTCAACCCCACACAAATATAGGGGAGAGTGAGGTTGAGAACTCTAAGTTGTACTCTACGTATGTTTAGGAAAACCTAGCAAGGTGGCTAATACATGCCTAAAAAGTACGCATATATTGTGATTTATCAAAATTAATTAAGTAAATTAGGTTTCAATATAGTATTTTAATCTAAGTATTTTATAAATTGTGTTTTTAGAATCATGTGGTATATTTTGATGCATTTTAGGTATCTTTGGACTTAAAATATTCAAATAACAAAAGACCAATAAAATATCACAACTAGGGGTATAACTGTCATACATTAAGGACCTAAATGAAAACATGTATATAACATACATCAAAGAGGGGTCAAAATGGTAAAGTGTCAAGATTAAGGGTGTACCATGGTATGAGTGTATGTGCATCACAACCCAACATAAATGTGACGAATTTGCACAAAACTGGAATTAAAGTTACACTACGGCATGAGTCGACGTGAGGTGCAAACATATTTTCATTCCAATGTTTGATTTCAAGCATATGTTTGTCCAAACTACTTCAGATTTTTTTAGATTAGCATTTTAAATCTTTTAAACCTTTTCAACCCTATCCTAACTACATTGTAATTACATGTAACTCTTTTACTACAAATATGTAGCTAAGGTTAACAATCAAAGCATCCCCAAGCTAAGTAACAAATTGTAAGTCCAAAAATTTATAGAAAATATGTAGGTCTAAAAGAAATTAAAGGCTAGAAACAATATAGTAATTCAAATAGGCAATTAATTAGATGTAAATCAACCATTGATATTAATCAATAGTTTATTCTTCTTCTTAGTTATCTATTTATGCTAATTATGGTTTTGCCTAGAAAATTTATTTATATGATTGAGGACAATTTTCAAGTCCAAGATTATGATTTTAAGTAATAAAATTTTATAACAATTTTTCAATTCAATATTTGTTTAAATTCCATGACTATGCATGTATGCATTAGAGTAATTAACTAGTTTAGTGCATGTGTATATTTAATGCTAGTTTAGGATGTTACTCGATTATCTTGGGAGTAAATATGTTTTTATTTATTTCATCAATTATGAAATTTTCTAATATTCTTATTTGATGTGGTAACTTGTTGCTTTGTGATTGTGTGACAAGTAGAGTTGATTCCTTCGTTAAATTTTGCTCGGAATTGTGATCTTGCGAGGTTTAATTATCTATGTTTTTAGAATTTAATATGATAAATGAATTATCTAGACCAATCATTAGGTTGTTGTGATTTAGGATTGATTTACAATGATATTCTACTTTAATTAAAAGTATGAAAAGGTGGGTTGAAAGTCGTACCTACTAGTGCATAGATTTCACAAGCTAGAGTTGTTCATTCAAAGATAGTTCCAATATTGATTCATGATATAATTGATTAAATAATAGGCTAGTGGTAAGGATTGTTCCATAATCACATATTCTCTAGATCTGTGTGCTCATGTATTTTATTTTTTTTATTAGTTAAAACTAATTTTTAAAATCCCCTTGTTAATTTATTAATAAGAAAATAATTAGTGATATTTATTGTAGTATTCTTCGTGGGTTTGACAATATTTGTTCTTAAATTACTTATTACTTGTACAGTTTGATCGCATATACTTGTGTGTTTCTAAGCGTATTAGTGGCCACCAGTTCCACAAAGATGGAACAAATGTGTAGAGGAGTGAGAGAATCTGGGTCTCTAAATCTGTGGAGTAACACATGGAGGAGTAGTAGTAGAAGAAGCACTCATATTAACTCTCACACATCGACGAGAAGTTAATTTTCCACAGTTGTGTCTGAAATGCTCGCATTCACCACAAGGGCAACAAGTTGGAGTAGAAGTAGGTAAAGGTAGGAGACTGCTACCAGAGTGACATAAAGAACTATCCTTAGGTGAACTGCTCACCTTGTTAGAAGAGGTAGTATGGGATGCAACAATCGACTTACCTTTGGGAGTGGCAACAACTAACTTCAACTTGGGTTCTTATGTTATAGACTTGGCAAACTTTGGTCCAAAAACCATCGAAGTAAAAACCCCTTTTTCATAATCAATCCCTCTTATATCAGTAAAGGATTAGGTGCTACCAATATTAAGCTTTTGAGAACTGGTCATCAAATAGCTAACCACAGAGGATGATTGAGTGAGCTCTTTCTCACTCACAAAGAGCTTATCCTTTAAAGCTCTAATCAAATCTTCCTTTTTTTAAGGAAAGATTCCAAATACACAGCTCTTCCTTTTGTAATGCTCAACTTCTACTTCCTTCTTGGTAAAAGTATATACCTAATATTCATTATCACTTTTGAGCACAATAATCTACTTCTTCAGGCATGAAATTTTAGGGTTTTGATCAGATGAGGGATCAAGGTCAACAAATAGAGTAGTGGCTCTTATAATAGCAAAATTCTTTAACTACTCCTCATGACTTTTCATCTTATCATGATTTACATTAAATATTTCCTACAAATCATAGCACATTTTATGAATGACCACAAATCTATTAGTGAGATCACTTTGTTAATATTTGACTAAGGACTTTCTTTCCTCAAGAATAGCCTTTATAGTGATTATTTAATGCTTTTTCTCTTGAAGGCTTTCCTTATGAATTTTTCTTTACTTTTTAAGAATTTATATGCTTCAACAAAAGCTCATTATAGATGTTGAGCAACTCATATTATTGATCATAATCATCATTAGTAATCACCTATTGAACCTCTGAGATAATAGTTGGAGGATCTTTGATAGTTCTTAAAGCCATAAAATCCAAGAAGTTAGTGTCATCCTCATCATCAATGTTGGTATTATTTGAAATAGTAACCTCAGCCTTCATCACATGCTTGTTCATGTGTTTTTGAAAAATAGTTTAGTGTAATATGTCCAGGCTACCTACACTTGAAGCATTTTATTTTGCTGACATGACTCCTTCCATGTTTCCCTAACTAATTCTTAGAGTCCTCACTATTCTTCACAGATTTTGAGCCTTTAGTACTCATACTGTCTCTTTGAGTCTACCAAAAGAGCTATTCTTATTAAAGAATATAAAAAAAATTCTTGGTGAGTAACACCATTTCATGTTCATCAAGACTAGAATATTCATCATTGATAACAGTAGTGCTCGTGTCCTTGATTTTTCCATTACCCTTGGTGGTATTTAGTGCAATGCTCTTTCCTATGCAAGAAATGTTTTGGTAAGGCTATGCTTGCTCGAATGTGAATCAAGAAGGTGATGTTAAAAGGGGGAAAACATAACTCTTAGTATATATGAGATACAAGGCCTTGTCTATTAATAATAAGACCCTCTTCTGTAGCTCCCATAGAGGGACCTACTTCATTAGAGAAAAAGGCCTAAAAGGCCATTTTTGTGCACTATAACAATAAGGAATATCAAGGTACTTTTAGATATATCAACCTTCCTCTATAGTTGCTTAGCAAATTACACATAGTGAGGGTTACCTGCCTTTTTGATTCATCACCTAGGGATTGTTAGGGGGAAAGTAGAGTTCTCCTGGCTTATACATTGATTCAATCACTGTAACATAATCTTGAAAATGGTGTGGGAGACTAGTAATGATTTTTTATATGTTTTTCTTCACTTAATAGTCTCCCCAAATTATATGAGTCATTGACGATATTTGAGAAGCAAGCATAAAACTTGTCAAATGTCTTATCTTCTTCCATTATAAAAAGCTAGCTTGAAGTTTTGGTCAACTTTAAAATCTTGGATCTCTTCATAGTTGAGGCACTCTCATGCATTGCCTCCAGAATGTCCCAATCTTGCTTAGAAGTGGTGTACCTTTGAATTCAACTATACTCATCATGTGTAATGGCTCTCATGATTGTATACAATGCCTTACTATTCCATTGTGACACTTTCATTTTTTCCTTGGTTCACTCTATCATCAATTTAGGAATGATAATATTGTCTAGAAGGGTCTTTGTTGGATACGTTGAGCCATTTTCAACAAGAAAGCACAGATGATCCCCAAATGATCTCATAAAAACTCATTGAAAAGTAGAGGTCAACCTACATTACTTCTTCCTTTTGAATCCATTAGAGAGAATGTGTGTGTGTGTGTGTAAAGCAAGATTAGTAGATCAACATCAAAGCGGTCAAGCCTAATAGGATTAACTAACTCTGATACCAATTGAAAAAGTCCAACACCTATTACATAACTAGGTAAGGACATACTGACTCCTTAAGGACTCATCCCAAACTCACTAGCAGCGAAAATTAAACATGTAGTAGATAGATAACATAAGTAGTACAAATTAATCACAAAATAGGTATATTAATTTAAACAATAAAGATAATGATAAGAAATTAGTAGGCATGCTATAAGACAAAGAAAAGAAAATATACAACAAATATCAAAAGCTTTCTAATCAAAGTTCAAATCTTAGAATATATTAGCAAGGTAGTACATCATACATAACACCATATGGGATGAGGTAAGCCTACATAAAACCCGTGTGTATGTGGTAAAAACCCTGGGTTACTTATGGCAACCATTTGGCAGCAAACAATCCACTAAACAATAAAACGATACAACTTGATAGAAATATAAATGGATATACCTATATTAGTGGAGACCAACCTACCCTAATTGCCCTTGCTTGCTACCTTAGCAAATACTTGATCTAACACACATATAACTCTTCTTCAAAGCCAACACCACACAGTAGTGTGGTTGGTAACCAATGATTAGTAACATGAACCAGAATGTGGGAAACACCTCAACCACAACAACAAACAAACACTATCTTCGGAATCTTAAGATAATACTAAGCCTAACCCAAACTCAATTTTATCTTCTCAATAGAAATGAAAATTAGTCTTAAGCCCTCACCACTTAAGAATGCTATTTTACTCACATAAAAGCATAACAAAAATAATGAAATACACTTAAAGTAAATTGTGAAATGGAATAAGAAATCAGAGGGAATTTTGGTAGAATTTTGCTATGTTTTTGTTGATTAAAGAAGGGAAAAATAGGGGGTATTTATTGAAAAAATAAGGAAACTCAGCCTCCTTAATAATCCTTATTGATCACCCCATTGGGATCTCTATGAAAGGATCATAGAGGGGCTCATTGAGGTACCAATTTTTGTTTTGGAAATTGTCGAGTAATTTTTCAAAAATACTCGCAAACTCAATAAAAAAAAGCCTCAACACTTGACCTAACATGCATTCTAAGAAAACCAACCCCATAGTGTATGTAAACAGGCTGGAATACAAGGGAATTTCGCTATGTTTTGTTTTATTAAAGAAGGGAAAAATAGGGGGTATTTATTGAAAAAATAAGGAAACTCAGCCTCCCTTAATAACCCTTACTGATCACCCCATCGAGATCTCTATGAAAGGATCATATAGGGGCTCATTGAGGTACCAATTTTTAAAACAAAAATTGTCGAGTAAGTTTTCAAAAATACTCGCAAACTTAATAAAACAAAAGCCTCAACACTTGACCTAACATGCATTCTAAGAAAACCAACCCCATAGTGTATGTAAACATGCTGGCATACAAACTGTACCTAACAATAAGTGTGTGTGCATTATTGGTCATCACTGACCAATCTTATATAGAGGAAGACAAATGAACATACTTCATGTTTTGTGCACAAAAATGCCAACAAAGACACAAAGAACTACATGACTTACATTTTCTCCTTTTAGCTTTCCATGGAAAACACTGTACAACTAAGTACAAATTCATATCAATCATGTGATGATCATGAAGATGACCTAAAGATGTTTTTTCAAATGGATAAAATATTGACCTACACCTTACACCCAAAAACACACCTACTAAGTGCATTGGTCTTGTGCGCTCATCTATCTTCTATATCAACTCATAAACCCACTGCAATTCTGAAACTTGAAGGTCTCAATCTACACCTATAACATGCACATATGAAAAAAACGCATACCTTTTGAACGTATCATGTAGAAACATCGTGTAGTCTATCTAGATAATATTATGTTACCCCTACATATGTACATAATGATATGCTAACCATAGTCATACATGCAGCAGGAACACATGCAACATACACAACTCCCCAAGACTTCATGCAACACTCCCTTTAAGTGAGTGTAATTCATGCAATAAAATGTATTGTAATCCTACACTCTCATCCCATACAAACACACAACATGGAAATAAACATCGAGTTCTACATACAAACTTCCCCCTCTTTTGATACAGAAAGTCAAAAGAGCACTCCTACATAAGGAAGAAAATACATGCAAGTATGCAATAGTCCTCACACTCATGCAGTACAATAGAGAAGATTAAAAAAAACACAATAAGATAGGTGGGAGAACCAATTGAGGAAGTACCAGCCCAAGAAGAAGGGTCTTTGGAACTACAAGTGGTGGTCTAACTAAGGCCAAAGAGAGGTGAGAACCATGAGCAAGTGTTGGAGGACCAGGGCAGTACAAAGTAGCCTTAGCCTTTGTCCTCTGGATATCCATCTAATTCTAATGGAAGGTACACAACTCATCAGAGAGAGTATTGATGTTAACAAGAACATTATCCCTAAGAGGAACATGATAACTCTATAAAGTAAAGTTATTTAGTCACTTTTGAATTGCTTATTTTTCCTTTTATGTGCTAAAATATCATGAAGAAACTTATATTATTTTTAATTATATCAATAAAAGTGGAACAATGACAAATAGGGTGAAAATGAGTCAAAAACAAGGAAAAATAGCTCATGCTGTAGCAGGGAATGAAACGATATCGTGACGCATATGGAGGAAAACATGCAGTAAGGCTCATGCCCAAAAATATTTTCTATGCCTAAACATAGCATTTATGGCTAGAAAAACAATGGAGGAATGGTTGGGACATGCGAACAATTCTAGTCATAACGTGCAAAAATATAAGGCATAATCTGCCTAAAACATCTTATCTCTTATTTTTAATTTCAACCCTTGGCTATTTTAGGGTTTGATCTAATGGTATACATTAGATCATTCCCCTATTAATTAACCATAATAAGGTACTAATGTACCACATAATTATGAATTACAAAACCTAATAGCTGCTAAGAAGAGAGAAAAAGAGAGAAAGTTCATGAGAAGATTAGTGCTACAAATCAAGAGATTGAGTGTATCTATTCTTCTTCTATTTTCTTTACTAATTTTTATATCTTTCTTTGTGAAAAATCCGAGCTTGATGAACTTAATTATATCAAGTTAATTTACTAGTCTAGGGGTCTTATGAACCCAAATTTCTACATGTGATGATCTAATATTTTACCTAAATTGTGATTTCAATTCAATTATATTATTTAATCTAATTTTTATGCTATTAATTATTTGGCCAAAAATTAATATATAGTGGAAATTAAATAGATTTGAGAGAATTATTTAATTATTTTTCTTGATTAAATAACATGCATACGTTTTAGATAAAAAATGTATGACTCTTATATGTGTGATATATAATTGATGATCTTAATGAGTAGTATGAAATCTAATTGGCATGAGAGTGTGATTCCATTAATTACTTTATGGTGTGTAATTTACTTGAGAGATGAGTGTATTCTAGGTTAGATTCAATTGGTCATGTAATTAGTTGGTAATTATTTTGGGGGAAATTTTAGTGATTCACATGTTTAAAAAATTGGGGAATTAAAGATTCCCAGATCGTTTTCTTATATATCTTTGTAGTTATTGAGTTTTGATTTGAGTAATTCTTTGTCATTTATTTTTGTATTTTTATAATTTGTTATTGTCCAAATAGTATTCATAATAGTCACATTGGTACTTAGTTATAAGTTACACAACTCCCTGTGAGATTGATATTCGTATGTAGGTACAATATATTACTAGCAAGACCCTTATACTTGTGGTTAGTGTGTTAAGTTTTTTTGTACCATTTTTGGGGAGTTAATGACTAGTAATGGATACCAATAATAGTTATAACTATACTAGTTTAGATATTTTAATTTTTGTTTTAGTGTTTTTATTAGATGCCTAGGCTAACAGATGAAAATCTTGTACCTTATGATCTGGAAATAGAGAGAACCTTACTCCACTTAAGAAGGGAACACTTATCACAATGCCAATTAGGGGTTATGATAGAATAAATGGATCAATGAGCTATAGTGGTCTCTAAACCTTTAAGGGATTTTGCAATCCCATAACTAGATGGGGCCCAATAATCTATCAATATACCGGGAATCAAGGCTAATAATTTTGAACTAAAGCCAAGTATTATTCAGATAGTAGAGGCAAAAAAATTTGGAAGGTTAGTCAATGATAACCCAAATATTCACTTTGCTTCATTATTGGAAATTTGTGACACCTTCAAGATGAATGGTGTCTCAAATGATGCAATTTGCATTTTCTTGTTTCTTTTCTCACTGAAGGACAAGAGTAAGGCTTGATTACAATCACCACCTACTAGGTCAATCACTACATGGGATTAATTGGCTTAGAAAATCTACTCAAAGTACTTCTCACCTTCAAAGATAGCTAAGCTCAAAAACAACATCACATCTTTTCAGTAATTTGAAGGGAAACCATTTTATGAAGCATGGAAATGCTTCAAGGGGCTGTTAAGAAGATTCCCACACCATGGTCTTCCTACTTAACTACAAGTGTAAACATGCTATAATGGATTAATGGAGAAACCATGGACCATAATTGTTACTACAGTTGGGGGAGCTTCAATGAGCAAAATTGAAGAATAAGCCTTTGCACTACTTAATAAGATGACATCCAACAATTTCTAATGGCATGTAGAGAGGCTTAACTTAAGAAGAATGGTTTAAGTAGTAGTAGATATATACACCATAGCAGCATTGCAAGCTCAAATAATTACTTTGCTATTAGCATTAAGTAAGAAGTTGGATGGTGGCCTTTTGGGGGTAAATATGGTATAAAGTCCATTTATGGTATGTGATTATTGCAGTGGACCTCATTTTACTAAGACATGTGGGAACCTTCCTGAAGTAGTAAATTATATCAACAATCAAAATTTCCAATACACACACACACAACCCATGATGGAGAAACCACCCAAATTTCTCTGGGAGCAATAGCAATAATCAAGGTGGTAATCAATTCAACCATCAACCCTTCTCACCACTAGTTTTTCAATAACCATGACAACTACAAGTTCTAGAGAAAAAAGCATCTAGTGAGGACAACATAAATTCTTTAATGGGGATGATAAAAGACTTGATCCATTCAATAAATAAAAATTTGGATCACATTGAATCTATTTATGGGGCTTTTATTCAAAATTTGGAGGTCCAAATGGGGAAACTTTGACAAGCTATAAGTTGAAGGCCTTAAGGTTACCTTCCAAGTGACACGGTAGTGAACCCAAAAAGAGAAGATAGGGAAAATTGTAAAGAAATAGACTTAAAAAGTGGTAAATTTTATGAGGAGACACGAGAAGCTCAAAAAGATGAGCAGAAAAAAATGGACAAAAAGAGTTCAGAAAATGAAGTAATTCGACAGAAGAAGAGTAACCTCTACACATCTACCATACCTTTTCCTCAAAGACTACAAATGCAAACGTTAGACTAACTATTTTCAAAATTCCAAGATATCTTCAAGAATCTGCACATAAACATATCATTTACAAATGTACTTGACCAGATTCCTTTCTATGCCAAATTTAGAAAAGACATACTATCTAAGAAAATAAGGCTTGTATATTATGTGACAATAACCTTGACTAAAGGTTGTTGTGCCATTCTTGATAGAAAACTACTACAAAAATTTAAAGATCTAGATAGCTTTGACATACCTTACACTATTGTGAATAAACACTTTGGCATACTTGATCTTCCATTCTTAGCAATCAGAAGAAAACTCTATGATTTTCCAAAAGGTGAGCTTACAATGAGAATGAAAGATGAATAGGTAATATTTAATATTTTTAAAGAAATTAAATTTTCTAATACTAATAATCTAGTGATTGCTTTAGGATAGATGTTAATGATGAACTAGCCATTGATGTGATTTATAACATATGCCCTAGTGATATTTTAGAAATTATTATTGTTAAGTCTGCAAACACACATGTTGATGAATACCATAACACTCACTTAGGCACACACACTCATGACAAAACTTTAACAAAATCTACTAAACTATCCATACTTAAGACTTTGACATATGATGCTATGAACAATCAAATAAATTCACCAGTAAACAACTCAACTTATTTTAATTTTGAAACTATAGAATATGTGATGCAAGTTGATATTATAGACTACATTAACTATTTGGAGGCTACGCCTCCCCCATGTGTATCTAGGCTTCAACTATCCATTGAGGAACCCAATGAGTGCTTAAAAATCAATAAATTACCATGATTTTATGTACTTTAATTGATTAAAAAGACTTATATTTATACAATTTTATCATATTTTTATATAAATTTGTCTTTTTGGAATTACCAGTATTTTTATTGTTTTTTCAGGTATTTTTGCTTCAAAAAAATAACTTAAAGACTCGAAGAAAAATACATCACAAATATATTGAGAAAATAAATGTGGAAAATAAAAAAACAATGGAAAAATTGGACAAAAATGTCAAAAGGATGAAATCATGCACATTCACCCAGGGACACCAAGAAATAAGTGTAGAGCACCACACAACACCGAGCATCCGTCTGCGCATCTGCACCCATCTGCGCTCCATCATGCCAAATTTGTGCGCATCACTGCCTGCATCAGTGTTTACGTCAACGCTTGTCGATTCTACATTAGTGCATATTTTCACATTTTTTATCATTTTTTCCCACTTTTTTACCCTTTTTCTCACCTATAAATACCCCATCTCCTCCATTACACAATATAACAAAACACACCAAAAACCCCTCAATAATTAAGTTTCTTAGCTATTACTCTCTATTTCTTAGTATTTTTAGTTTTTTTTAGTTTTAAATTTCTTCTCTTTTTGGGAAGAACTAGCTATGTTTTTATAAATTTCTAGCTTTTTGATTCAATAAATGAAAATGAAAATCTATTTGGAAGTTTTCCAGCAACAGAATTAGCATCAAAGTGTCGTAAGTTTTTATAGTTATTTTTTATGTTTTATACTTATATGTTATATTTAATTTTTCTGTGATTAAATTTAACATTGTTGGCTATTTATAAATATGATATAATAATAATGTTGTTATGCTTGAGAAATATTAAATAGATAAAAATCTCAATAAAATGAATTGATTTTGTTTTTATTCAAGATTTTATATTAAGAATATTAGAGAGAAATATATTATTTTTCATTACAAACTTAAATATAAAAATTAGATTTTAAGGTTTAGTTATCTGGTCTGATTTAGAGAAGTGGTCTTTTATTTGTTGGTACAATTGCTCAGTAGTTAGAGTAAAGCTCTATTTCAAAAGTTTTTATGAGAATTATTATTTGAAAATGTATTTTTGACATATTTTCAGTAATGGTTTTAAAACTTGAAAGTTAGTACTCGGATAATTATATTCTTAGGTTTAATTTAGACATCTTGAATAAAGTTTAAAGTGTCTAACCCCACTAAAGGTGGTATTTAAATGTTTCATTTTCAATCTCTTAGAAAAAAAAGAATTAATTTAATTAACCAAATTAGTTATCGACCCCACCCATAGGTGTTAATTGACTTGTTTAATTAAAAAAGAATATCTAACCCCACCAAATATGGTATTCATATAAAAAAAAAGAGAATCAATAAATATCAATTTATTTCTTTAATAACCTAAATAATATGAGTAAGCATTATTAACTTAGTTATTATATCCATAAATACTCTACTATTATGAATGATAAGAATTTGCTTAAATGTTTGTTGAATCCATATCTATATTTATTTTTATGTTATTAGATTATAAACACAAAAATCCAAAATATCGTGACAGGATGTTTAGGGTTTAATTTCATTTTTAAAAGTTTGAATAATAAATTAAAAACCACATATATTCCTTCCTTAGATCGACCTTGGGAGTATACTTTTCATTTTCTATAAAATGATTCGTGTACTTGCGAAAGTTTTATAAATATAAAACCAAAGTGTTTGTCGGATCAGCGATGCCAGTTTTGTTCATCAAAGCCACCCAAACTAGAGCTCAAACCTTTATCAAACCATCTATGTTATACATTTTGGGGTGAGAATAAGACACTTCCAGTCATAATATCTACTAGGCTAAGTGTGGAGCAAGAAGAGTCACTATAGAAGATGCTCCGTAAATTCAAAAGAGCTATGGGTTGGTTTATTGCCAAAATCAAAGGTATAAATCCATCCATATCCCTAAAGGAAGAAGATGGAGCTAAATCCACCATGGCAATTAAACCCCATTATGAAAAAGGTGGTGTATAAAAAAATATTAAGTGGCTATACATGGGCATCCTTTACACAATATCATATAATGAATGGGTAATTCCAATTTAATGTGTATTGAAAAAATGTGGAATCACTGTGCTAAAAAATGAGTCAAATATACAAGTACTGTCATGGGATGGAGAGTACGTATGGATTTTCGCAAAGTGAACAAAGCTACGAGGAATGAAAATTTCCCTCTCCCTTCATAGATCAAATTCTTGAAAGATTATATTGGAATTCCTTATTTTTCCTTCTAGATGTATATTTCTAATATAATTAGATCACCATGGCACTCGAAGACTTGGAAAAGATTGCCTTCACATGTCCTTGTGGAACTTTTGGTTTTAGGAGAATGCTTTTTGGGTTAGGCAATGCACCTACAACACTTCAACGCTCTTTGATGGCTATTTTCTTAGACATGATGGAAAAACATTTAGAGATCTTCATGGATGTCTTCTTAGTCTTTGGGAACACATTTAATGAGTGTTTACACTCTCTGTCTAGTGTAACAAAGATTTGAAGAGACCGACTTGGTTCTAAATTGGGAGAAGCATTACTTCATGATACATGATGGTATTATTTTGGGCCGCAAAGTCTCATCTAAGTGTATAAAGATGGATAGAGCTAAGATAGAATTAATTGAAAAGCTACCACCACCTACCAGTACAAGAGAAATTAGGGGTTTTCTTGGGCATGTAGGCTTTTACCATAAATTCATCAAAGATTTTTCCAAAGTATTTAAACCATTGTGAAATCTTGAGGAATTTAAACCATAAATTCATATTTGATGATAAATGTTTAGAGGAATTTTGAGTGCTCAAAGATAAAATAGTGTTAGCATAAGTTATATTAGCACCAAATTGGAGCAACGAGGAAACAAGATGTTCCATGCCATATATTTTTCATGCAAAACACTTAATAATGCTACTATAGAGAAGGAGCTCCTAGCCATTATGTATGCTTTTGAGAAGTTTAGATATTAAATGGTTGGGAAAAAAGTGATTGTACACTACCATCTATAATAAAGTACTTCATAACAAAGAAGGATGCCAAACCAAGACTAATATGATGGGTTTTCTTCTACAAGAGTTTGACATGAAAATCTATGATAAAAAATCCAGGAAAAATTAGGTGGTAGACCATCTATCTAGATTGGAGAGAAAAGCTAATAAGGATGAAAACATGGACATTGGGGACCCCTTCCAAGATAAGCAACTTGTTTCAGTAGCTCAAATTAACATCCCATGGTATGTAGACTTTGCAAATTTTTTGGTTGGCAACATTCTTCTCATGGTCTGACATGGTAACAAAAGAAGAAATTCTTCCATGATGTTAAATTATATTTTTGGGATGACCCTTACCTCTATAAAGAATGTAGTGATGGCATTTTTATAAAGAGTTCCTCTTATGATGAAGTTAGAAGTATTTTTCACCATTGCCATAACTTAGACAAGGTAAGCCATTTTGGGAGTTCACAAATAGCAGCTAAGATTATTTGCTCTGATTAATTTTACCCTACACTATTTAGAAATGTCTACCTTTATGTAAAGATATATGATAGATGCTAAAAGATAGGTAATAATTTTAAGAGAGATCAGATGCCTCTAAATAGCATAATTGAAGTAGAATTGTTTGATTTTTGGGGCATTGACTTTATGGGACCATTTCCTTCATTATTTGGTAACTAATACATACTAGTAAGTGTGAATTATGTATCAAAGTGGTGAAGACATATCCAGTAATAAACGTGATGCCATAGTTGTCCTGAAATTTCTAAAGAAAGTTTTTTCACTAGGTTTGGAATGCCTGGGATCATTGTTAGTGATGGAAGTAGTCACTTTTGTACTAGAGCATTTAAGAAATTATTTTCTAAATATGGGATTAAGCATACGATATTTACCCCTATCTTTTACAAATAAGTAGGGAAGCAGAGGTGTCCAATAGAGAGGTGAAAAGAATTTTGGAAAAGATAGTGAATAATTCTTAAAAGGTTTGGGCCTCTAAGTTAGATGATGTTTTATGGGCATATAGAACTACATTTAAAACACCAATTGTTAATACACTTTATAGGCAAGTCTATGGAAAAGCATGTCACCTACAAGTGGAATTAGATCACAAAGCATATTGAGCATTGAAAAAGTTGATTATGATCATCGATATAGCTAGTGAGAAAATAATGTGGAAAATAAATGAATTAGATGAGCTACGGTGGAGTGCTTATGAGAATGCCAAGATTTATAAGGAGAAAACAAAAAAATGGCATGACAAGAAAATTGTGCAACATAATTTTGTACTAGGACATGAAGTATTACTGTACAACTCAGGACTCAAATTGTTCTCATGAAAACTCAAGAGTAGATGGTTGGGTCCATTCACCATCACTAAGGTAACCAACCATGGGGCCATTTAATTGGAGAACAACAACAAATAATGGCTCATGGTTAATGGACACAAATTGAAGCACTATTATGGAGACCAATTACCAAATGAAAAATTTATGATAACCTTGATGAATGCACTATAAAAGTTGATATAACTGTCTAGCCAAGGATATTAAATGTGGCATTTGTTGGGAGGAAAATAAATTTTATTTTACTTATATTTTTCTATTTTGTAGGTGAATAAATGTAGAGGGTAATGACACAATGATATACAAGACCAACAATGCCGATCTTGCAGATTCTTTGGTTTTATATTTGTAATACTCTTGCAAGTGCACAAATCATTTTATAGAAAAATGAAAAGCATACTCCCAAGGTTGATCTAAGGAAGGAATATATGTGGTTTTTAATTTATTATTCAAACTTTTAAAAATGAAATTAAATCCTTAACATCTTGTCACGATATTTTGGTTTTGTGTTTCCTAATCTAATAACATAAAAAAATAAAAATAGATATGGATTCAATGAACAATTATGCAAATTTTTATCATTCATAACAGTGGAGTATTTAAGGATAAAATAATTATGTTAATTATGCTTTCTCATATTATTTATGTTATTAAAGATATAAATTGATATTTATTGATTATCTCTTTTTTATATGAATACCACCTTTGGTGGGGTTAGATATTTTTTGTTAATTAAACAAATAAATTAACACCTATGGATGGGGTCAATAATTAATTTGGTTAATTAAATTAAACTTTTTTTTCTGAGAGATTGAAAATGAACTATTTAAATACCACCTTTGGTGGGGTTAGATAGTTTAAACTTTATTCAAGGTATCCAAATTAAACCTAACAATTTAATTATCCAAGTACTAACTTTGAAGTTTTATAACAATTACTCAAAATATGTTGTCAATGAATTTTTTAATAATATTTCTTATAAATATTTTTGAAATAATGCTTGACTCTAACTACTAGGCGATTGTACCAAAAAAATAAAAGAGCACTACTCTAAATCAGATCCTATAATTAAACCTTATAATCTAATTTTCAGATTTAAGTTTGTAGTGAAAAATATTATATTTCTCTCTAACATCTTTAATATAAAATCTTGAATAAAAAAATCAATTTATTTTATAGAAATGTTTTACCTATTTAATATTTCGCAAGCATAACAATGTTATTATTATATCATATTTACAAATATCCAGCCATGTTAAATTCAATCACAGACAAATTAAACATAACATATAATAATAAAATATAAAAAATAACTATAAAGAATTCATTTTAAAATTATACCTTAAAAGAATCCTTACAGAACTTTGATGCTAATTCTGTTGCTAGAAAACCTCCAAATGGATTTGCATTTTCATTTATTGAATCAAAAACTAAAAATCTATAAAAGTATAACTAGTTCTTCTCAAAAAGAGAAGAACTCGAAAACAAAAAAAAGCTGAGAAAAAAAGTTGAACTCAATAACAGATGTGGTGTGCCAAGCAATAAAATTGAGCTGTTTTAATGACAGATGTGGTGTTCCAAGCAAAGAGAGTTTTCTTTACTTCATTTTTTATATTCATTTGTGCATATCGAGGGAAATGTGCATCTTAAGTGTGGGGGAGGGAACTTAATTCTATACTTTAGTGCTTTAATGTGTAGTATTCATTTTCCTTTCTAGGACTTTTTTAATCATGATATGGGTAGAAATTGATGAGTACATGGAAATTAAATGCATGCATATTTGATATGAAACATATGAACCCAATGATATAATTGGTTGTCATGACTAGGATAAGAAATGTAACATGCTTTTTAAGATACTTACATTAATCATGTTCTATCCTTGTTAGTTTTGGTTGGATTGATTTAAATTTTAATGCATATGTTCATGATTGATTTTGGTGTTCTTATTAGGACAAAATTGGTGGTGAGTAATGCTAGTCGATGAGGTCTAACATGTTTTATCTATTTGATCATTACTTGAGGTGAATTCCTAAGTAGTATTTAGCTTGAGAAACGATTTAGGCCTTTATTGGATCGATTAAGACTTTCAAGCTAACCATTATTTATATCCTTAGTCACCCATTTGAGCCTAACGATGAAGCTTTCATATCTTTAATCCACATGTTAAGCTTAACGAATAAGCATTATCTTTACCCTTACACTTTTAGCTTGAATGAAAAAATGAAATCATATGTTATGCCATAGAGTGTGGTTAATTGTAATACATCCTATTTTAAATAACAAACTCATAACACGATTACCCCTCTAAATAAAAATAATAAAATTGAAACAAAGTTTAGAGGTGTTGTGAAGTCACAAAAATATATGGAATAAAAGAATATGAAAAGAATGATAAGATATGGTGCATTAGAACATCAAGCGAAAGCTCAATTCCAATCAAACATTGCATGAAAAAAAAGAAAAAAAAGTAAGCTAAGGTTTGGAAAAATCTGAAATGTCTTCATTATCTACCCCACATAAAACTTGCATTCAAGAATGCAAAGCCTTTTGATCTTTGGCTAAATGCATATTTACATTAATGGAGAGGAGTGTGAAAAGTAGACTTATGAAACTTATTCTAAGACTTAGTTGATTAGCATGCTCATACAAGTTGATTTTACAAGTGCATTGGATGACATCACGTGCAACACACATGAAACAATTTTTCAAAATCCTTGCATATCCTTGTATTAATGGAATGTTGATTGATGAATATGTGAACCTCTTTGCTATAGAATGTACAACTTTTAAGAGAGATAGTTTTTGTTGAACATGCATGTATTAATAGATATGTATATGAATGTACTACCTATATCATTTTCTCTAGTTAGACTTGGCTTTTCTTAAGGGCATGCAAAGAGTTAAGTTCTAGAGTGTGATAGCTCTTCAAAAGTAGAGTTATTTAGCCACTTTTGAACCACTTATTTATCTTATTATGTGCTAAAATATCATCTAAAACCTTAATTTATGTTTAATTATATCAATGTAGGTGGAACAATGGCAAACGGGGTAAAAACAAGTCATAAACAAGGAAAAAAATCTTATGTTGCAGTAGGGAATAAGATAGTTTAGTGCTCGATGTTAATGAAGGAAAAAATGTAGCGAGGCCCATGCCACGATGTGCATTTTTATATGTGTTGATGTTTGATCTATGGATGGAAAATTAGTGGAGGAATGGCTGTGGCATGGCATGCAAAAATATAGGGCAAAATCTAGCTAAAGAATCTTATCTCCTATTTTAAATCTCAACCCTTGGATCTTTTAGGGTTTGATCTAATGGTACATATTAGATCATTTTCCATTTTAATTAACCCTAATGAGGCACTAATTAAACACATAACAAAGGATCACAAAACATAGCAGTAATCAATAAGAGAGAAAAAGAAAGAAAGGTCATGAGAAGATTAAAGAAGACAATTTTATGAAGAATTTAAGAGAAGATTAGTGCTCCAAATCATGAGATTGAGTCTATCTATTTTCATCTCCTTTTGTTATCATTTTTATGTATTTCTTTTTAAAACATTTGATCTTTATGAACTTAATTATGTCTAGCTAATTTATTAATCTAGGGGTCTTGTGAACCCAATTTTCTACATGTGATGATCTAATATTTTACTCAAATTGTGATTTCAATTCAATTATATTATTTAATTTGATTTTATACTATTAATTATTTGGCCAAAATTTGATCTATAGAGACAATTAAGTAGATTTGAGAGAATTATTTAATAGTTTTTCTTGATTAAATAACATATATAGTTTCTAGGCAATGATGTATGATTCCTAGGTATGTGATCTATAATTGATGATCTTAATGACTAGTATGCAATCTAATTGGCATGAGAGTGTGATTAGATTAATTAGTATATGGTGTGTAGTTTAGTTGAGAGAGGAGTGCATGCTAGGTTAGATTCAATTGATTATGTAATTGACTGATAATTATTTTGGGAAAATGTTTAGTGACTCACATGCTTAAAAAATTTGGAAATTAAAGATTCCTACATTGTTTTCTCATATATCTTTGTAGTTGTTGAGGGTTGATTTGAGAAATTAGTTGTCATTTATTTTTATACTATTATAATTTTCTATTGTCTAAATAGTATTTATAATAGTCACATTGGTAATTAGTTATAAGTTACACAACTTCTTATGGGATTTATACTTAGGTACATTTATTACTAGAATGACCTGTTTATTTGAAGTTTGTGTGTCCAAATAGAAAAAGAGTGAGAAGAAATGGGAGTAGAAGTACAATGAGTGAGCTGAGCAGCATTATGAGAAGAGGAAGAGGAAGAGGTAGCAGAAGAATGCTATGAGCCTTTACTAGAAATAAATCGGGCAAATGAGAGGGGTATTAAGAAAAAGAAATTCCATGAAGTAAGTTGGCACCCCACCTAGATATCAATCAAAGAAAGTGGAGAGTAGAAAGAGACAGGGAAACCGAATGAAAGATGATGGTTATATAAATCATGCCTTCAAGATCTATAGTCTCACCATTAAGAATAGTGTAGAGAAATTTTTCTCTACACTTAGTGATAGTATGATGATGGAGGGGATGACCATATGAATCTTTATTAATTATAAAGGCACATCTGCCATAGGTGTGGCCAAGATTTATAAACTAGTTTTCCATCTTAAAGAGGTCATTATCAATCAATAGAGAATACATAGAATAAAGATAAAGAGTAGAAAGGTTCTCATGCTCAAAGGGTATGATGGAAAAAGAGGATTCTCAACATAAAAAAGGGATAATAAATTAATAATAGCATCTTTAGGGAAAATGAAACTTCTTCCTTTGAGGATGAGGTTGGTAGAAAAAATAGAAGTTTTCATTTTTTTTTTCTCTTTCTCTTTTATTGGATGCATTACATTTCACCTTATTCTATAGCATAACACATGATTCATTTTTTTTCCATACAAACTAAAGGTGCAAAGGTCAAGATAATGCTTATTGGTTAGACAAACAATGTGGCCTAAAGATATGATAGGTTCTTTGTTAGGCTCAAATGGGTGATTATGGATATTAACAATGTTTAACTTGAAAGGCTCAATCGATCCAAATAAAGCCTAAATAATTTCTTATGCTAAATACTATTTAGGATTTTGCCTCAAGATATGATCAAATAGATTCTAAAACATGGTATATCTCATCAACTCGTATAACTCACCAAAACTTTTCTCTTAATAAGAACATCATAATAAATCATGAACATTTGCATAAAACTTTGAATCAATTCAATCAAAACTAGTAAGCATATCATATGATTAATGTAAATATCTTAACGATTATGTTACATTCCTTATACTAGTCATATAAACAAATATATTATTGGGTTCATATGTTTCATATCAAGCATGCATGCATTTAGTTTCCCTGTATTTATCAATTTTTACCCAAATCATGACTAAACTAAAAATTGAAAATGTATACTAAATACTAAAGTAGAGAATGAAGTTCTATCCCTAAACTTAAATTGCACATTGTCCCTAATGTTCACATATAAACATGAAAAAGTAAAAGAAAAGAAAACTCTCTTAGTTTTAGCACACCGCAATTTTCATTGAAAATGCTCAACTTGTTGCACCATTACTCTCCACATTTATTCACCTGCAAAACAAAAACAATAAAAATATATGTAAAATAACATTGGGTTTCCTCCCAACTAGCGTCACGTTTATGTTCTTGACTAGATGGTCATATCAACTCCAAAGGTACATCCCTCTATGTATATTTACTATTAAGTTTGCTTGTAAAATATTTGAGTTTCGAATTTTCAATAATAGTTTATGTCCCGGTTTAAAAAAAACAGTACTCAATTCTCTTATCATGCCATGTTTTTGTTTTTTTTGTTTGTAATTTTTGGCATTCTTATAAGAACTCTACCATATCTCTTCTAATTCATATATTTGTAGCATTCTTTTCACCTCTCTATTGGACTCTTCTACTTGCACACTTGATTGGGGATGGTAGGATAAAGGTGTGAGGTGTAACCTTAGAAGCCCTTCAATAGATGGTTTGAGCTTATATTCTATTTCAAAACTCTTCACAACCACATTAGGTATGCATACTGGAGTGTAGCCTCCAAATAGTTCATACAATCCACAATATCAATCATAGATTGCTTACTTTCAAAATTAAAATAGATTGAGTGGTTTCTTTGTGAATTTACTTCATTGTTCATAGCATCATGTGTAATAGTTTTAAGTGTGGGCGACTCAACAAATGCTTTTAAGTTATCATCATCATCATTAACATCTATCCTAAAGAATTCATTATCATTAAACACTTTAAATGTTACTTTTTCATCTTGCACTCTTATAGTACGCTAACCTTTTTGTACATCAATGATTACTCCTTTGGTTCTTAAGAATGACAGACCAGATATGATAGGAATGTTGCGATTCTTTTCCATGTCTCGTACAATGAAATCTAACAGAAAGATGAATTTGTCTACTTTTACTGGCCTATCTTCTATTACACTATTAGGTTGCTTAATTGATCTATCTACCAATTGTAATGTCATTGAAGTGGGTTTGGCTTTACCAACCCACAATCTCTTGAAGATTTATAATGGCATAAGGTTAATGCTTGAATCTAAGTCATATAATGCTTTCTCAAAGTTCATATTCCCAATTGTGCAAAGAATGTCAAAGAAACCCAGATCTTATTTTTGGATTAGTTTTCTAGTAAGGATAGAACTACAACCCTCATTCAAGGTTATTGTTTCATTATCTCC
Source organism: Hippophae tibetana (assembly GCA_037013495.1). NCBI lineage: Eukaryota > Viridiplantae > Streptophyta > Magnoliopsida > Rosales > Elaeagnaceae > Hippophae > Hippophae tibetana. Next base: position 787,175 of record JAZDXN010000027.1, on the reverse strand, counting down.
CAACCTTCTTTTCTTAGACAGGATGTCCTTCAGAATTTTGGCATAAGAAGGCATTTTCTCTAATGCTTCTACAAGTTGTATATTTGTAGAGATTCTTTTTTTTTAGCTTAATTATTTCCTTTCCATTGCTCTATTTATCCACTTGCTCTTCTTCATCCTTTTGAGTCTCATGTTCCTCCTCTAAAGTTGTACCATTCGTCAAGGCTATGGTATTACAATTCTTCTTACCTTATATTCTTGGGTTTAGAATTGTGTCACTTGGAAGGTTACCTTAAGCCTTTGACATATGGCTTGGATAAGTTTCCCCATTTGGGTTTCTAAATTTTGAATTGAAGCCTCAGGAGTGGATACTTTTGTATTTACTAATTGAATAAAGTCTTTCATCATCCCTATTAAAGCATTTGTATTGTCCTTAGTAGGTGGCTTCTTCTCGTAGGCTTGTGATTTTTGTGGTTGTTGAAAACCAGGTGGTGGAAATGATTAATGGTTGAATTGATTACCACCATGATTCTTGTTATTACTCCAAGAGAAACTTGGATGTTTTCTCTATCCTTGGTTATATGTGTTTGAGTATGGATTATTGTTTTGGTTCACTTTATCCATAAGCATGCCAATTTAGAATTATTTTTACAATTATCAAATAAATGAGCTATATCACAAAAGACATAGGACACCCCTAAATTTTGGACATGGTTTACACTCATTGGAGTATTTTGAGCCTTCAAAGGATTTACCAAAGATGACACTTAAGTTTTAAGTGCCATGACATCATTTACCTCTTGCACTTTAGTTACTCTTCTAGTGATTTCCATTCTATCTGTTGTCCATTGTTAATTATTTCTAGCCATTTTATCAAGTAATTCATAAGCTTGATTGTAAGATTTGGCTTGCAAACCTATATTAGTGTATGCATAAAAAATATTTCTTGTTTGAGCATCAAGACCATTATAGAAAGTCTCCATTTGTATCCAATGAGAGATACATAGTGAGGACACTTCATTAGAAATTATTTGAATCTTTCCTATGCTTCATATAAAGATTCCTCTTCAATTTTTTGGTAGGTGATAATATCATTCCAAAGCTTGGCATTCTTTATTGGTGGGTAATATTTCAACAAGAATTTCCCCACCAAATAATTCCTAGTTGTAATGGAATGAAGTGGCAAAGAGTTTACGCAAGCTTAAGGACAGTTTCACTTAGAGTAAGGGAAAAATCTGCGCCTAAATGCCTCCTTAGTCACACCATTGAATTTTAATGAATCTCTGACTTCAATAAACAATCTGAGATGTAAATAAGGATCCTCTATTGGTAATCTTCTAAATTTTCTAACTATTTGTAACATTTGAAACATCACTGGTTTTAGTTCAAACTGATTAGCTTGAATGTTTGGCCTTGTAATACTTGGATTCATCCTTTCCAACATAGGTAATGCATATTCATTCATAGCTCTATCCCTATCATCCATTGAAGGTATCTAGTTTTCCAAATTTAGGTCATTATTATTTATTTCTAATTAATTAGCTATTTCTTCCGCTTGGTTGACAACTTGTTTTTTATTTATCTCAAAGTACGCTCAATTTTAGGATCTAAAGGAAAAACTTCTCCCTTACTAAATCTACGCATGTAATAGAGCTAAATATGTTTCTAATAGCACTAAAGAGATGTCACAATTAAAAATAAATATATAAATAAATAAATTAAAATTATGAAAAATAAATAAAGAAAAAACTAAAATAAAATAAACTAAAAATTAACTTCTAATATTTATAGTCCACGATAATGGTGCCAAAATATTTATCGACACGAATTAGGTGCAATGGGTGCACAAGTATACGTATCATAAAGAAATAATATAATGATAAAAAAAATCATTTTCATCAAGATTATGTTATTAGAAACTAATTTTAAAAATAAAAAGTAAATATCATTTTTTTTGTGTTTTGAGAAAGCAAAATTAATATAACTAAAATTAATAACAGTAATTAATTAACTCAAAATTAGTAGCTAATCAGATATATGATAAAATATCTAATAATACTTAATCTATCAATTTTATAAATATGTGAGTCACTAAAATACTCCCAATATAATTACCAATCAATTACATGATCAATTGAATCTAACCAAGCATGTGTTCCTCTCTCGAGTAAACTACATACCACAGTAATTAATCTAATTACACTCTCATGTCAATTAAATTGCATACTACTCATTAAGTTCATCAATTATGGATCACATATATAAGAATAATACATCTCTACCAAGAAACTATGCATGCTATTTAATCAAGACAAACAAATAAATAATTCTCTCAAATATATTTAATTATCTCTATAGATCAATTGTTGGCCAAACAATTAATACATAAAAATCAAATTAAATAATATAATTGAAATGAAATCATATGTGGGTTAAAAATATTAGATCATCACATCTAAAAAATTGGGATCATAAGACCCGTAGATTAATAAATTATCTAGACAATTGTATTCATAAAGCTCAGATTTTTCATAAAGAAAGACATGAAAATTGGTAAAGAAATGAGAAAAGAATAAATACAATCAATCTACTTAGTTGTAGCACCAATCTCCTCTTGAATCTGCACCAAAATTTTACCTCCTTTTGAACTTTTTCTATATTTTATCTCTTTTTAGCACCAAAAATTGATAAACAAAATTATAAATTCGACTATTAGGGTTTTTGGTGCAATTAGGGGGTTAAATTTGGCTTAGATAGAATTTGAACCATCACATCAACTTCAGATCAATGGCTAAGATGAAAAAGGAATTTTGAAAATTGTAGGCCAATGGAATCATGACACATAGCATGTGAGAAATACTAGACCAATCAGCCCACGATGCATGGTGGGGAAGATTGGCTAGATTGTGTTGCACCTAGTTGGAGCAAACATAAAAATTCTGTGATGATGCATGGCATGATTTTTGACCACTCAGTAAAACTCAGAATGAACATCGTGTTGACATGTGACAATTCCTATGTCACCTGGTACACATGGCGTATTCCAATTGGCTTCCTTTTACTTTCATGGTATTCACGTCGTGATGACTAGTCAAATGTATACAGAGCGTGCTTAGATTGGCTCCCTTTGCTTGCATGGTATCCACATGTCTTAGTTTGATTAATCTTGAGTTAAAAAATCCATAAAAATTCTTAAAGACTTTAGAAACTTTTTGAAAAATATATTTTAACTCCTTTTTACTAGAAGTATACATTCTCAAAAGCTCAAAACAATCAAAATAGAGAGCTAAAAATAATATTTTTCTTGAAAATGAATAAAATCTCCCTTTGTTTTACGACTCCTCTAAATAAATTGGAATAAAATAAAGAATTATAAAAAATATATATATAATATTTTTTTTGAATTGAGAGTAGTAGACTTAGCTTAACATGACTATAACAATATGCAAACAATAAAACTAATTTTGTTCAATGTGTAACTATACATTGATAACATAAATACATGTAGACAAGACACACAAGCATACTAACACATATGGTGACATATCGACAATCATCAAAACTAAAATATATGTTGGAAGTACAATAGGATGTCAATTTGTTCATTACTCAATTGATCAAGTGGCCTAATTTCACATTTTCCTTATTATGCCTAATATGCAATCTAACGTGCATGAGAATAGAAATATACTCGACATGTGGCTGTTGAGGCTTGATAGTTTCTTAGACTTGAAAAAATTATTTTAAGATACACCTAGAAACTAAAATTAGAATTATATTTTTTGTTCATGAATATTCCTAACACTCATATAAACCTTACAAAAATAGACACGATCCTCAAGCGGCCAATAGAAGGCCCACATTTGAGACTTCCAATGGCTGTAATTCAACACATTCAAAAGTGGAGATCTATTTACATTACTTTCTTTTTCTGAATCCATCAGAGAGAATGTGTGTGTGTAAAGATAGTTTAATAGAATCAACACTATAATGGTCAAGCCCAACCGGGTGAACCAACTTTGATAGCACCCGATACATAACCATTATAAGAAGATATTAACTCCTTAAGGACTCATCCTAAACTTGCTACTAGTGAAAAGTAAACATGTAGTACATAGATAACAGAAGTAGTGTAAATTAATCACATAGCAAGTAGATTAATATAAACAATAGAGATAATAATCAGAAAGTAGTAGGCATACTATAAGAGAAAGAAAAGAAAGTATGCAAGAAATATCAAAAGCTTTCTAAACAAAATTCAAATCTTAGTATGTTTGTACATATATAATATATACTAGGAATACACTAGTAAGTTAGCAGATCATACATAACACCAGATGTAACGAGGTAAACCCACGTAGAACTTTTATCTTTATGGTAAAAACCACAAGTTTCTTATGACAACCACTCAATAGTAAATAATCCAATAAACAATAAATAGATACAACTTGAAAGAAATATAAATGTAAATACCTCTATCAGTAGGGACAAACTTGTTCTAATTTCGTATTACTACCCTTTCTAACTACCTACATAACTACTTAATCCAACATATCGATCTTACTCCCCTTTAGAGCTAACACCACCCATAGCAGTGTGATGGGTAACCAATGATTAGTAATGTGAATAGAAATGTGATAAACACCTCAACCATAACAACGAGAAAACATGATCTTAGGAATCTTAAGATAATACTAAGCCCAATCCAAACTCCCAAATTTTCTCAAAAAAGAAATTTAAAATAGTCTTAAGCCTTCATCATGTAAGAAATCTATTTTACTCACACTAAAATACACTCAAAGTGATTTGTGAAATGAAATAAAAAATCAGAGAGAATTTTTGCAAAATTTTGTTAAATTTTTATTGATTGAATAAGTGAAAAATAGGGGTATTTATAGAAATTACATTAGCCAACCTAGCCACACTCATAGACCACTTCATTGAGGTCTTGACAAGGTGATAAGTGCTTAAAAACACTTAATATATCATGATTTTATGCATATTTAGTGGCTATATAGATTTATATTTGCTTGTTTTACTATCATTTTACATAAATATATCTTTTCAAAATCATGAGTATATTTTATTATTTTTCAGGTATTTCTTGTATTAAAAATATTCAACTTGAAAGAATTATACTTGAAGTACCATTACAACTTGGAAGATTAAAAAAATCATTTGTAAAATTTTTAAAATATTACATATTTTTAAAAATTGGAAAAGGAAATTACAAGATATTAGAACTATGGGGATGCCAAATATTGGAATTAACCTTAAGGTGTTGTATTCCCTCAGTGAATTCAAGATATTCTATAGAGTTTTGAATAAAATGGTATGTGAAAATTTTCTACCCCATAATCATTTGACCCAAAAATGATTTAATCATGCAAAGATGTTGTGTTTTCTGGATAAAGGTATGACATTTGATGTTGGTTCAATCATTCATGATGAAATCATCACCTAGGCCTTTGACACAAGTCCTAGGGTTAGAATACCCTATAGATTCCTTATAGCAAAGTTGATTCTAGTTGTCAGGGATCCTTCCACAAAGAACTGTAAAAAGGTCAAATACATAAGTGACCTTGGATGTGGTACCATCTCTAGATCCCCCTCCAAACATAAAAAAAATCTGGTGTAGAGCCAAGTGGGACAACTGACATTCTAGGAGATGATGGACTTAAAGTTTTAGCTGAAGCTTAATCCTCACATCTTAACTGTAAAGATGAAATAAGGACTCGTATGGATTCACTATCAACTCAAATGGTGCCATGCATACTTTATATGAGGAGTTAAACCGATCAGTAACTAATATCAATTAGAGGGAGCAAGGTATACGCATTAACATCACTATCGTTCTATCAATTGTTCAGGACTTGCAACGCTTGTCAGAGCACTATAGTTGAGAGGAGCCATGATCTATATTAAGTTTAGTTATTTTATTTCATTATGACTGTACTCTACACTCAATATATTAATATTGACTGAAATGCTTTCATACTATATTGAATGTTATGTTTAATCTTAATGAATACATGTTCTTTTATATTGATTTTTCTGTTTAATGTGAAAAAAGGGAAGAAAAGTGCTAGTTACTATGCTACAAGGGAGATATTACATTTAGGGGGAGAAATTTCATGAATAAGTACTTACTACATGATCTTTTCTATACTCCTTGAATGCTAACTAAACTAATAACCAATAAGGTTTTCAAGACAAGTTGTATCTTATTTGTGATGTTTCAATTACATACAAGATGACAAGAATGAAAGAGAAGATGGATTCACCAGGTCATGAGATAGTTCCATTATAGAATCTAGGACTTTAATGTAATATTTTTATTCCTATAAGTATCATGTAGTGAGAGAATAGTTTTTCCACATGAAAATACCAAAGGGGAGTTTTTAAGGAATTGCAAGTATTGATGACTTTCATTAACAAAATGTTTATTTATAAACTAGATTTTAGGCTCATTAATCAAGTCCTTCAAGCTAAGCCATAGAAATGCTTGAGTTTTAGATTGTCATATTTCAGATATGTCTTTTATATCTATCACACAAAGTATTCTATTTATGCATTCACTAGCACACTTTCAAAGCACTTAGAATTACTTTTTGTGAATTAGTCGATTGATTGACCAAGGGTATTGAACGATTGGGGTTTTCGATCGATCGGGCTTTAATTGAATCCTATTGAGTCTCTCTAGAGTTGTTTCTACATTTAATCGATCAATAAAACTTGAATTGACTTCAATTGAATACACTTAGGTCAAAATTATTAACCTAACTCGGTCAATCAAGCAAGCAACTAATGTGTTTTAAAAATCCATTTTTAACTTGACCCCATTTGAAATTACTTAAAATCCTTGTTTTAATTAAGTACTTAAAAAAACTAACAAGGGTATTTTAATCTTTTCCATTGAGATCTAGGCTTAGTATATCAGAATCCTATATAAATGCAAACCTTGGTTCACTTTATAGACTCATAAAATATTTAATTTTTGAGAGCCACTATTGTCTTATCCATGCTTCATTACTCAGTAACTATTCTAGTAAGATTAAGTTCCATGTATTTTTAATTGCTATTTGATTTACATATCACTACCTAGATTAATGCTTTATTTTCTATTCTATAAATCTTAGTTTCATTCTCTCTAATCTATGTTTTGAACTAGGATTATGATTTTTTTTCTTATTGAAATCCTTCTAGAATACACGTGTACACTTGTATTTTTTTCGCTAACCCTATTTGTAGGTTGATCCATGAATGTTTCTGATTTATGGGGAGTGAATTATAACATTTGTTAGAATTTGGTCACACTAATCTTATAGGCTATGAAATTAAAGTAGAGGCTCATAAGTAACATACATTGGGATGTTATCTTAGTGAAGATAATATAAGAGTGAGTTTGTACTTTAACATTAATTTGTTATGGAAAAGTTTGTTTCCACCTAAAAATCTTGTGTGTTATTTTAAAATCCTGTAGTTTATTGTTTACGCATGATTGCATATATGGTCATTGCGATTAACTTATGAATTTACTATGTGATAAATTAAAATTAATCTATTGACCTCCTTCTAAGTCTATTTGGTCCATTTTAGAACTTTCAATATGGAAGGTAAAAAGATCATCTTGGTTCCACGAGTTGAAAAGTGATTGCTCTAAGAACACCAACTTTGAGAAATCAATGTTACTTGCAATCAATGGCATTGATATAGCCTGGGAGCTTAAAAAAAAACTAGTGTTTTCATTAGTTATTAAGAAACTATCTTATAATCCTTCCATAATCACTCCAACTTTGGAAGGATTATTAAAAAAATAAAAAGATATAACACTTGAAGGGCTTTTAGAGAATTACCACCATTATGCAATAGTCAACACCAAATTCATTTCTACCTCTAGAAAAATTTCCAAATATACCCCATTATAAGATGAGTCCCATAAAGCACTCCATCATTTAGAGAATGGTAGAGGTACTTTGCAAGAAATACATCCAATAAAGCCTCAACCATTGTGCAATTATGGAATTGTTAGTGAAAATAAAGATGTGAGTTGTAAGAGCTTTTAGAGAATTACCACCATTATGCAATAGTCAACACCAAATTGATTTTCTACCTAGAACAAAATTGTCAAACGTACCCCATTCTAGGATAAGTCCCATAGAGCACTCCATAATTTAGGGAACAGTAGAGGTACTTTGCAAGAAATACATCCAAGAAAGCCTCAATTCTAGTGTAGTTTTTTGGCATTGTTAGTGTAAATAAAGATATGAGTAATAGGTTATGCATTGATAATAAGGCTATTAATAAGATAATAGTGAAATACATATTTCCTATCACTCATTTGGAAGATATGCTTGACAAACTAGTAGGATCCACCACCTTTTCCAAACTGGACTTTGGAAGTGGGTACCATAAAATTTGTATCAAACATAGAGATGAATGGAAAGTGGTCTTCAAGACAAAGGAAAGATTCTATGAATGGAAAGTGATTCCTTTTTGGCTATGCAATGCTCCTAGTACTTTTATAAGGCTCATGATCCAAGTACTAAAACTCATCACCCATAAATATATTGTTGCTTACTTTGATCACATAATTGTTTTTAGTAAGATAGTTTGAGCATGTTAAAAATCTCAAAGCAGTTCTTAAAGCCTTAAGACAAAACAAGCTCTACCTAAATCTCAAAAATTTTGAGTTTCCTACTACTAGCCTCATCTTTTTGGGCTTTATGATTAGGTCATAGGGGTTTCTATTGATGAAAGCAAAATATAAGCTATTAAAGGTTGGCCACCACCTCAGAATTTAAGTGAAGTGAGAAGTTTTCATGGATTTTCCACCTCTTACAAAAGGCTTATAAGAATTTTTAACACATGAAAGATTCCATATGTTGAAACAATTGCATGAAGGTCAATTGTTCGCTTGACAGAATTAGGTAATTAGGACTTAGACAAGGGGTGGAAATGCCAACCCATGTAATGATTTTATGAGCTCTATTTTAACTCGGCCAAGTAGGCCTCACAAATTGAATTAAACAAGTAGTATAGTAGAAGAATAAAAAATCATACTTAATTCAACACATAACTAAAACAACTAGTAGATACGAAAAAAATAATGTGGTAAAAATATTAGTGATGGTATGCCTCATAGGCTCATGTCAAGGCTAGTGGTATGCTTAAATGTGGGAACATATTCGGTAAATGATGATTGTACTCTCACAGCATACAATTAAACAAAACATAGCATATCATAAGAAAGAGTCTGACATCGAGTACACAACTAGGGTAAGGAGATACAGACTCCTTAAAGACTCACAACAAATACACATGCAAGTTTATTAAATTTGATCAATAGAAGGAATAAACAGAAAGCTATAAGAATGCTACAAGGAAAGAGAAGAAAGCATACAGTTATGCAAATCAAAAAGCTTTCTAAACATAGTCTAAATCTAGTATGTTGGTACATATATGATAAAAACTTAGACACATAACAACTGTAAGTAAAACACTTAATAGATAGCAATGAAAGTAGTAAATAATAATCACAATCAGTTATTATATTAAGCAACATGTATAATATTCATTAACCAGAAAGCAAGCGATGAATATCAAAAGCTTTCTAATTAGAGTTTAAAACTTAGTATGTTGAAACATACACAATTTAAACTTAGATTTTACTAGCCCATCACCAAAGTATGCACAACTTCAGATATAACCAGGTTAACCCATATAGAACCCCTATATTTGTGATAATATCCTCAGGTTGTTTATGGCAACCAGTCGGTAACAAAAAAAATTCACTAAGTAATAAAAATAGATATAATACTATATGAAATAAAACTACTGGATTTTCTATCAATCAGGGGCCACACTACCCTAACTACCTATTACTATCCCCGCTTGTTGTCTTTGTAAGAACTTGGTTTGATACATGATGAGCGAAAACCGGCATCGCCAATTCTGCCAATACTTTGGTTTTATATTTATAAAACTCTCACAAGTGCACAAATCATTTCATAGAAAATGATAACTATACTCCCAAGGTCCATCTAAGGAAGGAATATATGTGGTTTTTAATTTATTATTCAAACTTTTAAAAACGAAATTAAATCCTAAACATCCTGTCATGATATTTTGGGGTTTTGTGTTTTTAATCTACTGACATAAAAATAAACATAGATATAGATTCAATAAACATTTATGAAAATTTTATCATTTATAATAGTGGAGTATTTATGGATATAATAACTAAGTTAATTATGCTTGCTCATATTATTTAGGTTATTAAAGATATAAATTGATATTTATTGATTCTCTCTTTTTTATATGAATATCACCTTTGATGGGGTTAGATATTCTTTGTTAACTAAACAAATCAATTAACACCTATGGGTGGGGTTGATAACTAATTTGGTTAATTAAATTAATTCCTTTTTCTAAGAGATTGAAAATGAACCATTTAAATGTCACCTTTGGTGGGGTTAGATAGTTTAAACTTTATTCAATGTGTCCAAATTAAAACTAAGAATTTAATTATCCGAGTACTAACTTTCAAGTTTTAAAACCACTACTCAAAACATGTTGTCAATACATTTTTAGATAATAATTCTTATAAAAACTTTTGAAATAGAGTTTCACTCTAACTACCGGGCGATTGTATCAACAAATAAAAGAGCACTACTCTAAATCAGACTGGATAACTAAACCTTAAAATCTAATTTTCAGATTTAATTTTGTAATGAAAAATAATATATTTCTCTCTAACATTCATAATATAAAATCTTGAATAAAAACAAAATCAATTCATTTTAGAGATTTTTACCTATTTAATATTTCGCAAGCATAACAACGTTATTATTATATCATGTTTACAAACAACCAGCAAAGTTAAATTTAATCACAGACAAATTAAATATAACATGTAAGAATAAAGCATAAAAAATAACTGTAAAGAAAATAAAATCCTTACAGTACTTTGTTGCTATTCCCGTTGCTGGAAAACCTTCAAACAGAATTTGCGCTCCCATTTATTGAATCGAAAAGAAAATAAATTACAAAAACATAACTAGTTCTTCTCAAAAAGAGAAGAACTCTAAAACTAAGAGAAACAAAAAAAACTAAGAATTGAGAGAAAGATAGAGAAGAGAAGATGTGTTTTGAGGTGTGTTTAGTTGTGAAGAGAATTGGGGTATTTATAGGTGAGGATGAGAAGAAAAAGTGGGTGAAAATGGTGGAAATGCGGAGTAGTGAATGATGACATCAACATGACATGGGGGTGGCTGCGTGGGATGGAGAGCTGGCGCGCGCAGGATGGAGCAAGGGCATGCGCGGGACTGGGCATGGGCGCACGCAGAATGGGCATGCTGCGGCAGCTGCTCGACGTGGCTGGGCGGCTGCATACGCGATTTCCTCCTTTTTGACATTTTTTACCTTTTTGACCCATTTTGTCCAATTTTCCATATTTTTTGACTTTTCCTTATTTATTTTTGAATATATTTGTGATGTATTGCCTCCAGTATTCCTCTTTGAGTCTTTAAGTTACGTTTTTAAACAAAAATACATGAAAAACAATAAAAATACCCGTGATTCCGAAAAAGAAAAATTTATATAAATATATGATAAAATCATATAAATATATATATATATTTAATCAATTAATGTGCATAAAATCATGGTAATTTTAGTGCTTTTTGAGCACTCATCAATACATGAACCTGACTTTCCTCCAAATTCACCACCACTCAATGTAGTGCGATTATTAACTAACTATCAGTAATGTGAAGTAGGATGTGAACAATCAAACGTGAGAACTACCTTCAACCATGAACCATTAACAACCAACTTGGAAAACACATTCAACCATGTATTGCACACAACCAAAGTGGGAAACACATTTCACCACTTATCACAAACAACAATCAATCAACACACGGATAACCACCACATAGACGTCTCACCTATTAAAAATGTTGCATCCTAGCAACTACTAGTTGACACATGATTTACTACCATAAAGGCTCCTCACCTAAGAAAAGTACCATCCAAGGAACTTCTGGCTAATACATGGCTCACCACCATGCATATTTTCACCAAAAACCAACTCGTAAACATTTCCTTCAGTACTCACTATTCAAGAGCATGATTTTTCTTACTTAGTCACGAATCACTAATAACTAACAACACTCAAAGAAAAATTTATCCATAAAGAGAAAAATGAGATGTCAATTTGATAAAGCTTTGCTGCATTTTTTTAGATGAAAAACACAAAGGAATGGGATATTTATAGACATCATCTATGTCCAACCTCATGGACCACTTTTTTGGGGTTCTAACAAGGGGTCTAGTGAAGGCCTTGTTGTGGTGCCGAAAACTCCATATTTTTATTTCAAAAAATGCTGGGTAATTTTCATAGTTATTTGCATCCATGTGCACATTACTGATAATCAGTAACCAACCTTAAAAGAAAAGGACAAATACACAATGTAAAATAAAACAAACTCTGTGTTTTGCACATGGGAAGCCAACACAAACACAAAGGACTATAGGACTTATAAAACCATTATGGATCTATTGATTTAGTGTATGAAGAAGGGAAGATTTTCTTGGGGGAAAGAACAATAAGACAATTTTGACATGATCAAGGAGAAGCTTACTCAAGAACCTATACTAGCTCTACGTGATTTTGACTTTCTCTTTGAAGTTGAAATAAATTCTTCAAGAGTAGTATTAGAGTAGTTCTCAAGTAAGAGGGGAAGGTCATTGAATGTTTTAGTGAAAAAATTATTGAGACAAAGAAGAGGTGGACAACCTAAAAACAATAATTTTATGGTGTTGTGAGGCCGCTCAAATATTGAGAGAACTACTTAGTACATAAACAATCTATACTAAATTTTGATCATTAACCTTACAAACTATTTCAAAAGAAATATAAGTCCGACAAAGGTCTTTGGAGGTCTAGTGGGATCACTAGAGAGGTGTTAGAGCTCCAATATGATTTTTAATGGTACAACATTGGCTCCAACCATGTCCAATCTTGATCAAACTTTGTTTATGTATGATTAGTATGTTATTTAATAAAGGTAGCATTTTTGTCTTTATAATATATATATGTTTAAATAAAAATATGCATTTTCCTTAAATTTTTTGCTATTTAGGTAAAAAGTTAATTTTGTGGCATACATAAGCTATATAAGTAAAGAACTAGAAGCTAGTGGAAAGTGTGAAACTTTATATAAACAATGAACACTAAAGTAAACAGTCTTGAAACTACTCAAGGGGCATCTACTTGAAATTTAGAAATTAAAATAGGAAGACTAGCCCAAGATATCAATCAAAGATCCAAAGGTACATTTCCTAGTAACACTAAAATAATCCCTAAGAAAGAGGGTAAATAACATTGCAAAGCCATAGCTCTTAGAAGTGGAAAGGTGGTGGAAGAAAAACAAAGAGAAAAAGTATTCATACCGGATGACTCAAAAAGGAAAAAATTAATGATGAACTCAATCCTCCCAAGAAGGTTAATGTCTACACTCCAACTATACCTTTTCCTCAAAAGTTGCAAAAACAAAAGGTAGACAATCAATTTTTGAATTTGTTGGATATCTTGAAAAAGCTACACATTAACATACCATTCATAGATTCCATTAAGAAAATGGCCTCCTATGCCAAGTTTGTGAAAGATATTCTCCTAAGAAAGATAAAACTTGGTGATTATGAAACCATAACTTTGACTAAAGGTTGCAGTGTTATTCTTGATAAAAAGCTACCAACAAAATTGAAAAATCTAGGAAATTTTGACATTCCTTGCACTATTTGTAATATTCAATTTAGGAAGGAACTTTTCAATTTGAGAGCTAGCATAAACCTTATGTGACTTTCAGTTTTCAAACCTCGAGGAGTGGTACAAGATGTGTTAGCTAAAGTAGATAAATTCATCGTTCGAGTAAACTTTATTGTGCTTGGCATGAAGGAGGATCATGAAATTTCTATCATCCTTGGTTGTCCATTCTTAGCCACTAGAAGTGCTAACATTGATGCTTGAAAAGGTGAGCTAGGCATTAGAATCAAGATCAAAAGGTAACATTTAGTATTTTTAAATAAATCAAATTTTATGATAATGATTGTTTTAACATAGATGTTATTGATGAACTATCTAATAATGTGTATGTTAGCATATGTCCTAGTGATCTTTTAGAATTTGTGCTTACTAATTCTATTCATACAACTGATGATGTTCATAACATTCACTTCAACACACACTTGCATGTAGAAGACCCTTTGCATGTTGAAATACATGGTTCAATAAATTGAGAGCCTTTGGTTTATTGATAGTAAAACAATGAAAATGCAAAAACACACACTTATATTTTGATGCTATGTTTAATGAAATTTATCCACATGATGATCATATAATCAAAAATAAAAAAATATGAAAATTGCAAAAAGTAATACCCTTAAAATTTATAACAATATAAATAGTAACCCAATAATATTGAATGCAATTTAATTGAATGACATTCAATATCGAACAACGTTCAACATTGAATGATTCTAAATGATCATAATTCAATTTGAATTGCGTCCAATTGGACACCGTTCAATTATACCCACAATGTATTATGTATTATGCCTATGTGTATGAGACAATTTAGAAAAATGCCCAAAATGTTTACTTTGTTACAATTATGCTCACAACGTATAGGTAACGATAAAAACATGCCTAACAACGTACATTTTTAAAGGTAAAATTTTGACCACAACTTATGAATAATGATGTAATTATGCCCAAAGTTGTGCATATTTTTATCATTGTCTATATATTATGGGAATAATTGAAATAAATTAAACATTTTGGGCATTTTTACATATTATCCATACATTATGGACATAAAAAGTAATTAATCCTCAAATAAAATATGATAGTAACAGAAATCAAATGTGACAAAAAATTAAAGTTCAGATAGTACTAGTATTCGAATAAAAGTTGAACTGCATCATTAGTAAAGAAATAGGGTAAACTATACTTAGTTCCCTCAAATTTTTGCACACTTATTTTTCATATTTAATAATTTCAATCCAAATTTTAAGATAGCAGACTAAATTGGTTAAACTTTAAAAGTTAAGGAACTAAATAATTAAAAAAATATGTTATTTTAGTACGTTAATTCTAAATGTTACAATGCAATTTAGTCTAATTTTTAAATTTGTACTAAATATGTTAATATGTAAAGTAAATAGACAAAACATTAAGAACAATTTTGTTAAGGGAACAAAGTATTAAAAGTGATAAAGCTAATGTACCAAAAATATAGTTCACCAAAAAAAAAAGGGAAAGGAAAGGAAAAATATAAAATAAAAACCCTAATAATAGCAACTTTGATGGCTATGGACACCATCGTAGGATGTAATCACAAAGCTTGGATCTTCACTATCTCTTTCAACTCTTTTCTTCACTGGACAATCTTCAATAGAACACTTATAATAATTCCTGCAATTAGTATGAATAACACTTCTTAGAGAAAAGATTTAGATAAGTTATTTAGATTTGTTAGAAATACTTAATGATTGTATTCTCTTACGTGTATTAAGGAATATATATGGTGCCTTTATATAGGAGATATAAGTAAACTAGATATACATTAGCAGATATGATATACATTAACATATATACATTAATGTGTTAATATATATACATTAATAGCCCCCCTCAAACTCAAGGTTGATGTGAGACCAACTTGAGGTTGTCAACCAAATTACGAGTGCATCCCTTAGGAAGTGCCTTAGTGAAGATATCTGCAAGTTGATCATTGGAGGAGACGAGGAAAAGCTTGACAGCACCATGGACAAGATGAGAATGAATAAAGTGACAATCAATCTCTATGTGTTTAGTCCGTTCATGGAAGACATCATTGTGATCAATATGAATGGCACTCTGATTGTCATAATAAAGGGGAGTAGAAAAGGATGTGGACACACCCAAATCCTTAAGAATCCATCGTAGCCAAAGGAGCTCAAATGTAGTATCAACAAGAGCATGATATTCTACTTCAATATTGGGCGGGCCACTAAAGTTTGTTTCTTACTTCGCCAAGAAATCAAAAAAGAACCAAGGAGAAAGCAATAACCTATAGTGGACCTACGATTAGTGGGATCTCCTGCCCAATCAGCATCAGAGAATGAATGAAGTATAAGAGGAGACTGATCTGAGTAGAAAAGACCATTGAAGAGAGTGCCCTTCAAGTATCGTAGAATGCATATAACAATAGTATAATGAGTCGATCGTGGAGCAGACAGATACTGACTCACTTGATGAACAACATAAGAAATATATGGATGAATAACTGCAAGATAAACCAGGCTACCAACCAATCGTCTATAAATAGATGGATTAGACAATGGTTCCCTCCCCTCGAGGGTATTAGATGAGCATTAAGTTCAATTGGAGTGTCAACAGTCTTATTGTCAGTGAGTCCAGCTTGAGATAAAAGGTCAGATGTATACTTGGCTTGAATAATATAAAGACCATCTATGGAACGAGGGATCTCAAGACCCAAGAAATAGCTGAGATGTCCAAGGTCTTTCATCTCAAATTGCCGACTAAGAAAATCCTTGAGTTCTTGAATGCCACTGAGGTCATCACCAGTTATGATCATATCATCAACATATAGAAGAAGAAAAATGGTGCCTTTATCATTGCGACAAAGAAATAAGGTAGAATCACAAGGCGACAAATTGTTTCAATAGAAAGACCAAAAGGAGGTTACATATAGACTTCTTCATGCAAATCCCAATTAAGGAATGCATTTTTAACATCCATATGAAAAAGGTCCCATTTACTAGTAGTGACCACAGCTAAGAGGGTACGAAAAGAGGAGATATGGGCAACTGGAGAAAAAGTATCTTCATAATCAATCCCATACTCTTGTGTAAAATATTTTACAACAAGACGAGCCTTGTAGTGCTCGATAGACCCATAAGAGTGAGTCTTGATCTTATAGATCCACTTACAACCAACCACAGATTGACTAGGTGGGAGAGTAACTAGATCCCATATATGGTTTTCGGTTAATGCATCAATTTATTCTTTCATTGCAATCTTCCATAAAGGGTTAGTAGATGCCTCACAATAGGTGTGAGGCTCATGGAGTGTAGCAAGGGCAGTGTAATAATGATAGTCAAGTAAATTTGCAAGAATGGATCTTACCCGGGTTGAGTGGCGAGGTGGAATGTCTTGTGAAGAATCTTAAGGGAGAGTAGGAGTAAGGGACCTATGCTCAAGGTGCGGTAGCTCATCATCAACCTATTCTTTTATAACCTATCTAGGAGAATCATTAAAAATATCTGAAGATTTAATAGAGAAGTCCAAAGGAGGATCAAGAGTATCTATAGAAGGAACATGAGACTCATTTGGAAAGATTTCTAAAACATTTGAGTTAGTTAGGGAAGATCGAAAGTGAGAGATTTCATCAAATAAGCGGTGTTCCCAAAATACAACATTATGGGAAACACGAAGATGATGCGAGATATGATCATAGCATCAATAGCCTTTTTGAGTTTCACCACAACCAAGAAAACAACAAAGCCTAGATTAAGGCTCAAGTTTGTTGTGTTCATAAGGATGAAGAAGAATAAAACAAGCAGATTCGAATGAGCGAAGGTAATGATAGTCAGGGGATAACCCAAAAAGGTGCTCATACGGAGTCTAATTATATATGACAATGCTTAGAATGCGATTAATGGTATGAACAGCATGAAGAACGGCTTCACCCCAAAATGGGGTAGGAACTTTGGTGGAAAGAAGAAGAGCACGAACAGTGTCAAGAATATGACAAAGTTTTCTTTCTACTCCATCATTTTATTGAGAGGTGCCTGGACAAGTTAGGTGATGTACAATGCCATAGGAATGTAACAGAACTTGAAAAGCATGTTAAATATATTCAAGAGCATTATCAGATCGAAAAGTTTTGATATGTTTTAAGAATTGTGTTTCAACCATTTTTGCAAAGTTACTGCATATTAGTAAGATTTCAGAACAAGATTTCATAGGAAAGATCCAACTATAATGAGAATAATTATCAATAAAAACAACAAAATAACGAGATCCACCAATACTAGTAATAGGAGAAGGTCCCCAAACATCAGAATGAATTAACTCAAGAATACTATTAGAGATAGACTCACTATTATTGAAAGGTAAAGCTGGCTGTTTTCCTAACTGGTATGAAGTGCAATCAAAATTGTCTTTGGACACAGAGCCCAACAGACCTTTAGAAGCTAACTGTTGTACCCGAGTGGATGGGGCATGACCAAGACGAGAATGCCAAAGTGCGAGAGAAGATAAGGAAGAAACTACAACAACTGCAGCAACAACAGAGATAGGAGCAACAAATGGAAGATGAAGATTGTTCATGAGAAACATACGCCCGACCCTAGGACCAGTCCCAAGCTCTTGCCCTATCCTCGGATCCTACACAATACACCTAGAATAGTAAAAAATAAGGTGATATCCTAGTTCAGCTAATTTTCCCACAAAGCATAAATTATAGGATAGGTCAAGTGCATGGAAGACCCTAGGAACAGAGAGGTTAGATGTCGAAACAAAACCTAGACTATTCACATGCATGGTGGAACCATCAACTATATGAATATTAAGAGGATACGGTGTAGGGTAAAGTTTGGAGAATAAAGATGAGTAAGATGTCATGTGATTACAACAGGAAAAATCAAAAAGCCAAGTTCGAGACTTATTGGGTAGAACTGAGAGAGTAGTGGAAAGAGATGCATTACCAGCCATTTGAACATCTTGAGATATGATCTTCTATAGTTCAGTAGGGGAGAGGTTGATAGTGGATCCAGAAGATTGGGAATCAGTTGAAATGGAAGCCATCAACGGAGTAGGCTCAGTATTAGCAACATCAATAGTATATTTGTAATGACGGTAACAGGTCTCAATGATGTGGCCATGATGCTTGCAATAATTGTAGAACTTCTTGTTAGTCTGCCTGCGACGATTGCTAGAGTAAGAGGAATCACCTGACTGCTGAGGTTTCTCAATGGCAAGAGTAGAAGTAGAAGTAATAATAGCCAAAACATTTAACTTATTCTGGGTTTGTAGGGTTGTAAGCCAAGTTTCTTCTCTAATCAACTCGTTTATGGTAGTATCAAGAAAGGGAGGATGATTGTGATTGAGAAGCTGACCCTGAATGGGCTCAAATTCCTTATGAAGTAACATCAGGAACTTATAGAGATGAAACTTATATCTAACTACAACATATTATTGGGCATCCTTTGAGCATGCCCAAATTGGATCACAAAGGACAATTTGGTCCCAAAGAAAGTGAAGTTGATCATAGTATTCAATGATGGATTTTCCTGGTTCTTATCGAAGTTGATGCAATTCAATTACTAACTGATATTTCATAGATCCGTGAGTAGTGGAGTACCTTTTGGCCAACATATCCTATGATGCTTTTGCATAATCAAAGCTGCCCAATAGATTGGCGATGGAGGCAACATAAATAATCTGAATCTATGTGAGGATCATGTGGTTGTGACTATCCTATTCAATCATGCAACCAAGGTAGGCAGCATCTTTTTCACTTCCCCCTTTGACAGGAATGGTAATTGCACCAGTACAATAATTCCAGAGCATGTGACCGTTAAGAAAACTGCGCATAGCTTGAGACCAAGATAAGTAATTCTTGGTCCCCTCCAATACAGTGTTGATAGGGCGAGGAAGAAAAACACCATTTTTATCCATTTAGAAACACAATATGTAAAAAGGGATTGTAAAAATGAGGTCTACGTGAAAAACTGGGTAGGGAGAACCTGAACTACAAAAATTCAACGGTCAACAACAGCAACGCCATGGTCAATGGTGATGTCATCAGAAGGCGATGATGATGTCAACCCTAGGAATATGTCACTGATGACATTATAGGACTAGAGTGCGGCTTGTGAGGTGCGGTTTCTATTGGTGGCATGTGCAGGCGCGTGGGGCCTCTATGATTGCGATACTTCCACAGTTGTGTAGATCTGGTTGAGCCGATCACAATGGTATATGTATAAAGGTTGTCGGAGCAAGATGCACCACGGTGTTTAGTTTTTGTTGTCGACACGTGAGGAAGATGTGCAGTTCCTTTGAGCGGTGCATAAGGGAGTATGCGGACTCCGATGGGTGCGAGACTTCCACAATTGTGTAGATCAGGGTGAGACAATCACTGTAGTACCTGTAGAAGTGTTATCGGAGCAAGATGCGCGGTAGAGACAGTGATTGCAGTGGTCTGTGTATGTGGGACTCCTCAACAACAACGACTATAGGCTCAGAACCTAAGGACAACAACTGAAAGACGTCAGAGGTTCAACGGTGAGTGGCTGCAGCGACTATTGTGACAACGGAAGCTATAAGGGTGGAGTAACACCAGAAGAGACAATACTGCTAAGAGAAAGATAAGAGCAACGACTTTGATACCATATTAGAAATACTTAATGATTGTATTATATTCTATGTATTAAAGAATATACATAGTGCCTTTATATACGAGTTATAAATAAACTAGATATAACTAAAGTAAACTAGATATAAATTAGCAGATATAATATACATTAACAAATATACATTAATATATTAATAGATATAAATTAACAAGATTAAATCTTAGCATATGTTTAGTCTATTAGATTGAAAAAAAGTTTTTCTAATCCACAATTTAAAAAAAAAGTAATCAATTAAAGAAAAATAATATTATTTTAATGATTTTTTTTATTAAAATACCATATCAATATCATATTCCGGTGGACTTCTAGGACACTCTCCCTACTTTTTATCACAACTTTGTCTACAACAATCAAAATATCATAATATAATTGGTATGTATTAATGAATAGTTGCGTAATTACTTTATTAGTTGATATCCCAACTTTAAATTTAATTAACAATTGTATCATCATTTGATATGTATAACACTACACAATTAATATACAACTTTTTTTTCATCAAGGTGTAAACTTTAAACATGACTAACAGCTATCTAGTATATACTGCCAATTATATATAACTGCTTTTCATGAATTGATAGCTGATATCCACTTCGTAATTGCTTTGTTATGGAGCACTCAGCATTCTATACAGATTGAATCATATAACCAAAAGGCAAGTTTATGTACTTGGTTTCTACCAACTAGCAAGTAATTTTTATGGGTTCATTATACAAATTATCCCTTTTTTGCACGCCCATAGTGTTATTGTCGATATTGTTAGGAAAGTAACTAAAAAGCCATAAAAATTTAAAGTAAAAAAAAGAAAAAAAAACATTTTGGTTGAAGTTGGAAAGCCAAAACATTTTAGAAGCAAAAGTCTAAATCTAATTAATATTAATTAGATGTTCATAAAACGGCTAAATAGTTGAAAATTCTATTTGATTTAAATGTGGATGTTTTGGGTGAGTTGAGTACATAATATCAGATGAGAGCACCACGGTAGTAAAGGGAAAATTGATGATTTACTACTTTGTGCATCTATGCGATGATCAACAATCAAATATAAAGAATATTATTTGCTTTTTTAGTTTCTTTATTTTGGGTGTGTGTATGTGAGATTTGAGTGTAAATGGAGCTTTATGTTTAAATGTGATTTTAGGTTCCTTATATTATCCTTGAGATACATGGTGTATTAAGTATTGGGTTAAGACTCTTGTATCATTAAGTGATATTAGTAAAATTATTTGGGACTTTGGGTGTGGATTATACTAATTTGTTGAACCATGTTAATTTCTTGTATACTTATTTTTCTTGTTGATTTTTTGCTTTTGCATTCACTTTTATTACTGTTGTTGGTTTGTGATTCGTTGCGTCCAACAAGTGAAATCAAAATTTGAGACATGAAATGGTAACACTAAAGATATGAGTGAAAGAAATGCTTCTTAAGGTGCATTTAAATAAGCAATTGTACGCCTCAAAGATGGATGAAAATGGTAATATTAAAAATTATTTTAATATATTCAGACGATGTGTTTTTAAATTACTACGCGTTGATAAGAAGACACTAGATAAAGATCTGGCAATGATTTTGTTATCTCCACTTCCTGATTCATATGACGTATATGTCTTTTCATTGCTTAATGGAAAGATTACATTGATGGTAGATGAGGTGTTAACGACTCTCTTGGAACTAATCATAAAAAAAAAACCCAACTAGTTCTATACATGATGATCATCTTGCTATGAATGGTGATTCAAGAGAAACCTCAAATATTGGTAGAAAAAGATCTACGAAGATATATTGATGTGAACCCTCTAGGCGAATAACCCTAAGAACCCAAAAACTCAAAGAAATAGGAACGATTTGATTTGCTAAGAACATGTTGAAGATTATTAGATTAGAAACCTAAGGAAACAAAGTCTTTAAAACACCAATCTTGAGATGCCACAAAGGATTATCACTCTCTTTGATAAGTTGAATTAAAATATTCAATCAAGAACACAAGAAGTCAAAGCAAAAACTTTTTGAAATATACTTTTCATTAATGATATTCATTGTGCTTCCAAATTACATAGTTGCTATGTTTTTATAACAATCCCCTTATGAAAAATGCCACTTCAAACCCTAAAGAAAAACCCTAGGCACAATTCAATCCTAATGGGCTTATTTAGTTGAGGATTGGGCCTAATCCATTTTTAAAGAATAAAAGACTAAAAGACTTATGATAAAAAAAACATAAAAAAAAACCCATAATTAATTAAAACAAAAATTGCTTCCTAAAATAACCCTTTACCCAATTTGATCTTCCAAATATATTCCTAGTTATTGAAATGCCAATTCCTTACAAAAGATCTTGATCACTACTTGAGAACATCAACTTGATTAGCACCTCAATCTCCATTATAAATCCAAGTAGTGATGAAAACTAGTTCAAGCCTCATCAAAGATGTGACATTCCGTATTTCTATTTTCACAAAAATGGCACATCAAAAGGTGTTACAAAGAAAGATTAAAGGCTATACGGGGCCTTGATGACAAGAAAATAAAATGTACTAAAAGGGTAAAAGTGTTTGGAATTTGTGATATTAAGAATGCTATAATATATGTGACAATTGTTGTGGTTTTTAGGATGATTGGATTCTGGATTCTATTTATTTGTTTCACATATGTGTTAAGTACAACCATTAGGATGTTGGTGAGGTTGTAATGGCTAATGGTTCAAGAAGCAATGTTATTAGCAAGGGTACCATGAAGGTAAAAATGTTTGATGGAGTTATTCAGACATTAGGTGATATAAGATATGTACCCTAGTTTAAGGAAAATTTTGGTTTCATTAGGAAGACTGCATACCTTGGTTTATGGTTTTTCTAGAAGGAATAATTCTATGAAAGTTAAAGGTTCCTTAGTTATTATGAAAGGACAAAAGAAAGATAACATGTATAAGTTGATTGAGATCCTGTTCGAGGTGGAGCTGTGGCCGCCATTCGCCATTGAGGATAAGGTTAATATTAGCGAATAAGGTTAATATTAGTTCAAAGTTGAAATTGAAATATTGCATTAATGATTTTAATGTGACTTAAGAGAAACAATTGAGTGAAGAGGTTAATTACAATATTCGGTGATAAGAGCATATTAAAGAGTTGCTTTTAAGGTGGAGTAAGCATAAATAAAATTATATTTTATTAAATATGAAGTGGTGGGTACATATTACCCAAAAATAGGGTGAAGTAAAGTTGAGTGTGAACATGTCATGGTACTTGATGTTGGTAGTTTTTGAGCCAAGACGAAGATTGTTAGGAAAGTAAAAAAAGCCACAAAAATTTAAAGAAAGAAAAAACGTTTTAGTTTAAGTTGGAAAGCTAAAACATTTTGGAAGCAAAGAGTCTAAATCTAATTAATATTAATTAGATGTTCACAAAAAGGCTAAATAGATAAAAAGTCTATTTGATTTATGCGTGGGTTTGTTTGGTTGAGTTGAGTGCATAATATCAGATGAGAGCATCCACGGTAGTAAAGGAAAAATTCATAATTTGCTATTTTGTTGATTTTTCACTTCCTCAATCACTTTATTATTAGCGTTAGTTTGCGTTTCCGGTGTTACCTAATAGATATCACACGCGTGTATAATACCTGGGATTTGGGCTGTTCTTCACCATCTTTTTCCCGTACTTCCTCCACTTGAAGCCATCATCAAGTATTTCAACATCTGATTTTGTTTTAAATGCAACTCTTTCTTTTATTCCTTTCTTCATAATCTCCCTTCCTCCTTCACTCTCTCCTATATATAAGAATTTTAAGAAAAATAAATATATTGGCGAAACCTTAACTCCCAAGTATTATTTTTGTGTCACAGCCCTATAGTCTAACGGTAAGTGTGTGGTCCCTCATTGCGAAAGGAAATGGGTTCAAGTCTTGGCTGTGTACATTTTGCCTCAATTTTTAGTGGGTACTTTATATTTCCCCGTTCCCAAATCCCTTGGACAGAATAAGATATGTGACAAAACTAATTAAAAAGCATTTTGTAACAATGAATATACTTACTGTTACTGGTATTATAAGAGTTGTCGACAAAACGAGTGCTAATTCCACCAGTAGTGCTACCCTCTTGATCGGTACTTGTTTGATAAACTGGAGTTGACGAGAAAGATCCAGAAACCATAACTGAACAAGAATCCTCAATATCAAGACTGTACTGATCATCAAATATCAAAAACTGATCTGAAAAGTACTCAAAGCTGTCATAATTTGAACACTCCGATGATCCGAAATTGTTATAACTAGACATAATACTATTATTCATAGGGTGTATGGTATTGATAAAGTAGTACTGCAATTAATCTTAACTGAACGCGAATGCTTGCAAATTTAATACTTAAGATGATCAGCAAGGCGGCTTCAATGTAAGCTTCCTATGTAAATAAGAGGAAGCTTCAAAGCTGATGCTATTTAGTGCCTCATCACCGGAATTGAAAAACAGACTGGAGTACCTTTTCGATGTGGGACATGCATATTGACTATGGCATACTTGAAAGAGAGAGTGACTTAAATAAATATATTAATTTTCTTTTTTTTCTCTTTTCTTTTTGGTTAGTGTGAATTAAGCTGTGTCTCGTGGCTAGACTCCTAATTGACTTTTAGCTCAACACCAAACAACGGGGTGAGGAATAAGTCAAACATGGCATTTACCGTAACAAAGTCCCAAAATCACAAATCGCACAAGTCTCCGATGCTTATTCCGAGAAAGAAAGAAGCTATTATATTTATTAAATGAATAAAGATAAGTATTATAATAATGAAATAAATTTAATAAAGATAAAATTATTATTTTATTTTAATAGTTTAAAATTAAATTGAATAGTATTATAGTTTTTATTAACTATTTTTTTGAAAGTAGTAAGAATAAGGCCACACTTTACATGAAAAGCCAGTATAAGAACTCACTCTTTGTATATTTATATATGGATGATATGATCTATATAAGCTCTTCTACCTCATCAATAGAAGAATTTTGATTAAGTACGAAAAAGGAATTTGAGATGTCAAATCTAGGTTTACTGCCTTATTTTCTTAGAGTTGAAATGAAACAGGTTGAAAGAGGGATATTTATATCTCAAAGGAAGTATGTTGAATATTTACTCAAAAAAATCAAGATGGCAAACTATAAAGCAGCATTCACTCCCATGAACATAAATGAAAAGCTTCAAGTTGATGATGGCACAAAACAAATAGATGAAAAATTCTTCAAAAGTTTGGTTGGTGGGTTAATCTACCTCACTTACACAAGACCAGACATTGCATTTTTAGTGGGTGTTATCTCAAGGTTCATGCACTTTCCTACAAGTCCTCATTTTTTAGCAACAAAAATGAGTATGAGATATGTAGCATGAATAGTTGATTATGGGATATGATATGATAATAAATATGGCTCCATTTTACTTGGATACATTGATAGTGATTGTGCAGGTTGTATGGAGGTTAGAAGGAGCACTTTATGTTATGTATTCAATCTTGGATGAGGGGATATCTCATGGAGTTCAAACAAATAATCAGCCGCTGCATTATCATAATCTGAAGGAGAATATATTGCTACAATCTCTTTAGCATGTCAAGTTGTGTGGTTGAGAAGGGTACTTTTGGATCTTAGGCAAGAACAAGAGGAAACAATAGAAGTTTGGTGTGACAATAAAGCATTAATCACAATGGAAAGGAATCCTATATATTATGGGAGAACAAAACATATTGACATCAGGGCTCATTTTATTTGTGAACTAGTAGTTGATAGAGTCATTACTGTAAAGTACCACAATATTAATGAACAAGCTACTTACATACTAATCAAGTCACTTCTTAGAAGCAAACATGATTACTTAACGGACACCAATTCTATGGCATTTTCTACTGTAAGTGGAGACGATTATCATGTCCTATTTTCTAGCAATTGGTTTGTAATCAGCCTATATAATAGGCATGCTTTGCACTTAATAAAATGTGAAAGGGAATAAACGGTTTTCTTATGAATTTTTATGCAGAAACTTTCTTTGAGGTCTTATCTTCAAGTTCATTCTTTTTTGTGTAAAATTATGTGCAATTCTCAACAAATGGCACATCCACTTCAATGCCCTTGGATGGAAAAGGATGTTTGTACATCTTAATCCCAAAATAAGACTCACAAAGTGGCATTGGATAATCACCTATAAGTCCTTTTGTTTTAGTTGATATGGCTAAATAAAACTCATTAAGTAGTCCATTCTTAGTCATTCTTTGTGACTTGTTTTGGTTGATATGACCTAGGTTTAACTATCATAATTGTAAACTTTAAGAAACCTTTTATTTCTTTAACAAATGTTTGTGAATTAGCTAATAATGTATAGTCGATCATACATATATCTAAAACATGCTAAAAGATTTATTCTTATGAATAAAAATTGAGGAATGTAATATAATGTTGAATCATTGTTCTTGAGAACAACCAATTGAAATAATATTTCTCTTAGTATCTTGTACATGTAATAAATCAGATAATAAAATCCTATAATTGATAGAGGATAAACAATTATTCATATAGCTACATCGCTAATCGTTCTTCTTGTTTCTAACTTTAAGGTGACTTGTCCTTCATTGAGTTTCGTGGTTCCTATAACCAATCCAAAGAAGAGGAAATATTGAATGTTCTATGGGTTTATGTTGGAATTTTCTTGAGCAAAACATAGTCTTTATAATTTACTTGGTGTTTGATAAGTGCTTGAAAAGAACATTTATCTTGTGATTTATTAGAATTAATTAAGAGAATTAAGTTTTAATAATGCATATTTAATTATTTAAAAATATTTGCTTTCAAAATCATGAGATAATTTTTTTTATATATTTCGAATACTTTGATCGTTAAAAGACACAAATGAAAGAATTAAAGTTGAAACCCAAGGTCTAAAGTTACAAGAATTTAAGATTCAGTACCTGGAGCATTATTATCAAAAAATGGAGGGCCTAAATGAATTTTTTTATACACAAAATACATTAGGATTTTATTTGAGGAAATAAATAAAGAGCCACATTGTGTTGAGGCACATAAATTATGTGTCACGACATATTAGCCTTGCATTTTACTACGAAATCTGGAATTACATTATATGTCACAACACAGATTATTGTGCAGTGTGGCTCATATGTCATTAACATGAATGCCCATTTTTTTATTATTTTTATCCCACTTGTTCCCTTCTAAGCCTAGTAGTATAAATAGGTTAATTAGAGTTAATGATAAAATTCTACTAGAGCTAGAAGTAAGAGCTAAGAATTTAAGAAGGCAATTGATACATTTGGAGATTAGTTTCAGAGACAGTAGTCCTAAGCTTTCTTCTCCTTTATTTTATTTGTTCTCATAAATACTATTTTGATTTTATTGTTTTCTATGAATAACTAATTTTTTTATTCTATTGTAGGTGATTTCAAAGCCTGAGACATAAATTGCAATTAATTAATAAAACTTGTTATATTCTAATTTTCTATTCTTCTTGATTATGTTTTTAATTCTCTGTTTTAATATTTGTATCAATTTTCTTAACTATATTAAGTATACAATTGAATAGTTAGTTTAATTCATTATTAATCAATTTAGTTGATTGGGTACATAAACTAGTGATAAATTGATTTGAAATGATAATTAACATTCAAGATAATTAAACCGAGCTTATAAGTTTAACCTTGATCCAACATGCTTCTTGAAATTAAATGTTTTTGATAGATTAAATTTAGAGAGTATATTCTAAGTTCTCTATTAGAAATATATTGAATCGAGAGCTTACTCAATGATTAGGTAAGAAGAGGTAGGGGTATGCTTTTATTTATTTGGAATAAATTATAGTATTGGAGGATGATCCTACAATCATCTTTTATTGATATTTTCATATTATTCTTAAGATCCTATTCTTATTTTATTGATTTTTAGTTGATATAATGAATTTTCTCTTAACAACAACAAATGCCCATTTCCAATTTTGTAATTAAGAGTTATTTTCTAAAATATTCTATGAAAAAAACCCTTACTTGTTATAAACTAAAATATGATATTTTAAAGAATTTAAAGTAAGGTTTAAATTGACTAATTCATTTAAAGGCATCAACTTTTGGTGCAATTGCTAGGAATTTTTGTAAAATTAACTCTATATTAACTTTTTATTTGTTTACTTTTAATTAATTATTTCTTTTATTTTTATTATTTTTATTTATTTACTTTTTATTTTTATTTTAGCTTTATTTTTTTATTTATTTTTTGTCATTTTTCAAAGTCACTTTGAATGACCTTGCGACGTAGTAGAAGAACAAATTCGTTAATTAACCAAAACTACAATCTAGGGTTTAATTCACATATGGTATCTATCCCTTAACTCTATCTTCCATTTATCAAATGTCTAACAAAAGAGTATTGAGAAAGCAATTGAGACTTCACTTTCAAGTGATTCATCTCATGATTCAGATCAGTCCAATCACAAAGAAATTGTTGTGAATAATCCAAATCAAACTCTTAAGGATATTTTTGCATGGGCTTTAGCTCAACAATACTTATGCATTAAATGCAATGATAATGTTGATTCTTTTGAATTAAAGTTCGATATGATTCATCTCTTGCATACTTTTCATGGTTAAGTGGGTGAAGATCCCAAGAAACATCTGAAAGAATTTCATGTGATTTTTTCTAGCATGAAGCCTAATGGTACAACTGAAGAATGAGTGAAGCTCAAGATATTCCCATTTGTTTTAGTGGAAAACGCAAAATATTGGTTATAACTTTTACCATTTAGGACCATTACTATTTGGAATGTAATGAAACAACACTTATTGTAGAAATATGTTTTAGCTTCTAGAGCTACTCTCATATAGAAAGAAATTTATGGTATTTATTAGCATAACGGGGATAATTTATATGAGTATTTGGAGCATTTCAAGAAATTTTTTGCTAGCTTCCCTTCTCATCAAATAAGTGAGAAACTTACTCCTATACTTCTATGAAAGATTGATACCCATGGATACAAGCATGATCGATGCAGCGAGTGGTGGTTCCTTGGTTAATAAAAATCCTAATAATGTAAAAAATGTGATTGCAACCATGGCTACAAATACTCAAACATTTGGCACTCGCTCCAACCTACCATAAAAGGTAAATTAAGTGTGAATTTTTACTAATATTGAGAAATAACTGAGCACCCTTACTTCACTTGTACAATAATTAATAGTGAGACAAGTTAAAATGTGTGGAATTTGCATAAATGTTTAACACCATATAGACATGTATCCTACTATTCAATATCCTAATATGGAACAAGAAAATTCAGTGGGGGATACCAAGGGCAACAAAGATAAATATATGACCTATTCTCCAATATTTATAATTCAGGTTGAAGGGATCAACCAAATTTTAGTTATTTGGGAAACAATCAAGCCACTACCTCTACTAGTCCACCAGGTTTGCCTTATCCAAGAGTCTAACAACCTTATCAAGTAAGGCCAAAAAATCCTCCCCCAACTCAATGAAATTCTCTAGAGGACTTGATAAGTTTGATAAAAGCCAACATTGCTCAATTCTCGCAAGATTCTATCAGGTTTCAACAAGATACAAAAGTGTCTATTGAGAATTGTGAAAATCAGTTGAGCTAGTTAGCTACCATTGTTATAAGATTAGAAACATAAGGATCCAGTAAACCTCCTTCTCAATACATGGTCAATCCTAGAAATAATGTTAGTGCTATCTCATTGAAAATCTAGAACAACATAAAGAAGCTCAAAAGGAACCAATCGATAATAAAAAGGACTAAAGATGTGTTCATTCAAGTGGAAGACAAGGAAACTGATCCTAAGGAAGCAAAACAACTAGTAAAGGTAAAAGCTAAAGTTACAACTCTACTTATGAACCTCATTTACCTTTTCTTAGAAGACTTGCAAAATCTAAAAAGGAGGAGCACTAGCAATAAATTTTGGACACCTTTCAGAAAGTATAAGTTAACATTCCAATGTTGGATGTCATCAAGAAAGTTCCTTGCTATGCTAAGTTTCTCAAAGAATTGTGCACCAACAAATGAAAACTCAAAGGCAATGAGGTGCTGAGTGTGGGAGAGAATGTGTTGATCTTACAAAGGAAACTCCCACCAAAATGCAAGGATATAGATAGCTTTAATATTCCATGTAGCATAGGTAGCACTAAATTTAAAAATGCTATGATAGATCAAGGTGCTTAAATTTATGTCATTTTTTACTCTATTTATCACACTCTAAATATTGTTCCCTTAATGAGATAGACGTATTTATTCAACTAGCTGATCACACTTATCCAATGAGAGTCTTAGAAGATGTTTTGGTGTAAGTTAATGATAAATAAATAAATTATCGTTTTCAGAGAGAAATGTTACCTACTCTTGTTAATTACTAAAATTATTTAAACCTAATTTTATTCAAACAATCAATAATTTTATGCAGTTTGACTTAATCAATATTTTTGTTTCTTTTTAACATTTTTTTATGAAAATTCTAGGATTAGTTCATAGCAGAAATTAAAATTACAACAACACAACAATAAAACATTGCAGAGAAACAAAAATTAAAAGAAAATGAGTTAGGAGAAACTCTTTCACGATTCCTCAATGAAAAATAATTTCTTCCATTTCCTTCTTCTTCGTCAACCTCTTTCTCTATAATTAGTACACAACAAAAATGTCAAAATAAAATTTTTTGCGTGTAAAAGAGACACGTAGAGGGAAAAATGAAAACTTCTTAAGAAAAATAATTAAATAAATCCAGAGAACTCGAAACATGTCGGGTAGCGGCTCGGTACGCGACAGCTGGATCCACGTGCTTCAATCTGGACCGTTCAACGGATCCAACGGTGAGCGATGCGTCTCGGGGAATTCTGCGCAGCCGACATGTGGGACCCACCCTGCACGCCAGTGGGCCCCACTCGGGTGCCGAGCTGCATGACAGGAATTTTGCACCCACTCTCCTTGGTCGGGTTTGAAGAACACGCGCGCATCCTAACCGTTTCTGCTTTGATGTGACGGTCCACATTGAAGCGTGGATGATGCCGCGTGGAATTCTTCACCTGTGCAGAAAACTCACTTTTATTAATTGTATTTTCACCCACAAATATATTTCAAATTACATTTTAAACTTTGTTTAATTGCAATATAGCCCTTTTGGTAATTTAAATTAAATGTTTAAACTTTCAATAATTAAAATTAAGCCCAATTTTAATTTAAATTATATTTTTGACTTTTACAAATTGCAATTAAACACTCTTTTATTTGAAATTATATTTTTGGACACAAATTTGCAATTAAGTACATTTTCGATACAAATTATTTATTTTTTATTAAAATATTTAAAAAATAGTAAATACTAATTTATTAAACTAAAATTAACTAAAAACATTAAGAACATAGCATTTTTAATTAATAAAATAGGTGAAAATAATTATATAAAATACAGTTATCAACACCCCTAAGCTTAAGTTTTTGCTAGTCCTCGAGCAAACGAAAAGAAATAAAACAATGATAACTGCATTTAAAATAATGATTTTCAAAATATTTCTTTTTAGTCATTCCAATTTACATAACTCAAAGAAATAAAAGAATTTTATCTAAGTATCAAAATCAATTTAAAAATATATTCCATTTTCACAATGAATTGTAGTGTGTGTAAAGTCTTTTCATTTTTAGTCGCATGCAATCCAGATCAGTTTATGCAAATATAAAATCAAACCGATTTTGATGAAATCATAAATCTCATACGTTTATTTTTCATTTCTCTCTCCACTAATGTAGACAAACACAACCAAAAATCAGTAGGACTTTATTAGGCTTGTAATGTACGGCTTAGGTAAAGGTAGGATAAAAGATATATTTAGCTCAATTTTTCCTAAACAACATTTTAGGATTGAAACAAGAGATCTTCTATCATCACAATAAATATTTCCCAATTTGGGATTTAACATCACATACAATAACCCTTTTATTTTCTATTTTTTTTTAGTATCCTCTTTTTTTCCGATATATCATTAAATATTTACTAACAATTGTCACATGTTAGTTCGATATGAAAAATAGACATATCTTCACACACACACACACACACACACACACACACACACACACACACACACACACACACACACACACATATATATTTTGTAGGCTTTGAAATGAAATAAAAATATATATAGAACTTTGAAGCTCAAAAGGGTATACTATGGATAAAGCATGTGAAGGTAGATAGAAAGGCTCAAACGATCCAAAGATGGCCTAAATCATTTTCTTAGTTAAATGTTATCTATAATTTTGCCTCGAGAGAAAATCAAATAAATTCTAAGAGAAACTGTGACACCACATATATCAATCGAATTCCATACTCGCATAAACCTTCTCTAAATCATCATGGCAACTCAAAAATCAAGACTAGTGCTCATAAATATTTATTCTTGTAAAAATGAGACATGTGTAAAAATTATTCATCGCTTAGACAATATTCACATTTTTCAAGGAGTTATGTATTACTTAACATGAAGAAATGACATAACAAAAATTAGATCACCATTAAACGCAAAATATCTTCTAATGTTCGATCAACCAAACAAACAAAACTAGACAAGCAACAACATCAAGCAATATTTCCAATAAGTTTAATTTCAACACCCCCAAACTTAATATGCACATTGTCCCCAATGTGTGGAAATTTAAAGAACAAAGGAGATGTGTTAAAAGAAACTTCCCTGAATGATGAGTTGACTTGTGAGATTGAATTCCAAAATCGTTTTACCTCCTTCGATTTGCACCTATCAAAACAAAATAACAGCATGAAGAAATATGCAACTACTACATGTTCTAAAAGACAATAAACAAATAAATAAAAATTAAAACATATGGGTTGCCTCCCAAGAAGCGCTTGATTTAGAGTCATCAGCTTGACTGACCTTATCCTTGCTTTAGGTTGGATCAGATAAGAAAATGGTGGACTTTTGACGATCAATGTCACCCCCCAATAATGTTTGAGTCTTTGCCCGTTCACTTGGAAACTGTTTTGTGATTCTTCACCTTTAATCTCAACAACTCCATATGGGTGTACTTTGATAATAATGAAAAGCCCTGACCACTTAGATTTCAATTTTCTTGAGAAGAACTTCAAACGAGAGTTGAAGAGGAGTACTTTCTGTCCTGGTTCAAAGTGTCGATGCAAGATTTTGTTGTCATGCCACCTCTTCGTTTTTTCCTTATAAATCTCGGCATTTTCATAAGCGTGTAAACGAATCTCGTCCATCTCATTGAGTTGTAGGAGACGTTTTTCGCCAACGGCTCCTAAATCAAAATTTAAATTTTTGATAGCCCAATACGCATGGTGCTCTAATTCAACAGGGAGATGACAAGCTTTTCCAAACACTAACTGATATGAGGACATCCCAATGGGTGTCTTATATGCTGTTCGGTATGCCCAGAGTGCATCATCCAACCTTTTAGACCAATCCTTCCTTGAAGGATTTACCGTCTTCTCCAAGATCCTTTTCACCTCTCTGTTTGATATCTCCACTTGTCCACTAGTTTGAGGATGGTAAGCATTTGCGACCTTGTGAGAGACACCGTATTTAGCAAGGAGGGTTTCAAAAGATTTGTTGCAAAAATGAGTTCCCCCATCGCTTATGATTGCCCTTGGGGTGCCAAAACGAGTAAAAATGTTTTTCTTTAGAAAATTCAACACCACTTTAGAATCATTGGTAGGCAAGGGAATTGCCTCTACCCATTTAGAAACATAATCCACAGCAACCAGAATGTAGAGATTGTTGTAAGAAGAGAAAAACGGCCCCATGAAATCAATTCCCCAGACATCAAATATTTCTACCTCAAGAATATTGTTTAGAGGCATCTCGTGTTTCTTAGAAATGTTACCAACTCTTTGGCACCTGTCACATTGTGAAACAAAGAAATGTGCATCTTTAAACAGATTTGGCCAGTAAAAACCAGATTGAAGAACCTTAGCTGCTGTTCTTTCTCTTCCAAAATGGCCTTCGTAGGCTGAAGAATGACAATGTTTAAGTATATTTTCAATTTCTTCCCTTGGGACACACCTTCTGATAATTTGATCTGCACAATGCTTAAACAAGTAAGGCTCATCCTATAAATAGTACTTAACATCGTGTAAGAATTTTTTCTTCTGTTGGAAAGACATTTCAGGTGGGAGCACGTTGCTTACGATATAATTAACATAGTCTGCGTACCATGGCACACTTCTATGATCTAAGAAAAATAGTCGCTCATCAGGAAAAGTCTCACCAATGATTGTCTTGTCTATGGCTCCATTATTATTCTCCAATCTCGATAGATGATCAGCCACTTGATTTTCTGTTCCCTTTTTATCCTTGATCTCCAAATCAAATTCTTGCAGTAGGAGGATCCATCTAATCAATCTCGGTTTTGCATCTTTCTTAGCCATAAGGTATTTTATAGCAGAATGGTCCGTATAAATTGTCACCTTAGTTCCAATTAGGTAGGAACGAAACTTTTCAAAAGCATATACAACAGCAAGTAATTCTTTTTCAAGTGGTAGCATAATTTAGTTGAGCTTCGGTCAAAGTTTTGCTGGCATAGTAAATGGCATGGAAAATTCTCCTTTTTCGTTGTCCTAAAACAGCTCCTACCGCAAAATCACTGGCATCACACATGAGCTCGAACGGTAGGTTCCAATCTGGTGCAATAATGATGGGAGCCGTGATCAACTTTTCTTTCAAAACCCGAAAAGCTTCAAAACAATCTTTGTCAAATGTGAATTTTGTATCTTTCTCCAAAAGGTTGCAAAGAGGCTTAGATATCTTGGAGAAATCCTTTATGAATCGCCTATAGAATCCTACATGACCAAGAAAACTTCTAATTCCTTGCACCGAGGTTGGAAGCGGTAGTTTCTCAATGGTTTCAATCTTTGCCCTATCCACTTCAATTCCCTTTGACGAAATTAGATGGCCGAGAACAACACCTTCTTCTACCATGAAGTGGCACTTTTCTCAATTTAAAACCAAGTTTGTTTCTTCGCATTTTTGTAAGACCAAAGAAAGGTTATGCAAGCACATATCAAATGAATCTCCAAACACTGAGAAGTCGTCCATAAATATCTCAATGAAATTTTTCACCATGTTTGAGAAGATAGCCATCATACACCTTTGAAAAGTGGCTGGGGCATTGCAAAGTCCAA
This sequence comes from Hippophae tibetana, assembly GCA_037013495.1. Taxonomy (NCBI): domain Eukaryota; kingdom Viridiplantae; phylum Streptophyta; class Magnoliopsida; order Rosales; family Elaeagnaceae; genus Hippophae; species Hippophae tibetana. The sequence continues at coordinate 751,507 of JAZDXN010000027.1, read as the reverse complement.
ATGGCATTCTTCAAAAGGCAAAAGTTCCATATGGACAAGTGAAAGTGGTCTTCTCTTGATCCTCAGGTGCGATAGCAATTTGGTTGTATCCTGAATATCCATCCAAGAAACAATAGAAAGAATGTCCTACCAATCTGTCTAGCATTTGGTCAATAAATGGAAGAGGAAAATGATCCTTTCGAGTGGCCTTATTGAGCTTCCTATAATCCATGCATACTCACCAACCCGTCACTTTCCTTGTAGGAATCAGCTCATTGTTGCTATTGACCTCCATTGTAATTCCTCCTTTCTTCGGAACACAATGAATTGGGCTAACCCAAGAGCTATCTGAAATAGGATAGATAATACCTGCATCTAACCATTTAATGATCTCATCTTTTACTACCTCCTTCATGATTGGATTCAGACGACGTTGATGCTCAATAGTAGGTTTGAAATCTTCCTCAAACAAGATCTTGTGCATGCATAATGAAGGGCTAATTCCTTTAATGTCAGAGATAGACCACCCTAATGCCAGCTTGTAATTTCTCAACGCTCTTAACAACTTCTTTTCTTGATCTTCATCTAGAGATGCTGAAATAATCACAGGCATGGTTGACATTTCACCCAAATAAGCATACCTCAAATGGTTAGGCAATGGTTTAAGCTCTAATAGTGGTTTTTGTTCCATAGATTGCTTCACATAGGTAAACTTAGACAGTGCTACAACTTGTGATGCCTCTTTTTCAGCTTGAAGACTAAAGAGTTGTGGAGATGCTTCAAGTAACTTGAGATATTCAAGAGAATCAAAGTTATCAATAATATTGTCATTCACAAGTGCAAGTTCCAAAGCATCAGTACTCAAATTTTCCTTGAAATTGCTTTCAACTAAAGCATTTACCATGTCAACTCTGAGGCAATCATCAGATTCTCTTGGAAATTTCATAGCTTTAAAGACATTGAAAGTTATCTCTTGGTCTTGAACTCTCATGGTGAGCTCTCCTTTTTGAACATCAATCAAAGTCACAGTGGTTGGTTGTGCTTCTCCTAATCCAAGTCTCTGATAGATGGATAGTGGCATTAAATTAATGCTTGCGCCCAGATCGCACAGAGCTCTACCAAATTTTTTTTCACCAATAGTACAAGGAATGGTAAAACTTCCTGGATCTTTCAGCTTAGGTGGTAGCTTCTTCTGAAGGATGGCACTACACTCCTCTGTGAGAGCAACTGTCTCAAAATCACCTAACCTTCTTTTTTTAGACAGAATGTCTTTCATAAATTTCACATAACTGGGCATTTGCTCCAAGGCATCAGCAAAAGGAATGTTAATATGAAGTTTCTTAAATACTTCAAGAAACTTGGAGAACTGTTTATCCAACTTTTGCTTATGGAAGCCCTGAGGAAATGGAATTGGTGGATTATAAGGATCGAGATTATCTGGAAATGGTTTTTTTAAAGGATTCTCTGTTAATTCATTCTCTTCAACCCTCTCATTAGCTTTTTCTTGTTTTTCTAGGTCAATAGCTTTAACACTAAGAGTTGGTGGAGAAATGAGCTTGTGTATTTCTTCTAACTCTTTTCCACTTTTCAATGTAACTGCTTTACAATGCTCTTTTCCATCCCTCTTTGGATTGAATTCGATATCACTAGGTAAAGCTCCTTAAGGGCGATTGTTGACAGCAGTAGCTAGTTGACCCAATTGAACTTCGAGATTTCTAATCGATGTTGCCTGATTCTGGAGAATAGTCTCATTCTTAGCCATGTATTGAGCAAACATATCTTTCAATGAATTGTGAGGACATCTCTCACTGGCATGATTTCCATTGCAAATTTCACATGCCACAAAAGGACTCTGAATAGAATGGACACCCATGGTATCCATCTTTTTTACTAATGCAGATACTTGTGCAGTTAAAGCGGTCATAACATCAATCTCATGAATTCCAGCTATTTTCTTAGGCAACATCCTCTCTGATGCCCACTCATAACTATTTGAAGCCATTTCCTCTAATAAGTTGTAAGCTTCATCAATTGATTTCCCCATTAGAGCACCACCTGTTGCAGAGTCAATCATGTTTTTGGTTTGTCCCATCAAACTGTTATAAAATGTTTGAACTTGAAGCCACTTCGGTAATCCGTGGTGAGGACATCTTCTAAGTAGCTCCTTGTACCTCTCCCAAGCTTCATATAATGATTATGAGTCAAAGTGCATAAAAGTGGTGATTTCATTCCTCATCCGTGCAGTCTTTGCTGGTGGAAAGTATTTGGCCAAAATTTTTTGCGCCAAATCTTCCGAAGTAGTGATAGATCCACATGGTAATGAATTCAACCAATTTTTAGCCTTTTCCCTAAGTGAAAAAGGAAAAAGTCTCAACCGAATAGCATCATCAGTGACTCCATTATGCCTAAAAGTGTCACAAATCTCTAGAAAGTTTGCAATATGGGAGTTTGGATCATCATGGGGTAAACCTCCAAATTGAACTGAAGTTTGAATCATATGAATTATTGCAGGCTTAATTTCAAAATTATTAGCTTGAATTGATGGTCTTCTTATGCTTGAATGAATGCCGCCAACCATAGGCACTGCATAATCTCTTAAAGATTTTGGTTCTTCTACTTCTGGAATTTCATTATCCATAACTAGATGTTCTAAGGTGTCTTGTTTATTATTTTTCTTTAAATTCAAAATAATTCTATGGATTTCTAGATCTAAAGGAACTATGTCAAGATTTCTTATGCATCGCATACAACGTTTCCCTTAATCCAAAAATGTAACAAGAAATAAGAAATAAATAGATCTAAAAAAAATAATAAATAAATAAAAACATATATAAACACACAAATCTAAGAAAATAACAGTAAGCAATAAAACCAATTTTTTTTTGAACTAAAATCAGATTAATTGGAATTAGTATCAACAATGAAAATGGTAAAACAAAATCCCCGGCAACGGTGCCAAAAACTTGTTGTGTGTTTTACAACACACAAAAAACGTGCAAGTATACACGGTCTCAAGTAATAATATGATAAATAAATTATCGTTCCCACAGAGAAATGTTACCAGCTCTTGTTAATTACCAAAATTATTTAAACCTAATTTTATTTAAACAATCAATAATTTTATGCAGTTTGACTTAATCAATATTTTTGTTTATTTTTAACAATATTTTATGAAAATTCTAGGATTAGTTCATAGCAAAAATTAAAATTACAACAACACAACAATAAAACATTGCAGAGAAACAAAAATTAAAAGAAAATGAGTTAGGAGAAACTCTTTTACGATTCCTCAATGAAAAATAATTTCTTCCATTTCCTTCTTCTTCGTCAACCTCTTTCTCTGTAATTAGTACACAACAAAAATGTCAAAATAAAATTTTCTGCGTGTAAAAGAGACACGCAGAGGGAAAAATGAAAACTTCTTAAGAAAAATAATTAAATAAATCCGGAGAACTCGAAAATCCCTTCTCAAATTTTGAGAGAAAACTCTACTAAAAAAAACGAAGACACGAAGAAGAAGAGAATTCTACAAAAAAGAAAACTAAAAACGAAACCGAAAGTAAAAAAAAACGCGTACAAATGAAAAATTCCCGTTACATATATCCCCCCACTATTCAATTATTCCTTTTTTTTATTATTATATATTTTTTAATATTAGCGGGGGACACAAATAAATGGGGGGGAATAAAAAAATATCACGCGTGAAAACAATTCTGTGCGTTTCTAAATTTTTTTTCCTACGCATGCCACGTGTCGCCATATGATTGGTTGCGAGCAATTCTGAGACACGTGGCAGCGTTTCATTGGACGGGCAGGTCGAGCTTATGGAGAAACGATGGAGCGCAACGCACGGGAACATGTCGGGTAGTGGCTCGGTGTGCGACAACTGGATCCACGTGCTTCAATCTGGACCGTTCAACGGATCCAACGGTGAGCGATGCGTCTCGGGGAATTCTACGCAGCCAACATGTGGGACCCATCCTGCACGCCAGTCTGCGCGGCCAGTGTGCCCCACTCGGGTGCCGAGCTGCGTGACAAGAATTCTGCACCCACTCTCCTTGGTCGGGTTTGAAGAACACGCGCACATCCTAACCGTTTCTGCTTTGATCTGACGGTCCACATTGAAGCGTGGATGATGCCGCGTGGATGATGCCGCGTGGAATTCTTCACCTACGCAGAAAACTCACTTTTATTAATTGTATTTTCACCCACAAATATATTTCAAATTACATTTTAAACTTTGTTTAATTGCAATATAGCCCTTTTGGTAATTTAAATTAAATGTTTAAACTTTCAATAATTAAAATTAAGCCCAATTTTAATTTAAATTATATTTTTGACTTTTACAAATTGCAATTAAACACTCTTTTATTTGAAATTATATTTTTGGACACAAATTTGCAATTAAGTACGTTTTCGATACAAATTATTTATTTTTTATTAAAATATTTAAAAAACAGTAAATACTAATTTATTAAACTAAAATTAACTAAAAACATTAAGAACATAGCAGTTTTAATTAATAAAATAGGTGAAAATAACTATATAAAATACAGTTATCAGTCATCAAGGAAGTTCCTTGCTATGCTAAGTTTCTCAAAGAATTGTGCACCAACAAATGAAAACTCAAAGGCAATGAGGTGGTGAGTGTGGGAGAGAATGTGTTGATCTTACAAAGGAAACTCCCACCAAAATGCAAGGATATAGATAGCTTTAATATTCCATGTAGCATAGGTAGCACTAAATTTAAAAATGCTATGATAGATCAAGGTGCTTAAATTTATGTCATTTTTTACTCTATTTATCACACTCTAAATATTGTTCCCTTAATGAGATAGACGTATTTATTCAACTAGCTGATCACACTTATCCAATGAGAGTCTTAGAAGATGTTTTGGTGTAAGTTAATGAGCTTATCTTTTCAGTTGACTTCTATGTACTTGATATGAAAGATGAATCCAATACCAAGGAAACACCCTTGCTTCTGGGTTGACCGTTCATGAGAACAGCCCAAACAAAGATAGATATGTATGATGAAAATCTGACAATCAAGTTGGATGGAGAGATTATTAGCTTCAATATCTGATAAGTATGTTTTTGACCTATAGTTTGCTAGGTTTCTAAGCATGAATTTTATGTTTTACTATAAGAATTATGTTGTTTTGGAAGGTATTTTTGTGATATGTAGGTCCATGAGCTTTTGGAAAAATCGGGAACTAAAATGGGTAAAAAGAGTAAAAATAGGGGAGAAATGAAAATTCACACAAGTTAGAATGAACGAAAAGATCAAAAATCATGAAAGCATACACACCATAGCCAAATAATGTTGTGATGGACTAGCCTTGAGTTATTTACATGAGATTCAATGCGCTCTATGGTGCTACATTTCCATGTCCCAATATGGTGCTCTCGGGTTTTTCATGCGGAGTTTGATCTTCGTCACCCACTATGGCACAAGTAAATTAGGTTGCATCCCGCCTTAATTCACTAGCCAAATATCCTTTTAGAATAGTGAAACATTTATTCAAATTTATTCTCTTAAACCTTACCTATAAATACATAACAAATATTTTCTAAATTAGTCAGTTGAATTCTACAAAATGTTTACATAGAAAATAGAGAGAAAACTCCAATTGTGAAGCTTTTCCAAGAATTTGAAGAAGGGGATCAACCAACATCATAGGATTTGGAGATAGGAAATTGAAAGAGTTTGAGACCTAGTACATTATTAGGGTAAGGAGATATAGAATCTTAATGGAATCGTCCCCATAAGCCATGAAATAACAAATAACAACAATAGAAGTAAACTCAAATAGGCAATTTAAAAATGTAAGCATGATGTATAACTTCAGGGAGTACAAGAATGAAATAAAGAATGCAAAATAGATAAGAAGTTTCCCAATCAGATTACTAATCCTATATGTGGTAATATATAATAACAAGATATAGATTGTACTCACAACCTAGTGGATCATTCAAACAAAGTTAAGTGACTAGGTAAACCTACATAGAAACCCTAACTATATGGTAAAATTCTCTAGTTACTTATGAAAACCACTCGACAACAAAAAATTTACAAAGCAATAACACAATTACAACTCTTACAAAAATAAAATCACAAATACATTTATAAGCCAGAATCTCTATTTGAATTGTCTATTATTGCCCTTGCTTACAACCTCCGCAATAGCCTAGTTTGACACACGAATCTAAATCTCCTCCAAAGGTAACTTCACCCAATGTGGTGTAACTAGTAACCACAGATCAATAAAGTGTAATGAACATTCAACAGTGAGAACCACCCTTAATTATGAAACATTAAGAAACATGTAGGATCCATTTACAACCCCAAAACACAAGGCATCTATGTGTGATACATAATTAACCATGTACCGCACATAACAAAAAACTTGATAAAATAACCCAAATCAACTCACTTAAGGCATACATCTAATGATATGAGAACTCAACGAATTAGCTCAACTCACTCACACAGAGTTGTTCTCATAAACTTCATAAAATAGTCTACCAAACTATTTCATACTCACACAAACATATCACAATTATCGAAACACTTTCAAGATAATTAGTGAAGATAAAATTCAAAATGATAGGAAATTTTAGCAAAGCTTTGTATAATTTTTGAATTAAATGTAACAATAAATAGGGGATATTTATGGAAGAATTCCAATGAATGGACGACCTTTCTAGGGTATTTATATACCACCACACCATGACCTTGTTGAAGGGTATGGTGAGGCCCTTCTTGAGGTGTGTGGTGAGGTGCCAAAAATCATATTTTTTGTTCCAAAAATTAAAAGTCATTTCCATAAATACCCATACCACAACCAAGCCAAAATATGCCACTCATGGCCTAGATGCATATTAAACAACCAACCCCATGGTTTGAAAAACATGCTTTCAATCGCAGTGGTCATAACCTTATGCATGTATGCATTATTGACACATTATAGTAGGTAGCTCTCTCAAAACTAGGTGCCTGTCAATAGAATCATTGTATACAGTGAAAGACAGATTTCAACTATAATTTTGTAGTCAAGGTTATCTCAAGCCCTAAAATCTCACATAGTTAATTATAAACTTCAAGCATGACATACATATATGTCTAGTGAGTGTGTGGGTAGGCTCATATCGACATCAATCACCATATGTGAAAAATATTTAAATGCACAAGTCACAATATCCATTTTCATAATGCATAGTCAAAAATTATAAAAGTAGTATGTAATGTTTATTTTAATTTAAAGCAAGTATACTTTACTTCTTTTTTATTTATATATATATTATTATTCTATATATAAATATTAGCAAAGAAAAAAATTACCAGGGAATTTATTCAATAGTGTAGAGTCTTAAGGAACTTCCAAGAGATTCGAATCTTTGGGTATCAATTTCCTTAATGAATAAATCAATTAATTACCTTTTGGTAGGCACAAACTGAAGGGATAAAAATTTATCTTATAGTTTCCTAATAACATGATGTTTAATGTCTATATGTTTTGTTCCAGAATATATAATAGGATTTTTAGAGATATAAATAGCACTAGTATTATCATAGTAATGGGGAATCATACCATGCTTATATCCATATTCCTTAAGCATGATCCTCATCCACAAAAGTTGTGTGTAGGAGCTTCCAGCAACAATTTAGTATTCCTTTATAGTAGATAATGAGATGGAGTTTTGTTTTTTGCTATGCCAAGATACTATATTATTCTCAATATAGAAACATCCACATGAAGTGATTGTTCATAGATCTTGATTTCCTGCTCAATTTGCATCTATGTATCCCCTAATTTCACATATAGTATCATTAGTAAACCAAATACCAAAGTTTTTTATTCCAAACACATACCTAATGATCCTTTTGACATGTTCAATGTGTGATTCCTTAGGATCTGATTAATAATGGGTACAAACACCAACACTAAAATAAATATTAGGTCTACACGATTTAATGTACAACAAGCTTCCTATCATACTTCTATATAGCTTTTGATCAATGCTCTTACTTGACTCATCCATTGAAATCTTGGCATTTGTGCTTATGGGTGTCCTCAAATGCTTACTTGTTTTAATTCCAAATTTCTTAATTAAATTACACGCATATTTGGTTTGAGAAATAAAAATTTCATTATTTAATTATTTAATTTGAAAACCAAGAAAATATATGAGCTTACCCATCATAGACATATCAATTTCACAAGTCATTATGTTCAAAAAATCATTAACAAGAGATATGGATGTTGGCCTTAAAACTATGACATAAACATATATTTGAGCTATGAATATATCCTTTTTGGTTCTTTTAATAAAAATAATATTATCAACCCTCCTCTAAAACAAATTTCTTATTCAAGAGTTAAGTTGTAAGTCTCTCATACCAAGCTCTAAGAGCTCATTTCAAACCATAAAGGGCTTTATTGAGTTTATAAACATGCTTAAGAAATTATGGGTCAACAAAACCTTTTGGTTGTTCAACATAGACTTCTTCATTAAGTAACCCATTCATGAAAGCAAGCAAAATCCTAATTGATTCTAACCTGGCTATTGGAACAAAAGTTTCATAAAAATAAACTCCTTCAACTTGTTTATATCCTTATGCAACTAGCCTAGCATTGTTTCTAATCACAACATCATGTTCATCAGATTTATTTTTAAACATCCATTTAGTTCCTATGATATTTTTATCTTTAGGTTTAGGTACTAAAGTCCAAATATGAGTCCTAGTTAATTGAGCAAACTCATCCTGCATGGCATTTATCCATAATTCACCTTTTAATGCCTCATTAACATTTTTTGGTTCTATTTGAGAAACATAACAAAGATGAGTTATCTCACTTACCTATCTCTTTCTAGTTACCATGCTTGCTTATGGATCACCAATGATGTTTTTAATTGGATGATTTTTGGTTGTACGTGTTAGCTTCTGAGTTTAAGCATTGGGTATAGTGATCTCGTCATCCAAAGTTGATTCTTCATATAACTCATTATCTACTATTTCAATATCAGGAATTTCATCATTCTATTCCTCAATTGGTAAGCTTGTACTTAAAAGTTCAAATTTATCATCAGTCACTAGAGTACTAGTACCTACATCATTTATAACAAAATTGACGAAGTCTATCATAGTATTAGCTCTCAAGTTGAATACTCTAAAAGTATGACTTATTAATGAGTAACCTAGGATGCCTAGATTCTTATGATCTCTAAGGATGTAACATTTGCTACTAATCATATATTGATATTTAAGATTAGGTTCCTTACCTTTCCATAACTCATAGGGAGTTGGCTTTGTACCTAAATTTAGGTAGATAGTATTCACTTTGTAGCATGGAGTACTTATTACTTTAGCTTAAACCTTCTTGGAAATTTCCTATGCATGTAGGACTCTTTTCATCTCTTGCGACACCCTATTCTTTCTTTCAACTATCACATTTTGTTGTAGGTTATTTGGTGCTAAGAACTTATTAACTATACCATGTTGTTTGCAAAATTCAACATATCTTGACTTTTGAAATTCCTTGCCATGATCAGTCCTTAGTCTCATTATGTTGGTTATTTTATACCTGTTTTAGGTTGCACTTTAAGATAAAAAGAACTAAAGAAATAGAATGCATCAAATTTTTCTTTCAAGAATTCAATCCATGTAAAACGAGAAAAATCATCAACAACAACAATGATATATTTCTTGCCACCCAAACTTTCAATTCTCATAGGACCCATGAGGTCGATCTAAATTAACACAAGTGTTCTACTTGTGTTAACTCATTTAATTTTCTTATGAGAAGAGAAAGTTATTTTACGAAGTTGGCAAGGTCCACAAAAGGTTTTTTCAGTTTTAAAAATTGTAGGTAGACCACTCACACTATCCTTTTTTCTCAAGTTAACAAGATATTTATAGTTGATATGTCTCATCTTTTGATGCCACGATGAAATAGAATGATCATTAGCTAAATTATAAGTAGTTGTACTAGGACCTATATCAATGTAGTAGCAATTAGCATGAGACCTAGTTCCTCTAACAACATACTCACCTTTTGAGTCTATTATAATACAATGATTATTGGTAAATTGTACACTTTAGTTTTTGTCACAAATTTGGGTGATGCTGATTAGGTTGGCTTTAAGTTCATCAACATGGAGTACACCATCCAAGCTAGGTATACCATCAATCTGAATTGTACCTTTACCACTTATTCTTGATTTATTTCCATCACCAAAAGTAATAGGGTCCTCATTATGTTTTTCAAAAGTTTTGAAAAGTGAATTATCGCTAATCATATGTCTAGAGAAACCACTATCAAAATACTAGGATGTAGAAGATTTAGCTTTAAATGAAATATGGGTTACAAGATAATTTAAATTCGATTTTTTTAACCAAAATATTTCTAGTTTTCTGAACTATGTGCTTGCTTTTGAAAATATGACTGTTAATTCTTGAGTAGGATGTATCCAGTTATCAATATAATTATAGGACATCAAGAATCTACATCTTGGTCCAATATGCCCCTTTCTAACACAATTATAGCATATAAAAATAAATTTAGAAGTAGATGCACGAGATGTGTGTGTTGTCTGTGAAGTGTAGGGATGAGAAGATTTTACTAACATAGTTGATTTTGAAGAGTAGGTGTAATGTACTCATCTATATATCTTGGCCCTCTCTTGTCTCCAAAGGTTTTCCAAAACCCAAAACCTTGTTCAACCTTCCAGCTCCAATTGTTAGCCTTTTTACAGCTTCCATGGATTATTTGAACTCTTTAACCAATTTTCCTTTATTTGTAGCCTGCTCATTATTTTCTTCTTACAAACCTACAAAACTCAAATTCAAGGCATTATTTTGTTCTTACAAACTATCTTCTTTTAATTTAATTGAAAGGCTTTCATGTGTCTCTAGTTATTCATTTAACTTTTCTATTTTTACTTATAAACTAGTATTCCTTTTTATGGATTTGCAACATCTAGAAAACAATTCTTTAAAACTATTAATAGAAGATTTCTTCAATATCTGAGTTATCACCTCAATAAGATAATCCATAACAAGGTCCTAGGAACAATAAATGTATTTAGTGACCCGCTCTGATACCAAATGAAAGTTCTATTTAGTTACAAATCTAATTAGTTAGAGAAGGGTGAATAGATAATAAGCAAAATTTTGGCTAATTAAATTTTTTACAAACGGCCAAGCATGAAATCACATTTAAATAAAGTAATGTGGAAATATAAGTCAACAAAAGAAAGTTTTTGGGTGGAAATAACCTGGGTCACACCAATGATATAAGCCTTTGTTTTCTTTCATAGTCTTTACAAGCATGGTGTTCGATTTTGGACCAACATTTTGGAAACTTGAGTCACACGAGCAATCGAACCCATTAAACTAGTACTTGAAAAGTTAGCACAATAACACAAGTGAAAATGTGTGTCCTAGAGGAGATCAAATAATGAATTACCCTTACTAGATGATTTAGTACTATATCAAATAAATCAAAATCAACTAGTAACCCTAGAATAATTAGATTAAGAAAAATATCACAAATATTATAAGGTTGTTATTCAATCAAGCACAACCAAAAAATGTTTGATAAATTAATTAAATGTAAAAGCCTACTTGAATAGTTTTTGTAAAATAAGAGAGAGATTAAGATGGATAGAATAATGCTCTTGTGTGGTCAATAAATTTGTGTGCTTTGGTATATTTAAATAGAAGTTTTTGAAGCATTAGATTAACGAAATATTGCTATTATGTCCATAAAATTAGTTAAAAGTTTTTAAAAAAATAATAAACCAATTTAATTCAAGTAAAAAATAGGTTTAAACTTGAAGCCCTGACTGCTCGATTGATCTAACATATACTGAATCAATTAAACATACAGTTCGATCGATCAAAACCCTTATCGATCATTCTAATACTACAATCAGAATATGCTCAATTGATCTAATCAATTCTCAATTAGTCTAGTGTAATAAATAATTAATTCTAACTAGAATAGATACATCTAGGTAAATTAATAGATTAATCTAGTGATAGATCCATTGACCACTACTTACTCAATTGATCTAGTCAATTAAAAATTAATTTAGAACTTTTTAAACTGAGTAGATTGATTCTATATTGATATATATACCTTGATCGATCTAGATATGTCCCGATTGATCAAGTAGCCTAAATTCAAAATGTCTGTAAGTGTCTAATATGAAATCCAATGTGCATAAGAATAAAGATATACTTGATATATGTTCATTGGAGCTTGATAGTTTTTTTGAAAATATTCTTGAAAGACATACCTAAAAAACTAAAATTACATTTGTATGTTTTGTTCACGAATATCACCAACGATGAAATAAACCTTACATGCAATAAAACACATGCAATGAGAATAATTTTTCATAACTTCATGGAACACTCCCTCTAAGTGCATCGAAGTTAGGAAACAAGATGTTGTATGATCCTATACCTACCACTCATGCAATCACATAGCATGGCAATAAACACATAGTTGTGCAACAAACTTCTTCCCCTTTTTGACATAAAAAGTTAAAGAAGCACTCTTATATGGGGTAGAGTAAGCACACAAACATGCAATAATCCCAACATTCATGCAACATAATAGAAAAGATTAAAAGAAAAAAGAAAAATACAACCAAAGAAAGAACATGAAATAAGAACACAGACACCATTAGCCTTTCCTAAGGATTCAAACCTTTGACAGTGAAGTTCAATTCTGATATGCTACAAAAACTAGGTGTTCAAGTCTATGAGATCTCTTATGAAATGGTGTCATATATCAATGTGTTTGGTCCATGATTGTTGCACCAGAATTCTAGAAATGAAAATAGCACTAGTGTTGTCATAGAGTACAAAAAAGGTTTCTTACCTTGATACGGTAGTCTAAAAACACCTGCTTCATCCAAAGTAATTGAGAACAACATAAACTGTTAGTAATACACTCAACTTAAATAGTGGGTAAGGGCATAGAATTATACTTCTTATTATTCCAAGTGATCAAAGAATTACCAAAGTACAAACAACCCTTTGAATTACTCTTCCTATAATTGTTTCACCTAGCCCAGTCAGCATCAGAATACTCGACCAACTCTATAGTATCCTAAGGATACCAAATACCAAATTCTGAAGTGCCTCTAACAAATTTGATGATCCACTTGACCATTACAAGATGTGATTCTTTGGGGCTAGCCTGGTATCTTGCATAAAATCAAACATTGAAAGAGATGTCTAGATGAATAGAAGTTAAGTAAAGAAGCCTCCCAATCATACTCCGATACAAATTTTGCTCCACTTCTTTTCCTGGAGGGTCTTGATGAAGTTTAAGGGCAGTACTCATAAGAGTCTGAGTAGGATGGGTATTTTCCAAACCAAAATTTTTAACCAATTATTTGACATATTTTTCTTCAAAGAGAATATTTCTTTCATCTATTTGACTTGAAAATCAAGGAAGAACTCCAATTCGCCAACAAGGGTCATTTTAAACTCACTTTGTATGATGACAACTAAATTTTGAGCCAGATCATCCTTAATAGACCTAAAGATAATATCATCAATATAAACTTGGGTGACCATAACATCACCTTGATTTCTTGAAACAAATAAGGTTTTGTCACCACATCTTCTTTAAAAACCATTATTGAGGAAAGCTTTGGTAAGATGTTCATACCAAGTATATAGAGCGTGCTTCAATCCATATAGTGCTTTCTTCAGTCTCATCACATGATTTGGAAAGTGATGGTCTTTGAACTCTTTAGATTGTTCCACATAGACCTCCTCTTTTATAAATCCATTAAGAAAATCACTCTTCACATTCATTTGATATAACTTTAATGAAAAAAAGTAGGCAAGACTGAGAAGAAGTCATACAGACTAAAGGCAAATAATAGGAGTGAAAATTTCATTGAAATATATTCCTTCAATATGAGTATATACTTATGCAATAAGATGAGACATCTTTTGAGCAATTATTCAATTTTAATCTTTCTTATTTTTGTACAACTAGTCTATAGCAATGACATGTTTGTTGAAGGTTTAGGAACAAGTACCAAACATAATTCCTCTAAAACTAATTAAGTTGCTCCTGCATAAAGTTAACCCAATGTACATTGTATAGGGGTTCCTTAACATTTTTAGGGAGAATAGTAGATGTAAAAAAACATTTAGCTCAAGGTCTCCTATAGTTGATGTCTCATCTTATACCAACTTCCACATAACCAATGTTATTGTCAACATAATGAGCAATCTTTGCCCTCTTTAGAAGAGGTAGGTCTTCTAGATCATTTTCTTTCTCACCCTCTAAAGTTCTAGGAGGATAAATAAGAGTTATTATGGGAGGATTCTTTATATAAGTCCTGTGGTACTTATGTCTATGTGTTGGCTTTCCATGTACAAAATATGATGTATGTGAATTAGTAATGTACACGTATGCATAATTAAGAAACATTTGTATGCAATCATATTTACACACACCACGGAGGTTGGTTTTCGTAGTGTGCATGAATACTTGTTCCCAAACATTGTCATTTTTGTTTTGGGTTCATTTTTGGTGCGGGTAATTATAGTTTTTACTCGGCAATGTTTGGAAAGAAAAATGTGACTTTTTATCACCTTAACATGAACATCTCTATAGACCTTGCTACCACCATCGCCACTAACCTTGGCAAGGTGGTTGGCAAGGTGTCTGGCAAGGTGGCTAATGAGATGGTAAATTTGAGTGCTATAAACACCCATATTTCTCATATTTCTTACCCATGTTTTTTTATACCAAAACTTTTCCAAAATTCATATTGACATTTATATCGTTTTTTGAAATTGTTTTGGTGAGCTTATATTTCAGTCTGGGTCGTTTAGTGACCTTAGTTATCAAATCATAGTGTGTGTGCATATGTGGTTTGACTATGTGTCTTTTGTGGATGATTTTACATTTGTGGTGGACTATGTGTTCCTCAAAGTTTTGAGTAGTTACACTTATTATTACTGATTGGTGGTTACCAATCACACCATATTAGGTGGTGTTGGCTTTGGAGGAGAGTCAGATTCAAGTGTTGAATCAAGATGTTACGGAAGCAACAAGTAAGAGTAGTAGTAGGTATGTCGGACTTATGTCCTAACTAATAGTGGTAATAGTTGTTTTATTTTCTGTAAGAGTTGTAACTATTTAACTATTTAGTGGATTATTTACTATTGAGTAGTTGCCTTAAGAAACTCGAAGATGTTACCACATAGATAAAGTATCTATGTTGGTTTGCTTCATTACATCACTTGTTATGCATGACCATGTGTTGTGCTAGTACAATTTAAGTTTGAGATGTGTATGCAGGGTTTTGAATTGATCATAGGCTTCGAATTTTTCCCTTACAAAGAAAACAAAAATATATCTAGAGAAATCATCAACAATAACCAAGATGTACTTTGTGCTTAAAATACTATCAATTTGAGTAAAAGCCATCAGATCCATGTGAAGAAATTGAAGAGGTGTTGTAGTAGAAAAATGTTGATTCTTCTCATGCTAGCTTTTGCTTCGCTTGCCTAATTGAGAAGGACTATATACATGTTTAGGAAGAGAGAAGACATTAGGGAGACCTCTAACAACTTTGAGACTAGAATTTTTTTTTCAATAGTTTCTAGTTGACGTGAGCCAACCATTGATGCCAAGTTCTTTAGTACTTGGACCTAATCTATTACACACAATAATAGTTGTCTTTTAATCTTATTTTTTAGACAAAAAAATTTCCTGAATCATCATGCACAAAGTAATCCTTTTGAGTAATCTTGATTGTGTACTAGTTTATCACATATTTTTCTAATGCTTATAAGATTATCCTTGAGGCCTTCCACGTAAAGAACATCCTTGAGTTCAAGAATTGTAGGAGCTCGGATGTATCCTATACCACAAATTACAGTCGTAATTTCCAGGTCTTAAAGTAACTTCTCCATCATTAGTGTGAGAATATTTGGTAATGAATGACTCGTCTCCTATCATGTGTCGAGAGCAACCATTGTCAAAGTACCGACAAATAAAAGCTTGAGCCTTTAGGGCAGTATGGACCATATTAATGTTTAGATTACGATCATCAAGAAGATTCCTAAGGGAATATTTAAACTCTTTGAAAATCTCAAAAGCTTCATTCTATAATTCCATGGCTTCATTGGTCAAGGTGACCAAAAGATTCCATAATTCTTTAGTATGACTTAACATATTTCTACCATAGCGAGGAGAATCGTTTTAAGAGTTGGAGGAAGAGAAGAAGCCAACATTGTCAGAAATTGGAGAGAGGGATAAGATCTATACACTACACCCAATGACAGTACACTCATCATAGGAAATCTCAATAGAAAGAGAAGGTTCTTGAACAATAGCAGTAGTGGAGGAGGAGGAAGCATAGATATCCTTTAGTTTAAACAATGTGTCAAGACATCTATTTCCAATAGACCATGTTTGACCAACTTCACAAAATTCTTTAATTTTTCTTGTTGAGTTGTTCTGTTGAAGGTAAAGAGTCTCAGCCATTTCATATTTTTCAAGAAAGTAAGATTTAAGAAGATTGACTTTTACGGTGTTAGCCTCCACACGAGCTTGAAACTTAACAAATTCAATATAAAAATCTTCCAACAAGGATTCAAGAATAGCCTTTTCATCTTTTAGGATGCCAAGATTTTTCTAAAGTATGGAAATGATGTATGAGTTACAATATAAATAGTCCAAAGTGCATTAAACTTTTGGTGCTTTGAATTCTCTATTCTAAATAGTCTTTTCAAACTCATTAACTTAAGTAATACACTTCTCATTATCACGAAGAAGAATTTGAAGTGACTTGATGTGATTATCCATTTTCATCTTTAGATTGTTCATTTTCTTTTAACCATCCAAGGTGAGATTGAGCAATTGACTAGAGATATCAAAATACTCATTATTGAATTCCTTCATATTGCTGTCGATTTTTGTATAACCTTCTTCAGTTTGAAGTTTTCAAACACAAGTTATTCATAGGAATCTTGAAGTGAAAACTTGTCACTATCACTAGCATCTATCCAATATGAAGAACTAGAAGGGACATTATCTGAATGAGAAGTCATCAAAGCAGAACAAACAAGAGTAGTAACTACAACTTGTTCTTGAAGAGACATAATAGTTTAAGAAGAACTCGTATCATATTTCTTTTCTAGGAAGTTCCAATTTTCCTTTGAAGTAGTAAACTTAGAGATCAAGGCATAATCTTAAGTAATAATAGAGATGTTGAGAATATTGAGCCCTTAGCAATTCAAATTTCTAAAATGAAGCTCATATTTATGCCAAGCAACAATAGGTTTAGGTTCAACAATACCAATCTATACAATGTGCATAAAGCACCACCATCAATTCTCAATAATAGAGGTAACATTATTGTTCTTCAATCTCAAGTAGGAACACATTTTAAACCTCGAGTAAAAGTAACATACACCATTGACCTGAGGTGTTCCAAGCAACAAATGAAAGGGAGGTCTTTGAGCTTTATCTACCAGCTGCTTATATAGTGGTCGGCTGACCAAGCCTTCCAAATTATCCATCATAAAAAATTAACGTAATTAAACTCAGAGCAAAGGGATAGGATAAACAATGGAGCGGTTAAGCCCAAAATGGATGCCCTAGCTTTGATACCAAATGAAATAGTTTGACACTCAAAACATTAATAAGGTAAGAAGATACATACTCCTAATGAACATTTCCCCACAATAAGTAGAACAAAAAATGACAGCAATAAATGTTAACTCAAATAGACAATTTAAAACTGCAAGTAGGATATATAACTTTAGAAAGCACATGAATGAAATAAAGCATGCAAAACAAAATAAGCAGTTTTCCAATTAGAGTCCTAATCCTATATGAGGTAACATATAATAGCAAGACTAATATTGAACTCACTATACAGTGGATCATTCAAACAGAGTCATGTAAGGAAGTAAACCTACATAGAAACTTTATCTATGTAGTAATATCCTTGAGTTTCTTTTGGGCTCTACTCTACAACAAACAATTAACTAAACAATAAAACAATTACAACTCTAATGAATAAATCCATAAATACCTCTATCAGTTGGGATCTCTGTATGAACTTCCTATTACTACCCTAGCCTTCGTAATAACATGGCTCGACACACAAACCCAACTCTCCTCCAAAGCCAAGACCACCCAATATGGTGTGATTAGTAGGCACATATCAATAAAGTGTAATGAAGAGTCAATAGTAAGAATTACCCTTAATCACGAACCATTAAGAAACACATGGTAGCCACTTATAACCCTGAAACACAAGTCATCTACGTGTGTCACAGTAAACCACATAATGCACACATATAATAACTTGATAAAAACAACCTCATTAACCTCACTTAAGGCCTACAACCAATGATATGAGAACTAAACAAATCAGTTCAGCTCAATTATATAGAGTTGTTCTCATAAACATCATAAAATATTCTACCATACTATTTTACGCTCACAAAGATGTATCACTTTTATTGAAATACTTTCAAGATAATTAGGGAAGATAGAATTCGAAATGATAGGAAATTTTGGTAGAGTTTAGGTAGGATTTTTGAATCAAATGTAATAATAAATATGGGGTATTTATAGAAGAATTCCAATTGTCCAACCACCTCACCACGGCCCCACCATGGTCTTCACAACCATCGTGCCATGACCTTGTCAAAGGGTGTAGCAAGGCCCTTGTTAAGGGTGTGGCGAGGTGCCAAAAATCATATTTTTTCTTTACAAATGTTTTTAATTAGTTTACATAAATACCCACCCTAAAATTGAGCAAAATTCCCCCACTTATGGCCTAGCATGCATACAAAACAACCGGCCCTATGGTGTGAAAAGCATGCCTTTAATCACAATGACCCTAGCTATATGCATGTGTGCATTACTTATCCACAATATCAGACCAAACATAAAAGAAGACAAAACAATAAGTAAAATAAATAAATTCCATGTTTTGTCCAAGAGGAGCCAAAACACAAACACAAAGTACAAACAAACATACAATCACCCCCTTTGGTTTTTCGTGTCAAAACACTACACAATTAAGTGCAGACACACATCAATCATGAGATGATCATGATGATTACCTAAAGTTGTTTATTCCCATGAACAAAACAATGATGTACACGAAAGCCCAAAACACACACCTACTACAAGTGCATCCATCTTGAGTGATATAGAAGTCTTAATGGATTAACTCATCCATTTTATTACTTTGAAACACAAGGATTTCAAGAAAAACTATGCACAACACATCTAAAACTCAAAGACTTTAATCTACATATGTAAGCTACAATAGAAACACTGTGTAGTTTCCCAATATACTATCATGGTACCCTACACAAGTGCACAAAGATAGGAAAATACATACATACATGCAACAAAAACACATGTAATGAACAAAACTCCCCCTGACTACATGCAACACTCCCCTTAGTTGTATGCATGTTAGGAAATAAGATGTAGTGCACTTCTACACTCACTACACAAGTAATCATATAGCATGGATTTAAACAATTAGATGTGTAACAAGCTACTCAATCTTTTTGACATAGAAATTTAAAGAAACACCACAATATATGGAAGAGAAGGCATACAAACATGCAATAATCCTAACATACATACAACACAATAGAAAATATTAAAAGAAAACAACAAAATTCAATGAAATAAATAAAACGGGAAAAGAACACAAAGTTCTTTAGATTCACAACCATTTGAAGAACATAAGAAGCAATCTCCCATGGAGAGACATAAACACCAATAGCCTTTCTCAAGGGTTCAAACCTTTGAAAGTAAAAAGGTTTAGTAAAAACATTAGCATGCTAAAGGTCATTACTGATATGCTGCAAAGATAAGGTATTCAATTCTACTAGATCATTTATGAAATGGTATGTCATATCAATTTGTTTGATCCATTAATGTTGGACCAAATTTTTAGAAATGCAAATAGCACTGATATTATCACATAGTAAAAGAAGGTTTCTTACCTTGATACTGTAGCCTAACAACATCTTCTTTATTCAAAGTAATAGAGAACAACACACCAATAGTAATATACTTAACCTAAATAGTGGATAGAGAAATCGAACTCTACTTCCTTCTATGCTAAGAGATCAAAGCATTATCCAAATATAAACAACCTCTTGAAGTACTCTTTTTGTCATCGTTGCACCTAGCCTAATCAACATTATAATACCCAACCAATTTAGCAACAATGCCCCAAGGATAAAAAATAGTAAGTGTTGCTAATATAATTGATAATCCATTTGACTATAGTAGCATGTGACCCTTTGGGGCTAGCCTAGTATCAAGTGTAAACTCTAATACTAGAAGAGATGTCTGGATGACTAGAAGTCAAGTAAAGAAGGCTCATAATCATAATCTAATAGAAAGTTTGCCCAAGTTTCTTTCCTAAAAATTCTTAATGAAATTTAAGGGTGGTACTTAAAGATGTTTGAGTAGGAATGGTATTTTCTAAATCAAGATACTCAAAAAATTCCTTCGGTTACTTTTCTTGAGAGAGAAAGATTCCATCTTTCGTCTACTTGAATTGAAAATTGAGGAAGAACTTCATTTCGTGAAGAAGGAACATTTCAAAATCACTTTGTAAGGTGGCAACAAACTTCTGAGCTAGATCATCCTTAGTAGACCTATAGATAATATCATTAACATAAACTTGAGCACCATAACTTTACCCTGATTTCTTGAAGCAAATAAGGTTTTGTCACCACCTCCTCTCAAAAAACCATTATTGAGGAGAAACATATTAAGACATTAGTACTAAGCATGTGGATTTTGATTCAAACCATATAGTACTTTCTTCAATGTCACCACACGATTTGGAAAGTGAGGGACTTCAAATCCTTTAGGTGGTTCCTTATAGACATATTCTTTTATAACTCCATTTAAAAAAGCACTCTTCACATCCATTTGATATAACTTGAACCCAAAAGGCAAGCGACACCAAGAAGAAGTCATAGAGATTCTTGGCGAGTAGTGAAAGTGAAGATTTCATCGAAATCTATACCTTCAATATTAGTATATCCTTATATAGTAAGATGATACTTGTTTCAAGCAACTATCGTATTTTCATCTTTTTGTTTTTGTTTTTGTACAATCAGCATGTACCAATAACACATTTTTTAAAGGTCTAGAAATAAGGTAACAAATATCATTCCTTCAAAACTGATTAAGTTCCTACTGTATGGAGTTTACCCAATGTACATCTTATTATGCCTCTTTAACATTTTTGGGGAGAATAATAGAATTAAAACACATGTAGTTCAAGGTCTCTTGTATTTTATGTCAAATCTTAACACCACATTCCACATTACCAATGATGTTATTAGCAGAAAGGGCCTTCTTTGCCCACTTTAGAAGAGACATGTATTTTTGATCATCTTCTTTCATACTCAGAAGTTCTAGGAGGATCAACAAGAGTTAATGTAGAATGAGTCTCAACATTATATGTGGAATTTTTTGGAGAACTTGTTCACCAAAAATATCATTGTCACTAGATTCCACAAGTTCAGTTGCACAAGTGTCATCAATCACAAATGGATTGATTCTATGATAGTAAAAGTCCTTAACTTGTAAACCTAATAGGCACGACTGTTGTTGGAGTATCCTATGAAAGTGTTTAACATTTGGTATCTTTCCATACATAAGTTCATACAAAAATTGACATGTACTAGGATTTATGATGGAACAACTCAATGTATAACAAGTAGTGTTTATAGCTTCTACCCAAGTGCTTTGCCAAGTTTTTCCTGGTGAACATGAACTAGTCATCTATTGGATAAATCTATTCTTGTGTTCAATTATACCATTTTGTTAGGGGGTCTTAAATTTTATCATAAAAAGGCATAGAACTTTGAATTCTAATGGTGAATTCTGATTTTGATGATAAAATCGATGGATTCAAACTTTTCATTTTGTAACTTCATATACAAGATTTTGAATTGATCAAAGGCTTTAGATTTTTCTCTTATAAACAAAACCCAAATATATTTTGAGAAATCATCAATAATAACCAGATGTACTTTCTACCTCAAATAAATGTAGTTTTAATAAGACCCATTAGATCCATGTGAAGAACTTGAAGAGGTCTAGTAGCAGACTAATGAACGAAATTAGGTATAATCCCGATTTCGTAAATACTTATCCATTTTAAATTTTATTAATTCTCGCAAGGTCGATTCAAAGAACTAATATTGTGTGGTTTTTAAATATCATTCAGATTTGAAAAACAAAATTAAACCTAAATATTCTGTCACAATGATTTGGTTTTTGAAAAAACTAATCTAATGCATAAAGATAAAGATAGACATAGATTCAGCAAATACTCGTGCAATTCAATACATTCATAAATAGTGGAGAATAATGGATATAATAATTCAGTAATTATGCTTACTCATATTATTTAGGTTATTAAAGATATCAATTGATATTTATTTATTTTCTCTTTTTCATATGAAGGTGTCCTTAGGCGGGTTCCAAATTCTTTTGTTTAATATTAATTAACTAATATCCTTAGACAGTGCCTATTAATTAATTAAGTATTAAATTTTGACTTTATTTTTAGGAAAACTACAATCCTAGAATTTTCTTATTTATTGTTATAAAAAATCAGTTTAGCTAAAACTCCATTAAACTTTTCGATCATTTGGATAAAATCATATTGAAACAATTTTAGTACTCCACAAACTATAGTAGCAAATCTCCGTGGGAACGATAATTTACTTATCAATTTTTATTACTTGTGACCTTGTATACTTGCACGTTTTTTATGTTCTAGTAAAGAGACAACAACCAACCATTTGAAAATACTAACAACTAGAAACTTGATCCTTTAGGGCAGTATGGACCACATTAAAGTTTAGATTTTAACCACCAAATGGATTCCTAAGGGAATATTTAAACTCTTTGAAAATCTCAATAGCTTCATTCTATAAAGTTGTGGTTTTATTGATCAAAGTGATAGAAAGATTCAAAAATTATTCATTATAACTCAACATATGTCTACATAGCCTGTAGAATCTTTTTGAGAGTTGGAGGAAGAGAAGAAGCAAGAATTGTTAGAAAACGAAGAGAGGGATAAGCTTTGTCCACTCAAAACATTGACAGTTCATTCATTGCTAGAAATCTCAATAGCAAGAAAGGGTTTTTGGATAATAGTTGTTGTAGAGAAGATAGAAGCATGAGTATCCTTTAGTTCAAAACAAGTGTTTCCAATAAACCATGTTTGACCAACACCACAAAATGTTTAAATTTAACTTTTGTTGAGTCATACTGCTAGAGGGGAAAAGTCTAAGCCATTTCATATTTTTCAAGCAAGTAGGATTCAAGTGTATTGATTTTTATGGTATCATCCTCCACACGAGCTTGAAGGTTAATTAGTTTAGTATCACAATATTCCAACAAGGATTCAAGAATAGCATTTTCATCTTCCAAGATGCCAGCATCTTTCTTAAGTTTTGAAATGATATATCAATTACAAGATGAAGACTCTAGAGCGTATTAAACATTTTTGCTTTGATTCTCTATCTTGAATAGTCTTTTCAAGCTTATTAACTCGAGCGATACACTTCTCATTATCACAAAGAAGAACATGAAGTGACTTGATGTCATTATCTAATTTCATCTTCAAGTTTTTCATTTCCTTTTAATAATTCAAGGTGAGATTGAACAATTGACCAAAGAGGTCCAAATGCTCCTTATCCTATTCCTTTAAATTTCTGTCAATTTTTGTATAACCTTCATTACTTTGAGGTTTTCATACACAAGTTGGTTATAGGAATCTTCAAGATAAAACTTGTCATTATCACTAACATCTACCCAATTTTAAGATCTAGAAGGGAAAATATCTGAATGAGAAGCTCTCAACCTTTTCTGGAGTATACATAATTGTTTAAGAAAAACTCTTATCATATTTCATTTCTTGGAAGTCAAACTTCCTTTGAAGTAGTGAACTTATAGATCACGGAAGAATCTGCAATAATAAACTAATGAGAATATAGAGCCCCTAAAAATTCAAATTGTTGATGAGATGAAGCTCATCATTGTTCCAAGAAGCAATAGGTTTAGGTTCAATAACACTAGTTTTGTAGTGTGTGTACGACCAACCATCCTCAATAATAAAGCAAATATAACTTTTTATCAATCTCAAGTTAGAACACATTTGGGACCTCTAGTAAAAGTAACATAAACCATTGAATAGAGGTGGTCTAAGCAACTAATGAAAGCAGGAAAAACAAAATAAGTAGTTCTCCAATCAGAGTCCTAATCCTCTATGGGGTAACATTTAATAACAAGACTAAGATTGTACACACAACATAATGGATCATTCAAAAAAAGTCATGTAATGATGTTAACCCACATAAAAACCCTATCTATATGGTAACATCATCTAGTTGCTTATGGCAACCACTTGACAACGAATAATCACTAAGCAACAAAACAATTACAACTCTCACATTAAAAGAACCACAAATATCTCTATCAGTTAGGACCTCTATCCAAACTACTTATTATTGTCCTTTCTTGTTTCCTCCACAATAACCTACATCGACACACAAACTTAGTTTTCCTCCAAGGCCAACACCACCAATATGGTGTGATCAGTGGCCACGTATCAATAATGTGTAATAAACGTTCAACAGTGAGAGCCATCCTCAATTAAAAACCATCAAAAACACATGGGATTAATAGATTAACCAAGGTGTGGTAGAAGACATTCTGGTGAAAGTAGACAAGTTTATCTTTCCAGTAGATTTAATTGTACTAGATATGTAGAAGGATCATGAGATTCCTATCATACTTGGTCGTCCATTCTTAGAAACTAGAATAGCACTTATTAATGTACAAAAATGTGAGCTTACAGTGAGAACATATGATGAACAGGTAACATTTAATGTTTTTAAAGTAATTAAATTTCCTAATATTGATAATAGTAGTAATTGCATTAAGATAAATTTTGTTGATAAACTAGCCAATGATATACATCATAACATGTTCCTTAATAGTTCTTTAGAATATGTTCTTGTTACTATGAACACATATGCAATAAACTCCATAGAAATCACTT
Source organism: Hippophae tibetana (assembly GCA_037013495.1). Classification (NCBI taxonomy): domain Eukaryota; kingdom Viridiplantae; phylum Streptophyta; class Magnoliopsida; order Rosales; family Elaeagnaceae; genus Hippophae; species Hippophae tibetana. The sequence goes on along the minus strand of JAZDXN010000027.1, from coordinate 726,388 downwards.
AGATGAACATATTCATAATGATAATCTAACTAAATCTATTGAATCACTCACACTTGAGACTTTGACACATGATGCTATGAACATTGAAATAAATTCATTAGAAAAAAATTCAACTTATTTTAATGATGAAACTGTATAATCTATGATGCGGTTTGATATTATTGACTTTGTGAAATATTTGGAGGCTATGCCTCCCATATGTGTATCTAATGCTATTATGGAGTGTCTTGAGATATGATCTAGGCTTATACCATCCATAGAGGAACCATCCAAGCTAGAGCTCAAACTCTTACCCAACCATATCCGTTATGCACATTTGGGTGAGAACAAAACACTTCTAGTCATAATCTATATTAGGCTAAGTATGGAGCAAGAAGGGTCTGTGTTAATGGTGCTTAGTGAATTAAAAGTGCTATAGGTTGGTCTATTATTGAGATCAAAGGAATATTCCCATCCATATGTATGCACAAAACTTTTTAGAGGATAGAGCTAAGGTCACCAAGGATGCACAATGCCATTTAAACCCTATTATGAAAGAGGTGGTGAAGAAAGAAATTTTTAAATGGTTGGACATAGACATCATTTATCCTATATCAGACAGTGAATGGGTAAGCCTAGTTCAATGTGTACCAAAAAAAACAAGGAAACATTGTTGTGGAAAATATGTCAAATGAATTAATATCCATAGTAACTACCATGCAATGGAGAGTATATATGGATTTTTGTAAGGTGAATAAAGCTTCAAGGAAGGACCATTTTCCTCTCCCATTTATGGATTAAATACTTGTTAGATTATCTGAACATTCCTTCTTTGGCCTTCTAGGATTATCGTGGCACTTGAAGACTAAGAAAATACCACCTTCATATATCCATATAGAACTTTTGCTTTTAGGAGAATACCATTTGGATTAAGTAATGCACTTACAACATTTCAATGTTGTATGATGGATATTTTGTTAGACATGGTAGAGATGCATTTAGAGATCTTCATGGATGATTTCTCAATCTTTTGGAATTCATTTTATGAGTGTTTACCCACTATCTCTCTTGATTGTTACAAAGATGTGAAGAAACCCATTTGGTTTTAAATTTTGAGAAATGTCACTTTATGGTGCAGGAAGGTATTATCTTGAGTCATAAGGTCTCATCTAAAGGTATTGATGTGGATAAAGCTAAGATAAAAGTAATTGAGAAGCTACCACCACCCACAAGTTTAAGAGGGATTAAGAGTTTTCTTAGACATACGGGCTTTTACCAAAGATTCATCAAAGATTTTTCCAATGTCTCCAAGCCCTTGTGAAATTTAAGAGGGGTAAGAGAAATTAGTGTTAGGACTAGTTATAGTAGAATCTGATTGGAGCATTAATCTCTTTGAGTTAAGGTGACTATCTATATAAATCACTCTACAATAAAGTACCTCATGACAAAAAAGGATGCCAAACCAAGATTGATAAGATGGGTTCTTCTTTTACAAGTTTTTTACTTGAAAACTCATGAAAAAGAGGGATAGAGAACTAGGGGTAAACTATCTATCTAAACCAGAGAGGGAAGCTAATATGGATAACAACATGGAAATTGGGGAATCTTTCTCAAATGAGTAACTTCGCTTAATGTTTCAAATTGACATTGCATGGTATGCATACATTGCAAAATTCCTGGTTGCTAACATTCTTCCACCTATTGGTATATGGAAACAAAAGAATAAATTCTTCTATGATGTTAAAAAATATTTTCAGGATGACCCTTACCTGTACAAAGAATGTGGTGATGGTATTTTGAGAAGGTGTATCCCTTATGATGAAGTTGGAGGTATCCTACACTATTTCCATAACTTATACTATTGAGGCCACTATGGGAGAACAAAAACAGTAGCTAAGGTGCTTCAATCTAGTTACTTTTGACCTACACTATTTAAAGGTGAGATGCCTTTAAAGAATATACTTGAAGTAGAACTTTTTGATGTTTAAGGGATTCACTTTATGGGATCTGTTCCTTCATATTTTGGTAACCAATATATACTAATAGGTGTAGATTATGTGTCAAAGTAGGTAGAAGACATTGCTAGTATTAAATTTGATGCCAAAGTTGTCATGAAGTTTCTAAAGAAAAACATTTTCACTAATTTTGGAACTCCTAGGACTATTATTAGTTATGAAGGTAGTCCCTTTTGGAGTAGAGCTTTCAATTATTTATTGTTTAAGTAAGGGATTAAGTACAAGGTATCTACCCTATATAATCCCAAACAAATGGGCAAGTAGAAGTTTCCAATAGTGAGGTGAAAAGAATTTTGGATAAAATGGTGAATAATTCTAGAAATTATTGGGCCTCTAAATTTGATGATACTTTATGGGTATACAGAACTACATTTAAAACATCAATTGATACCATCCTATATAGGCTAGTCTATGGATAATCATGTTACATTATGGTGGAATTGAAGCATATAGCATATTGGGCATTAAAAATATTGAACATGTCCATGGATGCAACTGGTGAGAAAAGGATGCTACAAATAAATGAATTAGATGAGCTAGGGGGAATGCTTATTAGAATGCCAAGTTTTACATAGAAAAAACAAAGAGGTAGCATGATAAGAAAATTGTCCATCATGCTTTTGAATGGGAACAAAAATTATTACTGTATAACTCAAGACTCAAACTGTTTTTGGGAAAACTCAAGAGTAGATGGTCAAGTCTATTCACCAACAATAAGGTAACAAACCATAAAGCCATTGAATTGGAGAACAAAAACAAAGAAATTCATGGTTAATGGGCATAGAGTAAAGCATAATCTTGGAGAACAATTTCCAAATGAAAAGGTTATGATGACCTTGGTGGATGCATCTTAGGAACTCATATGAATGTCTAGAAAAGGGCATTAAATGTGGCACTTGTTGGGACGTAACCCAATGTTATTTTACTTATATATTTTCTATATTGTAGGTGAATAATATGGAGGGAAATGTTAGAACAAAGATTGAGTAGTTTCAACAACATATGTGGTGTGCTAATACTAAGGGTGTCTTCTTTCCTTTCTCTCTTTTTCATATTCATATGTGGGACGATGTGCAATTTCAGTGTGAGGGAGGTAACTTCATTCTCTACTTTAGTGTTTAGTATGCATTTTAATTTTTTTAGCATATTTTTAATTTTTTTAGGATGTTTTGATCATGATTTGGGTATAAATTGATTATTACATGGAAGCCAAATTCATGCATATTTGATATGAAATTTATGAACCCAATGATACAATTAGTTATCATGACTAGGATAAGGAACATAACATGATCTCTAAGGTACTTACATTATCATGTGATATGCTTGCTAATTTTGATTGAATTGATTTAGATTTTTATACACATGTTCATGATTGGTTTTGGTGCATGTTCTTAGTGGGAGAAAATTTGGGTTGAGTTATGCTAGTTGATGAGGTCTACAATGTTTTAGAAATGATTTGATCATCCCTTGAGGTGAAATCCTAAATAGTATTTGGCTTAAGAAGGCCTTAATTGGATCAATTGAGCCTTGCAAGCTAACCATTGTTTATAACCTTAGTCACTCTTTTGAGCCTCACTAATAAGCATTAATATCTTTAAGCCACATTTTTAGCCTAACCAATAAGCATTATCTATACCTTTACAACTTTAGCTTGTATAAAAAATGCAATCATCTGGTATTCTATAGAGCAAGGTGAAATTAAATATTGAATGATGAATAAAAAGAGATATAAGGTGTGGAAAAAGCCTAATTATATCCATTTATCTACCCATACCTATGCCTTACACTAGAAGCATGTCAAGCCCTATTGATCTTTAGCTACGAGAATATTTCTATTAGTGAAGAGGGATATGAAAAATATAATTATAAAACTTGTTCTAAGACTTATTTTATTATTATACTCATATAAGTTGATTTTGTGCATGCATTGGATGACATCATGTGCAACCTTGTATTAATAGAACGTTGATTGATGGATATATGAACTTCCTTGTCATAGGATTGTACAACTTTTGAGGGGGATAATTTTTTACTAAACATGCATGTATTAATAGATATGTATTTATGAATATAATTCCCTTATCATTTTATCTAGGTAGGATTGGCTTTGTTTAAGGATAACCAAAGAGCTAAGTTTAGGAGTGTGATAATTCTATGAAAATAGAGCTATTTGGCCACTTCTAAACCACATATTAGTCTTGTTATGTGTTAAAATATCATGAAAACTCTTAATTTATGTTTATTATGGAAATGTAGGTAAAAATATATCAATCAGATAAAAAATAGGTGAAAATGAGGACAAATACAGAATTATAGGGTTGATTGATCAACCAAGAATTGGATCAATCAAATTTTTATAACTAGATCAATCAAAAAAGAAGTGGATTGATCAAGGGTTTATTTCTTGTTAGATTAAGAATAGCATTGATCGATTAAGTAGCAAGGATCAAAGCGCATAAGCACAAAATTAAATCCAAAATTTCAATCTCAACCCTTGGATATAAGTAATATGAATCCTAATCTAATGAGGATAAATTTCATCCTATTTAAAGTACCATAGGGAGGTCATAAGAACATACAATTAATATTACAAACCCTAGCAGTTGTCAAGAAGAGAAAAAGTTCAAGAGAATATTTGTGCTACAAATCAAGAGATTGAATGTATCTCTTCTTTTTCTCTTTTCATTATCAATTTTATTGTCTTTCTTTATGAAAAATCTGAGTTTAAGAACATAATTATATCTAGCTAATTTATTAATCTATGGGTCTTATGAACCCAATTTTCTACATATGATGATCTAATATTTTTACCCAATTGTTATTGCAATTCAATTATATTATTTAATCTGGTTTTTATGCTATTAATTGTTTGGCCAAAAATTGATCTATAGAGGCAATTAAATAGATTTGAGAGAATTATTTAACTATTTATCTTGATTAAATAACATGCATAGTTTTTAGGAAAATATGTATGATTCTTATGTGTGTGATCTATAATTGATGAACTTAATGAGTAGTATGCAATCTAATTAATATGAGAGTGTAAATAGGTTAATTACTATATGGTGTATAATGTACTTGAGATAGGAATGCATGTTAGGTAAGATTCAATGGATTCTATAATTGATTGGTGATTATATTGGACAGAATTTTAGTGATTCACATGTTAGGAAATTGGGGGATTAAAGATTCCTAAATCATTTTCTCATATATCTTTGTAGTTGTTGAGTCTTGTGATTTAAAATTAGTGTTCATTTATTTGTTAGCTTTTATAATTTTCTATTTTCTAAATAGTTTTTGTAATAATTATATTGATACTCAATTATAGGTTACACAACTCCCTATGGAGTTGATACTTACATTATATTACTTGCATGATTTGTGTACTTGTGAATTGCATCATATTGATAAATCAACAGGTTGAAAGTCATTGTTGATATGCTACCAAGGCAAGGTGTTTGATTATGCTAGATCTCTTATGAAATGGTATCATATATCAATATGTTTGGTCCATGAAAGTTGAACCAAATTCTTAGAAATCCAAATAGCATTAGTGTTGTCACAGAGTAAAAGAAGGTTTCTTACCTTAGTACTGTAGTCTGACAACATCGGCTTCATCCAAAGTAATTGAGAACAACAAAAACTGACAGCAATATTCACAATTTCAGCTATGGATAGGGACATAGAACTCTACTTCTTACTATGCTAAGAGATCAAGGAATGACCTAAGTACAAACAACCCTTGAAGTATTCTTACTGTTTTCATTGAACCCGACCTAATTTGTATCACAATATCCAATCAACTCAACAATAGTGCCCCAAGTATTCCACTTACAAAACACGATTTTGCATGACCTATATTCCCACAAAATAACAAACGACAATTATCTTCACTAAAGGACTTCCACGTCAAAGTTTTGAAGATGTCATAAACAAGTTGGGCATGATTAATATCTATGATCAAACTTGAGAGTGTGAAAATTCCAAATTGGTAGGGATTTAATATTCAAAAAGAGAATAAATTAGTTAGAGGAGAATTTGATTGTAAATAACAATTTTAGATTTTTATTTTCTAATTTGATTTCATTAGTGTATTATATAAACTCAAATGTTCATAGAATAATTATTATTCGAGAAACAATCAATAAAAAATCTTATCATATTCACTCCACAATACTCTCATATTATTTTTATTTGTTAAATAGGTTCAGAAAGATGACATGGTTGTTGAATATTGGCTCTAAAGTAAGTTATATTAGGCACATAATTTCCCTCAATTAATGGCCTAATTTGTGGCTTAAATTATGTCATAGTTTAGGAAGAGGGAGCCTTGCTTCATCTATAAATATGGATAAGTTTATGTATTGAAGAACACAAAACAAAAATAAAAAAAAATCAGAGAGAGCATAGGTAAACTCAAAGAGAGAAAATACTAAGTGTGAGAGTTTTTTGTGAGTATGAGGAAATACATGAGAGATATTATTAGTGAGAAAATATGTATCTATATTTTGTATATTTTCTACTTAGTTCAATAATATCTGCTACCTCCCATGGACCTAAGCAAATTACCAAACCACGTAAATTCTATGTTTTTGTTTACTGATTTGATATATTCATATACCACTATTATTTCCTCCTTGCAAAAAAAATTGGTATCAAAGCCAAATATAATGGTATTATATACAAATCAAATCTCTCGATAAGATGAACATAATGGTGAAATAATCACTCAAATTGGTGATCAAATGCACCGCCAGGAGTCGGTGGAGTGCTTTTGCCAACAACTAGGTCAACTCACCTAGTTGAGCCATCTAAGCCATTTGATTGAGCCAATGATTTGTTGACTAAATCATCAACTCAAGGCTCTTATCCACATTGATCGAGCCATCAAAGCCATTGGCCAAGCCGCTAAGCCAGTTTGACCAAGTCATTGACTTTTCGTTGATTGTTGACTAGCGAGTCAACTCAGTCATTCATGAATTTTGGACCACGTTGGTCCGTTTTTCACCCATTTTCAATTGAGTCAAAACTATTCCTAGCTAATTAGACCACTCTGGACTAAACCGTAGATTTCGTTTTCTTCAAATAAGGTATAAAATTTGAAAAAACAATGTTTTAAGTTATAAGTGAAAATTTTCTATTATTTGTTTGTACTTATGATTGATACAAGAGAGATCGAGGAAGGAACACAAACTTACCATAGAATTTCTAGGAAACCAAGTTATTCTACTCGAAGAACCATGTTATCCAACACAAAGTTTAAGGTGGAGAAATTCAATGACACCAATAACTTTGACATGTGGCAATGTGAAGTATTTAGACCTATTGTTTTGAGAATGACCTAATATAGTCTTGGAGACTAGGCCAAAATATTATTCAAATGAAGATTGGATTTATGTCAATTGATAAGCTTGTGGCACAATTCGATTGTGCTAGGGAAAAGATCATAAGTATTTTTTCATGAAAGAGAATGTAGGCGTAGTTCTCTAGAAGAAGTTAGAGAACAAGTACATGATGAAAAATATATAGATCTGACTCTACCTGAAGAAGAAACTTTTTCGTTTCTAGTACAAGAAAGGTACTCCTATGATTGAGCACTTGATAATTTCAATGAAATTTTGACTGATCTACAAAATTTAGATGTTGAAATTATCGATGAAGATAGAGCTTTGTGGTTATTGAATTCATTACCTGAGGGATATGAGCATTTAACCATAACTTTGTTATATGGTAAAGATGAGGTTAAATTCATAGATGTTTCAAATGCTTTGGTAAATAATAAGTATTGGAAGTAGGATCAATAGGATCATAGAGACTCAACATTAGAAGTATTGATTGAAGCTAGAGGAAGGACGAACAACAAAAACTCAAGCGGATCAAATAATAGCGGGTGATCAAAAAGAGTCATCCAGAGGAGAGTCATCCAAAAGACATCCTATGAAAGATCTGTGTGCCTATTGTCACCTAAAGAAAGATTTTCCAAAAAGGGCAAGTTAAATTCAAATGTTACATAAAAGGCCGATGAAAATGAAGAATCATCCTTTATAGTTTCATCGTCAAATACCTACTCAGAAAAAATGGTTCCTTGATTCTAGATGTTCTTATCATATGTATCCAAACAGACATTGGTTTTTGAGTTTTGAGAAGCTCGATGGAGGAGTTGTGCTTATGGGTAACGACAATGCCTCTCATAAAAATAGATTGGAACAATATAACTAAAGATGCACGATGGTACAATCAGACGACTTACGAATGTGAGGTACATTCCTGATCTAAAGAAAAACCTTATTTCTTTAGGTGTTCTAGATTCTAATGGTTACAAGGTAACATTGGAAAATGGAGTCTTGAAAGTGGTACAAGGTGTATTTGTAACGATGAAGGGTACTCAAAAGAAAAACCTATATTTCCTAGATGGGAGTACAGTTATAGGAAGATCATATGTATCAAGCAGTTATGAAGAAAAGACATATGATTCTTTCCACCTATTGCACATACGTTTAAGGCATGTCGATGAAAAGGCTTTGCAAGGCTTAATAAAGTAAGGTCGTCTAAAAGGTGCCAAGATTGGAAAGTTTGATTTCTACCAACACTGTGTAATGGGAAAACAAAAAAGAGTCAAGTTCACCACTACCATCCATCATACTAAGGGAACACTAGATTATATTCACACGGACGTCTGGGGACTTTCCAAGATTGCTTCACTTAGAGGTAAACACTGGTTTGTGACTTTTATTGATGATTTCTCTAGATATGTTTGGATGTACAGTATGATTCATAAAGATGAAGTTTTAGATATCTTTCTTAAATGGAAGAAAATGAACGAGACTCAAACAAGAAGGAAAATTAAGAGGCTCAAATATGATAATGGTGGCAAGTACAAATCAGATCCCTTCTTCAAAGTTTGTTAGGATGAAGGGATAATTATACATTTTTCAGTTCCTTGTACACTACAGTAAAATGAAGTTATAGAACGAATGAATCATACTTTGGCAAGAAATTTCGATGTATGCTATCTCAATCCAAATTGAGCAAGGCATTTTGGGCTCGGGCTTTATCATATGCAATTCATATATTCAATAGAATTCTTACAACTACAATAGATGGGAAAACTCCTAAAGAGGTATGGTTGGACAACCTGCTTCTGATTATGATTCATTACGAATATTTGGATGTCCTACATCTTTTTCATCTTAGTGAATCCAAACTGGATCCTAGAGCAAAGAAAGTTGTTTTCTTAGGCTTTAATGAAGGAGTTAAATGGTTTCAACTTCGGTATGGTGAATCGAAAAAAAATCATCTTTAGCTGAGATGTCAAATTCAACGAGTTTGTTATACTGAGACAGAAAAATTCATAATTTGAATTGAAAGATCTTAGAGAAGTTAAGAAAATTGTTGAGATGGAAATCATAAGAGATAGAGTCGCAAGCATAGTTTGTCTTACATATACTTACTATCTGAAGAAAGTACTTCAAAGGTTTGACATTGATGAGAAAACCAAACCAATAAGTACACCGTTTGCTCCTCATTTTCAATTGAGTGCATTGATGTCACCTATAACCACCGATGAGAAGAAGCAAATAGAGCGTGTTACATATACAAATTTCATTGGTGCCTTGATGTATACAATGGTATGCACCAAACCTAATATTTCCCATGCTATTAGTACGGTGAGTCACTACATGCATAATCTCGGTAAAGGACACTGGCAAGCAATGAAGTGGAATCTATCGTACATCTATGGTACACAAGAAATAACTATATCCTTTAGTCAAACTGTGGATATTGGTTTGAAGTTTGAAAGAGACAAGATTGAAGGTAAGCACCTAGTTGGATATGAGGATTCTAACTATGCTAGAGATCTAGATAAGCATTGATCTACAACTAGTTATGTGTTCACAATGGTAGGAGGATCAGTTTGTTAGAGATCAACATTATAGTCAACTATAGTTTTGTCTACTACACAGGAAGAGTATATAGTTGTAATAGAAGCATTTAGATAAGATATATAGCTTCTCGAGTTGACCAATATAGGAACATGGAGGTTTTCTACAACAACTAGAGTGCCATTTGTTTAGCAAAAAACCAAGTTCATCATGGTCATACCAAGCATATCGATGTTCAATTTCATTTTTTTTCAAGAAATCGTCGATGAAGGAAATGTTACACTCCAGAAAGTTGGGAGTACAAATAACCCTACACAAATGCTTACAAAGATGGTTACAGGAATCAAGTTTCAACACTGTTTGAACTCGATCAACATATCTCAAGCATAGAGCGCCTAGGGCGTATTTAGAGGCAATGCTATGAACTTTTTCGCCAAGTTGCAGATTGTTGAATATTGGCTCTAAAGTAAATTATATTAGGCACCCAATTTGTGACATAATTTAAGGAAATTTGTGACCTAATTTGTTGCTTAAATTATGGCATAATTTAGGGAGAGGGAGCCTTAATTCATTTATAAATAAGGAGAAATTTATACCTCGGAGAACACAACGCAAAAATCAGAAGAAAAAAAAAGAGAAAACATAGGTAAACTCAAAGAGAGAAAATACTAAGTGTGAGAGTTGTTTGTGAGATTGGGGAAATACCTGAGAAATATTATTAGTAAGGAAATCTGTATCTATATTCTGTATATTTTCTACTCAGTTTAATAATATTTGTTACCTCACCTGGACCTAGGAAAATTGTCAAACAACATAAATTCTATGTATTTCTTTTTACCGATTTGATATATTCATATACTGTTATTTATTGCTTCCATGCACAACGATGGTTCCTAAATTTTATTGGTGTTTCCTCCTGGTAGTGACCTGCATAGCCATACTCTAGTTATGGATGGAAGTATATTTATGCAAGTAAGAACTCTTAAATGATTTATATTTGAATTTGAAACCCTATGTTAGTCCATTTATTGAAAATTATTTAAGGATTTGGCCATTGTTGTAGAAACATCATAGTTTTTCATGTAGTATCCATTCCTTTAAGTAGGGAAAGGCATGTTCAACGGTGGAAGCGGCCCTCGCTCTTAACCCGGAATGGGACGTAATGACTAAAATGATACATAATCCATAAAAGATGAACAGAAAAATACGCAATAAAATGATATATATATATATATATATATATATATATATTTTTTTTTTTTCTTTCTTTTAATCAAAAACTTCTTATGAATATGAGTTACTAGCTTTATTAAGTTATTTCTTATATATGTATTCGTGATGTTTCCAGTTCAAGATACTTTGTGCCAAACAGCTAAGTTGATAATGTCATACTAATTTATAATTTTATGTGAAGGTTCTTGATGCATGTTCATCCCCGGGTAACAAAACGGTCCACCTTGCTGCTCTCATGAGAGGAAAGGGAAACATAGCCTGTGAGCTCAACGAAAGAAGAGTTAAACGTTTGAAGGAAACTATTAAACTCTCTGGTGTTTTTAGTATCCTTCGGACAATCACATTTTCTAGTGGAAGTTTACCATGATATTTGATGTTAGCATATTACATACTTTTCTAAATTTGCTCTTTTTCTATTAGATTCCGATTAACCTTAACCCAGATCACAGACATCAAAGTATCGCATGGAGATTTCCTATGTTTATGTCCAAATGATCCTTCATATTCCAAGGTAAGATAAAAGACATCATCTTGCAAAAGTTAAGGTTTGGCATGTCCTTTCTCGTTACTCATCTATCCTTAGAATGCTAAATAGTCAAAATTAACAGATTTTATAAACAATAATATTGTCGGTTCTTGAATTTGGGATTTAGAATTTGCTCCTCACAGTAACTGATGGCTGGTTTGTAATATCAAGCTCTGTTATAAATGGATTTCTTCACTATACTTTGGATACCGGTGAATCTAAAGCTAAATTTGATCAGATAATAAAAATGTAAAAATTTGCAAAGGAACATTAAAAAATCATTCATTGGATAGGTCACTATATTTCTTCTGTCAGGAAAGAGAAAGTGCATTAAAAGAAACAAAATACATCCTAATAATTCAAACATAAGATATATGTAGTGTATAATCTAAGGAATAAAACTAAACAAATGACTACTTAATTATATAACTAGCATGAACCATATACCATAAGTTACAATAATTTTCCTCATTAAGAATCCAATTAGGTGACCCTAGAAATAATAGTCAAGTTTAAAAAATTGACAAAAGCAACGAATAAAAAAAGACCAAACCATATTCATCAAATCAAAGTCTTCAAAAACAATGTTAGACACTCTCCTAGCTGTCCAGCTAGAAGCAATGAAGCTAACTGAGTAAGTTAAAGCAGACAAAGGACAAGGAAGACTAAACAACAATAAAAGAAAAACAATTAATAAAATACTAATACTCCAACAGTTTCTAAAACCACACATACAAAAGCAATACCAAAGAAACATAATAAAAATAACAATGATCTCTAAAAAGATAATGAACTTTGAAAATTAAGGAATCCGTAAACAACATCCAAATTTCTAATTGAAAGCTGGGCAGCTCAATGTTTCCCTCAAAACGCGCTTATCAGGAAAGGGGTCACTCAGACTAATAATCAGTACTCGGTTGGCATCCCTGGTCGATGTGGGACTCAACACTACCCCTCACATCGGACTGGGATACCACAAAGACCGATTCCACCTGACGGGGACACCACATAGCAGAGGAACTGTGAGGTGAGCTAGAGGGAACTTATCGCACCAGGGACCTGCTTTGATACCAAATTGAATATATTGAAATGTATTTATAATCACAATTACAATGAAGATTAATACATGTATAAATACAGAAAGTAAGAATCTGCTTTTTGGAAAAATGCTTTTAGGAAAAGTATATTAGTTGCATACAACTAATATACAACTGATAAAGTATATTAGTTGCATACAACTAATATACCACTAATGATTTATTAACACTCCCCCTAAAGTTGGCGCATAGATATCAATCATGCCCAACTTGCTTAGTGAACCATATAATGCCTTCTTGGAGACTCCCTTAGTAAACATATCTGCAAGTTGCTCTTCTGTGGGAACAAAAGGAAAACTAATAAGTTTGGTATCTAACTTCTCTTTTATAAAGTGACGATCAACCTCTACATGCTTAGTGCGATCATGTTGTACCGGATTTTGTGATATATCAATGGCTGCCCGATTGTCACAATACATTTGCATAGTATTTTTGAGTACAAAACCCAAATCCAATAACAAATTTCTTATCCACAGTAATTCACAAACCCCATGAGCCATACCTCTATACTCGACCTCAACACTAGATCATGCTACCACTTTCTGCTTCTTACTTTTCCATGTAACCAAATTTCCTCCCACAAAGGTGAAATAACCCGATGTTGACTTTCTATCTGTAATACTTCCTGCCCAATCTGCATATGTGAATCCACAGACTTCAAGAGGATTGTTGTGTTTAGAGAACATTACTCCCCTTCCTGGAGCCGATTTCAAATACCTTAAAATTCTCAAAACAACATTCATATGGTTCTCACTTGGATTATGCATGAACTGACTCACCACACTTACTACATATCCAACATCTAGTCTAGTATGAGCTAAGTAAATCAAACGTCCAACCAATCTCTGATAGCGAGCTCGATCAGTTGGTATCTGATCTGGATACTCTGCTAAACAATGGTTTTGCTCAATAGGAGTGTCAATAGGTTTGCAATCCAACATACCTGTCTCTGCTAGCAGATCAATAATGTACTTCCTCTGACACAGATATATTCCTTCTCTTCCTCTGGCTACCTCAATTCCTAAGAAGTACTTTAGTTTACCTAAGTCCTTCATCTCGAATTCAGAGGCTAGTTGTCTTTGTAATTTATCCATCTCAATAGTATCATCACCAATGATTACCATATCATCAACATAAATGATTAGGGTTGTTACCTTCCCTCGTTGATGTTTGAGAAATAGAGTGTGGTCTGAATTAATCCGTCTGTAACCAACATTTTGCATGAACTGTGAAAACCTTCCAAACCAGGCTCGAGGGGATTGCTTGAGACCATACAAAGACTTCCTCAATTTGCATACAAAATTACCAAGGGAATCAACTACATACCCAGGTGGAAGACTCATGTACACCTCATCGGCTAATTCTCTATGAAGAAACGCATTCTTGACATCAAACTGCCGAAGTGGCCAGTTTAGGTTAGCAACAAGTGAGAGCAAAACTTGAATAGTGTTCATTTTAGCAACAAGTGAGAGCAAAACTCGAATAGTGTTCATTTTGGCAACAAGAGCAAAAGCCTCATCGTAGTCTACACCATACGTTTGAGTAAACCCTTTTGTTACAAGACGAGCTTTATACCGATTTACGGATCCATCACCATTATGTTTTACAGTAAACACCCATCGACAACCAACTGCCTTTTTTCCTTGTGGTGGTGGCACAAGTTGCCAAGTATCGTTCTTCTTTAACGTATCTATCTCTTCAGCCATTGCCTTTCTCCATATTGGATCTCCCAATGCATCCTGCACTTTGTTAGGTACTGATACACCAGATATTTGATTCACAAATGATTTATATGACTTAGATAATCTTTTAGTGGACATGTAATTGGCTATTGGGTATTTTGATTCTGCATGAATATTTGGTTCATACCTTTTGGCTGGTTGGTAACACATATTGTCCAACATTAGACTCGATGTTATTAGTATCAGTAGGTGTACATACCTCAGATGAGTGATCTTCAGTACCAGGGATTTGTTGATCAGGGGTAGGAGTAATGTCTGAGGGTACAGTTGTGTCTTCAACTTCATTTGCTGTAAGTGAATTTGGTGCTTAAATACTTAGAGCATCTGCTTCTACAATGACTGGATTAGGAGTCTCATCTGGTCTCATTGAAACATCAGTTGGTGATTCTCCTAATGCATCCCCCTCACCATGATACAGTTCTTCGAAATATGTATTCTCCCCCTGACGAGCAGTATCAGGTGAGGAAAAATAACTCATGTCCTCAAAGAAGGTAACATCCATAGTGACATAATACTTTCTGGTCGGTGGATGGAAGCACTTGTACCTTTTCTGATAACTTCCATAACAAAAAAACACACATTTAATTACCCAGGCATCTAATTTAGACCGTTTATTTTTAGGAACATGCATAAAAGCAACACAACCAAATACACAGGTAGGAAGATTATGGAAGGATGATAAAGAGACGTAAGATGTGAGAATCTGGAATGAGATTTTTCCGTTAAGGACACTAGACGGGAGACGATTGATGAGATGGGCAAAAGCCTGTATAGCATCACCCCAAAGATATTTTGGCATATAAGCACTAAATAAAAGTGCACGAGCCATATCAAGTAAATGACAATTTTTTCTTTCAGACACTCCATTTTGTTCCGGTGTTTGTGGACAAGTAGTTTGGTGAATAATCCCATGTGTTTTGAAAAAATCTTGAAAAACATGATTAACATATTCCCCCCCATTGTCAGAACAGAGGATCCGAATGATGCCATTGTATTGTGTTTGAACGAAGGTATGAAAATTTTGAAAAACTGAAAAAACTTCATCTTTTGTTCTAAGAAGAGAAATCCACGATAACCCAGTCATCGATAAACGAAACAAAATATCTCATACCCGATATAGTGGGCTCTTTAGATGGTCCCCAAACATCAGAATGAATTAATTCAAAAGGAATAGTACTTTTATTAGAAATACTAGGAGAATAAGTAATACGATGACTCTTGGCCAAAACACAAGTCTCACAATGTAAAACAATCTCACTAACACCAATAAATAAAATGGGCATGGTTTTTTTCATAAGACTAAAAGACGGATACCTTAAGCGGCGATGCCACAACCAAATTTCACTTAACTTATCGGAACTAGAAGTCAATGTAGTGCTTGCCCGTGCTCCTCGTTTCTCCCCTCCGTAGTTCTGATCCAAACGAAACAATCTGCTCCTGGTAAGAAGATCCTGAAAAATCACATACATAGGATAAAAGGTTACAAAACATTTAGACTCAATATTCAACTGTGGGACAGATATTAAGTGATGAGATAAGTCAGGTACATATGAAACTTTATAGAGTTGTAAAGATGGAGTGATATGAACTGACCCCTTTCCTAAGACAGGAAAGGCCTCACCATTAGCATTCGTAACATAAGACACTAGTGGTGAAGATAACTCATCAAAATAAGATTTATCATAAGTCATATGATCAGATGCACCAGAATCAATAATCCAAGTATTAGACCCAACAGAGTGAGAAACATTTAAGGTCATACCAATCTTACCACGACCAGCTATTGAAGCTGAAGGGATACCTCCACATTCCATAGGATGATTCTGTCCATAGTAGTCTGGTTCTTGGACAATTTGCACTATAGCTACTTTTGCTTTAGAACGATGCCCCTATTGTCGTTTTGCTCCATAGTAGTCTACTTTTGGTTTCAAGTGTGGATATAGTTTCCAACAAGTCTCACGAAGATGCCCCTGTTCATTGCAATAAGAGCAGGGAGAACGAGGGCTATTGGTAAAACCTGGTCGAGAGCCCTACTAATGAAGTGGAATTGAATTTTGCTACTGGAGGAAAGGTGCCTTTGATTTAGCTTGAATGGCTAGGCTTGATACCTCAACATGTGCCTAATGAAGACTCTCTTGCTGAGATTCGTCTTTACAGATGTATGTAAAGACGGTAGTCAAACTAGAAGGATCTGACATTTGAAGCAATTTGCCTTTAGCACTATTATGTTTTTTATCAAAGCCTCTTAAAAAAGCATATACTCGTTCAAGCTCCTTCTCCTTCTGGTACCACAGTAGGTCTTCTGGATTTTTAATTTTGCATGGGCGTTTCTGGTCAATTTCAGCCCATACATTTTTCAGCTTGGTAAAAAAAAGAGACATTGGTTGCCCATTTTGCTGCATGCCAGCAGCTTTGCATATGAGTTCATGAACTTAAATAAAGTCAGACTCATTTGTATAAAGATCGCTTAAGGTATTCCATATGCCCTCAGCAGTGTCACATTCCTCCACCATTTGTAATATATCATCAGTGATGGCTCTAAATAGAATTGACATGACAAAACCATCATCATCTTCCCACCGAGTATAAGCTTCTTTATCATCTTGACTAGGAGCTCTGATTGATCTAGACACATGTCTCATCTTATGCATCCCACGAAGATAAACAGACATAACTTTTTTCCATGTTCGAAAATTTGTACCATTAAGTTTAGTACCCCCGAAAGAACCAATTTCTGAACTCTTAACAAAAACTTCAAAATTTGAAACTTCATGAATTCTGGAAACTTGATGTTTTCTTGAATCTTCCATTGAAATAATAATATATATATATATATATATATATTGTGCAGTGGAATAAAGATTTTGATTTTTTTTTTGGGCCAGGTTAGGCTGATAAGTACGCTGCCTGAATGTTTGGGCTGATGGGCTTGGGCTGATTAGGGCAAAGCTTAAAAAACTTAAAAACTGATTAGGGCTGTCTAAATTGTTCGAGCTTCAGAAAAAAATTTAGAAAAACTTAACAGAGTAGTGTAGGGGCTGTGTAGACTCACATAACAATGTAGGGGTGAAGCTGGACGGTGCAGGGGTGCACAAGCTGGACGGCGCGCAGGGGTACGCGAGCTGGACGCCGCGCAGGGGTACGCGAGGGTTGGTGCGCAGGGCTGGGGTGCGAGTTGGACGACGCAGGGATGACACGGGCTTAACGTCGCGGGCTAGACAACGGATCTACAATTGCGACACGAACTGAATAGTATGAGAAGATTAATAGCACTGCATTAAAAAACTGGCGACAATGCTAGGCGGCGCTGCTTTTAGAACTGGTAAAAAAAATTTCTTTCCTACTCTAATACCAAATTGAAAGCTGAGCAGCCTAATGTTTCCCTCAAAACACAGTTATCAGAAAAGAGGCCACCCAGACTAATAACCAGCATTCGGTTGGCATCCCTGATCGATGTGGGACTCAACATTTCTATCCACGAGAACTTGCATGAATCCAATACCTCTCTACTAATGAGTACCTTTGGATTTGAAACATCATAAAAACCATATCAAACTTGTCAGAATTCGATCAAAAGAGCATTAAGATTAACAAGTCAAACGATAACTTGACAAACAAAAAATCCAAATATAATGTATATGTTACTAACATATCATTCATACAAAAAAAATATCTTAATAAATTCTAACTAGTTGAATCAACAAAAACAAATATAAGAGGAAACAAATCATACACAAACGTGCATTGTAAACAAGTCTATAGAGCACCAACGACTCACGGAAACGAAGGATGCAGATTGCGAATTAGCGAGCAACTGGAAAATTAATCCACAGAACGAAGATGGAAAGCTGATCGCTCATTGAAAGAAAATCACAAGAAAATATACCTTTATCAACTTGGACAGCACTGAAGGGCTGAGGACAGATCGTTAGATCACATAATAGATCTGAGCTCCCAACTATTCCGGCTGAGGATGGCACTAGATGAATGGATCTATAGCTGCTTGAGGTTAGAGAAGACGATGACGGCTGAACGGAAAGCATATATTATATGTTGGAGGTTGTAGACGGCAATGGCTGGCTGAGGTTGGATGCTCGTGTTGGAGATTATCATAAAGCTCCTTAAATTAAGGAGCAAAACATGGAGTAAAACATGGAGCAAAACAAGGAGCAATTCATGGAGCAAAACAAGGAGCTTAATTCAAGGAGAAATTTAAGGAACCATTAATTTAATGAGTAATTCAAGGAGTGAATTTTTCTATAAATAGATGTGTAATTGTAATGAATTAATCATCCAAAGTGTTCATTCCAATTGAGAGAAAAGCTTAGAGAGAAAAGCTTTTGTGAGAGAAAATTGAGAGTAATTTTCTTGGGTGTAATTGGGTTGTGAGTTGTGAGTGTTGTAAACACCTTGTGTAATTTCTCCCCTTTCAGTAAAAAGATCTGCAGCAGGTCCGGAGACGTAAGCAAGATTGGCCGAACTCCGTCATCAAATTTGTGTGTTATTTTTCTATTCTTGCTTTCTCATAAATCTGGCTTATCGGAAATTTGCGTAATTTCCCAACAACTGGTATCAGAGCTATTGGTGGTGATTTCTGTCAATTTTCTGCAAGGTTACTATTTACGTGAATAGTGACATTTTGTCGACGATATTTGTTCATTGACGTAGGTGTTCTAATACACGGTGGTTTACAGAAATAGTCAGAAACGATCCAGAGGAAGTCAGATTATAGTGGGAGCAATGGCCGCAGATGAAGGAAGGGTGAAACTCGAGAAATTCGATGGCACAGATTTTGGGTTTTGGAAAATGCAGATAGAGGATTATCTGTATCAAAGAAATCTATATCAACCTCTCTCAGGGAAGAAACCAGAAGCTATGAAGGAAGAAGATTGGAATCTTCTAGACAGACAAGCCCTCGGAGTTATTCGATTGACGCTATCCTGTAATGCTGCCTTCAACATAGCAAAGGAAAAGACCACGGCGGGTCTTATGGCAGCTCTCTCCAATATGTATGAGAAGCCATCAGCCTCAAACAAAGTGCACTTGATGAGGCGTTTGTTCAATTTGCGGATGAATGAAGGCGCATCGGTAGCTCAACATCTCAATGAACTCAACACAGTCACAACCCAGTTGAGTTCAGTGGAAATTGAATTCGATGAAGAAGTACGAGCATTGATACTTTTGTCTTCTTTACCAGAAAGTTGGAATGCTACTGTCACGGCTGTGAGTAGCTCGTCAGGAAGCAATAAGTTAAAATTTGACGATGTTCGTATCTGGTTCTCAGTGAAGAGATCCGACGTAGAGAGGTAGGTGAATCGTCAACTTCTTCAGTTTTGCATACAGAGTCAAGAGGAAGAAATTCAACCAAAGGGAATGGACGTGGCAGAACAGACTACCGAGGTAGATCAAAGGACAGAAGGTCCAAATCCAGGAATCCTAATAATTCTCATAGCTCGAAGACCATCGAGTGTTGGAATTGTGAAAGAACCGGGCACTACAAAAATCAGTGCAAAAGTGCACCGAAGGACAAACAAGTGAAGGCAGAGGCAAATGTTACTTCCACCTCAGGAGGAGACGATGCATTGATATGCTCTTTGGAGAGCAAGGAAGAATCTTGGGTGTTAGACTCTGGAGCATCGTTCCATGCTACTTCACAAAAAGAATTCTTCGAGAAATATGTCCCCGGAAACCTTGGAAAGGTATATCTTGGTGATGATCAACCATGTGCTATTATTGGCAAAGGTGTAGTGAAGATTAAGTTGAACGGATCTGTTTGGGAGCTGAAGGATGTCAGGCATATTCCCGATCTCAGAAGGAACTTAAACTCAGTCGGGCAGTTGGCCAGTGAAGGCTACACTACGATCTTCCATGGTGATGATTGGAAGATTTCAAAGGGTGCAATGACAGTTGCTCGAGGCAAGAAAAGTGGCACTCTTTACATGACAACAGAGGCACGTTGTTCAATTACAGTTGCAGCAGGCAATGAAACACCAAACCTGTGGCACCAGAGACTAGGCCATATGAGTGAAAAAGGGATGAAGATTATGTATTCAAAGGGAAAACTTTCAGGTCTACAGTCTATGGAGATAGACATGTGCGAAGATTGCATACTTGGAAAGCAAAAGAGAGTCAGCTTTCAGACAAGTTGCAGAATCCCAAAGAAGGAAAGGCTAGAGCTTATTCACTCTGATGTTTGGGGACCAACGACCGTCTCATCTATTGGTGGGAAATGCTACTTCGTGACTTTCATCGATGATCACTCTCGGAAGGTATGGGTTTACTTTCTAAAGCATAAGTCTGAAGTATTTGAGGCTTTCAGAAGATGGAAAGCTATGGTGGAAAATGAGACGGGTTTAAAGATCAAAAAGCTCAGAACCGATAATGGTGGTGAATATGAAGACACCATATTCAAAAACTTCTGCTATGAGCACAGGATCAGAATGGAAAGAACTGTTCCAGGCACGCCTCAACACAATGGTGTAGCTGAGCGTATGAACCGAACATTGACAGAAAGAACTAGAAGCATTCGTATACAGTCAGGTCTACCGAAGCAGTTCTGGGCAGAAGCAGTCAACACGGCAGCTTACTTGATCAACCGAGGCCCATCTGTTCCATTGGAGCATAGAATACCAGAGGAGGTATGGAGCGGAAAAGAGGTGAAACTATCACATCTAAAAGTTTTCGGTTGTGTAGCATTTGTGCATATCAGTGATCAAGGCAGGAATAAGCTTGATCCCAAATCCAAGAAATGCACATTCATTGGCTATGGTGAGGATGAGTTTGGCTATCGCATTTGGGATGACGAAAAGAAGAAAGTTATCCGTAGCAGAGATGTGATTTTCAACGAAATGGTGATGTATAAGGACATGCATAAAATAGACACCAATGACTCAGAGCAGAATGAGTCAGTATTTGCAGATGCAGATGATGTCCCAGATACTTCCGCAACAGAACCAATTATAACAAGTCCTCAGCCAGAGGAACTTGTTGGACAAAACAGTACACAGCATTCCGACACACCACAACTTCTTACTCCAGCTCTTGTATTGAGAAGGTCTTCTCGACCTCATGTGCCTAACAGGAGATACATGAACTATATGTTGCTAACTGATGGAGGGGAGCCTGAATGCTATGATGAAGCTTGTCAGACTCGAGATTCCAACAAGTGGGAGCTTGCTATGAAAGAAGAAATAAAATCTCTCATCTCCAACCAGACATGGGAACTAGCTGAGTTACCTATGGGAAAGAAGGCACTTCACAACAAATGGGTGTACCAGGTGAAAGAGGAGCATGATGGTTCCAAAAGATACAAAGCCTGCCTAGTTGTCAAAGGGTTTCAACAGAAGGAAGGAGTTGACTACACTGACATTTTCGCTCCTGTTGTGAAGCTTAATACTATCAGATCAGTATTGAGTATTGTAGCCATTGAAGATCTTCATCTTGAACAGTTGGATGTGAAGACTGCATTCCTTCATGGAGATTTAGATGAAGAGATATACATGTACCAGCCAGAAGGTTTCTCAGAAAGGGGGAAAAAGAACATGGTGTGCAGACTTAAGAAGAGTTTGTATGGCCTGAAACAAGCCCCGAGACAATGGTACAGAAAGTTTGACAGCTTCATGCACAAGAAAGGTTTCCAGAAGTGCAATGCTGATCATTGTTGCTACTTCAAGAGATATAGGTCCAGTTATATCATTTTACTACTTTATGTTGATGATATGTTAGTAGCAGGTTCATATATGGATGATATTAAAAGGTTGAAGCAGCAATTGTCAAAGGAATTTGACATGAAAGACTTGGGTCCAGCAAAGAAGATTCTTGGAATGCAAATCACAAGAAATAAGAAGAAAGGATCCTTGCAGTTATCTCAGGCAGAGTACATCAATCGTGTTTTGCAAAGATTCAACATGGGCGATGCCAAGCCAGTTAGCACACCCTTGGCCAGTCATTTTCGCCTATCCAAGGATCAGTCCCCTCAGACAGAGGAAGAGAGAGAATTCATGGTTAAGGTTCCTTATGCCTCAGCCATTGGAAGTTTGATGTACGCAATGGTCTGTACGAGACCAGACATTGGCCATGCAGTGGGAGTTGTTAGAAGATTTATGTCAAATCCAGGGAAAACTCATTGGGAAGCAGTAAAGTGGATTTTGAGGTATCTGCGAGGCACCACAGAAAAGTGCTTGTACTTTAGTAAAGGAGAGTTAAAAGTACAAGGGTACGTAGACGCAGACTTTGGAGGTGAAGTTGATCACCGAAGAAGCACCACCGGTTATATATTTACTGTTGGAACTACAGCTGTTAGTTGGATGTCACAAATACAGAAAATTGTCACTCTATCCACTACAGAGGCTGAGTATGTAGCAGTAACTGAAGCTAGTAAAGAGATGATATGGCTTCAAGGTTTGTTAATTGAGCTGGGATTCAAACAAGAGAAGAATGTTCTGCATAGTGATAGTCAAAGTGCAATACACTTGGCGAAGAATTCATCATTTCATTCTAGAACAAAGCATATTGGACTTCGTTATCACTTCACCAGATCTCTATTGGAAGATAATGTGTTAATACTGGAGAAGATTCAAGGAAGCAAAAATCCAGCAGATATGTTAACAAAGGTGGTGACTATTGACAAACTGAAGTTGTGCTCAACTTCAGTTGGTCTGCTAGAGTAATAAAGACTAGAAAAGCTGCTGCATTGATCGAGGTGTGAAGACAGATTGAAATCAGTCTTCAAGTGGGAGATTGTTGGAGATTATCATAAAGCTCCTTAAATTAAGGAGCAAAACATGGAGTAAAACATAGAGCAAAACAAGGAGCAATTCATGGAGCAAAACAAGGAGCTTAATTCAAGGAGCAATTTAAGGAACCATTAATTTAATGAGTAATTCAAGGAGTGAATTTTTCTATAAATAGATGTGTAATTGTAATGAATTAATCATCCAAAGTGTTCATTCCAATTGAGAGAAAAGCTTAGAGAGAAAAGCTTTTGTGAGAGAAAATTGAGAGTAATTTTCTTGGGTGTAATTGGGTTGTGAGTTGTGAGTGTTGTAAACACCTTGTGTAATTTCTCCCCTTTTAGTAAAAAGATCTGCAGCAGGTCCGGAGACGTAAGCAAGATTGGCCGAACTCCATTATAAAATTTGTGTGTTATTTTTCTATTCTTGCTTTCTCATAAATCTGGCTTATCGGAAATTTGCGTAATTTCCCAACAGCTCGCAATGGTTGCTGCTTTCCTGTATGGCATCACTTCTCAGCAGCTCACTATATTGAAACTGTTTTATTTACGAAGAAAGAGATAGTGACAAAATTAAATTTAACCCTTCTTATTTTTGACATTTTCCCAAGAGCATAAAATTCGTAGAAGGAAGTTAGTCAATCAACATTGCAGGTCCGTGCTATTCTCTTGGATCCTTCATGTTCTAGATTTGGGACTGCTTCTACGAGATTGGACCATTTGCTACCTTCTTTTGCTGCAGGTAGATGCCAATCTTGTAAATGTTCAGTGCTGAGAATACGTGTTTTTGAATAAATATTCTATATCTTGCAGGTCCTTCTGCTGCCTCTCGCGATGAAAGATTGAAAAAGTTTGCTATATTTCAAAGAAAGGCTCTAGAACATACATTATCTTATAAATACCTTCTCTTCTTCCTTCTTTTTCCCCTCCTCTCTCTACCCTCCATTTAACTTCTAAAGTTGCTTATATGTATATTAACTTGGCTTCATCTATATTCTAGGACATTTATAATTGTTTTTCTGCTTAATCTTGGGTTCAGTTTTTATAGGACCTTTTTTTTCGGGTCAAAGGAGAAGATTTTTTCTACGACAATGTTTGAAAGAATCTAACATCTGTTACTCTTATTGGTAGTTCCAAGACTAGAGAGAATTGTATAGCACATGTTCAATTCATCGAAGTGAAAATGAAGATGTAGTCAACTCTGTCTACCTCTTATGGATTTCATCTGGAGGTCTCCTTTCCCATGTGACAGGACCGTAGTCTTCCAGTTTTTGATGGTTATGAGTGTATGATAACCTTTACTTGTAGTCTTTGCAATAATCTGTATACAACACTACGACAGGGATGTATAACCAGCCACGAACTGCGTGTTGTGCACATTCATCATTTGTTTCATTTTAATCGTATGTAGGTAAAAAGCTCCTTCGAACTGATCCCAGCATGGACAATGAAGGTTTCTTTATCGCTCTATTTGTCCGGAGAATCACCACTGATGAATCAAAAGCCACAATGTTTAGCGCATTTAATGCAGTCATTAGGGACAAAGTAAACGTTGGAAATGAATTTAAATAAAAAATATTTTTATTATTTTATGATTGTTATTTCATAATTATGTAACCGTTATTTTCATAATTATATAGTTGTTATTTTATGACCATTATTTTTATAATTATATGACCGTTATTTTCATATTTATCTAACCGTTACTTTTATGACCGTTATTTTCATAATTATGTGTCTGTTATTTTTTACCGTTATTTTCATAATAATATGACTGTTACACATCTTTTTCAACTATAAATAGAGTGCAATAGCCCTCATTTTAAAAACAACTTAACAACTCAAAAACGGTTCTATGGTTTTTCATAGCAAAATCAAAGAAAAGAAAATTCATAATTGTTTTGTCAGATTTCCGAGCAACATAAATATTTGAGAGGTATAGTGTTTCGGACTTCATCAATACAGTGAAGCTCCGAAACAGAAAAAAGATTCTGGATTGTTTTATCGTAGGACAACGAGGTTGTGTCCGTGACTCAACCCGAGCATTATATTTCAGTATATTAGTAATATTGTTCTTACATAGTTTTTCACATATTTGTTCCAACAATTTTAAGACGATTTCTATCTGTCATGTCTAATGAAATGTTAACTATTGATCTCAACAAACTGTTTCGTTTCGATGGACTACACTTTAAATGATGGAGACAAAACATGTTATTTTTCTTAACCATGAAAAATGTTGCTTTTGTTCTTATTATTGTCTAATCCTCTACTGAAGCTACAACTAAGGATTTAGACACGTGGATGGAAAATGATTTTCTAGGCAAAACATTTATTCTTAATGGATTAGCTGATGACTTGTATGATTATTATAATTCTGATAAGTTTGCTAAGGAAATTTGGGATGCATTTCAAAAGAAGTACGACACTGAGGAAGCTAGAACTAAGAAGTATGTTGTTAGTAGATATATGAAGTACCAAATGATTAATGAAAAATATGTGGAAGCTCAATCACACGAACTGTAGAAGATAGCACACAAAATAACTTCTGAATGTATGACTTTAGATATCAATTTCAAGTAGTTGTTATTATAGATAAATTACCCCTTGCTTGGAAATATTTTAAGAATGCATTTAGACATAAAACTAAGAAATGTTCTTTAGAAAGTATAATAACTCGTCTAAGAATAAAAGAAGAAGCCCAAAAACAAGATCAATGAGATGAAGTACTCGTTGTCTCAAATAATAGAACCAATAAGAAATCCTCCTTTGCAATTCTAAAACAAAAAGAAAGAAATATGAAAACTCAGAATCGTAATAATAACCAAAACCGCAACCACCAAAATAGAAACAAAAACTATCCTCCCTAGAATGGACCTCAAACCCCTTAAGAAATAACACATTCATGTGTTATAGTTGTAACAGACCTTGCCACTTGGCCAGGAACTACCGGAACATGAATCGTCCTGCCCCGCGAACCTTACCGAAGATCAACTTATTGTTATGATATCTTAAATCAATTTTGTTGGTGGGTGGACATTGGTGCTTCTCGCCATGTTTGCTATGATCGAGACATGTTCAAGTCCTATTCTATGTGTGAGGATAAGAAAGTGCTACTGGGTGACTCCCATTCCACTAAAGTTGCTGGTACTGGTAAGGTGGAATTGAAGTTTACCTCTAGAAAGACTATCATCTTGAAGGATTTCCAACATACTCCAAAGATGAGAAAAAACTTAGTTTTGGGATATCTTCTTAACAAATATGGGTTTATATACAATAAGTAAAAATAATATTTTTTGTTGGGAAAGGGTACACCACTAATGACATATTTAAATTGAATGTTGAGTTCTTTTAATATTTGTCATGCTAGACTTTGTCATGTTAATAAACGCATAATTAAGAGCATGAGTACCTTAGAACAAATTCCTAAACTATCTTTGAATAATTTTGAAAAATGTGACTTTTGTAGTCAAGCTAAAATAATCAAAACTTCACATAAGTAAATAATTAGAGAATCTGAACCTTTAGACTTAATACACTCTGCCATATGTGAACTTGATGGAAATTTAACAAGAAATGAAAAGCGTTATTTTATAACTTTTATAGATGACTGTTCAGATTACACTTATGTATATCTAATCAAAAATAAAAGTGAAGCATTCTACATGTTTAAAATATTTAGACTGAAATTGAAAATCAACTTAAGAGAAATATAAAAAGGTTTCGAAGTGATAGAGGCATTGAATATGATTCCAATATTTTCAATAATTTTTATAAAACTCATGTAATTATTCATGAAAAAACTACACCTTATTCTCTTTAAATGAATGGTAAAGCTGAAAGAAAAAATAGAAATTTTACTAAATCAGTTGTTGTAATTTTATTAAACTTTAGTGCTTCTTCCTATTGGTGGGGAGAAATTTTATTAACTGTTTGCTATGTGCTAAATAAAGTGCCTAAATCTATTAGTAAAATTTCACCATATGAAATTTTGAAAAATAAGAAACTTAACTTAACTTATTTTAAAACTTGGGTTTGTTTAGCCTATGTTAGGATACATGATCCTAAAAGAAATAAACTTGCTAGTAGAGCATATGAATGTGTATTCATAGGATATGTTATGGATAGTAAAGCTTATAAATTCTATGACTTAAATGATCATGTAGTTATAGAATCAAATGATGCTAACTTTTATGAACATACGTTTCCATTTAAAGTGAAAAATAGTAGGGGCTCGTCTTCTAGTAGTTTACCCATAACTAGTCTAGTGAACAAAATGAGGAATTAAACACTGAAATTAGGAGAAGTAAATGGGCACGAATCCTTAAGGATTTTGGATTTGATTTTATGCTTATACCTTAGAGTAAGATCCCCAAACTCTTCAAAAAGCCTTATCTTCTTTAGATGCCAACTTATGGGAAGAAGCCATAAATGATAAAATGGACTTTCTTGAGTAGAATAGAACTTGGCATTTAGTTGACTTACCTTCTGGTTGCAAAATTATAGGATGTAAATGGATACTAAAGAAGAAATTAAAACCTAATGGTACTATTGAAAAGTACAAAGTTTGTCTTATAGTCAAAGGGTGTAGGCAAAGAGAAAATGTAGTTTTCTTTGATACCTTTTCACCAGTCATACGAATAACTTCCATACGTGTACTTTTCTCTCTTACTACTATCCATGATTTAGTAGTGCACCAAATGGATGTTAAAACTACTTTCTTAAATGGTGACTTAGAAGAAGAAATTTATATGGACCAACCTGAATCTTTTGTTGTCCCAGATCAAGAAATAAAGTTTGTAAACTAGATAAATCCCTTTATGGTCTAAAATAAGCACCTAAGCAATGGCATGAAAAAATTGATAATCTAATGATCTCATATGGATTCAAAATAAATGAAAGTGACAAATGCATTTATTATAAATAAAAAAAATGACATTTGCACTATTATATGTTTATACGTGGATGAAATGCTTATTTTTGGATCAAATATTCATGTTGTGAATAATGTAAAACTTTTGTTATGTGCTAACTTTAAAATGAAAGATCTTGGAGAAGCAAGTGTAA
The DNA here is from genome assembly GCA_037013495.1 of Hippophae tibetana. NCBI lineage: Eukaryota > Viridiplantae > Streptophyta > Magnoliopsida > Rosales > Elaeagnaceae > Hippophae > Hippophae tibetana. The sequence continues at coordinate 698,112 of JAZDXN010000027.1, read as the reverse complement.
TCCTTGGTATAAAGATTACTAGGTCTGAAAAGGGACTTTCTCTAGATCAATCTCATTACATTGAGAAGATCTTAAGGAAATATAATTATTTTAACTGCAAACCTACATGTACTCCTTATGATCCTAGTGCAAAGTTGTTCAGGAACACAAGAGATGGTGTTAGACAAATTAAGTATGCGAGCATCATTGGTAGCTTACGTTATGCTACTGATTACACTAGACAAGACATAGTTTATGTTGTGGGACTACTATGTAGGTTTACCAGTAGACCTAGTATAGAGCATTAGAATGCTATTGAAAGGGTCATGAGATACCTTAAGAGAACTATGAACCTTGGATTACATTATAAGAAGTTTCATGTTTTTCTAGAAAGATACAGCAATGTTGATTGGAACATTCTATCAGAAGACTCCAAAGTAACTAGCGGCTATATATTTAGCATTGCTGGTGGAGCTGTTTCTTGGAAGTCTAAGATAGCACTAGGTATTGCTATTGAAGAAGCAGGTTGGTTAAGAAGTCTGTTAGCTGAGATCCCTTTATGGGAAAGACCGATACCAGTTGTCCTGATCTATTGCGATAGTACTGTGGCTATTGTAAAGATTCAAAACCGTTAGTATAACGGCAAGAAATGACAGATACACAATACTGTTAGAGAATTTCTCTCTACAGGAGTTGTAAGAGTGGATCATGTACACACTGATGAAAATTTGGCTGATCCTTTGACGAAAGGATTAACAAAAGAGAAGGTTTTCAAAACCTCAAAAGGAATAGGATTGATGCCCTCTGAATGAAGAGTCACTCATGATGGTAATCCAACTTATAGACTAGAGATCCCAAGAAATAAGTTCAATGGGTAATGAGCCATCAAGTGATATGAGATGAATCATGCTATTATGAAGTCACATTCTATATTGTTAGAAGCATGAAGTCCTGAAGCGACAAAGAAGGATGAGTAAATTATTAAAACTCTTAATAAGTTCTATACTCTATGTGGAGTGGAGTACATAGCTACATGAGTACTCTTGGTAGACTTACCTATGTGAATATGGAAGTGTGGTCGCTTCCTATGTACATTTTGGGCAAAACTTACTAGAGCATTCACTATACTGGGATACATGTGCATGACCGTAAAACATGGGCTTTTCGAACTACACCTTGGAAAGGTTGTGTGTGTAACGTTGTTAGAGATAGAGTTCAAAACTATGAGTTACTCTAGTATATTCTAAAACATCAACATTATGAAAAGGTTCGAGTCGATAGACACCTTTTGCTTATGCACAATCTTATACTTTTAATTGATCGGTTGCTCGATGAAACTATTTTTATGTAAATTCTAGTGGGAGATTGTTGGAAATGAATTTAAATAATTTTTTTATTATTTTATGACTGTTATTTCATAATTATGTAACCGTTATTTTCATAATTATATGGATATTATTTTATGACCGTTATTTTCATAATTATGTGGCTATTATTTTTTTACTGTTATTTTCATAATTATACGACCGTTATTTTCATAATTATGTGACTGTTACTTTTATGACCGTCATTTTCATAATTATGTGTCCGTTATTTTTTACCATTATTTTCATAATTATATGACCGTTACACATCTTTTTCATCTATAAATAGAGTGTAATAGTTCTCATTTAAAAAAAACTTAATAACTCAAAAACGGTTCTACGGTTTTTCATAGCAAAATCAAAGAAAAGAAAATTCAAAATTGTTTTATCAGATTTCCGAGCAACATAAATATTTAAGAGTTGTAGTATTCCAGAATTTATCAGTGTAGTGAAGCTCCGAGACAAAAAATATTCTGGGTTGTTTTATCTTGGGGACGACGAGACTGTGTTTGCTTGCATAAATTTGGCCAAAGCTGTAAAACTTCTTAAAGAGAGTGACCTAGTCCCCGACTCAACTCAAGTAGTATATTTCATTATATCAGTAATATTATTCTTACATAGTTTTTCACATATTTGTTCCAACAATAAATAAGGAGGAGCATTCAGTTCAATAGGGACTTATTAGTACTAAGTTTTCTACGTTTTTGTTCCACTCTCATTTACAGAAGGGTAAGAGACAACGTTTAAGATATGGAAAATTAAGTACTGATGGAAGATTCTCAATCTCAAATCACCTAATATTTGTATTAATAACGACTTAACCTAACTGAATAAAGCCATTATCATCTAATGTTGGTGTGCCTGATACTCACCTTTTAATCTCTAATCTTTATTCTTCCTCTGAACGAGGTTCTGATTCGTTGCATTTGGGAACAATTTTGGGAATTCCAGGAAAAGTCAACCAATTTTATGATTGTATCCCTTAAGGCTAATAACACTGATATTTTATAAAGGTTTATTAAACATTACTGGAGTTTGCAGCCAATGAATGTAAATATCTTCAAGTCACTATGTGGAAGTAGAACTAGAGTAAGTACTTTTTTATGATGATGTTTGTCTTATAGATTGTTGTCAAGTATTTTAATTCAAGGAGCAAATTAAGGAGAAAATAAAGTAATAAAGCAAGGAGTGGTCATCCTTAATTTAAGGAGTAAATCAAGGCTTAATTCAAGCCTTAATAAAAGGAGCAATTCAAATAACCCTTAATTTAAGGAGTAATTCAAGGAGTCAATCTCCCTATATATAGATGTATAATTGTAATGAATTCATCATCAAATGATCATTCCAATTGAGAAAAAAACTTTAGTAAGAGAAAATTGAGAGTAATTTTCTTGAGTGTAATTGGGTTGTGAGTTATGAGTAAAAACCTTGTATAATTTCTCCTTTTTTTAGTAAAAATATATGCAGTAAGTCCAAAGACGTAAGCAAAATTGGCAGAACTTCATTGTTAAATTTGTGTGTTATTTTGTCTATTATTACTTTTCATAAATTTAGTTTATCGAGAATTTGCATAATTTCTTAACAACTGGTATTAAAGCTTTTGTGGTGATTTTTGTCAGTTTTCTACAAGGTTACTATCCATGGAGGTGCTCTAATACATGGTGGTTCGCATGAATAGTTAGAAATGATCTACAGGAAGTCAGATTTGAGTGGGAGCATTGGCCGTAGATGAAGGAAAGGTGAAACTCAAGAAATTCGATGGCATAGATTTTAGGCTTCGGAAAATGTAGATAGAGGATTATCAGTATCAAAGAAGTCTATATCAATCTCTCTCAGGGAAGAAGCCAGAGGCTATAAAGAAAGAAGATTAAAATCTTCTAGATAGACAAGCCCTCAGAGTTATTCCATTGACATTATCCTGCAATGGTGCTTTCAATATGATAGCTCTCTCTAATATGCATGAGAAGCCATCAACCTTAAACAAAGTTCACCTGATGAGGTGTTTTTTCAATTTGTGGATGACGGAAGGCACATTGGTAGCTCAACAACTCAATAAACTCAACACAGTCATAACCCAGTTGAGTTTAGTTGAAATTAAATTCAATGAAGAAGTACGAGCATTGATACTTTTGCCTATGTTCGTGATCTAGTTCTCAATGAAAAGAGTTAGGTGAATCATCAACCTCTTCAGTTTTGCATAAAGAGTCAAGACGAAGAAATTCAACCAGAGGGAATGGACGTGGAAGAAAAAACTACTGAGTTAGATCAAAGGATGTGAGGTCCAAATCCAAGAATCACAATAATTCCCAAAGCTTAAAGACTTTCAAGTGTTGGAATTGTAGGAGAACCAAGCACAGTAAAAATCAGTGCAAGAGTGCACCAAAGTACCAAGAAGCGAAGGCAGAGGAAAATGTTACTTCCACCTTAGGAGTAGATGATGTATTGATATTCTCTTTAGAGAGCAAGGAAGAATCTTGGGTGTTAGAATTTGGAGTGTCGTTCCATACTACTTCACAGAAAGAATTCTACGAGAAATATGTCCTCGGAAACCTTGAAAAGGTATATCTTGGTGATGATCAACCGTGTTCTATTATTGGAAAAGGCGTATTGAAGATTAAGTTGAATGGGTCTATTTGGGAGCTAAAGGATGTTAGGCATATTCCCGACCTAAGAAAAAACTTAATCTCAGTAAAGCAGTTGGCTAGTGAAGGCATGATGATTGAAAGATTTCAAAGGGTGCAATGATGGTAGCTTGAGGCAAGAAGTGTGGCACTCTTCACATGACAATAAGGGCACGTTGCTTGATTGTATTTGTAGTAGGCAATGAAATAACAAATCTATGGTACCAGAGACTAGGCCACATGAGTGAGAAAAGGATGAAGATTATGCACTCAAAGGAAAAACTTCCAAGTCTACAGTCAATGGAGATAGGCATGTGCGTAGATTGCATACATGGAAAGCAAAATAAAGTCAGCTTTCAGAAAAGTGGCAGAACCCCAAAGAAGGAAAGGCTAGAGCTCATTCACTTTGATGTTTTGGGACCAACGATAGTCTCTCCCTTTGGTGGCAGACACTACTTTGTGAATTTCATTGATGATTGATGAGTGCTCAAAAAGTACTAAAATTACCATGATTTTATGCACGTTAATTGATTAAAAAGATATATATTTATATGATTTTATCATATATTTATATAAATCTGTCTTTTCGGAATCATGGGTATTTTTATTGTTTTTCAGGTATTTTCGCATAAAAAAGTAACTTACAAAAACAAAGAAAAATACTGGAGGCAATACATCACAAATATATTCGTAAATTAAATGAGAAAAATTAAAAAAAAATGGAAAAATTGGACAAAATGGGTCAAAAATGTCAAAAAGGATGAAATCGTGCACGTAGCCATCCAGCAACGCTGACCAACGTGCACGCATCGCCCAGTCCGCGTATGCCACTATTCCCATCTACCTTATCCGTGTGCATCGTTGCGCCCATCTACCCCATCCACGCACGTTGTTGCATCCATTTGCCCCATACGCATGCGTCGTCGCGCTCCTCCTACCATGATTTTAACGATGATGTCATCATCACCTACTCTGCGTTTCCTCCATTTTTAATCATTTTTTCCACCCACTTTTTATTCCTCTCTTCACCTATAAATATCTCATTCTCTACACATAAAAAACATCTTCTTCTTTCTTTCTCTCCATTTCTTAGTTAGTTTTTTTCTTAGTTTTAGAGTTCTTCTCTTTTTGAGATGAACTAATTATGTTTTTGTAATTTATTTTCTTTTTGATTCAATAAATAGAAATGAAAATTTTGTTTGGAGGTTTTTCAGCAACAGGAATAACATCAAAGTACTATAAGGATTTCATTTTCTTTACAGTTATTTTTTATGTTTTATTATTATATGTTATATTTAATTTGTCTGTGATTAAATTTAACTTTGCTGGTTGTTTGTAAACATAATATAATAATAACGTTGTTATGCTTGCGAAATATTAAATAGGTAAAAATCTCTAAAATCAATTGATTTTGTTTTTATTCAAGATTTTATATTAAGAATGTTAGAGAGAAATATATTATGTTATATTTAATTTATCTGTGATTAAATTAAACTTTGCTGGCTGTTTGTAAACATGATATAATAATAACGTTGTTATGCTTGCAAAATATTAAATAGGTAAAAATCTCTAAAATGAATTGATTTTGTTTTTATTCAAGATTTTATATTAAGAATGTTAGAGAGAAATATATTATTTTTCATTACAAAATTAAATCTGAAAATTAGATTTTAAGGTTTAGTTATCCGGTTTGATTTAGAGTAGTGCTGTTTTATTTCTTGGTACAATCACCCGGTAGTTAGAGTGAAGCTCTATTTCAAAAGTTTTTATAAGAATTATTATATGAAAATGTATTGACAACATGTTTTCAGTAGTGATTTTAAAACTTGAAAGTTAGTACTCGGATAATTAAATTCTTAGATTTAATTTGGACACCTTGAATAACGTTTAAACTTTCTAACCCCACCAAAGGTGGCATTTAAATGGTTAATTTTCAATCTCTTAGAAAAAAAAGAATTGATTTAATTAACCAAATTTGTTATCAACCCAAGCCATAGGTGTTAATTTTTGTTTAGTTCACAAAGAATATCTAACCCCACCAAAGTAGTATTCATATAAAAAAGAGAGAATGAATAAATATCAATTTATATCTTTAATAACCTAAATAATAGGAGGAAGCATAATTAACTTAATTATTATATCCATAAATACTCCATTATTATAAATCATAAAATTTGCATAAATATTTATTGAATTCGTATCTATGCTTATTCTTATGTTGTTAGATTAGAAACACAAAAGTCAAAATAACGTGATAGGATGATTCGTGCCTTGGGAGTATACTTATCATTTTCTATGAAATGATTCATGCACTTGCGAGAGTTTTATAAATATAAAACCAAAGTATTGGTAGGATCGGCGATGCCAGTTTTGCTCATCAAGTTTTTGGCGCCGTTGCCGGGGATGGAATAAAGTTTTTGGCACCGTTGTCGGGGATGGAATCAAGTTTTTGGCGATGCTGATTCTACTCATCAATGATCACTCTTGAAAGGTATGGGTTTACTTTCTAAATAAAAAGTCTTAAGTATTTGAGGATTTCAGTAGATGGAAAGCTATAGTTGAAATTGAGAAAAGTTTGAAGATTAAAAAGCTCATAACCTACAATGATGGTGAATATGAAGACATTAGATTCAAACATTTTTTCTATGGGAGGATCAAAATAAAGATAAATGTGCCAAGAACACCTCTATAAAATGGTGTAGCTGAACATATGAACCGAACGTTGACAGAAAGACCCAGAAGTATTCGTATACACATAGGTCTACAAAAGTAGTTCTGGGAATAAGCGATCAACATTGTGGCTTACTTGATTAATCGAAGCCCATCTGTTCCATTGGAGCACATAATACTAGATGAGTATATAGAGTAGAAAAGAGGTAAAACTATCACATCTAAATTTTTTCAATTGTGTAGCATTTGTGCATATCAATGATCAAGGCAGGAATAACCCTGATCGCAAATCCAAGAAATGCACCTTCATCGACTATGGTAAGGATGAGTTTGGTTGCTGTATTTGGGATCATGAAAATAAGAAAGTGATCCATAGTGGTGATATGATTTCAAGAAAAGGGTGATGTATAAGGATACACATAAAATACACACCAAAAATTCAGAGTAGAATGAGTCATTATTTGTAGATTCAGATGATGTCCTAGATAGTCTTGTGACAGAATCAATTGTAACAAGTCCTCAACTAGAGTAACTTGTTGGACAGAGTAGTACGCAGTAGTTTAACACACCACAACCTCCTACTCCAGCTCCTATATTGAGAAGGTCTTCTCGACCTCATGTGCCTAATTGGAGATACATGAACTATATGTTGTTAATTAATGGAAGGGAACCTGAATTCTATGATAAAGCTTGTCATACTTGAGATGTCAACAAGTGGGAGCTTTCCATGAAATAAGAAATGAAATCTCTTATCTCCAACCAAACATGGGAACTAACTGAGTTACCTAAGTGGAAGAAGGAAGTTCACAACAAATAGGTGTACAGGGTGAAAGAGGAGCATGATGGTTCTAAGAGATACAAAGTCTGACTAGTTGTCAAAGGATTTCAGTAGAAGGAAGGAGTTGACTACACTGACATTTTTGCTCCTGTTGGATGTGAATATTGCATTCCTTTACAGAGACTTAGATGAGGATTTATACATGCACTAGCTAGAAGGTTTCTCAGAAAGAAGGAAGAATATAGTGTGCAAACTTAGGAAGAGTTTTTATGGCTTGGAACAAGCCCCAAGATAGTGGTATACAATTTTTTACAGCTTCATGCATAAGGAAGGTTTCCATATGTGAATGTTGACCTGTGTTGCTACTTCAAGAGATACAAGTCTAGTTATATGATTTTACTACTTTATGTTGATGATATATTAGCGACAAGTTTAGATATGGATGATATCAGAAGGTTGGAGTAGTAATTGTCAAAGGAGTTTGACATGAAAGAATTGGGTCCAGTAAAGAAGATTCTTGGAATGCAAATCACAAGAGATAAGAAGAAAGGATCTTTACATTTATCTTAGGTAGAGTACATCAACCATGGCCAATCACTTTCACTTATCCAAGGATCAGTCCCCTCAAATGCATGAAGAGAGAGAATTCATGGCTAAGGTTCTTTATGCCTTATCCATTGGAAGTTTGATGTATGAGACCAGACATTGGTCATGTAGTAGGAGTTGTTGGTAGGTTTATGTTAAATCCAAGGAAAACTCATTGGGAAGCAGTCAAGTGGATTTTGAGGTATCTACGAGACACCATAGAGAAGTGTTTATACTTTAGTCATAGAGATTTAAAATAACAAGGCAATGTAGACGCAAAATTTAGAGGTGAAGTTGATCACTGAAGAATAACAACCGATTATATATTTATTGTTGGAACTATAGCTATTAGTTGGATGTCACTGATAGAGAAGATTGTCACTCTATCCACTACAGAAGTGGAATATGTAGCAGTGAATGAAGCTACTTAATAAATGACATGGCTTCAAGGTTTATTAATTGAGTTGGGATTCAAACATAAGAATAATTTTATGCACGATGATAGTCAAAGTGCAATACACTTGACGAAGAATTTAGCATCTTATTCTAGAACTAAGCATATTGGGCTTCATTATCACATCATCATATCTCTATTGGAAGATGATGTGTTAATACTGGAGAAGATTCAAGGAAGAAAATCTGGTAGATATGTTGACAAAGGCGGTGACTATTGACAAACTGAAGTTATGTTCAACATTAATTTGTATGCTAGAGTAACAAGACAAGGAAATTTGTTTCATTGATCGAGGTGTAAATACATATTGAAATCAGTCTTCAAGTGGGAGATAGTTGGAGATTGTTTTCAAGGACCTTAATTTAAGGAGCAAATATAGGAGTAAATCAAGGAGTGGCCACCCTTAATTTAAGAAGCAAATCAAGGCTTAATTCAAGGAGCAATTCAAGGAATCCTTAATTTAAGAAGTAATTCAAGGAGTCAATCTCCCTATATATAGATGTATAATTGTAATGAATTCATCATCAAATGATTATTCCAATTAAGAGAAAAGCTTAGAGAAAAAAGCTTTAGTGAGTGAAAATTGAGAGAAATTTTCTTGGGTGTAATTGGGTTGTGAATTGTGAGTGTTGTAAACACCTTGTATAATTTCTCCTTTTTATTAAAAATATTTGCAATAGGTCTAGAGATGTAAGCAAAATGGGTTGAACTCCATTCTCAAATTTGTGTGTTATTTTATCTATTTTTGTTTTCCCATAAATCTGACTTATCGAGAATATGCTTAATTTCCCAATAATTAGTTGTCTGGTACCTTAAGATAAGATATTTAAGTGACAAAACTGGTTTCAACATTGCTTATAAAGCCATTTTATTTATGATCCGATCACTCACACTACATGGCCTTCCATAGTTTGAAAATTTGACACGATCAAGGTATTTAGAAGGGAAAAATACTTTATTGGAAGAAACAATTGCACACTTTTATATTCCAATAATGTTATGGCACATCTAGTTTAAACTCATCTTCCATAGATATTTTTTTTAAAAATAACATTAAAAAACTCAACACTTAGGGATATATTGGTGCCACTTGGGTTTTATAAACCTGAGATGTATTTTTGAAATCTAGGACTTGAACATTGACTTCTAGATACAGAAATTTGTCACTTTGCAACTCTGAATGTATCCCATATACAAAGACATTGATTGTGGAGATTTCACAAGACATAATCATCATGTTGATATTGCTTAATTGCTATATCAAAGTCATTGTTTATTCTTAGACCAAGGGGAAAAGATTTCAATTCAATGGTTTAATTGCTTGATGGGCTATATGGTTCTTTATCCATCAAATGTGTTATCAAGTCATTTACATCCTGTCTATGGATAGTACCTTTGGTTTATAATTTCTCAATACAAAATAAAATTTTGTTTTGTTTTTTTTTTATGTTTAGTTGATTACATGTATTTTTATTAGAGTTCCATTGGTTTTTATTTTCTTGACTCATCAATCGATTGAATTTTTGATATCATGTAAATTTTGTATAGTATATAAATAACATAAGTCATCAAATTCTAAAAGGTTGACTTTAAAGGAACATAAGTCTCATGCTACTTATAAACACTATAATAGTATTTTTTTTATCAATGTGAACACTATTTTTATACACTATCCCCTTCAAAGTGTGGGTTGAAAATAACACGATTAGAACTAATCACAAAAATAAGCTCTTATGTCAATTTTATACATTTTTACTAAAATAGTAAAGTTTGGCACATTATTTTATTTTGAATATATCCAATTAGATGTTATCTAAATTGAGTTAAAGTCATTTAAACCCTTCAATATTGAACATCATCTAAATAAATCTCGTTCAATATTATTAGGTAATTTTTTTGTTATAAATTGAAGTTTTTTTCTTTAATTCCCTAAATAGAATCGTAGGAGTTCTCTAGATAATGGGCTCCTTGGTTACTAGTTGTTGCTATCTTATAAGTGCTTAAAAAGAACTAAAGTTATCATGATTTAATTTAATTTAATTGATTAAATATATTTATATATTTATAATTTTATTATATTTTTTATATAAATTTTTCTTTTTGGAATCACGGGTATTTTTATTTTTTTCAGGTATTTTCATTCAAAACTAATTTGAAGACTCAAATAAAAATACTAGAGGAAATACATTATAAATATTTTGAGAAAACAATGAGGAAAAGTCAAAAAAATGAAAAACATTGGACAAAATGGGTAAAATTTCTGAGTCACATGTGCATCTGCCGAGTCCCACCAGCCAGCACCCGCCACGTCGAGAATCCATGACCATTCCCACATAAGCCAAAGATAGCCATGCCAAGTCTTGTGCTGGCCAATGCCCGCCATGCCAAGATATACACCAATATCTACGCCCATCTACCGACATCAGTGCCTAATCGTGCGCACCTCTGCCCACACACGTACTAAGCTGTCCAAAACACTTCCAACACCCACTTTTTAAAATATATTTTCCATTTTTTAAGAATTTTCTTCACCTATAAAAGGACACTCTCTCCCACTATAAAAATCACACAATTTTCTCAACTTGTTATCTTTATCTTTCTCTCTCTAGAAAGCTTTCTTAGTTTTTAGTAATAAAGTTCTTCACTTTTTAAGAAGAACTAGTTATGCTTTTATATATTTGTAGTTCTGATTCAATAAATAGAAATGCAAATCCATTTGGAGGTTTTTGAGCAATAGAATTAGTATTAAAGTTCTGTAAGGATTTTTTGAGCTATAACCCTATGTTTGGTTGGAGGGAATGGAAAGGAATCAGAATTGATTCCTTCCATTTTGTGTGTTTGGTTGGACGGAATGGACGGACGGAATGGAATCGATTACTAAAGGAGAATGAATCACAATTCCTTATCCCCCCTTGGTAATCATAATTCCATTCTCATCTAAACTTTTTTTTCCAATTTTACCCTCACTTAAAATATAACCTTAAACTCAAATCCCAAATTCTCAAACCCAAAATTCCAAAATTAATTAACAAAATTAATTATCGACCCCACCCATAGGTGTTAATTCATTTATTTAATTAACAAAAAATAACTAACCCCACCGAAGGAGGTATTCATATAAAAACCAGAAAATCAATAAATATCAATTTATATTTTCAATAACCTAAATAATATGGGTAAGCATAATTAACTTAATTATTATATTCAAAAATACTTCACTGTTATAAATGATAAAATTTTGCATAATTTTTTATTTAACCCATATCTATTTTTATATTTTTTATGTTATTAGATTAGGAAACACAAAAACCAAAATATCGTAACAAGATGTTTAGGATTTAATTTTGTTTTTAATAGTTGGAATAATAAATTAAAAACTACATATATTCCTTCCATAGATCCACCATGGGAGTATACTTATCATTTTCTATCAAATTATTTGTGCACGTACGAGAGTTTTACAAATATAAAACAAAAGTATTCGCAAAATCGACATTGTTGATTTTGTTCATCAAGTTTTTGGTGCCACTGTCGCCAACTTGATTTTGATTCATCAAGTTTTTAGTGCCGTTGTTGGGGAAGGAATAGCGTTTTAAAATCATTTATAAAAATTTTGAAACATTTTTGTGTTTTAAATAATTGTTCGTGTTTAAAAAAATTAAAAAATTAAAAAAATTAAAAAAATTAAAAAATGTACAAAACAAACTTTTAATTTTAATTTTATTTTAATATTTAATTTTAATTTTAAATTTATTTTAAAAATAAAAAAAATTAGATAACAAAAAAAATTAATTAATTTTTAACTTTTTAATTTTAATTTTAATTTTAATGTAAAAAAACTTAATTTATTAACTTAGATTTTCACTTAACTTAATTAACTTAGATTTAATAGCATGAAAAGTAAAGATCTAAGGGAGTTTTGTTTAGGAGACTAGTTCTTAGAAGCTTTTATGCCACTAGTCTTATCATATCCCTAGTTTTAAGCAAATAAAATTTTGAAAATCCATAGATCATGACTTAAAAAGTATAGGTAGACACATTATCCTACCTGTAGGGTTGATTAACTCAATGATGTAGGGACATTGAGCTTACTTAAAATGAAATCCCTCAAGTTGCGTCTTGCTAAGACGTTAAACTAAGTGTTGGATGAGAGTTAACCCATCATTTTAGGTAATTTTCTTTTATTTATTTATTTAATTTCTTTTGTTTATTTTTGTTTATTTACATGTAAATAAATTTAGAATTGTTAAAACTAAAAATATTTGTTGAGATATTAGAAGTTCACAGCGATCTGTTTGTGTAAACTTTAATATTGAACATGATGCATCTGCATTTCTCTATCACTACTTGTACATTCTAAAAAATATGTAACTTTTCTTCTCTGTTCTTTTTATCTTTAATTTACAATTGTTACATTGAGGAAAATGTAAGTTCTAGGTTGAGGTAGTGAAAAGTTACCATACTTTAATTCAAAAAAAATTAAATTTTTTAAAATATTTATGTTCACATTTTTATTTGTATTGTGTTTGATTTGATTTTCTTTGAGTGATTTATTTTTATTGTATGGTTTAGTAATTTTTAGAATTTTAGGATTAGTTTTAAAATTTTCTTATAAAAATTTATTATTCCTTTAAATCAAATTTAAGTAAATAGTTAAGTATTTTGCACTGTTAGATTAATCTTTGAAAACATATTATGAAGTGTATGGTAATTAGTTAGTTTTTGTCTAAATTAGTATTTCATGAGAAAGTGTTAAAATTATAATGAACCCAAAATCAGTGTTTAGGAATCAAATAGTGGAGACTACCCTTGTGAGATATAATTTGAATCTAATTTCCTTTATTTTGAGTGAAATATATTTTTTCTACTCCAAACACATTTCTTATTTCTTCAAAATTTTAGATGATCTCTATAGGTATTAGCATTGAATGTTAGGATTTTCACATCTAGTAAAGTGTCATATGTTGTTTTTTATTGCTTAGATTGAATGACTTAAGTAGAAATTGATAGTATATGCTCATTTTTCCTTCATGCATGACTTATATCAAAAAGAGACATATAAGGGGTTACTTAACCACTCACCAAAATCCTAACAAAATGTACAATCTATACATGGGTCCACTCTTTAAAAAAATGTTAAAAAATCTCTTAAGAAAAATAGAAAGAGAGAAAAATGAATAATATAATCTACATATTATGACCCACATAGCCTACAAAGTTGTGAGAAAAGGCTAATTACAAAAGAAAATTAGAAGTGAACCCCTAAAAGTCATTGCACTTTCTTCATTCTATAAGGCATATATATTAAAAAATTTATTTAATGATTTTGATTGAGGCAAGACAATAATTTTTACTACTACAAAAGTAGTCACTAGCCAGCCAAGTATAGGAATACCACCAAGAATCATCATTCTGGTGTAATATCATGAATTCACAAAAAGTATTAAAAGATTAGTAAAAGAGATTACCACATAGACACCGGAGTGATATAATAATAACCCCATCTCTTCGAAATCATATTAGTACTGTATTAATCTTTTGGCTATAAATATGAAGCTATTTGGAATCAAGTTGGTATTTTTAATGCTATAATGAGCTTAAATATGAAGTCAAATGTAACTCTGATTTGTTACTTGGGTTGGTTAGGCAAAAATAGTTGTTCCATAAGTTTATGGCCACCAAAACTCAACCAACCTAAGTAACAAATCAGAGTTACACTTGAATTCATATTTAGAGCACATTATAACATTAAAAATAGCTGCATGATTCCAGATAGCTTCATATTTATAGACAAAAGATTAATACAGTATTAATATTATTTCGAAGGGATGGAGTTATTATTATATCACTATGGTGTGGATATGGTAATCTCTTTTACTAATATTTTAACATATATAAGTTACTTTTTGTGAATTCATGATATTACATTCTTATTTTGAATTTAATTACATATAGTTCTTTGGTTCGAACAAGTCGGGCTATGATATGCAAATTTTTGATGATTTACGATAAGAATGGACATAACATTTGGTTCAAATTATAACATCACAAGAAGAATCAGGAGAAAAATCTGATGATCTTGAATAACATAGGACAACACCATGGTCATTTTTATAATGCTTTAATTTCTCCATTCCAATGTCTCTGAAGTTTGGAATGCTTGTTTGATGGATGTTTATGTGCTCATGTATATATGAGAATGAATTGTTATATAGACCAGCTATTTTTTCCCAAACTCCATCTCATCTCTCTTGCCTAGTTTCTTAGTCACTATGCTGGTGATACTAAGCAAACCAAGCTTCATCTCCTTGAAATAAAGTGGAAATATCACAAAATCCATGATAAAAGAGATGACATCATTTTATTTATAATTTAAGTTATATATATATATATATTGTATATAAATTATTTTTTGTAATAAATTTAATTCTCAATTAATTAATTAATATTTAATTTTTCAATTTTTTGTATTATTTAAACTATTTGTTAAACAAATTTTGATTTTTTTCTACTATTATGTGATCGAGTACAGATTTTGAGTATAATAGAAAATGAGTAAATTTTGTAAAAAAAAAATACATAATTTAAAGTCGGTTCATGCATTGAATCGACTTTAAACGTAAAGTTTATTTACGTATTGAACCGACTTTAAATTTTTACGTCACAACATTTAAAGTTGGTTCACCAAACCGACTTTAAATTGATTTAAATTCGCTTATTAACCGACTGTAAAGGTCGATTTTGGCATAGTGTTTGTGATTTCTATACGAAATCCTAAACCTTCAATTCCTTTCATGAGATCAAACTTATGCACTATTTTGATCATTTCTTCTTCTATAAGTATGCTAACTTATTAGTTCATTCTTAACATAAATTATATTTGCATATGCCTTGGTATGAGTGCTTGAACCCATTAGATTCAATGAATTGAGAGTATTGACTTATAAGGATAGTGTCGAAGCGAATTCAAATTTCTAACATTGAAATTGGATAAATTTAAATTGAAACATCTTTTGAAATGAAGTATGAAAATGATTTTTAACTAATTATTATTATAGACTATGACTATTTAAGAAATTGAAAATAACTTATGCTTTAGATTTTAATTATGATCTTAAAGGATATTCAAAAGCATGAGACATTTTTATGTTTTGTTTTCTTGTTTTATTTTATTTTATTTTTAAGTTAGTTTTTGATTTTATTAAGTTTTTATTTGGTTATAATTTTAGTTTTTGAGTTGTTATTTTTTTAATTTGTTTATTTTTGTTATTGTTTTTAATTTTTACATTTAGTTCAATGTTTGTATGTATCATTACTGAAAATCCTCATTAGACTTAAACTCATACACTAGGGCAACCTAGGGGTTTAAAGGCTTGTTACATATGGTAAATGCAACCGTGTCAATCCATGGAAGTGATTTAGGATAGTTTAATTTTTAGTTTTTATCGCTTCTCTTGCTAAGGGACTAGTAAGAGGCTAGTTGGGGGTTGATAGATTTATATTTGTATGATTTTATCATATTTTTCATATAAATTTGTCTTTTCAGATTCACGAATATTTTTATTGCTTTTTACGTATTTTCGTTCAAAAATAATTTGAAGACTCGAAGAAAAATATTGGAGGCAATACAACACAAATATTTTGAGATAAAAAATGAGAAAAAGTCAAAAAATGGAAAAATTGGACAAAATGGGTAAAACTACCAAGTCACACGCGCATTCGCCGAGTCTCGCGCAGGCCAATGCCTGCCATGCTAAGATTGACGTCATTTTCTACACCTATAAAAGACCCTCTCTCCCATTGTAAAAATCACACAATTTCTCTCTCTAGAAGGCTTTCTTATATTTTTTAGTTTTTAGTTTTAAAGTTTTTCTCTTTTTTAGAAAAACTAGTTATGCTTTATAGATTTCTAGTTTTTGATTCAATAAATGAAAATGCAAATCCATTTGAAGGTTTTCCCTTAACAGAATTAGTATCAAAGTTCTGTAAGGATTTTTTTGAGGTATAATTTTAAAATGAATTATTTAGAGTTATTTTTTATTTTCTATTCTTATATATTATGTTTAATTTTTCTATGATTAAGTTTAACATGGTTATCTATTTGTAAATATGATATAATAATAACGTAGTTATACTTGCGAAATATTAAATAGGTAAAACATTATGTAAAATAATATATTATTTTTCATTACAAACTTAAATCTGAAACTTAGATTTTAAAGTTTAATAATCCGGTCTAATTTAGAGTATTGATCTTTTATTTTCTAGTACAATCGCTCGGTAGTTACATTAAAGCTTCATTTCAAAAATATTTATAAGAACCATTATTCAAAAATATATGGACAATATATTTTCAATAATGGTTTTAAAACATGATAATAAGTACTCGGATAATTAAATTCTTAGGTTTAATTTGAAAACCTTGAATAAAGTTTAAAATGTTTAACCCCACCCAAAGTGGTATTTAAATGATTCATTTTCAATCTTTTAGAAAAAAGAATTAATTTAATTAACAAAATTAATTATCGACCCCACCTATTGGTGTTAATTGATTTTTTCTTAATTGATAAAAAATATGTAATCCCACCGAAGGTGGTATTCATATAAAAAAGAGAGAATAAATAAATATCAATTTATATATTTAGTAACCTAAATAATGAGGAATCATAATTAACTTAATTATTATATCAATAAATATTTCACTGTTATAATTTGATAAAAAATTGCACAATATCTTATTTAATCCATATCTATTTTTTTTTTGTTATTAGATTAGGAAACACAAAAACCAAAATATCGTGACAGAATGTTTAGGATTTAATTTTTTTAAAAAATTTAAATAATAATTTTAAAATTACGTATATTCCTTCCTTATATCGATTTTAGAAATATACTTATCATTTTTTATAAAATGATTCATGCACAAGCAAAAGTTTTACAAATGTAAAACTAGAGTATTTGCAAAATTGGCATTGTAAATTTTGTTCATCACTATCCACTGTAAAGATATTGTCAGCCATCTAAGGATTTAATTTTGGCTGTAGTTCATTGTTGAATATTCAATTACCATCTCTTCAACTATGCCTTTTATCGACTTCTGATTTGAAACCTTATGCATAGCCAAAATTAGTAATTATGGTAGCGGTAGGAATTGCTCACTTCTAAAAACCAAATGAAAGGCGATGAAATAAATAAATGAATTGCTTGTGCTAATTCGCTAACCACTCCCCAAATTATCACACTTTTAGCTGATATTAAGAAAATTTCGAACGCCACCTCGCATGTTGAACTATGATTTTTCTTTTTATTGAACCCGAAAAAAGAACGAAACAACGATAGGTAACATCACGTTGGGTTCAACAAATATATTCATCAAAATTCATAACTCAGTTTTGTCCACACAAAATCCTGAAATTTGGTTATTGAAAAATCTATTTACTCTAACAAAAATGTATTTTCCTTATAGGAAAGGAAGGATTTCATTCAAACATACTGTATACCTGCTATGGTCTAAAAAATCTGGAGAATGTTGAACTTTACAATTGTGCTCCAAGTACCTCTTAGCTTAAATGTTAACCGACACAATTGATAGAATGAGACTTCTTTAGAGTATGAGATATTAATACTTGTTTTCAGAGTCAAAAATGACTACTAATAAAAATAACTTTAATAAACACCCCAAGCAAATAGCCAAACAATGTTTTTACTTGTACCGAAAACCGAAAAACCAAGAGATCAAACATTGATCCTAGGACACAGAAAAAACCACAACCGATCAAATGAGTAATTTCTTGCAAACTTACACCTTGTGGTGAAACGACAATAAAAAATTTGTTTGGAAGCACGGAAAATTAGAGAGAAAATGGGTTTAAAGTAAAAAGTTAATATAAAATTAGAGAGAAAATGGGCTTAAAGTAAAAAGTTGATATAAATCAAGAAGGGAAGATGTGATACAGAACCGTTAATTTGTTCCCTTATAATACGGTGGGATCTACTACACATGGTATGACTTAACAGTTCAATAGAACCTTATTGCTTTACTTCTAGAAAGAAACCTCAAAATGTGTCATGTCATTTAGAGAATGTTTATCCCTTATAAGCATATGACCACTTAGCTTCCTAAACAATATGAGACATGTGTAGGCACACTGCATCAAGATGATACAAAGTTAAACATACCGAGAGAGAGTGAGAGTGTAGAGAGAGAGAAGAAAATGACATTACTTGATTGACAATTAATTGTTACAAGCTATATTTATACAAAGAGTTAGCTACAATAAAACAATAGATAAATGACACATGTATAATGTAGAACTTCCTAACAACTACTCTATACACTTAGATGCTTAGACTAGCTTGTTTAGTACTCCCCTCAAACTTAAGTGGTTTAACCACCGTAAGTTTGTGTCCTAGTTATATAAACCTTGTTCTTCCTAAAGACTTTGCAGGCAAATCTATAAGTTGATGTTGAGTGGGACAAAACTCAACCACAAGTCCTTATTTATAATCTTATAAAATGCATCAATTTCTACATGCTTAATATGATGATATAAAATTGGATTTTGTGTAGACACTTAGCACTAATGTTGTCCCCTTACACCAAGGGAATCTAGTTACATTTAATTCCTATCTCAACTAAAAGGGAAGTATATTCCATTTGATCTCATTAGCAAACGAAGCAAGTGCTTATACTCTGACTCAGCATAGGAGCGAGACACAAATCTTTGCTTTGATGATGACCAAAAAATGAGATTATATCCAAGGAAAATGAAAACTCCTACACTTCTTTTTTCATCAAAACAAGCTACCTAAGGGAAGTAGAGTTCAGCATATGCAATCCATGTGTTCTAGTACCATACGAGTACCGTAACACTCTCTTTTAAAGCTTGCATAAGTACATCAGTTGGTAAAGCAAAAAATCTAACATAAATAACTAGAATAAAAGGCTAATTTTACATAAGTAATGTAAAATTATTTACATACATCAACCAAACTTCTATACTGTGTTGTAGTCTAAGAATCAAGAACATTACCATCTGATTTAGACAATACTCCCTTTTGTGGCTATTGCAGTAGCAACGAGTTTACATTCAATCATACCAGCACATCTAACAAACTTGAATAAGTAGGTGTCATTTGTATATCTAGGAAATAATTCAAAGCAGCAAGATCCTTTTGAGGAAACATAGTGTAAAATTAAGTAATAAACGATGGTAAAACTAAATTGCAAGTACTATATCATCAACATACACCAATAAAACAATAAAATCAGACCATGTTCATTTAATAAATGATCTTGTATAAAATAAAGATTTCTTGAAACCTAAAGAAAGCAAACATGAGCTTAACTTATGGCACCAAGCATGCCGTGTTGGTTTGAGTCAATACAAGGACTTGCATAATTTACACACATACCCATACCTCTTAGGATAAATAAACCTTGGAGGTCGAATCAAGTAAATATTCTCAATTAAGTTACCATTCAAAAATATATTTTTTATGTCTAATTGATGTAAAATCCTTCCATTATGTAAGATCAATGACAAAACAAGACACATAGAAGTTTCCTTAACTAATAGGCTAAAAAGTCTCAGTGTAGTCAAGACCATTAGTTTAAAGATATATTTGAGAAACCAACATACACTTTTATGCTTGAAAGATTATAAATTGTCCTTGACTTCGTGAGTCTTGGCACCAAACGGTAGAATTTCAATTATGTAAACTCGCATACCCTTACACTATGCCATATTACATAGGAACTAGTTCCTAAGCCATTTGATCAAAAGGTTATTGGATTTTGTTGGTTGAACAAGTCAAGTCTAGTCTTAATCATTCGATTCTAACACGTGACCTTTATTCAAATAATTTGGTGCTCTTTTGAGAAAATACAAATGAGAACGAATCTCAATGAATCTCACACACATGTGACTTCATGATTGTTTCCCTGCATCAAGGTTACTAAACTAAGATGCTTGTCCCCATCGTAACTGTCCATCCAACTATGCAAGTCACACATGTTAATAGCAAGTAGTAAAACAATATGCCAAGACTTAGCCAACTTCTCATTCCTTTTGTTGAGTATATTCTTACACACCCTTGAATAGACAACTTGACCCTAAAGGCCACTCCTTACCCAAAAGCCAACTTCATCTTACACCCCTTATATATGTATGCTTGAGTCTCCTCAGCACACTTATAATCAAGGTAACACTGAAAGAATATAGAATATGGTACACAAATAGGTTAAAGAGATGTTGAATCCCTAAGGACTCACATCTAAAAGTAGTGGAACAAACAAGGGTAGAGAATAAATACCACAAACAGGAAACAATCAACATACTACTTAGTTAGGAAATAAAACATGCTATAGTGAAAGAAAAAAAGCTTTCCAATTAGAGTCTAAAGCCTATATATTGAAACATACATGATCAAGACTCAAATTGTACTCACATTAGAATAGATCATATAAACACAATCATATAACGAGGTAAACCATATAGAACCCATATCTATATAGTAAAATCCTTAGGTTTCTTATGAAAATCATTGGATAGAAAACAATCTACTAAACAATAAATAGATACAACTTGAAAAAAATATGAACACAATGACCATTAACATGAAAAAGATATTGTGTAACCAATGTTGGAAACCATCCAATGATGATCATCCGTAATCACTACCTTGGGAACACTCATCAATCCGAAAAGAATAGTATTGCTCACACAAAACTAGTTTAGAATTGCTTTTTTACTCTCACTAAAATGTATCACAATCATAAAATACACTCAAGAAGATTAGTGAAAAGAGAATTAAAATTTCTAGAAAACATTTGGCAGAGTTTCGCTAAAAATTTCTAATTACCAGAGCATTTAAAATGGGGTATTAATAGACAAACACACAACCACATAGCGTACCTCATCGAGGCTTTGTTAGCCATCCTTGTCGTAGCTTCACTGACCACCTGACGAGGTGGTTTGATAAGGACCTCACCAAGGTACAAAAAATATTGATTTTTCATTTTAGAAAATATGGAGTAATTTTCCATAAATACACACACACGTAACAAAAGAAAAACTGTAACATACAATATAGCATGCATAATAAAAAAAACAATCCCATAATATGTATATAACATCTTTTCATACAAAGTGTGACTAACAATATGTGTATACTCATTAACCAACATTACATAGAAGAAAATAGAAACATTAAGCAAAATAAATAGATTTTGGGTTTAGCACACAGAAAAACCAACAAAGACTTAAAAGACTATAGGACTTACATTCTTCCCCTTTGGATTTACATGGAAAACACTACACAACTAAGTACATATGGACATCAAACATGAGATAATCATAAGGGTGACCTAAATATGTTTACTCTAATGACTAAAACATCGACACATACCCAACACTCAAAAACACACCTACTCCAAGTACATGCACCTTATGCGCTCCATCCATCTTTTTGGATCATCTCATCAACACCTTGCTAGGCTAAAACACGAGGGTCTCAACACATTTGCACACTGCAAGTCTACACCTATAACTTGCACACATGAAACAAACATATATCTCATAGATGTATCATGTAGAAACACTATGTAGTGTATCCAAATACTATCATGTTACCTCTACATAAGTACTCGTCGATAGGCTAAACATATACAATGTACACAACTTTCCCTAATTTCATGCAACACTCCCCCTAAGTGAATGCAAGTCAGGAAAAAAAATAGAGTCAATCCTACACTCACATTCCATGCAACACATAATATGACAACAAACATATAGTTGTGTACACAAACTTCTCCCACTTTTGGCAAATAAAGTCAAAGGAACACTCGTAAATGAAAAGAAAAAGGCATACAAGATTGCAATAATAGTAGTACTCATGCAACATAGTAGAAAAGATTAAAGTAAACAAAACAAGAAGCAACATATGCACGAATAGAAAACAACAAGACAAATAACAAAACACAAAGTTCTTTAGGCTCACACAAATATGAAGAACACACACAAAAAACTCTTAGGGAGAGACGCAAACACCAATAGTCTTTCAATGGGATTTAAACCTAAGAAAATCTAAAGGCTTCCAAAAAATATTAGAAAGCTAAGGATCGGTATTGATATGCTGTAAAAATAATGTGTTCAACTCTACTAATTCTCTTATGTAGAGATTCCTAATGTCAATGTTTGGTCCTTGATCATTGGATTAGATTTTTTGAAATATAAATTGCATTGGTGTTTTCATAAAGTAAAACAAAGCTTCTTACCATGATACTATAACCAAACAACATCTGTTTCATCTATAGCAATTGTGAGCAACACAACCCTACATTAACACATTTAACCTCAGTGATAGGTAGAGACACATAAATTTGCTTCTTACTATGCCAAGTAGAAACATACCCTTGAAGTAGTCTTTATGTCATCATAAAACCTTGCCCAGTCGATATCAGAATACCTAACCAATTCTATAGTAGTGTCTCAAGGATACCAAATACCAAATTCTGATATACCATTGACATACTTGATGATCTGTTTAATAACAATGAAATGAGATTCTTTAGGGTTAGCCTGAAATCTAGCACAAACTCCAACATTTAAGGAAATATCTAAACAACTAGTTTTAAAGTAGAGAAGACTTCCAATCATGATCTTATACAAAGTTTTCTCCACTTCATTTCCAAAAGGATGTTGATAGAGTTTAACTATGGTACTCATAGGAATACAAGCAGGTTTGGCATTCTCTAATCCAAACTTCTTGAAAAGCTCCTTCACATACTTTGTTTGGGAAAGAAAGATCCCATCTTTCATCTATTTAACTTGAAACCTAAGGAAGAACTTTAACTCTTCTACTAGTCTCATTTCAAATTAATTATTCATAGTGGCAACAAATTCCTAAGTAGGGATATCTTTCTTGGATCCAAAAATAACATTATCTATGTATACTTGAGCGATGACAACCTCACCCTCATTTATTGAGACACAAACCATTTTGTCACCACATCCTCTCAAAAATCCATTATTAAGAAGATACATAGTGAAACACTCATACTAAGCTTAAGGAGCTTGCTTTAACCCAAAAAGAGATTTCTTCAATTTCATGACATGATTTGGAAATTAAGGGTCTTCAAAAGATTTTCACTATTCAACATAAACTTCCTCTTTGTTAACCCCATTAAGGAAGGGGATCTTTATATCCATATATATATCTTAGAACCAAAGTAGAAAGTAAGACCAATAAGAAGTCTTATGGAATCTAGATGAGAAACCAAAGCAAAACTTTCTTTGAAGTCAATTTCTTTAATCTGTGTGTACCCCTGAGCAATAAGATGAGACTTGTTTTGTGTAGTCATGTCATTTTCATCCTTCTTGTTCTTGTACAACCAATGTGTACCAATGACATGTTTATCTGCAGGTCTAAGGTCAAGATGCTAGATATCATTCCTTTGGAACTGTGTAAGTTCCTCCTAAATAGAGTTGACCCAATGTACATCCTACATGCTTTCTTAACATTTTTAGGAAGGATAGTATAGGTGAAACACATGTAGTTTAAATTCTCTTGTATCTATCATTTTAGTCTAACACTACCTTCAACATTACCAATAATTTTATCAATAGGATTAGTATTCTTTGCCCATTTCGGAAGAGAAGATTCTTCTTTTTCATTTTCTTCCTAATCTTCGGAAGTCTTTATAGGATCAACTGGAAAGATAGTAGAAGAAGTCTTAACATTATCTATGGAATTTTCTGAAGAACCCCAATCACCAAACACATCACTATCTTCAGACTTCATAAGTTTTGTAGCACTAGATTCATCAATGACTACATTGATAGATTATATAACTATTGATGTTCATAGATTGTAGACTCTATCACACGATTGTTGTTAGAATATCCCATAAATATTTCAAGTTCATATTTAGCCTCACACTTGTCTAAATTATATATATATATATATATATATATCTCAGAATATAGCAAGTCCTTCCAAAGACACAAAAGTGCTTCACATTTGGCTTCTTTCCATACATAAGTTTCATAAGAAGAATGATAAGTGCTAGGTCTCAAAAAGACATGATTTAAAGTGTCACGAGAGTTGTTTATACCTTCTACCTAGAAATGGCTAGCCACATTCTTGATAATCAACATAACTCTATCCATTTCTTGAATAACTCTATTCTTTATCTCAATAATACCATTATGTTGAGGGGTCTTTGGAGCTAAAAACTCATGTCAAACACCCATGTCATCACAAAAAGAACTGAACTCTGAATTCTTGAACTATTTCCGATGATCACACCTAATTTTGATGATAGTTCAAATGGATTCAAGCTTCTCATTTTGAAGTTTAATACATATGGTTTTGAACTTAGCAAATGCTTCTGATATCTCTCTTATAAAAATAACCCTGGTATATTTTGAGAAATCATCAACAACCACCAAGATATATGTTATCCCACCAATACTTATAGCCCCTATAGGACCCATTAGATCCATATGAAGAAGTTCAAGAGGTCTCTTGTGGAGAGAAGTTGATTCTTCTTGTGTTGACTCTTACTTTGCTTGCCAAACTAACAAGGACCACACACATGTTTAGGAAAAGTAGTGATGGTAGGAAAACCTCTAACAGTCTTAAGGCTTGATATTTTCTTTGAAAGCTAGTACTCATTATCACAGATTTGGTTAATAATGATGACATTAGCCTTGAGATCTTCCACATAAAAGACATTTTTAAGCTCAGGAATTTCATATGCATTAATAGAACATTTACCTCAAATCTAAGCCTTATTTCCATCACCAAAAGTAATAGATCTATTATTAGAAAGTATTAAGTTGTTTATCTCTTGTTATATGGCATGAATAACCAATGTCAAAACATTAAATCCAGATACATCAGCCTTTAGAGTTGTATGAACAATATTACAATTTAGATTCAGATCACTAGAAGTATCAACTTGAATACATTTAACTCTTATAGAAGCACAATTGCTTCATTCTATAAAATCGTATCTTTGTTAGTCAAAGTGATCTAAAGATTCAAAAAATCTTCTATATGACTCAACATTTTCTTGTCATAACCAAGAGACTCTATGTGAGTATATACGGTGGAGAAGAAACCATAGATGTCAGATACAAGAGAGAGCAAAAGACTCCTAGCACTTAACACATCAATAATGCAATCATCACCAAAATCCTCAACATATGGATCAGGATCCGAAACAATAGCAATAATATAGAAGGAAGGAGTATGAGTATCATTAAACTTTAATAACTTATCAAAACAAGTATTTTCAAGAGACCATTTTGGACTAACATGATGAAATTCCTTAATTTTTCTTTTAGCATTATACTATTGAAGGTGGAGAGCCTTGACTATTTCATGTTTTTTTTCCAACAAACTGGATTCAAGAAACTTGACTTTGGAAGTATAGACATGAGCAAGAACTTGAAGTCTATTAAGTTTTTCTTCTGTATCATTCAATAAAGAATTAAGAAGAGCCTTTTCATCTTTCAAGATATGAATGTCTTCTTTTCAAATTGGAGATAACATCAGAATTAGTACTATAGGACTCAGGGGATATTTGAACATTGGGTTCTTCTAAATTCTTGCCCTAAATAGACTTCTTGAGCTCATTGATAAAGTGAGACACTTCTCATTGTCATGAAAGAGAATTTGAAGAGACTTGATGTTATTATCCAATCTCATCTTTAAGTTATCCACATCTCTCTCACCTTCCAAAATGAGATTAAGAAATTGACCAGAGACCTTTAAATGCTCTTTATCTTTTTCTTTCAGACTGTTGTTAATTTTGGTCATAATATTATTCAACTTGAGGTTCTCATAAAAGAGTTGATCATAGGAATCTTGAAGGGAGAAATTATCATCGTCGATTGCATCAATCCAATAAGATGTTCTTAAAGAGATAATCCTAGAGTAAGGATCCATCAAAGCAGAACAATCAGAAGTATAAATCATATCTTTTTTGGAGGAGATGCAACCATTTGAGAAGAGCACTCATCATGCTTTCTTTCCAAGAAGTCCTATGCTTCTTCGTAGTTAGTAAACTTAGAAATAAAACTCGAGTCTTTAGTAGTAATAGAACTAATATGTTAATGCAACCCTGACAATTGAGATTACTAAGATGCAACTCATCTTTGTTCCAAAGAGCGTTAGGTTTAGGTCTAACAATACCAATCTATGAAATGCATAGGGCACTTCTAACCATTCTTAATCAAGGACCAAACATCATTATTTGATAAACTCAAATAAGAACACATTTAAGATCTCTAGTAAAATAAATAGTAACCATTAAACTAGAAAGGTCTACTAACCAAAACACTTACATCATCCATCATAAAATATTAAGGAAATTAAACCCAGAAGAAAGGGGTAAGGATCAACACCAGATTGATTAATCCCTAAAAATGTGTACCCACTTTAATATCAATTGAATGAGTCTGGAATGCAATACACAACTAGGGTAAGGAGAAACTTACTTTTTAAATATTCGTCCACATAAGTAGAGGAACAAACAAGGATATATAATAAATACCACAAATAGGAAACAATCAACAAGCTACTCAATTATAAAATAAAGCATGCCATATTGAAAGTAAAAATCTTTCCAATAAGAGTCCAAAGTAATGGACTCTTATTCTACTCGTAATAGAGTAGATCATACAAATACAATTATTTAATGAAGTAAACCCATATAGAATCCCTATCTATATGGTAAAATCTTTGGGTTTCTTATGGAAACCACTCTGTAGCAAACAATCCACTAAACAATAAACTTATACAACTTGACAGAAATATAAACTCTAATACCTCTATCAACCGGGACCATATTGCTCTAACTACTTATTGCTACCATCATAATTACTTAACCTGATAGACAGATCTGACTCTCCTCTAAAGCCAACATCATAGTGTGATTGGAAACTGATAATCAGTAACATGAACAAGATATCGTACAACCAATATGAGAAGCCACTTAACCACAATCACCTACAATCATTTTCTTAAGAACACTCAACAATCCAAAAGCATAGTATTGCTCACACCACACTAGTAAAATAGTCCTAGCCACTCGTAGTCTAAGAATATTATTTTACTCTCACCAAAATATATCATAATTACTAGAATACACTCAAGCTGATTTGAGAAATGGAATTCAAATTTCTAGAAAACATTTGGCAATGTTTTGCTAGGAATTTCTAATTACCAAAGCATTCAAAATGGGATATCTGTAGACAAACACTTAACCACAAAGGGTAACTCGCCAAGTATTCACCATCCACCCTCGCCATGGATTTATTGACAACCTACCAAGGTGATCTAGTAAGGATTCCAGCAAGGACCTTGTCGAGGAACACAAAAATTTGATTTTTCATTTTATAAAATATTGAGTAATTTTCCATAAATACTCATACAAGCAACAAAACAATAACTGCAACACCCAACCTAGCAAGCATACCAAGAAAACCAACCTTGTGGTGTATGTATAATATGCTTTCATACAAAGTGTGTGTGTATTTGTGTACATTACTAATCAACAATAACCCACCTTACACAGATGAAGAAAGAAACACAAACTAAAATAAATAGATTTTGTGTTTTGCACATGAAAATTCCAACAAAGACTCAAAGGACTACAAGAACTACAAACACCATGTCAATTTATCCTCAAGTAAACCAAGCAAGCATGTTTTACATGCAAGAAAGTTCCATTCACACAAACTTGCATGTTTCCCAAGTGAGCCATGATAACTGTATTTTATATATTATTTTCATCTATTTTATTAATTATAATTGCTATGTTCTTGTCATTTTTAGTTAATTTTAATGTAATAAATTAATATTTACCCTTTATTTGTTAAGGAATATATTTTTAAGAAAATTAAAGAATTTGAATCGAAAAAATACTTAATTACAAATTTATGTCTGAAAATATAATTTAAATTAAAAAAGTGCTTAATTGCAATTAATAAAAGTCTAAAATATAATTTGAATTAAAATAGGGCTTAATTGTAATTTTCAAAAGCTTAAAAGTTAATTTGAATTAAATTGGAGGGCTAAAGTGCAATTAAGAAAATTTATTTTCTGTGCAGGAAAAGGAGGCCACTTGCGCCATCACCGACACGCGACACCAACCGTTTGATCAGGAAATCAATGGCTATGATGAGGCGCGTGGAATCCAGATGCGACAAGCTCGAGTGGACGCAGGTATTTAGGTGCACGTTGCTCGGCGCTAAGTGGTGCCAGCCTGCCGCACAGGCCGACGTGTAGGGTGCGACCCATGTGTTTGCTGCGTAGGTAGTTTCCTGTGCGACGCGGTCCATAGAACTTTTACGTGTTTTACGTGTGCCAAATATTTAAGAGTAGATGAAGTTTTAATTTTTTTGTGTTCTGTAACTGATATTCCTTAAATGTTGTAATTTTAATTTTTATTTATGAAATAATTTAATTTTTCTAGGGTTGCGTTTTATCTAAATTTATGAAGCTTGAGTTTAATTATTTTTGAGTGATTTATTAGATTTTTAATTTGTTTATTCTATTTGTGCTTAATGCTTTTGATTATTGGAAAATTTATCAATTTATTTGTGTCACTCAAATAAACTTAGAAGAGGCATTTTTGTGCATATTGCTCATGGATAGAATAACATGTATATATGAAGGATAGGAATATACCTTTATCGTATGTGTGGCCATTTGAGAACTTCGAACTTAATGAATCTTGGTGAATTTAATTCTCATAGGAATATAGTGAATTAATTTAGCGAGATGTGTCTATACGGAGCTTGAAAGAGATGTATGGATAAAATTAGAAGTTCTTGGTTGAAAAATTAAATTTACTAAAAAAGTATAAATCAAGAGAAAATAATATGATTCGAGTGGATTAATTTGGTGAAAAACTACAATCCTAGAATTCTTTTATTTTGTTATAAAACTTTTTAGTTAACTTGTTCCAATTAACGATTGTTTTGGATAAAAATAGAGTGAAATAATTTTAGTACTTAACAAACTGTAGTGACAAATCTCCATGGGAACGATACTTTACTTATCAAATTTTATTACTTGTGACCGTGTATACTTGCACGATTTTATGTTCTCCTAAAAGAGACAACAAGCCACTCCTTTGATCCAAAGTCTATACATGATACCTTCATCTTAACACGTTGTCACCCACTTTTATGTCATCAATTCTATAGATCCTCACTACCTGACTTCCCTTGACCAATGTATATCCCCACTCGACAAAACCATCATAAATGTTGTCACACTCACAATGTATGTCTTATTGAGCAATGCTACATTACTAGCATACTTCTACTCATCAATATCCCATCACTTGCACAACGCCACCCCACATGTCTTGCCTTATTCTGATGGAGCTACCTTCATATACCCACATAAAATATATCGTTGGTCATAGACATTCCCTCTCGTGTAGCCTTTCACATGAAAAAAAATGCACAATATTGACCCTTTTGCATCATCAATACTATCCAAAAGACTCCTACCTTAGAGAGACATTGAGGAACCCTCATGGCATAAACAATACCTACATTATATGTATTCTTTATCTCACTGGTGGCTCACTGTGCCTATAGGTACCAGGGGTGGTAGAGAGCTTGAAACCATACTTCCCACTAAAGAGATCTTAGAACATTTTCCCTTCTTTTAGGAGGAAACATCACTTTGCGCGAGAAGACATAAGCCAAAAATAATTCAATGATAATTATTTTTTTAAATAACAAAGTACCTTTCATGCAAATCATGACACATAAAAGGCATCATACTCAACTTACTTTGATTCTTTCCAAACATCATACTTCATAGCCTGACTTAGGTTCCTATGGTGTCTCAACTTGTGACATATATACTTTAGAATTGACAATACCAGACTTACCTTGGATTTGCATGGGATGGTTATCACACCTCTAAATTCGAGTACGTGAATTTTAAAATATAAATATATTTAAAAGATAAATTATTAAATGAAAGATATTACCTAACAAAAATCATCTTAAAACCAATCAATTCTTCCCAATATAAAAACAATTTTGGTACCCTTAAAAGATTTTAATATATGAGAAATTAAATCCCTTATAAATCCAGAATTTTAATCACAATATTTTCAAATCCAAATGAATTCATCAAACTAGAATAGTCTAGCCTACCTATAAAATAAACTAAAATAGCCAAATAAATAATGTATTTTTATCAATCCTTTAACGTCAAAATCCTACCAAAGTCAAACTGCATAATTATATCTTAATCATCATAACACTGAAGTTGTACTAATATGAAAGGTTAGGGAAAGACGGGGAGTAAGCTCACATCTTACTGAGAATACTCCATGCAAAATTTTTACATAATCAATATGTTTTGCATGCATATAGTATAAAAACTTTAGGCATCATAGGAAAAGTAGTAGTCATATATAGTATATAAAGGGGAAATTTTCCTTTTAAACCCGAGCTTACATATACTTCCCTACTTTCTAAACTAGGAGAGTGTATATTATAAGTATCCCAATACATGCTCATACAATAATAAAATATGTAATGTTAGTCATAAATTCACATGCTATGTAATATCTATATGTATTGGTCAACTCCAAGTTAAAGGAGCACTCAACTTTGAGACACATAAGCGGTCAACATTTGAGACCCAATATCTGGCTATACTCTGAGACCCAATATATGGTTTACATCAAGATACATATAGCATATGTATTGGTCAACTCCAAGATGCATGGAAATTCAACTTTGAGACACATGGGCGATCAACCTTCGAGGCCCAATGTATAATCATACTTCGAGACCCAATATACGGATAAAATCTAAGATACATTTTTAAATACTTACCTATCATTTGTGTAAATCTTCTTGCTGCAACCAATATCCCAATGGTACCAAACTTTGCATGACTAAAACAGGTAATACTCGCCATAAAAAACAATCTTATAATGCATGCAAAAAATCATAGATGCTATATACATCTTAAATATCACATCTAATATTGTATAATAGTGTGTACCGGTATAACAGTACACATGCTTCCATAAAAATTAATTAAACAATACATCAATTTTCACAATTTTTAAACATAGTAATTTGCATGGAACTTTTAAATACGATGCATGAATAAAAAGTGGAGCAGTTAACCTACATAAAAATATGTACACCTTCTACTCCTACTTCTTTAGCCAAGTCCTTTTTCTTTTGACCAGAAACTAACACAATTATATTCCAAGTATTATTAAAATTCACAACATAATTATTGATAACTCTTAGTACAGTTATTTGGGCCCTTTTAAACCACTTATTTGTCTTTCTTTGTACAAAAATATTAGAAAAATAATTAATTTGTATTTAATTATGTTAATATAGGTTTAACGGGTTAATAATTAATTATTTTGTATTTATTGAAAAAATATTCATTTTTTATAATTTTATTGGGATTTTTCTTAGAGTTTTATGATTTTTTATTTGATAGGTAAATGTACATAGAAATAGCCATGGATGTACTAACAGAAATGGGTCACTTAGCAAGTAGATGTACTTATAAATATCTATGGATGTACTTAGTAGAAATGGGTACATTTAATAGGTGAATGTACTTAAAATATATGTGGATGTACTTAGTATAACTGGGTGTACTTTAATTTGGGTTTGTGAATGTACATAGCACACTAATTCTCACCAAAATCCACCGCCCATGCACTATTCATATCTTAATCTAAGAAGCTAACATGTGGTAATGATATATATATAAATCCTGGTGTGCTTTTTGTGCACAATATGCGATTTGATTCCTTTTTCGCATTCTAGTCCCAATATAATTCTATAATAGATCATTTTTTTCATTATAAATACAAAACAATACCCCATAAATATATGAGACCTTAGCAGCCACCCTCGTCGTCACCCTCACCAGCAGCTCACAAGGTCTCTATGATCGTTGAAATTTCTTTACCAATCCACATGGTATTTCTCGCAAACTACTCACTAATACTCGAAATCACTTGCTAGCCACCCTCATTGGCGGTGCCAACCAGTATAGCGATGAGGCATTGATAAGTTTGGTCAGAATAGTTTAGTAATTTTGAGAAATATATGATTTTTACATGAAAATTCTTGATAAATTGTTATACCTTAAAATATTATTCAAAATGTACTTTGTAAATTTTTTAAAAATAATTGAAAAAACTCGATGTCCCACAGTCCTACCCACTTAAAGAAATTACGTGCTCAAAATTTGTAACTTTCTCAAAATGAGTAAGGATACTTTGAGTAAACTTTAAACTCTAACTCCCAAGTAGCATATTCTATATTGTGATGTCTTCACTAGACTTTCAGTAATGATATTATCCTTTTTCTCAAGTTCCTAACTTGGTAATCAATTATTGCCAATGGTTGTTCTTCGTATGATGCACCCTCCTGTAAAGGTAACTTTGTCTAATCAAGTATATTGTTCTTATCTCTTTGAAATTTTTGTACATTAGATCATGGAAAACTTTTCAAACTTGTGACAATTTTGTAGGTAACTCCAATTGATAAGTATATCACCAATTCAAAACCACTCGATAGAACGTAATCTTAACTTTACTTTAATTTCAAAAGTTACTCCCTTTCAAGTTTGTAAGTCATGTAAATCCTTTGTGTCTTTGTTAGGATTCCCATGTGTAAAAAATAGATTTTATTTATTTTACGTAGTGTTGCACCTTCATCTATGTAAGGTCAACGATTGATGGTCTATACTACACAAACTCACTTAGTTAGGAACACCTTTTACCCTTGTTAGGGAATGACTTTTACCCTTACCACCATGGGCAACAAGACACTCAAGTAGGTTGAACTTTTCTATTAAGACCTTCTTATGAATTGTTTGATAATTAAAAAATATGAAGAAAAAAATTTGGTATTAAAACTCGTTGTTTTCAAAAGATTAAATTTTTTACGATTCTAGATCGTTAATACTTTGATTGTGTTTCAATATTAGTGATTTGAGAGATTTTGTGCAAAATCTATTTTATCAGGGTTTGGTTTAATTAAAAGTGAATTAACACCTAAGATGTAGATTGCATTCTTAGGTCCCTAATATTTGGATAAGTCATACCCTTAGGTTTCATGATGCTGATTATTGATGGTTATTCATATCATTTGGTAGTGGTAGGGCTCCAAAGGGAAGCTAGATTCAACATTGGATCATAGTAGCTGCAGAGGTAGTAAGCGAAGGCAACATAAGAGAAGTTAGGGTAGGTATCTCGACTAGTAAAGGTATCTAGGCTTATATTTCTATTGAGTTGTATACATACTATTTTATTCCTTCAATAGATTGTTTGCTATCGAGTGGTTTCCATAAACAACCTGAAAATATTACTATTTAGGAAGGGGTTCTATATGGGTTTACTTCATCGTATCGATGTATATTCATGCTCTACGTTTTAGTTAGTATAAACATAACTCTATCAAAGTATGTTCAAATATATAAGGATCATATTACGAATGGAAAACATTTCTTCTTCCTATTGTATGCTACCTGATTTCTACTATTATATTTTTTTGATCTACCATACTTGTTTCTTTATATGCTTAACCTATTTTCCTATCTTGGTATAAATTAAACTACTTATCTATCTATTTAATATTTTATGATGTTATCTAGTTAGTGTTGTTATCTATGTGTTTCAATCTCTGTTTTTTGTTTTTTGCTCAATGAGAGTTTGGGTGTCTTTAAGAGTTTGAAAATCCTTACCCTTATCGTTTACTAGGTGTTATACTCTCCCAAAGTTTAATCTTGAGAAGAGAATTTGTAAAACTTTTTATAAGGTCTGGACAACCCTTTTGTTTTATTAGTGTGCTTCAAAACGATACACCTTACTAAAGATGATTTCATTCACAAAAACTACTTGTACTAATAAATAATGAATAGACTTGATGAAACAAACAATGATATTCCATATAAAATCATATGCTTTAGTAGTTCATATCCATTTTGTACAAATATATTAATGTGTCATCTACTTGCATTCCATTACATGAACGAATGAAATAACTCTACGAGTTATTTGATATTCGACTTTAACTTATTGCAAAATTGGTCACCATATCACAAGTTGAGCAACATTATTTCTTCATACCTTCCTACCCATAAAGCAATATAAGCTCATGCTCCATATCTTCTTGAAAAATACAATAATTTCCTAGCTTCTTATTTCCAACTTGTACTACGAGGGTGCACAATGTAATTCGATTGTTATGACTCGACAATTCTATCTTTAAATTTTCATTGTTATATTTCTATTATCTCATGAAGTTAAAAAAACACCCTTATTATAGTTATATTGATATATTCTCTATGAATTAATCTTGATTAAACTTCAAAAGTCTCAAAATTGTTCACTCTTTCTAGTAGTGCAAAAATTGAAAAACTTTCATCCATCTTCATACTAGTGTAGTTCATCTACATCAATCAATCAAATCTCCCACTAACTATTCTAATCCATTCATGTTATGAATCTTGAGTACTGGCTAAAAGCATAAGCCTATATGGGAACATCCAAATGTGTCCAAGTCCTTTTCCACGATGTGTTAGTATATGCCACGTGAAAATGCTTAAGTACCACAAATATTGATGCAGTCAATAATCCTACATTCTACTCTTGTAAAGTTACTCTGCATTTGTGCACTTTCTCCAATCGAAAGTTGGCCCTTTTTTTAGTCAATTACATTAAGGGGTATCACAATCTTGGAGAAATTCTTTGGAAAACAACAAATCGTCTAGTTGATTTCAAAAAAACTTATTTTTTTGAGATGTTATTTGATTCTTAAATTATCCCAACTTTATCTTGAGTCATTTTTTTACTATTTTTCTTCTCGAGTAACCTATTCGAGGTATTTGATCTCCAAAACCACTTTTCTTGAGTTCATATTAAATCATCAATTTTTAATAGTTTCAAAGTAGTTCTTCTTTGAGTTTTGAATTCTCTACACCGTAGATCAAATCTTATTAATGAAAAACAATCAATTGGATCAAAGGTTAATTTTATATGCAACTTCAAGAAAGTAGCAAGTTTATTAATCCAAATGTTATTACAAAACTTGAGAGTGTTTGTAGTGTGCTTGAAATGTAGTCTTGGGTATAATCAATTCTTCAACTCACAAAAAATTCATTGATTTATGATAAATTATATTTATTCTTAGTTATCATTTTGATGGTAATTGATAATTAAAAAAAACATTTTTTATCTTCTTAACAAACAAAGTAGGTTCTCCCCAAGAAGAAGAACGCAATCGATTAATATCTTCAATATTTTATCCAATTGTGTCATTAATTCTTCTTAGCTAGTGTCATACATTAAGAAGCAATCAAGTTTGATGTCATACCTTAGTATAAAAATAATTGATTTCATGAGTTGGAGAAAATCCAAGTTATTATTTTGCTTTAGTTCATAATATTTAGAGTTGATTATTGAGTGTCTTTTTCCATAGTTGTTTTTGATCTCCTCACTTGAGAAAAATATTTACTCCACATGCTATGACTCTTGACAATATTAGCAAATGAAAGGATGAAAATGAGGATTTCCAAACAAGTCGCTTTCCAAAGATTCACTTGTAGAGAGAGATTTGAAGAACAAATAATTTTTCCTAGGCTTGGTTGAAGACATTATTGTTTGATTCAATAAAAACGGCTACAGCTACGAGGTAAGTCCTTCCTTAACCATTGATACATTGATTAAATGTGAATATTATTATTTACTCCCAAAAGAAACTTAATCAATTTATTTGATGGATTGTTCATAAAACATTATGCTTCTCCATAAAATCAATATACAATTAACTAGTGCATACATGTTTCAAATATAGATGATGAATCCTATATCTCTTGAAACCATCATGTAGCGACATCAAAATTTGACATTCAATTGAAGGAAAATGAGTCCTTTTGTTTTTATGGTAGTAAACTCTAACTTTCTCTTAGATGAGTTATTATGCACATATTTCTTAAGCTCTATTCTTTTACGAGTTGGTAAGTTGAGGCAAAAATAAATTTTAGAAAACAATATATTCCTAGGAGATCGAAACAATTCTCTGATACCAAACTATCATGCCTCGAAATACAGGTACATAATTTTAAGAAAAGATTTATTTAAAAGTGAAATTGTTAAATGAAAGTTATTATGAAAAATCATCTTGAAACTAATCAATTCTTCGTGAAATAAAAATAGTATTGGTACCCTTAAAAATTTAATATTTGAGAAATGAAATCCCTTATATATTCCATAATTTTAATCACACTATTTTCAAATCCAAATGAAATCGTCAAATCAATATAGTCTCAGCTTGCTTATAATAGAAACTAGAACAACCAAAGAAATAAGCTTTATATATAAAACCTTTAACATCATAATCCTTCTAAAGTTGTGCTTCACAATTATATCTCTACCATTATAATACTACAATTGTACTAATATGAAAGGTTACAAAAAGAAGGGGTGTGATCTCACAACTCAGTAGGAAAATACTCCATGCAAAATTTTTACATGATCAATATGATGATGTATGCTATACAATATAAAGATTTCATGCATGTTAAAAAAAAGTAATCACATACAATATAAAGTGGGGATATTTACCTTTAAAACCCAAGCTTACCTATACTTTCTTACTTCTTGAACTAGTGAGAATGTATATTCTAAGCACCCCTATGCTTGCTCATATAATAATAAAACATGCAATGCTAGTCATAATTTCACGTCTATACAATATCTAAATATATATTGGTCAACTTTGAGATACATGGGTGATCAACTCCTAGACACATGAGTAGTCAACCTCTGAGACCCAAGGTTTTGTCATACTTTGAGACCTAATGTATGATCATACTCAAAGATACATATGGAACACATAAGTAAACTCTGAGATACATAAACGGTCAACCTCTAAGACCCAATGTGCGATCATACTTTGAGTTCTAATGTATGGAAAAACTCTGAGATACGATGTAAATCCATCTATTGCATCCAATATCCTCGAGATACTAAACTTTGCAAGATTAACACATATAATACTCTCTATAAAAAAATCTCTCATGATGCATGCATAAAATCACAAATGGCTTGTACATTTTAAATATCACATTTCATATAGTAAAATCATATGTACCATTATAAAAGTGAAAATTAGGTACTATATCATAAAAATGTACACATGCTTCTATAAAAATTAATTAAATATGACATCAATTTTCATAGTTTTTAAACATATGAATATGCATGGAATTTTTAAATGCAATACATAAATAAAACTGGAGTAGTTCCCCTACCTGAAAATATATATGTCTTGTACTCCTACTCCTTTATCTGAGTCCTTTTCCTTTTGAGAAGAAACTAACACAATTATATTCCAAGTATTAGTGACATTCCCAACTTAGTTACTTACTATAAAAATGGATTCTTAATGGAAGAATTTACCTTATAGAGCTTGTTGGATTAAAATCTAATAACTTTTCGTCATGATACTTCACCATTTCTAACAATGCCTGGATGTTTTATCCCTAATACAACCACTTAGAATGTATAAAAATTATAATATTTTAGAGAGGAAAAGATTGTAGAGAAATAAAGATATGATGAAATATGATGTGAGGGGAAGGGTTGTCTTGCTTGCTTTTGATAGGCCAAAGTATACCCTTGTTGGTGGCTCACAAGCACAGTAGTAAGACCTTGTTGAGATCCCAGTAATTGTTGAAATTTCTTCACCCATTCATTCACTACTACTCTCCAAGCGCTTGATGAAACTAAAAACCACTTGCCATCCACCCTCATTGGTGGCACCAGTAAGCACTAATCTAGCTCATTTTATGCATATATTTATTCATAAACTCTCATATATTTATAATGAATAAATATTTTCTATGTATTTATTCTATGTTATATAGATGTTTAGGTTTGAAATGAGCAAAAAGAGGCAAAAATATGTATTAGAAAAACATGAAACTTAATCGATCAAGCTTTGACTGAGATCAATCAAGGAGTAAAGGTAAGAATGGTAACGATGGTTCAATAAATCCAAAAAGGAAATTATCGATCAAGATTTGATCAAGGATTGGTTGAGTACTCTAGGGGTTAGAAATCACACATGTTAGATCGATTGGGAAAAAGTCTCCATCGATCAAGATATCCAACCAACACTTAAATATGGTGTGTTTCAACAATAAATTTTATAATCCAAATTTGATAATGCTTGAAATACACTATATACATAACATAAAGGAACATCTAAAAATAACATTTGGAACAAGGAACAAGAGAGATCAAATAGCATATCGAGGACAAATTTTGGACAAGATTGGATATTTTCATAAGATTTTCTTAATCTTTATGTATTTAGTTTTCCATAATTATAATGATGATTATTGTAGAATCCATATTTAGCTAAATTAATAAAGTGATTGTGGGAAATTCCAAGCCCTAGTCTATAGTTTAGTTAATTTAATGTCATGATAGTTTTAGTTTCAATTCTTGATCCTTCATGTGTTCAATTCTATGTTTGAATGAAAAAACTATGCATGTATGAATTAGAGTGATCAACTAGTTTATTGCATAAATATGTTTATTTTTGTTTAAAATATTAGTACGTAATTGTTAATATTTTTATTCGAAATGGTACATTATGACTACTGTCATAAGTATGGTTACATTAAAAGTTAAGTAATAATTTTAATATTTCTTAGTTTAGTTATCATCTTTTTAGATCTTAGTGCAATGAATTAAATCTAATTAACATACATCTAAGTTGTTCAATATTTAAGTTGATTAGCAATCATATCATTAAGTCAATAAACAATATGAAAAGATAAGAAGTCTTAAGCAAACCTACGCTTCTAAAGTTAAGGATTCAAGAATGATTTTAAAATATGAAAGTGATTTAGAAATTAAGAAACTAATTTTTATTTATGACATGTTTAACTAAATTGTAGGATAATGGTGAAGATAGTCTCATAATCACATATCTCGCATCAATCATGTATAATTCAGTTTTATTGCTTTATGTTATTTTCTTCAAAAATAATCAAAACCCCTTTTACTAATTTTAATTAATTTACTAATGAAATAGTAATTAGGAGTATACATTGTTAACAATCCTCATAGGTTAGATAACTTTTGTTCTTAAATTACTTATCACTCGTGGATGATCATATATACTTGCATGTTCTCAATGGCATCAAGATTTTGACATAGTTGTTGAGATTTGGTTTAACAATTTTACTAATAATTGCTAATTTTTTCTAACTTTTAATTTTTCATATTTTGTTTATTGTTTTAATTTTTAGTTTTAGTTTTTTTTATTATAATTTTTTTTTCTTCACCTTTGCTCTCAACTAATTCTTTTGAAGTTTTGAATGTCAATGGATCAGGAATACACATGGTTGCATCATACCACACATACAATGAATTTCCTACACCATACTTTGAACAACAATAAGAAAATGGGAGCACACTAATATAATGGGTAGATTTAAGAGTTAGGTATGGCGAATATTCTAATAGGTACAATGCAAGATGACACGATCATCAATACCCAAGTTACTCACGTAGAAATCCAATTGAAGATTTTAGTATCACACCTAACTTTACAATCCCAATTCCATAACCTACTCCAACTGCTTAAGGTAAGTCTCTCGAGGAAAAAATTCCTTAGTATCTCACACTTTGGAATTTCAACAAGAATGAGAAATTTCAAGGAAAAAAATTGAGATACTGGTTAATCAATCAGTAACAACTATGGAAAAAAATGGAACCACATGCAGTTATTGAACTTCCCTTTCAAGAAATTGCTAACCCTAGGGAGATTGTCAATGCCATTACTGTGAAAAGTGGTCTGTAACTAGATGAGCCCCAAAGAGTCCCTGGAAAAAGGGACTAATAAGGAGGAAAAGCCCACTATTCTTAAGAATCCAATGTGACAACAAAGATAATACCTTAAAATTCCTTTTTTACTAATGACCGTGCTTTATCTTTCTCTAATTGGTTCGATAATTCAACAAAATGAAATGATGAAAAGGGGATTTTGGATACCTTTTCCAAGGTGAAATAAGGTTGATGGATGATGCAAGATCCAATGTGATTTTAATGCGAACAATACCTGACTTAGGTTGGGGATGGATGATGCATTATCATCAGATACTTTTTTATTTAGTAATTTTGCCTATAATTATTATTAATTTTTCTTATTTTTAGTTTAAATTTTACAAAACTATAAATGTAGAAAAATGAAAAAAAAATATGCATGCCAGAGCATGAGTGTGTGCCCACTATGGTGCAATGTTATTG
This sequence comes from Hippophae tibetana, assembly GCA_037013495.1. Lineage (NCBI taxonomy): Eukaryota > Viridiplantae > Streptophyta > Magnoliopsida > Rosales > Elaeagnaceae > Hippophae > Hippophae tibetana. Next base: position 657,302 of record JAZDXN010000027.1, on the reverse strand, counting down.
AGTATAATAGGAATGTGAAATAAGGTTGCATCATGGTATGATTTTAAGTACACCATGGCACACTGATCTTGGGTTGGAATATAAGGATTCATTATTTTTGTGACTATAACATGATTTTGTATGCTCTACTACTCGTTTACACTTTCAACACTAAAACCCCCCAACATAAGGATTTCAAATCAAGGCAAAACTTTTACAAATTTTTCAAGCCCTTGGTCATCTCCTAATTTCCCCTCGTTCTCATTTTCAACAAAAAAGTTCAATTTTTATATAAAACCATCACTCTTATTCATATTTTTTTGTATTCATATCAACATTAAAGCTTGATTAGGGTCCTTCTACAAAGATTATGCACAAATATCAATTTTTTTAGATTTCTTTGTATCATCATATCCATATTCTAAAACACCTAATCTTATGAAGTAAGTGCATTCAATCCTCAAGTTTTCCTTGGCTAATGTTGTGAACTGATTTTATGAGAATAATTTTGGATTAAAAGTCTAAAAAAAAGTTATTTAAGGAAGTAATACCTAGCTAGAGTGGTAATGTGTTGGGATTATTGTTATATATTTATAATCTTTGAATCATAAATGGAACCTAAAAGGAAAAGCTCTAATAAATGTAAGGAATATATATGTGAGAGGAATATTATAGAACTAGGTTTGTAAGCCTTGAAGTTAAGAAAAGATTTTAAAAGGTTGGATAAGTAAATAAAAATTTTATTGTGAAAAAAGGCATTGATTTCTGAGAGCATCTATTCCCTCGCATGAATAACATAATAGAAAACCTAGGTAGGGAGGATTTATAAAAAGCACTGAAGTTACCATTGTCTCCATTGTAAGAAAATTTTATGCAAATGTACCCAAGTCTATGAATGATAAGGCCATGATAAATGGAGTATTTATACCCTTTAATGCATCCCTTATTAATTCTTATTGTGGTACTAGGGATGCAGGTTAAAGGGACTATGAGGCTTATTTAGAAAATATAGATTATATGAAAGTAGTAAAGGGCTTAACAGTAAGAGGACCAAAGTGGGTTATTACAAACAGGAGGCATAAGTCATTTGATGCTAAAATTTTAACAAACATTTCATATGTTTGGAAATAATTTATTTGCCTAAAATTGATGCCAACTAGGCATTATAATACAGTTGAAAAATAAAGGGATCCATTAATCTTTGCAATCTAAACCTCCAAAACCATTGATATCAGGGACATTAAAAGGACAAGGTTGTCGAGAAAAAATCACTAGATTAGTTATTTTTTTCCATAATTCATCACAACAGTTTGTGTTAGAGCTAAGGTGAGAACTTCTTCCGATAAAATTCTATTACAACTTGCATAAGAGCCTTTTCTTCAAGAATACCTTTAAAGGATAGGTTTGATAAGTTACAAGAGAAGGTTGGGAAAATTAAGGCTTGTTAATCATAGCAGTAAAAGTGACTTTGTAGAGACATGCATGATTGCTCAAATGGTGTGCAATTTGTACGCAAGTATATATATCGCAAACAAGTAATATAATGAAAATAAAATATTATTCCTATAAAGATTATGTTATTAGAAACTAATTTTAAAACTAAAAATTTAAAGATTAATTTAATGTGTTTTAAGAAAGCAAAATTAAAAAAACTAAAAATAAATAACAGTAATTAATTAATTCAAAATTAACAACTAAGAAAATATCTAAGAATACTTAATCCCCAATTTTCTAAGCATGTGAACCACTAAAATCTTCCTAATATAATTATCAATCAATTCATAATTAACTGAATTTAACCTACCTAAATAGTATGTATTACTCTCTCAAGTAAACTACACACCATATATATGCTACTCATTACGTTCATCGATTATGAATCGCATACATAAGAATCATACATCATCTTACATCTTATTTAATCATAATAAATAATTAAATAATTTTCTCAAATATATTTAATTAACTCTATAAATCAATTGCAACTAAACAATTAATAACATAAAAATTAGATTAAGTAATTTAATTAAATTGTAATCATAATTGGGATAAAAAAAATAGATCTTCACATATAAAAAATTAGATTCATAAGACCCCTAATAAATTAACTAGACATAATTAAATTCATAAATATCATATTTATCAATAATAAATACAAATTATTAAAAAAAAAGAATAATCAATTTCTTAAATTATAGCACTAATTTTCTCTTAAATCTCAACCAAATTGTATCTTCCTTTCTCTCTCTTTTTTTAGTACCAAAAATTGATAAAAAAAATACATGACCAACGCACAATGCATTTTTTGAGTTGTCAATGAGCATGTCATGTGTCATCATTGGTACTAGCCAGGTGGTGTTTTGTAATTCCCTTATCTAAATTAAGTGGTGCCTTGATCGAAGAAATAAGCGAATCGCATGATGACACATGACATGCTCATTGACTACTCAGAAAACTCATAGTGAACATCATTGCAATACTTGGCAACACCAGTATCAATTGGTACACATGATTGGCTCTAATGGGTTCCTCTTTCTTGCATGGCATCCTCGTAAAAACAAATGCATTAACTAGTAAATGCATTAACTAGTACATGTGATGTATTAAAAAATTCGAAAAAAAATCCATAAAATTTTCAAATTGTAGAAAATTTTCAAAAAATATATTTTTATCCCCTTTCACTTGAAAGTTCATATTTTAATATTTTTAACCCCAAAAATACTACTTATTATGAATAAATATTAAGAAGAAAAATACACTAATAAAATAGAGTTATCACACCCCAAACTTAACTCTTTACTTGCCTTCAGTTAAAGCTAAATCTAACTAGATAAAATAGCATGGATAATATATATATATATATAAATATATATCTATTAATACATGCATAGCAAGAACTATCTCCCTTAAAAATCATACAATTTTTATTACAATAAAGTTCACATATCCTTAAATCAATATTCCATCAATACAAGGATATGCAAAAAAATTTACAAATTAATTTGTATTGTCCATGATAGTATCCAATGTGGTCATGAAAGCTAACTATGGGGTTTTGGTTTGCTAAGACACTAAAAAAATGCTTAAATGATCAACTTGAATACTAAACTGTGAAAGAGTGAAAAAATTTACTCGAAACATCTTCTTTGTGCTTTAAATCCTTTACAACAAAATGCCTAATACAGAAGAATGACCAAGTCAAGAGGAAATAGAAAACCAAACTTTCAAAATGCAAGCCATGCAACAATTTATAAGGTTGAACATAAATTTGGGTGATATGAGGAATCAGATAACAAAGACTTCTTGATACTAGGAGGCAAGAAAGGAAGCCACCCATCTAAGATGATTTTGAAGGTGATTATGGAGCTAAATTTGTTGAATCAACTTGTAAAGATTAGGAGGAGAGATGTGAAAGGCCCGTAGATACATGGAAAGAAATCATGAGAAAGAGGTTCGTTCCTGACCATCTTACACAGGAAACTTCACCAAAAATTGCAAAGATACAATCAAGAGACTTATTACTATAAAGAAATAGACGTGAACATGATACATGCCAACGTAGAGGATAATTGTAAGGCTACAATGTTAGGTTTTTAAGTAAATGAAATCAATTAACAGCCAAAATACGTCATTATGTCAAATTAAAAACATGATACACATGACAATTAAAGTAGAGGGACAACTCAAGAAGACGATTTTCACGATGGCGGCCAAATTCTTACTGTCCATGGGAATCAACTTAGAAAAAGGATGACGAAGCTTTTCTAAAATCTAAAACCGAGATGCTCAAGAGAAATGATGTGCCTAACATGGAGATTACTACACCTAAATTTCAAGCTCGTAATCGCAACATCAAATGTTTTTGATGTTTAAGTGTAGAACACATAACCTCACAATGTCCAAATAAGAGGACCATGATTGTACATGTAAATAGAGACGTAATTCATGAAAGTGAAAGCGACAAAGAAATACCACTCCTTGAGGAAGCTGATGATGACGATGTTGAATTATTTAGGGTAAGGCATGCTTTAAATGTTCATATCATAGAAGATGAAACGGAGCAAAGTAACTAGTATTATACAATGGTTCAATGCTTGTGGGAGAGAGGTTAGAGTAAAATAAACCATTTTTGGTTTATTTTACCATTATAAAGTAAAAAATTGAGTTTTATGTGATACAATATTTATACATGCAGGACACATTTTGTTGTTTAGTCCTTGAAATATGCGAGGAGGATTGTGGATATATTCTTATAAGAAATGAGTCAATTGTACTTATACTGTACAAAGATAAAATGAAGTTAAAAATATAAAATAAAAATGAGTGAAAAAGAAAGGAAAAAAAACAGAAGAAAAGGATGGGATAAGAGATTTGAAAAAAAGAAATAAGAAAAAGAAATCATTAAGAACACAGGATAAGAAGAAAAAAATAGTAAGAGAATGACAAAAAGAAAATATGCAAGGGAAGAAATATAAGAAAGTTTTTTATTTACTAACCACTGTAATGATGGTACTCCCACATCCCACGATAAAAGTCCAAATTTAAAGAGAAATTCTTTTGAAAATCGAAGATAAATCCTTTTTAGAGAAGAAAGATAGTTTAATCATTAATCATTTAAAGAAATGAATGCACTTAACTCCAAGGAGAATGCAGGATCTGCTTTTTTTTTTACTTAAGATGGAAGAATTAATTAAATTAGTCTTACCTCTAATCACTATGAGCTAAAATTTAGAGACATTCTTTAATTAATGTTGAGCGGCGCACAAAAGACATGTTTATCCCCCTATGTAGCTTATCCCTTTGTGGGCAATAAAGAGATTGATTATCAATAGACCCTTGAAAAATTCTCTAATTATTCCTAAACCAAAGGCTACATTACCTTCATAGCTAGCCTCGATACCAAGATATAGACTCATCTATTGCATTGGTTACTGTTATTAACATCTCGATTCGCGATTTAACCTCAGGTTGTAAGATCAAATCTTTAAATTTGCACCATAACTTGTCACAATTGTCTCCAAATATTAAAGATGATCTCGAACACTGTTACTCGTCTCCGAGCTTCGAAATTCATTTTTATATAACAAAAATGAAAAAATAAAAAAGAAAGAACGAATAATATAATAGGGAACATCACGTATGACCCCAATTGACACGAATGCTTTGTGCAATTGTGCGTGCCTACGCGAAAACAGACAGCATAAGAATCAAATGAACCAAGATAAAGAAAATATTCATTAATATTACTACGACGACAATAACAGAGCCATAGCTAAAATACGTAACAAACAAACCCATAATAAAGAGACAGCACACATTACAATGCCAAAATCAGCTCGTACACATTTTGATCACTAATGATCCACGCTTAATCTGCATGAAATCTTTAAACAAACCATTATTCAGACAGAAGAAACAGGTACCTTAAGCGATCTTAACCTCAATGGTCTTAGGCTTTTTAGGTTCTGGAGGAGGCAATTTCTCAACATTCACATTCAAAACTCCATCTTGACAAACAGCAGAAATGGCATCAGTATTAGCATTCTCAGGCAACACAAACTTCCTCATGAACTTACCAACTCTTCTTTCCATCCTCACATACTTGGCCCCTTCTTTCTCTTCCTCTCTTTTCCTCTCTCCACTGATCACGAGCACATTGTCATCTTCAACTTGAACTTTAATATCCCCCGACTTCAATCCAGGCATGTCAATTATGAATTGGTACGAATTTTGGTATTCTTTCACATCGGCTGGAGTAGCTGCCATCGCTTTGGCGTCTCTAACATAACTCCTAGAGGGAGCGCTGGCGGACTTTTCCGCATCGTCAGCGAGATCCATCATGTGCTGGATGGTAGAAAAGAGTGGGTTGTCCAAACCCATCAATCTAATGTCCATCCTCCAATTATAGCTTGCGATAATTTTAGATGTTTTTTTTTTGCTCTTTTTGTATCTGATTGAACGATGACAACGGCGATGGCGAGGAAGGTTATTTATAAAGGTGAAGGTGTGGGTATTGAATGCAATAGAGTGGGGATAATCAATAGAGAAAGAGAAGGTTCTAGACATATTTGGGTTTGGCTAGGAGGTTCTAGGAGTTTCGATAGATTCTTCTAGACTTCTTCAATTTTCTAGAAATCGCGTCAGGTTACTAGATTAATTAAGTAATACTTATCCTCTTGTTTCTTTTTTTTTTTTTTTTAAAGACGATTCACGAAGGAGGGGGCAAAGTTGCTATATAGAATTAATTTCTAGAAGATATTTTTGGGAGATGTTTGTCAAAATGATTTTAAAGTTTTGTTATATTTAAGATATAAATAATTGGTTTAAATTATATAAAAAAATATGTACATAATACATTTGATATTTTTTTAGATATATATGGATTAAAGATATATATATAATATTTTATATGTACGTAAACTAATATAAAGATTCTAATAAAAATTCTTCCGAAAAAAAAAAATTTAGAAGAATAAAAACAGTAAGAATTCACAAAAAATTGGTGGTACAAGTAACTAAAAATGAATTAATATAATTTTATTTAATAATAAGGATTTAGAATTTATTAATTATAGGAGTATAATAATTAATTCATATATTTAAAATTTTAAAATAATTATAAAAATATTATTATCAAATATGTATTTTTAATTGTTGCTCACCAAATAAGCACCAAAAACATAAAATAATCACTAACATAAGTTAACTTACTTTTGTTAAATTTTAAAATTTAATTTTAACATATTAACATCTAAATTTTATCATCCTTTATATTTTCACATATGCCATAAATTTTATACTTATGTGAACATTTTAATGAATATTACTATAATAAATTTTATTATTATCAGAATAAAATACAGGAGATATTAATTTTATTTTTATGAAAATATTAATTTATATTATAATATTATTATTATATTTTGTGAACGAGGATAATATCATGAAAATTTAATATTATACTACCATTTTCGCTTGCCATACTTTAATTTGTTAAAAACTTTATACGCAATAAAGATATTTACACGTACGACGCATATGGTTTTATTTTAAGAATAATCAGTTAATATTAAATTAAATTTTAAATTATAATGATAAGCTATTGAAGTAAATATAAAATAATTTATTGTATGCATCAACCTTATGATAAAAGGTATTTTATTAATTTTAAATAACAATAAACTCTTATATCACTAAAAATTAATATAATTTAAGATAAATTTATATTATTTTTTAATATATTATATTTTTTATGGTTGTCCATGTTAATTTTTAATAATCAAATATATTTTTAAACATTATTCATTGATTTTTAATAAAAAAAAACACGGAAATCAAATAAACATATTTTGTTATCATACAAAACAATATGTTTGATAAGATTTTAGAACGGAGAGTCAAATTGATCATTTTGCTTGTACAATAAATGTTATTTAATCATTTAGTTTATAAAAAAGATATTTAAAATTTCTTTTCTTATAAAAATTTCAAAGTTCCTTCGTTTATTAAAAGTGCCCTAAATAAAGATAAATAAAAAGTAAATTTTGACCTTGCCTCACACATTTTTCATAAACATATAAATTTAAAAATAAATTTTTTACAAGCAAAAAGACTTGAAAACATATGTTTTAATTAGATGGCTAAACCTCCCGGCAAAACAAACAAGGGAATAATAAACATGCTATACAATTTGAAAATAAAGCATGCAATATCAAAAGTAAAAAAGCTTTCCAACATAGTACAAAGTTTATATGTTGAAACATACACAACTATACCCGTACTAAAAGCAATTATACAAACACAATCATATCACGAGATAAACTCACATAGAACTTCTATTTATGTGATAAAATCATCAAGTTGTTTTTGGTAACTACTCGATAATAAACAATACATTAAACAATAAACAGATACAACTTTGACATAAATATATATTCAAATACATATATCAATCAGGACCACACTACTTGAAATGCACATTGTTGTCTTGTTCGTTGTCTCCGTAACTACTTAATCTAACACATGGATCTTACTCTCCTCCAAAGCTAACACTTAGCAGTTGGAAACCAATAATCAATAATGTGAATAAACAATGTGGGAAACACCTTAACCACAATCACCAGTAATAATTGTCCTAGAAGCTTACAACAATCCCAAAATAACAGTATTACTCACACCTCGTTAGTAAATTAGTATTAAACACTCATAGCTTAGGAACACTATTTTACTCTTACCTGAATGCATAACAACAACAACAAAAAACCCAAGATGATTTGTGAAAACAAAATTAAAATCACTAGAAATTTGGTGGATTTTCATTAGGAATTTCTAATTAAAAAGCATTTAAGAGCTAGTACTTATAGAGAAATTTCAACCACATGGGTACCTCATCAAGGGTTCGTAAGCCACCCTCGTTGAGGCTTCGTAGACCACTCATCAAGGGCTCATATTAGGGGTCCGACAAGGAGCTCGTTGAGGCACACAAATTCAATTTTTTATTTTAAAAATTATCGACTAATATTTCATAAATACCTATAAATACAACAAAAGAAAAACCATAACTCACAACCTAGCATACATACTAAGAAAACTAACCACGTGGTGTTTGTATAACATGTTGGCATACAAGGTATAACTAACTATATACATGTGTATGTGTATTACTAATCTACAGTAACCAACCTTACACAGAGGAAGACAAATACAATAAGTAAAATAAATTGACTCCTTGTTTTGCATATGAGAATGCCAACAAAGACTCAAACAATAACATAATGTACCTTTCCTCCTTTGACTTTTTGTGGCAAAACACTACACAATAAGTACATACGCATATCAAATATGATATGATCATAAAAATTACCTAAAGATGTTTGTTCTAATGAATAGAGCATCAACGCACACCCAACACCCAAAAACACACTTATTTCATGTGTATCCATCTTGTGAGATCTATCCATCTTCTCAGATCAACTTCTCAAAACTCTAACAGTCTAAAACATGAAGGTCTCAACTCATTTGCACTTTGCAAGTCTAAAACTTGATGATCTCTATCTATACATGTAACCTACACACACGAAACAAACACATATATGTGAATGTATCATGCAGAAAAAATGTGTAATCTATCCAGATACTATCATGTTACCCCTAGACAAGTACACACAGTTAGGTTAAACACAAACATACAAGCTACAAAAACACATACAATATACATAGCTCTTTCTCACTTAATGCAACACTCACCCTAAATGAATGCAAGTTAGGAAACAAAATGAGGTGCAATCCTACACTTACGTCCCATACAATACGCAGCATGGCAACAAACGTATAGTTGTGCACACAAAATTCTCGCCCTTTTTGACACAGAAAGTCAAAGGAACACCCATATATAAGGGAGAGAAGACATACATGTATACAATACTCTTAACACTCATGCAACATAGTAGAGAAGATTAAAGTGAACAAAACAAGAAGCAAAACATGCAAGAAAAGAAAACATAAATAGAAGGACAAAGAATAAAAAGCAAAGTTCTTCAGCTCACACAAATCTAAAGAACACACAAAGTAGTCCCTAAGGGAGAGATGCAAACACCACTAGCCTTTCTTTGGGATTCAAACATGAGCCAATCTAAAGGTTTAGGAAAAATAACTACAAAGATAATCTATTCGAATCCATTAAGGTTTAGTAAAAATATTTGGTTTTTGTGGATTAATTCTAGAAATGTTTTGGATTAAAAAGGAGTACCAAACTCTAATTGGACAAAGTGGGGATGAGGAAAAAATTTTGAATTTATTTTAGTACTGTGTTGTGTGGAATATCTATGAACTCTTATGATTTTAAGATTTATTTTATTAAAATGGTGCCTAAAAGGAGTAGGATTGAGAAAGGAAAGAGTGAAGAAACTCCAATAGAATACAATAGGGCTAAATTTATTAGTGTAGAGGCCAAACTCAGATTTGATAAAGCTATTGAGATAATTAAAAAATTTATTATAGAATGAAGTTTGGATTTCGAAGTGAGACAAAACTATCATTTTGAGCAAATAACAAATGTAATAGCAGCTCTAGAATAAAGACAGTTTGTAAAGGAATTGGATGCCACTGTAGAATTTTATGCCAATATTCTTGATACTGTTGATAATCGGGTAAAAGTACAAGATGTACTAGTCCCATGTGTCATGTATGATATAAATGCTTACTATGGTTTAGTATATGTTGGCTAAGGTGAATACGAAACATATCTAGAAAATATGGATTATGTTGAAGTAATAGAAAGCCTAGCAGTAGAAAAGGCTAAGTAAGATTATTCCAGTGAGATACCAAAGTGCTTTTGATGAGTGCTCAAAAATCATTAAAATTATCATGATTTTATGCACGTTAATTGATTAAATATATATATATATATATGATTTTATCATATATTTATATAAATCGTCTTTTCGGAATCACGGGTATTTTTATTGTTTTTTAGGTATTTTTGCTTACAAAATGTATCTTAAAGACTCAAAGAGAAATACTAGAGGCAATACATCACAAATATATTCATAAAATAAATGAGGAAAAGTCAACAAATATGAAAAAAATTGGATAAAATGGATCAAAAATGTCAAAAAGGGTAAAATTGCGCACGCAGCCACCCAACCGCGCCGGCCAACGCACGCACCGTGCCCAGCTGCATCAAGAAACACGTGCACCACACCAGCACAATGCCCAGTCTGCGCGTTCCTGCTTTCCATTCCACATGCGCCTGCGCCCATCAGAACCCAGTCTGCGCATGCCTCTGCTCCATTCCGTGTGCGCCGTCGCGCCCCACCTGCCCGCTAACGTCATCTGATGTCATCATCACCTACTACACATTTCCTCCATGTTTAATCATTTTTCACCCACTTTTTCTTCCTTTCCTCAACTATAAATACCCCCATTCTCTTCATAACAAAACACACCTAAAACACATTTTTTTCTCTCTTTCTTTATCTCTTTTCTTAGTTTTTAGTTTTTCTTAGTTTTTAATTTTTTGCTTAGTTAGTTTTTCTTAGTTTTAGAGTTATTCTCTTTTTGAGAAGAACTAATTATATTTTTGTAATTTATTTGTTTTTTTATTCAATAAATAGAAGTCCAAATTTTGTTTGGAGGTTTTCCAACAAGAGGAATAACATCAAAGTACTGTAAGGATTTTATTTTTTTTACAGTTATTTTTTATGCTTTATTCTTACATATTATATTTAATTTTTCTATGATTAAATTTAACTTTGCTGACTGTTTGTAAACATGATATAATAATAACGTTGTTATGCTTGTGAAATATTAAATAGGTAAAAATCTCTAAAATGAATTGATTTTATTTTTATTCAAGATTTTATATTAAGAATGTTAGAGAGAAATATATTATTTTTCATTACAAACTTAAATCTGAAAATTAGATTTTAAGGTTTAGTTATCCGGTCTGATTTAGAGTAGTGCTCTTTTATTTGTTGGTACAATCACCCGGTAGTTAGAGTGAAGCTCTATTTCAAAAGTTTTTATAAGAATTATTATCTGAAAATGTATTGACAACATATTTGCAGTAGGAGTTTTAAAACTTGAAAGTTAGTACTCGGATAATTAAATTCTTAGGTTTAATTTGAACACCTTGAATAAAGTTTAAATCGTCTAAATCCACCAAAATGGGCATTTAAATGGTTCATTTTCAATCTCTTAGAAAAAGGAATTAATTTAATTAACCAAATTAGTTATCAACCCCACTCATAGGTGTTAATTGATTTATTTAGTTAGCAAAGAATATCTAACTACACCAAAGGTGATATTCATATAAAAAAGAGAGAATCAATAAATATCAATTTATATCTTTAATAACCTAAATAATATGAGCAAGCATAATTAACTTAGTTATTATATCCATAAATACTCCACTATTATAAATGATAAATTTTGCATAAATATTTATTGAATCTGTATCTATGTTTATTTTTATGTTATTAGATTAAAAACAACAAAAACCCAAATATCGTGACAAGATGTTTAGGATTTAATTTCGTTTTTAAAAGTTTGAATAATAAATTAAAAACCAAATATATTCCTTCCTTAGATTGACCTTGGGAGTATACTTATCATTTTCTATGAAATGATTCGTGTACTTGCGAGAGTTTTATGAATATAAAACCAAAGTATTGGCAAGATCAACGATATCGGTTTTGCTCATCAGCTTTGAATTATTGAATCTAGCATACTATAATGCATTCACCTCAAGCACTAACATAACTCAAAAGGATAAAAGGGTAGCTTCTTCGTCAAAAATGACAATGAAGGATGCAAATCATCACTTAAGCGAAAAAGTTACCTATATGGAGAAATATGTCCAAGCTTATGATTTCTAACTTGTTGGATTTACAAATTGATAGAGTCATGTTCAGGGTGAATTTAACTATACCTTTTATGAAATGTGTTAGTTAACTCTCAATCATCTCGGAGTTGATTCAAGTCATTTAGGAGAACTCAAGAATCAAAGATATGATTTCATATTTACACTACCTGAACAACCACATCATGAAGAACGTGGACCGAACAATCTAGAGGATTAAGCTCCAACTTTACTCCTCGATTTTATTAGTTTTATTAAATTTATGTATTTTGTTTTAGTTTGTTTTTATGGACTCTAGTTTAATTTCTTTTTGTTTTGGAATTTATTTGATGTAATTTTACATTTTTTGTAATTATTTTTGGTTTATTTTTATTTTATTTCCTATTATATGAATCATTATTATTTTATTTAGAATTGTTAATTTTATATTTTTTTGTTGAGAAGTACACAATATATATATTTGTGTGGTTAAATTATTGAGATGATAGATGCACTTGACTTTCTATATCATTATTTGATCACATAAAGCAAATGAGTAAATTTTATTTTCTTTATATTTATCTTTTAATTTACATTTAAGAGGAATGTAAACACTAGGTTGGGAATGGAGAAAGAGTTACATAAATTTGGACAAATTTTAAATGTTTTTAAACATGTTTTTACATTTATTTTTGTTTTTATTTAGTTTATTTGTTTGTTTATGGATATTTAGGTTCATTTTATTTATTTATTTTGCAAAATTATCATGTTTTTAATTGATTTTAATCAAATGACTGAGTCTTTGTATTGTCGGATTAATCTCTTGAACATGGCATGGAATATTGTGATAATTAGTTTATTTTTGTCATAGTTTGTATTTCATGATTAAATATTAAACCTATAATCTTTTCATTTTGAGTGATAATATTTTTTTTACTTCTTTAAACAGTCATCTTATTATTAAAATTGTTAGATGATCTCTATGAATTTTGCACTGAATGTTAGGATTTTTAACCTATGATAAGGTATCATACACTTATTTTTATTGCTTAAATTGAATTATTTAAGTACAATTTAAAGTATATGTTTATTTCATTCATGCATAACTTCCAATATATATATATATATATATATATATATATGGTTCCTTAAAGTCAATACAAAAAGAGTCAAATTAACCACTCACAAAATCATATAAATATGTACAATATGTACATGGGTTTCCTCTCTAAAAATATATTATTAACAAAAAAGAAAAATAAGAGTATATAAAAAATGATGAATAGTATAAATTAAATACTATAACACAAAAAACTTCAAATTAATCAGAATGACTATTAGTATAGAAAGTCATTCTCTAAGGCGTATACTTGATATTCTTGCCTAATGATTTTAATTGATGTATGAGAATAATATGTGATTTCTTTATAAATCCTACCATTTTATTCATTTCATGAAATCAATATTATGCATTGTTTTGAGCCTTTCTTCTATAAAGATAAGCCAACTTATTAGTTCATTTCTTTACATTACTTCTACTCAAATATAACTTTGATTAAGTACTCGAACCCATAAGATCAATGTAATATTGTCAGTATGACTTGTGAGGATTAGAGTCGAAGTGAATTCAAATTCCTAATACTAAAATTGGATAAATTGATATGATACATTTTTGATATGGAAAATGAATTTGTGAATTTTAATTAATTTTTACAATAACCTATGAATCTTTAGGATGTTAACTTAACTTATATTTTGGATTTTGATTATGAACTTAAAAGAGACTAAAGCATGATAAGTTTTGTAATTTTTACTTTGTTATTTTTAATTTTAGTTTTTTACTTGGTTAATTTTAGTTTTTATTTGTCATTTGTTTGATTTGGTTTTTTTAATTTAAGCATTTAGAATGACGTTTGTTGGTATCATCACTGGCAGCCCTCACGAGACTTAAACTCATCTACTAGGGCCACATACGGGTTTTAAGGCTTGTTGCATACGCTAAATGTAATTGTGTCAATCTAAAAAAATGATTTAGGTTAGTTTAATTTATTTATTTTAGTTTTTCACTTTCCTTGTTGGGAACTAGCAAAAAGGTGATTGGGGGTTGTGATGAGTGCTTAAAAGGCACTAATATTACATGATTTATTTGCATTTAAATGAAACAAATATATTTGAATTTGCATTATTTTATCATTATTTAAGAAAATCTATATTGTCAGAATCACGAATATGTTTTGTTATTTTTTTAAGTATTTTTTTTACTTCAAATTGATTCAAAAGATAAACACTTAAAGAATCATGCCTAAAAGAATTCATTTTGAACTTAGAAGAATAAAAGAATAAAACATGAAAAGCTTAAATGTAAATCCAACCAGTTCTAAGGGGTGAAACAGATAAGAAAAGTGAAGAAAGGTAGATTAACGCAGGCCATGACATGAATCAATATTGGTTGTGGCACAACCTTCTCAAGAATAGATTTCATGCATACCAAAAGTGACATAGGCCATGACTGTGGAACAATTTGGGTTGTGACACACACTAATATTTCCATCACGATCCCTTTTTCTCTCATTTTCCTCAACTATAAAGGCAGTCTAATTTCTTTATTTAGTACACAACAAAAATCAATAAACATTTGATTTTTCAAATAGTTTTTGCAGTTCCAATTTTTTTGCAACTTAGGAATTTTACTTAGCTACAATTTTATCTTTTATGTAATAGTTTTGATTCAATAATTAGTATAGGAAGATTTCTTTGAAGGTTTTTCATATTATAGATTATTACTAAAGTTCTGTAAACTGAAGGATACTGTAAGATATATATAAGTTTTGGTGATATTCGTGAACAAAAATTTAAATGTAATTTAGTTTATAAGCGTGTTTTTAAGATCACTATTCAAGCCAAAGAAAATTTTGAGCTTCAAGTAAACATGTTTCAAGTATACTCTTGTTCTTAAGAATGTTAGATTTCATATTAGATACATAAGAACATTTAGTATATAGGTTACTCAATTGATGGAGTAGTGTCTGGATTGATCAAAGAGGTAGATTGATTGAGTATCGATCATGTATGATATAAGTCCTCTAAGGTTCATTTTAAAATTGGGGTAGATTTATTGAAGTTGGATTCGAATCGATCGAGGGACCAGATTGATCAAGAATCGATCGTATTCAATCTAACTACTCTCAGGTTTTTATTAATCATTACTTGGATTGATCAAAAAGGGTTTTGATTGATCAACCTTATTGGTTCGATCGATTAAGATTGGACTAGATTGATTAAGCGAAGAGGGCTTCAACTTTAACCTAGTTTTTTACTCTACCAAAAACATTCTATTATCTATTTTGCAGAACATAAAAACATGCAAGTATACACGATCACAAGTAATAATATGATAAATAAATTATCGTTCCCACAGAGAAATGTTACCAACTCTTGTTAATTACTAAAATTATTTAAACCTGATTTTATTCAAACAATCAATAATTTTATGCAGTTTGACTTAATTAATAATTTTTTTTCTTTTTAACAATTTTTATGAAAATTCTAGGATTGCAGTTTACCCAAATTAATTCACTTGAATATTTTATTCTCTCTTGATTTATGCTCTCATATTTTAAGTTGTTAACCAAGAACTCCTAATTTATCCATATATCTCTTTCAAGCTCCATACAGACACATCCCGTTAAAATGATTCACTATATTCCTATGAGAATTAAATTCAACCAGATTTATTAAGTTCTGAGTTCTCAAAAAGTTACACATACAATAAAAGTATATTTCTATCCCTTATGTATATACGTTATTTTATCCCGAGCAACACACAAAAATTTCTTTTTCAAGTTTATTTAAGTGCCACATATCAGTTAATTAATCTTCCGATAATTAAAAGCATTAAAAACAGATAAAATAAACAACTTAAAATAGTTCCACAAATCATTCAAAAATAATTAATTCAAGTTTCATAATTTACGCTACACTGCAATCCAAGAACAAATAGATTAGTTCATAGCAGAAATTAAAATTACAACACCACAAAAATAAAACATTGTAGAAAAACAAAAATTAAAAGAAAATGGGTTAAGAGAAACTCTTTCACGATTCCTCAATGAAAAATAATTTCTTCCCTTTCCTTCTTCTTCATCAACTTCTTTCTCTGTAATTCCCTAAGATAATACACACAAAAATGTCAAAATAAGACGATCTACGTGTTAAACCAGACACGCAGAGAGGAAAAATGAAAAAAATTCCCAAGAGAGAAAAAATGAAAAACGAGAGAAAATTCTTTGCTGAAAAATAAAAATGAAAAGAAGAAGAACTCTCCAACCCCAAAAACACGTAAATGATTTATTTTTATCGCGTAAAATATATCCCCACTTTCCAATTATTCTTTTTTTTTATTATTTTTTTATTAGTGGGAGACAAAAATAAATGGGGAATTAAAATAACACCATGCGTGAAAACCATTCTGCGCGTTTCTGATTTTTTTCTTTTTTTACGCATGCCACGTGTCACCATGTGATTGGCTTCGAGAAATTCAGAGACACGTGGTAGCTTTTCATTGAATGGGCAGGTCGGGCGCATGGAGAAAGGATGGACCGCAACGCATGCGATTTTCCCGCGTTGAAACGTTTCAACGGCTGGAAGTGGGCGCCATTTCTGCATTTTTATTTCACCAAATACACGCCACGTGTCGTCATGTTATTGGCTGTAATATTTAGAGACACGTGGCTGATTCTTTGTCATTGAAACGCGACGGTGCACGCTGCTTTGATGAAGCGCATCGCATGGGATTTTGTCGACGAGCGCCTCGGTGCGCGGCAGCTTGGTTCCAAGTGCTTCAATCGGGACCGTTCAACTGATCCAACGGTAAGTGATGCACCTTGGGGAAATTCTGCGCAGCCGACATGTGGGTCCCACCCTGCACGCCAGTCTGCACAGCCAGTGGGCCTCACGTGTGCCGAGCTGTGCGCTTCAGGGATTCCCGGCCCACTCGCTTTTGTTACGTCTGGATTTCACGCGCCAAATCTTGACCGTTGATGGGATAATCGAGCGGTGTGTGTTGGGCGTTGTGAATGGCGCGAGTGGCTCTTCTCCTGCACAGAATTTCAACTTTTTATTAATTGCATTTTGACCCACAAATTTAATTCAAATTAATTTCTACACTTTCTTTAATTGCAGTTAAGCCCTTTTCTAATTTAAATTAAATTTTTTTAAACTTTTAATAATTAAAATTAAGCCCGATTGTAATTTAAATTATATTTTCGACTTTTATAAATTGCAATTAAACACTCTTTTATTTGAAATTATATTTTGGGACACAAATTTGCAATTAAGTACGTTTTCGATACAAATTATTTAATTTTATTAAAATTTATAAAAAATAGTAAATACTAATTTATTAAACTAGAATTAACTAAAAACTGTAAAGAATATAGCAATTATAATTAATAAAATAGATGAAAATAACTATATAAAATACAGTTATCAACACCCTCAAACTTAAGTTTTTACTAGTCCTCGAGCAAAAGGAAAGAAATAAAACAAAGATAACTGCATTTAAAATAGTGATTTACCAAATATTTCTTTTTAGTCATTCCAAATTACATAACTCAAAGAAATAAAAGAATTTTATCTAAGTATCAAAATCAATTTAAAAATATATTCCATTTTCACAATGAATTGTAGTGTGTGTAAAGTCTTTTCATATTTCATCACATGCAATCCAGATCAGTTTATGCAAATATAAAATCAAACAGATTATAATGAAATCACAAATCTCATACGTTTATTTTTCATTTCTCTCTCCACTAATGTAGACAAACACAACCAAAAATCAATAGGACTTTATTAAGTTTGTAATGTATGGCTTAGGTAAAGGTAGGATAAAAGATATATTTAGCTCAATTTTCCTAAACACCATTTTAGGATTGAAACAAGAGATCTTCTATCATCACAATAAACACTTACCAATTTGGGATTCAACATCATATACAATAACTTTTTTCTTCTTTTTTTAGTATCATTTTTTTCGATATATCATTAAATATTTACTAACAATTGTCACATGTTAGTGAGATAAAAATATATATAGAGTTTGAAGCTCAAAAGGGTATACTATGGATAAAGCATGTGAATGTAGATAGAAAGGCTCAAACGATCCAAAGATGGCCTAAATCATTTTCTTAGTTAAATGTTATCAATAATTTCGCCTCGAGAGAAAATCAAATAAATTCTAAAAACTGTGACACCACAAATATCAATCGAATTCCATACTCACATAAACCTTCTCTAAATTATCATCGCAACTCAAAAATCAAGACTAGTGCTCATAAATATTTATTCTTGTAAAAATGAAACATGTGTAAAAATTATTCATCGCTTAGACAATATTCGAATTTTTCAAGGAGTTATGTATTACTTAAAATGAAGAAATAACATAACAAAAATTAGATCACCATTAAACGCAAAATATCTTCTAATGTTCAATCAACCAAACAAACAAAACTAGACAAGCAACAACATCAAGCAATATTTCCAATAAGTTTAATCTCAACACCCCCAAACTTAATATGCACATTGTCCCCAATGTGTGGAAATTTAAAGAACATAGGAGATGTGTTAAAAGAAACTTCCCTGAATGGTGAGTTGACTTGTGAGATTGAATTCCAAAATCGTTTTACCTCCTTCGATTTGCACCTATCAAAACAAAATAACAGCATGAAGAAATATGCAACTACTACATGTTCTAAAAGACAATAAACAAATAAATAAAAATTAAAACATATGGGTTGCCTCCCAAGAAGCGCTTGATTTAGAGTCATCAGCTTGACTGCCTTTTTCCTTGCTTTAGGTAGGATCAGATAAGAAAATGGTGGACTTTTGACGATCAATGTCACCACCCCAATAATGTTTGAGTCTTTGCCCGTTCACTTGGAAAATATTTTGTGATTCTTCACCTTTAATCTCAACAGCCCCATATGGGTGTACTTTGGTAATAATGAAAGGCCCTGACCACTTAGATTTCAGTTTTCCTGAGAAGAACTTCAAACGAGAGTTGAAGAGCAGTACTTTCTGTCCTGGTTCAAAGTGTCGATGTAAGATTTTGTTGTCATGCCACCTCTTCGTTTTTTCCTTATAAATCTCAGCATTTTCATATGCGTGTAAACGAATCTTGTCCATCTCATTGAGTTGTAGACATTTTTCGCCAGCAGTTCCTAAATCAAAATTTAAATTCTTGATAGCCCAATACGCATGGTGCTCTAATTCAACCGGGAGATGACAAGCTTTCCCAAACACTAACCGATATGGGGACATCCCAATGGGTGTCTTATATACTGTTCGGTATGTCCAGAGTGCATCATCCAACCTTTTAGACCAATCCTTCCTTGAAGGATTTACCATCTTCTCCAAAATCCTCTTCACCTCTCTGTTTGATATCTCAACTTGTCCACTGGTTTGAGGATGGTAAGTAGTTGTGACCTTGTGAGTGACATCGTATTTGGCAAGGAGGGTTTCAAAAGATTTGTTGCAAAAATGAGTTCCCACATCGCTTATGATTGCCCTTGGGGTGCCAAAACGAGTAAAAATGTTTTTCTTTAGAAAATTCAACGCCACTTTGGAATCATTGGTAGGCAAGGGAGTTGCTTTTACCCACTTAGAAACATAATCCACAGCAACCAAAATGTAGAGATTGTTGTAAGAAGAGACAAACGGCCCCATGAAATCAACTCCCCACACGTCAAATATTTCTACCTCAAGAATATTGTTTAGAGGCATCTTGTGTTTCTTAGAAATCTTACCAACTCTTTGGCACCTGTCACATTGTGAGACAAAGAAATGTGCATCTTTAAACAGATTTGGCCAGTAAAAACCAGATTGAAGAACCTTAGCTGTTGTTCTTTCTCTTCCAAAATGGCCTCCGTATGCTGAAGAATGACAATGTTTAAGTATATTTTCAATTTCTTCCCTTGGGACACATCTTCTGATAATTTGATCTGCACAATGCTTAAACAAGTAAGGCTCATCCCATAAATAGTACTTAACATCGTGTAAGAATTTTTTCTTCTGTTGGAAAGACATTTCAGGTGGGAGCATATTGCTTACGATATAATTAACATAGTCTGCGTACCATGGTGCACTTCTATGATCAAAGGAAAATAGTCGCTCATCAGGAAAAGTCTCACCAATGATTGTCTTGTCCACGGCTCCATTATTATTCTCCAATCTCGATAGATGATCAGCCACTTGATTTTTGGTTCCCTTCTTATCCTTGATCTCCAAATCAAATTCTTGTAGTAGGAGGATCCATCTAATCAATCTCGGTTTTGCATCTTTCTTAGCCATAAGATATTTTATAGTAGAATGATCCGTATAAACTGTCACCTTAGTGCCGATTAGGTAGGAACGGAAATTTTCAAAAGCATATACAACAGCAAGTAATTCTTTTTCAGTGGTAGCATAATTTAGTTGAGCTTCGGTCAAAGTTTTGCTAGCATAGTAAATGGTATGGAAAACTCTCTTTTTTCGTTGTCCTAAAACAGCTCCTACCGCAAAATCACTGGCATCGCACATGAGCTCGAAAGGTAGGTTCCAATCTGGTGCAATAATGATGGGAGCCGTGATCAACTTTTCTTTCAAAACCCAGAAAGCATCAAAACAATCTTTGTCAAATGTGAATTTTGTATCTTTCTCCAAAAGGTTGCAAAGAGGCTTAGATATCTTGGGAAAATCCTTTATGAATCGCCTATAGAATCCTGCATGACCAAGAAAACTTCTAATTCCTTTCACCGATGTTGGAGGCGGTAGTTTCTCAATGGTTTTAATCTTTGCCATATCCACTTCAATTCCCTTTGACGAAATTAGATGGCCGAGAACAACACCTTATTCTACCATGAAGTGGCACTTTTTCAAATTTAAAACCAAGTTTGTTTCTTCGCATTTTTGTAAGACCAAAGAAAGGTTATGCAAGCACATATCAAATGAATGTCTAAACACTGAGAAGTCATCCATAAATATCTCAATGAAATTTTCCACCATATTTGAGAAGATAGCCATCATACACCTTTGAAAAGTGGCTGGGGCATTGCAAAGTCCAAACGGCATTCTTCGGAAAGCAAAAGTTACATATGGACAAATGAAAGTGGTCTTCTCTTGATCCTCAGGCGCGATAGCAATTTCGTTGTATCCTGAATATCCATCCAAGAAACAATAGAAAGAATATCTTGCCAATCTGTCTAGCATTTGGTCAATAAATGGAAGAGGAAAATGATCCTTTCGAGTGGCCTTGTTGAGCTTCCGATAATCCATGCATACCCACCAACCCATCACTTTCCTTGTGGGAATCAACTCATTGTTGCTATTAGCCTCCACTATAATTCTTCCTTTCTTCGGAACACAATGAATTGGGTTAACCCAAGAGCTATCTGAAATGGGATAGATAATACATGCATCTAACCACTTAATGATCTCATCTTTTACTACCTCCTTCATGATTGGATTCAGACGACGTTGATGCTCAATAGTAGGCTTGAAATCTTCCTCAAACAAGATCTTGTGCATGCATAGTGAAGGGCAAATTCCTTTAATGTCAGCTATAGACCACCCTAATGTCAGCTTGTAATTTCTCAACACTCTTAACAACTTCTTTTCTTGATCTTCATCTAGAGATGCTGAAATAATCATAGGCATGGTGGACATTTCACCCAAATAAGCATACCTCAAATGGTTAGGCAATGGCTTAAGCTCTAATAGTGGTTTTTGTTCCATAGATGGCTTCACATAGGTAAACTTAGACGGTGTTACAACTTGTGATGCCTCTTCTTCAGCTTGAGGACTAAAGAGTTGTGGAGATGCTTCAAGTAAATTGATATATTCAAGAGAATCAAAGTTATCAATAATATTGTCATTCACAAGTGCAAGTTCCAAAGCATCAGTACTCAAATTTTCCCTGAAATTGCTTTCAACTAAAGCATTTACCATGTCAACTCTAAAGCAATCATCATATTCTCTTGGAAATTTCATAGCTTTAAAGACATTGAAAGTTACCTCTTGGTCTTGAACTCTCATGGTGAGCTCTCCTTTTTTAACATCAATCAAAGTCCTACCAATTGCTAAAAATGGTCTCCCGAGAATAATAGGAATCTCTTTATCTTCCTCCATGTCAAGAATTATGAAATCTGCAGGAAAGATAAACTTGTCAACCTTTACAAGCACATCCTCTATAATTCCTTTTGGGTGTTTCAACGACCTATCTGCAAGTTGAAGAGTCACAGTGGTCAGTTGTGCTTCTCCTAATCCAAGTCTCTGATAGATGGATAGTGGCATTAAATTAATGCTTGCGCCCAGATCGCACAGAGCTCTACCAAAAAATTTCTCACCAATAGTACAAGGAATGGTAAAACTTCCTGGATCTTTCAGCTTAGGTGGTAGCTTCTTCTGAAGGATGGCACTACACTCCTCTGTGAGAGCAACTGTCTCAAAATCACCTAACCTTCTCTTCTTAGACAAAATGTCTTTCATAAATTTCACATAAATGGGCATTTGCTCCAAGGCATCAGCAAAAGGAATGTTAATATGAAGTTTCTTAAATACTTCAAGAAACTTGGAGAACTGTTTATCCAACTTTTGCTTGTGGAAGCGCTGAGGAAATGGAATTGGTGGATTATAAGGCTTGAGATTATCTGAAAATGGTTTTTTAAAGGATTCTTTGTTAATTCATTCTCTTCGACCCTCTTATCAGCTTTTTCTTGTTTTTCTGGGTCAATAGCTTCAACAATAAGAGTTGGCGGAGAAATGGGCTTGTGTATTTCTTCTAACTCTTTTCCACTTCTCAATGTAACTGCTTTATAATGCTCTTTTCCTTCCCTTTTTGGATTGACTTCGGTATCACTAGGTAAAGCTCCTTGAGGGCGGTTGTTGACAGTAGTAGCTAGTTGACCCAATTGAACTTCGATATTTCTAATAGATGTTGCCTGATTCTGGAGAATAGTCTCATTCTTAGCCATGTATTGAGCAAACATATCTTCCAATGAAGGCTTTCTCTCTTATTGTGGGATTTGATTATGAAAACCTGGAGGATGAGTGGGCTTCATAGAAGATGATTGACCTTGATTATTACTCCAAGAAAAATTAGGGTGATTCTTCCATCCTGGATTGTAAGTGTTGGAATAGGGATTGTTTTGATTGTTTTGATTCCTATTATAATTGGAAACAAAATTGACAGATTCAGCATTGTGAGGACATCTCTCACTCGCATGATTTCCATTGCAAATTTCACATGCCACAAAAGGACTCTGAATAGAATGGACACCCATGGTATCCATCTTTTTCACTAAAGCAGATACTTGTGCAGTTAAAGCGGTCATAGCATCAATCTCATGAATTCCAACTGCTTTCTTAGGCAACATCCTCTTTGATGGCCACTCATAACTATTTAAAGCCATTTCCTCTAATAATTTGTAAGCTTCATCAATTGATTTCACGCACCAAATCTTGACCGTTGATGGGATGATCGAACGGTGTGTGTTGGGCGTTGTGAATCGAGTGGCTCTTCTCCTGCGCAGAATTTCAACTTTTTATTAATTGCATTTTGACCCACAAATTTAATTCAAATTAATTTCTACACTTTCTTTAATTGTAGTTAAGCCCTTTTCTAATTTAAATTAAATTTTTTAAAAACTTTTAATAATTAAAATTAAGCCCGATTTTAATTTAAATTATATTTTCGACTTTTATAAATTACAATTAAACACTCTTTTATTTGAAATTATATTTTGGGACACAAATTTGCAATTAAGTACGTTTTCGATACAAATTATTTAATTTTATTAAAATTTATAAAAAATAGTAAATACTAATTTATTAAACTAGAATTAACTAAAAACTGTAAAGAATATAGCAATTATAATTAATAAAATAGATGAAAATAACTATATAAAATACAGTTATCACATTCCAATTACCATATTATCCCTATTATTTACTACTTTATGAATTGTTTAATGGACAGATTTATAAGTGAACTTTAACCTAGAATTATATCTTCAATATTTTCTATCTAAACAAACCTAATTACTCATATTCTCCCAACCATAATTTCTTTAATCTTTTGATCATGAGATCTCTCTCAATTTATTTTGCAAAATCAAAATCATATTTTGTTAGGGTTTTTTCTTTGATTAATCTATCAATTTTTTTATTGTTATGTTTGATTGATTAACAAGCCTAATTATTTTATGATCAAGTGTTTCATCTACTATTCTAGAGTTTGCTAGTTAATTATGTTTTATCTATTATTTTATTAAATCATCTAGCTAGTGTTTTTCATTATTAACGATACTCTAGGGCATGCCTCGCACTTGTGTTATTTGGCTAACTTTTTAAGTACCAATTGAAAATGTTTGATAGCTCCAGAAAAGTTTCCCAGAATGTTGGTTCAGATCCATACACCTTGCTTGTAGAGAATATGAAAGAAATAACAGCTTGTAAGTAGATTACTTAAGGGCATTATTTGTGACAAATAGTTTAAGTCTTGGCCTTGCCATGGAATATTATTTTTATTATGGATAGTTAGTGGTCTAGTGGACTGGTGGTTTTCTTTTAGGTCATTATTATGAACTAATTTGTTATCATCTAAAAATACCATATGTCAGATCTTTATTTATTTTCTTAGTACCTTATTTATACATGATTGCATGTCTAATTGTTTGGCATAATTTGATTAATTCACTCCCTTTAGTAATTAGATCCGTAACTAAAAATTTCAATTGGTATTAGAGTGGGTCACTAGATATACTTAGTGTTTTCCTATGACCTTGTTATGTATCATTTGAGATAGGGTTTGTTTACAGCCTATGCTCCTTTTATGATAATTCTAACTACCCATATTGGAGGGCATTGATGAACGAAAACCGGCATCGCCGATTCCCGCAAATACTTTGGTTTTAATATTTATAAAACTCTCGCAAGTGCACGAATCATTTCGTAGAAAATGATAAATATACTCCCAAGGTCGATCTAAGGAAGGAATGTATGTGGTTTTTAATTTATTATTCAAACTTTTAAAAACGAAATTAAATCCTAAACATCCTGTCACGATAGTTTGGTTTTTGTGTTCCTAATCTAATGATATAAAATAAACATATATATACAGATTAATTAAATATAATCTAAAATCATAAAAATAAACATAGATACAAATTCAATAAATAATTATCTAGAAATAAACATATATACGGATTCAATAAATGTTCATGCAAATTTTTATCATTTATATTAGCGGAGTATTTATGGATATAATAACTAAATTAATTATGCTTGCTCATATTAACTAGGTTATTAAAGATATAAATTGACATTTTATTGATTCTCTCTTTTTTATATAAATACCACCTTTGGTGGGGTTAGATATTCTTTGTTAACTAAACAAATCAATTAACACCTATGGGTGGGGTTGATAACTAATATGCTTAATTAAATTAATTCCTTTTTCTAAGAGATTGAAAATGAACCATTTAAATGCCACCTTTGGTGGGGTTAGACAGTTTAAACTTTATTCAAGGTGTCCAAATTAAACCTAAGAATTTAATTATCCGAGTACTAACTTTCAAGTTTTAAAACCACTATTGAAAACATGTTGTCAATACATTTTCACATAATAATTCTTATAAAAACTTTTGAAATAGAGTTTCACTCTAACTATCGGGCGATTGTACCAACAAATAAAAGAGCACTACTCTAAATTAGACCGGATAACTAAACCTTAAAATCTAATTTTCATTTTTAAGTTTGTAATGAAAAATAATATATTTCTCTCTAACATTCTTAATATAAAATCTTGAATAAAAACAAAATCAATTCGTTTTAGAAATTTTCACCTATTTAATATTTCGCAAGCATAACAACGTCGTTATTACATCATATTTACTAAACAGCTAGCATAGTTAAATTTAACCACAGACAAGTTGAATATAACATGTAAGAATAAAGCATAAAAATAACTGTAAAGAAAATAAAATCCTTACAGAACTTCGACGCTATTCCCGTTGCTAGAAAACCTCTGAGCGGAATTTGCACTTCCATATATTGAATCAAAAATCTAAATTATTACAAAAACATTACAAGTTCCTCTCAAAAAGAGAAGAACACTAAACCTAAGAGAATTGAACTAAAAACTAAGAGAAAAACTAAGAAAAGCTTAGAAACTTAGAAAGAAACTAAGAGAAACTAAAAACTAAGAAATGAGAGAAAGAAAGAAGAGAGAAGTGAGTTTTGAAGGTGTGATTTGAAGTGAAGGGAAGGGGGGTATTTATAGGTGAGGATGGAGAGAAAAAATGAGTAAAAAAATGTTAAAAAAATATTAAAAAATGTAAAAACGCGTATTGGAATTGCTGATGTCATCAATGACGTCAGCATGACGTCACAGGGGCGGCTGCACGTGAAAAATGGGGCTAAAACGCGTTGGGCGCGCGGAGGGGGGCTGCTGGGGCGCTGCGCGCGTGAACAGTGCCAGCACGCTGCGCTGCGCGCAGCTTGGCATGCCAGCGCGCGCGGGCGCGCGCGGAGTGGGGCGCTGGGGCGCGCGCGGCTGGGCGCTGGGCTGCGCGCACGGCTGGGCTGCGGCGCGCGATTTCCGTCCTTTTGACATTTTTGACCTTTTCGACCCATTTCGTCCGATTTTTCCATGTTTGTTGACCTTTTCTCACTTATTTATTGATATATTTGTGATGTATTGCTTCAAATATTCCTCTTTGAGTCTTTACATTGCGTTTTTAAGCCAAAATACCTGAAAAACAATAAAAATACCCGTGATTCCGAAAAAGACAAATTTATATAAATATATGATAAAACATATAAATATATGTATTTTTAATCAATTAAGGTACATAAAATCATGGTTATTTTAGTGTTTTTTGAGCACTCATCAGGCATGCATGAGAGACTTTCTATGTTCTATAAATGAGAGTGTCTAGAACTCTATTATTTATTGTTGGGAACCACCTATGTTTACCAAAGATAATATTGTCACTCTTAAACCTAGGAACGAATGGACGACTGAAGATAAAACTAATAGTAATTGAACCAAAAAAAAGTATCAATGCCATCTTTAGTGTTGTTTTTGTTGATGAATTTAATCGTATATCTAATGTTGATACTATTAAGTGTTCTTGGGATACTTTAGAGGTTTCCTATGAGGGCACTATATAAGTTAAAATAACCAAATTTTGTATACTTGGCAATAGGTTTGAAAACCTTAGGATGGAAGAATCTGAAAGTTTTTCTGAATTTTTTAATAAATTATGTAATATTGCTAACTGCTATACAAATTTTGTTGAGAAACTTGAAGAATTCATGTTGGTTAGAAAGATTCTCTGTTCATTACTAGATTGGTTCCATGCAAAGGTCACCACCATAGATGAAAGCAAGGATACTGACACCATCAAAATTGAGGAACTAGTTGGCTCACTTCTCACTATATATATATATATATATTGTGATTTCCTACAAAAAATAAAGGTGTCACCTTCAAAACTACCAAGATTTATGATGGGACAATGATGATGAAGATTTGGTACTCATAGCCAGAAGACTATAGAAAATCTTTGATAAATGCTCAAAAGCACATAATATATTATGATTTTATGCATGTTAAGTGATTATATAGATTTGTATTTGTTTATTTTACTATCATTTTATGTAAATCTATATTTTTGAAATCACAAGTACATTTCGTTGTTTTTCTAATTTTGTTTTGTATTTAAAATGATTCAACTTGAAGAATTATACTTGAATCACATATTACAACTTAGAAGATTAAAAAATCATTTGTATAGTACATTTTAAAATTGGAAAAAGGAAAATACAAGAAATATTAGGGTTTCAAGTGATACAGATTGAAGTGTGTCATGACATGAATTTATATTGAGTCACATCGCAAGTTAAAAGGAAAAAATCAAATGTGTCCAAAATATAATGTAGGACGGCGTGAAAACATTGTATGCTGCAATGTGAGTTTAGTAGAAAAGTTGTATGTTGCAGTGCCAAAAATTGTTTTTCACATTTTTCTCCTTTCTTCACCCTATAAATAGAACTCTATTTCTATTGTAAAAATCATCACATAATCACATAATTGTCTTAGTAGTTGATTTCTTAGTTTCTTTTAATCTTTTCCTTTCTTTAATTAGTTTAAAGTTATTCTCTCATTTGAGAGTCAAACAAATTTAGTTTACATAATAGTTATAGCTTCAATTCAATAAATAATGTAGCAATTCTGTTTATAGGTTCTACAGAATAGAAACAATTCTAAAAGAATTATGTTGAGGTATATTTAAATGTATTCTTTTTAGATTATCTCTAAGTGTTGGTTTATATGTTATATGTTTAATTTATTGATCATTTATTAAACTATACAATCTAGTTATAAATAATATGGGATATAAGTAATGTTGTTACGCTTGTAAAATATTAAAATGGATTAAAACAATTTATAAAATGAATTAAGTTTTATTTTATCATCAAGATAATAATCAAAGTATGTTAAAGAAAAGTATGTTAAGTTAGTGTTTTTTTTAATAAAAAAGAGAATTAGACTTAAAATTTAAATTATCTTAATCTAATTTAGAGTGATACTCAAGGATTTCAGTCAATTGCAATCTAAATCTATTTTGAGGTTGCTCTATTTCAAAGATTTTTATAAGAATTATTATTGAAGATATATTAACGACATATCCTTCATAATAATTTTAAAATCTGAAAGCTAATTCTAGATAATTAAATCATAAATCTAACTTAGTTATCTTGATAAAGTTTAAATTGTCGATCCAATCGAATGTGACAAATTAAATGGTTTAGTAATTTCTTAAAAAATGAGCATAATTTAATTAAACTTACATTGTTGGCCCAGCAAAGGTGCAAGTTAAAGTTTAATTAACAAAGAAAATGATCATTGTCTTATGATATTTTCATACCAGTAAGAAATAATCAATACTCTTAATTTATATATTTAATAACCTAGTTTCTTACGGCTAGTGTTAGGAGAACTTAAACCTACAATCATGTCCCTTAAACTATGGATACATCTATTAAATATCCATAGGGAATAGTTGAGGATGTGTTAGTGCATGTAGATAAATTTATAATACATGCTTATTTTATGGCTCTAGATATGAAGAAAAACCCATCTTTGAACAAAGAACTTACAATACTTAGTAGACCATTTATGGCCACTTCCAAGACTATTATTGATGTCCAGGATGAAAATTTAATAATGACAGTTTTAAGAGAGACTATCCACTTTAAAGTTTTTGAATCTTCACCATTTCTTTCTATTTCTACTATTGATAAATGCCATAATGTTGATTCATTGGATATACTTGTATATAGAATTTTTAGGCAGGATAGAACCGAGGAAAAATTGTAATTTTCTTTAACTATTAAAAAGGTAGAAGATGAGTTTGATGAGAAAATTAAGGGGTATCTATTTTTATTTAGATAGTGCTAAACTTATAGCAAAATCTAACACACCTTTAGATTTACCTAAGACCCCATTTGGGAAGGAGGCTATGTAGAGGTAAATTATGATCAAGGAAATCTACCACTTTATTGAATCAACAATAGCCTTTTAATAGGAAATTTACAGAACTAGAAAAATGGAAATTAACAGCCCACTACTGGCACGTCTGAGTGCTTGTGGTAACAACATCAAGAAAAATTCAATGACTAACTTAACAGCCCTGAAAATCAGGGATTTTATTCTAAGCATAACTGAATCAATTAGAGAGAGTCTCAACAAACCCTTTCTTAAACGAAATGCTATTTTAGTAGTTTAGTGTAACATAGGTGTTTCACAGACACCAAGTTGTTCACGAAGACGTTGAAAAGCTTCCACTTTCAACGCTTGGTTAGCATATCTGCAACTTGATCATGTGTACCATAGAACATCATTTTAACAGTACCTTCATTGTTCAGATCTCGTAAAAAATGAAACCTCACATCAATATGTTTGCTATGGTTATGCATCACTGAATTCTTGGCAAGCTTTATGGTTGAGCTATTATCACACATGATAGTTGTTCCTACTTCTTGTGCATACCCTATTTATTTTAAAATTCTTCTCATCCAAATTTCTTGACAAACACAACTAGCTACTACAATAAATTTGGCTTCAGTAGTGGATAGGGTTATAATTGGCTATTTCTTTGAGGACCAAGCAATAACAACATTATTTATAAGAAAAACATATCCAGAAGTGCTAATTTTCCTTCCAATTCTCCATCATAATCACTGTCTGTGAAGCTTACAAGTTTCTCAACTCCTCTCTTTCTATACAAAATTCCATAGTTCATGGTTCCTTTCAAATACCTAAGAACCATCTTTGTAGCCTGATAGTGTAATTTAGTTGGAATTGACATGAAATGAGCAATTAAGCTCACCACATATATTAAATAAAGACGAGTAGCTATAATATACATCAAACTACCAACTATTTGTTTGAATTGTGTTACCTTGACTCCTCATTCATCTTTATTTAACTTATGGCCTGGTACAATAGGATTGCAAACTGAGTTACTATCTTCCATACCAAACCATTTCAAAATTTCCATGGCATACTTCCTTTGACAAATAAAACTCCCGGTAGGGCTTTTCAACACTTCAATTCCTAAGAAAAATCTCATATTTCCCAAATCTGTCATATTAAAATCCGTTTATATTGACTCCTTGAAGTTGCTCATCATTAACTCATCATTTCCAGTGTAAATAAGATCATCAACATATATACCGATGATGAGTGTTTTTCCTCCATCATTCCTTTTGAAGAAAAATGTCTGTTCACTTTGGATTTTCTCGAACCCTTCTATAACAAAATAGGACTCATTATGGCTAAACTAAGCTCGTCGTGCCTGTTTTAAACCGTACAGGACTTTTTGAACTTTATAAACCATTGATGAGCGAAAACCGGCATCACCGATTTTTGCCAATACTTTGGTTTTAATATTTATAAAACTCTCGCAAGTGCACGAATCATTTCGTAGAAAATGATAAGTATACTCCCAAGGTCGATCTAAGGAAGGAATGTGTGTGGTTTTTAATTTATTATTCAAACTTTTAAAAACGAAATTAA
This sequence comes from Hippophae tibetana, assembly GCA_037013495.1. NCBI lineage: Eukaryota > Viridiplantae > Streptophyta > Magnoliopsida > Rosales > Elaeagnaceae > Hippophae > Hippophae tibetana. The sequence continues at coordinate 625,863 of JAZDXN010000027.1, read as the reverse complement.
ATCCTAAACATCCTGTCACGATATTTTGGGGTTTTGTGTTTTTAATCTATTGACATAAAAATAAACATAGATTCAATAAACATTTATGCAAATTTTATCATTTATAATGGTGGAGTATTTATGGATATAATAACTAAGTTAATTATGCTTGCTCATATTATTTAGGTTATTAAAGATATGAATTGATATTCATTGATTCTCCCTTTTTTGTATGAATACCACCTTTGGTGGGGTTAGATATTCTTTGTTAACTAAACAAATCAATTAACACCTATGGGTGGGGTTGATAACTAATTTGGTTAATTAAATTAATTCCTTTTTCTAAGAGATTGAAAATGAACCATTTAAATGCCACCTTTGGTGGGGTTAGTGATGAGTGCTCAAAAAGCACTAAAATAAACATGATTTTATGCAAATTAATTGATTAAAAATATATATATTTATATGTTTTATCATATATTTATATAAATTTGTCTTTTTCGGAATCACGGGTATTTTTATTGTTTTTCAGGTATTTTGGCTTAAAAATGCAACTTAAAGACTCAAAGAGGAATACTGGAAGCAATACATCACAAATATATTAATAAATAAATGCGGAAAGGTCGACAAATATGGAAAAATTGGACAAAATGGGTCAAAAAGGTCAAAAATGTCAAAAAAGAGAAAAACGCGCCGCCGCGCCCCAGCACCCAGCTCTGCCCCAAGCTGCGCGCGCCGCACTGTTCATCCGCGCAGCACTGCGCGCGCGGGGTTACTGTTCATGCGCGCAGCACTGCGCACGGGTTACTGTTCATCCGTGCGCGGGTTACTGTTCATCCGCGCGCGCCGACACTCATTTTTCACGTGCAGCCGCCCCCATTACGTCATGCTGACGTCATTAATGACCTCAGCATTTCCATTACGCGTTTTTACATTTTTTTAAACATTTTTTTACTCATTTTTTCTCTCCATCCTCACCTATAAATACCCCCCTTCCCTTCACTTCAAATCACACCTTCAAAACACACTTCTCTCTTCTTTCTTTCTCTCTTTTCTTAGATTTTTAGTTTTTCTTAGTTTTTCTTATGTTTTCTTAGTTTTTAGCGTTTCTTAGTTAATTTCTCTTAGTTTTAGAGTTCTTCCCTTTTTTTGGGAAGAACTAGTTATGTTTTTGTAATATTTTAGCTCTTTGATTCAATAAATGGGAGTGCAAATTCCGCTTGGAGTTTTTCCAGCAACGGGAATAGCGTCGAAGTTCTGTAAGGATTTTATTTTCTTTACAGTTATTTTTATGCTTTATTCTTACATGTTATATTTAATTTGTCTGTGGTTAAATTTAACTGTGCTGGCTGTTTAGTAAACATGATGTAATAATGACGTTGTTATGCTTGCGAAATATTAAATAGGTAAAAATCTCTAAAATGAATTGATTTTATTTTTATTCGTGATTTTATATTAAGAATGTTAGAGAGAAATATATTATTTTTCATTACAAACTTAAACCTGAAAATTAGATTTTAAGGTTTAGTTATCCGGTCTAATTTAGAGTAGTGCTCTTTTATTTGATGGTACAATCGCCCGGTAGTTAGAATGAAGCTCTATTTCAAAAGTTTTTATAAGAATTATTATCTGAAAATGTATTGACGACATGTTTTCGGTAGTGGTTTTAAAACTTGAAAGTTAGTACTCGGATAACTAAATTCTTGGGTTTAATTTAGACACCTTGAATAAAGTTTAAACTGTCTAACCCCACCGAAGGTGGCATTTAAATGGTTCATTTTCAATCTCTTAGAAAAAGGAATTAATTTAATGAGGCAAATTAGTTATCAACCCCACCCATAGGTGTTAATTGATTTGTTTAGTTAACAAAGAATATCTAACCCCACCAAAGGTGGTATTCATACGAAAAAGGGAGAATCAATATATATCAATTCATATCTTTAATAACCTAGATAATATGAGCAAGCATAATTAACTTAGTTATTATATCCATAAATACTCCGCCATTATAAATGATAAAATTTGCATAAATGTTTATTGAATCTATGTTTATTTTTATGTAAGTAGATTAAAAACACAAAACCCCAAAATATCGTGACAGGATGTTTAGGATTTAATTTCGTTTTTAAAAGTTTGAATAATAAATTAAAAACCACACACATTCCTTCCTTAGATCGACCTTGGGAGTATACTTATCATTTTCTACGAAATGATTCGTGCACTTGCGAGAGTTTTATAAATAATAAAACCAAAGTATTGGCAAGAATCAGCGATGCCGGTTTTCGCTCATCAAGTTTTTGGCGCCGTTGCCGGGGATTTGGTCATCAAGTTTTTGGCGCCGTTGCCGGGGATTTGCTCATCAAATTTTTGGCACCGTTGCCGGGGATTTGCTCATCAAGTTTTTGGCGCCGTTGCCGGGGATTTGGTCATCAATTTTTTGGCGCCGTTGCCGGGGATTTGGTCATCAATTTTTTGGCGCCGTTGTCGGGGATTTGGTCATCAAGTTTTTGGCGCCGTTGCCGGGGAAGGAATAGCGGTTTTTAAATTATTTATCAAAATTTTAGAAACATTTTTGTGCTGTAAATAATTGTGATTTTTTTTTTGTTTTAATAGAAAATAATAATAATCAAATTTCAAATTTCATAAGAAATAAAAAAATAAATAAAATAAAAAGTTAAAAAATAAAAAAAAATTAAAAATTAATTTTTTTTTAATAGTAAAATAATTTAGAAATTTGAAATTTGAAGTAAAAAATTTTACCGTTCATGAATAGTAAAAAAAAATTTAAAACTTAAAAACATAAAAACTTTTAAGATAAAAAATAGTATAGTGTAAATAGTCAAATAAAATTACCGTTTATGAATAGTAAAAAAAAATTAAAAAATTTTAAATTAAAAAATAAAAAAAAAACTTAAATAAATTTTAGATTAAAAATAAATAAATAAAGAAAAATTCAAAAAAAAATTAAAAATTAAAAAAAAAATTAAAAATTAAAAATTAAAAATTAAAAATTAAAAAACTTAATTTTTAATTTTCATTTAATTTTAAGTTTTTATTTAAAATCTTAAATTTTTTTTAATAAAAATAATAATCAAAATGAATAAAAACAAAATAAATAAAAATCTATTTTTATTTTTATTTTATTTTCCTTTACTTTTTTCAATTTTATTTTATTTTATTTTATTTTTATTTTATTTTAGTTTATTTTAGTTTATTTTATTTTATTTTACTTTTTATTTTATTTCAATTTTAATTTAATTTATTTTTATTTATTTTTATTTTTATTTATTTTTATTTTTATTTTTTTTTATTTTTTTTTCTTTCTTAATTTTTACCTAACTTAATTAACTTAGATTTTTTTTTAATTAACTTAGATTTTTCATTAACTTAATTAACTTATATTTTTACTAACTTAATTAACCTAGATTTTTAATTAACCTAACTTAATTAACTTAGATTTTTTTTAACTTAACTTAATTAACTTAGATTTTAACTTAGATTTTTACTTAAATTAACTTAATTAACTTAGCTTTTTAATTAACTTAGATTTTTACTTTTATTAACTTAATTAACTTAGATTTTTACTTCACTTAACTTAATTAACTTAGATTTTCTAACTTAATTAACTTAGATTTTCTTTGTTAACTAAACAAATCAATTAACACCTATGGGTGGGGTTGATAACTAATTTGGTTAATTAAATTAATTCCTTTTTCTAAGAGATTGAAAATGAACCATTTAAATGCCACCTTTGGTGGGGTTAGACAGTTTAAACTTTATTCAAGGTGTCCAAATTAAACCCAAGAATTTAGTTATCCGAGTACTAACTTTCAAGTTTTAAAACCACTACCGAAAACATGTCGTCAATACATTTTCAGATAATAATTCTTATAAAAACTTTTGAAATAGAGCTTCACTCTAACTACCGGGCGATTGTACCATCAAATAAAAGAGCACTACTCTAAATCAAACCGGATAACTAAACCTTAAAATCTAATTTTAAGGTTTAAGTTTGTAATGAAAAATAATATATTTCTCTCTAACATTCTTAATATAAAATCTTGAATAAAAACAAAATCAATTCATTTTAGAGATTTTTACCTTTTTAATATTTCGCAAGCATAACAACGTCATTATTACATCATATTTACTAAACAGCCAGCATAGTTAAATTTAACCACAGACAAGTTGAATATAACATGTAAGAATAAAGCATAAAAATAATTGTAAAGAAAATAAAATCCTTACAGAACTTCGACGCTATTCCCGTTGCTGGAAAAACTCCAAGCGGAATTTGCACTCCCATTTATTGAATCAAAAAGCTAATAAATTACAAAAACATTACTAGTTCTTCCCAAAAAGGGAAGAACTCTAAAACTAAGAGAAATTAACTAAGAAAAGCTAAAAACTAAGAAAACATAAGAAAAACTAAGAAAAACTAAAAATCTAAGAAAAGAGAGAAAGAAAGAAGAGAGAAGTGTGTTTTGAAGTGAAGGGAAGGGGGGTATTTATAGGTGAGGATGGAGAGAAAAAATGAGTAAAAAAATGTTAAAAAAATGTAAAAATGCGTAATGGAAATGCTGAGGTCATTAATGACGTCAGCATGACGTAATGGGGGCGGCTGCACGTGAAAAATAGGGCGAAAAGGAGTCGGCGCGCACGGAAGGGGCTGTTGGGCGCGCAGCTCGGCGCGCGTGAACAGTATCCGCCTGCTAAGGCGCGTGCAGATTGGGGCGCTGGCGCGCTGGGGCACGCACGGATTGGGGTGTTGGGGCACGCGCGGGTGTGGGGGCTGGGGCGTGCGTCTGGGCGCGCGGCTGGGCAACTGGGCACGATTTTCTCCTTTTTGACATTTTTGACCTTTTTGACCCATTTTGTCCAATTTTTCCATGTTTGTTGATCTTTCCCCACTTATTTATTAATATATTTGTGATGTATTGCTTCAAGTATTACTCTTTGAGTCTTTAAGTTGCGTTTTTAAGCCAAAATACCTGAAAAATAATAAAAATACCCGTGATTCCGAAAAAGACAAATTTATATAAATATATGATAAAACATATAAATATATATATTTTTAATAAATTAATGTGCATAAAATCATGGTTATTTTAGTGCTTTTTGAGCACTCATCACAACCCCCAACCAGCTTCTTGCTAGTCCCTTAGCAAGAGAAGCGATAAAAACTAAAAATTAAACTATCCTAAATCACTTTCGTGGATTGAAACGGTTGCATTTAGCCTATGCAACAAGCCGTTAAACCCCTAGGTTTCCCTAGTAGACGAGTTTGAGTCTCGTTAGGGTTTTCAGTAATGATACCCACAAACATTGAACTAAATGTAAAAATCAAAAGAAACAATAAAAACAATCAAATCAAAAACTAAAATTACAACAAAATCAAAAATTAATTTAAGGATAAAATGAAACAGAATATCACAAAAATGTCTCATACTTTTTAATCTCTTTTAAGATCATAATTAAAATCTCAAGCATAAGTTATTTTAATCTCTTTAAACAATCATGATTTATTATAATAATTAGTCGAAAATCATTTTCATATTTCCTGTCAAAAATGTATTAATTTAATTTTACCCAATTTCAGTGTCATGAATCAGAATTCGCTTCGACTTTATTCCTCACAAGTCAATACTCTCAAAAAACTGAATCCTATGGGTTCAAACACTCATACTAATTTATATGCGAAAGAGTTGATGTATAGAAATGAACTAATATGTTCGCATATGTATAAAGAATAAAGGCTCAAAGTGTTATTTTAACATTGATCTCATGAAAGGAATCAAATGTATAAATTATAAAGATATCATATATAAAAATTATTTTCATGCATTAATCAAACTCATTAAGAAATAATTTCAAGATATATGCTTTTTACAAATGAAGAAATTGCAATGACTTTTTAGGGAATTACTTCCTATATCTTTCTTTTGTAATTAGCCTTTACTCACAACTTTGTAGGCAATGTGGGTCATAGTATGTAGATGATACTATATTTTTTATCTCTCTATTTTTTTATGAAGGTATTCTTTTCAATATATGTATTTTTTTAGAGAGTCAACCCATGTACAAATTGTACATTTTTTTTGGATTTTGGTGAGTGGTTAATTTTGTGGCTTTTCTGTTTGATCTTGGTTTAGGTAACCCCAGATATGTCTTTTTGTTTTTGTAGCAGTCATGCATAAATGAGATATAAGCATATACTATCAATTTTTACTCAAATCATTTAATCTAAGCAAAAATAATAATCAAAAATATATGATACTCTATTAAGATGAGAAAAAATTCATACATTCAATTCTAATACCTATAGAGATCATCTAAAAATTTGAATAAATAAGAAATGTGTTTGGATAGAAAAAATATATATTTCACTCTGAATAAAAGAAATTAGGCTCAAATTATATCTCACAAGGGTAGTCTCTACTAAAAAAAATTCATAAACACCGATTTTGGGTTTAATATAATTTTCACATTTTATCAAGAAATACTAGTTATGACAAAAACTAACTAATTATCAAAAATAATTACAAAATATTTCATGATATGTTTTCAAAAATTAATCTAATAGTACAAAAGACTTAACTATTTACTTAAATTTGATTTAAAGAAATGATAAATTTTTGTGAGAAAATATTTTTTTTTATTTTTTTTATTTTTTTAAAAAAATTACTAAATCACATAAAACAAAAATAAAATCAAACACAAAAAAAAATGTGAACATAAATTTTTTTTTTTAATTTTTAAATTGTTAAATCTTTTTTTTTTCTTTCTAATTAAGCATGGTAACTTTTCACCACCCCCCAACCTAGAACTTACATTGTCCTCAATGTAACAACTGTAAATTAAAGATAAAGAGAAAAGAGAAGAAAGATTACATATTTCCTGAGAATGTGTAAGTAGTAATGGAGAAATGCAAGTGCATCTATCATATTCATTATTAAAGTGTATACAGACAGATCGCTGTAAACTTCTAACATCTCAACAAATATTTTTAGTTTTAACAATTTTAAAATTATTAAACTAAAATGAACAATCAAATTAAGTAAATAAAATAAATAACAGAAAATTACCTAAAATGATGGGTTGCCTCCCATCCAGCGCTTAGTTTAACGTCTTAGCAAGACGTAACTTGGGGATTGCATTTTAAGTAAACTCAATGTCCCCTCATCATTGAGTCAATCATACCTACAAGTAAGACAAGGTTGTCTACCTATACTGTTTCAAACATGCCCATTGATTTTTAAATTTTTCTGTACCAAAAACTAGGGGCATGCTTGTGGGTTTTAGATAACCCACATCTAGGTGCAAATCAAATAATTAAGGCATCAAAACACGATTGTACCTAGATCAAACAAAGAAACTAACTCTTGAGATTGTAATTAAAACTTTAAAATTTTGGAGATAGTTTCAGAATTTTTTTTTAAGTTAAAATAACATAATTAGTATTAACCAATAGTGTTCCCAGGAAAGAATGGTGGGGCAAAGGCTCCTTAAAAACCATCCTCCTAGACAGAACAACGTTCCCAGGAAAGACTAGTGGCACAGAGGCATCCAGGAACTAGTCTCCTAGACAGAACTCCCTTAGATCTTTACTTTTCATGTTATTAAAGTTAAGTTAATTAAGTTATATTAAGTAAAAATTTAAGTTAATTAAGTAAAAGAAAATCTAAGTTAATTAATTAAAAAGCTAAGTTGGTTAAGTTAAAAAAAATCTAAATTAATTAAAAAGGTAAGTTAATTAAAGTTAATTAAAAAGTTCAAGTTAATTAAGTTAATTTAATTAAAAAGCTAAGTTAAAAATCAAAGTTAGTTAAGTTAAAAAAAAATCTAAGTTAATTAAGTTAAGTAAACTTAAAATCTAAGTTAATTAACTTAATGAAAAATCTAAGTTAATTAAGTTAAATAAAAATTAAGAGAGAAAAAAAATAGTTAAAGAAAAGAAAAGAAAAGAATAAAATAAAAATAAAATAAAATAAAATAAAAATAAAAATAAATAGAAATAAATTAAAATAAAATAAAATAAAAAATAAAAAATAAAAAATAAAAAAATAAACTAAAAAAAATAAAAATAAAAAATTGAAAAAGGTAAAGGAAAATAAAATAAGAATAAAAATTGATATATTTTTTTTATTTTGTTTTTATTCATTTTTATTATTATTTTTATTAAAAAAATAAAATTAAGATAAAAACTTAACATTAAACGAAAATTAAAAATTAAGTTTTTTATTATTATTTTTTATTTATTTTTTTAATTTAATTTAATTTTTTTTATTTAATTTTTTATTTATTTATTTTTTACTATTCATGAACGGTAATTTTATTTTACTATCTACGCTATAAATTTTATTTATTTATTTTTAACTTAAAATTTTTGTTTTTTTTTCACTATTCATGAACGATAATTTTATTTTACTATCTACGCTATAAATTTTATTTATTTATTTCAAATTAAAATTTTTCAATTTTAATTTTAAATTATTTTTTTTAATTTTTTTTTTACAATTCATGAACGGGAAAAGTTTTACTTCAAATTTCTAAATTATTTTACAATTAAAAAAAATAATTTTTTATTTTTTATTTTTTTATTAAATTTGTAATTTGATTATTATTATTTTTTTACTAAAACAAAAAAAATCATAATTATTTACAGCACAAAAATGTTTTTAAAATTTTGATAAATAATTTAAAAGAACCGCTATTCCTTCCCCGGCAACGGCGCTAAAAACTTGATGAGCGAAAACCGGTATCACCGATTTTTACCAATACTTTGGTTTTAATATTTATAAAACTCTCGCAAGTGCACGAATCATTTCGTAGAAAATGATAAGTATACTCCCAAGGTCGATCTAAGGAAGGAATGTATGTGGTTTTTAATTTATTATTCAAACTTTTAAAAACGAAATTAAATCCTAAACATCCTGTCACGATATTTTGGGGTTTTGTGTTTTTAATCTATTGACATAAAAATAAACATAGATTCAATAAACATTTATGCAAATTTTATCATTTATAATGGCGGAGTATTTATGGATATAATAACTAAGTTAATTATGCTTGCTCATATTATCTAGGTTATTAAAGATATGAATTGATATATATTGATTCTCCCTTTTTCGTATGAATACCACCTTTGGTGGGGTTAGATATTCTTTGTTAACTAAACAAATCAATTAACACCTATGGGTGGGGTTGATAACTAATTTGCCTCATTAAATTAATTCCTTTTTCTAAGAGATTGAAAATGAACCATTTAAATGCCACCTTTGGTGGGGTTAGACAGTTTAAACTTTATTCAAGGTGTCTAAATTAAACCCAAGAATTTAGTTATCCGAGTACTAACTTTCCAGTTTTAAAACCACTACCGAAAACATGTCGTCAATACATTTTCAGATAATAATTCTTATAAAAACTTTTGAAATAGAGCTTCATTCTAACTACCGGGCGATTGTACCATCAAATAAAAGAGCACTACTCTAAATTAGACCGGATAACTAAACCTTAAAATCTAATTTTCAGGTTTAAGTTTGTAATGAAAAATAATATATTTCTCTCTAACATTCTTAATATAAAATCACGAATAAAAATAAAATCAATTCATTTTAGAGATTTTTACCTATTTAATATTTCGCAAGCATAACAACGTCATTATTACATCATGTTTACTAAACAGCCAGCACAGTTAAATTTAACCACAGACAAATTAAATATAACATGTAAGAATAAAGCATAAAAATAACTGTAAAGAAAATAAAATCCTTACAGAACTTCGACGCTATTCCCGTTGCTGGAAAAACTCCAAGCGGAATTTGCACTCCCATTTATTGAATCAAAGAGCTAAAATATTACAAAAACATAACTAGTTCTTCCCAAAAAAAGGGAAGAACTCTAAAACTAAGAGAAATTAACTAAGAAACGCTAAAAACTAAGAAAACATAAGAAAAACTAAGAAAAACTAAAAATCTAAGAAAAGAGAGAAAGAAAGAAGAGAGAAGTGTGTTTTGAAGGTGTGATTTGAAGTGAAGGGAAGGGGGGTATTTATAGGTGAGGATGGAGAGAAAAAATGAGTAAAAAAATGTTAAAAAAATGTAAAAACGCGTAATGGAAATGCTGAGGTCATTAATGACGTCAGCATGACGTAATGGGGGCGGCTGCACGTGAAAAATGGGGCGAAAAGGCGTCGGCGCGCACGGAAGGGGCTGTTGGGCGCGCAGCTCGGCGCGCAATGAACAGTAGCCGCCTGCTAAGGCACGCGCAGATTGGGGCGCTGGGGCTCGCGGGCGTGGGCGCTGGGGCGTGCAGCTGGGTAGCTGGGCGCAATTTTCTCTTTTTTGACATTTTTGACCCTTTTTGTCCAATTTTTCCATGTTTGTTGATCTTTCCCCACTTATTTATTAATATATTTGTGATGTATTGCTTCAAGTATTACTCTTTGAGTCTTTAAGTTGCGTTTTTAAGCCAAAATACCTGAAAAACAATAAAAATACCCTTGATTCCGAAAAAGACAAATTTATATAAATATATGATAAAACATATAAATATATATATTTTTAATCAATTAATGTGCATAAAATCATGGTTATTTTAGTGCTTTTTGAGCACTCATCAACCATCTGCGCACATCCCTTTTTTTCGAAACCCTTTCGTTGATTGATATACACATCTTCATTCAAGATCCCGTGCAAAAATGCAGATTTAACATCTAGTTGGAATATTGTCCAACCTCATTGAGTAGTAAGAGCTAGTATCATTCTTACTATGTCCATTCTTGCCACTAGTGCAAATACTTCTGTATGCTATCCCATGTTCCTGTGAATATCCCTTTACCACTAGTCATGCCTTGAATTTTTCAACTTCACCAGACTCATTCAACTTTGTCTTGTGAATCCATTTAACACTGATTCTCTTTGCATCTAGCAATTCAATCAGTTCCCAAGTTTGGTTTTTTTCAATTGTAGTCATCTCAGTCTCTATTTCTTGCCTTCATTTGGCACTCTTTATCGCCTCTTCAAAACTAGTAGGGTCATTGGAGTCCACACATGCCATATTCACAACTTCTTCATCTTTAAAAAGACTTCATCTGAAACATAATGCTTCATCCATGCTGGTAGAGTTATAACTCTGCTTGCTTTTTCCTTCTCTATTGACAGTGTGAGCTATGTTAGTGTCATTTTCTCCTTGATCTATGTCAATGTCAAATTCTTCAGTAGCCGTTGTTTCTTCACTTTCTTCTTGTTCCTCATTATTACTAGTTTCTTCATTTTCTAAATCTAAGTTCATGATCACTTCTTCTTAGTGATTTGCATCCCAATTCCACAAACAATTCTCTTCGAACACAACATCCCTCCTTATTATGATTTTTTGTGCATTTGGATCATACATTTTGTAACCCTTGGACTCTTCACTGAGTCCAAGTAATACACAACTTACACTCTTATTTTCGAGCTTCGTTCTCCTTGCATTTGGAACATGAACATGCCCCACACACCCAAACACTTTGAAGTGTTTTACAGATGGTTTCTCACCACTTTATGCTTCTTCTGGTGTTATTTCTTTGATAGTTAATGTAGGAGATCTATTTAACATATGTATTTTCCATTTCACAACCTCAGGCCAAAAGGTTTTAGGAACCCTTTTTTTAGATAATATTGATCTCACCAGATTCATCATAATTCTATTCTTACGCTCGGTGACCCCATTTTGCTGTGGGATATAGGCCATAATCAATCCCACTCATTCTACAGAATTCATCAAATTCTATAGAGTTAAACTCCCTTCCTCTACCTGTGCAAAGACACATAATAGGTAGGCTACTCTCCTTCTCAACTAACATTTTAAAACACTTGAAGTAATACAATGCTTCTAATTTTTCTAATAGGAAATATACCCATGCTTTTCTCAAATAATCATCTATAAAACATATAATGTACCTCTTTTGGTTGTTTGAAGCTGGAGTAATTGGGCCACATATGTATGCTTGTATCAGTTGCAATTTTTGAGAAGCCCTCCATTGACTTTTCTTGGGAATTGGGTCACGCTGCTACTTACCTTTCATATAGTTCTTACATACAACTGTTGATGTTGGTAATTAAGGTAGGTCTCGAACCATTCCCTTTGAATGAAGTATTCTGAGACCTTTTTGGCTGAGATGAGTATATCTACAATGCCATAGATGTGCTAGATTGGATGCAGTGAATTGGAAACAAGTTTCCTTCTTTTCCTGAGCTCGAGCAAGCAGAACAGACATTCTATTTGTTGTCATTTATGTTTGAATGATCAGTCCCTTAAGTGGATGGTAGATTATGCACATTCCTGATTGAATCAGAATAGCCAAACCCCTTTCCTGTAGTTGACATATACTCAAGAGATTGTTCTTGAGTTCAAGCACATAAAACACATCTTCTATTACATGATTTACTCCATTTACATTTAGCCTTATACTGCCCTTTCCAAGCCCATTCATTATCATGTTGTTTCTGAGTTTCACCATCTATCGAAATGCTTCATCTAGTTCTTTGAATGTTGATTTGTCTCCAGTCATATGGTTGGAGCAACCAGAATCTAGAAACCAAGCTTCTTTGTTATGTGCAGTTTCCATTTCAATACATGACATGAGCAGTAAGTCTTATTCTTCATCAAATTGTGCAAATTTTACTTCTTTACTCATGGATGGACATTCATATTGATAATGACCGAGTTTATGGCATTTGAAGCATTCGATTGTGGCACGATGATAATTTTGTCCTCCTCTTCCTCTTCCTCTATAATTGCTCTGGTTACGTCCTATGTATCCTCTGCTGTTTCCAGTTTCAATTGTAGCTTTCAGAGCCTGTTCTTCACCTCCAGAATGCTTTCAAAATTTTTGTTCATGTACCAGTAGAGAATTCTGAAGCTCATCCACAAAAAGACAATTAATATCTTTCAATTTTTCTATGGAACATACGATGTAGTTGAATTTTTCAGTGAGTGTGTGCAAGATCTTCTCCATGATCTTGACATCTTGCATATCTTTTACAAGTTTTTGCATGCCATTTGCAACTAACATGACTCTGGAGAGATAATTAGTGACTGACTCACCGATCTTCATTTCCAGCACCTCAAATTCCTTTCAAAGAGCTTGTAGTTGAGCACGCTGAATTCTTTCATTGCCCTAATACTTCCTCTTCATCGATTCCCACAATTTTTTGGTAGTATCCTTTTGAAGAAAAATATTTAGAATTTATTTGTCTATTGCCTAGAAGACGTAATTTTTAACCTTCAAATATTTCAATTTCAAATCGGCTAAGGATGTCTTTTGTGCAACCGTCAACACCTCCCCTTTGGCACGTTCAGTGTAGCCGTTTTCCACAAGATGCCACCATTATTTGGATCAGAGTAGATTCTCCATCAATATAATCTAGTAACTATAATCGCCATCGAATTTGGGAACACTCAGCAGGTTCTATCCTTCGTGCGCAATTTTCAGAGAACGAACATTGTTCCTCGTTTTTTTGGAGCTTTTCCCTAACTTCATGAACCCTGCGATTGAACTACACAATGTCAAACTCTAAGTCAGATTTTTTTGTTGTGCTCTGAAACCATGTGTAGAGGTAAATTATGATCAAGGAAATCTGCCACTTTATTGAATCAATAATAGCCTTTTAATAAGAAATTTATAGAACTGGAAAAATGGAAATTAACAGCCCAATACTTACACATCTAAGTGCTTGTGGTAACAACATCAAGAAAAATTCAATGACTAAACAGCCTTGAAAATCTGGGATTTTATTCTGAGCATAACTAACTCAATTAAAGAGTCTCAACAGGCCACTCCACTAAACATAGAATTTAAGAATTTACCTGAGAACCTTAAGTATGTGTTTTGGGAGAGGAGGAAATTTATACAACTAGCATTTCCTCTTCTTTTACCATAAAACAAGAAATTGAATTTGTTAAGTTTCTTAAGAAATTTAAAAAAGCTATAAGTTGGAGTATCGAGGATATTAGAGGTATTAGTATTACTATATAAATGCATAAAATAAACTTAGAGAACAATGCTAAACCCGTTAGAGAGACCTAGAGAAGACTTAACCTATCATGTAAGAGCTGGTTAAAAAGAAAATTATGAAACTTCTAAAAGTAGGAGTCATTAACCTGATGGCTGATAATAGATGGGTTAGTCCAGTGCATGTACTACCAAAGAATTGTGGTATATCAATTGTGAAAAATGATAAAAAATGAACTAGTGCCCACTCGAATAATTACTAGATGAGGAATGTGTATATTTCAGAAAATTGAATTTATACACTAAAAAAGGATTACTTTCCTCTTCCACTCATTGATCAAATGCACTAGCTGAGCATGAATTTTACTCCTTTTTAGATGGTCTTCCAGGTTATTATCAGGTACCCATTGCATTAGAAAATCAAGAAATGACCCATTTTCATGTCCTTTTGATACAATTTCTTTTAAAAGGATGTCATTTCAATTATGCAATGCACCCAACAAGTTCCAAAGATGCATCATTTCAATCTTCTTAAACATAAGGAAAACATTCGTAGAGATATTTATGGATGATTTTTATTTTTGGAACCTCGTTTGATGATTGCTTACATAAATTGACTTTAATTTTAGAACGATATATTGAATGCAACCTGACACTAAGTTAGGAGAAATTTCATTTTATGGTACAATAGGGGATAATGTTAGAACATATTATTTCTAATAAAGGAATTGAAGTTGACAAAGAAAATAAGAATTGATTGCAAAATTACCTCCCTCACATCTACTTAAGATTTTTTCTAAAATAAGTCATCTTTATACAATTTGCTACCAAAATATTTTTATTTTTATTTTAATGATGATTATCTTATCTTCTTTAATAAGTTGAAGGATAAATTAACATTTATGCCTATAATTTGGACACCTGATTGGTCTCTTCCATTTGAAAATATGTATAATGTTTCTAATTATGAAATTGGAGTATTTTTGGGGTAGAGAGTGGATTAGTATTTGCATGTTATATATTACGCTAGAAAAACACTCAACGATGCCCAAATAAATTATTCCACTGAGAAAAGATTTTTAGTTGTTGTATTTTCTCTAGATACATCTAGGTATTACTTAGTAGGTTCTAAAGTAATTGTGTACTCTGATCATGTTACTTTAAGATATCTACTATATAAACCTAATGTTAAGCCAAGATTAATTCGATGAGTTTTACTCTTACAAGAATTTGACTGAAATCAAAGATAAAAGTAAAAAAGAAATTGTTAAAACTTTTCCTGATGAACGGTTACTTTCTGTAGGTCCAAATCCATGTTATGCTAATATAGTTAATTATCTTACTAGTGATATGTTGAGACTTAATATATATTACCAAGAAAAGAAAAAGTTGTTAAGCTCTTGCAGGCAATACTTTTGGGATGACCCTTATCTATTTAAGATTGGGCGAAATCAAAGCATCTGGAGGTGTGGGCTTGAAGAAGAATATAAAAGCATCTTGGCTTCTTGTCATAATTGAGGAGGCTATTTTGGACATAACAAAATGGATTTTAAGGTATAAGAATTTGGATTTTATTGGCCAACTCTTTTTAAAGATACTAATATATTTTATACTCATTATTATAGATGTCAAAAGAAAGGTAATATAGGAAAAAAGATGAAATACCTTTGACATCTAATTTAGTTATTGAACTTTTTGATGCATGAAGGGTTAACTTTATGGGTCATTTCCCCCCTTCTTTTAGCTATGAATATATCCTACTAGTTGTGGATTATGTCCAACTGGGTAGAAGCTATACCCACTACAAATAATGGTGTAATGTTGTTGTTAAATTCTTAAATGACTCAATTTTTAGTAGGTTTAGGATGCCTAAAGCAATAGTATGTGATGAAGGAAGTCATTTTTGCAAAAAACTTTTTGATGGAATACTAAAGAAGTATAACATTACACACAAAGTGGCTACTCTATATCACCCTAAAATGTCTGGTCAAGTTAAAGTGAGTAATAGGAAAATAAAAGGGACTAAGTAATCGAGTTAAATGATGCCTTATAGGTTTATCACACAGCTTACAAAACACCCATTGGGATGAGCCCATATAAGTTAATCTTTAGTAAAGTGTGCCACTTACCTGTAAAACTTGAACACAAGGTTTATTGGTAATCAAAGAACTAACCTTAGATTTATATAAAGCAAAAGAGAAAGGTTGCTTCAACTTAGTGAGCTTGAAGAGATTAGGGATGAAGCCTATGAAAATGAAAAGTTGTACAAGGAACGTACAAAGTGTTATCATGATAAAAGGCTAGTTTATAAGACTTTTCTTCCTATAATGAAAGTTCTTTTGTTTAATGCTCATTTGAGACTGTTTCTAGAAAAATTGAAATCAAGATGGGATGGACTGTACACAATTATCCAATCATTTTCATATGGAGCAATAGAGTTGTTGAATCTAAAAACACAAACAATGTTTAAAGTTAATGAGCATCGTGTAAAAACTTATTTTGAAAGAAGACACAACAACAAACTTTGAGTCCATAGAAATCTATAATCCTAGGCCCTATATGGAAAATGTGTCTTGCTGAGACGTTAAAATAAGCATTGGATAAGAGACAACCCATCATTATGAGTAAATATTATTTTTTTTTATTTTTTTTATTTTTAAGTTAGTTATGTTATTTCATTTCCTGTTTTATGTTTTGATTGATGAATGCACCTTCAATTTCATACCAACTCTTGAACACGTTCAACAAATGGGTAACTTTTCTCTCTTTACTCTTCATCTTTAATTTATACATTGAGGCCAATGTAAATTCTATATTGGGGATAAAAAAAATTACATTTATAAAATTATGTGTTAAATAGAAAGTTTTATATTCACACGTTAACATTATTATTTGTTTTTATTTATGTTTTTATGTGATTTTAACTATTTTTATTGAATTAAGAATTTTTTGGTTTTTTTTTAAATTTTTCTTACAAAAAGTATCATGTATTTTAAAGTTAATTTTAAAAAGAATGGGGAGGTTTTTACATTGTTAGATTAATTTCAAAAAAATTGCATGGAGCAATATAATAATTATTTAATTTTTGTCCTAATTATGATTTCATAATATAATATTGAAATTAAGATAATCTAAAATTTAAATTTAGGAATCAAATAGTAGAGACTACTCTTGTGAGAATATATTTTGAGTCATTATCTTTTCGTTCTCAGTGATAATATTTCTCTACTCTTTAAATACTCTTCTTATCAATTCTAATTATTAGATAATCTCTATAGGTCTTTGCATTGAATGTTAGAATTTTTACATTTAAAAAAGCATAATATATTTATTTTTATTACTTAAATTGAATAATTTAAGTAGAAATTAAAAATATATGCAATTCTATTCCTTCGTGCACAACTTCTAAAAAGAGACATGTATAAAGTTACCTAAATTGATAAAATAAAACGCCACAAATTAATTACTCACTCTATTAAACAATATATATATATATATATATATAATTTGTATATGAGTTTTTTCTCTAAACAAAAAGAAAATCTCTAAAAAAGGAGATAAAAGAAAAATAAATGCTACAAACTAAGGGTGAGCAATGGATTAAGACTACATTTTTTTGACTAATTTAAATATGATATGATAATATAATCAATCTGAATCAATCTAAATTCGAACATAAGGTTGATATTAAATTTTATTTATGAATTATAATTATATATAAAATACGACATATATAAATTTAAATTTTAAATTGATATTTTTGTAAAAATTGTTATTATTTATAATCGCAAGTGAAAAAATCAAAAGAATAAAAAACATGTCTATATAATTATTAAATTATTATATTTATTTTTTAAATTAAAATAATAATATAATATAAGTATAGTATGTATAATATTTAAATATAATATATTACAAAATAACATATATATTTATTTATAATTTAATAATAATTTAATAAAATCTATTACAAAATAACACTACTTTGAACTTTTTTCTTTTTTAAAGATATGCAACTCCTTCACAATTTGACCGCTAATGATCCACACTAAACGAACTATTATTCAGACAGAAGAAACATGTAGCTAGTTCTCCCTCAACAATACCTTAAGCGATCTTAACCTCAACAGTCTTAGACTTCTTAGGCTCCGGAGGCGGCAATTTCTCAACATTGACATTCAAAACCCCATCTTGACAAACAGCGGAAATAGCATCAGTATTGGCATTCTCAGGCAACGCAAACTTCCTCGTGAACTTACCAACCCTTCTCTCCATCCTCACATACTTAGCCCCTTCTTTCTCTTCTTCTCTTCTCCTCTCTCCACTAATCACAAGCACATTGTCATCTTCAACTTCAACTTTAATATCCCCAGACTTCAGCCTCCAGGCATGTCAATTATAAATTGGTACGAATTTTTATTTTCTTTCACATCGGCTGCAGTAGCTGCCATGGCTTTGGCGTCTCGAAAGTAACACCGAGTCGGAGCGCTGGCGGACTTGTCGGCATCGTCGGCGAGATCCATCATGTGCTGAATTGAAGAGAAAAGTGGGGCATCCTTTAATTCTAGATTAAAAGCCGATGAGATAAAATCTTGCTGCCTGGGTAGTGTTTGATAACAAGCTTGCACTATTTTTAGAATTTCGCCTCGTTGGTATCTAATGATCGATGAAAGTAGAAACTGGGAGGAAGGTTATTTATAAGAGGTGAAGGTGTGAGTATTGGATTCAATAGATCGAGGATAAAGAGCAAGAGAAGGCTCTGGACATATTTGGGTATGGATTAAAGGAGGTTCTAGGAGTTTCGATAGATTCTTCTAGACTTCTTCAACTTTCTAGAATGCATCAGGTTACTAGATTAATTGACTAATACTAGTCTTCTTGTTACTGAAAATGAAAAAAAAAAAAAAAAACTAATACTTAATCTATTTTTGTTAAATTTTAAAATTTAATCTATATTAACAAAACACAATTCATATAATATTCCATCTAGTTAAATCATATTTAATATATAAAATACACATTTTATATACTCATATCATTAAATAATAATCTCTTATCAACATTTATAGAACTATAATATAATTTTAATCCACATAATAATATTTTAGGATAATTAATATTACTCCTTAATTGTCACAATTGTGAACATATTTAAGATTATATGTTTCTTATTTTAAGAGTTCTATGGTTCAAAATAAGTGCATCTTTTTTAACACTTTCAATATATAACATATTAATCTAAAGAACAAGAATACATAATATTTAAAATCATAAACAATACATAAATTTTTATCAAAAAGAATAATTTTTAAAACACACATAGATCATAAATTATTCATGTATGATTTTAGTAAAAAAAAAAAAAGAACTCTAAACAAAATAAGTTTTTATTCTAATAGAACTCTAAACAAAATAAACTATTTTATCTTTTTATAATTTGATCTTATATTATTCTCATTTACTTATTTAAAACTCGTTCTTGAATTTTCTTAAAAAGAGGATGATAGTACTAACACTATTCATAAATCTTCAAAATTGATTTTTTTTGTTTTTCCACCGTGTTGAATAATATTAGTCAAATATTATCTATATGTTCACCTTTAACATTAATATTTTCAACAAGTTTTAAAATAATAAAATATGATTCGATATCTTAAATATTATTTTCTTTCAAAAATAATTTATTATGAAGTCAAATAATTGATTACATTTGAAAGTAGTGAAAACATTGCTTTTTTAACTTCAATAATATCTATAATTGCAGTAGTTTCCACTTAATCCTCCCTCAATAATTTTCTCCCTTAGTGAAATCATTGCATTAGATTCTATGATTTTAAATACATTAATAAGTTTTTCAAACAAGACTTTGAGCATGTACCATCAATTTCATTAAAAGAAAGCGTAAAAATGATGAAAGTTACATTTTTGTGCAATAAAAACTAAAATAAATTATTAAAAATGCAAAATACTTTTTCTTTGTATTGAATTGTGTTTTATCCAGAACATGCAATGAACAAAAAAATCAATTAATTTTAATTAAATTGATTGAAATATTAATATATACGTACAATTATTTTTAGATATTAACATTAAATATAGACACTTATTTTTTCGAAACATTTCTCCAACGAGAGAGAGAAGACAGAGAGAGAGAGAGAGTGAACTCAGACTAATTGCTTTGTACGGTAAAGATAAAAATTATAGGATGAAACTTCCTCCGTCGTTTTGCAGCAAGTTTACCCTCCTCTCGCCATATTTATTCCTTATGAGTACTTATGGATCGTGTGAAATGATAGTATGACACTTGCACGGACGACACATGAGGATTTTTCTGGTTTACAACATATTTTTTTCCCAGGACCCAACATCATCAGGACAGATTATTAATGTTGACAAATCTGCAGGGTTTGCAGCAAGTTTACCCTCCAATCAAAAATTTAGTTATGGAGGAATTAGGAATTTAGGAAATTAGACATTAGAAACGTTATCTAAGATTGCCAACATTCATCCACAAGAACAGAGATACCGTGCTTTCAAAACTATTAGAGGTCGTTTGAAACTGTTAGCAAGGACGTAAGGAACAATTACTTTCTCGGTCGTGAAAATTAAGAATCAACTTGATTACTACGACGACAATAACAGAGCTATAGCTACAATACATAACAAACAAAACCCAAAGAGATTGCGCTCCTTATAAATCCAAAATCGACTTCTTCACATTTTGACCGCTAAAGATCCACACTATTCTTAAAATCTTTAAACAAACATTTATTCAGACAGACGAAACATGTAGCTAGTTGCCCCTCAACAGTACCTTAAGCGATCTTCACCTCAACAGTCTTGGACTTCTTAGGCTCCGGAGGCGGCAATTTCTCAACATTCACATTCAAAACCCCATCTTGACAAACAGCAGAAATAGCATCAGTATTGGCATTCTCAGGCAATACAAACTTCCTCATGAACTTACCAACCCTTCTCTCCATCCTCACATACTTAGCCCCTTCTTTCTCTTCCTCTCTTTTCCTCTCTCCACTAATCACAAGCACATTGTCATCTTCAACTTGAACTTTAATATCCCCAGACTTCAGCCCAGGCATGTCAATTATAAATTGGTACGAATTGTGCTTTTCTTTCACATCGGCTGGAGTAGTTGCCATGGCTTTGGCGTCTCGAACGTAACTCCGAGTTGGAGCGCTGACGGACTTGTCGGCATCGTCGGCGAGATCCATCATGTGCTGGATCGTAGATAAAAGTGGGGTATCCAAACCCATGAATCTTATGTCCATCCTTCAATTCTAGATTGGGAGCCGAAGAGATAAAATCCTACGGCCTGGTCAATGTCTGATAAAATGCTTCCGAATTTTTTAGAATTCAGCTTTGTTAGTATCTGATTGATCGATGAAAATGGGGATGGCGAGGAAGTTTATTTATAAGAGGTGATGGTGTGGGTTTTGGATGCAACAGATTGGGGATAAAGAGGAAGAGAAGGTTCGGGGCATATTTGGGTATGCGTTAAAGGAGGTTCTAGGAGTTTCGATAGATTCTCTGGACTTCTTCAACTTTCTAGAAATTGCGTCGGGTTACTTAGATTAATTGACTAATACCTAATCTTCTTTTTCCTGAAAATGAAAAGAAAAAATAGAAATAAAAAACTATTACTTAATCTAATGCTATAAAATTTATTAATTATAAAAGTATAATAAATAATTTATATATTTTTATTTTTAAAATAATTATGAGAATATTCTTATCAAATATTTATTTTTAATTGTTACCCACCCTAAGTAAGCACAAAAAGATATAATAACCACCAGCATAAGTTAACCTATTTTTGTTAAATTTTAAAATTTTAACATTAACCTCAATATTTTTTTAAAATTTAGATAAATAATAAAATTAAAAATAATAAAATAATAAAACTTAATGTAAAAAAAATAATCTCTGATACGAAAAACAAATATATCAAAGTTTACGTTTATAGATCATAAAATAAAAACCTCTAACAAAGAAAGAAAAGTAATAAATCTAAAATAAAAAGTTAAAAATAATAGAAACATTAATCCATGATTGAATATTAAGAAAAAATGATAACATCTTTATCTCACTAATATTCAAAAATAAACTACAGAATATAGAACTAGATTTTAACGAAAACCTAACAAATTTATCAAAAAATAAAATAACAATAATAAAAGTATTAATTATTTTAACAGAATAAATAAATATAACACAAGAATCAAACATAAGTCATTACAATACATAAATAAAAAATAAAAAGAACTCTAAAATAATTAAAAAATATGGTTATAATAAGAAATTACACATATATAATAAATTTACAGAATTAAGAAGAAATGTAAATAACATACCTAAAAACAATAAAATTATAAGTTATAATTTTAATCCATTTGTAAGATTAAAAAAAAAACTATTTAAAAAATTAGATGCATTGATACATATGAAAGATAAAAGAAAGAACAAAAAAAAAATCCAAAAATAAAGAAAAAAACTATAATCTTAATTTAATGAAATATAAAAAGAATTAAAAGAACAGTTTATGAACCCTAAAAATAAGAACATAGAAAAATTAATTAGTTTATTAATCCTCATATATAAAAAACTATAAAGATATTATGATAAAAAACTTTTTACAAATAAAGAAAAAATAATCAATGAAATTGATTCTGAACCAAAAACATATTATCTAAAAAATCTTTTGAAACTAAATTTATTACCACTTGTTTGTTAAGAAAGAACATCTGGCTAGCATAGGAAATAAATAAACAAGTAAAAGAAAACAACTTAAAATGAAAATAGGATTACATTAGGAAAATAGAGGTAACATCAAATTAGAATTCAAACTTTATGAAAATTATAAATATGCTCTTTTAGATTTAAATTATATGAAAGACATAAAAAAACCTTAAAAGAATGATCTAATGGTATAAATGTAATTATATAAGCTTTTCCGACCACAAAATCAAACATTTCAACTTATATACTACTAATAGCTCCCAAAAGGACAAAAAATATTAAAATTTTATAAATTTAATAAAACAACCATATTTACAAAATACATAGGAATACTCTCATAGATATGGAGTACTTAAATATCATAACAAATGAAATATACAAAAAAATTATTAAAAAAGATAAAGATACACATATCCCTAAATCTAATGAAAATGAAATTAAAGAAGCCAAATAACATTTAATAAATATGAAAATACGTGACATGTGATATAAATTTCTTTATTTATGAATATAAAATGTACTATCACAAGTTACCACTCTCAATACAAGAAACTTATAAGAAAATATTTTCTTTTTAGAAATTATCAAAAATATTACATAAATCTATAACATAATAATGTTTATATAAGATATTTTAGGAAGAAGAATAAGAATGATTAAAAATTGAATAATCATTAAATGTAAAAAACATGAATATAAATGAATAAAAAGAAATGATAAAATCGATTATATTATAAGGGATTTTAGAATGACAGAAAAATATAGATACAATATAAAATCTTACAAACAATGTAGATGTTGGATCTACATTAAAAAAAATATTACACTAATAAATGCCCTAACATACTTTAACATAAAAAAAATTAAAAAAATATTTCATAAAAAACAAAAAATTTTAAAATAAACTTTTAAGATATAATTAAAATCAGTAGAGAAATCAAATATGATTACTCTTCATCAAAAGATAAAATGATTAGTATAATATTACAAATTTAAACAATACTTATATTAAGGTAGGATTGAAATTCAAAAATTACAATATATATATAACGATATGAAGAGGAAAAAAAATTAACTTAACTTTTTACGTAAGATTTAGACAAAATAAATAAACTATTTATGTCTTAAAAATAAGAAAAAATTTAACTATATCAACTAGGGGTGTCCATAAATCGGATTGGACCAAACCATAAAACCGGATCAGATTGAACCGAACGGTTTTACAAATCAAACGGTCCGGTTTGATTTGTATTTATTAAAACCATTTTTCAAACAGTCCAGTTCGGTTTAAACCAGTCGAATCGGACCGGACCGGTTTAATAAATATATTAAAATTTTCACATTATTTTTCATTAAAGATGTCCAAAAAATCGAACCAAACCGGAAACTAAATCAGACCCGATTAGACTGAATAGTTTTATAAATCAAAGGGTCCATAAAACTAAGAAATCTTAACAAAATTATGAGAATAAAACCAATGATTTATACTTCAAAAGACTTGATTAAATTTCAAAAACAAATTTAAGAAGTTTTAAACTAAAAATTATAATATCAACTCACCTCACTCTAATTTAACATTCTTAGTATAAAAAAAGAAACAAACAAAATTGATAATAAAGTTCCAAAATATTGAATAAAAAAATAATTAATAATGGATATTTTATTACAAAAAGAGAAAAATTATTATCAATAATAAAATGAAAGAATTACTTTTTAAGTTTTGATTACAAAAATAAATTTTAACAAATAAAACTAGATGAAAAATATCAAAAACTAATTGTATTTAATTTTTGCAAAGGTCATTTCAATAAACTATTATATTATTTGAATTAAAATAAACTCCAAAGATCTTTTAAAGACACATAGACATCTTTAAAAAATTACAAAATATTTATTATATTTCCATAAATGATATTTTGATTTTAAATAACAAATTAAACAAATATTATTAATATTCTACAAAAAAAGGAAAAAATATATTATACTTTTTAAAAAGAAAATAGTAATTGTTCAATAAAAAATGAATTATTTAGAATTAAAAATTAATGATGAAAAAAATAACTTATAATCCTATATACTAAATAACATCCAAAGATTTCATAATCATTTAAACGACAAAAATCAATTTTAAAAATTCTTAAAATGTTTAAGATATACTAAAACATACATAAAGAAACATAGAAAAATACAAGAGTTTTATAAACAAAATTAAAAAAAATCATGTTTGAAAATGAACAAAATAAAATATTTTATGCATAAATAAGATAAAAACAGAGATAAAAGTTTTTACCAATGTTATAGTTAAAATAAATAGTTCACATGAATATCACATAAATCTTTTTCTAATTTTTTTTTCAATTCAATTATACTTTTTTCTTTTCTTTTTAAAGGTATTTGTCTTTTTTGAACTATTAGATTTTTTCTTTTCATTTTAAATTTTTTCATTGAATTTCATTTTTTGAAATGTCTTGGTTTTGAAAATTTTAATTTGTTAAAATGATAAAAATTAACACAATTTTTTTTATTTCGATGACTAAAAAATAAAAAAATATACTTGACACTCACTTTGATCTTATTTACAAAGTTCTTCGTAACTTTTTTAAAATTTTCAAAAAAATAATTTAATTGATTTAAATTAATTACATAAAATTAAATTTAATACTTTGAAAAAATTATTAATATATAAAGTAAAGTTTTATATTTCTTATATATTTTTGAGTAGATTGTTTAGCTAAATTATAAAAGTCCAACCATTTAAGTTCTTATATTGATTCTTTTCATCTTCAATGATTAATGTATTTTTCAAGATTTTTCCTTAAATAGGATTGATAGTTGTACAATTTTTACTGTCTATCTAAAAGAGATATTTTTCTAAAAAATTAAATTATCGTAATAATAAAAAAATATTTAACTGTCAAAAAAATTATTTAAAAAATATACAATAAATACCATAAATTTTAGATTCATTGGGAGAACTAATAAAAATTTTAGTTATGTTTTAAAGATTAATATTATAAGTGATTATAAACAAAGTAATAGTTAAATAATAATAATAATTTAACCAAAAAATAATTATACAATACACACACACACATACACACACACACACATATATATAACTTAAATTACAAATATAATGATGTCGTCTCTTTTATCATAGATTTTGTGATATTCTCACTTTATTTCAAGGAAAGAAAGCTTGATTTGCTTAGAATCACCAACATAGTGACCATGAAATTAGGCAAGAGGGATGAGATGGAGTTTGAAAAAAAAAATAACTAGTCCATATAACAATTCATTCCCCTAAATAAATGAGCACATAAACATCCATCAAACAAGCAGCCCAAATTTCAGATATATAAGAGTAGAGAAATTAAAACATTATAAATTTTACCAAGGTGTTGTCTTATATTATTCAAGATCATCATATTTTTCTCCTAATTCTTCTTGTGATTTTATAATTTGAACCATGTGTTATGTTTATTCTTCTCGTAAATCATCATAAATTTACATATCATAGCCCGACTTGTTCCAACCAAAGAACTATATGTAATTAAATTCAAAATAAGAATGTAATATCATGAATTCACAAAAAAATAACTTATATATGTTAAAAGATTATTAAATAAGATTACCACATCAAAATTGCAGTGATATAATAATAATCCCATCCCTTCGAAATCATATTAGTATTATATTAATTTTTTGTCTATAAATATGAAGCTATATGGAATCAAGCTGGAATTTTTAATAATATAATGAGTTCTAAATATGACGTCAAGTGTAACTCAAATCTATTACTTAGGTTGGTTGAGTTTTGGTGCTTATAAACTAATACTTTTGTATTCCCTTGGGGTGAAACAACAATTACTCTTGAAGATATGATGATTCTTAGTGATTTTCTTGTACTTGGTTGGCCAGTGACTACTGATGAGTGCATAAAAGCACTAAAATTACCATGATTTAACATACTTTAATTGATTAAATAGATTTATATTTGTATGATTTTATCAGATTTTATATAAATTTATCTTTTTGAAATCACGGGTATTTTTATTGTTTTTCAGGTATTTTAGTTCAAAAATAACTTAAAGACGTGAAGAAAATTACTGGAGGTAATACATCACAAATATATTGAGAAAAGAAATGAGAAAAAGTCAAAAAATAGAAAAAAATGGACAAAATGGGTCAAAATGGACAAAAATGTCGAAAAGGCTAAAATCTTGCTTGTAGCTACCCATCCGCGCCAAATCCCACATGCAACAACCCATCAACGCCAAGTCCTGTTCACACTAGTGCGAGCGTACACCTTGCACACGCCCACACGTGGTACACACATGCCTGGTAGACGCTCGACACACGTCGCGTTGATTTCTACATACGCCAGAACACGCCCACGCCGTGTAGCTCGTGCACCAACATACTCTTGCACCGTGTCCCGTACACGCCCGTCTGTCAAAAGTTTTGCACCCTATATGCGTGCCAACCTGTCCAAACGCGTCCAAATTCAAATTTTGAAAATTTCCCTCCTTTTTTGACCTTTCCCTCACCTATAAAAGGGACCTTCTTCCCCTATTATAAAACACAATTTTCTCAACTATTTCTCTCTCTAGAAAGTTATCTTTTTTTAGTTTTTAGTTTTAGAGTTCTTCTCTTTTTGAGAAGAACTAGCTATGTTTTTATAGATTATTAGTTTTTGATTCAATAAGCGGAGATGTAAATTCGTTTGGAGGTTTTCGAGCAACAGAATTAGCATAAAAGTATTGTAAGGATTCTTTTAAGGTATAATTTCAATGGATTCTTTACATTTATTTTTTTTATGTTTTATTCTTATATGTTATATATAATTTTTTTGTGATTAAATTTAATATGGTTGGTTGTTTGTAAATATGATATAATAATAATGTTGTTATGCCTATGAAATATTAAATAGGTAAAACATCTCTATAAAATAAATTGATTTTGTTTTTATTCAAGATTTTATATTAAGAATATTAGAGAAAATATATTATTTTTCATTACGAACTTAAATATGAAAATTAGATTTTAAGGTGTAATTATCCGATTTGATTTAGAGTACTGCTATTTTATTTGTTGGTATAATCACTCGGTAGTTGGATTAAAGCTCTATTTCAATTTTTTTTTATAAGAACTATTATTCAAAAATGTGTTGACAACATATTTTCACTCATGGTTTTAAGACTTGAAAGTTAGTACTCGGATAATTAAATTCTTAGGTTGAATTTGGACACCTTGAATAAAGTTTCCCACCAAAGGTGGCATTTGAATGGTTCATTTTCAATCTCTTAGAAAAAAAGAATTAATTTAATTAACCAAATTAATTATCGACCATATCCAAATGTGTTAATTGATTTGTTTAATTAATAAATAATATCTAACCCCACCAAATGTGGTATTTATATAAAAAAGAGAGAATCAATAAATATCAATTTATATCTTTAATAACTTAAATAATATGAGTAAGTATAATTAACTTAATTATTATATCCATAAATATTCTACTATTATAAATGATAAAACTTTATATTATTTTTTATTGAATCATATCTATGTTTATTTTTATTATGTCATTAGATTAGAACACAAAAACCAAAATATCATGATAGGATGTTTAGGATTTAATTTTATTTTTAGAAGTTTGAATAATAAGTTAAAAATCACATACATTCCTTCCTTAGATTGATCTTTGGAGTATACTTCATTTCCTATAAAATGATTCGTGAACTTGCGAAATTTTTACAAAATTATAAAACCAAAGTATCCGTGAGATCGGTATGCAGCGGTATTGCATACCGATCTTATGCTCATCAGGTTTTTTGTGCCGTTGCTGGGGACTTGATATTGCGCTCATCAACTACCATGATTTTTTCATACCAAGAAACTAGGCAAGATAGATGAGATGAAGTTTGGGAAAAAATAGGTCCATTTAACAATTCATTCTTCTAAATATATGAGCACATAAGAATCCATAAAAAAACATCCATCAAACTTCAGACGCAGGAATAGAGAAATTAAAGAATTATAAAAATTACCATGATATTATCATATGCTATTCAAGATCATCATAATCTTCTCCTGATTCTTCTTGTGATGATATAATTTAAACCATGTGTTCTATCCATTCCTCTCGTAAATCATCAAAAAGTTACGGGTTATATCCCGACTTGTTCCAACCAAAGAACTATAAGTATTGAAATTCAAAATAAGAATGTAATATTATGAATTCACAAAAAATAACTTATATATGTTAAAAAGGTATATTGGTAAAAGAGATTATCACATCTTTAATTGGAATGTTGATATTTGTGATGATTTTACTTAAACTTCATGACATAGTAACCACATATGATTCCATCATTTTGTTGTAGAACCTACAAAAAAAAGTGTACATGATTTTCCATATTCGAACATCTTTATTATTTAGTAGTAAAATTAATTAAATTATTAATATTTGTTTGCATATACCATAACTTTGTCCCATATAAGCTTATGATATTTTTTAAGGGCAATGCCTCTACTCTTGTTTCACAGCTTCCATGCCCTATCAAAGTTTAAAATAGTCAGTTTTTTTATTAAATATTACAAAGAACAATAGAAGAAAAATATCTAGCTATAACTCTTACATTTCAACAACTACTTTTGTATCTTTACTCAATTCTATGGAAACTGAGTCATAATACCAAACATAATTTCCATATAGATCAAGAATTATCAAGATCTAATGATCTTGGCCTTGTTCAAACTTTAGTGGCCAATGGATTATCAACTTCTGATTTTTATTAAGTGTTAATACCTTATCACATAATTGTTTATCTCTGATGCTAACATCCTTCTCTTAATATTGATTGATAAATAAAAAATCATAGAATATTGCTAAATGTGATGAGTTATTAGCTTGAAGTCGATAATAACATGCCCTATATAAAAGAAATATATATAAATAATTAGATAATATAAATAAAATTATATATGTTTTACATAAATGAAAGTTATTTACTGATTGTGGATGTTGTGATTTTGAGAGTAGTTCATGTGATGGAATCATACAATATTTGATGTAACTTTATGAGTATAATTATGCAAGTTTTGGATATTTTCTTTTGAGGAAGTGGTACTCTTATGGCTAAAACTCCGATGTTTAAAAATTGTGTTGTATACATCCAAAAACTATTTTCAGAGTTGTGAGAGAAAATGAGAATGTTTATGGAATGTTTGGGCTTCAAACCATACCATTTTGGAAATATATGAATGTCTAGTTTAATTGAAAGTTTAAGGTTCATCATTTTCAGTTTTTTTATGAAAAGTTATACTAGTTTTACCAAAGCGTGTTATGTACAAAATGAAACTGAAAGCTCTGTTTTGGCCTGAAAGTATTTCTTGATTTTGAATTTTTTTTATAAATTGGATTTGGGTGTGATATATCTTGTTTTAAAGATTAAAATGTCTATTTCGTTTTAAATATTTTTACAAAAAATAGATTTGGACATTACTATGAAAAGTTACACTTAAATTACAAGCACTGCGTGTCATGATGAATTTTGTTTTCTTACCTGACCTTTAACTGTTTTTGATTTGGTATTTTGAAACTGTTTTATAGATATCCAATGAGCTTGTGATACATTTTTGAAAGCTAAAACTTTCTATTTTTGAGTGTTTTTACATATTTTAAATCAAACATTTTCATATGAAGATATTGATGGTTTTACTAAAGAAAGTAAAATAACTGGAACTGCACAGATACACAGGATTTTGCGATGCTCAACTCACTTCATCATTTTCTGGTTTTCTTATATATATATAGAAGCAAATACAAAATCATAACTGCTATATGAAAGGTTACATCCACTAAATAAAAAAAAATTGGAATCTAAATAACTGCTCACTAAAAATAACCTCTACTCTATTCTTAGCCATCCGCTAGGATTACTCTGATAGCCTACCTTGACTGAACCGATACCAGAAACAAAATAAACTTTTTTGAAATAAACATAATAAACCATTTACAACAAGATTAACTCTATCATTCTCCTCCTTAAGCTTGTTGTTCTTTATTGACATTTTTCACACCAATCTTTCCTCTCATTTCTTGAAACTTTATCCTTGCTAGTGACTTTGTTAAAATATCAGCACACTGGTCTTCTGTGCAAACATGCCGAACTTCAATCAAACCCGACTCAACACTGTCTCTGATATAGTGGAATCGAGTATCAATATGTTTACTCCTTTCGTGATGAACTGAATTCTTGCTTAAAGCAATCACAGACTGATTATCGATCTTTAGAACCACTTTCTTAACCTCGGTCTTAAGCAAATCAGCCAACAATCTTCCCAACCATACTCCTTGACACGCTGCTGCACATGCAGCGATGTACTCTGCTTCACATGAAGACAGTGCAACCGCTTTCTGTTTCTGTGAACACCAACTAATAGGATTTGACCCAAAGAAAAACATCAAACCTGAGGTGCTTTTCCTGTCATTAGCATCACCAGCTAAATTGCTATCCGAATAACCAATCAGCTCCGGATTTTCTTCTTTCTTCTCATACACACAACCGAAGTTCAATGTTCCTTTCACGTACCTTAGTATGTGTTTTACTGCGGCCATGTGTTCCGTCGTGGGTTTCTCCATAAATCTGCTCACAATACCAACAGAAAATGCCAAGTCTGGACGTGTGTGCAGTAGATATCTCAAACTACCCACCACACTTCGGTACAGAGTTACATCAACAGGAGGATTGGTGCTTTCCTTGTTCAATTTCAGACGAGGCTCCATCGGAATGTGCGTTGGATTGCAGTCCTTCATCCCACACTTCTCTAACACCTTCTTTGCATATGCTGCTTGGTTTAGTGTAGTTCTTGTAGGAGACTGAAACACTTCGATTCCCAGATAATAGCTTAGTGGTCCAATATCACTCATGCTAAACAACCCTTTCATCTGAGACTTAAACTCGTCAATGTCTTGATTGCTTTCTCCGGTGATGATTAAATCATCCACGTATACCCCAACAATTATCCTTCTTCCTTGATATTTGCAGTATACTGCATGCTCTAAACTGCACCTCTCAAAACCGATTGTTTTTAATGTTTTATCCAGTTTTTAATTCCACGCTCTTGGTGCTTGCTGTAAACCATATAGAGCTTTGTACAATTTCAGCACCTTATGTTCTTCCCCCTTTATCTCAAAACCCGGTGGTTGAATTACATAAACATCCTCTTCCAGATCATCGTTAAGAAACGCTGATTTTACATCCATATGATGCACTTCCCATCCTTTCTGCGCAGCAATTGAAGTCAGCAACCTTACAGTTTCTAACCGTGCACAGGAGCAAATACTTCGCAAAATCTATGCCTTGCTTTTGAACATACCCCTTCGCTACCAATCTCGCCTTGTGTTTCACTATTCTGCCTTGAGTATCTTTCTGCAATTTATAAATCCACTTCAAACCCACTGGCTTTTGATTTTCTGGTAATGCAACAGGTCTCCAAGTTCTATTTTTCTATATACTGGATATTTCTTCCTCCATAGCTTTTCTCCAAGCCGAATCTGTCTTGGCTTCTTCATAACTCGATGGCTCCTCCTCTCCCAAGAAACACAGCCCCGAGTATTCCAGTTCAAAAGGGGAAGTTTCATCATACAGACTTTTGATATCTCGTTTTCCTCTTGGCCCTATTTCCGATGCCTTAGGTTGCAGATTTTCAATTGACATCTGTTCAACAGAAAAAGGGAACTGGAGTTTGTGCTACACCAGAATCGGACACTCTTGCTCTCCCACTGCCTGCAGGGGTGATTTCTTAATCAAACTCGGGTTGTGGTGATACCATGTCAGTATGTTGTCTCTCTTCTTCAATCCGCTGCCTTGTTACATCAGTTGAACCGGTGATAGGAAAATAAATCATAGAGAAAATGTCACTTCTTGCTCTTGTTTCTACAACAGTTGTTTCAGAACAATTCCACTTATTTTCTTCATCAAACACAGCATCTCGTGTTACCACCACTTGTTTTGATTTAGGATCAAACATCCGGTAGCCTTTAGTGTTCACATCATATCCAATAAATACCATAGGCTTACTTCGGTCTGCTAGTTTTGGAAGATGGGAGGTAACAATCTTCACATGAGCAATACATCCGAAAACCCGCAGATGTCCTACTCTTGGTTTTCGATTGTAATAAGCTTCATAGGGAGTTTTATCGACAAGGCTCTTTGTTGGTGCTCTATTCAACAGATAAATTGCAGTTGACACTACCTCTCCCCAAAATTCACCAGGAACCCCCTTGCTCTTTAATAAACTTCTTGCCATGCCGACCACCGTTTGATTCCTTCGTTCAACTACAACGTTCTGTTGAGGGGAATAGGGTGCTGTGAGGTAGTGCTTGATTCCCTGCAATTCACAAAAACTCCCGAACTCCTTCGATGTGAATTCACCACCACGATCACTTCGAAAAGCTTTAAGCTTGCAATCCTTCTCCATTTCGGCTGCAACTTTAATCTTCTTGAAGGCTTCGAATGTCTCGTCCTTATTTCGAATCAGCACCTACCACATAAACCTCATGCAATCATCAACGATCAACATAAAATAACGCTTCCCTCCATTTGTAATAGGTGTAATCGGCCCACACAAATCTATGTGCCACAGTTCAAGTGGTAACTCGACTCTGTATTGTGCTTCTACTGGGAAAGGTATTCGATGCTGTTTTTCCAATCAAACACCCGTCACAGATACGGTCTTCTTGCTCGATCATCGGCATTCCATGCACCATTTCCCTTTTAGCCAACTGCCTCAGCGCATGAAAATTAACATGCCCGTACCTTGTATGCCAGCGCCATGCTACTTCTTTGCCTTTTTCTAGTAGACATTCAGGAAAAACAGGGGTGATGCGCAACATGTATAATTTGTTTCTTGAACGGCTGGCCTTTGCTAGCAGTCTTCTTGATGAGTCCAGTATTGACATTACTCCTTTCTCAATCTCAACCTTACATCCATTTTCATCTAATTGGCCAAGACTAATTATGTTGCTCTTCACCATAGGGATGTAATAGACATTTGTTAGTATTCAGTGCTCACCAGTAAAGCACTCAAACATTACAGACCCCTTCCCTTGTATTTCAATCACTGAACCATCACCAAATTTCACAGAGCCTCTGACTGTAGTATCAATCTTAGAAAATTTCTCAACTGAACCTGTAATGTGGTTACTTGCTCCTGTATCAAGATACCAGTCATTGTTTTGTGTGTCATTAGGTTTCACTACCACTTCGTTTTTGTGCAGCACTTCCTCACTTGGTGCCGAGTGGAAAATTTCACAAATCTCAGTCATCAACAGTGCCGGTTCATCTTCGGTTTGCGTTGTGACAAGGTTGGCTCTCTCTCTTCGGTTTGGTTTGGGGCACTCTTTTGCAAAATGACCATATTCATTGCAATTGAAACACTTAACCTTGGATTTGTTGAAGTTACGTGGCTTTCGGTCTTCGTTATTGCGTTCAATATTTCCTCGACCTCCACCATAACCACGCCCATGACCACGTACTCTCCCGTGACGTCCTCCTCTTTTGGTACGGCCCGAGCCTTCATCCTTCTTCCCTTTTGAGTATTTAGCCTCCCATTCGGCTTGGGTGAATAGCAACTGCTCTCCTGTACTCTTTGTATGAGATCACCCCTTCAATCCCTCTTCAAATGTTCTCAAACGCCCAATAGCTTCTGAAACCAACATCGTGTCTACATCTCCAAACTACTCAATTGTCCCAAT
Source organism: Hippophae tibetana (assembly GCA_037013495.1). NCBI lineage: Eukaryota > Viridiplantae > Streptophyta > Magnoliopsida > Rosales > Elaeagnaceae > Hippophae > Hippophae tibetana. Next base: position 591,367 of record JAZDXN010000027.1, on the reverse strand, counting down.
GATTTGAAGAAATCGATCTGGAACTGAACTGAACATCTTTTCAACAACTTCGCTTTCTTCAAGTTTCGCGCCAAGTGATCGGATCTCACCAACCAAGGCAGTCAACTTCATCGAATACTCATTTACGGTTTCTGAATCTTGCATATGCACCTTGTATAGTTGTCGTTTCAGTACTTGTACACGTGCCTTCTTGACACGATCTTCGCCAATTCGCATCTCCCTGAGTGCGTCCCAAGTCTCCTTTGCCATCTGCTTCTCCACGATTTCCATCATCACGTCATCTGGCACAGCTTGTGAAATGGCTACCATGGCGCCTTGATCTTTGTCGTCGTCTGTGTCTTCACCTTTGATCACTAACCATACTCCTAGCGAACGCAAGATTATCTTCATCTTGACAGCCCATATGTCGTAGTTCGTTTCGCTTAACATTGGATAATGGACCGGGATTGAGGCTCCTCTTGCCGTCGGCTTGACCACTGCAAGTGTCTTTGATTGATCTCCTGTATCACTGGCCATTGCTTTTTCAACACGGCTTTGATACCAATTGATGGTTTTACTAAAGAAAGTAAAATAACTGGAACTGCACAGATACACAGGATTTTGCGATGCTCAACTCACTTCATCATTTTCTGGTTTTCTTATATATATATAGAAGCAAATACAAAATCATAACTGCTATATGAAAGGTTACATCCACTAAATAAAAAAAAACTGGAATCTAAATAACTGCTCACTAAAAATAATCTCTACTCTATTCTTAGCCATCCGCTAGGATTACTCTGACAGCCTACCTTGACTGAACCGATACCAGAAACAAAATAAACTTTACTGAAATAAACATAATAAACCATTTACATCAAGATTAACTCTATCAGATATGCATGTTTGAATGAAGAATATAATTTTGGTGATTTCAAAAGATGTTTCACCCATGTTCATGGTCAAAGGCACTAAGTTCTATCTTTGTTATTCCAATGATGCCTTTTTAATGTGTTTTAAGCTAATTTTCTTGTAAGTTTAATGGATTTAATATAATGCCTTTGGATTTAGGATTAAGAGTATAAGAATATTGAAGTTAGTTGGGTAACACTGTAATTTCTACCTAAGCATTAAAGAGAATATTGGGTTATTAACTAACAACCCATGTTTTAGTACTTTTAGAGTACCACTCATTTCTTAATAAACCAATTACCTATAGTGTAATTCATGTTTCTAATACAAGTGTGATCATAAAAGAAGAGCAGGTTTTGATTCTGTAGATGACAAAGAGAGAAGAATATGGTGTATTGATGGATAAATTCCCTTCATGTGTTGACCTTGCCTAGATTGATGAAACTCAATACTTTGAAGCTAGGAAGATAAGGCTTCAAGTGCACAATGTGATGATTGTTATATATAAAAATGATTCTGGGTGCGTTTTGTTTTTGTTTTTGTTTTGGTTTTGGTTTTGGTTTTGGTTTTGGTTTTGGTTTTGGTTTTGGTTTTGGTTTTGGTTTTGGTTTAGTATTTATGTGGAAAAGTTATTTGAGAAGAGGTAATTATGGTTTGAGTAGGAGCAGTAAAGGTTTGAAATTCTGATCATCTCTTAAATGTGCAGAAGGAGAATGAACAAGTTTTTAGTTTTTCCAAGTACAATTTAATATACAGATGGTGATTTTGTTTTTCAAGGGATTAGAAGTTGCGAACATGGACAAACTAGATTCCATGTCTTATATTTTAGATTGTATTATACTAATATACTTTAAAAAGAAAGAAGCATTAACATTAGTACATGATGTCAGTATAAGCTGTGTTAAATGTATGTGGAAGGGATTTCTAGAATACAACTCATGGGAGGCATGCATTAATAGTAATGGAGTAATGGTGGTGGAAAGCAATATATAAAGTTCATGATTGTAAGACTAGGTCAATTAAAAATATCTAAATATTTAAAGATGAATATGGGATGGATGTGCTTTCTTTCTTTTTAGTATTCATAAGGGCGTTAAATAGAAAACTTTTGGGCATGGCAATTTGAGGAAACGAGTTTCAAAAGTTCACTGTCAATCCTTATGCATTCAATCATGTTTTGGATTTTCCAAACTTACGAAAAATTTCATTGGTGATTACTTATAGTTGTCAAGGGCGACCTTAAATTAGTGATGGGCACAATACCTTGACATGGCCAACTTTCATCAATAATTACTATTAATTAGCTTAAAAATGTTGCATTATCAGTTGGAAGGATTTCTTGTGCATCTTTATAATTATTAAAGAGGTTCTTATTGAGATGTTGCCTACTTTCCAGGTAAATTGTTCTTGTCCATGGGAAAACTAATATCTGGATATGTAATTTTTGAGTTAAAATTTTCTAGCACTATATTAAAATCAAGCACATTTATATATATAATTTTAAAGCTTTAATGTAAGATGGAAGTTTGTTATTGGCAAGTGAATAAGCCAACCTTGCAAGGAATGATTTTATTGATATTGATGAATGGCACAACTTTGTTACTATGTTATAAAAGCCTCGATCATAATAAATTAGTAAATGATCTGGCATGCATGAGTCGAATGACAAGTTCTACTAGATGAAATATCTAATTATTATGGATATATAAGATAGGATATATGTGCTTGTTTGTTATATGAATGCATGGTTGTAACTCGAAGCTTAGAAAGATAATGGAAGTACATTCGCCGAATTTAAAATTGGCTTATGCTACCAATGCTGTGAATTAAGGTGGTGTTTGGTTCGTAGAATGGAATCAGAATTGAAATCGGAATGAGAATTGAATGGAATGGAAAGGAAACAATGTTGTTTGGTTTGACCACTGAAATCAAGGTTGGAATCAGGATTACAATGTTTGGTTTGCCACTGGAATGGAATGGAAAAACTATAAATTACCTTAATACCCCTACATTCAGTGAAGTTCAAATAATGTCATTTAATTACTATTTTTTCTTTAGACAAAATACATTATTGAAATCATTATTTTTCTAAATAATTATTACTTAATTAAAAAGAAAATCTATTATTAAAATTATTATTTTTCTAAATAGGGTTTAGGGTTTAGGGCTATATTTATGGGTTAAGGTTTAAGGTTAAAATTATTATTTTTCTAAAAAGGGTTTAGGGTTTTAGAATTTTGGATTTTGGATTTAGGCTTTAGGCTTTTAGGATTTGGAATTTGGGGTTTAGGGTTTAGGGATTTGAAGTTTAGGGTTTAGGGTTTTGGGATTTAGGGTTTGGGGATTTAGGTTTTAGGGTTTAAGGTTTTGGGTTTTGGGATTTGGGGTTTATGGTTTAGGGATTTTGTGTTTAGGGTTTAAGGTTTTAGGATTTGGATTTAGGGTTTTAGGTTTAAGAATTTTAGGTTTTGGGATTTAGGGTTTAGCATTTTGGGTTTTGGGATTTGAGTTTAGGGTTATATTTTAGGTGAGGGTAAAATTAGAAAAAAAATTTGAGATGTGAATGGAATGATGATTCCTAAAGGGGGGAGAAAGAATTGTGATTTCTTCTTTTTTAGCAATTGATTCCATTCCGTACCTTTCATTCAGGCCAACCAAACACAAATGGAAGGAATCAATTCTGATTCCTTTCCATTCCCTTCGAACCAAACATCACCTAAATGAAATATATTAGTTGAGGGTATGATAAAACCACGTAGATTAATTGAAAAATTATTCAAGATGTGGTTTTGAGTCATAAACATTGAGTAAATATTTTAATAAGATATTTCTAGATAGTTGGATACACTTAAAAAAACAGAGAGAGATGGTTATATACAGAAATCTTACATGCACTAGTTGTACAAAGTAAGTGAGTTGTTTAAAACAATCTGGTGGTAATGTATTTATAGAGTAATGTGTATTGTTATTTGGAGCAAGAATGAGAACGGTGGTGGTGATAAATGATTAGCTATAACTTTAGATCAAATGTTGAAATCCTAATCGACAGAAGAGTTTCGCCTGAAGAGTTTCGCCTAATGATGGAAGAAAAAAAAACCAATAGTTGCTTGAGATCGACAGAAGAATTATGCATATATAAAGGGAAAGAATATTGAGTTTCAAATTAGAGATTCAATGTTTTTGACTTTATCTCCGTGGAAAAGTATAGTTTGATTTGGGAAACTAGGCAAGTTGACTCCATGATACATAACTTTATATAAGATCATATAGCGCAATATTGGTTCATTTACTTATTGCTTGGTTTTACCCCTCATGATTTTTTTTTATTTTATACTTATATGATTCTTTCATCTTTAGGAAATTTTTACCCATTGAAGTAGGATAAAATTAGTGCAAATTCATGATAGGAAGGAGCACATACCTAGAAATAAGAATGGCTCTCACTGTGACAATAAAGAGTATTTAAGTTAGGTTTAAAGTAAGTTATAACAAAAAATTGATTTATAATGAATTTTAAGTCGTTATGTTTATAAACCGACTTAAAATTTAAAATCGATTAATATTAAAAACCGACTTTAAATAAAAAAAAATAAAAAATAGGGTCAATTGATGTGTCCAACTGTACACTTGGCAATTAGCATTGATTGTAAATGTCAATTGAAGCTACACAGGGCACATAGTGTCGGTTCTACGTATCAGCCGACGCTACATGTGACATTGTGTCAGTTGACTCATAGAACCAACACTACACAGCACGTGTGGCATCGGTTGATACATAGAACCGATGCTAACTGACATTTTTTTTCCTTTTTCTTCTTCTTCTCCCTTCCCCCGAAAATTCTTGTTGCTGTTCATACTCTCTCTCACATCGTGCCACCTTATTGTCCATTTTTAACCACCATTTTCGGCACCGTCAGTTGAGTTTTGTCCCTTCTACTAACTGATCTAGATCCTCCCCCTTTTTTGAGCTTAATACTCAATATTTTCTTACTCATTATCCTACACTTTCTCACTTATCAAACACAGTTTTCCTTCATTTACTCACTTGTTTGATTCTTGTAACTATTTCTATGAATTATTTTGCACTTATTATTTATGTTTTTATATTTTTATTTACTTTTTGAATTTTTTTTATATATAATGTGTTATTAATTATTTGTATATATTTTTGTGTTATGTAAGTTGTTCATTTTAGTTCAAGCTTAAAAAAGACATGGTATTTTTTTATTTATTTACTTTAACTAGTTTCATGTATATATATATATTATTTATTCTGAATTTAATATTTTTTAACTTAGTATTACATGTATTCAATAACGTATATTTTTTAATTAGGTTGTTATATAGGTGTTTACAATTTATATTATTAGGTTGTTATATTATTATTATTATATTATTAAATTATTTATATGTGAAAGTAACATTATATATTGTTAATGTTACAATAAATTTATTAATTGTTTGGATTTTGTGTATTTATTTTTATATGATGTTTTGATTAATATTCTAATAATTTATAAACTTCATATAATAAATTCTGAAATCTATTGTTGAATAATACATTTATATTTATTAGGTATATATTTAATATGTTTAATGTCCTTAATAGAAAATTGACAAATCTGGGATGTCAAAGTGTAGAATGATTGACTTATGTATAATTCAATTGTAGACAGGTTAAGTTCTTAATCAATAAATAACTTTCATTTATATAGAGCATATAATTATGTTTATATTATCTAATTAATTATATATGTTTATTTTATATAAGACATGTTATTATCAGCTAGAAAATAATCACTTGTCACATTTATCGATATTTTATTATTCATCATATGTGAATCGATATCAAGATAAGGATGTTAGCATAAGAGCAAAACAATTATATGATAGGGCATTAATACTTCAAATAAATCAAAAGTTGACAATCTCTTGGCCACTCAAGTTTGAATAAGATCAAGATCATTGAATGTTGGTAATCCTTAATCTATATGGTAATCAAGTTTGGTATTTTGACTCAACTTTCATAGAATTGAATAAAGACACAAAATAGTTGTTTAAATGTAAGAGTTATAACTAGCTATTATCTTTTGTTGTTCTTTGTAGTATTGAATAAAGATGAAATTACTAACTCTTTTAAACTTTAATAAGGTATGGAAGCTGTGAAATAAGAGTATGTGCATCATCCTTAAAAAATCATAGAAGCTTATATGAGATAAAGTTATAGCATGTACAAGTGAATATTAAGAATGAATTTTATTAATTTAATGAATTGTATGATTGAATAATAAAGATGTTCAAATTGATATACCATGTATACTTATTTTTTGTAGGTTCTACAACGAAGTGATGGACTTATGTGTGGTTACTTTGTTTTTAAATTTATGATCGAGATAATCTCAAATATCAACATGTCATTAAATATGTGATAATCTCTATAACTAAATACTCTTTTAACTTATAAGTTATTTTTTAATGAATTTATTATATTAATTATGAAACAAGTTTTTTTCATTTACGTTTCTAGAATCTTGATACTTGTTAGGTGCTATTTGTTGTGCTCACTTGTTTCATAATCATACTTTTAACTTGTTAGTCATAAAGACTTTAGATTTAATATTTCACATAGTTATGTCGGTTTTTTAATCCTCTTCATCTGAGATCATGAGGATATTAAGGTAATGTTACATGTATGCCTTTTTCGATTAAGGTTTATGCAATTAGGTGGTACACATTGAGACTATTAAGGTAATATGCCTCAAAACTTCATTTTTTTTTGTGATTTCCATTTCATAGGTGGATTGAATATGCTTGGTGATACAATACCCAACTCATACTGAGCTAAAAAGTAGTTTTTGGAGGGCAAAACAACCAAAGTGAAATTATGTGTTTAAACTTAAGTATCACAATTCTACCCATTGATCGGGACACAAATTATGTTCATGAAATACACAAGTATACCTAACACAATAAGTAATATAATGATAAGAAAATATTTTTCTCACGGAGATTATGTTATTAGAAATTAATTTTTAAAACAAAAAAATAAAAATAATTTTTTTTGTGTTTTTATATTTTAAGAAAGAAAAATTAAAATAACTAAAAATAAATAATAATAATTAATTAAATCAGATTTGGAAATTAAGAAGACATATGAGAAAATATCTAAGAATACTTAATCTCCCAATTTTCTAAACATGTGAATCACTAAAATCCCCCCAATATAATTGTCAATCAATTACACGATCAATTGAATCTAAACTAGCATGTATTTCTCAAAATGGATGTTCCCAATAGTTCAGTTCAAGGGATGTCAAAACTACCTAGATCTTTTAGTGTTTGGGGTAGTTTTCTAGCAAGGATGGCACTCCAATCTCTAGTCAAGGTTATGGTTTTATTATCTCTAAGCCTATTTTTCTTAGACCATATATTTTTCAAAAATTTAGCATAAAAAGGCTTTTGTTTAAATGCATCTGCAAAAGGTATATTTATATGTAGTTTCTTGAAGACTTCTAGGGATTTTGAAAACATCGTATCTGACTTTTGCTTTTGTAGTCTTTGAGAGAAAGGAATAGTGGGTTTGTAGAGGTTGTTCTTTTTTGGCTAAATTATTTCATTTTCGTTACTCTCTTTATCCACTAATTCCTTATTATTCTTGTTAATTTTTGATTCCTTCTTATCTTTTTGAGTCCCATATTCCTCCTCATCCTTTTGAGTCTTATTTTCCTCTTCATCCTTTTGAGTCACATGTTCCTCCTCTAGAGTTTTACTACTCCTCAAGGCTATGAAGTTGCAATGCTCCTTACCTTCTCTTTTTGGGTTTACAATTGTGTAACTTTGAAGGTTACCTTGAGACCTTTGATATATAACCTAGGCAAGTTACCCCATTTGAGTCTCTAAATTTTGAATTGAAGCCTCTTGAGTGGATACTTTTGTATTTACTGATTGAATGAAGTCTTTCATCATCCTCATTAAAGCATTTTTATTTTCCTATGTAGGTATCTTTTTCTCACGGGCTTGTGATTGTTGTGGTTTTTGAAAACCTGGTGGTGAAAATGATTGACAATTGAATTGATTACCATCTTAATTGTTGTCATTCCAAGAGAAATTGAGATGTTGTCTCCATCCTAGGTTATATATGTTTTAGTATGGATTATTGTTTCAGTTCATATTACCCTCATAGAATGCTAATTTAGGATTAATTGGAAAATTATCAAACAAATAAGGTCCACCACAAAACACACATGATACCCCTGAATCTTGGACCTTGTTTATACTCACTAGTGATTTTTGTGCCTTCAAGAGATTTACCATAAATGACACTTGAGTTGTAAGCTAATAGACATTATTCACCTCCTACATTCCTATTACTCTTCTTGTGGTTGTCATTCTATTCATCGACCATTGATAATTATTATTAGCCATTTTCAAGTAAATCATAAGCTTGATTGTAAGATTTGGCTAGAAAAGCTCTATTAGAAAATGCATTAATAATGATTCTTGTTTGAGCATTGGGACCATTGTAGAAAGTCTTCATTTGGATCCAATGAAGGATACCATAGTGTGGACACTTCCTTAACAATTCTTTGAATCTTTTCTATACTTCATATAAAGATTCTCCTTCATATTGTTAATAGGAGGTAATGTCATTCCTAAGCTTGGCATTCTTTGTTGGTGGGAAATATTTCATCAAGAATTTATCTACCAAATCATTCCAAGTTGTAATGGAATCACATGGTAAAGAGTTTAACCAAGTATTAGTGATTGGTGCCTATAAGCAAAACCGTGCATTTGAGTGATGAGTACTTAAGACGATGTTTGTGTATGGGTTTTATATGTGAGCCATGTGTTGGTTTATTGTTGCCCTATTGTAATTTTTCTTATGTGAGAACAATTCTTTGTGAGTGGGTTGAGCTAAGTTGTATAAGTTCTCATATATCATGGATGTGTGCAATAATAGATGATTATTGAGTATTCGTGCTCAAGGGTTATTCTGTTGATAGTCCATATTACTTATTACTAATCTTTAGTCATTAATCACACCACACTAGTTGGTATGGGCTATGGAAGAGGGTCATTTTCGTTTGTTGAAGAAGGTGGTAACGAAAGCAACAAGTAAGAGCAGCAGTAGGTAGTTAGCTAGGATAGAGGTTCCAATTGATAGAGATAATGATGGTTTTATTTCTCACAGAGTATAACTATTCTATTGTTCAGTAGATTGGTTGCTATTGAGTAGTTGCCTTAAACAACCTGAGGATGTTACCACATAGTGATGCAAACCAAGGAGTTGGACATGTCAATCAAACAAGTGTGAATGGAGTTGAATTTGCACAAGACCCTTTGTCACTTCTTAGTGGCCCAATTACAAGACTTAGCCAAACATTTCAAGGAAGCACTAAATGGGTTGATGATGAATCTATAAAATTAGAGTCATTAACGCATTATTTTACTTAATATTTAGTTGTTTAATTCAATCAATAATATTTTTATGGCCAAAAATATTAAAATATAAAGTTTTTAGTGAAAAAGGGTGAAAATATAATTTTTTGAATTGTTTTAGATATTTCTTGAATTTTTAACACAGGACTAATCAGAATATGCCATATGGCATGCCACAGAAGCATGAGAGCTGACTAGGCAAGCCACGCGAATTCCATACAAGCAAGGATAACGAATCACATTATGCAACGTGTGAGGAGGACGAAATGCACACCATATGTCAACATATCATTCAATACAAGTTCGGAGTGCGATCAAACTTCTCCACCACGTGTCACCACCCAATTGCTCCTTGTATTCCACCTGTATGCATGACATCTGTTTCTGCAAATTATGTCTCGCCGCATGGCATTGACTAAGCGAGGATTGACTCTGACCGATTTCCCCTACCACACGTCACTATCTGATTCACCGAGTGATTTCCTTGTGCCACATGTCGCGCTGTGATTGGCTAATGCATTCAATTTTGATTGTAAAGCTTGATCTAAAGTTGATGTGACAATCCAAATCACACCTCAACAATATTTAAGCCCCTAATTACTCCATAAACCCTAAGGAAAGGAGCCGTCATTAGCATAATTGTGATCAATTTTTGGAGCTAAAAAGAGAAAAATATAGAAAAATTCAAGAGAGGACACAATTTTGGTGGAGATTCAATAGGAGATTAACACTACAATTCAAGAGATTGATTGTATTTCTTCTTCTACCCTTTTCTTTATCAATTTTATGTCTCTCTTTATGAAAAATATGAGCTTTACGAACACAATTATGTGTAGTTAATTTAATCTAGGGATCTTATTAACCCAAATTTTACCATGTGATGATTTAATATTTTGAAAATTGAGGGATTAAGTATTCCTAGATATTTTCTCATATATCTTTTTAGTTACAAAATCTGATTTAGTTAATTATCGCTATTTATTTTTAGTTATTTTAATTTTGCTTCCTTAAAATATAAAAACACAAAATTGATTTTTATTTTTTTAGTTTTAAAAATTAGTTTCTAATAAAATAATATCCCTCGGAACAATGTTTCTTATCATTATATTACTTGTTGTGATACATATACTTGCGTAATCTTTTCTTAAGTTTTTTATTTTTATTTTTATTTACTTATTTTATTTTAGTGACTTATTTATTTATCTCTTTTAGTTAATTTTTTTTTATTTAGACATCTCATTTAGTATTATAGAAACAAAATTGAGTCTATTGTATGTGTAGAGTACGTAAGGGAGAAATCTTACCTTAAAATCTTGAAATTGAGCTTACTTTGAGATTAATTAGAAAAAAAAGTCACCTAAGAGGAATAAATGATTAATCGATTTGAAATAAACAATAATGTGCTAAACTTGAACAATTAAATACTTTTGATGGATGATAGAGATAGAGCTATGAATGAATATGCAATACCTACGTTGAAAGGGCTGAATCTAAGCATTATAAGGACAAACATTCAAGCTAATCAGTTTGAACTAAAGTTAGTGATGTTTCAAATGTTACAAACAGTTGGAAAATTCAGCGAATTACCAACAGAGGATCTTCATCTTTGTTCCCTATGGTGACTTAAAGCACTAGAGGCTCTTGCAAGAAATTTTTTTATGTGGTCTTTGAATAGAGAGAGACATTGCATACTTGGGTAGCTATAAAGAGATAGGCTCAAGAAGTTAGTGGAAGGTCTCTAGTCAATAGACTAACTTGCCTTGTGACTTCACTCAAGAAGGAGCCTATGATATGCCATGATCTCTCCGAGTTTTCATAACTAGAGGTTTATAAGGAGTTCCTTACTTGCATGGATTCTATAGAGATTTATATATCTCTAATAGAGAAGTTGGCAATGGTAAGTATCATACCCTTTTTATTGAGTTCCTTGATGCTTTTGTTCTTTATTGGGGATGCGAGAGGCTCATGCTTTCTACATATGCAATGTTAATGACAAGTTAAACCTTGCTCACAACATAGAGTCCTTGGAGAAGTAGCTAAAAGAAATGGTTGTGCTAAGAAAGCTAAGAATAAGTGGCCTTAAAGCAAGCATGACCTTGGTAAGGCTTTGAGGGAGATTGAAAATCTCAAAGCTGATTTAAAGAAGATGGAGGCTTAAGCTGATAAGTAGTATATCATTGGTATGCTTATTGGTCGTGACGATGTCAAGGCCAATGTTTTTAAGGGGCGATCCTTTATCTTATATAGCTTATCCAAAGGTTGAGCCCATTGACTTAGAGAAGGAGATAGAGGCTTATGAGTTACTGATAGGTGATGACCCTATCACAACGACTCTTCTTTAACATAGGCCTTTGAATTGGTCACCTCATCTACCCTTAAGACATTGAAGGAGGTAGCTTTATAGAAGAGAAGATGATGCTCTTACTGCTTGAGTTTTATTTGTAAAATCTTTCATTTTCTTTGGATGCCCCTACTTTGGGGTGCTTTTTGTAATAAATCTATGACAATTACTACCTGGTGGTTGCTTCTTTTAATTTAAATCTTCCTTTATATGCATCTTTAATCTTTTGGGTGGAGTTTACCTCCTTTCAAGTGAGGTTATGATTTTATTTATATTTAAAATCAAACATGTTAGAGATTAGCTCTTAGATTTGAAGCTTTTCTAGGTGTAATTCCTTTAGTTTCGAGCTCCTTTAATAAGCTACTTGGAGAGCATCTCTAATCTTCAAAGCAATTTTGGTTATAATTCTCTTAGTTTTGAGCTTATTTCATAATTAACTTAGAAAGCATCTTTGATCCTTGAAATTGTTTTGGGCATTATTCTGATCTTAGCTTTGAGAATTTTTGAGAAGTTATTTCAAAAGAATATCAGGTACTTTGTTTCATAGTGGTCCTTGGAGACTAGGATTATTTCCTAGAGTCTATTTGGAAGATCTTATTAAGTGTTGAACCTATCGTGGCTTCAAGGAAGCTTATTCATCATGAAGTTTTGAAGCAAAGGCCTTTATCCAAGAACTTCTTTGATGTGAGTTTAAGGTAATGTGTTGAAGTAATCCCTAGAAGTTAGAAGCTGATCCTAATGACTCTTTATAGGATAAGCTTATTGTTAAACCTATCATAGCTCAAGAGTGCTAATCCCTTTAGATGGATTAAAGTAGAACAAGACTCATTTGCTCTAGGTGTCTTTCCTAAGCGTTAGCTTTTTTCCCCATAAACTCTAAGGGTTTGAGCTTTTGAGGGACCTTTAAGATAGCTTTATTAAAGCTATTTTCCTATAGGTGTAAGGATTAATATGTTGTCTTGATTTATAACCCCTTGTAAATATTTTCCTACTGCATGTGGTAGACTTTTAGTAAGTAGGGTTGATTGGGTTGAAGGACATTGTCCTCTTTGTTCCCAAACCTTGAAGCTTTGTTTTGTCACAGGACATATCAGATATACTAGTGGTGTGCACATTCTACATTTTGCTCTATCAACAATGTTGAAGGAGCTATAAGAGTATTGCATCAGTATTTTTCTCTTAAGCATTACCTAAAGAAGCTAGCAAAGGAGCTTTTTTTTTTAGAGAAAATGGAGCTTTAATTTTGAGAACTTATTATGTTACTCTATGTTTCTCAGAGAGCTTGTCTACCCAGGTTTTGTTTTACTAAGGAGAGCTTCTTTTTCAATATGTCAAATAAAGACTTATGCCCTTTACTTGGAGTTTTGAAGTTGTGTTTTCCATTTTTTGCAAAATATTCTAACCTTGCTTCTAGTTATGATGGTTTCATTATCTGTTATGATTTTGCATGGAACTCTATATCTATAAATAATTTATGTCCAGAAGAACCATAGGTCGTATTGCTTGATCTCGTTGTAAGTTTTAGCTTCTAACCATTTGGAAAAGTAATCAATGGAGACCCTATTGTATGATGTCCTACTATATCGATAACCTATTGCATAATGGGCCAGGGACTCACAAGGGTGTTGATCACCTCAGTTAGTGATGCACAAAAACTTGATAGTCAAATTTTGTATTTTATAAAAAGCTCACATGTACATGAATCACTTATAATAAGTGATAAATATACTTCCCAGGTTTGTTTAAAGAAGAACTACGTGATTTTAAATAATTCATCAATTTTCTTAAACAAAACATAAACATCATATAATAATATTTTGATTTTTGAAAATATTAAATTAATGACAAAAATAATAATATGAGAAAAGATAGATTTGACTCAAATGAACTCAAGGCATATATGAATTTAATAATCAATGGTTGATTAATGGAAAATTTAACTAGTTGACCATTTATTTTAGAATTATTTAGATTAATTAAGTATAAATTCAGATTATTAATTCTCCCTTTTATGTATAAATAATGCCTTCAATCGAGTCACTATTCGTCATTAATAAAACCACTTAATGCCTTCGGTCAGGTCATTAGTTAATTTGATTAAATTATGTCTAATGTCTAAGGAATTAACAAACCATCTAATTCAATACCTTCATTTGAGTTGCCAATTTAAACTTCTATTCAAGCTATCTAAATTAGATCTCGATGATATATATGACACCTAATTTTTATATTTTAAATCTGTTATGAAAAATATATTATTAATATATTCATGAATAATAAACTTTGTAAAAATATTGAAATAAGAAGAAATCTGTATTTACCAAATTATAAAAATATTCGCCTAAATAATCAACACAAACATAGCAATATAACTAAATTCTCATTATAACAATCAACCAAACATGCTCAAAATTAATAAATGATTAGTAAATTAATTTTAGTAAATTCAATAAATACTAAAGAGTTTACTGAAAATAAATAAGAATACAAATTAGATCTTAATACCAAAAGTAGATAGATGGATGTGCCATGCTTTATAGTTGTGATCTTTATCTTCATAACAATCCCTATTTTCTAGCAACCTTTTGGTATAACTTGATATAAAAAATCTCTCTATTGTTGCCATTAATTTGGTATTACCTAATCTAAATTGTGTATAAACTAATCGTAAACTAAGAACATAAAACAAGAAAAGCTGATGGAGCTTGAGAAAACAAAGAAAAATTCTACATATAAACTATATTAAATCCTAATGAAAACAAAACATATATATAAGCAAAGGTTAATTTAGAAGAGCTTCATCCAATTTAATGAATGCACACCACAACCTAATTATTCCACTATTGTGGCCCAAGATACAAGATCAGATTCATTAAAGTTGGCTTGTGCTCTTTGTTTCCATACAAATTATACTTAGAGAATTTGAGTTGTAGGAGATCTGGCTTGTTTTATACAAGCCTTCACTAGTGAATTGGAGCTTCTTGGGAGGTTGTGACCTCTGTGTATGACTTTAATAGTAGAAGTTAGCTTAAGATGAGCTGGTAGCTATTTCACCTATTTTGTTCCTCCCTGGTTCTTTGTCGTGCTTGAAAAATTCTTTCAAGTAGCTTTTCCGTTTGAGCTTTTGTATCTTTTCTTTGAGGAAAAAAAAATTAGCAATGTTATGCCTCATATCTTAGTTGAAAGTCAAGTAAGGGGTTGTGGAACTTTCCTCTTTGGAGTGATCATTCATAACAACCCCTACTTGACTTTCAACTAAGATATGATGCATACCATTCCTAATTGTTTTTTCCTCAAAGAAAAGGTGCAAAAACTCAAACAGAAAAGCTACTTGAAATAATTTTACAAGAACGACAAAGAACCAGGGAGGAACAAAATAGGTGAAATAGCTACCAGCTTATCTTAAGCTAACTTCTACTATTGAAGTCATACACGGAGGTCACAACCTCCCAAGAAGCTCCAATTCACTAGTGAAGGCTTGTATAAAACAAGCCAGATCTCCTACAACTCAGATTCTTGGCCATTGGACATATTCTTTGCCTTCCAGTCTTGCACCCAATTCAACTGGGGAGACATTCAAAAAGACTGGTGTTAGGATTATGTTAATATTGGCAATATTCATGAAATAAAACATTTAATTGTAATTTTAGTTTCTAGGTATATCTTAGAAGAATGTTTCAATGATTACATATCAGGTATATTTTTGTTCCCGTGCATGTTACATTGCATATTAGACACAATAAAAAATATGAATTTGAACCATTCAATCGATCGAGTGTATACTAGATCAATCAAGTAATAAACCTAATTAATGCAATTTTAGTATATGACTAGATTGATCGAGGGATATACTCGATCGATCCACTTATTTTTAAATATCAATTAAGTGTATTCTGGATGAATCAAGTGGATGAACATCGATCACATAATTGAGTGGATCAATCGAGCATCCAACTTTCAGTTTTTTAAATCATATTTCTAATATAATTTGGATTGGCTTTTTACCATATTTCCATTATTTATTAAATATGTTTTAACTGATTTTATGGACAATATGATAATTACACTTTAATCTAATGTGCTTCAAAACAATCTATAAATTCAACGCTAAGCATACTTTTAGAAACAACCACATAAGAGCTATTATGCTTACTCTTTTCCTCTTTTATTCTCTCTTTTGTTTTGCTAAATTTTTTCCAATGGGATTCTTTATTAAGTTGGTTCTAATTGGCTCATTTGGTCTCTAATAGCTTGAAGAAACTCTTTTTTTTTGGATTTGACCTCGTTTTGGGAAGATTTTGAAACTTGAAAGGGTTTAAAAATAGGTTTTCAATAATTTGATCAATAGATTTACTAGAAATTGAATAGGTATCAGATTGTTGATTCTGTCATTCTATTCTTGTAAGTTTTTTGCCTAACGTGTTAAGGCTAATATTTTTAAAGTTTTAAGTTTATTTGTCATAGTGGAGTATGTTCAACCTCTACTTCATCGTTTGGTGTTTCCCATATAGGAACTTTCTTTTTTGTAGTAACTAATTTTTGGATTTAAAAGGGTATACAATGCTTTTCGCTGATGCATAAATTTCAACCCAATCAAAGAATAAAATATGGATTTTATGTTCAAGAACAAATTTATAAAATTCTTCTTTAATTTGCTTACGTGCATTCACCAAGGTTTTGAAGAACCATTTTAATTTTTCTTTGTTATGATCTGTATAGATTGGGTGAGGTACAAAGGTATTGTAGTCTACATTCCTGAGGTTTGAGATAGGTATATCTAAGGTAGAATACCTAGGTTGGGTTTTATATGGAAGGTTTATAATAGAAGAAAGGCACAAAACTCTTTGTATATCTATAGTTTCAAAAGAGAAGGCACTTGAGTACCTATAACTAGTAGATTTGTCAAAACTAATTTTAACACTACCAACAATGTATTGTGTTATGTCTCTGAGATGTGTGTTGTGTTTAGGTAATAGGTTTTCTGATTCAGGTTGAGTCACTCCTTCAAGAAGCCATTCATCTGACAGGGTTATTTGGTTCCACTCAATAGGTTTTGAAATAATTTTATTAGATCTAGAGAGATATGTTTGTAGGAGGAGTGCTTCTCCTTTTTTACTATAAAATCTATATTTAGTGTTAAATGTAGAAATCTTGGCTTTATAATGCATCTAAAAATCAATGCAACTAGGATAGATCCTTCAATCATATTATAGATATGTGTTTGGATTTGCAAAATGAGATTTTAAAATGTTTTCATCATTCAAGGAAACTGCAAAGTTAGGATACCAATCAAAATATATCGGTCCTTTACAAAGACTTGACTAAACTATTCTTAACAGTGAATCTTGAAAGTTTTTAAACCTAAAGCCTCTTAGAGCAATAACATAGAGGTATTAAGACCTTCTTTGGTCAAGAGTTTTAATTCTACTTGGACTAGACCAACATGGATATATTTGTAACCTTTTGTAAATATGGTTTGAATATCTCTCTTCAATTTTAATGAATAATTAGTTTTAAATATATTCATTTTACTAATTTTTTAAATATGATATTTTTGTATTTTGGGTATTTCCCAATTATTTATATTTTTTGTCAACTCTTTAGTAATGATTTCTTCACTACTGACCAAATCTTTGGTTTTATTATTGTTATTGGATGAAGAAGAAGAAAATTATCTACAAAAAAAAACTCATCTTTTTACTATTTAATTTACTCTTTAATTTTTGGGTTTGTGATTACTTCGACCGGCACATTATGGGATTACTGCCTCTCTTTGGGACTTTATACCATCCTTCAATTCTAAAAAATTGACACAATCCTTGAATTTAGACGAAATTTAAATAGTTTCAAAAACAAGTTTTATAATATGTAGTTTATCCTTTCAACCCCCCAATTGCTCTGATACCAAGAATAGCCATAAGGATCTAGGGAATATATGAAGAAAGTAATATGGAAGAAAATAAACAAAGAATACGAACGAATTGGCAGTTAAATCGACTATACAATAACATTAGAGTTTTATAAATAAACAAGATTTTACAGAATAATAAATACTACAAGAAGGTTTTACTAAAATAAAAGAAAGATAAAAGATATTGAAAACTTATAGAGATAAGGGGAGCTAAGAGAGTTTATAGAGAAAATAATTTTTATAAGTAGGGAGGCAAAGAGAGAGAGTTGTTGAAGAATGTCGTGTTGAAAGCGATGCCCTCAAACTTGAGAAGAGCTTTTGTTTGATAGCCAAAATTTTACTATGGGAAGATGCTTGCACTATCGATGAATAATACTTTATCTACCACCTTTTTGCCATTGAAGATGCCTGAATTGTTGGTGAATAGTGATTTGTCTTCTACTTTTTATTGTTGCTGTATTGTTTTTTTATGCAGATGCTAAGTGTTGGATTTTTACAGATACTATAGTGTTAGACTTAATATAGTTTATATTTTACACAGGCTATTACATCATATGGGCTTTGAGCCCTAAACATAATTATAACAATAATAAAGCCCATGGGTCATTTTACATAGATTTTAGATTTTACAAATTTGGAGGGAAAATCCCAAAGCATTCATCTTCGAGGTCTACGAGAGGCTTAAAGTCTTCAAAGATGTTGGACGATCTGTTGTAAGATTCTATTTTATCTTTTAAGAGTTAATGTATAATGTCAAAGATATTCTTCTTCTATTTTTGCTATAGCCAGTAATGCAATTGCATGGGCCTTTTGAGCCAAGAATTGGTTTTGTTTTGGCTGGACTATAGGTTTCACTATTCCATAACCATGTTTGTTAAGCCATGCTTCCACGACCAGTTTTAAAATTGTCTTGGGGACATTAAATGATATCCACCACTTGATTTTATATTTTCTTTTCATAATTACGACCATATAGTCATAAGTTGGACCTATGGTATAAGGATCTTTGGTGAGGACCCAAAGAACTTCTACTAGTGTGTGAACCCAAAAGGTATTTTGATAGGTTTTATGGGTTTATAATTGAAATAAAACAACCACGAATGAGTATATTTATGGTTTTGGATCAGGAAGGTATTGAACCATGCCTGTTCATAGTCCCAATAGTTGTTGGTTTTGCATTGGTATTTGGTGGTTTTGAGACTAATTGGGAGGTTTTAAGTTTGGATATATCATTGTCCCATTCTGATGGAGACAAGATTTTGATGATTTTACAAGTAGAATATGATGGATTTGTTTTGTTATTTGGGTGGAAGAAATGTTTAAATTCAGCACACCTAGTATATTCCAAAACATTCTGATAGTATTTTGGGGTTTTAGTTAGGTCCCATGGTTTATAGAACTAGCTTTTACCAAACTTGTTTTGTAATGAACTATAAGGACATCGACTTTGAAATCCTTGTTCAACTATTATGATGATTTGATAGGACTGTTTTAAAATATACTCAGACAATTTTCGAAAAGGTTTGGAGAGAAGGACTCTTTTATCTTTGTTTTAGAGATTATATTGGATGAAGATGATCCTCCTTTTTCAGTTTTTGAAATTATTTTTGAAGAAGTTTCTTCCCTTTTAAGTTTATATATTTTACCTATGGAGGTTAGGGCCTTTGACTATTTTTGTGCTTCAATATTCTAGAGGGAATTTTGAAGGGGTTTTGAGGAGTTCTAAAGATTCAATGAGGGACATAATCCACTCCTAAATCTGTATGGTTTTGGGGTTAGACTATGAGTCTTGATCTACTATTTCGGCCTAACTAATAATGGATTTTGAAGAGGATATAGGTTTTATTGGTGCTTCTTCTTTTCCTTTTCCTTTTTTATGAGGCATGTCTAGTTTTATCTATTTTGTAAGAATTCTCGAGTTAGGAAATCTAGTAATGAATTTATATCTCCTTTAATAAATTTTATATCAAAATCAAAGATACTTAATATAGCTTGGCATTTAGCAAGTATTTGTTGTGAGTCAATGTTTTGAACAAATTTTTTTAAAATTTCATTAGTTGATTTACAATCAATTCATAATGAAAAAAAATTGATTTAATAAATGATATTGAAATTTGGTTATACATACAATAGTTGATAATATTTCTTTTTTAATGGTGGAATAATTCTTCTGGCAATCATTTCAATGGAAATAGGTGAATTGGATGACTAACTCTTTTCCCCTAGTTTTTTTAAGATACCACCATAACCAATGTCACTAGCATCAGTTTTTAGAACTTTGGTTAGGTTTGGTTCTACTAAGTGTAGGCAAGGGATATGTAAGACTTGTATTTTTATATTTTGAACTATTTTGGTTTGTTTATTTGTCTAAGGCTCAGGATTTTTTTGAGCCTATTATAATGGGGTTTTGCTAAGTTATTTATATTTGGATAGAAATATAGAACATAGTTTAAGCTTCCTAGGAATATTTGAAGTTGAGTTTTATCCCTGATCCTATCAGAGAACATATTGGTAAACTGTAAGGATCGTTCTATGGGAGTAATAGTTCCACAAGACATAAAGTGTCTTGGAAACCTAACTCGTGTTTGGAATAGAGAGATCTTTCTTGTTGATAAAACTAGACCACTCTTTTTAATAACTTACAAGAATTTTTTAAGATGTTTGGAATTTTGTTCTATATAGCTTTAATATATGAGTACATCATCAATGTACACGATGCAAAATTTTGAGTATGGATTAAAGATATCATTTATGATTCTTTGGAACTCAGAATGTGCATTTTTAATTCAAAAGGCGTAACATTCCATTCATATTATCCGAATGTAATAGTGAATGTTGTTTTATACTAGTGTTGTGCAATTTGAATTTTCCAAAACCCTGATTTCATATCAAAGTTTGAGAATATGCATATAGAATGCAATTTTAGAAAAATATATTTTTTATTAGGAATTGTAGACTAAATCCCTTTTAAGGCATTAAAGAGTGGTTTATAGTTTATGACTAGGCGAGGTGTTCCTCTTTCTATCTCAGATGCTTTGTTGACATAGAAAGCTACACAACTCCAAGGTGATCTTGATTTTGAAATCAATCCTTTGATTTCGAGATCTTGGATCTCTTTCTGGTAGAATGGTTCAAAATCAGCATTCATTTGAATTGTCTGAGCTTTTGTAGGAATATCTTTTTCATCAAATTTTGATTCATTGGGTAAATCTACCATATGATTCTTTCTGTTTCAAAAAGCGTTTGATAGATTCGAGCAAACTTCTTTTTCAAAAAGGTTTTAGGATTAAAAAAAAATTTGTTTTACAAAATCTAGTTGTAATTCTTTTTCCATTTTTTGAAATTGAATTTCTTGTTTAGATATAAAACATCCTTTTGTTTTTCTTTTATAATAGCATTAGTCTCATTATTATAAATGGAATTAGCCTTTATAATATTGAGATTTCTCATTTTAGGTTTTTCTAAAATGGGGAAATCATGTCTTCCATTTTGGGTTTTAGAAGAGACTTTATCATATTTAATAGTATAAGGAGTAATAAGATTTTTGAAAGGATTTCCTAATATTACTTAGTGATGAATCTACGTAACAAGAACAAATTGGGTTTTTAAAAGAATTTTTTTATTTAAAATGCTTGCTTTAACTTTTCCTGTAATTTGTATTTTTGAATTATTTATTGAAGATCACTTGTCATCAATTTTCTTATGAAAACGTTTTGGAGGAAATCCAGTTTTAAAATAGTTTAAGTCAGCACGAGTGTTAAATAGTATAATTGTGTCTATTTTGAAATCTTGTGAGAAAATAAGAGTTATTTTTATGATATATTTTCTGGAGGTTATTTCTTTCAAAACAAAGAGAAAATCTTCTTAGACCTTTTTCTATGTTTTCAAGGTTTTGTTCCTTGTCTGAATTTTCATTGCTTGTTTTGAGAAGCAAGATGAGAAGCTAAGAGTTGAATAATTTTTGAGTATTTTTATTGTTTAACTTTAAGCTACTTAATTTCTAGCTAAGCGGTTTTGATTTCAGATTGTAGGTCTTGGAATGATCAAGATATTGTTTTTAAAGCTCATAATTTTTTATGTGTTAAACAATGTCAAGAATGAGATGGTGTTCCTTGGTGAGCATGTTTACATGTTTTGATTTATCAGTATTAGAAGTAAAAGTTGTATCTAATTCATCAATCTTTGGGTTTTGATCATCAGAAGAGTCTTCAAACCAGGCCTCAAACTTAGAGGTTTCAATAAGAAGGGTAGAGACTCTTTGAAAAGTCTCCTTTTCAAGTTCTAATTCCTAGAATTTCTTAAAAACTTGATAGTATTTTTCCATGTGTTGGCACATTTTTAATAAGTAACATCTTTTAAATTAGGTTTAAAAGAGGTTTAGAGTTTTTTGAAAGATTTTTTGAAAGGTGTTTTGAACGGTTTTTTGTCATTTTTCCTGAAGGGTTCCTCTTGGAACTTTCTAAAGGAAGTTCTTTTGTAATTTTGGAATGGTTTGGAAGAAGGTTTTCTACTGCAATTTCTGTCACAGTGCTTGGTTTTGGGAAAAGAATGATCAAATTGTTGGTAGAAAGTACTTAGTTCTTTCCTGGTTTTCTTTAGTTCCTATTTTAGGTGTTTTTGCAACTTCAAGTCTTGGCAGATTTGAATTCCTTATTTTTGAGTGAAGATAACTAGGTCATTGTAAGTGAGCTGATCATAAGGTATTATATGGTTTCCAAAGGATTCTCTAATTTTATCTCTACCCTTTTCTCTTACAAGGGTTGCAAGTCCTATAAGGAACTTCTCTTTCCAGAAGGGTTGGTTAGAGTCTTCCAGTGAGTTTTTTGCACCTAAGGTTTCATAAAAGAT
Organism: Hippophae tibetana; assembly: GCA_037013495.1. Classification (NCBI taxonomy): domain Eukaryota; kingdom Viridiplantae; phylum Streptophyta; class Magnoliopsida; order Rosales; family Elaeagnaceae; genus Hippophae; species Hippophae tibetana. The sequence goes on along the minus strand of JAZDXN010000027.1, from coordinate 568,937 downwards.
TTATCTTTTTATCTCTTAGGTGTGAAGAGTCACCCCTAAAATGTAGTGATATTGTAAAGATAAGGATTGATACTACATCTTGTATAAGTTCTCCATGATACTCGCGAATGAGTTCACCATCCTCTCCAGTTTGGATAGCACTTAAGATATCCAACTATTATTACTTTGTAAGATAAGAATCCCACCATCATTTGAGTTAGTTGAAAAGCCAACTATAAGATGTTTAGCAACTATTTTATCTGAGGTATAAGACTAGGTTTTATAAGAATTTGATGCCATAGTCATTTGCTAGAAAAAGGTTTAAGATCTGGTATTTAATCATACCATCTATGTTCCATTCATAAACGAATGTGGCATTGTATTTTGGTTGAATGATATGGTTTGGCTAGGTTCCCATATCTAACTTTAAGGACCTAGCAAGTATTATGTTTAAAGCTGTTGCGTTTTACCAATTTAGTTTTGCAATTTCAAGAGATGGTTCCTGAAAAGCTTCCTTATCAGAGGTACTAGCATTTTAATGTAAAATACTAATACTCTGAGCTGGGGTTTAGGGTGTTTTTGGTACTATAGGACCAATATTGGGGTTAGTTGGTTCTAACTAGCTCATTTGGTCTTTAATAGCTTAAAGAAACTATGATTTGTTGGATTTGACCTTGTTTTGGGTTGATTTTGAAATTTGAAAGGGTTTAAATATAGGTTTTTAATTTTTTGATCAACAACTTTACTAGAACTGGAAAAGGTATCAGATTGTTGATTATGACATTATATTCTAGTAAGTTGTTTACCGAAGGTGTTTATGTAGATATTTGTAAAGTTGTCTAATGTATAATGTTTTTTAGATTTGTTATAGTATCCTCCTGAGGTTTTTGAGACGACAAACTTCAACCTTTTGGTTGCTATTGGGAAAGTTTATTGATTTCCATACACGAAGTGGTGCAATAAATATGTAAGTATACGTATCGCAACAAGTAATATAATGATAAGAAAAGATCGTTCTCACAAAGATTATTTTTTTAAATTAATTTTTAAAACAAAAAAAAATCAATTTTTTTGTGTTTTTATATTTTAAGAAATCAAAATTAAAATAACTAAAAGTAAATTGTAATAATTAATTAAAAGCGATTCGGTAACTAAGAAGATATATGAGAAAATATATAGGAATACTTAATCTCCCAATTTTCTAAACATACGAATCACTAAAATTCTGCCATTATAATTATCGATTACTTACATGATCAATTGAATCTAACCTAACATGTATTTCTCTCTCAAGTAAACTACACACCATACAGTAATTAATTTAATCGCACTCTCATGCCAATTAAATTGCATACTATTCATTAAGTTCATCAATTACGGATCACATACATAAGAATCATACATCTCTGCCTGTTATTTAATCAAGACAAACAATTAAATAATTCTCTCAAATCTATTTAATTGCCTCTATAGATAAATTGTTGACCAAAAAATTAATAGCATAAAAATCAGATTAAATAATATAATTAAATTAAAATTATAATTGTGGTAAAATATTAGATCATTACATGGTAAAAATTAGGTTCATAAGATCCCTAGATTAATAAATTAACTACACATAATTGTATCTATAAAGCTCATATTTTTCATAAAGAAAGACATAAAAATTGATAAAGAAAATAGTAGAAAAAGAAATACAATCAATCTCTTGAATCGTAGTACTAATTTTCTCTTTTCTATATTTTTCTCTCGTTTTACCTCCAAAAGCTTATCAAAATTATCCTAATAGCTAGACAATCATAGCGTGACATGTGGCACATAGAATTCATTGAGGAAATCAGAGCATGACACGTGGTAAAAGAGATTGGTCCAAGTCAATGCATGTTGAGTCAGCACCACATGGCATGACGTGATTCGTGGTAATGGATGGCGTGGTGTATGTGTGGAACGACTAGACAAGTAGAGTAGTGACACATGGTGTGAAGGTTCGACCGTGCTCTGAACTTAGATTGAACGTCATGCCGACACATGGCACGTGGTTTGTTGCTCTTCACACCCGACATGCCACATGGTAGCTTCTGAATTGGCCTTGCGTTAAAAATTCATAAAAATCCCATAAAATTTCATAAATTATATTTTTACTCTTTTCACTAAAAAAATTATATTTTAATATTTTTAGCCCCAAAATATTATTTATTGAATGAAATAAGTAAATATTAAATAAAAAAGTGCACTAATGACTCTACTTTTAAAGAGTTATCATTTATCTAGCATAGTGGAGTATGTGCCTCTACTTCACCATTTGGTGTTTCCCATACAAAAACTTTCTTTTTTGTTGTATCTGGTTTGATCGATTTGAAAGGGTATGCAATATTTTTTTCTAATGCAAAAATTTCAAACCAATCAAAGAATAATTTTATTAGATCTAGAGAGATCTATTTGTAGGCGAAGTGTTTCTCCCTTTTTACTATGAAATCTATGTTTGGTGTTAAACACAGAAATCATGGCTTTATAATGCACTCTAACAATCAATGCAATTGGGATAGATCCTTCGATCATATCATAGAGTTGTGCTTGGATTTGCAATATGAGTGATTTTAAAATGTTTTTATTATTACTTGTTGTGATATATATACTTGCATAATCTTTTCTTATTTTTTTATTTTTATTTTTATTTACTTATTTTCTTTTAGTGACTTATTTATTTTTCTCTTTTAGTTAATTTATTTTATTTATTTTTTTATTTAGACATCTCATTTAGTATTATAGAAACATAATTGAGTCTATTGCATGAGCAGAGTACGTGAGGGAGAAATCTTTCCTTAAGATCTTGAAATTGAGCATACTTTGAGATTAATTAGAAAACAAAAGTCACATAAGAGGAAGAAATGATTAATCGATTAGAAATAAACAATAATATGCTAAACTTGAACAATCAAATACTTTTGATGGATGATAGAGATAGAGCTATGAATGAATATGCAATACCTACGTTGAAAGGGCTGAATCCAAGCATTATAAGGACAGACATTCAAGCTAATCAGTTTGAACTAAATCTAGTGATGTTTCAAATGTTACAAACAATTGGAAAATTTAGCGGATTAACAACAGAGGATCTTCATCTTCATCTCAGATTGTTTATTGAAGTTGTAGATTCATTTAAGTTTAGTGGAGTGACTGATGAGGCATTTAGGCTTAGATTGTTCCTTTACTCTTTACGAGATCGTGCTCGAGCTTGGCAAAAATCTTTGCCACCTGATTCCATTATAACTTGGAATTGTTTGGCGGAGAAATTCTTGATGAAATACTTTCCACCAATAAAGAATTCCAAGCTTAGGAATGACATTACTTTTTACTAGCAATATGAAGGAGAATCTTTATATTGAGGAAGGGAACTTCATTCTCTACATTAGTATTTAGTATGCATTTTAAAATTTTAGGGAATTTGTTTTTTTTTTAATTTTTAGGTTGTTTTTAATCATGATTTGAGTAGAAATTGATAAATATATGGAAACTAAATGCATGCATGCTTGATATGAAACATATGAACTCAATAATAAAAATTGGTTGTCATGACTAGGATAAGGAATGTAACACATATTTGTTAAGATATTTACATTAATCATGTGATATGCTTGCTAGTTTTGATTGAATTGATTCAACTTTTATGCACATATTCATTATTGATTTTGGTGTGCTTATTGAGAGAAAATTTGTAATGACCAATGCGATTCAATTATATCTACCAAGTTTTATAATCTATTTGATCATCTCTTGAGGCAAAATCCTAAATAGTATTTAGCAAGAGAAATGATTTAGGTCTTATTTGGATTGATTAAGCCTTTCAAGCTATTCATTGTTAATATCTTTAGTAACCCATTTGAGCCTAACAAAGAACCTTTCATATTTGTAAGCCACATTTAATGCCTAACTAATAAGTATTACCTTTACCCTTGCACCTTTAGCTTGTATGAAAAGAAAAAAAAGATGTAATCATGTGTTATGCTTTAGAGTAAGGTGCAATGTAATGCACCCCGTAAAAAAAAAAGCAAAACTCACAACACAAGTATCCCTCTAAAGAAAAAGAAAATAGAATTGAAAATAAGTTTAGGGGTGTTGTTAAGTTATAAAAAAAGAGAAAAGAGATGTGGAATAAAAAAAATGAAAAGAATGTGAAAAGATGGTGCACTAAAATATCAAATAAAAGCTCAAATGCAGTTAAAAAGTGCACGATGAAAAAAAAAGCTAAGGTGTGGAAAGACCTTAAAATGTCTTCATCTATCGAACCCCCCACCTAAGCCTTACATTACAACCATGTAAAGTCCTTATTGATCTTAAGCTACCTAAGTGTATATTTATATTAGTGGAGAGACATATGAAAAATTGACTTATGAGACTTGTTCTAAGATTGAATTGATTAGCATGCTTATATAGGTTAATTTCATGAGTGCATTGGATGATATCATGTGTAGCACACACACACAAATCAATTATTCAAAAACCTTGCATATCCTTGTATTGATGGAATGTTGATTGATGAATATGTGAACCTCTTTATCATAGAATTGTACGAATTTTGAGAGGGTTAGTTTTCGTGAAATATGCATGTACTAATAAAAGTATATTTATGAATATGCTACCCAAGTTATTTTATTTAATTATACTTAACTTTACTTGAGGAAAAGCAAAGATTAAGTTTGGGGGTGTGATAACTTTATGAAAATAGAGTCATTAGCGCACCTTTTTACTTAATATTTACTTGTTTTATTTAATAAATAGTATTTTTATGGCCTAAAAAATTAAAATATAAACGTTTTAGTGAAAAAGGAAAATATAATTTTTGGAGTTTTTTTGGATTTTTCTAGATTTTTTATGAATTTTTAACGTAATGCCACTCGGACGCCACGCAAGCACGGAGACCGAATCACATTGCACCCCGTTAAGGAGGATAAACACACATCATTTGTTAGCACGACATTCAATCCGAGTTTGGAAATCGAGCAACGCGTCATGCCATATGTCACCACACCATTTGCTTCACGCTTTCCACTCGTGTGCAATGACATATGTCCTGCGAATCACGTCACCCCACGTGTTGCTGACTTGGCAAGTGTTGAATCTGACCAGTCTTCCCTACCACGCGTCGTACTATGATTGGCTGAAACTGTCAGTTTTGCTTATTTTGATCGTAGCCCTTGATCTGACGCTAATCAGACTGTCTAGATCGCACCTGAGCTTTATTTAAGCCCCTAATCACTTAATCACTCCATAAACTCTAATTTGCCTCATAATTCTGGTTAGTTTTTAGATTTGAAAAGAGAGAAATATTTAAGAGAAGACACAATTTTAGTGGAGATTCAAGAGGAAATTAATTCTAAAATTCAAGATATTGATTGTATTTATTTTTCTACTTTTTTATTTATCAATTTTATATCTTTTTTATGAAAAAAATATGATTTTTATGAACACAATTATGTGTAATTAATTTATTAATCTCGGGATCTTATGAACCTAATTTTCAACATGCAATGATCTAATATTTTCTGAATTATAATATTAATTTAATTATATTATTTAATCTTATTTTTATGCTATTAATTATTTAGCCAACAATTTATCTATAGAGGCAATTAAATAGATTTGAGAGAATTATTTAATTGTGTTGTCTTGATTAAATAACATGCATAGTTTCTAGGCATAGATGTACGATTCTTATGTATGTGATCCATAATTGATGAACTTAATGAGTAGTATGCAATTTAATTGGCATGAAAGTGTGATTAAATTAATTACTATATGGTGTGTAGTTTACTTGAGATAGGAATACATGCTTGGTTAGACTCAATTGATCATATAATTAATTAATAAATATATTGGGGGGATTTTAGCGATTCATATGTTTAGAAAATTAGGAGATTAAATATTCCTAAATATTTTTAAAAAAAAATTTTTAGTTATCAAATTTGATTTAATTAATTGTTGTTATTTACTTTTAATTATTTTAATTTTTCTTACTTAAAATATAAAAACACTAAAAAATTAATTTTTATTTTTTTAGTTTTAAAAATTAGTTTATAATAAAATAATATCCGTTAGAACGATCTTTAATTATCATTATATTACTTATTATGATACATATACTTGCGTATTTATTGCACACACAATTTGTGTGGCAATCAAGTTTTTGACGTCGTTGTCATGGATTATAAATATTAGAAATTAATAATTTTTTTTATTTTAGTTATTTTTTTAATTTATTTTTCTTTAATTTTAATTTTAACTTTAATTTATGTATTTTCTTTTATTGACTTATTTATTTATTTATTTTAGTTAATTTATTTTCTTAATTTATTTTTTGAATTTTAATTTATTTATTTAGTTGTTTACTTATTTATTTAGTGTTTATTTAGACTTCTCCTTTAGTATTGTAGAAACATACTGAGTTTATTGCATGAGTAGAGTTTGCAAGGGCAAAATCTTATATTTAGATCTTGAAATTGAGCATACTTTGAGATCAATTAGAAAATAAAATGTCACCCAAGAGGAATAAATGACTAATCCATTATAGATGATAGAGATAGAGCTATGAATGAATATGCAATACCTACGTTGGATAGACTGAATGCAAGTATTATAAGCCCAAACATTCAAGTATTCCTAGATATTTTCTCATATATCTTTTTAGTCACAAAAAATCTGATTTAATTAATTATTACTATTTACTTTTAGTTATTTTAATTTTGCTTCCTTAAAATGTAAAACACACAAAAAAATTGATTTTTATTACTTTTAGTTTTAAAAATTAGTTTCTAATAAAATAATATTCGTGGGAATGATCTTTACTTATCATTATATTACTTGTTACGATACGTATACTTGCATATTCATTGCACACAATTTGTGTAGCGATCACTAAGGAAGTGCCCTTATCATGATATTCCTTCTTGGATTCAAATGGAGACTCTTTATAATGGTCTCAATGCTCAAATAAGAACTATTGTTGATGCATCTCCTAATGGAGCTTTGCTAGCCAAATCACAATCAAGCTTATGATTTACTTGAGAAAATGGCTAGCAATACTTATCAATGGCCAATAAACAGAATGATAGCCATAAGAAGAGTAGCCAAAGTGCATGAGGTAAATGATATCACAGAACTTGTAGCTTAAGTATCATCTTTGGTTAATCTTTTGAAGGCTCAAAATTTTCCAACGAGAATAAACCAGGTCCAAAATTCAGGAGTATTATGTGTGTTTTGAGGAGGAGATTATTTGTATGATAATTGTCCAAATAATCCTGAATTAGGATTCTATGTGGGGAATGCAAACCGAAACAATAATCCATACTCGAACACATATAACCCAGGATGGAGAAAACATCCAAATTTCTCGTAGAGTAATAACAACAATCAAGGTGGTAATCAATTCAACCATTAATCATTTCCACCACTTGGTTTTCAAAAACTACATCAATCACAAGCCTAAGAGAAGAAACCACCTACTAAGGACAATACAAATGCCTTAATAGGGATGATGAAAGACTTCATCCATTCATTTAATACAAAAGTATTAACTCTAGAGGCTTCAAGGTAACCTTGCAAGTGACACAATTGTAAATCCAAGAGGAAAAGGTAAGGACCAGTGAAATGCCATAGCCTTGAGGAGTGGTAAAACTTTAGAATAGGAAGATAAGACAAAAAAGGATGAGGAGAAACATGAAATTAACAATAATGAGAAGGAACTAATGGATAAAGAGAGCACTGAAAAGAAATAACTCAGCTAAAAAAGAGAAACCTCTACAAACCCATTATTCCTTCCCTTCAAAGACTATAAAAGCAAAAGTTAGATACACATTTTTCAAAAAAATTGGAAGTCTTCAAGAAGCTGCACATAAACATGCCATTTATAGAGACACTTGAACAAATTTCGTCTTATGCCAAATTCATGAAGAATATACTATCAAAGAAAATGAGGCTTGGAGATCATGAAAAAATAACCTTGATTGAAGGTTGTAGTGCCATCTTTAATAAAAAAAAACTACCACAAAAACTGAAAGCTCTAGGTAGTTTTGATATCCCTTACACTATTGGGAACATTCATTTTGGCAAGGCACTATGTGATTTGGGTTCTTCATTAACCTCATGTCATTATTAGTCTTCCAGAGATTGGAGGTTGGTAAAGCTAAACCTACTTCAGTAACATTACAGATGTCAGACATGTCAATTAAAAGACCTCGGGGTGTAGACAAATGCATTTTTTCGGTAGACTTCATTGTGCTAGACATGGGGAGGACCATGACATTCCTATCATACTTGGTCATCCTTTCTTAGCAACCAAAAAAGTAGTCATTGATGTGCAAAAATGTGAGCTTATAATAATAGTGCAAGATGAACAAGTAACATTTAATGTGTTCAAAGCAATTAAATTTTCTAATGATGATAATACTGATGATTTCTTTTGAATGGATAGTACTGATGAACTAACCACTGATGTGTTTTATGACATGTGCACTATTAATTATGTAAACACACATACTAATGAATATCACGACACTCACATAGGCGCACAAATTCATGTCGATAGCTTAATAACATTTGTTGAATCACCCCCATTTATGAAATTAACATATAATGCTATGAACAAGGACATTAACTCAACAGAAAACAACTGAACTTGTTTTAATTTTGAAAATATGGAATTAATGGTTGATATTGTGAATTGTGTGAACATTTTGGAGGACACACCTTGAATATGTGCATCAAATTAATTTATGGAATGTCTTGAAATGAGCTCACGGTTGAAACCATCCATTGAAGAGCCACCCAAATTAGAGCTTAAACTTTTACCTTCTCATCTTTGTTATACATTTTTGGGTGATAACGAGACACTTCCACTCATAATCTTGGCTAATCTAAGTATGGAGCAAGTGGAAGCACTACTAAAGGTGCTAAGGAACTTCAAAAGAGCTATAAGTTGGTCTATTGCCGACATCAAAGGCATAAGCCCATCAATATGCATGCATAAAATCTTGCTAGAAGACGGGGCTAAATTCACCAGGGATGCACAACGCCGCTTAAATCCCATTATGAAAGAAGTGGTGAAGAAGGAGATTTTCGAGTGGCTAAACATGGGCATTATTTACCCAACACCATATAGTGAATGGGTAAGTCTAGTCTAATGTGTACCAAAGAAATGAGGAATCACTACGGTGGAAAATGAGTCCAATGAGTTAATACCTACTAGGACTATCACAGGATGAAGAGTATGTATGGATTTTCATAAAGTAAATAAAGCTACAAGGAATGATCATTTTCCTCTCCTATTCATGGATCAAATGCTTGACCGATTAGCTGGGAATTATTTCTTTGACCTTCTAGATGGATACTCTCGTTATAACTAGATTGCTATGGCACCTGAAGACCAAGAAAGGAGCACATTCACATGTCCTTATGGAACTTTTTTTTTCTAGGAGATTTCCCTTTTGATTATGTAATGCACCTGCTACATTTCAACGTTACATGATTTCCATTTTATCAAACATGGTGGAGAAGCATCTAGAAATCTTCATGGATGATTTTTCGATTTTTGGAAACTTATTTGATGAATGTCTACACTATCTCTCCCTAGTGTTACAAAGATGTGAAGAAATGAATTTGGTTTTAAACTGGGAAAAATGTCTTTTCATGGTACATGAAGGTATAATCTTGGGCCATAAAATCTCAATTAATGGTATTGAGGTAGATAAAGCTAAGATAGAAGTGATTGAGAAACTATGACCACCTACCAATGTATGAGGAGTAAGGATTTTTCTTGGGCATGCAAGTTTTTATTGTAGATTAATAAAAGATTTTTTTTCCAAATCTCCAAACCCTTGTGTAATATTTTGGAAAAGGACATGCCTTTCAAGTTTGATGATAAAAGTTTAACAGCATTTCAAGCGCTTAAAGAGAGACTAGTGTCAGCACCAGTTATAGTCACACCAGATTGGAACAAGCCCTTGGAGTTGATGTGTAACCCAAGTGATTTTTCTATTGGAGTTGTTCTTGGACATCGAAGAGACAAAATTTTTCATGCCATATACTATGCAAGCAAGACACTGAATAAGGCTCAAATGAATTATGCTATTATAGAGAAAGAGCTCTTTACTGTATATGCCTATGAGAAATTCAGATCTTATTTGGTTGGCATTAAAGTGATTGTCTACATAGATCATTCTGCAATAAAGTATCTCATGAAAAAGAAGGATGCCAAACCAAGATTGATAAGATGGGTGCTACTTCTACAAGAATTTGACTTGGAAATTCATGATAAAAAAGGAATAGAAAATCAGGTAGAGTAGAGAAGGAAGCAAAAATGGATGATAATATGCTGATTAGGGAATATTTTCCAAATGAGAAACTATTTTCTATAGCTCAAACAGAAGTCCCATGTTACAGAGAGATTGCAAATTTTCTTGTCGCCAACATTCTTCCATTGAACCTCGCATGGTAACAAAAAAAGAAGTTCTTCCATGACATTACACAATACTTTTGGGATGACCCTTACCTCTATAAAGAATTTCCACGTAGATGCCACGTAAGTAAGGATAGTTAATCATGTTACGTCATGTGTGAGGAGGATGAAATACGTGCCACATCTTAACAAGGCATTCAATCTGAGTGCGAAGTATGGTCAAACTTTTCCGCCATATGTCACCACTCAATTGCTTCTAGTGTTCCACTCGTACGACACGCCATTCATTTCTACGAATCACATCTCTTCGCTGGCGCTATCATTTTTCCTTGTTTTGATCGTAGCTCTTGATTTGAAGCTGATCTGAGCCACCAGATCACACCTGAGCAATATTTAAGCCCCTAATCACTTTTTTTCTTCTCTTTCCTCAAGATCTTCTTCTTTTGTTCTAATTGTGTCATTGTTTATTACTAATTGAGATACTCGGAAATTTATTTCATTACCAACTTCTTCACTTGTAATCTTCTTACTTGCCTCCTCTATAATGGCATTTATGGATTTCATAACAACATTAGTCATACAGTTGAAGACTCTATAGGCTTTAATGTTTAGGAAATACCCAAGAAATATACCTTCATCACTTCTTGAATTAAAACTTACCCAACTATTCTTGATCCCTAAGTATGTAGCATTTACTTTTGAAATCATGCATGAATTTTAGACTGGGTTTTTTACCTCTCCATATCTTTGATGAGCGAAAACCGGCATCGCCGATTCTTGCCAATACTTTGGTTTTAATATTTATAAAACTCTCGCAAGTGCACGAATCATTTCGTAGAAAATGATAAGTATACTCCCAAGGTCGATCTAAGTATACATTCCTTCCTTAGATCGACCTTGGGAGTATACTTATCATTTTCTTCGAAATGATTCGTGCACTTGCGAGAGTTTTATAAATATTAAAACCAAAGTATTTGCGAAGATCGGCGATGCCGATTTTCGTTCATCAAGTTTTTGGCGCCGTTGCCGGGGAAGGAATAGCGTTTTTAAATTATTTATCAAAATTTTAAAAAAACATTTTTGTGCTGTAAATAATTGTGATATTTTAACAATAATCAAATTTCAAAATTCATAAGAAATAAAAAAAAATAAAAAAATAAAAAAATAAAAAAAATAAAAAATAAAAAATAATTTTTTTTTAATTGTAAAATAATTTAGAAATTTGAAATTTGAAATAAAATTTTTTTACCGTTCATGAATAGTAAAAAAAAATAATAATAAATAAATAAATAAAAAAAATTTTAAAATTCAAAATTCAAAATTTTTTTAAGTTAATAAGACATTATATAGCGTTAATAGTAAAATAAAATTACCGTTCATGAATAAAAAATAAAAAAAAATAAAAAAATAATAAAAAAAAAATTTAAAATTCATAATTCAAATTTTTTTTAAGTTAATAAGACATTATATAGCGTGAATAGTAAAATAAAATTACCGTTCATGAATAAAAAAAAAAAAAACATTACTTGAATTTATACCTAATTAACTAAATAACTTGAAAAGTAAAAATCTAAGGGAGTTCTGTCTAGGAGACTAGTTCTTGAAAGCCTTTGTGCCACTAGTCTTTCCTGGGAACGTTGCTCTGGCTAGGAGAATGGTATTTAAGGAGCCGTTTGCACCACCATTCTTTCCTGGGAGCACTCTTGGTTAATACTAATTATGTTACAAAATAAAAAAAAACAATTTCTTTTTTAGGGTTTAACTAGTTTTGTTTAGTGCTTCGTATTAAATAACATGTAAATTTTCTCTAAATTTTTTATTTTGTTGACAGGAGTTTTAAATTTACGTTTACAATAGTCTATGCGTGGTAGGAGATCCTTAGGAAACCCTCTTACACCATATGTAAATAAATTTCATAAATTTAAACAAGTGTCAACAAAACTGGATTCTACCCATCAACCTGTTTTTGAGCCAAACATAGAACCAAGTCTTAATCCTTTACTAGAACCAAAAGAAATGGAGGAAAACCAACATATTAGGGAAACCACGATGAAGGAGTTTGCAAGACCGGTAATAGGCACGGCAACTGCCGCTATCCAGTTGGGAGAGGCTGCTCGGAATTATGACCTTAAAAATATTCATTTTTCTATGCTTCCTTCCTTTTATGGGCTACCTAATGAAGATTCTCTTTCCTTTATGAGAGATTTCTATGCTACGGTCCAAACATTCCCCCTCGGTATTCTAAACGAGGATCAACTTAGGATGAGGTGTTTTCCCTACACTCTAAAGGATAAGGCCAAAGCTTGGTTGATGTCACTTCCCCCAGGTTCTCTGATGACATGGGGTAACATTTACAATAAATTCATGGGAAAATTCTATTCCCATCAAAAAACATCAGAGTTGAGAGGAAAGATTGCTACTTTCCCTCAGATGGAAGGAGAACCATTCCATGAAGCTTGGGATAGGTTCAAAATGTTTCTCACTCAATGTCCCCATCATAGCTTTCCCCTGCAGTTGCAGAACCAATTCTTTTACGATGGACTTACACAACAATGTCAGTTCATTGTCGACAACGCTGCAGGAGGAGCAATAGGAGAAAAGACTGCCTCAGAGACGTATAACCTCTTTGAGATGTTGGGTGCTAATTCCCAACAGAAAAGCTCCCGAGTGAGAAAAGATGGAGTTCATGAAATCGACTCCAGTAATGAAGTTCAACAACAACTTGTTCAACTGACTAAGCAAGTTGCCCTTCTCGCTACACAAACCAACACCAATAATGATCAATATGGTTTGTATAGCAACATGGGACATGGTACTGAAGCCTGTCCATATCAAGGAGAAACAACTGGACCTGAACAGGTCAATGTGTTGGGAGCATATCAACAGAGACCAAGGTTTGATCCCAATTCAAATACCTATAATCCTGGGTGGAGAAGTCATCCAAATTTCTCTTGGAGGCAAAACAACCCTCCTTTTACTCAAAGCTCAAACCAGGCAGGCCAGCAGTTCCACCCACCTATTCCAAGAAGCATTCCCAATAAACCAACCTTGGAGGACAACTTGAATTCTTTTATTCAAGTCTGTAGGGATAACCAATCTAAAACCAATCAACGGTTGGACTCTGTGGAAGCTTCTATCAAAAAGGTGGAAGTTCAAGTTGAACAGTTAGTTGAACATTTGCAAAAAGGCAAAGACTAATTTGAAACTTAAATGAATTCAATGAAGAGGAGACATTGAGTTTTTCATTCTGCAATCTCCAAGCAACGTCTTACTAGAAGACGATAAATTTTAGTCCTGTATGGGAGGTCACCCATTATTGTATTTTCCTTTGTTTTAGTTTGCGTGTAATAAAAATTCAGATGAAATAAAATCCGTTTGTTTCAAAAATTCTGTCCATTCGCTTAAATTAAAAAAAAAAAAAAAATTTAGGTTCCTTGCACTTTTTGCTTTTACGTTTTATCAAGTTATAAATATTTCTTAGAGATATCTACTAAAAGCAAAATGTTGATACACAATAGGAGGAGGATCATTTTCAACTACAAACAACCATGGGAGATGCTGAAGATAGGCGGAAAAAGATGAAAGAATATACAATGCCAATCATTGGCAATGTAACTTCCGGTATCCAATTACAAGAGGCTGCAAGGAATTATGAATTGAAAAAGATTCATTATTCTTTGTTGCCTTCCTTTTACGGTATCCCTAATGAAGACCCTTTGCATTTCATTCGAGAATTCTATGCTATTGTCCAAACCTTTCCACTACATGCAATTAATGAAGATCAACTTAGGATGAGATGTTTTCCTTACACTCTCAAAGATAAAGCTTGGTCATGGTTCATTACTCTACAGTCAGGTTCTCTTAAAACTTGGGAGGCAGTCTATGAAATTTTTATGGGTAGGTTCTATTCCCATCAAAAGACTATTGATCTAAGAACAAAGATAGCAACATTTTCTCAAATGAATGAAGAGCCCTTTCATGAAGCTTGGGAACGATTCAAAATCCTTTTCATTCAATGTCAAAATCATAGCTTTCCCTTACAGCTACAAAACCAATTCTTTTATGATGGATTGACACTACAGAGTCAATACATGGTTGATAATGCTATGAAGTGATGACAAAATCTAGTACACTTTTAAATCTACCCAGTTCTTCATCTATTAAAGAGGCCAATCCACCTGAACTTGAACTCAAAGTCTTACCTGAGCACTTAAAATATGTGTTTTTGGGAGAGGGAGAAACTTATCCAGTGATAATTTCTTCAACCTTGACCAAACCACAAGAAAAGGAACTCATCAAAGTGCTTAAACAGTTTAAGAAATCTATAGGTTGGAGTATAGGGGATATAAGAGGCATTAGTCCAACAATGTGTATGCACAAGATCAACTTGGAGGACGGTGCTAAACCTGTACGAGAGGCCCAAAGAAGACTAAACCCAAACATGCAAGAGGTAGTTAAGAAGGAAATTCTTAAATTATTAGAAGAAGGGATTATCTATCCTCTTGCGGATAGTAAGTGGGTTAGTCCAGTGCATGTGGTACCAAAGAAATCTGGGATAACAGTTGTTAAGAATGACAAAAGTGAATTAGTGCCCACTAGAATAATCACTGGATGGAGAATGTGTATAGATTTTAGGAAACTAAATTTATATACGAAAAAGGATCACTTTCCTCTTCCATTCATTGATCAAATGTTGGAAAGATTAGCTGGGCACGAATTTTACTGTTTTTTGGATGGACTGTCTGGATATTATCAAGTACCCATAGCACCAGAAGATCAGGAAAAGACCACATTTACATGTCCTTTTGGGACATTTGCTTTTCGCAGAATTCCATTTGGGTTATGCAATGCCCCTGCCACGTTCCAGAGATGCATGATATCCATTTTCTCGGGCATGGTGGAAAAATTCATTGAGATTTTCATGGACGATTTCTCTGTCTTTGGGAACTCATTTGATGATTGCTTACATAAATTGACTTTGGTTTTAGAAAGATGCATTGAATGCAATCTAACCCTTAGTTGGGAGAAAAGTCATTTTATGGTTCAACAAGGGATAGTTTTAGGACATATAATTTCAAACAAGGGTATTGAAGTTGATAAGGCAAAAGTTGAATTGATATCAAAACTACCTCCCCCTACATCTGTGAAGGGGATAAGAAGCTTCTTGGGACATGCAGGATTCTACAGACGATTTATTAAAGATTTCTCTAAAATAAGTCATCCATTATGTAACTTGCTATCCAAAGATGCTGATTTTGATTTCAACAATGACTGCCTTACTTCCTTTAATACCTTGAAAGATAAACTCACATCTACCCCTGTTATAATGGCACCAAACTGGTCTTTACCCTTTGAAATAATGTGTGACGCTTCTGATTATGCAATAGGAGCAGTCCTGGGACAAAGAGTGGATAAGCGTTTACATGTCATCTACTATGCTAGCAAAACACTCAATGATGCCCAGATGAATTACACCACCACTGAAAAGGAATTCTTGGCTATAGTATTCTCTTTAGACAAATTTCGGTCTTATTTAGTAGGATCTAAAGTGATTGTGCATTCTGATCATGCTGCTTTAAGATACCTATTAAGTAAACCAAATGCCAAGCCAAGATTAATCAGGTGGGTCTTACTCTTACAAGAATTTGACCTAGAAATCAAGGATAAGAAAGGCAGTGAAAACTTAGTAGCTGACCATTTGTCTAGGTTGATTTCTGACTTCAATTCTCTTAAAGATGAGAGTAATGACGATATAGTTGAAACCTTTCCTGATGAACAGTTATTTTTCATAGGTCCGAACCCATGGTATGCTGATATTGTAAACTATCTTGCCACTGGTGTTTTGCGACCTAACACTTCATATCAGGACAAGAAAAGGTTTTTTAAAACTATTAAGGACTATTTCTGGGATGACCCTTATTTATACAAAATTGGTCAAGATCAAGTCATCCGGAGATGTGTACCTGAAGAAGAACATAAGAGCATTCTGACTTTTTGTCATGAACTTCATTGTGGGGGTCATTTTGGAGGTGAAAAGACAGCCCGTAAGATATTACAGTCTGGATTCTTTTGGCCCACTCTTTTTAAAGATGCTCATATGTTTTGTGCACAATGTGATAGATGTCAAAGAACAGGAAACATAAGCAAAAGAGATGAAATGCCTTTGACATCTAATTTAGTTGTTGAACTCTTTGATGTATGGGGGATTGACTTTATGGGTCCTTTTCCCCCATCTAATGGTTTTCAATACATTTTGGTTGCTGTGGATTATGTGTCCAAGTGGGTAGAAGCTATCCCCACCAAAACCAATGATGCTAATGTTGTTGTGAAATTCTTGAAAGATTTCATATTCAGTAGGTTCGGAACGCCTAGAGCTATAATAAGTGATGGAGGTAGCCATTTTTGTAACAAACTCTTTGATGGAGTACTAAACAAGTACAACATCACACATAAGGTAGCTACTCCATATCATCCTCAAACTTCCGGTTTAGTGGAAGTAAGTAATAGGCAAATTAAGGGAATACTGGAACGCACTGTGCGTCCTTCAAGGAAGGATTGGGCATTTAAGTTAAATGATGCCTTATGGGCATACCGCACCGCTTACAAAACACCTATTGGGATGAGCCCTTACCGGTTAATCTTTGGGAAAGCGTGCCACCTTCTAGTTGAACTTGAACACAAGGCTTATTGGGCAATTAAAGAGCTAAACATGGATTTAGATAAAGCAGGTGAAAAACGAGTACTCCAGCTTCATGAGTTGGAAGAAATTAGGAATGAAGCTTATGAGAATGCCAAGTTATACAAAGAGCGTACTAAGCGCTATCATGACAAGAGGCTAGTTCCTAAAACTTTTCACCCTGGAATGAAAGTTCTTTTATTTAACTCTCGTTTGAGATTGTTTCCAGGAAAGCTGAGATCAAGATGGGATGGACCATTCAAAATAGTTCAGGTATCTGAACATGGAGTGGTAGAACTATTGGACTCCAAGACACAAAAAAACGTTCAAAGTTAATGGCCATCGTGTCAAGCCTTATTTAGAAGAACCAAACAACATTGCTGAAATGGATTGCATTTGGCTGAGTAACCCTTAGCACCAAAAAGATACGTCTTGCTAAGACGTTAAACTAAGCGCTGGATGGGAGGCAACCCATCATGTTAGGTAAATTTTTTTTTTTGTTATTTGTTTTATTTACTTAATTTTATTGTTTATTTTAGTTTACTTGTATGTGAATAATTTTTAAATTTGTTAAAACTAAAATATTTGTTGAGATGTTAGAAGTTTACAGCGATCTGTCTGTATACACTTTAATGATGAATATGATGGATGCACCTGCATTTCTTCATTACTACTTACACATTCTCAAAAAATAGGTAATCTTTCTCCTCTTTTCTCTTTATCTTTAATTTGCAGTTGTTACATTGAGGACAATGTAAGTTCTAGGTTAGGGGTGGTGAAAAGTTACCATGCTTAATAAAAAAAAATATAAAAATAAAAAAATCTCACAAAAATTTATCATTTCTTTAAATCAAATTTAAGTAAATAGTTAAGTCTTTGGTACTGTTAGATTAATTTTTTGAAAACATATCATGAAATATTTTGTAATTATTTTTGATAATTAGTTAGTTTTTGTCATAACTAGTATTTCTTGATAAAATGTGGAAATTATATTAAACCCAAAATCGGTGTTTATGAATTTTTTAGTGGAGACTACCCTTGTGAGATATAATTTGAACCTAATTTCTTTTATTCAGAGTGAAATATATATTTTTTCTACTCCAAACACATTTCTTATTTATTCAAAAGTTTAGATGATCTCTATAGGTATTAGCATTGAATGTATGAATTTTTTCTCATCTTAATAGAGTATCATATATTTTTGATTATTATTTTTGTTTAGATTAAACGATTTGAGTAGAAATGGATAGTATATGCTTATATCTCATTCATGCATGACTGCCACAAAAACAAAAAGACATATCTGGGGTTACCTAAACCAAGATCAAGCAGAAAAGCCACAAAATTAACCACTCACCAAAATCCAAAAAAAAAATGTACAATCTGTACATGGGTTGACTCTCTAAAAAAATACATATATATATATAAAAAAAAGAGAAAATGTATAGAGAGATAAAAAAAATAGTATCATCTACATACTATGACCCACATTGCCAACAAAGTTGTGAGTAAAGGTTAAATACAAAAGAAAGACATAGGAAGTAATTCCATAAAAAAAAAAAGTCATTGCAATTTCTTCATTTATAAAAAGCATATATCTTGAAATTCTTTCTTAATGAGTTTGATTTATGCATGAAAATAATTTTTATATATGATATCTTTATAATTTATACATTCGATTCCTTTCATGAGATCAATGTTAAAATAACACTTTGAGCCTTTATTCTTTATACATATGCGAACATATTAGTTCATTTCTATACATCAACTCTTTCGCATATAAATTAGGATGAGTGTTTGAACCCATAGGATTCAGTGCTTTGAGAGTATTGACTTGTGAGGAATAGAGTCGAAGCAAATTCTAATTCATGACACTGAAATTGGGTAAAATTAAATTAATACATTTTTGAAATGAAATATGAAAATGATTTTCGACTAATTATTGTAATAAAATCATGATTGTTTAAAGAGATTAAAATAACTTATGCTTGAGATTTTAATTATGATCTTAAAGGAGATTAAAAAGTATGAGATATTTTTGTGATATGTTGTTTTCTTTTATTCTTAAATTAATTTTTGATTGTGTTGTAATTTTAATTTTTGTTTTGATTGTTTTTATTTTTACATTTAGTTCAATGTTTGTGGGTATCATTACTGAAAACCCTCACGAGACTCAAACTCGTCCACTAGGGCAACCTAGGGGTTTAACGGCTTGTTGCATAGGCTAAATGCAACCGTTTCAATCCACGAAAGTGATTTAGGATAGTTTAATTTTTAGCTTTTATCGCTTCTCTTGTTAAGAGACTAGCAAGAAGCTGGTTGGGGGTTGTGATGAGTGCTCAAAAAGCACTAAAATAACCATGATTTTATGTACCTTAATTGATTAAAAATACATATATTTATATGTTTTATCATATATTTATATAAATTTGTCTTTTTCGGAATCACGGGTATTTTTATTGTTTTTCAGGTATTTTGGCTTAAAAACGCAATGTAAAGACTCAAAGAGGAATATTTGAAGCAATACATCACAAATATATCAATAAATAAGTGAGAAAAGGTCAACAAACATGGAAAAATCGGACGAAATGGGTCGAAAAGGTCAAAAATGTCAAAAAGACGGAAATCGCGCGCCGCAGCGTGCGCGCAGCCCAGCGCCCAGCCGCGCGCGCCCCAGCGCACCCCAACGCCCCATTCCGCGCGCACGCGCAGCGCGCCCAGCAGCCCCCCTCCGCGCGCCCAACGCGTTTTCGCCCATTTTTCACGTGCAGCAGCCCCTGTGACGTCATGCTGACGTCATTGATGACATCAGCAATTCCAATACGCGTTTTTACATTTTTTAATATTTTTTTAACATTTGTTTACTCATTTTTTCTCTCCATCCTCACCTATAAATACCCCCCTTCCCTTCACTTCAAAATACACCTTCAAAACTCACTTCTCTCTTCTTTCTTTCTCTCATTTCTTAGTTTTTAGTTTCTCTTAGTTTCTTTCTTAGTTTCTAAGCTTTTCTTAGTTTTTCTCTTAGTTTTTAGTTCAATTCTCTTAGGTTTAGAGTTCTTCTCTTTTTGAGAGGAACTGGTAATGTTTTTGTAATAATTTAGATTTTTGATTCAATATATGGAAGTTCAAATTCCGCTCGGAGGTTTTCTAGCTACGGGAATAGCGTCAAAGTTCTGTAAGGATTTTATTTTCTTTACAGTTATTTTTATGCTTTATTCTTACATGTTATATTCAACTTGTCTGTGGTTAAATTTAACTATGCTGGCTGTTTAGTAAATATGATGTAATAATGACGTTGTTATGCTTGCGAAATATTAAAAAGGTAAAAATCTCTAAAATGAATTGATTTTGTTTTTATTCAAGATTTTATATTAAGAATGTTAGAGAGAAATATATTATTTTTCATTACAAACTTAAACGTGAAAATTAGATTTTAAGGTTTAGTTATCCGGTCTAATTTAGAGTAGTGCTCTTTTATTTGTTGGTACAATCGCACGGTAGTTAGAGTGAAACTCTATTTCGAAAGTTTTTATAAGAATTATTATGTGAAAATATATTGACAACATGTTTTCAATAGTGGTTTTAAAACTTGAAAGTTAGTACTCGGATAATTAAATTCTTATGTTTAATTTGGACACCTTGAATAATGTTTAAATTGTCTAACCCCACCAAAGGTGGCATTTAAATGGTTCATTTTTAATCTCTTAGAAAAAGGAATTAATTTAATTAAGCATATTAGTTATCAACCCCACCCATAGGTGTTAATTGATTTATTTAGTTAACAAAGAATATCTAACCCCACCAAAGGTAGTATTTATATAAAAAAGAGAGAATCAATAAAATATCAATTTATATCTTTAATAACCTAGTTAATATGAGCAAGCATAATTAATTTAGTTATTACATCCATAAATACTCCGCTAATATAAATGATAAAAATTTGCATGAATATTTATTGAATCTGTATATATGTTTATTTTTAGATAATTATTTATTGAATTTGTATCTATGTTTATTTTTATGTTATTAGATTATATTTAATTAATCTGTATATATGTTTATTTTATGTTATTAGATTAGGAACACAAAAACCAAACTATCGTGACAGGATGTTTAGGATTTAATTTCGTTTTTAAAAGTTTGAATAATAAATTAAAAACCACATACATTCCTTCCTTAGATCGACCTTGGGAGTATACTTATCATTTTCTTCGAAATGATTCGTGCACTTGCGAGAGTTTTATAAATATTAAAACCAAAGTATTTGCGAAGATCGGCGATGCCGGTTTTCGTTCATCAACTACCGGGCGATTGTACCATCAAATAAAAGAGCACTACTCTAAATTAGACCGGATAACTAAACCTTAAAATCTAATTTTCAGGTTTAAGTTTGTAATGAAAAATAATATATTTCTCTCTAACATTCTTAATATAAAATCATGAATAAAAATAAAATCAATTCATTTTAGAGATTTTTACCTATTTAATATTTCGCAAGCATAACAACGTCATTATTACATCATGTTTACTAAACAGCCAGCACAGTTAAATTTAACCACAGACAAATTAAATATAACATGTAAGAATAAAGCATAAAAAATAACTATAAAGAAAATAAAATCCTTACAAAACTTCGATCTTATTCCCGTTGCTAGAAAACCTCAAGCGAAATTTGCACTCCCATTTATTGAATCAAAAAGCTAAAATATTACAAAAACATAACTAGTTCTTCCCTAAAAAGGGAAGAACTCTAAAACTAAGAGAAATTAACTAAGAAAAGCTAAAAACTAAGAAAACATAAGAAAAACTAAAAATCTAAGAAAAGAGAGAAAGAAAGAGAGAAAAGAATGTATTTGGAGGTTTTTAAGGTGTGTTTTGAAGTGAAGGGAAGGGGGGTATTTATAGGTGAGGATGGAGAGAAAAAGTAGAGAAAAAAATGTTAAAAAAATGTCAAAACGCGGATTAGTGATTGCTGACGTCATTTGATGACGTCAGCATGACGGGGGGCGGCTGCACAGTACCGGGGATGAACAGTACCGCGGCTGCACAGTACTGCGGATGAACAGTCCGCGCGCAGCTTGGGGCGGAGCTGGGCGCTGGGGCGCGGCGGCCGGGCGGAGCGGCGGCGCGATTTTCTCCTTTTTGATATTTTTGTCCTTTTTGACCTATTTTGTCCAATTTTTCCATATTTGTTGACCTTTCCCCATTTATTTATTAATATATTTGTGATGTATTGCTTCCAGTATTCCTCTTTGAGTTTTTAAGTTGCATTTTTAAGCTAAAATACCTGAAAAACAATAAAAATACCCGTGATTCCGAAAAAGACAAATTTATATAAATATATGATAAAACATATAAATATATATATTTTTAATCAATTAATGTGCATAAAATCATGGTTATTTTAATGCTTTTTGAGCACTCATCAATCTTATAAGGAGTTTGGTTTATACCTGGGCTAAGATATACATGATTTATAATATGGGATGTAGTGTTTTCAACTTCAACCCAAAACCTTTTTAAAACTCCCTTAGCATGTAGCATTACTCTAGCCATCTCCTAAAGTATCTTATTTTTCCTTTCTACTAATCCATTTTATCAAGGTGTGATATAAGCATAGAATTCATGAAAGATACCATGTTCTTTATAGAAGTCAACATACTTGGTATTTTAAAACTCTTTTCCATGGCCTATTGTCAATCTCTTGATGATTACTATTTTGTCACCTAGTACAACCTACACTCTTATACTATATAAGATGAAGAATTCAAAAGCATCTGACTTATTTTTGAGAAAGTATACCCAAGTGTAGCAAAAAGGTTCTTCTACTACAAATATGATATACTTATTACTTACAATACTTTCAGTTCTTATAAAACCCATGAGCCTAATATATATCAGTTCTAATACTTTGTTTGTATTGATACTCTAGACCTTCTTATGAGTTGTCCTAGCTTTTTTACCCAATTGAAATGGTCCACATATAGGTGTTTCAAATTTTGGGAGAATAAGTAAACCATGCACAGTCTCAGTTTTACTTAATCTAACCAGATTTGTAACATTTATATGACCTAGTTTTTCATGCCATAAGGTAGTTGAACCATTGCTACCTAGGTTAAATGTTATTGTGGGTTATGTATTAATGCAATAACAATTTTCATGTGATCTACTTCCCTTAATCATACATTCACCCTTTCGATCAGTTACAATGCAGTGATTGTTTGTAAATTGCACATTGAAATCATTGTCATATATTTTACTTATGCAAATCAAGTTTGACTTGAGTCCTTCCACATATAAAACTTCATAAAGTTTAGGGATACTCTCTATTTAAATGGAGCCTTTCCAAACACTTTTTGATGTTTTAACATTAAGAAAGGTAAATGTCCCTTCATTGTATTCATCAAAGGTTTTAAATAAATAATGGTTCCCTGTCATGTATTTAGAGCATCCACTATCAAAGAACTAGGCAGTATTTGATTTAGCTTTAAATGTTATATGGGCCACAAAGAAGTGCGACTTAGACTTATTAACCCATCCTCATTTAATTTTGGAAGTTTGAGCTACTTGTTTCTAAGGTTTCTCTTTTTATGTAGCTCTTGTAGTAAAAACTTTACATTTGGAAATTTTTTGAGGCATCCTAGAAACATTTATATTCATGATAGAATCATATGTATAAAGAAACGTATTGGTTTCTTAAGTTCTTACCACAATGCTGATAGATGGGAATAAATTGAATTTTCTTAGAATGATAAGGTGTAGAAGTTACCTTCCTTGTCAGAGCAATAGTGGGTTTTACAAATTGAGTTTTGGATGATGAAGGTGTTGCCTATTCATTTATGTATCTAAGACCTCTCTTATCTCTTTGTGGATTTTCATAGTTTAGGGCCTTGGTCAATTTTTCAAAACCTATGGTCAAATTACTCATTATCTTTTTAGCAATACTAAGTTCTTGCCTAAGCTTTTTGTTCTCCTCATTAGTTTCTATATGACTCAGATTTAGGGCATTAATATGTTTAGATTTCCCCGGGCTAGAGGAATTCTTTTTGTAAACATTGATGTTATCATTAAGTTTAATTATTTCAACAAGTAGTTTATCTATCTATTTTCTAGCACCTAAACAATCCATGAATAGTTCATCGTAATTTGATACATTAAACTTAGACAGTAAGAGAGAAGAGTTTACACCCTCATTTTCTTCATCCAAGTTAGATTCAGAGTCATTGTGGTGTACTTTGGTAGTTGTAGTGATGGCACGATAGTTAGTGTCATTATCCTTTGAGTTATTAGCATTATCCTGCCCACTTTCCATGTCATTGAGTGTAGCATTAAAGGCTTTTCCAACTTTCTTTTTATTGTTCATACATTTTGTAGAAATATGACCAAAACCCCTACAAATAAAGCATTAAGAACTAGTGAGCTTAGTTTTCTTATCATCAGAGCTAGAAGGCTTGATTTTCCTTAACATTTAGTCCCTTGAACAACTAGATTTTCCCTTGTTAGATTGATTATTCTGTTGACCCTTCTTTTTTTAGGAACATCTTAAATTTTCATGCTAACATGGCTAGTGACTCATCATTCATATCCTAATCACTATCAGAGATGACCTTCTTGGAGCTTTTGAATGCCACACCCTTTTTTCTTGGGTAGATCAAGAGTAAGCTCATTGATTTGGATTGACCTGATAAGTTTATTAATGATTAGTGTGTCCACATTCTAACTTTTCTCTATAGCTGTAACTTTCTTCTTATAGTCTACTAGTAAGAAGATTGGGAGTTTACATACTTGTATAGGTTGTGGAATTTTCTCACTAAGGTTAGAACAAGCATTAGTGATATCACAAAAGTGAGCATAGAATTGACCAAAAGTTTAGGTGTTGCTCATTTTAATGGAATCAAACTGAGATGTTAGGAATTTCAAATTTTTTTGTTTCACTTGGGAAGTTCCCTTATGAGAAAGCTCAAGTGAATTCCATGCATCTTTAGCAGTCTCACAGTCGAAGATGCAACGGAACTCATCCATCGAAACTACAGGAAAGATTGAGCTTAGACTTTTTTGGTTTGTTCCACTAAGGGTGCGTTCTTCAGTAGTGTAGTCTCTTCTTGGCTTTGTAATTGTTACACCATATTTTATTACCAAAGGTTATTCTCAACCATCAAGAATAACATCCTAGACTTTTTCATCTTGTCTAAGAAAGGCTTGCATGCGAGCCTTCCAGTGAGGATAATTGTACCCATCAAAGAATGAGTGTCTAATAGATGATCCACCTTCTTTCATATGGTCCATAAGTAGGAGTATGTGTCCCTAAGGATTCAACTCACTATGTGTGCCTAGGGTTTGCTCTGATACTAATTGAAAGTTTATAAAATATGGACCTAGTTAACCTAGAGAGAATGAATAAGTTATTTTATATTTTTATCAATTTATAATTTAATAACCAAAACAAAATGGCCAGACATGCAATCACGTGTACAAACAAAGTGCATAAATAAAAAAAATAATACACTATATTTTTAGGTGGAAACAACTTAGGCCACAACCTAAGCCACAACCATGACCTAAGAGGAAAACCACCGGTCCACTGGACCACCTAACTTTCCACTATGAAAACCAAATGTTCAAGTATAAACTCGGTCTTATGCTACCTTTCAAAAGATACTGCCCCTATGTTCCTTACTTACAAGCACTTACTTTGTTTTCATAGTTTCTACTATTAGCGAAAGCGTTATCTAGACTAACATTCCAATAAATTTCCTACCAATCAGATACGTTCACAAATCAATTGCAAAAGGGTTAGCACAAAAACAAGTGTCCGTGTGTGTTCTAGAATGGATTTGGTAATAAATAATCTTATCTAGATTATTCAAAAATATATGTCACTTAAATCAAATGTATTAGCAAATCCTAGGGCAAAAATATTAAACACAAGTTCAAAACAAATAGCTTCTTTGATATTTATTTAACAAAACAAATAATTACGATCATATATAAAAATATTTGATCTAAATATGTAAAAATCTAACGAAAAAGAAGCTATAAAAAGATGAAATAATAAACAAATTTACTAAAAAATACATTTGGTACTATATCAATTTAGTATTAATCAACATGTTGAATCCATTGTACTCCAATTTTTTTAACTTTACTGTCGCCCTTGTTATAACTCCCAATTCTCTTTCCTCCCATATATCAATGAACTAATGTAGTGTTGAATGACTCAGATTTTCAGATCCAATAAATAGCCGAACAATTTCTCTCATAGAAGACGAATAATGCCCTTATATAACATGAATTAAAATTGCTTTTTGTTAGTACAATGGTCTCTTTTATAACCTAAAGATGAATCAATCGTTCTTTTCCTTTATGAACTGTTGATTATCAATATAGCTTTATTTATTTATTTTCATCAAACCCTAGCACTTTGCAGCACATATTTGTTTTTCGGAAATTTCAACGGCTTTTTTCACCCACCCACTTTAGCCCTTATTTTATGTACGTGTATATAGGTGATAATGATAACCTAATATCCTTAGGATTAAGTTATTTTAGGTTTAATTATTTAAAGCATATTAAAAAGTGTTAATAATATAAAAAGGTTATTTTAATATACATCTTAAAAATATTGAAACATATTTATGAAATGATTAATAAGTAATTTCATAAATTAATTCAAGTTTACATAAATATTTTAGGTACAAAAATAATTCATGATTTATGAACATGTGTTATTAAATTCATGAATGCAATCTTATATGTAATAGTTATAAAACATATATATAAAGTAAGACTATATGAAATTTTGACATTTCTTTTACTTTGCTTAATAGACTTCATAACGAGCTTAAAAAAGAGTTTAAATGCAAATATTTTTTCCCCGAAAATAGCCAATCCTTATAACCTTTACACATGTCTTTACACATGCTTGAGCATACGTTAAAATTCCAAATAATTTTTGTCTTTTAATTCACTAGAAAATCCTTGAATGTTACTGAGTATATGAGGTTGTAGATTATCCTTGAAGTATCCATTATTACCATGCCCTTTTTTCTGTTATTTTTTCATCTTTTCAACTAAGAATGTTGTCCTAGAGTTAGGAAAATTACTTGGTATTATAAGTTTTAGTTCCAAAGGTTCTTGATTTTGTTTTTTAAAATTCAATCATATATTTTGGAGTGTAAATAATAGGTTTCACTCTAATGAATTTGTTAGGGTCCCTTAGTTTTTTGTGAACGATCATTTTAGATATATTTATCTTTGGATCTAAAGGATTTTCAGAGGTTATTGTTTTAATAATTTTCTTATGCTTATTAAGGCTTTATTTTTCTATATTTCATTAAGAAAGGTGTTTTTTTTTCTTTTTTATATCTAATGAAATATTTTCCAAATAAAGTATTTGTTGCTACTTTATGTCTATCTCACCATATATTTTTCTTTTTATGTTGTTGCATAAAAGTTGGGTTTGATATAATCAATTTTTTTTTTCTTATTTTGACACATAAATGGTTTTTCCATTCAACATTGTTAGACTTATCTTGTCTAAATATTGTGTAAAAGGTTGTATAAGGTTAGGAAATTATTTTCTATTAATAAATCAACTCCTATTTCTTGTTGATATATGGTTGGAATATGAATTTTCTCTCATTATATCATTATATCTGTATCTTTTAAGACTTTATTAAGAATTATTGTAATATTGTTAGTAATTCTTACAATTAATCTTTTGGTGCTTGTTTCCAGAGTTCTTTTAGAAATACATATTTACTAACTATGCACATACTAGCTTCTGTAGCTAAATATGCATGTAAATGGTAATTTGTGTAACCTTTAAATTTCAATCCTACTTTAATATAAGTATTGTTTGGATTAGTAATACTATACAAATCATTCATCTTCTAATGAAGAGTATCTATATTCTAAACATTCATTTTTTGAGTCAGATATTTCTTCCCTAGTTTCTTTTAATAGATAAATGCTACAAGCATCATCTATATTTGATTCCTCTATTAGTTCTAATTCCATCTTAAAAGCTTATTCCAAGTTTTTTTTTCTTTTTGGGAAAATTCCTTTGTAAATTCTTTTTTATGTTGGAGCCTATTAAGGCATTCATTATTATAATGTCCTTCCTCCTTGTAGATGTAACATCTGGATTTATTTTCCTAGTTGGGTAATAATTTTTTGCTTTCTAGTAACTTATACATTTTTCTCCTAAAGTATCTTTTCCTATAAGGTTTTTTGTTTTACCTTTTCTTATATTTTTAAATGTCTTGTTTTCTAAATTTATATCCTTTTAATGTTGTGTATATCTTATTTGTTTTATACTTTTGCTTGTAAGATCTTATGTTGCATCCATATTTTCATGATATTTTAAAATCTCTTGTATACAACAGATTTTATCATTTTCTCTTATTTGTTTGTACTCCTATCTTTCTTGATGTTTAATGGTTGTCTAATTTTTAAGTCTTATTTTCTTCCTTGTAAGGTGTCAGGTATATATTCCTTGTTTCTTTTATTCTATCATTCTATTATAGTTTTATGTAATGTTCCAAGTAATTTCTGAAGGAAAAAAACATTTCCTTTTATGTTTCTTGCATGGTGGGTGGTAACTTATGATAATATATTTCATATTCACAAACAAACCAATCTATATATACATGTTATATGTTTCCATATTTGTTAAATTCCGTTTTGCTTTCTCAATTTCAGTTTGACTAGATTTAGTGATATGTCTTCCTTTATCTTCTCCAAAAATTCTTTATATATTTCATTTATTATAGAATCTAAATATTTCCTACCTATGTGAGCATTCCTTTGTATTTGTAAATGTTATTGTTCTATTAAATTTGCAAACTAAATTTTAATATTTCCTATTCCTAGGGGCGATACTAAACCTTACAAGTTGTAGGGTTTGATTGTGTGGTTGGAGAGATTTGTATGATTACACTCATACCACTAGATCATTTATTTAAATATTTTTTCCTGTTTCTCATACAATTAAATCTAAAGATTAGATCTATATGAAATCTTGTGGGATACTACCTCTAGTTCCCCTATGTAATCCTTCTTCCATTTTGGGTTTTTCTTTTCTTCTGTAAAGATGGTTAGCTTCTTCTGGCCTTTGCCTATTTCTTTCTTTTCTATGTGAGTAAGATGTTTCTTCTTGATAAGGAATTGTTAAAGAAATTGATTTCATATAATTTTTTAGTATCATTGTTTTTGGTTCATACTAAGTTTCATTGATTATTGTCATATTATCATCTTCCTCTTTGTTTGTAAATTTTTTTTCATCATAATGTCTTCCTAGTTCTTATCTATTAAATTTAACAAATTAACTAATTTTTCCATGTTCCTATTCTCAGGGTTTATAAACTATTCTTCTAATTTTTTCCTATATTTAATAAAATTAGGATTTTAGCTTTTTCTTTATCTTTGGATTTTTCCTCGTTCTTTCTTTTATCATTTCTAGGTATCAATGTATCTAATATCCTTGGTGGTTCTTTCTTCATCTTACAAATGGAACAAACTTATAACCTATAATTTCATTATTTCTAAGTATGTTATTTACATTCATTCTTAATTCTGTAAATTCTTTATGTATGTCTTGTTCTAATTTTTTTATTATAACTATATTCTCTTTTTTCTTTTAAGAGTTCATTTTGTGTCTCCTTTATGCATTGTAAGGACTTAGTGTTTGATTCTTATGCTATATCCATTTATTTTGCTATAAGAATTAAAACTTTCATTATTGCTATTTTGGTTATTTGATATTCTTGCTAAGCTTCCAGATCTAATTCTGTATTTTGTAGTTTATTTTTGAACATTATTGGAATAATATCATTTTCTTACTAATATTAAGCCATGGATTAATGATTTCATTACTTCAACTTCTTATTTTAGATATGTCACCTCTCTTTCTTTGTTATTGATTTCTACTTCATAATCTATAAACATAAACCTTGATACATTACTTTTTCTTCCTAGTATTAGAGGTTATTCCTTAACATCTAAGTTCCATTATTTTGGTATTTCAACATTTTTAATATATATGGTTTAATTATTTTCCAATTTCTTTGAAAGTTTTATTTATTTCTATGAATTCATTTTATCTATATATTGAACTATTATGGTTGTTTGTTAGTGAATATCCTATCATGTAGTATACTGAAAATGAATGATTTTGTTTTTTTATTAAATCTCCTCTTTCAAATTTATAGGCTAAACTTAATACTTAGTTTAAATTCTTATCATTAATATTATGGCAGACCTAGGGTATGTTGTTAGCTTTAATTTATGGTATCCTAGGTTTCCATGTATCATTCATACTAAATCATCTTTTCTATTTATTATTATACTTTCAAGCAATGCTAATTTCATTGGTTTATCAATTCTTTCTATAAAATGTGTTTTTATTAATATTTGGATTTCTTCTAAATATATGTATCCAATTTTTATTTTATCCATTTGAGGGATTTTTGATAATTTATCCATAATATATTTCTTATCAATTAATAGTATATTATACCTTCCTTTTGCACCTGCAATATAATACTCATTTTTTATTACTTATTCTATAATAAACTATATCTTTTATTGAAAATATTTTCCTTATTCTTGAGAATGACGAATCTTTAAATCCATCTCATCCCTTAAGATTTAATCTTACTTTTTGTATTTCTTCAAATTTCTTTTTACTAATTACCATTTCTTTTATGAAACAATTTTAGATGCCATGTCTTTCTATTTATATTATTTCTTGATTTCCTATTATATCTTGATTTTCTATTATTTTTTCCATTTTTATGCATAAAATGTTACTATTCAATTCAATTTAGTTTATTTTCTGTTAAGTTGAGGGTATTTTTGATAAATATCTATTAATCCTCCTATCTAATAAAAAGCATAAAAATATTCATACAAATCCCAAACAAATTCCAAAAATCAAGAAAATTAATACCTTCCCAATAAGTATAAAATAAATAATTTTAGCTCATCATAATATATATGTATAAAATAGCACTTATCAAACTCCCTCGTAACTATTATTTGTGAGTCCCCTAGTAAAGTCAACATCTATAATTAAGAAAATAAGTTTTATGATATTATATCTCAGGAGCTTAACACTACTATGTTTTCAAATTCTAGTAGATTTTAGATATTGCCTTTAGTCATCCCTTTATTACAGCTAATGTATAATAATTATGCTCAAATTGTGTGTGATGTCATATCAATTAAAATAATCAAACCATATAACTTAAATAATTTGAAACATTATTCCTCCCTATAAAATATCACTATTCTTTCTAGAGTTAAATTAGATATCATAGGCTTTTATTTAAAATTACATCTCTACTCATTAAAAATATTTACTAAAACTAAAAGATCTTTCATTTGGTTATGATATGGCTAGGCTTGTTAGTTGAATCAAATGAAAGAAAAAAAACATACAAAAGTTCAAGAGTCTATGGAGTAAGAAAAAGAATCCTATAAAAAATAAGATCAGATTTTATTGTTTTGAGACCCAAACATCATAATTGACTTCTTCTTTTTCCTACTCCTTTTAAATAATAATCCCTTTTTGTAATTCTTTTTATCTTGTTCCCTTATTATTATTATTATATATATATATATATAATATTGAAGCAAGGATTGTTTTCTACACATTGGTCATTTAATCAATTATAGGACAATTAACACTCTTAGATCTTATTCTAGCATTTTCATAGAATCTATTATCTTTTTGTGCCACTCTAATTTATTGAACTATAAGGCATGTCAAATGTGTTTGGATCAAATGGTACTGAGTGGGTTCAAAAAATTGGCTCATGTAAGGCGAAATTTGTTAACTTAAGGGTTTTTCTTTAAAGAACGTCAACATTAAAAGTAAGACAATTTAGCCAAAGAAGTTAATCCTATTGCCTTAATAATTTTTTCAAGAAATACATTTAGCATTCACATTTATAAACTTGAGGAAAAGTTTTAGCAACCTATTTTTATTCATTAAAAGTATAGCAAAGTTTCAAGGGATTCACAATATTTTTGATAAGTTAATATATATAGATTATTCTATCATCAATTTAGCTATCATGCATACGAGTTTTGAGAAAATTTATCATAAAGTTGCCTTTAATTTGGAAAATTTCAAGACTCTATCAACATTTATTTTCCTTTTTGAGCTAACATTGTTTTGTTAATTTCATCACAGATGCCATAAAACAAATAAAGAACATGTGATTGTTTCCAAGTTTGTCTATTAATCCTAAAACATGTATCCAAAAACATGGTAAACTAATAAAGTGTAAAAAATAAAGATGTTGATGTGTTAACACTCTATCACATCTAATTCTTACATTATCCTCAATGTAACCACATGTATATATGTAATATAACAATATGTAAAAACTAAATCTGGTGGGTTGCCTCTCACAAAGCAATTGGTTTAACAATGTTAGACTAATGGTGCCTTTTTTTTATCATCCACCATCATCAAATATCTTGAAGTGTGTGATGTCAAACTTCCAACCTAGTAGTTCATTATTTACATTCTTGCACCTTGATGGTAGTCTCCTTTTAAGAATACTAGACAAAATTTCCCCTACCTATCACTTTGTTATCCTTAAGCTTGTCTTTGTTAAGATAAAGTTCTTTAAGGTACTCTTTATTCCAAGGTTCCTTCTTAATATCTTTCATAAGAGATATGTGGATTTTCACCTTGTGGAATGTCTCCAAATTTTCCTTTTCATGATTTTGCTTCATTGAATTGTCAAACCTATTAGAGAAAGATAAAGCATGATCATCAATAAAAAAGGAAGGTTTGAATACTACCATTGGATTCTTTGGGGTGATGGAATTTTCCTCCTTACTAGTTCTTTTTTCATATTAATCATACATGAGGATTCTTTGAGGCTCCTCTAATTACTTATGACTCTTAATAATAATGGCGTTGATAATTTCACTAGGCTTAGCATCTATTTGAGAGGGAAGCTCAACAATTGTTTGTGTTTCTAATCTTTCCACTCTTGTGACCAATTGGCCAATTTGAGTATCAATATTTTTGATAGCAACATTACTTTATTGTTGAAATTTAACATTATCAATAGCGATAGCAGTTACAAAGTCCTCTAGAGATTTAACTTGATTTGGTGGAGTGAGTTGTGACATTGGAAATGGGAAGCTAAGTGTGATGTTTAAATCCTTTGATGGATTCCTCATTGAAATTTACTTTACTTGAATCTCAAGATTTCTCTTTGAATTTTTAAAATGTTATTAGTGATGGTATTCACTAAATTCGCAAGAGACTTACCTTACATAGTTGGAAATGGTTGTAGTATTAAGAATGAAAAATTAGGTGTGATGTTGAAATTATCTACTAGATTTCTATATGAATAGCTTAGGTATTGATTATCCTACCATTTTGGATTGTATATATATTAAAATATAGATCATATATAAGCCTCTCACTTTCGAATCCACCCATAAATGAGCATAATCCCAATTTCTTTATTGATGCTCAAAGTGTGGTGAAAGAAATACATTGTCTGTAGGGTATTCTACATCCATATATGAATTCTTGTTCCTTGATATTCAACACTTCAAGAAAAAAATTAGAAATCATAGATAAATAAAATAAAATAAATAATAAAATAGAAATAGATTAAAAATAAAAAAGAAACTAAACTTAAAATAAATAAATAAATAAATCTAAATTAAAAATAAAACTAATTATAATAAACTCAAGAAAATAAATGAATTTAAAAAAAATATTGGAAGAAAAAATAATAAATAAGTAAATAAATAATAACAATTATTAGAAAAATTGTTAAACTAACAACGACACCAAAAACTTGACATGATTAAAAACACACAAGTATACATTATCATGTATAAGTGATAAATAATTTTAAGAACAAGGGTTGTTGATCTATGAGGATTGGTAAAAATATCTATCAACTAAAGATTAATGAAAACAAAAACAAAATATTAAGATTACAATAAAGATTTGAATGAAAGAATGTAGGATCATTTTTATAAAAATATATCTTAATCTCAAGTTCTTTGATTATACCAACTTAGTGAAATTCATAAGCTCAAGAGTCTCTACATCTTCTTATCTATTCGTTGAATTAAACAAACTCTTAATCCAGAAATTTTCTAATAGAAATCTAGGATAAGCTCTCTAACTTTAATCTATCAAAAGCATTCAATTTTAAGAAGCAAATTGTATACTGATTGCGAAATTACATACCCAATTAAATAAATTGATTAGCGATGAATTAATATGATTATTTAATTGTACACTTGAATAATCAAGAAAATTCATACAAAGATTAAAACCAAAAATTAATACATAATCAAGAGGACTATTTGAATAGAATATTACTGATATCTTAATTATTGCAACCCATGTCTAGGTCTTTTAAATTATCCACAATTGTAAAATTAGCTACTCATGGAAAACAACAAATCCATAATATTATTCATAATAACAATTAAAGAAAAGAGAAGAAATCTTAGGATTGATGCTCTTGAAAATGATTCAACTCTTTTAATTACCTCTTGAATCTTTTTCTTGGTTCTTGTTGCAACTTTGTATCTAAATCTCTCTTAATCTGTATTATGATATTCTTCCTATATTTTTATGGTATTATTTTGAATTTATAAGAAATAAAAATCAAATCAGAAACTAAGATTACTGGTATTCTAATGGAGATAGGATCAATGTGCACCAGATGTCAAAAAGATAGGATTAGTTACGATGATTAAAATGATAGGATAAGTTGCAATGGTTAAAAAGATAGGATAAGTTGTGATGGTTAAAATGATAGGATAAATTGTGATGGAAATATGCTATGAAATATATCCACATCCAATTTAAGTTAATCCATTTATCTAATAAAAATCATAAAAAATCCTTGAAAAATCCCAAAAAATCTAGAAAATCAAAATTCTCCCAATAAATAAAAACTTTTAAGTTTAGCTTATTATACTATATATATATATATATATATATATATATATATATAAATGTAAAGAAATTGATATCTAAAAATGTGTATAAAATAGTACTTGTCTTGTTACATACTCCTCACATCATTATCAGTTTAATGTCTATTCACAAGTTGTGGCATGATAATGACATTTATATTGAGTTTCATTCAAATTTCTTCTATATTAAGGATAAAGTTTCGAGGAGGTTGGTAATTGAAGGTCCACTTGATCGAGGCTTGTACACATCCAAAAAATGATAGCTCTACCATGCCACGAGGTGATGCATCTGTGGCCTATATGATTACGGATTCTGTGTAGCATGAGAGATTGTGTATCCTATTGTATAAGGAATACTGTATATCCATAATATAGATATAATAAAACCTCCTATCAATTCTATAAATGAGTCATGTGAGGTTTCCAAATCTTACAAACAACCATTTCCTGTTCAAATTCATGTTTATGCTAATGTAGCATTTGAAATGTTGTATTTGTGGGCACTCACCTGTATAATTAGTGCATGTTGAGAGGTATTTATTGTTAATTGTTAATGTTTTTACTCATTTTTAATTGATGTGCTTTTTGTATTTAGAGAATAAAGTCATATATATATGTTTTCTTGAAGTTTAAAAAGATGGTAGAATGTCAATATGAAGCATATGTTAAATAGGTGCAAAATGATAATGCTAGGAAATTAAAAACTCTTGCTGTGTTCTCTTGAACTGTTTGATATTCAATTGAGAACTACTTGTTCTCATAGAAGTGAACATAATGGTGTTGTTGAAAGTTACAATAAGAGAGTTATGGATGTTGGTTTAAATTTATTAGTTGGATTAGGTGTACCTAAATCTTATTGGATGTATGTTTTTCATAATACATTATTTGTTCAAAATTGTGTGCCTTTTAAGTGTTTGTCCTATAAGCCTCCATATTCTTTGCTTTATCAATACAAACAAGATTATATGTTCTTGAATTCTTTGGATGTTTATGTGTTCCTTACCTCTGAGCATGTAGGAAAAATAAGCTTAATATTAAATATACTATTTTTGTGCTTTTGGGTTATGCACATTCACAAAAGAGGTTTATATGTCTAGATAAAGCTACAAAGAAGGTTTACACGAGTAGATAGGTTGTTTTTGTTTAGAGTGTTTTCCGTTTTTGTGAAAATGTTGCCTCTACTTTTGTGTCATCGAAGGATTCTTCACTTCTCTCTTCTCATTTTGGTCCTTTATATGTGGTTCTATTCAATGTTGTTCCTATGTCAGGTACACCTCCTGTTGCTTTATCTATTGTTCCTCAGTCTACATCTTCTAAGTTTTCTATTTTCATGGACATGGCCTTGCTAGTTGACAATGATGTTACATCATTAGTTTTGGACTTGCATTATCACCCGCTAGTGCATTGGATGTGTCTAAATCCTCACTTGTCACTATGCCTATTGATCTTTTTATTAACAGTCATTAAGCCTCGTGCTTTGCATTGTCAATTAGGTATACCTTGGAAGCAAAATAAGAACAAAAAAAACTTATCTTTATATTGAATGGCGAGTAGCAATGAAAAATGAGTGTTCAAGATTAATCAAAAATCACACTTGGAATGTTGTTCTCAAGACTAAGAACTAGAAGATTATTGGTTGTCGTTGGATGTATAGGACAAAAACCCTTGCCTTTGGATTAATTCGGAAAAGAAAGTTCCAATTTGTTGCTTTGGGGTATTTGCAGACACATGTAATTGATTATGATGAGATTTTTGTTGGATCATATACTTGATCCATTATGGGAGCCCAAACCAAAACCAAAACCAAAACCCAATCAAATTGGAGCCCAAGGCCACGAATTAAGCCTTTTACCTAGAATCTTCAATAGTGTGTTAATTGTCTATGTGAATCATTTGGTAACTTAAAATATTGTTAGAAGGATGTAGAAGAATGAGGTGTATGATTATTTTAATTTTGGATTAGTTTATTAATATGGTGTAGGATTGTTCTTAAGTAGTATAAATACCTCTTCCCATTTTAATTTAGGCATAAAAAAATTAAGAGTTTTTAAGTGAGTAAAGAAGCTAATTCTAAATAAGAATGTGTAGATTTTCTGAGAATATTAGGTTGTAATAATGTTGTACGGGCTGTGAATTAGTGTAGAACAAGCTGGAATTTAGTTGTTGATACCAGCTGTATTATTCCTAAATTAGTGGGAATTTGTCTACCTTTTAGTCCTATTTATAGTGCTGTATATACATTTGAATTAATCAGAGAAAATAAAACAAGAATTCAATTTCTCTCCACCATTTCTCAATATTTTCTTCATGGTATTAGAGCATTTCTGAAATCCATTTTTTTTCACCAATTCTATCCAAGGAAGATTTTCTAAAATCCAATTGCTCAGTCGCTGTTCTCCGGCATCAATCTTGGTGGTCCTCTGTTTCAGCTGTGCATCGTCGTTCATCTCTGCTCATCGTCCTTGCCATCTGGTTCATCTCTGCATTCTGTTTCAGCATCGAGATTTTGTAACCAAATCAGCC
Organism: Hippophae tibetana; assembly: GCA_037013495.1. Lineage (NCBI taxonomy): Eukaryota > Viridiplantae > Streptophyta > Magnoliopsida > Rosales > Elaeagnaceae > Hippophae > Hippophae tibetana. Next base: position 531,327 of record JAZDXN010000027.1, on the reverse strand, counting down.
CGATCTACCCAGTTTCAGCCCAATAGACCCAATCTGCCCAATTTCAACGCAATAGACCCAATCTGCCCAGTTTCAACCCAATAGACCCAATCTGTTCAGAAAATAATTGGCTCAATCTGCCCAGATTGAAATAACATCAGTTTTATGACAATCTGAGCATCAATGGCCACAGGAAAACCCGTCATGACTAGTTACAATGGAGGTTCCACCGAAAATATTATTTTACCCATCACCAGTCACAAATTAAATGGGCATAATTATCTTCAATGGTCCCAATCTGCCACTGTCGCTCAATCAGGTAACACCGCCAACGCTTTTAGTGTGAAATAGGTTAAGAGACAATGGATTATAGATTCAGGTGCTTCAGATCACATGACGGGTGATGCATCTCTTCTTGTAAATCTTAAAACTTCCCAAGAAGGATACACTGTCAGAATTGGCGATGGATCAATATCCAAAGTAACAGGGATTGGTTCAGCAAAAATTTCAAATTCTTTTATTCTTGATTTTGTCCTTCTTGTTCCAACCCTTGATTGTTATCTCTTATCAATTACTAATCTCACACGTGATAAAAATTGTGTGGCAAAATTTGTTCATAATTCATGTGAATTTCAGGACTTGGATTCGAGGAAATCGATTGGCAGTGCTAAAGAGTGCTTGGGACTGTATCTTCCCAACATTGAAGACCTTCCAGAAAGACAAGTCCTTCAAGCTGTGTCCGAGGTTTAGTATCAAAATGAAGCTTTATTAAATTTTAATTCCAATAACAATGGTGAAATCATGTTGAAACACTATCGTCTCGGTCATCCTAATTTCCTATATTTGGAAAAACTTTTCCCTTCATTATTCAAAAATAAAAATTCAAAGGATCTTAAATGTGAAGTATGTGAATTCTCAAAACATGTTAGAAATTCATATCCTACTCTCCCACATAAAAAATCACATCATTTCTCTCTAATTCACTCTGATATTTGGGGACCTTCTCAAATCAAAAACATAACAGGGACACGATGGTTTATTTCATTTATAGATGATCATACTCGAACCACTTGGTTATTTCTTATGAAAGAAAAATCTGAAGCATCTCAGATATTTAAAAATTTTAATACAATGATTCAAACTCAATTTCAAACAAAGATCCAAGTATTGAAAATTGACAATGCTAGGGAATACTTCGCATCAATTATCAGTGATTATCTGTCAAGTCATGGGATTGTCCATCTAAGCTCCTATGTTGACACACCTCAACAAAAATGGGGTGGCTAAAAAATAGGCATCTTCTCGAGGTAGCTAGATCTCTCATGTTCACAACTCATGTCCCTAAACATTTCTGGGGAGAAGCTGTCCTTACAGCTACCTATCTTATCAATAGGATGCCCTCTCGTGTCCTCACTTTCAAAACACCCACCAGTACTCTTCTTGAGTCATACGCACACACGAGAATCGTGTCCAACATTCCTTTTAAAATATTTGGATGTTCTGCTTATGTCCATGTACATCATAAAGATAAACTTGATCCCAGAGCTATCAAATGCATATTCCTAGGGTATTCATCAAACCAAAAAGGTTACAAATGCTTCTCTCCTATCACAAGGCGATTTTACAATACAATGGATGTCACATTATTTGAACAAAATCCATACTATTCCAAACCTGTTATTCAGGGGGAGAACATAGGCAATGAATACCGACTTTGGAATAGCATTACCACTCAGCCTCCCATAAATTCTATCTCAAATCATATCCCACAAACTCTAGAAAGTGAATCAATATCTCAAACAAATGCTCCTAATAATTCCAATGAACCCTCAACTCCTCTACCAACAGATCCAAACTTCCATGTCCCAAACAATGATTTTTTTGTCTACTTTAGGAGGAGAAGAACTCAAGAGGGAATGGAGAACCAAGCATATCTTGAGCCAGTCCAAGAGTCCAACCCGAGTACAGATCACTTCGACAATTCACAAGGTAACATCACTGAATCTCCTATTATTGAGTTACTTCCTAATGATTTGAATTTACCAATTGCTATAAGGAAAGGTGTAAGATCTTGCACAAACCACCCCATCTACAAATTTGTTTCCTATAAAAATCTCTCACCAAGTTATAAAGAATTTATCAACAACCTTGAGCAGATACAGGTTCCAAATTTTGTTCATGAAGCCTTTCAGGTACCTGAATGGAAGACAACTATTTTTGAAGAACTCAATGCCTTAGAGAAAAACAAGACTTGGGAGATCACAGAACTACCACCAGGAAAACAAGCTGTTGGGTGTAAATGGATCTTTACAATCAAACACAAAGCAGACGGTAGTGTAGAAAGATTCAAAGCTCACCTTGTGGCTAAGGGATTCACTAAGACATATAGGATTGACTATCAGGAGACTTTTGCACCTGTAGCTAAGCTCAACACTATTCGTGTTCTTCTCTCCCTAGCATCTAACTTGGATTGGCCTCTCTACTAATTAGACATCAAGAATGCATTCCCCAATGGTGATCTCGAAGTAGAAGTCTACATGGACATTTCTACTGGAATTTAATCTCCTGTTCCAACCAATAGAGTTTGCAAACTTAAGAAATCCTTATATGGATTGAAACAGTCTCCATGTGCCTGGTTTGATAGGTTCTCTAAAGTTCTGAAGAGATATGGGTACAATCAATGCCAATCAGATCACACACTATTCGTCAAACACTTCTCAAATGACAAAATAGTTATCCTAATTGTGTATGAATATGATATTGTTCTAATAGGTAATTCTACAATTGAGATGAATAAACTCAAGGAATTCCTTGCCAAGGAATTTGAGATCAAAGACCTGGGCAATCTCAAATATTTCCTAGGAATGGAAGTAGCACGAACAAAAAGGGGCATATCTATATCTCCAAGGAAATATGTACTTGATCTTATCAAGGAAACTGGAATGATCGGGTGTAAACCGGCAGAAACTCTGATGGACTTTATAGTAAAACTCAGAATCAAAGAAAATAGTACACCTGTGGACAAAGGTCGTTACCAAAGATTAGTGGGAAAACTCATTTTCCTATCCCATACTAGACCAGATATTGGTTTTTCAGTAAGTGTTGTAAGTCAATTTATGAACAGTCCTACTGAAGAACACATGGAAGCGGTCTATCGTATACTCAGGTATCTCAAGATGACACCAAGAAAAAGATTATACTTCAGTAAGAATCCCACTAGAAAAATTGAAGTCTTTGTAGATGCTGACTGGGCAGGCTCTATAATGGATTGTAGATCAACCATTGGGTATTGTACCTTCATATGGGGAAATCTTGTAACTTGGAAAAGTAAGAAACAGTTAGTAGTCGGTCGAAGTAGTGCAGAAGCTAAATTTAGAGCTATGGCCCATGAAATTTGTGAAGGAATGTGGTGAAGAAGACTACTTAATGAACTAGACTTCACAACTTCTGAATCTATCAGCATGCATTGTGATAATCAAGCTGCAATAAGAATTGAAAAAAAACCCAGTTCATCATGACCGAACCAAACATGTAGAAATTGATCCTCATTTCATTAAAGAGAAGTTAGATGGAAAAATTGTGGACCTACTATATACATCTACTCATCATCAAATTGTAGATATACTTACCAAAGAATTACCTCGAACAAATTTTGAAGAATTGAGTTGCAAGTTGGGAATGATTAATATCTATTACCCAACATGAGGGGGAGTGTAGATTTTCTAAGAATATTAGGCTGTAATAGTGTTGTACAGGCTATGAATTAGTGTAGAACAAGCTAGAATTTAGTTGTTGATACCAGCTGTATTATTCCTAAATTAGTGGGAATTTGTCTACCTTTTAGTCCTATTTATAGTGCTGTATATACATTTGAATTAATCAGAGAAAATAAAACAAGAATTCAGTTTCTCTCCACCATCTCTCAATATTTTATTCAGAATGAGTTGTAGTATCTTGTATTTTGAGAGAGTGCTCTTGTAATATTTTTTTTAGTTTGAACAAAAGTTGTTCGTGTGAGTGTTTTATTTCTAACAAAGTGGTATCAAAGCCAAGTTGGATAGTATACACTATTACATATCAAATCGAAGTGCTCAATGAGAGGAATCCAACGTTGCTAGAATCGCCTTGATCAGAGTTCAGATGTGCCGCCACATGCCACCGGAAGAGTGCTACCAAAAATTAAGTTATACCAAGTCAACCGAGTTGGAGCCATTGACCAAGCCGCCAAGCTAGTTGATCAAGTCGTTAACCATTGACTTTGATTGTTGACTTTAAACAAAAAAAATTGAATTTTGTTTCAAAGTTCCTTCCAAGATTTTTCAGCATTTTAGATTCATCCATTCGATCAGAATTTTTTAAATTGTCATCATATTGAGAGATATGGAAAATGGTGTGGCATCATTCCAAGTCCCAACACTAAAAAAAACATCTACGAAAATTGGAGTATCAAAATGAAGGAACTTCTTGGATCACAAGATGTATAGGATATCATAGAGAAAGGCTATAATGAGCCTGCAGATGATGCTGCCCTTGCTGCTATTACACTTGATCAAAAGATAACTTTGAAGGATTCAAGAAAGAGAGACAAGAAAGTTTTCTACCTCATTTACCAAGCATTAGATGATGGCTTTGAAAATATTTCAAGGGCAAGCTCTGCTAAGGAAGCATGGGAGAAGCTGAAAACCTCTTACAAAGGAGTCGAAAAGGTAAAGAAGGTACATCTCCAAACATTAAGAGGTGAATTTGAATCCTTACATATGAAAGTATTTGAGTCTATTTTACATTATTTCTCTAGAGTAGTAGCTGTTTCTAATCAATTAAAAAGAAATAGTGCAAATTTAGAAGATGTGAGGATAATAGAAAAGATACTTCATTCGTTGCATCCCACATTTGAGCATATCATCATGATGATTGAAGAAACTGAAGACTTGGAAGAAATGATGATCAAGTAACTCTAAGGATCATTGCAAGCATACAAAGAGAATCATAAGAAGAGGCAATGGTTTATTGAGCAACTCCTCAAGATACAACTTATGGATATAAGTCAAAGCTAAGGCAATGATAGAAACCAACGAGCCCGCGATAGAGGTAGAGTTAATGGATGAGGTGGAATTCGTGGTCATAGATGAGGTTGGAATTACAATAACAACAAATTCAACAAAAACTATGAGAAAAGAGAAATCTTAGCACGAGGCCGTGGAAGAATTAATCCGAACTCGAGGTATGACGAGTCTTAAGTTCGATGCTATAATTGTAAGAAGTTTGGGCATTATGCTTCAAAATGTAGAACTCCCAACAAAAAAATTGAGGAGAAGGCCAACTACACAGAAGAGAGGATATATGGCAAATAAACTCTTCTTCTAGCATGAAAGGAAACTAATGGTGGCCAAGAAAATTCCTGGTATGTTGAAAATGGTGCAAGAAATCACATGTGTAGAAGGAAAGACATGTTCACAGAGTTAGACGATTTAGTAAGCAGAAATGTTTCGTTTAGAGATGATTCAACAATAGTAGTGAAAGTGAGAGGTAACATCCTTATCCTTTTGAAAGATGGGAGACATTAGTTTGTTTCCAATGTCTACTATATGCCCAATATGAAAAGTAACATCTTGAGGTTAAGACAACTGTTAGAGAAAGGTTATGATATTCATATGAAGGATTAAAATCTTTCTATAAAAAATGATAAGAATAAATTCATTGCTAAGAGTTGCAAAGTTCTTGAAAGATTATTGCAAAGATGCATCATGGCTTTGGCATCTTCGATTTGGGCATCTCAATTTTGGAGGTCTAGAGCTGCTATATAAGAAGGAGATGGGGAAAGGACTACCTCGCATCAACCATCCTGACCAACTTTGTGAAGAGTGTCTAGTCAGGAGGCAATTCAAGAAAAGTTTTCCAAAGGAGCTAGAGTCAAGAGCCAAGAAGCCACTCAAGCTCATCCATACCGATGTGTATGGTTCAATCAAGCCAAACTCTCTCGGTAACAATATCTATTTTCTTTTCTTCATTGATGATTTTTCAAGATAAACTTGGTAATATTTCTTGGAACTCTAAGTCAAAAGTTTTTGAAGTCTTCAAGAAGTGCAAAGCTATAGTGGAGAGAGAAAGCGGTAGAAAAATCAAAGCCATGAGATCTGACCGAGGTGGAGAATTTACATCTAAGGAGTTTCAAGAGTTCTATGAAGCAAATGGAATTGGTCGACCAATGACAATTCCAAGATCCCCCTAGCAAAATGGCATGGTAAAAAGAAAGAATATAATTTTTCTCGACATGGCACAAAGCATGCTTAAAAGCAAGAAACTACCCAAGGAATTTTGAGTGGAAGTAGTGGTGTGTGCAGTCTACTTGTCAAACCAATCTCCAATAATAAGTGTATGTTGAAAGACACTACAAGAGGCATGGAGTGGAAGAAAACCTGGCATTTCCCACCTGAGAATCTTTGGAAGTATACCCCATGTTCATATTCCAGAATAGTAAGAACAAAACTTGATTATAGAAGTGATAGTTTTATCTTCATCAGTTATGATTCTAATTCGAAAGGATATAATATGTACAATCCAAACAATAAGAAGATTGTGATCAGTCAATATGTTATATTCAAGGAAAAGGAGAATGGGATTTTAACTCTCATATAGATGACTTAAATTTCTTTCCTCAATTTGAAGAAGATGAGCAGACAATGGGGGAGCAATTACGTGAACCTCAATAAGAGCTTGCAACTCTACCCATTTTACCAACATCAACCACTCAAGGAGACTCATCACCTTTATCATCATCAAATGGAAGTCAGGATGAAAGAGTTATGTCATGCACACAAAGTCTTAGAGATCTTTATGAGGTAACCGAAGGACAAGATAACCTTACATTATTTTGTTTGTTTATCGATTGTGAACCAATGAGCCTTCAAGAAGCAGTACAAGAGAAGAAGTGGAGAGATGCGATGGATGAAGAAATCAAGGCCATCTAGAAGAATGGCACATGGGAACTCATCTCACTTCCTAGAGGACATAAGATAATAGGTGTCAAATAGGTGTACAAAACAAAGCAAAAAGCTAAAAGAGAGATTGAAAGGCACAAGGCGAGACTAGTTGCTAAAGGCTATAGTTAAAAGGATGGAATTGACTATAATGAGGTATTTGCTCCAGGTTCTCGATTGTAGACTATTAGACTGATCATTTCTTTGCAGTTCAAAACAAGCAGAAGATACATCAAATGGATGTAAAATCTGCCTTCCTAAATGGAATTCTTGAAAAGGAAGTCTACATTCAACAACCATTAGACTACTTAGTCAAAGGCCATGAAGACAAGGTGTTAAAGTTGAAGAAGGCTCTTTAAGGGTTCAAACAAGTACCAAGGACATGGAATATTCGAATTGACAAGTACTTCCAAGAGAATGGCTTCAACAAATGTCCCTATGAGCACCCTTTATATATCAAGATCAATGATGGAGATATTTTAATCGTGTGCCTCTATATGAATGAGCAACCCAAGCATGTTTAATGAATTCAAGGAAGTAATGATGAAGGAATTCGAGATGACAAACATGGGGCTTATAGCATACTACCTTGGCATTGAAGTTAAGTAACAAAAGAATGCAATTTTCATTTCAAAGGAAAGCTATGCAAATGAGATTTTGAAGAAGTTCAAGATGGAGAATTGTAAGCCGATAAGCACACCGACGGAATATGGAATCATGATGTCCAAACATAAAGAAGGTGAAAGTACAGATCCAACATTCTTTAAAATTTTGGTGAAAATTCTATGCTATCTAACTTGCATGAGGCCCGATATTCTTCAGGTAGTTGGATTGGTTAGTCGCTACATTAAATCTCCAACAACCACCCATTTTAAAGCCATAAAAAGAATTCTTTGCTATCTAAAAGGTATAATTGACTTTGTCTTGTTCTATTTAGTTTCTAATGATTACAAGCTTATTGGATATAGCGATAGTGATTGAGGTGGAGACATAAATAATCGAAGGAGAACTACTAGATTCGTATTTTTATGGGAAATACTGCTTTCACATGGATGTCAAAGAAACAACCGATTGTCACATTGTCCACTTGTGAAGCGCAATATATTGCTACTACCTCATGCCTTTGTAATGCAATTTGGCTTAGAAATCTATTGAAGAAGATAAGCTTAGTACAAGAAGAGCCAACCAAGGTTTGTGTCGAAAACAAGTTAGCCATTTCCTTAGCAAAGAATCCAGTATCCCATAATCGAAGCAAACACATCGATATTTACTACCACTATATAAAGGAATGTGTTGCAAGAAAGGATGTGCACGTTGAATATGTGAAGTCATAAGATCAAGTTTCCAATATTTTTACCAAGCCACTAATAAGCGAAGACTTTATAAGAATAAAGAACTTACTAGGGGTCACAAGATCAAGTTTAAAAGGGGGTGTTGGATCATAAACTTGATCTATTATAGGAGCACAAACCCAAACCAAAACCCAATCAAATTGGAGCTTAAGTCCACAAATTAAGCCTTCTACCTAGAATCTTTTAGGGTGTGGTAATTGTGCACGTGAATCATTTGGTAACTTAAAATATTATTAGAAGGATGTAGAACAATGAGGTGTATGGTTATTGTAATTTTGGATTAGTTTATTTGTGTGTTGTAGTATTGTTCTTAAATAGTATAAATATCCCTTCCCATTTTAGTTTAGGTATTAAAAAAATTAAGAACTTCTAAGTGAGTGAAGAAGTAAAGTCTAAATAAGAATGATCGAGTTGTAGTATCTTATATTTTGAAAGAATGCTCTTGTAATATTTTTTTGAATTTGAATAAAAGTTGTGTGTGTGAGTGTTTTATTTCTAATAACGTCAGTCTAGTGGTTAAAGCAACTACTATCAGACTCATTTTCACTATTGTCAGACATATGCAGTTTAATTAGCCTCTAAGACAAATAGACATCAACAATTCATTTTTAAATGGAGATCTTACTGATATATTGTTCATGATGTAGCCTCTAAATTTTGTTCATCCTCAACACCCTGAATATGTGTGCAATTATGGATTAAAGTAGACACCTAAAGAATGGTATAGTAACTTGAATTCTTGTTTACTTAACTGGGGTTTTAAAAATTCCATTTCAAATACATGTCATTTTATTAAGTATACATCTTCCGACATCCTCATTTTACTTGTGTATTTGGATGACATCATACTTACATGTACAAGTTTCGCTCTCATTTATGATTTTATTAACAAGCTTAATTTAGTGTTTTCAATAAAATACCTTGGCTCTATTAATTACTTTTTAGACATGGAGGTTACTCGTACATCTATTGGCTTATTTATTACTATAAAGGACCTTTTGTTCGAGCTAATATGTTTCAATGCAAGGCTATTACTACTCTTATGGTCTCAAGGGGAGTGCTGAGTAAATATGATGGTTCTTGCTTGGATGATGAAACTGGATTGACCTAGATGAGTTTGGTAGGTGATTTGTAGTATTGCTGCATTACCATATATGAGTTATGCTTCTCTCTATAAGTAGACTTGTCAATTTCTAAATTCTCCTATTAATGAACATTGGTTAGCCATGAAACCAGTGTAGATACTTACAAGGGTCGGTTGGTCTTGGATTGCATTTTCTCCGATCTTGAGCTCTTGGTTTGATAGGTTACTTAGATGTAGATTGGGATGCGTACCTTAATGACGGATGAAGTGTAGGAGCATTTTTTATATTCGTAGAAGACAATGTTGATGGTGTCTACTTTAAAAATCAAATCTTAAATATCACAAACAAACAAAAATGAGGTTAATGAATGTTTTTACAGAAAAATAAAATATTATAAAAGAATAAGAAAATAGCAAAAAGTATAAATTTTTGGATTAATAAAAATATATATATGTCATTATGAAATTATTCTCACCAATAGATTACAATTAAATGTATCATGTCATCATCCATCCATTTTTCAAATCTTAAATTTATTTTATAATTCTAAGATCTTTTTTTATTTTTCTTAATTTTAGTTTTAGGAATCTATGTTCACCTAAAATTTTCTATGTTTTTTTATTTTGTAATTAACTAATAGCTCGATTATTAATCAACTTAATTCATGAACAACATGTAATTATGGTTACTAAATTTAATTAATTTTTGTATTATAATTCAAAAAAGTAATAACTAAATTATATGAATTTGATATTGTTAAGAATTTTTAATCTATGCATTTAATTTCAATTGTAATAAAAATTACCATATGTTACTTCAATTACCAAAATCTGCAATTTCATAATAACTTCGTAATCTAACAATAAATAAAACTAAATATCAACCTAGTTGAATACCTAATTCAAAAATTATCATGCTTTTGACATTCAAACATGAAATTAAACATATCAAAAATTTAATAATTGAAACTTTATCTAATCATAACATAATTCATATTAAATTATAATCTAGGGTTTATAATTACCCATAATGAATTATTTAGTTAAACATAAAATTTAACACATACATAAAGTTAACTAAAAAATTCATTAATATAAAGGAAAAGAAGATACAAGAAATGTTTTTTTAAGAAAGTGAATCCAATTTAATTTGATACACGAATCTCTAAACTCGTTATTGAATATTTCTTAAAAATGTTATTCAAAATGATCCAAGATAATTTTTTAATTTTTCTCTTTATTTTTTTTTCTAAATTCCTCTCATTATTCTCTTCAAAGGCAGCTCCCAGACAAAGGTTCATAGAGCATAGAAGAAAACTTATGGTGCTGCAATCACTGAGGGGGAGTGGTAAACTAAATATTGAGAATGTATTTAGTTAGTTATGGATAATTGACATGTGTAATTATACTATTGGTTAAACTCTAACTAATATTTGTGTATGTAGTTTGTAACTATTGTTTTTCATTATACAAAAACTCTCATTTATCTCAATCTGTTTGTTCACTAGGGTCCACCATTATTCTTTCTCTAGAGATGATATGTCCAAGAAACACCACCCTCGAACCAAAACTCACATTTCTTAAATTTTGCATATAATTGCTTCTCTCAGTAAACAAGGATATCATCAATCAACATAATTACAAACATATCGAAATAATCCTTGAAAACATTATTCGTAAGGTCCATAAAGGCTACAAGAGCATTATTAAGTCAAAACACCATAACTAAATACTCATAGTGCCCGTAATTTGTTCTGAAAGTAGTTCTTGACCCATCCTCTTTCTTGACCTTTAATTGGTGATACCCTAAGCATAATTCAATTTAGCAAATACCTTTGTACGTATGTTGGAGTTGATTAAACAAATCCTCTATCCTTAGGAGTGGGCACTTATTGTTCACATTGACATAATTCAATTCTCAATAGTCAATGTAAAGCCTCATCATCCCTTCCTTTTTCATTACAAATAGGACTAGTGTTGCACCACAAGGAGAAACACAAGGGCAAATGAAACCCCTTAGCCATAACTCCTCTAATTGCTCCTTGAATTCCTTTAATTCTACAGGCCCCCTCCTGTAAGTCATTCACTATTAATAGGAGGAAGCCTAGTAAGTCTTTAGAGAACACTTCTGCAAACTCCCTTCTGACCTATATATTCTCAATGTATATTGTCCACTGTATTGCTTAATGAACTAGCAAGGTAGCCCATGAACCTCTTCTTGACACACCTAAAAGTCTGCATAATTAATATTAGACAAGGCGGTTGATACAACCAAGAGCCGGTGAAGCAAAACTCCACTTCTTCTGCAGGTTGGAAAACCACTTATTTTTCATAAGATTTTACTGTATAATGATAGGTAGATAACCAATCCATGCCAAAAAATGTCAAAATAAAACATATCAAGGAAGATAATAATTGCCATCAAGTCTTGATCTTCTACCTTCTCCCTACATGATCTTAAGGCTTATCTTGCATAGAAGAATTCCCAGATACAGATGTAAAATTCAAATTCTAACTAGCTTGGAGTAATGCCAAGTTTATCATTGAAAGTACAAGATACTAAAGAGTGTAGCGCATCATAATCAAACAATGTAAAAGCAATATATCCTGATATTGAAACAATACCTGGAAACACACAATCACAATAGTACATATTTTATAGCAATACAGTAAGATTCAGAGCAACCACAATAATGAACTTAAAGGATCGAATAAAACTAACAATACAAGGAAATTATTATTCAAATGGTAAGTATTGGCTTCAACCACATTAGGGTTTTGTTTCAATTTCTCACCTAATGAGTTCATAAATCTTTCAATGAGTTTTCTGGCCATCATTAGCATCCTTTTTCTAATCTGGGCAGCTTTGAATGACATTTCCAATATTTTCACATGTATAACAAGCTCTAATCTTTTTGTAACAGACACCCAAGTGTATGTTACAACAAGTGTAAGGTTTATGAGTGCTGACGACATTCATGAACAAAACATATATATGTAATTTAGTTTCTAGGATCACCTTTCAAGATCACATTCAAGCCAAAGAAATGATCATGTTTCAAATGAACATATTTTAGGTATACTTCTATTCTTATGCACGTTAGATTTCATAGGAATATTTAGTATATAAGATCTATCGATCGAGCAATGACTAGATTGATCTACCTATCTCTGGGATTTATTTTTTAATACAATAGATTAATTGAGAATTGGTTGGATCGATCGATATTTTAGGCTTCATCAATTGAGCTAGACTTAAATCGATCGAACAACTAGTGTTTCAACTTTAACCTAATCATTTACTCAAGCCAAATATTCTAATTACTATTTTGTCCTTATTATTTAATGTCGTATGAATTTTTTATTGGACATAATTGTAATTGGACTTTAACCTAGCATTAGGGCTTCAATCCTTCCTATATAGAGAACCTAATGCTCCATATTTTAACTAACCATACATAAATCAACTTTTGTATTTTAAGCTTTCTTTGTAATTTTTTTTTGCAAAACCTTTTATACTCGACTTTTTTATTAGTTAATTTATCAAAAAATTTGTAGTTGTGTTTGATTGATTAACAAGTCTACAATATTTGTTTATTATGCTTAAATATTTGTTCTAGGATTGCTGTAATTTTGTTTGATCTATTATTTTATTAAATCATCTAAATAGAATTGTTCATTGTTTTAATCTATTCTAGAATATACAATGCAATTGTATTTTTGTGCTAACATTTTAGGTGACAGTTGAATGGGTTCGATAACTCATATGACTCAATTTTATCAGAACGTTGGTCTAGATCATAACACCTTACTTGTGGTGACTATGAAAGAAAGCAGAAGCTTGTAAGTAGGTCACTTGGGGGTATTACCTTGATGGATAGTTTGAGCCCTAGCCTTGTAATCAAACATATTTTAATAGTGGATAGCTAGGAGGTCCAGTAAACTAAAGGTCTTTCTCTTAGGTCCTTTTTGTGGTCAAAGTTGTTTTAACCTAAAAATCTCATGTGTTAATTTATTTTTCTACATTATTTTATTTATATGTAATTGCATGTCTGGCCATCTACGAAAATTTTAATTTGGTATATTTATATTAATTATCTATTCATTCATTCTATCTAATTCAATCCATACAAAAAAAACTTTCAATGGGTATCAAAGGGTCACTAGATACACTTATTGTTGCTTAGGACCTTTTTATAGATCATTTTAGAGAGGATTCGCCTATAACTCGTGCTCCCTATTTTGATGGGTCTAACTACCAATATTGGAAGGGTTGTATGAGAGCCTTTCTTTGTTCTATAGATGAGAGTATCTAAAATTTTGTTCTTTATGGCTGGGAACCACCTATGATTACAAAAGATAATGTAGTCACTCTTAAACCTAAGAGTGAGTTTACCATTGAAGATAAGACTAGTAGTAATTGGAACTAAAAAGATATAAATGTTATCTTTAATGTTGTGTTTGTCGATAATTTTAGTTATATATCTGATGTTGAAATTGCCAAGTGTGCTTGAGACACTTTAGAGGTTGCCCATGAGGGCATTACATTATTTAAAAGAACTAAACTCTGTATGATTAGTACTCAATTTTAAAACCATAAAATGAAAGAAGAAGTAACTTTTTCTAAATTCTTTGTTAAATTATGTGACATTACTAAAACTTTACCAATCTTAAAGAGAAAATTGATGATTTTAGGATAGTTTGAAAGATTATTTACTTACTACAAGATTGTATCCATGAAAAGGTTACTATCATTGATGAAAGCAAGGATGTAGAAAACATCAAAATTGAGGGACTTATTGGTTTACTTCAAACTTTTGAGATGAGCTTTCAAACACCTTCAAAAAATAAAGGTTTTTATTTCAAAACTTCCATGATTGATGATGGTGAGAATGACAATAATAAGGATGATGAAGAATTGAAACACTTAGCTAGAAGACTCAAGAAACTCTTTAACCAGAAAAATTCATAGAGTAGCAACCAAACATTTCAAAGGATCAGAATCAAAGAAAATTCAAACCTATGAGTTCAAAAGGTAAGAAAAATAAACCCACTAGACCTAAATGTTTTGAATGCAATAGGATTGGTTATGTTATAGCTGAGTGTGCTAACAAAAGAAGAGAATTGGAAGCAATTTCAATGCTACCCTAACCGACTCAGAAAGTGACAACGACAATCCTAATTCCTTAGAAATTTATGGCCCTAACTCTTGCCATTTACTGCAATTACTAGTGGACACTCTAGTAAGTTTTACATTGATTAAAACTTTGAGAAAAGTAATTTTGAATTCCTACATAATAAATTTAAGGTAAATAATCTTGATGAATAGTTTATGTAGTTAATTGGAAGTAAGAGACAAAATGATAAGTTACTTGTAGAAGTAACTAAACAAAATGAAAAATTAAATAATTTGAAATAAGTTTCTCAATTATAAAAAAGAGAAAATTGAACTGTTTGAACGTGCTAATATTTTGAATTCAAGTCTTGAAAATCTCAAACAGGAAAAAAAGATCTTGTGCAGGAGCTCGGAGAATCAAAGGAAGCAATTAAGAGATTGACCATTGGAGATGAAAGGCAAAAAAAATTCCTTGACTATGGAAAACCTTTTGGAGATAAGAGAAGATTAGGCTATGTAAAGAAGCACTCTATGCCATCATATAATACAACTGAGTTTGTGAAACCCTCTAACTCTTCTTTACATGATACACATTCACTTCCAACATAAAATACCACACTTGTAAGGGATTTTGAATCTACTCATACTTTATTAATTATGCACAAAAAACTATTGTTCCAAGAAAAATAGTTAAGTTTGTGTCTATCTGTCATTGTGGTAAGAAAAGTCATATAATATTAAAATGTAGGATTTTGATGAATACTCCTCAATTTAATAATTTCTAACATTCTTCTAGTTATACAAATCATTATTATCATCCATATATACATAGTATGTCAAATAACTCTACTAGAAAGCATGAAATTGTAGGTCTAAAGAGGAAAATGAATTTCAAAACTTTTAATTTTTAGAATAATTATCATCATCCTACCATGCATATTGCATCTTCATTTATGATGAATGTGAAATATAAGGGTAACTCCAACAAAATGGTTATGACAACTAAGGCATTTGATTTTTAACTCAAAGATATAAAAAACCAAAATTCAAGAAATTTAGAGTTAGGAAAGATTGCCTTTTTTGGGTCACTTGATCATCCTTTAATGTTCACCTTGATACTTTTGTTTTAGTGCTTATTTAACCCAAGTTGAGCATCTGTAATTTCTTTATTTGTTTTGTTGTTACTTTTATTGATTTGTTTTAGTTTATAAAAATAAAAATAAAAATAAAAAAAGATGAATAGATCTGTGTTAATATTGATATGACTTTACACTTATTTTCATACTACTTCGATTCTTTTAACTTTGCATTGCTTAATTGAGTATGCAAACTTGTGAATTTACATGCTTTTCCACATCTGGTGATAGATGTTGACAAGAACCTACTCAGACACTCACTAAACACGCAAGTAAATCATGCCTAAAGTTTATGATTGATTTGGTAATATTTTAGGACTTAAGCTAACCTTGACTACAAAATTTAGTTTGAGCATTGTTTTTGACTTTCGAAAGTTTTATTGTAGAGAGACACATAGTTTTGAGAGGGCTACCTACTATGATGTGTGAAGCTACCCTAGTGAGTGGAAAGGATACCCATCGGATGTCAAATCAAGAGGTATGTAAAGTTTCTGGTTTAGTTTGACATATTGATTTAATTGGTCAAATGCAAGTAATTCTATTATGGATACTTTGGAGGAAGGTAATTATGTCCAATGGTATCATTCCAATACCTATATTAAAATTAGAAGATAATTTGAATGCCTTTATTCAAATTAGTAGAGAGAACTGGTTGATAAACAATCAAAGGTTGAACTCTATAGAGGCTTCTATAAAAAGGATTGAAGTCAAAGTTGGGCAGTTAGCAGAATGCATGAAAAACATGAAAAAAAAGCTACCTAGCCAAGTAGAACAAGCAAAAGGTGTTACAATCCTTTATATCGGTAAGGGAGTCAATAAATCATTACTTGAAATTACTAATGATTGACCATTTATTGTAGGTAATAAAGAAGGAGAAATTATAATCTCCCACATAGGAGAAACAATTTCCAATAATGATAAACATTTTGAGAAAAGAATTAGGGAGTGAACCAATATTTTCAAAAATCATAAAGCATCATAATCACACCGATAATGAATACCATTTCCTAACTGGTTGAAAGAATCCAAACATGAAAAAATTTCTTTGATCTTTTTAATATTCTTTCTAAAGTTAATATTAATTAACCTTTATTAGAAGGGATGAATAATATGCTCTCCTATGCTTAGTTCTTCAAAGAATTGAATACTAAGAAAAGAAGCTTTGAGCTTAATGAAAGTGTAGTGCTATTAGAAATTTTTAGTGTTGTGCTTTAGCATCAATTACCGTCAAAGTGGAATGATCCTGATAATTTTATCATAAACATCACTATAGGAGATAGAAAAGTGGCTAAAGAAATGTTAGATTTAGGTACTAGTATAGATTTGATGCGACACTCTATTTTCTTACAACTAGGTTTGGAAGATCTAAAACCTATAACCATGTCTCTTCAGCTTGAGAATAGATCTATTAAATATCCAAAGGGAATGGTTGAGGATGATGTTAGAGGTATTCAAGAAATCTATAGGTTGGAGTATCACGGATATTAGAGGTATTTGTCCAACTATATATATGTGTAGAATCAATTTGGAGAATGATGTTAAACTTGTTACGGAGGCCTATAGGAGATTAAACCCAACCAAACAAGAGGTGGTGAACATGGAAATTCTGAAACTCTTAGAAGTAGGAGTCATTTACCCTATTTTAGATAGTAGGTGGGCTAGTCCAGTGCATATGGTACCAAAGAAATCTAGTGTAATAGTTGTGAAAAATGAAAAGAATGAATGAGTGCCCAAATTTTATGAAACTAAATTTGTATACTAAAAAGGAACAATTTCTTCCTCCATTCATTAATCAAATGCTAAAAAAAGTAGATGAGTATGAATTTTACTATTTTCTAGATGGATTTTCAAGTTATTATCAGGTACCTATTGCACTAGAGGATCAAGAAAAAACCACTTTCACTTGTCATTTTGGGACATTTTCTTTTAGAATGATGCCATTTAGGTTATATAATGTCCCGATCAAGTTTTAGAGATATATGATATCAATCTTCTCAAGCATGGTAGAAATATTCATTGAGGTATTTATGGATGATTTTTTGTTTTGTTTTTGGAACCTCATTTGATGATTAGTTGCCTAATTGACTTTAGTTTTAAAAGGATTCATTGAATGCAACCTACATTTAGTTGGGAAAGAAGTCATTTTATGGTACTGATGAGTCACAAGACTCGCATTGCAAATACCGATCTTGCAATATACTTTATGGTTTTATAATTTGTAAAAATCACGCAAGTGCACAAATCATTTTATAGAATGATAAGTATACTCCCAAAGTAGATCTAAAGAAGGGCCTATTAATTAACTAAATATTAAATTTTAGTACTAACTTTAATTATCTACGTACTAACTTTCAAGTTTTAAAACCATTACTGAAAATATGTCGTCAATATATTTTTGAATAATAGTTCTTATAAAAAAATTTCAAAGAGAGTTTCACTCTTACTACCAGGTGATTGTACCAACAAATAAACGAGTACTACTCTAAATCAGACTAGATAATTAAACCTTAAAATATAATTTTTAGAATTAAGTTTGTAATTAAAAATAATGTATTTCTCTCTAACATCCTTAATATAAAATCTTGAATAAAAAAATCAATTTATTTTATGAAAATAATTTACCTATTTAATATTTCACAAACATAAAAACGTTATAATTATATCATATTTACAAATAGACAATCATGTTAAATTTAATCATAGACAAATTAAATATAACGTATAAGAATAAAACATAAAAAGATAAATGTAAAGAATCCATTAAAATAATACCTTAAAAGAATCCTTACAACAGTTTAATGTTAATTTTGTTGCTAGAAAACCTATAAACGGATTTGCATTTTCGCTTATTGAATCAAAAATTAAAAAAAATCTATAAAAACATAGCTAGTTCTTCTCAAAAAAAGAAGAAGTTAAAAACTAAAAACTAAAAACAATGAAAACTTTCTAGAGAGTGAAAGTACTAAAAAATTGTATGTTTTAGACATGTGCTGGTTGTGTACGCTAGTTAGGGGTGTACCAACCACGTGCGGGCATGTTTTGGGTGTGTTTTGGGTGTGCACGCATGGGACTCGGTGCGGGTGGGCTACTATGCGCAGATGGCCGTGTTTACCCATTTGTCCAATTGTTTTCCATCTTTGTGAACAAAAATACTTGAACAACAATAAAAATACCTGTGATTCCGAAATATTTTTTTTATATAAAAATATAATAAAATTATACAAATATAAATCTATTTAATCAATTAAATTACATTAAATAATGGTAATTTTAGTATTTTTTAAGTACTAATAAAGTACATTAGGGAATTCTTTTAGGACATGTAATTTATAACATAGGAATTGAGGTTGAGAAGGAAGAAATTGAATTAATTTTAATATTACCACCCTTACATCTAGTAAGGGGATAAGAAATTTCTTAGAACATACATGTTTTTATAGGCGATTTATTGAAAAATACTCCAAAATAAGTTGTCTTTTATGTAACATATTGTCAAAAGATGTTTACTTTGATTTTAATGATTACTACCTTGTAGCCTTTATTATTTTTAAAGATAAATTAATATCTTCCCCTATTATTTTGGAACTTAATTGGTCTCTTCCATTTGAAATTATTTGTGATGCTTCTGATTATATATTTTGAGCAGTTTTACGAAAGAGAGTAAATAAGCATTTACATGTTATATATTATGCTAGTAAAAAACTCAATGATGCCCAAATAAATTATTCCACCATTGAGAAAGTATTCTTGGCTATTGTGTTTTCATTAGATAAAATTAGTTCTTACTTAGTAGACTCAATATAAATTGTGCACTCTAGTTATACTACTTGAAGATATCTTCTTAGTAAACCTAATGTGAAGCCAATATTTATTAGGTGGGTTTTACTCTTACAAAAATTTGAGGTAGAAATCAAAGATAAGTGAGGTAGTGAAAACTTAGTTATTGATCATCTATCAAGGTTAATTTTTGAATTCAATTTTCTTGAAGGTGAGAATAAAGAAGAAATTGTTGAAACTTTTCCTCATGAATTATTTTCAGTAGGTACAAATCTATAGTAGTTGATATTGTTAATTATCTTGCTACTTGTATTTTAAGACCTAACAATCCTTTGTAGGAAAAGAATAAGTTTCTACAATCTTGATGACAGTGCTTATAACATGATCCTTATTTATTCAAAATCGGTTAAAATTAAGCCATCAGGAAGTGTGTATCTAAAGAGAAGCATAAGAGCATTTTGAAATTTTTCCATAAACTTCACTATGGGGGCCATTTTAGTGGCGATAAGATGGCTCATAAGGTATTATAGGCTAGATGTCATTGGCCTACTCTTATTAAAGATGCTCGTATATTTTGCAAGCAATATGATAGATGTCAAAGGAAAGGTAATATAGGAAAAAGAGATTAAATGGCTTTGGAATCTAATTTAGTTATAGAATTATTTGATGTATAGGGATTGACTTTATGTGTCTCTTTCCCCGTTCTCTTGGATAAGAATATATTATGATTGCTATTAATTATGTGTACCAGTGGGTACAAGCTATATCCATTAAAAATAACGATACTAATACTATTATGATATTCTTGAAAGACTCAAGTTTTAGTAGAGTCGGGATGCCTAGAGCAATAATAAGTGGAGGGAGCCATTTTTGCAGCAAACATTTCGATGGGGTACTAAAGAAGTATAAAATCACCAACAAAGTGGCTACTCTATATCATCCAAAAACTTCCAATCAAATGGAATCAGAAACAAGAAAATCAAAGGGATTTTGAAATGCACTATGCACCCTTTAAGGAAGGAATGGGAACAACACACAAAATACCCATTAGGATGAGCCCTTACCAATTAATCTTTGGGACAATGTGTCACTTACTGATTTAAATTGAATACAAGGCTTATTGGACAATTAAAGATTTGATCATGGATTTATATAAAGTATGAGGAAAGCGGTTATTACAACTCAGTGATGTTGAAGAAAATAGGGATGAAATCTATGAAAATGTAAAGTTGTACAACGAACATACTAAACACTATCATGACAATTGGCTAGTTTGTAACTCTTTTCTTCCTAGAATGAAAGTTCTTTTGGCTAGTTTTTCCACTTGGAGTAGTAAAGTTGATGGATCCTAAGACTAAATGAGAATTTAAGGTAAATGGGCATTGGGTTAAACCTTACTTAGAGAAAGAACATGACACAGTAGAAATCGATTGCATGTGTATTTAATCCCTAGTACCATGAAGATGATACATCTTGTTGAGACATTAAACTAAGCTTTTAGATGGGATACAATCCATCACTGTAGGTAATATTATGTTCTTTATTTTAATGTATTTTATTTTATGTTAATTAACATTGTTGTATTGTTAATTCTATAACTATTTGTTTAAATTAGTGAGAAATATACAATATTTGGGTAAAATTTAAATGTTTGGATTGATGGATGCACTTGCAATTCCATATCAATACTTAATTAGGTTCAGCAAATGGATAAATTTTCTATTCTTTACTCATTACATTTGATTTACAATTGTTATATTGGGGACAACGTATGTTCTTGATTGATGTGGAAAAAGTTATAATATAAAATTGTGCTAATTTAAAACTTTTGTTTAAACATATTTTCACATTGTTTATATTTATACTTGTTGTTGTGTACTTTATTTTTATTTTTATTGGGTTATGAAGTTTTGGTTAATTTTAAAAATTTTCATACAAAATTATCATGTTTTTTAATTAATTTAAAAAAATGATTAAATCTTTGCATTGTTAGATTAATTTCTTGAACATATCGTGAAATAATATCATAATTAATATTTAATAATAAAATTTTAAAATTGTAAAAAACCAAAAACTGGTGTTTATGAATCAAATAGTGGAGACTAGTTTAGGAGAATATATTTTGAGACATAATCTTCCCATTCTTAACAATATTTTTCTACTCTTTTAAAAACTTTTCTTATCAATTCTAAATTGCTATATGATCTCTATAGGTCTTTGCATTAAATGTTAGGATTTTACATTTAATAAATACCATATATTTATTTTTATGGCTTATATTGGATGTCTTAAGTAGAAATTGAAAGTATATTCCTTTTTTTTTCTTTTTTTATGCATGACTTCTAAAAAAGGATATATATATATATATATATGGGTTACCTAAACAAATGCAAAAGATAAAACCACAAATTAGCCACTTACTTTAGCATACAAAAATATACACAATCTATACATGGGTCTTCTCTTAAAAAGGAATATCTATGACAAAATAGAAAAAAAAAATGAATACTATGACCCAATATAATATAAAGTTGTGAGAAATGACTATATACAAAAGAAATATAGAAAATAGTTCCCCAAAAAGTTATTTGCATTTTCTTCATCTCTTTAAAGGTATATTACTTGAAATTTTTATTTCATGAATTTAATTGATGTATAAAAATAGTATGTGATTTGTTTTATAAAATCTGTTTATTTGATTCCTTTGATACGATCAATATTATGCACCACTTTAAAATTTTATTCTTTATATATATGTAAACCTATTAATTCATTTCTTTAAATAGATTCTACTTGTATGTACCTTTGATGCACCACTTTAATATTTTTATTCTTATATATATGTAAACCTATTAATTCATTTCTTTAAATAGATTCTACTTGTATGTACCTTTGAATGAGTACTTAAATAAATAGAATTAGTTTCCATCAATCTCTAATATTCTTTTTGCTCCATTTTCTCTGATGTATTTTGTTGTTCTCTATTTTAATTCGTTTTCCATAACTCTATGTCTATGATTTATGGCCTGTGTTAAAACTAACTTAATTAGTTCTAGAAACGTATTAGCTTTGACCCAACAAATGAGATGAATAGTTGGATGTAAAAATTGGACTAATGTTTCAATTTTTGTGCCACTTGCTCGATTGAGACCTTTTCTTGATGAATCTACGTGAATTGATTATTTTGAATCCATTGTAATTGTATTTATTTCATATTATTTAATCTAACTTTTCATGCTATCATTTGTTTGACCAACAAGTAGTATATAGAGGTAATTAGGTATATATGAGATAATTATTTAATTACTTGTCATGATTAAATTCTCCACTTTTCAAATAGTATTAGTAATATTCAATTGATACTTAGTTGCAAAGAAATTAAAGTCTCTATAATTGGGTTGAAAGGGCCATAAACGGCTTCAGTTCATGTATCCCGACAACTTTCTTAGTCATAGATCTTTCAGTTTATCATTGATAGTTATTTGAGGCCATTTCTTCCAAAAGAGAAGTAGCAACTTTAGCTATCTTTGACATCAAATTTCCACCATAAGTAGCATCAACTATGGTTCTAGTTTTTCCTATTTAACCCATTATAGAACATCTAAACTTGTAACCAATCTAGAAATCAATACTAAGGGCAACATTGAATCATATCTTTATATCTTTTCCATGCTTCATAGAGTGTCTCGAAATAATTTTTTTTGAATTGACCAATCTCATTCCTGAGTTGTGTTGTTTTTGTAGGTGAAAAGAATTTAACAAGAAACTTTTCTTCTATGTCTTGCGAACTAGTCATGCTTCCTTGTTGTAGAGATTATAACCAACATCTAGCCTTGTCCCTTAATGAAAAAGGAAAAAATCTAAGTCTAATGGTGTTTTCAGTAACATCATTCATCTTTATAGTGTCATAAATGTCCAAGAACATCGCCAAATGAATATTGGGATGATCAAGTAGTGATCCGCTAAATTAGGCTTGTTGCACTATGCTTATCAATGCCAATTTGTGCTCAAAATTATTGGTATTAATGGTCTGGCATCTTACACTTGAGTAATTGTCATTCACAATTGGCCTTACATAATCCTTCAATGTGTGTGGTTGTCATTCTATTCTCCTCCAGCAATGGCTAGTACTTTCTTCTTTCTTCGTGATCTAAAGGTTCTTTCAATTTTTCAATCAAAAGGAATAATGTTTCAAGTTCTAGCACGACGCATCCAACGTCAAAAACACACCTAGAGAAAAATAAAAATATAAATGAAATAAAATATTATTATAAATTAAAACCAAGATTATTTTGTATTGATATTGGATAAAATAAGAAAAAATAAATCCCCAGCAACGGAACCAAAAACTTGATTAGTGCAAAACTACAAGTGCATAATATCGTAGTTTTATAATAAAGTGATAAGAAGAGTATCGTCCTCAGGGATTGGTAATATATTTTTTAACATATACCAAAATTATACTAATCTCAATTTTATCTAGAGAAGTCACTAAGGTTGTAATTGAAATTTAAAATAAAATCAATTTACAGAAAATGTGCAAAAGAAAATAAAGATGTTGTTTGAGAATCAAATCAATGGGTAGAAAATTTTTAAGAAATGGATTTCACCTAATCCCTCACTATGCTTTACTCATCTAGCTAATTGAATTTAATTCTCTGTGTTTATTAGCAATCTCCAAAAAATATCCAAAATTCTCTTTTGATAGTCAACTGGAAACATTTTTTTTTCATCAATTTACACAAGAGTATGCAATTTAATAAAGTAAGAAAGCATTAAGACCAATGATTGTAAAACTACACAGATTCATATAAGTCTTTTGATCTCTATATTTACCTATGTTGAAATATTCCAGATCTATCCTATATTTCCCTCCTTCGATAGTCAATCATAAGATTAAAATCATCTAATTAATGGCCACTTAATTACAAGCATTAAATTCATAATAAATCAAACAAATATGAAGATAAATATTTCAAATTAACATAGTAAATCAAGCATAGTTTGGAATTAAATTACATATTTTTCCTAGAATAAAGAAAATTTAGTTCATGCTAAAAATTAAATTTAAAAGTAACGAATTCACCATAACTTTTCTAAGAGAAATTGAAAGAAAAATGAATTGCAAAAAGAATTTGCTTTCATGTCTTTTTCAGCATTTTCTTTTTCTTTTTTCTTTTGGTATGCGCAGCTTCTAAATCTTCTTTTTCTTCCACGCCGCCAGTTTCTCTCTGTTTCTTCCTTCTTTTCCCCATTCATTTCTATGATATATATCAAATCTTGAACTTCCTCTATTTCATCTATTTACTCCATTTCTTATATATATATATATGTCCTCCATGTTATCTTTATTAGATTTCTTATATATATATATATATATAAAGAGAGAAATCTTAATTTAAATTGAAAAGTCCTAAGATGATATGTTTCTAAAATTTTGGATATTCATTATCTTCAAATCTTCAATAAAATTTAAATGATAATAATAAATTCTAAATTCAATAATAAATAAATAAAATCTAAAATTAAAGTTGAAAAGTAATAAATTATACAAGTCATCAGTACAAATATTCTGTATGGTTATGGGTACCATTACAGATATTACACTTGAGGGTCTTTTAAAGGGTAAGATTGAGTAGAAATATTTTGCTTCACTCAATGAGATAGCTTCCAACACCTATTGCAATCCTTGAGAGTCCTTTGAGTCTTTGTTGTAATTTTCATATGCAACATATAGAGTCTATTTATTTTAATTAGTTTTGTGCCTTCCTCATAATCAGGACAATTATTGATGGTTTAGTACTACACACACTTACTTAGTTTAAAAGTTTTTGTATGTTTTCATGTTTACACACACCATATATGTTAGTTCAATTGTTATGCATGTCAGGTTGATTTCTCATTTTTTCGCGTTGTTTTGTGGGTAATTGTTGAAAATTGTTTAACAATTTTTGAAGAAAAAACCATAATTTTTTGTTTGCTCACCCAACCTTCACCAATGTGGTTAGAAAGTGTTGTAACCTTTATTACCCTCATCGTGGATATTTATTACCCTTGTCAATCTAATTAGTAAGATGGTTGATGAGCAAAAACCGACATCACCGATTCTTGCCAATACTTTGGTTTTAATATTTGTAAAACTCTCGCAAGTGCACGAATCATTTCGTAGAAAATGATAAGTATACTCCCAAGGTCGATATATGGAAGGAATGTATGTGGTTTTTAATTTATTATTCAAATTTTTAAAAACGAAATTAAATCCTAAACATCCTGTCACGATATTTTGGGTTTTGTGTTTTTAATCTACTTACATAAAAATAAACATAGATTCAATAAATATTTATGCAAATTTTATCTTTTATAATAGTGGAGTATTTATGGATATAATAACTAAGTTAATTATGCTTGCTCATATTATTTAGGTTATTAAAGATATGAATTGATATTTATTGATTCTCCCTTTTTTATATGAATACCACCTTTGGTGGGGTTAGATATTCTTTGTTAACTAAACAAATCAATTAACACCTATAGGTGGGGTTGATAACTAATTTGCTTAATTAAATTAATTCCTTTTTCTAAGAGATTGAAAATGAACCATTTAAATGCCACCTTTGGTGGGATTAGACAGTTTAAACTTTATTCAAGGTGTCCAAATTAAACCTAAGAATTTAGTTATCCGAGTACTAACTTTCAAGTTTTAAAATCACTACAAAAAACACGTTGTCAATACATTTTC
The DNA here is from genome assembly GCA_037013495.1 of Hippophae tibetana. Lineage (NCBI taxonomy): Eukaryota > Viridiplantae > Streptophyta > Magnoliopsida > Rosales > Elaeagnaceae > Hippophae > Hippophae tibetana. The sequence continues at coordinate 505,167 of JAZDXN010000027.1, read as the reverse complement.
AGATAATAATTCTTATAAAAACTTTTGAAATAGAGCTTCACTCTAACTACCGGGCGATTGTACCAACAAATAAAAGAGCACTACTCTAAATCAGACCGGATAACTAAACCTTAAAATCTAATTTTCAGGTTTAAGTTTGTAATGAAAAATAATATATTTCTCTCTAACATTCTTAATATAAAATCTTGAATAAAAACAAAATCAATTCATTTTAGAGATTTTCACCTATTTAATATTTCACAAGCATAACAACGTTATTATTACATCATGTTTATAAACAGCCAACACAGTTAAATTTAATCACAGACAAATTAAATATAACATGTAAGAATAAAGCATAAAAAATAACTATAAAGAAAATAAAATCCTTACAAAACTTCGATGTTATTCCCGTTGCTAGAAAACCTCAAGCGGAATTTGCACTCCCATTTATTGAATCAAAAAACTAAAAAATTACAAAAACATAACTAGTTCTTTCCAAAAAGGGAAGAACTCTAAAACTAAGAGAAATTAACTAAGAAAAACTAAAAATCTAAGAAAACAGAGAAAGAAAGAGAGAAGAGAATGTATTTTGAGGTGTGTTTAGAAGTGAAGGGAAGGAGGGTATTTATAGGTGAGGATGGGGAGAAAAAGTGAGTGAAAAAATGTTAAAAAATTGTGAAAACGCGGAGTGCAATTGTTGAGGTCATTGATAACGTCAGCATGATGTCATGGGGGCGGTTGCGCGCGAAAATGGGGCGAAATAGGCATCAGCGCGCGCGGAAATGGAAGTAGGTGCGCGCGGGTGTGGGCGTGGGCACGCGTGGGACTGGGCGCGCGGCTGGGCAGTTGAGCGGCGCGATGACGCGATTTTCTCCTTTTTGACATTTTTGACCTTTTTGACCCATTTTGTCCAATTTTTCCATATTTGTTGACCTTTCCCCATTTATTTATTAATATATTTGTGATGTATTGCTTCCAGTATTCCTCTTTGAGTCTTTAAGTTACGTTTTTAACCAAAATACCTGAAAAACAATAAAAATACCCGTGATTCCGAAAAAGAAAAATTTATATAAATATATGATAAAACATATAAATATATATATATTGAATCAATTAATGTGCATAAAATCATGGTAATTTTAGTGCTTTTTAAGCACTCATCAATGGTTGACAAAGGCCTTGGTAGCCAGAATGGTTTTCTAAATACCTCTCCATTTGCAAATGCTTTTGTTAATTAAAAGAGGTGGGGAAACTCTGGTGGTTTTGAAACTTGATATTTCAAATTTGAAAATTATTTTCTTATTTTGGGTTGCTAATATTTTGAGGATTCTTTAATATTAGTGGTTTGTGATTGTGGTTACAAAAATAGTTTTTTGGAGTTGTGTTAATTAAAATTTAATTAAGATCCATGACTTAGATTGCATTTAAGTTCATGTGTAAGAATTTTTCATACCTTTAGGTTTACACTATATTTGGTGGTGGAGTTTTGGAGGAGAGTGAGATTTAGATTAGATCAATGTTGTTGTGGATATAATAAGTGAGGGCAGCACATGACAGTTAGAGCAGGTGTTCCCACTGATAGAGGTATTTGTGCTTATACATTTATTGACTTGTATATGTTTATTATTCATCAGTAAATTGTTGCTAAGTGGTTTCCATAAGTAACTCTAAGATGTTGTCACAAAGATAGGGTTTTTATATGAGTTTACCTATTTTATGATGTGTTCATATGCTTTATTGTTTTATTAGTACAATTATTGTTTTATTGAAATATGTGTGCACATAAGAAGATTTTTTGTGATTGAAAAATCACCCTTATTCTCTATTGTTTCTTTTCCCTTATGATATGCCATGATTATTGTCTATTTTTATGTTTATCTCTTTCTTACTTTTTGGTTGTAGAATAAACTATTTCTTGTTAGCTTATATCTATATGTTGTATGTTACACTGTTGGTTGTGTACTTGATTTCTTTCCTTTTGCTTTTGTTTATAGTGTTTATAAGTTTAAGGTGTATACCAAGGAGTCTTTATCCCCTTCCGTGGTTACTACCAAGTCTTGGACTCTCTCAATTGGTATTAGAGTTGGTTCATCCTTTTGGGCTTCACCGATTTCATTTTGATTCTTTTTAACTCACTCTTTAACACATTCACTTTTATACTAAAGGATTCTAGAGAATGATGTAATGTAGGTATGCCTTCTTTATTCAATGGGATAATTATGCTTACTAAAAGTCCCTAGAGCGGGCTTTCTTGTGGTTTCTTGGAGATTGTGTCATGTTTCTTGTTGAGAATGGCTAGACATAACCAAACAAGACTCTTATTGATAATTATATTATCACAAACCCAACGATTGAATGGATGAAAAAACAAAGTAGAGAGTCTAAATCAAACAAAAAAATAGCTTGGGGTCTCTAATCAATCAGAGTCGTCACTCCACAAGTACAAAAAATTCCAAAGCCTTTATACATCCAAATAATCTTGGGAATGCATAAGAGTACATCTATGAGTAAGACATCGAGGATCATCTGTATGATTAGAGACCTAAAGCTGTGTCAGATGGAGGAAGATGAAACTTTTGACAAGTTTATTTCTTGATTTTCTAACTTTATAAAAACTTAGTATAATCTTGGGAGATCCATCGATGAAGAGAAATAAGTAGAAAAATTTCTTCACTAGTCTACCCCACATTTCCACGCTAAAGCAACTACTCTTGAAACCTTTTACAAGTCGAGAGAGTTAAGTTTGGACTAGCTTGTTAGTGATCTCCAACCTTATGAGATTCATCATTTTCTTTCCTAATAAAGGCCAAATTGTTACTTAAAAGAAGTAGAGTATTGCTCTTAAAATATCTAAGGGATGTGGCAGCAACGTTGACATGGGAAAGGTAGTGGCTAGTGATGAAAGCATCAAACCTACGAAAAAGAGAGATTTTTTCTAATAGATTTACAAGATTCTTCCACAGGAATAAGAAACCCTTTAGTGGTTTTAGAAGGGATAACTCGAGTAGAAAAGACTTAAGATCAATCAAGAATGATGACGAGTCCGATGATAGACTTGAAATATAATAGAATAGAAGCCAAGTGAATTAGATAATGTGTTGTGAGTGCAGGAAGCCTAGACACCCTGTTGCGAATTGTTTTTCCAAGAATAATTTCTCTGGTAAAAGAATGATAATGATAAAGGTTAAGGTTACTTTGTTAGATAGTAGGTGCAACATTAATGAGAATGACTATAATTTTTGTTGCATTTATGGCATTCACATCCATTAAAAGATCCTCCTACTACAACCTCAAAAGGACAAAAGGTTGTCAAAGATGAAGAAGATGAATAGGTAGAGCTACTTGAATCTCATAATGAGCTATAAAGGGAGCATATTATGTTTTTAAAAAGGATTTGGAAAGCCCGAGAGACAAAAATTTGAGCACGCTTAAGGTCACTCTTGAGGAAAAGAAGTCATCTGTGAAAAGTGATCAAAGTTATCTCACTTTAAAGTATGGGGCCATTTAGTAGAGATACTCTAATCTTCAATTAGAATGTAATATGAATTGGCCCAAGATGAAGCACCTAGGTGAGGAATAAAGAAGGTCAACCATGTGGCTTCAAGGGTTTTCAATTCTAAACTGACCAAAGATCATTATGAACTAATCACTATTCTTGATAAGAAGGTGATTGTGTTAGAATGTGACATAAAGTACTTGGCACATGCTTTCTTTGAAAAATATGTGTAGCTTGAAATGCTTTAGGATAAGGCTAGAATCTTGGCCATTCTATCAAATCTTTAAATGCTTCCTGAGAGGAAAAGGAAGACCTAATAAGAGCCTTTATTGGGATATTATTAAAACTTGAAAAAGAGCTTTCCCAATATAAAGGTATGGTGAAAAAGTTAATGCTAGGTACATAGAAGTTTGATGCAATTCTCAATAACAGTAAAGCCACTTTTAAGATGTAGAGTTTGTATTTTGTAGAAGGTTTGTCTAATCCCTCTAGTGTTACTCCTAAGTTTATAAAGCTAGTATGATAAATGCTTGAAAAGGATGATTACATTGTAATATATCAGAATTAATTGGACGAATTAAGTTTTAATATTATATTTTTACTTAATTATTTTACAAAATATGTTTTAGGAATCATGTGGCATGTTTTTGATGTATTTCAGGTACTTTGAAGAAACCATGTACCTATGAGGCTGATTGACCTTAACCCATACAAACCCAGACCATCTCGACCTACGATGTACCCACCACCTTTAACCCAACTATTCAAAAGCACAATGGAAAATCTGTTTTAGATGTCAAAGGTAAAGATGAACCTTCTCTGGGTTCTGCTTCACCCTATTGACCACCACTAAACAACACCCAAGCTCTGGGTCAATTTCACGTTATTTAGAGTTTTTTGAATTTCAAACCAAGAATGATCTACCGTATTATGTTGGGCAGATGATCATTACAGAGTTTCTTGACTGGATGAAGGTAGATGATAGTCTTTCTGACTATATGGAGGTACCCATTAAGAAACAAGTGAAAATGGTGGCCTATAAGCTTGAGGGAGGTGTAAGTGCTTAGTGGGATAGAGTACAAAATACCAAATGCAAACATGGTTAATTTCCAATGAATTCTTGGTAATAGATGAAAAGGCTTATGATAGAACAATTTTTTTCCTCTGATTATCAACAAGTTTTATTCAAATAGCACCATTATTGTCAACAAGGAGCTCATACCATTGCTGAATATACTGATGAATTTCAAGAACTCAAAGCCAAAAATGACTTGAAGGAGAGTGAATGTCAATAAATTTTGAGGTATGTAACTGGCCTTAAAGATCCCCTTCATTGTCAAGTTGATGTGAAAAATGTATAATTTTTCTGAGGCAATAACCATAGTCAACCAACCCCAAACGAATCCGTTTAACAAAACAAAATAGTGAAATGAACCACGATAAACCCTCATCTCTTTCACGTATTCCTTACTCCAAACCACCATCAACCAAATCAAATCGACCAACTACTCAAACAGAGCCTACAAGTAACCTAAAACTTCCAATAGACTTAACCCAAGAACTAACAGTTATCCTAAACCCAATTTTGAATAGTGCTTTAAGTGTAATCAGGTAGAACATTGATCCAGTGATTGTACTCTTAGAAGGATTGTTAATATGGTTGAAAGGATGGAAGAAATGGAACAAGGTTTTGAAGATGCTGGCAATGAGGTTTTGATGGAAGTGAAATTCTTAGAAGGGGATGAAGGGGATAGATTTACATGTATTGTTCAAAGGATTCTTCTAGCTCCACAGGAAGAAAAACATTCACAAATAAATGTTCTCTTTAGAACAAGTGCACAATTAAGCAAAAAAATATGTGAAATGATAGTGGATAGTGGAAGTAGTCAAAATGTAGCATCCTAAAAATTGGTTAAAGCCATGGGTCTTTCAACTCAACAACTACCTAATCCTTATAAGGTTGGCTGCATTAAAAAGAAGCCAGAAACAAGGGTCATTGAAATTTACAAAGTCCCTTTGTCCATTGGAAAAATTTATCAAGATGTAGTGAGTTGTGATGTTATGGACATGGATGCTTACCATGTACTCTAAGTAGGCCTTGGCAATAGGAAATCTAGAAAACTTATCAGGGTAGGGAGAATACATATTCTTTTAAGTAGGATAATAAGAAGATTTTTGTTATACCTTAAGACAAAAAGATTGAAAAGAATCAAGGTGAGGGCAAGGCTTTGGTTGTGTTATCAATTTCTTAAAAGGAATCGCAAAGGGAGATCAAGTCCAGATGCACCATCTTAGTTTTGATTACAAAGGAACAATTCTCCAAAGAAAATGAAGGTTTATTTTCTCTTGGTCTACTTGAATTGTTATAAGAATTTAAGGACATCAGTCCTGAAAAGTTACCGAAAGGACTACTACCCCTATGTAATATCTACCACTAATTCACTTCCTTCCTAGTTCTAAACTACCCAACTTACTCCATTATCGAATGAGCCTAAAAGAGCATCAAGAATTCCAAGACACTATTGAAGATTTTCCAAAGAATCGTTAAGTAACATAAAGTATTTAGCCCTTGTGTTGCTCCAGCATTGTTATTACCTAAAAAGGATGGGTGTTACAGGATATGCATTGGGAGCTGGGAAATAAACAAGACAACTATCAAGTATAGATTCCAATCCCTAGGTTTATAAGCTAGAGGGCTCTAAAGTGTTTTCTAAACTTGATTTAAGGAGTGGGTACCATCAAATAAGAGTCAAGGTAGGGGATGAATGGAAGACAACTTTCAAAGTAAGGGAGTGCTTGTATGAATGGCAAGTTATCCTCTTCAGACTGTGCAAGGATCCTGACACATTCATGAGGTTAATGAATCAAGTACTAAAACCTTTTATTCGGCATTATGTAGTGGATATTTAATGATATCTCATTTTTAGCATGGTTAAGAATGAGCATTTGATATATATTAAATCACTTTGGAGGCTCTAAGATGTAATAGACTATTTCTTAATTTGAAGAAATGTGATTTTATGACTAAGTAACTAGACTTCCTTAGGTTTTATATTAATTCACAAGTATAAAAATACGTCCAGGTAGTCCTAGATTGGCCCATATTTACAAATGTACATGAAGTGAGGAGTTTCCATGTGTTTGCTATCTTTCAGCACTCACATAGCCCCGTACCAAACTGCATAAACAAAGGTAAGTTCACTTAGAATCAACCTCAATGAGAAAGTTTTGAATTGATTAAAGGAAGAATGACTGGTGCAACTATGCTTGCATTACCAAATTTTGGTTTGAGATTTGAAGTTGAGATTGATGTTTTAGGGTTTCCAATTGGTGGATGATAAGTGCTTAAAAAGTACTAAAATTATCATGATTTAAAATACTTTAATTGATTAAATAGATTTATATTTGTATTATTTTATCATATTTTTATATAAATTTGTATTTTTAGAATCACGGGTATTTTTTGGTACTATTATTCGAAAATTTATTAACAATATATTTTCAATAATGGTTTTAAAACTTAAAAGTTAGTACTCGGATAATTAAATTGTTAATTTTAATTTGATACCTTAAATAAAGTCAAATTAATTATATTTGCCTAAGGGTATTAGTTAATTAATATTAAATAAAAAAATTTGAATCCCGCCTAAGGACATTTTCATACCAAAAAGAGAAAATCAACATATATCAATTTGTATCTTTAATAACCTAAATAATATGAGTGAACATAATTAACTTAATTATTATATTCATAAACACTCTACTCTTATGACACTACTACAATATGTGCTTATGGCCTCGGTTTTTAACCGTGACCATAGACCTATGGCCTCGGTTATAAGAACCGAGGCCTAAGTGAGAGAGACCAAAAGTCATAACCTATGGCCTCGGTTTTTAACCGAGGCCATAGGTACCCTCTTATGGCCTCGGTTTTTCTATAACCGAGGCCATATGTGCGACCTATGGCCTCGGGTTTTTCATAACCGTGGCCATAGGTCTCACATATGGCCTCGGTTTTTCCTTAACCGAGGCCATAGGTGGCACATATGGCCTCGGTTTTTCCATAACCGAGGCCATAGGTCGCACATATGGCCTCGGTTTTTCAATAACCGAGGCCATATGTGCCACCTATGGCCTCGGTCTTGCTATATAACCGAGACCATAGATAATCAAAAAGAATTATTATTACACTAAATTTTCAAATATAAATTAAAAAAAATAAAATTAATTATATTAAATTTAAAAAAGATATTACATTAAGAGTTTAATAAAACACATAATAAAAACTAACTAATTAAATAATTCCAAAAATATAAAAAAAATACACGAAACAACTTTAATTAAAGCTGCTAACATTAGTCTACAATCTAAATCAATGTGAAAAGGAGTAAGTCCCATTGTAATAATGTTTTTCTTCAAAATCTTTGTCCTTGGCAGCATGTATTAATTTCCTCATAAAAAAACAGCATCTAGTATAAGGATACCAACATCCAATTTCCATGAATATAATCCTGCATATACAACATCCAAAACATAATAATCCTCTCTACTTATTTATTCTTAATATATAGGTTACATGCATCGTGATTATAATGTCATAAAAATGTATAATTAATGACACCGTGGGATAATATCTATGAATATAAACATCTAATATATATAAACATACCAATATCCAGATTACATGAATATAAATAATACCTCATATTCAAACAATAAGTTCTTCAATCTATATTTGTTCCTGCATATATATACAACAAATGGCATAATAAGTAGTTCTTCAACCTATTCAATAGTGACAATCATGGAATTCTTATCTAACCTCAAAGTAAATTTATGATACTCAATATAAAACAAAAACAATTGAGATACAATTCAAGAAAATTAGTAATACCTATATCAATAATAATAGTAACATTATTATTTAGTACTACACATATCAATAACAGTAACAACATTATTATTTACTAATACCCACATTAATTATGCATAAAAGAGATACAGACGAAGGGTCATTGCAAGCGTTGGGCAATACCTATGAATATTACAAACATCTACTATATATGAGCATATCAACATCCACATTACATGACTATAATCATGCATATACAACATCAAGAACACACAAGAGTCCCATCTACTTCTTGTTTTTCCTTACTGGTATACTAATCTAAAATTATTCAACCTACTCTTTTCTTTTTTTATATAATATTAATGTGATTCTCGTTTTAAAACGGAAGTATCTCCTTTATTTTGTATACATATATAGTTTGGGTTCAATCAATCACGTTAAATTTGGTATAATTTCATTAAATTTTGTTAATGTGTTGTCTTCAGCTGATCGATTTGGTGTAATCCAAAATCATATAGCCTTTTTTTAAAAAAAAAACTTTAAGGCAATTTTTAATTAATAGGAAAAGGAATAGAATAAGATAATATCTATCATATTATGTATCTTTATAAAAAAATAATTATATCTAAACAGTGGGAATTGGAAAGTTCTATTTCTCTTTTAAATATTAATGCCCCTCAAAGGTTGATCACGTATTCATATTTACGTAAGCTGATGAACATAAAAATATAATAGAGAAACATCTTAAAATATGAATCCAAAGAATAAAACATGAAAATCATGAGTCATCATCTTAACTCTTCTTACTCTTAAGATATAAAAATAAGCATAATTATTTTTATTATGTCGTATATATTCTTAAAAAATCATAAAATTTATATTTTTAAAATTTATATAATAGTAAAAGTAAAATACTAACTAATATAAACAATGCTATTTTTATTAGTATTCAATGAAAATGTATTATTTTAAGTAACAATTTAATATTTTTTTGATTGATTAAAAAAGATGAGCAACAATATGTTTTTCTGTAAACTTTTATTTATATATATTGAAAATTTATATAAACTTAACAAATGAAACTATTATTTATATATATTGAAAATTTATTTAGAATGAAAAGTAATGTTTGGCTGTTGTTAATTAGAAAATTAGGATTATGTCTATTAAAATTAAATCATGCCAAACAAATTGTTTTAAGCATATTAATTGATAATTGAAATTATCAAATTATTTTCTCAATAAAACCTCAATTTGTATAACAAATTTTATGCTTATTGATTTTCATTTCAGTTGGCATGGACTTAGAAGTTGGGAAAAAAAGTTGCAGTGTAAATGAAGAATATATCAATGCCTTAAGAACCAAATATTATACTTCCAAAATCTAAACTCATCAAATGAAAATCTAAACATATTTCTAAAATATAAACTCAGCAACTGAAAATTTGTAAATCCATTAGCTTTTCTGCAAATAAAAATTTGTATAGGCTCATCGGCATGTATATAAACATTCTTCCAAAAGCTAAACTCAGCAACAATAGCCGGTTCCTAAATCCCTAAAAATGTTTCAAATCTGATGCAATACAATGAAAAAAAAATTCAGAGACAATTATTAGATAACATGAGATGGATTTGTATAACACTAAAAAAATAACCCTAACTAAAATGTATTATACGCATAAATAATCTACTAAGAATCAACACATATGAATTGATATTGTAAAAATTGAGGGTATCACACTTACCAGGAGCTACGTTGTGAGCGACGACACTACAAATGGCCGGCGATGAGTCGAATATGAACAAAAAAGAAATAAAGAGAAAAGAAGAAGCTGCTGGAAAGGAACGAGTGCGAGAGGGAGGTGTTGGAAAGGAGGATGATCGGTCTTTAGGTGCGACGCGGTGCGACGATGATCGGTATATTGGAACGACGGATTTGAGTTTTGTTGGTGAGAGAGATTTGGGTTTTTCTGGTTTTGCTGGGAGAGATCGATGGATTTTCGTATATTGGGAGAGACGTTCGATTACGCGTAGTTGCTGAGAATTAAAGAAACGATTACACGCGTACGTTTCTTAATATTAATTAGATACACGCGTACGTTTCTTAATATATATATATATATATATATATATTACTTAGACTTAATTCGCGCGATCGATGAGCTAAAAATTTCTTATTTCTTATATATATATATATTAATTAGAAATTATATATTAATATATTTATATTTATTAAAAATTATATATATATATATATTAATTAAAAATTATATATTAATATATATATATTAATTAAAAATTATATATTAATATATATATATATATTAATTAAAAATTATATATTAATATATATATATTAATTAAAAATTATATATTAATATATATATATATTAATTAAAAATTATATATTAATATATATATATATTAATTAAAAAATATATATTAATATATATATATTAATTAAAAATTATATATTAATATATATATATATTAATTAAAAAATATATATTAATATATATATATTAATTAAAAATTATATATTAATATATATATATATTAATTAAAAATTATATATTAATATACATATATATATATTAATTAAAAATTATATATTAATATATATATATATTACTGCGCGCGCAAATACTGTGAATAACACTGAGAAAAAGATGAAAAAATGCGCGTAAATACTGGAAATAACATTGATAAAATTAAAAGAGGAAAAATATGTGAGAGAGAGAAAAAAACATATGATATATATATATATATATATATATATATATATATATATATATATATATATATATATATATATATATATATATATATATATATATTATAAGAAATAAAAATACATTAAATTAAATTAAATTAATAATAAAGAAATATTAAAAAATTATAAATTAATTTTTATATTTTTTTAAAATTAATTACATACAGTAATTTAATATTAACATATTTTTTATAATTTAACTTATAGCCACGGTTATTAAAAAACCGAGGCTATATGTATACACTATAGCCTCGGTTTTTATCAAACCGTGGCCAAAAACCTATGGCCTCGGTTTTTAAAAGAACCGAGGCTAAAATTTCGAGACTAAAAATACATATTGTAGTAGTGTGAATGATAAAAATTTGTATTATTGTTTATTTAATTCATAACTATGTTTATTTTTTTACGTCATTTGATTAGGAAACAAAAATCAAAATATCATGATAGAATGTTTAGGATTTAATTTTATTTTTAAAAGTTAATAATAAATTAAAAACCACATATATTTATTCCTTAGATCGACCTTGAAAATATACTTGTCATTTTCTATAAAATGATTCATGCATTTGTGAGAGTTTTACAAATATAAAACCAAAGTATCAGTAAGATCAGTATTGTTAACCCGATGTTGGTCTTGTCTTCATCAAGTTTTTGCTATTGTTTCCAAGGACTTGATTTTGATTCAACATGTTTTTTCATCATTGCAAGGGACTTCATGCTATTCATAAGTTTTTGACGTTGTTATCGGGGAAGAAATAACGTTTTTTAAATTATTTATCAAAATTATAAAAACTTTCTATATGGTAAATAATTGTTATTTTTTAACTAAAAAAATCAAATAAAAAAATTCAAAATTAAAATTCAAAATTTTAAATTTTAATTTTTAAAATAATAATAATAATAATAAAGATTAAAAGAATAAAATGTTTTAATAAATATTTGTGATTTACTACTCATAAAAAATAATAAAATATCTTAAATTTAAATTAATTTAATATAACTACTAAATATTTTTTAAATATAAATAAACAGTAAATCAAAATTTTAAAATTTAAAATTCATAAAAAAATCTAAATATATAGCAAATAAAAAATTAAAATTAAAATTTTAAAAAAATATAAATGAATAGTATGTCATAAAATTAAAAATAATTTAAATTAAATTTTATTTAATTATTTTTTTCTATAAAAATAAAAAAAACACTTTTTAAGTTTTAATTTTCTTTTAATTTTAAATTTTATTTTTTTTAAAAAACGAAAAAAAAAACTAAATGTATAGTGGAATGAAAAATAAAGATTTAAGAGAATTTTATCTAGAAAATTAGTTCTTAGTAGCGTTTGTACCACTAGTTTTTTTTTAAATGTTGTTCTATCTAGGAAAATGGTTTTTAAAGTAATTTTGTCCCACCATTATTTCATGGGATCACTATCGATTAATACTGATTATGTTATTAATAAAAGATTAATTAATTTTTAAATTTTACTTTTAAATTTAATAAAAAAAATATTAACTTAATTTTTAACTTAGATTTTAATTATTAACTTAACAATGATTAACATCTTTAGATTGTATTAATATTAATTTATTTCTTTTATTTATTATATAGTATTTCTGTGTACTAACTTGTAAATATTTTATTTTATAACATGTATAAAAATATGTATGTATTATATATTAGATAGAGTGTATTATAAATATTTATTTTGTATAATTTAATCATGTATATTTATTTGTAAAAAACATTTGTTTGTATTATATTATAGATGAGTGTATTATAAATATGTATAATTTAAGTATGTATAATTATATGTATCAAAATTTATATAAAAGTTGTTTGGATTATATATATTGTAAAATCTATATAATTATTTTATTTTTATTCTTTTATTTTTTTATTTTTTTATTTTTTTGTTTCTTTTACTTAATTTTTATTTTTATTTTTTAGTATTTATTTTAATACTTAGTGTTAGATTAGTAAAAAATAAAAAATAAAATTATGAAGCTATCTTCAAAATTTTAAAGTTTTTAATCACAATCTGTGATAATAGAAGGTAATTACTTTGTTAGATCTAGGTATAACTGTGTTTTGATGCCTTAGTTATTTGACTTGCACCTAGAAGTGGGTTATCTAAAACCCACAACCATGTTCCTAGTTTTAATTAAATAAAATTTTGAAAATTCATAGGACATGACATATTACTTAAAATGAAATCACATAAGTTACGTCTTGCTAAGATGTTAAACTAAGCGTTGTGTGGTAGGTATCCCATCATTTTAGGTAACTTTCTTTTATTTATTTAGTTTATTTTAGCTTAATTGCATGTGAATAATTTTAGAATTGTTAATACTAAAAATATTTGTTGAGATATTAGAAGTTCACATCGAGTTGTCTGTGTTAACTTTAATGATGAACATGATGGATGTACTTGCATTTCTCCATCACTACTTGCACATTCTCAAAAAATAGGTAATTTTTCTTCTCTTTTCTCTTTATCTTTTATTTATAATTGTTATATTCAGAACAATGTAAGTTCTAGATTGAGGGTGGTGAAAAGTTACCATGTTTCATTTCAAAAGATTTTACAATTTTAAAATTTTTTATGTTCGCCTTCTCTTTTTTATTATGTTTGATTTTATTTATGTGGTTTAGTAATTTTTAGAATTTTAGGATTAGTTTTAAAAAAATTCTCACAAAAATTTATCATTTCTTTAAATCAAATTTAAGTAAATAGTTAAATCTTTTGTACTATTAGATTAATTTTTGTAAACATATCATAGAATATATGATAATTAGTTAATTTTTGTCATGACTAGTATTTCTTTATAAGGTGAGAAAATTATATTAAACCAAAAATCGGTTTTTAGGAATCAAATAATGGAGACTACCATTGTGAGAAATATTTTGAACCCATTATCCTTTATTCTGAGTAATAAATATTATTTTTTCTACTCTAAACATTTTTCTTATTTTTAGCATTATTAGATGATATCTATTAAACTTAGCATTGAATGTCTGGATTTTTACACTATTTTAAATTTTAGTTAACTTCTTATTTTATTTGTTTTATTTTGTTTTCATTTTTTTGTTAATGTTTATGTGTATCATTACTGAAAATCCTCACTAGACTTAAACTCATTCACTTAGGAAACCTAAGGGTTTAATGACTTGTTGTATATGTTAAATGTAACCGTGTCAATCCACAGAAGTGATGTATGATATTTTAATTTTTTGTTTCTATTTTAGTTTTTATTTTAATCGTGATGAGTGCTTAAAAAACACTAAAATTATCATGATTTAATATACTTTAATTAATTAACTAGATTTATATTAGTATGATTTTATCATCTTTTTATATCATTTTTTTTCGAAATCATGGCTATTTTCGTGCAAAAATAACTTAAAGACTCGAAGAAAAATACTAGAGGTACTACATCACAAATATGTTGAGAAAAAATGAGAAAAAGTAAAACAAATGAAAAAAATGCTCAGTCTCATGTGTGCACTCAACACATGCACATGTGAGCACACCCAGAACATGCCTAACACATGCTCATACATAGCCAGCACACGCCCGCATGCAACCAACGCATGCCTAGCACACGTCTACATACAGCCAACAAACGCCTAGCACATGCCCACACCAAGTCTCGTGCATGCCTGAACACATCAACAATGAGTCCCACACACACTGGCACATGCAAGCACCTATCCCATGCATTCTCGATCGCGCCAATGCCCTACTGTTGCTAATCGTTCCCCCAAACGCATGCCAACCTGTCCAAACGCATCAAAAATAAATTTTTGAGATATTTTTCCACCTTTTTTTGGCCTTTTCCTTATCTATAAAAGGAACCTCCCCTATTGTAAAAAATCACCCCTCAAATCTCTCAAACTCCCAGAATTCACAAACTTTTCTCTCTCTCTCTAGAAGCTTTTTTTTAAAATTTTTTGTAGTTTTATAGTTCTTCTGAAAAAGAGAAGAACTAATTATGCTTTAATAGATTTCTAGGTTTTAATTCAATAAATAGAAATGAAAATCCGTTTGGAGGTTTTCCAACAACATAATTAGCATCAAAGTTCTGTATAGATTATTTTAAGGTATAATTTTAAAATAAATTCTTTAAGTATAGCTATTTTTTATGTTTTATTCTTATATGTTATGTTTAATTTGTCTGTGATTAAATTTACCATGACTGATTGTTTGTAAATATGATATAATAATAACGTTATTATGCTTGCGAAATATTTAATATGTAAAACATTTCTATAAGATAAATTGATTTTTTTTGTGTAAGATTTTATATTAAGGATGTTAGGGATAAATATATTATTTTTCACAACTTAAATATGAAAATTAGATTCTAAGGTTTAATTATCTAGTCTGATTTAGAGTGGTGTTATTTTATTTGTTGGTACAATCGCCTTGTAGTTAGTGTGAAACTCTATTTCAAAAGTTTTTTTTATAAGAACTAGTATTCGAAAATGTATTGACAACATATTTTTATTAATATTTTTAAAATTTGAAAGTTAGTATTCGGATAATTAAATTGTTAGGTTTAATTTGAACACCTTGAATAAAGTCTAATTAATTGACTATGCCTAAAGTTGTGATTAGATGGTATGCTTTTTTGTTAGAAATAAAGTTGAAATTTAATACTTAATTTTTCATATCAAAAAGAGAAAATCAATAAATGTTAATTTATATATTTATTAACTTAAATAATATGACTAAGCATAATTAACTTAATTATTATATCCATAAATACTACATTGTTATGAATGATAAAAATTTTCATTATTTTTTTATTGAATTCATATCTATGGTTATTTTTTTTATCTCCTTAGATTAGGAAATAAAAATTAAAATATCATGACAAGATGTTTAGGATTTAATTTTTTTTAAAATTTTGAATAATAAATTAAAAATCACATATATTCCTTCCTTAGATCAATCTTGGGAGTATACTTGTTATTTTCTATAAAATGATTCGTGAATTTGCGAGATTTTTATAAATATAAAACCAAAGTATCAGCAAGATCGATATTGCTAACCCGATGCTTGTATTTTCTTCATCAAGTTTTTGGCGCCGTTGCTAGGCACTTGATTTTGATTCATCAAGTTATTGGTGTAGTTGTCGGGGACTTGATGTTGTTCATCAATGGAGTACTAATGCAAGAGGGTAAAGTCATGGAGTATTTAAGTGAGAAGCTCAATGGAGCTAGTAAGAAATGGACCACTTATGAGCAATAATTTTATGCCATAGTAAAGTATTTACAGCATTAGGAGCACCATCTCATACATAGAAAATTCATTCTACACTATGATCAACAATCAATTTAATTCAACAATTAAAAAAATACATTGTGTAGATTTCTATTTATGGCCCCTATTTTTACAAATATTTAGATATTTATTCAAGCATGGATCAGGAAAGACAAATGTAGCTATTGATGTTCTAAGTAGAAGAGGATATATTTTGGCAATTATCCAGAGTAAATTCTATTATTTTAATACTTTGGAAGAATAATGTGAAATTGATGAAGATTTTGGGGACAGTTTGAAGAAATTTAGTAATAGAGAGTATATAGAAGACTATATTATACAAGGAGGCTAATTATTCAAAGGAAACATGATGTCCATCCCTAACACCTCTCTTAGGAAAAAGTTGATTAGAAAGCAATATGATGGTGGTGTAGTTGCATACACTAGAAAGGATATGACTATTGCAGCCTTAGAAGGAAAAGATTACTGGCTCAAACTCAAAAGAGATGTATCCAAGTTTATTCAACATTGCCTTAATTGTCAAACTACTAAAGGTACATCCAATAACATTAACCTTTATAGGCTTTTGTCTATCTTCAGTCATATATGGGAAGACTTTAGCATGGATTTCATACTTAGATTTCCTAAAACACCTAGACATATGGATTCAATTCTAGTAGTTATTGATATATTATAAAAAAAGGCTTATGTCACTCATTTTAAGAAAACTAATGAAGCTAGTCATGTACCATAACTCTTCTTTAGAGATATAGTCAAACTTATTAGGGTACCTAAATCTCTCATTTCAGATAGAAATGTGAATTTTACTTGTCATTTAAGCAGAACATGTCACCCATAAATTGATGGCCAAATTGAAGTGGTAAAAAAGACGTTGGGAAACATAATTAGATGCAGTTATGGTAGTGTTCTAAAATAGTGGAATTTGCTCTTTCACATGCTGAGTTTGCTTATAATAGTATGGTAAATAGATCTATAGGAAAAATTCCTTTTGGGATTGTCTATTTTAAGGCTCCTCATTTCATCACTGAGCTAAACACATAACATATTCGAAAGCCCATCAACCAACAAAAGAGCTAAACACATTAAAAAAATGGTGCAAGGAGTTAAACAACAACTTGATTATGATACAAAGAAGTAGAAGAGTGATGTAGACAAGAAAATGAGGAACACATAGTTTGTTGTGAGAGATATGGTCATGACACATCTAGTATATGATCGCCACACATGAAGTGTGTGCAATGAATATGCAAGTATATGTATCACAACAAGTAATATAATGATAAGAAAAGATCATTCCCACAGAGATTATTTTATTAGAAACTAATTTTCAAAACTTAAAAAAATAAAAATCAATTATTTTTTTTGTGCTTTTATATTTTAATGAAGCAAAATTAAAATAACTAAAATTAAATAGCAATAATTAATTAAATCAAACTTGGTAACTAAAAAGATATACAAGAAAATATATAGGAATACTTAATCCCCCAATATTCTAAACATGCAAATTTCTAAAATCCCCCCAATATAATATCAATTAATTACATGATCAATTGAATCTAACCTAGCATGCATTCCTCTCTCAAATAAACCACACACCATATAGTAATTAAATTAAATTACATACTACTCATTAAGTTCATCAATTATGGATCACATATATAAGAATTATAAATTTCTCCCTAGAAACTATGCATGTTATTTAATCAAGACAAACAATTAAATAATTCTCTCAAATATATTTAATTGCCTCTATAGATAAATTGTTGGCCAAACAATTAATATCATAAAAATCATATTAAATAATATAGTTAAATTAATATTATAATTGGGAAAAAAGATTAGATCATCACATAGTGAAAAATTGGGTTCAAAAGATCCTTAGATTAATAAATTAATTAATCATAATTGTCTTCATAAAACTCATATTTTTCATAAAGAAAGACATAAAAATTGATAAAAACAAAAGAGTATAAAAAGAAATACAATCAATATCTTGAATTGCAATATTAATTTCCTCTTAAATCTCCACCAAAATTGTGTCTTCTATTGAATTTTCCTGTATTTTTCTTTCTTTTTAGCTCCAAAAATCGATCAAAATTATGCTAATGGAGGCAAATTAGGGTTTGTGTCTTCTATGTTTTAGATTTACCTACTAATATATAGATTTCCTCCACATTCAATGTAGAAGTGGATGTCTACTTAAATGACTTAAGAGAGTATTTCATTCAAGGAGGGGGCATGATCATGCTAGCCCTAAGTATATAGGTTTTATGAGTAATATAATGTACCTAAGTATGGATATTGATCCCACAGGGAGTTGTGTAACTTTTAATTGAGTAATAATATAATTATTTCAAATATTTTTTTTGGATAATAGCAAATTAGAAAAACTGAAAAATAAATGAAAAAATATTTTAAATAGCAAAAATCAATAACTATGAAGATATATGAGATAACAACCTAGGAATCTTAATCCTCCACTTTTCTAAATATGTGAATCACTAAAATTTCTCCCAAAATAATTGCCAACCAATTATATGACTAATTGACTCTAATCTAGCATGTTTTTTTCTCACAAATAACCTACGCACAATAAAGTAATTAGCATAATCATGCTCTCATGCTAGTTAGATTGCATAGTACTCATTAATTCCATCAATTATAGACTAGATATATAAGAATCATTCATCTTTTCCCAAAAACTATAGGTGTATTTAATCAAGATAAAAAATTAAATAATTCTCTTAAATCTGTTTAATTGTCTCTATAGATTAATTGTTAGCTAGGAAATTAATAACATAAACATTACATTAAATAATATAATTGAATAGGAATAAAAATTAGGTTAAAATGTTAGATCATCACACGTAGAAAATTGGGTTCAAAAGATCCCTAGATTAATAAATTAGCTAGATATAATAAAGTTCATAACGCGCAGATTTTTCAACCATAAAGAGATTAAATAATGGAGAATAATAACATATACACTCAATCTATTGATTTTTAGTACCAATATTCTCTTGAATCCTTCATAAAATGTGCCTTCTTTAATCTTATCTTGAACTTTTTCTTCTTTTTCTCTCTTCTTGGAAATTGTTAGGTTCTTATGATTCTTAATTGTGTGTTTAATTTGTGCCTCATTAGGGTTAATTAATAGGAAAAACATCATAATATAGACCATTCGATCAAACCCTAAAAGGATTCAAGGGCTGAGATTAAAAATAGAAGATAAGGATCATCAACCAAATTTTTCCCTATTTTTTCACATACTGTAGCTCCATTTTTCTACTGTTTCTCATGATCTCCTTTGATCACCAACGAATGTTAAGTCATAGATTGTGCACTGTAGTGCCAAAATTACACACCATGGCATGATTTACCCTACAGTTTCCCTCCATGTATGTCGTGGCACAGAAAAGTGCCCACTACTATAAAGTGCTCATATTTCCCATTTTTAACTTATTTTCACTCTATTTGCCATCACTCCATCTACATTGATATAATTAAACATAAATTAAGCTTTTTCATGATTTTTTAGCATATTAAAAGACAAATAAATGGTTCAAAAGTGATTAAATAACTCAACTTAACTCTTTGCTTGCCTTAAAGAAACGCCAAGTCTAACCAACTAAAGTGATATAGGTAGGATATTCATAAATAAATATCTATTAATACATGCATATTGACAAGAAATTGTCCCCTTCAAATATTGTACAATTCCATTACAAGGAGGTTCACATATCTATCAATCAACATTCCATTTATACAAGGATATGTAAGGTTTTTGATGAATCGATTCATGTGAGTGTTTTGCACATGATGTCATACATTGCACTCATGAGATCAAATTTATGAGTATGCTAATCAACTAAGTCTTAGGGCAAGTTTTATAAGTCTATTTTTTACACCCCTCTCCACTAATGTAAATATGCATTTAGCTAAATATCAATAGGGCTTTGCATGCTAGTAATGTGAGGCTTATTGGGGATAGATTAATGGATATATTTATCTTTTTCTACACCTTAGCTTTCTTTTCATTCATCATGCAATGTTTTGTAACAATTGAGCTTTTACTTGATGTTCTAGTACACTCTATCTTACCATTCTTTTCATTCTTTCATCCCATATCTCTTTCTCTCTCTTTGTAATACATAACTTCACAAAAACCCTATACTTATCTTTATTTTTTTTATTTTTATTTAGAGGGGTAATAGTGTTATGAATTATTTTTTAAATAAGGTACATTACATTTCATCTCATTCTATAGCATAGCATACGATTACATTTTTTTCATACAAGCTAAAGGTATAAGAGTAAAGGTAATGTTTATTGGTTAGGCTTAATATGTGGCTTAAAGATATGAATTGTTCTTAGTTAGGCTCAAATAGGTGACAAGGATATAAAAAAAGGGTTAGCTTGAAAGACTCACTTGATCGAATTAAGGCCTAAAACATTTCTCAAGTCAAATTCTATTGAGGATATCACCTTAAGGGATAATCAAATAGATTTCAAAACATGGAGTACGTTATCACCTATAGAATAAATCACCCCAAATTTTCTTCCAATGAGATATTGAATATGTGCATAAAAATATGAATCAATTCAATCAAAAGTAGCAAGCATATCATATGATTAATATAACTTTCTTAACGAGCATGTTATGTTCCTTATCCTAGTCATGAAAAATAATTTCTATCATTGGGTTCATATGTTTTTATATCAAATATACATGCATTTGATTTCAATGTATTCATCAATTTCTACCAAAACCATAATTAAAAACATTCTCCAAAATTCTTTTCACCTATTGATCCCTTCCAATTTCCTGCTTTTTTGGGGATGATGGGGATAATACCTTATGCTTAATGCCATAATTAGACTACAAAGACTTAAAGGCTCTATTGAAAAAGTGACTATCTCCATCACTAATGATAATCCTAGGAGTTCCAAACTTAGTGAAATTTGTTTTTTTAGAAATTTCATGACAACTTTGGCACATAATCCACACCTACTAGTATTTATTGGTTACCAAAGAATTAAGCAAACTATCCCATATGGTCAGTACCCTAAACATCAAACAATTACACTTCAAATATATTATTTAGGGGTATCTTATCTCTTTTGGAAATATTACTTATCCTTTGCCATCATTCACATGCCTTTACATAAAGGTAGGCATCTTTAAACAATGTAGGCCAAAAATAACTAGATTGAAGTACCCTAGCTACTATTTTTGTGCTTCCAAGATGGCCTCTATAGTTTGAGCTAGACAATGGTAAAGGTAATCCCAAATGTAGGCCTCATAATAAGGTACACATCTTCTCAAAATACCATCACAACATTCTTTGAAGAGATAAAGATCATCCCAAAAACATTATTTTACATACTATGGGATGTCAATTTGAGCCACTAAAAGAAGTTTCTCATTTGGGAAAGATTCACAAATCACAATATTATCATCCTTATTAGCTTCCCTCTCCAATCTAGATAAATAGTCTACCACCTAATTTTTTATCCATTTTTTAACATAGATTTTCAAGTCAAACTCTTGTAAAAAGAGAATCCATCTTTTCAACCTTCGTTGGACATCTTTCTTTGTCGTGAGGTACTTTATTACATGATGGTCCATGTGACAGTAGTCCCAACCAAATAAGACCTGAATGTTTCAAAGGCATATACAATGTTTATGAGTTCCTTCTCTATAGTGGCATAATTCATTTGAGCATTTTTCTTGCATAATATATGGCATGGAACATCTTTTCTCTTTACTACCAAAAAAAATCCCATTAGCAAAGTCAATTGCATCACACATTAACTTAAAGGGCTTGCTCCAATCTGGTGCTACTATAATTGACGATGACATTATTTTTTCTTTAAGCACCTAAAATGTCTCTAAACATTTATCATCAAATCTAAATGGCACGTCTTTCTCCAATATATTATACAAGGGTTTGGAGACTTTGGAAAACCTTTGATAAATAAAAACCCATATTCCCAAGAAGACTTTTAACTCCTCTTACACTAGTAGGTGGTGATAGTTTCTCAGTCCCTTCTATGTTATCTCAATCCATCTCAATATCCTCATGTACCATGAAATGACACTTCTCCCAATTTAAAACTAAGTTGGTTTCTTTACATCTTTGTAGCATTAAAGAGAGATAATGTAAACACTCATAAAATGTGTTATGAAAGACCGAGAAGCCTTCCATAAAGATCAATAAATGCTTCTTTATCATGTTTGAGAAAATAGCCATCATACAACATTGAAATATTGTAGGTGCACTACATAACCCAAATGGAATTATCCTAAAAGAAAAAGTTCTATAAGGATATATGAGGTTAGTCTTTTCTTGGTCTTTGGGTGCCATAGTGATCTAATTATATACAGAATATCCATAATGAATATCAAGGTTTTGACCAAGTGGATGTTCCCAATATTCTCAAGATGCTTTGCAAGGAATTGGTGGTCCAATGACTAAGGCAAAGATAAAACGGATGAAAGGAGCTTTGCAAGGCTTGATCATGAAAGTGCAATACAAAGAGGTTGTGCTAGAAGATTCTAAAACTAAATTCAAATATTCCAAAGCTTTACCAAGGATGGTCTATTAACTTTTCATACAAGGGGTAGATTTGGAAGATTAAGTTGGATGCAAGGATTAATTTTAGGAAGCAATTTCCGTTTTAGTTAATTGTGGGCCTTTTATATTTTATTTATCATAAGTCTTTTGTCTTTAATTTTTTAAGGATTGATTAGGTCCAATCCATAACTAAAAGGCCCATTTTGTTTAGGGTTTTTTCTTTAAGGTTTGTTTCTTATAAAAATGAGCATCTATGTAATTTTCAAGAGAACCTTTTGGATCATTTATCAAGTTTATTTTAGAAAGCTATTTGCTTTACCTTCTTGTGTTCTTGATTGAGTGCTTCAATTTGACTTATCATAGGGAGTGATCAACCTTTGTGGCATCTCAAGGATAGGGTTTTTAGGACTTTATTTCCTTAGGGTTCTAATTCGATCATCTTTAACAAGTTCCTAGAAAATCGATTGTTCCTATTTCTTTGAGTGTGTGGGTTCCTAGAGTTGTTCGCCTAGAGGGTCGTCATCATTTGGTATCAGAGCCAGGTTATCTATCTACATCTATTTTTTCTTGAGTTCTTGATTCCTTTGAAAGTTCTGCATTTTCTTTCAATTTTGTTTTCGTTAATTTTTGTCTCTTAATTTCATTCCATAGTTCTCTTTGAATTCTTCCTATATTTTTTCTTTTCGTGTGCTTTATTTTATGTGTTCAGTCCATCTTTGTTCTTAAAAAAAAGGAAAAGAGAGGTTAATGTTGTTCATAGTTCCAAAAACAATTGATAAACTAGAGTTGCAACTTTAAACCGCCATAACTTTTGACTTGGATAACGAAATGACTATTATAGCATTTTGACTTCAAATTCCATCATTTACACCACGTAACGATGGTTTAAAGTTTGTCACATGTATGTTACCTTGTTCCCATTTTTTATTAATTTAGTTTGTGAATTTGTTTTTGTGTATTTTCTATTAACAATAGCAATTGGAATTTTTTTTTAAAAAAGAAAAAAATAAAGAGGAGAACAAAGTAGCAGATCGTTCAAGTTTTCAATTATTGTTTTCTTGCTTGAGTTTCTTATTATTCTTAAAATTAGTTTTCCTTTATTTTGTTATACTTTCTGTATATTTCATTCTAGAGAATAATCAAACTTGCTATCCAAGTTTGATTTAAAAAAAAGAATCATATTTTGGTCAAGGAAGATAAGAAAATAAAGATATTGAAAAGATTTCTAGCTCAAGATTATTTATTTCATATTTTAACTTTCCTAAACTGATTATTTATTCATTTCCTTATTCTTATATTCTTTGCATCCTCCCTTTAGTTTCCTTTCTTCTTTCTTTCTTTATATTATTATATTATTTATTATATTCTTATATTCTTTCTTATATTTGGTTCTTTAGTGTCATCTTTAGAATTCCTTTATGCCACCGTTTGCGTCAACTATGTTTTAAAATTCTGATTTTTGAGATTGTCTCCAACAAATTGGTTGCTTCTCAAGATTAGTTGAATTCTTTGATTTTGTGAAGAACATAAAAGGGGTTTGGTTTGGGCTTTGAGTGATAAAAGGCAAGAGATATCATCATCGAGAAAATTCCAAAATAGTGTGAAACACGAGTGATAACAATCTGATTTGAGAGCAAACACGTGAGAGAGTGTGTGAGAAACAACACCTTTTATTTCATTTTATTTTATATGTTGAAAACATGAGTAAGTAAGGAGGAGAATCATAAGAGGTATCCAAATTGTTTATAAAATTTATTTTTTAAATGATTTTTAAATTGAATTTTTTATGATTATTAAAGAAATTTTCTTTAAACATGATTTAAACTTCATTCCCTTTCAATCTCATGTACCCATTTTTCGGGGTATGATAGTTGGGTATCAAAGCATGGTTCTGATATCCCACAAATAAAATTATTTTTTAAATTTATTTTTACCTCAACTTACTAATCATAGAAGATAGCTAGTAATTATCATATGCAAATTAATTTCAATAAGTAATTATTGAACTTGGGAAGAACTCGTGGTAAAAAGTAGAATTTTCTACCATTTACTCATTTTCTCTACTTCAAAAAAACATCAAAATTTGATAATGCTATGAGATAGTTACGAAAGAAATAATGTATAATCTACCTTGAAAATGTGTTTGCACATCCTACTTTTGATTTTCTAGAGAAGTTGGACATTTTATGAATGATTCATCAAATTGAGCCAATTTTGGGAATGACTTAACAACATTTTATTTTTACAAAGATAGGATTTTACTCATGAATTTTTGTACTCATTAACAGATTGAACAAGTTGAACTAGAAACAAGTTCTTCAAAGTCTCGATCAAATGATTGCATATTATACTGCCAATATTGCCAAAAGACAATTCATGTTAAATTGGATGGTAGTAAATGGATGAGGTTTGCATTACACTTTATACTATGGTGCATCAAATACTTGAAGGAAGTTTTTGAGACAAAGTCAATGAATTTTGTGATAGTCACATAAAAATATTCGATAACCAAAGACAACCACTTTTAAAACTGTCCTCTCGACCTTATCAATTAGTTAGATATCTTTTCTAATAGAAAAATCCTTCATAAACCTTTAATAAAAAACAATCTATGTGTGCAAAGGATAAGGACATAAGCATTTCTCTAAGATAATGATTACAAGAGCAAATCTTTGCAATATTTGACAAAAGGAACCAAAATAAAAGATGATTTATATAATTTTATTATACAACTCAAGGAACTTATGCCAACCATTCTTTCACTTCTTTAAACCTATGTTATAGTGTTAAATCTTTCAAATATTCCTCTTGGGATCTTTTATGATGTTCATTATGTCTGTAATAGTCCAATTTCATGACAGTCGGAGTAAAAGTTTTTCAGTGTATTCCTTTAGCATTATTTAAAAGGAAGATAGGATAAGACAAGTATAATTCCTTCAAAACTCTCTAGAAGTAGATGTTGATGATGGAAAGATCTTGACATAACTATGAATTGTGAATATATATTCGAATGTATTTTTTAAAGAAGTAACTAGACTTCCCTTAGCACGAGAACAATTTTTATAGTCAAGCCATATCCTAGAAACTATGCCAATTACTATCTCTCCTCATCAAATGGTACCAATAGAGAAAGGAGTTTATATGTGCTGAAGAAAACTTAATATATCATGCTTTTATGTATGTAAGTGATTATAAATATTTTTATCTTCTTGTTATAATATTATTTTAAGAAAATCTATTTTTTCAAAATCACGGGCATATTTTATTATTTTTAGGTATTTATTGTATCAAAATAAATCAATTTGAATATTTAAACTTGAAGCACTCTATTACAACTTTGAATATTAAATGAAAATATTTGTAAAAAATTATATATGTTTTAAAATTGAAAAAAGAAAACACAAGGAATTATGGGTTCCAAAATGATGTAGTTTGAACTGTGCAGTAGTTTGAAATTAGTGTGAGCTACGACACGTGGCAAAAGGAAAAAAATCAAATGTGTCCTAGATATGATATGGGCCACAGTGTTAAAACATAGTGTGTCATAGTGCAAGTAAAGTGGATCATGCCAAAAATTGTGTACAAGATGTGTGTGTTGCCGCATGAAAAAGTTCTATGCCGCGATGCCAACCTAAATTTTTCACATTTTTCTCCTTTCTTCACCCTATAAATAGAACCATATTTCTATTGTAAAAATCATCGAGTAATTCAATAAGCTCTTATTCCTTCATGTTTCTTATCTTTTATAAGCTTTTCTTTTATTAGTTTTGAGAGAAAAAGATTTGTTTATTTATAGATCGTGTTAGCTAGAGAGGGTAAGGTAATCAATAGAAGTATAAAAAATTAAAATTTCATAGAATGGCCAGATATGCTATGGCGTGTAAATAAAGTAATTCAAAAATATAAAGATTGACATATAATATTTTTAGGTAGAAACAACTTAGACTATAGAAATGACCTAAGAGAAAAACTATTGGTCCATCGAACCACCATATTACCAAGTACAAAAAATAAGTTTCAATTACAAGGCTAGGATCAAACTATCCACCAAAGTAATGCCCCTAAGTAATCTACTTACAATTCATTGCTTTCATTATAGTCTCTATAAGAAAGGTGTTCAGATCTGAACCAACGTTCCAATAAACTTGAGTCACACGAGTTGATCAAACCTATACAACTGACACCAAAGAATTTAGCACAATAAAACAAGTGTAAATGTGTGTTCTAGAGAATAATGAACAATCCGAACTAGATGATTTAATAAATATATCAGTTAAATCAAATACAACTAGCAGCCTTATAACAATTATTTTAAGTAAATGTTCAACAAAGATAGCTTCTTGAAAGATTAATAATCAAACCAAATAATTGTGATTTGATACACACATTTATTTGATCAAGAACAAAAATACAAAATGAGATATAAGAACATATGACTAAAATATCATAACTTAATTGGGCTTATTAATCAATCATGCAGAACCATAAATATTTGATCTATTAACTAAATAAAGAAGCCTAAAGAATTATGATATTATGTTTGCAAAATAAGATAGAGAGATATTACGATGAAAAGAATAATGCTCTTAGGTGGTTAACAAAATTGTGAGCCGATGGTATGATTAAATAGCATAAGTTGAAACCTTAGGTCAAAGGTTAATAACATAAGAACAATATAGTAAAAATACTAATTGGCCCAAGTAAAAATTAGATAAAATTTGAAAACCTGGTCATTCAATCAATTTAGACTTAACTCGATCGATCAACTATGAATAGTTGATCAATCTTGTTAAATCCCAATTGATATAGTGAAAGGATTAATTAATTTAGAAATAAGTGGATCAATCTAGTCATTAATCTCAATCGATCTAGTGCTTGATCAATTGAGTTAATGCTTCAATTCATATAGTCCTATTAAAAATTAATTTAGCTAGTTTTAATCAAGCTTGATCTACTCGATCGATCAAGTGGCCTATTTGAACAATGTTCCTATATGTCTAATATGAAATTTAACATGCATAGGAATAGAGATACACTTGAGATGTGGTCATTGAAGCTCGGTAATTTTTCGGCTTGAAAATATTCTTGAAAGACATTAGGAAACTAAAATTAGATACAATTTTTTTATTCACAAATATCGTTAATACTTATAATCCTGACAAGTTTAAAGTTCTTCTCTCATTTACGAGTTGAAAAAATTTAGATTATGTAATAGTTTTTAGTTTCAATTAAATAAAAGTGCATAAATTATGTTTGGAGGTTTTCCGGAATAGAGACAATTTTAAAATAATTATGTTAAGGTATATTTAAATGTATTCTTTTTAGATAATCTCTAAGTATTGTTTTAGATACTTTATTTTTAATTTATTGCTCATTTATTAAATTATGTATGTCTGGCTATAAAATAATAAGGGATATTAGTAATTTTGTTATGCTTGTGAAATATTAAATTAAATTAATCATTTCTATAAGATGAATTAAATTTTATTTCTTCATCGAGATTTAAGCAAAAGTTTGTAAATAAAAAATATATTGACGAAGTATTTTTCATAATAAACAAAAGAGTTAGATTTAAGATTTAAGTTATTTAAATCTGATTTAGAGTAGCACTTTTACATCTTTTGATCTATATCAAATGTATAGTTAAAGTGAGCTTTATTTCAAAAACATTTATAAGAATTACTATTGAAAATATATTGATGATATAACCTTCATAATAGTTTTAAAATCTAAAAGTTAGTTTCAATACTTAAATCCTAAACCCAAATTTGACACCTTGAATGAAAGTCTAACTTACATGCCCAACCTTAGGCAGTAATTAGATGGTTTATTAATTCCTTAGAAACAAATTAGAATTTAATAAATAATTAATTGGTTATCCCAACCATATGATGTTAATTGGTTTATTATTAACAAAATAATTTGGATCTCTACCTTAGGATATTTTCTTA
Source organism: Hippophae tibetana (assembly GCA_037013495.1). Classification (NCBI taxonomy): domain Eukaryota; kingdom Viridiplantae; phylum Streptophyta; class Magnoliopsida; order Rosales; family Elaeagnaceae; genus Hippophae; species Hippophae tibetana. The sequence goes on along the minus strand of JAZDXN010000027.1, from coordinate 476,250 downwards.
TTAAAAAGGGAGAATGAATAATCATAAATCATATATTTGATAACCTACTTAACTTTGAACGAACATGATTAGAAAATTAATGTATCTCATAGTTTCTTCACTACATGATAAATGTTTAATTTTTTAAATATATCAAAACATTTATTAAATCTATCTTTATTTTTATGCTATTAGTTTAGATACTCAATCAAAATAATCTAATAGGATGTTTAGGTTTTTATTTTCATTTTTAAGAATTTGTTGAATAATTTAAAACACATGACTAACCTTGGAAATATACTTATCATTTTTATAAGTAATTCATGCACTTAAGATCTATTTTACAAATTATACAACATTTGTACACAACAATTTTGTGCAATTAAATTTTTGTTGTCATTATAGGGGAAGTAGCAAGAACAACAAAAACTCCTTTGATTTTGTATAATCAAATTTTTGGCACTATTGTTGGGATCAAACTTGGGTGACTCTCCTAACAAGTTCGAACACTTACTACTATAGAATTTTTAAAATTTTCCTATCAAAATCTTAAGAAAGTTTTTATTTTGTAAATATTGTTATTTTATTTAAAAAATTAAAATGTTTTCAAAAACAAAAATGAAAATCTTATTTGTTATTTGACTTAAAAAAATATAAAGAAAATATGTATTAGTTGTCTAATTAAAAATTAAATTTTTTTTAAGAAAAATTCCATTAGTTGTCATATTTATTATTTTATTTTAAAAAAAAAAGTTCACAAATTTTCAAAAATAAAAATATCTAAAAAAATATCTTATCAACTTCAAAAACAATAATAAAAAGAAAAAAATTAAAAATTTCTTACTATATGTTTTAATAGAATTAGTTATTAATTTAATTTCTTTTATTATTTTTATATAGTAATTTGTTTTTAATTTAATTGAACTTTTTCTTCTATTTATTTACCAACTTTAGCTTATTTTATTTTCTTTCACATTATTTTTTTGTTAATCATTTTATAATTTATGTATATTAACATGATTCTTGTATTATATATACTGTTAACACCTTGTAATTATTTATTTTACTTGTATTATAATAATTAATTATTTGCATCATTTAGTGTATTTACATTTTGTTTATTCCTTTTTATTCATTTTTTTAATTGTAAAAAAAATGAAATTTATGCATGTTAGCTTGATTCTTGAATTATATATATTGTTAACATCTTGTAATTATTTATTTTACTTGTACTATACTAATTAATTATTTACATCATATAGTGTATTTATATTGTGTTTATTCCTTTTTATTTCTTTTATTAATTGTAAAAACAATTTGAAAATTGAACTTTAAAAGAAAAAAGTCCAAAAAATTCCCTAAAGATGTTAAAATTTTTAAATTTTTTGAAAATTCAAAAAACGAAAAGAAATAAAAAAGGTCAAAAAAAATTTTAAAAAATCTCTAGAGATCTTAAAAATAAGAAAAAAACAAAAACAAAAACAAAAAACGATTGAAAATTTTAAAAAACTAAATAAATAATTTTTTTTTAAAGAGATCTTAAAAATTTCAAATTTTTTGATATATTTAAGTATCTAAAAAAAATTTAAAACAAATCTAAATAATTCAAAGTATAAAAAACATTATTTTTGTTTCTTTTTAATTCTTTTCTTTTGTTCATTTGACTGTATTTATTAATTTATTTCTAACTTAATTTTCTTTTAATATTATTTTTTTATTTTTTATTAATTTACTACTAAATTTAATTTTTTTTTCTTTTATTTATTTATTTATTTTTATTTATTATTTTATTTTATATTTTTATTTTTATTTTAATATCTTTTATTTATATTTATTTTTTCTATTTTATTTTCTATTTATGTAAATCTTGTTATTTAAACAATTATTAAAATTATAACAGTTTGTTGAGATGTGTGAGAAATAGATAGTGTTCTGTCTAAGTGGATAAAAAATAATTAGATGATAGATGTAACATATCACTTGTGTAATCACATTGAGCTAAAGCAAATGAGTAGCTTTTTTCTACCTTTATCTTTAATTGATATTTATTACATTATGGGCATTGTAAAATCTAGGTTACGAGTGGAGAAAAAGTTAAAATAATTTTAGGCAATTTTAAAAATTTTCAATATGTGTTCACATTTACAATTATTTTTATTGTTTGCTTTTATTTTCCCTTACTGGTTTAAGTATTTTAGGTTAATTTTAAAAAATTTCTTTCAAAATTATCACATTTTTTAGTTAATTTGAAGAAAATGATTAAGTCTTTACATTTTTAGATATATTTTCAAAACATTTCATAGTGTAATATGATAATTAGTTAGTTTTCTTCATAATTAATATTTCACGATTAAATGTTGAAATTACAATGAACCAAAAATAAATGTTTAAGAATCAAATAGTGGAGGCAACCCTTGAGAGAATATATTTTGAGCCATTATCTTCACATTCTAAGTGATTATATATTTTTTACTCTTTAAACACTATTATTATCGATTCTTACTGTTAAATGATCTTTATAGGTATTTGCATTGAATATTAAGAATTTTACATCTAATAAAGTGTCATGTATTTATTTTTATTGCTTAAGTTGAATAAGTTAAGTAGAAATTGAAAGTATATATGTATTTCTATTCATTCATGCATAACTTTAAAAAAAAAGATATATATGTTAGCTACTCACTCTATCATACAATATACGTATAATCTATACATGAGTCATTTCTCTAAAAAAGAATATCTCTAAAAAAAGGAGAGATAAAAGAAAAATAAAAAAAGTGAGGAAAATGATAGTATAAACTATATACTATGACCCAATATCCTTCAAATTAGTGAGAATTAGCTAAATAAAAAAAAATATAGGACATAATTCTCTAATAAGTCATTGTAATTTTTTCATCTCCTAAATGACTTATTACTTGAAATTTTTATTTAATGATTTTGACGGATGCATGAAAATGCATGTGATTTCTTTATAAAATCCTTTCATTTGATTCCTTTCATGAGATCAATAATAATGCACTAATTTGAGGCTTTTCTTCTTCAAACCTATATGAACTTATTAGTTCCTTTCTTTATATTTTACTCTTTTGCATATACTTTTGAATGAGTGCTTGAGTGAATAGGATCATTGTTATTGAGAGTATGCTTTGTAAGGATAGTGTCAAAGAAAATTATAATTCCTTATACTAAGATTGGCTAAATTTTATATTGATACATTTTATATTTGAATATAAAAGTGATTTTCAAACTAATTGTTCTAATAAATCACCGATGTTTAGAAAATTAAAATGACTTATGCAATAGAATTTAATTATAGGCTTAAATTTTTTTTAAAGAATGAGTAGTTTTTTTTTTGCTTATTGTTGTCTGTTTTGCAAGACATAAAACGTGCAAGTATACACGGTCACAAGTAATAATATTTGATAAGTAGGTTATCGTTCCCACGGAAATTTGTTACTACAGTTTGTTGAGTACTAAAATTATCTCTCTCTGATTTTATTCAAAACGTTCGTTGATTGTAACAAATTTAAGAAAAGAGTTTAAAAACAAAATAAAAGAAATCTAGGATTGCAATTTTTCACTAAATTAATAAACTCAAATCATATTATTTTCTTTTGATTTATATTTTTTAGTACATTTAATTTGTCAACCGAAAACTTCTAATTTTATTCATACATCTCTTCCGAGCTCCGTACAAACACACCTCGTTAAATTAATTCCCTATATTCCTATAAGAATTAAATTCACCTAGATTCATTACGTTCTAAGTTCTCAAATGGCCGCACATACAATTAGGGTATATTCCTATCCTTCATCATACATGTCATTCTATCTATGAGCTATATACACAAAAATGCCTCTTCCAAGTTTATTTATGTGCCATGGATCATTTGATAAAATTCGTAAATAATCAAAAGCATTAAGCACAAAATAGAATAAACAACTCAAACGTCTTATAAATCGTTCAAAAATAACTAAAATAAAAGCATCATAAATTTAGATCGAATGCAACCCTAGAAAAATTAAATTACTTCATAAATTTAAAATAAAAATTACAACAAAAATAGAAAAATTAGATGAAGAAGAAGGAAAATTAAAACATAAATATTTGGCACACGTAGAACACAAAAAAAGCCAAAAAATGGCTTCTGCGTGTTCTGCAGTCCAAAACCGAACAACACAAAATAATCTCCAAAACTCCAAAAACTTTTTTTTTCTCTCATACTATCCCCTATTTATAACATCAAATTTATTAAAAAAAATACATTTAAAAATATATTATTTTAATACACGAGGGGTGACAGAAAGGTATGGAGAAATTAATTAATTAATATGCGTGTGGGACAAAATTATATCGAAAACGCAAACTGGTATCGAAAACGCAAATTGGGATAATGTGCGTCGCTGCTCATTTTTTTAGATTCACTCTGCCACGTGTCGGCGTCTGATTTGCTGCAAGGATTAGTGTGGACATGTGGCAGAATTCCATTGGCTGCGGGAAACAGGCGCACGATGGAATATCGCACGTGAGACAACGGCTGCACGCGGACGTGATTCTGCGCTTTTGCGCACATCGTAACATGACACATGTCATAACATGATTGGCTTAAAAATAGAGTGGGCCACGTGGCATATTCTGATTCGCTGAAAGGATTAGTGAGGACACGTGCAGCATTTCATTTGCAGTGGATCCAGTTGTATACAGAGATCATAGGTGCGCGTAACGTTGGGGACAGCGGCTGGATACGTCAGACACGTGGGTCCCACCTGCACGCCGGCCTACGCGGCAGGTGGGCACTACTCGGGCGCCGAGCCACGTGAAAGATAAGATCTACACACACGCGAGTTGGTCGGGTGTGATCGGGACGCACACATCGTAGCCGTTTCTTCTTTGATCGGACGGTCCACGTTTTGCGTGTGATGTATGGTGCGTGGATTCTTCTCACCTGCGTAGAAAAATAAAATTTAATTAATTGCATTTTGGGCCACAAATTTAATTCAAATTACATTTTCAACTTTCTTTAATTACAGTTTAGCCCTTTTCTAATTTAAATTAAATTTTTAAACTTTTAATAATTAAAATTAAGCCCGATTTTAATTTAAATTATATTTTTGACTTCTATAAATTGTAATTAAGAACTCTATTATTTGAAATTATATTTTTAGACATAAATTTGCAATTAATTACGTTTTTCTATACAAATTATTTAATTTTCTTAAAATATATAAAAAACAGTAAATACTAATTTATTATACTAAAATTAACTAAAAACATTAAGAACATAGAAATTATAATTAATAAAATAGATGAAAATAACTATATAAAATATAGTTATCACTTATTCTTTTATCTTTTTACTTATTTTAAATTTATATTTATTTATGTGGTATTTTTTATTTATTCATCAATTTTTGTATTACATTTGATGTTTGTGGCTATCATTTATGAAAAAATATTTCACGAGACTTAAACTTGTTCACTAAGGAAACCTAAGGGTTTAAAGACTTGTTAAATATGCTAAATGAAAACTTATCAATCTACAGAACGATTTAGGACAAGTTAATTTATAGTTTTTGTTTTTAATTATTCATCATTCTTGATAAAAGACAAGCAAGAAGCTGGTTAAAGGTTGTGATAAGTGCTTAAAATCACTTAATATATCATGAATTTATGCATGTTAAGTGATTATATAGATTGTATTTGCTTGTTTTACTATCATTTTATGTAAATCTATCTATTTGGAATCACAAGTATATTTTGTTATTTTACAGGTATTTCTTATGTTAAAATAAATCAACTTGAAGAATTATACTTGAAGCACTTCATTACAACTTGGAGGATTAAAAGAAAATATGTGTAAAACATTACATATATTTTGAAATTGGAAAAAGAAAATACAAGAAATTTAGGATTCCAAAGTGATGTAGTTTGAAGTTTGTCATCGTGTAAGGTAGAAGAGAAAAATAAAATGTGTCCTAGATATGATGCTAGTTGTGGTGTGAAAACATTGTGTGTTGTGGCGCAAGTACAGTGGATCATGACCAAAACCCTGTACATGCTATATGTGCCTCGGTGTGGAAAAGTTGTATGCCATGGTGCCAACCTAAATTTTCCACATTTTCTTCCTTTTCTCACCCTATAAATAGGACCTTATTTCTATTGTAAAAATCACCCAATAATTCAATAATCTCTTATTCTTTTATATTTCTTAGCTTTCTTAAGCTTTTCTTTTAATAGTTTAAAGTTCTTTGCTTATTTGAGAGTTGAACAAATTTAGTTTATGTAGTAGTTTTTAGGTTAAATTCAATAAATCGTGCAACAATTTTGTTTGTAGGTTTTCCAGAACAGAGTCAATTCTAAAAGAATTAAGTTATAATTAAATGTATTCTTTTTAGATAATCTATAAGTTTTATTTTACATTCTATATGTTTAATTTATTGATCATTTATTAAACTATGTATATGTTGCAATAAAATAATATGAAATATTAATAATGTTGTTATGCTTGTGAAATATTAAAGTAAATTACACATTTCTTTAAAATAAATTAAGTTTTATTTCTTTATTAAGATTTATACAAAAGTTTGTACGAAATATTTTTCATGATAAACAATAAAGTTAGATTTAGGATTTAAATTATCTAAATATAATATAGAGTAACACTTTTAAATCGTTTGGTCTATATCAACTGTATAGTTAGAGTGAGCGATGTTTCAAAGATTTTTTTAAAAATTATTGTTGAAGATATACTAACGACATATACTTTACGATTGCTTTAAAATCTAAAACTTAGTTTCAAATAGTTATATCATAAGCCCAACTTTGACTGAATGTTTAACTTACATGCTCGACCTTAGGCAATAATTAGATGGTTTATTACGTTTTAAAATAAATCAAATTTTAATAATTAATCAATTGTTTATCCCAGCCTTAGGATGTTAATTGGTTTATTATTAATGAAATAATTTTGATCCTTGACTTAGGATATTTTCGTATTAAAAAGAGAAAATTAATAATTTTAATTTGTATCTTTAATAACCTACTTAATTTTGAATAAGAATGATTAACTAACTAATATATCTCATAAATTCTCCACTACATGATATATGTTTAATTGCTTAAATTTTTGAAACTATCCTTATTTTTGTGGCAGGATGTTTAGGGTTTTAATTTCTTTTTTAAGAATTTTTTGAATAATTTATTATATGATTTCATTTTACCCAAAAATTTCATTTCTACTAATTTGTTAAAAAAATTAGAATCACATGATGTCTCTTTAGACCAACCTTGGAAGAATATATATCATTTTCTATAAGTAATTTATACACTTGCGAGCTATTTTATAAATAATACAAAATTTGTACGCAAATTGTTTGTCCAATCAGAAGTTAAGGAAACAGTTGGATGAATTGCTAATAAAATTATTACTTGTGGAATACTTATTTTTTTCATCAAAAGAAGGATGTAAATTTTAAGATGTATATAGATTAAACCATCAAAGTGGAAAATATTATCAATGATCATTTGATTAACTCAAGAATGCAAGCTTGCAAAGTCAAGATCTCGATGATTATAAGTTAAGAGTTTCGAACGTACCAAAACTAGCTATTAAGTTAGAACAAGCACTCTCGTAGAATGGGGAACTTATAATAGGACTACTTTGAAACAATTAGAAATCAATGAATTTTAGTGAAAATTTGAGAAAAGGAAAATTTGGAGTCCATAATAGCTTTCACACGGTCGATTCAAAGGATGACAATTTGTATCAAACAAAGAACATAGACATGGAGCAACTCTATAAGAATAAAAAATATGACAATCAATTGCATCAATAATTGGCATTTCAAAGAAGCATCACATGAAGTGTATACTGACACGTCGTAGAAAGGACTTAGTCACACATCAATGTTTACATAGAGATTGAAGCTCTACACTAGTAAATAAGATCCTATTTGGAATGTCTTGTAAAAACTTGAAGCATCATCTATTTGATTTTAAAAGATAAACTATGGTTGCATGAAGGAAGATAATGAAAATTTGTGCGATTTAAGGGAAATCAACCTTGAGAGTTAGAAGATTAAAGTAAGGTGGATCCATTGAGAATACATCAATAACTTGTGACAATAGTGAAACAGCATAAAATATGGAGAATTCTATGATAGAATTGCCAAGTCATAATATATCAAAGTAAATTGCACACCGTAACACACAAGTTGACAATAAAGAGTTAACAAATTGTTATATTTTCCATGAAAAAGAAGTGTAAGGTTGTTAGCTTAAACAGATTTATTGGAAAGGTATTTTCAAAGGATTATGATTTCATTCTATAGCATGAAAGACAAAGTAAAATAGATGCTCTAAGCCAAAAAGTAAGAATTGTCATACTAGTAATATTAATACCTGACAAAACACCCGAATGATTGTTGGATTATGGGTCGAATTTGTAAAACATTGGGAGACAAGTATTTTCTGTATAATTTGGTGTCTAACCTGTCAATGAAACAAATCAATCTAAAAATTTAAAAGCATATGAAACATGGTAAAGATTATCACAAGAAAAAATGGTTGATAGAAGATTCTTGTTATTGGAACTTTCCATTTTCAGTGGGAAGATTGTGACTCCAGATGAAGACTATAGAAACCACTGAGAAAAAAAGTATAAGATTTATAGTACATCCTAAATGTATGGAATGTATTGTGATCTTAAGAGAACTTATTGGTAGAGTAGAATGAAACACAATGGAGATTAATTAGTAACAAACTACATTAGATAACGACAAGATAAGACTCAATATTTAATGAATAACTTTTACAAGAATTGTAAGACTACATGGCATATTGAAGACAATTTTGTTACAGGAAGATTAAAAAAAATTTCTCTCATTTGTACAATTGTTACAAGAATCCTTTCGAACAGAATTGGTCATAGTACAATATATCATCATGGAACTAATTGACATCCTAAAAGGAGTATTCAAACATTAGAAGATACGTGGAAAGCATGTATTATAGATTTTAGAAGAAATTAAAATGTGCAATTATCATTTAATTGGACTCTTCTATAATAATAGTTATTAAATAAGTATTAAGATAACCCCTGATGAAGCTTTATATGCACAAACCTATAGACATCCAATGTGATAAGCTGAACACAAGAGATATAATACAACAAAGACTCATCTTATCTGAATCTGATTTAGAATCAACTCTTTGATTTTAGATTTGATTATTTGGATTATTAGGGAACTATATTTCAAAGATTTTTATAGGAATAATTGTTGAATAATATATAGACTACATCTCGTAGTAATTTTAAAATTTGAGAGTTAGTTTCTAGATGGTTTGTTAACAAACTTTCTCACCTTGAATGAAAGTCTAATTACATGTTCGACCTTAAGCAATAATTAGATGGTTTGTTAATTTCTAAGAAATAAATTGTAATTTAATAATTAATCAATTGGTAATCACAACCTTAGGATATTAATTAGTTTATTATTAACAAAGAATCGAATCCTTACCTTAGGATATTTTCTTATTAAAAAGGGAGAATCAATCATCTTAACTAATATATTTTATAACCTAATTAATATTGACAAGCATGATTAACTAAATTATTTATCTCATAAATTCTCCACTAACTATAAATATTTATTTGCAAATTATTTGTTGAATCTATCTTTACTTTTATGTCATTAGATTAGATCTTTAAGAAACCAAAATTTATAACAGAATGTTTAGGTTTAATTTTTATTTTTTAAAATTTTTAGAATTCTTTAAAAACCATGTGATTTCTCTTTAGATTGACCTTGAAAGTATAATTATCATTTTCTATAAGTGATTTGTGATCTTGTGAGCTATATAAAAATTAACAAAATTTGTACACCAAGTTTTGGCACATTAATCTTCCATTTAAATTAAATGACAAGTACTGAGAGGCCTTTTAGATATTAAAACAGAAACTAGTACCATCACTTAATTGGAGCATACCATAGGAATTAATGTATAGTGCTAGTAATTTTTCTATTGGGGCAAGTAATGAGTGCTCAAAAAGCACTAAAATAACCATGATTTTATGCACATTAATTCATTAAAAATATATATATTTATATGTTTTATCATATATTTATATAAATTTTTCTTTTTCGGAATCACGGGTATTTTTATTATTTTTTAGGTATTTTGGCTTAAAAACGCAACTTAAAGACTCAAAGAGAAATACTGGAAGCAATACATCAAAAATATATTAATAAATAAATGGGGAAAAGGTCAACAAATATTGAAAAATTGGACAAAATGGGTCAAAAAGGTCAAAAATGTCAAAAAAGAGAAAATCGCGCCGCCGCGCCGCGAAGCTGCCCAGCCGTGCGCCCCATCCCGTGCGTGCCAGCGCCCAGCCGCGCGTGCCCAAGCCCCATCCCGCGCGCGCCTGCCTCCCAATCCGCACACGCCCCAGCGCGCAGTGACAGCCATTCCGCGCGCGCCCAGCGCCCCTCCGCGCACGGCCACGTCCGTTTCGCCCCATTTTTCACGTGCAGCCGCCCCCACGTCATGCTGATGTCATCAAATGATGGCAGCAATCACTAATCTGCGTTTTTACGTTTTTTTAACATTTTTTCCTCTATTTTTTCTCTCCATCCTCACCTATAAATACCCTCCTTCTCTTCACTTCTAAACACACCTCAAAAGCATTCTTCTCTTCTCTTTCTTTCTCTCATTTCTTAGTTTTTAAGCTTTTCTAAGTTTCTTTCTTAGTTTTTAAGCTTTTCTTAGTTTCTTTCTTAGTTTTTAGTTAAATTCTCTTAGTTTTAGAGTTCTTCTCTTTTTGAGAGGAACTTGTAATGTTTTTGTAATTTATTCGCTTTTTGATTCAATAAATGGGAGTGCAAATTCCGCTTGGAGGTTTTCCAGCAACGGGAATAGCATCGAAGTTCTGTAAGGATTTTATTTTCTTTACAGTTATTTTTTATGCTTTATTCTTACAAGTTATATTTAATTTGTCTGTGATTAAATTAAACTCTGTTGGCTGTTTATAAACATGATATAATAATAACGTTGTTATGCTTGCGAAATATTAAATAGGTGAAAATTTCTAAAATGAATTGATTTTATTTTTATTTAAGATTTTATATTAAGAATGTTAGAGAGAAATATATTATTTTTCATTACAAACTTAAAACTGAAAATTAGATTTTATGGTTTAGTTATCCAGTCTAATTTAGAGTAGTGCTCTTTTATTTGTTGGTACAATCGCCCAGTAGTTAGAGTGAAACTCTATTTCAAAAGTTTTTATAAGAATTATTATGTGAAAATATATTGACAACATGTTTTCAGTAGTGGTTTTAAAACTTGAAAGTTAGTACTCGGATAATTAAATTCTTATGTTTAATTTGGACACCTTGAATAAAGTTTAAATTGTCTAACCCCACCAAAAGTGGCATTTAAATGGTTCATTTTCAATCTCTTAGAAAAAGGAATTAATTTAATTAACCAAATTAGTTATCAACCTCACTCATAGGTGTTAATTGATTTGTTTAGTTAACAAAGAATATCTAACCCCACCAAAGGTGGTATTCATATAAAAAAGAGAGAATCAATAAAATATCAATTTATATCTTTAATAACCTAGATAATATGAGCAAGCATAATTAATTTAGTTATTATATCCATAAATACTCCACTATCATAAATGATTAAATTTGCATAAATATTTATTGAATTTGTACCTATGTTTATTTTTATGTTATTAGATTATATTTATTGAATCTATATCTATGTTTATTTTTATGTTATTAGATTATATTTATTGAATCTATATCTATGTTTATTTTTATGTTATTAGCTTAGAAACACAAAAACCAAACTATCGTGACAGGATGTTTAGGATTTAATTTCGTTTTTAAAAGTTTGAATAATAAATTAAAAACCACATACATTCCTTCCTTAGATCGACCTTGGGAGTATACTTATCATTTTCTTCGAAATGATTCTTGCACTTGCGAGAGTTTTATAAATATTAAAACCAAAGTATTGACAAGAATCGACGATGTCGGTTTTCGCTCATCAAGTTTTTGGCGCCGTTGTCGGGGAAGGAATAGCGTTTTTAAATTATTTATCAAAATTTTAAAAAACATTTTTTGTACTGTAAATAATTGTGATTTTTTTTGTTTTAATAAAAATAATAATCAAATTTCAAATTTCATAAAAAATAATAAATAAATAAATAAATAAAAATAAAAATAAAAAAAATTTATAGTAAAATAATTTAGAAATTTGAAATCTCAAGTAAAAAAATTTTACCGTTCATGAATAGTAAAAAAAAAAATTTAAAAACTTTAAAAAAATTTTTAAGATAGAAAAAAAAATAATATAGTTTAAATAGTAAAATAAAATTACCGTTCATGAATAGTAAAAAAAATTTAACTTTGATTTTGATTAACTTATATTACATAAACATATATTTTGTTAACTTAATTAAATTTATACCTAACTTAACTTAATTAACTTAATAGTATATAAAGTAAAAATCTAAGGGAGTTCTGTCTAGAAGACTAGTTCTTGGAAGCCTTTGTGCCACTAGTCTTTCCTGGGAACGTTGTTCTAGCTAGGAGAATGGTATTTAAGGAGCCGATTGCACCACCATTCTTTCCTGGGAGCACTCTTGGTTAATACTGATTATATTATTTTATTTAAAAAAAATATATATATATATAACAAAAAAAAACAAAAAAAATCATGAAATAAAAATTTAAACTTTGTTTTATTTAAATAAATAAATAAAATAATAAACATTTTGAAAAAAAAATTGATTTTGGGTTTAACTAGTTTTGTTTAGTGTTTTGTATTAAATACTATGTAAATTTTTTATTTTGTTGACAAGAGTTTTAAATTTACATTTATAATAGTCTATGCGTGGTAGGAGATCCTTAGGAAATCCCCTTACACCATATGTAAATAATATTCATAAATTTAAACAAGTGTCAACAAAACTGGATTCCACCTATCAACCTGTTTTTGAGCCAAACATAGAACCAAGTCTTAATCCTTTACTAGAACCGAAAGAAATGGAAGAAAACCAACATGTTAGGGAAACCACTATGAAGGAGTTTGCAAGACCGGTGACTGGCACGGCAACTACCGCTATCCAGTTGTGTGAGGCTGCTCGGAATTATGACCTAAAAAATATACATTTTTCTATGCTTCCTTCCTTTTATGGGTGATGAACGAAAACCGGCATCGCCGATCTTCGCAAATACTTTGGTTTTAATATTTATAAAACTCTCGCAAGTGCACAAATCATTTCGAAGAAAATGATAAGTATACTCCCAAGGTCGATCTAAGGAAGGAATGTATGTGGTTTTTAATTTATTATTCAAACTTTTAAAAACGAAATTAAATCCTAAACATCCTGTCACGATAGTTTGGTTTTTGTGTTCCTAATCTAATGACATAAAATAAACATATATACAGATTAATTAAATATAATCTAATAACATAAAAATAAACATAGATACAAATTCAATAAATAATTATCTAAAAATAAACATATATACAGATTCAATAAATATTCATGCAAATTTTTATCATTTATATTAGCGGAGTATTTATGGATGTAATAACTAAATTAATTATGCTTGCTCATATTAACTAGGTTATTAAAGATATAAATTGATATTTTATTGATTCTCCCTTTTTTATATAAATACCACCTTTGGTGGGGTTAGATATTCTTTGTTAACTAAACAAATCAATTAACACCTATGGGTGGGGTTGATAACTAATATGCTTAATTAAATTAATTCCTTTTTCTAAGAGATTGAAAATGAACCATTTAAATGCCACCTTTGGTGGGGTTAGACAATTTAAACATTATTCAAGGTGTCCAAATTAAACATAAGAATTTAATTATCCGAGTACTAACTTTCAAGTTTTAAAACCACTATTGAAAACATGTTGTCAATATATTTTCACATAATAATTCTTATAAAAACTTTCGAAATAGAGTTTCACTCTAACTACCGGGCGATTGTACCAACAAATAAAAGAGCACTACTCTAAATTAGACCGGATAACTAAACCTTAAAATCTAATTTTCAGGTTTAAGTTTGTAATGAAAAATAACATATTTCTCTCTAACATTCTTAATATAAAATCTTGAATAAAAATAAAATCAATTCATTTTAGAGATTTTTACCTATTTAATATTTCGCAAGCATAACAACGTCATTATTACATCATATTTACTAAACAGCCAGCATAGTTAAATTTAACCACAGACAAGTTGAATATAACATGTAAGAATAAAGCATAAAAATAACTGTAAAGAAAATAAAATCCTTACAGAACTTTGACGCTATTCCCGTAGCTAGAAAACCTCCGAGCGGAATTTGCACTTCCATATATTGAATCAAAAATCTAAATTATTACAAAAACATTACAAGTTCCTCTCAAAAAGAGAAGAACTCTAAACCTAAGAGAATTGAACTAAAAACTAAGAGAAAAACTAAGAAAAGCTTAGAAACTAAGAAAGAAACTAAGAGAAACTAAAAACTAAGAAATGAGAGAAAGAAAGAAGAGAGAAGTGAGTTTTGAAGGTGTGATTTGAAGTGAAGGGAAGGGGGGTATTTATAGGTGAGGATGGAGAGAAAAAATGAGTAAAAAAATATTAAAAAATGTAAAAACGCGTATTGGAATTGCTGATGTCATCAATGACGTCAGCATGACGTCACATGGGCTGCTGCACGTGAAAAATGGGGCGAAAACGCGTTGGGCGCGCTGGGGCGCGCGCGGCTGGGCGTTGGGGCGCTGGGCTGCACGCACGGCTGGGCTGCGGCGCGCGATTTCCGTCTTTTTGACATTTTTGACCTTTTCGACCCATTTCGTCCGATTTTTCCATGTTTGTTGACCTTTTCTCACTTATTTATTGATATATTTGTGATGTATTGCTTCAAGTATTCCCCTTTGAGTCTTTAAATTGCGTTTTTAAGCCAAAATTCCTGAAAAACAATAAAAATACCCGTGATTCCGAAAAAGACAAATTTATATAAATATATGATAAAACATATAAATATATATATTTTTAATCAATTAATGTACATAAAATCATGGTTATTTTAGTGTTTTTTGAGCACTCATCACAACCCCCAACCAGCTTCTTGCTAGTCTCTTAGCAAGAGAAGCGATAAAAGCTAAAAATTAAACTATCCTAAATCACTTTCGTGGATTGAAACGGTTGCATTTAGCCTATGCAACAAGCCTTTAAACCCCTAGGTTGCCCTAGTGGACGAGTTTGAGTCTCGTGAGGGTTTTCAGTAATGATACCCACAAACATTGAACTAAATGTAAAAATAAAAACAATCAAAACAAAAATTAAAATTACAACACAATCAAAAATTAATTTAAGAATAAAAGAAAACAACATATCACAAAAATATCTCATACTTTTTAATCTCCTTTAAGATCATAATTAAAATCTCAAGCATAAGTTATTTTAATCTCTTTAAACAATCATGATTTTATTACAATAATTAGTCGAAAATCATTTTCATATTTCATTTCAAAAATGTATTAATTTAATTTTACCCAATTTCAGTGTCATGAATTAGAATTCGCTTCGACTCTATTCCTCACAAGTCAATACTCTCAAAGCACTGAATCCTATGGGTTCAAACACTCATACTAATTTATATGCGAAAGAGTTGATGTATAGAAATGAACTAATATGTTCGCATATGTATAAAGAATAAAGGCTCAAAGTGTTATTTTAACATTGATCTCATGAAAGGAATCGAATGTATAAATTATAAAGATATCATATATAAAAATTATTTTCATGCATAAATCAAACTCATTAAGAAAGAATTTCAAGATATATGCTTTTTATAAATGAAGAAATTGCAATGACTTTTTAGGGAATTACTTCCTATATCTATCTTTTGTATTTAACCTTTACTCACAACTTTGTTGGCAATGTGGGTCATAGTATGTAGATGATACTATTTTTTATCTCTCTATACATTTTCTTTTTTTTTTCTTTTTTTTATATATGTATTTTTTTAGAGAGTCAACCCATGTACAGATTGTACATTTTTTTGGATTTTGGTGAGTGGTTAATTTTGTGGCTTTTCTGTTTGATCTTGGTTTAGGTAACCCCAGATATGTCTTTTTGTTTTTGTAGCAGTCATGCATGAATGAGATATAAGCATATACTATCCATTTCTACTCAAATCGTTTAATCTAAACAAAAATAATAATCAAAAATATATGATACTCTATTAAGATGAGAAAAAATTCATACATTCAATGCTAATACCTATAGAGATCATCTAAACTTTTGAATAAATAAGAAATGTGTTTGGAGTAGAAAAAATATATATTTCACTCTGAATAAAAGAAATTAGGTTCAAATTATATCTCACAAGGGTAGTCTCCACTAAAAAATTCATAAACATCGATTTTGGGTTTAATATAATTTCCACATTTAATCAAGAAATACTAGTTATGACAAAAACTAACTAATTATCAAAAATAATTACAAAATATTTCATGATATGTTTTCAAAAAATTAATCTAACAGTACCAAAGACTTAACTATTTACTTAAATTTGATTTAAAGAAATGATAAATTTTTGTGAGATTTTTTTATTTTTATTTTTTTATTAAGCATGGTAACTTTTCACCACCCCCAACCTAGAACTTACATTGTCCTCAATGTAACAACTGCAAATTAAAGATAAAGAGAAAAGAGGAGAAAGATTACCTATTTCTTGAGAATGTGTAAGTAGTAATGAAGAAATGCAGGTGCATCCATCATATTCATCATTAAAGTGTATACAGACAGATTGCTGTGAACTTCTAACATCTCAACAAATATTTTAGTTTTAACAATTTTAAAAATTATTCACATACAAGTAAACTAAAATAAACAATAAAATTAAGTAAATAAAACAAATAACAAAAAAAATTACCTAACATGATGGGTTGCCTCCCATCCAGCGCTTAGTTTAACGTCTTAGCAAGACGTATCTTTTTGGTGCTAAGGATTACTCAGCCAAATGCAATCTATTTCAGCAATGTTGTTTGGTTCTTCTAAATAAGGCTTGACACGATGGCCATTAACTTTGAACGTTTTTTGTGTCTTGGAGTCCAATAGTTCTACCACTCCATGTTCAAATACCTGAACTATTGTGAATGGTCCATCCCATCTTGATCTCAGCTTTCCTGGAAACAATCTCAAACGAGAGTTAAATAAAAGAACTTTCATTCCAGGGTGAAAAGTTTTAGGAACTAGCCTCTTGTCATGATAGCGCTTAGTACGCTCTTTGTATAACTTGGCATTCTCATAAGCTTCATTCCTAATTTCTTCCAACTCATGAAGCTGGAGTAATCGTTTTTCACCTGCTTTATCTAAATCCATGTTTAGTTCTTTAATTGCCCAATAAGCCTTGTGTTCAAGTTCAACTGGAAGGTGGCACGCTTTCCCAAAGATTAACCGGTAAGGGCTCATCCCAATAGGTGTTTTGTAAGCGGTGCGGTATGCCCATAAGGCATCATTTAGCTTAAATGCCCAATCCTTCCTTGAGGGACGCACTGTGCGTTCCAATATTCCCTTAATTTGCCTATTACTTACTTCCACTAAACCGGAAGTTTGAGGATGATATGGAGTAGCTACCTTATGTGTGATGTTGTACTTGTTTAGTACTCCATCAAAGAGTTTGTTACAAAAATGGCTACCTCCATCACTTATTATAGCTCTAGGCGTTCCGAACCTACTGAATATGAAATCTTTCAAGAATTTCACAACAACATTAGCATCATTGGTTTTGGTGGGGATAGCTTCTACCCACTTGGACACATAATCCACAGCAACCAAAATGTATTGAAAACCATTAGATGGGGGAAAAGGACCCATAAAGTCAATCCCCCATACATCAAATCGTTCAACAACTAAATTAGATGTCAAAGGCATTTCATCTCTTTTGCTTATGTTTCCTGTTCTTTGACATCTATCACATTGTGCACAAAACATATGAGCATCTTTAAAAAGAGTGGGCCAAAAGAATCCAGACTGTAATATCTTACGGGCTGTCTTTTCTCCTCCAAAATGACCCCCACAATGAAGTTCATGACAAAAAGTCAGAATGCTCTTATGTTCTTCTTCAGGTACACATCTCCGGATGACTTGATCTTGACCAATCTTGTATAAATAAGGGTCATCCCAGAAATAGTCCTTAATAGTTTTAAAAAACCTTTTCTTGTCCTGATATGAAGTGTTAGGTCGCAAAACACCAGTGGCAAGATAGTTTACAATATCAGCATACCATGGGTTCGGACCTATGAAAAATAACTGTTCATCAGGAAAGGTTTCAACTATATCGTCATTACTCTCATCTTTAAGAGAATTGAAGTCAGAAATCAACCTAGACAAATGGTCAGCTACTAAGTTTTCACTGCCTTTCTTATCCTTGATTTCTAGGTCAAATTCTTGTAAGAGTAAGACCCACCTGATTAATCTTGGCTTGGCATTTGGTTTACTTAATAGGTATCTTAAAGCAGCATGATCAGAATGCACAATCACTTTAGATCCTACTAAATAAGACCGAAATTTGTCTAAAGAGAATACTATAGCCAAGAATTCCTTTTCAGTGGTGGTGTAATTCATCTGGGCATCATTGAGTGTTTTGCTAGCATAGTAGATGACATGTAAACGCTTATCCACTCTTTGTCCCAGGACTGCTCCTATTGCATAATCAGAAGCGTCACACATTATTTCAAAGGGTAAAGAACAGTTTGGTGCCATTATAACAGGGGTAGATGTGAGTTTATCTTTCAAGGTATTAAAGGAAGTAAGGCAGTCATTGTTGAAATCAAAATCAGCATCTTTGGATAGCAAGTTACATAATGGACGACTTATTTTAGAGAAATCTTTAATAAATCGTCTGTAGAATCCTGCATGTCCCAAGAAGCTTCTTATCCCCTTCACAGATGTAGGGGGAGGTAGTTTGGATATCAATTCAACTTTTGCCTTATCAACTTCAATACCCTTGTTTGAAATTATATGTCCTAAAACTATCCCTTGTTGAACCATAAAATGACTTTTCTCCCAACTAAGGGTTAGATTGCATTCAATGCATCTTTCTAAAACCAAAGTCAATTTATGTAAGCAATCATCAAATGAGTTCCCAAAGACAGAGAAATCGTCCATGAAAATCTCAATGAATTTCTCCACCATGTCCGAGAAAATGGATATCATGCATCTCTGGAACGTGGCAGGGGTATTGCATAACCCAAATGGCATTCTGTGAAAAGCAAATGTCCCAAAAGGACATGTAAATGTGGTCTTTTCCTGATCTTCTGGTGCTATGGGTACTTGATAATATCCAGACAGTCCATCCAAAAAACAGTAAAATTCGTGCCCAGCTAATCTTTCCAACATTTGATCAATGAATGGAAGAGGAAAGTGATCCTTTTTCGTATATAAATTTAGTTTCCTAAAATCTATACACATTCTCCATCCAGTGATTATTCTAGTGGGCACTAATTCACTTTTGTCATTTTTAACAACTGTTATCCCAGATTTCTTTGGTACCACATGCACTGGACTAACCCACTTAATATCCGCAATAGGATAGATAATCCCTTCTTCTAATAATTTAAGAATTTATTTTTTAACTACCTCTTGCATGTTTGGGTTTAGTCTTCTTTGGGCCTCTCGTACAGGTTTAGCACCATCCTCCAAGTCTATCTTGTGCATACACATTGTTGGACTAATGCCTCTTATATCCCCTATACTCCAACCTATAGATTTCTTAAACTGTTTAAGCACTTTGATGAGTTCCTCTTCTTGTGGTTTGGTCAAGGTTGAAGAAATTATCACTGGATAAGTTTCCCCTTCTCCCAAAAACACATATTTTAATTGCTCAGGTAAGTCTTTGAGTTCAAGTTCAGGTGGATTGGCCTCTTTACTGGATGAAGAACTGGGTAGATTTAAAAGTGTACTAGATTTTGTCATCACTTCATTATTGTCTAGTTGTTCAAGGTACCCCTTAATTTCTTCATCTAAATCTTCTTCAACCTTTTCAAGTGTAAGAACGGTTTCAAGCTTGTCTTCTATTCTGGTTCGGAAAAAGGTGTTTTGGACAAGATTATCCAAAGGATCAACATCGAATATTTCATCGATGGCAGAAATAGAAGGAAAAGGTGAAGAATCAAAAACTTTAAAATGAACGGTCTCCCCTAAGACTGTCATTGTCAAATTTCCATCTTGGACATCAATAATAGTTTTAGTAGTTGCCATAAATGGCCTACCAAGCAATATTGTGTGCTCTCTGTCCAATGCTGGATTTTCTTGCATATCCAGAACCACAAAGTCAACAGGTATTATCAGTTTGTCTACCTGTACCAAAACATCCTCAACTATTCCCTCTGGATATTTAAGAGATCTATCTGCAAGTTGAAGGGACATATTTGTGGGTTTTAAATCCCCTAGATTGAGTTGTAAGAATATAGAGTAGGGCATCAAATTTATACTAGCACCTAAATCAAGCATTGCTTTAGCAACCTTCCTATCCCCCATAGTTATGTTTATAATAAAACTTCCAGGGTCTTTCAACTTAGGGGGTAGTTTGTGCTGAAGTACAGCGCTAGAAATTTCTGATACTACTACTCGTTCATTCAGTTCATACCTCCTTTTCTTAGTGTTCAACTCTTTGAAAAACTTGGCATATGAGGGTACATTCATGATCACTTCTAATAATGGTAAATTGATATTTACTTTAGAGAGCATATTAAAAAGATCATTGAATTGCTTATCTTGTTTGGATTCTTTCAACCGGTGGGGAAAAGGTACTTGTATCTGGTGTGGTTCTGTTGTCTTTTGAATTTTGGGGGTGTCAGATGACCCCCCAATGACTTTTTCAGAAGGCTTGTTAAGTTTAACACTTGTTTCTCCTTTTTGCGAGATTAGAGTATCGCCTTCTCTGTTACCTGAACTACAAGGTAGATTGTTAGAGATTTCAGGTAAACTGGTATTGACTACCTTACCACTTCGAAGGGTTCTAACATCCTTTGCTTGTTCTGGTTGACTGGGCAACTTTCCTGGTTCTTTCTTTTGCATTTGTTCAGCCAGCTGCCCAACTTTAGATTCAATTCTTTTAACCGAAGCCTCCATGGTGTTCAACCTTTGATTAGTCATCAATTGGTTGTCACGACTAACTTGAATAAAAGCATTCAAGCTATCTTCTAAGGTTGGTTTAAAAGATTGGCTTGGTGGGTAAGGGTGGTTGTTATCCGACCTTAGTGTTGGATATTGGGTGTAGGCTGTGTGATTATAGGTGTTTGGATGATACCTTTGAAAAGATTGGACTTCCTCTATGGCATCGACACTAGAATCACAAGTATTTGAACAATTATGAGTACCATGCCCAATTGAACAACACACTTCACATACCTCTTGATTTGAAATTTGGTGGGAAGTGAGGAATTTCACTTGTTTAGTCAATTCAGCAAGTTGCAAGGTTATCTCATTATCAGAGCCGACTTCATTGACCTTTGCTTTCCTTCTCCCACCTCTTTGTTGGGAATTAGAACCCAATAGCTCATAGAGATTATAGGTTTCCTCTGCGGTCTTTTCTCCTACAGCACCTCCAGCAGCATTATCAACCATGTATTGACTCTGTAGTGTCAATCCATCATAAAAGAATTGGTTTTGTAGCTGTAAGGGAAAGCTATGATTTTGACATTGAATGAAAAGGAGTTTGAATCGTTCCCAAGCTTCATGAAAGGGCTCTTCATACATTTGAGAAAATGTTGCTATCTTTGTTCTTAGATCAACAGTCTTTTGATGGGAATAGAACCTACCCATGAAAATTTCATAGACTGCCTCCCAAGTTTTAAGAGAACCTGACTGTAGAGTAATGAACCATGACCAAGCTTTATCTTTGAGAGTGTAAGGAAAACACCTCATCCTAAGTTGATCTTCATTAATTGCATGTAGTGGAAAGGTTTGGACAATAGCATAGAATTCTCGAATGAAATGCAAAGGGTCTTCATTAGGGATACCGTAAAAGGAAGGCAACAAAGAATAATGAATCTTTTTCAATTCATAATTCCTTGCAGCCTCTTGTAATTGGATACCGGAAGTTACATTGCCAATGATTGGCATTGTATATTCTTTCATCTTTTTTCGCCTATCTTCAGCATCTCCCATGGTTGTTTGTAGTTGAAAATGATCCTCCTCCTATTGTGTATCAACATTTTGCTCTTAGTAGATATTTTTATAACTTGATAAAACGTAAAGGCTTAAAGCAAAAAGGTGCAAGGAACCTAAAATATTTTTTTTTTATTTTTTTTATTTATTTTAATTTAAATTTAAACGAATGGACACAATTTTTGAAACAAACAAATTTATTTCATTTGAATTTTTATTACACGCAAACTAAAACAAAGGAAAATACAATAATGGGTGACCTCCCACACAGGACTAAAATTTATCGTCTTCTAGTAAGACGTTGCTTGGAGATTGTAGAATGAAAAACTCAATGTCTCCTCTTCATTGAATTCATTTAAGTTTCAAATTAGTCTTTGCCTTTTTGCAAATGTTCAACTAACTGTTCAACTTGAACTTCCACCTTTTTGATAGAAGCTTCCACAGAGTCCAACCGTTGATTGGTTTTAGATTGGTTATCCCTACAAACTTGAATAAAAGAATTCAAGTTGTCCTCCAGGGTTGGTTTATTGGGAATGCTTCTTGGAATAGGTGGGTGGAATTGCTGGCCTGCCTGGTTTGAGCTTTGAGTGAAAGGAGGGTTGTTTTGCCTCCAAGAAAAATTTGGATGACTTCTCCACCCAGGATTATAGGTATTTGAATTGGGATCAAACCTTGGTCTCTGTTGATATGCTCCCAACACATTGACCTGTTCAGGGACGTACAACCTCTTTGAGATGTTGGGTGCTAATTCCCAACAGAAAAGCTCACGACATGGTACTGAAGCCTGTCCATATCAAGGAGAAACAAAAACTGGACCTGAACAGGTTAATGTGTTAGGAGCATATCAACAAAGACCAAGGTTTGACCCCAATTCAAATACCTATAATCCTGGGTGGAGAAATCATCCAAATTTCTCCTGGAGGCAAAACGACCCTCCTTTCACTTAAAGCTCAAACCAGCTAGGCCAGCAATTCCACCCACCTATTCCAAGAAGCATTCCCAATAAACCAACCCTGGAGGACAACTTGAATTCTTTTATTCAAGTTTGTAGGGATAACCAATCTAAAACCAATCAACGGTTGGACTCTGTGGAAGCTTCTATCAAAAAGGTGGAAGTTCAAGTAGAACAGTTAGTTGAACATTTGCAAAAACAAAGCAAAGACTAATTTGATAGTCAAATGAATTCAATGAAGAGGAGACATTGAGTTTGTCATTCTGCAATCTCCAAGCAACGTCTTACTAGAAGACGATAAATTTTAGTCCTACATGGGAGGTCACCATTATTGTATTTTCCTTTGTTTTAGTTTTATTTTGTGTGTAATAAAATTCAAATGAAATAAATTCATTTGTTTCAAAAATTGTGTCCATTCGTTTAAATTTAGCAAAAAAAAAAAAAACAACAAAAAAAAACAAAACAAAAATTTAGGTTCCTTGCACCTTTTTGCTTTAAGCCTATACATTTTATCAAGTTATAAATATTTCTTAGAGATATCTACTATTGTTTTTCAAGAGCAAAATGTTGATACACAATAGGAGGAGGATCATTTTCAACTACAAACAACCATGGGAGATGCTGAAGATAGGCGGAAAAAATGAAAGACTATACAATGCCAATCATTGGCAATGTAACTTCTGGCATCCAATTACAAGAGGCTACAAGGAATTATGAATTGAAAAAGATTCATTATTCTTTGTTGCCTTCCTTTTACGGTATCCCTAATGAAGACCCTTCGCATTTCATTCGAGAATTCTATGCTATTGTCCAAACCTTTCCACTACATGCAATTAATGAAGATCAACTTAGGATGAGGTGTTTTACTTACACCCTCAAAGATAAAGCTTGGTCATGGTTCATTATTCTACAGTCGGGTTCTCTTAAAACTTGGGAGGCAGTCTATGAAAGTTTTATGGGTAGGTTCTATTCCCATCAAAAGACTGTTGATCTAAGGACAAAGATAGCAACATTTTCTCAAATGTATGAAGAGCCCTTTCATGAAGCTTGGGAACGATTCAAACTCCTTTTCATTCAATGTCAAAATCATAGCTTTCCATTACAGCTACAAAACCAATTCTTTTATGATGGATTGACACTACGGAGTCAATACATGGTTGATAATGATGCTGGAGGTGCTGTAGGAGAAAAAACCGCAGAGGAAACCTATAATCTTTATGAGCTATTGGGTTCTAATTCCCAACAAAGAGGTGCTAGAAGGAAAGAAAGGGTCAATGAAGTTGGCTCTGATAATGAGATAACCTTGCAACTTGTTGAATTGACTAAACAAGTGCAATTTCTCACTACCCACAAAATTTCAAATCAAGAGGTATGTGAAGTGTGTTGTTCAATTGGGCATGGTACTCATAATTGTTCAAACACTTGTGATTCTAGTGTCGATGCCATAGAGGAAGTCCAATCTTTTCAAAGGTATCATCCAAACACCTATAATCACCCAGCCTACACCCAATATCCAACACTAAGGTCGGATAACAACCACCCTTACCCACCAAGCCAATCTTTTAAGCCAACCTTAGATAATAGCTTGAATGCTTTTATTCAAGTTAGTCGTGACAACCAATTAATGACTAATCAAAGGTTGAACACCATGGAGGCTTCGGTTAAAAGGATTGAATCTAAAGATGGGCAACTGGCTGAACAAATGCAAAAGAAAGAACTAGGAAAGTTCCCCAGTCAACCAAAACAAGAAAATGATGTAAGAACCCTTCGAAGTGGTAAGGTAGTCAATACCAGTTTCCCTGAAATCTCTAACAATCTACCTTGTAGTTCAGATAACAAAGAAGGCGATATTCTAATCTCGCAAAAAGGAGAAACAAGTGTTAAACTTAACAAGCCTTTTGAAAAACCCATTGGGGGGTCATCTGACACCCCCAAAATTCAAAAGACAACAGAACCACACCAGATGCAAGCACCTTTTCCCCACCGGTTAAAAGAATCCAAACAAGATAAGCAATTCTATAAAGAAACAACCCTAGGTTGGCACCAATATCTCCTATATAGCTCTATTGAATTAAACCAAGACTAAGTAAAATGAAAATGGTGCGTGAAAAACTTTAAACACTCGGTAAGTGATGTAAACGATGTAATTTGGGTACAAAAACGATTCTCCTTGGCGGGATAAGAACATATTGTGTAATTTGATACGAGCTTCGATTTGATATATTATAATACTAGTTTCGATACACGAGTCAAAAGTTATCTCCGTTGAAATTTGTAACTCATATTTACCAAATGTTTTTTTTTGTTTTTGAAAATATGAACGACATCCTCTTTCTTTTTCTCTTCTCTTATTTTTTTATTGAATAATAGAGACTTATTGAAAATATAAATAACCAACCCTAGGTTGGCACCAATATCTCCTGTATAGCTCTATTGAATTAAACCAGCAGTAAGAAAAATTAAAATGGTGCCTCAAAAACTGTAAACACTCGGTAAGTGATGTAAACGATGTAATTTTGGTACAAAAACGATTTTACTTGGCGGAACCAAAACATATTGTGTAATTTCATACCAAATTCGATTTGATATATTATAATAGTGGTTTCATTACCCGAGTCAAAAGTTATATCCGTTGAAAATTGTTACTCACATTTACCAAATGTCTTTTTGTTTTTGAAAAAATGAACTATATGCTCTTTCTTTTCCTCTTCTCTTAGTTTTTTCTTCAACAATAGAGACTTATTGGAAATATAAATAAACAACCTTCGGTCGGTATCAATATCTCCTGTATAGCTCTTTTGAATTAAACCAGAAGTAAGAAAAATGAAAATGGTGTGTCAAAAACTTTAATCACTCGATAAGTGATGTAAACGATGTAATTTGGGTACAAACACGATTTTCCTTGGCGGGACCAAAACATATTGTGTAATTTGAAATGAACTTCGATTTGATATATTATAATAGTGGTTTCAATACCCGAGTCAAAATTTATCTACGTTGAAAGTTGTAACGCATATTTACAAAATGTTTTTTTTGTTTTGGAAAATATGAACTATATCCTCATCCTTCTTCTCTTCTCTTATTTTTTTCTTGAAGAATATAGACTTTTTTAAATATAAATAAAAAACCCTAGGTCGGCACCAATATCTACTGTATAGCTCTTTTGAATTAAACCAGAAGTAAGTGAAATGAAAATGGTGTGTCAAAAACTTTAAACACTCGGTAAGTGATGTAAACGATGTAATTTGGGTACAAAAATGATTTTATTCGGTTGGACCAAGACATATTGTGTAATTTGAAACGAGCTTTGATTTGATATATTATAATAGTGGTTTCGATACAGGAGTCAAAATTTATCTCCGTTGAAAGTTGTAACTTATATTTACCCAATGTTTTTTTGTTTTTGACAATATGAACTATATCCTCTTTCTTTTTCTCTTCTCTTATTTTTTGTGAAGGATAGAGACTGATTGAAAATATAAAGAAACCACCCTAGTTCGGCACCAATATCTCCTATATAGCTCTATTGAATTAAACTAGAAGTAAGAAAAATAAAAATGGTACGTCAAAAACTTTAAACACCCATTAAGTGATGTAAACGATGTAATTTGGGTAGAAAAACGATTTTATTTGGCGGGACCAAAAAATATTGTGTAATTTAATACGAGCTTCGAATTAATATATTATAATAGTGGATTCGATACCCGAGTCAAAATTTATCTCCGTTGAAAGTTGTAACTCACATTTACCAAATGTTTTTATGTTTTTGAAAATATGAACAATATCCTCTTTCTTTTTCTCTTCTCTTATTTTTTTCTTGAAGAATAGAGACTTATTGGAAATATAAATAAACAACCCTAGGTCGGCACCAATATCTCCTGTATAGCTCTTTTGAATTAAACCAAAAGTAAGTGAAATGAAAATGGTGTGTCAAAAACTTAACACTCGGTAAGTGATGTAAACGATGTAATTTGAGTAAAAAAACGATTTTCCTTGCCGGGACCAAAAGATATTGTGTAATTTGAAACGAGCTTCGATTTGATATATTATAATAGTGGTTTAGATACCCGAGTCAAAAGTTATCTCCTTTGAAAGTTGTAACTCATATTTACCAAATGTTTTGTTGTTTTTGAAAATGTCAACGACATATTCTTTCTTTTTCTATTCTCTTATTTTTTGTGAAGGGTAGAGACTTATTGGATATATAAATAAACAACGCTACCTCGGCACCAATATCTCCTATATTGCTATATTGAATTAAACCAGAAGTAAGAAAAATGAAAATGTTGCGTCAAAAACTTTAAACACACATTAAGTGATGTAAACGATGTAATTTGGGTAGAAAAACGATTTTCCATGGCGGGACCAAAAGATATTGTGTAATTTGAAACGAGCTTCGATTTGATATATTATAATAGTGGTTTCGATACCCGAGTCAAAAGTTATCTCCGTTGAAAGTTGTAACTCACATTTACCAAATGTTTTTTTGTTTTTGAAAATATGAACTATATCCTCTTTCTTTTCCTCCTCTCTTATTTTTTTCTTGAAGAATTGAGACTTATTGGAAATATAAATAAACAACCCTAGGTCGAAACCAATATCTCCTGTATAGCTCTTTTGAATTAAACTAGAAGTAAGAAAAATGAAAATGGTGTGTCAAAAACTTTAAACACTCGATAAGCGATGTAAACGATGTAATTTGGGTACAAAAACGATTTTCCTTGGCGGGATCAAAACATATTGTGTAATTTGAAATGAGCTTCGATTTGATATATTATAATAGTGGTTTCCATACCCGAGTCAAAATTTATCTCCGTTGAAAGTTGTAACTTATATTAACCCAATGTTTTTTTGTTTTTGACAATATGTACTATATGCTCTCTTTTTTTCTCTTCTCTTATTTTTTGTGAAGAATAGAGACTGATTGAAAATATAAAGAAACAACCCTAGGTTGGCAACAAAATTTCCTATATAGCTCTATTGAATTAAACGAGAATTCAGAAAAATGAAAATGGTGCGTCAAAAACTTTAAACACCCATTAAGTGATGTAAAGGATGTAATTTTGGTGAAAAAACAATTTTATTTGGCGCGGCCAAAAAATATTGTGTAATTTAATACGAGCTTCGAATTGATATATTATAATAGTGGTTTCTATACCCAAGTCAAAATTTATCTCCGTTGAAAATTGTAACTCATATTTACCAAATGTTTTTTTTGTTTTTGAAAATATCAACAATATCCTCTTTCTTTTTCTATTCTCTTATTTTTCTCTTGAAAAATAGAGACTTGTTGGAAATATAAATAAACAACCCTAGGTCGGCACCAATATCTACTGTATAGCTCTTCTGAATTAAACTAGAAGTAAGTGAAATGAAAATGGTGCGTGAAAAACTTTAAACACTCGGTAAGTGATGTAAACAATGTAATTTAGGTAAAAAAAGATTTTACTATGCGGGACCAAAACATAATGTGTAATTTGAAAAGAGCTTCGATTTGATATATTATAATAGTTGTTTTGTTACCCGAGTCAAAAGTTATCTCCGTTGAAAGAAGTAACTCATATTTACCAAATGTTTTGTTGTTTTTGAAAATGTGAACGACATCCTCTTTCTATTTCTCTTCTCTTATTTTTTGTGAAGAATAGAGACTGATTGAAAATATAAAGAAAAAACCATAGGTCAGCAACAATATCTCCTATATAGCTCTATTGAATTAAACGAGAAGTAAGAAAAATGAAAATGTTGCGTCAAAAACTTTAAACACCCATTAAGTGATGTAAACGATGTAATTTTGGTACAAAAACGATTTTATTTGGCTCGACCAAAAAATATTGTGTAATTTAATACGAGCTTCGAATTGATATATTATAATAGTGGTTTCTATACCCAAGTCAAAATTTATCTCCGTTGAAAGTTGTAACTCATATTTACTAAATGTTTTTTTGTTTTTGAAAATATCAACAATATCCTCTTTCTTTTTCTATTCTCTTATTTTTTTCTTGAAAAATAGAGACTTATTGGAAATATAAATAAACAACCCTAGGTCGGCACCAATATGTACTGTATAGCTCTTTTGAATTAAACGAGAAGTAAGTGAAATGAAAATGGTGCGTCAAAAACATTAAACACTCGGTAAGTGATGTAAACAATGTAATTTGGGAAAAAAATGATTTTACTATGCGGGACCAAAACATATTGTGTAATTTGAAATGAGCTTCGATTTGATATATTATAATAATGGTTTCGATGCCCGAGTCAAAAGTTATCTCCTTTGAAAGTTGTAACTAATATTTACCAAATGTTTTGTTGTTTTTGAAAATGTGAACGACATCCGCTTTCTTTTTCTCTTCTCTTATTTTTTGTGAAGGATAGAGACTAATTGAAAATATAAAGAAACAACCCTAGGTCGGCGCCAATATCTCCTATATAGCTCTATTGAATTAAACCAGAAGTAAGAAAAATGAAAATGGTGCGTCAAAAATTTTAAACACTCATTAAGTGATGTAAACGATCTAATTTGGGAACCAAAATGATTTTATTTGGCCGGACCAAAAAATATTGTGTAATTTAATACGAGTTTCGAATTGATATATTATAATAGTGGTTTCCATACCAGAGTCAAAATTTATCTCCGTTGAAAGTTATAACTCATATTTACCAAATGTTTTTTTTTGTTTTTGAAAATATGAACTATATCCTCTTTCTTTTTCTCTTCTCTTATTTTTTTCTTGAAGAATAAAGACTTATTGAAAATATAAAGAAACAACCCTAGGTTGGCACCAATATCTCCTTTATAGCTCTATTGAATTAAACTAGGACTACTAAAATGAAAATGGTGCGTGAAAAACTTTAAAAACTTGTAAAGTGATGTAAACGATGTAATTATAGTACAAAAACGATTTTCCTTGGTGGGACCAAAACATATTGTGTAATTTGAGACGAGCTTTGATTTAATATATTATAATAGTGGTTTCCATACCCGAGTTAAAATATATCTTCGTTGAAAGTTGTAACTTATATTTACCCAATGTTTTTTTGTTTTTGACAATATGAACTATATCCTCTTTCTTTTTCTCTTCTCTTATTTTTTGTGAAGAATAGAGACTGATTGAAAATATAAAGAAACAACCCTAGGTCGGCAACAAAATCTCCTATATAGCCCTATTGAATTAAACGAGAAGTAAGAAAAATGAAAATGGTGCGTGATAAACTTTAAAAACCAATTAAGTGATGTAAACGATGTAATTTTGGTGAAAAACGATTTTATTTGGCGCGACCAAAAAATAATGTGTAATTTAATATGAGCTTCGAATTGATATATTATAATAGTGGTTTCTATACACGAGTCAAAATTTATCTCCGTTGAAAGTTGTAACTCATATTTACCAAATGTTTTTTTGTTTTTGAAAATATCAACAATATCCTCTTTCTTTTTCTATTATCTTATTTTTTTCTTGAAAAATAGAGACTTATTGGAAATATAAATAAACAACCCTAGGTCGGCACCAATATGTACTGTATAGCTCTTTTGAATTAAACGAGAAGTAAGTGAAATGAAAATGGTGCGTCAAAAACTTTAAACACTCGGTAAGTGATGTAAACAATGTAATTTGGGAAAAAAATGATTTTACTATGCGGGACCAAAACATATTGTGTAATTTGAAATGAGCTTCGATTTGATATATTATAATAATGGTTTCGATGCCCGAGTGAAAAGTTATCTCCTTTGAAAGTTGTAACTAATATTTACCAAATGTTTTGTTGTTTTTGAAAATGTGAACGACATCCGCTTTCTTTTTCTCTTCTCTTATTTTTTGTGAAGGATAGAGACTAATTGAAAATATAAAGAAACAACCCTAGGTCAACGCCAATATCTCCTATATAGCTCTATTGAATTAAACCAGAAGTAAGAAAAATGAAAATGGTGCGTCAAAAATTTTAAACACTCATTAAGTGATGTAAACGATCTTATTTGGGAACCAAAATGATTTTATTTGGCCGGACCAAAAAATATTGTGTAATTTAATACGAGTTTCGAATTGATATATTATAATAGTGGTTTCCATACCCGAGTCAAAATTTATCTCCGTTGAAAGTTGTAACTCATATTTACCAAATGTCTTTTTTTGTTTTTGAAAATATGAACTATATCCTCTTTCTTTTTCTCTTCTCTAATTTTTTTCTTGAAGAATAGAGACTTATTGAAAATATAAAGAAACAACCCTAGGTTGGCACCAATATCTCCTTTATAGCTCTATTGAATTAAACTAGGACTACTAAAATGAAAATGGTGCGTGAAAAACTTTAAAAACTTTTAAAGTGATGTAAACGATGTAATTTGGGTACAAAAACGATTTTCCTTGGTGGGACCAAAACATATTGTGTAATTTGAGACGAGCTTTGATTTAATATATTATAATAGTGGTTTCCATACCCGAGTGAAAATTTATCTTCGTTGAAAGTTGTAACTTATATTTACCCAATGTTTTTTTGTTTTTGACAATATGAACTATATCCTCTTTCTTTTTCTTTTCTCTTATTTTTTGTGAAGGATAGAGACTGATTGAAAATATAATGAAACAACCCTAGGTTGGCACCAATATCTCCTTTATAGCTCTATTGAATTAAACTAGGACTACTAAAATGAAAATGGTGCGTGAAAAACTTTAAAAACTCGTAAAGTGATGTAAACGATGTAATTTGGGTACAAAAACGATTTTCCTTGGTGGGACCAAAACATATTGTGTAATTTGAAACGATCTTTGATTTGATATATTATAATAGTGGTTTCCATACCCGAGTCAAAATATATCTTCGTTGAAAGTTGTAACTTATATTTACCCAATGTTTTTTTGTTTTTGACAATATGAACTATATCCTCTTTATTTTTCTCTTCTCTTATTTTTTGTGAAGGATAGAGACTGATTGAAAATATAAAGAAAAAACCCTAGGTCAGCACCAATATCTCCTATATAGCTCTATTGAATTAAACTAGAAGTAAGAAAAATGAAAATGGTACGTCAAAAACTTTAAAGACCTATTAAGTGATGTAAACGATGTAATTTGGGTAGAAAAACGATTTTATTGGGCGAGACCAAAAAATATTGTGTAATTTAATACGAGCTTCGAATTGATATATTATAAGAGTGGTTTCCATACCCGAGTCAAAATTTATCTCCGTTGAAAGTTGTAACTCATATTAAGCAAATGTTTTTTTGTTTTTGAAAATATCAACAATATCCTCTTTCTTTTTCTCTTCTGTTATTTTTTTCTTGAAGAATAGATACTTATTGGAAATATAAATGAACAACCCTAGGTCAGCACCAATATCTCCTGTATAGCTCTTTTGAATTAAACCAGAAGTAAGTGAAATGAAAATGGTGTGTCAAAAACTTTAAACACTCGGTAAGTGACGTAAACGATGTAATTTGGGTACAAAAACGATTTTTCTAGGTGAGACCAAAACATATTGTGTAATTTGAAACGAGCTTCGATTTGATATATTATAATAGTGGTTTCGATACCAGATTCAAAAGTTATCTCCGTTGAAAGTTGTAACTCATATTTACCAAATGTTTTGTTGTTTTTGAAATTGTGAACGACATCCTCTTTCTTTTTCTCTTATGTTATTTTTTTCTTGAAGAATAGATACTTATTGGAAATATAAATGAACAACCCTAGGTCGGCACCAATATATCCTGTATACCTCTTTTGAATTAAACCAGAAGTAAGTGAAATGAAAATGGTGTGTCAAAAACTTTAAACACTCGGTAAGTGACATAAACGATGTAATTTGGGTACAAGATCGATTTTTCTTGGTGAGAGCAAAACATATTGTGTAATTTGAAACGAGCTTTGAATAGATATATTATAATAGTGGTTTCCATACCCGAGTCAAAATTTATCTCCGTTGAAAGTTGGAACGCATATTAACAAAATGTTTTTTTGTTTTTGAAAATATCAACAATATCCTCTTTCTTTTTCTCTTATGTTATTTTTTCATGAAGAATAGATACTTATTGGAAATATAAATGAACAACCCTAGGTCGGCACCAATATATCCTGTATACCTCTTTTGAATTAAACCAGAAGTAAGTGAAATGAAAATGGTGTGTCAAAAACTTTAAACACTCGGTAAGTGACGTAAACGATGTAATTTGGGTGAAAAACGATTTTCCTTGGTGAGACCAAAACATAATGTGTAATTTGAAAAGAGCTTCGATTTGATATATTATAATAGTTGTTTCGATACCCGAGTCAAAAGTTATCTCCGTTGAAAGTTGTAACTCATATTTAGCAAATGTTT
Organism: Hippophae tibetana; assembly: GCA_037013495.1. Classification (NCBI taxonomy): domain Eukaryota; kingdom Viridiplantae; phylum Streptophyta; class Magnoliopsida; order Rosales; family Elaeagnaceae; genus Hippophae; species Hippophae tibetana. Next base: position 442,805 of record JAZDXN010000027.1, on the reverse strand, counting down.
TGTTGTTTTTGAAAATGTGAACGACATCCTCTTTCTTTTTCTCTTCTCTTATTTTTTGTGAAGAATAAAGACTGATTGAAAATATAAAGAAACAACCCTAGGTCGGCAACAATATCTCCTATATAGCTCTATTGAAATAAACGAGAAGTAAGAAAAATGAAAAATGGTGTCAAAAACTTTAAACACCCATTAAGTGATGTAAACGATGTAATTTTGGTACAAAAACGATTTTATTTGGCACGACCAAAAAATATTGTGTAATTTAATACGAGCTTCGAATTGATATATTATAATAGTGGTTTCAATACCCGAATCAAAATTTATCTCCGTTGAAAGTTGTAACTCATATTTACCAAATGTTTTTTTGTTTTTGAAAATATGAACAATATCCTCTTTCTTTTTCGATTCTCTTATTTTTTTCTTGAAAAATAGAGGCTTATTGGAAATATAAATAAACACCCCTAGGTCGGCACCAATATGTACTGTATAGCTCTTTTGAATTAAACTAGAAGTAAGTGAAATGAAAATGGGGCGTCAAAAACTTTAAACACTCGGTAAGTGATGTAAACAATGTAATTTGGGTAAAAAAATGATTTTACTATGCGGGACCAAAACATATTGTGTAATTTGAAATGAGCTTTGATTTGATATATTATAATAGTGGTTTCGATACCCGAGTCAAAAGTTATCTCCTTTGAAAGTTGTAACTAATATTTACCAAATGTTTTGTTGTTTTTGAAAATGTGAACGACATCCACTTTCTTTTTCTCTTCTCTTGTTTTTTGTGAAGGATAGAGACTAATTGAAAATATAAAGAAACAACCCTAGGTCGGCGCCAATATCTCCTATATAGCTCAATTGAATTAAACCAGAAGTAAGAAAAATGAAAATGGTGCGTCAAAAATTTTAAACACTCATTAAGTGATGTAAACGTTGTAATTTGGGAACCAAAACGATTTTATTTGGCCGGACCAAAAAATATTGTGTAATTTAATACGAGTTTCGAATTGATATATTATAATAGTGGTTTCCATACCCGAGTCAAAATTTATCTCCGTTGAAAGTTGTAAGTGATATTTACCAAATGTTTTTTTTTTGTTTTTGAAAATATGAACTATATCCTCTTTCTTTTTCTCTTCTCTTATTTTTTTCATGAAGAATAGAGACTTATTGAAAATATAAAGAAACAACCCTAGGTTGGCACCAATATCTCCTTTATACCTCTATTGAATTAAACTAGGACTACTAAAATGAAAATGGTGCGTGAAAAACTTTAAAAACTCGTAAAGTGATGTAAACGATGTAATTTGGGTACAAAAACGATTTTCCTTGGTGGGACCAAAACATATTGTGTAATTTGAAACGAGATTTGATTTGATATATTATAATCGTGGTTTCCATACCCTAGTTAAAATTTATCTTCGTTGAAAATTGTAACTTATATTTACCCAATGTTTTTTTGTTTTTGACAATATGAACTATATCCTCTTTCTTTTTCTCTTCTCTTGTTTTTTGTGAAGGATAGAGACTGATTGAACATATAAAGAAACAACCCTAGGTTGGCACCAATATCTCCTTTATAGCTCTATTGAATTAAACTAGGACTACTAAAATGAAAATGGTGCGTGAAAAACTTTAAAAACTCGTAAAGTGATGTAAACGATGTAATTTGGGTACAAAAACGATTTTCTTTGGTGGGACCAAAACATATTGTGTAATTTGAAACGAGCTTTGATTTGATATATTTTGATACTGGTTTCCATAACCGAGTCAAAATTTATCTTCGTTGAATGTTGTAACTTATATGTACCCAATGTTTTTTTGTTTTTGACAATATGAACTATATCCTCTTTCTTTTTCCCTTCTCTTATTTTTGTGAAGGATAGAGACTGATTGAACATATAAAGAAACAACCCTAGGTTGGCACCAATATCTCCTTTATAGCTCTATTGAATTAAACTAGGACTACTAAAATGAAAATGGTGCGTGAAAAACTTTAAAAACTCGTAAAGTAATGTAAACGATGTAATTTGGGTACAAAAACGATTTTCTTTGGTGGGACCAAAACATATTGTGTAATTTGAAACGAGCTTTGATTTGATATATTATAATAGTGGTTTCCATAACCGAGTCAAAATTTATCTTCGTTGAAAATTGTAACTTATATGTACCCAATGTTTTTTTGTTTTTGACAATATGAACTATATCCTCTTTCTTTTTCCCTTCTCTTATTTTTGTGAAGGATAGAGACTGATTGAAAATATAAAGAAACAACCCTAGGTTGGCACCAATATCTCCTTTATAGCTCTATTGAATTAAACTAGGACTACTAAAATGAAAATGGTGCGTGAAAAACTTTAAAAACTCGTAAAGTGATGTAAACGATGTAATTTGGGTACAAAAACGATTTTCCTTGGTGGGACCAAAACATATTGTGTAATTTGAAACGAGCTTTGATTTGATATATTATAATAGTGGTTTCCATACCCGAGTCAAAATTTATCTTCGTTGAAAGTTGTAACTTATATGTACCCAATGTTTTTTTGTTTTTGACAATATGATCTATATCCTCTTTCTTTTTCTCTTCTCTTATTTTTTGTGAAGAATAGAGACTGATTAAAAATATAAAGAAACAACCCTAGGTCGGCAACAATATCTCCTTTATAGCTCTATTGAATTAAACGAGAAGTAAGAAAAATGAAAAATGGTGCGTCAAAAACTTTAAACACCCATTAAGTGATGTAAACGATGTAATTTTGGTACAAAAACGATTTTATTTGGCGCGACCAAAAAATATTGTGTAATTTAATACGAGCTTCGAATTAATATATTATAATAGTGGTTTCTATACCCGAGTCAAAACTTATCTCCGTTGAAAGTTGTAACTCATATTTACCAAATGTTTTTTTGTTTTTGAAAATATCAACAATATCCTCTTTCTTTTTCTATTCTCTTATTTTTTTCTCGAAAAATAGACACTTATTGGAAATATAAATAAACAACCCTAGGTCGGCACCAATATGTACTGTATAGCTTTTTTGAATTAAACTAGAAGTAAGTGAAATGAAAATGGTGCGTCAAAAACTTCAAACAATCGGTAAGTTATGTAAACAATGTAATTTGGGTAAAAAAATGATTTTACTATGTGGGACCAAAACATATTGTGTAATTTGAAACGAGCTTTGATTTGATATATTATAATAGTGGTTTCGATACCCGAGTCAAAATTTATCTTCGTTGAAAGTTGTAACTTATATGTACCCAATGTTTTTTTCTTTTTGACAATATGAACTATATCCTCTTTCTTTTTCTCTTCTCTTATTTTTTGTGAAGGATAGAGACTGATTGAAAATATAAAGAAAAAACCCTAGGTCGGCACCAATATCTCCTATATAACTCTATTGAATTAAACTAGAAGTAAGAAAAATGAAAATGGTACGTCAAAAAATTTAAAAACTCGTAAAGTGATGTAAACGATGTAATTTGGGTACAAAAACGATTTTCCTTGGTGGGACCAAAACATATTGTGTAATTTGAAACGAGCTTTGATTTGATATATTATAATAGTAGTTTCCATACCCGAGTCAAAATTTATCTCCGTTGAAAGTTGTAACTCATATTTACCAAATGTTTTTTTGTTTTTGAAAATATCAACAATATCCTCTTTCTTTTTCTATTCTCTTCTTTTTTTCTTGAAAAATAGAGACTTATTGGAAATATAAATATACAACCCTAGGTCGGCACCAATATGTACTGTATAGCTCTTTTGAATTAAACTAGAAGTAAGTGAAATAAAAATGGTGCGTCAAAAACTTCAAACACTCGGTAAGTGATGTAAACAATGTAATTTGGGTAAAAAAATTATTTTACTATGTGGGACAAAAACATATTGTGTAATTTGAAATGAGCTTCGATTTGATATATTATAATAGTGGTTTCGATACCCGTGTCAAAACTTATCTCCTTTGAAAGTTGTAACTAATATTTACCAAATGTTTTGTTGTTTTTGAAAATGTGAACGACATCCACTTTCTTTTTCTCTTCTCTTATTTTTTGTGAAGGATAGAGACTAATTGAAAATATAAAGAAACAACCCTAGGTCGGCGCCAATATCTCCTATATAGCTCTATTGAATTAAACCATAAGTAAGAAAAATGAAAATGGTGCATCAAAAATTTTAAACACTCATTAAGTGATGTAAACGATGTAATTTGGGAACCAAAACGATTTTATTTGGCCGGACCAAAAAATATTGTGTAATTTAATACGAGTTTCGAATTGATATATTATAATAGTGGTTTCCATACCCGAGTCAAAATTTATCTACGTTGAAAGTTGTAACTCATATTTACCAAATGTTTTTTTTGTTTTTCAAAATATGAACTATATCCTCTTTCTTTTTCTCTTCTCTTATTTTTTTCTTGAAGAATAGAGACTTATTGAAAATATAAAGAAACAACCCTAGGTTGGCACCAATATCTCCTTTATAGCTCTATTGAATTAAACTAGGACTACTAAAATGAAAATGGTGTGTGAAAAACTTTAAAAACTCGTAAAGTGATGTAAACGATGTAATTTGGGTACAAAAACGATTTTCCTTGGTGGGACCAAAACATTTTGTGTAATTTGAAACGAGCTTTGATTTGATATATTATAATAGTGGTTTCCATACCCGAGTTAAAATTTATCTTCGTTGAAAGTTGTAACTTATATGTACCCAATGTTTTTTTTGTTTTTGACAATATGAACTATATCCTCTTTCTTTTTCTCTTCTCTTGTTTTTTGTGAAGGATAGAGACTGATTAAACATATAAAGAAACAACCCTAGGTTGGCACCAATATCTCCTTTATAGCTCTATTGAATTAAACTAGGACTACTAAAATGAAAATGGTGCGTGAAAAACTTTAAAAACTCGTAAAGTGATGTAAACGATGTAATTTGGGTACAAAAATGATTTTCCTTGGTGGGACCAAAACATATTGTGTAATTTGAAACGAGCTTTGATTTGATATATTATAATAGTGGTTTCCATACCCGAGTCAAAATTTATCTGCGTTGAAAGTTGTAACTTATATTTACCAAATGTTTTTTTGTTTTTGAAAATATCAACAATATCCTCTTTCTTTTTCTATTCTCTTATTTTTTTCTTGAAAAATAGACACTTATTGGAAATATAAATAAACAACCCTAGGTCGGCACCAATATGTACTGTATAGCTTTTTTGAATTAAACTAGAAGTAAGTGAAATGAAAATGGTGCGTCAAAAACTTTAAACACTCGGTAAGTGATGTAAACAATGTAATTTGGGTAAAAAATGATTTTACTATGTGGGACCAAAACATATTGTGTAATTTGAAACGAGCTTTGATTTGATATATTATAATAGTGGTTTCGATACCCGAGTCAAAATTTATCTTCGTTGAAAGTTGTAACTTATATGTACCCAATGTTTTTTTCTTTTTGACAATATGAACTATATCCTCTTTCTTTTTCTCTTCTCTTATTTTTTGTGAAGGATAGAGACTGATTGAAAATATAAAGAAAAAACCCTAGGTCGGCACCAATATCTCCTATATAACTCGATTGAATTCAACCAGAAGTAAGAAAAATGAAAATGGTGCGTCAAAAATTTTAAACACTCATTAAGTGATGTAAACGATGTAATTTGGGAACCAAAACGATTTTATTTGGCCGGACCAAAAAATATTGTGTAATTTAATACGAGTTTCGAATTGATATATTATAATAGTGGTTTCCATACCCGAGTCAAAATGTATCTCCGTTGAAAGTTGTAACTCATATATACCAAATGTTTTTTTTGTTTTTCAAAATATGAACTATATCCTCTTTCTTTTTCTCTTCTCTTATTTTTTTCATGAAGAATAGAGACTTATTGAAAATATAAAGAAACAACCCTAGGTTGGCACCAAGATCTCCTTTATAGCTCTATTGAATTAAACTAGGACTACTAAAATGAAAATGGTGCGTGAAAAACTTTAAAAACTCGTAAAGTGATGTAAACGATGTAATTTGGGTACAAAAACGATTTTCCCTAGTGGGAGCAAAACATATTGTGTAATTTGAGACGAGCTTTGATTTGATATATTATAATAGTTGTTTCCATACCCGAGTCAAAATACATCTTCGTTGAAAGTTGTGACTTATATTTACCCAATATATTTTTGTTTTTGACAATATGAACTATATCCTCTTTCTTTTTCTCTTCTCTTATTTTTTGTGAAGAATAGAGACTGATTAAAAATATAAAGAAACAACCCTAGGTCGGCAACAATATCTCCTATATAGCTCTATTGAATAAAACGAGAAGTAAGAAAAATGAAAAATGGTGCGTCAAAAACTTTAAACACCCATTGAGTGATGTAAACGATGTAATTTTGGTACAAAAACGATTTTATTTGGCGCGACCAAAAAATATTGTGTAATTTAATACGAGCTTCGAATTGATATATTATAATATTGGTTTCTATACCCGAGTCAAAATTTATCTCCGTTGAAAGTTGTAACTCATATTTACCAAATGTTTTTTTGTTTTTGAAAATATCAACAATATCCTCTTTCTTTTTCTATTCTCTTATTTTTTTCTTGAAGAATAGAGACTTATTGGAAATATAAATAAACAACCATCGGTCGGCACCAATATGTATTGTATAGCTCTTTTGAATTAAACTAGGACTACTAAAATGAAAATGGTGCGTGAAAAACTTTAAAAACTCGTAAAGTGATGTAAACGATGTAATTTGGGTACAAAAACGATTTTCCTTGGTGGGACCAAAACATTTTGTGTAATTTTAAACGAGCTTTGATTTGACATATTATAATAGTGGTTTCCATACCCGAGTTAAAATTTATCTTCGTTGAAAGTTGTAACTTATATGTACCCAATGTTTTTTTCTTTTTGACAATATGAACTATATCCTCTTTGTTTTTCTCTTCTCTTACTTTTTGTGAAGGATAGAGACTGATTGAAAATATAAAGAAAAAACCCTAGGTCGGCACCAATATCTCCTATATAACTCTATTGAATTAAACTAGAAGTAAGAAAAATGAAAATGGTACGTCAAAAAATTTAAAAATTCGTAACGTGATGTAAACGATGTAATTTGGGTACAAAAACGATTTTCCTTGGTGGGACCAAAACATATTGTGTAATTTGAAACGAGCTTTGATTTGATATATTATATTAGTGGTTTCCATACCCGAGTCAAAATTTATCTTCGTTGAAAGTTGTAACTTATATGTACCCAATGTTTTTTTGTATTTGACAATATGAACTATATCCTCTTTCTTTTTCTCTTCTCTTATTTTTTGTGAAGGATGGAGACGGATTGAAAATATAAAGAAAAAACCCTAGGTCGGCACCAATATCTCCTATATAGCTCCATTGAATTAAACTAGAAGTAAGAAAAATGAAAATGGTACGTCAAAAACTTTAAACACCTATTAAGTGATGTAAACGATGTAATTTGGGTAGAAAAACGATTTTATTGGGCGAGACCAAAAAATATTGTGTAATTTAATACAAGCTTCGAATTGATATATTATAATAGTGGTTTCCATACCCGAGTCAAAATTTATCTCCATTGAAAGTTGTAACTCATATTTACCAAATGTATTTTTTGTTTTTGAAAATATCAACAATATCCTCTTTCTTTTTCTCTTCTGTTATTTTTTTCTTGAAGAATAGAGACTTATTAGAAATATAAATAAACAACCCTCGGTCGGCACCAATATGTATTGTATAGCTCTTTTGAATTAAACTAGGACTACTAAAATGAAAATGGTGCGTGAAAAACTTTAAAAACTCGTAAAGTGATGTAAACGATGTAATTTGGGTACAAAAACGATTTTCCCTAGTGGGAGCAAAACATATTGTGTAATTTGAGACGAGCTTTGATTTGATATATTATAATCGTTGTTTCCATACCCGAGTCAAAATACATCTTCGTTGAAAGTTGTGACTTATATTTACCCAATATATTTTTGTTTTTGACAATATGAACTATATCCTCTTTCTTTTTCTCTTCTCTTATTTTTTGTGAAGAATAGAGACTGATTAAAAATATAAAGAAACAACCCTAGGTCGGCAACAATATCTCCTATATAGCTCTATTGAATAAAACGAGAAGTAAGAAAAATGAAAAATGGTGCGTCAAAAACTTTAAACACCCATTGAGTGATGTAAACGATGTAATTTTGGTACAAAAACGATTTTATTTGGCGCGACCAAAAAATATTGTGTAATTTAATACGAGCTTCGAATTGATATATTATAATATTGGTTTCTATACCCGAGTCAAAATTTATCTCCGTTGAAAGTTGTAACTCATATTTACCAAATGTTTTTTTGTTTTTGAAAATATCAACAATATCCTCTTTCTTTTTCTATTCTCTTATTTTTTTCTTGAAGAATAGAGACTTATTGGAAATATAAATAAACAACCATCGGTCGGCACCAATATGTATTGTATAGCTCTTTTGAATTAAACTAGGACTACTAAAATGAAAATGGTGCGTGAAAAACTTTAAAAACTCGTAAAGTGATGTAAACGATGTAATTTGGGTACAAAAACGATTTTCCTTGGTGGGACCAAAACATTTTGTGTAATTTTAAACGAGCTTTGATTTGACATATTATAATAGTGGTTTCCATACCCGAGTTAAAATTTATCTTCGTTGAAAGTTGTAACTTATATGTACCCAATGTTTTTTTCTTTTTGACAATATGAACTATATCCTCTTTGTTTTTCTCTTCTCTTACTTTTTGTGAAGGATAGAGACTGATTGAAAATATAAAGAAAAAACCCTAGGTCGGCACCAATATCTCCTATATAACTCTATTGAATTAAACTAGAAGTAAGAAAAATGAAAATGGTACGTCAAAAAATTTAAAAATTCGTAAAGTGATGTAAACGATGTAATTTGGGTACAAAAACGATTTTCCTTGGTGGGACCAAAACATATTGTGTAATTTGAAACGAGCTTTGATTTGATATATTATATTAGTGGTTTCCATACCCGAGTCAAAATTTATCTTCGTTGAAAGTTGTAACTTATATGTACCCAATGTTTTTTTCTTTTTGACAATATGAACTATATCCTCTTTGTTTTTCTCTTCTCTTACTTTTTGTGAAGGATAGAGACTGATTGAAAATATAAAGAAAAAACCCTAGGTCGGCACCAATATCTCCTATATAACTCTATTGAATTAAACTAGAAGTAAGAAAAATGAAAATGGTACGTCAAAAAATTTAAAAATTCGTAAAGTGATGTAAACGATGTAATTTGGGTACAAAAACGATTTTCCTTGGTGGGACCAAAACATATTGTGTAATTTGAAACGAGCTTTGATTTGATATATTATATTAGTGGTTTCCATACCCGAGTCAAAATTTATCTTCGTTGAAAGTTGTAACTTATATGTACCCAATGTTTTTTTGTATTTGACAATATGAACTATATCCTCTTTCTTTTTCTCTTCTCTTATTTTTTGTGAAGGATGGAGACGGATTGAAAATATAAAGAAAAAACCCTAGGTCGGCACCAATATCTCCTATATAGCTCCATTGAATTAAACTAGAAGTAAGAAAAATGAAAATGGTACGTCAAAAACTTTAAACACCTATTAAGTGATGTAAACGATGTAATTTGGGTAGAAAAACGATTTTATTGGGCGAGACCAAAAAATATTGTGTAATTTAATACAAGCTTCGAATTGATATATTATAATAGTGGTTTCCATACCCGAGTCAAAATTTATCTCCATTGAAAGTTGTAACTCATATTTACCAAATGTATTTTTTGTTTTTGAAAATATCAACAATATCCTCTTTCTTTTTCTCTTCTGTTATTTTTTTCTTGAAGAATAGATACTTATTGGAAATATAAATGAACAACCCTAGGTCGGCACCAATATCTCCTGTATAGCTCTTTTGAATTAAACCAGAAGTAAGTGAAATGAAAATGGTGTGTCAAAAATATTAAACACTCGGTAAGTGACGTAAACGATGTAATTTGGGTACAAAATCGATTTTCCTAGGTGAGACCCAAACATATTGCGTAATTTGAAACGAGCTTCGAATTGATATATTATAATAGTGGTTTCCATACCCGAGTCAAAAGTTATCTCCGTTGAAAGTTGTAACGCATATTTACAAAATGTTTTTTTATTTTTGAAAATATCAAAAATATCCTCTTTCTTTTTCTCTTATGTCATTTTTTCTTGAAGAATAGATACTTATTGGAAATATAAATAAACAACCCTAGGTCGGCACCAATATATCCTGTATACCTCTTTTGAATTAAACCAGAAGTAAGTGAAATGAAAATGGTGTGTCAAAAATTTTAAACACTCGGTAAGTGACGTAAACGATGTAATTTGGGTGAAAAAACGATTTTCCTTGGTGACACCAAAACATAATGTGTAATTTGAAAAGAGCTTCGATTTGATATAATATAATAGTTGTTTCGATACCCGTGTCAAAAGTTATCTCCATTGAAAGTTGTAACTAATATTTACCAAATGTTTTGTTGTTTTTGAAAATGTGAACGACATCCACTTTCTTTTTCTCTTCTCTTATTTTTTGTGAAGGATAGAGACTGATTGAAAATATAAAGAAACAACCCTAGGTCGGCGCCAATATCTCCTATATAGCTCCATTGAATTAAACCAGAAGTAAGAAAAATGAAAATGGTGCGTCAAAAATTTTAAACACTCATTAAGTGATGTAAACGATGTAATTTGGGAACCAAAACGATTTTATTTGGCCGGACCAAAAAATATTGTGTAATTTAATACGAGTTTCGAATTGATATATTATAATAGTGGTTTCCATACCCGAGTCAAAATTTATCTCCGTTGAAAGTTGTAACTCATATTTACCAAATGTTTTTTTTGTTTTTGAAAATATGAACTATATCCTCTTTCTTTTTCTCTTCTCTTATTTTTTTCTTGAAGAATAGAGACTTATTGAAAATATAAAGAAACAACCCTAGGTTGGCACCAATATCTCCTTTATAGCTCTATTGAATTAAACTAGGACTACTAAAATGAAAATGGTGCGTGAAAAACTTTAAAAACTCGTAAAGTGATGTAAACGATGTAATTTGGGTACAAAAACGATTTTCCTTGGTGGGACCAAAACATTTTGTGTAATTTAAAACGAGCTTTGATTTGATATATTATAATAGTGGTTTCCATACCCGAGTTAAAATTTATCTTCGTTGAAAGTTGTAACTTATATGTACCCAATGTTTTTTTCTTTTTGACAATATGAACTATATCCTCTTTGTTTTTCTCTTCTCTTATTTTTTGTGAAGGATAGAGACTGATTGAAAATATAAAGAAAAAACCCTAGGTCGGCACCAATATCTCCTATATAACTCTATTGAATTAAACTAGAAGTATGAAAAATGAAAATGGTACGTCAAAAAATTTAAAAATTCGTAAAGTGATGTAAACGATGTAATTTGGGTACAAAAACGATTTTCCTTGGTGGGACCAAAACATATTGTGTAATTTGAAACGAGCTTTGATTTGATATATTATATTAGTGGTTTCCATACCCGAGTCAAAATTTATCTTCGTTGAAAGTTGTAACTTATATGTACCCAATGTTTTTTTGTGTTTGACAATATGAACTATATCCTCTTTCTTTTTCTCTTCTCTTATTTTTTGTGAAGGATAGAGACGGATTGAAAATATAAAGAAAAAACCCTAGGTCGGCACCAATATCTCCTATATAGCTCCATTGAATTAAACTAGAAGTAAGAAAAATGAAAATGGTACGTCAAAAACTTTAAACACCTATTAAGTGATGTAAACGATGTAATTTGGGTAGAAAAACGATTTTATTGGGTGAGACCAAAAAGAATTGTGTAATTTAATACGAGCTTCGAATTGATATATTATAATAGTGGTTTCCATACCCGAGTCAAAATTTATCTCCATTGAAAGTTGTAACTCATATTTACCAAATGTATTTTTTGTTTTTGAAAATATCAACAATATCCTCTTTCTTTTTCTCTTCTGTTATTTTTTTCTTGAAGAATAGATACTTATTATAAATATAAATGAACAACCCTAGGTCGGCACCAATATCTCATGTATAGCTCTTTTGAATTAAACCAGAAGTAAGTGAAATGAAAATGGTGTGTCAAAAACTTTAAACACTCGGTAAGTGACGTAAACGATGTAATTTGGGTACAAAAACGATTTTCCTAGGTGAGACCCAAACATATTGTGTAATTTGAAACGAGCTTCGAATTGATATATTATAATAGTGGTTTCCATACCCGAGTCAAAAGTTATCTCCGTTGAAAGTTGTAACGCATATTTACAAAATGTTTTTTTATTTTTGAAAATATCAAAAATATCCTCTTTCTTTTTCTCTTATGTCATTTTTTCTTGAAGAATAGATACTTATTGGAAATATAAATAAACAACCCTAGGTCGGCACCAATATATCCTGTATACCTCTTTTGAATTAAACCAGAAGTAAGTGAAATGAAAATGGTGTGTCAAAAACTTTAAACACTCGGTAAGTGACGTAAACGATTTAATTTGGGTGAGAAAACGATTTTCCTTGGTGACACCAAAACATAATGTGTAATTTGAAAAGAGCTTCGATTTGATATAATATAATAGTTGTTTCGATACCCGAGTCAAAAGTTATCTCCATTGAAAGTTGTAACTCATATTTAGCAAATGTTTTGTTGTTTTTGAAAATGTGAACGACATCCTCTTTCTTTTTCTCTTCTCTTATTTTTTGTGAAGGATAGAGACTGATTGAAAATATAAAGAATACACCCTAGGTCGGCACCAATATCTCCTATATAGCTCCATTGAATTAAACTAGAAGTAAGAAAAATGAAAATGGTACGTCAAAAACTTTAAACACCTATTAAGTGATGTAAACGATGTAATTTGGGTAGAAAAACGATTTTATTGGGCGAGACCAAAAAATATTGTGTAATTTAATACAAGCTTCAAATTGATATATGATAATAGTGCTTTCTATACCCGAGTCAAAATTTATCTCCGTTGAAAGTTGTAACTCATATTTACCAAATGTTTTTTTTGTTTTTGAAAATATCAACAATATCCTCTTTCTTTTTCTATTCTCTTATTTTTTTCTTGAAGAATAGAGACTTATTAGAAATATAAATAAACAACCCTCGGTCGGCACCAATATGTATTGTATAGCTCTTTTGAATTAAACTAGAAGTAAGTGAAATGAAAATGGTGCGTCAAAAACTTTAAACACTCGGTAAGTGATGTAAACAATGTAATTTGGGTAAAAAACTGATTTTACTATGCGGGACCAAAATATATTGTGTAATTTGAAATGAGCTTCGATTTGATATATTATAATAGTGTTTTCGATACCCGAGTCAAAAGTTATCTTCTTTGAAAGTTGTAACAAATATTTACCAAATGTTTTGTTGTTTTTGAAAATTTGAACGACATCCACTTTCTTTTTCTCTTCTCTTATTTTTTGTGAAGGATAGAGACTGATTGAAAATATAAATAAATAACCCTAGGTCGGCGCCAATATATCCTATATAACTCTATGGAATTAAACCAGAAGTAAGAAAAATTAAAATGGTGCGTCAAAAATTTTAAACACTCATTAAGTGATGTAAACGATGTAATTTGGGTACCAAAACGATTTTATTTGGCGGGACCATAAAATATTATGTAATTTAATACGAGTTTCGAATTGATATATTATAACAGCGGTTTCTATACCCGAGTCAAAATTTATCTCCGTTGAAAGTTGTAAGTCATATTTACCAAATGTTTTTTTTGTTTTTGAAAATATGAACTATATCCTCTTTCTTTTTCTCTTCTCTTATTTTTTTCTGGAAGAATAGAGACTTATTGAAAATATAAAGAAACAACCCTAGGTTGGCACCAGTATCTCCTTTATAGCTCTATTGAATTAAACTAGGACTACTAAAATGAAAATGGTGCGTGAAAAACTTTAAAGACTCGTAATGTGATGTAAACGATGTAATTTGGGTACAAAAACGATTTTCCCTGGTGGGAGCAAAAGATATTGTGTAATTTGAGACGAGCTTTGATTTGATATATTATAATAGTTGTTTCCATACCCGAGTCAAAATACATCTTTGTTGAAAGTTGTGACTTATATTTACCCAATGTATTTTTGTTTTTGACAATATGAACTATATCCTCTTTCTTTTTCTCTTCTCTTAATTTTTGTGAAGGATAGAGACTGATTGAAAATATAAAGAAAAAACCCTAGGTCGGCACCAATATCTCCTATATAGCTCTATTGAATTAAACTAGAAGTAAGAAAAATAAAAATGGTACGTCAAAAACTTTAAACACCTATTAAGTGATGTAAACGATGTAATTTGGGTAGAAAAACGATTTTATTCGGCGAGACAAAAAAATATTGTGTAATTTAATACGAGTTTCGAATTGATATATTATAATAGTGGTTTCCATACCTGAGTCAAAATTTATCTCCGTTGAAAATTGTAACTCATATTTACCAAATGTTTTTTTGTTTATGAAAATATCCACAATATCCTCTTTCTTTTTCTCTTCTGTTATTTTTTTATTGAAGAATAGATACTTATTTGAAATATAAATGAACAAGCATAGGTCGGTACCAATATCAGCTGTATAGCGCTTTTGAATTAAACCAAAAGTAGGTGAAATGAAAATGGTGTGTCAAAAACTTTAAACACTCGGTAAGTGACGTAAACGATGTAATTTGGGTACAAATACGATTTTCCTAGGTGAGACCAAAACATATTGTGTAATTTGAAACGAGCTTCGATTTGATATATTATAGTAGTTTTTTCGATACCCGAGTCAAAAGTTATCTCCGTTGAAAGTTGTAACTCATATTTACCAAATGTTTTGTTGTTTTTGAAAATGTGAACGACATCCTCTTTCTTTTTCTCTTCTCTTATTTTTTGTGAAGAATAGAGTCTGATTGAAAATATAAAGAAACAACCCTAGGTCGGCAACAATATCTCCTATATAGCTCTATTGAATTAAACGAGAAGTAAGAAAAATGAAAATGGTGCGTCAAAAACATTAAACACCCATTAAGTGATGTAAACGATGTAATTTTGGTAGAAAAACGATTTTATTTGGCGCGACCAAAAAATATTGTATAATTTAATACGAGCTTCGAATTGATATATTATAATAGTGGTTTCTATACCCGAGTCAAAATTTATCTCCGTTGAAAGTTGTAACTCATATTTACCAAATATTTTTTGTTTTTGAAAATATCAACAATATCCTCTTTCTTTTTCTCTTCTGTTATTTTTTTCTTGAAGAATAGATACTTATTATAAATATAAATGAACAACCCTAGGTCGGCACCAATATCTCATGTATAGCTCTTTTGAATTAAACCAGAAGTAAGTGAAATGAAAATGGTGTGTCAAAAACTTTAAACACTCGGTAAGTGACGTAAACGATGTAATTTGGGTACAAAAACGATTTTCCTAGGTGAGACCCAAACATATTGTGTAATTTGAAACGAGCTTCGAATTGATATATTATAATAGTGGTTTCCATACCCGAGTCAAAAGTTATCTCCGTTGAAAGTTGTAACGCATATTTACAAAATGTTTTTTTATTTTTGAAAATATCAAAAATATCCTCTTTCTTTTTCTCTTATGTCATTTTTTCTTGAAGAATAGATACTTATTGGAAATATAAATAAACAACCCTAGGTCGGCACCAATATATCCTGTATACCTCTTTTGAATTAAACCAGAAGTAAGTGAAATGAAAATGGTGTGTCAAAAACTTTAAACACTCGGTAAGTGACGTAAACGATTTAATTTGGGTGAGAAAACGATTTTCCTTGGTGACACCAAAACATAATGTGTAATTTGAAAAGAGCTTCGATTTGATATAATATAATAGTTGTTTCGATACCCGAGTCAAAAGTTATCTCCATTGAAAGTTGTAACTCATATTTAGCAAATGTTTTGTTGTTTTTGAAAATGTGAACGACATCCTCTTTCTTTTTCTCTTCTCTTATTTTTTGTGAAGGATAGAGACTGATTGAAAATATAAAGAATACACCCTAGGTCGGCACCAATATCTCCTATATAGCTCCATTGAATTAAACTAGAAGTAAGAAAAATGAAAATGGTACGTCAAAAACTTTAAACACCTATTAAGTGATGTAAACGATGTAATTTGGGTAGAAAAACGATTTTATTGGGCGAGACCAAAAAATATTGTGTAATTTAATACAAGCTTCAAATTGATATATGATAATAGTGCTTTCTATACCCGAGTCAAAATTTATCTCCGTTGAAAGTTGTAACTCATATTTACCAAATGTTTTTTTTGTTTTTGAAAATATCAACAATATCCTCTTTCTTTTTCTATTCTCTTATTTTTTTCTTGAAGAATAGAGACTTATTAGAAATATAAATAAACAACCCTCGGTCGGCACCAATATGTATTGTATAGCTCTTTTGAATTAAACTAGAAGTAAGTGAAATGAAAATGGTGCGTCAAAAACTTTAAACACTCGGTAAGTGATGTAAACAATGTAATTTGGGTAAAAAACTGATTTTACTATGCGGGACCAAAATATATTGTGTAATTTGAAATGAGCTTCGATTTGATATATTATAATAGTGTTTTCGATACCCGAGTCAAAAGTTATCTTCTTTGAAAGTTGTAACAAATATTTACCAAATGTTTTGTTGTTTTTGAAAATTTGAACGACATCCACTTTCTTTTTCTCTTCTCTTATTTTTTGTGAAGGATAGAGACTGATTGAAAATATAAATAAATAACCCTAGGTCGGCGCCAATATATCCTATATAACTCTATGGAATTAAACCAGAAGTAAGAAAAATGAAAATGGTGCGTCAAAAATTTTAAACACTCATTAAGTGATGTAAACGATGTAATTTGGGTACCAAAACGATTTTATTTGGCGGGACCATAAAATATTATGTAATTTAATACGAGTTTCGAATTGATATATTATAACAGCGGTTTCTATACCCGAGTCAAAATTTATCTCCGTTGAAAGTTGTAAGTCATATTTACCAAATGTTTTTTTTGTTTTTGAAAATATGAACTATATCCTCTTTCTTTTTCTCTTCTCTTATTTTTTTCTGGAAGAATAGAGACTTATTGAAAATATAAAGAAACAACCCTAGGTTGGCACCAGTATCTCCTTTATAGCTCTATTGAATTAAACTAGGACTACTAAAATGAAAATGGTGCGTGAAAAACTTTAAAGACTCGTAATGTGATGTAAACGATGTAATTTGGGTACAAAAACGATTTTCCCTGGTGGGAGCAAAAGATATTGTGTAATTTGAGACGAGCTTTGATTTGATATATTATAATAGTTGTTTCCATACCCGAGTCAAAATACATCTTTGTTGAAAGTTGTGACTTATATTTACCCAATGTATTTTTGTTTTTGACAATATGAACTATATCCTCTTTCTTTTTCTCTTCTCTTAATTTTTGTGAAGGATAGAGACTGATTGAAAATATAAAGAAAAAACCCTAGGTCGGCACCAATATCTCCTATATAGCTCTATTGAATTAAACTAGAAGTAAGAAAAATAAAAATGGTACGTCAAAAACTTTAAACACCTATTAAGTGATGTAAACGATGTAATTTGGGTAGAAAAACGATTTTATTCGGCGAGACAAAAAAATATTGTGTAATTTAATACGAGTTTCGAATTGATATATTATAATAGTGGTTTCCATACCTGAGTCAAAATTTATCTCCGTTGAAAATTGTAACTCATATTTACCAAATGTTTTTTTGTTTATGAAAATATCCACAATATCCTCTTTCTTTTTCTCTTCTGTTATTTTTTTATTGAAGAATAGATACTTATTTGAAATATAAATGAACAAGCATAGGTCGGTACCAATATCAGCTGTATAGCGCTTTTGAATTAAACCAAAAGTAGGTGAAATGAAAATGGTGTGTCAAAAACTTTAAACACTCGGTAAGTGACGTAAACGATGTAATTTGGGTACAAATACGATTTTCCTAGGTGAGACCAAAACATATTGTGTAATTTGAAACGAGCTTCGATTTGATATATTATAGTAGTTTTTTCGATACCCGAGTCAAAAGTTATCTCCGTTGAAAGTTGTAACTCATATTTACCAAATGTTTTGTTGTTTTTGAAAATGTGAACGACATCCTCTTTCTTTTTCTCTTCTCTTATTTTTTGTGAAGAATAGAGTCTGATTGAAAATATAAAGAAACAACCCTAGGTCGGCAACAATATCTCCTATATAGCTCTATTGAATTAAACGAGAAGTAAGAAAAATGAAAATGGTGCGTCAAAAACATTAAACACCCATTAAGTGATGTAAACGATGTAATTTTGGTAGAAAAACGATTTTATTTGGCGCGACCAAAAAATATTGTATAATTTAATACGAGCTTCGAATTGATATATTATAATAGTGGTTTCTATACCCGAGTCAAAATTTATCTCCGTTGAAAGTTGTAACTCATATTTACCAAATATTTTTTGTTTTTGAAAATATCAACAATATCCTCTTTCTTTTTCTATTCTCTTATTTTTTTCTTGAAGAATAGAGACTGATTGGAAATATAAATAAACAACCCTAGGTCGGCACCAATATGTACTGTATAGCACTTTTGAATTAAACTAGGACTACTAAAATGAAAATGGTGCGTGAAATGAAAATGGTGCGTCAAAAACTTTAAACACTCGGTAAGTGATGTAAACAATGTAATTTGGGTAAAAAAATGATTTTACTATGCGGGACCAAAATATATTGTGTAATTTGAAACGACCTTCGAATTGATATATTATAATAGTGGTTTCCATACCCGAGTCAAAATTTATCTCCATTGAAAGTTGTAACTCATATTTACCAAATGTTTTTTTTGTTTTTGAAAATATCAACAATATCCTCTTTCTTTTTCTCTTCTGTTATTTTTTTCTTGAAGAATAGATACTTATTGGAAATATAAATGAACAACCCTAGGTCGGCACCAATATCTCCTGTATAGCTCTTTTGAATTAAACCAGAAGTAAGTGAAATGAAAATGGTGTTTAACAAACGTTAAACACTCGGTAAGGGACGTAAACGATGTAATTTGGGTACAAAAACGATTTTCCCAGGTGAGACCAAAACATATTGTGTAATTTGAAACGAGCTTCGATTTGATATATTATAATAGTGGTTTCTATTCCAGATTCAAAAGTTATCTCCGTTGAAAGTTGTAACTCATATTTACCAAATGTTTTGTTGTTTTTGAAAATGTGAACGACATCCTCTTTCTTTTTCTCTTCTGTTATTTTTTTCTGGAAGAATAGATACTTATTATAAATATAAATGAACAACCCTAGTTCGGTACCAATATCTCCTGTATAGTTCTTTTGAATTAAATCAGAAGGTAGTGAAATGAAAATGGTGTGTCAAAAACTTTAAACCCTCGGTAAGTGACGTAAACGATGTAATTTGGGTACAAGAACGATTTTTCTTGGTGAGAGCAAAAAATATTGTGTAATTTGAAGCGAGCTTCGAATTGATATATTATAATAGTGGTTTCCATACCCGAGTCAAAATTTATCTCCGTTTAAAGTTGGAACGCATATTTACAAAATGTTTTTTTGTTTTTGAAAATATCAACAATATCCTCTTTCTTTTTCTCTTATAATATTTTTTCTTGAAGAATAGATACTTATTGGAAATATAAATGAACAACCCTAGGTCGGCACCAATATATCATGTATACCTCTTTTGAATTAAACCAGAAGTAAATGAAATGAAAATGGTGTGTCAAAAACTTTAAACACTCGGTAAGTGACGTAAACAATGTAATTTGGGTGAAAAAACAATTTTCCTTGGTGAGACCAAAAAATATTGTGTAATTTAATACGAGCTTCGAATTGATATATTATAATAGTGGTTTCTATACCCGAGTCAAAATTTATCTCCGTTGAAAGTTGTAACTCATATTTACCAAATGTTTTTTTGTTTTTGAAAATATCAACAATATCATCTTTCTTTTTCTATTCTCTTATTTTTTTCTTGAAGAATAGAAACTTATTGGAAATATAAATAAACAACCCTAGGTCGGCACCAATATGTACTGTATAGCTCTTTTGAATTAAACTAGAAGTAAGTGAAATGAAAATGGTGCGTCAAAAACTTTAACCACTCGGAAAGTGATGTAAACAATGTAATTTGGGTAAAAAACTGATGTACTATGCGGGACCAAAATATATTGTGTAATTTAAAATGAGCTTTGATTTGATATATTATAATAGTGTTTTTGATACCCGAGTCAAAAGTTATCTCCTTTGAAAGTTGTAACAAATATTTACCAAATGTTTTGTTGTTTTTGAAAATGTGAACGACATCCACTTTCTTTTTCTCTTCTCTTATTTTTTGTGAAGGATAGTGACTGATTGAAAATATAAAGAAATAACCCTAGGTCGGCGCCAATATCTCCTATATAGCTCTATTGAATTAAACCAGAAGTAAGAAAAATGAAAATGGTGCGTCAAAAATTTTAAACACTCATTAAGTGATGTAAACGATGTAATTTGGGTACCAAAACGATTTTATTTGGTGGGACCAAAAAATATTATGTAATTTAATACGAGTTTCGAATTGATATATTATAATAGTGGTTTCCATACCCGAGTCAAAATTTATCTCCGTTGAAAGTTGTAACTCATATTTACCAAATGTTTTTTTTGTAATATACGCTCTTTCTTTTTCTCTTCTCTTATTTTTTTCTTGAAGAATAGAGACTTATTGAAAATATAAAGAAACAACCCTAGTTTGGCACCAATATCTCCTTTATAGCTCTATTGAATTAAACTAGGACTACTAAAATGAAAATGGTGCGTGAAAAACTTTAAAAACTCGTAAAGTGATGTAAACGATGTAATTTGGGTACAAAAACGATTTTCCTTGGTGGGACCAAAACATATTGTGTAATTTGAGACGTGCTTTGATTTGATATTATAATAGTGGTTTCCATACCCGAGTCAAAATATATCTTCTTTGAATGTTGTAACTTATATTTACATAATGTATTTTTGTTTTTGACAATATGAGCTATATCCTCTTTCTTTTTCTCTTCTCTTATTTTTTGTGAAGGATAGAGACTGATTGAAAATATAAAGAAAAAACCCTAGTTCGGCACCAATATCTCCTATATAACTCTATTGAATTAAACTAGAAGTAAAAAAAATGAAAATGGTACGTCAAAAACTTTAAACACCTATTAAGTGATGTAAACGATGTAATTTGGGTAGAAAAACGATTTTATTGGGCGAGACCAAAAAATATTGTGTAATTTAATACGAGCTTCGAATTGATATATTATAATAGTGGTTTCCATACCCGAGTCAAAATTTATCTCCGTTGAAAGTTGTAACGCATATTTACAAAATGTTTTTATGTTTTTGAAAATATGAACAATATCCTGTTTCTTTTTCTCTTCTGTTATTTTTTTCTTGAAGAATAGAGACTTATTGGATATATAAATAAACAACCCTAGGTCGGCACCAATATCTCCTATATAGCTCTATTGAATTAAACCAGAAGTAAGAAAAATGAAAATGGTGCGTCAAAAATTTTAAACACTCATTAAGTGATGTAAACAATGTAATTTGGGAACCAAAACGATTTTATTTGGCCGGACCAAAAAATATTGTGTAATTTAATACGAGTTTCGAATTGATATATTATAATAGTGGTTTCCATACCCGAGTCAAAATTTATCTCCGTTGAAAGTTGTAACTCATATTTACCAAATGTCTTTTTTTGTTTTTGAAAATATGAACTATATCCTCTTTCTTTTTCTCTTCTCTAATTTTTTCATGAAGAATAGAGACTTATTGAAAATATAAAGAAATAACCCTAGGTTGGCACCAATATCTCCTTTATAGCTCTATTGAATTAAACTAGGACTACTAAAATGAAAATGGTGCGTGAAAAACTTTAAAAACTCGTAAAGTGATGTAAACGATGTAATTTGGGTACAAAAACGATTTTCCTTGGTGGGACCAAAACATTTTGTGTAATTTGAAACGAGCTTTGATTTGATATATTATAATAGTGGTTTCCATACCCGAGTTAAAATTTATCTTCGTTGAAAGTTGTAACTTATATGTACCCAATGTTTTTTTCTTTTTGACAATATGAACTATATCCTCTTTCTTTTTCTCTTCTCTTATTTTTTTGTGAAGGATAGAGACTGATTGAAAATATAAAGAAAAAACCCTAGGTCGGCACCAATATCTCCTATATAACTCTATTGAATTAAACTAGAAGTAAGAAAAATGAAAATGGTACGTCAAAAAATTTAAAAAACTCGTAAAGTGATGTAAACGATGTAATTTGGGTAATAAAACGACTTTCCTTGGCGGGACCAAAAGATATTGTGTAATTTGAAACGAGCTTCGATTTGATATATTATAATAGTGGTTTCAATACCCGAGTCAAAAGTTATCTCGCTTGAAAGTTGTAACTCACATTTACCAAATGTTTTTTTGTTTTTGAAAATATGAACTATATCCTCTTTCTTTTCCTCCTCTCTTATTTTTTTCTTGAAGAATAGAGACTTATTGGAAATATAAATAAACAACCCTCGGTCGAAACCAATATCTCCTGTATAGCTCTTTTTAATTAAACTAGAAGTAAGAAAAATGAAAATGGTGTGTCAAAAACTTTAAACACTCGATAAGCGATGTAAACGATGTAATTTGGGTACAAAAACGATTTTCCTCGGCGGGACCAAAACATATTGTGTAATTTGAAATGAGCTTCGATTTGATATATTATAATAGTGGTTTCCATACCCGAGTCAAAATTTATCTCCGTTGAAAGTTGTAAGTTATATTTACCCAATGTTTTTTTGTTTTTGACAATATGAACTATATCCTCTTTCTTTTTCTCTTATCTTATTTTTTGTGAATAATAGAGACTGATTGAAAATATAAAGAAACAACCCTAGGTCGGCAACAAAATCTCCTATATAGCTCTATTGAATTAAACGAGAAGTAAGAAAAATGAAAATGGTGCGTCATAAACTTTAAAAAACCAATTAAGTGATGTAAACGATGTAATTTTGGTGAAAAATGATTTTATTTGGCGCGACCAAAAAATATTTTGTAATTTAATAAGAGCTTCGAATTGATATATTATAATAGTGGTTTCTATACCCGAGTCAAAATTTATCTCCGTTGAAAATTGTAACTCATATTTACCAAATGTTTTTTTTGTTTTTGAAAGTATCAACAATATCCTCTTTCTTTTTCTATTCTCTTATTTTTTTCTTGAAAAATAGAGACTTGTTGGAAATATAAATAAAAAACCCTAGGTCGGCACCAATATGTACTGTATAGCTCTTTTGAATTAAACTAGAAGTAAGTGAAATGAAAATGGTGCGTGAAAAACTTTAAACACTCGGTAAGTGATGTAAACAATGTAATTTGGGTAAAAAATGATTTTACTATGCGGGACCAAAACATAATGTGTAATTTGAAAAGAGCTTTGATTTGATATATTATAATAGTTGTTTCGATACCCGAGTCAAAAGTTATCTCCGTTGAAAGAAGTAACTCATATTTACCAAATGTTTTGTTGTTTTTGAAAATGTGAACGACATTCTCTTTCTTTTTCTCTTCTCTTATTTTTTGTGAAGAATAGAGACTGATTGAAAATATAAAGAAAAAACCATAGGTCCGCAACAATATCTCCTATATAGCTCTATTGAATTAAACGAGAAGTAAGAAAAATGAAAATGGTGCGTCAAAAACTTTAAACACCCATTAAGTGATGTAAACGATGTAATTTTGGTACAAAAACGATTTTATTTGGCTCGACCAAAAAATATTGTGTAATTTAATACGAGCTTCGAATTGATATATTATAATAATAGTTTCTATACCGAGTCAAAATATTTCTCCGTTGAAAGTTGTAACTCATATTTACTAAATGTTTTTTTGTTTTTGAAAATATCAACAATATCCTCTTTCTTTTTCTATTCTCTTATTTTTTTCTTGAAAAATAGAGACTTATTGGAAATATAAATAAACAACCCTAGGTCGGCACCAATATGTACTGTATAGCTCTTTTGAATTAAACTAGAAGTAAGTGAAATGAAAATGGTGCGTCAAAAACTTTAAACACTCGGTAAGTGATGTAAACAATGTAATTTGGGTAAAAAAATGATTTTACTATGGGGGACCAAAACATATTGTGTAATTTGAAATGAGCTTCGATTTGATATTTTATAAGTGTGATTTCCATACCCGAGTCAAAATTTATCTCCGTTGAAAGTTGTAACTTATATTTACCCAATGTTTTTTTGTTTTTGACAATATGAACTATATCCTCTTTCTTTTTCTCTTATCTTATTTTTTGTGAATAATAGAGACTGATTGAAAATATAAAGAAACAACCCTAGGTCGGCAACAAAATCTCCTATATAGCTCTATTGAATTAAACGAGAAGTAAGAAAAATGAAAATGGTGCGTCATAAACTTTAAAAACCAATTAAGTGATGTAAACGATGTAATTTTGGTGAAAAATGATTTTATTTGGCGCGACCAAAAAATATTTTGTAATTTAATACGAGCTTCGAATTGATATATTATAATAGTGGTTTCTATACCCGAGTCAAAATTTATCTCCGTTGAAAATTGTAACTCATATTTACCAAATGTTTTTTTTGTTTTTGAAAGTATCAACAATATCCTCTTTCTTTTTCTATTCTCTTATTTTTTTCTTGAAAAATAGAGACTTGTTGGAAATATAAATAAAAAACCCTAGGTCGGCACCAATATGTACTGTATAGCTCTTTTGAATTAAACTAGAAGTAAGTGAAATGAAAATGGTGCGTGAAAAACTTTAAACACTCGGTAAGTGATGTAAACAATGTAATTTGGGTAAAAAATGATTTTACTATGCGGGACCAAAACATAATGTGTAATTTGAAAAGAGCTTTGATTTGATATATTATAATAGTTGTTTCGATACCCGAGTCAAAAGTTATCTCCGTTGAAAGAAGTAACTCATATTTACCAAATGTTTTGTTGTTTTTGAAAATGTGAACGACATTCTCTTTCTTTTTCTCTTCTCTTATTTTTTGTGAAGAATAGAGACTGATTGAAAATATAAAGAAAAAACCATAGGTCCGCAACAATATCTCCTATATAGCTCTATTGAATTAAACGAGAAGTAAGAAAAATGAAAATGGTGCGTCAAAAACTTTAAACACCCATTAAGTGATGTAAACGATGTAATTTTGGTGAAAAATGATTTTATTTGGCGCGACCAAAAAATATTTTGTAATTTAATACGAGCTTCGAATTGATATATTATAATAGTGGTTTCTATACCCGAGTCAAAATATTTCTCCGTTGAAAGTTGTAACTCATATTTACTAAATGTTTTTTTGTTTTTGAAAATATCAACAATATCCTCTTTCTTTTTCTATTCTCTTATTTTTTTCTTGAAAAATAGAGACTTATTGGAAATATAAATAAACAACCCTAGGTCGGCACCAATATGTACTGTATAGCTCTTTTGAATTAAACTAGAAGTAAGTGAAATGAAAATGGTGCGTCAAAAACTTTAAACACTCGGTAAGTGATGTAAACAATGTAATTTGGGTAAAAAAATGATTTTACTATGGGGGACCAAAACATATTGTGTAATTTGAAATGAGCTTCGATTTGATATTTTATAAGTGTGATTTCCATACCCGAGTCAAAATTTATCTCCGTTGAAAGTTGTAACTTATATTTACCCAATGTTTTTTTGTTTTTGACAATATGAACTATATCCTCTTTCTTTTTCTCTTATCTTATTTTTTGTGAATAATAGAGACTGATTGAAAATATAAAGAAACAACCCTAGGTCGGCAACAAAATCTCCTATATAGCTCTATTGAATTAAACGAGAAGTAAGAAAAATGAAAATGGTGCGTCATAAACTTTAAAAACCAATTAAGTGATGTAAACGATGTAATTTTGGTGAAAAATGATTTTATTTGGCGCGACCAAAAAATATTTTGTAATTTAATACGAGCTTCGAATTGATATATTATAATAGTGGTTTCTATACCCGAGTCAAAATTTATCTCCGTTGAAAATTGTAACTCATATTTACCAAATGTTTTTTTTGTTTTTGAAAGTATCAACAATATCCTCTTTCTTTTTCTATTCTCTTATTTTTTTCTTGAAAAATAGAGACTTGTTGGAAATATAAATAAAAAACCCTAGGTCGGCACCAATATGTACTGTATAGCTCTTTTGAATTAAACTAGAAGTAAGTGAAATGAAAATGGTGCGTGAAAAACTTTAAACACTCGGTAAGTGATGTAAACAATGTAATCTGGGTAAAAAATGATTTTACTATGCGGGACCAAAACATATTGTGTAATTTGAAAAGAGCTTTGATTTGATATTTTATAATAGTTGTTTCCATACCCGAGTCAAAATTTATCTCCGTTGAAAGAAGTAACTCATATTTACCAAATGTTTTGTTGTTTTTGAAAATGTGAACGACATTCTCTTTCTTTTTCTCTTCTCTTATTTTTTGTGAAGAATAGAGACTGATTGAAAATATAAAGAAAAAACCATAGGTCCGCAACAATATCTCCTATATAGCTCTATTGAATTAAACGAGAAGTAAGAAAAATGAAAATGGTGCGTCAAAAACTTTAAACACCCATTAAGTGATGTAAACGATGTAATTTTGGTACAAAAACGATTTTATTTGGCTCGACCAAAAAATATTGTGTAATTTAATACGAGCTTCGAATTGATATATTATAATAATAGTTTCTATACCGAGTCAAAATATTTCTCCGTTGAAAGTTGTAACTCATATTTACTAAATGTTTTTTTGTTTTTGAAAATATCAACAATATCCTCTTTCTTTTTCTATTCTCTTATTTTTTTCTTGAAAAATAGAGACTTATTGGAAATATAAATAAACAACCCTAGGTCGGCACCAATATGTACTGTATAGCTCTTTTGAATTAAACTAGAAGTAAGTGAAATGAAAATGGTGCGTCAAAAACTTTAAACACTCGGTAAGTGATGTAAACAATGTAATTTGGGTAAAAAAATGATTTTACTATGGGGGACCAAAACATATTGTGTAATTTGAAATGAGCTTCGATTTGATATTTTATAAGTGTGATTTCCATACCCGAGTCAAAATTTATCTCCGTTGAAAGTTGTAACTTATATTTACCCAATGTTTTTTTGTTTTTGACAATATGAACTATATCCTCTTTCTTTTTCTCTTATCTTATTTTTTGTGAATAATAGAGACTGATTGAAAATATAAAGAAACAACCCTAGGTCGGCAACAAAATCTCCTATATAGCTCTATTGAATTAAACGAGAAGTAAGAAAAATGAAAATGGTGCGTCATAAACTTTAAAAACCAATTAAGTGATGTAAACGATGTAATTTTGGTGAAAAATGATTTTATTTGGCGCGACCAAAAAATATTTTGTAATTTAATACGAGCTTCGAATTGATATATTATAATAGTGGTTTCTATACCCGAGTCAAAATTTATCTCCGTTGAAAATTGTAACTCATATTTACCAAATGTTTTTTTTGTTTTTGAAAGTATCAACAATATCCTCTTTCTTTTTCTATTCTCTTATTTTTTTCTTGAAAAATAGAGACTTGTTGGAAATATAAATAAAAAACCCTAGGTCGGCACCAATATGTACTGTATAGCTCTTTTGAATTAAACTAGAAGTAAGTGAAATGAAAATGGTGCGTGAAAAACTTTAAACACTCGGTAAGTGATGTAAACAATGTAATCTGGGTAAAAAATGATTTTACTATGCGGGACCAAAACATATTGTGTAATTTGAAAAGAGCTTTGATTTGATATTTTATAATAGTTGTTTCCATACCCGAGTCAAAATTTATCTCCGTTGAAAGAAGTAACTCATATTTACCAAATGTTTTGTTGTTTTTGAAAATGTGAACGACATTCTCTTTCTTTTTCTCTTCTCTTATTTTTTGTGAAGAATAGAGACTGATTGAAAATATAAAGAAAAAACCATAGGTCCGCAACAATATCTCCTATATAGCTCTATTGAATTAAACGAGAAGTAAGAAAAATGAAAATGGTGCGTCAAAAACTTTAAACACCCATTAAGTGATGTAAACGATGTAATTTTGGTACAAAAACGATTTTATTTGGCTCGACCAAAAAATATTGTGTAATTTAATACGAGCTTCGAATTGATATATTATAATAATAGTTTCTATACCGAGTCAAAATATTTCTCCGTTGAAAGTTGTAACTCATATTTACTAAATGTTTTTTTGTTTTTGAAAATATCAACAATATCCTCTTTCTTTTTCTATTCTCTTATTTTTTTCTTGAAAAATAGAGACTTATTGGAAATATAAATAAACAACCCTAGGTCGGCACCAATATGTACTGTATAGCTCTTTTGAATTAAACTAGAAGTAAGTGAAATGAAAATGGTGCGTCAAAAACTTTAAACACTCGGTAAGTGATGTAAACAATGTAATTTGGGTAAAAAAATGATTTTACTATGGGGGACCAAAACATATTGTGTAATTTGAAATGAGCTTCGATTTGATATTTTATAAGTGTGATTTCCATACCCGAGTCAAAATTTATCTCCGTTGAAAGTTGTAACTTATATTTACCCAATGTTTTTTTGTTTTTGACAATATGAACTATATCCTCTTTCTTTTTCTCTTCTCTTATTTTTTGTGAAGAATAGAGACTGATTGAAAATATAAAGAAAAAACCCTAAGTCGGCAACAATATCTCCTATATAGCTCTATTGAATTAAACGAGAAGTAAGAAAAATGAAAAATGGTGCGTCAAAAACTTTAAACACCCATTCAGTGATGTAAACGATGTAATTTTGGTACAAAAAGAATTTTATTTGGCGCGACCAAAAAATATTGTGTAATTTAGTACGAGCTTCGAATTGATATATTATAATAGTGGTTTCTATACCCGAGTTAAAATTTATCTCCGTTGAAAGTTGTAACTCATATTTACCAAATGTTTTTTTGTTTTTGAAAATATCAACAATATCCTCTTTCTTTTTCTATTCTCTTATTTTTTTCTTGAAAAATAGAGACTTATTGGAAATATAAATAAACAACCCTAGGTCGGCACCAATATGTACTGTATAGCTCTTTTGAATTAAACTAGAAGTAAGTGTAATGAAAATGGTGCGTCAAAAACTTTAAACACTCGGTAAGTGATGTAAACAATGTAATTTGGGTAAAAAAATGATTTTACTATGCGGGACCAAAACATATTGTGTAATTTGAAATGAGCTTCGATTTGATATTTTATAATAGTGGTTTCCATACCCGAGTCAAAATTTATCTCCGTTGAAAGTTGTAACTTATATTTACCCAATGTTTTTTTGTTTTTGACAATATGAACTATATCCTCTTTCTTTTTCTCTTCTCTTATTTTTTGTGAAGAATAGAGACTGATTGAAAATATAAAGAAACAACCCTAGGTCGGCAACAAAATCTCCTATATAGCTCTATTGAATAAAACGAGAAGTAAGAAAAATGAAAAATGGTGCGTCAAAAACTTTAAACACCCATTCAGTGATGTAAACAATGTAATTTTGGTGAAAAACGATTTTATTTGGCGCGACCAAAAAATATTGTGTAATTTAATACGAGCTTCGAATTGATATATTATAATAGTGCTTTCTATACCCGAGTCAAAATTTAACTCCGTTGAAAGTTGTAACTCATATTTACCAAATGTTTTTTTGTTTTTGAAAATATCAACAATATCCTCTTTCTATTTCTATTCTCTTATTTTTTTCTTGAAGAATAGAGACTTATTGGAAATATAAATAAACAACCCTAGGTCGGCACCAATATGTACTGTATAGCTCTTTTGAATTAAACTAGAAGTAAGTGAAATGAAAATGGTGCGTCAAAAACTTTAAACACTCGGTAAGTGATGTAAACAATGTAATTTGGGTAAAAAAATGATTTTACTATGGGGGACCAAAACATATTGTGTAATTTGAAATGAGCTTCGATTTGATATTTTATAATTGTGATTTACATACCCGAGTCAAAATTTATCTCCGTTGAAAGTTGTAACTTATATTTACCCAATGTTTTTTTGTTTTTGACAATAGGAACTATATCCTCTTTCTTTTTCTCTTCTCTTATTTATTGTGAAGAATAGAGACTGATTGAAAATATAAAGAAACAACCCTAAGTCGGCAACAATATCTCCTATATAGCTCTATTGAATTAAACGAGAAGTAAGAAAAATGAAAAATGGTGCGTCAAAAACTTTAAACACCCATTAAGTGATGTAAACGATGTAATTTTGGTACAAAAACAATTTTATTTGGCGCGACCAAAAAATATTGTGTAATTTAGTACGAGCTTCGAATTGATATTTTATAATAGTGGTTTCTATACCCGAGTCAAAATTTATCTCCGTTGAAAGTTGTAACTCATATTTACCAAATGTTTTTTTGTTTTTGAAAATATCAACAATATCCTCTTTCTTTTTCTATTCTCTTATTTTTTTCTTGAAAAATAGAGACTTATTGGAAATATAAATAAACAACCCTAGGTCGGCACCAATATGTACTGTATAGCTCTTTTGAATTAAACTAGAAGTAAGTGAAATGAAAATGGTGCGTCAAAAACTTTAAACACTCGGTAAGTGATGTAAACGATGTAATTTGGGTAGAAAAATGATTTTATTGGGCGAGACCAAAAAATATTGTGTAATTTAATACGAGCTTCGAAATGATATATTATAATAGTGGTTTCTATACCTGAGTCAAAATTTATCTCCATTGAAAGTTGTAACTCATATTTACCAAATGTTTTTTTGTTTTGGAAAATATCAACAATATCCTCTTTCTTTTTCTATTCTCTTATTTTTTTCTTGAAAAATAGAGACTTATTGGAAATATAAATAAACAACCCTAGGTCGGCACCAATATCTCCTGTATAGCTCTTTTGAATTAAACCAGAAGTAAGTGAAATGAAAATGGTGTGTCAAAAACTTTAAACAACCATTAAGTGATGTAAGCGATGTAATTTGGGTACAAAAACGATTTTATTTGGAGCGACCAAAAAATATTGTGTAATTTAATACGAGCTTCGAATTGATATATTATAATAGTGGTTTCTATACCCGAGTCAAAATTTATCTCCGTTGAAAGTTGTAACTCATATTTACCAAATGTTTTTTTGTTTTTGAAAATATCAACAATATCCTCTTTCTTTTTCTATTCTCTTATTTTTTTCATGAAAAATAGAGACTTATTGGAAATATAAATAAACAACCCTAGGTCGGCACCAATATGTACTGTATAGCTCTTTTGAATTAAACTAGAAGTAAGTGAAATGATAATGGTGCGTCAAAAACTTTAAACACTCGGTAAGTGATGTAAACAATGTAATTTGGGTAAAAAATGATTTTACTATGTGGGACCAAAACATATTGTGTAATTTGAAATGAGCTTCGATTTGATATATTATAATAGTGGTTTCGATACCCGAGTCAAAAGTTACCTCCTTTGAAAGTTGTAACTAATATTTACCAAATGTTTTGTTGTTTTTGAAAATGTGAACGACATCCACTTTCTTTTTCTCTTCTCTTATTTTTTGTGAAGGATAGAGAATAATTGAAAATATAAAGAAACAACCCTAGGTCGGCGCCAATATCTCCTATATAGCTCTATTGAATTAAACCAGAAGTAAGAAAAATGAAAATGGTGCGTCAAAAATTTAAAACACTCATTAAATGATGTAAACGATGTAATTTGCGAACCAAAACGATTTTATTTGGCCGGACCAAAAAATATTGTGTAATTTAATACGAGTTTCGAATTGATATATTATAATAGTGGTTTCCATACCCGAGTCAAAATTTATCTCCGTTGAAAGTTGTAACTCATATTTACCAAATGTTTTTTTGTTTTTGAAAATATGAACAATATCCTCTTTCTTTTTCGATTCTCTTATTTTTTTCTTGAAAAATAGAGGCTTATTGGAAATATAAATAAACACCCCTAGGTCGGCACCAATATGTACTGTATAGCTCTTTTGAATTAAACTAGAAGTAAGTGAAATGATAATGGTGCGTCAAAAACTTTAAACACTCGGTAAGTGATGTAAACAATGTAATTTGGGTAAAAAATGATTTTACTATGTGGGACCAAAACATATTGTGTAATTTGAAATGAGCTTCGATTTGATATATTATAATAGTGGTTTCGATACCCGAGTCAAAAGTTACCTCCTTTGAAAGTTGTAACTAATATTTACCAAATGTTTTGTTGTTTTTGAAAATGTGAACGACATCCACTTTCTTTTTCTCTTCTCTTATTTTTTGTGAAGGATAGAGAATAATTGAAAATATAAAGAAACAACCCTAGGTCGGCGCCAATATCTCCTATATAGCTCTATTGAATTAAACCAGAAGTAAGAAAAATGAAAATGGTGCGTCAAAAATTTAAAACACTCATTAAATGATGTAAACGATGTAATTTGCGAACCAAAACGATTTTATTTGGCCGGACCAAAAAATATTGTGTAATTTAATACGAGTTTCGAATTGATATATTATAATAGTGGTTTCCATACCCGAATCAAAATTTATCTCCGTTGAAAGTTGTAACTCATATTTACCAAATGTCTTTTTTTGTTTTTGAAAATATGAACTATATCCTCTTTCTTTTTCTCTTCTCTTATTTTTTTCTTGAAGAATAGAACTTATTGAAAATATAAAGAAACAACCCTAGGTTGGCACCAATATCTCCTTTATAGCTTATTGAATTAAACTAGGACTACTAAAATGAAAATGGTGCGTGAAAAAATTTAAAAACTCGTGAAGTGATGTAAACGATGTAATTTGGGTACAAAAACGATTTTCCTTGGTGGGACCAAAACATATTGTGTAATTTGAAACGAGCTTTGATTTGATATATTATAATTGTGGTTTTCATACCCGAGTCAAAATTTATCTTCGTTGAAAGTTGTAACTTATATTTACCCAATGTTCTTTTGTTTTTGACAATATGAACTATATCCTCTTTCTTTTTCTCTTCACTTATTTTTTGTGAAGGATAGAGACTGATTGAAAATATAAAGAAAAAACCCTAGGTCGGCACCAATATCTCCTATATAGCTCTATTGAATTAAACTATAAGTAAGAAAAATGAAAATGGTACGTCAAAAACTTTAAACACCTATTAAGTGATGTAAACGATGTAATTTGGGTAGAAAAACGATTTTATTGGGCGAGATTAAAAAATATTGTGTAATTTAATACGAGCTTCGAATTGATATATTATAATAGTGGTTTCCATACCCGAGTCAAAATTTATCTCCATTGAAAATTGTAACTCATATTTACCAAATGTTTTTTTTTTGTTTTTGAAATTATCAACAATATCCTCTTTCTTTTTCTCTTCTGTTATTTTTTTCGTGAAGAATAGATACTTATTGGAAATATAAATGAACAACCCTAGGTCGGCACCAATATCTCCTGTATAGCTCTTTTGAATTAAACCAGAAGTAAGTGAAATGAAAATGGTGTGTCAAAAACTTTAAACACCCATTAAGTGATGTAAACGATGTAATTTGGGTACAAAAACGATTTTATTTGGAGCGACCAAAAAATATTGTGTAATTTAATACGAGCTTCGAATTGATATATTATAATAGTGGTTTCTATACCCGAGTCAAAATTTATCTCCGTTGAAAGTTGTAACTCATATTTACCAAATGTTTTTTTGTTTTTGAAAATATCAACAATATCCTCTTTCTTTTTCTATTCTCTTATTTTTTTCATGAAAAATAGAGACTTATTGGAAATATAAATAAACAACCCTAGGTCGGCACCAATATGTACTGTATAGCTCTTTTGAATTAAACTAGAAGTAAGTGAAATGATAATGGTGCGTCAAAAACTTTAAACACTCGGTAAGTGATGTAAACAATGTAATTTGGGTAAAAAATGATTTTACTATGTGGGACCAAAACATATTGTGTAATTTGAAATGAGCTTCGATTTGATATATTATAATAGTGGTTTCGATACCCGAGTCAAAAGTTACCTCCTTTGAAAGTTGTAACTAATATTTACCAAATGTTTTGTTGTTTTTGAAAATGTGAACGACATCCACTTTCTTTTTCTCTTCTCTTATTTTTTGTGAAGGATAGAGAATAATTGAAAATATAAAGAAACAACCCTAGGTCGGCGCCAATATCTCCTATATAGCTCTATTGAATTAAACCAGAAGTAAGAAAAATGAAAATGGTGCGTCAAAAATTTAAAACACTCATTAAATGATGTAAACGATGTAATTTGCGAACCAAAACGATTTTATTTGGCCGGACCAAAAAATATTGTGTAATTTAATACGAGTTTCGAATTGATATATTATAATAGTGGTTTCCATACCCGAGTCAAAATTTATCTCCGTTGAAAGTTGTAACTCATATTTACCAAATGTCTTTTTTTGTTTTTGAAAATATGAACTATATCCTCTTTCTTTTTCTCTTCTCTTATTTTTTTCTTGAAGAATATAACTTATTGAAAATATAAAGAAACAACCCTAGGTTGGCACCAATATCTCCTTTATAGCTTATTGATTTAAACTAGGACTACTAAAATGAAAATGGTGCGTGAAAAAATTTAAAAACTCGTAAAGTGATGTAAACGATGTAATTTGGGTACAAAAACGATTTTCCTTGGTGGGACCAAAACATATTGTGTAATTTGAAACGAGCTTTGATTTGATATATTATAATTGTGGTTTCCATACCCGAGTCAAAATTTATCTTCGTTGAAAGTTGTAACTTATATTTACCCAATGTTCTTTTGTTTTTGACAATATGAACTATATCCTCTTTCTTTTTCTCTTCACTTATTTTTTGTGAAGGATAGAGACTGATTGAAAATATAAAGAAAAAACCCTAGGTCGGCACCAATATCTCCTATATAGCTCTATTGAATTAAACTAGAAGTAAGAAAAATGAAAATGGTACGTCAAAAACTTTAAACACCTATTAAGTGATGTAAACGATGTAATTTGGGTAGAAAAACGATTTTATTGGGCGAGATTAAAAAATATTGTGTAATTTAATACGAGCTTCGAATTGATATATTATAATAGTGGTTTCCATACCAGAGTCAAAATTTATCTCCATTGAAAATTGTAACTCATATTTACCAAATGTTTTTTTTTGTTTTTGAAATTATCAACAATATCCTCTTTCTTTTTCTCTTCTGTTATTTTTTTCGTGAAGAATAGATACTTATTGGAAATATAAATGAACAACCCTAGGTCGGCACCAATATCTCCTGTATATCTCTTTTGAATTAAACCAGAAGTAAGTGAAATGAAAATGGTGTGTCAAAAACTTTAAACACCCATTAAGTGATGTAAACGATGTAATTTGGGTACAAAAACGATTTTATTTGGAGCGACCAAAAAATATTGTGTAATTTAATACGAGCTTCGAATTGATATATTATAATAGTGGTTTCTATACCCGAGTCAAAATTTATCTCCGTTGAAAGTTGTAACTTATATTTACCAAATGTTTTTTTGTTTTTGAAAATATCAACTATATCCTCTTTCTTTTTCCCTTCTCTTATTTTTTTCTTGAAAAATAGAGACAGATTGAAAATATAAAGAAACAACCCTAGGTCGGCACCAATATCTACTGTATAGCTCTTTTGAATTAAACTAGAAGTAAGTGAAATGAAAATGGTGCGTCAAAAACTTTAAACACTCGGTAAGTGATGTAAACAATGTAATTTGGGTAAAAAAATGATTGAAAATATAAAGAAAAAACCCTAGGTCGGCACCAATATCTCCTATATAGCTCTATTGAATTAAACTAGAAGTAAGAAAAATGAAAATGGTACGTCAAAAACTTTAAACACCTATTAAGTGATGTAAACGATGTAATTTGGGTAGAAAAATGATTTTATTGGGCGAGACCAAAAAATATTGTGTAATTTAATACGAGCTTCGAAATGATATATTATAATAGTGGTTTCCATACCTGACTCCAAATTTATCTCCATTGAAAGTTGTAACTCATATTTACCAAATGTTTTTTTGGTTTGGAAAATATCAACAATATCCTCTTTCTTTTTCTATTCTCTTATTTTTTTCTTGAAAAATAGAGACTTATTGGAAATATAAATAAACAACCCTAGGTCGGCACCAATATCTCCTGTATAGCTCTTTTGAATTAAACCAGAAGTAAGTGAAATGAAAATGGTGTCTCAAAAACTTTAAACACCCATTAAGTGAAGTAAACGATGTAATTTGGGTACAAAAACGATTTTATTTGGAGCGACCAAAAAATATTGTGTAATTTAATACGAGCTTCGAATTGATATATTATAATAGTGGTTTCTATACCCGAGTCAAAATTTATCTCCGTTGAAAGTTGTAACTTATATTTACCAAATGTTTTTTTGTTTTTGAAAATATGAACTATATCCTCTTTCTTTTTCCCTTCTCTTATTGTTTTCTTGAAAAATAGAGACAGATTGAAAATATAAAGAAACAACCCTAGGTCGGCACCAATATCTACTGTATAGCTCTTTTGAATTAAACTAGAAGTAAGTGAAATGAAAATGGTGCGTCAAAAACTTTAAACACTCGGTAAGTGATGTAAACAATGTAATTTGGGTAAAAAAATGATTGAAAATATAAAGAAAAAACCCTAGGTCGGCACCAATATCTCCTATATAGCTCTATTGAATTAAACTAGAAGTAAGAAAAATGAAAATGGTGCGTCAAAAACTTTAAACACCCATTAAGTGATGTAAACGATGTAATTTTGGTACAAAAACGATTTTATTTAGCGCGACCAAAAAATATTGTGTAATTTAGTACGAGCTTCGAATTGATATATTATAATAGTGGTTTCTATACCCGAGTCAAAATTTATCTCCGTTGAAAGTTGTAACTCATATTTACCAAATGTTTTTTTGTTTTTGAAAATATCAACAATATCCACTTTCTTTTTCTATTCTCTTATTTTTTTCTTGAAAAATAGAGACTTATTGGAAATATAAATAAACAACCCTAGGTCGGCACCAATATGTACTGTATAGCTCTTTTGAATTAAACTAGAAGTAAGTGAAATGAAAATGGTGCGTCAAAAACTTTAAACACTCGGTAAGTGATGTAAACAATGTAATTTGGGTAAAAAAATGATTTTATTATGCGGGACCAAAACATATTGTGTAATTTGAAATGAGCTTCGATTTGATATTTTATAATAGTGGTTTCCATACCCGAGTCAAAATTTATCTCCGTTGAAAGTTGTAACTTATATTTACCCAATGTTTTTTTGTTTTTGACAATATGAACTATATCCTCTTTCTTTTTCTCTTCTCTTATTTTTTGTGAAGAATAGAGACTGATTGAAAATATAAAGAAACAACCCTAGGTCGGCAACAAAATCTCCTATATAGCTCTGTTGAATTAAACGAGAAGTAAGAAAAATGAAAATGGTGCGTCATAAACTTTAAAAACCAATTAAGTGATGTAAACGATGTAATTTTGGTGAAAAACGATTTTATTTGGCGCGACCAAAAAATATTGTGTAATTTAATACGAGCTTCGAATTGATATATTATAATAGTGGTTTCTATACCCGAGTCAAAATTTATCTCCGTTGAAAGTTGTAACTCATATTTACCAAATGTTTTTTTTTGTTTTTGAAAATATCAACAATATCCTCTTTCTATTTCTATTCTCTTATTTTTTTCATGAAAAATTGAGACTTATTGGAAATATAAAAAAACAACACTAGGTCGGCACCAATATGTACTCTATAGCTCTTTTGAATAAAACTAGAAGTAAGTGAAATGATAATGGTGCGTCAAAAACTTTAAACACTCGGTAAGTGATGTAAACAATGTAATTTGGGTAAAAAATGATTTTACTATGTGGGACCAAAACATATTGTGTAATTTGAAATGAGCTTCGATTTGATATATTATAATAGTGGTTTCGATACCGAGTCAAAAGTTACCTCCTTTGAAAGTTGTAACTAATATTTACCAAATGTTTTGTTGTTTTTGAAAATGTGAACGACAACCACTTTCTTTTTCTCTTCTCTGATTTTTTGTGAAGGATAGAGAATAATTGAAAATATAAAGAAACAACCCTAGGTCGGCGCCAATATCTCCTATATAGCTCTATTGAATTAAACCAGAAGTAAGAAAAATGAAAATGGTGCGTCAAAAATTTAAAACACTCATTAAATGATGTAAACGATGTAATTTGCGAACCAAAACGATTTTATTTGGCCGGACCAAAAAATATTGTGTAATTTAATACGAGTTTCGAATTGATATATTATAATAGTGGTTTCCATACCCGAGTCAAAATTTATCTCCGTTGAAAGTTGTAACTTATATTTACCCAATGTTTTTTTGTTTTTGAAAATATGAACTATATCCTCTTTCTTTTTCTCTTCTCTTATTTTTTTCTTGAAGAATAGAACTTATTGAAAATATAAAGAAACAACCCTAGGTTGGCACCAATATCTCCTTTATAGCTTATTGAATTAAACTAGGACTACTAAAATGGAAATGGTGCGTGAAAAAATTTAAAAACTCGTAAAGTGATGTAAACGATGTAATTTGGGTACAAAAACGATTTTCCTTGGTGGGACCAAAACATATTGTGTAATTTGAAACGAGCTTTGATTTGATATATTATAATTGTGGTTTCCATACCCGAGTCAAAATATATCTTCGTTGAAAGTTGTAACTTATATTTACCCAATGTTCTTTTGTTTTTGACAATATGAACTATATCCTCTTTCTTTTTCTCTTCACTTATTTTTTGTGAAGGATAGAGACTGATTGAAAATATAAAGAAAAAACCCTAGGTCGGCACCAATATCTCCTATATAGCTCTATTGAATTAAACTATAAGTAAGAAAAATGAAAATGGTACGTCAAAAACTTTAAACACCTATTAAGTGATGTAAACGATGTAATTTGGGTAGAAAAATGATTTTATTGGGCGAGATTAAAAAATATTGTGTAATTTAATACGAGCTTCGAATTGATATATTATAATAGTGGTTTCCATACCCGAGTCAAAATTTATCTCCATTGAACATTGTAACTCATATTTACCAAATGTTTTTTTTTTGTTTTTGAAATTATCAACAATATCCTCTTTCTTTTTCTCTTCTGTTATTTTTTTCTTGAAGAATAGATACTTATTGGAAATATAAATGAACAACCCTAGGTCGGAACCAATATCTCCTGTATAGCTCTTTTGAATTAAACCAGAAGTAAGTGAAATGAAAATGGTGTGTCAAAAACTTTAAACACCCATTAAGTGATGTAAACGATGTAATTTGGGTACAAAAACGATTTTATTTGGAGCGACCAAAAAATATTGTGTAATTTAATACGAGCTTCGAATTGATATATTATAATAGTGGTTTCTATACCCGAGTCAAAATTTATCTCCGTTGAAAGTTGTAACTTATATTTACCAAATGTTTTTTTGTTTTTGAAAATATGAACTATATCCTCTTTCTTTTTCCCTTCTCTTATTTTTTTCTTGAAAAATAGGGACAGATTGAAAATATAAAGAAACAACCCTAGGTCGGCACCAATATCTACTGTATAGCTCTTTTGAATTAAACTAGAAGTAAGTGAAATGAAAATGGTGCGTCAAAAACTTTAAACACTCGGTAAGTGATGTAAACAATGTAATTTGGGTAAAAAAATGATTGAAAATATAAAGAAAAAACCCTAGGTCGGCACCAATATCTCCTATATAGCTCTATTGAATTAAACTAGAAGTAAGAAAAATGAAAATGGTACGTCAAAAACTTTAAACACCTAATAAGTGATGTAAACGATGTAATTTGGGTAGAAAAATGATTTTATTGGGCGAGACCAAAAAATATTGTGTAATTTAATACGAGCTTCGAAATGATATATTATAATAGTGGTTTCCATACCCGAGTCAAAATTTATCTCCATTGAAAGTTGTAACTCATATTTACCAAATGTTTTTTTGTTTTTGAAAATATCAACAATATCCTCTTTCTTTTTCTCTTCTCTTATTTTTTTCTTGAAGAATAGATACTTATTGGAAATATAAATGAACAACCCTAGGTCGGCACCAATATCTCCTGTATAGCTCTTTTGAATTAAACAAGAAGTAAGTGAAATGAAAATGGTGTGTCAAAAACTTTAAACACTCGGTAAGTGACGTAATTTTGGTGAAAAAACGATTTTCCTTGGTGACACCAAAACATAATGTGTAATTTGAAAAGAGCTTCGATTTGATATATTATAATAGTTGTTTCGATACCCGAGTCAAAAGTTATCTCCGTTGAAAGTTGTAACTCATATTTAGCAAATGTTTTGTTGTTTTTGAAAATGTGAACGACATCCTCTTTCTTTTTCTCTTCTCTTATTTTTTGTGAAGAATAGAGACTGATTGAAAATATAAAGAAACAACCCTAGGTCGCCAACAATATCTCCTATATAGCTCTATTGAATTAAACGAGAAGTAAGAAAAATGAAAAATGGTGCGTTAAAAACTTTAAACACCCATTAAGTGATGTAAACGATGTAATTTTGGTACAAAAACGATTTTATTTGGCGCGACCAAAAAATATTGTGTAATTTAATACGAGCTTCGAATTGATATATTATAATAGTGGTTTCTATACCCGAGTCAAAATTTATCTCCGTTGAAAGTTGTAACTCATATTTACCAAATGTTTTTTTGTTTTTGAAAATATCAACAATATCCTCTTTCTTTTTCTATTCTCTTATTTTTTTCTTGAAAAATAGAGACTTATTGGAAATATAAATAAACAACCCTAGGTTGGCACCAATATGTACTGTATAGCTCTTTTGAATTAAACTAGGACTACTAAAATGAAAATGGTGCGTGATAAACTATGAAAACTCGTAAAGTGATGTAAACGATTTAATTTGGGTACAAAAACGATTTTCCTTATTGGGACCAAAAC
Source organism: Hippophae tibetana (assembly GCA_037013495.1). Lineage (NCBI taxonomy): Eukaryota > Viridiplantae > Streptophyta > Magnoliopsida > Rosales > Elaeagnaceae > Hippophae > Hippophae tibetana. Next base: position 401,695 of record JAZDXN010000027.1, on the reverse strand, counting down.
ATATTGTGTAATTTGAAACGACTTTGATTTGATATATTATAATAGTGGTTTCCATACCCGAGTTAAAATTTATCTTCGTTGAAAGTTGTAACTTATATTTACCCAATGTTTTTTTGTTTTTGACAATATGAACTATATCCTCTTTCTTTTTCTCTTCTCTTATTTTTTGTGAAGGATAGAGACTGATTGAAAATATAAAGAAACAACCCTAGGTTGGCACCAATATCTCCTTTATAGCTCTATTGAATTAAACTAGGACTACTAAAATGAAAATGGTGCGTGAAAAACTGTAAAAACTCGTAAAGTGATGTAAACGATGTAATTTGGGTACAAAAACGATTTTCTTTGGTGGGACCAAAACATATTGTGTAATTTGAAACGAGCTTTGATTTGATATATTATAATAGTGGTTTCCATACCCGAATCAAAATTTATCTTCGTTGAAAGTTGTAACTTATATGTACCCAATGTTTTTTTGTTTTTGACAATATGAACTATATCCTCTTTCTTTTTCTCTTCTCTTATTTTTTGTGAAGGATAGAGACTGATTGAAAATATAAAGAAAAAACCCTAGGTCGGCACCAATATCTCTGATATAGCTCTATTGAATTAAACTAGAAGTAAGAAAAATGAAAATGGTACGTCAAAAACTTTAAACACCTATTAAGTGATGTAAACGATGTAATTTGGGTAGAAAAACGATTTTATTGGGCGTGACCAAAAAATATTGTGTCATTTAATACGAGCTTCGAATTGATATATTATAATAGTGGTTTCCATACCCGAGTCAAAATTTATCTCCGTTGAAAGTTGTAACTCATATTTTCCAAATGTTTTTTTGTTTATGAAAATATCAACAATATCCTCTTTCTTTTTCTCTTCTGTTATTTTTTTTTTGAAGAATAGAGACTTATTGGAAATATAAATAAACAACCCTAGGTCGGCACCAATATCTCATGTATAGCTCTTTTGAATTAAACCAGAAGTAAGTGAAATGAAAATGGTGTGTCAAAAACTTTAAACACTCTGTAAGTGACGTAAACGATGTAATTTGGGTACAAAAACGATTTTCCTAGGTGAGACCAAAACATATTGTGTAATTTGAAACGAGCTTCGAATTAATATATTATAATAGTGGTTTCCATACCCGAGTCAAAATTTATATCCGTTGAAAGTTGTAACGCATATTTACAAAATGTTTTTTTGTTTTTGAAAATATCAACAATATCCTCTTTCTTTTTCTCTTATGTTATTTTTTCTTGAAGAATAGATACTTATTGGAAATATAAATGAACAACCCTCGGTCGGCACCAATATATCCTGTATACCTCTTTTGAATTAAACCAGAAGTAAGTGAAATGAAAATGGTGTGTCAAAAACCTTAAACACTCGGTAAGTGACGTAAACGATGTAATTTGGGTGAAAAAACGATTTTCCTTGGTGACACCAAAACATAATGTGTAATTTGAAAAGAGCTTCGATTTGATATAATATAATAGTTGTTTCGATACCCGAGTCAAAAGTTATCTCCTTTGAAAGTTGTAACTCATATTTAGCAAATGTTTTTTGTTTTTGAAAATGTGAACGACATCCTCTTTCTTTTTCTCTTCTCTTATTTTTTGTGAAGAATAGAGACTGATTGAAAATATAAAGAAACAACCCTAGGTCGGCAACAATATCTTCTATATAGCTCTATTGAATTAAACGAGAAGTAAGAAAAATGAAAAATGGTGCGTCAAAAACTTTAAACACCCATTAAGTGATGTAAACTATGTAATTTTGGTACAAAACGATTTTATTTGGCGCGACCAAAAAATATTGTGTAATTTAATACGAGCTTCGAATTGATATATTATAATAGTGCTTTCTATACTCGAGTCAAAATTTATCTCCGTTGAAAGTTGTAACTCATATTTACCAAATGTTTTTTTGTTTTTGAAAATATCAACAATATCCTCTCTCTTTTTCTATTCTCTTATTTTTTTCTTGAAGAATAGAGACTTATTGGAAATATAAATAAACAACCCTCGGTCGGCACCAATATGTATTGTATAGCTCTATTGAATTAAACTAGAAGTAAGTGAAATGAAAATGGTGCGTCAAAAACTTTAAACACTCGGTAAGTGATGTAAACAATGTAATTTGGGTAAAAAACTGATTTTACTATGCGGGACCAAAATATATTGTGTAATTTGAAATGAGCTTCGATTTGATATATTATAATAGTGTTTTCGATACCCGAGTCAAAAGTTATCTCCTTTGAAAGTTGTAACAAATATTTACCAAATGTTTTGTTGTTTTTGAAAATTTGAACGACATCCACTTTCTTTTTCTCTTCTCTTATTTTTTGTGAAGGATAGAGACTGATTGAAAATATAAAGAAATAACCCTAGGTCGGCGCCAATATCTCATATATAGCTCTATTGAATTAAACCAGAAGTAAGAAAAATGAAAATGGTGCGTCAAAAATTTTAAACACTCATTAAGTGATGTAAACGATGTAATTTGGGTACAAAAATGATTTTATTTGGCGGGACAATAAAATATTATGTAATTTAATACGAGTTTCGAATTGATATATTATAATAGTCGTTTCTATACTCGAGTCAAAATTTATCTCCGTTGAAAGTTGTAAGTCATATTTACCAAATGTTTTTTTGTTTTTGACAATATGAACTATATCCTCTTTCTTTTTCTCTTCTCTTATTTTTTTTGAAGTATAGAGACTGATTGAAAATATAAAGAAACAACCCTAGGTTGGCACCAATATCTCCTTTATAGCTCTATTGAATTAAACTAGGACTACTAAAATGAAAATGGTGCGTGAAAAACTTTAAAAACTCGTAAAGTGATGTAAACGATGTAATTTGGGTACAAAAACGATTTTCCTTGGTGGGACCAAAATATATTGTGTAATTTGAAACAAGCTTTGATTTGATATATTATAATAGTGGTTTCCATACCCGAGTCAAAATTTATCTTCGTTGAAAGTTGTAACTTATATGTACCCAATGTTTTTTTGTTTTTGACAATATGAACTATATCCTCTTTCTTTTTCTCTACTCTTATTTTTTGTGAAGAATAGAGACTGATTGAAAATATAAAGAAACAACCCTAGGTCGGCAACAATATCTCCGATATAGCTCTATTGAATTAAACTAGAAGTAAGAAAAATGAAAATGGTACGTCAAAAACTTTAAACACCAATTAAGTGATGTAAACGATGTAATTTGGGTAGAAAAACGATTTTATTGGGCGTGACCAAAAAATATTGTGTCATTTAATACGAGCTTCGAATTGATATATTATAATAGTGGTTTCCATACCCAAGTCAAAATTTATCTCCGTTGAAAGTTGTAACTCATATTTACCAAATGTTTTGTTGTTTTTGAAAATATCAACAATATCCTCTTTCTTTTTCTCTTCTGTTATTTTTTTCTTGAAGAATAGATACTTATTGGAAATATAAATGAACAACCATAGGTTGGTACCAATATCTGCTGTATAGCGCTTTTGAATTAAACCAGAAGTAGGTGAAATGAAAATGGTGTGTCAAAAACTTTAAACACTCGGTAAGTGACGTAAACGATGTAATTTGGGTACAAATACGATTTTCCTAGGTGAGACCAAAACATATTGTGTAATTTGAAACGAGCTTCGATTTGATTTATTATAGTAGTTGTTTCGATACCCGAGTCAAAAGTTATCTCCGTTGAAAGTTGTAACTCATATTTACCAAATGTTTTGTTGTTTTTGAAAATGTGAACGACATCCTCTTTCTTTTTCTCTTCTCTTATTTTTTATGAAGAATAGAGTCTGATTAAAAATATAAAGAAACAACCCTAGTTCGGCAACAATATCTCCTATATAGCTCTATTGAATTAAACGAGAAGTAAGAAAAATGAAAATGGTGCGTCAAAAACATTAAACACCCATTAAGTGATGTAAACGATGTAATTTTGGTACAAAAATGATTTTATTTGGCGCGACTAAAAAATATTGTGTAATTTAATACGAGCTTCGAATTGGAATATTCTAATAGTGGTTTCTATACCCGAGTAAAAATTTATCTCCGTTGAAAGTTGTAACTCATATTTACCAAATGTTTTTTTGTTTTTGAAAATATCAACAATATCCTCTTTCTTTTTCTATTCTCTTATTTTTTTTCTTGAAGAATAGAGACTGATTGGAAATATAAATAAACAACCCTAGGTCGGCACCAATATGTACTGTATAGCCCTTTTGAATTAAACTAGAAGTAAGTGAAATGAAAATGGTGCGTCAAAAACTTTAAACACTCGGTAAGTGATGTAACCAATGTAATTTGGGTAAAAAACTGATTTTACTATGCGGGACCAAAATATATTGCGTAATTTGAAATAAGTTTCGATTTGATATATTATAATAGTGGTTTCGATACCCGAGTCAAAAGTTATCTCCTTTGAAAGTTGTAACAAATATTTACCAAATGGTTTGTTGTTTTTGAAAATGTGAACGACATCCACTTTCTTTTTCTCTTCTCTTATTTTTTGTGAAGGATAGAGACTGATTGAAAATATAAAGAAATAACCCTAGGTCGGCGCCAATATCTCATATATAGCTCTATTGAATTAAACCAGAAGTAAGAAAAATGAAAATGGTGCATCAAAAATTTTAAACACTCATTAAGTGATGTAAACGATGTAATTTGGGTACCAAAACGATTTTATTTGGCGGGACCAAAAAATATTGTGTAATTTAATACGAGTTTTGAATTGATATATTATAATAGTGGTTTCCATACCTGAGTCAAAATTTATCTCCGTTGAAAGTTGTAACTCATATTTACCAAATGTTTTTTTTATTTTTGAAAATATGAACTATATCCTCTTTCTATTTCTCTTCTCTTATTTTTTCCTTGAACAATAGAGACTTATTGAAAATATAAAGAAACAACCCTAGGATGGCACCAATATCTCCTTTATAGCTCTATTGAATTAAACTAGTACTACTAAAATGAAAATGGTGCGTGAAAAACTTTAAAGACTCGTAAAGTGATGTAAACGATGTAATTTGGGTACAAAAACGATTTTCCTTGGTGGGACCAAAACATATTGTGTAATTTGAAACGAGCTTTGATTTGATATATTATAATAGTGGTTTCCATACCCGAATCAAAATTTATCTCCGTTGAAAGTTGTAACTCATATTTAGCAAATGTTTTGTTGTTTTTGAAAATGTGAACGACATCCTCTTTCTTTTTCTCTTCTCTTATTTTTTGTGAAGAATAGAAACTGATTGAAAATATAAAGAAACAACCCTAGGTCGGCAACAAAATCTCCTATATAGCTCTATTGAATTAAACGAGAAGTAAGAAAAATGAAAATGGTGCGTCATTAACTTTAAAAACCAATTAAGTGATGTAAACGATGTAATTTTGGTGAAAAACGATTTTATTTGGCGCGATTAAAAAATATTGTGTAATTTAATACGAGCTTCGAATTGATATATTATAATAGTGGTTTCTATACCCGAGTCAAAATTTATCTCCGTTGAAAGTTGTAACTCATATTTACCAAATGTTTTTTTGTTTTTGAAAATATCAACAATATCCTCTTTCTTTTTCTATTCTCTTATTTTTTTCATGAAAAATAGAGACTTATTGGAAATATAAATAAACAACCCTAGGTCGGCACCAATATGTACTGTATAGCTCTTTTGAATTAAACTAGAAGTAAGTGAAATGATAATGGTGCGTCAAAAACTTTAAACACTCGGTAAGTGATGTAAACAATGTAATTTGGGTAAAAAAAGATTTTACTATGTGGGACCAAAACATATTGTGTAATTTCAAATGAGCTTCGATTTGATATATTATAATAGTGGTTTCGATACCCGAGTCAAAAGTTACCTCCTTTGAAAGTTGTAACTAATATTTACCAAATGTTTTGTTGTTTTTGAAAATGTGAACGACATCCACTTTCTTTTTCTCTTCTCTTATTTTTTGTGAAGGATAGAGAATAATTGAAAATATAAAGAAACAACCCTAGGTCGGCGCCAATATCTCCTATATAGCTCTATTGAATTAAACCAGAAGTAAGAAAAATGAAAATGGTGCGTCAAAAATTTAAAACACTCATTAAATGATGTAAACGATGTAATTTGCGAACCAAAATGATTTTATTTGGCCGGACCAAAAAATATTGTTTAATTTAATACGAGTTTCGAATTGATATATTATAATAGTGGTTTCCATACCCGAGTCAAAATTTATCTCCGTTGAAAGTTGTAACTCATATTTACCAAATGTCTTTTTTTGTTTTTGAAAATATGAACTATATCCTCTTTCTTTTTCTCTTCTCTTATTTTTTTCTTGAAGAATAGAACTTATTGAAAATATAAAGAAACAACCCTAGGTTGGCACCAATATCTCCTTTATAGCTTATTGAATTAAACTAGGACTACTAAAATGAAAATGGTGCGTGAAAAAATTTAAAAACTCGTAAAGTGATGTAAACGATGTAATTTGGGTACAAAAACGATTTTCCTTGGTGGGACCAAAACATATTGTGTAATTTGAAACGAGCTTTGATTTGATATATTATAATTGTGGTTTCCATACCCGAGTCAAAATTTATCTTCGTTGAAAGTTGTAACTTATATTTACCCAATGTTCTTTTGTTTTTGACAATATGAACTATATCCTCTTTCTTTTTCTCTTCACTTATTTTTTGTGAAGGATAGAGACTGATTGAAAATATAAAGAAAAAACCCTAGGTCGGCACCAAAATCTCCTATATAGCTCTATTGAATTAAACTAGAAGTAAAAAAAATGAAAATGGTACGTCAAAAACTTTAAACACCTATTAAGTGATGTAAACGATGTAATTTGGGTAGAAAAACGATTTTATTATGCGAGATTAAAAAATATTGTGTAATTTAATACGAGCTTCGAATTGATATATTATAATAGTGGTTTCCATACCCGAGTCAAAATTTATCTCCGTTGAAAGTTGTAACTCATATTTACCAAATGTTTTGTTGTTTTTGAAAATGTGAACGACATCCTGTTTCTTTTTCTCTTCTGTTATTTTTTTCTTGAAGAATAGATACTTATTGGAAATATAAATGAACAACCCTAGGTCGGCACCAATATCTCCTGTATAGCTCTTTTGAATTAAACCAGAAGTAAGTGAAATGAAAATGGTGTGTCAAAAACTTTAAACACCCATTAAGTGATGTAAACGATGTAATTTGGGTACAAAAACGATTTTATTTGGAGCGACCAAAAAATATTGTGTAATTTAATACGAGCTTCGAATTGATATATTATAATAGTGGTTTCTATACCCGAGTCAAAATTTATCTCCGTTGAAAGTTGTAACTTATATTTACCAAATGTTTTTTTGTTTTTGAAAATATGAACTATATCCTCTTTCTTTTTCCCTTCTCTTATTTTTTTCTTGAAAAATAGAGACAGATTGAAAATATAAAGAAACAACCCAAGGTCGGCACCAATATCTACTGTATAGCTCTTTTGAATTAAACTAGAAGTAAGTGAAATGAAAATGGTGCGTCAAAAACTTTAAACACTCGGTAAGTGATGTAAACAATGTAATTTGGGTAAAAAAATGATTGAAAATATAAAGAAAAAACCCTAGGTCGGCACCAATATCTCCTATATAGCTCTATTGAATTAAACTAGAAGTAAGAAAAATGAAAATGGTACGTCAAAAACTTTAAACACCTATTAAGTGATGTAAATGATGTAATTTGGGTAGAAAAATGATTTTATTAGGCGAGACCAAAAAATATTGTGTAATTTAATACGAGCTTCGAAATGATATATTATAATAGTGGTTTCCATACCCGAGTCAAAATTTATCTCCATTGAAAGTTGTAACTCATATTTACCAAATGTTTTTTTGTTTTTGAAAATATCAACAATATCCTCTTTCTTTTTCTCTTCTCTTATTTTTTTCTTGAAGAATAGATACTTATTGGAAATATAAATGAACAACCCTAGGTCGGCACCAATATCTCCTGTATAGCTCTTTTGAATTAAACAAGAAGTAAGTGAAATGAAAATGGTGTGTCAAAAACTTTAAACACTCGGTAAGTGACGTAAACGATGTAATTTGGGTACAAAAACGATTTTCCTAGGTGAGAGCAAAACATATTGTGTAATTTGAAACGAGCTTCGAATTGATATTTTATAATAGTGGTTTCCATACCCGAGTCAAAATTTATCTCCGTAGAAAGTTGTAACGCATATTTACAAAATGTTTTTTTGTTTTTGAAAATATCAACAATATCCTCTTTCTTTTTCTCTTATGTTATTTTTTCTTGAAGAATAGATACTTATTGGAAATATAAATGAACAACCATAGGTCGGCACCAATATATCCTGTATACCTCTTTTGAATTAAACCAGAAGTAAGTGAAATGAAAATGGTGAGTCAAAAACGTTAAACACTCGGTAAGTGACGTAATTTGGGTGAAAAAACGATTTTCCTTGGTGGGACCAAAACATAATGTGTAATTTGAAAAGAGCTTCGATTTGATATATTATAATAGTTGTTTCGATACCCGAGTCAAAAGTTATCTCCGTTGAAAGTTGTAACTCATATTTAGCAAATGTTTTGTTGTTTTTGAAAATGTGAACGACATCCTCTTTCTTTTTCTCTTCTCTTATTTTTTGTGAAGAATAGAGACTGATTGAAAATATAAAGAAACAACCCTAGGTCGCCAACAATATCTCCTATATAGCTCTATTGAATTAAACGAGAAGTAAGAAAAATGAAAAATGGTGCGTTAAAAACTTTAAACACCCATTAAGTGATGTAAACGATGTAATTTTGGTACAAAAATGATTTTATTTGGCGCGACCAAAAAATATTGTGTAATTTAATACGAGCTTCGAATTGATATATTATAATAGTGCTTTCTTTACCCGAGTCAAAATTTATCTCCGTTGAAAGTTGTAACTCATATTTACCAAATGTTTTTTTGTTTTTGAAAATATCAACAATATCCTCTTTCTTTTTCTATTCTCTTATTTTTTTCTTGAAAAATAGAGAATTATTGGAAATATAAATAAACAACCCTAGGTTGGCACCAATATGTACTGTATAGCTCTTTTGAATTAAACTAGGACTACTAAAATGAAAATGGTGCGTGAAAAACTTTGAAAACTCGTAAAGTGATGTAAACGATTTAATTTGGGTACAAAAACGATTTTCCTTATTGGGACCAAAACATATTGTGTAATTTGAAACGACCTTTGATTTGATATATTATAATAGTGGTTTCCATACCCGAGTTAAAATTTATCTTCGTTGAAAGTTGTAACTTATATTTACCCAATGTTTTTTTGTTTTTGACAATATGAACTATATCCTCTTTCTTTTTCTCTTCTCTTATTTTTTGTGAAGGATAGAGACTGATTGAAAATATAAAGAAACAACCCTAGGTTGGCACCAATATCTCCTTTATAGCTCTATTGAATTAAACTAGGACTACTAAAATGAAAATGGTGCGTGAAAAACTGTAAAAACTCGTAAAGTGATGTAAACGATGTAATTTGGGTACAAAAACGATTTTCCTTGGTGGGAGCAAAACATATTGTGTAATTTGAGACGCGCTTTGATTTGATATATTATAATAGTGGTTTCCATACCCGAATCAAAATTTATCTTCGTTGAAAATTGTAACTTATATGTACCCAATGTTTTTTTGTATTTGACAATATGAACTATATCCTCTTTCTTTTTCTCTTCTCTTATTTTTTGTGAAGGATAGAGACTGATTGAAAATATAAAGAAAAAACCCTAGGTCGGCACCAATATCTCCGATATAGCTCTAATGAATTAAACTAGAAGTAAGAAAAATGAAAATGGTACGTCAAAAACTTTAAACACCTATTAAGTGATGTAAACGATGTAATTTGGGTAGAAAAAACGATTTTATTGGGCGTGACCAAAAAATATTGTGTCATTTAATACGAGCTTCGAATTGATATATTATAATAGTGGTTTCCATACCCGAGTCAAAATTTATCTCCGTTGAAAGTTGTAACTCATATTTTCCAAATGTTTTTTTGTTTATGAAAATATCAACAATATCCTCTTTCTTTTTCTCTTCTGTTATTTTTTTCGAAGAATAGAGACTTATTGGAAATATAAATAAACAACCCTAGGTCGGCACCAATATCTCATGTATAGCTCTTTTGAATTAAACCAGAAGTAAGTTAAATGAAAATGGTGTGTCAAAAACTTTAAACACTCGGTAAGTGACGTAAACGATGTAATTTGGGTACAAAAACGATTTTCCTAGGTGAGACCAAAACATATTGTGTAATTTGAAACGAGCTTCGAATTAATATATTATAATAGTGGTTTCCATACCCGAGTTAAAATTTATATCCGTTGAAAGTTGTAACGCATATTTACAAAATGTTTTTTTGTTTTTGAAAATATCAACAATATCCTCTTTCTTTTTCTCTTATGTTATTTTTTCTTGAAGAATAGATACTTATTGGAAATATAAATGAACAACCCTCGGTCGGCACCAATATATCCTGTATACCTCTTTTGAATTAAACCAGAAGTAAGTGAAATGAAAATGGTGTGTCAAAAACCTTAAACACTCGGTAAGTGACGTAAACGATGTAATTTGGGTGAAAAAACGATTTTCCTTGGTGACACCAAAACATAATGTGTAATTTGAAAAGAGCTTCGATTTGATATAATATAATAGTTGTTTCGATACCCGAGTCAAAAGTTATCTCCTTTGAAAGTTGTAACTCATATTTAGCAAATGTTTTTTGTTTTTGAAAATGTGAACGACTTCCTCTTTCTTTTTCTATTCTCTTATTTTTTGTGAAGAATAGAGACTGATTGAAAATATAAAGAAACAACCCTAGGTCGGCAACAATATCTTCTATATAGCTATATGGAATTAAACGAGAAGTAAGAAAAATGAAAAATGGTGCGTCAAAAACTTTAAACACACATTAAGTGATGTAAACGATGTAATTTTGGTACAAAAACGATTTTATTTGGCGCGACCAAAAAATATTGTGTAATTTAATACGAGCTTCGAATTGATATATTATAATAGTGCTTTCTATACCCGAGTCAAAATTTATCTCCGTTGAAAGTTGTAACTCATATTTACCAAATGTTTTTTTGTTTTTGAAAATATCAACAATATCCTCTTTCTTTTTCTATTCTCTTATTTTTTTCTTGAAGAATAGAGACTTATTGGAAATATAAATAAGCAACCCTCGGTCGGCACCAATATGTATTGTATAGCTCTTTTGAATTAAACTAGAAGTAAGTGAAATGAAAATGGTGCGTCAAAAACTTTAAACACTCGGTAAGTGATGTAAACAATGTAATTTGGGTGTAAAACTGATTTTACTATGCGGGACCAAAATATATTGTGTAATTTGAAATGAGCTTCGATTTGATATATTATAATAGTGTTTTCGATACCCGAGTCAAAAGTTATCTACTTTGAAAGTTGTAACAAATATTTACCAAATGTTTTGTTGTTTTTGAAAATTTGAACGACATCCACTTTCTTTTTCTCTTCTCTTATTTTTTGTGAAGGATAGAGACTGATTGAAAATATAAAGAAACAACCCTAGGTTGGCACCAATATCTCCTTTATAGCTCTATTGAATTAAACTAGGACTACTAAAATGAAAATGGTGCGTGAAAAACTTTAAAAACTCGTAAAGTGATGTAAACGATGTAATTTGGGTACAAAAACGATTTTCCTTGGTGGGACCAAAATATATTGTGTAATTTGAAACGAGCTTTGATTTGATATATTATAATAGTGGTTTCCATACCCGAGTCAAAATTTATCTTCGTTGAAAGTTGTAACTTATATGTACCCAATGTTTTTTTGTTTTTGACAATATGAACTATATCCTCTTTCTTTTTCTCTACTCTTATTTTTTGTGAAGAATAGAGACTGATTGAAAATATAAAGAAACAACCCTAGGTCGGCAACAATATCTCCGATATAGCTCTATTGAATTAAACTAGAAGTAAGAAAAATGAAAAATGGTACGTCAAAAACTTTAAACACCTATTAAGTGATGTAAACGATGTAATTTGGGTAGAAAAACGATTTTATTGTTCGTGACCAAAAAATATTGTGTCATTTAATACGAGCTTCGAATTGATATATTATAATAGTGGTTTCCATACCCAAGTCAAAATTTATCTCCGTTGAAAGTTGTAACTCATATTTACCAAATGTTTTGTTGTTTTTGAAAATATCAACAATACCCTCTTTCTTTTTCTCTTCTGTTATTTTTTTCTTGAAGAATAGATACTTATTGGAAATATAAATGAACAACCATAGGTTGGTACCAATATCTGCTGTATAGCGCTTTTGAATTAAACCAGAAGTAGGTGAAATGAAAATGGTGTGTCAAAAACTTTAAACACTCGGTAAGTGACGTAAACGATGTAATTTGGGTACAAATATGATTTTCCTAGGTGAGACCAAAACATATTGTGTAATTTGAAACGAGCTTCGATTTGATTTATTATAGTAGTTGTTTCGATACCCGAGTCAAAAGTTATCTCCGTTGAAAGTTGTAACTCATATTTACCAAATGTTTTGTTGTTTTTGAAAATGTGAACGACATCCTCTTTCTTTTTCTCTTCTCTTATTTTTTATGAAGAATAGAGTCTGATTAAAAATATAAAGAAACAACCCTAGTTCGGCAACAATATCTCCTATATAGCTCTATTGAATTAAACGAGAACTAAGAAAAATGAAAATGGTGCGTCAAAAACATTAAACACCCATTAAGTGATGTAAACGATGTAATTTTGGTACAAAAACGATTTTATTTGGCGCGACCAAAAAATATTGTGTAATTTAATACGAGCTTCGAATTGGTATATTATAATAGTGGTTTCTATACCCGAGTAAAAATTTATCTCCGTTGAAAGTTGTAACTCATATTTACCAAATGTTTTTTTGTTTTTGAAAATATCAACAATATCCTCTTTCTTTTTCTATTCTCTTATTTTTTTTCTTGAAGAATAGAGACTGATTGGAAATATAAATAAACACCCCTAGGTCGGCACCAATATGTACTGTATAGCCCTTTTGAATTAAACTAGAAGTAAGTGAAATGAAAATGGTGCGTCAAAAACTTTAAACACTCGGTAAGTGATGTAAACAATGTAATTTGGGTAAAAAACTGATTTTACTATGCGGGACCAAAATATATTGTGTAATTTGAAATAAGTTTCAATTTGATATATTATAATAGTGGTTTCGATACCCGAGTCAAAAGTTATCTCCTTTGAAAGTTGTAACAAATATTTATCAAATGGTTTGTTGTTTTTGAAAATGTGAACGACATCCACTTTCTTTTTCTCTTCTCTTATTTTTTGTGAAGGATAGAGACTGATTGAAAATATAAAGAAATAACCCTAGGTCGGCGCCAATATCTCATATATAGCTCTATTGAATTAAACCAGAAGTAAGAAAAATGAAAATGGTGCATCAAAAATTTTAAACACTCATTAAGTGATGTAAACGATGTAATTTGGGTACCAAAACGATTTTATTTGGCGGGACCAAAAAATATTGTGTAATTTAATACGTGTTTTGAATTGATATATTATAATAGTGGTTTCCATACCTGAGTCAAAATTTATCTCCGTTGAAAGTTGTAACTCATATTTACCAAATGTTTTTTTTATTTTTGAAAATATGAACTATATCCACTTTCTTTTTCTCTTCTCTTATTTTTTTCTTGAACAATAGAGACTTATTGAAAATATAAAGAAACAATCCTAGGATGGCACCAATATCTCCTTTATAGCTCTATTGAATTAAACTAGGACTACTAAAATGAAAATGGTGCGTGAAAAACTTTAAAGACTCGTAAAGTGATGTAAACGATGTAATTTGGGTACAAAAACGATTTTCCTTGGTGGGACCAAAATATATTGTGTAATTTGAAACGAGCTTTGATTTGATATATTATAATAGTGGTTTCCATACCCGAGTCAAAATTTATCTTCGTTGAAAGTTGTAACTTATATGTACCCAATGTTTTTTTGTTTTTGACAATATGAACTATATCCTCTTTCTTTTTCTCTACTCTTATTTTTTGTGAAGAATAGAGACTGATTGAAAATATAAAGAAACAACCCTAGGTCGGCAACAATATCTCCGATATAGCTCTATTGAATTAAACTAGAAGTAAGAAAAATGAAAAATGGTACGTCAAAAACTTTAAACACCTATTAAGTGATGTAAACGATGTAATTTGGGTAGAAAAACGATTTTATTGTTCGTGACCAAAAAATATTGTGTCATTTAATACGAGCTTCGAATTGATATATTATAATAGTGGTTTCCATACCCGAGTCAAAATTTATCTCCGTTGAAAGTTGTAACTCATATTTACCAAATGTTTTGTTGTTTTTGAAAATATCAACAATACCCTCTTTCTTTTTCTCTTCTGTTATTTTTTTCTTGAAGAATAGATACTTATTGGAAATATAAATGAACAACCATAGGTTGGTACCAATATCTGCTGTATAGCGCTTTTGAATTAAACCAGAAGTAGGTGAAATGAAAATGGTGTGTCAAAAACTTTAAACACTCGGTAAGTGACGTAAACGATGTAATTTGGGTACAAATATGATTTTCCTAGGTGAGACCAAAACATATTGTGTAATTTGAAACGAGCTTCGATTTGATTTATTATAGTAGTTGTTTCGATACCCGAGTCAAAAGTTATCTCCGTTGAAAGTTGTAACTCATATTTACCAAATGTTTTGTTGTTTTTGAAAATGTGAACGACATCCTCTTTCTTTTTCTCTTCTCTTATTTTTTATGAAGAATAGAGTCTGATTAAAAATATAAAGAAACAACCCTAGTTCGGCAACAATATCTCCTATATAGCTCTATTGAATTAAACGAGAACTAAGAAAAATGAAAATGGTGCGTCAAAAACATTAAACACCCATTAAGTGATGTAAACGATGTAATTTTGGTACAAAAACGATTTTATTTGGCGCGACCAAAAAATATTGTGTAATTTAATACGAGCTTCGAATTGGTATATTATAATAGTGGTTTCTATACCCGAGTAAAAATTTATCTCCGTTGAAAGTTGTAACTCATATTTACCAAATGTTTTTTTGTTTTTGAAAATATCAACAATATCCTCTTTCTTTTTCTATTCTCTTATTTTTTTTCTTGAAGAATAGAGACTGATTGGAAATATAAATAAACAACCCTAGGTCGGCACCAATATGTACTGTATAGCCCTTTTGAATTAAACTAGAAGTAAGTGAAATGAAAATGGTGCGTCAAAAACTTTAAACACTCGGTAAGTGATGTAAACAATGTAATTTGGGTAAAAAACTGATTTTACTATGCGGGACCAAAATATATTGTGTAATTTGAAATAAGTTTCAATTTGATATATTATAATAGTGGTTTCGATACCCGAGTCAAAAGTTATCTCCTTTGAAAGTTGTAACAAATATTTATCAAATGGTTTGTTGTTTTTGAAAATGTGAACGACATCCACTTTCTTTTTCTCTTCTCTTATTTTTTGTGAAGGATAGAGACTGATTGAAAATATAAAGAAATAACCCTAGGTCGGCGCCAATATCTCATATATAGCTCTATTGAATTAAACCAGAAGTAAGAAAAATGAAAATGGTGCATCAAAAATTTTAAACACTCATTAAGTGATGTAAACGATGTAATTTGGGTACCAAAACGATTTTATTTGGCGGGACCAAAAAATATTGTGTAATTTAATACGTGTTTTGAATTGATATATTATAATAGTGGTTTCCATACCTGAGTCAAAATTTATCTCTGTTGAAAGTTGTAACTCATATTTACCAAATGTTTTTTTTATTTTTGAAAATATGAACTATATCCTCTTTCTTTTTCTCTTCTCTTATTTTTTTCTTGAACAATAGAGACTTATTGAAAATATAAAGAAACAATCCTAGGATGGCACCAATATCTCCTTTATAGCTCTATTGAATTAAACTAGGACTACTAAAATGAAAATGGTGCGTGAAAAACTTTAAAGACTCGTAAAGTGATGTAAACGATGTAATTTGGGTACAAAAACGATTTTCCTTGGTGAGATGATGAGTGCTCAAAAAGCACTAAAATAACCATGATTTTATGCACATTAATTGAATAAAAATATATATATTTATATGTTTTATCATATATTTATATAAATTTGTCTTTTTTAGAATCAAAGGTATTTTTATTCTTTTTCAGATATTTTGGCTTAAAAATGCAACTTAAAGACTCAAAGAGGAATACTGGAAGCAATACATCACAAATATATTAATAAATAAATAGGGAAAGGTCAACAAATATGGAAAAATTGGACAAAATGGGTCAAAAATGACAAAAATGCCAAAAAGGAGAAAATCGCGTCGCCGTGCCATCCAGCCGACGCGCCCCAGCGCCCAGCGCCGCCCCATGCTGCGCGCGCGGGTACTGTTCATCCAAGCAGTACTCCGCGCGCGGGGTACTGTTCATCCGCGCAGCACTGCGCGTGTGCGTACTGTTCATTCGCGCGCGCCGACACCCTTTTCGCCCCATTTTTCACGTGCAGCCGCCCCATGACGTCATGATGACGTCATCAATGACCTCAGCATTTCCATTACGCGTTTTTACATTTTTTTATTCATTTTTTCTCTCCATCCTCACGTATAAATACCCCCCTTCCCTTCACTTCAAAACACACCTTCAACACCCTCAAAACCTCCAAATACATTCTTTTCGCTCTTTCTTTCTCTCTTTTTAGTTTTCTTTAGTTTTTCTTTGTTTTTAGTTAATTTCTCTTCATTTTAGAGTTCTTCCCTTTCTGGGAAGAACTAGTTATGTTTATGTAATTTTTTAGCTTTTTGATTCAATAAATGGGAGTGCAAATTCCGCTTGGAGTTTTTCCAGCAACGGGAATAACGTCGAAGTTCTGTAAGGATTTTATTTTCTTTCCAGTTATTTTTATGCTTTATTTTTACATGTTATATTTAATTTGCCTGTAGTTAAATTTAACTGTGCTGGCTGTTTAGTAAACATGATGTAATAATAACGTTGTTATGCTTGCGAAATATTAAATAGGTAAAAATCTCTAAAATGTATTGATTTTATTTTTATTCATGATTTTATATTAAGAATGTTAGAGAGAAATATATTATTTTTCATTACAAACTTAAACCTGAAAATTAGATTTTAAGGTTTAGTTATCCGGTCTGATTTAGAGTAGTGCTCTTTTATTTGATGGTACAATCGCCCCGTAGTTAGAGTGAAGCTCTATTTCAAAAGTTTTTACAAGAATTATTATCTGAAAATGTATTGACGACATGTTTTCAGTAGTGGTTTTAAAACTTGAAAGTTAGTACTCGGATAACTAAATTCTTAGGTTTAATTTGGACACCTTGAATAAAGTTTAAACTGTCTAACCCCACCAAATGTGGTATTTAAATGGTTCATTTTCAATCTCTTAGAAAAAGGAATTAATTTAATTAGGCAAATTAGTTATCAACCCCACCCATAGGTGTTAATTGATTTGTTTAGTTAACAATGAATATCTAACCCCACCAAAGGTGGTATTCATACAAAAAAGGGAGAATCAATAAATATCAATTCATATCTTTAATAACCTAAATAATATGAGCAAGCATAATTATCTTAGTTATTATATCCATAAATACTCCGCCATTATAAATGATAAAATTTGCATAAATGTTTATTGAATCTATGTTTATTTTTATGCAAGTAGATTAAAAACACAAAAACCCCAAAATATCGTGACAGGATGTTTAGGATTTAATTTTGTTTTTAGAAGTTTGAATAATAAATTAAAAACCACACACATTCCTTCCTTAGATCGACCTTGGGAGTATACTTATCATTTTCTTCGAAATGATTCGTGCACTTGCGAGAGTTTTATAAATATTAAAACCAAAGTATTGGCGAGAATCGACGATGTCGGTTTTCGCTCATCAAGTTTTTGGCGCCGTTGCCGGGGATTTGGTCATCAAGTTTTTGGCGCCGTTGCTGGGGATTTGGTCATCAAGTTTTTGGCGCCGTTGCCGGGGATGACATCAATCTCATCAAGTTTTTGGCGCCGTTGCCGGGGATGACATCAATCTCATCAAGTTTTTGGCGCCGTTGCCGGGGAAGGAATAGCATTTTTTAAATTATTTATCAAAATTTTAAAAACATTTTTGTAGTGTAAATAATTGTGATTTTTTTTAACAATAATCAAATTTCAAAATTCATAAGAAATAAAATAAAAATAAAATAAAATAAATAAATTTTTTTTTAATTGTAAAATAATTTAGAAATTTGAAATTTGAATTAAAAAAATTTACCGTTCATGAATAGTAAAAATAAAAAAATAAAAAAATAAAAAATAAAAAAATAAAAAATTTAAAATTTCAAAAATTTTAAGTTAATAAGAAATAATATAGCGTGAATAGTAAAATAAAATTACCGTTAATGAATAAAAAAAATTTCAAAAATTCAAAAATTAAAAAAAAAATGAATAAAATTTATAGCATAAATAGTAAAATAAAATTACCGTTCATGAATAGTAAAAAAATAAAAAATAAAAAAAATAGTAATAAAAAACTTAAATAAATTTTAAATTAAAATAAAATAAATTTAAAATTTAAAAATTTAAAAATTTAAAAAATAAATATAAAAAAATTAAAAAAAATAAGACTTATTTTTTAATTTTCACTTAATTTTAATTTTTATTTAAAATCTTAATTTGTTTCTGTATTTTCTTTTCTTTCTTTCTTTTCTTTAACTATTTTTTTTCTCTCTTAATTCTTAATTAACTTAAATTTTTACTAACTTAATTAACTTAGCTTTTTCATTAACTTAGATTTTTTTTAACTAACTTAGATTTTTACTTAACTTAACTTAATTAACTTAGATTTTTACTTAAATTAACTTAGATTTTTTACTTAAATTAACTTAATTAACTTAGCTTTTTAATTAACTTAGATTTGTTTTACTAACTTAATTAACTTAGTTTTTTTTAATTAACTTAAATTTTTTTAACTTAATTAACTTAGATTTTCTTTTACTTAATTAACTTAAATTTTTTACTTAACTTAACTTTAATAACATGAAAAGTAAAGATCTAAGGGAGTTCTGTCTAGGAGACTAGTTCTTGGAAGCCTTTGTACCACTAGTCTTTCCTGGGAACGTTGCTCTGTCTAGGAGGATGGTATTTAAGGAGCCTTTGCCCCTACATTCTTTCCTGGGAGTACTCTTGGTTAATACTGATTATGTTATTTTAATTTAAAAAAAAAAATTTCTGAAACTATCTCCAAAATTTTAAAGTTTTAATTACAATCTCAAGAGTTAGTTTCTTTGTTTGATCTAGGTACAATTGTGTTATGATGCCTTAATTATTTGATTTGCTCCTAGATGTGGGTTATCTAAAACCCTCAAGCATGCCCCTAGTTTTTGGTACAAAAAAATTTGAAAATCAATAGGGCATGTTTGAAACAGTATAGGTAGACAACCTTGTCTTACTTGTAGGTATGATTGAATCAATGATGAGGGGACATTGAGTTTACTTAAAATGCAATCCCCAAGTTACGTCTTGCTAAGACGTTAAACTAAGCGCTGGATGGGAGGCAATCCATCATTTTAGGTAATTTTATATTATTTATTTTATTTACTTAATTTTATTGTTTATTTTAGTTTAATAATTTTTAAATTGTTAAAACTAAAAATATTTGTTGAGATGTTAGAAGTTTACAGCGATCTGTCTGTATACACTTTAATAATGAATATGATGGATGCACCTGCATTTCTCCATTACTACTTACACATTCTCAGGAAATAGGTAATCTTTCTTCTCTTTTCTCTTTAATTTACAGTTGTTACATTGAGGACAATGTAAGTTCTAGGTTGGGGGTGGTGAAAAGTTACCATGCTTAATTAGAAAAAAAAAAGATTTAACAATTTAAAAATTAAAAAAAAAATTTCTCACAAAAATTTATCATTTCTTTAAATCAAATTTAAGTAAATAGTTAAGTCTTTTGTACTGTTAGATTAATTTTTGAAAACATATCATGAAATATTTTGTAATTATTTTTTATAATTAGTTAGTTTTTGTCATAACTAGTATTTCTTGATAAAATGTGGAAATTATATTAAACTCAAAATCGGTGTCTATGAATTTTTTTTAGTGGAGACTACCCTTATGAGATATAATTTGAGCCTAATTTCTTTTATTCAGAGTGAAATATATATTTTTTCAACTCCAAACACATTTCTTATCTAATCAAATTTTTAGATGATCTCTATAGATATTAGCATTGAATGTATGAATTTTTTCTCATCTTAATAGAGTATCATATATTTTTGATTATTATTTTTGCTTAGATTAAATGATTTTAGTAGAAATTGATAGTATATGCTTATATCTCATTTATGCATGACTGCTACAAAAACAAAAAGACATATCTGGGGTTACCTAAACCAAACAGAAAAGCCACAAAATTAACCACTCACCAAAATCCTAAAAAAATGTACAATCTGTACATGGGTTGACTCTCTAAAAAAAATACATATATTGAAAAATATCTACAGAAAAAAAAAATAGAGAGATAAAAAATATATATAGTATCATCTACATACTATGACCCACGTTGCCTACAAAGTTGTGAGTACAGGCTAATTACAAAAAGATATAGGAAGTAATTCCCTAAAAAGTCATTGCAATTTCTTCATTTGTAAAAAACATATATCTTGAAATTCTTTCTTAATGAGTTTGATTTATGCATAAAAATAATTTTTATATATGATATCTTTATAATTTATACATTCGATTCCTTTCATGAGATCAATGTTAAAATAACACTTTGAGCCTTTATTCTTTATACATATGCGAACATATTAGTTCATTTCTATACATCAAGTCTTTCGCATATAAATTAGTATGAGTGTTTGAACCCATAGGATTCAGTGTTTTGAGATTATTGACTTGTGAGGAATAGAGTCGAAGCGAATTCTGATTCATGACACTGAAATTGGGTAAAATTAAATTAATACATTTTTGAAATGAAATATGAAAATGATTTTCAACTAATTATTATAATAAAATCATGATTGTTTAAAGAGATTAAAATAACTTATGCTTGAGATTTTAATTATGATCTTAAAGGAGATTAAAAAAGTATGAGACCTTTTTGTGATATGTTGTTTTCTTTTATTCTTAAATTAATTTTTGATTTTGTTGTAATTTTAGTTTTTGATTTGATTGTTTTTATTGTTTCTTTTGATTTTTACATTTAGTTCAATGTTTGTGGGTATCATTATTGAAAACCCTCACGAGACTCAAACTCGTCCACTAGGGCAACCTAGGGGTTTAACGGCTTGTTGCATAGGCTAAATGCAACCGTTTCAATCCACGAAAGTGATTTAGGATAGTTTAATTTTTAGTTTTTATCGCTTCTCTAGCTAAGGGACTAGCAAGAAGCTGGTTGGGGGTTGTGATGAGTGCTCAAAAAGCACTAAAATAACCATGATTTTATGCACATTAATTGATTAAAAATATATATATTTATATGTTTTATCATATATTTATATAAATTTGTCTTTTTCGGAATCATGGGTATTTTTATTGTTTTTCAGGTATTTTGGCTTAAAAATGCAACTTAAAGACTCAAAGAGGAATACTGGAAGCAATACATCACAAATATATTAATAAATAAATAGGGAAAGGTCAACAAATATGGAAAAATTGGACAAAATGGGTCAAAAAGGACAAAAATGTCAAAAAAGAAGAAAATCGCGCCGCCGCGCCCCAGCGCCCAGCTCCGCCCCAAGCTGCGCGCGCGGGTACTGTTCATCCGCGCAGCACTGCGCGCGCGGGGTACTGTTCATCCGTGCGCACCGACACCCGTTTCGCCCCATTTTTCACGTGCAACCGCCCCATGACGTCATGCTGACGTCATCAATGACCTCAGCATTTCCATTACGCGTTTTTACATTTTTTTAACATTTTTTTACTCATTTTTTCTCTCCATCCAGAAGTAAGTGAAATAAAAATGATGTGTCAAAAACTTTAACCACTCGGTAAGTGACGTAAACGATGTAATTTGGGATACAAAAACGATTTTCCTAGGTGAGATCAAAACATATGGTGTAATTTGAAACGAGCTTCGATTTGATATATTATAATAGTGGTTTCGATACCAGATTCAAAAGTTATCTCCGTTGAAAGTTGTAACTCATATTTACCAAATGTTTTTTTGTTTTTGAAAATGTGAACGACATCCTCTTTCTTTTTCTCTTCTGTTATTTTTTTCTTGAAGAATAGATACTTATTGGAAATATAAATGAACAACCCTAGGTCGGCACCAATATCTCTTGTATAGCTCTTTTGAATTAAACTAGAAGTAAGTGAAATAAAAATGGTGTGTCAAAAACTTTAAACACTCGGTAAGTGACGTAAACGGTGTAATTTGGGTGCAAAAACGATTTTCCTTGGTGGGACCAAAACATATTGTGTAATTTGAAACGAGCTTTGATTTGATATATTATAATAGTGGTTTCCATACCAGAGTCAAAATTTATCTTCGTTGAAAGTTGTAACTTATATTTACCCAATGTTTTTTTTTGTTTATGACAATATCAACTATATCCTCTTTCTTTTTCTCTTCTCTTATTTTTTGTGAAGAATAGAGACTGATTGAAAACATAAATAAACAACCCTAGGTGGGCACCAATATCTCCTGTATAGTTCTATTGAATTAAAGCAGAAGTAAGTAAAATGAAAATGGTGCGTCAAAAACTTTAAACACCCATTAAGTGATGTAAACGATGTAATTTGGGTACAAAAACGATTTTATTTGGCGGGACCAAAAAATATTGTGTAATTTAATACGAGCTTCGAATTCATATATTATAATAGTGGTTTCCATACCCGAGTCAAAATTTATCTCCGTTGAAAGTTGTAACTCATATTTACCAAATGTTTTTTTGTTTTTGAAAATATCAACAATATCCTCTTTCTTTTTCTCTTATGTTATTTTTTTCTTGAAGAATAGATACTTATTGGAAATATAAATGAACAACCCTAGGTCGGCACCAATATCTTCTGTATAGCTCTTTTGAATTAAACCAGAAGTAAGTGAAATGAAAATGGTGTGTCAAAAACTTTAAACACTCGGTAAGTGACGTAAACGATGTAAGTTGGGTGCAAAAACGATTTTCCTTGGTGAGACAAAAAAATAATGTGTAATTTGAAAAGAGCTTCGATTTGATATATTATGATAGTTGTTTCGATACCCGAGTCAAAAGTTATCTCCGTTGAAAGTTCTAACTATTATTTACCAAATGTTTTGTTGTTTTTGAAAATGTGAACGACATCCACTTTCTTTTTCTCTTCTCTTATTTTTTGTGAAGGATAGAGACTGATTGAAAATATAAAGAAACAACCGTAGGTCGGCGCCAATATCTCCTATATAGCTCTATTGAATTAAACCAGAATTATGAAAAATGAAAATGGTGCGTCAAAAATTTTAAACACTCATTAAGTGATGTAAACGATGTAATTTGGGTACCAAAACGATTTTATTTGGTGGGACCAAGAAATATTGTGTAATTTGATACGAGCTTCGAATTGATATATTATAATAGTTGTTTCCATACCCGAGTCATAATTTATCTACGTTGAAAGTTGTAACTCATATTTACCAAATGTTTTTTTTGTTTTTGAAAATATGAAATATATCCTCTTTCTTTTTATCTTCTCTAATTTTTTTCTTGAAGAATAGAGACTTATTGAAAATATAATGAAACAACCCTAGGTTGGCACCAATATCTCCTTTATAGCTCTATTGAATTAAACTAGGACTACTAAAATGAAAAATGGTGCGTGAAAAACTTTAAAAACTCGGTAAGTGATGTAAACGATGTAATTTGGGTACAAAAACGATTTTACTTGGTGGGACCAAAACATATTGTGTAATTTGAAACGAGCTTTGATTTAATATATTATAATAGTGGTTTCCATACCCGAGTCAAAATTTATCTTCGTTGAAAGTTGTAACTTATATTTACCCAATGTTTTTTGTTTTTGACAATATGAACTATATCCTCTTTCTTTTTCTCTTCTCTAATTTTTTTCATGAAGAATAGAGACTTATTGAAAATATAAAGAAACAACCCTAGGTCGGCACCAATATTCTCCTATATAGCTCTATTGAATTAAACTAGAAGTAAGAAAAATGAAAATGGTACGTCAAAAACTTTAAACACCTATTAAGTAATGCAAACGATGTAATTTGGGTAGAAAAACGATTTTATTTGGCGGGACCAAAGAATATTGTGTAATTTAATACGAGCTTCTAATTGATATATTATAATAGTGGTTTCCATACCCGAGTCAAAATTTATCTCCGTTGAAAGTTGTAACTCATATTTACCAAATGTTTTTTTTGTTTTTGAAAATATGAAATATATCCTCTTTCTTTTTCTCTTCTCTAATTTTTTTCTTGAAGAATAGAGACTTATTGAAAATATAAAGAAACAACCCTAGGTTGGCACCAATATCTCCTTTATAGCTCTATTGAATTAAACCAGAAGTAATAAAAATGAAAATGGTACGTCAAAAACTTTAAACACCTATTAAGTAATATAAACGATGTAATTTGGGTAGAAAAACGATTTTATTTGGCGGGACCAAAAAATATTGTGTAATTTAATACGAGCTTCTAATTGATATATTATAATAGTGGTTTCCATACCCAAGTCAAAATTTATCTCCGTTGAAAGTTGTAACTCATATTTACCAAATGTTTATTTGTTTTTGAAAATATCAACAATATCCTCTTTCTTTTTCTCTTCTGTTATTTTTTTCTTGAAGAATAGATACTTATTGGAAATATAATTGAACAACCCTAGGTCGGCACCAATATCTCCTGTATAGCTCTTTTGAATTAAACCAGAAATAAGTGAAATGAAAATGGTGTGTCAAAAACTTTAAACACTCGGTAAGTGACGTAAACAATGTAATTTGGGTACAAAAACGATTTTCCTTGGTGAGACCAAAACATATTGTGTAATTTGAAATGAGCTTCGATTTGATATATTATAATAGTGGTTTCGATACCCGAGCCAAAATTTATATCCGTTGAAAGTTGTAACTCATATTTACCAAATGTTTTTTTGTTTTTGAAAATATCAACAATATCCTCTTTCTTTTTCTCTTCTGTTATTTTTTCTTGAAGAATAGAGACTTATTGGAAATATAAATGAACAACCCTAGGTTGGCACCAATATCTCCTGTATAGCACTTTTGAATTAAACGAGAAGTAAGTGAAATGAAAATGGTGCGTCAAAAACTTTAAACACTCGGTAAGTGATGTAAACAATGTAATTTGCGTACAAAAATGATTTTTCTTGGCGGAACCAAAATATATTGTGTAATTTGAAATGAGCTTCGATTTGATATATTATAATAGTGGTTTCGATACCGGAGTCAAAAGTTATCTCATTTGAAAGTTGTAACTAATATTTACCAAATGTTTTGTTGTTTTTGAAAATGTGAACGACATCCACTTTCTTTTTCTCTTCTCTTATTTTTTGTGAAGCATAGAGACTGATTGAAAATATAAAGAAACAACCCTGGGTCGCGCCAATATCTCTTATATAGCTCTGTTGAATTAAACCAGAAGTAAGAAAAATGAAAATGGTGCATCAAAAACTTTAAACACCAATTAAGTGATGTAAACGATGTAATTTGGGTACAAAAACCATTTTATTGGGCGGGACCAAAAAATATTGTGTAATTTAATACGAGCTTCGAATTAATATATTATAATAGTGGTTTCGATACCCGAGCCAAAATTTATCTCGGTTGAAAGTTGTAACTCACATTTACCAAATGTTTTTTTTTGTTTTTGAAAATATGAACAATATCCTCTTTCTTTTTCTCTTCTCTTGTTTTTTTGTTGAATAATAGAGACTTATTGGAAATATAAATAAACAACCCTAGGTCGACACTAATATGTACTGTATAGCTCTTTTGAATTAAACGAGAAGTAAGTGAAATGAAAATGGTGCGTCAAAAATTTTAGGTAAGTGATGTAAACGATATAATTTGGGTGCAAAAACGATTTTATTTGGCGGGACCAAAAAATATTGTGTAATTTAATACGAGCTTCGAATTAATAAATTATCATAGTGGTTTCGATACCCGAGTCAAAAGTTATCTCTCATGAAAATTGTAACTAATATTTACAAAATCTTTTGTTGTTTTTGAAAATGTGAACGACATCCTCTTTCTTTTCCCCTTCTCTTATTTTTTGTGAAGAATGGAGACTGATTGAAAATATAAAGAAACAACCCTAGGTCGGCAACAATATCTCCTATATAGCTCTATTGAATTAAACGAGAAGTAAGAAAAATGAAAATGGTGCACCAAAAACTTTAAACACCCATTAAGTGATGTAAATGATATAATTTGGGTACATAAACGATTTTATTTGGCGGAACCAAAAAATATTGTGTAATATAATATGAGCTTTGATTTGATATATTATAATAGTGGTTCCCATACCCTAGTCAAAATTTATCTTCGTTGAAAGTTGTAACAAATATTTACCAAATGTTTTTTTGTTTTTGAAAATGTGAACGACATCCACTTTCTTTTTCTCTTCTCTTATTTTTTGTGAAGAATAGAGACTTATTGAAAATATAAAGAAACAACCCTAGGTTGGCACCAATATCTCCTATATAGCTCTATTGAATTAAACTAGAAGTAAGAAAAATGAAAATGGTACGTCAAAAACTTTAAAAACTCGGTAAGTGATGTAAACGATGTAATTTCGGTACAAAAACGATTTTACTTGGTGGGACCAAAACAAATTGTGTAATTTGAAACGAGCTTTGATTTGATATATTATAATAGTGGTTTCCATACCCGAGTCAAAATTTATCTTCGTTGAAAGTTGTAACTTATATTTACCCAATGTTTTTTTTGTTTTTGAAAATATGAACTATATCCTCTTTCTTTTTCTCTTCTCTAATTTTTTTCTTGAAGAATAGAGAATTATTGAAAATATAAAGTAACAACCCTAGGTCGACACCAATATTCTCCTATATAGCTCTATTGAATTAAACTAGAAGTAAGAAAAATGAAAATGGCACGTCAAAAACTTTAAACACCTATTAAGTAATGTAGACGATGTAATTTGGGTAGCAAAACGATTTTATTTGGCGGGACCAAAAAATATTGTGTAATTTAATACGAGCTTCTAATTGATATATTATAATAGTGGTTTCCATACCCAAGTCAAAATTTATCTTCGTTGAAAGTTGTAACTTATATTTACCCAATGTTTTTTTTTGTTTTTGAAAATATGAACTATATCCTCTTTCTTTTTCTCTTCTCTAATTTTTTTCTTGAAGAATAGAGAATTATTGAAAATATAAAGTAACAACCCTAGGTCGACACCAATATTCTCCTATATAGCTCTATTGAATTAAACTAGAAGTAAGAAAAATGAAAATGGCACGTCAAAAACTTTAAACACCTATTAAGTAATGTAGACGATGTAATTTGGGTAGAAAAACGATTTTATTTGGCGGCACCAAAAAATATTGTGTAATTTAATACGAGCTTCTAATTGATATATTATAATAGTGGTTTCCATACCCAAGTCAAAATTTATCTTCGTTGAAAGTTGTAACTTATATTTACCCAATGTTTTTTTTGTTTTTGAAAATATGAACTATATCCTCTTTCTATTTCTCTTCTCTAATTTTTTTCTTGAAGAATAGAGAATTATTGAAAATATAAAGAAGCAACCCTAGGTCGGCACCAATATTCTCCTATATAGCTCTATTGAATTAAACTAGAAGTAAGAAAAATGAAAATGGTACGTCAAAAACTTTAAACACCTATTAAGTAATGTAAACGATGTAATTTGGGTACAAAAACGATTTTATTTGGCGGGAACAAAAAATATTGTGTAATTTAATACGAGCTTCTAATTGATATATTATAATAGTGGTTTCGATACCCGAGTCAAAAGTTATCTCCGTTGAAAGTTGTAACTCATATTTACCAAATGTTTTGTTGTTTTTGAAAATGTGAACGACATCCCTTTTCTTTTTCTCTTCTGTTATTTTTTTCTTGAAGAGTAGATACTTATTGGAAATATAAATGAACAACCCTAGGTCGGCACCAATATCTCCTATATAGCTCTTTTGAATTAAACCAGAAGTAAGTGAAATGAAAATGGTGTGTCAAAAACTTTAAACACTCGATAAGTGACGTAAACGATGTAATTTAGGTGTAAAAACGATTTTCCTTGGTGAGACCAAAACATATTGTGTAATTTGAAATGAGCTTCGATTTGATATATTATAATAGTGGTTTCGATACCCGAGCCAAAATTTATCTCCGTTGAAAGTTGTAACTCAAATTTACCAAATGTTTTTTTGTTTTTGAAAATATCAACAATATCCTCTTTCTTTTTCTCTTCTGTTATTTTTTCTTGAAGAATAGAGACTTATTGGAAATATAAATGAACAACCCTAGGTTGGCACCAATATCTCCTGTATAGCACTTTTGAATTAAACGAGAAGTAAGTGAAATGAAAATGGTGCGTCAAAAACTTTAAACACTCGGTAAGTGATGTAAACAATGTAATTTGCGTACAAAAATGATTTTTCTTGGCGGGACCAAAATATATTGTGTAATTTGAAATGAGCTTCGATTTGATATATTATAATAGTGGTTTCGATACCGGAGTCAAAAGTTATCTCATTTGAAAGTTGTAACTAATATTTACCAAATGTTTTGTTGTTTTTGAAAATGTGAACGACATCCACTTTCTTTTTCTCTTCTCTTATTTTTTTGAAGGATAGAGACTGATTGAAAATATAAAGAAACAACCCTGGGTCGCGCCAATATCTCCTATATAGCTCTGTTGAATTAAACGAGAAGTAAGAAAAATGAAAATGGTGCGTCAAAAACTTTAAACACCAATTAAGTGATGTGAACGATGTAATTTGGGTACAAAAACGATTTTATTTGGCGGAACCAAAAAATATTGTGTAATATAATATGAGCTTTGATTTGATATATTATAATAGTGGTTCCCATACCCTTGTCAAAATTTATCTTCGTTGAAAGTTATAACAAATATTTACCAAATGTTTTTTTGTTTTTGAAAATGTGAACGACATCGACTTTCTTTTTCTCTTCTCTTATTTTTTGTGAAGAATAGAGACTTATTGAAAATATAGAGAAAGAACCCTAGGTTGGCACCAATATCTCCTATATAGCTCTATTGAATTAAACTAGAAGTAAGAAAAATGAAAATGGTACGTCAAAAACTTTAAACACCCATTAAGTGATGTAAACGATGTAATTTGGGTACAAAAACGATTTTATTTGGCGGGACCAAAAAATATTGTGTAATTTAATACGAGCTTCGAATTAATATATTATAATAGTGGTTTCCATACCCGAGTCAAAATTTATCTCGGTTGAAAGTTGTAACTCGCATTTACCAAATGTTTTTTTGTTTTTGAAAATATGAACAATATCCTCTTTCTTTTTCTCTTCTCTTATTTTTTACTTGAAGAATAGAGACTTATTGGAAATATAAATAAACAACCCTAGGTCGGCACCAATATGTACTGTATAGCTCTTTTGAATTAAACTAGAAGTAAGTGAAATGAAAATGGTGCGTCACAAACTTTAAACACTCGGTAAGTGATGTAAACAATGTAATTTGGGTACAAAAACGATTTTCCATGGTGGGACGAAAAGATATTGTGTAATTTGAAACGAGCTTTGGTTTGATATATTATAATATTGGTTTCGATACCCGAGTCAAAAGTTATCTCCTTTGAAAGTTGTAACTAATATTTACCAAATGTTTTGTTGTTTTTGAAAATGTGAACGACATCCACTTTCTTTCTCTCTTCTATTATTTTTTGTGAAGGATAGAGACTGATTGAAAATATAAAGAAACAACCCTAGGTCGGCACCAATATCTCCTATATAGTTCTATTGAATTAAACGAAAAGTAAGAAAAATGAAAATGGTGCGTCTAAAACTTTAAACACTCATTAAGTGATGTAAACGCTGTAATTTGGGACCAAAAAAGATTTTATTTGGTGGGATCAAAAATTATTGTGTAATATAATACGAGCTTCGAATTGATATATTATAATAGTGGTTTCCATACCCGAGTCAAAATTTATCTCCGTTGAAAGTGGTAACTCGTATTTACCAAATGTTTTTTTTGTTTTTGAAAATATGAACTATATCCTCTTTCTTTTTCTCTTCTCTTATTTTTTTCTTGAAGAATAGAGACTTATTGAAAATATAAAGAAACAACCCTAAGTCGGCACCAATATCTCCTTTATAGCTCTATTGAATTAAACCAGAAGTAATAAAAATGAAAATGGTATGTCAACAACTATAAACACCTATTAAGTGATGTAAACGATGTAATTTGGGTAGAAAAACGATTTTATTGGGCGAGACCAAAAAATATTGTGTAATTTAATACGAGCTTCGAATTGATATATTATAATAGTGGTTTCCATACCCGAGTCAAAATTTATCTCTGTTGAAAGTTGTAACTCATATTTACCAAATGTTTTGTTGTTTTTGAAAATATCAACAATATCGTCTTTCTTTTTCTCTTCTGTTATTTTTTTTTGAAGAATAGATACTTATTGGAAATATAAATGAACAACCCTAGGTCGGCACCAATATCTCCTGTATAGCTCTTTTGAATTAAACCAGAAGTAAGTGAAATGAAAATGGTGTGTAAAAAACTTTAAACAATCGGTAAGGGACGTAAACGATATAATTTGGGTACAAAAACGATTTTCCCAGGTTAGACCAAAACATATTGTGTAATTTGAAACGAGCTTCGATTTGATATATTATAATAGTGGTTTCTATACCAGATTCAAAAGTTATCTCCGTTGAAAGTTGTAACTCATATTTACCAAATGTTTTGTTGTTTTTGAAATTGTGAACGACATCCTTTTTCTTTTTCTCTTCTGTTATTTTTTTCTTGAAGAATAGATACTTATTGGCAATATAAATGAACAACCCGAGGTCGGCACCAATATCTCCTGTATAGCTCTTTTGAATTAAACCAGAAGTAAGTGAAATGAAAATGGTGTGTCAAAAACTTTAAACAGTGAGTAAGTGACGTAAACGTTGTAATTTGGGTACAAAAACGATTTTTCTTGGTGAGATGAAAACATGTTGTGTAATTTGAAATGAGATTTGATTTGATATATTATAATAGTGCTTTCGATACTCGTGTCAAAAGTTATCTCCGTTGAAAGTTGTAACTCATATTTACCCAATGTTTTGTTGTTTTTGAAAATGTGAACGAAATCCTCTTTCTTTTTCTCTTCTCTTATTTTTTGTGAAGAATAGAGACTGATTGAAAATATAAAGAAACAACCCTAGGTCGGCACCAATATCTCCTATATAGCTCTATTGAATTAAACTAGACGTAAGGAAAATGAAAATGGTACGTCAAAAACTTTAAACAACTTTTAAGTGATGTAAACGATGTAATTTGGGTAGAAAAACCATTTTATTGGCCGAGACCAAAAAATATTGTGTAATTTAATACGAGCTTCGAATTGATATATTATAATAGTGGTTTTCATACCCGAGTCAAAATTTATCTCCGTTGAAAGTTGTAACTCATATTTACCAAATGTTTTGTTGTTTTTGAAAATGTGAACGACATCCTGTTTCTTTTTCTCTTCTGTTATTTTTTTCTTGAAGAATAGATACTTATTGGCAATATAAATGAACAACCCGAGGTCGGCACCAATATCTCCTGTATAGCTCTTTTGAATTAAACCAGAAGTAAGTGAAATGAAAATGGTGTGTCAAAAACTTTAAACACTGAGTAAGTGACGTAAACGATGTAATTTGGGTACAAAAACAATTTTTCTTGGTGAGATGAAAACATATTGTGTAATTTGAAATGAGATTTGATTTGATATATTATAATAGTGCTTTCAATACTCGTGTCAAAAGTTATCTCCGTTGAAAGTTGTAACTCATATTTACCCAATGTTTTGTTGTTTTTGAAAATGTGAACGAAATCCTCTTTCTTTTTCTCTTCTCTTATTTTTTGTGAAGAATAGAGACTGATTAAAAATATAAAGAAACAACCCTAGGTCGGCACCAATATCTCCTATATAGCTCTATTGAATTAAATTAGACGTAAGAAAAATGAAAATGGTACGTCAAAAACTTTAAACAACTTTTAAGTGATGTAAACGATGTAATTTGGGTAGAAAAACGATTTTATTGGGCGAGACCAAAAAATATTGTGTAATTTAATACGAGCTTCAAATTGATATATTATAATCGTGGTTTTCATACCCGAGTCAAAATTTATCTCCGTTGAAAGTGGTAACTCGTATTTACCAAATGTTTTTTTTGTTTTTGAAAATATGAACTATATCCTCTTTCTTTTTCTCTTCTCTTATTTTTTTCTTGAAGAATAGAGACTTATTGAAAATATAAAGAAACAACCCTAGGTCGGCATCAATATCTCCTTTATAGCTCTATTGAATTAAACCAGAAGTAATAAAAATGAAAATGGTACGTCAACAACTATAAACACCTATTAAGTGATGTAAACGATGTAATTTGGGTAGAAAAACGATTTTATTGGGCGAGACCAAAAAATATTGTGTAATTTAATACGAGCTTCGAATTGATATATTATAATAGTGGTTTCCATACCCGAGTCAAAATTTATCTCTGTTGAAAGTTGTAACTCATATTTACCAAATGTTTTGTTGTTTTTGAAAATATCAACAATATCGTCTTTCTTTTTCTCTTCTGTTATTTTTTTTGAAGAATAGATACTTATTGGAAATATAAATGAACAACCCTAGGTCGGCACCAATATCTCCTGTATAGCTCTTTTGAATTAAACCAGAAGTAAGTGAAATGAAAATGGTGTGTAAAAAACTTTAAACAATCGGTAAGGGACGTAAACGATGTAATTTGGGTACAAAAACGATTTTCCCAGGTTAGACCAAAACATATTGTGTAATTTGAAACGAGCTTCGATTTGATATATTATAATAGTGGTTTCTATACCAGATTCAAAAGTTATCTCCGTTGAAAGTTGTAACTCATATTTACCAAATGTTTTGTTGTTTTTGAAATTGTGAACGACATCCTTTTTCTTTTTCTCTTCTGTTATTTTTTTCTTGAAGAATAGATACTTATTGGCAATATAAATGAACAACCCGAGGTCGGCACCAATATCTCCTGTATAGCTCTTTTGAATTAAACCAGAAGTAAGTGAAATGAAAATGGTGTGTCAAAAACTTTAAACAGTGAGTAAGTGACGTAAACGATGTAATTTGGGTACAAAAACAATTTTTCTTGGTGAGATGAAAACATATTGTGTAATTTGAAATGAGATTTGATTTGATATATTATAATAGTGCTTTCAATACTCGTGTCAAAAGTTATCTCCGTTGAAAGTTGTAACTCATATTTACCCAATGTTTTGTTGTTTTTGAAAATGTGAACGAAATCCTCTTTCTTTTTCTCTTCTCTTATTTTTTGTGAAGAATAGAGACTGATTGAAAATATAAAGAAACAACCCTAGGTCGGCACCAATATCTCCTATATAGCTCTATTGAATTAAACTAGACGTAAGGAAAATGAAAATGGTACGTCAAAAACTTTAAACAACTTTTAAGTGATGTAAACGATGTAATTTGGGTAGAAAAACCATTTTATTGGCCGAGACCAAAAAATATTGTGTAATTTAATACGAGCTTCGAATTGATATATTATAATAGTGGTTTTCATACCCGAGTCAAAATTTATCTCCGTTGAAAGTTGTAACTCATATTTACCAAATGTTTTGTTGTTTTTGAAAATGTGAACGACATCCTGTTTCTTTTTCTCTTCTGTTATTTTTTTCTTGAAGAATAGATACTTATTGGCAATATAAATGAACAACCCGAGGTCGGCACCAATATCTCCTGTATAGCTCTTTTGAATTAAACCAGAAGTAAGTGAAATGAAAATTCTGTGTCAAAAACTTTAAACACTGAGTAAGTGACGTAAACGATGTAATTTGGGTACAAAAACAATTTTTCTTGGTGAGATGAAAACATATTGTGTAATTTGAAATGAGATTTGATTTGATATATTATAATAGTGCTTTCAATACTCGTGTCAAAAGTTATCTCCGTTGAAAGTTGTAACTCATATTTACCCAATGTTTTGTTGTTTTTGAAAATGTGAACGAAATCCTCTTTCTTTTTCTCTTCTCTTATTTTTTGTGAAGAATAGAGACTGATTGAAAATATAAAGAAACAACCCTAGGTCGGCACCAATATCTCCTATATAGCTCTATTGAATTAAATTAGACGTAAGAAAAATGAAAATGGTACGTCAAAAACTTTAAACAACTTTTAAGTCATGTAAACGATGTAATTTGGGTAGAAAAACGATTTTATTGGGCGAGACCAAAAAATATTGTGTAATTTAATACGAGCTTCAAATTGATATATTATAATCGTGGTTTTCATACCCGAGTCAAAATTTATCTCCGTTGAAAGTTGTAACTCATATTTACCAAATGTTTTGTTGTTTTTGAAAATATCAACAATATCCTCTTTCTTTTTCTCTTCTGTTATTTTTTTCTTGAAGAATAGATACTTATTGGAAATATAAATGAACAACCCTAGGTCGGCAATAATATCTCCTGTATAGCTCTTTTGAATTAAACCAGAAGTAAGTGAAATGAAAATGGTGTGTCAAAAACTTTAAACACTCGGTAATTGACGTAAACGATGTAATTTGGGTGCAAAAACGATTTTCCTTGTTGAGACCAAAACATAATGTGTAATTTGAAAAGAGCTTCGATTTGATATATTATGATAGTTGTTTCGATACCCGAGTCAAAAGTTATCTTCGTTGAAAGTTGTAACTCATATTTACCAAATGTTTTGTTGTTTTTGAAAATGTGAAGGACATCCACTTTCTTTCTCTCTTCTATTATTTTTTGTGAAGGATAGAGACTGATTGAAAATATAAAAAAACAACCCTAGGTCGGCACCAATATCTCCTATATAGCTCTATTGAATTAAACGAGAAGTAAAAAAATGAAAATGGTGCGTCAAAAACTTTAAACACCCATTAAGTGATGTAAACGATGTAATTTTGGTACAAAAACGATTTTATTTGGCGCGACCAAAAAATATTGTGTAATTTAATACGAGATTCGAATTAATATATTATAATAGTGGTTTCGATACCCGAGTCCAAATTTATCTCGGTTGAAAGTTGTTACTCGCATTTACCAAATGTTTTTTTGTTTTTGAAAATATGAACAATCTCCTCTTTCTTTTACTCTTCTCTTATTTTTTTCTTGAAGAATAGAGACTTATTGGAAATATAAATAAACAACCCTAGGTCGGCACCAATATGTACTGTATAGTTCTTTTGAATTAAACTAGAAGTAAGTGAAATGAAAATTGTGCGTCAAAAACATTAAACACTCGGTAAGTGATGTAAACAATGTAATTTGGGTAAAAAAAAGATTTTACTATGCGGGACCAAAACATATTGTGTAATTTGAAATGAGCTTCGATTTGATATATTATAATAGTGGTTTCGATACCTGGGTCAAAAGTTATCTTTTTTGAAAGTTGTAACTATTATTTACCAAATGTTTTGTTGTTTTTGAAAATGTGAACGACATCCACTTTCTTTTCACTTCTCTTATTTTTTGTGAAGGATAGAGACTGATTGAAAATATAAAGAAACAATCGTTGGTCGGCACCAAAATCTCCTATTTAGCTCTATTGAATTAAACCAGATGTAAGAAAAATGAAAATGGTGCGTCAAAAATTTTAAACACTCATTAAGTGATGTAAACGATGTAATTTGGGTACCAAAACGATTTTATTTGGCGGGACCAAAAAATATTGTGTAATTTAATACGAGCTTCGAATTGATATATTATAATAGTGGTTTCCATACCCGAGTCAAAATTTATCTACGTTGAAAGTTGTAACTCATATTTACCAAATGTTTTTTTTTTGTTTTTGAAAATATGAAATATATCCTCTTTCTTTTTCTCTTCTCTAATTTTTTTCTTGAAGAATAGAGACTTATTGAAAATATAAATAAACAACCCTAGGTTAGCACCAATATCTATTTTATAGCTCTATTGAATTAAACTAGAAGTAATAAAAATGAAAATGGTACGTCAAAAACTATAAACACCTATTAAGTGATGTAAACGATGTAATTTGGGTAGAAAAACGATTTTATTGGGCAAGACCAAAAAATATTGTGTAATTTAATACGAGCTTCGAATTGATATATTATAATAGTGGTTTCCATACCCGAGTCAAAATTTATCTCCGTTGAAAGTTGTAACTCATATTTACCAAATGTTTTGTTGTTTTTGAAAATATCAACAATATCCTCTTTCTTTTTCTCTTCTGTTATTTTTTTCTTGAAGAATAGATACTTATTGGAAATATAAATGAACAACCCTAGGTCGGCACCAATATCTCCTGTATAGCTCTTTTGAATTAAACCAGAAGTAAGTGAAATGAAAATGGTGTGTCAAAAACTTTAAACTCTCGGTAATTGACGTAAACGATGTAATTTGGGTGCAAAAACGATTTTCCTTGTTGAGACCAAAACATAATGTGTAATTTGAAAAGAGCTTCGATTTGATATATTATGATAGTTGTTTCGATACCCGAGTCAAAAGTTATCTTCGTTGAAAGTTGTAACTCATATTTACCAAATGTTTTGTTGTTTTTGAAAATGTGAACGACATCCTCTTTCTTTTTCTCTTCTCTTATTTTTTGTGAAGAATAGAGATTGATTGAAAATATAGAAAAACAACCCTAGCTCGGCAACAATATCTCCTATATAGCTCTATTGAATTAAACGAGAAGTAAAAAAATGAAAATGGTGCGTCAAAAACTTTAAACACCCATTAAGTGATGTAAACGATGTAATTTTGGTACAAAAACGATTTTATTTGGCGCGACCAAAAAATATTGTGTAATTTAATACGAGATTCGAATTAATATATTATAATAGTGGTTTCGATACCCGAGTCCAAATTTATCTCGGTTGAAAGTTGTTACTCGCATTTACCAAATGTTTTTTTGTTTTTGAAAATATGAACAATATCCTCTTTCTTTTACTCTTCTCTTATTTTTTTCTTGAAGAATAGAGACTTATTGGAAATATAAATAAACAACCCTAGGTCGGCACCAATATGTACTGTATAGCTCTTTTGAATTAAACTAGAAGTAAGTGAAATGAAAATTGTGCGTCAAAAACATTAAACACTCGGTAAGTGATGTAAACAATGTAATTTGGGTAAAAAAAGATTTTACTATGCGGGACCAAAATATATTGTGTAATTTGAAACGAGCTTCGAATTGATATATTATAATAGTGGTTTCCATACCGGAGTCAAAATTTATCTACGTTGAAAGTTGTAACTCATATTTACCAAATGTTTTTTTTGGTTTTTGAAAATATGAAATATATCCTCTTTCTTTTTCTCTTCTCTAATTTTTTTCTTGAAGAATAGAGACTTATTGAAAATATAAATAAACAACCCTAGGTTGGCACTAATATCTCCTTTATAGCTCTATTGAATTAAACTAGGACTACTAAAATGAAAAATGGTGGGTGAAAAACTTTAAAAACTCGGTAAGTGATGTAAACGATGTAATTTGGGTACTAAAAGATTTTATTTGGCGGAACCAAAAAATATTGTGTAATATAATACGAGCTTTGATTTGATATATTATAATAGTGGTTTCCATACCCTAGTCAAAATTTATCTTCGTTGAAAGTTGTAACAAATATTTACCAAATGTTTTTTTGTTTTTGAAAATGTGAACGACATCCACTTTCTTTTTCTCTTCTCTTGTTTTTTGTGAAGAATAGAGACTTATTGAAAATATAAAGAAACAACCCTAGCTTGGCACCAATATCTCCTATATAGCTCTATTGAATTAAACTAGAAGTAAGAAAAATGAAAATGCAACGTCAAAAACTTTAAACACCCATTAAGTGATGTAAACGATGTAATTTGGGTACAAAAATGATTTTATTTGGCGGGACAAAAAAATATTGTGTAATTTAATACGAGCTTCGAATTGATATATTATAATAGTAGTTTCCATACCCGAGTCAAAATTTATCTCCGTTGAAAGTTGTAACTCCTATTTACCAAATGTTTTTTTGTTTTTGAAAATATCAACAATATCCTCTTTCTTTTTCTCTTCTGTTATTTTTTTCATGAAGAGTAGATACTTATTGGAAATATAAATGAACAACCCTAGGTCGGCACCAATATCTCCTTTATAGCTCTTTCGAATTAAACCAGAAGTAAGTGAAATGAAAATGGTACTTCAAAAACTTTAAACACTCATTAAGTGATGTAAATGATGTAATTTGGGTACAAAAACGATTTTATTTGGGGGAACCAAAAAATATTGTGTAATTTAATACGAGCTTCGAATTAACATATTATAATAGTGGTTTCCATACCCGAGTCAAAATTTATCTCGGTTGAAAGTTGTAACTCGCATTTACCAAATGTTTTTTTGTTTTTGAAAATATGAACAATATCCTCTTTCTTTTTCTCTTCTCTTATTTTTTTCTTGAAGAATAGAGACTTATTGGAAATATAAATAAACAACCCTAGGTCGGCACCAATATGTACTGTATAGCTCTTTTGAATTAAACTAGAAGTAAGTTAAATGATAATGGTGCGTCAAAAACTTTAAACACTCGGTAAGTGATGTAAACAATGTAATTTGGGTAAAAAAATGATTT
The DNA here is from genome assembly GCA_037013495.1 of Hippophae tibetana. NCBI lineage: Eukaryota > Viridiplantae > Streptophyta > Magnoliopsida > Rosales > Elaeagnaceae > Hippophae > Hippophae tibetana. The sequence continues at coordinate 362,769 of JAZDXN010000027.1, read as the reverse complement.
TACTATGCGGGACAAAAACATATTCTGTAATTTGAAATGAGCTTCGATTTGATATATTATAATAGTGGTTTCGATACCCGAGTCAAAACTTATCTCCTTTGAAAGTTGTAACTAATATTTACCAAATGTTTTGTTGTTTTTGAAAATGTGAACGACATCCACTTTCTTTCTCTCTTCTATTATTTTTTTGTGATGGATAGAGACTGATTGAAAATATAAAGAAACAACCCTAGGTCGGCGCCAATATCTCCTATATAGCTCTATTGAATTAAATCAGAACTAAGAAAAATGAAAATGGTGCGTCAAAAACTTTAAACACTCATTAAGTGATGTAAACGATGTAATTTGGGACCAAAAACGATTTTCCATGGTGGGAGGAAAAGATATTGTGTAATTTGAAATGAGCTTCGGTTTGATATATTATAATAGTGGTTTCGATACCCGAGTCAAAACTTATCTCTTTTGAATGTTGTAACTAATATTTACCAAATGTTTTGTTGTTTTTGAAAATGTGAACGACATCCACTTTCTTTTTCTCTTCACTTATCTTTTGTGAAGGATAGAGACTGATTGAAAATATAAAGATACAACCCTAGGTTGGTGCCAATATCTCCTATATAGCTCTATTGAATTAAACCAAAAATAAGTAAAATGAAAATGGTGCGTCAAAAACTTTAAACACCCATTAAGTGATGTAAACGACGTAATTTCGGTACAAAAACGATTTTACTATGTGGGACCAAAACATAATGTGTAATTTTAAAAGTGCTTCGATTTGAAATATTATAATATTGGTTTCGATACCCGAGTCAAAAGTTATCTCCTTTGAAAGTTGTAACTAATATTTACCAAATGTTTTGTTGTTTTTGAAAATGTGAACGACATCCACTTTCTTTCTCTCTTCTATTATTTTTTGTGAAGGATAGAGACTGATTGAAAATATAAAGAAACAACCCTAGGTCGGCACCAATATCTCCTATATAGCTCTATTGAATTAAACGAAAAGTAAGAAAAATGAAAATGGTGCGTCTAAAACTTTAAACACTCATTAAGTGATGTAAACGCTGTAATTTGGGACCAAAAAAGATTTTATTTGGCGGGATCAAAAATTATTGTGTAATATAATACGAGCTTCGAATTGATATATTATAATAGTGGTTTCCATACCCGAGTCAAAATTTATCTCCGTTGAAAGTGGTAACTCGTATTTACCAAATGTGTTTTTTGTTTTTGAAAATATGAACTATATCCTCTTTCTTTTTCTCTTCTCTTATTTTTTTCTTGAAGAATAGAGACTGATTGAAAATATAAAGAAACAACCCTAGGTTGGCACAAATATCTCCTTTATAGCTCTATTGAATTAAATCAGAACTAAGAAAAATGAAAATGGTGCGTCAAAAACTTTAAACACTCATTAAGTGATGTAAACGATGTAATTTGGGACCAAAAACGATTTTGTTTGGCGGGATCAAAAATTATTGTGTAATTTAATATGAGGTTCGAATTGATATATTATAATAGTGGTTTTTATACCCCAGTCAAAATTTATCTCCGTTGAAAGTTGTAACTCTTATTTACCAAATGTTTTTTTGTTTTTGAAAATATCAACAATATCCTCTTTCTTTTTCTCTTCTGTTATTTTTTTCATGAAGAGTAGATATTTATTGGAAATATAAAAGAATAACCCTAGGTCGGCACCAATATCTCCTCTATAGCTCTTTTGAATTAAACCAGAAGTAAATGAAATAAAAATGGTGCTTCAAAAACATTAAACACTCATTAAGTGATGTAAATGATGTAATTTGGGTACAAAAACGATTTTATTTGGCGGGATCAAAAATTATTGTGTAATTTAATACGAGCTTCGAATTAACATATTATAATAGTTGTTTCCATACCCGAGTCAAAATTTATCTCGGTTGAAAGTTGTAACTCGCATTACCAAATGTTTTTTTGTTTTTGAAAATATGAACAATATCCTCTTTCTTTTTCTCTTCTCTTATTTTTTTCTTGAAGAATAGAGACTTATTGGAAATATAAATAAACAACCCTAGGTCGGCACCAATATGTACTGTATAGCTCTTTTGAATTAAACTAGAAGTAAGTGAAATGAAAATGGTGCGTCACAAACTTTAAACACTCGGTAAGTGATGTAAACAATGTAATTTGGGTACAAAAACGATTTTCCATGGTGGGACGAACAGATATTGTGTAATTTGAAACGAGCTTTGCTTTGATATATTATAATAGTGGTTTCGATACCCGAGTCAAAACTTATCTCCTTGGAATGTTGTAACTAATATTTACCAAATGTTTTGTTGTTTTTGAAAATGTGAATGACATCCACTTTCTTTTTCTCTTCACTTATCTTTTGTGAAGGATAGAGACTGATTGAAAATATAAAGATACAACCCTAGGTTGGTGCCAATATCTCCTATATAGCTCTATTGAATTAAACCAAAAATAAGTAAAATGAAAATGGTGCGTCAAAAACTTTAAACACCCATTAAGTGATGTAAACGACGTAATTTCGGTACAAAAACGATTTTACTATGTGGGACCAAAACATAATGTGTACTTTGAAAAGTGCTTCGATTTGATATATTATAATATTGGTTTCGATACCCGAGTCAAAAGTTATCTCCTTTGAAAGTTGTAACTAATATTTACCAAATGTTTTTGTTGTTTTTGAAAATGTGAACGACATCCACTTTCTTTCTCTCTTCTATTATTTTTTGTGAAGGATAGAGACTGATTGAAAATATAAAGAAACAACCCTAGGTCGGCACCAATATCTCCTATATAGTTCTATTGAATTAAACGAAAAGTAAGAAAAATGAAAATGGTGCGTCTAAAACTTTAAACACTCATTAAGTGATGTAAACGCTGTAATTTGGGACCAAAAAAGATTTTATTTGGTGGGATCAAAAATTATTGTGTAATATAATACGAGCTTCGAATTGATATATTATAATAGTGGTTTCCATGCCCGAGTCAAAATTTATCTCCGTTGAAAGTGGTAACTCGTATTTACCAAATGTTTTTTTTGTTTTTGAAAATATGAACTATATCCTCTTTCTTTTTCTCTTCTCTTATTTTTTTCTTGAAGAATAGAGACTTATTGAAAATATAAAGAAACAACCCTAGGTTGGCACAAATATCTCCTTTATAGCTCTTTTGAATTAAACCAGAAGTAAGTGAAATGAAAATGGTGTGTCAAAAACTTTAAACACTGAGAAAGTGACGTAAACGATGTAATTTGGGTACAAAAACATTTTTTCTTGGTGAGATGAAAACATATTGTGTAATTTGAAATGAGATTTGATTTGATATATTATAATAGTGCTTTCAATACTCGTGTCAAAAGTTATCTCCGTTGAAAGTTGTAACTCATATTTACCCAATGTTTTGTTGTTTTTGAAAATGTGAACGACATCCTTTTTCTTTTTCTCTTCTGTTATTTTTTTCTTGAAGAATAGAGACTGATTGAAAATATAAAGAAACAACCCTAGGTCGGCACCAATATCTCCTGTATAGCTCTTTTGAATTAAACCAGAAGTAAGTGAAATGAAAATGGTGTGTCAAAAACTTTAAACACTGAGTAAGTGACGTAAACGATGTAATTTGGGTACAAAAACAATTTTTCTTGGTGAGATGAAAACATATTGTGTAATTTGAAATGAGATTTGATTTGATATATTATAATAGTGCTTTCAATACTCGTGTCAAAAGTTATCTCCGTTGAAAGTTGTAACTCATATTTACCCAATGTTTTGTTGTTTTTGAAAATGTGAACAAAATCCTCTTTCTTTTTCTCTTCTCTTATTTTTTGTGAAGAATAGAGACTGATTGAAAATATAAAGAAACAATCCTAGGTCGGCACCAATATCTCCTATATAGCTCTATTGAATTAAATTAGACGTAAGAAAAATGAAAATGGTACGTCAAAAACTTTAAACAACTTTTAAGTGATGTAAACGATGTAATTTGGGTAGAAAAACGATTTTATTGGGCGAGACCAAAAAATATTGTGTAATTTAATACGAGCTTCGAATTGATATATTATAATCGTGGTTTTCATAACCGAGTCAAAATTTATCTCCGTTGAAAGTTGTAACTCATATTTACCAAATGTTTTGTTGTTTTTGAAAATATCAACAATATCCTCTTTCTTTTTCTCTTCTGTTATTTTTTTCTTGAAGAATAGATACTTATTGGAAATATAAATGAACAACCCTAGGTCGGCACCAATATCTCCTGTATAGCTCTTTTGAATTAAACCAGAAGTAAGTGAAATGAAAATGGTGTGTCAAAAACTTTAAACACTCGGTAATTGACGTAAACGATGTAATTTGGGTGCAAAAACGATTTTCCTTGTTGAGACCAAAACATAATGTGTAATTTGAAAAGAGCTTCAATTTGATATATTATGATAGTTGTTTCGATACCCGAGTCAAAAGTTATCTCCGTTGAAAGTTGTAACTCATATTTACCAAATGTTTTGTTGTTTTTGAAAATGTGAACGACATCCTCTTTCTTTTTCTCTTCTCTTATTTTTTGTGAAGAATAGAGATTGATTGAAAATATAGAAAAACAACCCTAGCTCGGCAACAATATCTCCTTTATAGCTCTATTGAATTAAACTAGGACTACTAAAATGAAAAATGGTGGGTGAAAAACTTTAAAAACTTGGTAAGTGATGTAAACGATGTAATTTGGGTACAAAAAGATTTTATTTGGCGGAACCAAAAAATATTGTGTAATATAATACGAGCTTTGATATATTATAATAGTGGTTTCCATACCCTAGTCAAAATTTATCTTCGTTGAAAGTTGTAACAAATATTTACCAAATGTTTTTTTGTTTTTGAAAATGTGAACGACATCCACTTTCTTTTTCTCTTCTCTTGTTTTTTGTGAAGAATAGAGACTTATTGAAAATATAAAGAAACAACCCTAGGTCGGCGCCAATATCTCCTATATAGCTCTATTGAATTAAACCAGAACTAAGAAAAATGAAAATGCAACGTCAAAAACTTTAAACACTCATTAAGTGATGTAAACGATGTAATTTGGGACCAAAAACGATTTTGTTTGGCGGGATCAAAAATTATTCTGTAATTTAATATGAGGTTCGAATTGATATATTATAATAGTGGTTTTTATACCCGAGTCAAAATTTATCTCCGTTGAAAGTTGTAACTCTTATTTACCAAATGTTTTTTTGTTTTTGAAAATATCAACAATATCCTCTTTCTTTTTCTCTTCTGTTATTTTTTTCATGAAGAGTAGATATTTATTGGAAATATAAATGAATAACCCTAGGTCGGCACCAATATCTCCTCTAGAGCTCTTTTGAATTAAACCAGAAGTAAGTGAAATGAAAATGGTGCTTCAAAAACTTTAAACACTCATTAAGTGATGTAAATGATGTAATTTGGGTACAAAAACGATTTTATTTGGCGGGATCAAAAATTATTGTGTAATTTAATACGAGCTTCGAATTAACATATTATAATAGTGGTTTCCATACCCGAGTCAAAATTTATCTCGGTTGAAAGTTGTAACTCGCATTTACCAAATGTTTTTTTGTTTTTGAAAATATGAACAATATCCTCTTTCTTTTTCTCTTCTCTTATTTTTTTCTTGAAGAATAGAGACTTATTGGAAATATAAATAAACAACCCTAGGTCGGCACCAATATGTACTGTATAGCTCTTTTGAATTAAATTAGAAATAAGTGAAATGAAAATGGTGCGTCACAAACTTTAAACACTCGGTAAGTGATGTAAACAATGTAATTTGGGTACGAAAACGATTTTCCATGGTGGGAGGAAATGATATTTTGTAATTTGAAACGAGCTTCGGTTTGATATATTATAATAGTGGTTTCGATACCCGAGTCAAAACTTATCTCTTTTGAATGTTGTAACTAATATTTACCAAATGTTTTGTTGTTTTTGAAAATGTGAACGACATCCACTTTTTTTTTCTCTTCACTTATTTTTTGTGAAGAATAGAGACTGATTGAAAATATAAAGATACAACCCTAGGTAGGTGCCAATATCTCCTATATAGCTCTATTGAATTAAACCAAAAGTAAGTAAAATGAAAATGGTACGTCAAAAACTTTAAACACTCATTAAGTGATATAAACGATGTAATTTGGGACCAAAAACGATTTTGTTTGGCGGGATCAAAAATTATTGTGTAATTTAATATGAGGTTCGAATTGATATATTATAATAGTGGTTTTTATACCCGAGTCAAAATTTATCTCCGTTGAAAGTTGTAACTCTTATTTACCAAATGTTTTTTTGTTTTTGAAAATATCAACAATATCCTCTTTCTTTTTCTCTTCTGTTATTTTTTTCATGAAGAGTAGATATTTATTGGAAATATAAATGAATAACCCTAGGTCGGCACCAATATCTCCTCTATAGCTCTTTTGAATTAAACCAGAAGTAAGTGAAATGAAAATGGTGCTTCAAAAACTTTAAACACTCATTAAGTGATGTAAATGATGTAATTTGGGTACAAAAACGATTTTATTTGGCGGGATCAAAAATTATTGTGTAATTTAATACGAGCTTCGAATTAACATATTATAATAGTTGTTTCCATACACGAGTCAAAATTTATCTCGGTTGAAACTTGTAACTCGCATTTACCAAATGTTTTTTTGTTTTTGAAAATATGAACAATATCCTCTTTCTTTTTCTCTTCTCTTATTTTTTTCTTGAAGAATAGAGACTTATTGGAAATATAAATAAACAACCCTAGGTCGGCACCAATATGTACTATATAGCTCTTTTGAATTAAATTAGAAGTAAGTGAAATGAAAATGGTGCGTCACAAACTTTAAACACTCGGTAAGTGATGTAAACAATGTAATTTGGGTACAAAAACGATTTTCCATGGTGGGAGGAAAAGATATTGTGTAATTTAATACGAGCTTCGAATTAATAAATTATCATAGTGGTTTCGATACCCGAGTCAAAAGTTATCTCTCATGAAAATTGTAACTAATATTTACAAAATCTTTTGTTGTTTTTGAAAATGTGAACGACATCCTCTTTCTTTTCCCCTTCTCTTATTTTTTGGGAAGAATAGAGACTGATTGAAAATATAAAGATACAACCCTATGTCGGTGCCAATATCTCCTATATAGCTCTATTGAATTAAACCAAAAGTAAGTAAAATGAAAATGGTACGTCAAAAATTTAAACACCCATTAAGTGATGTAAACGACGTAATTTCTTTACAAAAACGATTTTACTATGCGGGACCAAAACATAATGTGTAATTTGAAAAGTGCTTCGATTTGATATATTATAATATTGGTTTCGATACCCGAGTCAAAAGTTATCTCCTTTGAAAGTTGTAACTAATATTTACCAAATGTTTTGTTGTTTTTGAAAATGTGAACGACATCCACTTTCTTTCTCTCTTCTATTATTTTTTGTGAAGGATAGAGACTGATTGAAAATATAAAGAAACAACCCTAGGTCGGCGCCAATATCTCCTATATAGCTCTATTGAATTAAACCAGAAGTAAGAAAAATGAAAATGGTGCGTCAAAAACTATAAACACTCATTAAGTGATGTAAATGATGTAATTTGGGACCAAAAACGATTTTATTTGGCGGGATCAAAAATTATTGTTTAATTTAATACGAGCTTCGAATTGATATATTATAATAGTGGTTTTTATACCCGAGTCAAAATTTATCTCGGTTGAAAGTTGTAACTCGCATTTACCAAATGTTTTTTTGTTTTTGAAAATATGAACAATATCCTCTTTCTTTTTCTCTTCTCTTATTTTTTTCTTGAAGAATAGAGACTTATTGGAAATATAAATAAACAACCCTAGGTCGGCACCAATATGTACTATATAGCTCTTTTGAATTAAATTAGAAGTAAGTGAAATGAAAATGGTGCGTCACAAACTTTAAACACTCGGTAAGTGATGTAAACAATGTAATTTGGGTACAAAAACGATTTTCCATGGTGGGAGGAAAAGATATTGTGTAATTTGAAACGAGCTTCGAATTAATATATTATAATAGTGGTTTCCATACCCGAGTCAAAATTTATCTCCGTTGAAAGTTGTAACTCATATTTACCAAATGTTTTTTTGTTTTTGAAAATATGAACAATATCCTCTTTCTTCTTCTCTTCTGTTATTTTTTTTCTTGAAGAATAGATACTTATTGGAAATATAAATGAACAACTCTAGGTCGGCACCAATATCTCCTTTATAGCTCTTTTGAATTAAACCAGAAGTAAGTGAAATGAAAATGGTGTTCAAAAACTTTAAACACTCGGTAAGTGACGTAAACGATGTAATTTGGGTACAAAAACGATTTTTCCAGGTGAGACCAAAACATATTGTGTAATTTGAAACGAGCTTCGATTTGATATATTATAATTGTGGTTTCTATACCAGATTCAAAAGTTATCGCCGTTGAAAGTTGTAACTCATATTTACCAAATATTTTGTTGTTTTTAAAAATGTGAACGACATCCTCTTTCTTTTTCTCTTCTGTTATTTTTTTCTTGAAGAATAGATACTTAATGGAAATATAAATGAACAACCCTAGGTCGGCACCAATATCTCCTGTATAGCTCTTTTGAATTAAACCAGAAGTAAGTGAAATGAAAATGGTGTGTCAAAAACTTTAAACACTCAGTAAGTGACGTAAACGATGTAATTTGGGTACAAAAACGATTTTTCTTGGTGAGACCAAAACATATTGTGTAATTTGAAACGAGCTTTGATTTGATATATTATAATAGTGCTTGCGATACTCGTGTCAAAAGTTATCTCCGTTGAAAGTTGTAACTCATATTTACCCAATTTTTGTTGTTTATGAAAATGTGAACGAAATCCTCTTTCTTTTTCTCTTATCTTATTTTTTGTGAAGAATAGAGACTGATTGAAAATATAAAGAAACAACCCTAGGTCGGCACCAATATCTCCTATATAGCTCTGTTGAATTAAACTAGACGTAAGAAAAATGAAAATGGTACGTCAAAAACTTTAAACACCTATTAAGTGATGTAAACGATGTAATTTGGGTAGAAAAACGATATCATTGGGCGAGACCAAAAAATATTGTGTAATTTAATACGAGCTTCGAATTGATATATTATAATAGTGGTTTCCATACCCGAGTCAAAATTTATCTCCGTTGAAAGTTGTAACTCATATTTAACAAATGTTTTGTTGTTTTTGAAAATATCAACAATATCCTCTTTCTTTTTCTCTTCTGTTATTTTTTTCTTGAAGAATAGATACTTATTGGAAATATAAATGAACAACCCTAGGTCGGCACCAATATCTCCTGTATAGCTCTTTTGAATTAAACCAGAAGTAAGTGAAATGATAATGGTGCTTCGAAAACTTTAAACACTCGGTAAGTGACGTAAACGATGTAATTTGGGTACAAAAACGATTTTCCCAAGTGAGACCAAAACATATTGTGTAATTTGAAACGAGCTTCGATTTGATATATTATGATAGTTGTTTCGATACCCGAGTCAAAAGTTATCTCCGTTGAAAGTTGTAACTCATATTTACCAAATGTTTTGTTGTTTTTGCAAATGTGAACGACATCCTCTTTCTTTTTCTCTTCTCTTATTTTTTGTGAAGAATAGAGACTTATTGAAAATATAAAGAAACAACCCTAGGTCGGCACCAATATCTCCTTTATAGCTCTATTGAATTAAACCAGAAGTAATAAAAATGAAAATGGTACGTCAACAACTATAAACACCTATTAAGTGATGTAAACGATGTAATTTGGGTAGAAAAACGATTTTATTGGGCGAGACCAAAATATATTATGTAATTTAATATGAGCTTCGAATTGATATATTATAATAGTGGTTTCCATACCCGAGTCAAAATTTATCTCCGTTGAAAGTTGTAACTCATATTTACCAAATGTTTTGTTGTTTTTGAAAATATCAACAATATCCTCTTTCTTTTTCTCTTCTGTTATTTTTTTCTTGAAGAATAGATACTTATTGGAAATATAAATGAACAACCCTAGGTCGGCACCAATATCTCCTGTATAGCTCTTTTGAATTAAACCAGAAGTAAGTGAAATGAAAATGGTGTGTAAAAAACGTTAAACACTAGGTAAGGGACGTAAACGATGTAATTTGGGTACAAAAACGATTTTTCCAGGTGAGACCAAAACATATTGTGTAATTTGAAACGAGATTCGATTTGATATATTATAATAGTGGTTTCTATACCAGATTCAAAAGTTATCTCCGTTGAAAGTTGTAACTCATATTTACCAAATGTTTTGTTGTTTTTGAAAATGTGAACGACATTCTCTTTCTTTTTCTCTTCTCTTATATTTTTCTTGAAGAATAGATACTTATTGGAAATATAAATGAACAACCCTAGGTCGGCACCAATATCTCCTGTATAGCTCTTTTGAATTAAACCAGAAGTAAGTGAAATGAAAATGGTGTGTCAAAAACTTTAAACACCGAGTAAGTGACGTAAACAATGTAATTTGGGTACAAAAACGATTTTTCTTGGTGAGACGAAAACATATTGTATAATTTGAAACGAGATTTGATTTGATATATTATAATAGTGCTTTCGATAGTCGTGTCAAAAGTTATCTCCGTTGAAAGTTGTAACTCATATTTACCCAATGTTTTGTTGTTTTTGAAAATGTGAACGAAATCCTCTTTCTTTTTCTCTTCTCTTATTTTTTGTGAAGAATAGAGACTGATTGAAAATATAAAGAAACAACCCTAGGTCGGCACCAATATCTCCTATATAGCTCTATTGAATTAAACTAGACGTAACAAAATTGAAATGGTACGTCAAAAACTTTAAACACCTATTAAGTGATGTAAACGATGTAATTTGGGTAGAAAAATGATTTTATTGGGCGAGACCAAAAAATATTGTGTAATTTAATACGAGCTTCGAATTGATATATTATAATAGTGGTTTTCATACCCGAGTCAAAATTTATCTCCGTTAAAAGTTGTAACTCATATTTACCAAATGTTTTGTTGTTTTTGAAAATGTGAACGACATCCACTTTCTTTCTCTCTTCTATTATTTTTTGTGAAGGATAGAGACTGATTGAAAATATAAAGAAACAACCCTAGGTCGGCACCAATATCTCCTATATAGCTCTATTGAATTAAACGAAAAGTAAGAAAAATGAAAATAGTGCGTCAAAAACTTTAAACACTCATTAAGTGATGTAAACGATGTAATTTGGGACCAAAAAAGATTTTATTTGGGGGGATCAAAAATTATTGTGTAATTTAATACGAGCTTCGAATTGATATATTATAATAGTGATTTCCATACCCGAGTCAAAATTTATCTCCGTTGAAAGTGGTAACTCGTATTTACCAAATGTTTTTTTTTTTTTGAAAATATGAACTATATCCTCTTTCTTTTTCTCTTCTCTTATTTTTTTCTTGAAGAATAGAGACTTATTGAAAATATAAAGAAACAACCCTAGGTTGGCACCAATATCTCCTTTATAGCTCTATTGAATTAAACTAGAAGTAATAAAAATGAAAATGGTACGTCAACAACTATAAACACCTATTAAGTGATGTAAACGATGTAATTTGGGTAGAAAAACGATTTTATTGGGCGAGACCAAAAAATATCGTGTAATTTAATACGAGCTTCGAATTGATATATTATAATAGTGGTTTTCATACCCGAGTCAAAATTCATCTTCGTTGAAAGTTGTAACTCATATTTACCAAATGATTTGTTGTTTTTGAAAATATCAACAATATCCTCTTTCTTTTTCTCTTCTGTTATTTTTTTCTTGAAGAATAGATACTTATTGGAAATATAAATGAACAACCCTAGGTCGGCACCAATATCTCCTGTATAGCTCTTTTGAATTAAACCAGAAGTAAGTGAAATGAAAATGGTGTGTCAAAAACTTTAAACACTCAGTAAGTGACATAAACGATGTAATTTGGGTACAAAAACGATTTTTCTTGGTGAGACCAAAACATATTGTGTAATTTGAAACGAGCTTTGATTTGATATATTATAATAGTGCTTGCGATACTCGTGTCAAAAGTTATCTCCGTTGAAAGTTGTAACTCATATTTACCCAATGTTTTGTTGTTTTTGAAAATGTGAACGAAATCCTCTTTCTTTTTCTCTTATCTTATTTTTTGTGAAGAATAGAGACTGATTGAAAATATAAAGAAACAACCCTATGTCGGCACCAATATCTCCTATATAGCTCTGTTGAATTAAACTAGACGTAAGAAAAATGAAAATGGTACGTCAAAAACTTTAAACACCTATTAAGTGATGTAAACGATGTAATTTGGGTAGAAAAACGATTTTATTGGGCGAGACCAAAAAATATTGTGTAATTTAATACGAGCTTCGAATTGATATATTATAATAGTGGTTTTCATACCCGAGTCAAAATTTATCTCTGTTGAAAGTTGTAACTCATATTTACCAAATGTTTTGTTGTTTTTGAAAATATCAACAATATTCTCTTTCTTTTTCTCTTCTGTTATTTTTTTCTTGAAGAATAGATACTTATTGGAAATATAAATGAACTACCCTAGGTCGACACCAATATCTCCTGTATAGCTCTTTTGAATTAAACCAGAAGTAAGTGAAATGAAAATGGTGTGTCAAAAACTTTAAACACTCGGTAATTGACGTAAATGATGTAATTTGGGTGCAAAAACGATTTACCTTGGTGAGACCAAAACATAATGTGTAATTTGAAAAGAGCTTCGATTTGATATATTATGATAGTTGTTTCGATACCCGAGTCAAAAGTTATCTCCGTTGAAAGTTGTAACTCATATTTACCAAATGTTTTTTTTTTTTGAAAATATGAACTATATCCTCTTTCTTTTTCTCTTCTCTTATTTTTTTCTTGAAGAATAGAGACTAATTGAAAATATAAAGAAACAACCCTAGGTCGGCACCAATATCTCCTATATAGCTCTATTGAATTAAACTAGACGTAACAAAATTGAAATGGTACGTCAAAAACTTTAAACACCTATTAAGTGATGTAAACGATGTAATTTGGGTAGAAAAATGATTTTATTGGGCGAGACCAAAAAATATTGTGTAATTTAATACGAGCTTCGAATTGATATATTATAATAGTGGTTTTCATACCCGAGTCAAAATTTATCTCCGTTAAAAGTTGTAACTCATATTTACCAAATGTTTTGTTGTTTTTGAAAATGTGAACGACATCCACTTTCTTTCTCTCTTCTATTATTTTTTGTGAAGGATAGAGACTGATTGAAAATATAAAGAAACAACCCTAGGTCGGCACCAATATCTCCTATATAGCTCTATTGAATTAAACGAAAAGTAAGAAAAATGAAAATAGTGCGTCAAAAACTTTAAACACTCATTAAGTGATGTAAACGATGTAATTTGGGACCAAAAAAGATTTTATTTGGGGGGATCAAAAATTATTGTGTAATTTAATACGAGCTTCGAATTGATATATTATAATAGTGATTTCCATACCCGAGTCAAAATTTATCTCCGTTGAAAGTGGTAACTCGTATTTACCAAATGTTTTTTTTTTTTGAAAATATGAACTATATCCTCTTTCTTTTTCTCTTCTCTTATTTTTTTCTTGAAGAATAGAGACTTATTGAAAATATAAAGAAACAACCCTAGGTTGGCACCAATATCTCCTTTATAGCTCTATTGAATTAAACTAGAAGTAATAAAAATGAAAATGGTACGTCAACAACTATAAACACCTATTAAGTGATGTAAACGATGTAATTTGGGTAGAAAAACGATTTTATTGGGCGAGACCAAAAAATATCGTGTAATTTAATACGAGCTTCGAATTGATATATTATAATAGTGGTTTCCATACCCGAGTCAAAATTCATCTTCGTTGAAAGTTGTAACTCATATTTACCAAATGATTTGTTGTTTTTGAAAATATCAACAATATCCTCTTTCTTTTTCTCTTCTGTTATTTTTTTCTTGAAGAATAGATACTTATTGGAAATATAAATGAACAACCCTAGGTCGGCACCAATATCTCCTGTATAGCTCTTTTGAATTAAACCAGAAGTAAGTGAAATGAAAATGGTGTGTCAAAAACTTTAAACACTCAGTAAGTGACATAAACGATGTAATTTGGGTACAAAAACGATTTTTCTTGGTGAGACCAAAACATATTGTGTAATTTGAAACGAGCTTTGATTTGATATATTATAATAGTGCTTGCGATACTCGTGTCAAAAGTTATCTCCGTTGAAAGTTGTAACTCATATTTACCCAATGTTTTGTTGTTTTTGAAAATGTGAACGAAATCCTCTTTCTTTTTCTCTTATCTTATTTTTTGTGAAGAATAGAGACTGATTGAAAATATAAAGAAACAACCCTATGTCGGCACCAATATCTCCTATATAGCTCTGTTGAATTAAACTAGACGTAAGAAAAATGAAAATGGTACGTCAAAAACTTTAAACACCTATTAAGTGATGTAAACGATGTAATTTGGGTAGAAAAACGATTTTATTGGGCGAGACCAAAAAATATTGTGTAATTTAATACGAGCTTCGAATTGATATATTATAATAGTGGTTTTCATACCCGAGTCAAAATTTATCTCTGTTGAAAGTTGTAACTCATATTTACCAAATGTTTTGTTGTTTTTGAAAATATCAACAATATCCTCTTTCTTTTTCTCTTCTGTTATTTTTTTCTTGAAGAATAGATACTTATTGGAAATATAAATGAACTACCCTAGGTCGACACCAATATCTCCTGTATAGCTCTTTTGAATTAAACCAGAAGTAAGTGAAATGAAAATGGTGTGTCAAAAACTTTAAACACTCGGTAATTGACGTAAATGATGTAATTTGGGTGCAAAAACGATTTACCTTGGTGAGACCAAAACATAATGTGTAATTTGAAAAGAGCTTCGATTTGATATATTATGATAGTTGTTTCGATACCCGAGTCAAAAGTTATCTCCGTTGAAAGTTGTAACTCATATTTACCAAATGTTTTGTTGTTTTTGAAAATGTGAACGACATCCTCTTTCTTTTTCTCTTCTCTTATTTTTTGTGAAGAATAAAGATTGATTGAAAATATAAAGAAACAACCCAAGCTCGGCAACAGTATATCCTATATAGCTCTATTGAATTAAACGAGAAGTAAAAAAATGAAAATGTTGCGTCAAAAACTTTAAACACCCATTAAGTGATGTAAACGATGTAATTTTGGTACAAAAACGATTTTATTTGGCGCGACCAAAAAATATTGTGTAATTTAATACGAGCTTCGAATTAATATATTATAATAGTGGTTTCGATACCCGAGTCAAAATTTATCTCGATTGAAAGTTGTTACTCGCATTTACCAAATGTTTTTTTGTTTTTGAAAATATGAACAATATCCTCTTTCTTTTTCTCTTCTCTTATTTTTTTCTTGAAGAATAGAGACTTATTGGAAATATAAATAAACAACCCTAGGTCGGCACCAATATGTACTGTATAGCTCTTTTGAATTAAACTAGAAGTAAGTGAAATGAAAATGGTGCGTCACAAACTTTAAACACTCGGTAAGTGATGTAAACAATGTAATTTGGGTAAAAAAATGATTTTACTATGCGGGACCAAAACATATTGTGTAATTTTAAATGAGCTTCGATTTGATATATTATAATAGTGGTTTCGATACCCGAGTCAAAAGTTATCTCCTTTGAAAGTTGTAACTAATATTTACCAAATGTTTTGTTGTTTTTGAAAATGTGAACGACATCCACTTTCTTTCTCTCTTCTATTATTTTTTTGTGATGGATAGAGACTGATTGAAAATATAAAGAAACAACCCTAAGTCGGCGCCAATATCTCCTATATAGCTCTATTGAATTAAACCAGAAGTAAGAAAAATGAAAATGGTGTGTCAAAAACTTTAAACACTCATTAAGTGATGTAAACGATGTAATTTGGGACCAAAAACGATTTTTTTTGGCGGGATCAAAAATTATTGTGTAATTTAATACGAGCTTCGAATTGATATATTATAATAGTGGTTTCCATACCCGAGTCAAAATTTATCTCCGTTGAAAGTGGTAACTCGTATTTACCAAATGTTTTTTTTGTTTTTGAAAATATGAACTATATCCTCTTTCTTTTTCTCTTCTCTTATTTTTTTCTTGAAGAATAGAGACTTATTGAAAATATAAAGAAACAACGCTAGGTCGGCACCAATATCTCCTTTATAGCTCTATTGAATTAAACCAGAAGTAATAAAAATGAAAATGGTACGTCAACAACTATAAACACCTATTAAGTGATGTAAACGATGTAATTTGGGTAGAAAAACGATTTTATTGGGCGAGACCAAAATATATTATGTAATTTAATATGAGCTTCGAATTGATATATTATAATAGTGGTTTCCATACCCGAGTCAAAATTTATCTCCGTTGAAAGTTGTAACTCATATTTACCAAATGTTTTGTTGTTTTTGAAAATATCAACAATATCCTCTTTCTTTTTCTCTTCTGTTATTTTTTTCTTGAAGAATAGATACTTATTGGAAATATAAATGAACAACCCTAGGTCGGCACCAATATCTCCTGTATAGCTCTTTTGAATTAAACCAGAAGTAAGTGAAATGAAAATGGTGTGTAAAAAACGTTAAACACTAGGTAAGGGACGTAAACGATGTAATTTGGGTACAAAAACGATTTTTCCAGGTGAGACCAAAACATATTGTGTAATTTGAAACGAGATTCGATTTGATATATTATAATAGTGGTTTCTATACCAGATTCAAAAGTTATCTCCGTTGAAAGTTGTAACTCATATTTACCAAATGTTTTGTTGTTTTTGAAAATGTGAACGACATCCTCTTTCTTTTTCTCTTCTCTTATATTTTTCTTGAAGAATAGATACTTATTGGAAATATAAATGAACAACCCTAGGTCGGCACCAATATCTCCTGTATAGCTCTTTTGAATTAAACCAGAAGTAAGTGAAATGAAAATGGTGTGTCAAAAACTTTAAACACCGAGTAAGTGACGTAAACAATGTAATTTGGGTACAAAAACGATTTTTCTTGGTGAGACGAAAACATATTGTATAATTTGAAACGAGATTTGATTTGATATATTATAATAGTGCTTTCGATAGTCGTGTCAAAAGTTATCTCCGTTGAAAGTTGTAACTCATATTTACCCAATGTTTTGTTGTTTTTGAAAATGTGAACGAAATCCTCTTTCTTTTTCTCTTCTCTTATTTTTTGTGAAGAATAGAGACTGATTGAAAATATAAAGAAACAACCCTAGGTCGGCACCAATATCTCCTATATAGCTCTATTGAATTAAACTAGACGTAACAAAATTGAAATGGTACGTCAAAAACTTTAAACACCTATTAAGTGATGTAAACGATGTAATTTGGGTAGAAAAATGATTTTATTGGGCGAGACCAAAAAATATTGTGTAATTTAATACGAGCTTCGAATTGATATATTATAATAGTGGTTTTCATACCCGAGTCAAAATTTATCTCCGTTAAAAGTTGTAACTCATATTTACCAAATGTTTTGTTGTTTTTGAAAATGTGAACGACATCCACTTTCTTTCTCTCTTCTATTATTTTTTGTGAAGGATAGAGACTGATTGAAAATATAAAGAAACAACCCTAGGTCGGCACCAATATCTCCTATATAGCTCTATTGAATTAAACGAAAAGTAAGAAAAATGAAAATAGTGCGTCAAAAACTTTAAACACTCATTAAGTGATGTAAACGATGTAATTTGGGACCAAAAAAGATTTTATTTGGGGGGATCAAAAATTATTGTGTAATTTAATACGAGCTTCGAATTGATATATTATAATAGTGATTTCCATACCCGAGTCAAAATTTATCTCCGTTGAAAGTGGTAACTCGTATTTACCAAATGTTTTTTTTTTTTTGAAAATATGAACTATATCCTCTTTCTTTTTCTCTTCTCTTATTTTTTTCTTGAAGAATAGAGACTTATTGAAAATATAAAGAAACAACCCTAGGTTGGCACCAATATCTCCTTTATAGCTCTATTGAATTAAACTAGAAGTAATAAAAATGAAAATGGTACGTCAACAACTATAAACACCTATTAAGTGATGTAAACGATGTAATTTGGGTAGAAAAACGATTTTATTGGGCGAGACCAAAAAATATCGTGTAATTTAATACGAGCTTCGAATTGATATATTATAATAGTGGTTTTCATACCCGAGTCAAAATTCATCTTCGTTGAAAGTTGTAACTCATATTTACCAAATGATTTGTTGTTTTTGAAAATATCAACAATATCCTCTTTCTTTTTCTCTTCTGTTATTTTTTTCTTGAAGAATAGATACTTATTGGAAATATAAATGAACAACCCTAGGTCGGCACCAATATCTCCTGTATAGCTCTTTTGAATTAAACCAGAAGTAAGTGAAATGAAAATGGTGTGTCAAAAACTTTAAACACTCAGTAAGTGACGTAAACGATGTAATTTGGGTACAAAAACGATTTTTCTTGGTGAGACCAAAACATATTGTGTAATTTGAAACGAGCTTTGATTTGATATATTATAATAGTGCTTGCGATACTCGTGTCAAAAGTTATCTCCGTTGAAAGTTGTAACTCATATTTACCCAATGTTTTGTTGTTTTTGAAAATGTGAACGAAATCCTCTTTCTTTTTCTCTTATCTTATTTTTTGTGAAGAATAGAGACTGATTGAAAATATAAAGAAACAACCCTATGTCGGCACCAATATCTCCTATATAGCTCTGTTGAATTAAACTAGACGTAAGAAAAATGAAAATGGTACGTCAAAAACTTTAAACACCTATTAAGTGATGTAAACGATGTAATTTGGGTAGAAAAACGATTTTATTGGGCGAGACCAAAAAATATTGTGTAATTTAATACGAGCTTCGAATTGATATATTATAATAGTGGTTTTCATACCCGAGTCAAAATTTATCTCTGTTGAAAGTTGTAACTCATATTTACCAAATGTTTTGTTGTTTTTGAAAATATCAACAATATTCTCTTTCTTTTTCTCTTCTGTTATTTTTTTCTTGAAGAATAGATACTTATTGGAAATATAAATGAACTACCCTAGGTCGACACCAATATCTCCTGTATAGCTCTTTTGAATTAAACCAGAAGTAAGTGAAATGAAAATGGTGTGTCAAAAACTTTAAACACTCGGTAATTGACGTAAATGATGTAATTTGGGTGCAAAAACGATTTACCTTGGTGAGACCAAAACATAATGTGTAATTTGAAAAGAGCTTCGATTTGATATATTATGATAGTTGTTTCGATACCCGAGTCAAAAGTTATCTCCGTTGAAAGTTGTAACTCATATTTACCAAATGTTTTGTTGTTTTTGAAAATGTGAACGACATCCTCTTTCTTTTTCTCTTCTCTTATTTTTTGTGAAGAATAAAGATTGATTGAAAATATAAAGAAACAACCCAAGCTCGGCAACAGTATATCCTATATAGCTCTATTGAATTAAACGAGAAGTAAAAAAATGAAAATGTTGCGTCAAAAACTTTAAACACCCATTAAGTGATGTAAACGATGTAATTTTGGTACAAAAACGATTTTATTTGGCGCGACCAAAAAATATTGTGTAATTTAATACGAGCTTCGAATTAATATATTATAATAGTGGTTTCGATACCCGAGTCAAAATTTATCTCGATTGAAAGTTGTTACTCGCATTTACCAAATGTTTTTTTGTTTTTGAAAATATGAACAATATCCTCTTTCTTTTTCTCTTCTCTTATTTTTTTCTTGAAGAATAGAGACTTATTAGAAATATAAATAAACAACCCTAGGTCGGCACCAATATGTACTGTATAGCTCTTTTTAATTAAACTAGAAGTAAGTGAAATGAAAATGGTGCGTCACAAACTTTAAACACTCGGTAAGTGATGTAAACAATGTAATTTGGGTAAAAAAATGATTTTACTATGCGGGACCAAAACATATTGTGTAATTTTAAATGAGCTTCGATTTGAAATATTATAATAGTGGTTTCGATACCCGAGTCAAAAGTTATCTCCTTTGAAAGTTGTAACTAATATTTACCAAATGTTTTGTTGTTTTTGAAAATGTGAACGACATCCACTTTCTTTCTCTCTTCTATTATTTTTTTGTGATGGATAGAGACTGATTGAAAATATAAAGAAACAACCCTAAGTCGGCGCCAATATCTCCTATATAGCTCTATTGAATTAAACGAAAAGTAAGAAAAATGAAAATGGTGTGTCAAAAACTTTAAACACTCATTAAGTGATGTAAACGATGTAATTTGGGACCAAAAACGATTTTTTTTGGCGGGATCAAAAATTATTGTGTAATTTAATACGAGCTTCGAATTGATATATTATAATAGTGGTTTCCATACCCGAGTCAAAATTTATCTCCGTTGAAAGTGGTAACTCGTATTTACCAAATGTTTTTTTTGTTTTTGAAAATATGAACTATATCCTCTTTCTTTTTCTCTTCTCTTATTTTTTTCTTGAAGAATAGAGACTTATTGAAAATATAAAGAAACAACCCTAGGTCGGCACCAATATCTCCTTTATAGCTCTATTGAATTAAACCAGAAGTAATAAAAATGAAAATGGTACGTCAACAACTATAAACACCTATTAAGTGATGTAAACGATGTAATTTGGGAAGAAAAACGATTTTATTGGGCGAGACCAAAATATATTGTGTAATTTAATACGAGCTTCGAATTGATATATTATAATAGTGGTTTCCATACCCGAGTCAAAATTTATCTACGTTGAAAGTTGTAACTCATATTTACCAAATGTTTTGTTGTTTTTGAAAATATCAACAATATCCTCTTTCTTTTTCTCTTCTGTTATTTTTTTCTTGAAGAATAGATACTTATTGGAAATATAAATGAACAACCCTAGGTCGGCACCAATATCTCCTGTATAGCTCTTTTGAATTAAACCAGAAGTAAGTGAAATGAAAATGGTGTGTAAAAAACGTTAAACACTCGGTAAGGGACGTAAACGATGTAATTTGGGTACAAAAACGATTTTCCCAGGTGAGACCAAAACATATTGTGTAATTTGAAACGAGATTCGATTTGATATATTATAATAGTGGTTTCTATACCAGATTCAAAAGTTATCTCCGTTGAAAGTTGTAACTCATACTTACCAAATGTTTTGTTGTTTTTGAAAATGTGAACGACATCCTCTTTCTTTTTCTCTTCTCTTATATTTTTCTTGAAGAATAGATACTTATTGGAAATATAAATGAACAACCCTAGGTCGGCACCAATATCTCCTGTATAGCTCTTTTGAATTAAACCAGAAGTAAGTGAAATGAAAATGGTGTGTCAAAAACTTTAAACACCGAGTAAGTGACGTAAACGATGTAATTTGGGTACAAAAACGATTTTTCTTGGTGAGACGAAAACATATTGTATAATTTGAAACGAGATTTGATTTGATATATTATAATAGTGCTTTCGATAGTCGTGTCAAAAGTTATCTCCGTTGAAAGTTGTAACTCATATTTACCCAATGTTTTGTTGTTTTTAAAAATGTGAACGAAATCCTCTTTCTTTTTCTCTTCTCTTATTTTTTGTGAAGAATAGAGACTGATTGAAAATATAAAGAAACAACCCTAGGTCGGCACCAATATCTCCTATATAGCTCTATTGAATTAAACTAGACGTAACAAAATTGAAATGGTACGTCAAAAACTTTAAACACCTATTAAGTGATGTAAACGATGTAATTTGGGTAGAAAAATGATTTTATTGGGCGAGACCAAAAAATATTGTGTAATTTAATACGAGCTTCGAATTGATATATTATAATAGTGGTTTTCATACCCGAGTCAAAATTTATCTCCGTTGAAAGTTGTAACTCATATTTACCAAATGTTTTGTTGTTTTTGAAAATATCAACAATATGCTCTTTCTTTTTCTCTTCTGTTATTTTTTTCTTGAAGAATAGATACTTATGGGAAATATAAATGAACAACCCTAGGTCGGCACCAATATCTCCTGTATAGCTCTTTTGAATTAAACCAGAAGTAAGTGAAATGAAAATGGTGTGTCAAAAACTTTAAACACTCAGTAAGTGACGTAAACGATGTAATTTGGGTACAAAAACGATTTTTCTTGGTGAGACCAAAACATATTGTGTAATTTGAAACGAGCTTTGATTTGATATATTATAATAGTGCTTGCGATACTCGTGTCAAAAGTTATCTCCGTTGAAAGTTGTAACTCATATTTACCCAATTTTTGTTGTTTTTGAAAATGTCAACGAAATCCTCTTTCTTTTTCTCTTATCTTATTTTTTGTGAAGAATAGAGAATGATTGAAAATATAAAGAAACAACCCTAGGTCGGCACCAATATCTCCTATATAGCTCTGTTGAATTAAACTAGACGTAAGAAAAATGAAAATGGTACGTCAAAAACTTTAAACACCTATTAAGTGATGTAAACTATGTAATTTGGGTAGAAAAACGATATCATTGGGCGAGACCAAAAAATATTGTGTAATTTAATACGAGCTTCGAATTGATATATTATAATAGTGGTTTTCATACCCGAGTCAAAATTTATCTCCGTTGAAAGTTGTAACTCATATTTACCAAATGTTTTGTTGTTTTTGAAAATATCAACAATATTCTCTTTCTTTTTCTCTTCTGTTATTTTTTTCTTGAAGAATAGATACTTATTGGAAATATAAATGAACTACCCTAGGTCGACACCAATATCTCCTGTATAGCTCTTTTGAATTAAACCAGAAGTAAGTGAAATGAAAATGGTGTGTCAAAAACTTTAAACACTCGGTAATTGACGTAAATGATGTAATTTGGGTGCAAAAACGATTTACCTTGGTGAGACCAAAACATAATGTGTAATTTGAAAAGAGCTTCGATTTGATATATTATGATAGCTGTTTCGATACCCGAGTCAAAAGTTATCTCCGTTGAAAGTTGTAACTCATATTTACCAAATGTTTTGTTGTTTTTGAAAATGTGAACGACATCCTCTTTCTTTTTCTCTTCTCTTATTTTTTGTGAAGAATAAAGATTGATTGAAAATATAAAGAAACAACCCAAGCTCGGCAACAGTATATCCTATATAGCTCTATTGAATTAAACGAGAAGTAAAAAAATGAAAATGTTGCGTCAAAAACTTTAAACACCCATTAAGTGATGTAAACGATGTAATTTTGGTACAAAAACGATTTTATTTGGTGCGACCAAAAAATATTGTGTAATTTAATACGAGCTTCGAATTAATATATTATAATAGTGGTTTCGATACCCGAGTCAAAATTTATCTCGATTGAAAGTTGTTACTCGCATTTACCAAATGTTTTTTTGTTTTTGAAAATATGAACAATATCCTCTTTCTTTTTCTCTTCTCTTATTTTTTTCTTGAAGAATAGAGACTTATTGGAAATATAAATAAACAACCCTAGGTCGGCACCAATATGTACTGTATAGCTCTTTTTAATTAAACTAGAAGTAAGTGAAATGAAAATGGTGCGTCACAAACTTTAAACACTCGGTAAGTGATGTAAACAATGTAATTTGGGTAAAAAAATGATTTTACTATGCGGGACCAAAACATATTGTGTAATTTTAAATGAGCTTCGATTTGAAATATTATAATAGTGGTTTCGATACCCGAGTCAAAAGTTATCTCCTTTGAAAGTTGTAACTAATATTTACCAAATGTTTTGTTGTTTTTGAAAATGTGAACGACATCCACTTTCTTTCTCTCTTCTATTATTTTTTTGTGATGGATAGAGACTGATTGAAAATATAAAGAAACAACCCTAAGTCGGCGCCAATATCTCCTATATAGCTCTATTGAATTAAACGAAAAGTAAGAAAAATGAAAATGGTGTGTCAAAAACTTTAAACACTCATTAAGTGATGTAAACGATGTAATTTGGGACCAAAAACGATTTTTTTTGGCGGGATCAAAAATTATTGTGTAATTTAATACGAGCTTCGAATTGATATATTATAATAGTGGTTTCCATACCCGAGTCAAAATTTATCTCCGTTGAAAGTGGTAACTCGTATTTACCAAATGTTTTTTTTGTTTTTGAAAATATGAACTATATCCTCTTTCTTTTTCTCTTCTCTTATTTTTTTCTTGAAGAATAGAGACTTATTGAAAATATAAAGAAACAACCCTAGGTCGGCACCAATATCTCCTTTATAGCTCTATTGAATTAAACCAGAAGTAATAAAAATGAAAATGGTACGTCAACAACTATAAACACCTATTAAGTGATGTAAACGATGTAATTTGGGAAGAAAAACGATTTTATTGGGCGAGACCAAAATATATTGTGTAATTTAATACGAGCTTCGAATTGATATATTATAATAGTGGTTTCCATACCCGAGTCAAAATTTATCTACGTTGAAAGTTGTAACTCATATTTACCAAATGTTTTGTTGTTTTTGAAAATATCAACAATATCCTCTTTCTTTTTCTCTTCTGTTATTTTTTTCTTGAAGAATAGATACTTATTGGAAATATAAATGAACAACCCTAGGTCGGCACCAATATCTCCTGTATAGCTCTTTTGAATTAAACCAGAAGTAAGTGAAATGAAAATGGTGTGTAAAAAACGTTAAACACTCGGTAAGGGACGTAAACGATGTAATTTGGGTACAAAAACGATTTTCCCAGGTGAGACCAAAACATATTGTGTAATTTGAAACGAGATTCGATTTGATATATTATAATAGTGGTTTCTATACCAGATTCAAAAGTTATCTCCGTTGAAAGTTGTAACTCATACTTACCAAATGTTTTGTTGTTTTTGAAAATGTGAACGACATCCTCTTTCTTTTTCTCTTCTCTTATATTTTTCTTGAAGAATAGATACTTATTGGAAATATAAATGAACAACCCTAGGTCGGCACCAATATCTCCTGTATAGCTCTTTTGAATTAAACCAGAAGTAAGTGAAATGAAAATGGTGTGTCAAAAACTTTAAACACTCAGTAAGTGACGTAAACGATGTAATTTGGGTACAAAAACGATTTTTCTTGGTGAGACCAAAACATATTGTGTAATTTGAAACGAGATTTGATTTGATATATTATAATAGTGCTTTCGATAGTCGTGTCAAAAGTTATCTCCGTTGAAAGTGGTAACTCATATTTACCCAATGTTTTGTTGTTTTTGAAAATGTGAACGAAATCCTCTTTCTTTTTCTCTTCTCTTATATTTTGTGAAGAATAGAGACTGATTGAAAATATAAAAAAACAACCCTAGGTCGGCACCAATATCTCCTATATAGCTCTATTGAATTAAACTAGACGTAACAAAATTAAAATGGTACGTCAAAAACTTTAAACACCTATTAAGTGATGTAAACGATGTAATTTGGGTAGAAAAATGATTTTATTGGGCGAGACCAAAAAATATTGTGTAATTTAATACGAGCTTCGAATTGATATATTATAATAGTGGTTTTCATACCCGAGTCAAAATTTATCTCCGTTGAAAGTTGTAACTCATATTTACCAAATGTTTTGTTGTTTTTGAAAATATCAACAATATCCTCTTTCTTTTTCTCTTCTGTTATTTTTTTCTTGAAGAATAGATACTTATGGGAAATATAAATGAACAACCCTAGGTCGGCACCAATATCTCCTGTATAGCTCTTTTGAATTAAACCAGAAGTAAGTGAAATGAAAATGGTGTGTCAAAAACTTTAAACACTCGGTAATTGACGTAAATGATGTAATTTGGGTGCAAAAACGATTTTCCTTGGTGAGACCAAAACATAATGTGTAATTTGAAAAGAGCTTCGATTTGATATATTATGATAGTTGTTTCGATACCCGAGTCAAAAGTTATCTCCGTTGAAAGTTGTAACTCATATTTACCAAATGTTTTGTTGTTTTTGAAAATGTGAACGACATCCTCTTTCTTTTTCTCTTCTCTTATTTTTTGTGAAGAATAGAGCTTGATTGAAAATATAACGAAACAACCCAAGCTCGGCAACAATATATCCTATATAGCTCTATTGAATTAAACGAGAAGTAAAAAAATGAAAATGTTGCGTCAAAAACTTTAAACACCCATTAAGTGATGTAAACGATGTAATTTTGGTACAAAAACGATTTTATTTGGCGCGACCAAAAAATATTGTGTAATTTAATACCAGCTTCGAATTAATATATTATAATAGTGGTTTCGATACCCCAGTCAAAATTTATCTCGGTTGAAAGTTGTTACTGGCATTTACCAAATGTTTTTTTGTTTTTGAAAATATGAACAATATCCTCTTTCTTTTTCTCTTCTCTTATTTTTTTCTTGAAGAATAGAGACTTATTGGAAATATAAATAAACAACCCTAGGTCGGCACCAATATGTACTATATAGCTCTTTTGAATTAAATTAGAAGTAAGTGAAATGAAAATGGTGCGTCATAAACTTTAAACACTCGGTAAGTGATGTAAACAATGTAATTTGGGTAAAAAAATGATTTTACTATACGCGAGCAAAACATATTGTTTAATTTGAAATGAGCTTCGATTTGATATATTATAATAGTGGTTTCGATACCCGAGTCAAAAGTTATCTCCTTTGAAATTTGTAACTAATATTTACCAAATGTTTTGTTGTTTTTGAAAATGTGAACGACATCCACTTTCTTTCTCTCTTCTATTATTTTTTTGTGATGGATAGAGACTGATTGAAAATATAAAGAAACAACCCTAGGTCGGCGCCAATATCTCCTATATAGCTCTATTGAATTAAACCAGAAGTAAGAAAAATGAAAATGGTGCGTCAAAAACTTTAAACACTCATTAAGTGATGTAAACGATGTAATTTGGGACCAAAAACGATTTTGTTTGGCGGGATCAAAAATTATTGTGTAATTTAATATGAGGTTCGAATTGATATATTATAATAGTGGTTTTTATACCCGAGCCAAAATTTATCTCCGTTGAAAGTTGTAACTCCTATTTACCAAATGTTTTTTTGTTTTTGAAAATATCAACAATATCCTCTTTCTTTTTCTCTTCTGTTATTTTTTTCATGAAGAGTAGATATTTATTGGAAATATAAATGAACAACCCTAGGTCGGCACCAATATCTCCTCTATAGCTCTTTTGAATTAAACCAAAAGTAAGTGAATTGAAAATGGTGCTTCAAAAACTTTAAACACTCATTAAGTGATGTAAATGATGTAATTTGGGTACAAAAACGATTTTATTTGGCGGGATCAAAAATTATTGTGTAATTTAATACGAGCTTCGAATTAATATATTATAATAGTGGTTTCCATACCCGAGTCAAAATTTATCTCGGTTGAAAGTTGTAACTCGCATTTACCAAATGTTTTTTTGTTTTTGAAAATATGAACAATATCCTCTTTCTTTTTCTCTTCTCTTATTTTTTTCTTGAAGAATAGAAACTTATTGGAAATATAAATAAACAACCCTAGGTCGGCACCAATATGTACTATATAGCTCTTTTGAATTAAACTAGAAGTAAGTGAAATGAAAATGGTGCGTCACAAACTTTAAACACTCGGTAAGTGATGTAAAAGATGTAATTTGGGTACAAAAACGATTTTCCATGGTGGGACGAAAAGATATTGTGTAATTTGAAACGAGCTTCAGTTTGATATATTATAATAGTTGTTTCGATACCCGAGTCAAAACTTATCTCTTTTGAATGTTGTAACTAATATTTACCATTTTGTTGTTTTTGAAAATGTGAACGACATCCACTTTCTTTTTCTCTTCACTTATTTTTTGTGAAGGATAGAGACTGATTGAAAATATAAAGATACAACCCTAGGTCGGCGCCAATATCTCCTATATAGCTCTATTGAATTAAACTAGAAGTAAGAAAAATGAAAATGGTGCGTCAAAAACTATAAACACACATTAAGTGATGTAAATGATGTAATTTGGGACCAAAAACGATTTTATTTGGCGGGATCAAAAATTATTGTTTAATTTAATACGGGCTTCGAATTGATATATTATAATAGTGGTTTTTATACCCGAGTCAAAATTTATCTCCGTTGAAAGTTGTAACTCCTATTTACCAAATGTTTTTTTGTTTTTGAAAATATCAACAATATCCTCTTTCTTTTTCTCTTCTGTTATTTTTTTCATGAAGAGTAGATATTTATTGGAAATATAAATGAACAACCCTAGGTCGGCACCAATATCTCCTGTATAGCTCTTTTGAATTAAACCAGAAGTAAGTGAAATGAAAATGGTGCTTCAAAAACTTTAAACACTCATTAAGTGATGTAAATGATGTAATTTGGGTACAAAAACGATTTTTTTTGGCGGGATAAAAAAATATTGTGTAAGTTAATACGAGCTTCGAATCAATATATTATAATAATGGTTTCCATACCCGAGTCAAAATTTATCTCCGTTGAAAGTTGTAACTCATATTTACCAAATGTTTTTTTGTTTTTGAAAATATGAACAATATCCTCTTTCTTTTTCTCTTCTGTTATTTTTTTCTTGAAGAATAGATACTTATTGGAAATATAAATGAACAACCCTAGGTCGGCACCAATATCTCCTGTATAGCTCTTTTGAATTAAACCAGAAGTAAGTGAAATGAAAATGGTGCTTCAAAAACTTTAAACACTCGGTAAGTGACGTAAACGATGTAATTTGGGTAAAAAAACGATTTTCCCAGGTGAGACCAAAACATATTGTGTAATTCGAAACGAGCTTTGATTTGATATATTATAATAGTGCTTGCAATACTCGTGTCAAAAGTTATCTCCGTTGAAAGTTGTAACTCATATTTACCCAATGTTTTGTTGTTTTGAAAATTGAACAAAATCCTCTTTCTTTTTCTCTTCTCTTATTTTTTGTGAAGAATAGAGACTGATTGAAAATATAAAGAAACAACCCTAGGTCGGCACCAATATCTCCTATATAGCTCTGTTGAATTAAACTACACGTAAGAAAAATGAAAATGGTACATCAAAAACTTTAAACACCTATTAAGTGATGTAAACGATGTAATTTGGGTAGAAATCGATTTCATTGGGCGAGACCAAAAAATATTGTGTAATTTAATACGAGCTTCGAATTGATATATTATAATAGTGGTTTCCATACCCGAGTCAAAATTTATCTCCGTTGAAAGTTGTAACTCATATTTACCAAATGTTTTGTTTTTTTTGAAAATATCAACAATATCCTCTTTCTTTTTCTCTTCTGTTATTTTTTTCTTGAAGAATAGATACTTATTGGAAATATAAATGAACAACCCTAGGTCGGCACCAATATCTCCTGTATAGCTCTTTTGAATTAAACCAGAAGTAAGTGAAACGAAAATGGTGTGTAAAAAACTTTAAACACTCGGTAATTGATGTAAACGATGTAATTTGGGTGCAAAAACGATTTTCCCAGGTGAGACCAAAACATATTGTGTAATTTGAAACGAGCTTCGATTTGATATATTATTATAGTGGTTTCTATACCAGATTCAAAAGTTATCTCCGTTGAAAGTTGTAACTCATATTTACCAAATGTTTTGTTGTTTTTGAAAATGTGAACGACATCCTCTTTCTTTTTCTCTTCTGTTATTTTTTTCTTGAAGAATAGATACTTATTGGAAATATAAATGAACAACCCTAGGTCGGCACCAATATCTCCTGTATAGCTCTTTTGAATTAAACAAGAAGTAAGTGAAATGAAAATGGTGTGTCAAAAACTTTAAACACTGAGTAAGTGACGTAAACGATGTAATTTGGGTACAAAAACGATTTTTCTTGGTGAGACGAAAACATATTGTGTAATTTGAAACGAGATTTGATTTGATATATTATAATAGTGCTTTCGATACTCGTGTCAAAAGTTATCTCCGTTGAAAGTTGTAACTCATATTTACCCAATGTTTTGTTGTTTTTGAAAATGTGAACGAAATCCTCTTTCTTTTTCTCTTCTCTTATTTTTTGTGAAGAATAGAGACTGATTGAAAATATAAAGAAACAACCCTAGGTCGGCACCAATATCTCCTATATAGCTCTATTGAATTAAACGAGAAGTTAAAAAATGAAAATGGTGCGTCAAAAACTTTAAACACCCATTAAGTGATGTAAACGATGTAATTTTGGTACAAAAACGATTTTATTTGGCGTTACCAAAAAATATTGTGTAATTTAATACGAGCTTCAAATTAATATATTATAATAGTGGTTTCGATACCGGAGTCAAAATTTATCTCGGTTGAAAGTTGTTACTCGCATTTACCAAATGTTTTTTTGTTTTTGAAAATATGAACAGTATCCTCTTTCTTTTTCTCTTCTCTTATTTTTTTCTTGAAGAATAGAGACTTATTGGAAATATAAATAAACAACCCTAGGTCGGCACCAATATGTACTGTATAGCTCTTTTGAATTAAACTAGAAGTAAGTGAAATGAAAATGGTGCGTCAAAAACTTTAAACACTCGGTAAGTGATGTAAACAATGTAATTTGGTTAAAAAAATGATTTTACTATGCGGGACCAAAACATATTGTGTAATTTGAAATGAGCTTCGATTTGATATATTATAATAGTGGTTTCGATACCCGAGTCAAAATTTATCTTTTTTGAAAGTTGTAACTATTATTTACCAAATGTTTTGTTGTTTTTGAAAATGTGAACGACATCCACTTTCTTTTCTCTTCTCTTATTTTTTGTGAAGGATAGAGACTGATTGAAAATATAAAGAAACAACCGTTGGTCGGCGCCAAAATCTCCTATATAGCTCTATTGAATTAAACCAGATGTAAGAAAAATGAAAATGGTGCGTCAAAAATTTTAAACACTCATTAAGTGATGTAAACGATGTAATTTGGGTACCAAAACGATTTTATTTGGCGGGACCAAAAAATATTGTGTAATTTAATACGAGCTTCGAATTGATATATTATAATAGTGGTTTCCATACCCGAGTCAAAATTTATCTACGTTGAAAGTTGTAACTCATATTTACCAAATGTTTTTTTTTTGTTTTTGAAAATATGAAATATATCCTCTTTCTTTTTCTCTTCTCTAATTTTTTTCTTGAAGAATAGAGACTTATTGAAAATATAAATAAACAACCCTAGGTTGGCACCAATATCTATTTGATAGCTCTATTGAATTAAACTAGAAGTAATAAAAATGAAAATGGTACGTCAAAAACTATAAACACCTATTAAGTGATGTAAACGATGTAATTTGGGTAGAAAAACGATTTTATTGGGCAAGACCAAAAAATATTGTGTAATTTAATACGAGCTTCGAATTGATATATTATAATAGTAGTTTCCATACCCGAGTCAAAATTTATCTCCGTTGAAAGTTGTAACTCATATTTACCAAATGTTTTGTTGTTTTTGAAAATATCAACAATATCCTCTTTCTTTTTCTCTTCTGTTATTTTTTTCTTGAAGAATAGATACTTATTGGAAATATAAATGAACAACCCTAGGTCGGCACCAATATCTCCTGTATAGCTCTTTTGAATTAAACCAGAAGTAAGTGAAATGAAAATGGTGTGTAAAAAACTTTAAACACTCGGTAAGG
The DNA here is from genome assembly GCA_037013495.1 of Hippophae tibetana. Classification (NCBI taxonomy): domain Eukaryota; kingdom Viridiplantae; phylum Streptophyta; class Magnoliopsida; order Rosales; family Elaeagnaceae; genus Hippophae; species Hippophae tibetana. The sequence goes on along the minus strand of JAZDXN010000027.1, from coordinate 331,138 downwards.
GACGTAAACGATGTAATTTGGGTACAAAAACGATTTTCCCAGGTGAGAACAAAACATATTGTGTAATTTGAAACGAGCTTCGATTTGATATATTATAATAGTTGTTTCGATACCCGAGTCAAAAGTTATCTCCGTTGAAAGTTGTAACTCATATTTACCAAATGTTTTGTTGTTTTTGAAAATGTGAAGGACATCCTCTTTCTTTTTCCCTTCTCTTATTTTTTGTGAAGAATAGAGATTGATTGAAAATATAAAGAAACAACCCTAGCTCGGCAACAATATCTCCTATATAGCTCTATTGAATTAAACTAGAAGTAAGAAAAATGAAAATGGTACGTCGAAAACTTTAAACACCTATTAAGTGATGTAAACGATATAATTTGGGTACAAAAACGATTTTATTTGGCAGGACAAAAAAATATTGTGTAATTTAATACGAGCTTCGAATTGATATATTATAAAAGTGGTTTCCATACCCGAGTCAAAATTTATCTCCGTTGAAAGTTGTAACTCCTATTTACCAAATGTTTTTTTGTTTTTGAAAATATCAACAATATCCTCTTTCTTTTTCTCTTCTATTATTTTTTTCATGAAGAGTAGATACTTATTGGAAATATAAATGAACAACTCTAGGTCGGCACCAATATCTCCTTTATAGGTCTTTTGAATTAAACCAGAAGTAAGTGAAATGAAAATGGTGCTTCAAAACCTTTAAACACTCATTAAGTGATGTAAATGATATAATTTGGGTACAAAAACGATTTTATTTGGTGGAACCAAAAAATATTGTGTAATTTAATACGAGCTTTGAATTAATATATTATAATAGTGGTTTCCATACCCGAGTCAAAATTTATCTCGGTTGAAAGTTGTAACTCGCATTTACCAAATGTTTTTTTGTTTTTGAAAATATGAACAATATCCTCTTTCTTTTTCTCTTCTGTTATTTTTTTCTTGAAGAATAGATACTTATTGGAAATATAAATGAACAACCCTAGGTCGGCACCAATATCTCCTGTATAGCTCTTTTGAATTAAACCAGAAGTAAGTGAAATGAAAATGGTGTGTAAAAAACTTTAAACACTCGGTAAGGGACGTAAACGATGTAATTTGGGTACAAAAACGATTTTCCCAGGTGAGAACAAAACATATTGTGTAATTTGAAACGAGCTTCGATTTGATATATTATAATAGTTGTTTCGATACCCGAGTCAAAAGTTATCTCCGTTGAAAGTTGTAACTCATATTTACCAAATGTTTTGTTGTTTTTGAAAATGTGAACGACACCCTCTTTCTTTTTCTCTTCTCTTATTTTTTGGGAAGAATAGAGATTGATTGAAAATATAAAGAAACAACCCTAGCTCGGCAACAATATCTCCTATATAGCTCTATTGAATTAAACTAGAAGTAAGAAAAATGAAAATGGTACGTCAAAAACTTTAAACACCTATTAAGTGATGTAAACGATATAATTTGGGTACAAAAACGATTTTATTTGGCAGGACAAAAAAATATTGTGTAATTTAATACGAGCTTCGAATTGATATATTATAAAAGTGGTTTCCATACCTGAGTCAAAATTTATCTCCGTTGAAAGTTGTAACTCCTATTTACCAAATGTTTTTTTGTTTTTGAAAATATCAACAATATCCTCTTTCTTTTTCTCTTCTATTATTTTTTTCATGAAGAGTAGATACTTATTGGAAATATAAATGAACAACCCTAGGTCGGCACCAATATCTCCTTTATAGCTCTTTTGAATTAAACCAGAAGTAAGTGAAATGAAAATGGTGCTTCAAAAACTTTAAACACTCATTAAGTGATGTAAATGATGTAATTTGGGTACAAAAAAGATTTTATTTGGTGGAACCAAAAAATATTGTGTAATTTAATACGAGCTTTGAATTAATATATTATAATAGTGGTTTCCATACCCGAGTCAAAATTTATCTCGGTTGAAAGTTGTAACTCGCATTTACCAAATGTTTTTTTGTTTTTGAAAATATGAACAATATCCTCTTTCTTTTTCTCTTCTCTTATTTTTTTCTTGTAGAATAGAGACTTATTGGAAATATAAATAAACAACCCTAGGTCGGCACCAATATGTACTGTATAGCTCTTTTGAATTAAACTAGAAGTAAGTGAAATGATAATGGTGCGTCAAAAACTTTAAACACTCGGTAAGTGATGTAAACAATGTAATTTGTTTAAAAAAATGATTTTACTATGCGGGACCAAAACATATTGTGTAATTTGAAATGAACTTCGATTTGATATATTATAATAGTGGTTTCGATACCCGAGTCAAAAGTTATCTCCTTTGAAAGTTGTAACTAATATTTACCAAATGTTTTGTTGTTTTTGAAAATGTGAACGACATCCACTTTCTTTCTCTCTTCTATTATTTTTTTGTGATGGATAGAGACTGATTGAAAATATAAAGAAACAACCCTAGGTCGGCGCCAATATCTCCTATATAGCTCTATTGAATTAAACTAGAAGTAAGAAAAATGAAAATGGTGCGTCAAAAACTTTAAACACTCATTAAGTGATGTAAACGATGTAATTTGGGACCAAAAACGATTTTGTTTGGCGGGATAAAAAATTATTGTGTAATTTAATACGAGCTTCGAATTAATATATTATAATAGTGGTTTCCATACCCGAGTCAAAATTTATCTCGGTTGAAAGTTGTAACTCGCATTTACCAAATGTTTTTTTGTTTTTGAAAATATGAACATATCCTCTTTCTTTTTCTCTTCTCTTATTTTTTTCTTGAAGAATAGAGACTTATTGGAAATATAAATAAACAACCCTAGGTTGGCACCAATATGTACTATATAGCTCTTTTGAATTAAACTAGAAGTAAGTGAAATGAAAATGGTGCGTCACAAACTTTAAACACCCGGTAAGTGATGTAAACAATGTAATTTGGGTACAAAAACGATTTTCCATGGTGGGACGAAAAGATATTGTGTAATTTGAAATGAGCTTCGGTTTGATATATTATAATTGTGGTTTCGATACCCGTGTCAAAACTTATCTCTTTTGAATGTTGTAACTAATATTTACCAAATGTTTTGTTGTTTTTGAAAATGTGAACGACATCCACTTTCTTTTTCTCTTCACTTATTTTTTGTGAAGGATAGAGACTGATTGAAAATATAAAGATACAACCCTAGGTCGGTGCCAATATCTCCTATATAGCTCTATTGAATTAAACCAAAAGTAAGTAAAATGAAAATGGTGCGTCAAAAACTTTAAACACCCATTAAGTAATGTAAAAGACGTAATTTCGGTACAAACACGATTTTACTATGCGGGACCAAAACATAATGTGTAATTTGAAAAGTGCTTCGATTTGATATATTATAATATTGGTTTCGATACCCGAGTCAAAAGTTATCTTTTTTGAAAGTTGTAACTAATATTTACCAAATGTTTTGTTGTTTTTGAAAATGTGAACGACATCCACTTTCTTTCTCTCTTCTATTATTTTTTGTGAAGGATAGAGACTGATTGAAAATATAAAGAAACAACCCTAGGTCGGCGCCAATATCTCCTATATAGCTCTATTGAATTAAACCAGAAGTAAGAAAAATGAAAATGGTGCGTCAAAAACTTTAAACACTCATTACGTGATGTAAACGATGTAATTTGGGACCAAAAACGATTTTGTTTGGCGGGATAAAATATTATTGTGTAATTTAATACGAGCTTTGAATTGATATATTATAATAGTGGTTTTTATACCCGAGTCAAAATTTATCTCCGTTGAAAGTTGTAACTCCTATTTACCAAAGGTTTTTTTGTTTTTGAAAATATCAACAATATCCTCTTTCTTTTTCTCTTATGTTATTTTTTTCATGAAGAGTAGATATTTATTGGAAATATAAATGAACAACCCTAGGTCGGCACCAATATCTCATGTATAGCTCTTTTGAATTAAACCAGAAGTAAGTGAAATTAAAATGGTGCTTCAAAAACTTTAAACACTCATTAAGTGATGTAAATGATGTAATTTGGGTACAAAAACGATTTTATTTGGCGGGATCAAAAATTATTGTGTAATTTAATACGAGCTTCGAATTAATATATTATAATAGTGGTTTCCATACCCGAGTCAAAATTTATCTCGGTTGAAAGTTGTAACTCGCATTTACCAAATGTTTTTTTGTTTTTGAAAATATGAACAATATCCTCTTTCTTTTTCTCTTCTCTTATTTTTTTCTTGAAGAATAGAGACTTATTGGAAATATAAATGAAAAACCCTAGGTCGGCACCAATATCTTCTGTATAGCTCTTTTGAATTAAACCAGAAGTAAGTGAAATGAAAATGGTGTGTAAAAAACTTTAAACACTCGTTAAGGGACGTAAACGATGTAATTTGGGTACAAAAACGATTTTCCCAGGTGAGACCAAAACATATTGTGTAATTTGAAACGAGCTTCGATTTGATATATTATAATTGTGGTTTCTATACCAGATTCAAAAGTTATCTCCGTTGAAAGTTGTAACTCATATTTACCAAATGTTTTGTTGTTTTTGAAAATGTGAACGACATCCTCTTTCTTTTTCTCTTCTGTTATTTTTTTCTTGAAGAATAGATACTTATTGGAAATATAAATGAACAACCCTAGGTCGGCACCAATATCTCCTGTATAGCTCTTTCGAATTAAACCAGAAGTAAGTTAAATGAAAATGGTGTGTCAAAAACTTTAAACACTGAGTAAGTGACGTAAACGATGTAATTTGGATACAAAAACGATTTTTCTTGGTGAGACGAAAACATATTGTGTAATTGGAACGAGATGTGATTTGATATATTATAATAGTGCTTTCGATACTCGTGTCAAAAGTTATCTACGTTGAAAGTTGTAACTCATATTTACCCAATGTTTTGTTGTTTTTGAAAATGTGAACGAAATCCTCTTTCTTTTTCTCTTCTCTTATTTTTTGTGAAGAATAGAGACTGATTGAAAATATAAAGAAACAACCCTAGGTTGGCACCAATATCTCCTATATAGCTCTATTGAATTAAACTAGACGTAAGAAAAATGAAAATAGTACGTCAAAAACTTTAAACACCTATTAAGTGATGTAAACGATGTAATTTGGGTAGAAAAACGATTTTATTGGGCGAGATCAATAAATATTGTGTAATTTAATACGAGCTTCGAATTGATATATTATAATTGTGGTTTCTATACCAGATTCAAAAGTTATCTCCGTTGAAAGTTGTAACTCATATTTACCAAATGTTTTGTTGTTTTTGAAAATGTGAACGACATCCTCTTTCTTTTTCTCTTCTGTTATTTTTTTCTTGAAGAATAGATACTTATTGGAAATATAAATCAATAACCCTAGGTCGGCACCAATATCTCCTGTATAGCTCTTTCGAATTAAACCAGAAGTAAGTTAAATGAAAATGGTGTGTCAAAAACTTTAAACACTAAGTAAGTGACGTAAATGATGCAATTTGGATACAAAAACGATTTTTCTTGGTGAGACGAAAACATATTGTGTAATTGGAAACGAGATTTGATTTGATATATTATAATAGTACTTTCGATACTCGTGTCAAAAGTTATCTCCGTTGAAAGTTGTAACTCATATTTACCCAATGTTTTGTTGTTTTTGAAAATGTGAACGAAATCCTCTTTCTTTTTCTCTTCTCTTATTTTTTGTGAAGAATAGAGACTGATTGAAAATATAAAGAAACAACCCTAGGTCGGCACCAATATCTCCTATATAGCTCTATTGAATTAAACCAGAAGTAAGAAAAATGAAAATGGTACGTCAAAAACTTTAAACACTCATTAAGTGATGTAAACGATGTAATTTGGGACCAAAAACGATTTTGTTTGGCGGGATAAAATATTATTGTGTAATTTAATACGAGCTTTGAATTGATATATTATAATAGTGGTTTTTATACCCGAGTCAAAATTTATCTCCGTTGAAAGTTGTAACTCCTATTTACCAAAGGTTTTTTTGTTTTTGAAAATATCAACAATATCCTCTTTCTTTTTCTCTTATGTTATTTTTTTCATGAAGAGTAGATATTTATTGGAAATATAAATGAACAACCCTAGGTCGGCACCAATATCTCATGTATAGCTCTTTTGAATTAAACCAGAAGTAAGTGAAATTAAAATGGTGCTTCAAAAACTTTAAACACTCATTAAGTGATGTAAATGATGTAATTTGGGTACAAAAACGATTTTATTTGGCGGGATCAAAAATTATTGTGTAATTTAATACGAGCTTCGAATTAATATATTATAATAGTGGTTTCCATACCCGAGTCAAAATTTATCTCGGTTGAAAGTTGTAACTCGCATTTACCAAATGTTTTTTTGTTTTTGAAAATATGAACAATATCCTCTTTCTTTTTCTCTTCTCTTATTTTTTTCTTGAAGAATAGAGACTTATTGGAAATATAAATGAAAAACCCTAGGTCGGCACCAATATCTTCTGTATAGCTCTTTTGAATTAAACCAGAAGTAAGTGAAATGAAAATGGTGTGTAAAAAACTTTAAACACTCGTTAAGGGACGTAAACGATGTAATTTGGGTACAAAAACGATTTTCCCAGGTGAGACCAAAACATATTGTGTAATTTGAAACGAGCTTCGATTTGATATATTATAATTGTGGTTTCTATACCAGATTCAAAAGTTATCTCCGTTGAAAGTTGTAACTCATATTTACCAAATGTTTTGTTGTTTTTGAAAATGTGAACGACATCCTCTTTCTTTTTCTCTTCTGTTATTTTTTTCTTGAAGAATAGATACTTATTGGAAATATAAATGAACAACCCTAGGTCGGCACCAATATCTCCTGTATAGCTCTTTCGAATTAAACCAGAAGTAAGTTAAATGAAAATGGTGTGTCAAAAACTTTAAACACTGAGTAAGTGACGTAAACGATGTAATTTGGATACAAAAACGATTTTTCTTGGTGAGACGAAAACATATTGTGTAATTGGAACGAGATGTGATTTGATATATTATAATAGTGCTTTCGATACTCGTGTCAAAAGTTATCTACGTTGAAAGTTGTAACTCATATTTACCCAATGTTTTGTTGTTTTTGAAAATGTGAACGAAATCCTCTTTCTTTTTCTCTTCTCTTATTTTTTGTGAAGAATAGAGACTGATTGAAAATATAAAGAAACAACCCTAGGTTGGCACCAATATCTCCTATATAGCTCTATTGAATTAAACTAGACGTAAGAAAAATGAAAATAGTACGTCAAAAACTTTAAACACCTATTAAGTGATGTAAACGATGTAATTTGGGTAGAAAAACGATTTTATTGGGCGAGATCAATAAATATTGTGTAATTTAATACGAGCTTCGAATTGATATATTATAATTGTGGTTTCTATACCAGATTCAAAAGTTATCTCCGTTGAAAGTTGTAACTCATATTTACCAAATGTTTTGTTGTTTTTGAAAATGTGAACGACATCCTCTTTCTTTTTCTCTTCTGTTATTTTTTTCTTGAAGAATAGATACTTATTGGAAATATAAATCAATAACCCTAGGTCGGCACCAATATCTCCTGTATAGCTCTTTCGAATTAAACCAGAAGTAAGTTAAATGAAAATGGTGTGTCAAAAACTTTAAACACTGAGTAAGTGACGTAAATGATGCAATTTGGATACAAAAACGATTTTTCTTGGTGAGACGAAAACATATTGTGTAATTGGAAACGAGATTTGATTTGATATATTATAATAGTACTTTCGATACTCGTGTCAAAAGTTATCTCCGTTGAAAGTTGTAACTCATATTTACCCAATGTTTTGTTGTTTTTGAAAATGTGAACGAAATCCTCTTTCTTTTTCTCTTCTCTTATTTTTTGTGAAGAATAGAGACTGATTGAAAATATAAAGAAACAACCCTAGGTCGGCACCAATATCTCCTATATAGCTCTATTGAATTAAACCAGAAGTAAGAAAAATGAAAATGGTACGTCAAAAACTTTAAACACTCATTAAGTGATGTAAACGATGTAATTTGGGACCAAAAACGATTTTGTTTGGCGGGATAAAATATTATTGTGTAATTTAATACGAGCTTTGAATTGATATATTATAATAGTGGTTTTTATACCCGAGTCAAAATTTATCTCCGTTGAAAGTTGTAACTCCTATTTACCAAAGGTTTTTTTGTTTTTGAAAATATCAACAATATCCTCTTTCTTTTTCTCTTATGTTATTTTTTTCATGAAGAGTAGATATTTATTGGAAATATAAATGAACAACCCTAGGTCGGCACCAATATCTCATGTATAGCTCTTTTGAATTAAACCAGAAGTAAGTGAAATTAAAATGGTGCTTCAAAAACTTTAAACACTCATTAAGTGATGTAAATGATGTAATTTGGGTACAAAAACGATTTTATTTGGCGGGATCAAAAATTATTGTGTAATTTAATACGAGCTTCGAATTAATATATTATAATAGTGGTTTCCATACCCGAGTCAAAATTTATCTCGGTTGAAAGTTGTAACTCGCATTTACCAAATGTTTTTTTGTTTTTGAAAATATGAACAATATCCTCTTTCTTTTTCTCTTCTCTTATTTTTTTCTTGAAGAATAGAGACTTATTGGAAATATAAATGAAAAACCCTAGGTCGGCACCAATATCTTCTGTATAGCTCTTTTGAATTAAACCAGAAGTAAGTGAAATGAAAATGGTGTGTAAAAAACTTTAAACACTCGTTAAGGGACGTAAACGATGTAATTTGGGTACAAAAACGATTTTCCCAGGTGAGACCAAAACATATTGTGTAATTTGAAACGAGCTTCGATTTGATATATTATAATTGTGGTTTCTATACCAGATTCAAAAGTTATCTCCGTTGAAAGTTGTAACTCATATTTACCAAATGTTTTGTTGTTTTTGAAAATGTGAACGACATCCTCTTTCTTTTTCTCTTCTGTTATTTTTTTCTTGAAGAATAGATACTTATTGGAAATATAAATGAACAACCCTAGGTCGGCACCAATATCTCCTGTATAGCTCTTTCGAATTAAACCAGAAGTAAGTTAAATGAAAATGGTGTGTCAAAAACTTTATACACTGAGTAAGTGACGTAAACGATGTAATTTGGATACAAAAATGATTTTTCTTGGTGAGACGAAAACATATTGTGTAATTGGAACGAGATGTGATTTGATATATTATAATAGTGCTTTCGATACTCGTGTCAAAAGTTATCTCCGTTGAAAGTTGTAACTCATATTTACCCAATGTTTTGTTGTTTTTGAAAATGTGAACGAAATCCTCTTTCTTTTTCTCTTCTCTTATTTTTTGTGAAGAATAGAGACTGATTGAAAATTTAAAGAAACAACCCTAGGTTGGCACCAATATCTCCTATATAGCTCTATTGAATTAAACTAGACGTAAGAAAAATGAAAATAGTACGTCAAAAACTTTAAACACCTATTAAGTGATGTAAACGATGTAATTTGGGTAGAAAAACGATTTTATTGGGCGAGATCAATAAATGTTGTGTAATTTAATACGAGCTTCGAATTGATATATTATAATTGTGGTTTCTATACCAGATTCAAAAGTTATCTCCGTTGAAAGTTGTAACTCATATTTACCAAATGTTTTGTTGTTTTTGAAAATGTGAACGACATCCTCTTTCTTTTTCTCTTCTGTTATTTTTTTCTTGAAGAATAGATACTTATTGGAAATATAAATCAATAACCCTAGGTCGGCACCAATATCTCCTGTATAGCTCTTTCGAATTAAACCAGAAGTAAGTTAAATGAAAATGGTGTGTCAAAAACTTTAAACACTGAGTAAGTGACGTAAATGATGCAATTTGGATACAAAAACGATTTTTCTTGGTGAGACGAAAACATATTGTGTAATTGGAAACGAGATTTGATTTGATATATTATAATAGTACTTTCGATACTCGTGTCAAAAGTTATCTCCGTTGAAAGTTGTAACTCATATTTACCCAATGTTTTGTTGTTTTTGAAAATGTGAACGAAATCCTCTTTCTTTTTCTCTTCTCTTATTTTTTGTGAAGAATAGAGACTGATTGAAAATATAAAGAAACAACCCTAGGTCGGCACCAATATCTCCTATATAGCTCTATTGAATTAAACTAGAAGTAAGAAAAATGAAAATGGTACGTCAAAAACTTTAAACACCTATTAAGTGATGTAAACGATGTAATTTGGGTAGAAAAACGATTTTATTGGGCGAGACCAAAAAATATTGTGTAATTTAATACGAGCTTCGAATTGATATATTATAATAGTGGTTTCCATACCCGAGTCAAAATTTATCTCCGTTGAAAGTTGTAACTCATATTTAACAAATGTTTTGTTGTTTTTGAAAATGTGAACGACATCCTCTTTCTTTTTCTCTTCTGTTATTTTTTTCTTGAAGAATAGATACTTATTGGAAATATAAATGAACAACCCTAGGTCGGCACCAATATCTCCTGTATAGCTCTTTCGAATTAAACCAGAAGTAAGTTAAATGAAAATGGTGTGTCAAAAACTTTATACACTGAGTAAGTGACGTAAACGATGTAATTTGGATACAAAAACGATTTTTCTTGGTGAGACGAAAACATATTGTGTAATTGGAACGAGATGTGATTTGATATATTATAATAGTGCTTTCGATACTCGTGTCAAAAGTTATCTCCGTTGAAAGTTGTAACTCATATTTACCCAATGTTTTGTTGTTTTTGAAAATGTGAACGAAATCCTCTTTCTTTTTCTCTTCTCTTATTTTTTGTGAAGAATAGAGACTGATTGAAAATTTAAAGAAACAACCCTAGGTTGGCACCAATATCTCCTATATAGCTCTATTGAATTAAACTAGACGTAAGAAAAATGAAAATAGTACGTCAAAAACTTTAAACACCTATTAAGTGATGTAAACGATGTAATTTGGGTAGAAAAACGATTTTATTGGGCGAGATCAATAAATGTTGTGTAATTTAATACGAGCTTCGAATTGATATATTATAATTGTGGTTTCTATACCAGATTCAAAAGTTATCTCCGTTGAAAGTTGTAACTCATATTTACCAAATGTTTTGTTGTTTTTGAAAATGTGAACGACATCCTCTTTCTTTTTCTCTTCTGTTATTTTTTTCTTGAAGAATAGATACTTATTGGAAATATAAATCAATAACCCTAGGTCGGCACCAATATCTCCTGTATAGCTCTTTCGAATTAAACCAGAAGTAAGTTAAATGAAAATGGTGTGTCAAAAACTTTAAACACTGAGTAAGTGACGTAAATGATGCAATTTGGATACAAAAACGATTTTTCTTGGTGAGACGAAAACATATTGTGTAATTGGAAACGAGATTTGATTTGATATATTATAATAGTACTTTCGATACTCGTGTCAAAAGTTATCTCCGTTGAAAGTTGTAACTCATATTTACCCAATGTTTTGTTGTTTTTGAAAATGTGAACGAAATCCTCTTTCTTTTTCTCTTCTCTTATTTTTTGTGAAGAATAGAGACTGATTGAAAATATAAAGAAACAACCCTAGGTCGGCACCAATATCTCCTATATAGCTCTATTGAATTAAACTAGAAGTAAGAAAAATGAAAATGGTACGTCAAAAACTTTAAACACCTATTAAGTGATGTAAACGATGTAATTTGGGTAGAAAAACGATTTTATTGGGCGAGACCAAAAAATATTGTGTAATTTAATACGAGCTTCGAATTGATATATTATAATAGTGGTTTCCATACCCGAGTCAAAATTTATCTCCGTTGAAAGTTGTAACTCATATTTAACAAATGTTTTGTTGTTTTTGAAAATATCAACAATATCCTCTTTCTTTTTCTTTTCTGTTATTTTTTTCTGGAAGAATAGATACTTATTGGAAATATAAATGAACAACCCTAGGTCGGCACCAATATCTCCTGTATAGCTCTTTTGAATTAAACCAGAAGTAATTGAAATGAAAATGGTGTGTCAAAAACATTAAACACTCGGTAATTGACGTAAACGATGTAATTTGGGTGCAAAAACGATTTTTCTTATTGAGACCAAAACATATTGTGTAATTTGAAACGAGCTTTGATTTGATATATTATAATAGTTCTTGCAATACTCGTGTCAAAAGTTATCTCCGTTGAAAGTTGTAACTCATATTTACCCAATGTTTTGTTGTTTTTGAAAATGTGAACGAAATCCTCTTTCTTTTTCTCTTCTCGTATTTTTTGTGAAGAATAGAGACTGATTGAAAATATAAAGAAACAACCCTAGGTCGGCACCAATATCTCCTATATAGCTCTATTGAATTAAACTAGACGTAAGAAAAATGAAAATGGTACGTCAAAAACTTTAAACACCTATTAAGTGATGTAAACGATGTAATTTGGGTAGAAAAACGATTTTATTGGGCGAGACCAAAAAATATTGTGTAATTTAATACGAGCTTCGAATTGATATATTATAATAGTGGTTTCCATACCCGAGTCAAAATTTATCTCCGTTGAAAGTTGTAACTCATATTTACCAAATGTTTTGTTGTTTTTGAAAATATCAACAATATCCTCTTTCTTTTTCTTTTCTGTTATTTTTTTCTGGAAGAATAGATACTTATTGGAAATATAAATGAACAACCCTAGGTCGGCACCAATATCTCCTGTATAGCTATTTTGAATTAAACCAGAAGTAAGTGAAATGAAAATGGTGTGTCAAAAACATTAAACACTCGGTAATTGACGTAAACGATGTAATTTGGGTGCAAAAACGATTTTTCTTGGTGAGACCAAAACATATTGTGTAATTTGAAACGAGCTTTGATTTGATATATTATAATAGTGCTTGCCATACTCGTGTCAAAAGTTATCTCCGTTGAAAGTTGTAACTCATATTTACCCAATGTTTTGTTGTTTTTGAAAATGTGAACGAAATCCTCTTTCTTTTTCACTTCTCTTATTTTTTGTGAAGAATAGAGACTGATTGAAAATATAAAGAAACAACCCTAGGTCGGCACCAATATCTCCTATATAGCTCTATTGAATTAAACTAGACGTAAGAAAAATGAAGATGGTACGTCAAAAACTTTAAACACCTATTAAGTGATGTAAACGATGTAATTTGGGTGGAATAACGATTTTATTGGGCGAGATCAAAAAATATTCTGTAATTTAATACGAGCTTCGAATTGATATATTATAATTGTGGTTTCTATACCAGATTCAAAAGTTATCTCCGTTGAAAGTTGTAACTCATATTTACCAAATGTTTTGTTGTTTTGGAAAATGTGAAAAACATCCTCTTTCTTTTTCTCTTCTGTTATTTTTTTCTTGAAGAATAGATACTTATTGGAAATATAAATGAACAACCCTAGGTCGGCACCAATATCTCCTGTATAGCTCTTTTGAATTAAACCAGAAGTAAGTGAAATGAAAATAGTGTGTCAAAAACTTTAAACACTCAGTAAGTGACGTAAACGATGTAATTTGGGTACAAAAACGATTTTTCTTGGTGAGACCAAAACATATTGTGTAATTTGAAACGAGCTTTGATTTGATATATTATAATAGTGCTTGCGATACTCGTGTCAAAAGTTATCACCGTTGAAAGTTGTAACTCATATTTACCCATTGTTTTGTTGTTTTTGAAAATGTGAACGAAATCCTCTTTCTTTTTCTCTTCTCTTATTTTTTGTGAAGAATAGAGATTGATTGAAAATATAAAGAAACAACCCTAGGTCGGCACCAATATCTCCTATATAGCTCTGTTGAATTAAACTAGACGTAAGAAAAATGAAAATGGTACGTCAAAAACTTTAAACACCTATTAAGTGATGTAAACGATGTAATTTGGGTAGAAAAAAGATTTCATTGGGCGAGACCAAAAAATATTGTGTAATTTAATACGAGCTTCGAATTGATTTATTATAATAGTGGTTTCCATACCCGAGTCAAAATTTATCTCCGTTGAAAATTGTAACTCATATTTACCAAATGTTTTGTTGTTTTTGAAAATATCAACAATATCCTCTTTCTTTTTCTTTTCTGTTATTTTTTTCTGGAAGAATAGATACTTATTGGAAATATAAATGAACAACCCTAGGTCGGCACCAATATCTCCTGTATAGCTATTTTGAATTAAACCAGAAGTAAGTGAAATGAAAATGGTGTGTCAAAAACATTAAACACTCGGTAATTGACGTAAACGATGTAATTTGGGTGCAAAAACGATTTTTCTTGGTGAGACCAAAACATATTGTGTAATTTGAAACGAGCTTTGATTTGATATATTATAATAGTGCTTGCAATACTTGTGTCAAAATTTATCTCCGTTGAAAGTTGTAACTCATATTTACCCAATGTTTTGTTGTTTTTGAAAATGTGAACGAAATCCTCTTTCTTTTTCACTTCTCTTATTTTTTGTGAAGAATAGAGACTGATTGAAAATATAAAGAAACAACCCTAGGTCGGCACCAATATCTCCAATATAGCTCTATTGAATTAAACTAGACGTAAGAAAAATGAAAATGGTACGTCAAAAACTTTAAACACCTATTAAGTGATGTAAACGATGTAATTTGGGTAGAATAACGATTTTATTGGGCGAGATCAAAAAATATTCTGTAATTTAATACGAGCTTCGAATTGATATATTATAATTGTGGTTTCTATACCAGATTCAAAAGTTATCTCCGTTGAAAGTTGTAACTCATATTTACCAAATGTTTTGTTGTTTTGGAAAATGTGAACGACATCCTCTTTCTTTTTCTCTTCTGTTATTTTTTTCTTGAAGAATAGATACTTATTGGAAATATAAATGAACAACCCTAGGTCGGCACCAATATCTCCTGTATAGCTCTTTTGAATTAAACCAGAAGTAAGTGAAATGAAAATAGTGTGTCAAAAACTTTAAACACTCAGTAAGTGACGTAAACGATGTAATTTGGGTACAAAAACGATTTTTCTTGGTGAGACCAAAACATATTGTGTAATTTGAAACGAGCTTTGATTTGATATATTATAATAGTGCTTGCGATACTCGTGTCAAAAGTTATCACCGTTGAAAGTTGTAACTCATATTTACCCATTGTTTTGTTGTTTTTGAAAATGTGAACGAAATCCTCTTTCTTTTTCTCTTCTCTTATTTTTTGTGAAGAATAGAGATTGATTGAAAATATAAAGAAACAACCCTAGGTCGGCACCAATATCTCCTATATAGCTCTGTTGAATTAAACTAGACGTAAGAAAAATGAAAATGGTACGTCAAAAACTTTAAACACCTATTAAGTGATGTAAACGATGTAATTTGGGTAGAAAAAAGATTTCATTGGGCGAGACAAAAAAATATTGTGTAATTTAATACGAGCTTCGAATTGATTTATTATAATAGTGGTTTCCATACCCGAGTCAAAATTTATCTCCGTTGAAAATTGTAACTCATATTTACCAAATGTTTTGTTGTTTTTGAAAATATCAACAATATCCTCTTTCTTTTTCTTTTCTGTTATTTTTTTCTGGAAGAATAGATACTTATTGGAAATATAAATGAACAACCCTAGGTCGGCACCAATATCTCCTGTATAGCTATTTTGAATTAAACCAGAAGTAAGTGAAATGAAAATGGTGTGTCAAAAACATTAAACACTCGTTAATTGACGTAAACGATGTAATTTGGGTGCAAAAACGATTTTTCTTGGTGAGACCAAAACATATTGTGTAATTTGAAACGAGATTTGATTTGATATATTATAATAGTGCTTGCAATACTTGTGTCAAAAGTTATCTCCGTTGAAAGTTGTAACTCATATTTACCCAATGTTTTGTTGTTTTTGAAAATGTGAACGAAATCCTCTTTCTTTTTCACTTCTCTTATTTTTTGTGAAGAATAGAGACTGATTGAAAATATAAAGAAACAACCCTAGGTCGGCACCAATATCTCCTATATAGCTCTATTGAATTAAACTAGACGTAAGAAAAATGAAAATGGTACGTCAAAAACTTTAAACACCTATTAAGTGATGTAAACGATGTAATTTGGGTAGAATAACGATTTTATTGGGCGAGATCAAAAAATATTCTGTAATTTAATACGAGCTTCGAATTGATATATTATAATTGTGGTTTCTATACCAGATTCAAAAGTTATCTCCGTTGAAAGTTGTAACTCATATTTACCAAATGTTTTGTTGTTTTGGAAAATGTGAACGACATCCTCTTTCTTTTTCTCTTCTGTTATTTTTTTCTTGAAGAATAGATACTTATTGGAAATATAAATGAACAACCCTAGGTCGGCACCAATATCTCCTGTATAGCTCTTTCGAATTAAACCAGAAGTAAGTTAAATGAAAATGGTGTGTCAAAAACTTTAAACACTGAGTAAGTGACGTAAACGATGTAATTTGGATACAAAAACGATTTTTCTTGGTGAGACGAAAACGTATTGTGTAATTGGAACGAGATGTGATTTGATATATTATAATAGTGCTTTCGATACTCGTGTCAAAAGTTATCTCCGTTGAAAGTTGTAACTCATATTTACCCAATGTTTTGTTGTTTTTGAAAATGTGAACGAAATCCTCTTTCTTTTTCTCTTCTCTTATTTTTTGTGAAGAATAGAGACTGATTGAAAATATAAAGAAACAACCCTAGGTTGGCACCAATATCTCCTATATAGCTCTATTGAATTAAACTAGACGTAAGAAAAATGAAAATAGTACGTCAAAAACTTTAAACACCTATTAAGTGATGTAAACGATGTAATTTGGGTAGAAAAACGATTTTATTGGGCGAGATCAATAAATATTGTGTAATTTAATACGAGCTTCGAATTGATATATTATAATTGTGGTTTCTATACCAGATTCAAAAGTTATCTCCGTTGAAAGTTGTAACTCATATTTACCAAATGTTTTGTTGTTTTTGAAAATGTGAACGACATCCTCTTTCTTTTTCTCTTCTGTTATTTTTTTCTTGAAGAATAGATACTTATTGGAAATATAAATCAATAACCCTAGGTCGGCACCAATATCTCCTGTATAGCTCTTTCGAATTAAACCAGAAGTAAGTTAAATGAAAATGGTGTGTCAAAAACTTTAAACACTGAGTAAGTGACGTAAATGATGCAATTTGGATACAAAAATGATTTTTCTTGGTGAGACGAAAACATATTGTGTAATTGGAAACGAGATTTGATTTGATATATTATAATAGTACTTTCGATACTCGTGTCAAAAGTTATCTCCGTTGAAAGTTGTAACTCATATTTACCCAATGTTTTGTTGTTTTTGAAAATGTGAACGAAATCCTCTTTCTTTTTCTCTTCTCTTATTTTTTGTGAAGAATAGAGACTGATTGAAAATATAAAGAAACAACCCTAGGTCGGCACCAATATCTCCTATATAGCTCTATTGAATTAAACTAGAAGTAAGAAAAATGAAAATGGTACGTCAAAAACTTTAAACACCTATTAAGTGATGTAAACGATGTAATTTGGGTAGAAAAACGATTTTATTGGGCGAGACCAAAAAATATTGTGTAATTTAATACGAGCTTCGAATTGATATATTATAATAGTGGTTTCCATACCCGAGTCAAAATTTATCTCCGTTGAAAGTTGTAACTCATATTTAACAAATGTTTTGTTGTTTTTGAAAATATCAACAATATCCTCTTTCTTTTTCTTTTCTGTTATTTTTTTCTGGAAGAATAGATACTTATTGGAAATATAAATGAACAACCCTAGGTCGGCACCAATATCTCCTGTATAGCTCTTTTGAATTAAACCAGAAGTAAGTGAAATGAAAATGGTGTGTCAAAAACATTAAACACTCGGTAATTGACGTAAACGATGTAATTTGGGTACAAAAACGATTTTTCTTGGTGAGACCAAAACATATTGTGTAATTTGAAACGAGCTTTGATTTGATATATTATAATAGTGCTTGCGATACTCGTGTCAAAAGTTATCACCGTTGAAAGTTGTAACTCATATTTACCCATTGTTTTGTTGTTTTTGAAAATGTGAACGAAATCCTCTTTCTTTTTCTCTTCTCTTATTTTTTGTGAAGAATAGAGATTGATTGAAAATATAAAGAAACAACCCTAGGTCGGCACCAATATCTCCTATATAGCTCTGTTGAATTAAACTAGACGTAAGAAAAATGAAAATGGTACGTCAAAAACTTTAAACACCTATTAAGTGATGTAAACGATGTAATTTGGGTAGAAAAAAGATTTCATTGGGCGAGACCAAAAAATATTGTGTAATTTAATACGAGCTTCGAATTGATTTATTATAATAGTGGTTTCCATACCCGAGTCAAAATTTATCTCCGTTGAAAATTGTAACTCATATTTACCAAATGTTTTGTTGTTTTTGAAAATATCAACAATATCCTCTTTCTTTTTCTTTTCTGTTATTTTTTTCTGGAAGAATAGATACTTATTGGAAATATAAATGAACAACCCTAGGTCGGCACCAATATCTCCTGTATAGCTATTTTGAATTAAACCAGAAGTAAGTGAAATGAAAATGGTGTGTCAAAAACATTAAACACTCGGTAATTGACGTAAACGATGTAATTTGGGTGCAAAAACGATTTTTCTTGGTGAGACCAAAACATATTGTGTAATTTGAAACGAGCTTTGATTTGATATATTATAATAGTGCTTGCAATACTCGTGTCAAAAGTTATCTCCGTTGAAAGTTGTAACTCATATTTACCCAATGTTTTGTTGTTTTTGAAAATGTGAACGAAATCCTCTTTCTTTTTCACTTCTCTTATTTTTTGTGAAGAATAGAGACTGATTGAAAATATAAAGAAACAACCCTAGGTCGGCACCAATATCTCCTATATAGCTCTATTGAATTAAACTAGACGTAAGAAAAATGAAAATGGTACGTCAAAAACTTTAAACACCTATTAAGTGATGTAAACGATGTAATTTGGGTAGAATAACGATTTTATTGGGCGAGATCAAAAAATATTCTGTAATTTAATACGAGCTTCGAATTGATATATTATAATTGTGGTTTCTATACCAGATTCAAAAGTTATCTCCGTTGAAAGTTGTAACTCATATTTACCAAATGTTTTGTTGTTTTTGAAAATGTGAACGACATCCTCTTTCTTTTTCTCTTCTGTTATTTTTTTCTTGAAGAATAGATACTTATTGGAAATATAAATGAACAACCCTAGGTCGGCACCAATATCTCCTGTATAGCTCTTTCGAATTAAACCAGAAGTAAGTTAAATGAAAATGGTGTGTCAAAAACTTTAAACACTGAGTAAGTGACGTAAACGATGTAATTTGGATACAAAAACGATTTTTCTTGGTGAGACGAAAACATATTGTGTAATTGGAACGAGATGTGATTTGATATATTATAATAGTGCTTTCGATACTCGTGTCAAAAGTTATCTCCGTTGAAAGTTGTAACTCATATTTACCCAATGTTTTGTTGTTTTTGAAAATGTGAACGAAATCCTCTTTCTTTTTCTCTTCTCTTATTTTTTGTGAAGAATAGAGACTGATTGAAAATATAAAGAAACAACCCTAGGTTGGCACCAATATCTCCTATATAGCTCTATTGAATTAAACTAGACGTAAGAAAAATGAAAATAGTACGTCAAAAACTTTAAACACCTATTAAGTGATGTAAACGATGTAATTTGGGTAGAAAAACGATTTTATTGGGCGAGATCAATAAATATTGTGTAATTTAATACGAGCTTCGAATTGATATATTATAATTGTGGTTTCTATACCAGATTCAAAAGTTATCTCCGTTGAAAGTTGTAACTCATATTTACCAAATGTTTTGTTGTTTTTGAAAATGTGAACGACATCCTCTTTCTTTTTCTCTTCTGTTATTTTTTTCTTGAAGAATAGATACTTATTGGAAATATAAATCAATAACCCTAGGTCGGCACCAATATCTCCTGTATAGCTCTTTCGAATTAAACCAGAAGTAAGTTAAATGAAAATGGTGTGTCAAAAACTTTAAACACTGAGTAAGTGACGTAAATGATGCAATTTGGATACAAAAATGATTTTTCTTGGTGAGACGAAAACATATTGTGTAATTGGAAACGAGATTTGATTTGATATATTATAATAGTACTTTCGATACTCGTGTCAAAAGTTATCTCCGTTGAAAGTTGTAACTCATATTTACCCAATGTTTTGTTGTTTTTGAAAATGTGAACGAAATCCTCTTTCTTTTTCTCTTCTCTTATTTTTTGTGAAGAATAGAGACTGATTGAAAATATAAAGAAACAACCCTAGGTCGGCACCAATATCTCCTATATAGCTCTATTGAATTAAACTAGAAGTAAGAAAAATGAAAATGGTACGTCAAAAACTTTAAACACCTATTAAGTGATGTAAACGATGTAATTTGGGTAGAAAAACGATTTTATTGGGCGAGACCAAAAAATATTGTGTAATTTAATACGAGCTTCGAATTGATATATTATAATAGTGGTTTCCATACCCGAGTCAAAATTTATCTCCGTTGAAAGTTGTAACTCATATTTAACAAATGTTTTGTTGTTTTTGAAAATATCAACAATATCCTCTTTCTTTTTCTTTTCTGTTATTTTTTTTTGGAAGAATAGATACTTATTGGAAATATAAATGAACAACCCTAGGTCGGCACCAATATCTCCTGTATAGCTCTTTTGAATTAAACCAGAAGTAAGTGAAATGAAAATGGTGTGTCAAAAACATTAAACACTCGGTAATTGACGTAAACGATGTAATTTGGGTACAAAAACGATTTTTCTTGGTGAGACCAAAACATATTGTGTAATTTGAAACGAGCTTTGATTTGATATATTATAATAGTGCTTGCGATACTCGTGTCAAAAGTTATCACCGTTGAAAGTTGTAACTCATATTTACCCATTGTTTTGTTGTTTTTGAAAATGTGAACGAAATCCTCTTTCTTTTTCTCTTCTCTTATTTTTTGTGAAGAATAGAGATTGATTGAAAATATAAAGAAACAACCCTAGGTCGGCACCAATATCTCCTATATAGCTCTGTTGAATTAAACTAGACGTAAGAAAAATGAAAATGGTACGTCAAAAACTTTAAACACCTATTAAGTGATGTAAACGATGTAATTTGGGTAGAAAAAAGATTTCATTGGGCGAGACCAAAAAATATTGTGTAATTTAATACGAGCTTCGAATTGATTTATTATAATAGTGGTTTCCATACCCGAGTCAAAATTTATCTCCGTTGAAAATTGTAACTCATATTTACCAAATGTTTTGTTGTTTTTGAAAATATCAACAATATCCTCTTTCTTTTTCTTTTCTGTTATTTTTTTCTGGAAGAATAGATACTTATTGGAAATATAAATGAACAACCCTAGGTCGGCACCAATATCTCCTGTATAGCTATTTTGAATTAAACCAGAAGTAAGTGAAATGAAAATGGTGTGTCAAAAACATTAAACACTCGGTAATTGACGTAAACGATGTAATTTGGGTGCAAAAACGATTTTTCTTGGTGAGACCAAAACATATTGTGTAATTTGAAACGAGCTTTGATTTGATATATTATAATAGTGCTTGCAATACTTGTGTCAAAAGTTATCTCCGTTGAAAGTTGTAACTCATATTTACCCAATGTTTTGTTGTTTTTGAAAATGTGAACGAAATCCTCTTTCTTTTTCACTTCTCTTATTTTTTGTGAAGAATAGAGACTGATTGAAAATATAAAGAAACAACCCTAGGTCGGCACCAATATCTCCTATATAGCTCTATTGAATTAAACTAGACGTAAGAAAAATGAAAATGGTACGTCAAAAACTTTAAACACCTATTAAGCGATGTAAACGATGTAATTTGGGTAGAATAACGATTTTATTGGGCGAGATCAAAAAATATTCTGTAATTTAATACGAGCTTCGAATTGATATATTATAATTGTGGTTTCTATACCAGATTCAAAAGTTGTCTCCGTTGAAAGTTGTAACTCATATTTACCAAATGTTTTGTTGTTTTGGAAAATGTGAACGACATCCTCTTTCTTTTTCTCTTCTGTTATTTTTTTCTTGAAGAATAGATACTTATTGGAAATATAAATGAACAACCCTAGGTCGGCACCAATATCTCCTGTATAGCTCTTTTGAATTAAACCAGAAGTAAGTGAAATGAAAATAGTGTGTCAAAAACTTTAAACACTCAGTAAGTGACGTAAACGATGTAATTTGGGTACAAAAACGATTTTTCTTGCTGAGACCAAAACATATTGTGTAATTTGAAACGAGCTTTGATTTGATATATTATAATAGTGCTTGCGATACTCGTGTCAAAAGTTATCACCGTTGAAAGTTGTAACTCATATTTACCCATTGTTTTGTTGTTTTTGAAAATGTGAACGAAATCCTCTTTCTTTTTCTCTTCTCTTATTTTTTGTGAAGAATAGAGATTGATTGAAAATATAAAGAAACAACCCTAGGTCGGCACCAATATCTCCTATATAGCTCTGTTGAATTAAACTAGACGTAAGAAAAATGAAAATGGTACGTCAAAAACTTTAAACACCTATTAAGTGATGTAAACGATGTAATTTGGGTAGAAAAAAGATTTCATTGGGCGAGACAAAAAAATATTGTGTAATTTAATACGAGCTTCGAATTGATTTATTATAATAGTGGTTTCCATACCCGAGTCAAAATTTATCTCCGTTGAAAATTGTAACTCATATTTACCAAATGTTTTGTTGTTTTTGAAAATATCAACAATATCCTCTTTCTTTTTCTTTTCTGTTATTTTTTTCTGGAAGAATAGATACTTATTGGAAATATAAATGAACAACCCTAGGTCGGCACCAATATCTCCTGTATAGCTATTTTGAATTAAACCAGAAGTAAGTGAAATGAAAATGGTGTGTCAAAAACATTAAACACTCGGTAATTGACGTAAACGATGTAATTTGGGTGCAAAAACGATTTTTCTTGGTGAGACCAAAACATATTGTGTAATTTGAAACGAACTTTGATTTGATATATTATAATAGTGCTTGCAATACTTGTGTCAAAAGGTATCTCCGTTGAAAGTTGTAACTCATATTTACCCAATGTTTTGTTGTTTTTGAAAATGTGAACGAAATCCTCTTTCTTTTTCACTTCTCTTATTTTTTGTGAAGAATAGAGACTGATTGAAAATATAAAGAAACAACCCTAGGTCGGCACCAATATCTCCTATATAGCTCTATTGAATTAAACTAGACGTAAGAAAAATGAAAATGGTACGTCAAAAACTTTAAACACCTATTAAGTGATGTAAACGATGTAATTTGGGTAGAATAACGATTTTATTGGGCGAGATCAAAAAATATTCTGTAATTTAATACGAGCTTCGAATTGATATATTATAATTGTGGTTTCTATACCAGATTCAAAAGTTATCTCCGTTGAAAGTTGTAACTCATATTTACCAAATGTTTTGTTGTTTTTGAAAATGTGAACGACATCCTCTTTCTTTTTCTCTTCTGTTATTTTTTTCTTGAAGAATAGATACTTATTGGAAATATAAATGAACAACCCTAGGTCGGCACCAATATCTCCTGTATAGCTCTTTCGAATTAAACCAGAAGTAAGTTAAATGAAAATGGTGTGTCAAAAACTTTAAACACTGAGTAAGTGACGTAAACGATGTAATTTGGATACAAAAACGATTTTTCTTGGTGAGACGAAAACATATTGTGTAATTGGAACGAGATGTGATTTGATATATTATAATAGTGCTTTCGATACTCGTGTCAAAAGTTATCTCCGTTGAAAGTTGTAACTCATATTTACCCAATGTTTTGTTGTTTTTGAAAATGTGAACGAAATCCTCTTTCTTTTTCTCTTCTCTTATTTTTTGTGAAGAATAGAGACTGATTGAAAATATAAAGAAACAACCCTAGGTTGGCACCAATATCTCCTATATAGCTCTATTGAATTAAACTAGACGTAAGAAAAATGAAAATAGTACGTCAAAAACTTTAAACACCTATTAAGTGATGTAAACGATGTAATTTGGGTAGAAAAACGATTTTATTGGGCGAGATCAATAAATATTGTGTAATTTAATACGAGCTTCGAATTGATATATTATAATTGTGGTTTCTATACCAGATTCAAAAGTTATCTCCGTTGAAAGTTGTAACTCATATTTACCAAATGTTTTGTTGTTTTTGAAAATGTGAACGACATCCTCTTTCTTTTTCTCTTCTGTTATTTTTTTCTTGAAGAATAGATACTTATTGGAAATATAAATCAATAACCCTAGGTCGGCACCAATATCTCCTGTATAGCTCTTTCGAATTAAACCAGAAGTAAGTTAAATGAAAATGGTGTGTCAAAAACTTTAAACACTGAGTAAGTGACGTAAATGATGCAATTTGGATACAAAAATGATTTTTCTTGGTGAGACGAAAACATATTGTGTAATTGGAAACGAGATTTGATTTGATATATTATAATAGTACTTTCGATACTCGTGTCAAAAGTTATCTCCGTTGAAAGTTGTAACTCATATTTACCCAATGTTTTGTTGTTTTTGAAAATGTGAACGAAATCCTCTTTCTTTTTCTCTTCTCTTATTTTTTGTGAAGAATAGAGACTGATTGAAAATATAAAGAAACAACCCTAGGTTGGCACCAATATCTCCTATATAGCTCTATTGAATTAAACTAGACGTAAGAAAAATGAAAATGGTACGTCAAAAACTTTAAACACCTATTAAGTGATGTAAACGATGTAATTTGGGTAGAAAAACGATTTTATTGGGCGAGACCAAAAAATATTGTGTAATTTAATACGAGCTTCGAATTGATATATTATAATAGTGGTTTCCATACCCGAGTCAAAATTTATCTCCGTTGAAAGTTGTAACTCATATTTAACAAATGTTTTGTTGTTTTTGAAAATATCAACAATATCCTCTTTCTTTTTCTTTTCTGTTATTTTTTTCTGGAAGAATAGATACTTATTGGAAATATAAATGAACAACCCTAGGTCGGCACCAATATCTCCTGTATAGCTCTTTTGAATTAAACCAGAAGTAAGTGAAATGAAAATGGTGTGTCAAAAACATTAAACACTCGGTAATTGACGTAAACGATGTAATTTGGGTGCAAAAACGATTTTTCTTGGTGAGACCAAAACATATTGTGTAATTTGAAACGAGCTTTGATTTGATATATTATAATAGTGCTTGCAATACTCTTGTCAAAAGTTATCTCCGTTGAAAGTTGTAACTCATATTTACCCAACGTTTTGTTGTTTTTGAAAATGTGAACGAAATCCTCTTTCTTTTTCTCTTCTCTTATTTTTTGTGAAGAATAGAGACTGATTGAAAATATAAAGAAACAACCCTAGGTCGGCACCAATATCTCCTATATAGCTCTATTGAATTAAACTAGACGTAAGAAAAATGAAAATGGTACGTCAAAAACTTTAAACACCTATTAAGTGATGTAAACGATATAATTTGGGTAGAAAAACGATTTTATTGGGTGAGATCAAAAAATATTGTGTAATTTAATACGAGCTTCGAATTGATATATTATAATTGTGGTTTCTATACCATATTCAAAAGTTATCTCCGTTGAAAGTTGTAACTCATATTTACCAAATGTTTTGTTGTTTTGGAAAATGTGAACGACATCCTCTTTCTTTTTCTCTTCTGTTATTTTTTTCTTGCAGAATAGATACTTATTGGAAATATAAATGAACAACCCTAGGTCGGCACCAATATCTCCTGTATAGCTCTTTTGAATTAAACCAGAAGTAAGTGAAATGAAAATAGTGTGTCAAAAACTTTAAACACTCAGTAAGTGACGTAAACGATGTAATTTGGGTACAAAAACGATTTTTGTTGGTGAGACCAAAACATATTGTGTAATTTGAAACGAGCTTTGATTTGATATATTATAATAGTGCTTGCGATACTCGTGTCAAAAGTTATCACCGTTGAAAGTTGTAACTCATATTTACCCATTGTTTTGTTGTTTTTGAAAATGTGAACGAAATCCTCTTTCTTTTTCTCTTCTCTTATTTTTTGTGAAGAATAGAGATTGATTGAAAATATAAAGAAACAACCCTAGGTCGGCACCAATATCTCCTATATAGCTCTGTTGAATTAAACTAGACGTAAGAAAAATGAAAATGGTACGTCAAAAACTTTAAACACCTATTAAGTGATGTAAACGATGTAATTTGGGTAGAAAAAAGATTTCATTGGGCGAGACCAAAAAATATTGTGTAATTTAATACGAGCTTCGAATTGATATATTATAATAGTGGTTTCCATACCCGAGTCAAAATTTATCTCCGTTGAAAATTGTAACTCATATTTACCAAATGTTTTGTTGTTTTTGAAAATATCAACAATATCCTCTTTCTTTTTCTTTTCTGTTATTTTTTTCTGGAAGAATAGATACTTATTGGAAATATAAATGAACAACCCTAGGTCGGCACCAATATCTCCTGTATAGCTCTTTTGAATTAAACCAGAAGTAAGTGAAATGAAAATGGTGTGTCAAAAACATTAAACACTCGGTAATTGACGTAAACGATGTAATTTGGGTGCAAAAACGATTTTCCTTGGTGAGACCAAAACATATTGTGTAATTTGAAAAGAGCTTCGATTTGATATATTATGATAATTGTTTCGATACCCTAGTCAAAAGTTATCTCCGTTGAAAGTTGTAACTCATATTTACCAAATGTTTTGTTGTTTTTGAAAATGTGAACGACATCCTCTTTCTTTTTCCCTTCTCTTATTTTTTGTGAACAATAGAGATTGATTGAAAATATAAAGAAACAACCCTAGCTCGGCAAAAATATCTTCTATATAGCTCTATTGAATAAAACGTGAAGTAAAAAAAATGAAAATGGTGCGTTAAAAACATTAAGCACCCATTAAGTGATGTAACCGATGTAATTTTGGTTCAAAAACGATTTTATTTGGCGCGACCAAAAAATATTGTGTTATTTAATACGAGCTTCGAATTAATATATTATAATAGTGGTTTTGATACCCGAGTCAAAATTTATCTCGGTTGAAAGTTGGTACTCGCATTTACCAAATGTTTTTTTGTTTTTGAAAATATGAACAATATCCTCTTTCTTTTTCTCTTCTCTTATTTTTTTCTTGAAGAATAGAGACTTATTGGAAATATAAATAAACAACCCTAGGTCGGCACCAATATGTACTGTATAGCTCTTTTGAATTAAACTAGAAGTAAGTGAAATGAAAATGGTGCGTCAAAAACTTTAAACACTCGGTAAGTGATGTAAACAATGTAATTTGGGTAAAAAAATGATTTTACTATGCGGGACCAAAACATATTGTGTAATTTGAAATGATCTTCGATTTGATATATTATAATAGTGGTTTCGATACCCGAGTCAAAAGTTATCTCCTTTGAAAGTTGTAACTATTATTTACCAAATGTTTTGTTGTTTTTGAAAATTTGAACGACATCCACTTTCTTTCTCTCTTCTATTATTTTTTGTGAAGGATAGAGACTGATTGAAAATATAAAAAAACAACCCTAGGTCGGCACCAATATCTCCTATATAGCTCTATTGAATTAAACGAAAAGTAAGAAAAATGAAAATGGTGCGTCAAAAACTTTAAACACTCATTAAGTGATGTAAACGATGTAATTTGGGACCAAAAAAGATTTTATTTGGCGGGATCAAAAATTATTGTGTAATTTAATACGAGCATCGAATTGATATATTATAATAGTGGTTTCCATACCCGAGTCAAAATTTATCTCCGTTGAAAGTGGTAACTCGTATTTACCAAATGTTTTTTTTAAAAAATATGAACTATATCCTATTTCTTTTTCTCTTCTCTTATTTTTTTCTTGAAGAATAGAGACTTATTGAAAATATAAAGAAACAACCCTAGGTTGGCACCAATATCTCCTTTATAGCTCTATTGAATTAAACTAGAAGTAATAAAAATGAAAATGGTACGTCAAAAACTATAAACACCTATTAAGTGATGTAAACGATGTAATTTGGGTACAAAAACGATTTTATTGGGCGAGACCAAAAAATATTGTGTAATTTAATATGAGCTTCGAATTGATATATTATAATAGTGGTTTCCATGCCCGAGTCAAAATTTATCTCCGTTGAAAGTTGTAACTCATATTTACCAAATGTTTTGTTGTTTTTGAAAATATCAACAATATCCTTTTTCTTTTTCACTTCTGTTATTTTTTTCTTGAAGAATAGATACTTATTGGAAATATAAATGAACAACCCTAGGTCGGCACCAATATCTCCTGTATAGCTCTTTCGAATTAAACCAGAAGTAAGTTAAATGAAAATGGTGTGTCAAAAACTTTAAACACTGAGTAAGTGACGTAAACGATGTAATTTGGATACAAAAACGATTTTTCTTGGTGAGACGAAAACATATTGTGTAATTTGAAACGAGATTTGGTTTGATATATTATAATAGTACTTTCGATACTCGTGTCAAAAGTTATCTGCGTTGAAAGTTGTAACTCATATTTACCCAATGTTTTGTTGTTTTTGAAAATGTGATCGAAATCCTCTTTCTTTTTCTCTTCTCTTATTTTTTGTGAAGAATAGAGACTGATTGAAAATATAAAGAAACAACCCTAGGTCGGCACCAATATCTCCTATATAGCTCTATTGAATTAAACTAGACGTAAGAAAAATGAAAATGGTACGTCAAAAACTTTAAACACCTATTAAGTGATGTAAACGATGTAATTTGGGTAGAAAAACGATTTTATTGGGCGAGACCAAAAAATATTGTGTAATTTAATACGAGCTTTGAATTGATATATTATAATAGTGGTTTCAATACCCGAGTCAAAATTTATCTCCGTTGAAAGTTGTAACTCATATTTACCAAATGTTTTGTTGTTTTTGAAAATATCAACAATATCCTCTTTCTTTTTCTTTTCTGTTATTTTTTTCTGGAAGAATAGATACTTATTGGAAATATAAATGAACAACCCTAGGTCGGCACCAATATCTCCTGTATAGCTCTTTTGAATTAAACCAGAAGTAAGTGAAATGAAAATGGTGTGTCAAAAACATTAAACACTCGGTAATTGACGTAAACGATGTAATTTGGGTGCAAAAATGATTTTCCTTGGTGAGACCAAAACATAATGTGTAATTTGAAAAGAGTTTTGATTTGATATATTATGATAGTTGTTTCGATACCCGAGTCAAAAGTTATCTCCGTTGAAAGTTGTAACTCATATTTACCAAATGTTTTGTTGTTTTTGAAAATGTGAACGGCATCCTCTTTCTTTTTCTCTTCTCTTATTTTTTGTGAAGAATAGAGATTGATTGAAAATATAAAGAAACAACCCTAGCTCGGCAACAATATCTCCTATATAGCTGTATTGAATTAAACGAGAAGTAAAAAAATGAAAATGGTGCGTCAAAAACTTTAAAAACTCATTAAGTGATGTAAATGATGTAATTTTGGTACAAAAACGATTTTATTTGGCGCGACGAAAAAATATTGTGTAATTTAATACGAGCTTCGAATTAATATATTATAATAGTGGTTTCGATACCCGAGTCAAAATTTATCTCGGTTGAAAGTTGTTACTCGCATTTACCAAATGTTTTTTTGTTTTTGAAAATATGAACAATATCCTCTTTCTTTTTCTCTTCTCTTATTTTTTTCTTGAAGAATAGAGACTTATTGGAAATATAAATAAACAACCCTATGTCGGCACCAATATGTACTGTATAGCTCTTTTGAATTAAACTAGAAGTAAGTGAAATGAAAATGGTGCGTCAAAAACTTTAAACACTCGGTAAGTAATGTAAACAATGTAATTTGGGTAAAAAAATTATTTTACTATGCGGGACCAAAACATATTGTGTAATTTGAAATGAGCTTCGATTTGATATATTATAATAGTGGTTTCGATACCCGAGTCAAAAGTTATCTTTTTTGAAAGTTGTAACTATTATTTACCAAATGTTTTGTTGTTTTTGAAAATGTGAACGACATCCACTTTCTTTTCTCTTCTCTTATTTTTTGTGAAGGATAGAGACTGATTGAAAATATAAAGAAACAACCGTAGGTCGGCGCCAAAATCTCCTATATAGCTCTATTGAATTAAACTAGAAGTAATAAAAATGAAAATGGTACGTCAAAAACTATAAACACCTATTAAGTGATGTAAACGATATAATTTGGGTACAAAAACGATTTTATTTGGCAGGACAAAAAAATATTGTGTAATTTAATACGAGCTTCGAATTGATATATTATAATAGTGGTTTCCATACCCTAGTCCAAATTTATCTTCGTTGAAAGTTGTAACAAATATTTACGAAATGTTTTTTTGTTTTTGAAAATGTGAACGACATCCACTTTCTTTTTCTCTTCTCTTGTTTTTTGTGAAGAACAGAGACTTATTGAAAATATAAAGAAACAACCCTAGCTTGGCACCAATATCTCCTTTATAGCTCTATTGAATTAAACTAGAAGTAATAAAAATGAAAATGGTACGTCAAAAACTATAAACACCTATTAAGTGATGTAAACGATATAATTTGGGTACAAAAACGATTTTATTTGGTAGGACAAAAAAATATTGTGTAATTTAATACGAGCTTCGAATTGATATATTATAATAGTGGTTTCCATACCCGAGTCAAAATTTATCTTCGTTGAAAGTTGTAACTCCTATTTACCAAATGTTTTTTTGTTTTTCAAAATATCAACAATATCCTCTTTCTTTTTCTCTTCTGTTATTTTTTTCATGAAGAGTAGATACTTATTGGAAATATAAATGAACAACCCTAGGTCGGCACCAATATCTCCTATATAGCTCTATTGAATTAAACCAGAAGTAAGAAAAATGAAAATGGTGCTTCAAAAACTTTAAACACTCATTAAGTGATGTAAATGATGTAATTTGGGTACAAAAACGATTTTATTTGGTGGAACCAAAAAATATTGTGTAATTTAATACGAGCTTCGAATTAATATATTATAATAGTGGTTTTTATACCCGAGTCAAAATTTATCTCGGTTGAAAGTTGTAACTCCTATTTACCAAATGTTTTTTTGTTTTTGAAAATATCAACAATATCCTCTTTCTTTTTCTCTTCTGTTATTTTTTTCATGAAGAGTAGATACTTATTGGAAATATAAATGAACAACCCTAGGTCGGCACCAATATCTCCTTTATAGCTCTTTTGAATTAAACCAGAAGTAAGTGAAATGAAAATGGTGCTTCAAAAACATTAAACACTCATTAAGTGATGTAAATGATGTAATTTGGGTACAAAAACAATTTTATTTGGCGGGATCAAAAATTATTGTGTAATTTAATACGAGCTTCGAATTAATATATTATAATAGTGGTTTCCATACCCGAGTCAAAATTTATCTCGGTTGAAAGTTGTAACTCGCATTTACCAAATGTTTTTTTGTTTTTGAAAATATGAACAATATCCCCTTTCTTTTTCTCTTCTCTTATTTTTTTCTTGAACAATAGAGACTTATTGGAAATATAAATAAACAACCCTAGGTCGGCACAAATATGTACTATATAGCTCTTTTGAAATAAACTAGAAGTAAGTGAAATGAAAATGGTGCTTCACAAACTTTAAACACTCGGTAAGTGATGCAAACAATGTAATTTGGGTACAAAAACGATTTTCCATGGTGGGACGAAAAGATATTGTGTAATTTGAAACGAGCTTCGGTTTGAAATATTATAATAGTGGTTTCGATACCCGAGTCAAAACTTATCTCTTTTGAATGTTGTAACTAATATTTACCAAATGTTTTGTTGTTTTTGAAAATGTGAACGACATCCACTTTCTTTTTCTCTTCACTTATTCTTTGTGAAGGATAGAGACTGATTGAAAATATAAAGATACAACCCTAGGTCGGTGCCAATATATCCTACATAGCTCTATTTAATTAAACCAAAAGTAAGTAAAATGAAAATGGTGCGTCAAAAACTTTAAACACCCATTAAGTGATGTAAACGACGTAATTTCGGTACAAAAATGATTTTACTATGCGGGACCAAAACATAATGTGTAATTTGAAAAGTGCTTCGATTTGATATATTATAATATTGGTTTCGATACCCGAGTCAAAAGTTATCTCTTTTGAAAGTTGTAACTAATATTTACCAAATGTTTTTTTGTTTTTGAAAATGTGAACGACATCCACTTTCTTTCTCTCTTCTATTATTTTTTGTGAAGGATAGAGACTGATTGAAAATATAAATAAACAACCCTAGGTTGGCACCAATATCTCCTATATAGCTCTATTGAATTAAACCAGAAGTAAGAAAAATGAAAATGGTGCGTCAAAAACTATAAACACTCATTAAGTGATGTAAATGATGTAATTTGGGGCCAAAAACGATTTTATTTGGAGGGATCAAAAATTATAGTATAATTTAATACGAGCTTCGAATTGATATATTATAATAGTGGTTTTTATACCCGAGTCAAAATTTATCTCCGTTGAAAGTTGTAACTCCTATTTACCAAATGTTTTTTTTGTTTTTGAAAATATCAACAATATCCTCTTTCTTTTTACTTCTGTTATTTTTTTCATGAAGAGTAGATATTTATTGGAAATATAAATGAACAACCCTAGGTCGGCCCCAATATCTCCTGTATAGCTCTTTTGAATTAAACCATAAGTAAGTGAAATGAAAATGGTGCTTCAAAAACTTTAAACACTAATTAAGTGAAGTAAATGATGTAATTTGGGTACAAAAACAATTTTATTTGGCGGGATCAAAAATTATTGTGTAATTTAATACGAGCTTCGAATTAATATATTATAATAGTAGTTTCCATACCCGAGTCAAAATTTATCTCCGTTGAAAGTTGTAACTCATATTTACCAAATGTTTTTTTGTTTTTGAAAATATAAACAATATCCTCTTTCTTTTTCTCTTCTGTTATTTTTTTCTTGAAGAATAGAGACTTATTGGAAATATAAATAAACAACCCTATGTCGGCACCAATATGTACTGTATAGCTCTTTTGAATTAAACTAGAAGTAAGTGAAATGAAAATGGTGCGTCAAAAACTTTAAACACTCGGTAAGTAATGTAAACAATGTAATTTGGGTAAAAAAATTATTTTACTATGCGGGACCAAAACATATTGTGTAATTTGAAATGAGCTTCGATTTGATATATTATAATAGTGGTTTCGATACCCGAGTCAAAAGTTATCTTTTTTGAAAGTTGTAACTATTATTTACCAAATGTTTTGTTGTTTTTGAAAATGTGAACGACATCCACTTTCTTTTCTCTTCTCTTATTTTTTGTGAAGGATAGAGACTGATTGAAAATATAAAGAAACAACCGTAGGTCGGCGCCAAAATCTCCTATATAGCTCTATTGAATTAAACTAGAAGTAATAAAAATGAAAATGGTACGTCAAAAACTATAAACACCTATTAAGTGATGTAAACGATATAATTTGGGTACAAAAACGATTTTATTTGGCAGGACAAAAAAATATTGTGTAATTTAATACGAGCTTCGAATTGATATATTATAATAGTGGTTTCCATACCCTAGTCCAAATTTATCTTCGTTGAAAGTTGTAACAAATATTTACGAAATGTTTTTTTGTTTTTGAAAATGTGAACGACATCCACTTTCTTTTTCTCTTCTCTTGTTTTATGTGAAGAACAGAGACTTATTGAAAATATAAAGAAACAACCCTAGCTTGGCACCAATATCTCCTTTATAGCTCTATTGAATTAAACTAGAAGTAATAAAAATGAAAATGGTACGTCAAAAACTATAAACACCTATTAAGTGATGTAAACGATATAATTTGGGTACAAAAACGATTTTATTTGGCAGGACAAAAAAATATTGTGTAATTTAATACGAGCTTCGAATTGATATATTATAATAGTGGTTTCCATACCCGAGTCAAAATTTATCTTCGTTGAAAGTTGTAACTCCTATTTACCAAATGTTTTTTTGTTTTTCAAAATATCAACAATATCCTCTTTCTTTTTCTCTTCTGTTATTTTTTTCATGAAGAGTAGATACTTATTGGAAATATAAATGAACAACCCTAGGTCGGCACCAATATCTCCTATATAGCTCTATTGAATTAAACCAGAAGTAAGAAAAATGAAAATGGTGCTTCAAAAACTTTAAACACTCATTAAGTGATGTAAATGATGTAATTTGGGTACAAAAACGATTTTATTTGGTGGAACCAAAAAATATTGTGTAATTTAATACGAGCTTCGAATTAATATATTATAATAGTGGTTTTTATACCCGAGTCAAAATTTATCTCGGTTGAAAGTTGTAACTCCTATTTACCAAATGTTTTTTTGTTTTTGAAAATATCAACAATATCCTCTTTCTTTTTCTCTTCTGTTATTTTTTTCATGAAGAGTAGATACTTATTGGAAATATAAATGAACAACCCTAGGTCGGCACCAATATCTCCTTTATAGCTCTTTTGAATTAAACCAGAAGTAAGTGAAATGAAAATGGTGCTTCAAAAACATTAAACACTCATTAAGTGATGTAAATGATGTAATTTGGGTACAAAAACAATTTTATTTGGCGGGATCAAAAATTATTGTGTAATTTAATACGAGCTTCGAATTAATATATTATAATAGTGGTTTCCATACCCGAGTCAAAATTTATCTCGGTTGAAAGTTGTAACTCGCATTTACCAAATGTTTTTTTGTTTTTGAAAATATGAACAATATCCCCTTTCTTTTTCTCTTCTCTTATTTTTTTCTGGAAGAATAGAGACTTATTGGAAATATAAATAAACAACCCTAGGTCGGCACAAATATGTACTATATAGCTCTTTTGAAATAAACTAGAAGTAAGTGAAATGAAAATGGTGCTTCACAAACTTTAAACACTCGGTAAGTGATGCAAACAATGTAATTTGGGTACAAAAACGATTTTCCATGGTGGGACGAAAAGATATTGTGTAATTTGAAACGAGCTTCGGTTTGAAATATTATAATAGTGGTTTCGATACCCGAGTCAAAACTTATCTCTTTTGAATGTTGTAACTAATATTTACCAAATGTTTTGTTGTTTTTGAAAATGTGAACGACATCCACTTTCTTTTTCTCTTCACTTATTCTTTGTGAAGGATAGAGACTGATTGAAAATATAAAGATACAACCCTAGGTCGGTGCCAATATATCCTACATAGCTCTATTTAATTAAACCAAAAGTAAGTAAAATGAAAATGGTGCGTCAAAAACTTTAAACACCCATTAAGTGATGTAAACGACGTAATTTCGGTACAAAAATGATTTTACTATGCGGGACCAAAACATAATGTGTAATTTGAAAAGTGCTTCGATTTGATATATTATAATATTGGTTTCGATACCCGAGTCAAAAGTTATCTCTTTTGAAAGTTGTAACTAATATTTACCAAATGTTTTTTTGTTTTTGAAAATGTGAACGACATCCACTTTCTTTCTCTCTTCTATTATTTTTTGTGAAGGATAGAGACTGATTGAAAATATAAATAAACAACCCTAGGTTGGCACCAATATCTCCTATATAGCTCTATTGAATTAAACCAGAAGTAAGAAAAATGAAAATGGTGCGTCAAAAACTATAAACACTCATTAAGTGATGTAAATGATGTAATTTGGGGCCAAAAACGATTTTATTTGGAGGGATCAAAAATTATAGTATAATTTAATACGAGCTTCGAATTGATATATTATAATAGTGGTTTTTATACCCGAGTCAAAATTTATCTCCGTTGAAAGTTGTAACTCCTATTTACCAAATGTTTTTTTTGTTTTTGAAAATATCAACAATATCCTCTTTCTTTTTACTTCTGTTATTTTTTTCATGAAGAGTAGATATTTATTGGAAATATAAATGAACAACCCTAGGTCGGCCCCAATATCTCCTGTATAGCTCTTTTGAATTAAACCATAAGTAAGTGAAATGAAAATGGTGCTTCAAAAACTTTAAACACTAATTAAGTGAAGTAAATGATGTAATTTGGGTACAAAAACAATTTTATTTGGCGGGATCAAAAATTATTGTGTAATTTAATACGAGCTTCGAATTAATATATTATAATAGTGGTTTCCATACCCGAGTCAAAATTTATCTCCGTTGAAAGTTGTAACTCATATTTACCAAATGTTTTTTTGTTTTTGAAAATATAAACAATATCCTCTTTCTTTTTCTCTTCTCTTATTTTTTTCTTGAAGAATAGAGACTAATTGGAAATATAAATAAACAACCCTAGGTCGGCACCAATATGTACTGTATAGCTCTTTTGAATTAAACTAGAAGTAAGTGAAATGATAATGGTGCGTCAAAAACTTTAAACACACGGTAAGTGATGTAAACAATGTAATTTGGGTAAAAAAAATGATTTTACTATGCGGGACCAAAACATATTGTGTAATTTGAAATGAGCTTCGATTTGATATATTATAATAGTGGTTTCGATACCCGAGTCAAAAGTTATCTCCTTTGAAAGTTGTAACTAATATTTACCAAATGTTTTGTTGTTTTTGAAAATGTGAACGACATCCACTTTCTTTCTCTCTTCTATTATTTTTTTTGTGAAGGATAGAGACTTATTGAAAATATAAAGAAACAACCCTAGGTCGGCGCCAATAACTCCTATATAGCTCTATTGAATTAAACCAGAAGTAAGAAAAATGAGAATGGTGCGTCAAAAACATTAAACACTCATTAAGTAATGTAAACGATGTAATTTGGGACCAAAAACGATTTTGTTTGGCGGGATCAAAAATTATTGTGTTATTTAATACGAGCTTCGAATTGATATATTATAATAGTGGTTTTTATACCCGAGTCAAAATTTATCTCCGTTGAAAGTTGTAACTCCTATTTACCAAATGTTTTTTTGTTTTTGAAAATATCAACAATATCCTCTTTCTTTTTCTCTTCTGTTATTTTTTTCAAGAAGAGTAGATATTTATTGGAAATATAAATGAACAACCCTAGGTCGGCACCAATATCTCATGTATAGCTCTTTTGAATTAAACCAGAAGTAAGTGAAATGAAAATGGTGCTTCAAAAACTTTAAACACTCATTAAGTGATGTAAATGATGTAATTTGGGTACAAAAACAATTTTATTTGGCGGGATCAAAAATTATTGTGTAATTTAATACGAGCTTCGAATTAATATATTATAATAGTGGTTTCCATACCCGAGTCAAAATTTATCTCCGTTGAAAGTTGTAACTCATATTTACCAAATGTTTTTTTGTTTTTGAAAATATAAACAATATCCTCTTTCTTTTACTCTTCTGTTATTTTTTTCTTGAAGAATAGATACTTATTGGAAATATAAATGAACAACCCTAGGTCGGCACCAATATCTCCTGTATGGCTCTTTTGAATTAAACCAGAAGTAAGTGAAATGAAAATGGTGCTTCAAAAACTTTAAACACTCATTAAGTGATGTAAATGATGTAATTTGGGTACAAAAACGATTTTATTTGGTGGAACCAAAAAATATTGTGTAATTTAATACGAGCTTCGAATTAATATATTATAATAGTGGTTTACATACCCGAGTCAAAATTTATCTCGGTTGAAAGTTGTAACTCGCATTTACCAAATGTTTTTTTTGTTTTTGAAAATATGAACAATATCCTCTTTCTATTTCTCTTCTCTTATTTTTTTTCTTGAAGAATAGAGGCTAATTGGAAATATAAATAAACAACCCTAGGTCGGCACCAATATGTACTGTATAGCTCTTTTGAATTAAACTAGAAGTAAGTGAAATGATAATGGTGCGTCAAAAACTTTAAACACACGGTAAGTGATGTAAACAATGTAATTTGGGTAAAAAAAATGATTTTACTATGCGGGACCAAAACATATTGTGTAATTTGAAATGAGCTTCGATTTGATATATTATAATAGTGGTTTCGATACCCGAGTCAAAAGTTATCTCCTTTGAAAGTTGTAACTAATATTTACCAAATGTTTTGTTGTTTTTGAAAATGTGAACGACATCCACTTTCTTTCTCTCTTCTATTATTTTTTTTGTGAAGGATAGAGACTTATTGAAAATATAAAGAAACAACCCTAGGTCGGCGCCAATATCTCCTATATAGCTCTATTGAATTAAACCAGAAGTAAGAAAAATGAAAATGGTGCTTCAAAAACTTTAAACACTCATTAAGTGATGTAAACGATGTAATTTGGGTACAAAAACGATTTTATTTGGTGGAACCAAAAAATATTGTGTAATTTAATACGAGCTTCGAATTAATATATTATAATAGTGGTTTTTATACCCGAGTCAAAATTTATCTCGGTTGAAAGTTGTAACTCCTATTTACCAAATGTTTTTTTGTTTTTGAAAATATCAACAATATCCTCTTTCTTTTTCTCTTCTGTTATTTTTTTCATGAAGAGTAGATACTTATTGGAAATATAAATGAACAACCCTAGGTCGGCACCAATATCTCCTTTATAGCTCTTTTGAATTAAACCAGAAGTAAGTGAAATGAAAATGGTGCTTCAAAAACTTTAAACACTCATTAAGTGATGTAAATGATGTAATTTGGGTACAAAAACAATTTTATTTGGCAGGATCAAAAATTATTGTGTAATTTAATACGAGCTTCGAATTAATATATTATAATAGTGGTTTCCATACCCGAGTCAAAATTTATCTCGGTTGAAAGTTGTAACTCGCATTTACCAAATGTTTTTTTGTTTTTGAAAATATGAACAATATCCCCTTTCTTTTTCTCTTCTCTTATTTTTTTCTTGAAGAATAGAGACTTATTGGAAATATAAATAAACAACCCTAGGTCGGCACAAATATGTACTATATAGCTCTTTTGAAATAAACTAGAAGTAAGTGAAATGAAAATGGTGCTTCACAAACTTTAAACACTCGGTAAGTGATGCAAACAATGTAATTTGGGTACAAAAACGATTTTCCATGGTGGGACGAAAAGATATTGTGTAATTTGAAACGAGCTTCGGTTTGAAATATTATAATAGTGGTTTCGATACCCGAGTCAAAACTTATCTCTTTTGAATGTTGTAACTAATATTTACCAAATGTTTTGTTGTTTTTGAAAATGTGAACGACATCCACTTTCTTTTTCTCTTCACTTATTCTTTGTGAAGGATAGAGACTGATTGAAAATATAAAGATACAACCCTAGGTCGGTGCCAATATATCCTATATAGCTCTATTTAATTAAACCAAAAGTAAGTAAAATGAAAATGGTGCGTCAAAAACTTTAAACACCCATTAAGTGATGTAAACGACGTAATTTCGGTACAAAAATGATTTTACTATGCGGGACCAAAACATAATGTGTAATTTGAAAAGTGCTTCGATTTGATATATTATAATATTGGTTTCGATACCCGAGTCAAAAGTTATCTCTTTTGAAAGTTGTAACTAATATTTACCAAATGTTTTTTTGTTTTTGAAAATGTGAACGACATCCACTTTCTTTCTCTCTTCTATTATTTTTTGTGAAGGATAGAGACTGATTGAAAATATAAATAAACAACCCTAGGTTGGCACCAATATCTCCTATATAGCTCTATTGAATTAAACCAGAAGTAAGAAAAATGAAAATGGTGCGTCAAAAACTATAAACACTCATTAATTGATGTAAATGATGTAATTTGGGGCCAAAAACGATTTTATTTGGCGGGATCAAAAATTATCGTATAATTTAATACGAGCTTCGAATTGATATATTATAATAGTGGTTTTTATACCCGAGTCAAAATTTATCTCCGTTGAAAGTTGTAACTCCTATTTACCAAATGTTTATTTTGTTTTTGAAAATATCAACAATATCCTCTTTCTTTTTACTTCTGTTATTTTTTTCATGAAGAGTAGATATTTATTGGAAATATAAATGAACAACCCTAGGTCGGCCCCAATATCTCCTGTATAGCTCTTTTGAATTAAACCATAAGTAAGTGAAATGAAAATGGTGCTTCAAAAACTTTAAACACTAATTAAGTGAAGTAAATGATGTAATTTGGGTACAAAAACAATTTTATTTGGCGGGATCAAATATTATTGTGTAATTTAATACGAGCTTCGAATTAATATATTATAATAGTGGTTTCCATACCCGAGTCAAAATTTATCTCCGTTGAAAGTTGTAACTCATATTTACCAAATGTTTTTTTGTTTTTGAAAATATAAACAATATCCTCTTTCTTTTTCTCTTCTGTTATTTTTTTCTTGAAGAATAGATACTTATTGGAAATATAAATGAACAACCCTAGGTCGGCACCAATATCTCCTGTATGGCTCTTTTGAATTAAACCAGAAGTAAGTGAAATGAAAATGATGCTTCAAAAACTTTAAACACTCGGTAAGTGACGTAAACGATGTAATTTGGGTACAAAAACGATTTTCCCAGGTGAGACCAAAACATATTGTGTAATTTGAAACGAGCTTTGATTTGATATATTATAATTGTGGTTTCTATACCAGATTCAAAAGTTATCTCCGTTGAAAGTTGTAACTCATATTTACCAAATGTTTTGTTGTTTTTGAAAATGTGAACGACATCCTCTTTCTTTTTCTCTTCTGTTATTTTTTTCTTGAAGAATAGATACTTATTGGAAATATAAATGAACAACCCTAGGTCGGCACAAATATCTCCTGTATAGCTCTTTTGAATTAAACCAGAAGTAAGTGAAATGAAAATGGTGTGTCAAAAACTTTAAACACTCAGTGAGTGACGTAAACGATGTAATTTGGGTACAAAAACGATTTTTCTTGGTGAGACCAAAACATATTGTGTAATTTGAAACGAGCTTCGATTTGATATATATTATAATAGTCGTTTCGATACCCGAGTCCAAAGTTATCGCCGTTGAAAGTTGTAACTCATATTTACCAAATGTTTTGTTGTTTTTGAAAATGTGAACGACATCCTCTTTCTTTTTCTCTTCACTTATTTTTTGTGAAGGATAGAGACTGATTGAAAATATAAAAGAAACAACCCTAGGTTGGCACCAATATCTTCTATATAGCTCTATTGAATTAAACGAGAAGTAAGAAAAATGAAAATGGTTCGTCAAAAACTTTAAACACCCATTAAGTGATGTAAATGATGTAATTTGGGTACAAAAACGATTTTATTTGGCGGAACCAAAACAAATATTGTGTAATTTAATACGAGCTTCGAATTAATATATTATAATAGTGGTTTCCATACCCGAGTCAAAATTTATCTCGATGAAAGTTGTAACTTGCATTTACCAAATGTTTTTTTTTGAAAATATGAAAAATATCCTCTTTCTTTTTCTCTTTTCTTATTTTTTTCTTGGAGAATAGAGACTTATTGGAAATATAAATAAACAACCCTAGGTCGGCACCAATATGTACTGTATAGCTCTTTTGAATTAAACTAGAAGTAAGTGAAATGAAAATGGTGCGTCACAAACTTTAAACATTCAGTAAGTGATGTAAACAATGTAATTTGGGTACAAAAACGATTTTCCTTGGCGGGACCAAAAGATATTGTGTAATTTGAAACGAGCTTCGGTTTGATATATTATGATAGTGGTTTCGATACCCGAGTCAAAAGTTATCTCCTTTGAAAGTTGTAACTAATATTTACCAAATGTTTTGTTGTTTTTCGATACCCGAGTCAAAATTTATCTCCTATGAAAATTGTAACTAATATTTACCAAATGTTTTGTTGTTTTTGAAAATGTGAACGACATCCTCTTTCTTTTTCGCTTCTCTTATTTTTTGTGAAGAATAGAGACTGATTGAAAATATAAAGAAACAATCCTAGGTCGGCAACAATATCTCCTATATAGCTCTATTGAATTAAACGAGAAGTAAGAAAAATGAAAATGGTGCATCAAAAACTTTAAACACCCATTAAGTGATGTAAATGATGTAATTTGGGTACAAAAACGATTTTATTTGGCGGAACCAAAAAAATTGTGTAATATAATACGAGCTTTGATTTGATATATTATAATAGTGGTTTCTATACCCTAGTCAAAATTTATCTTCGTTGAAAGTTGTAACAAATATTTACCAAATGTTTTTTTGTTTTTGAAACTGTGAACGAC
The DNA here is from genome assembly GCA_037013495.1 of Hippophae tibetana. Lineage (NCBI taxonomy): Eukaryota > Viridiplantae > Streptophyta > Magnoliopsida > Rosales > Elaeagnaceae > Hippophae > Hippophae tibetana. Next base: position 289,010 of record JAZDXN010000027.1, on the reverse strand, counting down.
ATCCACTTTCTTTTTCTCTTCTCTTATTTTTTGTGAAGAATAGAGACTTATTGAAAATATAAAGAAACAACCCTAGGTTGGCACCAATATCTCCTATATAGCTCTATTGAATTAAACCAGAAGTAAGAAAAATGAAAATGGTGTGTCAAAAATTTTAAACACTCATTAAGTGATGTAAACGATGTAATTTGGGTACCAAAACGATTTTATTTGGAGGGACCAAAAAATATTGTGTAATTTAATACGAGCTTCGAATTATTATATTATAATAGTGGTTTCGATACCCGAGTCAAAATTTATCTCGGTTGAAAGTTGTTACTCGCATTTACCAAATGTTTTTTTGTTTTTGAAAATATGAACAATATCCTCTTTCTTTTTCTCTTCTCTTAAAGAATAGAGACTTATTGGAAATATAAATAAACAAACCAAGGTCGGCACCAATATGTACTGTATAGCTCTTTTGAATTAAACCAGAAGTAAGTGAAATGAAAATGGTGCGTCAAAAACTTTAAAGACTCGGTAAGTGATGTAAACGATGTAATTTGGGTACAAAAACGACTTTTCTTGGCGGGACCAAAAGATATTGTGTAATTTGAAACGAGCTTCGGTTTGATATATTATGATAGTGGTTTCGATACCCGAGTCAAAAGTTATCTCCTTTGAAAGTTGTAACTAATATTTACCAAATGTTTTGTTGTTTTTCGATACCCGAGTCAAAAGTTATCTCCTATGAAAATTGTAACTAATATTTACCAAATGTTTTGTTGTTTTTGAAAATGTGAACGACATCCTCTTTCTTTTTCGCTTCTCTTATTTTTTGTGAAGAATAGAGACTGATTGAAAATATAAAGAAACAACCCTAGGTCGGCAACAATATCTCCTATATAGCTCTATTGAATTAAACGAGAAGTAAGAAAAATGAAAATGGTGCATCAAAAACTTTAAACACCCATTAAGTGATGTAAATGATGTAATTTGGGTACAAAAACGATTTTATTTGGCGGAACCAAAAATATTGTGTAATATAATACGAGCTTTGATTTGATATATTATAATAGTGGTTTCTATACCCTAGTCAAAATTTATCTTCGTTGAAAGTTGTAACAAATATTTACCAAATGTTTTTTTGTTTTTGAAACTGTGAACGACATCCACTTTCTTTTTCTCTTCTCTTATTTTTTGTGAAGAATAGAGACTTATTGAAAATATAAAGAAACAACCCTAGGTTGGCACCAATATCTCCTATATAGCTCTATTGAATTAAACCAGAAGTAAGAAAAATGAAAATGGTGTGTCAAAAATTTTAAACACTCATTAAGTGATGTAAACGATGTAATTTGGGTACCAAAACGATTTTATTTGGCGGGACCAAAAAATATTGTGTAATTTAATACGAGCTTCGAATTAATATATTATAATAGTGGTTTCGATACCCGAGCCAAATTTTATCTCGGTTGAAAGTTGTAACTCGCATTTACCAAATGTTTTTTTTGTTTTTGAAAATATGAATTACATCCTCTTTCTTTTTCTCTTCTCTTATTTTTTTCTTGAAGAATAGAGACTTATTGGAAATATAAATAAACAAACCTAGGTCGGCACCAATATGTACTGTATAGCTCTTTTGAATTAAACCAGAAGTAAGTGAAATGAAAATGGTGCGTCAAAAAATTTAAAGACTCGGTAAGTGATGTAAACGATGTAATTTGGGTACAAAAACGACTTTTCTTGGCGGGACCAAAAGATATTGTGTAATTTGAAACGAGCTTCGGTTTGATATATTATGATAGTGGTTTCGATACCCGAGTCAAAAGTTATCTCCTTTGAAAGTTGTAACTAATATTTACCAAATGTTTTGTTGTTTTTCGATACCCGAGTCAAAAGTTATCTCCTATGAAAATTGTAACTAATATTTACCAAATGTTTTGTTGTTTTTGAAAATGTGAACGACATCCTCTTTCTTTTTCGCTTCTCTTATTTTTTGTGAAGAATAGAGACTGATTGAAAATATAAAGAAACAACCCTAGGTCGGCAACAATATCTCCTATATAGCTCTATTGAATTAAACGAGAAGTAAGAAAAATGAAAATGGTGCATCAAAAACTTTAAACACCCATTAAGTGATGTAAATGATGTAATTTGGGTACAAAAACGATTTTATTTGGCGGAACCAAAAAAATTGTGTAATATAATACGAGCTTTGATTTGATATATTATAATAGTGGTTTCTATACCCTAGTCAAAATTTATCTTCGTTGAAAGTTGTAACAAATATTTACCAAATGTTTTTTTGTTTTTGAAACTGTGAACGACATCCACTTTCTTTTTCTCTTCTCTTATTTTTTGTGAAGAATAGAGACTTATTGAAAATATAAAGAAACAACCCTAGGTTGGCACCAATATCTCCTATATAGCTCTATTGAATTAAACTAGAAGTAAGAAAAATGAAAATGGTACGTCAAAAACTTTAAACACCCATTAAGTGATGTAAAAGATCTAATTTGGGTACAAAAACGATTTTATTTGGCGGGACCGAAAAATATTGTGTAATTTAATACGAGCTTCGAATTGATATATTATAATAGTAGTTTCCATACCCGAGTCAAAATTTATCTCCGTTGAAAGTTGTAACTCATATTTACCAAATGTTTTTTTTTTAAAATATCAACAATATCCTCTTTCTTTTTCTCTTCTCTTATTTTTTTCATGAAGAGTAGATACTTATTGGAAATATAAATGAACAACCCTAGGTCGGCACCAATATCTCCTATATAGCTCATTTGAATTAAACCAGAAGTAAGTGAAATGAAAATGGGGTGTCAAAAACTTTAAACACTCGGTAAGTGACGTAAACGATGTAATTTAGGTGTAAAAATGATTTTCATTGGTGAAACCAAAATATATTGTGTAATTTGAAATGAGCTTCAATTTGATATATTATAATAGTGGTTTCGATACCCGAGTCAAAAGTTATCTCCGTTGAAAGTTGTAACTCATATTTACCAAATGTTTTGTTGTTTTTAAAAATATGAACGACACCCTCTTTCTTTTTCCCTTCTCTTATTTTTTGTGAAGGATAGAGACTGATTGAAAATATAAATAAACAACCCTAGGTCGGCACCAATATGTACTGTAAGCTCTTTTGAATTAAACTAGAAGTAAGTGAAATGAAAATGGTGCGTCAAAAACTTTAAACACTCGGTAAGTGATGTAAACAATGTAATTTGGGTAAAAAATTATTTTACTATGCGGGACCAAAACATATTGTGTAATTTGAAATGAGCTTCGATTTGATATATTATAATAGTGGTTTCGATACCCGAGTAAAAAGTTATCTCCTTTGAAAGTTGTAACAATTATTTACCAAATGTTTTGTTGTTTTTGAAAATATGAACGACATCCACTTTCTTTTTCTCTTCTCTTATTTTTTGTGAAGGATAGAGACTGATTGAAAATATAAAGAAACAACCGTAGGTCGGCGCCAATATCTCCTATATAGCTCTATTGAATTAAACCAGAAGTAAGAAAAATGAAAATGGTGTGTCAAAAATTTTAAACACTCATTAAGTGATGTAAACGATGTAATTTGGGTACCAAAACGATTTTATTTGGAGGGACCAAAAAATATTGTGTAATTTAATACGAGCTTCGAATTATTATATTATAATAGTGGTTTCGATACCCGAGTCAAAATTTATCTCGGTTGAAAGTTGTTACTCGCATTTACCAAATGTTTTTTTGTTTTTGAAAATATGAACAATATCCTCTTTCTTTTTCTCTTCTCTTATTTTTTTCTTGAAGAATAGAGACTTATTGGAAATATAAAAAAACAAACCTAGGTCGGCACCAATATGTACTGTATAGCTCTTTTGAATTAAACCAGAAGTAAGTGAAATGAAAATGGTGCGTCAAAAACTTTAAAGACTCGGTAAGTGATGTAAACGATGTAATTTGGGTACAAAAACGACTTTTCTTGGTGAGACCAAAATATGTTGTGTAATTTGAAATGAGCTTCGATTTGATATATTATAATAGTCGTTTCGATACCCGAGTCAAAAGTTATCTCCGTTGAAAGTTGTAACTCATATTTACCAACTATTTTGTTGTTTTTGAAAATGTGAACGACATCCTCTTTCTCTTTCGCTTCACTTATTTTTTGTGAAGGATAGAGACTGATTGAAAATATAAAAGAAACAACCCTAGGTTGGCACCAATATCTTCTATATAGCTCTATTGAATTAAACGAGTAGTAAGAAAAATGAAAATGGTGCGTCAAAAACTTTAAACACCCATTAATTGATGTAAATGATGTAATTTGGGTACAAAAACGATTTTATTTGGCGGAACCAAAAAAAATATTGTGTAATTTAATACGAGCTTCGAATTAATATATTATAATAGTTGTTTCCATACCCGAGTCAAAATTTATCTCGATGAAAGTTGTAACTTGCATTTACCAAATGTTTTTTTTTGAAAATATGAAAAATATCCTCTTTCTTTTTCTCTTCTCTTATTTTTTTGTTGGAGAATAGAGACTTATTGGAAATATAAATAAACAACCCTAGGTCGGCACCAATATGTACTGTATAGCTCTTTTGAATTAAACTAGAAGTAAGTGAAATGAAAATGGTGCGTCACAAACTTTAAACATTCAGTAAGTGATGTAAACAATGTTATTTGAGTACAAAAACGATTTTCCTTGGCGGGACCAAAAGATATTGTGTAATTTGAAACGAGCTTCGGTTTGATATATTATGATAGTAGTTTCGATACCCGAGTCAAAAGTTATCTCCTTTGAAAGTTGTAACTAATATTTACCAAATGTTTTGTTGTTTTTCGATACCCGAGTCAAAAGTTATCTCCTATGAAAATTGTAACTAATATTTACCAAATGTTTTGTTGTTTTTGAAAATGTGAACGACATCCTCTTTCTTTTTCGCTTCTCTTATTTTTTTGTGAAGAATAGAGACTCATTGAAAATATAAATAAACAACCCCAGGTCGGCAACAATATCTCCTATATAGCTCTATTGAATTAAACGACAAGTAAGAAAAATGAAAATGGTGCATCAAAAACTTGAAACACCCATTAAGTGATGTAAATGATGTAATTTGGGTACAAAAACGATTTTATTTGGCAGAACCAAAAAAATTGTGTAATATAATACGAGCTTTGATTTGATATATTATAATAGTGGTTTGCATACCCTAGTCAAAATTTATCTTCGTTGAAAGTTGTAACAAATATTTACCAAATGTTTTTTTGTTTTTGAAACTGTGAACGACATCCACTTTCTTTTTCGCTTCTCTTATTTTTTGTGAAGAATAGAGACTGATTGAAAATATAAAGAAACAACCCTAGGTCCGCACCAATATCTCCTATATAGCTCTATTGAATTAAACCAGAAGTAAGAAAAATGAAAATGGTGCATCACAAACTTTAAACAGCCATTAAGTGATGTAAACTATGTAATTTGGTTACAAAAACGATTTTCTTTGGCCGGACCAAAAAATATTGTGTAATTTAATACGAGCTTCAATTTGATATATTATAATAGCGGTTTCGATACCCGAGTCAAAAGTTATGTCCTTTGAAAGTTGTAACTCATATTTACCAAATCTTTTGTTGTTTTTGAAAATGTGAACGACATCCTCTTTCTTTTTCTCTTCTCTTATTTTTTTCTTGAAGAATAGAGACTTATTGAAAATATAAAGAAACAACCCTAGGTTGGCACCAATATCTCCTTTATAGCTCTATTGAATTAAACTAGGACTAAGTAAAATGAAAATGGTGCGTGAAAAAATTTAAACCCTTGTTAAGTTAAGTAAACGATGTAAAACGAATTTCCTTGGTGGGACCAAAACATATTGTGTACTTTGAAACGAGCTCCGATTTGATATATTATAATAGTGGTTTCGATACCCGAGTCAAAAGTTATCTCCGTTGAAAGTTGTAACTCATATTTACCAAATGTTTTGTTGTTTTTGAAAATGTGAACGACATCCTCTTTCTTTTTCACTTCTCTTATTTTTTGTGAAGAATAGAGACTGATTGAAAATATAAAGAAACAACTCTAGGTCGGCACCAATATCTCCTATATAGCTCTATTGAATTATACCAGAAGAAAGAAAAATGAAAATGGTGCGTCACAAACTTTAAACACCTATTAAGTGATGTAAACGAGGTAATTTGGGTACAAAAACGATTTTATTTGCCGGGACCAAAAAATATTGTTTAATTTGATACTAGCTTCGATTTGATATATTATAAAAGTAGTTTTGATACCCGAGTCAAAATTTATCTCCTTTGAAAGTTGTAACTCATACTTACCAAATGTTTTGTTGTTTTTGAAAATGTGAACGACATCCTTTTTCTTTTTCACTTCTCTTATTTTTTGTGAAGAATAGAGACTGATTGAAAATATAAAGAAACAACCCTAGGTCGGCACCAATATCTCCTATATAGCTCTATTGAATTAAACCAGAAGTAAGAAAAATGAAAATGGTGCGTCACAAACTTTAAACACCTATTAAGTGATGTAAAGGATGTAATTTGGGTACAAAAACGATTTTCTTTGACTAGACCAAAAAATATTGTTTAATTTAATACGAGCTTCGATTTGATATATATTAATTGTGGTTTCGATACCCGAGTCAAAACTTATCTCCGTTGAAAGATGTAACTCATATTTACCAAATGTTTTATTGTTTTTGAAAATGTGAACGCCATACTCTTTCTTTTTCTCTTCTCTTATTTTTTGTGAAGAATAGAGACTTATTGGAAATATAAATAAACAATGCTAGGTCGGCACCAATATCTCTTGTAAAGCTCTATTGAATTAAACCAGAAGTAAGAAAAATGAAAATAGTGCGTCAAAAACTTTAAAAACCTATTAAGTGATGTAAACGATGTAATTTGGGTACAAAAACGATTTTCTTTGGCCGGACCAAAAAATATTGTTTAATTTAATACGAGCTTCGATTTAATATATTATAATAGTGGTTTCTATACCCGAGTCAAAAGTTATCTCCTTTGAGAGTTGTAACTCAAATTTACCAAATGTTTTGTTGTTTTTGAAAATATGAACAATATCCTCTTTCTTTTTCACTTCTCTTATTTTTTTCTTGAAGAATAGAGACTTATTTGAAATATAAATTAGCAACCCTAGTTCGGCACCAATATCTCCTGTATTGCTGTTTTGAATTAAACTAGAAGTGAAATGAAAATGGTGTGTCAAAAACTTTAAACACTCGATAAGTGACGTGAACGATGTAATTTGGGTACAAAAACGATTTTCCTTGGTGGGACCAAAACATATTGTGTAATTTGAAACGAGCTTCGATTTGATATATTATAATAGTGGTTTCGATACCCGAGTCAAAAGTTATCTCCGTTGAAAGGTGTAACTCACGTTTACCAAATGTTTTGTTGTTTTTGGAAATGTGAACGACATCCTCTTTCTTTTTCCCTTCTCTTATTTTTTGTGAAGAATAGAGACTGATTTAAAATATAAAGAAACAAACCTAGGTCGGCACCAATATCTCCTATATAGCTCTATTGAATTATACGAGAAGAAAGAAAAATGAAAATGGTGCGTCACAAACTTTAAACACCTATTAAGTGATGTAAACGATGTAATTTGGGTACAAAAACGATTTTCTTTGCCGGAACCAAAAAATATTGTGTAATTTGATACTAGCTTCGATTTGATATATTATAAAAGTGGTTTTCATACCCGAGTCAAAATTTATCTCCGTTGAAAGTTGTAACTCATACTTACCAAATGTTTTGTTGTTTTTGAAAATGTGAACGACATCCTTTTTCTTTTTCTCTTCTCTTATTTTTTGTGAAGAATAGAGACTGATTGAAAATATAAAGAAACAACCCTAGGTCGGCACCAATATCTCCTATATAGCTCTTTTGAATTAAACCAGAAGTAAGAAAAATGAAAATGGTGCATCACAAACTTTAAACAGCCATTAAGTGATGTAAATTGTGTAATTCGGTTACAAAAACGATTTTCTTTGGCCGGACCAAAAAATATTGTGTAATTTAATACGAGCTTCAATTTGATATATTATAATAGCGGTTTCGATACCCGAGTCAAAAGTTATGTCCTTTGAAAGTTGTAACTCATATTTACCAAATGTTTTGTTGTTTTTGAAAATGTGAACGACATCCTCTTTCTTTTTCTCTTCTCTTATTTTTTGTGAAGAATAGAGACTGATTGAAAATATAAAGAAACAACCCTAGGTCGGCACCAATATCTCCTATATAGCTCTATTGAATTAAAGCGGAAGTAAGAAAAATGAAAATGGTGGGTCACAAACTTTAAACAACCATTAAGTGATGTAAACTATGTAATTTGTTTACAAAAACGATTTTCTTTGGCCGGACCAAAAAATATTGTGTAATTTAATACGAGCTTCGATTTGATATATTATAATAGTGGTTTCCATACCCGAGTCAAAAGTTATGTCCTTTGAAAGTTGTAACTCATATTTACCAAATGTTTTGTTGTTTTTGAAAATGTGAACGGCATCCTCTTTCTTTTTCTTTTCTCTTATTTTTTGTGAAGAATAGAGACTGATTGAAAATATAAAGAAACAATGCTAGGTCAGCACCAATATCTCCTATATAGCTCTATTGAATTAAACCAGAAGTAAGATAAATCAAAATGGTGTGTCAAAAACTTTAAACACCCGATAAGTGACGTAAACGATGTAATTTGGGTACAAAAACGATTTTCCTTGGTGGAACCAAAACATATTGTTTAATTTAATACGAGCTCCGATTTGATATATTATAATAGTGATTTCGATACCCGAGTCAAAATTTATCTCCGTTGAAAGCTGTAACTCATATTTACCAAATGTTTTGTTGTTTCTGAAAATGTGAACGACATCCTCTTTATTTTTCTCTTCTCTTATTTTTTGTGAAGAATAGAGACTGATTGAAAATATAAAGAAACAACCCTAGGTCGGCACCAATATCTCCTATATAGCTCTTTTGAATTAAACCAGAAGTAAGAAAAATGAAAATGGTGCATCACAAACTTTAAACAGCCATTAAGTGATGTAAACTGTGTAATTTGGTTACAAAAACGATTTTCTTTGGACGGACCAAAAAATATTGTGTAATTTAATACGAGCTTCAATTTGATATATTATAATAGCGGTTTCGATACCCGAGTCAAAAGTTATGTCCTTTGAAAGTTGTAACTCATATTTACCAAATGTTTTGTTGTCTTTGAAAATGTGAATGGCATACTTTTTCTTTTTATCTTCTCTTATTTTTTATTTAATAATAGAGACTTATTGGAAATATAAATAAACAACCCTAGGTCGGTACCAATATCTCTTGTATAGCTCTATTGAATTAAACCAGAAGTAAGAAAAATGAAAATGGTGCGTCACAAACTTTAAACACCCATTAAGTGATGTAAACGAATTAATTTGGGTACAAAAACGATTTTTTTTGGCAGGACCAAAAAATATTGTGTAATTTAATACGAGCTTTGATTTGATATATATTAATAGTAGTTTCGATACCCAAGTCAAAAGTTATGTCCGTTGAAAGCTGTAACTTATATTTACCAAATGTTTTATTGTTTCTGAAAATGTGAACGACATCCTCTTTATTTTTCTCTTCTCTTATTTTTTGTGAAGAATAGAGACTGATTGAAAATATAAAGAAACAATGCTAGGTCAGCACCAATATCTCCTATATAGCTCTATTGAATTAAACCAGAAGTAAGATAAATCAAAATGGTGTGTCAAAAACTTTAAACACCCGATAAGTGACGTAAACGATGTAATTTGGGTACAAAAACGATTTTCCTTGGTGGAACCAAAACATATTGTTTAATTTAATACGAGCTCCGATTTGATATATTATAATAGTGATTTCGATACCCGAGTCAAAATTTATCTCCGTTGAAAGCTGTAACTCATATTTACCAAATGTTTTGTTGTTTTTGGAAATGTGAACGACATCCTCTTTCTTTTTCTCTTCTCTTATTTTTTGTGAAGAATAGAGACTGATTGAAAATATAAAGAAACAACCCTAGGTCGGCACCAATATCTCCTATATAGCTCTATTGAATTATACCAGAAGAAAGAAAAATGAAAATGGTGCGTCACAAACTTTAAACACCTATTAAATGATGTAAACGATGTAATTTGGGTACAAAAACGATTTTCTTTGCCCGGACCAAAAAATATTGTGTAATTTGATACTAGCTTCGATTTGATATATTATAAAAGTGGTTTTGATACCCGAGTCAAAATTTATCTCCGTTGAAAGTTGTAACTCATACTTACCAAATGTTTTGTTGTTTTTGAAAATGTGAACGACATCCTTTTTCTTTTTCTCTTCTCTTATTTTTTGTGAAGAATAGAGACTGATTGAAACTATAAAGAAAGAACCCTAGGTCGGCACCAATATCTCCTATATAGCTCTATTGAATTAAACCAGAAGTAAGAAAAATGAAAATGGTGCATCACAAACTTTAAACAGCCATTAAGTGATGTAAACTGTGTAATTTGGTTACAAAAACGATTTTCTTTGGCCGGACCAAAAAATATTGTGTAATTTAATACGAGCTTCAATTTGATATATTATAATAGCGGTTTCGATACCTGAGTCAAAAGTTATGTCCTTTGAAAGTTGTAACTCATATTTACCAAATGTTTTGTTGTTTTTGAAAATATGAACGACATCCTCTTTCTTTTTCTCTTCTCTTATTTTTTTCTTGAAGAATAGAGACTTATTGAAACTATAAAGAAACAACCCTAGGTTGGCACCAATATCTCCTTTATAGCTCTATTGAATGAAACTAGGACTAAGTAAAATGAAAATGGTGCGTGAAAAACTTTATACCCTCGTTAAGTTAAGTAAACGATGTAAAACGAGTTTCCTTGGTGGGACCAAAACATATTGTGTAATTTGAAACGAGCTCCGATTTGATATATTATAATAGTGGTTTCGATACCCGAGTCAAAAGTATCTCCGTTGAAAGTTGTAACTTATTTTTACCAAATGTTTTGTTGTTTTTGAAAATGTGAACGACATCCTCTTTCTTTTCCACTTCTCTTATTTTTTGTGAAGAATAGAGACTGATTGAAAATATAAAGAAACAACCCTAGGTCGGCACGAATATCTCCTATACAACTCTATTGAATTAAACCAGAAGTAAGAAAAATGAAAATGGTGCATCACAAACTTTAAACACCCATTAAGTGATGTAAACGAATAAATTTGGGTACAAAAACGATTTTCTTTGGCGGGACCAAAAAATATTGTGTAATTTAATTCGAGCTTTGATTTGATATATATTAATAGTGGTTTCGATACCCGAGTCAAAACTTATCTCCGTTGAAAGCTGTAACTCATATTTACCAAATGTTTTGTTGTTTTTGAAAATGTGAACGCCATACTCTTTCTTTTTCTCTTCTCTTATTTTTTATTGAATAATAGAGACTTATTGGAAATATAAATAAACAACCCTAGGTCGGTACCAATATCTCTTGTATAGCTCTATTGAATTAAACTAGAAGTAAGAAAAATGAAAATAGTGCGTCAAAAACTTTAAACACACGGTAAGTGATGTAAACGATGTAATTTTGACACAAAAACGATTTTGATATGTGGGACCATAACATATTGTGTAATTTAAAACGAGCTCCGATTTGATATATTATAATAGTAGTTTCGATACCCGAGTCAAAAGTTATCTCCGTTGAAAGCTGTAACTCATATTTACCAAATGTTTTGTTGTTTTTGAAAATGTGAACGACATCCTCTTTCTTTTTCTCTTCTCTTATTTTTTTGAAGAATAGAGACTGATTGAAAATATAAAGAAACAACCCTAGGTCGGCACCAATATCTCCTCTATAGGTCTATTGAATTAAACTAGAAGTAAGAAAAATGAAAATGGTGCGTCACAAGCTTTAAACACCCATTAAGTGATGTAAACGAATTAATTTGGTTACAAAAACGATTTTCTTTGGCCGGACCAAAAAATATTGTGTAATTTAATACGAGCTTCGATTTAATATATTATAATAGTGGTTTCTATACCCGAGTCAAAAGTTATCTCCTTTGAAAGTTGTAACTCAAATTTACCAAATGTTTTGTTGTTTTTGAAAATGTGAACAATATCCTTTTTCTTTTTCTCTTCTCTTATTTTTTTCTTGAAGAATAGAGACTTATTTGAAATATAAAGTAACAACCCTAGTTCGGCACCAATATCTCCTGTATAGCTGTTTTGAATTAAACTAGAAGTGAAATGAAAATGGTGTGTCAAAAACATTGAACACTCGATAAGTGACGTAAATGATGTAATTTGGGTACAAAAACGATTTTCCTTGGTGGGACCAAAACATATTGTGTAATTTGAAATGAGCTCCGATTTGATATATTATAATAGTGGTTTAGATACCCGAGTCAAAAGTTATCTCCGTTGAAAGCTGTAACTCATATTTACCAAATGTTTTGTTGTTTTTGGAAATGTGAACGACATCCTCTTTCTTTTTCTCTTCTCTTATTTTTTGTGAAGAATAGAGACTGATTGAAAATATAAATAAACAACCCTAGGTCGGCACTAATATCTCCTATATAGCTCTATTGAATTATACCAGAAGTAAGAAAAATGAAAATGGTGCGTCACAAACTTTAAACACCTATTAAGTGATGTAAACGATGTAATTTGGGTACAAAAACGATTTTCTTCGGCCGGACCAAAAAATATTGTTTAATTTAATACGAGCTTCGATTTGATGTATTATAATAGTGGTTATGGATACCCGAGTCAAAAGTTATCTCCGTTGAAAGCTGTAACTCATATTTACCAAATGTTTTGTTGTTTCTGAAAATGTGACGACATCCTCTTTCTTTTCCACTTCTCTTATTTTTTGTGAAGAATAGAGACTGATTGAAAATATAAAGAAACAACCCTAGGTCGGCACGAATATCTCCTATACAACTCTATTGAATTAAACCAGAAGTAAGAAAAATGAAAATGGTGCATCACAAACTTTAAACACCCATTAAGTGATGTAAACGAATAAATTTGGGTACAAAAACGATTTTCTTTGGCGGGACCAAAAAATATTGTGTAATTTAATTCGAGCTTTGATTTGATATATATTAATAGTGGTTTCGATACCCGAGTCAAAAGTTATCTCCGTTGAAAGCTGTAACTCATATTTACCAAATGTTTTGTTGTTTTTGAAAATGTGAACGACATCCTCTTTCTTTTTCTCTTCTCTTATTTTTTGTGAAGAATAGAGATTGATTGAAAATATAAAGAAACAACCCTAGGTCGGCACCAATATCTCCTCTATAGCTCTATTGAATTAAACCAGAAGTAAGAAAAATGAGAATAGTGCGTCACAAACTTTAAACACCAATTAAGTGATGTAAAGGAATTAATATGGTTACAAAAACGATTTTCTTTGGCGGGACCAAAAAATATTGTGTAATTTAATACGAGCTTTGATTTGATATATATTAATAGTGGTTTCGATACCCGAGTCAAAAGTTATCTCCGTTGAAAGCTGTAACTCATATTTACCAAATGTTTTGTTGTTTTTGAAAATGCGAATGTCATACTCTTTCTTTTTCTCTTCTCTTATTTTTTATTGACTAATAGAGACTTATTGCAAATATAAATAAACAACCCTAGGTCGGCACCAATATCTCTTGTATAGCTCTATTGAATTAGACCAGAAGTAAGAAAAATGAAAATGGTGCGTCAAAAACTTTAAACACACGATAAGTGATGTAAACCATGTAATTTAGGTACAAAAACGATTTTCTTTCCCGGGACCAAAAAATATTGTGTAATTTGATACGAGCTTCGATTTGATATATTATAAAAGCAGTTTCGATACTCGAGTCAAAAGTTATCTCCGTTGAAAGCTATTACTCATATTTACCAAATGTTTTGTTGTCTTTGAAAATGTGAATGGCATACTTTTTCTTTTTATCTTCTCTTATTTTTTATTGAATAATAGAGACTTATTGGAAATATAAATAAATAACCCTAGGTCGGTACCAATATCTCTTGTATAGCTCTATTGAATTAAAGCAGAAGTAAGAAAAATGAAAATGGTGCGTCAGAAACTTTAAACACCCATTAAGTGATGTAAAAGAATTAATTTGGGTACAAAAACTATTTTTTTTGGCGTTACCAAAAAATATTTTGTAATTTAATACGAGCTTCGATTTGATATATTATAATAGTGGTTTCGATACCCGAGTCAAAAGTTATCTCCTTTGAAAGTTGTAACAATTATTTACCAAATGTTTTGTTGTTTTTGAAAATATGAACGACATCCACTTTCTTTTTCTCTTCTCTTATTTTTTGTGAAGGATAGAGACTGATTGAAAATATAAAGAAACAACCGTAGGTCGGCGCCAATATCTCCTATATAGCTCTATTGAATTAAACCAGAAGTAAGAAAAATGAAAATGGTGTGTCAAAAATTTTAAACACTCATTAAGTGATGTAAACGATGTAATTTGGGTACCAAAACGATTTTATTTGGAGGGACCAAAAAATATTGTGTAATTTAATACGAGCTTCGAATTATTATATTATAATAGTGGTTTCGATACCCGAGTCAAAATTTATCTCGGTTGAAAGTTGTTACTCGCATTTACCAAATGTTTTTTTGTTTTTGAAAATATGAACAATATCCTCTTTCTTTTTCTCTTCTCTTATTTTTTTCTTGAAGAATAGAGACTTATTGGAAATATAAAAAAACAAACCTAGGTCGGCACCAATATGTACTGTATAGCTCTTTTGAATTAAACCAGAAGTAAGTGAAATGAAAATGGTGCGTCAAAAACTTTAAAGACTCGGTAAGTGATGTAAACGATGTAATTTGGGTACAAAAACGACTTTTCTTGGTGAGACCAAAATATGTTGTGTAATTTGAAATGAGCTTCGATTTGATATATTATAATAGTCGTTTCGATACCCGAGTCAAAAGTTATCTCCGTTGAAAGTTGTAACTCATATTTACCAACTATTTTGTTGTTTTTGAAAATGTGAACGACATCCTCTTTCTCTTTCGCTTCACTTATTTTTTGTGAAGGATAGAGACTGATTGAAAATATAAAAGAAACAACCCTAGGTTGGCACCAATATCTTCTATATAGCTCTATTGAATTAAACGAGTAGTAAGAAAAATGAAAATGGTGCGTCAAAAACTTTAAACACCCATTAAGTGATGTAAATGATGTAATTTGGGTACAAAAACGATTTTATTTGGCGGAACCAAAAAAAATATTGTGTAATTTAATACGAGCTTCGAATTAATATATTATAATAGTTGTTTCCATACCCGAGTCAAAATTTATCTCGATGAAAGTTGTAACTTGCATTTACCAAATGTTTTTTTTTGAAAATATGAAAAATATCCTCTTTCTTTTTCTCTTCTCTTATTTTTTTGTTGGAGAATAGAGACTTATTGGAAATATAAATAAACAACCCTAGGTCGGCACCAATATGTACTGTATAGCTCTTTTGAATTAAACTAGAAGTAAGTGAAATGAAAATGGTGCGTCACAAACTTTAAACATTCAGTAAGTGATGTAAACAATGTTATTTGAGTACAAAAACGATTTTCCTTGGCGGGACCAAAAGATATTGTGTAATTTGAAACGAGCTTCGGTTTGATATATTATGATAGTAGTTTCGATACCCGAGTCAAAAGTTATCTCCTTTGAAAGTTGTAACTAATATTTACCAAATGTTTTGTTGTTTTTCGATACCCGAGTCAAAAGTTATCTCCTATGAAAATTGTAACTAATATTTACCAAATGTTTTGTTGTTTTTGAAAATGTGAACGACATCCTCTTTCTTTTTCGCTTCTCTTATTTTTTTGTGAAGAATAGAGACTCATTGAAAATATAAATAAACAACCCCAGGTCGGCAACAATATCTCCTATATAGCTCTATTGAATTAAACGACAAGTAAGAAAAATGAAAATGGTGCATCAAAAACTTGAAACACCCATTAAGTGATGTAAATGATGTAATTTGGGTACAAAAACGATTTTATTTGGCAGAACCAAAAAAATTGTGTAATATAATACGAGCTTTGATTTGATATATTATAATAGTGGTTTGCATACCCTAGTCAAAATTTATCTTCGTTGAAAGTTGTAACAAATATTTACCAAATGTTTTTTTGTTTTTGAAACTGTGAACGACATCCACTTTCTTTTTCGCTTCTCTTATTTTTTGTGAAGAATAGAGACTGATTGAAAATATAAAGAAACAACCCTAGGTCCGCACCAATATCTCCTATATAGCTCTATTGAATTAAACCAGAAGTAAGAAAAATGAAAATGGTGCATCACAAACTTTAAACAGCCATTAAGTGATGTAAACTATGTAATTTGGTTACAAAAACGATTTTCTTTGGCCGGACCAAAAAATATTGTGTAATTTAATACGAGCTTCAATTTGATATATTATAATAGCGGTTTCGATACCCGAGTCAAAAGTTATGTCCTTTGAAAGTTGTAACTCATATTTACCAAATCTTTTGTTGTTTTTGAAAATGTGAACGACATCCTCTTTCTTTTTCTCTTCTCTTATTTTTTTCTTGAAGAATAGAGACTTATTGAAAATATAAAGAAACAACCCTAGGTTGGCACCAATATCTCCTTTATAGCTCTATTGAATTAAACTAGGACTAAGTAAAATGAAAATGGTGCGTGAAAAAATTTAAACCCTTGTTAAGTTAAGTAAACGATGTAAAACGAATTTCCTTGGTGGGACCAAAACATATTGTGTAATTTGAAACGAGCTCCGATTTGATATATTATAATAGTGGTTTCGATACCCGAGTCAAAAGTTATCTCCGTTGAAAGTTGTAACTCATATTTACCAAATGTTTTGTTGTTTTTGAAAATGTGAACGACATCCTCTTTCTTTTTCACTTCTCTTATTTTTTGTGAAGAATAGAGACTGATTGAAAATATAAAGAAACAACCCTAGGTCGGCACCAATATCTCCTATATAGCTCTATTGAATTATACCAGAAGAAAGAAAAATGAAAATGGTGCGTCACAAACTTTAAACACCTATTAAGTGATGTAAACGAGGTAATTTGGGTACAAAAACGATTTTATTTGCCGGGACCAAAAAATATTGTTTAATTTGATACTAGCTTCGATTTGATATATTATAAAAGTAGTTTTGATACCCGAGTCAAAATTTATCTCCTTTGAAAGTTGTAACTCACACTTACCAAATGTTTTGTTGTTTTTGAAAATGTGAACGACATCCTTTTTCTTTTTCTCTTCACTTATTTTTTGTGAAGAATAGAGACTGATTGAAAATATAAAGAAACAACCCTAGGTCCGCACCAATATCTCCTATATAGCTCTATTGAATTAAACCAGAAGTAAGAAAAATGAAAATGGTGCATCACAAACTTTAAACAGCCATTAAGTGATGTAAACTATGTAATTTGGTTACAAAAACGATTTTCTTTGGCCGGACCAAAAAATATTGTGTAATTTAATACGAGCTTCAATTTGATATATTATAATAGCGGTTTCGATACCCGAGTCAAAAGTTATGTCCTTTGAAAGTTGTAACTCATATTTACCAAATCTTTTGTTGTTTTTGAAAATGTGAACGACATCCTCTTTCTTTTTCTCTTCTCTTATTTTTTTCTTGAAGAATAGAGACTTATTGAAAATATAAAGAAACAACCCTAGGTTGGCACCAATATCTCCTTTATAGCTCTATTGAATTAAACTAGGACTAAGTAAAATGAAAATGGTGCGTGAAAAAATTTAAACCCTTGTTAAGTTAAGTAAACGATGTAAAACGAATTTCCTTGGTGGGACCAAAAAATATTGTGTAATTTAATACGAGCTTCGATTTGATATATATTAATAGTGGTTTCGATACCCGAGTCAAAAGTTATGTCCGTTGAAAGCTCTAACTTATATTTACCAAATGTTTTATTGTTTCTGAAAATGTGAACGACATCCTCTTTATTTTTCTCTTCTCTTATTTTTTGTGAAGAATAGAGACTGATTGAAAATATAAAGAAACAACCCTAGGTCGGCACCAATATCTCCTATATAGCTCTTTTGAATTAAACCAGAAGTAAGAAAAATGAAAATGGTGCATCACAAACTTTAAACAGCCATTAAGTGATGTAAACTGTGTAATTTGGTTACAAAAACGATTTTCTTTGGACGGACCAAAAAATATTGTGTAATTTAATACGAGCTTCAATTTGATATATTATAATAGCGGTTTCGATACCCGAGTCAAAAGTTATGTCCTTTGAAAGTTGTAACTCATATTTACCAAATGTTTTGTTGTCTTTGAAAATGTGAATGGCATACTTTTTCTTTTTATCTTCTCTTATTTTTTATTTAATAATAGAGACTTATTGGAAATATAAATAAACAACCCTAGGTCGGTACCAATATCTCTTGTATAGCTCTATTGAATTAAACCAGAAGTAAGAAAAATGAAAATGGTGCGTCACAAACTTTAAACACCCATTAAGTGATGTAAACGAATTAATTTGGGTACAAAAACGATTTTTTTTGGCAGGACCAAAAAATATTGTGTAATTTAATACGAGCTTTGATTTGATATATATTAATAGTAGTTTCGATACCCAAGTCAAAAGTTATGTCCGTTGAAAGCTGTAACTTATATTTACCAAATGTTTTATTGTTTCTGAAAATGTGAACGACATCCTCTTTATTTTTCTCTTCTCTTATTTTTTGTGAAGAATAGAGACTGATTGAAAATATAAAGAAACAATGCTAGGTCAGCACCAATATCTCCTATATAGCTCTATTGAATTAAACCAGAAGTAAGATAAATCAAAATGGTGTGTCAAAAACTTTAAACACCCGATAAGTGACGTAAACGATGTAATTTGGGTACAAAAACGATTTTCCTTGGTGGAACCAAAACATATTGTTTAATTTAATACGAGCTCCGATTTGATATATTATAATAGTGATTTCGATACCCGAGTCAAAATTTATCTCCGTTGAAAGCTGTAACTCATATTTACCAAATGTTTTGTTGTTTTTGGAAATGTGAACGACATCCTCTTTCTTTTTCTCTTCTCTTATTTTTTGTGAAGAATAGAGACTGATTGAAAATATAAAGAAACAACCCTAGGTCGGCACCAATATCTCCTATATAGCTCTATTGAATTATACCAGAAGAAAGAAAAATGAAAATGGTGCGTCACAAACTTTAAACACCTATTAAATGATGTAAACGATGTAATTTGGGTACAAAAACGATTTTCTTTGCCCGGACCAAAAAATATTGTGTAATTTGATACTAGCTTCGATTTGATATATTATAAAAGTGGTTTTGATACCCGAGTCAAAATTTATCTCCGTTGAAAGTTGTAACTCATACTTACCAAATGTTTTGTTGTTTTTGAAAATGTGAACGACATCCTTTTTCTTTTTCTCTTCTCTTATTTTTTGTGAAGAATAGAGACTGATTGAAACTATAAAGAAACAACCCTAGGTCGGCACCAATATCTCCTATATAGCTCTATTGAATTAAACCAGAAGTAAGAAAAATGAAAATGGTGCATCACAAACTTTAAACAGCCATTAAGTGATGTAAACTGTGTAATTTGGTTACAAAAACGATTTTCTTTGGCCGGACCAAAAAATATTGTGTAATTTAATACGAGCTTCAATTTGATATATTATTATAGCGGTTTCGATACCTGAGTCAAAAGTTATGTCCTTTGAAAGTTGTAACTCATATTTACCAAATGTTTTGTTGTTTTTGAAAATATGAACGACATCCTCTTTCTTTTTCTCTTCTCTTATTTTTTTCTTGAAGAATAGAGACTTATTGAAACTATAAAGAAACAACCCTAGGTTGGCACCAATATCTCCTTTATAGCTCTATTGAATGAAACTAGGACTAAGTAAAATGAAAATGGTGCGTGAAAAACTTTATACCCTCGTTAAGTTAAGTAAACGATGTAAAACGAGTTTCCTTGGTGGGACCAAAACATATTGTGTAATTTGAAACGAGCTCCGATTTGATATATTATAATAGTGGTTTCGATACCCGAGTCAAAAGTATCTCCGTTGAAAGTTGTAACTTATTTTTACCAAATGTTTTGTTGTTTTTGAAAATGTGAACGACATCCTCTTTCTTTTCCACTTCTCTTATTTTTTGTGAAGAATAGAGACTGATTGAAAATATAAAGAAACAACCCTAGGTCGGCACGAATATCTCCTATACAACTCTATTGAATTAAACCAGAAGTAAGAAAAATGAAAATGGTGCATGACAAACTTTAAACACCGATTAAGTGATGTAAACGAATAAATTTGGGTACAAAAACGATTTTCTTTGGCGGGACCAAAAAATATTGTGTAATTTAATTCGAGCTTTGATTTGATATATATTAATAGTGGTTTCGATACCCGAGTCAAAACTTATCTCCGTTGAAAGCTGTAACTCATATTTACCAAATGTTTTGTTGTTTTTGAAAATGTGAACGCCATACTCTTTCTTTTTCTCTTCTCTTATTTTTTATTGAATAATAGAGACTTATTGGAAATATAAATAAACAACCCTAGGTCGGTACCAATATCTCTTGTATAGCTCTATTGAATTAAACTAGAAGTAAGAAAAATGAAAATAGTGCGTCAAAAACTTTAAACACACGGTAAGTGATGTAAACGATGTAATTTTGACACAAAAACGATTTTGATATGTGGGACCATAACATATTGTGTAATTTAAAACGAGCTCCGATTTGATATATTATAATAGTAGTTTCGATACCCGAGTCAAAAGTTATCTCCGTTGAAAGCTGTAACTCATATTTACCAAATGTTTTGTTGTTTTTGAAAATGTGAACGGCATCCTCTTTCTTTTTCTCTTCTCTTATTTTTTTGAAGAATAGAGACTGATTGAAAATATAAAGAAACAACCCTAGGTCGGCACCAATATCTCCTCTATAGGTCTATTGAATTAAACTAGAAGTAAGAAAAATGAAAATGGTGCGTCACAAGCTTTAAACACCCATTAAGTGATGTAAACGAATTAATTTGGTTACAAAAACGATTTTCTTTGGCCGGACCAAAAAATATTGTGTAATTTAATACGAGCTTCGATTTAATATATTATAATAGTGGTTTCTATACCCGAGTCAAAAGTTATCTCCTTTCAAAGTTGTAACTCAAATTTACCAAATGTTTTGTTGTTTTTAAAAATGTGAACAATATCCTTTTTCTTTTTCTCTTCTCTTATTTTTTTCTTGAAGAATAGAGACTTATTTGAAATATAAAGTAACAACCCTAGTTCGGCACCAATATCTCCTGTATAGCTGTTTTGAATTAAACTAGAAGTGAAATGAAAATGGTGTGTCAAAAACTTTGAACACTGGATAAGTGACGTAAATGATGTAATTTGGGTACAAAAACGATTTTCCTTGGTGGGACCAAAACATATTGTGTAATTTGAAATGAGCTCCGATTTGATATATTATAATAGTGGTTTAGATACCCGAGTCAAAAGTTATCTCCGTTGAAAGGTGTAACTCATATTTACCAAATGTTTTGTTGTTTTTGGAAATGTGAACGACATCCTCTTTCTTTTTCTCTTCTCTTATTTTTTGTGAAGAATAGAGACAGATTGAAAATATAAATAAACAACCCTAGGTCGGCACCAATATCTCCTATATAGCTCTATTGAATTATACCAGAAGTAAGAAAAATGAAAATGGTGCGTCACAAACTTTAAACACCTATTAAGTGATGTAAACGATGTAATTTGGGTACAAAAACGATTTTCTTCGGCCGGACCAAAAAATATTGTTTAATTTAATACGAGCTTCGATTTGATGTATTATAATAGTGGTTATGGATACCCGAGTCAAAAGTTATCTCCGTTGAAAGCTGTAACTCATATTTACCAAATGTTTTGTTGTTTCTGAAAATGTGAACGACATCCTCTTTCTTTTCCACTTCTCTTATTTTCTGTGAAGAATAGAGACTGATTGAAAATATAAAGAAACAACACTAGGTCGGCACGAATATCTCCTATACAACTCTATTGAATTAAACCAGAAGTAAGAAAAATGAAAATGGTGCATCACAAACTTTAAACACCCATTAAGTGATGTAAACGAATAAATTTGGGTACAAAAACGATTTTCTTTGGCGGGACCAAAAAATATTGTGTAATTTAATTCGAGCTTTGATTTGATATATATTAATAGTGGTTTCGATACCCGAGTCAAAACTTATCTCCGTTGAAAGCTGTAACTCATATTTACCAAATGTTTTGTTGTTTTTGAAAATGTGAACGCCATACTCTTTCTTTTTCTCTTCTCTTATTTTTTATTGAATAATAGAGACTTATTGGAAATATAAATAAACAACCCTAGGTCGGTACCAATATCTCTTGTATAGCTCTATTGAATTAAACTAGAAGTAAGAAAAATGAAAATAGTGCGTCAAAAACTTTAAACACACGGTAAGTGATGTAAACGATGTAATTTTGACACAAAAACGATTTTGATATGTGGGACCATAACATATTGTGTAATTTAAAACGAGCTCCGATTTGATATATTATAATAGTAGTTTCGATACCCGAGTCAAAAGTTATCTCCGTTGAAAGCTGTAACTCATATTTACCAAATGTTTTGTTGTTTTTGAAAATGTGAACGGCATCCTCTTTCTTTTTCTCTTCTCTTATTTTTTTGAAGAATAGAGACTGATTGAAAATATAAAGAAACAACCCTAGGTCGGCACCAATATCTCCTCTATAGGTCTATTGAATTAAACTAGAAGTAAGAAAAATGAAAATGGTGCGTCACAAGCTTTAAACACCCATTAAGTGATGTAAACGAATTAATTTGGTTACAAAAACGATTTTCTTTGGCCGGACCAAAAAATATTGTGTAATTTAATACGAGCTTCGATTTAATATATTATAATAGTGGTTTCTATACCCGAGTCAAAAGTTATCTCCTTTCAAAGTTGTAACTCAAATTTACCAAATGTTTTGTTGTTTTTAAAAATGTGAACAATATCCTTTTTCTTTTTCTCTTCTCTTATTTTTTTCTTGAAGAATAGAGACTTATTTGAAATATAAAGTAACAACCCTAGTTCGGCACCAATATCTCCTGTATAGCTGTTTTGAATTAAACTAGAAGTGAAATGAAAATGGTGTGTCAAAAACTTTGAACACTGGATAAGTGACGTAAATGATGTAATTTGGGTACAAAAACGATTTTCCTTGGTGGGACCAAAACATATTGTGTAATTTGAAATGAGCTCCGATTTGATATATTATAATAGTGGTTTAGATACCCGAGTCAAAAGTTATCTCCGTTGAAAGGTGTAACTCATATTTACCAAATGTTTTGTTGTTTTTGGAAATGTGAACGACATCCTCTTTCTTTTTCTCTTCTCTTATTTTTTGTGAAGAATAGAGACAGATTGAAAATATAAATAAACAACCCTAGGTCGGCACCAATATCTCCTATATAGCTCTATTGCATTAAACCAGAAGTAAGAAAAATGAAAATGGTGCTTCACACACTTTAAACACCCATTAAGTGATGTAAACGAATATATTTGGGTATAAAAACGACTTTCTTTGGCGGAAACAAAAAATATTGTGTAATTTAATACGAGTTTCGATTTGATATATTATAATAGTAGTTTCGATACCCGAGTGAAAAGGTATCTCCGTTGAAAGCTGTAACTCATATTTACCAAATATTTTGTTGTTTCTGAAAATGTGAACGACATCCTCTTTCTTTTCCACTTCTCTTATTTTCTGTGAAGAATAGAGACTGATTGAAAATATAAAGAAACAACACTAGGTCGGCACGAATATCTCCTATACAACTCTATTGAATTAAACCAGAAGTAAGAAAAATGAAAATGGTGCATCACAAACTTTAAACACCCATTAAGTGATGTAAACGAATAAATTTGGGTACAAAAACGATTTTCTTTGGCGGGACCAAAAAATATTGTGTAATTTAATTCGAGCTTTGATTTGATATATATTAATAGTGGTTTCGATACCCGAGTCAAAAGTTATCTCCGTTGAAAGCTGTAACTCATATTTACCAAATGTTTTGTTGTTTTTGAAAATGTGAACGACATCCTCTTTCTTTTTCTCTTCTCTTATTTTTTGTGAAGAATAGAGATTGATTGAAAATATAAAGAAACAACCCTAGGTCGGCACCAATATCTCCTCTATAGCTCTATTGAATTAAACCAGAAGTAAGAAAAATGAGAATAGTGCGTCACAAACTTTAAACACCAATTAAGTGATGTAAAGGAATTAATATGGTTACAAAAACGATTTTCTTTGGCGGGACCAAAAAATATTGTGTAATTTAATACGAGCTTTGATTTGATATATATTAATAGTGGTTTCGATACCCGAGTCAAAAGTTATCTCCGTTGAAAGCTGTAACTCATATTTACCAAATGTTTTGTTGTTTTTGAAAATGCGAATGTCATACTCTTTCTTTTTCTCTTCTCTTATTTTTTATTGACTAATAGAGACTTATTGGAAATATAAATAAACAACCCTAGGTCGGCACCAATATCTCTTGTATAGCTCTATTGAATTAGACCAGAAGTAAGAAAAATGAAAATGGTGCGTCAAAAACTTTAAACACACGATAAGTGATGTAAACGATGTAATTTTGGTACAAAAACGATTTTCTTTCCCGGGACCAAAAAATATTGTGTAATTTGATACGAGCTTCGATTTGATATATTATAAAAGCAGTTTCGATACTCGAGTCAAAAGTTATCTCCGTTGAAAGCTATTACTCATATTTACCAAATGTTTTGTTGTCTTTGAAAATGTGAATGGCATACTTTTTCTTTTTATCTTCTCTTATTTTTTATTGAATAATAGAGACTTATTGGAAATATAAATAAATAACCCTAGGTCGGTACCAATATCTCTTGTATAGCTCTATTGAATTAAAGCAGAAGTAAGAAAAATGAAAATGGTGCGTCAGAAACTTTAAACACCCATTAAGTGATGTAAAAGAATTAATTTGGGTACAAAAACGATTTTTTTTTGGCGGGACCAAAAAATATTTTGTAATTTAATACGAGCTCCGATTTGATATATTATAATAGTGGTTTCGATACCCGAGTCAAAAGTATCTCCGTTGAAAGTTGTAACTTATTTTTACCAAATGTTTTGTTGTTTTTGAAAATGTGAACGACATCCTCTTTCTTTTCCACTTCTCTTATTTTTTGTGAAGAATAGAGACTGATTGAAAATATAAAGAAACAACCCTAGGTCGGCACCAATATCTCCTATACAACTCTATTGAATTAAACCAGAAGTAAGAAAAATGAAAATGCTGCATCACAAACTTGAAACACCCATTAAGTGATGTAAACGAATAAATTTGGGTACAAAAACGATTTTCGTTGGCGGGACCAAAAAATATTGTGTAATTTAATTCGAGCTTCGATTTGATATATATTAATAATGGTTTCGATACCCGAGTCAAAACTTATCTCCGTTGAAAGCTGTAACTCATATTTACCAAATGTTTTGTTGTTTTTGAAAATGTGAATGCCATACTCTTTCTTTTTCTCTTCTCTTATTTTTTATTGAATAATAGAGACTTATTGGAAATATAAATAAACAACCCTAGGTCGGCACCAATATCTCCTCTATAGGTCTATTGAATTAAACTAGAAGTAAGAAAAATGAATATGGTGTGTCACAAGCTTTAAACACCTATTAAGTGATGTAAACGAATTAATTTGGTTACAAAAACGATTTTCTTTGGCCGGACCAAAAAATATTATGTAATTTAATACGAGCTTCGATTTAATATATTATAATAGTGGTTTCTATATCCGAGTCAAAAGTTATCTCCTTTGAAAGTTGTAACTCAAATTTACCAAATGTTTTGTTGTTTTTGAAAATGTGAACAATATCCTTTTTCTTTTTCTCTTCTCTTATTTTTTTCTTGAAGAATAGAGACTTATTTGAAATATAAAGTAACAACCCTAGTTCGGCACCAATATCTCCTGTATAGCTGTTTTGAATTAAACTAGAAGTGAAATGAAAATGGTGTGTCAATAACTTTAAACACTCGATAAGTGACGTAAATGATGTAATTTGGGTACAAAAACGATTTTCCTTGGTGGGACCAAAACATATTGTGTAATTTGATACGAGCTTCGATTTGATATATTATAAAAGCGGTTTCGATACTCGAGTCAAAAGTTATCTCCGTTGAAAGCTATTACTCATATTTACCAAATGTTTTGTTGTCTTTGAAAATGTGAATGGCATACTTTTTCTTTTTATATTCTCTTATTTTTTATTGAATAATAGAGACTTATTGGAAATATAAATAAATAACCCTAGGTCGGTACCAATATCTTTTGTATAGCTCCATTGAATTAAACGAGAAGTAAGAAAAATGAAAATGGTGCGTCAGAAAGTTTAAACACCCATTAAGTGATGTAAACGAATTAATTTGGGTGCAAAAATGATTTTCTTTGGCGGGAACAAAAAGTATTGTGTAATTTAATACGAGCTTCGATTTGATATATTATAATAGTGGTTATGGATACCCGAGTCAAAAGTTATATCCGTTGAAAGCTGTAACTCATATTTACCAAATGTTTTGTTGTTTTTGGAAATGTGAACGACATCCTCTTTCTTTTTCTCTTCTCTTATTTTTTGTGAAGAATAGAGACTCATTGAAAATATAAAGTAACAACCCTAGGTCGGCACCAATATCTCCTATATAGCTGTATTGAATTATACCAGAAGTAAGAAAAATGAAAATGGTGCGTCAAAAACTTTAAACACCTATTAAGTGATGTAAACAATGTAATTTGGGTACAAAAACGATTTTCTTCGGCCGGACCAAAAAATATTGTTTAATTTAATACGAGCTTCGATTTGATATATTATAATAGTGGTTATGGATACCCGAGTCAAAAGTTATCTCCGTTGAAAGCTGTAACTCATATTTACCAAATGTTTTGTTGTTTTGGGAAATGTGAACGACATCCTCTTTCTTTTTCTCTTCTCTTATTTTTTGTGAAGAATAGAGACTGATTGAAAATATAAAGAAACAACCCTAGGTCAGCACCAATATCTCCTATATAGCTGTATTGAATTATACCAGAAGTAAGAAAAATGAAAATGGTGCGTCACAAACTTTAAACACCTATTAAGTGATGTAAACGATGTAATTTGGGTACAAAAACGATTTTCTTTGGCCGGACCAAAAAATATTGTTTAATTTAATATGAGCTTCGATTTGATATATTATAATAGTGGGTATGGATACCCGAGTCAAAAGTTATATCCGTTGAAAGCTGTAACTCATATTTACCAAATGTTTTGTTGTTTTTGGAAATGTGAACGACATCCTCTTTCTTTTTCTCTTCTCTTATTTTTTGTGGAGAATAGAGACTGATTGAAAATATAAAGAAACAACCCTAGGTCGGCACCAATATCTCCTATATAGCTCTATTGAATTATACCAGAAGTAAGAAAAATGAAAATGGTGCGTCACAAACTTTAAACACCTATTAAGTGATGTAAACAATGTAATTTGGGTACAAAAACGATTTTCTTCGGCCGGACCAAAAAATATTTTTTAATTTAATACGAGGTTCGATTTAATATATTATAATAGTGGTTTCGATACCCGAGTCAAAAGTTATCTCCTTTGAAAGTTGTAACTCAAATTTACCAAATGTTTTGTTGTTTTTGAAAATGTTAACAATATCCTCTTTCTTTTTCTCTTCTCTTATTTTTTTCTTGAAGAATTGAGACTTATTTGAAATATAAAGTAACAACCCTAGTTCGGCACCAATATCTCCTGTATAGCTGTTTTAAATTAAACTAGAAGTGAAATGAAAATTGTGTTTCAAAAACTTTAAACACTCGATAAGTGACGTAAACGATGTAATTTGAAACGAGCTCCGATTTGATATATTATAATAGTGGTTTCGATACCCGAGTCAAAAGTTATATCCGTTGAAAGCTGTAACTCATATTTACCAAATGTTTTGTTGTTTTTGGAAATGTGAACGACATCCTCTTTCTTTTTCTCTTCTCTTATTTTTTGTGAAGAATAGAGACTGATTGAAAATATAAAGAAACAACCCTAGGTCAGCACCAATATCTCCTATATAGCTCTATTGAATTATACCAGAAGTAAGAAAAATGAAAATGGTGCGTCACAAACTTTAAACGCCTATTAAGTGATGTAAACGATGTAATTTGGGTACAAAAACGATTTTCTTTGGCCGGACCAAAAAATATTGTTTAATTTAATATGAGCTTCGATTTGATATATTATAATAGTGGGTATGGATACCCGAGTCAAAAGTTATATCCGTTGATAGCTGTAACTCATATTTACCAAATGTTTTGTTGTTTTTGGAAATGTGAACGACATCCTCTTTCTTTTTCTCTTCTCTTATTTTTTGTGAAGAATAGAGACTCATTGAAAATATAAAGTAACAACCCTAGGTCGGCACCAATATCTCCTATATAGCTGTATTGAATTATACC
This sequence comes from Hippophae tibetana, assembly GCA_037013495.1. Taxonomy (NCBI): domain Eukaryota; kingdom Viridiplantae; phylum Streptophyta; class Magnoliopsida; order Rosales; family Elaeagnaceae; genus Hippophae; species Hippophae tibetana. The sequence continues at coordinate 260,407 of JAZDXN010000027.1, read as the reverse complement.
AGAAGTAAGAAAAATGAAAATGGTGCGTCAAAAACTTTAAACACCAATTAAGTGATGTAAACAATGTAATTTGGGTACAAAAACGATTTTCTTCGGCCGGACCAAAAAATATTGTTTAATTTAATACGAGCTTCGATTTGATATATTATAATAGTGGTTATGGATACCCGAGTCAAAAGTTATCCCCGTTGAAAGCTGTAACTCATATTTACCAAATGTTTTGTTGTTTTTGGAAATGTGAACGACATCCTCTTTCTTTTTCTCTTCTCTTATTTTTTGTGAAGAATAGAGACTGATTGAAAATATAAAGAAACAACCCTAGGTCGGCACCAATATCTCCTATATAGCTCTATTGAATTATACCAGAAGTAAGAAAAATGAAAATGGTGCGTCACAAACTTTAAACACCTATTAAGTGATGTAAACAATGTAATTTGGGTACAAAAACGATTTTCTTCGGCCGGACCAAAAAATATTTTTTAATTTAATACGAGGTTCGATTTAATATATTATAATAGTGGTTTCGATACCCGAGTCAAAAGTTATCTCCTTTGAAAGTTGTAACTCAAATTTACCAAATGTTTTGTTGTTTTTGGAAATGTGAACGACATCCTCTTTCTTTTTCTCTTCTCTTATTTTTTGTGGAGAATAGAGACTCATTGAAAATATAAAGTAACAACCCTAGGTCGGCAACAATATCTCCTATATAGCTATATTGAATTATACCAGAAGTAAGAAAAATGAAAATGGTGCGTCAAAAACTTTAAACACCTATTAAGTGATGTAAACAATGTAATTTGGGTACAAAAACGATTTTCTTCGGCCGGACCAAAAAATATTGTTTAATTTAATACGAGCTTCGATTTGATATATTATAATAGTGGTTATGGATACCCGAGTCAAAAGTTATCTCCGTTGAAAGCTGTAACTCATATTTACCAAATGTTTTGTTGTTTTTGGAAATGTGAACGACATCCTCTTTCTTTTTCTCTTCTCTTATTTTTTGTGAAGAATAGAGACTGATTGAAAATATAAAGAAACAACCCTAGGTCAGCACCAATATCTCCTATATAGCTGTATTGAATTATACCAGAAGTAAGAAAAATGAAAATGGTGCGTCACAAACTTTAAACACCTATTAAGTGATGTAAACGATGTAATTTGGGTACAAAAACGATTTTCTTTGGCCGGACCAAAAAATATTGTTTAATTTAATATGAGCTTCGATTTGATATATTATAATAGTGGGTATGGATACCCGAGTCAAAAGTTATATCCGTTGAAAGCTGTAACTCATATTTACCAAATGTTTTGTTGTTTTTGGAAATGTGAACGACATCCTCTTTCTTTTTCTCTTCTCTTATTTTTTGTGGAGAATAGAGACTCATTGAAAATATAAAGTAACAACCCTAGGTCGGCACCAATATCTCCTATATAGCTGTATTGAATTATACCAGAAGTAAGAAAAATGAAAATGGTGCGTCACAAACTTTAAACACCTATTAAGTGATGTAAACGATGTAATTTGGGTACAAAAACGATTTTCTTTGGCCGGACCAAAAAATATTGTTTAATTTAATATGAGCTTCGATTTGATATATTATAATAGTGGGTATGGATACCCGAGTCAAAAGTTATATCCGATGAAAGCTGTAACTCATATTTACCAAATGTTTTGTTGTTTTTGGAAATGTGAACGACATCCTCTTTCTTTTTCTCTTCTCTTATTTTTTGTGAAGAATAGAGACTCATTGAAAATATAAAGTAACAACCCTAGGTCGGCACCAATATCTCCTATATAGCAGTATTGAATTATACCAGAAGTAAGAAAAATGAAAATGGTGCGTCAAAAACTTTAAACACCTATTAAGTGATGTAAACAATGTAATTTGGGTACAAAAACGATTTTCTTCGGCCGGACCAAAAAATATTGTTTAATTTAATACGAGCTTCGATTTGATATATTATAATAGTGGTTATGGATACCCGAGTCAAAAGTTATCTCCGTTGAAAGCTGTAACTCATATTTACCAAATGTTTTGTTGTTTTTGGAAATGTGAACGACATCCTCTTTCTTTTTCGCTTCTCTTATTTTTTGTGAAGAATAGAGACTGATTGAAAATATAAAGAAACAACCCTAGGTCGGCACCAATATCTCCTATATAGCTCTATTGAATTATACCAGAAGTAAGAAAAATGAAAATGGTGCGTCACAAACTTTAAACACCTATTAAGTGATGTAAACGATGTAATTTGGGTACAAAAACGATTTTCTTCGGCCGGACCAAAAAATATTTTTTAATTTAATACGAGGTTCGATTTAATATATTATAATAGTGGTTTCGATACCCGAGTCAAAAGTTATCTCCTTTGAAAGTTGTAACTCAAATTTACCAAATGTTTTGTTGTTTTTGAAAATGTTAACAATATCCTCTTTCTTTTTCTCTTCTCTTATTTTTTTCTTGAAGAATTGAGACTTATTTGAAATATAAAGTAACAACCCTAGTTCGGCACCAATATCTCCTGTATAGCTGTTTTGAATTAAACTAGAAGTGAAATGAAAATGGTGTTTCAAAAACTTTAAACACTCGATAAGTGACGTAAACGATGTAATTTGGGTACAAAAACGATTTTCCTTGGTGGGACCAAAACATATTGTGTAATTTGAAACGATCTCCGATTTGATATATTATAATAGTGGTTTCGATACCCGAGTCAAAAGTTATCTCCGTTGAAAGCTGTAACTCATATTTACCAAATCTTTTGTTGTTTTTGGAAATGTGAACGACATCCTCTTTCTTTTTCTCTTCTCTTATTTTTTGTGAAGAATAGAGACTGATTGAAAATATAAAGAAACAACCCTAGGTCAGCACCAATATCTCCTATATAGCTCTATTGAATTATACCAGAAGTAAGAAAAATGATAATGGTGCGTCACAAACTTTAAACACCTATTAAGTGATGTAAACGATGTAATTTGGGTACAAAAACGATTTTCTTTGGCCGGACCAAAAAATATTGTTTAATTTAATATGAACTTCGATTTGATATATTATAATAGTGGGTATGGATACCCGAGTCAAAAGTTATATCCGTTGAAAGCTGTAACTCATATTTACCAAATGTTTTGTTGTTTTTGGAAATGTGAACGACATCCTCTTTCTTTTTCTCTTCTCTTATTTTTTGTGAAGAATAGAGACTCATTGAAAATATAAAGTAACAACCCTAGGTCGGCACCAATATCTCCTATATAGCTGTATTGAATTATACCAGAAGTAAGAAAAATGAAAATGGTGCGTCAAAAACTTTAAACACCTATTAAGTGATGTAAACAATGTAATTTGGGTACAAAAACGATTTTCTTCGGCCGGACCAAAAAATATTGTTTAATTTAATACGAGCTTCGATTTGATATATTATAATAGTGGTTATGGATACCCGAGTCAAAAGTTATCTCCGTTGAAAGCTGTAACTCATATTTACCAAATGTTTTGTTGTTTTTAGAAATGTGAACGACATCCTCTTTCTTTTTCTCTTCTCTTATTTTTTGTGAAGAATAGAGACTGATTGAAAATATAAAGAAACAACCCTAGGTCGGCACCAATATCTCTTATATAGCTCTATTGAATTATACCAGAAGTAAGAAAAATGAAAATGGTGCGTCACAAACTTTAAACACCTATTAAGTGATGTAAACAATGTAATTTGGGTACAAAAACGATTTTCTTCGGCCGGACCAAAAAATATTTTTTAATTTAATACGAGGTTCGATTTAATATATTATAATAGTGGTTTCGATACCCGAGTCAAAAGTTATCTCCTTTGAAAGTTGTAACTCAAATTTACCAAATGTTTTGTTGTTTTTGAAAATGTTAACAATATCCTCTTTCTTTTTCTCTTCTCTTATTTTTTTCTTGAAGAATTGAGACTTATTTGAAATATAAAGTAACAACCCTAGTTCGGCACCAATATCTCCTGTATAGCTGTTTTGAATTAAACTAGAAGTGAAATGAAAATGGTGTTTCAAAAACTTTAAACACTCGATAAGTGACGTAAACGATGTAATTTGGGTACAAAAACGATTTTCCTTGGTGGGACCAAAACATATTGTGTAATTTGAAACGAGCTCCGATTTGATATATTATAATAGTGGTTTCGAAACCCGAGTCAAAAGTTATCTCCGTTGAAAGCTGTAACTCATATTTACCAAATCTTTTGTTGTTTTTGGAAATGTGAACGACATCCTCTTTCTTTTTCTCTTCTCTTATTTTTTGTGAAGAATAGAGACTGATTGAAAATATAAAGAAACAACCCTAGGTCAGCACCAATATCTCCTATATAGCTCTATTGAATTATACCAGAAGTAAGAAAAATGAAAATGGTGCGTCACAAACTTTTTCTCTTCTCTTATTTTTTGTGAAGAATAGAGACTCATTGAAAATATAAAGTAACAACCCTAGGTCGGCACCAATATCTCCTATATAGCTGTATTGAATTATACCAGAAGTAAGAAAAATGAAAATGGTGCGTCACAAACTTTAAACACCTATTAAGTGATGTAAACAATGTAATTTGGGTACAAAAACGATTTTCTTCGGCCGGACCAAAAAATATTGTTTAATTTAATACGAGCTTCGATTTGATATATTATAATAGTGGTTATGGATACCCGAGTCAAAAGTTATCTCCGTTGAAAGCTGTAACTCATATTTACCAAATGTTTTGTTGTTTTTGGAAATGTGAACGACATCCTCTTTCTTTTTCTCTTCTCTTATTTTTTGTGAAGAATAGAGACTGATTGAAAATATAAAGAAACAACCCTAGGTCGGCACCAATATCTCCTATATAGCTCTATTGAATTATACCAGAAGTAAGAAAAATGAAAATGGTGCGTCACAAACTTTAAACACCTATTAAGTGATGTAAACGATGTAATTTGGGTACAAAAATGATTTTCTCCGGCCGGACCAAAAAATATTGTTTAATTTAATACGAGCTTGGATTTGATATATTATAATAGTGGTTTCCATACCCGAGTCAAAAGTTATCTCCGAAGAAAGCTGTAACTCATATTTACCAAATATTTTGTTGTTTTTGAAAATGTGAACGACATCCTCTTTCTTTTTCTCTTCTCTTATTTTTTGTGAAGAATAGAGACTGATTGAAAATATAAAGAAACAACCCTAGGTCGGCACCAATATCTCCGCTATAGCTCTATTGAATTAAACCAGAAGTAAGAAAAATGAAAATGGTGCGTCACAAACTTTAAACACCTATTAAGTGATGTAAACGATGTAATTTGGGTACAAAAACGATTTTCTTTGGCCGCACCAAAAAATATTGTTTAATTTAATACGAGCTTCGATTTAATATATTATAATAGTGGGTATGGATACCCGAGTCAAAAGTTATATCCGTTGAAAGCTGTAACTCATATTTACCAAATGTTTTGTTGTTTTTGGAAATGTGAACGACATCCTCTTTCTTTTTCTCTTCTCTTATTTTTTGTGAAGAATAGAGACTCATTGAAAATATAAAGTAACAACCCTAGGTCGGCACCAATATCTCCTATATAGCTGTATTGAATTATACCAGAAGTAAGAAAAATGAAAATGGTGCGTCAAAAACTTTAAACACCTATTAAGTGATGTAAACAATGTAATTTGGGTACAAAAACGATTTTCTTCGGCCGGACCAAAAAATATTGTTTAATTTAATACGAGCTTCGATTTGATATATTATAATAGTGGTTATGGATACCCGAGTCAAAAGTTATCTCCGTTGAAAGCTGTAACTCATATTTACCAAATGTTTTGTTGTTTTTAGAAATGTGAACGACATCCTCTTTCTTTTTCTCTTCTCTTATTTTTTGTGAAGAATAGAGACTGATTGAAAATATAAAGAAACAACCCTAGGTCGGCACCAATATCTCTTATATAGCTCTATTGAATTATACCAGAAGTAAGAAAAATGAAAATGGTGCGTCACAAACTTTAAACACCTATTAAGTGATGTAAACAATGTAATTTGGGTACAAAAACGATTTTCTTCGGCCGGACCAAAAAATATTTTTTAATTTAATACGAGGTTCGATTTAATATATTATAATAGTGGTTTCGATACCCGAGTCAAAAGTTATCTCCTTTGAAAGTTGTAACTCAAATTTACCAAATGTTTTGTTGTTTTTGAAAATGTTAACAATATCCTCTTTCTTTTTCTCTTCTCTTATTTTTTTCTTGAAGAATTGAGACTTATTTGAAATATAAAGTAACAACCCTAGTTCGGCACCAATATCTCCTGTATAGCTGTTTTGAATTAAACTAGAAGTGAAATGAAAATGGTGTTTCAAAAACTTTAAACACTCGATAAGTGACGTAAACGATGTAATTTGGGTACAAAAACGATTTTCCTTGGTGGGACCAAAACATATTGTGTAATTTGAAACGAGCTCCGATTTGATATATTATAATAGTGGTTTCGAAACCCGAGTCAAAAGTTATCTCCGTTGAAAGCTGTAACTCATATTTACCAAATCTTTTGTTGTTTTTGGAAATGTGAACGACATCCTCTTTCTTTTTCTCTTCTCTTATTTTTTGTGAAGAATAGAGACTGATTGAAAATATAAAGAAACAACCCTAGGTCAGCACCAATATCTCCTATATAGCTCTATTGAATTATACCAGAAGTAAGAAAAATGAAAATGGTGCGTCACAAACTTTTTCTCTTCTCTTATTTTTTGTGAAGAATAGAGACTCATTGAAAATATAAAGTAACAACCCTAGGTCGGCACCAATATCTCCTATATAGCTGTATTGAATTATACCAGAAGTAAGAAAAATGAAAATGGTGCGTCACAAACTTTAAACACCTATTAAGTGATGTAAACAATGTAATTTGGGTACAAAAACGATTTTCTTCGGCCGGACCAAAAAATATTGTTTAATTTAATACGAGCTTCGATTTGATATATTATAATAGTGGTTATGGATACCCGAGTCAAAAGTTATCTCCGTTGAAAGCTGTAACTCATATTTACCAAATGTTTTGTTGTTTTTGGAAATGTGAACGACATCCTCTTTCTTTTTCTCTTCTCTTATTTTTTGTGAAGAATAGAGACTGATTGAAAATATAAAGAAACAACCCTAGGTCGGCACCAATATCTCCTATATAGCTCTATTGAATTATACCAGAAGTAAGAAAAATGAAAATGGTGCGTCACAAACTTTAAACACCTATTAAGTGATGTAAACGATGTAATTTGGGTACAAAAATGATTTTCTCCGGCCGGACCAAAAAATATTGTTTAATTTAATACGAGCTTGGATTTGATATATTATAATAGTGGTTTCCATACCCGAGTCAAAAGTTATCTCCGAAGAAAGCTGTAACTCATATTTACCAAATATTTTGTTGTTTTTGAAAATGTGAACGACATCCTCTTTCTTTTTCTCTTCTCTTATTTTTTGTGAAGAATAGAGACTGATTGAAAATATAAAGAAACAACCCTAGGTCGGCACCAATATCTCCGCTATAGCTCTATTGAATTAAACCAGAAGTAAGAAAAATGAAAATGGTGCGTCACAAACTTTAAACACCTATTAAGTGATGTAAACGATGTAATTTGGGTACAAAAACGATTTTCTTTGGCCGCACCAAAAAATATTGTTTAATTTAATACGAGCTTCGATTTAATATATTATAATAGTGGTTTTGATACCCGAGTCAAAAGTTATCTCCTTTTAAAGTTGTAACTCAAATTTACCAAATGTTTTGTTGTTTTTGAAAATGTGAACAATATCCTCTTTATTTTTCTCTTCTCTTATTTTTTTCTTGAAGAATTGAGACTTATTTGAAATATAAAGTAACAACCCTAGTTCGGCACCAATATCTCCTGTATAGCTCTATTGAATTATACCAGAAGTAAGAAAAATGAAAATGGTGCGTCACAAACTTTAAACACCTATTAAGTGATGTAAACGATGTAATTTGGGTACAAAAACGATTTTCTTTGGCCGGACCAAAAAATATTGTTTAATTTAATACGAGCTTCGATTTGATATATTATAATAGTGGGTATGGATACCCGAGTCAAAAGTTATATCCGTTGAAAGCTGTAACTCATATTTACCAAATGTTTTGTTGTTTTTGGAAATGTGAACGACATCCTCTTTCTTTTTCTCTTCTCTTATTTTTTGTGAAGAATAGAGACTCATTGAAAATATAAAGTAACAACCCTAGGTCGGCACCAATATCTCCTATATAGCTGTATTGAATTATACCAGAAGTAAGAAAAATGAAAATGGTGCGTCACAAACTTTAAACACCTATTAAGTGATGTAAACAATGTAATTTGGGTACAAAAACGATTTTCTTCGGCCGGACCAAAAAATATTGTTTAATTTAATACGAGCTTCGATTTGATATATTATAATAGTGGTTATGGATACCCGAGTCAAAAGTTATCTCCGTTGAAAGCTGTAACTCATATTTACCAAATGTTTTGTTGTTTTTGGAAATGTGAACGACATCCTCTTTCTTTTTCTCTTCTCTTATTTTTTGTGAAGAATAGAGACTGATTGAAAATATAAAGAAACAACCCTAGGTCGGCACCAATATCTCCTATATAGCTCTATTGAATTATACCAGAAGTAAGAAAAACGAAAATGGTGCGTCACAAACTTTAAACACCTATTAAGTGATGTAAACGATGTAATTTGGGTACAAAAACGATTTTCTTCCGCCGGACCAAAAAATATTGTTTAATTTAATACGAGCTTCGATTTGATATATTATAATAGTGGTTTCCATACCCGAGTCAAAAGTTATCTCCGTTGAAAGCTGTAGCTCATATTTACCAAATGTTTTGTTGTTTTTGAAAATGTGAACGACATCCTCTTTCTTTTTCTCTTCTCTTATTTTTTGTGAAGAATAGAGACTGATTGAACATATAAAGAAACAACCCTAGGTCGGCACCAATATCTCCTCTATAGCTCTATTGAATTAAACCAGAAGTAAGAAAAATGAAAATGGTGCGTCACAAACTTTAAACACCAATTAAGTGATGTAAACGAATTAATATGGTTACAAAAACGATTTTCTTTGGCGGGACCAAAAAATATTGTGTAATTTAATACGAGCTTTGATTTGATATATATTAATAGTGGTTTCGATACCCGAGTCAAAAGTTATCTCCGTTGAAAGCTGTAACTCATATTTACCAAATGTTTTGTTGTTTTTGAAAATGCGAATGCCATACTCTTTCTTTTTCTCTTCTCTTATTTTTTATTGAATAATAGAGACTTATTGGAAATATAAAGAAACAACCCTAGGTCGGCACCAATATCTCCTCTATAGCTCTATTGAATTAAACCAGAAGTAAGAAAAATGAAAATGGTGCGTCACAAACTTTAAACACCAATTAAGTGATGTAAACGAATTAATATGGTTACAAAAACGATTTTCTTTGGCGGGACCAAAAAATATTGTGTAATTTAATACGAGCTTTGATTTGATATATATTAATAGTGGTTTCGATACCCGAGTCAAAAGTTATCTCCGTTGAAAGCTGTAACTCATATTTACCAAATGTTTTGTTGTTTTTGAAAATGCGAATGCCATACTCTTTCTTTTTCTCTTCTCTTATTTTTTATTGAATAATAGAGACTTATTGGAAATATAAAGAAACAACCATAGGTCGGCACCAATATCTCCTATATAGCTCTATTGAATTATACCATAAGTAAGAAAAATGAAAATGGTGCGTCACAAACTTTAAACACCTATTAAGTGATGTAAACAATGTAATTTGGGTACAAAAACGATTTTCTTCGGCCGGACGAAAAAATATTTTTTAATTTAATACGAGGTTCGATTTAATATATTATAATAGTGGTTTCGATACCCGAGTCAAAAGTTATCTCCTTTGAAAGTTGTAACTCAAATTTACCAAATGTTTTGTTGTTTTTGAAAATGTTAACAATATCCTCTTTCTTTTTCTCTTCTCTTATTTTTTTCTTAAAGAATTGAGACTTATTTGAAATATAAAGTAACAACCCTAGTTCGGCACCAATATCTCCTATATAGCTCTATTGAATTAAACTAGAAGTGAAATGAAAATGGTGTTTCAAAAACTTTAAACACTCGATAAGTGACGTAAACGATGTAATTTGGGTACAAAAACGATTTTCCTTGGTGGGACCAAAACATATTGTGTAATTTGAAACGAGCTCCGATTTGATATATTATAATAGTGGTTTCGATACCCGAGTCAAAAGTTATCTCCGTTGAAAGCTGTAACTCATATTTACCAAATCTTTTGTTGTTTTTGGAAATGTGAACGACATCCTCTTTCTTTTTCTCTTCTCTTATTTTTTGTGAAGAATAGAGACTGATTGAAAATATAAAGAAAAAACCCTAGGTCAGCACCAATATCTCCTATATAGCTCTATTGAATTATACCAGAAGTAAGAAAAATGAAAATGGTGCGTCACAAACTTTAAACACCTATTAAGTGATGTAAACGATGTAATTTGGGTACAAAAACGATTTTCTTTGGCCGGACCAAAAAATATTGATTAATTTAATACGAGCTTCGATTTGATATATTATAATAGTGGGTATGGATACCCGAGTCAAAAGTTATATCCGTTGAAAGCTGTAACTCATATTTACCAAATGTTTTGTTGTTTTTGGAAATGTGAACGACATCCTCTTTCTTTTTCTCTTCTCTTATTTTTTGTGAAGAATCGAGACTCATTGAAAATATAAATTAACAACCCTAGGTCGGCACCAATATCTCCTATATAGCTGTATTGAATTATACCAGAAGTAAGAAAAATGAAAATGGTGCGTCACAAACTTTAAACACCTATTAAGTGATGTAAACAATGTAATTTGGGTACAAAAACGATTTTCTTCGGCCGGACCAAAAAATATTGTTTAATTTAATACGAGCTTCGATTTGATATATTATAATAGTGGTTATGGATACCCGAGTCAAAAGTTATCTCCGTTGAAAGCTGTAACTCATATTTACCAAATGTTTTGTTGTTTTTGGAAATGTGAACGACATCCTCTTTCTTTTTCACTTCTCTTATTTTTTGTGAAGAATAGAGACTGATTGAAAATATAAAGAAACAACCCTAGGTCGGCACCAATATCTCCTATATAGCTCTATTGAATTATACCAGAAGTAAGAAAAACGAAAATGGTGCGTCACAAACTTTAAACACCTATTAAGTGATGTAAACGATGTAATTTGGGTACAAAAACGATTTTCTTCCGCCGGACCAAAAAATATTGTTTAATTTAATACGAGATTCGATTTGATATATTATAATAGTGGTTTCCATACCCGAGTCAAAAGTTATCTCCGTTGAAAGCTGTAGCTCATATTTACCAAATGTTTTGTTGTTTTTGAAAATGTGAACGACATCCTCTTTCTTTTTCTCTTCTCTTATTTTTTGTGAAGAATAGAGACTGATTGAACATATAAAGAAACAACCCTAGGTCGGCACCAATATCTCCTCTATAGCTCTATTGAATTAAACCAGAAGTAAGAAAAATGAAAATGGTGCGTCACAAACTTTAAACACCAATTAAGTGATGTAAACGAATTAATATGGTTACAAAAACGATTTTCTTTGGCGGGACCAAAAAATATTGTGTAATTTAATACGAGCTTTGATTTGATATATATTAATAGTGGTTTCGATACCCGAGTCAAAAGTTATCTCCGTTGAAAGCTGTAACTCATATTTACCAAATGTTTTGTTGTTTTTGAAAATGCGAATGCCATACTCTTTCTTTTTCTCTTCTCTTATTTTTTATTGAATAATAGAGACTTATTGGAAATATAAATAAACAACCCTAGGTCGGCACCAATATCTCTTGTATAGCTCTATTGAATTAGACCAGAAGTAAGAAAAATGAAAATGGTGCGTCAAAAACTTTAAACACACGATAAGTGATGTAAACGATGTAATTTTGGTACAAAAACGATTTTCTTTCCCGGGACCAAAAAATATTGTGTAATTTGATACGAGCTTCGATTTGATATATTATAAAAGCGGTTTCGATACCCGAGTCAAAAGTTTTCTCCGTTGAAAGGTATTACTCATATTTACCAAATGTTTTGTTGTCTTTGAAAATGTGAATGGCATACTCTTTCTTTTTCTCTTCTCTTATTTTTTATTGAATAATAGAGACTTATTGGAAATATAAATAAACAACCCTAGGTCGGTACCAATATCTCTTGTATAGCTCTATTGAATTAAACCAGAAGTAAGAAAAATGAAAATGGTGCGTCAGAAACTTTAAACACCCATTAAGTGATGTAAACGAATTAATTTGGGTACAAAAACGATTTTTTTTGGCGGGACCAAAAAATATTGTGTAATTTAATACGAGCTTCGATTTGATATATATTAATAGTGGTTTCGATAACCGAGTCAAAAGTTATCTCCGTTGAAAGCTGTAACTTATATTTACCAAATGTTTTATTGTTTCTGAAAATGTGAACGATATCCTCTTTATTTTTCTCTTCTCTTATTTTTTGTGAAGAATAGAGACTGATTGAAAATATAAAGAAACAATGCTAGGTCGGCACCAATATATCCTATATAGCTCTATTGAATTATACCAGAAGTAAGAAAAACGAAAATGGTGCGTCACAAACTTTAAATACCTATTAAGTGATGTAAACGATGTAATTTGAGTACAAAAACGATTTTCTTCCGCCGGACCAAAAAATATTGTTTAATTTAATACGAGATTCGATTTGATATATTATAATAGTGGTTTCCATACCCGAGTCAAAAGTTATCTCCGTTGAAAGCTGTAACTCATATTTACCAAATGTTTTGTTGTTTTTGGAAATGTGAACGACATCCTCTTTCTTTTTCTCTTCTCTTATTTTTTGTGAAGAATAGAGACTAATTGAAAATACAAAGTAACAACCCTAGGTCGGCACCAATATCTCTTATATAGCTGTATTGAATTATACCAGAAGTAAGAAAAATGAAAATGGTGCGTCACAAACTTTAAACACCTATTAAGTGACGTAAATGATGTTATTTGGGTACAAAAACGATTTTCCTTGGTGGGACCAAAACATATTGTGTAATTTGAAACGAGCTCCGATTTGATATATAATAATAGTGGTTTCGATACCCGAGTCAAAAGTTATCTCCGTTGAAAGCTGTAACTAATATTTACCAAATCTTTTGTTGTTTTTGGAAATGTGAACGACATCCTCTTTCTTTTTCTCTTCTCTTATTTTTTGTGAAGAATAGAGACTGATTGAAAATATAAAGAAACAACCCTAGGTCGGCACCAATATCTCCTATATAGCTCTATTGAATTATACCAGAAGTAAGAAAAATGAAAATGGTGCGTCACAAACTTTAAACACCTATTAAGTGATGTAAACCATGTAATTTGGGTACAAAAACGATTTTCTTCGGTCGGACCAAAAAATATTGTTTAATTTATTACGAGCTTCGATTTGATATATTATAATAGTGGTTTCCATACCCGAGTCAAAAGTTATCTCCGTTGAAAGCTGTAACTCATATTTACCAAATGTTTTGTTGTTTTTGGAAATGTGAACGACATCCTCTTTCTTTTTCTCTTCTCTTATTTTTTGTGAAGAATAGAGACTAATTGAAAATATAAAGTAACAACCCTAGGTCGGCACCAATATCTCTTATATAGCTGTATTGAATTATACCAGAAGTAAGAAAAATGAAAATGGTGCGTCACAAACTTTAAACACCTATTAAGTGATGTAAACCATGTAATTTGGGTACAAAAACGATTTTCTTCGGTCGGACCAAAAAATATTGTTTAATTTAATACGAGTTTCGATTTGATATATTATAATAGTGGTTTCCATACCCGAGTCAAAAGTTATCTTCGTTGAAAGCTGTAACTCATATTTACCAAATGTTTTGTTGTTTTTGAAAATGTGAACGACATCCTCTTTCTTTTTCTCCTCTCTTATTTTTTCTGAAGAATAGAGACTGATTGATAATATAAAGAAACAACCCTAGGTCGGCACCAATATCTCCTCTATAGCTCTATTGAATTAAACCAGAAGTAAGGAAAATGAAAATGGTGCGTCACAAACTTTAAACACCCATTAAGTGATGTAAACGAATTAATTTGGGTACAAAAACGATTTTTTTTGGCGGGACCAAAAAATATTGTGTAATTTAATACGAGCTTCGATTTGATATATATTAATAGTGGTTTCGATACCCGAGTCAAAAGTTATGTCTGTTGAAAGCTGTAACTTATATTTACCAAATGTTTTATTGTTTTTGAAAATGTGAACGACATCCTCTTTCTTTTTCTCTTATCTTATTTTTTGTGAAGAATAGAGACTGATTGAAAATATAAAGAAACAACGCTAGGTCGGCACCAATATCTCCTATATAGCTCTATTGAATTAAACCAGAAGTAAGAAAAATGAAAATGGTGCGTCACAAACTTTAAACACCTATTAAGTGATGTAAACAATGTAATTTGGGTACAAAAACGATTTTCTTCGGCCGGACCAAAAAATATTGTTTAATTTAATATGAGCTTCGATTCGACATATTATAATAGTGGTTATGGATACCCGAGTCAAAAGTTATCTCCGTTGAAAGCTGTAACTCATATTTACCAAATGTTTTGTTGTTTTTGGAAATGTGAACGACATCCTCTTTCTTTTTCTCTTCTCTTATTTTTTATGAATAATATAGAATGATTGAAAATATAAAGAAACAACCCTAGGTCGGCACCAATATCTCCTATATAGCTCTATTGAATTATACCAGAAGTAAAAAAATGAAAATAGTGCGTCACAAACTTTAAACACCTATTAAGTGATGTAAACGATGTAATTTGGGTACAAAAACGATTTTCTTCGGCCGGACCAAAAAATATTATTTAATTTAATACGAGCTTCGATTTGATATATTATAATAGTGGTTTCCATACCCGAGTCCAAAGTTATCTCCGTTGAAAGCTGTAACTCATATTTACCCAATGTTTTGTTGTTTTTGAAAATGTGAACGAAATCCTCTTTCTTTTTCTCTTCTCTTATTTTTTGTGAAGAATAGAGACTGATTGAAAATATAAAGAAACAACGCTAGGTCGGCACCATAATCTCCTATATAGCTCTATTGAATTAAACCAGAAGTAAGAAAAATGAAAATGGTGCGTCATAAACTTTAAACACCTATTAAGTGATATAAACGATGTAATTTGGGTACAAAAACGATTTTCTTTGGCCGGACCAAAAATCTTGTTTAATTTAATACGAGCTTCGATTTGATATATTATAATAGTGGTTTCGATACCCGAGTCAAAATTTATCTCCTTTGAAAGTTGTAACTCAAATTTACCAAATGTTTTGTTGTTTTTGAAAATGTGAACAATATCCTCTTTCTTTTTCTCTTCTCTTATTTTTTTCTTGAAGAATAGAGACTTATTTGAAATATAAATTAACAACCCTATTTCGGCACCAATATCTTCTGTATAGCTATTTTGAATTAAACTAGAAGTGAAATGAAAATGGTGTGTCAAAAACTTTAAACACTCGATAAGTGACGTAAACGATGTAATTTGGGTACAAAAACGATTTTCCTTGGTACGACCAAAATATATTGTGTAATTTGAAACGAGCTCCGATTTGATATATTATAATAATGGTTTCGATACCCGAGTCAAAAGTTATCTCCGTTGAAAGTTGCAACTCATATTTACAAAATGTTTTGTTGTTTTTGAAAATGTGAACGACATCCTCTATCTTTTTCTCTTCTCTTATTTTTTGTGAAGAATAGAGACTGATTGAAAATATAAAGAAACAACCCTAGGTCGGCACCAATATCTCCTATATAGCTCTATTGAATTAAACCAGAAGTAAGAAAAATGAAAATGGTGCGTCACAAACTTTAAACACCCATTAAGTGATGTAAACGATGTAATTTGGGTACAAAAACGATTTTCTTTGGCCGGACCAAAAAATATTGTTTAATTTAATACGAGCTTTGATTTGATATATATTAATAGTGGTTTCGATACCCGAGTCAAAAGTTATCTCTGTTGAAAGCTGTAACTCATATTTACCAAATGTTTTGTTGTTTTTGAAAATGTGAACGACATCCTCTTTCTTTTTCTCTTCTCTTATTTTTTGTGAAGAATAGAGACTGATTGAAAATATAAAGAAACAACCCTAGGTCGGCACCAATATCTCCTATATAGCTTTATTGAATTATACTAGAAGTTAGAAAAATGAAAATGGTGCGTCACAAACTTTAAACACCTATTAAGTGATGTAAACGATGTAATTTGGGTACAAAAACGATTTTCTTCGGCCGGACCAAAAAATATTGTTTAATTTAATACGAGCTTCGATTTGATATATTATAATAGTGGTTTCTATACCCGAGTCAAAAGTTATCTCCTTTGAAAGTTGTAACTCAAATTTACCAAATGTTTTGTTGTTTTTGAAAATGTGAACAATATCCTCTATCTTTTTCTCTTCTCTTATTTTGTTCTTGAAGAATAGAGACTTATTTGAAATATAAATTAACAACCCAAGTTCGGCACCAATATCTCCTGTATAGCTGTTTTGAATTAAACTAGAAGTGAAATGAAAATGGTGTGTCAAAAACTTTAAACACTCGATAAGTGACGTAAACGATGTAATTTGGGTACAAAAATGATTTTCCTTGGTAGGACCAAAATATATTGTGTAATTTGAAACGAGCTCCGATTTCATATATTATAATAATGGTTTCGATACCCGAGTCAAAAGTTATCTCCGTTGAAAGTTGTAACTCATATTTATAAAATGTTTTGTTGTTTTTGAAAATGTGAACAACATCCTCTTTCTTTTTCTCTTCTCTTATTTTTTGTGAAGAATAGAGACTGATTGAAAATATAAAGAAACAACCCTAGGTCGGCACCAATATCTCCTCTATAGCTCTATTGAATTAAACCAGAAGTAAGAAAAATGAAAATGGTGCGTCACAAACTTTAAACACCCATTAAGTGATGTAAACGATGTAATTTGGGTACAAAAACGATTTTCTTCGGCCGGACCAAAAAATATTGTTTAATTTAATACGAGCTTCGATTTGATATATATTAATAGTGGTTTCGATACCCGAGTCAAAAGTTATCTCCGTTGAAAGCTGTAACTCATATTTACCAAATGTTTTGTTGTTTTTGGAAATGTGAACGACATCCTCTTTCTTTTTCTCTTCTCTTATTTTTTGTGAAGAATAAAGACTGATTGAAAATATAAAGAAACAACCCTAGGTCGGCACCAATATCTCCTATATAGCTCTATTGAAATATACCAGAAGTAAAAAAAATGAAAATGGTGCGTCACAAACTTTAAAAACCTATTAAGTGATGTAAATGATGTAATTTGGGTACAAAAACGATTTTCTTCGGCCGGACCAAAAAATATTGTTTAATTTAATACGACCTTCGATTTGATATATTATAATAGTGGTTTCTATACCCGAGTCAAAAGTTATCTCCTTTGAAAGTTGTAACTCCAATTTACCAAATGTTTTGTTGTTTTTGAAAATGTGAACAATATCCTCTATCTTTTTCTCTTCTCTTATTTTGTTCTTGAAGAATAGAGACTTATTTGAAATATAAATTAACAACCCTAGTTCGGCACCAATATCTCCTGTATAGCTTGTTTGAATTAAACTAGAAGTGAAATGAAAATAGTGTGTCAAAAACTTTAAACACTCGATAAGTGACGTAAACGATGTAATTTGTGTACAAAAACGATTTTCTTTGGCTGACCAACAAATATTGGGTAATTTAATACGATCTTCGATTTGATATATTATAATAGTATTTTCGATACCCGAGTCAAAAGTTATGTCCTTTGAAAGTTGTAACTCATATTTACCAAATGTTTTGTTGTTTTTGAAAATGTGAACGACATCCTCTTTCTTTTTCTATTCTCTTATTTTTTTCTTGAAGAATAGAGACTAATTGAAAATATAAAGAAACAACCCTAGGTCGGCACCAATATCTCCTCTATAGCTCTATTGAATTAAACCAGAAGTATGAAAAATGAAAATGGTGCGTCACAAACTTTAAACACCTATTAAGTGATGTAAACGATGTAATTTGGGTACAAAAACTATTTTCTTCGGCCGGACCAAAAAATATTGTTTAATTTAATACGAGCTTCGATTTGATATATTATAATAGGGGTTATGTATACCCTAGTCAAAAGGTATCTCCGTTGAAAGCTGTAACTCATATTTACCAAATGTTTTGTTGTTTTTGGAAATATGAACGACATCCTCTTTCTTTTTCTCTTCTCATATTTTTTTCTTGAAGAATAGAGACTGATTGAAAATATAAAGAAACAACCCTAGGTCGGCACCAATATCTCCTCTATAGCTCTATTGAATTAAACCAGAAGTATGAAAAATGAAAATGGTGCGTCACAAACTTTAAACACCTATTAAGTGATGTAAACGATGTAATTTGGGTACAAAAACGATTTTCTTCGGCCGGACCAAAAAATATTGTTTAATTTAATACGAGCTTCGATTTGATATATTATAATAGGGGTTATGGATACCCGAGTCAAACTTTATCTCCGTTGAAAGCTGTAACTCATATTTACCAAATGTTTTGTTGTTTTTGGAAATGTGAACGAGATCCTCTTTCTTTTTCTCTTCTCTTATTTTTTGTGAATAATAGAGACTGATTGAAAATATAAAGAAACAACCCTAGGTCGGCACCAATATCTTCTATATAGCCATATTGAATTATACCAGAAGTAAAAAAATGAAAATAGTGCGTCACAAACTTTAAACACCTATTAAGTGATGTAAACGATGTAATTTGGGTACAAAAACGATTTTCTTCGGCCGGACCAAAAAATATTATTTAATTTAATACGAGCTTCGATTTGATATATTATAATAGAGGTTTCCATACCCGAGTCCAAAGTTATCTCCGTTGAAAGCTGTAACTCATATTTACCCAATGTTTTGTTGTTTTTGAAAATGTGAACGAAATCCTCTTTCTTTTTCTCTTCTCTTATTTTTTGTGAAGAATAGAGACTGATTGAAAATATAAAGAAACAACGCTAGGTCGGCACCAATATCTCCTATATAGCTCTATTGAATTAAACCAGAAGTAAGAAAAATGAAAATGGTGCGTCACAAACATTAAACACCTATTAAGTGATGTAAACGATGTAATTTGGGTACAAAAACGATTTTCTTCGGCCGGACCAAAAAATATTCTTTAATTTAATACGAGCTTCAATTTGATATATTATAATAGGGGTTATGGATACCCGAGTCAAAAGTTATCTCCGTTGAAAGCTGTAACTCATATTTACCAAATGTTTTGTTGTTTTTGGAAATGTGAACGACATCCTCTTT
Organism: Hippophae tibetana; assembly: GCA_037013495.1. Taxonomy (NCBI): domain Eukaryota; kingdom Viridiplantae; phylum Streptophyta; class Magnoliopsida; order Rosales; family Elaeagnaceae; genus Hippophae; species Hippophae tibetana. Next base: position 240,980 of record JAZDXN010000027.1, on the reverse strand, counting down.
CTTTTTCTCTTCTCTTATTTTTTGTGAATAAAATAGAATGATTGAAAATATAAAGAAACAACCCTAGGTCGGCACCAATATCTCCTATATAGCTCTATTGAATTATACCAGAAGTAAAAAAATGAAAATAGTGCGTCACAAACTTTAAACACCCATTAAGTGACGTAAACGATGTAATTTTTGTACAAAAACGATTTTCTTCGGCCGGACCAAAAAATATTGTTTAATTTAATACGAGCTTCGATTTGATATATTATAATAGGGGTTATGGATACCCGAGTCAAAAGTTATCTCCGTTGAAAGCTGTAACTCATATTTACCAAATGTTTTGTTGTTTTTGGAAATGTGAACGACATCCTCTTTCTTTTTCTCTTCTCTTATTTTTTGTGAATAAAATAGAATGATTGAAAATATAAAGAAACAACCCTAGGTCGACACCAATATCTCCTATATAGCTCTATTGAATTATACCAGAAGTAAAAAAATGAAAATAGTGCGTCACAAACTTTAAACACCCATTAAGTGACGTAAACGATGTAATTTTTGTACAAAAACGATTTTCTTCGGCCGGACCAAAAAATATTGTTTAATTTAATACGAGCTTCGATTTGATATATTATAATAGGGGTTATGGATACCCGAGTCAAAAGTTATCTCCGTTGAAAGCTGTAACTCATATTTACCAAATGTTTTGTTGTTTTTGGAAATGTGAACGACATCCTCTTTCTTTTTCTCTTCTCTTATTTTTTGTGAATAAAATAGAATGATTGAAAATATAAAGAAACAACCCTAGGTCGGCACAAATATCTCCTATATAGCTCTATTGAATTATACCAGAAGTAAAAAAATGAAAATAGTGCGTCACAAACTTTAAACACCTATTAAGTGATGTAAACGATGTAATTTGGTACAAAAACGATTTTCTTCGGCCGGACCAAAAAATATTATTTAATTTAATACGAGCTTCGATTTGATATATTATAATAGTGGTTTCCATACCCGAGTCCAAAGTTATCTCCGTTGAAAGCTGTAACTCATATTTACCCAATGTTTTGTTGTTTTTGAAAATGTGAACGAAATCCTCTTTCTTTTTCTCTTCTCTTATTTTTTGTGAAGAATAGAGACTGATTGAAAATATAAAGAAACAACGCTAGGTCGGCACCAATATCTCCTATATAGCTCTATTGAATTAAACCAGAAGTAAGAAAAATGAAAATGGTGCGTCACAAACTTTAAACACCTATTAAGTGATATAAACGATGTAATTTGGGTACAAGAACGATTTTCTCTGGCCGGACCAAACAATCTTGTTTAATTTAATACGAGCTTCGATTTAATATATTATAATAGTGGTTTCGATACCCGAGTCAAAATTTATCTCCTTTGAAAGTTGTAACTCAAATTTACCAAATGTTTTGTTGTTTTTGAAAATGTGAACAATATCCTCTTTCTTTTTGTCTTCTCTTATTTTTTTCTTGAACAATAGAGACTTATTTAAAATATAAATTAACAACCCTAGTTCGGCACCAATATCTCCTGTATAGCTGTTTTGAATTAAACTAGATGTGAAATGAAAATGGTGTGTCAAAAACTTTAAACACTCGATAAGTGACGCAAACGATGTAATTTGGGTACAAAAACGATTTTCTTCGGCCGGACCAAAAAATATTGTTTAATTTAATACGAGCTTCGATTTGATATATTATAATAGGGGTTATGTATACCCTAGTCAAAATGTATCTCCGTTGAAAGCTATAACTCATATTTACCAAATGTTTTGTTGTTTTTGGAAATGTGAACGACATCCTCTTTCTTTTTCTCTTCTCTTATTTTTTGTGAAGAATAGAGACTGATTAAAAATATAAAGAAACAAGCCTAGGTCGGTACCAATATCTCCTTTATAGCTCTATTGAATTAAACCAGAAGTAAGAAAAATGAAAATGGTGCGTCACAAACTTTAAACACCCATTAAATGATGTTAACGAATTAATTTGGGTGCAAAAACGATTTTCTTTGGCGGGAACAAAAAGTATTGTGTAATTTAATACGAGCTTCGATTTGATATATATTAATAGTGGTTTCGATACCCGAGTCAAAAGTTATCTCCGTTGAAAGCTGTAACTCATATTTACCAAATGTTTTGTTGTTTTTGGAAATGTGAACGACATCCTCTTTCTTTTTCTCTTCTCTTATTTTTTGTGAAGAATAGAGACTGATTGAAAATATAAAGAAACAACCCTAGGTCGGCACCAATATCTTCTATATAGCTCTATTGAATTATACCAGAAGTAAGAAAAATGAAAATGGTGCGTCACAAACTTTAAACACCTATTAAGTGATGTAAACGATGTAATTTGGGTACAAAAACGATTTTCTTCGGCCGGACCAAAAAATATTGTTTAATTTAATACGAGCTTCGATTTGATATATTATAATAGTGGTTTCTATACCCGAGTCAAAAGTTATCTCCTTTGAAAGTTGTAACTCAAATTTACCAAATGTTTTGTTGTTTTTCAAAATGTGAACAGTATCCTCTTTATTTTTCTCTTCTCTTATTTTTTTCTTGAAGAATAGAGACTTATTTGAAATATAAATTAACAACCCTAGTTCGGCATCAATATCTCCTGTATAGCTGTTTTGAATTAAACTAGAAATGAAATGAAAATGGTGTGTCAAAAACTTTAAACACTGGATAAGTGACGTAAACGATGTAATTTGGGTACAAAAACGATTTTCCTTGGTGGGACCAAAACATATTGTGTAATTTTGAAACGAGCTCCGATTTGATATATTATAATAGTGGTTTGGATACCCGAGTCAAAAGTTATCTCCGTTGAAAGCTGTAACCTATAATTACCAAATGTTTTGTTGTTTTTGGAAATGTGAACGACATCCTCTTTCTTTTTCTCTTCTCTTATTTTTTGTGAAGAATAGAGACTGATTGAAAATATAAAGAAACAACGCTAGGTCGGCACCAATATCTCCTATATAGCTCTATTGAATTAAACCAGAAGTAAGAAAAATGAAAATGGTGCGTCACAAACATTTAACACCTATTAAGTGATGTAAACGATGTAATTTGGGTACAAAAACGATTTTCTTCGGCCGGACCAAAAAATATTGTTTAATTTAATACGAGCTTCAATTTGATATATTATAATAGGGGTTATGGATACCCGAGTCAAAAGTTATCTCCGTTGAAAGCTGTAACTCATATTTACCAAATGTTTTGTTGTTTTTGGAAATGTGAACGACATCCTCTTTCTTTTTCTCTTCTCTTATTTTTTGTGAATAAAATAGAATGATTGAAAATATAAAGAAACAACCCTAGGTCGGCACCAATATCTCCTATATAGCTCTATTGAATTATACCAGAAGTAAAAAAATGAAAATAGTGCGTCACAAACTTTAAACACCCATTAAGTGACGTAAACGATGTAATTTTTGTACAAAAACGATTTTCTTCGGCCGGACCAAAAAATATTGTTTAATTTAATACGAGCTTCGATTTGATATATTATAATAGGGGTTATGGATACCCGAGTCAAAAGTTATCTCCGTTGAAAGCTGTAACTCATATTTACCAAATGTTTTGTTGTTTTTGGAAATGTGAACGACATCCTCTTTCTTTTTCTCTTCTCTTATTTTTTGTGAATAAAATAGAATGATTGAAAATATAAAGAAACAACCCTAGGTCGGCACCAATATCTCCTATATAGCTCTATTGAATTATACCAGAAGTAAAAAAATGAAAATAGTGCGTCACAAACTTTAAACACCCATTAAGTGACGTAAACGATGTAATTTTTGTACAAAAACGATTTTCTTCGGCCGGACCAAAAAATATTGTTTAATTTAATACGAGCTTCGATTTGATATATTATAATAGGGGTTATGGATACCCGAGTCAAAAGTTATCTCCGTTGAAAGCTGTAACTCATATTTACCAAATGTTTTGTTGTTTTTGGAAATGTGAACGACATCCTCTTTCTTTTTCTCTTCTCTTATTTTTTGTGAATAAAATAGAATGATTGAAAATATAAAGAAACAACCCTAGGTCGGCACCAATATCTCCTATATAGCTCTATTGAATTATACCAGAAGTAAAAAAATGAAAATAGTGCGTCACAAACTTTAAAAACCTATTAAGTGATGTAAACGATGTAATTTGGTACAAAAACGATTTTCTTCGGCCGGACCAAAAAATATTATTTAATTTAATACGAGCTTCGATTTGATATATTATAATAGTGGTTTCCATACCCGAGTCCAAAGTTATCTCCGTTGAAAGCTGTAACTCATATTTACCCAATGTTTTGTTGTTTTTGAAAATGTGAACGAAATCCTCTTTCTTTTTCTCTTCTCTTATTTTTTATGAAGAATAGAGACTGATTGAAAATATAAAGAAACAACGCTAGGTCGGCACCATAATCTCCTATATAGCTCTATTGAATTAAACCAGAAGTAAGAAAAATGAAAATGGTGCGTCACAAACTTTAAACACCTATTAAGTGATATAAACGATGTAATTTGGGTACAAGAACGATTTTCTCTGGCCGGACCAAACAATCTTGTTTAATTTAATACGAGCTTCGATTTAATATATTATAATAGTGGTTTCGATACCCGAGTCAAAATTTATCTCCTTTGAAAGTTGTAACTCAAATTTACCAAATGTTTTGTTGTTTTTGAAAATATGAACAATATCCTCTTTCTTTTTGTCTTCTCTTATTTTTTTCTTGAACAATAGAGACTTATTTGAAATATAAATTAATAACCCTAGTTCGGCACCAATATCTCCTGTATAGCTGTTTTGAATTAAACTAGATGTGAAATGAAAATGGTGTGTCAAAAACTTTAAACACTCGATAAGTGACGCAAACGATGTAATTTGGGTACAAAAACGATTTTCTTCGGCCGGACCAAAAAATATTGTTTAATTTAATACGAGCTTCGATTTGATATATTATAATAGGGGTTATGTATACCCTAGTCAAAATGTATCTCCGTTGAAAGCTATAACTCATATTTACCAAATGTTTTGTTGTTTTTGGAAATGTGAACGACATCCTCTTTCTTTTTCTCTTCTCTTATTTTTTGTGAAGAATAGAGACTGATTAAAAATATAAAGAAACAAGCCTAGGTCGGTACCAATATCTCCTCTATAGCTCTATTGAATTAAACCAGAAGTAAGAAAAATGAAAATGGTGCGTCACAAACTTTAAACACCCATTAAATGATGTTAACGAATTAATTTGGGTGCAAAAACGATTTTCTTTGGCAGGAACAAAAAGTATTGTGTAATTTAATACGAGCTTCGATTTGATATATATTAATAGTGGTTTCGATACCCGAGTCAAAAGTTATCTCCGTCGAAAGCTGTAACTCATATTTACCAAATGTTTTGTTGTTTTTGGAAATGTGAAGGACATCCTCTTTCTTTTTCTCTTCTCTTATTTTTTGTGAAGAATAGAGACTGATTGAAAATATAAAGAAACAACCCTAGGTCGCCACCAATATCTTCTATATAGCTCTATTGAATTATACCAGAAGTAAGAAAAATGAAAATGGTGCGTCACAAACTTTAAACACCTATTAAGTGATGTAAACGATGTAATTTGGGTACAAAAACGATTTTCTTCGGCCGGACCAAAATATATTGTTTAATTTAATACGAGCTTCGATTTGATATATTATAATAGTGGTTTCTATACCCGAGTCAAAAGTTATCTCCTTTGAAAGTTGTAACTCAAATTTACCAAATGTTTTGTTGTTTTTGAAAATGTGAACAGTATCCTCTTTATTTTTCTCTTCTCTTATTTTTTTCTTGAAGAATAGAGACTTATTTGAAATATAAATTAACAACCCTAGTTCGGCATCAATATCTCCTGTATAGCTGTTTTGAATTAAACTAGAAATGAAATGAAAATGGTGTGTCAAAAACTTTAAACACTGGATAAGTGACGTAAACGATGTAATTTGGGTACAAAAACGATTTTCCTTGGTGGGACCAAAACATATTGTGTAATTTTGAAACGAGCTCCGATTTGATATATTATAATAGTGGTTTGGATACCCGAGTCAAAAGTTATCTCCGTTGAAAGCTGTAACTCATAATTACCAAATGTTTTGTTGTTTTTGGAAATGTGAACGACATCCTCTTTCTTTTTCTCTTCTCTTATTTTTTGTGAAGAATAGAGACTGATTGAAAATATAAAGAAACAACGCTAGGTCGGCACCAATATCTCCTATATAGCTCTATTGAATTAAACCAGAAGTAAGAAAAATGAAAATGGTGCGTCACAAACATTAAACACCTATTAAGTGATGTAAACGATGTAATTTGGGTACAAAAACGATTTTCTTCGGCCGGACCAAAAAATATTGTTTAATTTAATACGAGCTTCGATTTGATATATTATAATAGGGGTTATGGATACCCGAGTCAAAAGTTATCTCCGTTGAAAGCTGTAACTCATATTTACCAAATGTTTTGTTGTTTTTGGAAATGTGAACGACATCCTCTTTCTTTTTCTCTTCTCTTATTTTTTGTGAATAAAATAGAATGATTGAAAATATAAAGAAACAACCCTAGGTCGGCACCAATATCTCCTATATAGCTCTATTGAATTATACCAGAAGTAAAAAAATGAAAATAGTGCGTCACAAACTTTAAAAACCCATTAAGTGACGTAAACGATGTAATTTTTGTACAAAAACGATTTTCTTCGGCCGGACCAAAAAATATTGTTTAATTTAATACGAGCTTCGATTTGATATATTATAATAGGGGTTATGGATACCCGAGTCAAAAGTTATCTCCGTTGAAAGCTGTAACTCATATTTACCAAATGTTTTGTTGTTTTTGGAAATGTGAACGACATCCTCTTTCTTTTTCTCTTCTCTTATTTTTTGTGAATAAAATAGAATGATTGAAAATATAAAGAAACAACCCTAGGTCGGCACCAATATCTCCTATATAGCTCTATTGAATTATACCAGAAGTAAAAAAATGAAAATAGTGCGTCACAAACTTTAAACACCCATTAAGTGACGTAAACGATGTAATTTTTGTACAAAAACGATTTTCTTCGGCCGGACCAAAAAATATTGTTTAATTTAATACGAGCTTCGATTTGATATATTATAATAGGGGTTATGGATACCCGAGTCAAAAGTTATCTCCGTTGAAAGCTGTAACTCATATTTACCAAATGTTTTGTTGTTTTTGGAAATGTGAACGACATCCTCTTTCTTTTTCTCTTCTCTTATTTTTTGTGAATAAAATAGAATGATTGAAAATATAAAGAAACAACCCTAGGTCGGCACCAATATCTCCTATATAGCTCTATTGAATTATACCAGAAGTAAAAAAATGAAAATAGTGCGTCACAAACTTTAAACACCTATTAAGTGATGTAAACGATGTAATTTGGTACAAAAACGATTTTCTTCGGCCGGACCAAAAAATATTATTTAATTTAATACGAGCTTCGATTTGATATATTATAATAGTGGTTTCCATACCCGAGTCCAAAGTTATCTCCGTTGAAAGCTGTAACTCATATTTACCCAATGTTTTGTTGTTTTTGAAAATGTGAACGAAATCCTCTTTCTTTTTCTCTTCTCTTATTTTTTATGAAGAATAGAGACTGATTGAAAATATAAAGAAACAACGCTAGGTCGGCACCATAATCTCCTATATAGCTCTATTGAATTAAACCAGAAGTAAGAAAAATGAAAATGGTGCGTCACAAACTTTAAACACCTATTAAGTGATATAAACGATGTAATTTGGGTACAAGAACGATTTTCTCTGGCCGGACCAAACAATCTTGTTTAATTTAATACGAGCTTCGATTTAATATATTATAATAGTGGTTTCGATACCCGAGTCAAAATTTATCTCCTTTGAAAGTTGTAACTCAAATTTACCAAATGTTTTGTTGTTTTTGAAAATGTGAACAATATCCTCTTTCTTTTTGTCTTCTCTTATTTTTTTCTTGAACAATAGAGACTTATTTGAAATATAAATTAATAACCCTAGTTCGGCACCAATATCTCCTGTATAGCTGTTTTGAATTAAACTAGATGTGAAATGAAAATGGTGTGTCAAAAACTTTAAACACTCGATAAGTGACGCAAACGATGTAATTTGGGTACAAAAACGATTTTCTTCGGCCGGACCAAAAAATATTGTTTAATTTAATACGAGCTTCGATTTGATATATTATAATAGGGGTTATGTATACCCTAGTCAAAATGTATCTCCGTTGAAAGCTATAACTCATATTTACCAAATGTTTTGTTGTTTTTGGAAATGTGAACGACATCCTCTTTCTTTTTCTCTTCTCTTATTTTTTGTGAAGAATAGAGACTGATTAAAAATATAAAGAAACAAGCCTAGGTCGGTACCAATATCTCCTCTATAGCTCTATTGAATTAAACCAGAAGTAAGAAAAATGAAAATGGTGCGTCACAAACTTTAAACACCCATTAAATGATGTTAACGAATTAATTTGGGTGCAAAAACGATTTTCTTTGGCAGGAACAAAAAGTATTGTGTAATTTAATACGAGCTTCGATTTGATATATATTAATAGTGGTTTCGATACCCGAGTCAAAAGTTATCTCCGTCGAAAGCTGTAACTCATATTTACCAAATGTTTTGTTGTTTTTGGAAATGTGAACGACATCCTCTTTCTTTTTCTCTTCTCTTATTTTTTGTGAAGAATAGAGACTGATTGAAAATATAAAGAAACAACCCTAGGTCGCCACCAATATCTTCTATATAGCTCTATTGAATTATACCAGAAGTAAGAAAAATGAAAATGGTGCGTCACAAACTTTAAACACCTATTAAGTGATGTAAACGATGTAATTTGGGTACAAAAACGATTTTCTTCGGCCGGACCAAAAAATATTGTTTAATTTAATACGAGCTTCGATTTGATATATTATAATAGGGGTTATGTATACCCTAGTCAAAATGTATCTCCGTTGAAAGCTATAACTCATATTTACCAAATGTTTTGTTGTTTTTGGAAATGTGAACGACATCCTCTTTCTTTTTCTCTTCTCTTATTTTTTGTGAAGAATAGAGACTGATTAAAAATATAAAGAAACAAGCCTAGGTCGGTACCAATATCTCCTCTATAGCTCTATTGAATTAAACCAGAAGTAAGAAAAATGAAAATGGTGCGTCACAAACTTTAAACACCCATTAAATGATGTTAACGAATTAATTTGGGTGCAAAAACGATTTTCTTTGGCAGGAACAAAAAGTATTGTGTAATGAATACGAGCTTCGATTTGATATATATTAATAGTGGTTTCGATACCCGAGTCAAAAGTTATCTCCGTCGAAAGCTGTAACTCATATTTACCAAATGTTTTGTTGTTTTTGGAAATGTGAACGACATCCTCTTTCTTTTTCTCTTCTCTTATTTTTTGTGAAGAATAGAGACTGATTGAAAATATAAAGAAACAACCCTAGGTCGCCACCAATATCTTCTATATAGCTCTATTGAATTATACCAGAAGTAAGAAAAATGAAAATGGTGCGTCACAAACTTTAAACACCTATTAAGTGATGTAAACGATGTAATTTGGGTACAAAAACGATTTTCTTCGGCCGGACCAAAAAATATTGTTTAATTTAATACGAGCTTCGATTTGATATATTATAATAGTGGTTTCTATACCCGAGTCAAAAGTTATCTCCTTTGAAAGTTGTAACTCAAATTTACCAAATGTTTTGTTGTTTTTGAAAATGTGAACAGTATCCTCTTTATTTTTCTCTTCTCTTATTTTTTTCTTGAAGAATAGAGACTTATTTGAAATATAAATTAACAACCCTAGTTCGGCATCAATATCTCCTGTATAGCTGTTTTGAATTAAACTAGAAATGAAATGAAAATGGTGTGTCAAAAACTTTAAACACTGGATAAGTGACGTAAACGATGTAATTTGGGTACAAAAACGATTTTCCTTGGTGGGACCAAAACATATTGTGTAATTTTGAAACGAGCTCCGATTTGATATATTATAATAGTGGTTTGGATACCCGAGTCAAAAGTTATCTCCGTTGAAAGCTGTAACTCATATTTACCAAATGTTTTGTTGTTTTTGGAAATGTGAACGACATCCTCTTTCTTTTTCTCTTCTCTTATTTTTTGTGAAGAATAGAGACTGATTGAAAATATAAAGAAACAACCCTAGGTCGGCACCAATATCTCCTATATAGCTCTATTGAATTATACCAGAAGTAAGAAAAATGAAAATGGTGCGTCACAAACTTTAAACACCTATTAAGTGATGTAAACGATGTAATTTGGGTACAAAAACGATTTTCTTCGGCCGGACCAAAAAATATTGTTTAATTTAATACGAGCTTCGATTTGATATATTATAATAGTGGTTTCTATACCCGAGTCAAAAGTTATCTCCTTTGAAAGTTGTAACTCAAATTTACCAAATGTTTTGTTGTTTTTGAAAATGTGAACAGTATCCTCTTTCTTTTTCTCTTCTCTTATTTTTTTCTTGAAGAATAGAGACTTATTTGAAATATAAATTAACAACCATAGTTTGGCGCCAATATCTCCTGTATAGCTGTTTTGAATTAAACTAGAAGTGAAATGAAAATTGTGTGTCAAAAACTTTAAACACTCGATAAGTGACGTAAACGATGTAATTTGGGTACAAAAACGATTTTCCTTGGTGGGACCAAAACATATTGTGTAATTTTGAAACGAGCTCCGATTTGATATATTATAATAGTGGTTTGGATACCCGAGTCAAAAGTTATCTCCGTTGAAAGCTGTAACTCATAATTACCAAATGTTTTGTTGTTTTTGGAAATGTGAACGACATCCTCTTTCTTTTTCTCTTCTCTTATTTTTTGTGAAGAATAGAGACTGATTGAAAATATAAAGAAACAACGCTAGGTCGGCACCAATATCTCCTATATAGCTCTATTGAATTAAACCAGAAGTAAGAAAAATGAAAATGGTGCGTCACAAACATTAAACACCTATTAAGTGATGTAAACGATGTAATTTGGGTACAAAAACGATTTTCTTCGGCCGGACCAAAAAATATTGTTTAATTTAATACGAGCTTCAATTTGATATATTATAATAGGGGTTATGGATACCCGAGTCAAAAGTTATCTCCGTTGAAAGCTGTAACTCATATTTACCAAATGTTTTGTTGTTTTTGGAAATGTGAACGACATCCTCTTTCTTTTTCTCTTCTCTTATTTTTTGTGAATAAAATAGAATGATTGAAAATATAAAGAAACAACCCTAGGTCGGCACCAATATCTCCTATATAGCTCTATTGAATTATACCAGAAGTAAAAAAATGAAAATAGTGCGTCACAAACTTTAAACACCCATTAAGTGACGTAAACGATGTAATTTGGGTACAAAAACGATTTTCTTCGGCCGGACCAAAAAATATTGTTTAATTTAATACGAGCTTCGATTTGATATATTATAATAGTGGTTTCTATACCCGAGTCAAAAGTTATCTCCTTTGAAAGTTGTAACTCAAATTTACCAAATGTTTTGTTGTTTTTGAAAATGTGAACAATATCCTCTTTCTTTTTCTCTTCTCTTATTTTTTTCTTGAAGAATAGAGACTTATTTGAAATATAAATTAACAACCCTAGTTCGGCACCAATATCTTCTGTATAGCTGTTTTGAATTAAACTAGAAGTGAAATGAAAATGGTGTGTCAAAAACTTTAAACACTCGATAAGTGACGTAAACGATGTAATTTGGGTACAAAAACGATTTTCCTAGGTAGGACCAAAATATATTGTGTAGTTTGAAACGAGCTCCGATTTGATATATTATAATAATGGTTTCGATACCCGAGTCAAAAGTTATCTCCGTTGAAAGTTGTAACTCATATTTACAAAATGTTTTGTTGTTTTTGAAAATGTGAACGACATCCTCTATCTTTTTCTCTTCTCTTATTTTTTGTGAATAATAGAGACTGATTGAAAATATAAAGAAACAACCCTAGGTCGGCACCAATATCTCCTCTATAGCTCTATTGAATTAAACCAGAAGTAAGAAAAATGAAAATGGTGCGTCACAAACTTTAAACACCCATTAAGTGATGTAAACGATGTAATTTGGGTACAAAAACGATTTTCTTCGGCCGGACCAAAAAATATTGTTTAATTTAATACGAGCTTCGATTTGATATATATTAATAGTGGTTTCAATACCCGAGTCAAAAGTTATCTCCGTTGAAAGCTGTAACTCATATTTACCAAATGTTTTGTTGTTTTTGGAAATGTGAACGACATCCTCTTTCTTTTTCTCTTCTCTTATTTTTTGTGAAGAATAGAGACATATTGAAAATATAAAGAAACAACCCTAGGTCGGCACCAATATCTCCTATATAGCTCTATTGAATTATACCATAAGTAAGAAAAATGAAAATGGTGCGTCACAAACTTTAAACACCTATTAAGTGATGTAAACGATGTAATTTGGGTACAAAAACGATTTTCTTCGGCCGGACCAAAAAATATTGTTTAATTTAATACGAGCTTCGATTTGATATATTATAATAGTGGTTTCTATACCCGAGTCAAAAGTTATCTCCATTGAAAGTTGTAACTCAAATTTACCAAATGTTTTGTTGTTTTTGAAAATGTGAACAGTATCCTCTTTCTTTTTCTCTTCTCTTATTTTTTTCATGAAGAATAGAGACTTATTTGAAATATAAATTAACAACCATAGTTCGGCACCAATATCTCCTGTATAGCTGTTTTGAATTAAACTAGAAGTGAAATGAAAATTGTGTGTCAAAAACTTTAAACACTCGATAAGTGACGTAAACGATGTAATTTGGGTACAAAAACGATTTTCCTTGGTGGGACCAAAACATATTGTGTAATTTTGAAACGAGCTCCGATTTGATATATTATAATAGTGGTTTGGATACCCGAGTCAAAAGTTATCTCCGTTGAAAGCTGTAACTCATATTTACCAAATGTTTTGTTGTTTTTGGAAATGTGAACGACATCCTCTTTCTTTTTCTCTTCTCTTATTTTTTGTGAAGAATAGAGACTGATTGAAAATATAATGAAACAACCCTAGGTCGGCACCAATATCTCCTATATAGCTCTATTGAATTATACCAGAAGTAAGAAAAATGAAAATGGTGCGTCACAAACTTTAAACACCTATTAAGTGATGTAAACGATGTCATTTGGGTACAAAAACGATTTTCTTCGGCCGGACCAAAAAATATTGTTAAATTTAATACGAGCTTCGATTTGATATATTATAATAGTGGTTTCTATACCCGAGTCAAAAGTTATCTCCTTTGAAAGTTGTAACTCAAATTTACCAAATGTTTTGTTGTTTTTGAAAATGTGAACAGTATCCTCTTTCTTTTTCTCTTCTCTTATTTTTTTCTTGAAGAATAGAGACTTATTTGAAATATAAATTAACAACCCTAGTTCGGCACCAATATCTCCTGTATAGCTGTTTTGAATTAAACTAGAAGTGAAATGAAAATGGTGTGTCAAAAACTTTAAACACTCGATAAGTGACGTAAACGATGTAATTTGGGTACAAAAACGATTTTCCTTGGTAGGACCAAAACATATTGTGTAATTTGAAACGAGCTCCGATTTGATATATTATAATAGTGGTTTCGATACCCGAGTCAAAAGTTATCTCCGTTGAAAGCTGTAACTCATATTTACCAAATCTTTTGTTGTTTTTGGAAATGTGAACGACATCCTCTTTCTTTTTCTCTTCTCTTATTTTTTGTGAAGAATAGAGACTGATTGAAAATATAAAGAAACAACCCTAGGTCGGCACCAATATCTCCTATATAGCTCTATTGAATTATACCAGAAGTAAGAAAAATGAAAATGGTGCGTCACAAATTTTAAACACCTATTAAGTGATGTAAACGATGTAATTTGGGTACAAAAACGATTTTCTTCGGCCGGACCAAAAAATATTGTTTAATTTAATACGAGCTTCGATTTGATATATTATAATAGTGGTTTCTATACCCGAGTCAAAAGTTATCTCCTTTGAAAGTTGTAACTCAAATTTACCAAATGTTTTGTTGTTTTTGAAAATGTGAACAATATCCTCTTTCTTTTTCTCTTCTCTTATTTTTTTCTTGAAGAATAGAGACTTATTTGAAATATAAATTAACAACCATAGTTCGGCACCAATATCTCCTGTATAGCTGTTTTGAATTAAACTAGAAGTGAAATGAAAATTGTGTGTCAAAAACTTTAAACACTCGATAAGTGACGTAAACGATGTAATTTGGGTACAAAAACGATTTTCCTTGGTGGGACCAAAACATATTGTGTAATTTTGAAACGAGCTCCGATTTGATATATTATAATAGTGGTTTCGATACCCGAGTCAAAAGTTATCTCCGTTGAAAGCTGTAACTCATATTTACCAAATGTTTTGTCGTTTTTGAAAATGTGAACGACATCCTCTTTCTTTTTCTCTTCTCTTATGTTTTGTGAATAATAGAGACTGATTGAAAATATAAAGAAACAACCCTAGGTCGGCACCAATATCTCCTCTATAGCTCTATTGAATTAAACCAGAAGTAAGAAAAATGAAAATGGTGTGTCAAAAACTTTAAACACTCGATAAGTGACGTAAACGATGTAATTTGGGTACAAAAACGATTTTCCTTGGTGGGACCAAAACATATTGTGTAATTTTGAAACGAGCTCCGATTTGATATATTATAATAGTGGTTTGGATACCCGAGTCAAAAGTTATCTCCGTTGAAAGCTGTAACTCATATTTACCAAATGTTTTGTTGTTTTTGGAAATGTGAACGACATCCTCTTTCTTTTTCTCTTCTCTTATTTTTTGTGAAGAATAGAGACTGATTGAAAATATAAAGAAACAACCCTAGGTGGGCACCAATATCTCCTATATAGCTCTATTGAATTATACCAGAAGTAAGAAAAATGAAAATGGTGCGTCACAAACTTTAAACACCTATTAAGTGATGTAAACGATGTAATTTGGGTACAAAAACGATTTTCTTCGGCCGGACCAAAAAATATTGTTAAATTTAATACGAGCTTCGATTTGATATATTATAATAGTGGTTTCTATACCCGAGTCAAAAGTTATCTCCTTTGAAAGTTGTAACTCAAATTTACCAAATGTTTTGTTGTTTTTGAAAATGTGAACAGTATCCTCTTTCTTTTTCTCTTCTCTTATTTTTTTCTTGAAGAATAGAGACTTATTTGAAATATAAATTAACAACCCTAGTTCGGCACCAATATCTCCTGTATAGCTGTTTTGAATTAAACTAGAAGTGAAATGAAAATGGTGTGTCAAAAACTTTAAACACTCGATAAGTGACGTAAACGATGTAATTTGGGTACAAAAACGATTTTCCTTGGTAGGACCAAAACATATTGTGTAATTTGAAACGAGCTCCGATTTGATATATTATAATAGTGGTTTCGATACCCGAGTCAAAAGTTATCTCCGTTGAAAGCTGTAACTCATATTTACCAAATCTTTTGTTGTTTTTGGAAATGTGAACGACATCCTCTTTCTTTTTCTCTTCTCTTATTTTTTGTGAAGAATAGAGACTGATTGAAAATATAAAGAAACAACCCTAGGTCGGCACCAATATCTCCTATATAGCTCTATTGAATTATACCAGAAGTAAGAAAAATGAAAATGGTGCGTCACAAACTTTAAACACCTATTAAGTGATGTAAACGATGTAATTTGGGTTCAAAAACGATTTTCTTCGGCCGGACCAAAAAATATTGTTTAATTTAATACGAGCTTCGATTTGATATATTATAATAGTGGTTTCTAAACCCGAGTCAAAAGTTATCTCCTTTGAAAGTTGTAACTCAAATTTACCAAATGTTTTGTTGTTTTTGAAAATGTGAACAGTATCCTCTTTATTTTTCTCTTCTCTTATTTTTTTCTTGAAGAATAGAGACTTATTTGAAATATAAATTAACAACCATAGTTCGGCACCAATATCTCCTGTATAGCTGTTTTGAATTAAACTAGAAGTGAAATGAAAATTGTGTGTCAAAAACTTTAAACACTCGATAAGTGACGTAAACGATGTAATTTGGGTACAAAAACGATTTTCCTTGGTGGGACCAAAACATATTGTGTAATTTTGAAACGAGCTCTGATTTGATATATTATAATAGTGGTTTCGACACCCGAGTCAAAAGTTATCTCCGTTGAAAGCTGTAACTCATATTTACCAAATGTTTTGTTGTTTTTGGAAATGTGAACGACATCCTCTTTCTTTTTCTCTTCTCTTATTTTTTGTAAAGAATAGAGACTGATTGAAAATATAAAGAAACAACCCTAGGTCGGCACCAATATCTCCTATATAGCTCTATTGAATTATACCAGAAGTAAGAAAAATGAAAATGGTGCGTCACAAACTTTAAACACCTATTAAGTGATGTAAACGATGTAATTTGGGTACAAAAACGATTTTCTTCGGCCGGACCAAAAAATATTGTTTAATTTAATACGAGCTTCGATTTGATATATTATAATAGTGGTTTCTATACCCGAGTCAAAAGTTATCTCATTTGAAAGTTGTAACTCAAATTTACCAAATGTTTTGTTGTTTTTGAAAATGTGAACAATATCCTCTTTCTTTTTCTCTTCTCTTATTTTTTTTTTGAAGAATAGAGACTTATTTGAAATATAAATTAACAACCCTAGTTCGGCACCAATATCTTCTGTATAGCTGTTTTGAATTAAACTAGAAGTGAAATGAAAATGGTGTGTCAAAAACTTTAAACACTCGATAAGTGACGTAAACGATGTAATTTGGGTACAAAAACGATTTTCCTTGGTAGGACCAAAATATATTGTGTAATTTGAAACGAGCTCCGATTTGATATATTATAATAATGGTTTCGATACTCGAGTCAAAAGTTATCTCCGTTGAAAGTTGTAACTCATATTTACAAAATGTTTTGTTGTTTTTGAAAATATGAACGACATCCTCTATCTTTTTCTCTTCTCTTATGTTTTGTGAATAATAGAGACTGATTGAAAATATAAAGAAACAACCCTAGGTCGGCACCAATATCTCCTCTATAGCTCTATTGAATTAAACCAGAAGTAAGAAAAATGAAAATGGTGTGTCAAAAACTTTAAACACTCGATAAGTGACGTAAACGATGTAATTTGGGTACAAAAACGATTTTCCTTGGTGGGACCAAAACATATTGTGTAATTTTGAAACGAGCTCCGATTTGATATATTATAATAGTGGTTTCGATACTCGAGTCAAAAGTTATCTCCGTTGAAAGCTGTAACTCATATTTACCAACTGTTTTGTTGTTTTTGGAAATGTGAACGACATCCTCTTTCTTTTTCTCTTCTCTTATTTTTTGTGAAGAATATAGACTGATTGAAAATATAAAGAAACAACCCTAGGTCGGCACCAATATCTTCTATATAGCTCTATTGAATTATACCAGAAGTAAGAAAAATGAAAATGGTGCGTCACAAACTTTAAACACCTATTAAGTGATGTAAACGATGTAATTTGGGTACAAAAAGGATTTTCTTCGGCCGGACCAAAAAATATTGATTAATTTAATACGAGCTTCGATTTGATATATTATAATAGTGGTTTCTATACCCGAGTCAAAAGTTATCTCCTTTGAAAGTTGTAACTCAAATTTACCAAATGTTTTGTTGTTTTTGAAAATGTGAATAGTATCCGCTTTCTTTTTCTCTTCTCTTATTTTTTTCTTGAAGAATAGAGACTTATTTGAAATATAAATTAACAACCCTAGTTCGGCACCAATATCTCCTGTATAGCTGTTTTGAATTAAACTAGAAGTGAAATGAAAATGGTGTGTCAAAAACTTTAAACACTCGATAAGTGACGTAAACGATGTAATTTGGGTACAAAAACGATTTTCCTTGGTGGGACCAAAATATATTGTGTAATTTTGAAACGAGCTCCGATTTGATATATTATAATAGTGGTTTGATACCCGACTCAAAAGTTATCTCCGTTGAAAGCTGTAACTCATATTTACCAAATGTTTTGTTGTTTTTGGAAATGTAAACGACATCCTCTTTCTTTTTCTCTTCTCTTATTTTTTGTGAAGAATAGAGACTGATTGAAAATATAAAGAAACAACCCTAGGTCGGCACCAATATCTCCTATATAGCTCTATTGAATTATACCAGAAGTAAGAAAAATGAAAATGGTCCGTCACAAACTTTAAACACCTATTAAGTGATGTAAACGATGTAATTTGGGTACAAAAACGATTTTCTTCGGCCGGACCAAAAAATATTGTTAAATTTAATACGAGCTTCGATTTGATATATTATAATAGTGGTTTCTATACCCGAGTCAAAAGTTATCTCCTTTGAAAGTTGTAACTCAAATTTACCAAATGTTTTGTTGTTTTTGAAAATGTGAACAGTATCCTCTTTCTTTTTCTCTTCTCTTATTTTTTTCTTGAAGAATAGAGACTTATTTGAAATATAAATTAACAACCCTAGTTCGGCACCAATATCTCCTGTATAGCTGTTTTGAATTAAACTAGAAGTGAAATGAAAATGGTGTGTCAAAAACTTTAAACACTCGATAAGTGACGTAAACGATGTAATATGGGTACAAAAACGATTTTCCTTGGTGGGACCAAAACATATTGTGTAATTTTGAAACGAGCTCCAATTTGATATATTATAATAGTGGTTTCGATACCCGAGTTAAAAGTTATCTCCGTTGAAAGCTGTAACTCATATTTACCAAATGTTTTGTTGTTTTTTGAAATGTGAACGACATCCTCTTTCTTTTTCTCTTCTCTTATTTTTTGTGAAGAATAGAGACTGATTGAAAATATAAAGAAACAACCCTAGGTCGGCACCAATATCTCCTATATAGCTCTATTGAATTATACCAGAAGTAAGAAAAATGAAAATGGTGCGTCACAAACTTTAAACACCTATTAAGTGATGTAAACGATGTAATTTGGGTACAAAAACGATTTTCTTCGGCGGACCAAAAAATATTGTTTAATTTAATACGAGCTTCGATTTGATATATTATAATAGTGGTTTCTATACCTGAGTCAAAAGTTATCTCCTTTGAAAGTTGTAACTCAAATTTACCAAATGTTTTGTTGTTTTCTAAAATGTGAACAGTATCCTCTTTCTTTTTCTCTTCTCTTATTTTTTTCTTAAAGAATAGAGACTTATTTGAAATATAAATTAACAACCCTAGTTCGGCACCAATATCTCCTGTATAGCTGTTTTGAATTAAACTAGAAGTGAAATGAAAATGGTGTGTCAAAAACTTTAAACACTCGATAAGTGACGTAAACGATGTAATATGGGTACAAAAACGATTTTCCTTGGTGGGACCAAAACATATTGTGTAATTTTGAAACGAGCTCCGATTTGATATATTATAATAGTGGTTTCGATACCCGAGTCAAAAGTTATCTCCGTTGAAAGCTGTAACTCATATTTACCAAATGTTTTGTTGTTTTTGGAAATGTGAACGACATCCTCTTTCTTTTTCTCTTCTCTTATTTTTTGTGAATAATAGAGACTGATTGAAAATATAAAGAAACAACCCTAGGTCGGCACCAATATCTCCTCTATAGCTCTATTGAATTAAACCAGAAGTAAGAAAAATGAAAATGGTGCGTCACAAACTTTAAACACCCATTAAGTGATGTAAACGATGTAATTTGGGTACAAAAACGATTTTCTTCGGCCGGACCAAAAAATATTGTTTAATTTAATACGAGCTTCGATTTGATATATATTAATAGTGGTTTCAATACCCGAGTCAAAAGTTATCTCCGTTGAAAGCTGTAACTCATATTTACCAAATGTTTTGTTGTTTTTGAAAATGTGAACAGTATCCTCTTTCTTTTTCTCTTCTCTTATTTTTTTCTTGAAGAATAGAGACTTATTTGAAATATAAATTAACAACCCTAGTTCGGCACCAATATCTCCTGTATAGCTGTTTTGAATTAAACTAGAAGTGAAATGAAAATGGTGTGTCAAAAACTTTAAACACTCGATAAGTGACGTAAACGATGTAATATGGGTACAAAAACGATTTTCCTTGGTGGGACCAAAACATATTGTGTAATTTTGAAACGAGCTCCGATTTGATATATTATAATAGTGGTTTCGATACCCGAGTCAAAAGTTATCTCCGTTGAAAGCTGTAACTCATATTTACCAAATGTTTTGTTGTTTTTGGAAATGTGAACGACATCCTCTTTCTTTTTCTCTTCTCTTATTTTTTGTGAAGAATAGAGACTGATTGAAAATATAAAGAAACAACCCTAGGTCGGCACCAATATCTCCTATATAGCTCTATTGAATTATACCATAAGTAAGAAAAATGAAAATGGTGCATCACAAACTTTAAACACCTATTAAGTGATGTAAACGATGTAATTTGGGTACAAAAACGATTTTCTTCGACCCGACCAAAAAATATTGTTTAATTTAATACGAGCTTCGATTTGATATATTATAATAGTGGTTTCTATACCCGAGTCAAAAGTTATCTCCTTTGAAAGTTGTAACTCAAATTTACCAAATGTTTTGTTGTTTTTGAAAATGTGAACACTATCCTCTTTCTTTTTCTCTTCTCTTATTTTTTTGTTGAAGAATAGAGACTTATTTGAAATATAAATTAACAACCCTAGTTCGGCACCAATATCTGCTGTATAGATGTTTTGAATTAAACTAGAAGTGAAATGAAAATGGTGTGTCAAAAACTTTAAACACTCGATAAGTGACGTAAACGATGTAATTTGGGTACAAAAACGATTTTCCTTGGTGGGACCAAAATATATTGTGTAATTTTGAAACGAGCTCCGATTTGATATATTATAATAGTGGTTTCGATATCCGAGTGAAAAGTTATCTCCGTTGAAAGCTGTAACTCATATTTACCAAATGTTTTGTTGTTTTTGGAAATGTGAACGACATCTTCTTTCTTTTTCTCTTCTCTTATTTTTTGTGAAGAATAGAAACTGATTGAAAATATAAAGAAACAACCCTAGGTCGGCACCAATATCTCCAATATAGCTCTATTGAATTATACCAGAAGTAAGAAAAATGAAAATGATGCGTTTCAAACTTTAAACACCTATTAAGTGATGTAAACGATGTAATTTGGGTACAAAAACGATTTTCTTCGGCCGGACCAAAAAATATTGTTTAATTTAATACGAGCTTCGATTTGATATATTATAATAGTGGTTTCTATACCCGAGTCAAAAGTTATCTCCTTTGAAAGTTGTAACTCAAATTTACCAAATGTTTTGTTGTTTTTGAAAATGTGAATAATATCCTCTTTCTTTTTCTCTTCTCTTATTTTTTTCTTGAAGAATAGAGACTTATTTGAAATATAAATTAACAACCATAGTTCGGCACCAATATCTCCTGTATAGCTGTTTTGAATTAAACTAGAAGTGAAATGAAAATGGTGTGTCAAAAACTTTAAACACTCGATAAGTGACGTAAACGATGTAATTTGGGTACAAAAACGATTTTCCTTGGTAGGACAAAAATATATTGTGTAATTTGAAACGAGCTCCGATTTGATATATTATAATAATGGTTTCGATACCCGAGTCAAAAGTTATCTCCGTTGAAAGTTGTAACTCATATTTACAAAATGTTTTGTTGTTTTTGAAAATGTGAACGACATCCTCTATCTTTTTCTCTTCTCTTATTTTTTGTGAATAATAGAGACTGATTGAAAATATAAAGAAACAACCCTAGGTCGGCACCAATATCTCCTCTATAGCTCTATTGAATTAAACCAGAAGTAAGAAAAATGAAAATGGTGCGTCACAAACTTTAAACACCCATTAAGTGATGTAAATGATGTAATTTGGGTACAAAAATGATTTTCTTCGGTCGGACCAAAAAATATTGTTTAATTTAATACGAGCTTAGATTTGATATATATTAATAGTGGTTTCGATACCCGAGTCAAAAGTTATCTCCGTTGAAAGCTGTAACTCATATTTACCAAATGTTTTGTTGTTTTTGGAAATGTGAACGACATCCTCTTTCTTTTTCTCTTCTCTTATTTTTTGTGAAGAATAGAGACTGATTGAAAATATAAAGAAACAACCCTAGGTCGGCACCAATATCTCCTATATAGCTCTATTGAATTATACCAGAAGTAAGAAAAATGAAAATGGTGCGTCACAAACTTTAAACACCTATTAAGTGATGTAAACGATGTAATTTGGGTACAAAAACGATTTTCTTCGGCCGGACCAAAAAATATTGTTTAATTTAATACGAGCTTCGATTTGATATATTATAATAGTGGTTTCTATACCTGAGTCAAAAGTTATCTCCTTTGAAAGTTGTAACTCAAATTTACCAAATGTTTTGTTGTTTTCTAAAATGTGAACAGTATCCTCTTTCTTTTTCTCTTCTCTTATTTTTTTCTTGAAGAATAGAGACTTATTTGAAATATAAATTAACAACCCTAGTTCGGCACCAATATCTCCTGTATAGCTGTTTTGAATTAAACTAGAAGTGAAATGAAAATGGTGTGTCAAAAACTTTAAACACTCGATAAGTGACGTAAACGATGTAATATGGGTACAAAAACGATTTTCCTTGGTGGGACCAAAACATATTGTGTAATTTTGAAACGAGCTCCGATTTGATATATTATAATAGTGGTTTCGATACCCGAGTCAAAAGTTATCTCCGTTGAAAGCTGTAACTCATATTTACCAAATGTTTTGTTGTTTTTGGAAATGTGAACGACATCCTCTTTCTTTTTCTCTTCTCTTATTTTTTGTGAAGAATAGAGACTGATTGAAAATATAAAGAAACAACCCTAGGTCGGCACCAATATCTTCTATATAGCTCTATTGAATTATACCATAAGTAAGAAAAATGAAAATGGTGCATCACAAACTTTAAACACCTATTAAGTGATGTAAACGATGTAATTTGGGTACAAAAACGATTTTCTTCGACCCGACCAAAAAATATTGTTTAATTTAATACGAGCTTCGATTTGATATATTATAATAGTGGTTTCTATACCCGAGTCAAAAGTTATCTCCTTTGAAAGTTGTAACTCAAATTTACCAAATGTTTTGTTGTTTTTGAAAATGTGAACAGTATCCTCTTTCTTTTTCTCTTCTCTTATTTTTTTGTTGAAGAATAGAGACTTATTTGAAATATAAATTAACAACCCTAGTTCGGCACCAATATCTCCTGTATAGCTGTTTTGAATTAAACTAGAAGTGAAATGAAAATGGTGTGTCAAAAACTTTAAACACTCGATAAGTGACGTAAACGATGTAATTTGGGTACAAAAACGATTTTCCTTGGTGGGACCAAAACATATTGTGTAATTTTGAAACGAGCTCCGATTTGATATATTATAATAGTGGTTTCGATATCCGAGTGAAAAGTTATCTCCGTTGAAAGCTGTAACTCATATTTACCAAATGTTTTGTTGTTTTTGGAAATGTGAACGACATCTTCTTTCTTTTTCTCTTCTCTTATTTTTTGTGAAGAATAGAAACTGATTGAAAATATAAAGAAACAACCCTAGGTCGGCACCAATATCTCCAATATAGCTCTATTGAATTATACCAGAAGTAAGAAAAATGAAAATGATGCGTCACAAACTTTAAACACCTATTAAGTGATGTAAACGATGTAATTTGGGTACAAAAACGATTTTCTTCGGCCGGACCAAAAAATATTGTTTAATTTAATACGAGCTTCGATTTGATATATTATAATAGTGGTTTCTATACCCGAGTCAAAAGTTATCTCCTTTGAAAGTTGTAACTCAAATTTACCAAATGTTTTGTTGTTTTTGAAAATGTGAACAATATCCTCTTTCTTTTTCTCTTCTCTTATTTTTTTCTTGAAGAATAGAGACTTATTTGAAATATAAATTAACAACCATAGTTCGGCACCAATATCTCCTGTATAGCTGTTTTGAATTAAACTAGAAGTGAAATGAAAATGGTGTGTCAAAAACTTTAAACACTCGATAAGTGACGTAAACGATGTAATTTGGGTACAAAAACGATTTTCCTTGGTGGGACCAAAACATATTGTGTAATTTTGAAACGAGCTCCGATTTGATATATTATAATAGTGGTTTCGATACCCGAGTCAAAAGTTATCTCCGTTGAAAGTTGTAACTCATATTTACAAAATGTTTTGTTGTTTTTGAAAATGTGAACGACATCCTCTATCTTTTTCTCTTCTCTTATTTTTTGTGAATAATAGAGACTGATTGAAAATATAAAGAAACAACCCTAGGTCGGCACCAATATCTCCTCTATAGCTCTATTGAATTAAACCAGAAGTAAGAAAAATGAAAATGGTGCGTCACAAACTTTAAACACCCATTAAGTGATGTAAACGATGTAATTTGGGTACAAAAACGATTTTCTTCGGCCGGACCAAAAAATATTGTTTAATTTAATACGAGCTTCGATTTGATATATAATAATAGTGGTTTCGATACCCGAGTCAAAAGTTATCTCCGTTGAAAGCTGTAACTCATATTTACCAAATGTTTTGTTGTTTTTGGAAATGTGAACGACATCCTCTTTCTTTTTCTCTTCTCTTATTTTTTGTGAAGAATAGAGACTGATTGAAAATATAAAGAAACAATCCTAGGTCGGCACCAATATCTCCTATATAGCTCTATTGAATTATACCAGAAGTAAGAAAAATGAAAATGGTGCGTCACAAACTTTAAACACCTATTAAGTGATGTAAACGATGTAATTTGGGTACAAAAACGATTTTCTTCGGCCCGACCAAAAAATATTGTTTAATTTAATACGAGCTTCGATTTGATATATTGTAATAGTGGTTTCTATACCTGAGTCAAAAGTTATCTCCTTTGAAAGTTGTAACTCAAATTTACCAAATGTTTTGTTGTTTTCTAAAATGTGAACAGTATCCTCTTTCTTTTTCTCTTCTCTTATTTTTTTCTTGAAGAATAGAGACTTATTTGAAATATAAATTAACAACCCTAGTTCGGCACCAATATCTCCTGTATAGCTGTTTTGAATTAAACTAGAAGTGAAATGAAAATGGTGTGTCAAAAACTTTAAACACTCGATAAGTGACGTAAACGATGTAATATGGGTACAAAAACGATTTTCCTTGGTGGGACCAAAACATATTGTGTAATTTTGAAACGAGCTCCGATTTGATATATTATAATAGTGGTTTCGATACCCGAGTCAAAAGTTATCTCCGTTGAAAGCTGTAACTCATATTTACCAAATGTTTTGTTGTTTTTGGAAATGTGAACGACATCCTCTTTCTTTTTCTCTTCTCTTATTTTTTGTGAAGAATAGAGACTGATTGAAAATATAAAGAAACAACCCTAGGTCGGCACCAATATCTCCTATATAGCTCTATTGAATTATACCATAAGTAAGAAAAATGAAAATGGTGCATCACAAACTTTAAACACCTATTAAGTGATGTAAACGATGTAATTTGGGTACAAAAACGATTTTCTTCGACCCGACCAAAAAATATTGTTTAATTTAATACGAGCTTCGATTTGATATATTATAATAGTGGTTTCTATACCCGAGTCAAAAGTTATCTCCTTTGAAAGTTGTAACTCAAATTTACCAAATGTTTTGTTGTTTTTGAAAATGTGAACAGTATCCTCTTTCTTTTTCTCTTCTCTTATTTTTTTCTTGAAGAATAGAGACTTATTTGAAATATAAATTAACAACCCTAGTTCGGCACCAATATCTCCTGTATAGCTGTTTTGAATTAAACTAGAAGTGTGATGAGTGCTCAAAAAGCACTAAAATAACCATGATTTTATGTACCTTAATTGATTAAAAATACATATATTTATATGTTTTATCATATATTTATATAAATTTGTCTTTTTCGGAATCACGGGTATTTTTATTGTTTTTCAGGTATTTTGGCTTAAAAACGCAATGTCAAGACTTAAAGAGGAATATTTGAAGCAATACATCACAAATATATCAATAAATAAGTGAGAAAAGGTCAACAAACATGGAAAAATCGGACGAAATGGGTCGAAAAGGTCAAAAATGTCAAAAAGACGGAAATCGCGCGTCGCAGCCCGGCCGTGCGCGCAGCCCAGCGCCCCAGCGCCCAGCCGCGCGCGCCCCAGCGTGCCCCAGCGCCCCATCCCGCGCGCGCCCACGCGCGCTGGCATGCCCAGCTGCGCGCAACGCAGCGCGCTGCCACTGTTCACGCGCGCCGAGCTGCGCGCAGCGCCCAGCAGCCGCCCATCCGCGCGCCCAACGCGTTTTCGCCCCATTTTTCACGTGCAGCCGCCCCTGTGACGTCATGCTGACGTCATTGATGACATCAGCAAGTCCAATACGCGTTTTTACATTTTTTAATATTTTTTTAACATTTTTTTACTCATTTTTTCTCTCCATCCTCACCTATAAATACCCCCCTTCCATTCACTTCAAAACACACCTTCAAAAACTCACTTCTCTCTTCTTTCTTTCTCTCATTTCTTAGTTTTTAGTTTCTCTTAGTTTCTTTCTAAGTTTCTAAGCTTTTCTTAGTTTTTCTCTTAGTTTTTAGTTCAATTCTCTTAGGTTTAGTGTTCTTCTCTTTTTGAGAGGAACTTGTAATGTTTTTGTAATAATTTAGATTTTTGATTCAATATATGGAAGTGCAAATTCCGCTCGGAGGTTTTCTAGCAACGGGAATAGCGTCGAAGTTCTGTAAGGATTTTATTTTCTTTACAGTTATTTTTATGCTTTATTCTTACATGTTATATTCAACTTGTCTGTGGTTAAATTTTATTTTCTTTACAGTTATTTTTATGCTTTAAAATAAATTGATTTTGTTTTTATTCAAGATTTTATATTAAGAATGTTAGAGAGAAATATATTATTTTTCATTACAAACTTAAACCCGAAAATTAGATTTTAAGGTTTAGTTATCCGGTCTAATTTAGAGTAGTGCTCTTTTATTTGTTGGTACAATCGCCCGGTAGTTAGAGTGAAACTCTATTTCAAAAGTTTTTATAAGAATTATTATGAGAAAATGTATTGACAACATGTTTTCAATAGTGGTTTTAAAACTTGAAAGTTAGTACTCGGATAATTAAATTCTTAGGTTTAATTTGGACACCTTGAATAAAGTTTAAACTGTCTAACCCCACCAAAGGTGGCATTTAAATGGTTCATTTTCAATCTCTTAGAAAAAGGAATTAATTTAATTAAGCATATTAGTTATCAACCCCACCCATAGGTGTTAATTGATTTGTTTAGTTAACAAAGAATATCTAACCCCACCAAAGGTGGTATTTATATAAAAAAGAGAGAATCAATAAAATGTCAATTTATATCTTTAATAACCTAGTTAATATGAGCAAGCATAATTAATTTAGTTATTATATCCATAAATACTCCGCTAATATAAATGATAAAAATTTGCATGAACATTTATTGAATCCGTATATATGTTTATTTCTAGATAATTATTTGAATTTGTATCTATGTTTATTTTTATGATTTTAGATTATATTTAATTAATCTGTATATATGTTTTATTTTATGTTATTAGATTAGGAACACAAAAACCAAACTATCGTGACAGGATGTTTAGGATTTAATTTCGTTTTTAAAAGGTTGAATAATAAGTTAAAAACCACATACATTCCTTCCTTAGATCGACCTTGGGAGTATACTTATCATTTTCTACGAAATGATTCGTGCACTTGCGAGAGTTTTATAAATATTAAAACCAAAGTATTTGCGGGAATCGGCGATGCCGGTTTTCGTTCATCAAGTTTTTGGCGCCGTTGCCGGGGAAGGAATAGCGTTTTTTTTATTATTTATCAAAATTTTAAAAAACATTTTTGTGCTGTAAATAATTGTGATATTTTAATAATAATCAAATTTCAAAATTCGTAATAAATAAAAATAAAAAAAAAAATAAAAAATAAAAAAAATAATAATAATAATTTTTTTTTAATTGTAAAATAATTTAGAAATTTGAAATTTGAAGTAAAATTTTTTACCGTTCATGAATAGTAAAAAAATAAAAAAATAAAAAATAAAAAAATAAAAAAATAAAAAAAAAATTCAAAAACTAAAATTTCAAATTTTAAGTTAATAAGAAATAATATAGCGTGAATAGTAAAATAAAATTACCGTTCATAAAAAAAAAAAAAAAAAATTTCTTTTTTTTTAGGGTTTAACTAGTTTTGTTTAGTGTTTTGTATAAAATAACATGTAAATTTTATCTAAATTTTTTTATTTTGTTGACAGGAGTTTTAAATTTACGTTTACAATAGTCTATGCGTGGTAGGAGATCCTTAGGAAACCCCCTTACACCATATGTAAATAAATTTCATAAATTTAAACAAGTGTCAACAAAACTGGATTCTACCCATCAACCTGTTTTTGAGCCAAACATAGAACCAAGTCTTAATCCTTTACTAGAACCAAAAGAAATGGAGGAAAACCAACATATTAGGGAAACCACAATGAAAGAGTTTGCAAGACCGGTAATAGGCACGGCAACTGCCGCTATCCAGTTGGGGGAGGCTGCTCGGAATTACGACCTTAAAAATATCCATTTTTCTATGCTTCCTTCCTTTTATGGATTACCTAATGAAGATTCTCTTTCCTTTATGAGAGATTTCTATGCTACGGTCCAAACATTCCCCCTCGGTATTCTAAACGAGGATCAACTTAGGATGAGATGTTTTCCCTACACTCTAAAGGATAAGGCCAAAGCTTGGTTGATGTCACTTCCCCCAGGTTCTCTGATGACATGGGGTAACATTTACAATAAATTCATGGGAAAATTCTATTCCC
Organism: Hippophae tibetana; assembly: GCA_037013495.1. NCBI lineage: Eukaryota > Viridiplantae > Streptophyta > Magnoliopsida > Rosales > Elaeagnaceae > Hippophae > Hippophae tibetana. The sequence continues at coordinate 212,083 of JAZDXN010000027.1, read as the reverse complement.
ATCAAAAAACATCAGAGTTGAGAGGAAAGATTGCTACTTTCTCTCAGATGGATGGAGAACCATTCCATGAAGCTTGGGATAGGTTCAAGATGTTTCTCACTCAGTGTCCCCATCATAGCTTTCCCCTGCAGTTGCAGAACCAATTCTTTTACGATGGACTTACACAACAATGTCAGTTCATTGTCGACAACGCTGCAGGAGGAGCAATAGGAGAAAAGACTGCCTCAGAGACGTATAACCTCTTTGAGATGTTGGGTGCTAATTCCCAACAGAAAAGCTCCCGAGTGAGAAAAGCTGGAGTTCATGAAATCGACTCCAGTAATGAAGTTCAACAACAACTTGTTCAACTGACTAAGCAAGTTGCCCTTCTCGCTACACAAACCAACACCAATAATGATCAATATGGTTTGTATAGCAACATGGGACATGGTACTGAAGCCTGTCCATATCAAGGAGAAACAACTGGACCTGAACAGGTCAATGTGTTGGGAGCATATCAACAGAGACCAAGGTTTGATCCCAACTCAAATACCTATAATCCTGGGTGGAGAAGTCATCCAAATTTCTCTTGGAGGCAAAACAACCCTCCTTTCACTCAAGGCTCAAACCAGGCAGGTCAGCAATTCCACCCACCTATTCCAAGAAGCATTCCCAATAAACCAACCCTGGAGGACAACTTGAATTCTTTTATTCAAGTCTGTAGGGATAATCAATCTAAAACCAATCAACGGTTGGACTCTGTGGAAGCTTCTATCAAAAAGGTGGAAGTTCAAGTTGAACAGTTAGTTGAACATTTGCAAAAAGGCAAAGACTAATTCAATGAAGAGGAGACATTGAGTTTTTCATTCTACAATCTCCAAGCAACGTCTTACTAGAAGACGCTAAATTTTAGTCCTGTATGGGAGGTCACCCATTATTGTATTTTCCTTTGTTTTAGTTTGCGTGTAATAAAAATTCAGATGAAATAAAATTCGTTTGTTTCAAAAATTCTGTCCATTCGCTTAAATTTAAAAAAAAAAAAAAAAAAAAATATATATATATATTAGGTTCCTTGCACTTTTTGCTTTTACGTTTTATCAAGTTATACATATTTCTTAGAGATATCTACTAAAAGCAAAATGTTGATACACAATAGGAGGAGGATCATCAACTACAAACAACCATGGGAGATGCTGAAGATAGGCGGAAAAAGATGAAAGAATATACAATGCCAATCATTGGCAATATAACTTCCGGTATCCAATTACAAGAGGCTGCAAGGAATTATGAATTGAAAAAGATTCATTATTCTTTGTTGCCTTCCTTTTACGGTATCCCTAATGAAGACCCTTTGCATTTCATTCGAGAATTCTATGCTATTGTCCAAACCTTTCCACTACATGCAATTAATGAAGATCAACTTAGGATGAGGTGTTTTCCTTACACTCTCAAAGATAAAGCTTGGTCATGGTTCATTACTCTACAGTCAGGTTCTCTTAAAACTTGGGAGGCAGTCTATGAAATTTTTATGGGTAGGTTCTATTCCCATCAAAAGACTGTTGATCTAAGAACAAAGATAGCAACATTTTCTCAAATGAATGAAGAGCCCTTTCATGAAACTTGGGAACGATTCAAACTCCTTTTCATTCAATGTCAAAATCATAGCTTTCCCTTACAGCTACAAAACCAATTGTTTTATGATGGATTGACACTACAGAGTCAATACATGGTTGATAATGCTGCTGGAGGTGCTGTAGGAGAAAAGACCGCAGAGGAAACCTATAATCTTTATGAGCTGTTGGGTTCTAATTCCCAACAAAGAGGTGGTAGAAGGAAAGCAAAGGTCAATGAAGTCGGCTCTGATAATGAGATAACCTTGCAACTTGCTGAATTGACTAAACAAGTGAAATTCCTCACTTCCCACCAAATTTCAAATCAAGAGGTATGTGAAGTGTGTTGTTCAATTGGGCATGGTACTCATAATTGTTCAAATACTTGTGATTCTAGTGTCGATGCCATAGAGGAAGTTCAATCTTTTCAAAGATATCATCCAAACACCTATAATCACCCAGCCTACACCCAATATCCAACACTAAGGTCAGATAACAACCACCCTTACCCACCAAGCCAATCTTTTAAGCCAACCTTAGAAGATAGCTTGAATGCTTTTATTCAAGTTAGTCGTGACAACCAATTGATGACTAATCAAAGGTTGAACACCATGGAGGCTTCGGTTAAAAGGATTGAATCTAAAGTTGGGCAACTGGCTGAACAAATGCAAAAGAAAGAACCAGGAAAGTTGCCCAGTCAACCAGAACAAGCAAAGGATGTTAGAACCCTTCGAAGTGGTAAGGTAGTCAATACTAGTTTACCTGAAATCTCTAACAATCTACCTTGTAGTTCAGGTAACAAAGAAGGCGATACTCTAATCTCGCAAAAAGGAGAAACAAGTGTTAAACTTAACAAGCCTTCTGAAAAACTCATTGGGGGGTCATCTGACACCCCCAAAATTCAAAAGACAACAGAACCACACCAGATACAAGTACCTTTTCCCCACCGGTTGAAAGAATCCAAACAAGATAAGCAATTCACTGATCTTTTTAATATGCTCTCTAAAGTAAATATCAATTTACCATTATTAGAAGTGATCATGAATGTGCCCTCATATGCCAAATTTTTCAAAGAGTTGAACACTAAGAAAAGGAGGTATGAACTGAATGAACGAGTAGTAGTATCAGAAATTTCTAGCGCTGTACTTCAGCACAAACTACCCCCTAAGTTGAAAGACCCTGGAAGTTTTATTATAAACATAACTATGGGGGATAGGAAGGTTGCTAAAGCAATGCTTGATTTAGGTGCTAGTATAAATTTGATGCCCTACTCTATATTCTTACAACTCAATCTAGGGGATTTAAAACCCACAACTATGTCCCTTCAACTTGCAGATAGATCTCTTAAATATCCAGAGGGAATAGTTGAGGATGTTTTGGTACAGGTAGACAAACTGATAATACCTGTTGACTTTGTGGTTCTGGATATGCAAGAAAATCCAGCATTGGACAGAGAGCACACAATATTGCTTGGTAGACCATTTATGGCAACTACTAAAACTATTATTGATGTCCAAGATGGAAATTTGACAATGACAGTCTTAGGAGAGACTGTTCATTTTAAAGTTTTTGATTCTTCACCTTTCCCTTCTATTTCTGCCATCGATGAAATATTCGATGTTGATCCTTTGGATAATCTTGTCCAAAACACCTTTTTCCGAACCAGAATAGAAGACAAGCTTGAAACCGTTCTTACACTTGAAAAGGTTGAAGAAGATGTAGATGAGGAAATAAAGGGGTACCTTGAACAACTAGACAATAATGAAGTGATGACAAAATCTAGTACACTTTTAAATCTACCCAGTTCTTCATCTATTAAAGAGGCCAATCCACCTGAACTTGAACTCAAAGACTTACCTGAGCACTTAAAATATGTGTTTTTGGGAGAAGGGGAAACTTATCCAGTGATAATTTCTTCAACCTTGACCAAACCACAAGAAAAGGAACTCATCAAAGTGCTTAAACAGTTTAAGAAATCTATAGGTTGGAGTATAGGGGATATAAGAGGCATTAGTCCAACAATGTGTATGCACAAGATCAACTTGGAGGACGGTGCTAAACCTGTACGAGAGGCCCAAAGAAGACTAAACCCAAACATGCAAGAGGTAGTTAAGAAGGAAATTCTTAAATTATTAGAAGAAGGGATTATCTACCCTATTGCAGATAGTAAGTGGGTTAGTTCAGTGCATGTGGTACCAAAGAAATCTGGGATAACAGTTGTTAAGAATGACAAAAGTGAATTAGTGCCCACTAGAATAATCACTGGATGGAGAATGTGTATAGATTTTAGGAAACTAAATTTATATACGAAAAAGGATCACTTTCCTCTTCCATTCATTGATCAAATGTTGGAAAGATTAGCTGGGCACGAATTTTACTGTTTTTTGGATGGACTGTCTGGATATTATCAAGTACCCATAGCACCAGAAGATCAGGAAAAGACCACATTTACATGTCCTTTTGGGACATTTGCTTTTCGCAGAATGCCATTTGGGTTATGCAATGCCCCTGCCACGTTCCAGAGATGCATGATATCCATTTTCTCGGACATGGTGGAAAAATTCATTGAGATTTTCATGGACGATTTCTCTGTCTTTGGGAACTCATTTGATGATTGCTTACATAAATTGACTTTGGTTTTAGAAAGATGCATTGAATGCAATCTAACCCTTAGTTGGGAGAAAAGTCATTTTATGGTTCAACAAGGGATAGTTTTAGGACATATAATTTCAAACAAGGGTATTGAAGTTGATAAGGCAAAAGTTGAATTGATATCCAAACTACCTCCCCCTACATCTGTGAAGGGGATAAGAAGCTTCTTGGGACATGCAGGATTCTACAGACGATTTATTAAAGATTTCTCTAAAATAAGTCGTCCATTATGTAACTTGCTATCCAAAGATGCTGATTTTGATTTCAACAATGACTGCCTTACCTCCTTTAATACCTTGAAAGATAAACTCACATCTACCCCTGTTATAATGGCACCAAACTGGTCTTTACCCTTTGAAATAATGTGTGACGCTTCTGATTATGCAATAGGAGCAGTCCTGGGACAAAGAGTGGAAAAGCGTTTACATGTCATCTACTATGCTAGCAAAACACTCAATGATGCCCAGATGAATTACACCACCACTGAAAAGGAATTCTTGGCTATAGTATTCTCTTTAGACAAATTTCGGTCTTATTTAGTAGGATCTAAAGTGATTATGCATTCTGATCATGCTGCTTTAAGATACCTATTAAGTAAACCAAATGCCAAGCCAAGGTTAATCAGGTGGGTCTTACTCTTACAAGAATTTGACCTAGAAATCAAGGATAAGAAAGGCAGTGAAAACTTAGTAGCTGACCATTTGTCTAGGTTGATTTCTGACTTTAATTCTCTTAAAGATGAGAGTAATGACGATATAGTTGAAACCTTTCCTGATGAACAGTTATTTTTCATAGGTCCGAACCCATGGTACGCTGATATTGTAAACTATCTTGCCACTGGTGTTTTGCGACCTAACACTTCATATCAGGAGAAGAAAAGGTTTTTTAAAACTATTAAGGACTATTTCTGGGATGACCCTTATTTATACAAGATTGGTCAAGATCAAGTCATCCGGAGATGTGTACCTGAAGAAGAACATAAGAGCATTCTGACTTTTTGTCATGAACTTCATTGTGGGGGTCATTTTGGAGGAGAAAAGACAGCCCGTAAGATATTACAGTCTGGATTCTTTTGGCCCACTCTTTTTAAAGATGCTCATATGTTTTGTGCACAATGTGATAGATGTCAAAGAACAGGAAACATAAGCAAAAGAGATGAAATGCCTTTGACATCTAATTTAGTTGTTGAACTCTTTGACGTATGGGGGATTGACTTTATGGGTCCTTTTCCCCCATCTAATGGTTTTCAATACATTTTGGTTGCTGTGGATTATGTGTCCAAGTGGGTAGAAGCTATCCCCACCAAAACCAATGATGCTAATGTTGTTGTGAAATTCTTGAAAGATTTCATATTCAGTAGGTTCGGAACGCCTAGAGCTATAATAAGTGATGGAGGTAGCCATTTTTGTAACAAACTCTTTGATGGAGTACTAAACAAGTACAACATCACACATAAGGTAGCTACTCCATATCATCCTCAAACTTCCGGATTAGTGGAAGTAAGTAATAGGCAAATCAAGGGAATACTGGAACGCACTGTGCGTCCTTCAAGGAAGGATTGGGCATTTAAGTTAAATGATGCCTTATGGGCATACCGCACCGCTTACAAAACACCTATTGGGATGAGCCCTTACCGGTTAATCTTTGGGAAAGCGTGCCACCTTCCAGTTGAACTTGAACACAAGGCTTATTGGGCAATTAAAGAGCTAAACATGGATTTAGATAAAGCAGGTGAAAAACGAGTACTCCAGCTTCATGAGTTGGAAGAAATTAGGAATGAAGCCTATGAGAATGCCAAATTATACAAGGAGCGTACTAAGCGCTATCATGACAAGAGGCTAGTTCCTAAGACTCTTCACCCTGGAATGAAAGTTCTTTTATTTAACTCTCGTTTGAGATTGTTTCCAGGAAAGCTAAGATCAAGATGGGATGGACCATTCAAAATAGTTCAGGTATCTGAACATGGAGTAGTAGAACTATTGGACTCCAAGACACAAAAAACGTTCAAAGTTAATGGCCATCGTGTCAAGCCTTATGTGGAAGAACCAAACAACATTGCTGAAATGGATTGCATTTGGCTGAGTAACCCTTAGCACCAAAAAGATACGTCTTGCTAAGACGTTAAACTAAGCGCTGGATGGGAGGCAACCCATCATGTTAGGTAATTTTTTTGTTATTTGTTTTATTTACTTAATTTTATTGTTTATTTTAGTTTACTTGTATGTGAATAATTTTTAAAATTGTTAAAACTAAAATATTTGTTGAGATGTTAGAAGTTCACAGCGATCTGTCTGTATACACTTTAATGATGAATATGATGGATGCACCTGCATTTCTTCATTACTACTTACACATTCTCAAGAAATAGGTAATCTTTCTCCTCTTTTCTCTTTATCTTTAATTTGCAGTTGTTACATTGAGGACAATGTAAGTTCTAGGTTGGGGGTGGTGGAAAGTTACCATGCTATATATAAAAAAAAATTATCACAAAAATGTATCATATCTTTAAATCAAATTTAAGTAAATAGTTAAAGTCTTTGGTACTGTTAGATTAATTTTTGAAAACATATCATGAAATATTTTGTAATTATTTTTGATAATTAGTTAGTTTTTGTCATAACTAGTATTTCTTGATAAAATGTGGAAATTATATTAAACCCAAAATCGGTGTTTATGAATTTTTTTTAGTGGAGACTACCCTTGTGAGATATAATTTGAGCCTAATTTCTTTTATTCAGAGTGAAATATATATTTTTTCTACTCCAAACACATTTCTTATTTATTCAAAAAGTTTAGATGATCTCTATAGGTATTAGCATTGAATGTATGAATTTTTTTCTCATCTTAATAGAGTATCATATATTTTTGATTATTATTTTTGCTTAGATTAAATGATTTGAGTAGAAATTGATAGTATATGCTTATATCTCATTTATGCATGACTGTTACAAAAACAAAAAGACATATCTGGGGTTACCTAAACCAAGATCAAACAGAAAAGCCAAAAAAATTAACCACTCACCAAAATCCAAAAAAATGTACAATCTGTACATGGGTTGACTCTCTAAAAAAAAAAAAAAAAAAAAAAAAAAAAAAATAGAGAGATAAAAAAATAGTATCATCTACATACTATGACCCACATTGCCTACAAAGTTGTGAGTAAAGGCTAATTACAAAAGAAAGATATAGGAAGTAATTCCCTAAAAAGTCATTGCAATTTCTTCATTTGTTAAAGCATATATCTTGAAATTCTTTCTTAATGAGTTTGATTTATGCATGAAAATAATTTTTGTATATGATATCTTTATAATTTATACATTCGATTCCTTTCATGAGATCAATGTTAAAATAACACTTTGAGCCTTTATTCTTTATACATATGCGAACATATTAGTTCATTTCTATACATCAACTCTTTCGCATATAAATTAGTATGAGTGTTTGAACCCATAGGATTCAGTGCTTTGAGAGTATTGACTTGTGAGGAATAGAGTCGAAGCGAATACTGATTCATGACACTGAAATTGGGTAAAATTAAATTGATACATTTTTGAAATGAAATATGAAAATGATTTTCGACTAATTATTATAATAAAATCATGATTGTTTAAAGAGATTAAAATAACTTATGCTTGAGATTTCAATTATGATCTTAAAAGAGATTAAAAAGTATGAGATATTTTTGTGATATGTTGTGTTCTTTTACTCTTAAATTAATTTTTGATTGTGTTGTAATTTTAATTTTTGATTTGATTGTTTTTATCTTTACATTTAGTTCAATGTTTGTGGGTATCATTACTGAAAACCCTCACGAGACTCAAACTCGTCCACTAGGGCAACCTAGGGGTTTAACGGCTTGTTGCATAGGCTAAATGCAACCGTTTCAATCCACGAAAGTGATTTAGGATAGTTTAATTTTTAGCTTTTATCGCTTCTCTTGCTAAGAGACTAGCAAGAAGCTGGTTGGGGGTTGTGATGAGTGCTCAAAAAGCACTAAAATAACCATGATTTTATGTACCTTAATTGATTAAAAATACATATATTTATATGTTTTATCATATATTTATATAAATTTGTCTTTTTCGGAATCACGGGTATTTTTATTGTTTTTCAGGTATTTTGGCTTAAAAACGCAATGTAAAGACTTAAAGAGGAATATTTGAAGCAATACATCACAAATATATCAATAAATAAGTGAGAAAAGGTCAACAAACATGGAAAAATCGGACGAAATGGGTCGAAAAGGTCAAAAATGTCAAAAAGACGGAAATCGCGCGTCGCAGCCCGGCCGTGCGCGCAGCCCAGCGCCCCAGCGCCCAGCCGCGCGCGCCCCAGCGCGCCCCAGCGCCCCATCCCGCGCGCGCCCGCGCGCGCTGGCACTGTTCACGCGCGCCGAGCTGCGCGCAGCGACAGCCCCAGCGCGCGCGCGCAGCGCCCAGCAGCCGCCCATCCGCGCGCCCAACGCGTTTTCGCCCCATTTTTCACGTGCAGCCACCCCTGTGACGTCATGCTGACGTCATTGATGACATCAGCAAGTCCAATACGCGTTTTTACATTTTTTAATATTTTTTTAACATTTTTTTACTCATTTTTTCTCTCCATCCTCACCTATAAATACCCCCCTTCCATTCACTTCAAAACACACCTTCAAAAACTCACTTCTCTCTTCTTTCTTTCTCTCATTTCTTAGTTTTTAGTTTCTCTTAGTTTCTTTCTAAGTTTCTAAGCTTTTCTTAGTTTTTCTCTTAGTTTTTAGTTCAATTCTCTTAGGTTTAGTGTTCTTCTCTTTTTGAGAGGAACTTGTAATGTTTTTGTAATAATTTAGATTTTTGATTCAATATATGGAAGTGCAAATTCCGCTCGGAGGTTTTCTAGCAACGGGAATAGCGTCGAAGTTCTGTAAGGATTTTATTTTCTTTACAGTTATTTTTATGCTTTATTCTTACATGTTATATTCAACTTGTCTGTGGTTAAATTTAACTATGCTAGCTGTTTAGTAAAAATGATGTAATAACGACGTTGTTATGCTTGCGAAATATTAAATAGGTAAAAATCTTTAAAATGAATTGATTTTGTTTTTATTCAAGATTTTATATTAAGAATGTTAGAGAGAAATATATTATTTTTCATTACAAACTTAAACCCGAAAATTAGATTTTAAGGTTTAGTTATCCGGTCTAATTTAGAGTAGTGCTCTTTTATTTGTTGGTACAATCGCCCGGTAGTTAGAGTGAAACTCTATTTCAAAAGTTTTTATAAGAATTATTATGAGAAAATGTATTGACAACATGTTTTCAATAGTGGTTTTAAAACTTGAAAGTTAGTACTCGGATAATTAAATTCTTAGGTTTAATTTGGACACCTTGAATAAAGGTTAAACTGTCTAACCCCACCAAAGGTGGCATTTAAATGGTTCATTTTCAATCTCTTAGAAAAAGGAATTAATTTAATTAAGCATATTAGTTATCAACCCCACCCATAGGTGTTAATTGATTTGTTTAGTTAACAAAGAATATCTAACCCCACCAAAGGTGGTATTTATATAAAAAAGAGAGAATCAATAAAATGTCAATTTATATCTTTAATAACCTAGTTAATATGAGCAAGCATAATTAATTTAGTTATTATATCCATAAATACTCCGCTAATATAAATGATAAAAATTTGCATGAACATTTATTGAATCCGTATATATGTTTATTTCTAGATAATTATTTGAATTTGTATCTATGTTTATTTTTATGATTTTAGATTATATTTAATTAATCTGTATATATGTTTTATTTTATGTTATTAGATTAGGAACACAAAAACCAAACTATCGTGACAGGATGTTTAGGATTTAATTTCGTTTTTAAAAGGTTGAATAATAAGTTAAAAACCACATACATTCCTTCCTTAGATCGACCTTGGGAGTATACTTATCATTTTCTACGAAATGATTCGTGCACTTGCGAGAGTTTTATAAATATTAAAACCAAAGTATTTGCGGGAATCGGCGATGCCGGTTTTCGTTCATCAAAGTGAAATGAAAATGGTGTGTCAAAAACTTTAAACACTCGATAAGTGACGTAAACGATGTAATTTGGGTACAAAAACGATTTTCCTTGGTGGGACCAAAACATATTGTGTAATTTTGAAACGAGCTCCGATTTGATATATTATAATAGTGGTTTCGATACCCGAGTCAAAAGTTATCTCCGTTGAAAGCTGTAACTCATATTTACCAAATGTTTTGTTGTTTTTGGAAATGTGAACGACATCCTCTTTCTTTTTCTCTTCTCTTATTTTTTTGTGAAGAATAGAGACTGATTGAAAATATAAAGAAACAACCCTAGGTCGGCACCAATATCTCCTATATAGCTCTATTGAATTATACCAGAAGTAAGAAAAATGAAAATGGTGCGTCACAAACTTTAAACACCTATTAAGTGATGTAAACTATGTAATTTGGGTACAAAAACGATTTTCTTCGGCCGGACCAAAAAATATTGTTTAATTTAATACGAGCTTCGATTTGATATATTGTAATAGTGGTTTCTATACCTGAGTCAAAAGTTATCTCCTTTGAAAGTTGTAACTCAAATTTACCAAATGTTTTGTTGTTTTCTAAAATGTGAACAGTATCCTCTTTCTTTTTCTCTTCTCTTATTTTTTTCTTGAAGAATAGAGACTTATTTGAAATATAAATTAACAACCCTAGTTCGGCACCAATATCTCCTGTATAGCTGTTTTGAATTAAACTAGAAGTGAAATGAAAATTGTGTGTCAAAAACTTTAAACACTCGATAAGTGACGTAAACGATGTAATATGGGTACAAAAACGATTTTCCTTGGTGGGACCAAAACATATTGTGTAATTTTGAAACGAGCTCCGATTTGATATATTATAATAGTGGTTTCGATACCCGAGTCAAAAGTTATCTCCGTTGAAAGCTGTAACTCATATTTACCAAATGTTTTGTTGTTTTTGGAAATGTGAACGACATCCTCTTTCTTTTTCTCTTCTCTTATTTTTTGTGAAGAATAGAGACTGATTGAAAATATAAAGAAACAACCCTAGGTCGGCACCAATATCTCCTATATAGCTCTATTGAATTATACCATAAGTAAGAAAAATGAAAATGGTGCATCACAAACTTTAAACACCTATTAAGTGATGTAAACGATGTAATTTGGGTACAAAAACGATTTTCTTCGACCCGACCAAAAAATATTGTTTAATTTAATACGAGCTTCGATTTGATATATTATAATAGTGGTTTCTATACCCGAGTCAAAAGTTATCTCCTTTGAAAGTTGTAACTCAAATTTACCAAATGTTTTGTTGTTTTTGAAAATGTGAACAGTATCCTCTTTCTTTTTCTCTTCTCTTATTTTTTTCTTGAAGAATAGAGACTTATTTGAAATATAAATTAACAACCCTAGTTCGGCACCAATATCTCCTGTATAGCTGTTTTGAATTAAACTAGAAGTGAAATGAAAATGGTGTGTCAAAAACTTTAAACACTCGATAAGTGACGTAAACGATGTAATTTGGGTACAAAAACGATTTTCCTTGGTGGGACCAAAACATATTGTGTAATTTTGAAACGAGCTCCGATTTGATATATTATAATAGTGGTTTCGATACCCGAGTCAAAAGTTATCTCCGTTGAAAGCTGTAACTCATATTTACCAAATGTTTTGTTGTTTTTCGAAATGTGAACGACATCCTCTTTCTTTTTCTCTTCTCTTATTTTTTTGTGAAGAATAGAGACTGATTGAAAATATAAAGAAACAACCCTAGGTCGGCACCAATATCTCCTATATAGCTCTATTGAATTATACCAGAAGTAAGAAAAATGAAAATGGTGCGTCATAAACTTTAAACACCTATTAAGTGATGTAAACGATGTAATTTGGGTACAAAAACGATTTTCTTTGGCCGGACCAAAAAATATTGTTTAATTTAATACGAGCTTCGATTTGATATATTGTAATAGTGGTTTCTATACCTGAGTCAAAAGTTATCTCCTTTGAAAGTTGTAACTCAAATTTACCAAATGTTTTGTTGTTTTCTAAAATGTGAACAGTATCCTCTTTCTTTTTCTCTTCTCTTATTTTTTTCTTGAAGAATAGAGACTTATTTGAAATATAAATTAACAACCCTAGTTCGGCACCAATATCTCCTGTATAGCTGTTTTGAATTAAACTAGAAGTGAAATGAAAATGGTGTGTCAAAAACTTTAAACACTCGATAAGTGACGTAAACGATGTAATATGGGTACAAAAACGATTTTCCTTGGTGGGACCAAAACATATTGTGTAATTTTGAAACGAGCTCCGATTTGATATATTATAATAGTGGTTTCGATACCCGAGTCAAAAGTTATCTCCGTTGAAAGCTGTAACTCATATTTACCAAATGTTTTGTTGTTTTTGGAAATGTGAACGACATCCTCTTTCTTTTTCTCTTCTCTTATTTTTTGTGAAGAATAGAGACTGATTGAAAATATAAAGAAACAACCCTAGGTCGGCACCAATATCTCCTATATAGCTCTATTGAATTATACCATAAGTAAGAAAAATGAAAATGGTGCATCACAAACTTTAAACACCTATTAAGTGATGTAAACGATGTAATTTGGGTACAAAAACGATTTTCTTCGACCCGACCAAAAAATATTGTTTAATTTAATACGAGCTTCGATTTGATATATTATAATAGTGGTTTCTATACCCGAGTCAAAAGTTATCTCCTTTGAAAGTTGTAACTCAAATTTACCAAATGTTTTGTTGTTTTTGAAAATGTGAACAGTATCCTCTTTCTTTTTCTCTTCTCTTATTTTTTTCTTGAAGAATAGAGACTTATTTGAAATATAAATTAACAACCCTAGTTCGGCACCAATATCTCCTGTATAGCTGTTTTGAATTAAACTAGAAGTGAAATGAAAATGGTGTGTCAAAAACTTTAAACACTCGATAAGTGACGTAAACGATGTAATTTGGGTACAAAAACGATTTTCCTTGGTGGGACCAAAACATATTGTGTAATTTTGAAACGAGCTCCGATTTGATATATTATAATAGTGGTTTCGATACCCGAGTCAAAAGTTATCTCCGTTGAAAGCTGTAACTCATATTTACCAAATGTTTTGTTGTTTTTCGAAATGTGAACGACATCCTCTTTCTTTTTCTCTTCTCTTATTTTTTTGTGAAGAATAGAGACTGATTGAAAATATAAAGAAACAACCCTAGGTCGGCACCAATATCTCCTATATAGCTCTATTGAATTATACCAGAAGTAAGAAAAATGAAAATGGTGCGTCATAAACTTTAAACACCTATTAAGTGATGTAAACGATGTAATTTGGGTACAAAAACGATTTTCTTTGGCCGGACCAAAAAATATTGTTTAATTTAATACGAGCTTCGATTTGATATATTGTAATAGTGGTTTCTATACCTGAGTCAAAAGTTATCTCCTTTGAAAGTTGTAACTCAAATTTACCAAATGTTTTGTTGTTTTCTAAAATGTGAACAGTATCCTCTTTCTTTTTCTCTTCTCTTATTTTTTTCTTGAAGAATAGAGACTTATTTGAAATATAAATTAACAACCCTAGTTCGGCACCAATATCTCCTGTATAGCTGTTTTGAATTAAACTAGAAGTGAAATGAAAATGGTGTGTCAAAAACTTTAAACACTCGATAAGTGACGTAAACGATGTAATATGGGTACAAAAATGATTTTCCTTGGTGGGACCAAAACATATTTTGTAATTTTGAAACGAGCTCCGATTTGATATATTATAATAGTGGTTTCGATACCCGAGTCAAAAGTTATCTCCGTTGAAAGCTGTAACTCATATTTACCAAATGTTTTGTTGTTTTTGGAAATGTGAACGACATCCTCTTTCTTTTTCTCTTCTCTTATTTTTTGTGAAGAATAGAGACTGATTGAAAATATAAAGAAACAACCCTAGGTCGGCACCAATATCTCCTATATAGCTCTATTGAATTATACCATAAGTAAGAAAAATGAAAATGGTGCATCACAAACTTTAAACACCTATTAAGTGATGTAAACGATGTAATTTGGGTACAAAAACGATTTTCTTCGACCCGACCAAAAAATATTGTTTAATTTAATACGAGCTTCGATTTGATATATTATAATAGTGGTTTCTATACCCGAGTCAAAAGTTATCTCCTTTGAAAGTTGTAACTCAAATTTACCAAATGTTTTGTTGTTTTTGAAAATGTGAACAGTATCCTCTTTCTTTTTCTCTTCTCTTATTTTTTTCTTGAAGAATAGAGACTTATTTGAAATATAAATTAACAACCCTAGTTCGGCACCAATATCTCCTATATAGCTGTTTTGAATTAAACTAGAAGTGAAATGAAAATGGTGTGTCAAAAACTTTAAACACTCGATAAGTGACGTAAACGATGTAATTTGGGTACAAAAACGATTTTCCTTGGTGGGACCAAAACATATTGTGTAATTTTGAAACGAGCTCCGATTTGATATATTATAATAGTGGTTTCGATACCCGAGTCAAAAGTTATCTCCGTTGAAAGCTGTAACTCATATTTACCAAATGTTTTGTTGTTTTTGGAAATGTGAACGACATCCTCTTTCTTTTTCTCTTCTCTTATTTTTTTGTGAAGAATAGAGACTGATTGAAAATATAAAGAAACAACCCTAGGTCGGCACCAATATCTCCTATATAGCTCTATTGAATTATACCAGAAGTAAGAAAAATGAAAATGGTGCGTCACAAACTTTAAACACCTATTAAGTGATGTAAACGATGTAATTTGGGTACAAAAACGATTTTCTTCGGCCGGACCAAAAAATATTGTTTAATTTAATACGAGCTTCGATTTGATATATTATAATAGTGGTTTCTATACCCGAGTCAAAAGTTTTCTCCTTTGAAAGTTGTAACTCAAATTTACCAAATGATTTGTTGTTTTTGAAAATGTGAACAATATCCTCTTTCTTTTTCTCTTCTCTTATTTTTTTCTTGAAGAATAGAGACTTATTTGAAATATAAATTAACAACCCTAGTTCGGCACCAATATCTGCTCTATAGCTGTTTTGAATTAAACTAGAAGTGAAATGAAAATGGTGTGTCAAAAACTTTAAACACTCGATAAGTGACGTAAACGATGTAATTTGGGTACAAAAACGATTTTCCTTGGTAGGACCAAAATATATTGTGTAATTTGAAACGACCTCCGATTTGATATATTATAATAATGGTTTCGATACCCGAGTCAAAAGTTATCTCCGTTGAAAGTTGTAACTCATATTTACAAAATGTTTTGTTGTTTTTGAAAATGTGAACGACATCCTCTATCTTTTTCTCTTCTCTTATTTTTTGTGAATAATAGAGACTGATTGAAAATATAAAGAAACAACCCTAGGTCGGCACCAATATCTCCTCTATAGCTCTATTGAATTAAACCAGAAGTAAGAAAAATGAAAATGGTGCATCACAAACTTTAAACACCTATTAAGTGATGTAAACGATGTAATTTGGGTACAAAAACGATTTTCTTCGGCCGGACCAAAAAATATTGTTTAATTTAATACGAGCTTCGATTTGATATATTATAATAGTGGTTTCTATACCCGAGTCAAAAGTTTTCTCCTTTGAAAGTTGTAACTCAAATTTACCAAATGTTTTGTTGTTTTTGAAAATGTGAACAGTATCCTCTTTCTTTTTCTATTCTCTTATTTTTTTCTTGAAGAATAGAGACTTATTTGAAATATAAATTAACAACCCTAGTTCGGCACCAATATCTCCTGTATAGCTGTTTTGAATTAAACTAGAAGAAAAATGAAAATGGTGCGTCAAAAACTTTAAACACTCGATAAGTGACGTAAACGATGTAATTTGGGTACAAAAACGATTTTCCTTGGTGGGACCAAAATATATTGTGTAATTTTGAAACGAGCTTCGATTTGATATATATTAATAGTGGTTTCGATACCCGAGTCCAAAGTTATCTCCGTTGAAAGCTGTAACTCATATTTACCAAATGTTTTGTTGTTTTTGGAAATGTGAACGACATCCTCTTTCTTTTTCTCTTCTCTTATTTTTTTGTGAAGAATAGAGACTGATTGAAAATATAAAGAAACAAACCTAGGTCGGCACCAATATCTCCTATATAGCTCTATTGAATTATACCAGAAGTAAGAAAAATGAAAATGGTGCGTCACAAACTTTAAACACCTATTAAGTGATGTAAACGATGTAATTTGGGTACAAAAACGATTTTCTTCGGCCGGACCAAAAAATATTGTTTAATTTAATACGAGCTTCGATTTGATATATTATAATAGTGGTTTCTATACCCGAGTCAAAAGTTTTCTCCTTTGAAAGTTGTAACTCAAATTTACCAAATGATTTGTTGTTTTTGAAAATGTGAACAATATCCTCTTTCTTTTTCTCTTCTCTTATTTTTTTCTTGAAGAATAGAGACTTATTTGAAATATAAATTAACAACCCTAGTTCGGCACCAATATCTCCTGTATAGCTGTTTTGAATTAAACTAGAAGAAAAATGAAAATGGTGCGTCAAAAACTTTAAACACTCGATAAGTGACGTAAACGATGTAATTTGGGTACAAAAACGATTTTCCTTGGTGGGACCAAAATATATTGTGTAATTTTGAAACGAGCTTCGATTTGATATATATTAATAGTGGTTTCGATACCCGAGTCCAAAGTTATCTCCGTTGAAAGCTGTAACTCATATTTACCAAATGTTTTGTTGTTTTTGGAATTGTGAACGACATCCTCTTTCTTTTTCTCTTCTCCTATTTTTTGTGAAGAATAGAGACTGATTGAAAATATAAAGAAACAACCCTAGGTCGGCACCAATATCTCCTATATAGCTCTATTGAATTATACCATAAGTAAGAAAAATGAAAATGGTGCATCACAAACTTTAAACACCTATTAAGTGATGTAAACGATGTAATTTGGGTACAAAAACGATTTTCTTCGACCGGACCAAAAAATATTGTTTAATTTAATACGAGCTTCGATTTGATATATTATAATAGTGGTTTCTATACCCGAGTCAAAAGTTATCTCCTTTGAAAGTTGTAACTCAAATTTACCAAATGTTTTGTTGTTTTTGAAAATGTGAACAGTATCCTCTTTCTTTTTCTCTTCTCTTATTTTTTTCTTGAAGAATAGAGACTTATTTGAAATATAAATTAACAACCCTAGTTCGGCACCAATATCTCCTGTATAGCTGTTTTGAATTAAACTAGAAGTGAAATGAAAATGGTGTGTCAAAAACTTTAAACACTCGATAAGTGACGTAAACGATGTAATTTGGGTACAAAAACGATTTTCCTTGGTGGGACCAAAACATATTGTGTAATTTTGAAACGAGCTCCGAATTGATATATTATAATAGTGGTTTCGATACCCGAGTCAAAAGTTATCTCCGTTGAAAGCTGTAACTCATATTTACCAAATGTTTTGTTGTTTTTGGAAATGTGAACGACATCCTCTTTCTTTTTCTCTTCTCTTATTTTTTTGTGAAGAATAGAGACTGATTGAAAATATAAAGAAACAAACCTAGGTCGGCACCAATATCTCCTATATAGCTCTATTGAATTATACCAGAAGTAAGAAAAATGAAAATGGTGCGTCACAAACTTTAAACACCTATTAAGTGATGTAAACGATGTAATTTGGGTACAAAAACGATTTTCTTCGGCCGGACCAAAAAATATTGTTTAATTTAATACGAGCTTCGATTTGATATATTATAATAGTGGTTTCTATACCCGAGTCAAAAGTTTTCTCCTTTGAAAGTTGTAACTCAAATTTACCAAATGATTTGTTGTTTTTGAAAATGTGAACAATATCCTCTTTCTTTTTCTCTTCTCTTATTTTTTTCTTGAAGAATAGAGACTTATTTGAAATATAAATTAACAACCCTAGTTCGGCACCAATATCTTCTGTATAGCTGTTTTGAATTAAACTAGAAGTGAAATGAAAATGGTGTGTCAAAAACTTTAAACACTCGATAAGTGACGTAAACGATGTAATTTGGGTACAAAAACGATTTTCCTTGGTAGGACCAAAATATATTGTGTAATTTGAAACGAGCTCCGATTTGATATATTATAATAATGGTTTCGATACCCGAGTCAAAAGTTATCTCCGTTGAAAGTTGTAACTCATATTTACAAAATGTTTTGTTGTTTTTGAAAATGTGAACGACATCCTCTATCTTTTTCTCTTCTCTTATTTTTTGTGAATAATAGAGACTGATTGAAAATATAAAGAAACAACCCTAGGTCGGCACCAATATCTCCTCTATAGCTCTATTGAATTAAACCAGAAGTAAGAAAAATGAAAATGGTGCGTCACAAACTTTAAACACCCATTAAGTGATGTAAACGATGTAATTTGGGTACAAAAACGATTTTCTTCGGCCGGACCAAAAAATATTGTTTAATTTAATACGAGCTTCGATTTGATATATATTAATAGTGGTTTCGATACCCGAGTCAAAAGTTATCTCCGTTGAAAGCTGTAACTCATATTTACCAAATGTTTTGTTGTTTTTGGAATTGTGAACGACATCCTCTTTCTTTTTCTCTTCTCTTATTTTTTGTGAAGAATAGAGACTGATTGAAAATATAAAGAAACAACCCTAGGTCGGCACCAATATCTCCTATATAGCTCTATTGAATTATACCAGAAGTAAGAAAAATGAAAATGGTGCGTCACAAACTTTAAACACCTATTAAGTGATGTAAACGATGTAATTTGGGTACAAAAACGATTTTCTACGGCCGGACCAAAAAATATTGTTTAATTTAATACGAGCTTCGATTTGATATATTATAATAGTGGTTTCTATACCCGAGTCAAAAGTTATCTCCTTTGAAAGTTGTAACTCAAATTTACCAAATGTTTTGTTGTTTTTGAAAATGTGAACAGTATCCTCTTTCTTTTTCTCTTCTCTTATTTTTTTCTTTAAGAATAGAGACTTATTTGAAATATAAATTAACAACCCTAGTTCGGCACCAATATCTCCTGTATAGCTGTTTTGAATTAAACTAGAAGTGAAATGAAAATGGTGTGTCAAAAACTTTAAACACTCGATAAGTGACGTAAACGATGTAATTTGGGTACAAAAACGATTTTCCTTGGTGGGACCAAAACATATTGTGTAATTTTGAAACGAGCTCCGATTTGATATATTATAATAGTGGTTTCGATACCCGAGTCAAAAGTTATCTCCGTTGAAAGCTGTAACTCATATTTACCAAATGTTTTGTTGTTTTTGGAAATGTGAACGACATCCTCTTTCTTTTTCTCTTCTCTTATTTTTTGTGAAGAATAGAGACTGATTGAAAATATAAAGAAACAACCCCAGGTCGGCACCAATATCTCCAATATAGCTCTATTGAATTATACCAGAAGTAAGAAAAATGAAAATGGTGCGTCATAAACTTTAAACACCTACTAAGTGATGTAAACGATGTAATTTGGGGTCAAAAACGATTTTCTTTGGCCGGACCAAAAAATATTGTTTAATTTAATACGAGCTTCGATTTGATATATTATAATAATGGTTTCTATACCCGAGTCAAAAGTTATCTCCTTTGAAAGTTGTAACTCAAATTTACCAAATGTGTTGTTGTTTTTGAAAATGTGAACAATATCCTCTTTCTTTTTCTCTTCTCTTATTTTTTTCTTGAAGAATAGAGACTTATTTGAAATATAAATTAACAAACCTAGTCCGGCACCAATATCTTCTGTATAGCTGTTTTGAATTAAACTAGAAGTGAAATGAAAATGGTGTGTCAAAAACTTTAAACACTCGATAAGTGACGTAAACGATGTAATTTGGGTACAAAAACAATTTTCCTTGGTGGGACCAAAACATATTGTGTAATTTTGAAACGAGCTCCGATTTGATATATTATAATAGTGGTTTCGATACCCGAGTCAAAAGTTATCTCCGTTGAAAGCTGTAACTCATATTTACCAAATGTTTTGTTGTTTTTGGAAATATGAACGACATCCTCTTTCTTTTTCTCTTCTCTTATTTTTTGTGAAGAATAGAGACTGATTGAAAATATAAAGAAACAACCCTAGGTCGGCACCAATATCTCCTATATAGCTCTATTGAATTATACCAGAAGTAAGAAAAATGAAAATGGTGTGTCAAAAACTTTAAACACTCGATAAGTGACGTAAACGATGTAATATGGGTACAAAAACGATTTTCCTTGGTGGGACCAAAACATATTGTGTAATTTTGAAACGAGCTCCGATTTGATATATTATAATAGTGGTTTCGATACCCGAGTCAAAAGTTATCTCCGTTGAAAGCTGTAACTCATATTTACCAAATGTTTTGTTGTTTTTGGAAATGTGAACGACATCCTCTTTCTTTTTCTCTTCTCTTATTTTTTGTGAAGAATAGAGACTGATTGAAAATATAAAGAAACAACCCTAGGTCGGCACCAATATCTCCTATATAGCTCTATTGAATTATACCATAAGTAAGAAAAAGGAAAATGGTGCATCACAAACTTTAAACACCTATTAAGTGATGTAAACGATGTAATTTGGGTACAAAAACGATTTTCTTCGACCGGACCAAAAAATATTGTTTAATTTAATACGAGCTTCGATTTGATATATTATAATAGTGGTTTCTATACCCGAGTCAAAAGTTATCTCCTTTGAAAGTTGTAACTCAAATTTACCAAATGTTTTGTTGTTTTTGAAAATGTGAACAGTATCCTCTTTCTTTTTCTCTTCTCTTATTTTTTTCTTGAAGAATAGAGACTTATTTGAAATATAAATTAACAACCCTAGTTCGGCACCAATATCTCCTGTATAGCTGTTTTGAATTAAACTAGAAGTGAAATGAAAATGGTGTGTCAAAAACTTTAAACACTCGATAAGTGACGTAAACGATGTAATTTGGGTACAAAAACGATTTTCCTTGGTGGGACCAAAACATATTGTGTAATTTTGAAACGAGCTCCGAATTGATATATTATAATAGTGGTTTCGATACCCGAGTCAAAAGTTATCTCCGTTGAAAGCTGTAACTCATATTTACCAAATGTTTTGTTGTTTTTGGAAATGTGAACGACATCCTCTTTCTTTTTCTCTTCTCTTATTTTTTGTGAAGAATAGAGACTGATTGAAAATATAAAGAAACAACCCTAGGTCGGCACCAATATCTCCTATATAGCTCTATTGAATTATACCAGAAGTAAGAAAAATGAAAATGGTGCGTCACAAACTTTAAACACCTATTAAGTGATGTAAACGATGTAATTTGGGTACAAAAACGATTTTCTTCGGCCGGACCAAAAAATATTGTTTAATTTAATACGAGCTTCGATTTGATATATTATAATAGTGGTTTCTATACCCGAGTCAAAAGTTTTCTCCTTTGAAAGTTGTAACTCAAATTTACCAAATGATTTGTTGTTTTTGAAAATGTGAACAATATCCTCTTTCTTTTTCTCTTCTCTTATTTTTTTCTTGAAGAATAGAGACTTATTTGAAATATAAATTAACAAACCTAGTTCGGCACCAATATCTTCTGTATAGCTGTTTTGAATTAAACTAGAAGTGAAATGAAAATGGTGTGTCAAAAACTTTAAACACTCGATAAGTGACGTAAACGATGTAATTTGGGTACAAAAACGATTTTCCTTGGTAGGACCAAAATATATTGTGTAATTTGAAACGAGCTCCGATTTGATATATTATAATAATGGTTTCGATACCCGAGTCAAAAGTTATGTCAGTTGAAAGTTGTAACTCATATTTACAAAATGTTTTGTTGTTTTTGAAAATGTGAACGACATCCTCTATCTTTTTCTCTTCTCTTATTTTTTGTGAATAATAGAGACTGATTGAAAATATAAAGAAACAACCCTAGGTCGGCACCAATATCTCCTCTATAGCTCTATTGAATTAAACCAGAAGTAAGAAAAATGAAAATGGTGCGTCACAAACTTTAAACACCTATTAAGTGATGTAAACGATGTAATTTGGGTACAAAAACGATTTTCATCGGCCGGACCAAAAAATATTGTTTAATTTAATACGAGCTTCGATTTGATATATATTAATAGTGGTTTCGATACCCGAGTCAAAAGTTATCTCCGTTGAAAGCTGTAACTCATATTTACCAAATGTTTTGTTGTTTTTGGAAATGTGAACGACATCCCCTTTCTTTTTCTCTTCTCTTATTTTTTGTGAAGAATAGAGACTGATTGAAAATATAAAGAAACAACCCTAGGTCGGCACCAATATCTCCTATATAGCTCTATTGAATTATACCAGAAGTAAGAAAAATGAAAATGGTGCGTCACAAACTTTAAACACCTATTAAGTGATGTAAACGATGTAATTTGAGTACAAAAACGATTTTCTTCGGCCGGACCAAAAAATATTGTTTAATTTAATACGAGCTTCGATTTGATATATATTAATAGTGGTTTCGATACCCGAGTAAAAAGTTATCTCCGTTGAAAGCTGTAACTCATATTTACCAAATGTTTTGTTGTTTTTGGAAATGTGAACGACATCCTCTTTCTTTTTCTCTTCTCTTATTTTTTGTGAAGAATAGAGACTGATTGAAAATATAAAGAAACAACCCTAGGTCGGCACCAATATCTCCTATATAGCTCTATTGAATTATACCATAAGTAAGAAAAATGAAAATGGTGCATCACAAACTTTAAACACCTATTAAGTGATGTAAACGATGTAATTTGGGTACAAAAACGATTTTCTTCGACCGGACCAAAAAATATTGTTTAATTTAATACGAGCTTCGATTTGATATATTATAATAGTGGTTTCTATACCCGAGTCAAAAGTTATCTCCTTTGAAAGTTGTAACTCAAATTTACCAAATGTTTTGTTGTTTTTGAAAATGTGAACAGTATCCTCTTTCTTTTTCTCTTCTCTTATTTTTTTCTTGAAGAATAGAGACTTATTTGAAATATAAATTAACAACCCTAGTTCGGCACCAATATCTCCTGTATAGCTGTTTTGAATTAAACTAGAAGTGAAATGAAAATGGTGTGTCAAAAACTTTAAACACTCGATAAGTGACGTAAACGATGTAATTTGGGTACAAAAACGATTTTCCTTGGTGGGACCAAAACATATTGTGTAATTTTGAAACGAGCTCCGAATTGATATATTATAATAGTGGTTTCGATACCCGAGTCAAAAGTTATCTCCGTTGAAAGCTGTAACTCATATTTACCAAATGTTTTGTTGTTTTTGGAAATGTGAACGACATCCTCTTTCTTTTTCTCTTCTCTTATTTTTTGTGAAGAATAGAGACTGATTGAAAATATAAAGAAACAACCCTAGGTCGGCACCAATATCTCCTATATAGCTCTATTGAATTATACCAGAAGTAAGAAAAATGAAAATGGTGCGTCACAAACTTTAAACACCTATTAAGTGATGTAAACGATGTAATTTGGGTACAAAAACGATTTTCTTCGGCCGGACCAAAAAATATTGTTTAATTTAATACGAGCTTCGATTTGATATATTATAATAGTGGTTTCTATACCCGAGTCAAAAGTTTTCTCCTTTGAAAGTTGTAACTCAAATTTACCAAATGATTTGTTGTTTTTGAAAATGTGAACAATATCCTCTTTCTTTTTCTCTTCTCTTATTTTTTTCTTGAAGAATAGAGACTTATTTGAAATATAAATTAACAAACCTAGTTCGGCACCAATATCTTCTGTATAGCTGTTTTGAATTAAACTAGAAGTGAAATGAAAATGGTGTGTCAAAAACTTTAAACACTCGATAAGTGACGTAAACGATGTAATTTGGGTACAAAAACGATTTTCCTTGGTAGGACCAAAATATATTGTGTAATTTGAAATGAGCTCCGATTTGATATATTATAATAATGGTTTCGATACCCGAGTCAAAAGTTATCTCAGTTGAAAGTTGTAACTCATATTTACAAAATGTTTTGTTGTTTTTGAAAATGTGAACGACATCCTCTATCTTTTTCTCTTCTCTTATTTTTTGTGAATAATAGAGACTGATTGAAAATATAAAGAAACAACCCTAGGTCGGCACCAATATCTCCTCTATAGCTCTATTGAATTAAACCAGAAGTAAGAAAAATGAAAATGGTGCGTCACAAACTTTAAACACCTATTAAGTGATGTAAACGATGTAATTTGGGTACAAAAACGATTTTCTTCGGCCGGACCAAAAAATATTGTTTAATTTAATACGAGCTTCGATTTGATATATATTAATAGTGGTTTCGATACCCGAGTCAAAAGTTATCTCCGTTGAAAGCTGTAACTCATATTTACCAAATGTTTTGTTGTTTTTGGAAATGTGAACGACATCCTCTTTATTTTTCTCTTCTCTTATTTTTTGTGAAGAATAGAGACTGATTGAAAATATAAAGAAACAACCCTAGGTCGGCACCAATATCTCCTATATAGCTCTATTGAATTATACCAGAAGTAAGAAAAATGAAAATGGTGCGTCACAAACTTTAAACACCTATTAAGTGATGTAAACGATGTAATTTGAGTACAAAAACGATTTTCTTCGGCCGGAGCAAAAAATATTGTTTAATTTAATACGAGCTTCGATTTGATATATATTAATAGTGGTTTCGATACCCGAGTCAAAAGTTATCTCCGTTGAAGCTGTAACTCATATTTACCAAATGTTTTGTTGTTTTTGGAAATGTGAACGACATCCTCTTTCTTTTTCTCTTCTCTTATTTTTTGTGAAGAATAGAGACTGATTGAAAATATAAAGAAACAACCCTAGGTCGGCACTAATATCTCCTATATAGCTCTATTGAATTATACCATAAGTAAGAAAAATGAAAATGGTGCATCACAAACTTTAAACACCTATTAAGTGATGTAAACGATGTAATTTGGGTACAAAAACGATTTTCTTCGACCGGACCAAAAAATATTGTTTAATTTAATACGAGCTTCGATTTGATATATTATAATAGTGGTTTCTATACCCGAGTCAAAAGTTATCTCCTTTGAAAGTTGTAACTCAAATTTACCAAATGTTTTGTTGTTTTTGAAAATGTGAACAGTATCCTCTTTCTTTTTCTCTTCTCTTATTTTTTTCTTGAAGAATAGAGACTTATTTGAAATATAAATTAACAACCCTAGTTCGGCACCAATATCTCCTGTATAGCTGTTTTGAATTAAACTAGAAGTGAAATGAAAATGGTGTGTCAAAAACTTTAAACACTCGATAAGTGACGTAAACGATGTAATTTGGGTACAAAAACGATTTTCCTTGGTGGGACCAAAACATATTGTGTAATTTTGAAACGAGCTCCGAATTGATATATTATAATAGTGGTTTCGATACCCGAGTCAAAAGTTATCTCCGTTGAAAGCTGTAACTCATATTTACCAAATGTTTTGTTGTTTTTGGAAATATGAACGACATCCTCTTTCTTTTTCTCTTCTCTTATTTTTTGTGAAGAATAGAGACTGATTGAAAATATAAAGAAACAACCCTAGGTCGGCACCAATATCTCCTATATAGCTCTATTGAATTATACCAGAAGTAAGAAAAATGAAAATGGTGCGTCACAAACTTTAAACACCTATTAAGTGATGTAAACGATGTAATTTGGGTACAAAAACGATTTTCTTCGGCCGGACCAAAAAATATTGTTTAATTTAATACGAGCTTCGATTTGATATATTATAATAGTGGTTTCTATACCCGAGTCAAAAGTTTTCTCCTTTGAAAGTTGTAACTCAAATTTACCAAATGATTTGTTGTTTTTGAAAATGTGAACAATATCCTCTTTCTTTTTCTCTTCTCTTATTTTTTTCTTGAAGAATAGAGACTTATTTGAAATATAAATGAACAAACCTAGTTCGGCACCAATATCTTCTGTATAGCTGTTTTGAATTAAACTAGAAGTGAAATGAAAATGGTGTGTCAAAAACTTTAAACACTCGATAAGTGACGTAAACGATGTAATTTGGGTACAAAAACGATTTTCCTTGGTAGGACCAAAATATATTGTGTAATTTGAAACGAGCTCCGATTTGATATATTATAATAATGGTTTCGATACCCGAGTCAAAAGTTATCTCAGTTGAAAGTTGTAACTCATATTTACAAAATGTTTTGTTGTTTTTGAAAATGTGAACGACATCCTCTATCTTTTTCTCTTCTCTTATTTTTTGTGAATAATAGAGACTGATTGAAAATATAAAGAAACAACCCTAGGTCGGCACCAATATCTCCTCTATAGCTCTATTGAATTAAACCAGAAGTAAGAAAAATGAAAATGGTGCGTCACAAACTTTAAACACCTATTAAGTGATGTAAACGATGTAATTTGGGTACAAAAACGATTTTCTTCGGCCGGACCAAAAAATATTGTTTAATTTAATACGAGCTTCGATTTGATATATATTAATAGTGGTTTCGATACCCGAGTCAAAAGTTATCTCCGTTGAAAGCTGTAACTCATATTTACCAAATGTTTTGTTGTTTTTGGAAATGTGAACGACATCCCCTTTCTTTTTCTCTTCTCTTATTTTTTGTGAAGAATAGAGACTGATTGAAAATATAAAGAAACAACCCTAGGTCGGCACCAATATCTCCTGTATAGCTCTATTGAATTATACCAGAAGTAAGAAAAATGAAAATGGTGCGTCACAAACTTTAAACACCTATTAAGTGATGTAAACGATGTAATTTGAGTACAAAAACGATTTTCTTCGGCCGGACCAAAAAATATTGTTTAATTTAATACGAGCTTCGATTTGATATATATTAATAGTGGTTTCGATACCCGAGTCAAAAGTTATCTCCGTTGAAAGCTGTAACTCATATTTACCAAATGTTTTGTTGTTTTTGGAAATGTGAACGACATCCTCTTTCTTTTTCTCTTCTCTTATTTTTTGTGAAGAATAGAGACTGATTGAAAATATAAAGAAACAACCCTAGGTCGGCACCAATATCTCCTATATAGCTCTATTGAATTATACCATAAGTAAGAAAAATGAAAATGGTGCATCACAAACTTTAAACACCTATTAAGTGATGTAAACGATGTAATTTGGGTACAAAAACGATTTTCTTCGACCGGACCAAAAAATATTGTTTAATTTAATAGGAGCTTCGATTTGATATATTATAATAGTGGTTTCTATACCCGAGTCAAAAGTTATCTCCTTTGAAAGTTGTAACTCAAATTTACCAAATGTTTTGTTGTTTTTGAAAATGTGAACAGTATCCTCTTTCTTTTTCTCTTCTCTTATTTTTTTCTTGAAGAATAGAGACTTATTTGAAATATAAATTAACAACCCTAGTTCGGCACCAATATCTCCTGTATAGCTGTTTTGAATTAAACTAGAAGTGAAATGAAAATGGTGTGTCAAAAACTTTAAACACTCGATAAGTGACGTAAACGATGTAATTTGGGTACAAAAACGATTTTCCTTGGTGGGACCAAAACATATTGTGTAATTTTGAAACGAGCTCCGAATTGATATATTATAATAGTGGTTTCGATACCCGAGTCAAAAGTTATGTCCGTTGAAAGCTGTAACTCATATTTACCAAATGTTTTGTTGTTTTTGGAAATGTGAACGACATCCTCTTTCTTTTTCTCTTCTCTTATTTTTTTGTGAAGAATAGAGACTGATTGAAAATATAAAGAAACAACCCCAGGTCGGCACCAATATCTCCAATATAGCTCTATTGAATTATACCAGAAGTAAGAAAAATGAAAATGGTGCGTCATAAACTTTAAACACCTACTAAGTGATGTAAACGATGTAATTTGGGTACAAAAACGATTTTCTTCGGCCGGACCAAAAAATATTGTTTAATTTAATACGAGCTTCGATTTGATATATTATAATAGTGGTTTCTATACCCGAGTCAAAAGTTTTCTCCTTTGAAAGTTGTAACTCAAATTTACCAAATGATTTGTTGTTTTTGAAAATGTGAACAATATCCTCTTTCTTTTTCTCTTCTCTTATTTTTTTCTTGAAGAATAGAGACTTATTTGAAATATAAATTAACAAACCTAGTTCGGCACCAATATCTTCTGTATAGCTGTTTTGAATTAAACTAGAAGTGAAATGAAAATGGTGTGTCAAAAACTTTAAACACTCGATAAGTGACGTAAACGATGTAATTTGGGTACAAAAACGATTTTCCTTTGTAGGACCAAAATATATTGTGTAATTTGAAACGAGCTCTGATTTGATATATTATAATAATGGTTTCGATACCCGAGTCAAAAGTTATCTCAGTTGAAAGTTGTAACTCATATTTACAAAATGTTTTGTTGTTTTTGAAAATGTGAACGACATCCTCTATCTTTTTCTCTTCTCTGATTTTTTGTGAATAATAGAGACTGATTGAAAATATAAAGAAACAACCCTAGGTCGGCACCAATATCTCCTCTATAGCTCTATTGAATTAAACAAGAAGTAAGAAAAATGAAAATGGTGCGTCACAAACTTTAAACACCTATTAAGTGATGTAAACGATGTAATTTGGGTACAAAAACGATTTTCTTCGGCCGGACCAAAAAATATTGTTTAATTTAATACGAGCTTCGATTTGATATATATTAATAGTGGTTTCTATACCCGAGTCAAAAGTTTTCTCCTTTGAAAGCTGTAACTCATATTTACCAAATGTTTTGTTGTTTTTGGAAATGTGAACGACATCCTCTTTCTTTTTCTCTTCTCTTATTTTTTGT
Source organism: Hippophae tibetana (assembly GCA_037013495.1). NCBI lineage: Eukaryota > Viridiplantae > Streptophyta > Magnoliopsida > Rosales > Elaeagnaceae > Hippophae > Hippophae tibetana. Next base: position 183,054 of record JAZDXN010000027.1, on the reverse strand, counting down.
GAAGAATAGAGACTTATTTGAAATATAAATTAACAAACCTAGTTCGGCACCAATATCTTCTGTATACCTCTATTGAATTATACCAGAAGTAAGAAAAATGAAAATGGTGCGTCACAAACTTTAAACACCTATTAAGTGATGTAAACGATGTAATTTGCGTACAAAAACGATTTTCTTCGGCCGGACCAAAAAATATTGTTTAATTTAATACGAGCTTCGATTTGATATATATTAATAGTGGTTTCGATACCCGAGTCAAAAGTTATCTCCGTTGAAAGCTGTAACTCATATTTACCAAATGTTTTGTTGTTTTTGGAAATGTGAACGACATCCTCTTTCTTTTTCTCTTCTCTTATTTTTTGTGAAGAATAGAGACTGATTGAAAATATAAAGAAACAACCCTAGGTCGGCACCAATATCTCCTATATAGCTCTATTGAATTATACCATAAGTAAGAAAAATGAAAATGGTGCATCACAAACTTTAAACACCTATTAAGTGATGTAAACGATGTAATTTGGGTACAAAAACGATTTTCTTCGACCGGACCAAAAAATATTGTTTAATTTAATACGAGCTTCGATTTGATATATTATAATAGTGGTTTCTATACCCGAGTCAAAAGTTATCTCCTTTGAAAGTTGTAACTCAAATTTACCAAATGTTTTGTTGTTTTTGAAAATGTGAACAGTATCCTCTTTCTTTTTCTCTTCTCTTATTTTTTTCTTGAAGAATAGAGACTTATTTGAAATATAAATTAACAACCCTAGTTCGGCACCAATATCTCCTGTATAGCTGTTTTGAATTAAACTAGAAGTGAAATGAAAATGGTGTGTCAAAAACTTTAAACACTCGATAAGTGACGTAAACGATGTAATTTGGGTACAAAAACGATTTTCCTTGGTGGGACCAAAACATATTGTGTAATTTTGAAACGAGCTCCGAATTGATATATTATAATAGTGGTTTCGATACCCGAGTCAAAAGTTATGTCCGTTGAAAGCTGTAACTCATATTTACCAAATGTTTTGTTGTTTTTGGAAATGTGAACGACATCCTCTTTCTTTTTCTCTTCTCTTATTTTTTGTGAAGAATAGAGACTGATTGAAAATATAAAGAAACAACCCTAGGTCGGCACCAATATCTCCTATATAGCTCTATTGAATTATACCAGAAGTAAGAAAAATGAAAATGGTGCGTCACAAATTTAAACACCTATTAAGTGATGTAAACGATGTAATTTGGGTACAAAAACGATTTTCTTCGGCCGGACCAAAAAATATTGTTTAATTTAATACGAGCTTCGATTTGATATATTATAATAGTGGTTTCTATACCCGAGTCAAAAGTTTTCTCCTTTGAAAGTTGTAACTCAAATTTACCAAATGATTTGTTGTTTTTGAAAATGTGAACAATATCCTCTTTCTTTTTCTCTTCTCTTATTTTTTTCTTGAAGAATAGAGACTTATTTGAAATATAAATTAACAACCCTAGTTCGGCACCAATATCTCCTTTATAGCTGTTTTGAATTAAACTAGAAGTGAAATGAAAATGGTGTGTCAAAAACTTTAAACACTCGATAAGTGACGTAAACGATGTAATTTGGGTACAAAAACGATTTTCCTTGGTGGGACCAAAACATATTGTGTAATTTTGAAACGAGCTCCGATTTGATATATTATAATAGTGGTTTCGATACCCGAGTCAAAAGTTATCTCCGTTGAAAGCTGTAACTCATATTTACCAAATGTTTTGTTGTTTTTGGAAATGTGAACGACATCCTCTTTCTTTTTCTCTTCTCTTATTTTTTGTGAAGAATAGAGACTGATTGAAAATATAAAGAAACAACCCTAGGTCGGCACCAATATCTCCAATATAGCTCTATTGAATTATACCAGAAGTAAGAAAAATGAAAATGGTGCGTCACAAACTTTAAACACCTATTAAGTGATGTAAACGATGTAATTTGGGGTCAAAAACGATTTTCTTTGGCCGGACCAAAAAATATTGTTTAATTTAATACGAGCTTCGATTTGATATATTATAATAGTGGTTTCTATACCCGAGTCAAAAGTTATCTCCTTTGAAAGTTGTAACTCAAATTTACCAAATGTGTTGTTGTTTTTGAAAATGTGAACAATATCCTCTTTCTTTTTCTCTTCTCTTATTTTTTTCTTGAAGAATAGAGACTTATTTGAAATATAAATTAACAAACCTAGTTCGGCACCAATATCTTCTGTATAGCTGTTTTGAATTAAACTAGAAGTGAAATGAAAATGGTGTTTCAAAAACTTTAAACACTCGATAAGTGATGTAAACGATGTAATTTGGGTACAAAAACGATTTTCCTTGGTGGGACCAAAACATATTGTGTAATTTTGAAACGAGCTCCGATTTGATATATTATAATAGTGGTTTCGATACCCGAGTCAAAAGTTATCTCCGTTGAAAGCTGTAACTCATATTTACCAAATGTTTTGTTGTTTTTGGAAATTTGAACGACATCCTCTTTCTTTTTCTCTTCTCTTATTTTTTGTGAAGAATAGAGACTGATTGAAAATATAAAGAAACAACCCTAGGTCGGCACCAATATCTCCTATATAGCTCTATTGAATTATACCAGAAGTAAGAAAAATGAAAATGGTGCGTCATAAACTTTAAACACCTATTAAGTGATGTAAACGATGTAATTTGGGTACAAAAACGATTTTCTTTGGCCGGACCAAAAAATATTGTTTAATTTAATACGAGCTTCGATTTGATATATATTAATAGTGGTTTCGATACCCGAGTCAAAAGTTATCTCCGTTGAAAGCTGTAACTCATATTTACCAAATGTTTTGTTGTTTTTGGAAATGTGAACGACATCCTCTTTCTTTTTCTCTTCTCTTATTTTTTGTGAAGAATAGAGACTGATTGAAAATATAAAGAAACAACCCTAGGTCGGCACCAATATCTCCTATATAGCTCTATTGAATTATACCAGAAGTAAGAAAAATGAAAATGGTGCGTCACAAACTTTAAACACCTATTAAGTGATGTAAACGATGTAATTTGGGTACAAAAAAGATTTTCTTCGGCCGGACCAAAAAATATTGTTTAATTTAATACGAGCTTCGATTTGATATATTATAATAGTGGTTTCTATACCCGAGTCAAAAGTTATCTCCTTTAAAAGTTGTAACTCAAATTTACCAAATGTTTTGTTGTTTTTGAAAATGTGAACAATATCCTCTTTCTTTTTCTCTTCTCTTATTTTTTTCTTGAAGAATAGAGACTTATTTGAAATATAAATTAACAACCCTAGTTCGGCACCAATATCTTCTGTATAGCTGTTTTGAATTAAACTAGAAGTGAAATGAAAATGGTGTGTCAAAAACTTTAAACACTCGATAAGTGACGTAAACGATGTAATTTGGGTACAAAAACGATTTTCCTTGGTAGGACCAAAATATATTGTGTAATTTGAAACGAGCTCCGATTTGATATATTATAATAATGGTTTCGATACCCGAGTCAAAAGTTATCTCCGTTGAAAGTTGTAACTCATATTTACAAAATGTTTTGTTGTTTTTGAAAATATGAACGACATCCTCTATCTTTTTCCCTTCTCTTATGTTTTGTGAATAATAGAGACTGATTGAAAATATAAAGAAACAACCCTAGGTCGGCACCAATATCTCCTCTATAGCTCTATTGAATTAAACCAGAAGTAAGAAAAATGAAAATGGTGTGTCAAAAACTTTAAACACTCGATAAGTGACGTAAACGATGTAATTTGGGTACAAAAACGATTTTCCTTGGTGGGACCAAAACATATTGTGTAATTTTGAAACGAGCTCCGATTTGATATATTATAATAGTGGTTTCGATACCCGAGTCAAAAGTTATCTCCGTTGAAAGCTGTAACTCATATTTACCAAATGTTTTGTTGTTTTTGGAAATGTGAACGACATCCTCTTTCCTTTTCTCTTCTCTTATTTTTTGTGAAGAATAGAGACTGATTGAAAATATAAAGAAACAACCCTAGGTCGGCACCAATATCTCCTATATAGCTCTATTGAATTATACCAGAAGTAAGAAAAATGAAAATGGTGCGTCACAAACTTTAAACACCTATTAAGTGATGTAAACGATGTAATTTGGGTACAAAAAAGATTTTCTTCGGCCGGACCAAAAAATATTGTTTAATTTAATACGAGCTTCAATTTGATATATTATAATAGTGGTTTCTATACCCGAGTCAAAAGTTATCTCCTTTAAAAGTTGTAACTCAAATTTACCAAATGTTTTGTTGTTTTTGAAAATGTGAACAATATCCTCTTTCTTTTTCTCTTCTCTTATTTTTTTCTTGAAGAATAGAGACTTATTTGAAATATAAATTAACAACCCTAGTTCGGCACCAATATCTTCTGTATAGCTGTTTTGAATTAAACTAGAAGTGAAATGAAAATGGTGTGTCAAAAACTTTAAACACTCGATAAGTGACTTAAACGATGTAATTTGGGTACAAAAACGATTTTCCTTGGTAGGACCAAAATATATTGTGTAATTTGAAACGAGCTCCGATTTGATATATTATAATAATGGTTTCGATACCCGAGTCAAAAGTTATCTCCGTTGAAAGTTGTAACTCATATTTACAAAATGTTTTGTTGTTTTTGAAAATATGAACGACATCCTCTATCTTTTTCTCTTCTATTATGTTTTGTGAATAATAGAGACTGATTGAAAATATAAAGAAACAACCCTAGGTCGGCACCAATATCTCCTCTATAGCTCTATTGAATTAAACCAGAAGTAAGAAAAATGAAAATGGTGTGTCAAAAACTTTAAACACTCGATAAGTGACGTAAACGATGTAATTTGGGTACAAAAACGATTTTCCTTGGTGGGATCAAAACATATTGTGTAATTTTGAAACGAGCTCCGATTTGATATATTATAATAGTGGTTTCGATACCCGAGTCAAAAGTTATCTCCGTTGAAAGCTGTAGCTCATATTTACCAAATGTTTTGTTGTTTTTGGAAATGTGAACGACATCCTCTTTCTTTTTCTCTTCTCTTATTTTTTGTGAAGAATAGAGACTGATTGAAAATATAAAGAAACAACCCTAGGTCGGCACCAATATCTCCTATATAGCTCTATTGAATTATACTAGAAGTAAGAAAAATGAAAATGGTGCGTCACAAACTTTAAACACCTATTAAGTGATGTAAACGATGTAATTTGGGTACAAAAACGATTTTCTTCGGCCGGACCAAAAAATATTGTTTAATTTAATACGAGCTTCGATTTGATATATTATAATAGTGGTTTCTATACCCGAGTCAAAAGTTATCTCCTTTGAAAGTTGTAACTCAAATTTAACAAATGTTTTGTTGTTTTTGAAAATGTGAACAATATCCTCTTTCTTTTTCTCTTCTCTTATTTTTTTCTTGAAGAATAGAGACTTATTTGAAATATAAATTAACAAACCTAGTTCGGCACCAATATCTCCTTTATAGCTGTTTTGAATTAAACTAGAAGTGAAATGAAAATGGTGTGTCAAAAACTTTAAACACTCGATAAGTGACGTAAACGATGTAATTTGGGTACAAAAACGATTTTCCTTGGTAGGACCAAAATATATTGTGTAATTTGAAACGAGCTCCGATTTGATATATTATAATAATGGTTTCGATACCCGAGTCAAAAGTTATCTCCGTTGAAAGTTGTAACTCATATTTACAAAATGTTTTGTTGTTTTTGAAAATATGAACGACATCCTCAATCTTTTTCTCTTCTCTTATGTTTTGTGAATAATAGAGACTGATTGAAAATATAAAGAAACAACCCTAGGTCGGCACCAATATCTCCTCTATAGCTCTATTGAATTAAACCAGAAGTAAGAAAAATGAAAATGGTGTGTCAAAAACTTTAAACACTCGATAAGTGACGTAAACGATGTAATTTGGCTACAAAAACGATTTTCCTTGGTGGGACCAAAACATATTGTGTAATTTTGAAACGAGCTCCGATTTGATATATTATAATAGTGGTTTCGATACCCGAGTCAAAAGTTATCTCCGTTGAAAGCTGTAACTCATATTTACCAAATGTTTTGTTGTTTTTGGAAATGTGAACGACATCCTCTTTCTTTTTCTCTTCTCTTATTTTTTGTGAAGAATAGAGACTGATTGAAAATATAAAGAAACAACCCTAGGTCGGCACCAATATCTCCTATATAGCTCTATTGAATTATACCAGAAGTAAGAAAAATGAAAATGGTGCGTCACAAACTTTAAACACCTATTAAGTGATGTAAACGATGTAATTTGGGTACAAAAACGATTTTCTTCTGCCGGACCAAAAAATATTGTTTAATTTAATACGAGCTCCGATTTGATATATTATAATAGTGGTTTCCATACCCGAGTCAAAAGTTTTCTCCTTTGAAAGTTGTAACTCAAATTTACCAAATGTTTTGTTGTTTTTGAAAATGTGAACAGTATCCTCTTTCTTTTTCTCTTCTCTTATTTTTTTCTTGAAGAATAGAGACTTATTTGAAATATAAATTAACAACCCTAGTTCGGCACCAATATCTCCTGTATAGCTGTTTTGAATTAAACTAGAAGTGAAATGAAAATGGTGTGTCAAAAACTTTAAACACTCGATAAGTGACGTAAACGATGTAATTTGGGTACAAAAACGATTTTCCTTGGTGGGACCAAAACATATTGTGTAATTTTGAAACGAGCTCCGATTTGATATATTATAATAGTGGTTTCGATACCCGAGTCAAAAGTTATCTCCTTTGAAAGTTGTAACTCAAATTTAACAAATGTTTTGTTGTTTTTGAAAATGTGAACAATATCCTCTTTCTTTTTCTCTTCTCTTATTTTTTTCTTGAAGAATAGAGACTTATTTGAAATATAAATTAACAACCCTAGTTCGGCACCAATATCTCCTGTATAGCTGTTTTGAATTAAACTAGAAGTGAAATGAAAATGGTGTGTCAAAAACTTTAAACACTCGATAAGTGACGTAAACGATGTAATTTGGGTACAAAAACGATTTTCCTTGGTGGGACCAAAACATATTGTGTAATTTTGAAACGAGCTCCGATTTGATATATTATAATAGTGGTTTCGATACCCGAGTCAAAAGTTATCTCCGTTGAAAGCTGTAACTCATATTTACCAAATGTTTTGTTGTTTTTGGAAATGTGAACGACATCCTCTTTCTTTTTCTCTTCTCTTATTTTTTGTGAAGAATAGAGACTGATTGAAAATATAAAGAAACAACCCTAGGTCGGCACCAATATCTCCTATATAGCTCTATTGAATTATACCAGAAGTAAGAAAAATGAAAATGGTGCATCACAAACTTTAAACACCTATTAAGTGATGTAAACGATGTAATTTGGGTACAAAAACGATTTTCTTCGACCGGACCAAAAAATATTGTTTAATTTAATACGAGCTCCGATTTGATATATTATAATAGTGGTTTCGATACCCGAGTCAAAAGTTTTCTCCTTTGAAAGTTGTAACTCAAATTTACCAAATGTTTTGTTGTTTTTGAAAATGTGAACAGTATCCTCTTTCTTTTTCTCTTCTCTTATTTTTTTCTTGAAGAATAGAGACTTATTTGAAATATAAATTAACAACCCTAGTTCGGCACCAATATCTCCTGTATTGCTGTTTTGAATTAAACTAGAAGTGAAATGAAAATGGTGTGTCAAAAACTTTAAACACTCGATAAGTGACGTAAACGATGTAATTTGGGTACAAAAACGATTTTCCTTGGTGGGACCAAAACATATTGTGTAATTTTGAAACGAGCTCCGATTTGATATATTATAATAGTGATTTCGATACCCGAGTCAAAAGTTATCACCGTTGAAAGTTGTAACTCATATTTACAAAATGTTTTGTTGTTTTTGAAGATGTGAACGACATCCTCTATCTTTTTCTCTTCTCTTATTTTTTGTGAATAATAGAGACTGATTGAAAATATAAAGAAACAACCCTAGGTCGGCACCAATATCTCCTCTATAGCTCTATTGAATTAAACCAGAAGTAAGAAAAATGAAAATGGTGCGTCACAAACTTTAAACACCTATTAAGTGATGTAAACGATGTAATTTGGGTACAAAAACGATTTTCTTCGGCCGGACCAAAAAATATTGTTTAATTTAATACGAGCTTCGATTTGATATATTATAATAGTGGTTTCTATACCCGAGTCAAAAGTTATCTCCTTTGAAAGTTGTAACTCAAATTTACCAAATGTGTTGTTGTTTTTGAAAATGTGAACAATATCCTCTTTCTTTTTCTCTTCTCTTATTTTTTTCTTGAAGAATAGAGACTTATTTGAAATATAAATTAACAACCCTAGTTCGGCACCAATATCTTCTGTATAGCTGTTTTGAATTAAACTAGAAGTGAAATGAAAATGGTGTGTCAAAAACTTTAAACACTGGATAAGTGACGTAAACGATGTAATTTGGGTACAAAAACGATTTTCCTTGGTGGGACCAAAACATATTGTGTAATTTTGAAACGAGCTCCGATTTGATATATTATAATAGTGGTTTCGATACCCGAGTCAAAAGTTATCTCCGTTGAAAGCTGTAACTCATATTTACCAAATGTTTTGTTGTTTTTGGAAATGTGAACGACATCCTCTTTCTTTTTCTCTTCTCTTATTTTTTGTGAAGAATAGAGACTGATTGAATATATAAAGAAACAACCCTAGGTCGGCACCAATATCTCCTATATAGCTCTATTGAATTATACCAGAAGTAAGAAAAATGAAAATGGTGCGTCACAAACTTTAAACACCTATTAAGTGATGTAAACGATGTAATTTGGGTACAAAAACGATTTTCTTCGGCCGGACCAAAAAATATTGTTTAATTTAATACGAGCTTCGATTTGATATATTATAATAGTGGTTTCTATACCCGAGTCAAAATTTTTCTCCTTTGAAAGTTGTAACTCAAATTTACCAAATGATTTGTTGTTTTTGAAAATGTGAACAATATCCTCTTTCTTTTTCTCTTCTCTTATTTTTTTCTTGAAGAATAGAGACTTATTTGAAATATAAATTAACAACCCTAGTTCGGCACCAATATCTTCTGTATAGCTGTTTTGAATTAAACTAGAAGTGAAATGAAAATGGTGTGTCAAAAACTTTAAACACTCGATAAGTGACGTAAACGATGTAATTTGGGTACAAAAACGATTTTCCTTGGTAGGACCAAAATATATTGTGTAATTTGAAACGAGATCCGATTTGATATATTATAATAATGGTTTCGATACCCGAGTCAAAAGTTATCTCCGTTGAAAGTTGTAACTCATATTTACAAAATGTTTTGTTGTTTTTGAAAATGTGAACGACATCCTCTATCTTTTTCTCTTCTCTTATTTTTTGTGAATAATAGAGACTGATTGAAAATATAAAGAAACAACCCTAGGTCGGCACCAATATCTCCTCTATAGCTCTATTGAATTAAACCAGAAGTAAGAAAAATGAAAATGGTGCGTCACAAACTTTAAACACCCATTAAGTGATGTAAACGATGTAATTTGGGTACAAAAACGATTTTCTTCGGCCGGACCAAAAAATATTGTTTAATTTAATACGAGCTTCGATTTGATATATATTAATAGTGGTTTCGATACCCGAGTCAAAAGTTATCTCCGTTGAAAGCTGTAACTCATATTTACCAAATGTTTTGTTGTTTTTGGAATTGTGAACGACATCCTCTTTCTTTTTCTCTTCTCTTATTTTTTGTGAAGAATAGAGACTGATTGAAAATATAAAGAAACAACCCTAGGTCGGCACCAATATCTCCTATATAGCTCTATTGAATTATACCAGAAGTAAGAAAAATGAAAATGGTGCATCACAAACTTTAAACACCTATTAAGTGATGTAAACGATGTAATTTGGGTACAAAAACGATTTTCTTCGACCGGACCAAAAAATATTGTTTAATTTAATACGAGCTTCGATTTGATATATTATAATAGTGGTTTCTATACCCGAGTCAAAAGTTATCTCCTTTGAAAGTTGTAACTCAAATTTACCAAATGTTTTGTTGTTTTTGAAAATGTGAACAGTATCCTCTTTCTTTTTCTCTTCTCTTATTTTTTTCTTGAAGAATAGAGACTTATTTGAAATATAAATTAACAACCCTAGTTCGGCACCAATATCTCCTGTATAGCTGTTTTGAATAAAACTGGAAGTGAGATGAAAATGGTGTGTCAAAAACTTTAAACACTGGATAAGTGACGTAAACGATGTAATTTGGGTACAAAAACGATTTTCCTTGGTGGGACCAAAACATATTGTGTAATTTTGAAACGAGCTCCGATTTGATATATTATAATTGTGGTTTCGATACCCGAGTCAAAAGTTATCTCCGTTGAAAGCTGTAACTCATATTTACCAAATGTTTTGTTGTTTTTGGAAATGTGAACGACATCCTCTTTCTTTTTCTCTTCTCTTATTTTTTGTGAAGAATAGAGACTGATTGAAAATATAAAGAAACAACCCTAGGTCGGCACCAATATCTCCTATATAGCTCTATTGAATTATACCAGAAGTAAGAAAAATGAAAATGGTGCGTCACAAACTTTAAACACCTATTAAGTGATGTAAACGATGTAATTTGGGTACAAAAACGATTTTCTTTGGCCGGACCAAAAAATATTGTTTAATTTAATACGAGCTTCGATTTGATATATTATAATAGTGGTTTCTATACCCGAGTCAAAAGTTATCTCCTTTGAAAGTTGTAACTCAAATTTACCAAATGTTTTGTTGTTTTTGAAAATGTGAACAGTATCCTCTTTCTTTTTCTCTTCTCTTATTTTTTTCTTGAAGAATAGAGACTTATTTGAAATATAAATTAACAACCCTAGTTCGGCACCAATATCTCCTGTATAGTTGTTTTGAATTAAACTAGAAGTGAGATGAAAATGGTGTGTCAAAAACTTTAAACACTGGCTAAGTGACGTAAACGATGTAATTTGGGTACAAAAACGATTTTCCTTGGTGGGACCAAACCATATTGTGTAATTTTGAAACGAGCTCCGATTTGATATATTATAATAGTGGTTTCGATACCCGAGTCAAAAGTTATCTCCGTTGAAAGCTGTAACTCATATTTACCAAATGTTTTGTTGTTTTTGGAAATGTGAATGACATCCTCTTTCTTTTTCTCTTCTCTTATTTTTTGTGAAGAATAGAGACTGATTGAAAATATAAAGAAACAACCCTAGGTCGGCACCAATATCTCCAATATTGCTCTATTGAATTATACCAGAAGTAAGAAAAATGAAAATGGTGCGTCACAAACTTTAAACACCTATTAAGTGATGTAAACGATGTAATTTGGGGTCAAAAACGATTTTCTTTGGCCGGACCAAAAAATATTGTTTAATTTAATACGAGCTTCGATTTGATATATTATAATAGTGGTTTCTATACCCGAGTCAAAAGTTATCTCCTTTGAAAGTTGTAACTCAAATTTACCAAATGTGTTGTTGTTTTTGAAAATGTGAACAATATCCTCTTTCTTTTTCTCTTCTCTTATTTTTTTCTTGAAGAATAGAGACTTATTTGAAATATAAATTAACAACCCTAGTTCGGCACCAATATCTTCTGTATAGCTGTTTTGAATTAAACTAGAAGTGAAATGAAAATGGTGTGTCAAAAACTTTAAACACTGGATAAGTGACGTAAACGATGTAATTTGGGTACAAAAACGATTTTCCTTGGTGGGACCAAAACATATTGTGTAATTTTGAAACGAGCTCCGATTTGATATATTATAATAGTGGTTTCGATACCCGAGTCAAAAGTTATCTCCGTTGAAAGCTGTAACTCATATTTACCAAATGTTTTGTTGTTTTTGGAAATGTGAACGACATCCTCTTTCTTTTTCTCTTCTCTTATTTTTTGTGAAGAATAGAGACTGATTGAAAATATAAAGAAACAACCCTAGGTCGGCACCAATATCTCCTATATAGCTCTATTGAATTATACCAGAAGTAAGAAAAATGAAAATGGTGCGTCACAAACTTTAAACACCTATTAAGTGATGTAAACGATGTAATTTGGGTACAAAAACGATTTTCTTCGGCCGGACCAAAAAATATTGTTTAATTTAATACGAGCTTCGATTTGATATATTATAATAGTGGTTTCTATACCCGAGTCAAAATTTTTCTCCTTTGAAAGTTGTAACTCAAATTTACCAAATGATTTGTTGTTTTTGAAAATGTGAACAATATCCTCTTTCTTTTTCTCTTCTCTTATTTTTTTCTTGAAGAATAGAGACTTATTTGAAATATAAATTAACAACCCTAGTTCGGCACCAATATCTTCTGTATAGCTGTTTTGAATTAAACTAGAAGTGAAATGAAAATGGTGTGTCAAAAACTTTAAACACTCGATAAGTGACGTAAACGATGTAATTTGGGTACAAAAACGATTTTCCTTGGTAGGACCAAAATATATTGTGTAATTTGAAACGAGATCCGATTTGATATATTATAATAATGGTTTCGATACCCGAGTCAAAAGTTATCTCCGTTGAAAGTTGTAACTCATATTTACAAAATGTTTTGTTGTTTTTGAAAATGTGAACGACATCCTCTATCTTTTTCTCTTCTCTTATTTATTGTGAATAATAGAGACTGATTGAAAATATAAAGAAACAACCCTAGGTCGGCACCAATATCTCCTCTATAGCTCTATTGAATTAAACCAGAAGTAAGAAAAATGAAAATGGTGCGTCACAAACTTTAAACACCCATTAAGTGATGTAAACGATGTAATTTGGGTACAAAAACGATTTTCTTCGGCCGGACCAAAAAATATTGTTTAATTTAATACGAGCTTCGATTTGATATATATTAATAGTGGTTTCGATACCCGAGTCAAAAGTTATCTCCGTTGAAAGCTGTAATTCATATTTACCAAATGTTTTGTTGTTTTTGGAATTGTGAACGACATCCTCTTTCTTTTTCTCTTCTCTTATTTTTTGTGAAGAATAGAGACTGATTGAAAATATAAAGAAACAACCCTAGGTCGGCACCAATATCTCCTATATAGCTCTATTGAATTATACCATAAGTAAGAAAAATGAAAATGGTGCTTCACAAACTTTAAACACCAATTAAGTGATGTTAACGATGTAATTTGGGTACAAAAACGATTTTCTTCGGCCGGACCAAAAAATATTGTTTAATTTAATACGAGCTTCGATTTGATATATTATAATAGTGGTTTCTATACCCGAGTCAAAAGTTATCTCCTTTGAAAGTTGTAACTCAAATTTACCAAATGTTTTGTTGTTTTTGAAAATGTGAACAGTATCCTCTTTCTTTTTCTCTTCTCTTATTTTTTTCTTGAAGAATAGAGACTTATTTGAAATATAAATTAACAACCCTAGTTCGGCACCAATATCTCCTGTATAGCTGTTTTGAATTAAACTAGAAGTGAGATGAAAATGGTGTGTCAAAAACTTTAAACACTGGATAAGTGACGTAAATGATGTAATTTGGGTACAAAAACGATTTTCCTTGGTGGGACCAAAACATATTGTGTAATTTTGAAACGAGCTCCGATTTGATATATTATAATTGTGGTTTCGATACCCGAGTCAAAAGTTATCTCCGTTGAAAGCTGTAACTCATATTTACCAAATGTTTTGTTGTTTTTGGAAATGTGAACGACATCCTCTTTCTTTTTCTCTTCTCTTATTTTTTGTGAAGAATAGAGACTGATTGAAAATATAAAGAAACAACCCTAGGTCGGCACCAATATCTCCTATATAGCTCTATTGAATTATACCAGAAGTAAGAAAAATGAAAATGGTGCGTCACAAACTTTAAACACCTATTAAGTGATGTAAACGATGTAATTTGGGTACAAAAACGATTTTCTTCGGCCGGACCAAAAAATATTGTTTAATTTAATACGAGCTTCGATTTGATATATTATAATAGTGGTTTCTATACCCGAGTCAAAAGTTATCTCCTTTGAAAGTTGTAACTCAAATTTACCAAATGTTTTGTTGTTTTTGAAAATGTGAACAGTATCCTCTTTCTTTTTCTCTTCTCTTATTTTTTTCTTGAAGAATAGAGACTTATTTGAAATATAAATTAACAACCCTAGTTCGGCACCAATATCTCCTGTATAGCTGTTTTGAATTAAACTAGAAGTGAGATGAAAATGGTGTGTCAAAAACTTTAAACACTGGATAAGTGACGTAAACGATGTAATTTGGGTACAAAAACGATTTTCCTTGGTGGGACCAAAACATATTGTGTAATTTTGAAACGAGCTCCGATTTGATATATTATAATAGTGGTTTCGATACCCGAGTCAAAAGTTATCTCCGTTGAATGCTGTAACTCATATTTACCAAATGTTTTGTTGTTTTTGAAAATGTGAACGACATCCTCTTTCTTTTTCTCTTCTCTTATTTTTTGTGAAGAATAGAGACTGATTGAAAATATAAAGAAACAACCCTAGGTCGGCACCAATATCTCCAATATAGCTCTATTGAATTATACCAGAAGAAAGAAAAATGAAAATGGTGCGTCACAAACTTTAAACACCTATTAAGTGATGTAAACGATGTAATTTGGGGTCAAAAACGATTTTCTTTGGCCGGACCAAAAAATTTTGTTTAATTTAATATGAGCTTCGATTTGATATATTATAATAGTGGTTTCTATACCCGAGTCAAAAGTTATCTCCTTTGAAAGTTGTAACTCAAATTTACCAAATGTGTTGTTGTTTTTGAAAATGTGAACAATATCCTCTTTCTTTTTCTCTTCTCTTATTTTTTTCTTGACGAATAGAGACTTATTTGAAATATAAATTAACAACCCTTGTTCGGCACCAATATCTCCTGTATAGCTGTTTTGAATTGAACTAGAAGTGAAATGAAAATGGTGTGTCAAAAACTTTAAACACTCGATAAGTGACGTAAACGATGTATTTTGGGTACAAAAACGATTTTCCATGGTAGGACCAAAATATATTGTGTAATTTGAAACGAGCTCCGATTTGATATATTATAATAATGGTTTCGATACCCGAGTCAAAAGTTATCTCCGTTGAAAGTTGTAACTCATATTTAAAAAATGTTTTGTTGTTTTTGAAAATGTGAACGACATCCTCTTTCTTTTTCTCTTCTCTTATTTTTCGTGAAGAATAGAGACTGATTGAAAATATAAAGAAACAACCCTAGGTCGGCACCAATATCTCCTCTATAGATCTATTGAATTAAACCCGAAGTAAGAAAAATGAAAATGGTGCGTCACAAACTTTAAACACCCATTAAGTGATGTAAACGATGTAATTTGGGTACAAAAACGATTTTCTTCGGCCGGACCAAAAAATATTGTTTAATTTAATACGAGCTTCGATTTGATATATATTAATAGTGGTTTCGATACCCGAGTCAAAAGTTATCTCCGTTGAAAGCTGTAACTCATATTTACCAAATGTTTTGTTGTTTTTGGAAATGTGAACGACATCCTCTTTCTTTTTCTCTTCTCTTATTTTTTGTGAAGAATAGAGACTGATTGAAAATATAAAGAAACAACCCTAGGTCGGCACCAATATCTCCTATATAGCTCTATTGAATTATACCAGAAGTAAGAAAAATGAAAATGGTGCGTCACAAACTTTAAAAACCTATTAAGTGATGTAAACGATGTAATTTGGGTACAAAAACGATTTTCTTCGGCCGGACCAAAAAATATTTTCTTAATTTAATACGAGCTTCGATTTGATATATTATAATAGTGGTTTCGATACCCGAGTCAAAAGTTATCTCCTTTGAAAGTTGTAACTCAAATTTACCAAATGTTTTGTTGTTTTTGAAAATGTGAACAATATCCTCTAAATTTTTCTCTTCTCTTATTTTGTTCTTGAAGAATAGAGACTTATTTGAAATATAAATTAACAACCCTAGTTCGGCACCAATATCTCCTGTATAGCTTGTTTGAATTAAACTAGAAGTGAAATGAAAATGGTGTGTCAAAACTTTAAACACTCGATAAGTGACGTAAACGATGTAATTTGGGTACAAAAACGATTTTCCTTTGTAGGACCAAAATATATTGTGTAATTTGAAACGAGCTCCGATTTGATATATTATAATAATGGTTTCGATACCCGAGTCAAAAGTTATCTCCGTTGAAAGTTGTAACTCATATTTACAAAATGTTTTGTTGTTTTTGAAAATGTGAACGACATCCTCTTTCTTTTTCTCTTCTCTTATTTTTTGTGAACAATAGAGACGGATTGAAAATATAAAGAAACAACCCTAGGTCGGCACCAATATCTCCTCTATAGCTCTATTGAATTAAACCAGAAGTAAGAAAAATGAAAATGGTGCGTCACAAACTTTAAACACCCATTAAGTGATGTAAACGATGTAATTTGGGTACAAAAACGATTTTCCTTGGTGGGACCAAAATATATTGTGTAATTTGAAACGAGATCCGATTTGATATATTATAATAATGGTTTCGATACCCGAGTCAAAAGTTATCTCCGTTGAAAGTTGTAACTCATATTTACAAAATGTTTTGTTGTTTTTGAAAATGTGAACGACATCCTCTATCTTTTTCTCTTCTCTTATTTTTTGTGAATAATAGAGACTGATTGAAAATATAAAGAAACAACCCTAGGTCGGCACCAATATATCCTATATAGCTCTATTGAATTATACCAGAAGTAAGAAATATGAAAATAGTGCATCACAAACTTTAAACACCTATTAAGTGATGTAAACGATGTAATTTGTGTACAAAAACGATTTTCTTCGGACGGACCAAAAAATATTGTTTAATTTAATACGAGCTTCCATTTGATATATTATAATAGTGGTTTCTATACCTGAGTCAAAAGTTATCTCCTTTGAAAGTTGTAACTCAAATTTACCAAATGTTTTGTTGTTTTTGAAAATGTGAACAATATCCTCTATCTTTTTCTCTTCTCTTATTTTGTTCTTGAAGAATAGAGACTTATTTGAAATATAAATTAACAACCCTAGTTCGGCACCAATATCTCCTGTATAGCTGTTTTGAATTAAACTAGAAGTGAAATGAAAATGGTGTGTCAAAAACATTAAACACTCGATAAGTGACGTAAACGATGTAATTTGGATACAAAAACGATTTTCCTTGGTAGGACCAAAATATATTGTGTAATTTGAAACGAGCTCCGATTTCATATATTATAATAATGGTTTCGATACCCGAGTCAAAAGTTATCTCCGTTGAAAGTTGTAACTCATATTTAAAAAATGTTTTGTTGTTTTTGAAAATGTGAACGACATCCTCTTTCTTTTTCTCTTCTCTTATTTTTTGTGAAGAATAGAGACTGATTGAAAATATAAAGAAACAACCCTAGGTCGGCACCAATATCTCCTCTATAGCTCTATTGAATTAAACCCGAAGTAAGAAAAATGAAAATGGTGCGTCACAAACTTTAAACACCCATTAAGTGATGTAAATGATGTAATTTGGGTACAAAAACGATTTTCTTCGGCCGGACCAAAAAATATTGTTTAATTTAATACGAGCTTCGATTTGATATATATTAATAGTGGGTTCGATACCCGAGTCAAAAGTTATCTCCGTTGAAAGCTGTAACTCATATTTACCAAATGTTTTGTTGTTTTTGGAAATGTGAACGACATCCTCTTTCTTTTTCTCTTCTCTTATTTTTTGTGAAGAATAGAGACTGATTGAAAATATAAAGAAACAACCCTAGGTCGGCACCAATATCTCCTATATAGCTCTATTGAATTATACCAGAAGTAATAAAAATGAAAATGGTGCGTCACAAACTTTAAACACCTATTAAGTGATGTAAACGATGTAATTTGGGTACAAAAACGATTTTCTTCGGCCGGACCAAAAAATATTGTTTAATTTAATACGAGCTTCGATTTGATATATATTAATAGTGGTTTCGATACCCGAGTCAAAAGTTATCTCCGTTGAAAGCTGTAACTAATATTTACCAAATGTTTTGTTGTTTTTGGAAATGTGAACGACATCCTCTTTCTTTTTCTCTTCTCTTATTTTTTGTGAATAATAGAGACTGATTGAAAATATAAAGAAACAACCCTAGGTCGGCACCAATATATCCTATATAGCTCTATTGAATTATACCAGAAGTAAGAAATATGAAAATAGTGCGTCACAAACTTTAAACACCTATTAACTGATGTAAACGATGTAATTTGTGTACAAAAACGATTTTCTTCGGACGGACCAAAAAATATTGTTTAATTTAATACGAGCTTCAATTTGATATATTATAATAGTGGTTTCTATACCTGAGTCAAAAGTTATCTCCGTTGAAAGTTGTAACTCAAATTTACCAAATGTTTTGTTGTTTTTGAAAATGTGAACAATATCCTCTATCTTTTTCTCTTCTCTTATTTTGTTCTTGAAGAATAGAGACTTATTTGAAATATAAATTAACAACCCTAGTTCGGCACCAATATCTCCTGTATAGCTGTTTTGAATTAAACTAGAAGTGAAATGAAAATGGTGTGTCAAAAACTTTAAACACTCGATAAGTGACGTAAACGATGTAATTTGGATACAAAAACGATTTTCCTTGGTAGGACCAAAATATATTGTGTAATTTGAAACGAGCTCCGATTTCATATATTATAATAATGGTTTCGATACCCGAGTCAAAAGTTATCTCCGTTGAAAGTTGTAACTCATATTTAAAAAATGTTTTGTTGTTTTTGAAAATGTGAACGACATCCTCTTTCTTTTTCTCTTCTCTTATTTTTTGTGAAGAATAGAGACTGATTGAAAATATAAAGAAACAACCCTAGGTCAACACCAATATCTCCTCTATAGCTCTATTGAATTAAACCCGAAGTAAGAAAAATGAAAATGGTGCGTCACAAACTTTAAACACCCATTAAGTGATGTAAATGATGTAATTTGGGTACAAAAACGATTTTCTTCGGCCGGACCAAAAAATATTGTTTAATTTAATACGAGCTTCGATTTGATATATATTAATAGTGGTTTCGATACCCGAGTCAAAAGTTATCTCCGTTGAAAGTTGTAACTCATATTTACAAAATGTTTTGTTGTTTTTGAAAATGTGAACGACATCCTCTTTCTTTTTCTCTTCTCTTATTTTTTGTGAACAATAGAGACGGATTGAAAATATAAAGAAACAACCCTAGGTCGGCACCAATATCTCCTCTATAGCTCTATTGAATTAAACCAGAAGTAAGAAAAATGAAAATGGTGCGTCACAAACTTTAAACACCCCATTAAGTGATGTAAACGATGTAATTTGGGTACAAAAACGATTTTCTTCGGCCGGACCAAAAAATATTGTTTAATTTAATACGAGCTTCGATTTGATATATTATAATAGGGGTAATGGATACCCGAGTCAAAAGTTATCTCCGTTGAAAGCTGTAACTAATATTTACCAAATGTTTTGTTGTTTTTGGAAATGTGAACGACATCCTCTTTCTTTTTCTCTTCTCTTATTTTTTGTGAATAATAGAGACTGATTGAAAATATAAAGAAACAACCCTAGGTCGGCACCAATATATCCTATATAGCTCTATTGAATTATACCAGAAGTAAGAAATATGAAAATAGTGCGTCACAAACTTTAAACACCTATTAAGTGATGTAAACGATGTAATTTGTGTACAAAAACGATTTTCTTCGGACGGACCAAAAAATATTGTTTAATTTAATACGAGCTTCAATTTGATATATTATAATAGTGGTTTCTATACCTGAGTCAAAAGTTATCTCCGTTGAAAGTTGTAACTCAAATTTACCAAATGTTTTGTTGTTTTTGAAAATGTGAACAATATCCTCTATCTTTTTCTCTTCTCTTATTTTGTTCTTGAAGAATAGAGACTTATTTGAAATATAAATTAACAACCCTAGTTCGGCACCAATATCTCCTGTATAGCTGTTTTGAATTAAACTAGAAGTGAAATGAAAATGGTGTGTCAAAAACTTTAAACACTCGATAAGTGACGTAAACGATGTAATTTGGATACAAAAACGATTTTCCTTGGTAGGACCGAAATATATTGTGTAATTTGAAACGAGCTCCGATTTCATATATTATAATAATGGTTTCGATACCCGAGTCAAAAGTTATCTCCGTTGAAAGTTGTAACTCATATTTAAAAAATGTTTTGTTGTTTTTGAAAATGTGAACGACATCCTCTTTCTTTTTCTCTTCTCTTATTTTTTGTGAAGAATAGAGACTGATTGAAAATATAAAGAAACAACCCTAGGTCAACACCAATATCTCCTCTATAGCTCTATTGAATTAAACCCGAAGTAAGAAAAATGAAAATGGTGCGTCACAAACTTTAAACACCCATTAAGTGATGTAAATGATGTAATTTGGGTACAAAAACGATTTTCTTCGGCCGGACCAAAAAATATTGTTTAATTTAATACGAGCTTCGATTTGATATATATTAATAGTGGTTTCGATACCCGAGTCAAAAGTTATCTCCGTTGAAAGTTGTAACTCATATTTACAAAATGTTTTGTTGTTTTTGAAAATGTGAACGACATCCTCTTTCTTTTTCTCTTCTCTTATTTTTTGTGAACAATAGAGACGGATTGAAAATATAAAGAAACAACCCTAGGTCGGCACCAATATCTCCTCTATAGCTCTATTGAATTAAACCAGAAGTAAGAAAAATGAAAATGGTGCGTCACAAACTTTAAACACCCCATTAAGTGATGTAAACGATGTAATTTGGGTACAAAAACGATTTTCTTCGGCCGGACCAAAAAATATTGTTTAATTTAATACGAGCTTCGATTTGATATATTATAATAGGGGTAATGGATACCCGAGTCAAAAGTTATCTCCGTTGAAAGCTGTAACTAATATTTACCAAATGTTTTGTTGTTTTTGGAAATGTGAACGACATCCTCTTTCTTTTTCTCTTCTCTTATTTTTTGTGAATAATAGAGACTGATTGAAAATATAAAGAAATAACCCTAGGTCGGCACCAATATATCCTATATAGCTCTATTGAATTATACCAGAAGTAAGAAATATGAAAATAGTGCGTCACAAACTTTAAACACCTATTAAGTGATGTAAACGATGTAATTTGTGTACAAAAACGATTTTCTTCGGACGGACCAAAAAATATTGTTTAATTTAATACGAGCTTCCATTTGATATATTATAATAGTGGTTTCTATACCTGAGTCAAAAGTTATCTCCTTTGAAAGTTGTAACTCAAATTTACCAAATGTTTTGTTGTTTTTGAAAATGTGAACAATATCCTCTATCTTTTTCTCTTCTCTTATTTTGTTCTTGAAGAATAGAGACTTATTTGAAATATAAATTAACAACCCTAGTTCGGCACCAATATCTCCTGTATAGCTGTTTTGAATTAAACTAGAAGTGAAATGAAAATGGTGTGTCAAAAACTTTAAACACTCGATAAGTGACGTAAACGATGTAATTTGGATACAAAAACGATTTTCCTTTGTAGGACCAAAATATATTGTGTAATTTGAAACGAGCTCCGATTTCATATATTATAATAATGGTTTCGATACCCGAGTCAAAAGTTATCTCCGTTGAAAGTTGTAACTCATATTTAAAAAATGTTTTGTTGTTTTTGAAAATGTGAACGACATCCTCTTTCTTTTTCTCTTCTCTTATTTTTTGTGAAGAATAGAGACTGATTGAAAATATAAAGAAACAACCCTAGGTCAACACCAATATCTCCTCTATAGCTCTATTGAATTAAACCCGAAGTAAGAAAAATGAAAATGGTGCGTCACAAACTTTAAACACCCATTAAGTGATGTAAATGATGTAATTTGGGTACAAAAACGATTTTCTTCGGCCGGACCAAAAAATATTGTTTAATTTAATACGAGCTTCGATTTGATATATATTAATAGTGGTTTCGATACCCGAGTCAAAAGTTATCTCCGTTGAAAGTTGTAACTCATATTTACAAAATGTTTTGTTGTTTTTGAAAATGTGAACGACATCCTCTTTCTTTTTCTCTTCTCTTATTTTTTGTGAACAATAGAGACGGATTGAAAATATAAAGAAACAACCCTAGGTCGGCACCAATATCTCCTCTATAGCTCTATTGAATTAAACCAGAAGTAAGAAAAATGAAAATGGTGCGTCACAAACTTTAAACACCCCATTAAGTGATGTAAACGATGTAATTTGGGTACAAAAACGATTTTCTTCGGCCGGACCAAAAAATATTGTTTAATTTAATACGAGCTTCGATTTGATATATTATAATAGGGGTAATGGATACCCGAGTCAAAAGTTATCTCCGTTGAAAGCTGTAACTAATATTTACCAAATGTTTTGTTGTTTTTGGAAATGTGAACGACATCCTCTTTCTTTTTCTCTTCTCTTATTTTTTGTGAATAATAGAGACTGATTGAAAATATAAAGAAACAACCCTAGGTCGGCACCAATATATCCTATATAGCTCTATTGAATTATACCAGAAGTAAGAAATATGAAAATAGTGCGTCACAAACTTTAAACACCTATTAAGTGATGTAAACGATGTAATTTGTGTACAAAAACGATTTTCTTCGGACGGACCAAAAAATATTGTTTAATTTAATACGAGCTTCCATTTGATATATTATAATAGTGGTTTCTATACCTGAGTCAAAAGTTATCTCCTTTGAAAGTTGTAACTCAAATTTACCAAATGTTTTGTTGTTTTTGAAAATGTGAACAATATCCTCTATCTTTTTCTCTTCTCTTATTTTGTTCTTGAAGAATAGAGACTTATTTGAAATATAAATTAACAACCCTAGTTCGGCACCAATATCTCCTGTATAGCTGTTTTGAATTAAACTAGAAGTGAAATGAAAATGGTGTGTCAAAAACATTAAACACTCGATAAGTGACGTAAACCATGTAATTTGGATACAAAAACGATTTTCCTTGGTAGGACCAAAATATATTGTGTAATTTGAAACGAGCTCCGATTTCATATATTATAATAATGGTTTCGATACCCGAGTCAAAAGTTATCTCCGTTGAAAGTTGTAACTCATATTTAAAAAATGTTTTGTTGTTTTTGAAAATGTGAACGACATCCTCTTTCTTTTTCTCTTCTCTTATTTTTTGTGAAGAATAGAGACTGATTGAAAATATAAAGAAACAACCCTAGGTCGGCACCAATATCTCCTCTATAGCTCTATTGAATTAAACCCGAAGTAAGAAAAATGAAAATGGTGCGTCACAAACTTTAAACACCCATTAAGTGATGTAAATGATGTAATTTGGGTACAAAAACGATTTTCTTCGGCCGGACCAAAAAATATTGTTTAATTTAATACGAGCTTCGATTTGATATATATTAATAGTGGGTTCGATACCCGAGTCAAAAGTTATCTCCGTTGAAAGCTGTAACTCATATTTACCAAATGTTTTGTTGTTTTTGGAAATGTGAACGACATCCTCTTTCTTTTTCTCTTCTCTTATTTTTTGTGAAGAATAGAGACTGATTGAAAATATAAAGAAACAACCCTAGGTCGGCACCAATATCTCCTATATAGCTCTATTGAATTATACCAGAAGTAAGAAAATTGAAAATGGTGCGTCACAAACTTTAAACACCTATTAAGTGATGTAAACGATGTAATTTGGGTACAAAAACGATTTTCTTTGGCCGGACCAAAAAATATTGTTTAATTTAATACGAGCTTCGATTTGATATATATTAATAGTGGTTTCGATACCCGAGTCAAAAGTTATCTCCGTTGAAAGCTGTAACTAATATTTACCAAATGTTTTGTTGTTTTTGGAAATGTGAACGACATCCTCTTTCTTTTTCTCTTCTCTTATTTTTTGTGAATAATAGAGACTGATTGAAAATATAAAGAAACAACCCTAGGTCGGCACCAATATATCCTATATAGCTCTATTGAATTATACCAGAAGTAAGAAATATGAAAATAGTGCGTCACAAACTTTAAACACCTATTAAGTGATGTAAACGATGTAATTTGTGTACAAAAACGATTTTCTTCGGACGGACCAAAAAATATTGTTTAATTTAATACGAGCTTCAATTTGATATATTATAATAGTGGTTTCTATACCTGAGTCAAAAGTTATCTCCTTTGAAAGTTGTAACTCAAATTTACCAAATGTTTTGTTGTTTTTGAAAATGTGAACAATATCCTCTATCTTTTTCTCTTCTCTTATTTTGTTCTTGAAGAATAGAGACTTATTTGAAATATAAATTAACAACCCTAGTTCGGCACCAATATCTCCTGTATAGCTGTTTTGAATTAAACTAGAAGTGAAATGAAAATGGTGTGTCAAAAACTTTAAACACTCGATAAGTGACGTAAACGATGTAATTTGGATACAAAAACGATTTTCCTTTGTAGGACCAAAATATATTGTGTAATTTGAAACGAGCTCCGATTTCATATATTATAATAATGGTTTCGATACCCGAGTCAAAAGTTATCTCCGTTGAAAGTTGTAACTCATATTTAAAAAATGTTTTGTTGTTTTTGAAAATGTGAACGACATCTTCTTTCTTTTTCTCTTCTCTTATTTTTTGTGAAGAATAGAGACTGATTGAAAATATAAAGAAACAACCCTAGGTCAACACCAATATCTCCTCTATAGCTCTATTGAATTAAACCCGAAGTAAGAAAAATGAAAATGGTGCGTCACAAACTTTAAACACCCATTAAGTGATGTAAATGATGTAATTTGGGTACAAAAACGATTTTCTTCGGCCGGACCAAAAAATATTGTTTAATTTAATACGAGCTTCGATTTGATATATATTAATAGTGGTTTCGATACCCGAGTCAAAAGTTATCTCCGTTGAAAGCTGTAACTAATATTTACCAAATGTTTTGTTGTTTTTGGAAATGTGAACGACATCCTCTTTCTTTTTCTCTTCTCTTATTTTTTGTGAATAATAGAGACTGATTGAAAATATAAAGAAACAACCCTAGGTCGGCACCAATATATCCTATATAGCTCTATTGAATTATACCAGAAGTAAGAAATATGAAAATAGTGCGTCACAAACTTTAAACACCTATTAAGTGATGTAAACGATGTAATTTGTGTACAAAAACGATTTTCTTCGGACGGACCAAAAAATATTGTTTAATTTAATACGAGCTTCAATTTGATATATTATAATAGTGGTTTCTATACCTGAGTCAAAAGTTATCTCCTTTGAAAGTTGTAACTCAAATTTACCAAATGTTTTGTTGTTTTTGAAAATGTGAACAATATCCTCTATCTTTTTCTCTTCTCTTATTTTGTTCTTGAAGAATAGAGACTTATTTGAAATATAAATTAACAACCCTAGTTCGGCACCAATATCTCCTGTATAGCTGTTTTGAATTAAACTAGAAGTGAAATGAAAATGGTGTGTCAAAAACTTTAAACACTCGATAAGTGACGTAAACGATGTAATTTGGATACAAAAACGATTTTCCTTTGTAGGACCAAAATATATTGTGTAATTTGAAACGAGCTCCGATTTCATATATTATAATAATGGTTTCGATACCCGAGTCAAAAGTTATCTCCGTTGAAAGTTGTAACTCATATTTAAAAAATGTTTTGTTGTTTTTGAAAATGTGAACGACATCTTCTTTCTTTTTCTCTTCTCTTATTTTTTGTGAAGAATAGAGACTGATTGAAAATATAAAGAAACAACCCTAGGTCAACACCAATATCTCCTCTATAGCTCTATTGAATTAAACCCGAAGTAAGAAAAATGAAAATGGTGCGTCACAAACTTTAAACACCCATTAAGTGATGTAAATGATGTAATTTGGGTACAAAAACGATTTTCTTCGGCCGGACCAAAAAATATTGTTTAATTTAATACGAGCTTCGATTTGATATATATTAATAGTGGTTTCGATACCCGAGTCAAAAGTTATCTCCGTTGAAAGCTGTAACTCATATTTACCAAATGTTTTGTTGTTTTTGGAAATATGAACGACATCCTCTTTCTTTTTCTCTTCTCTTATTTTTTGTGAAGAATAGAGACTGATTGAAAATATAAAGAAACAACCCTAGGTCGGCACCAATATCTCCTATATAGCTCTATTGAATTATACCAGAAGTAAGAAAAATGAAAATGGTGCGTCACAAACTTTAAAAACCTATTAAGTGATGTAAACGATGTAATTTGGGTACAAAAACGATTTTCTTCGGCCGGACCAAAAAATATTGTTTAATTTAATACGAGCTTCGATTTGATATATTATAATAGTGGTTTCTATACCCGAGTCAAAAGTTATCTCCTTTGAAAGTTGTAACTCAAATTTACCTAATGTTTTGTTGTTTTTGAAAATGTGAACAATATCCTCTAAATTTTTCTCTTCTCTTATTTTGTTCTTGAAGAATAGAGACTTATTTGAAATATAAATTAACAACCCTAGTTCGGCACCAATATCTATTGTATAGCTTGTTTGAATTAAACTAGAAGTGAAATGAAAATGGTGTGTCAAAACTTTAAACACTCGATAAGTGACGTAAACGATGTAATTTGGGTACAAAAACGATTTTCCTTTGTAGGACCAAAATATATTGTGTAATTTGAAACGAGCTCCGATTTGATATATTATAATAATGGTTTCGATACCCGAGTCAAAAGTTATCTCCGTTGTAAGTTGTAACTCATATTTACAAAATGTTTTGTTGTTTTTGAAAATGTGAACGACATCCTCTTTCTTTTTCTCTTCTCTTATTTTTTGTGAACAATAGAGACGGATTGAAAATATAAAGAAACAACCCTAGGTCGGCACCAATATCTCCTCTATAGCTCTATTGAATTAAACCAGAAGTAAGAAAAATGAAAATGGTGCGTCACAAACTTTAAACACCCCATTAAGTGATGTAAACGATGTAATTTGGGTACAAAAACGATTTTCTTCGGCCGGACCAAAAAATATTGTTTAATTTAATACGAGCTTCGATTTGATATATTATAATAGGGGTTATGGATACCCGAGTCAAAAGTTATCTCCGTTGAAAGCTGTAACTAATATTTACCAAATGTTTTGTTGTTTTTGGAAATGTGAACGACATCCTCTTTCTTTTTCTCTTCTCTTATTTTTTGTGAATAATAGAGACTGATTGAAAATATAAAGAAACAACCCTAGGTCGGCACCAATATATCCTATATAGCTCTATTGAATTATACCATAAGTAAGAAATATGAAAATAGTGCGTCACAAACTTTAAACACCTATTAAGTGATGTAAACGATGTAATTTGGGTACAAAAACGATTTTCTTCGGCCGGACCAAAAAATATTGTTTAATTTAATACGAGCTTC
This sequence comes from Hippophae tibetana, assembly GCA_037013495.1. Taxonomy (NCBI): domain Eukaryota; kingdom Viridiplantae; phylum Streptophyta; class Magnoliopsida; order Rosales; family Elaeagnaceae; genus Hippophae; species Hippophae tibetana. Next base: position 155,644 of record JAZDXN010000027.1, on the reverse strand, counting down.
GATTTGATATATTATAATAGGGGTTATGGATACCCGAGTCAAAAGTTATCTCCGTTGAAAGCTGTAACTCATATTTACCAAATGTTTTGTTGTTTTTGGAAATATGAACGACATCCTCTTTCTTTTTCTCTTCTCTTATTTTTTGTGAAGAATAGAGACTGATTGAAAATATAAAGAAACAACCCTAGGTCGGCACCAATATCTCCTATATAGCTCTATTGAATTATACCAGAAGTAAGAAAAATGAAAATGGTGCGTCACAAACTTTAAAAACCTATTAAGTGATGTAAACGATGTAATTTGGGTACAAAAACGATTTTCTTCGGCCGGACCAAAAAATATTGTTTAATTTAATACGAGCTTCGATTTGATATATTATAATAGTGGTTTCTATACCCGAGTCAAAAGTTATCTCCTTTGAAAGTTGTAACTCAAATTTACCTAATGTTTTGTTGTTTTTGAAAATGTGAACAATATCCTCTAAATTTTTCTCTTCTCTTATTTTGTTCTTGAAGAATAGAGACTTATTTGAAATATAAATTAACAACCCTAGTTCGGCACCAATATCTATTGTATAGCTTGTTTGAATTAAACTAGAAGTGAAATGAAAATGGTGTGTCAAAACTTTAAACACTCGATAAGTGACGTAAACGATGTAATTTGGGTACAAAAACGATTTTCCTTTGTAGGACCAAAATATATTGTGTAATTTGAAACGAGCTCCGATTTGATATATTATAATAATGGTTTCGATACCCGAGTCAAAAGTTATCTCCGTTGTAAGTTGTAACTCATATTTACAAAATGTTTTGTTGTTTTTGAAAATGTGAACGACATCCTCTTTCTTTTTCTCTTCTCTTATTTTTTGTGAACAATAGAGACGGATTGAAAATATAAAGAAACAACCCTAGGTCGGCACCAATATCTCCTCTATAGCTCTATTGAATTAAACCAGAAGTAAGAAAAATGAAAATGGTGCGTCACAAACTTTAAACACCCCATTAAGTGATGTAAACGATGTAATTTGGGTACAAAAACGATTTTCTTCGGCCGGACCAAAAAATATTGTTTAATTTAATACGAGCTTCGATTTGATATATTATAATAGGGGTTATGGATACCCGAGTCAAAAGTTATCTCCGTTGAAAGCTGTAACTAATATTTACCAAATGTTTTGTTGTTTTTGGAAATGTGAACGACATCCTCTTTCTTTTTCTCTTCTCTTATTTTTTGTGAATAATAGAGACTGATTGAAAATATAAAGAAACAACCCTAGGTCGGCACCAATATATCCTATATAGCTCTATTGAATTATACCATAAGTAAGAAATATGAAAATAGTGCGTCACAAACTTTAAACACCTATTAAGTGATGTAAACGATGTAATTTGGGTACAAAAACGATTTTCTTCGGCCGGACCAAAAAATATTGTTTAATTTAATACGAGCTTCGATTTGATATATTATAATAGGGGTTATGGATACCCGAGTCAAAAGTTATCTCCGTTGAAAGCTGTAACTAATATTTATCAAATGTTTTGTTGTTTTTGAAAATGTGAACAACATCCTCTTTCTTTTTCTCTTCTCTTATTTTTTGTGAATAATAGAGACTGATTGAAAATATAAAGAAACAACCCTAGGTCGGCACCAATATATCCTATATAGCTCTATTGAATTATACCAGAAGTAAGAAATATGAAAATAGTGCGTCACTAACTTTAAACACCTATTAAGTGATGTAAACGATGTAATTTGTGTACAAAAACGATTTTCTTCGGACGGACCAAAAAATATTGTTTAATTTAATACGAGCTTCAATTTGATATATTATAATAGTGGTTTCTATACCTGAGTCAAAAGTTATCTCCTTTGAAAGTTGTAACTCAAATTTACCAAATGTTTTGTTGTTTTTGAAAATGTGAACAATATCCTCTATCTTTTTCTCTTCTCTTATTTTGTTCTTGAAGAATAGAGACTTATTTGAAATATAAATTAACAACCCTAGTTCGGCACCAATATCTCCTGTATAGCTGTTTTGAATTAAACTAGAAGTGAAATGAAAATGGTGTGTCAAAAACTTTAAACACTCGATAAGTGACGTAAACGATGTAATTTGGATACAAAAACGATTTTCCTTGGTAGGACCAAAATATATTGTGTAATTTGAAACGAGCTCCGATTTCATATATTATAATAATGGTTTCGATACCCGAGTCAAAAGTTATCTCCGTTGAAAGTTGTAACTCATATTTACAAAATGTTTTGTTGTTTTTGAAAATGTGAACGACATCCTCTTTCTTTTTCTCTTCTCTTATTTTTTGTGAAGAATAGAGACTGATTGAAAATATAAAGAAACAACCCTAGGTCGGCACCAATATCTCCTCTATAGCTCTATTGAATTAAACCAGAAGTAAGAAAAATGAAAATGGTGCGTCACAAACTTTAAACACCCATTAAGTGATGTAAACGATGTAATTTGGGTACAAAAATGATTTTCTTCGGCCGGACCAAAAAATATTGTTTAATTTAATACGAGCTTCGATTTGATATATATTAATAGTGGTTTCGATACCCGAGTCAAAAGTTATCTCCGTTGAAAGCTGTAACTCATATTTACCAAATGTTTTGTTGTTTTTGGAAATGTGAACGACATTCTCTTTCTTTTTCTCTTCTCTTATTTTTTGTGAAGAATAGAGACTGATTGAAAATATAAAGAAACAACCCTAGGTCGGCACCAATATCTCCTATATAGCTCTATTGAATTATACCAGAAGTAAGAAAAATGAAAATGGTGCGTCACAAACTTTAAACACCTATTAAGTGATGTAAACGATGTAATTTGGGGTTAAAAACGATTTTCTTCGGCCGGACCAAAAAATATTGTTTAATTTAATACGAGCTTCGATTTGATATATTATAATAGTGGTTTCTATACCCGAGTCAAAAGTTATCTCCTTTGAAAGTTGTAACTAAAATTTACCAAACGTTTTGTTGTTTTTGAAAATGTGAACAATATCCTCTATCTTTTTCTCTTCTCTTATTTTGTTCTTGAAGAATACAGACTTATTTGAAATATAAATTAACAACCCTAGTTCGGCACCAATATCTCCTGTATAGCTTGTTTAAATTAAACTAGAAGTGAAATGAAAATGGTGTGTCAAAAACTTTAAACACTCGATAAGTGACGTAAACGATGTAATTTGGGTACAAAAACGATTTTCCTTTGTAGGACCAAAATATATTGTGTAATTTGAAACGAGCTCCGATTTGATATATTATAATAATGGTTTCGATACCCGAGTCAAAAGTTATATCCGTTGAAAGTTGTAACTCATATTTACAAAATGTTTTGTTGTTTTTGAAAATGTGAACGACATCCTCTTTCTTTTTCTCTTCTCTTATTTTTTGTGAACAATAGAGACTGATTGAAAATATAAAGAAACAACCCTAGGTCGGCACCAATATCTCCTCTATAGCTCTATTGAATTAAACCAGAAGTAAGAAAAATGAAAATGGTGCGTCACAAACTTTAAACACCCATTAAGTGATGTAAACGATGTAATTTGGGTACAAAAACGATTTTCTTCGGCCGGACCAAAAAATATTGTTTAATTTAATACGAGCTTCGATTTGATATATTATAATAGGGGTTATGGATACCCGAGTCAAAAGTTTTCTCCGTTGAAAGCTGTAACTAATTTTTACCAAATGTTTTGTTGTTTTTGGAAATGTGAACGACATTCTCTTTCTTTTTCTCTTCTCTTATTTTTTGTGAATAATAGAGACTGATTGAAAATATAAAGAAACAACCCTAGGTCGGCACCAATATATCCTATATAGCTCTATTGAATTATACCAGAAGTAAGAAAAATGAAAATAGTGCGTCACAAACTTTAAACACCTATTAAGTGATGTAAACGATGTAATTTGGGTAAAAAAACGATTTTCTTCGGCCGGACCAAAAAATATTATTTAATTTAATACGAGCTTCGATTTGATATATTATAATAGTGGTTTCCATACCCGAGTCCACAGTTATCTCCGTTGAAAGCTGTAACTCATATTTACCAAATGTTTTGTTGTTTTTGAAAATGTGAACGCCATACTCTTTCTTTTTCTCTTCTCTTATTTTTTATTGAATAATATAGACTTATTGGAAATATAAATAAACAACCCTAGGTCGGTACCAATATCTCTTGTATAGCTCTATTGAATTAAACTAGAAGTAAGAAAAATGAAAATAGTGCGTCAAAAACTTTAAACACACGGTAAGTGATGTAAACGATGTAATTTTGACACAAAAACGATTTTCCTCTGTGGGACCATAACATATTGTGTAATTTAAAACGAGCTCCGATTTGATATATTATAATAGTAGTTTCGATACCCGAGTCAAAAGTTATCTCCGTTGAAAGCTGTAACTCATATTTACCAAATGTTTTGTTGTTTTTGAAAATGTGAACGACATCCTCTTTCTTTTTCTCTTCTCTTATTTTTTGTGAAGAATAGAGACTGATTGAAAATATAAAGAAACAACCCTAGGTCGGCACCAATATCTCCTCTATAGCTCTATTGAATTAAACCAGAAGTAAGAAAAATGAAAATGGTGCGTCACAATCATTAAACACACATTAAGTGATGTAAACGAATTGATTTGGTTACAAAAACGATTTTCTTTGGCGGGACCAAAAAATATTGTGTAATTTAATACGAGCATTGATTTGATATATATTAATAGTGGTTTCGATACCCGCGACAAAATTTATTTCCGTTGAAAGCTGTAACTCATATTTACCAAATGTTTTTTTGTTTTTGAAAATGCGAATGCCATACTCTATCTTTTTCTCTTCTCTTATTTTTTATTGAATAATAGAGACTTATTGGAAATATAAATAAACAACCCTAGGTCGGGACCAATATCTCTTGTATAGCTCTATTGAATTAGACCAGAAGTAACAAAAATGAAAATGGTGCGTCAAAAACGTTAAACACGCGATAAGTGATGTAAACGATGTAATTTTGGTACAAAAACGATTTTCTTTGCCCAGACCAAAAAATATTGTGTAATTTGATACGAGCTTCGATTTGATATATCATAAAAGTGGTTTCGATACCCGATTCAAAAGTTATCTCCGTTGAAAGCTAAAACTCATATGTACCAAATGTTTTGTTGTCTTTGAAAATGTGAATGGCATACTTTTTCTTTTTATCTTCTCTTATTTTTTATTGAATAATAGAGACTTATTGGAAATATAAATAAACAACCCTAGGTCGGTACCAATATCTCTTGTATAGCTCTATTGAATTAAACCAGAAGTAAGAAAAATGAAAATGGTGCGTCACAAACTTTAAACACACATTAAGTGATGTAACGAATTAATTTGGGTACAAAAACGATTTTTTTTGGCGAGACCAAAAAATATTGGGTAATTTAATACGAGCTTCGATTTGATATATATTAATAGTGGTTTCGATACCCGAGTCAAAAGTTATGTCCGTTGAAAGCTGTAACTTATATTTACCAAATGTTTTATTGTTTCTGAAAATGTGAACGACATCCTCTTTCTTTTTCTCTTCTCTTATTTTTTGTGAAGAATAGAGACTGATTGAAAATATAAAGAAACAACCCTAGGTCGGCACCAATATCTCCTATATAGCTCTATTGAATTAAACCAGAAGTAAGAAAAATGAAAATGGTGCGTCACAAACTTTAAACACCTATTAAGTGATGTAAACGATGTAATTTGGGTACAAAAACGATTTTCTTTGGCCGGACCAAAAAATATTGTTTAATTTAATATGAGCTTCGATTTAATATATTATAATAGTGGTTTCGATACCCGAGTTAAAAGTTATCTACTTTGAAAGTTGTAACTCAAATTTACCAAATGTTTTGTTGTATTTGAAAATGTGAACAATATCCTCTTTCTTTTTCTTTTCTCTTATTTTTTTCTTGAAAAATAGAGACTTATTTGAAATATAAATTAAGAACCCTAGTTCGGCACCAATATCTCCTGTATAGCTGTTTTGAATTAAACTAGAAGTGAAATGAAAATGGTGTGTCAAAAACTTTAAACACTCGATAAGTGACGTAAACGATGTAATTTTGGTACAAAAACGATTTTCCTTCGTGGGACCAAAACATATTGTGTAATTTGAAACGATCTCCAATTTGATATATTATAATAGTGGTTTCGATACCAGAGTCAAAAGTTATCTCCGTTGAAAGTTGTAACTCATATTTACAAAACGTTTTGTTGTTTTTGAAAATGTGAACGATATCCTCTTTCTTTTTCTCTTCTCTTTTTTTTGTGAAGAATAGAGACTGATTGAAAATATAAAGAAACAACCCTATGTCGGCACCAATATCTCCTCTATAGCTCTATTGAATTATACCAGAAGTAAGAAAAATGAAAATGGTGCGTCACAAACTTTAAACACCTATTAAGTGATGTAAACGATGTAATTTGGGTATAAAAACGATTTTCTTCGGCCGGACCAAAAAATATTGTTTAATTTAATACGAGCTTCCATTTGATATATTATAATAGTGGTTTCTATACCCGAGTCAAAAGTTAACTCCTTTGAAAGTTGTAACTCAAATCTACCAAATGTTTTGTTGTTTTTGAAAATGTGAACAATATCCTCTCTCTTTTTCTCTTCTCTTATTTTTTTCTTGAAGAATCGAGACTTATTTGAAATATAAATTAACAACCCTAGTTCGGCACCAATATCTCCTATATAGCTGTTTTGAATTAAACTAGAAGTGAAATGAAAATGGTGTGTCAAAAACTTTAAACACTCGATAAGTGACGTAAACGATGTAATTTGGGTACAAAAACGATTTTCCTTGGGGGGACCAAAACATATTGTGTAATTTGAAACGACCTCCGATTTGATATATTATAATAGTGGTTTCGATACCCGAGTCAAAAGTTAAATCCGTTGAAAGTTGTAACTCATATTTACAAAATGTTTTGTTGTTTTTGAAAATGTGAACGACATCCTCTTTATTTTTCTCTTCTCTTATTTTTTGTGAAGAATAGAGACTGATTGAAAATATAAAGAAACCACCCTAGGTCGGCACCAATATCTCCTCTATAGCTCTATTGAATTAAACCAGAAGTAAGAAAAATGAAAATGGTGCGTCACAAACTTTAAACACCCATTATGTGATGTAAACGAATTAATTTGGGTACAAAAAGGATTTTCTTTGGTGGGACCAAAAAATATTGTTTAATTTAATACGAGCTTCGAGTTGATATATATTAATATTGGTTGCGATACCCAGTCAAAAGTTATCTCCGGTGAAAGCTGTAACTCATATTTACCAAATGTTTTGTTGTTTTTGGAAATGTGAACCACATCCTCTTTCTTTTTCTCTTCTCTTATTTTTTTCTTGAAGAATAGAGACTTATTGAAAATATAAAGAAACAACCCTAGGTTGGCACCAATATCTCCTTTATAGCTCTATTGAATTAAACTAGGACTAAGTAAAATGAAAATGGTGCGTGAAAAACTTTAAACCCTCGTTAAGTTAAGTAAACGATGTAAAATGATTTTCCTTGGTGGGACCAAAACATATTGTGTAATTTGAAACGAGCTCCGATTTGATATATTATAATAGTGGTTTCGATACCCGAGTCAAAAGTTATCTCCGTTGAAAGTTGTAACTTATATGTACCAAATGTTTTGTTGTTTTTGAAAATGTGAACGACATCCTCTTTCTTTTTCACTTCTCTTATTTTTTTCTTGAAGAATAGAGACTGATTGAAAATATAAAGAAACAACCCTAGGTCGGCACCAATATCTCCTATAGAACTCTATTGAATTAAACCAGAAGTAAGAAAAATGAAAATGGTGCATCACAAACTTTAAACACCCATTAAGTTAAGTAAACGATGTAAAACGATTTTCCTTGGTGGGACCAAACCATATTGTGTAATTTGAAACGAGCTCCGACTTGATATATTATAATAGTGGTTTCGATACCCGAGTCAAAAGTTATCTCCGTTGAAAGTTGTAACTTATATTTACCAAATGTTTTGTTGTTTTTGAAAATGTGAACGACATCCTCTTTCTTTTTCACTTCTCTTATTTTTTGTGAAGAATAGAGACTGATTGAAAATATAAAGAAACAACCCTAGGTCGGCACCAATATCTCCTATACAACTCTATTGAATTAAACCAGAAGTATGAAAAATGAAAATGGTGCATCACAAACTTTAAACACCCATTAAGTGATGTAAACGAATAAATTTGGGTACAAACACGATTTTCTTTGGCTGGACAAAAAAATATTGTTTAATTTAATACGAGCTTCAATTTGATATATTATAATAGTGGTTTCGATACCTCAGTCAAAAGTTATCTCCTTTGAAAGTTGTAACTCAAATTTACCAAATGTTTTGTTGTTTTTGAAAATGTGAACAATATCCTATTTCTTTTTCTCTTCTCTTATTTTTTTCTTGAAGAATAGAGACTTATTTGAAATATAAATTAACAACCCTAGTTCGTCACCAATATCTCCTGTATAGCTGTTTTGAATTAAACTAGAAGTGAAATGAAAATGGTGTGTCAAAAACTTTAAACACTCGATAAGTGACGTAAACGATGTAATTTGGGTACAAAAACGATTTTCCTTGGTAGGACCAAAATATATTGTGTAATTTGAAACGAGCTCCGATTTGATATATTATAATAATGGTTTTGATACCCGAGTCAAAAGTTATCTCCGTTGAAAGTTGTAACTCATATTTACAAAATGTTTTGTTGTTTTTGAAAATGTGAACGACATCCTCTTTATTTTTCTCTTCTCTTATTTTTTGTGAAGAATAGAGACTGATTGAAAATATAAAGAAACCACCCTAGGTCGGCACCAATATCTCCTCTATAGCTCTATTGAATTAAACCAGAAGTAAGAAAAATGAAAATGGTGCGTCACAAACTTTAAACACCCATTATGTGATGTAAACGAATTAATTTGGGTACAAAAACGATTTTCTTTGGTGGGACCAAAAAATATTGTTTAATTTAATACGAGCTTCGAGTTGATATATATTAATATTGGTTGCGATACCCAGTCAAAAGTTATCTCCGGTGAAAGCTGTAACTCATATTTACCAAATGTTTTGTTGTTTTTGGAAATGTGAACAACATCCTCTTTCTTTTTCTCTTCTCTTATTTTTTTCTTGAAGAATAGAGACTTATTGAAAATATAAAGAAACAACCCTAGGTTGGCACCAATATCTCCTTTATAGCTCTATTCAATTAAACTAGGACTAAGTAAAATGAAAATGGTGCGTGAAAAACTTTAAACCCTCGTTAAGTTAAGTAAACAATGTAAAACGATTTTCCTTGGTGGGACCAAAACATATTGTGTAATTTGAAATGAGCTCCGATTTGATATATTATAATAGTGGTTTCGATACCCGAGTCAAAAGTTATCTCCGTTGAAAGTTGTAACTTATATTTACCAAATGTTTTGTTGTTTTAGAAAATGTGAACGACATCCTCTTTCTTTTTCACTTCTCTTATTTTTTTCTTGAAGAATAGAGACTGATTGAAAATATAAAGAAACAACCCTAGGTCGGCACCAATATCTCCTATAGAACTCTATTGAATTAAACCAGAAGTAAGAAAAATGAAAATGGTGCATCACAAACTTTAAACACCCATTAAGTTAAGTAAACGATGTAAAACGATTTTCCTTGGTGGGACCAAACCATATTGTGTAATTTGAAACGAGCTCCGATTTGATATATTATAATAGTGGTTTCGATACCCGAGTCAAAAGTTATCTCCATTGAAAGTTGTAACTTATATTTACCAAATGTTTTGTTGTTTTTGAAAATGTGAACGACATCCTCTTTCTTTTTCACTTCTCTTATTTTTTGTGAAGAATAGAGACTGATTGAAAATATAAAGAAACAACCCTAGGTCGGCACCAATATCTCCTATACAACTCTATTGAATTAAACCAGAAGTATGAAAAATGAAAATGGTGCATCACAAACTTTAAACACCCATTAAGTGATGTAAACGAATAAATTTGGGTACAAACACGATTTTCTTTGGCTGGACAAAAAAATATTGTTTAATTTAATACGAGCTTCAATTTGATATATTATAATAGTGGTTTCGATACCTCAGTCAAAAGTTATCTCCTTTGAAAGTTGTAACTCAAATTTACCAAATGTTTTGTTGTTTTTGAAAATGTGAACAATATCCTATTTCTTTTTCTCTTCTCTTATTTTTTTCTTGAAGAATAGAGACTTATTTGAAATATAAATTAACAACCCTAGTTCGTCACCAATATCTCCTGTATAGCTGTTTTGAATTAAACTAGAAGTGAAATGAAAATGGTGTGTCAAAAACTTTAAACACTCGATAAGTGACGTAAACGATGTAATTTGGGTACAAAAATGATTTTCCTTGGTAGGACCAAAATATATTGTGTAATTTGAAACGAGCTCCGATTTGATATATTATAATAATTGTTTCGATACCCGAGTCAAAAGTTATCTCCGTTGAAAGTTGTAACTCACATTTACAAAATGTTTTGTTGTTTTTGAAAATGTGAACGACGTCCTCTTTCTTTTTCTCTTCTCTTATTTTTTGTGAAGAATAGAGGCTAATTGAAAATATAAAGAAACAACCCTAGGATGGCACCAATATCTCCTATATAGCTCTATTAAATTAAACCAGAAGTATGAAAAATGAAAATGGTACGTCACAAACTTTAAACACCCATTAAGTGATATAAACGAATTAATTTTGGTACAAAAACGATTTTCTTTGGCGGGACCAAAAAATATTGTGTAATTTAATACGAGCTTCGATTTGATATATATTAATAGTGGTTTCCATACTGATGAACGAAAACCGGCATCGCCGATCTTCGCAAATACTTTGGTTTTAATATTTATAAAACTCTCGCAAGTGCACGAATCATTTCGTAGAAAATGATAAGTATACTCCCAAGGTCGATCTAAGGAAGGAATGTATGTGGTTTTTAATTTATTATTCAAACTTTTAAAAACGAAATTAAATCCTAAACATCGTGTCACGATAGTTTGGTTTTTGTGTTCCTAATCTAATAACATAAAATAAACATATATACAGATTAATTAAATATAATCTAATAACATAAAAATAAACATAGATACAAATTCAATAAATAATTATCAAAAAATAAACATATATACGGATTCAATAAATATTCATACAAATTTTTATCATTTATATTAGCGGAGTATTTATGGATATAATAACTAAATTAATTATGCTTGCTCATATTAACTAGGTTATTAAAGATATAAATTGATATTTTATTGATTCTCTCTTTTTTATATAAATACCACCTTTGGTGGGGTTAGATATTCTTTATTAACTAAACAAATCAATTAACACCTATGGGTGGGGTTGATAACTAATATGCTTAATTAAATTAATTCCTTTTTCTAAGAGATTGAAAATGAACCATTTAAATGCCACCTTTGGTGGGGTTAGACAATTTAAACATTATTCAAGGTGTCCAAATTAAACTTAAGAATTTAATTATCCGAGTACTAACTTTCAAGTTTTAAAACCACTATTGAAAACATATTGTCAATACATTTTCACATAATAATTCTTATAAAAACTTTTGAAATAGAGTTTCACTCTAACTACCGGGCGATTGTACCAACAAATAAAAGAGCACTACTCTAAATTAGACCGGATAACTAAACCTTAAAATCTAATTTTCGGGTTTAAGTTTGTAATGAAAAATAATATATTTCTCTCTAACATTCTCAATATAAAATCTTGAATAAAAACAAAATCAATTCATTTTAAAGATTTTTACCTATTTAATATTTCGCAAGCATAACAACGTCGTTATTACATCATTTTTACTAAACAGCTAGCATAGTTAAATTTAACCACAGACAAGTTGAATATAACATGTAAGAATAAAGCATAAAAATAACTGTAAAGAAAATAAAATCCTTACAGAACTTCGACGCTATTCCCGTTGCTAGAAAACCTCCGAGCGGAATTTGCACTTCCATATATTGAATCAAAAATCTAAATTATTACAAAAACATTACAAGTTCCTCTCAAAAAGAGAAGAACACTAAACCTAAGAGAATTGAACTAAAAACTAAGAGAAAAACTAAGAAAAGCTTAGAAACTTAGAAAGAAACTAAGAGAAACTAAAAACTAAGAAATGAGAGAAAGAAAGAAGAGAGAAGTGAGTTTTGAAGGTGTCTTTTGAAGTGAAGGGAAGGGGGTATTTATAGGTGAGGATGGAGAGAAAAAATGAGTAAAAAAAATGTTAAAAAAATATTAAAAAATGTAAAAACGCGTATTGGAATTGCTGATGTCATCAATGACGTCAGCATGACGTCACAGGGGCAGCTGCACGTGAAAAATGGGGCGAAAACGCGTTGGGCGCGCGGAGGGGGGCTGCTGGGGCATTGCGCGCAGCTCGGCGCGCGTGAACAGTGCCAGCGCGCGCGGGCGCGCGCGGAATGGGGCGCTGGGGCGCACTGGGGCGCGCGCGGCTGGGCGCTGGGCTGCGGCGCACGATTTCCGTCTTTTTGACATTTTTGACCTTTTCGACCCATTTCGTCCGTTTTTTCCATGTTTGTTGACCTTTTCTCACTTATTTATTGATATATTTGTGATGTATTGCTTCGAATATTCCTCTTTGAGTCTTTACATTGCGTTTTTATGCCAAAATACCTGAAAAACAATAAAAATACCCGTGATTCCGAAAAGACAAATTTATATAAATATATGATAAAACATATAAATATATGTATTTTTAATCAATTAAGGTACATAAAATCATGGTTATTTTAGTGCTTTTTGAGCACTCATCACAACCCCAACCAGCTTCTTGCTAGTCTCTTAGCAAGAGAAGCGATAAAAGCTAAAAATTAAACTATCCTAAATCACTTTCGTGGATTGAAACGGTTGCATTTAGCCTATGCAACAAGCCGTTAAACCCCTAGGTTGCCCTAGTGGACGAGTTTGAGTCTCTTGAGGGTTTTCAGTAATGATACCCACAAACATTGAACTAAATGTAAAGATAAAAATAATCAAATCAAAAATTAAAATTACAACACAATTAAAAATTAATTTAAGAATAAAAGAACACAACATATCACAAAAATATCTCATACTTTTTAATCTCCTTTAAGATCATAATTAAAATCTCAAGCATAAGTTATTTTAATCTCTTTAAACAATCATGATTTTATTACAATAATTAGTCGAAAATCATTTTCATATTTCATTTCAAAAACGTATCAATTTAATTTTACCCAATTTCAGTGTCATGAATCAGTATTCGCTTCGACTCTATTCCTCACAAGTCAATACTCTCAAAGCACTGAATCCTATGGGTTCAAACACTCATACTAATTTATATGCGAAAGAGTTGATGTATAGAAATGAACTAATATGTTCGCATATGTATAAAGAATAAAGGCTCAAAGTGTTATTTTAACATTGATCTCATGAAAGGAATCGAATGTATAAATTATAAAGATATCATATACAAAAATTATTTTCATGCATAAATCAAACTCATTAAGAAAGAATTTCAAGATATATGCTTTTACAAATGAAGAAATTGCAATGAATTTTTAGGGAATTACTTCCTATATCTTTCTTTTGTAATTAGCCTTTACTCACAACTTTGTAGGCAATGTGGGTCATAGTATGTAGATGATACTATTTTTTTATCTCTCTATATTTTTTTTTTCTGTAGATATTTTTCAATATATGTATTTTTTAGAGAGTCAACCCATGTACAGATTGTACATTTTTTGGATTTTGGTGAGTGGTTAATTTTGTGGCTTTTCTGTTTGATCTTGGTTTAGGTAACCCCAGATATGTCTTTTTGTTTTTGTAGCAGTCATGCATGAATGAGATATAAGCATATACTATCAATTTCTACTCAAATCGTTTAATCTAAACAAAAAATAATAATCAAAAATATATGATACTCTATTAAGATGAAAAAAAAATTCATACATTCAATGCTAATACCTATAGAGATCATCTAAACTTTTTGAATAAATAAGAAATGTGTTTGGAGTAGAAAAAATATATATTTCACTCTGAATAAAAGAAATTAGGCTCAAATTATATCTCACAAGGGTAGTCTCCACTAAAAAAAATTCATAAACACCGATTTTGGGTTTAATATAATTTCCACATTTTATCAAGAAATACTAGTTATGACAAAAACTAACTAATTATCAAAAATAATTACACAATATTTCATGATATGTTTTCAAAAATTAATCTAACAGTACCAAAGACTTAACTATTTACTTAAATTTGATTTAAAGAAATGATAAATTTTTGTGAGAATTTTTTATTTTTTTATTTTTATTGTTTTATTAAGCATGGTAACTTTTCACCACCCCCAACCTAGAACTTACATTGTCCTCAATGTAACAACTGCAAATTAAAGTTAAAGAGAAAAGTGTAGAAAGATTACCTATTTCTTGAGAATGTGTAAGTAGTAATGAAGGAATGGAGGTGCATCCATCATATTCATCATTAAAGTGTGTACAGACAGATCGCTGTGAACTTCTAACATCTCAACAAATATTTTTAGTTTTAACAAATTTTTTTTTTTTAAAAAAAAATTATTCACATATAAGTAAACTAAAATAAACAATAAAATTAAGTAAATAAAACAAATAACAAAAAATTACCTAACATGATGGGTTGCCTCCCATCCAGCGCTTAGTTTAACGTCTTAGCAAGACGTATCTTTTTGGTGCTAAGGGTTACTCAGCCAAATGCAATCCATTTCAGCAATGTTGTTTGGTTCTTCCACATAAGGCTTGACACGATGGCCATTAACTTTGAACGTTTTTTGTGTCTTGGAGTTCAATAGTTCTACCACTCCATGTTCAGATACCTGAACTATTTTGAATGGTCCATCCCATCTTGATCTTAGCTTTCCTGGAAACAATCTCAAACGAGAGTTAAATAAAAGAACTTTCATTCCAGGGTGAAAAGTTTTAGGAACTAGCCTCTTGTCATGATAGCGCTTAGTACGCTCCTTGTATAATTTGGCATTCTCATAGGCTTCATTCCTAATTTCTTCCAACTCATGAAGCTGGAGTACTCGTTTTTCACCTGCTTTATCTAAATCCATGTTTAGCTTTTTAATTGCCCAATAAGCCTTGTGTTCAAGTTCAACTGGAAGGTGGCACGCTTTCCCAAAGATTAACCGGTAAGGGCTCATCCCAATAGGTGTTTTGTAAGCGGTGCGGTATGCCCATAAGGCATCATTTAACTTAAATGCCCAATCCTTCCTTGAGGGACGCACAGTGCGTTCCAGTATTCCCTTAATTTGCCTATTACTTACTTCCACTAAACCGGAAGTTTGAGGATGATATGGAGTAGCTACCTTATGTGTGATGTTGTACTTGTTTAGTACTCCATCAAAGAGTTTGTTACAAAAATGGCTACCTCCATCACTTATTATAGCTCTAGGCGTTCCGAACCTACTGAATATGAAATCTTTCAAGAATTTCACAACAACATTAGCATCATTGGTTTTGGTGGGTATAGCTTCTACCCACTTGGACACATAATCCACAGCAACCAAAATGTATTGAAAACCATTAGATGGGGGAAAAGGACCCATAAAGTCAATCCCCCATACGTCAAAGAGTTCAACAACTAAATTAGATGTCAAAGGCATTTCATCTCTTTTGCTTATGTTTCCTGTTCTTTGACATCTATCACATTGTGCACAAAACATATGAGCATCTTTAAAAAGAGTGGGCCAAAAGAATCCAGACTGTAATATCTTACGGGCTGTCTTTTCAACTCCAAAATGACCCTCACAATGAAGTTCATGACAAAAAGTCAGAATGCTCTTATGTTCTTCTTCAGGTACACATCTCCGGATGACTTGATCTTGACCAATCTTGTTTAAATAAGGGTCATCCCAGAAATAGTCCTTAATAGTTTTAAAAAACCTTTTCTTCTCCTGATATGAAGTGTTAGGTCGCAAAACACCAGTGGCAAGATAGTTTACAATATCAGCGTACCATGGGTTCGGACCTATGAAAAATAACTGTTCATTGATGAGTGCTCAAAAAGCACTAAAATAACCATGATTTTATGTACCTTAATTGATTAAAAATACATATATTTATATGTTTTATCATATATTTATATAAATTTGTCTTTTTCGGAATCACGGGTATTTTTATTGTTTTTCAGGTATTTTGGCTTAAAAACGCAATGTAAAGACTTAAAGAGGAATATTTGAAGCAATACATCACAAATATATCAATAAATAAGTGAGAAAAGGTCAACAAACATGGAAAAATCGGACGAAATGGGTCGAAAAGGTCAAAAATGTCAAAAAGACGGAAATCGCGCGTCGCAGCCCGGCCGTGCGTGCAGCCCAGCGCCCCAGCGCGCCCCAGCGCCCCATCCCGCGCGCGCCCGCGCGCGCTGGCATGCCCAGCTGCGCGCAACGCAGCGCGCTGGCACTGTTCACGCGCGCCGAGCTGCGCGCAGCGACAGCCCTAGCGCGCGCGCGCAGCGCCCAGCAGCCGCCCATCCGCGCGCCCAACGCGTTTTCGCCCCATTTTTCACGTGCAGCCGCCCCTGTGACGTCATGCTGACGTCATTGATGACATCAGCAAGTCCAATACGCGTTTTTACATTTTTTAATATTTTTTTAACATTTTTTTACTCATTTTTTCTCTCCATCCTCACCTATAAATACCCCCCTTCCATTCACTTCAAATCACACCTTAAAAACTCACTTCTCTCTCCTTTCTTTCTCTCATTTCTTAGTTTTTAGTTTCTCTTAGTTTCTTTCTAAGTTTCTAAGCTTTTCTTAGTTTTTCTCTTAGTTTTTAGTTCAAGTCTCTTAGGTTTAGTGTTCTTCTCTTTTTGAGAGGAACTTGTAATGTTTTTGTAATAATTTAGATTTTTGATTCAATATATGGAAGTGCAAATTCCGCTCGGAGGTTTTCTAGCAACGGGAATAGCGTCGAAGTTCTGTAAGGATTTTATTTTCTTTACAGTTATTTTTATGCTTTATTCTTACATGTTATATTCAACTTGTCTGTGGTTAAATTTAACTATGCTAGCTGTTTAGTAAAAATGATGTAATAACGACGTTGTTATGCTTGCGAAATATTAAATAGGTAAAAATCTTTAAAATGAATTGATTTTGTTTTTATTCAAGATTTTATATTAAGAATGTTAGAGAGAAATATATTATTTTTCATTACAAACTTAAACCCGAAAATTAGATTTTAAGGTTTAGTTATCCGGTCTAATTTAGAGTAGTGCTCTTTTATTTGTTGGTACAATCGCCCGGTAGTTAGAGTGAAACTCTATTTCAAAAGTTTTTATAAGAATTATTATGTGAAAATGTATTGACAACATGTTTTCAATAGTGGTTTTAAAACTTGAAAGTTAGTACTCGGATAATTAAATTCTTAAGTTTAATTTGGACACCTTGAATAATGTTTAAATTGTCTAACCCCACCAAAGGTGGCATTTAAATGGTTCATTTTCAATCTCTTAGAAAAAGGAATTAATTTAATTAAGCATATTAGTTATCAACCCCACCCATAGGTGTTAATTGATTTGTTTAGTTAACAAAGAATATCTAACCCCACCAAAGGTGGTATTTATATAAAAAAGAGAGAATCAATAAAATGTCAATTTATATCTTTAATAACCTAGTTAATATGAGCAAGCATAATTAATTTAGTTATTATATCCATAAATACTCCGCTAATATAAATGATAAAAATTTGCATGAACATTTATTGAATCCGTATATATGTTTATTTCTAGATAATTATTTATTGAATTTGTATCTATGTTTATTTTTATGATTTTAGATTATATTTAATTAATCTGTATATATGTTTTATTTTATGTTATTAGATTAGGAACACAAAAACCAAACTATCGTGACAGGATGTTTAGGATTTAATTTCGTTTTTAAAAGATTGAATAATAAGTTAAAAACCACATACATTCCTTCCTTAGATCGACCTTGGGAGTATACTTATCATTTTCTACGAAATGATTCGTGCACTTGCGAGAGTTTTATAAATATTAAAACCAAAGTATTTGCGGGAATCGGCGATGCCGGTTTTCGTTCATCAAGTTTTTGGCGCCGTTGCCGGGGAAGGAATAGCGTTTTTAAATTATTTATCAAAATTTTAAAAAACATTTTTGTGCTGTAAATAATTGTGATATTTTAATAATAATCAAATTTCAAAATTCATAATAAATAAAAAAAAATAAAAAAAAATAAAAAAAAACAAAAAAATAAAAAAAATAAAAATAAAAAAAATAATAATTTTTTTTTTAAATAATTTAGAAATTTGAAATTTGAAGTAAAAAAATTTACCGTTCATAAATAGTAAAAAAAAAAAAAAAAAAATCAAAAACTTAAATTTCAAAAAAGGTTTTAAGTTAATAAGACATTATATAGCGTGAATAGTAAAATAAAATTACCGTTCATAAAAAAAAAAAAAAAAAAAAAAAAACATTACTTGAATTTATACCTAATTAACTAAATAACATGAAAAGTAAAAATCTAAGGGAGTTCTGTCTAGGAGACTAGTTCTTGAAAGCCTTTGTGCCACTAGTCTTTCCTGGGAACGTTGCTCTGGCTAGGAGAATGGTATTTAAGGAGCCGTTTGCACCACCATTCTTTCCTGGGAGCACTCTTGGTTAATACTAATTATGTTACAAAAAAAATAATAAAAAAATAAAAAAATAAAAAAAAAAAAAAAAAATTTCTTTTTTTTAGGGTTTAACTAGTTTTGTTTAGTGTTTTGTATAAAATAACATGTAAATTTTATCTAAATTTTTTTATTTTGTTGACAGGAGTTTTAAATTTACGTTTACAATAGTCTATGCGTGGTAGGAGATCCTTAGGAAACCCCCTTACACCATATGTAAATAAATTTCATAAATTTAAACAAGTGTCAACAAAACTGGATTCTACCCATCAACCTGTTTTTGAGCCAAACATAGAACCAAGTCTTAATCCTTTACTAGAACCAAAAGAAATGGAGGAAAACCAACATATTAGGGAAACCACAATGAAAGAGTTTGCAAGACCGGTAATAGGCACGGCAACTGCCGCTATCCAGTTGGGGGAGGCTGCTCGGAATTACGACCTTAAAAATATTCATTTTTCTATGCTTCCTTCCTTTTATGGGTTACCTAATGAAGATTCTCTTTCCTTTATGAGAGATTTCTATGCTACGGTCCAAACATTCCCCCTCGGTATTCTAAACGAGGATCAACTTAGGATGAGATGTTTTCCCTACACTCTAAAGGATAAGGCCAAAGCTTGGTTGATGTCACTTCCCCCAGGTTCTCTGATGACATGGGGTAACATTTACAATAAATTCATGGGAAAATTCTATTCCCATCAAAAAACATCAGAGTTGAGAGGAAAGATTGCTACTTTCTCTCAGATGGATGGAGAACCATTCCATGAAGCTTGGGATAGGTTCAAGATGTTTCTCACTCAGTGTCCCCATCATAGCTTTCCCCTGCAGTTGCAGAACCAATTCTTTTACGATGGACTTACACAACAATGTCAGTTCATTGTCGACAACGCTGCAGGAGGAGCAATAGGAGAAAAGACTGCCTCAGAGACGTATAACCTCTTTGAGATGTTGGGTGCTAATTCCCAACAGAAAAGCTCCCGAGTGAGAAAAGCTGGAGTTCATGAAATCGACTCCAGTAATGAAGTTCAACAACAACTTGTTCAACTGACTAAGCAAGTTGCCCTTCTCGCTACACAAACCAACACCAATAATGATCAATATGGTTTGTATAGCAACATGGGACATGGTACTGAAGCCTGTCCATATCAAGGAGAAACAACTGGACCTGAACAGGTCAATGTGTTGGGAGCATATCAACAGAGACCAAGGTTTGATCCCAACTCAAATACCTATAATCCTGGGTGGAGAAGTCATCCAAATTTCTCTTGGAGGCAAAACAACCCTCCTTTCACTCAAGGCTCAAACCAGGTAGGTCAGCAATTCCACCCACCTATTCCAAGAAGCATTCCCAATAAACCAACCCTGGAGGACAACTTGAATTCTTTTATTCAAGTCTGTAGGGATAATCAATCTAAAACCAATCAACGGTTGGACTCTGTGGAAGCTTCTATCAAAAAGGTGGAAGTTCAAGTTGAACAGTTAGTTGAACATTTGCAAAAAGGCAAAGACTAATTCAATGAAGAGGAGACATTGAGTTTTTCATTCTGCAATCTCCAAGCAACGTCTTACTAGAAGACGATAAATTTTAGTCCTGTATGGGAGGTCACCCATTATTGTATTTTCCTTTGTTTTAGTTTGCGTGTAATAAAAATTCATTGAAATAAAATTCGTTTGTTTCAAAAATTCTGTCCATTCGCTTAAATTTAAAAAAAAAAAAAAAAAAAAAAAATATTAGGTTCCTTGCACTTTTTGCTTTTACGTTTTATCAAGTTATAAATATTTCTTAGAGATAGCTACTAAAAGCAAAATGTTGATACACAATAGGAGGAGGATCATTTTCAACTACAAACAACCATGGGAGATGCTGAAGATAGGCGGAAAAAGATGAAAGAATATACAATGCCAATCATTGGCAATGTACCTTCCGGTATCCAATTACAAGAGGCTGCAAGGAATTATGAATTGAAAAAGATTCATTATTCTTTATTGCCTTCCTTTTACGGTATCCTTAATGAAGACCCTTTGCATTTCATTCGAGAATTCTATGCTATTGTCCAAACCTTTCCACTACATGCAATTAATGAAGATCAACTTAGGATGAGGTGTTTTCCTTACACTCTCAAAGATAAAGCTTGGTCATGGTTCATTACTCTACAGTCAGGTTCTCTTAAAACTTGGGAGGCAGTCTATGAAATTTTTATGGGTAGGTTCTATTCCCATCAAAAGACTGTTGATCTAAGAACAAAGATAGCAACATTTTCTCAAATGTATGAAGAGCCCTTTCATGAAGCTTGGGAACGATTCAAACTCCTTTTCATTCAATGTCAAAATCATAGCTTTCCATTACAGCTACAAAACCAATTCTTTTATGATGGATTGACACTACAAAGTCAATACATGGTTGATAATGCTGCTGGAGGTGCTGTAGGAGAAAAGACCGCAGAGGAAACCTATAATCTCTATGAGCTATTGGGTTCTAATTCCCAACAAAGAGGTGGTAGAAGGAAAGCAAAGGTCAATGAAGTCAGCTCTGATAATGAGATAACCTTGCAACTTGCTGAATTGACTAAACAAGTAAAATTCCTCACTTCCCACCAAATTTCAAATCAAGAGGTATGTGAAGTGTGTTGTTCAATTGGGCATGGTACTCATAATTGTTCAAATACTTGCGATTCTAGTGTCGATGCCATAGAGGAAGTCCAATCTTTTCAAAGGTATCATCCAAACACCTATAATCACCCAGCCTACACCCAATATCCAACATTAAGATCGGATAACAACCACCCTTACCCACCAAGCCAATCTTTTAAACCAACCTTAGAAGATAGCTTGAATGCTTTTATTCAAGTTAGTCGTGACAACCAATTGATGACTAATCAAAGGTTGAACACCATGGAGGCTTCGGTTAAAAGAATTGAATCTAAAGTTGGGCAACTGGCTGAACAAATGCAAAAGAAAGAACCAGGAAAGTTGCCCAGTCAACCAGAACAAGCAAAGGATGTTAGAACCCTTCGAAGTGGTAAGGTAGTCAATACTAGTTTACCTGAAATCTCTAACAATCTACCTTGTAGTTCCGGTAACAAAGAAGGCGATATTCTAATCTCGCAAAAAGGAGAGACAAGTGTTAAACTTAACAAGCCTTCTGAAAAACTCATTGGGGGGTCATCTGACACCCCCAAAATTCAAAAGACAACAGAACCACACCAGATACAAGTACCTTTTCCCCACCGGTTGAAAGAATCC
The DNA here is from genome assembly GCA_037013495.1 of Hippophae tibetana. Taxonomy (NCBI): domain Eukaryota; kingdom Viridiplantae; phylum Streptophyta; class Magnoliopsida; order Rosales; family Elaeagnaceae; genus Hippophae; species Hippophae tibetana. Next base: position 133,649 of record JAZDXN010000027.1, on the reverse strand, counting down.
AAACAAGATAAGCAATTCAATGATCTTTTTAATATGCTCTCTAAAGTAAATATCAATTTACCACTATTAGAAGTGATCATGAATGTGCCCTCATATGCCAAGTTTTTCAAAGAATTGAACACTAAGAAAAGGAGGTATGAACAGAATGAACGAGTAGTAGTATCAGAAATTTCTAGCGCTGTACTTCAGCACAAACTACCCCCTAAGTTGAAAGACCCTGGAAGTTTTATTATAAACATAACTATGGGGGATAAGAAGGTTGCTAAAGCAATGCTTGATTTAGGTGCTAGTATAAATTTGATGCCCTACTCTATATTCTTACAACTCAATCTAGGGGATTTAAAACCCACAACTATGTCCCTTCAACTTGCAGATAGATCTCTTAAATATCCAGAGGGAATAGTTGAGGATGTTTTGGTACAGGTAGACAAACTGATAATACCTGTTGACTTTGTGGTTCTGGATATGCAAGAAAATCCAGCATTGGACAGAGAGCACACAATATTGCTTGGTAGACCATTTATGGCAACTACTAAGACTATTATTGATGTCCAAGATGGAAATTTGACAATGACAGTCTTAGGAGAGACTGTTCATTTTAAAGTTTTTGATTCTTCACCTTTCCCTTCTATTTCTGCCATCGATGAAATATTCGATGTTGATCCTTTGGATAATCTTGTCCAAAACACCTTTTTCCGAACCAGAATAGAAGACAAGCTTGAAACCGTTCTTACACTTGAAAAGGTTGAAGAAGATTTAGATGAAGAAATTGAGGGGTACCTTGAACAACTAGACAATAATGAAGTGATGACAAAATCTAGTACGCTTTTAAATCTACCCAGTTCTTCATCTATTAAAGAGGCCAATCCACCTGAACTTGAACTCAAAGTCTTACCTGAGCACTTAAAATATGTGTTTTTGGGAGAGGGAGAAACTTATCCAGTGATAATTTCTTCAACCTTGACCAAACCACAAGAAAAAGAACTCATCAAAGTGCTTAAACAGTTTAAGAAATCAATAGGTTGGAGTATAGGTGATATAAGAGGCATTAGTCCAACAATGTGTATGCACAAGATCAACTTGGAGGATGGTGCTAAACCTGTACGAGAGGCCCAAAGAAGACTAAACCCAAACATGCAAGAGGTAGTTAAAAAGGAAATTCTTAAATTATTAGAAGAAGGGATTATCTACCCTATTGCAGATAGTAAGTGGGTTAGTCCAGTGCATGTGGTACCAAAGAAATCTGGGATAACAGTTGTTAAGAATGACAAAAGTGAATTAGTGCCCACTAGAATAATCACTGGATGGAGAATGTGTATAGATTTTAGGAAACTAAATTTATATACGAAAAAGGATCACTTTCCTCTTCCATTCATTGATCAAATGTTGGAAAGATTAGCTGGGCACGAATTTTACTGTTTTTTGGATGGACTGTCTGGATATTATCAAGTACCCATAGCACCAGAAGATCAGGAAAAGACCACATTTACATGTCCTTTTGGGACATTTGCTTTTCGCAGAATGCCATTTGGGTTATGCAATGCCCCTGCCACGTTCCAAAGATGCATGATATCTATTTTCTCGGACATGGTGGAAAAATTCATTGAGATTTTCATGGACGATTTCTCTGTCTTTGGGAACTCATTTGATGATTGCTTACATAAATTGACTTTGGTTTTAGAAAGATGCATTGAATGCAATCTAACCCTTAGTTGGGAGAAAAGTCATTTTATGGTTCAACAAGGGATAGTTTTAGGACATATAATTTCAAACAAGGGTATTGAAGTTGATAAGGCAAAAGTTGAATTGATATCCAAACTACCTCCCCCTACATCTGTGAAGGGGATAAGAAGCTTCTTGGGACATGCAGGATTCTACAGACGATTTATTAAAGATTTCTCTAAAATAAGTCGTCCATTATGTAACTTGCTATCCAAAGATGCTGATTTTGATTTCAACAATGACTGCCTTACCTCCTTTAATACCTTGAAAGATAAACTCACATCTACCCCTGTTATAATGGCACCAAACTGGTCTTTACCCTTTGAAATAATGTGTGACGCTTCTGATTATGCAATAGGAGCAGTCCTGGGACAAAGAGTGGAAAAGCGTTTACATGTCATCTACTATGCTAGCAAAACACTCAATGATGCCCAGATGAATTACACCACCACTGAAAAGGAATTCTTGGCTATAGTATTCTCTTTAGACAAATTTCGGTCTTATTTAGTAGGATCTAAAGTGATTGTGCATTCTGATCATGCTGCTTTAAGATACCTATTAAGTAAACCAAATGCCAAGCCAAGGTTAATCAGGTGGGTCTTACTCTTACAAGAATTTGACCTAGAAATCAAGGATAAGAAAGGCAGTGAAAACTTAGTAGCTGACCATTTGTCTAGGTTGATTTCTGACTTTAATTCTCTTAAAGATGAGAGTAATGACGATATAGTTGAAACCTTTCCTGATGAACAGTTATTTTTCATAGGTCCGAACCCATGGTACGCTGATATTGTAAACTATCTTGCCACTGGTGTTTTGCGACCTAACACTTCATATCAGGAAAAGAAAAGGTTTTTTAAAACTATTAAGGACTATTTCTGGGATGACCCTTATTTATACAAGATTGGTCAAGATCAAGTCATCCGGAGATGTGTACCTGAAGAAGAACATAAGAGCATTCTGACTTTTTGTCATGAACTTCATTGTGGGGGTCATTTTGGAGGAGAAAAGACAGCCCGTAAGATATTACAGTCTGGATTCTTTTGGCCCACTCTTTTTAAAGATGCTCATATGTTTTGTGCACAATGTGATAGATGTCAAAGAACAGGAAACATAAGCAAAAGAGATGAAATGCCTTTGACATCTAATTTAGTTGTTGAACTCTTTGACGTATGGGGGATTGACTTTATGGGTCCTTTTCCCCCATCTAATGGTTTTCAATACATTTTGGTTGCTGTGGATTATGTGTCCAAGTGGGTAGAAGCTATCCCCACCAAAACCAATGATGCTAATGTTGTTGTGAAATTCTTGAAAGATTTCATATTCAGTAGGTTCGGAACGCCTAGAGCTATAATAAGTGATGGAGGTAGCCATTTTTGTAACAAACTCTTTGATGGAGTACTAAACAAGTACAACATCACACATAAGGTAGCTACTCCATATCATCCTCAAACTTCCGGATTAGTGGAAGTAAGTAATAGGCAAATCAAGGGAATACTGGAACGCACTGTGCGTCCTTCAAGGAAGGATTGGGCATTTAAGTTAAATGATGCCTTATGGGCATACCGCACCGCTTACAAAACACCTATTGGGATGAGCCCTTACCGGTTAATCTTTGGGAAAGCGTGCCACCTTCCAGTTGAACTTGAACACAAGGCTTATTGGGCAATTAAAGAGCTAAACATGGATTTAGATAAAGCAGGTGAAAAACGAGTACTCCAGCTTCATGAGTTGGAAGAAATTAGGAATGAAGCCTATGAGAATGCCAAATTATACAAGGAGCGTACTAAGCGCTATCATGACAAGAGGCTAGTTCCTAAGACTCTTCACCCTGGAATGAAAGTTCTTTTATTTAACTCTCGTTTGAGATTGTTTCCAGGAAAGCTAAGATCAAGATGGGATGGACCATTCAAAATAGTTCAGGTATCTGAACATGGAGTAGTAGAACTATTGGACTCCAAGACACAAAAAACGTTCAAAGTTAATGGCCATCGTGTCAAGCCTTATGTGGAAGAACCAAACAACATTGCTGAAATGGATTGCATTTGGCTGAGTAACCCTTAGCACCAAAAAGATACGTCTTGCTAAGACGTTAAACTAAGCGCTGGATGGGAGGCAACCCATCATGTTAGGTAATTTTTTTGTTATTTGTTTTATTTACTTAATTTTATTGTTTATTTTAGTTTACTTGTATGTGAATAATTTTTAAAATTGTTAAAACTAAAATATTTGTTGAGATGTTAGAAGTTCACAGCGATCTGTCTGTATACACTTTAATGATGAATATGATGGATGCACCTGCATTTCTTCATTACTACTTACACATTCTCAAGAAATAGGTAATCTTTCTCCTCTTTTCTCTTTATCTTTAATTTGCAGTTGTTACATTGAGGACAATGTAAGTTCTAGGTTGGGGGTGGTGAAAAGTTACCATGCTATATATAAAAAAAAAAAATTATCACAAAAATGTATCATATCTTTAAATCAAATTTAAGTAAATAGTTAAAGTCTTTGGTACTGTTAGATTAATTTTTGAAAACATATCATGAAATATTTTGTAATTATTTTTGATAATTAGTTAGTTTTTGTCATAACTAGTATTTCTTGATAAAATGTGGAAATTATATTAAACCCAAAATCGGTGTTTATGAATTTTTTTTTAGTGGAGACTACCCTTGTGAGATATAATTTGAGCCTAATTTCTTTTATTCAGAGTGAAATATATATTTTTTCTACTCCAAACACATTTCTTATTTATTCAAAAAGTTTAGATGATCTCTATAGGTATTAGCATTGAATGTATGAATTTTTTTCTCATCTTAATAGAGTATCATATATTTTTGATTATTATTTTTGCTTAGATTAAATGATTTGAGTAGAAATTGATAGTATATGCTTATATCTCATTTATGCATGACTGTTACAAAAACAAAAAGACATATCTGGGGTTACCTAAACCAAGATCAAACAGAAAAGCCAAAAAAATTAACCACTCACCAAAATCCAAAAAAATGTACAATCTGTACATGGGTTGACTCTCTAAAAAAAAAAAAAAAAAAAAAAAAAAAAAAAAATAGAGAGATAAAAAAATAGTATCATCTACATACTATGACCCACATTGCCTACAAAGTTGTGAGTAAAGGCTAATTACAAAAGAAAGATATAGGAAGTAATTCCCTAAAAAGTCATTGCAATTTCTTCATTTGTTAAAGCATATATCTTGAAATTCTTTCTTAATGAGTTTGATTTATGCATGAAAATAATTTTTGTATATGATATCTTTATAATTTATACATTCGATTCCTTTCATGAGATCAATGTCAAAATAACACTTTGAGCCTTTATTCTTTATACATATGCGAACATATTAGTTCATTTCTATACATCAACTCTTTCGCATATAAATTAGTATGAGTGTTTGAACCCATAGGATTCAGTGCTTTGAGAGTATTGACTTGTGAGGAATAGAGTCGAAGCGAATACTGATTCATGACACTGAAATTGGGTAAAATTAAATTGATACATTTTTGAAATGAAATATGAAAATGATTTTCGACTAATTATTATAATAAAATCATGATTGTTTAAAGAGATTAAAATAACTTATGCTTGAGATTTCAATTATGATCTTAAAAGAGATTAAAAAGTATGAGATATTTTTGTGATATGTTGTGTTCTTTTACTCTTAAATTAATTTTTGATTGTGTTGTAATTTTAATTTTTGATTTGATTGTTTTTATCTTTACATTTAGTTCAATGTTTGTGGGTATCATTACTGAAAACCCTCACGAGACTCAAACTCGTCCACTAGGGCAACCTAGGGGTTTAACGGCTTGTTGCATAGGCTAAATGCAACCGTTTCAATCCACGAAAGTGATTTAGGATAGTTTAATTTTTAGCTTTTATCGCTTCTCTTGCTAAGAGACTAGCAAGAAGCTGGTTGGGGGTTGTGATGAGTGCTCAAAAAGCACTAAAATAACCATGATTTTATGTACCTTAATTGATTAAAAATACATATATTTATATGTTTTATCATATATTTATATAAATTTGTCTTTTTCGGAATCACGGGTATTTTTATTGTTTTTCAGGTATTTTGGCTTAAAAACGCAATGTAAAGACTTAAAGAGGAATATTTGAAGCAATACATCACAAATATATCAATAAATAAGTGAGAAAAGGTCAACAAACATGGAAAAATCGGACGAAATGGGTCGAAAAGGTCAAAAATGTCAAAAAGACGGAAATCGCGCGTCGCAGCCCGGCCGTGCGCGCAGCCCAGCGCCCCAGTGCCCAGCCGCGCGCGCCCCAGCGCGCCCCAGCGCCCCATCCCGCGCGCGCCCGCGCGCGCTGGCATGCCCAGCTGCGCGCAACGCAGCGCGCTGGCACTGTTCACGCGCGCCGAGCTGCGCGCAGCGACAGCCCCAGCGCGCGCGCGCAGCGCCCATCCGCCGCCCATCCGCGCGCCCAACGCGTTTTCGCCCCATTTTTCACGTGCAGCCGCCCCTGTGACGTCATGCTGACGTCATTGATGACATCAGCAAGTCCAATACGCGTTTTTACATTTTTTAATATTTTTTTAACATTTTTTTACTCATTTTTTCTCTCCATCCTCACCTATAAATACCCCCCTTCCATTCACTTCAAATCACACCTTAAAAACTCACTTCTCTCTCCTTTCTTTCTCTCATTTCTTAGTTTTTAGTTTCTCTTAGTTTCTTTCTAAGTTTCTAAGCTTTTCTTAGTTTTTCTCTTAGTTTTTAGTTCAAGTCTCTTAGGTTTAGTGTTCTTCTCTTTTTGAGAGGAACTTGTAATGTTTTTGTAATAATTTAGATTTTTGATTCAATATATGGAAGTGCAAATTCCGCTCGGAGGTTTTCTAGCAACGGGAATAGCGTCGAAGTTCTGTAAGGATTTTATTTTCTTTACAGTTATTTTTATGCTTTATTCTTACATGTTATATTCAACTTGTCTGTGGTTAAATTTAACTATGCTAGCTGTTTAGTAAAAATGATGTAATAACGACGTTGTTATGCTTGCGAAATATTAAATAGGTAAAAATCTTTAAAATGAATTGATTTTGTTTTTATTCAAGATTTTATATTAAGAATGTTAGAGAGAAATATATTATTTTTCATTACAAACTTAAACCCGAAAATTAGATTTTAAGGTTTAGTTATCCGGTCTAATTTAGAGTAGTGCTCTTTTATTTGTTGGTACAATCGCCCGGTAGTTAGAGTGAAACTCTATTTCAAAAGTTTTTATAAGAATTATTATGTGAAAATGTATTGACAACATGTTTTCAATAGTGGTTTTAAAACTTGAAAGTTAGTACTCGGATAATTAAATTCTTAAGTTTAATTTGGACACCTTGAATAATGTTTAAATTGTCTAACCCCACCAAAGGTGGCATTTAAATGGTTCATTTTCAATCTCTTAGAAAAAGGAATTAATTTAATTAAGCATATTAGTTATCAACCCCACCCATAGGTGTTAATTGATTTGTTTAGTTAACAAAGAATATCTAACCCCACCAAAGGTGGTATTTATATAAAAAAGAGAGAATCAATAAAATGTCAATTTATATCTTTAATAACCTAGTTAATATGAGCAAGCATAATTAATTTAGTTATTATATCCATAAATACTCCGCTAATATAAATGATAAAAATTTGCATGAACATTTATTGAATCCGTATATATGTTTATTTCTAGATAATTATTTATTGAATTTGTATCTATGTTTATTTTTATGATTTTAGATTATATTTAATTAATCTGTATATATGTTTTATTTTATGTTATTAGATTAGGAACACAAAAACCAAACTATCGTGACAGGATGTTTAGGATTTAATTTCGTTTTTAAAAGATTGAATAATAAGTTAAAAACCACATACATTCCTTCCTTAGATCGACCTTGGGAGTATACTTATCATTTTCTACGAAATGATTCGTGCACTTGCGAGAGTTTTATAAATATTAAAACCAAAGTATTTGCGGGAATCGGCGATGCCGGTTTTCGTTCATCATTCATCAGGAAAGGTTTCAACTATATCGTCATTACTCTCATCTTTAAGAGAATTAAAGTCAGAAATCAACCTAGACAAATGGTCAGCTACTAAGTTTTCACTGCCTTTCTTATCCTTGATTTCTAGGTCAAATTCTTGTAAGAGTAAGACCCACCTGATTAATCTTGGCTTGGCATTTGGTTTACTTAATAGGTATCTTAAAGCAGCATGATCAGAATGCACAATCACTTTAGATCCTACTAAATAAGACCGAAATTTGTCTAAAGAGAATACTATAGCCAAGAATTCCTTTTCAGTGGTGGTGTAATTCATCTGGGCATCATTGAGTGTTTTGCTAGCATAGTAGATGACATGTAAACGCTTATCCACTCTTTGTCCCAGGACTGCTCCTATTGCATAATCAGAAGCGTCACACATTATTTCAAAGGGTAAAGACCAGTTTGGTGCCATTATAACAGGGGTAGATGTGAGTTTATCTTTCAAGGTATTAAAGGAAGTAAGGCAGTCATTGTTGAAATCAAAATCAGCATCTTTGGATAGCAAGTTACATAATGGACGACTTATTTTAGAGAAATCTTTAATAAATCGTCTGTAGAATCCTGCATGTCCCAAGAAGCTTCTTATCCCCTTCACAGATGTAGGGGGAGGTAGTTTGGATATCAATTCAACTTTTGCCTTATCAACTTCAATACCCTTGTTTGAAATTATATGTCCTAAAACTATCCCTTGTTGAACCATAAAATGACTTTTCTCCCAACTAAGGGTTAGATTGCATTCAATGCATCTTTCTAAAACCAAAGTCAATTTATGTAAGCAATCATCAAATGAGTTCCCAAAGACAGAGAAATCGTCCATGAAAATCTCAATGAATTTTTCCACCATGTCCGAGAAAATGGATATCATGCATCTCTGGAACGTGGCAGGGGCATTGCATAACCCAAATGGCATTCTGCGAAAAGCAAATGTCCCAAAAGGACATGTAAATGTGGTCTTTTTCTGATCTTCTGGTGCTGTGGGTACTTGATAATATCCAGACAGTCCATCCAAAAAACAGTAAAATTCGTGCCCAGCTAATCTTTCCAACATTTGATCAATGAATAGAAGAGGAAAGTGATCCTTTTTCGTATATAAATTTAGTTTCCTAAAATCTATACACATTCTCCATCCAGTGATTATTCTAGTGGGCACTAATTCACTTTTGTCATTTTTAACAACTGTTATCCCAGATTTCTTTGGTACCACATGCACTGGACTAACCCACTTACTATCTGCAATAGGATAGATAATCCCTTCTTCTAATAATTTAAGAATTTCCTTTTTAACTACCTCTTGCATGTTTGGGTTTAGTCTTCTTTGGGCCTCTCGTACAGGTTTAGCACCGTCCTCCAAGTTGATCTTGTGCATACACATTGTTGGACTAATGCCTCTTATATCCCCTATACTCCAACCTATAGATTTCTTAAACTGTTTAAGCACTTTGATGAGTTCCTTTTCTTGTGGTTTGGTCAAGGTTGAAGAAATTATCACTGGATAAGTTTCCCCTTCTCCCAAAAACACATATTTTAAGTGCTCAGGTAAGTCTTTGAGTTCAAGTTCAGGTGGATTGGCCTCTTTAATAGATGAAGAACTGGGTAGATTTAAAAGTGTACTAGATTTTGTCATCACTTCATTATTGTCTAGTTGTTCAAGGTACCCATTTATTTCCTCATCTAAATCTTCTTCAACCTTTTCAAGTGTAAGAACGGTTTCAAGCTTGTCTTCTATTCTGGTTCGGAAAAAGGTGTTTTGGACAAGATTATCCAAAGGATCAACATCGAATATTTCATCGATGGCAGAAATAGAAGGGAAAGGTGAAGAATCAAAAACTTTAAAATGAACAGTCTCTCCTAAGACTGTCATTGTCAAATTTCCATCTTGGACATCAATAATAGTTTTAGTAGTTGCCATAAATGGTCTACCAAGCAATATTGTGTGCTCTCTGTCCAATGCTGGATTTTCTTGCATATCGAGAACCACAAAGTCAACAGGTATTATTAGTTTGTCTACCTGTACCAAAACATCCTCAACTATTCCCTCTGGATATTTAAGAGATCTATCTGCAAGTTGAAGGGACATAGTTGTGGGTTTTAAATCCCCTAGATTGAGTTGTAAGAATATAGAGTAGGGCATCAAATTTATACTAGCACCTAAATAAAGCATTGCTTTAGCAACCTTCCTATCCCCCATAGTTATGTTTATAATAAAACTTCCAGGGTCTTTCAACTTAGGGGTAGTTTGTGCTGAAGTACAGCGCTAGAAATTTCGGATACTACTACTCGTTCATTCAGTTCATACCTCCTTTTCTTAGTGTTCAACTCTTTGAAAAATTTGGCATATGAGGGCACATTCATGATCACTTCTAATAATGGTAAATTGATATTTACTTTAGAGAGCATATTAAAAAGATCATTGAATTGCTTATCTTGTTTGGATTCTTTCAACCGGTGGGGAAAAGGTACTTGTATCTGGTGTGGTTCTGTTGTCTTTTGAATTTTGGGGGTGTCAGATGACCCGCCAATGAGTTTTTCAGAAGGCTTGTTAATTTTAACACTTGTTTCTCCTTTTTGCGAGATTAGAGTATCGCCTTCTTTGTTACCTGAAGTACAAGGTAGATTGTTAGAGATTTCAGGTAAACTGGTATTGACTACCTTACCACTTCGAAGGGTTCTAACATCCTTTGCTTGTTCTGGTTGACTGAGCAACTTTCCTGGTTCTTTCTTTTGCATTTGTTCAGCCAGTTGCCCAACTTTAGATTCAATTCTTTTAACCGAAGCCTCCATGGTGTTCAACCTTTGATTAGTCATCAATTGGTTGTCACGACTAACTTGAATAAAAGCATTCAAGCTATCTTCTAAGGTTGGTTTAAAAGATTGGCTTGGTGGGTAAGGGTGGTTGTTATCCGACCTTAGTGTTGGATATTGGGTGTAGGCTGGGTGATTATAGGTGTTTGGATGATACCTTTGAAAAGATTGGACTTCCTCTATGGCATCGACACTAGAATCACAAGTATTTGAACAATTATGAGTACCATGTCCAATTGAACAACACACTTCACATACCTCTTGATTTGAAATTTGGTGGGAAGTGAGGAATTTCACTTGTTTAGTCAATTCAGCAAGTTGCAAGGTTATCTCATTATCAGAGCCGACTTCATTGACCTTTGCTTTCCTTCTACCACCTCTTTGTTGGGAATTAGAACCCAACAGCTCATAAAGATTATAGGTTTCCTCTGCGGTCTTTTCTCCTACAGCACCTCCAGCAGCATTATCAACCATGTATTGACTCTGTAGTGTCAATCCATCGTAAAAGAATTGGTTTTGTAGCTGTAATGGAAAGCTATGATTTTGAAATTGAATGAAAAGGAGTTTGAATCGTTCCCAAGCTTCATGAAAGGGCTCTTCATTCATTTGAGAAAATGTTGCTATCTTTGTTCTTAGATCAACAGTCTTTTGATGGGAATAGAACCTACCCATAAAAATTTCATAGACTGCCTCCCAAGTTTTAAGAGAACCTGACTGTAGAGTAATGAACCATGACCAAGCTTTATCTTTGAGAGTGTAAGGAAAACACCTCATCCTAAGTTGATCTTCATTAATTGCATGTAGTGGAAAGGTTTGGACAATAGCATAGAATTCTCGAATGAAATGCAAAGGGTCTTCATTAGGGATACCGTAAAAGGAAGGCAACAAAGAATAATGAATCTTTTTCAATTCATAATTCCTTGCAGCCTCTTGTAATTGGATACCGGAAGTTACATTGCCAATGATTGGCATTGTATATTCTTTCATCTTTTTCCGCCTATCTTCAGCATCTCCCATGGTTGTTTGTAGTTGAAAATGATCCTCCTCCTATTGTGTATCAACATTTTGCTTTTAGTAGATATCTCTAAGAAATATTTATAACTTGATAAAACGTAAAAGCAAAAAGTGCAAGGAACCTAATTTTTTTTTTAAATTTAAGCGAATGGACAGAATTTTTGAAACAAACGAATTTTATTTCATCTGAATTTTTATTACACGCAAACTAAAACAAAGGAAAATACAATAATGGGTGACCTCCCATACAGGACTAAAATTTATCGTCTTCTAGTAAGACGTTGCTTGGAGATTGCAGAATGAAAAACTCAATGTCTCCTTTTCATTGAATTCGTTTAAGTTTCAAATTAGTCTTTGCCTTTTTGCAAATGTTCAACTAACTGTTCAACTTGAACTTCCACCTTTTTGATAGAAGCTTCCACAGAGTCCAACCGTTGATTGGTTTTAGATTGATTATCCCTACATACTTGAATAAAAGAATTCAAGTTGTCCTCCAAGGTTGGTTTATTGGGAATGCTTCTTGGAATAGGTGGGTGGAATTGCTGACCTGCTTGGTTTGAGCTTTGAGTGAAAGGAGGGTTGTTTTGCCTCCAAGAGAAATTTGGATGACTTCTCCACCCAGGATTATAGGTATTTGAATTGGGATCAAACCTTGGTCTCTGTTGATATGCTCCCAACACATTGACCTGTTCAGGTCCAGTTGTTTCTCCTTGATATGGACAGGCTTCAGTACCATGTCCCATGTTGCTATACAAACCATATTGATCATTATTGGTGTTGGTTTGTGTAGCGAGAAGGGCAACTTGCTTAGTCAGTTGAACAAGTTGTTGTTGAACTTCATTACTGGAGTCGATTTCATGAACTCCAGCTTTTCTCACTCGGGAGCTTTTCTGTTGGGAATTAGCACCCAACATCTCAAAGAGGTTATACGTCTCTGAGGCAGTTTTTTCTCCTATTGCTCCTCCTGCAGCGTTGTCGACAATGAACTGACATTGTTGTGTAAGTCCATCGTAAAAGAATTGGTTCTGCAACTGCAGGGGAAAGCTATGATGGGGACACTGAGTGAGAAACATCTTGAACCTATCCCAAGCTTCATGGAATGGTTCTCCATCCATCTGAGAGAAAGTAGCAATCTTTCCTCTCAACTCTGATGTTTTTTGATGGGAATAGAATTTTCCCATGAATTTATTGTAAATGTTACCCCATGTCATCAGAGAACCTGGGGGAAGTGACATCAACCAAGCTTTGGCCTTATCCTTTAGAGTGTAGGGAAAACATCTCATCCTAAGTTGATCCTCGTTTAGAATACCGAGGGGGAATGTTTGGACCGTAGCATAGAAATCTCTCATAAAGGAAAGAGAATCTTCATTAGGTAACCCATAAAAGGAAGGAAGCATAGAAAAATGAATATTTTTAAGGTCATAATTCCGAGCAGCCTCCCCCAACTGGATAGCGGCAGTTGCCGTGCCTATTACCGGTCTTGCAAACTCCTTCATCGTGGTTTCCCTAATATGTTGGTTTTCCTCCATTTCTTTTGGTTCTAGTAAAGGATTAAGACTTGGTTCTATGTTTGGCTCAAAAACAGGTTGATGGGTAGAATCCAGTTTTGTTGACACTTGTTTAAATTTATGAAATTTATTTACATATGGTGTAAGGGGATTTCCTAGGGATCTCCTACCACGCATAGACTATTGTAAACGTAAATTTAAAACTCCTGTCAACAAAATAAAAAATTTAGAGAAAATTTACATGTTATTCAATACAAAGCACTAAACAAAACTAGTTAAACCCTAAAAAAAAAATTATTTTATTTTTTATTTTTTTATTTTTTTATTTTTTTATTTTTTTATTTTTTTATTTTTTTATTTTTTTATTTTTTTGTAACATAATTAGTATTAACCAAGAGTGCTCCCAGGAAAGAATGGTGGTGCAAACGGCACCTTAAATACCATTCTCCTAGCCAGAGCAACGTTCCCAGGAAAGACTAGTGGCACAAAGGCTTCCAAGAACTAGTCTCCTAGACAGAACTCCTTTAGATTTTTACTTTTCATGTTATTTAGTTAATTAGGTATAAATTCAAGTAATGTTTTTTTTTTTTTTTACTATTCATGAACGGTAATTTTATTTTACTATTCACGCTATATAATGTCTTATTACCATTGAAATTTAAGTTTTTGAAATTTTTTTTTTTTTACTATTCATGAACGGTAAAAATTTTTACTTCAAATTTCAAATTTCTAAATTATTTTACAATTAAAAAAATTATTTTTATTTTATTTTTTATTTTTTTATTTTTTTATTTTTTTTTTATTTTTTTATTTATTTATTATGAATTTTGAGATTTGATTATTATTAAAATATCACAATTATTTACAGCACAAAAATGTTTTTAAAATTTTGATAAATAATTTAAAAACGCTATTCCTTCCCCGGCAACGGCGCAAAAAACTTGATGAACGAAAACCGGCATCGCCGATCTTCGCAAATACTTTGGTTTTAATATTTATAAAACTCTCGCAAGTGCACGAATCATTTCGTAGAAAATGATAAGTATACTCCCAAGGTCGATCTAAGGAAGGAATGTAGTTGGTTTTTAATTTATTATTCAAACTTTTAAAAACGAAATTAAATCCTAAACATCCTGTCACGATAGTTTGGTTTTTGTGTTCCTAATCTAATAACATAAAATAAACATATATACAGATTAATTAAATATAATCTAATAACATAAAAATAAACATAGATACAAATTCAATAAATAATTATCAAAAAATAAACATATATACGGATTCAATAAATATTCATGCAAATTTTTATCATTTATATTAGCGGAGTATTTATGGATATAATAACTAAATTAATTATGCTTGCTCATATTAACTAGGTTATTAAAGATATAAATTGATATTTTATTGATTCTCTCTTTTTTATATAAATACCACCTTTGGTGGGGTTAGATATTCTTTATTAACTAAACAAATCAATTAACACCTATGGGTGGGGTTGATAACTAATATGCTTAATTAAATTAATTCCTTTTTCTAAGAGATTGAAAATGAACCATTTAAATGCCACCTTTGGTGGGGTTAGACAATTTAAACATTATTCAAGGTGTCCAAATTAAACTTAAGAATTTAATTATCCGAGTACTAACTTTCAAGTTTTAAAACCACTATTGAAAACATGTTGTCAATACATTTTCACATAATAATTCTTATAAAAACTTTTGAAATAGAGTTTCACTCTAACTACCGGGCGATTGTACCAACAAATAAAAGAGCACTACTCTAAATTAGACCGGATAACTAAACCTTAAAATCTAATTTTCGGGTTTAAGTTTGTAATGAAAAATAATATATTTCTCTCTAACATTCTTAATATAAAATCTTGAATAAAAACAAAATCAATTCATTTTAAAGATTTTTACCTATTTAATATTTCGCAAGCATAACAATGTCGTTATTACATCATTTTTTCTAAACAGCTAGTATAGTTAAATTTAACCACAGACAAGTTGAATATAACATGTAAGAATAAAGCATAAAAATAACTGTAAAGAAAATAAAATCCTTACAGAACTTCGACGCTATTCCCGTTGCTAGAAAACCTCCGAGCGGAATTTGCACTTCCATATATTGAATCAAAAATCTAAATTATTACAAAAACATTACAAGTTCCTCTCAAAAAGAGAAGAACACTAAACCTAAGAGAATTGAACTAAAAACTAAGAGAAAAACTAAGAAAAGCTTAGAAACTTAGAAAGAAACTAAGAGAAACTAAAAACTAAGAAATGAGAGAAAGAAAGAAGAGAGAAGTGAGTTTTGAAGGTGTCTTTTGAAGTGAAGGGAAGGGGGGTATTTATAGGTGAGGATGGAGAGAAAAAATGAGTAAAAAAAATGTTAAAAAAATATTAAAAAATGTAAAAACGCGGATTGGAATTGCTGATGTCATCAATGACGTCAGCATGACGTCACAGGGGCGGCTGCACGTGAAAAATGGGGCGAAAACGCGTTGGGCGCGCGGAGGGGGGCTGCTGGGGCGCTGCGCGCGCGCGCTGGGGCTGCGGCGCACGATTTCCGTCTTTTTGACATTTTTGACCTTTTCGACCCATTTCGTCCGATTTTTCCATGTTTGTTGACATTTTCTCACTTATTTATTGATATATTTGTGATGTATTGCTTCAAATATTCCTCTTTGAGTCTTTACATTGCGTTTTTAAGCCAAAATACCTGAAAAACAATAAAAATACCCGTGATTCCGAAAAAGACAAATTTATATAAATATATGATAAAACATATAAATATATGTATTTTTAATCAATTAAGGTACATAAAATCATGGTTATTTTAGTGCTTTTTGAGCACTCATCACATACCCGAGTCAAAGGTTATCTCCGTTGAAAGCTGTAACTCATATTTACCAAATGTTTTGTTGTTTTTGAAAATGCGAAAGCCATACTCTTTCTTTTTATCTTATCTTATTTTTTATTGAATAATAGAGACTTATTGGAAATATAAATAAACAACCCTAGGTCGGCGCCAATATCTCCTGTATAGCTCTATTGAATTAAACGAGAAGTAAGAAAAATGAAAATGGTGCGTCAAAAACTTTAAACACACGATAAGTGATGTAAACGATGTAATTTTGGTACAAAAATGATTTTCTTTGCCGGGACCAAAAAATATTGTGTAATTTGATACGAGCTTCGATCTGATATATTATAAAAGTGGTTTTGATACCCGAGTCAAAAGTTATCTCCGTTGAAAGCTGTAACTCATATTTACCAAATGTTTTGTTGTTTTTGAAAATGTGAACGAAATCCTCTTTCTTTTTCTCTTCTCTTATTTTTTTCTTGAAGAATAGAGACTTATTGAAAATATAAAGAAACAACCCTAGGTTGGCACCAATATCTCCTTTATAGCTCTATTGAATTAAACTAGGACTAAGTAAAATGAAAATGGTGCGTGAAAAACTTTAAACCCTCGTTAAGTTAAGTAAACGATGTAAAACGATTTTCCTTGGTGGGACCAAAACATATTGTGTAATTTAAAACGAGATCCGATTTGATATATTATAATAGGAGTTTCGATACCCGAGTCAAAAGTTATCTCTGTTGAAAGCTGTAACTCATATTTAACAAATGTTTTGTTGTTTTTGGAAATGTGAACGACATCCTCTTTCTTTTTCTCTTCTCTTATTTTTTGTGAAGAATAGAGACTGATTGAAAATATAAAGAAACAACCCTAGGTCGGCACCAACATCTCCTATATAGCTCTATTGAATTATACCAGAAGTAAGAAAAATGAAAATGGTGCGTCATAAACTTTAAACACCTATTAAGTGATGTAAACGATGTAATTTGGGTACAAAAACGATTTTATTCGGCCGGACCAAAAAATATTGTTTAATTTAATACGAG
The DNA here is from genome assembly GCA_037013495.1 of Hippophae tibetana. Lineage (NCBI taxonomy): Eukaryota > Viridiplantae > Streptophyta > Magnoliopsida > Rosales > Elaeagnaceae > Hippophae > Hippophae tibetana. Next base: position 116,625 of record JAZDXN010000027.1, on the reverse strand, counting down.
CTTTGATTTGATATATTATAATAGTGGTTATGGATACTCGAGTCAAAAGTTATCTCCGTTGAAAGCTGTAAGTCATATTCACCAAATGTTTTGTTGTTTTTTAAAATATGAACGACATCCTCTTTCTTTCTCTCTTCGCTTATTTTTTGTGAAGAATAGAGACTGATTGAAAATATAAAAAAACAACCCGAGGTCGGCATCAATATCTCCCATATAGCTGTATTGAATTAAACAAGAAGTAAGAAAAATGAAAATGGTGCTTCATAAACTTTAAACACCTATTAAGTGATGTAAACGATGTAATTTGGGTACAAAAACGATTTTCTTCAGCCCGACCAAAAAATATTTTTTAATTTAATACGAGCTTTGATTTGATATATTATAATAGTGGTTATGGATACTCGAGTCAAAAGTTATCTCCGTTGAAAGCTGTAAGTCATATTCACCAAATGTTTTGTTGTTTTTTAAAATGTGAACGACATCCTCTTTCTTTCTCTCTTCGCTTATTTTTTGTGAAGAATAGAGACTGATTGAAAATATAAAAAAACAACCCGAGGTCGGCATCAATATCTCCCATATAGCTGTATTGAATTAAACAAGAAGTAAGAAAAATGAAAATGGTGCTTCACAAACTTTAAACACCCATTAAGTGATGTAAACGAATTAATATGGTTACAAAAACGATTTTCTTTGGTGGGACCAAAAAATATTGTGTAATTTAATACGAGTTTTGATTTGATATATATTAATAGTGGTTTCGATACCCGAGTCAAAAATTATCTCCGTTGAAAGTTGTAACTTATATTTACCAAATGTTTTGTTGTTTTTGAAAATGTGAACGACATCCTCTTTCTTTTTCACTTCTCTTATTTTTTTCTTGAAGAATAGAGACTGATTGAAAATATAAAGAAACAACCCTAGTTCAGCACCAATATCTCCTATACAACTCTATTGAATTAAACCAGAAGTAAGAAAAATGAAAATGGTGCATCACAAACTTTAAACACCCATTAAGTTAAGTAAACGATGTAAAACGATTTTCCTTGGTGGGACCACAACATATTGTGTAATTTGAAACGAGCTCCGATTTGATATATTATAATAGTGGTTTCGATACCCGAGTCAAAAGTTATCTCCGTTGAAAGCTGTAACTCATATTTAACAAATGTTTTATTGTTTTTGGAAATGTGAACGACATCCTCTTTCTTTTTCCCTTCTCTTATTTTTTGTGAAGAATAGAGACTGATTGAAAATATAAAGAAACAACCCTAGGTCGGCACCAATATCTCCTATACAACTCTATTGAATTATACCAGAAGTAAGAAAAATGAAAATGGTACATCACAAACTTTAAACACCCATTAAGTGATGTAAACGAATAAATTTGGGTACAAAAACGATTTTCTTCGGTCGGACCAAAAAATATTGTGTAATTTAATACGAGCTTCGATTTGATATATATTAATAGTGGTTTCGATACCCGAGTCAAAAGTTATGTCCGTTGAAAGCTGTAACTCATATTTACCAAATGTTTTGTTGTTTTTGAAAATGTGAACGAAATCCTCTTTCTTTTTCTCTTCTCTTATTTTTTGTGAAGAATAGAGACTGATTGAAAATATAAAGAAACAACTCGAGGTCGGCATCAATATCTCCTATATAGCTCTATTGAATTAAACCAGAAGTAAGAAAAATGAAAATTGTGTGTCACAAACTTTAAACACCTATTAAGTAATGTAAAGGATGTAATTTGGGTACAAAAACGATTTTCTTTGGAGGGACCAAAAAATATTGTTTAATTTAATACGAGCTTCGATTTGATATATATTAATAATGGTTTCGATACCCGAGTCAAAACTTATCTCCGTTGAAAGCTGTAACTCATATTTACCAAATGTTTTGTTGCTTTTGAAAATTTGAACGCCACACTCTTTCTTTTTCTCTTCTCTTATTTTTTATTGAATAATAGAGACTTATTGGAAATATAAATAAACAACCCTAGGTCGGTACCAATATCTCTTGTATAGCTCTATTGAATTAAACTAGAAGTAAGAAAAATGAAAATAGTGCGTCAAAAACTTTAAACACACGGTAAGCGATGTAAACGATGTAATTTTGACACAAAAACGATTTTCCTATGTGGGACCATAACATATTGTGTAATTTAAAACGAGCTCCGATTTGATATATTATAATAGCAGTTTCGATACCCGAGTCAAAAGTTATCTCCGTTGAAAGCTGTAACTCATATTTACCTAATGTTTTGTTGTTTTTGAAAATGTGAACGACATCCTCTTTCTTTTTCTCTTCTCTTATATTTTGTGAAGAATAGAGACTGATTGAAAATATAAAGAAACAACCCTAGGTCGGCACCAATATCTCCTCCATAGCTCTATTGAATTAAACCAGAAGTAAGAAAAATGAAAATGGTGCGTCACAAACTTTAAACACCCATTAAGTGATGTAAACGAATTAATTTGGTTACAAAAACGATTTTCTTTGGCGGGAGCAAAAAATATTGTGTAATTTAGTACGAGCTTTGAATTGATATATTATAATAGCAGTTTCGATACCCGAGTCAAAAGTTATCTCCGTTGAAAGCTGTAACTCATATTTACCTAATGTTTTGTTGTTTTTGAAAATGTGAACGACATCCTCTTTCTTTCTCTCTTCTCTTATTTTTTGTGAAGAATAGAGACTGATTGAAAATATGAAGAAACAACCCAAGGTCGGCATCAATATCTCCTATATAGCTCTATTGAATTAAACCAGAAGTAAGAAAAATGAAAATTGTGTGTCACAAACTTTAAACACCTATTAAGTAATGTAAAGGATGTAATTTGGGTACAAAAACGATTTTCTTTGGTGGGACCAAAAAATATTGTTTAATTTAATACGAGCTTCGATTTGATATATATTAATAGTGGTTTCGATACCCGAGTCAAAACTTATCTCCGTTGAAAGCTGTAACTCATATTTACCAAATGTTTTGTTGTTTTCGAAAATGTGAACGCCATACTCTTTCTTTTTCTCTTCTCTTATTTTATATTGAATAATAGAGACTTATTGGAAATATAAATAAACAACCCTAGGTCGGCACCAATATCTCTTGTATAGCTCTATTGACTTAAACCAGAAGTAAGAAAACTGAAAATGCTGCGTCACAAACTTTAAACACCCATTAAGTGATGTAAACGAATTAATTTTATTACAAAAACGATTTTGTTTGGTGGGAATAAAAAATATTGTGTAATTTAAAACGAGCTTCGATTTGATATATATTAATAGTGGTTTCGATACCCGAGTCAAAAGTTATGTCCGTTGAAAGCTGTAACTTATATTTACCAAATGTTTTATTGTTTTTGAAAATGTGAACGATATCATCTTTCTTTTTCTCTTCTCTTATTTTTTGTGAAGAATAGAGACTGATTGAAAATATAAAGAAACAACCCGAGCTCGGCATCAATATCTCCTATATAGCTCTATTGAATTAAACCAGAAGTAAGAAAAATGAAAATTGTGTGTCAGAATATTTAAACACGTATTAAGTAATGTAAAGGATGTAATTTGGGTACAAAAACGATTTTCTTTGGCGGGACCAAAAAATATTGTTTAATTTAATACGAGCTTCGATTTGATATATATTAATAGTGGTTTCGATACCCGAGTCAAAACTTATCTCTGTTGAAAGCTGTAACTCATATTTACCAAATGTTTTGTTGTTTTTGAAAATGTGACGCCATACTCTTTCTTTTTCTCTTCTCTTATTTTTTATTGAATAATAGAGACTTATTGGAAATATAAATAAACAACCCTAGGTCGGTACCAATATCTCTTGTATGGCTCTATTGAATTAAACTAGAAGTAAGAAAAATGAAAATAGTGCGTCAAAAACTTTAAACACACGGTAAGCGATGTAAACGATGTAATTTTGACACAAAAACGATTTTCCTATGTGGGACCATAACATATTGTGTAATTTAAAACAAGCTCCAATTTGATATATTATAATAGCAGTTTCGATACCCGAGTCAAAAGTTATCTCCGTTGAAAGCTGTAACTCATATTTACCTAATGTTTTGTTGTTTTTGAAAATGTGAACGACATCCTCTTTCTTTTTCTCTTCTCTTATATTTTGTGAAGAATAGAGACTGATTGAAAATATAAAGAAACAACCCTAGGTCGGCACCAATATCTCCTCTATAGCTCTATTGAATTAAACCAGAAGTAAGAAAAATGAAAATGGTGCGTCACAAACTTTAAACACCCATTAAGTGATGTAAACGAATTAATTTGGTTACAAAAACGATTTTCTTTGGCTGGACCAAAAAATATTGTGTAATTTAGTATGATCTTTGAATTGATATATATTAATAGTGGTTTCGATACCCGAGTCAAAAGTTATCTCCGTTGAAAGCTGTAAATCATATTTACCAAATGTTTTGTTGTTTTTGAAAATGCGAATGCCATACTCTTTCTTTTTCTCTTCTCTTATTTTATATTGAATAATAGAGACTTATTGGGAATATAAATAAACAACCCTAGGTCGGCACCAATATCTCTTGTATAGCTCTATTGACTTAAACCAGAAGTAAGAAAACTGAAAATGCTGTGTCACAAACTTTAAACACCCATTAAGTGATGTAAACGAATTAATTTTAGTACAAAAACGATTTTGTTTGGTGGGAATAAAAAATATTGTGTAATTTAAAACGAGCTTCGATTTGATATATATTAATAGTGGTTTCGATACCCGAGTCAAAAGTTATGTCCATTGAAAGCTGTAAATTATATTTACCAAATGTTTCATTGTTTTTGAAAATGTGAACGATATCCTCTTTCTTTTTCTCTTCTCTTATTTTTTGTGAAGAATAGAGACTGATTGAAAATATAAAGAAACAACCCGAGGTCGGCATCAATATCTCCTATATAGCTCTATTGAATTAAACCAGAAGTAAGAAAAATGAAAATTGTGTGTCACAAACTTTAAACACCTATTAAGTAATGTAAAGGATGTAATTTGGGTACAAAAACGATTTTCTTTGGCGGGACCAAAAAATATTGTTTAATTTAATACGAGCTTCGATTTGATATATATTCATAGTGGTTTCGATACCCGAGTCAAAACTTATCTCCGTTGAAAGCTGTAACTCATATTTACCAAATGTTTTGTTGTTTTTGAAAATGTTAACGCCATACTCTTTCTTTTTCTCTTCTCTTATTTTTTATTGAATAATAGAGACTTATTGGAAATATAAATAAACAACCCTAGGTCGGTACCAATATCTCTTGTATGGCTCTATTGAATTAAACTAGAAGTAAGAAAAATGAAAATAGTGCGTCAAAAACTTTAAACACACGATAAGCGATGTAAACGATGTAATTTTGACACAAAAACGATTTTCCTATGTGGGACCATAACATATTGTGTAATTTAAAACGAGCTCCGATTTGATATATTATAATAGCAGTTTCGATACCCGAGTCAAAAGTTATCTCCGTTGAAAGCTGTAACTCATATTTACCTAATGTTTTGTTGTTTTTGAAAATGTGAACGACATCCTCTTTCTTTTTCTCTTCTCTTATATTTTGTGAAGAATAGAGACTATTTGAAAATATAAAGAAACAACCCTAGGTCGGCACTAATATCTCCTCTATAGCTCTATTGAATTAAACGAGAACTAAGAAAAATGAAAATGGTGCGTCACAAACTTTAAACACCCATTAAGTGATGTAAACGAATTAATTTGGTTACAAAAACGATTTTCTTTGGCGGGACCAAAAAATATTGTGTAATTTAATAAGAGCTTTGAATTGATATATATTAATAGTGGTTTCGATACCCGAGTCAAAAGTTATCTCCGTTGAAAGCTGTAAATCATATTTACCAAATGTTTTGTTGTTTTTGAAAATGCGAATGCCATACTCTTTCTTTTTCTCTTCTCTTATTTTATATTGAATAATAGAGACTTATTGGAAATATAAATAAACAACCCTAGGTCGGCACCAATATCTCTTGTATAGCTCTATTGACTTAAACCAGAAGTAAGAAAACTGAAAATGCTGCGTCACAAACTTTAAACACCCATTAAGTGATGTAAACGAATTAATTTTAGTACAAAAACGATTTTTTTTGGTGGGACCAAAAAATATTGTGTAATTTAAAACGAGCTTCGATTTGATATATATTAATAGTGGTTTCGATACCCGAGTCAAAAGTTATATCCGTTGAAAGCTGTAACTTATATTTACCAAATGTTTTATTGTTTTTGAAAATGTGAACGACATCCTCTTTCTTTTTCTCTTCTCTTATTTTTCGTGAAGAATAGAGACTTATTGAAAATATAAAGAAACAATGCTAGGTCGGCTCCAATATCTCCTCTATAGCTCTATTGAATTAAACCAGAAGTAAGAAAAATGAAAATGGTGCGTCACAAACTTTAGACACCTATTAAGTGATGTAAACGATGTAATTTGGGTACAAAAACGATTTTCTTTGGCCGTACCAAAAAATATTGTTTAATTTAATACGAGCTTCGTTTTAATATATTATAATAGTGGTTTCGATACCCGAGTAAAAAGTTATCTCCTTTGATAGTTGTAACTCAAATTTACCAAATGTTTTGTTGTTTTTGAAAATGTGAACAATATCCTCTTTCTTTTTCTCTTCTCTTATTTTTTTCTTGAAGAATAGAGACTTATTTGAAATATAAACTAACAACCCTAGGTTGGCACCAATATCTCCTCTATAGCTCTATTGAATTAAACTAGCACTAAGTAAAATGAAAATGGTGCGTGTAAAACTTTAAACCCTCGGTAAGTAAAGTAAATGTGTTAATTTGGGTACAAAAATGATTTTCCTTGGTGGGACCAAAACATATTGTGTAATTTGAAACGAGCTCCGATTTGATATATTATAATAGTGGTTTCGATACCCGAGTCAAAAGTTATCTCCGTTGAAAGTTGTAACTTATATTTACCAAATGTTTTGTTGTTTTTGGAAATGTGAACGACATCCTCTTTCTTTTTCTCTTCTATTATTTTTTGTGAAGAATAGAGACTGATTGAAAATATAAAGAAACAACCCTAGGTCGGCACCAATATCTCCTATACAACTCTATTGAATTAAACCAGAAGTAAGAAAAATGAAAATGGTGCATCACAAACATTAAACACCCATTAAGTGATGTAAACGAATAAATTTGGGTACAAAAACGATTTTCTTTAGCGGGACCAAAAAATATTGTGTAATTTAATACGAGCTTCGATTTGGTATATATTAATAGTGGTTTCGATACCCGAGTCAAAAGTTATCTCCGTTGAAAGCTGTAAGTCATATTTACCAAATGTTTTGTTGTTTTTGAAAATGTGAACGACATCCTCTTTCTTTCTCTCTTCTCTTATTTTTTGTGAAGAATAGAGACTGATTGAAAATATAAAGAAACAACCCGAGGTCGGCATCAATATCTCCTATATAGCTCTATTGAATTAAACTAGAAGTAAGAAAAATGAAAATTTTGCGTCACAAACTTTAAACACCTATTAAGTGATCTCAAGGATGTAATTTGGGTACAAAAACGATTTTCTTTGGCGGGACCAAAATATTGTTTAATTTAATACGAGCTTCGATTTCATATATATTAATACTGGTTTCGATACCCGAGTCAAAACTTATCTCCGTTGAAAGCTGTAACTCATATTTACCAAATGTTTTGTTGTAATTGAAAATGTGAACGCCATACTCTTTCTTTTTCTCTTCTCTTATTTTTTATTGAATAATAGAGACTTATTGGAAATATAAATAAACAACCCTAGGTCGGTACCAATATCTCTTGTATAGCTCTATTGAATTAAACTAGAAGTAAGAAAAATGAAAATAGTGCGTCACAAAATTTAAACACCCATTAAGTGATGTAAACGAATTAATTTGGGTACAAAAACGATTTTCTTTGGCGGGACCAAAAAATATTGTGTAATTTAATTCGAGCTTTTATTTGATATATATTAATAGTAGTTTCTATACCCGAGTCAAAAGTTATCTCCGTTGAAAGCTGTAACTTATATTTACCAAATGTTTTGATGTTTTTAAAAATGTGAACGACATCCTATTTCTTTTTCTCTTCTCTTATTTTTTGTGAAGAATAGAGACTGATTGAAAATATAAAGAAACAACCCTAGGTCGGCACCAATATCTCCTCTATAGCTCTATTGAATTAAACTAGAAGTAAGAAAAATGAAAATGGTGCGTCACAAACTTTAAACACCCATTAATTGATGTAAATGAATTAATGTGGGTACCAAAACGATTTTCTTTGGCAGGACCCAAAAATATTGTGTCATTTGAAACGAGCTCCATTTGATATATTATAATAGTAGTTTCGATACCCGAGTCAAAAGTTATCTCCGTTGAAAGTTGTAACTCATATTTACCAAATGTTTTGTTGTTTTTGAAAATGTGAACGACATCCTTTTTCTTTTTCTCTTCTCTTATTTTTTTCATGAAGAATAGAGACTGATTGAAAATATATAGAAACAACAATAGGTCGGCACCAATATCTCCGATATAGCTCTATTGAATAAAACCAGAAGTAAGAAAAATAAAAATAGTGCATCAAAAACTTTAAACAGCCATTAAGTGATGTAAACTATGTAATTTGGTTACAAAAACGATTTTCTTTGGCCGGACAAAAAAGTATTGTGTAATTTAATACGAGCTTCGATTTGATATATTATAATAGTGGTATCTATACCTGAGTCAAATGTTATGTCCTTTGAAAGTTGTTACTCATATTTACCAAATGTTTTGTAGTTTTTGAAAATGTGAACGACATCCTCTTTCTTTTTCTCTTCTCTTATTTTTTTCTTGAAGAATAGAGACTTATTGAAAATATAAAGAAACAACCCGAGCTTGGCACCAATATCTCCTTTATAGCTCTATTGAATTAAACTAGGACTAAGTTAAATGAAAATTGTGCGTGAAAAACTTTAAACCCTCGTTAAGTTAAGTGAACGATGTAATTTGGGTACAAAAACGATTTTCCTTGGTGGGACCAAAAAATATTGTGTAATTTCAAACGAGCTCCGATTTGATATATATTAATAATGGTTTCGATACCCGAGTCAAAACTTATCTCCGTTGAAAGCTGTAACTCATATTTATCAATGTTTTATTGTTTTTGAAAATGTGAACGCCATACTCTTTCTTTTTCGCTTCTCTTATTTTTTATTGAATAATAGAGACTTATTGGAAATATAAATAAACAACCCTAGGTCGGTACCAATATCTCTTGTATAGCTCTATTGAATTAAACCAGAAGTAAGAAAAATGAAAATGGTGCGTCAAAAACTTTAAACACACGGTAAGTGATGTAAACGATGTAATTTTGATACAAAAACGATTTTCATATGTGGGACCATAACATATTGTGTAATTTGAAATGAGCTCCGATTTGATATATTATAATAGTAGTTTCGGTACCCGAGTCAAAAGTTATCTCCGTTAAAAGTTGTAACTCATATTTACCAAATGTTTTATTGTTTTTGAAAATGTGAACGACATCCTCTTTCTTTTTCTCTTCTCTTATTTTTTGTGAAGAATAGAAACTGTTGAAAATATAAAGAAACAACCCTAGGTCGGCACCAATATCTCCTATATAGCTCTATTGAATTAAACCAGAACTAAGAAAAATGAAAATTGTGCGTCACAAAATTTAAACACCCATTAAGTGATGTAAACGAATTAATTTGGGTACAAAAACGATTTTCTTTGGCGGGACCAAAAAATATTGTGTAATTTAATTCGAGCTTTTATTAAATATATATTAATAGTGGTTTCGATACCCGAGTCAAAAGTTATCTCCGTTGAAAGCTGTAACTCATATTTACCAAATGTTTTGATGTTTTTGAAAATGTGAACGACATCCTCTTTCTTTTTCTCTTATCTTATTTTTTGTGAAGAATAGAGAATGATTGAAAATATAAAGAAACAACCCTAGGTCGGCACCAATATCTCTTATATAGGTCTATTTAATTAAACTAGAAGTAAGAAAAATGAAAATGGTGCGTCACAAACTTTAAACACCCATTAATTGATGTAAATGAATTAATTTGGGTACAAAAACAATTTTCTTTGGCAGGACCAAAAAATGTTGTGTAATTTATTACGAGCTCGATTTGATATATATTAATAGTGGTTCCGATACGCGAGTCAAAATTTATCTCCGTTAAAAGTTGTATCTCATATTTACCAAATGTTTTTTTGTTTTTGAAAATATGAACAATATCCTCTTTCTTTTTCTCTTCTCTTATTTTTTTTCTGGAATTATAGAGAACTATTGGAAATATAAATTACCAACCCTAGGTCGGCACCAATATCTCCTATATAGCTCTTTTGAATTAAACGAGAAGTAAGAAAAATGAAAATGGTGCGTCACAAAATTTAAACACTCATTAAGTGATGTAAACGAATTAATTTGGGTACAAAAACGATTTTCTTTGGCGGGACCAAAAAATATTGTGTAATTTAATACGAGCTTCGATTTTATATATATTAATAGTGGTTTTGGATACCCGAGTCAAAAGTTATCTCCGTTGAAAGTTGTTACTTATATTTACCAACTGTTTTGTTGTTTTTGAAAATGTGAACGACATGCTCTTTCTTTTTCTCTTCTCTTATTTTTTGTGAAGAATAGAGACTGATTGAAAATATAAAGAAACAACCCGAGGTCGGCACCAATATCTGCTATATAGCTCTATTGAATTAAACCAGAAGTAAGAAAAATGAAAATTATGCGTCACAAACTTTAAACACCTATTAAGTGATGTAAAGGATGTAATTTGGGTACAAAAACGATTTTCTTTGGCGGGACCAAAAAATATTGTTTAATTTAATACGAGCTTCGATTTGATATATATTCATAGTGGTTTCGATACCCGAGTCAAAACTTATCTCCGTTGAAAGCTGTAACTCATATTTACCAAATGTTTTGTTGTTTTTGAAAATGTTAACGCCATACTCTTTCTTTTTCTCTTCTCTTATTTTTTATTGAATAATAGAGACTTATTGGAAATATAAATAAACAACCCTAGGTCGGTACCAATATATCTTGTATAGCTCTATTGAATTAAACCAGAAGTAAGAAAAATGAAAATGCTGCGTCAAAAACTTTAAACACACGGTAAGTGATGTAAACGATGTAATTTTGATACAAAAACGATATTCCTATGTGGGACCATAACATATTGTGTAATTTGAAAGGAGCTCCGATTTGATATATTATAATTGTAGGTTCGATACCCGAGTCAAAAGTTATCTCCGTTGAAGGTTGTAACTCATATTTACCAAATGTTTTGTTGTTTTTGAATATGTGAACGACATCCTCTTTCTTTTTCTCTTCTCTTATTTTTTGTGAAGAATAGAGACTGATTGAAAATATAAAGAAACAACCCTAGGTCGGCACCAATATATCTTATATAGCTCTATTGAATTAAACTAGAAGTAAGAAAAATGAAAATGGTGCGTCACAAAATTTAAACACCCATTAATTGATGTAAATGAATTAATTTGGGTACAAAAACGATTTTCTTTGGCATGACCAAAAAATGTTGTGTAATTTAATACGAGCTCGATTTGATATATATTAATAGTGGTTCCGATACGCGAGTCAAAATTTATCTCCGTTAAAAGTTGTATCTCATATTTACCAAATGTTTTTTTGTTTTTGAAAATATGAACAATATCCTCTTTCTTTTTCTCTTCTCTTATTTTTTTCTTGAATAATAGAGAACTATTGGAAATATAAATTAACAACCCTAGGTCGGCACCAATATCTCCTATATAGCTCTATTGAAATAAACGAGAAGTAAGAAAAATGAAAATGGTGCGTCACAAAATTTAAACACCCATTAAGTGATGTAAACGAATTAATTTGGGTACAAAAACGATTTTCTTTGGCGGGACCAAAATATATTGTGTAATTTAATACGAGCTTCGATTTGATATATATTAATAGTGGTTTTGGAAACCCGAGTCAAAAGTTATCTCCGTTGAAAGTTGTTACTTATATTTACCAAATGTTTTGCTGTTTTTGAAAATGTGAACGACATGCTCTTTCTTTTTCTCTTCTCTTATTTTTTGTGAAGAATAGAGACTAATTGAAAATATAAAGAAAAACCCTAGGTCGGCACCAATATCTCCTATATAGCTCTATTGAATTAAACCAGAAGTAAGAAAAATTGAAAATTGTGCGTCACAAACTTTAAACGCCTATTAAGTGATGTAAAGGATGTAATTTGGGTACAAAAACGATTTTCTTTAGCGGCACCAAAAAATATTGTTTAATTTAATACGAGCTTCGATTTGATATATATTAATAGTGGTTTCGATACCCGAGTCAAAACTTATCTCCGTTGAAAGCTGTAACTCATATTTACCAAATGTTTTGTTGTATTTGAAAATGTTAACGCCATACTCTTTCTTTTTTTTCTTCTCTTATTTTTTATTGAATAATAGAGACTTATTGTAAATATAAATAAACAACCCTAGGTCGGTACCAATATCTCTTGTATAGCTCTATTGAATTAAACCAGAAGTAAGAAAAATGAAAATGGTGCGTCAAAAACTTTAAACACACGGTAAGTGATGTAAACGATGTAATTTTGATACAAAAACGATTTTCCTATGTTGGACCATAACATATTGTGTAATTTGAAACGAGCTCCGATTTGATATATTATAATAGTAGTTTCGATACCCGAGTCAAAAGTTATCTCCGTTGAAAGTTGTAACTCATATTTACCAAATGTTTTGTTGTTTTTGAAAATGTGAACGACATCCTCCTTCTTTCTCTCTTTTCTTATTTTTTGTGAAGAATAGAGACTGATTGAAAATATAAAGAAACAACCCGAGGTCGGCACCAATATCTCTTATATAGCTCTATTGAATTAAACCAGAAGTAAGAAAAATGAAATTTATGCGTCACAAACTTTAAACACCTATTAAGTGATGTAAAGGATGTAATTTGGGTACAAAAACGATTTTCTTTGGCGGGACCAAAAAATATTGTTTAATTTAATACGAGCTTCGATTTGATATATATTCATAGTGGTTTCGATACCCGAGTCAAAACTTATCTCCGTTGAAAGCTGTAACTCATATTTACCAAATGTTTTGTTGTTTTTGAAAATGTGAACGACATCCTCTTTCTTTTTCTCTTCTCTTATTTTTTTCTTGAAGAATAGAGACTAATTGAAAATATAAAGAAACAACCCTTGGTCGGCACCAATATCTCCTATATAGCTCTATTGAATTAAACCAGAAGTAAGAAAAATGAAAATGGTGCATCACAAACTTTAAACAGCCATTAAGTGATGTAAAAGAATTAATTTGGGTAGAAAAAAAGATTTTCTTTGGCAGGACCAAAAAATATTGTGTAATTTGAAATGAGCTCGATTTGATATATTATAATAGTAGTTTCGATACCCGAGTCAAAAGTTATCTACGTTGAAGGTTGTAACTCATATTTACCAAATGTTTTGTTGTTTTTGAATATGTGAACGACATCCTCTTTCTTTTTCTCTTCTCTTATTTTTTGTGAAGAATAGAGACTGATTGAAAATATAAAGAAACAACCCTAGGTCGGCACCAATATCTCTTATATAGCTCTATTGAATTAAACTAGAAGTAAGAAAAATGAAAATGGTGCGTCACAAACTTTAAACACCCATTAATTGATGTAAATGAATTAATTTGGGTACAAAAACGATTTTCTTTGGCAGGACCAAAAAATGTTGTGTAATTTAATACGAGCTAGATTTGATATATATTAATAGTGGTTCCGATACGCGAGTCAAAATTTATCTCCGTTAAAATTTGTATCTTATATTTACCAAATTTTTTTTGTTTTTCAAAATATGAACAATATCCTCTTTCTTTTTCTCTTCTCTTATTTTTTTCTTGAATAATAGAGACTTATTGGAAATATAAATTAACAACCCTAGGTCGGCACCAATATCTCCTATATAGCTCTGTTGAATTAAACCAGAAGTAAGAAAAATGAAAATGGTGCGTCACAAAATATAAACACCCATTAAGTGATGTAAACGAATTAATTTGGGTACAAAAACGATTTTCTTTGGCGGGACCAAAAAATATTGTGTCATTTAATACGAGCTTCGATTTGATATATATTAATAGTGGTTTTGGATACCCGAGTCAAAAGTTATCTCCGTTGAAAGTTGTTACTTATATTTACCAAATGTTTTGCTGTTTTTGAAAATGTGAACGACATGCTCTTTCTTTTTCTCTTCTCTTATTTTTTGTGAAGAATAGAGACTAATTGAAAATATAAAGAAACAACCCTAGGTCGGCACCAATATCTCCTATATAGCTCTATTGAATTAAACCAGAAGTAAGAAAAATGAAAATTGTGCGTCACAAACTTTAAACGCCTATTAAGTGATGTAAAGGATGTAATTTGGGTACAAAAACGATTTTCTTTGGCGGGACCAAAAAATATTGTGTAATTTAATACGAGCTTCGATTTGATATATATTAATAGTGGTTTTGGATACCCGAGTCAAAAGTTATCTCCGTTGAAAGCTGTTACTCATATTTACCAAATGTTTTGTTGTTTTTGAAAATGTGAACGACATCCTCTTTCTTTTTCTCTTCTCTTATTTTTTGTGAAGAATAGAGACTGATGGAAAATATAAAGAAACAACCCTAGGACGGCACGAATATCTCCTATATAGCTCTATTGAATTAAACCAGAAGTAAGAAAAATGAAAATGGTACATCACAAACTTTAAACACCCATTAAGTGATGTAAACGAATTAATTTGGTTACAAAAAAGATTTTCTTTGGGGGGACCAAAAAATATTGTGTAATTTAATACAAGCTTCGATTTGATATATATTAATAGTGGTTTCGATACCCGAGTCAAAAGATATCTCCGTTGAAAGCTGTAACTAATATTTACCAAATGTTTTGTTCTTTTTGAAAATGTGAATGCCATACTCTTTCTTTTTCTCTTCTCTTTTTTTTATTGAATAATAGAGACTTATTGGAAATATAAATAAACAACCCTAGGTTGGCACCAATATCTCTTGTATAGCTCTATTGAATTAGACCATAAGTAAGAAAAATGAAAATGGTTCATCAAAAACTTTAAACACACGATAAGTGATGTAAACGATGTAATTTTGGTACAAAAACGATTTTCTTTTTCGGGACCAAAAAATGTTGTGTAATTTGATACGAGCTTCGATTTGATATATTATAAAAGTTATTTCGATACCCGAGTCAAAATTTATCTCCTTTGAAAGTTGTAACTCATACTTACCAAATGTTTGTTGTTTTTGAAAATGTGAACGACATCCTCTTTCTTTTTCTATTCTCTTATTTTTTGTGAAGAATAGAGACTGATTGAAAATATAAAGAAACAACCCTAGGTCGGCACCAATATCTTCTATATAGCTCTATTGAATCAAACCAGAAGTAAGAAAAATGAAAATGGTACGTCACAAATTTTAAACAAACATTAAGTGATGTAAACGAATTAATTTGGTTACAAAAACGATTTTCTTTGACGGTACCAAAAAATATTGTGGAATTTCATACGAGCTTCGATTTAATATATTTTAAAAGCGGTTTCGATACCCGAGTCAAAATTTATCTCCGTTGAAAGTTGTAACTCATACTTACCAAATGTTTGTTGTTATTGAAAATGTGAACGACATCCTCTTTCTTTTTCTCTTCTCTTATTTTTTGTGAAGAATAGAGACTGATTGAAAATATAAAGAAACAACCCTAGGTCGGCACCAATATCTCCTATATAGCTCTATTGAATTAAACCAGAAGTAAGAAAAATGAAAATGTTACGTCACAAACTTTAAACACCCATTATGTGATGTAAACGAATTAATTTGGTTACAAAAACAATTTTCTTTGACGGGATCAAAAAATATTGTGTAATTTGATACGAGCTTCGATTTGATATATTATAAAAGAGGTTGCGATACCCGAGTCAAAAGTTATGTCCTTTGAAAGTTATAACTCATATTTACCAAATGTTTTGTTGTTTTTGAAAATGTGAACGACATCCTCTTTCTTTTTCTCTTCTCTGATTTTTTTCTTGAAGAATAGAGACTTTTTGAAAATATAAAGAAACAACCCAAGGTTGGCACCAATATCTCCTTTATAGCTCTATTGAATTAAACTAGGACTAAGTAAAATGAAAATAGTGAGTGAAAAACTTTAAAACCTCGGTAAGTGAAGTAAACGATGTAATTTGGGTACAAAAACGATTTTCTTTGCCGGGACCAAAAAATCTTGTGTAATTTAATACGCGCTTCGATTTGATATATATTAACAGTGGTTTCGATACCCGAGTCAAAACTTATCCCCGTTGAAAGCTGTAACTCATATTTACCAAATGTTTTGTTGTTTTTAAAAATGTGAACGACATCCTCTTTCTTTTTCTCTTCTCTTATTTTTTGTGAAGAATAGAGACTGATTGAAAATATATAGAAACAACCCTAGGTCGGCACCAATATCTCCTATATAGCTCTATTGCATTAAACCAGAAGTAAGAAAAATGAAAATGGTGCTTCACAAACTTTAAACACCCATTATGTCATGTAAACGAATATATTTGGGTACAAAAACGACTTTCTTTGGCGGAAACAAAAAATATTGTGTAATTTAATACGAGCTTCGATTTGATATATTATAATAGTAGTTTCGATACCCGAGTCAAAAGGTATCTCCGTTGAAAGTTATAAATCATATTTAGCAAATGTTTTGTTGTTTTTGAAAATGTGAACGACATACTCTTTCTTTTTCTCTTGTCTTATTTTTTGTGAAGAATAGAGATTGATTGAATATATAAAGAAACAACCCTAGGTCGGCAACAATATCTCCTATATAGCTCTATTGAATTAAACCAGAAGTAAGAAAAATGAAAATGGTACGTCACAAACTTTAAACACCCATTAAATTATGTAAACGAATTAATTTGGTTACAAAAACGATTTTCATTGACGGGACCAAAAAATATTGTGTAATTTGATACGAGCTTCGATTTGATATATTATAAAAGAGGTTTCGATACCCGAGTCAAAATATATCTCCGTTGAAAGTTGTAACTCATACTTACCAAATGTTTTGTTGTTTTTGAAAATGTGAACGACATCCTCTTTCTTTTTCTCTTCTCTTCTTTTTTGTGAAGAATAGAGACTGATTGAAAATATAAAGCAACAACCCTAGGTCTGCACCAATATCTCCTATATAGCTCTATTGAATTAAACCAGAAGTATGAAAAATGAAAATGGTGCATCACAAACTTTAAGCAGCCATTAAGTGATGTAAACTATGTAATTTGGTTACAAAAACAATTTTCATTGGCCGGACCAAAAAATATTGTGTAATTTAATACGAGCTTCGATTTGATATATTATAATAGTGGTTTCGATACCCGAGTCAAAAGTTATCTCCGTTGAAAGCTGTAACTCATATTTACCAAATATTTTGTTGTTTTTGAAAATGTTAACGAGATCCTCTTTCTTTTTCTCTTCTCTTATTTTTTTCTTGAAGAGTAGAGACTTATTGAAAGTATAAAGAAAAAACCCTAGGTTGGCACCAATATCTCCTTTATAGCTCTATTGAATTAAACTAGGACTAAGTAAAATGAAAATGGTGCGTGAAAAATTTTAAACCCTCGGTAAGTGAAGTAAATGTTGTAATTTGGGTACAAAAACGATTTTCCTTGGTGGGACCAAAACATATTGTGTAATTTGAAACGAGCTCCCATTTGATATATTATAATAGCAGTTTCGATACCCGAGTCAAAGTTATCTCCGTTGAAAGTTGTAACTCATATTTAAAAAATGTTTTGTTGTTTTTGAAAATGTGAACGACATCCTCTTTCTTTTTCTCTTCTCTTATTTATTTCTTGAAGAATAGAGACTTATTCAAAACATAAAGAAACAATCCTAGGTTGGCACCAATATCTCCTTTATAGCTCTATTGAATTAAACGAGAAATAAGTAAAATGAAAATGGTGCGTGAAAGACTTTAAACACAGGATAAGTGATGTAAACGATGTAATTTTGGTACAAAAACGATTTTCTTTGCCGGGACCAAAAAATATTGTGTAATTTGATACGAGCTTCGATTTGACATATTATAAAAGTGGTTTCAATACCCGAGTCAAAAATTATCCCCGTTGAAAGCTGTAACTCATATTTACCAAATGTTTTATTGTTTTTGAAAATGTGAACGACATCCTCTTTCTTTTTCTCTTCTCTTATTTTTTGTGAAAAATAGAGACTGATTGAAAATACAAAGAAACAACCCTAGGTCGGCACCAATATATCCTATATAGCTCAATTGAATTCAACCAGAAGTAAGAAAAATGAAAATGGTGCGTCAAAAACTTTAAACACCCATTAAGTGATGTAAACGAATAAATTTGGGTACAAAAACGATTTTCGTTGGCGGGACCAAAAAATATTGTGTAATTTAATACAAGCTTCGATTTGATATATATTAATAGTGGTTTCGATATCCGAGTCAAAAGTTATCTCCGTTGAAAGCTGTAACTCATATTTACCAAATGTTTTATTGTTTTTGAAAATGTGAACGACATCCTCTTTCTTTTTCTCTTCTCTTATTTTTTGTGAAGAATAGAGACTGATTGAAAATATAAAGAAACAACCCTAGGTTGGCACCACTATCTCCTATATAGCTCTATTGAATTAAACCAGAAGTAAGAAAAATGAAAATGGTGCGTCACAACCTTTAAACACCTATTAAGTGATGTAAACTATGTAATTTGGTTACAAAAACGATTTTCTTTGGCCGGACCAAAAAATATTGTGTAATTTGATACGAGCTTCGATTTGATATATTATAAAAGAGGTTTCGATACCCGAGTCAAAAGTTATGTCCTTTGAAAGTTGTAACTCATATTTACCAAATGTTTTGTTGTTTTTGAAAATGTGAACGACATCCTCTTTCTTTTTCTCTTCTCTTATTTATTTCTTGAAGAATAGAGACTTATTCAAAACATAAAGAAACAATCCTAGGTTGGCACCAATATCTCCTTTATAGCTCGATTGAATTAAACTAGGAATAAGTAAAATGAAAATGGTGCGTGAAAGACTTTAAACACAGGATAAGTGATGTAAACGATGTAATTTTGGTACAAAAACGATTTTCTTTGCCGGGACCAAAAAATATTGTGTAATTTGATACGAGCTTCGATTTGACATATTATAAAAGTGGTTTCGATACCCGAGTCAAAAAATATCCCCGTTGAAAGCTGTAACTCATATTTACCAAATGTTTTATTGTTTTTGAAAATGTGAACGACATCCTCTTTCTTTTTCTCTTCTCTTATTTTTTGTGAAAAATAGAGACTGATTGAAAATACAAAGAAACAACCCTAGGTCGGCACCAATATATCCTATATAGCTCAATTGAATTAAACCAGAAGTAAGAAAAATGAAAATGGTGCGTCAAAAACTTTAAACAC
Source organism: Hippophae tibetana (assembly GCA_037013495.1). NCBI lineage: Eukaryota > Viridiplantae > Streptophyta > Magnoliopsida > Rosales > Elaeagnaceae > Hippophae > Hippophae tibetana. Next base: position 97,092 of record JAZDXN010000027.1, on the reverse strand, counting down.
CCATTAAGTGATGTAAACGAATAAATTTGGGTACAAAAACGATTTTCGTTGGCGGGACCAAAAAATATTGTGTAATTTAACACGAGCTTCGATTTGATATATTATAATAGTAGTTTCGATACCCGAGTCAAAAGTTATCTCCGTTGAAAGTTGTAACTCATATTTACCAAATGTTTTGTTGTTTTTGAAAATGTGAACGACATACTCTTTCTTTTTCTCTTCTCTTATTTTTTGTGAAGAATAGAGATTGATTGAAAATATAAAGAAACAACCCTAGGTCGGCACCAATATCTCTTATATAGCTCTATTGAATTAAACCAGAAGTAAGAAAAATGAAAATGGTGCGTCACAAAATTTAAACACCCATTAAGTGATGTAAACTATGTAATTTGGGTGTAAAAACGATTTTCTTTGGCGGGACCAAAAAATATTGTGTAATTTAATACAAGCTTCGATTTGATATATATTAATAGTGGTTTCGATACCCGAGTCAAAAGTTATCTCCGTTGAAAGCTGTAACTCATATTTACCAAATGTTTTATTGTTTTTGAAAATGTGAACGACATCCTCTTTCTTTTTCTCTTCTCTTATTTTTTGTGAAGAATAGAGACTGATTGAAAATATAAAGAAACAACCCTAGGTTGGCACCACTATCTCCTATATAGCTCTATTGAATTAAACCAGAAGTAAGAAAAATGAAAATGGTGCGTCACAACCTTTAAACACCTATTAAGTGATGTAAACTATGTAATTTGGTTACAAAAACGATTTTCTTTGGCCGGACCAAAAAATATTGTGTAATTTGATACGAGCTTCGATTTGATATATTATAAAAGAGGTTTCGATACCCGAGTCAAAATTTATCTCCGTTGAAAGTTGTAACTCATACTTACCAAATGTTTTGTTGTTTTTGAAAATGTGAACGACATCCTCTTTCTTTTTCTCTTCTCTTCTTTTTTGTGAAGAATAGAGACTTATTGAAAATATAAAGAAACAACCCTAGGTCGGCACCACTATCTCCTATATAGCTCTATTGAATTAAACCAGAAGTAAGAAAAATTAAAATGGTGCGTCACAACCTTTAAACACCTATTAAGTGATGTAAACTATGTAATTTGGTTACAAAAACGATTTTCTTTGGCCGGACCAAAAAATATTGTGTAATTTGATACGAGCTTCGATTTGATATATTATAAAAGAGGTTTCGATACCCGAGTCAAAATTTATCTCCGTTGAAAGTTGTAACTCATACTTACCAAATGTGTTGTTGTTTTTGAAAATGTGAACGACATCCTCTTTCTTTTTCTCTTCTCTTCTTTTTTGTGAAGAATAGAGACTTATTGAAAATATAAAGAAACAACCCTAGGACGGCACGAATATCTCCTATATAGCTCTATTGAATTAAACCAGAAGTAAGAAAAATGAAAATGGTACGTCACAAACTTTAAACACCCATTAAATGATGTAAACGAATTAATTAGGTTACAAAAACGATTTTCATTGACGGGACCAAAAAATATTGTGTAATTTGATACGAGCTTCGATTTGATATATATTAATAGTGTTTTCGATACCCGAGTCAAAAGTTATCTCCGTTGAAAGCTGTAACTCATATTTACCAAATATTTTGTTGTTTTTGAAAATGTTAACGACATCCTGTTTCTTTTTCTCTTCTCTTATTTTTTGTGAAGAATAGAGATTGATTGAAAATATAAAGAAACAACCCTAGGTCGGCACCAATATCTCCTATATAGCTCTATTGAATTAAACCAGAAGTAAGAAAAATGAAAATGGTACGTCACAAACTTTAAACACTCATTAAGTTATGTAAACGAATTAATTTGGTTACAAGAACGATTTTCATTGACGGGACAAAACAATATTGTGTAATTTGATACGAGCTTCGATTTGATATATTATAAAAGAGGTTTCGATACCCGAGTCAAAATTTATCTCCGTTGAAAGTTGTAACTCATACTTACCAAATGTTTTGTTGTTTTTGAAAATGTGAACGACATCCTCTTTCTTTTTCTCTTCTCTTATTTTTTGTCAAGAATAGAGACTGATTGAAAATATAAAGAAACAACCCTAGGTCGGCACCAATATCTCCAATATAGCTCTATTGCATTAAACCAGAAGTAAGAAAAATGAAAATGGTGCTTCACAAACTTTAAACACCCATTAAATGATGTAAACGAATATATTTGGGTACAAAAACGACTTTCTTTGGTGGAAACAAAAAATATTGTGTAATTTAATACGAGCTTCGATTTGATATATTATAATGGTAGTTTCGATACCCGAGTCAAAAGGTATCTCCGTTGAAAGTTATAAATCATATTTACCAAATGTTTTGTTGTTTTTGAAAATGTGAACGACATGCTCTTTCTTTTTCTCTTCTCTTATTTTTTGTAAAGAATAGAGACTGATGGAAAATACAAACAAACAACCCTAGGTCGGCACCAATATCTCCTATATAGCTCTATTGAATTAAACCAGAAGTAAAAACAATGAAAATGGTGCGTCACAAAATTTAAACACCCATTAAGTAATGTAGACGAATTAATTTGGGTGCAAAAACGATTTTCTTTGGCGGGACCAAAAAATATTGTGAAATTTAAAACAAGCTTCGATTTGGTATATATTAATAGTGTTTTCGATACCCGAGTCAAAAGTTATATCCGTTGAAAGCTGTAACTCATATTTACCAAATGTTTTGTTGTTTTTGAAAATGTGAACGACATCCTGTTTCTTTTTCTCTTCTCTTATTTTTTGTGAAGAATAGAGACTGATTGAAAATATAAAGAAACCACCCTAGGTCGGCACCAATATCTCCTATATAGCTCTATTGAATTAAACCAGAAGTAAGAAAATTGAAAATGGTACGTCACAAACTTTAAACAACCATGAAGTTTTGTAAACGAATTAATTTGGGTGAAAAAACGATTTTCATTGGCGGGACCAAAAAATATTGTGTAATTTGATACGAGCTTCGATTTGATATATTATAAAAGAGGTTTCGATATCCGAGTCAAAAGTTATCTCCGTTGAAAGCTGTAACTCATATTTACCAAATCAGTTGTTGTTTTTGAAAATGTGAACGACATCCTCTTTCTTTTTCTCTTCTCTTTTTTTTTGTGAAGAATATAGACTGATTTAAAATATAAAGAAACAACCCTAGGTCGGCACCAATATCTCCTATATAGCTCTATTGAATTAAACCAGAAGTAAGAAAAATGAAAATGGTACGTCACAAACTTTAAACACCAATTAAATTATGTAAACGAATTAATTTGGTTACAAAAACGATTTTCATTGACGGGACCAAAAAATATTGTGTAATTTGATACGAGCTTCGATTTGATATATATTAATAGTGTTTTCGATACCCGAGTCAAAAGTTATCTCCGTTGAAAGCTGTAACTCATATTTACCAAATATTTTGTTGTTTTTGAAAATGTTAACGACATCCTGTTTCTTTTTCTCTTCTCTTATTTTTTGTGAAGAATAGAGATTGATTGAAAATATAAAGAAACAACCCTAGGTCGGCACCAATATCTCCTATATAGCTCTATTGAATTAAACCAGAAGTAAGAAAAATGAAAATGGTACGTCACAAACTTTAAACACTCATTAAGTTATGTAAACGAATTAATTTGGTTACAAGAACGATTTTCATTGACGGGACAAAACAATATTGTGTAATTTGATACGAGCTTCGATTTGATATATTATAAAAGAGGTTTCGATACCCGAGTCAAAATTTATCTCCGTTGAAAGTTGTAACTCATACTTACCAAATGTTTTGTTGTTTTTGAAAATGTGAACGACATCCTCTTTCTTTTTCTCTTCTCTTCTTTTTTGTGAAGAATAGAGACTGATTGAAAATATAAAGCAACAACCCTAGGTCTGCACCAATATCTCCTATATAGCTCTATTGAATTAAACCAGAAGTATGAAAAATGAAAATGGTGCATCACAAACTTTAAGCAGCCATTAAGTGATGTAAACTATGTAATTTGGTTACAAAAACAATTTTCATTGGCCGGACCAAAAAATATTGTGTAATTTAATACGAGCTTCGATTTGATATATTATAATAGTGGTTTCGATACCCGAGTCAAAAGTTATCTCCGTTGAAAGCTGTAACTCATATTTACCAAATATTTTGTTGTTTTTGAAAATGTTAACGAGATCCTCTTTCTTTTTCTCTTCTCTTATTTTTTTCTTGAAGAGTAGAGACTTATTGAAAGTATAAAGAAAAAACCCTAGGTTGGCACCAATATCTCCTTTATAGCTCTATTGAATTAAACTAGGACTAAGTAAAATGAAAATGGTGCGTGAAAAATTTTAAACCCTCGGTAAGTGAAGTAAATGTTGTAATTTGGGTACAAAAACGATTTTCCTTGGTGGGACCAAAACATATTGTGTAATTTGAAACGAGCTCCCATTTGATATATTATAATAGCAGTTTCGATACCCGAGTCAAAGTTATCTCCGTTGAAAGTTGTAACTCATATTTAAAAAATGTTTTGTTGTTTTTGAAAATGTGAACGACATCCTCTTTCTTTTTCTCTTCTCTTATTTATTTCTTGAAGAATAGAGACTTATTCAAAACATAAAGAAACAATCCTAGGTTGGCACCAATATCTCCTTTATAGCTCTATTGAATTAAACGAGAAATAAGTAAAATGAAAATGGTACGTGAAAGACTTTAAACACAGGATAAGTGATGTAAACGATGTAATTTTGGTACAAAAACGATTTTCTTTGCCGGGACCAAAAAATATTGTGTAATTTGATACGAGCTTCGATTTGACATATTATAAAAGTGGTTTCGATACCCGAGTCAAAAATTATCCCCGTTGAAAGCTGTAACTCATATTTACCAAATGTTTTATTGTTTTTGAAAATGTGAACGACATCCTCTTTCTTTTTCTCTTCTCTTATTTTTTGTGAAAAATAGAGACTGATTGAAAATACAAAGAAACAACCCTAGGTCGGCACCAATATATCCTATATAGCTCAATTGAATTCAACCAGAAGTAAGAAAAATGAAAATGGTGCGTCAAAAACTTTAAACACCCATTAAGTGATGTAAACGAATAAATTTGGGTACAAAAACGATTTTCGTTGGCGGGACCAAAAAATATTGTGTAATTTAATACAAGCTTCGATTTGATATATATTAATAGTGGTTTCGATACCCGAGTCAAAAGTTATCTCCGTTGAAAGCTGTAACTCATATTTACCAAATGTTTTATTGTTTTTGAAAATGTGAACGACATCCTCTTTCTTTTTCTCTTCTCTTATTTTTTGTGAAGAATAGAGACTGATTGAAAATATAAAGAAACAACCCTAGGTTGGCACCACTATCTCCTATATAGCTCTATTGAATTAAACCAGAAGTAAGAAAAATGAAAATGGTGCGTCACAACCTTTAAACACCTATTAAGTGATGTAAACTATGTAATTTGGTTACAAAAACGATTTTCTTTGGCCGGACCAAAAAATATTGTGTAATTTGATACGAGCTTCGATTTGATATATTATAAAAGAGGTTTCGATACCCGAGTCAAAAGTTATGTCCTTTGAAAGTTGTAACTCATATTTACCAAATGTTTTGTTGTTTTTGAAAATGTGAACGACATCCTCTTTCTTTTTCTCTTCTCTTATTTATTTCTTGAAGAATAGAGACTTATTCAAAACATAAAGAAACAATCCTAGGTTGGCACCAATATCTCCTTTATAGCTCGATTGAATTAAACTAGGAATAAGTAAAATGAAAATGGTGCGTGAAAGACTTTAAACACAGGATAAGTGATGTAAACGATGTAATTTTGGTACAAAAACGATTTTCTTTGCCGGGACCAAAAAATATTGTGTAATTTGATACGAGCTTCGATTTGACATATTATAAAAGTGGTTTCGATACCCGAGTCAAAAAATATCCCCGTTGAAAGCTGTAACTCATATTTACCAAATGTTTTATTGTTTTTGAAAATGTGAACGACATCCTCTTTCTTTTTCTCTTCTCTTATTTTTTGTGAAAAATAGAGACTGATTGAAAATACAAAGAAACAACCCTAGGTCGGCACCAATATATCCTATATAGCTCAATTGAATTAAACCAGAAGTAAGAAAAATGAAAATGGTGCGTCAAAAACTTTAAACACCCATTAAGTGATGTAAACGAATAAATTTGGGTACAAAAACGATTTTCGTTGGCGGGACCAAAAAATATTGTGTAATTTAACACGAGCTTCGATTTGATATATTATAATAGTAGTTTCGATACCCGAGTCAAAAGTTATCTCCGTTGAAAGTTGTAACTCATATTTACCAAATGTTTTGTTGTTTTTGAAAATGTGAACGACATACTCTTTCTTTTTCTCTTCTCTTATTTTTTGTGAAGAATAGAGATTGATTGAAAATATAAAGAAACAACCCTAGGTCGGCACCAATATCTCTTATATAGCTCTATTGAATTAAACCAGAAGTAAGAAAAATGAAAATGGTGCGTCACAAAATTTAAACACCCATTAAGTGATGTAAACTATGTAATTTGGGTGTAAAAACGATTTTCTTTGGCGGGACCAAAAAATATTGTGTAATTTGATACGAGCTTCGATTTGATATATTATAAAAGAGGTTTCGATACCCGAGTCAAAAGTTATGTCCTTTGAAAGTTGTAACTCATATTTACCAAATGTTTTGTTGTTTTTGAAAATGTGAACGACATCCTCTTTCTTTTTCTCTTCTCTTATTTATTTCTTGAAGAATAGAGACTTATTCAAAACATAAAGAAACAATCCTAGGTTGGCACCAATATCTCCTTTATAGCTCGATTGAATTAAACTAGGAATAAGTAAAATGAAAATGGTGCGTGAAAGACTTTAAACACAGGATAAGTGATGTAAACGATGTAATTTTGGTACAAAAACGATTTTCTTTGCCGGGACCAAAAAATATTGTGTAATTTGATACGAGCTTCGATTTGACATATTATAAAAGTGGTTTCGATACCCGAGTCAAAAAATATCCCCGTTGAAAGCTGTAACTCATATTTACCAAATGTTTTATTGTTTTTGAAAATGTGAACGACATCCTCTTTCTTTTTCTCTTCTCTTATTTTTTGTGAAAAATAGAGACTGATTGAAAATACAAAGAAACAACCCTAGGTCGGCACCAATATATCCTATATAGCTCAATTGAATTAAACCAGAAGTAAGAAAAATGAAAATGGTGCGTCAAAAACTTTAAACACCCATTAAGTGATGTAAACGAATAAATTTGGGTACAAAAACGATTTTCGTTGGCGGGACCAAAAAATATTGTGTAATTTAACACGAGCTTCGATTTGATATATTATAATAGTAGTTTCGATACCCGAGTCAAAAGTTATCTCCGTTGAAAGTTGTAACTCATATTTACCAAATGTTTTGTTGTTTTTGAAAATGTGAACGACATACTCTTTCTTTTTCTCTTCTCTTATTTTTTGTGAAGAATAGAGATTGATTGAAAATATAAAGAAACAACCCTAGGTCGGCACCAATATCTCTTATATAGCTCTATTGAATTAAACCAGAAGTAAGAAAAATGAAAATGGTGCGTCACAAAATTTAAACACCCATTAAGTGATGTAAACTATGTAATTTGGGTGTAAAAACGATTTTCTTTGGCGGGACCAAAAAATATTGTGTAATTTAATACAAGCTTCGATTTGATATATATTAATAGTGGTTTCGATACCCGAGCCAAAAGTTATCTCCGTTGAAAGCTGTAACTCATATTTACCAAATGTTTTATTGTTTTTGAAAATGTGAACGACATCCTCTTTCTTTTTCTCTTCTCTTATTTTTTGTGAAGAATAGAGACTGATTGAAAATATAAAGAAACAACCCTAGGTTGGCACCACTATCTCCTATATAGCTCTATTGAATTAAACCAGAAGTAAGAAAAATGAAAATGGTGCGTCACAACCTTTAAACACCTATTAAGTGATGTAAACTATGTAATTTGGTTACAAAAACGATTTTCTTTGGCCGGACCAAAAAATATTGTGTAATTTGATACGAGCTTCGATTTGATATATTATAAAAGAGGTTTCGATACCCGAGTCAAAATTTATCTCCGTTGAAAGTTGTAACTCATACTTACCAAATGTTTTGTTGTTTTTGAAAATGTGAACGACATCCTCTTTCTTTTTCTCTTCTCTTCTTTTTTGTGAAGAATAGAGACTTATTGAAAATATAAAGAAACAACCCTAGGTCGGCACCACTATCTCCTATATAGCTCTATTGAATTAAACCAGAAGTAAGAAAAATTAAAATGGTGCGTCACAACCTTTAAACACCTATTAAGTGATGTAAACTATGTAATTTGGTTACAAAAACGATTTTCTTTGGCCGGACCAAAAAATATTGTGTAATTTGATACGAGCTTCGATTTGATATATTATAAAAGAGGTTTCGATACCCGAGTCAAAATTTATCTCCGTTGAAAGTTGTAACTCATACTTACCAAATGTTTTGTTGTTTTTGAAAATGTGAACGACATCCTCTTTCTTTTTCTCTTCTCTTCTTTTTTGTGAAGAATAGAGACTTATTGAAAATATAAAGAAACAACCCTAGGACGGCACGAATATCTCCTATATAGCTCTATTGAATTAAACCAGAAGTAAGAAAAATGAAAATGGTACGTCACAAACTTTAAACACCCATTAAATGATGTAAACGAATTAATTAGGTTACAAAAACGATTTTCATTGACGGGACCAAAAAATATTGTGTAATTTGATACGAGCTTCGATTTGATATATATTAATAGTGTTTTCGATACCCGAGTCAAAAGTTATCTCCGTTGAAAGCTGTAACTCATATTTACCAAATATTTTGTTGTTTTTGAAAATGTTAACGACATCCTGTTTCTTTTTCTCTTCTCTTATTTTTTGTGAAGAATAGAGATTGATTGAAAATATAAAGAAACAACCCTAGGTCGGCACCAATATCTCCTATATAGCTCTATTGAATTAAACCAGAAGTAAGAAAAATGAAAATGGTACGTCACAAACTTTAAACACTCATTAAGTTATGTAAACGAATTAATTTGGTTACAAGAACGATTTTCATTGACGGGACAAAACAATATTGTGTAATTTGATACGAGCTTCGATTTGATATATTATAAAAGAGGTTTCGATACCCGAGTCAAAATTTATCTCCGTTGAAAGTTGTAACTCATACTTACCAAATGTTTTGTTGTTTTTGAAAATGTGAACGACATCCTCTTTCTTTTTCTCTTCTCTTATTTTTTGTCAAGAATAGAGACTGATTGAAAATATAAAGAAACAACCCTAGGTCGGCACCAATATCTCCAATATAGCTCTATTGCATTAAACCAGAAGTAAGAAAAATGAAAATGGTGCTTCACAAACTTTAAACACCCATTAAATGATGTAAACGAATATATTTGGGTACAAAAACGACTTTCTTTGGTGGAAACAAAAAATATTGTGTAATTTAATACGAGCTTCGATTTGATATATTATAATGGTAGTTTCGATACCCGAGTCAAAAGGTATCTCCGTTGAAAGTTATAAATCATATTTACCAAATGTTTTGTTGTTTTTGAAAATGTGAACGACATGCTCTTTCTTTTTCTCTTCTCTTATTTTTTGTAAAGAATAGAGACTGATGGAAAATACAAACAAACAACCCTAGGTCGGCACCAATATCTCCTATATAGCTCTATTGAATTAAACCAGAAGTAAAAACAATGAAAATGGTGCGTCACAAAATTTAAACACCCATTAAGTAATGTAGACGAATTAATTTGGGTGCAAAAACGATTTTCTTTGGCGGGACCAAAAAATATTGTGAAATTTAAAACAAGCTTCGATTTGGTATATATTAATAGTGTTTTCGATACCCGAGTCAAAAGTTATATCCGTTGAAAGCTGTAACTCATATTTACCAAATGTTTTGTTGTTTTTGAAAATGTGAACGACATCCTGTTTCTTTTTCTCTTCTCTTATTTTTTGTGAAGAATAGAGACTGATTGAAAATATAAAGAAACCACCCTAGGTCGGCACCAATATCTCCTATATAGCTCTATTGAATTAAACCAGAAGTAAGAAAATTGAAAATGGTACGTCACAAACTTTAAACAACCATGAAGTTTTGTAAACGAATTAATTTGGGTGAAAAAACGATTTTCATTGGCGGGACCAAAAAATATTGTGTAATTTGATACGAGCTTCGATTTGATATATTATAAAAGAGGTTTCGATATCCGAGTCAAAAGTTATCTCCGTTGAAAGCTGTAACTCATATTTACCAAATCTTTTGTTGTTTTTGAAAATGTGAACGACATCCTCTTTCTTTTTCTCTTCTCTTTTTTTTTGTGAAGAATATAGACTGATTGAAAATATAAAGAAACAACCCTAGGTCGGCACCAATATCTCCAATATAGCTCTATTGCATTAAACCAGAAGTAAGAAAAATGAAAATGGTGCTTCACAAACTTTAAACACCCATTAAATGATGTAAACGAATATATTTGGGTACAAAAACGACTTTCTTTGGTGGAAACAAAAAATATTGTGTAATTTAATACGAGCTTCGATTTGATATATTATAATGGTAGTTTCGATACCCGAGTCAAAAGGTATCTCCGTTGAAAGTTATAAATCATATTTACCAAATGTTTTGTTGTTTTTGAAAATGTGAACGACATGCTCTTTCTTTTTCTCTTCTCTTATTTTTTGTAAAGAATAGAGACTGATGGAAAATACAAACAAACAACCCTAGGTCGGCACCAATATCTCCTATATAGCTCTATTGAATTAAACCAGAAGTAAAAACAATGAAAATGGTGCGTCACAAAATTTAAACACCCATTAAGTAATGTAGACGAATTAATTTGGGTGCAAAAACGATTTTCTTTGGCGGGACCAAAAAATATTGTGAAATTTAAAACAAGTTTCGATTTGGTATATATTAATAGTGTTTTCGATACCCGAGTCAAAAGTTATATCCGTTGAAAGCTGTAACTCATATTTACCAAATGTTTTGTTGTTTTTGAAAATGTGAACGACATCCTGTTTCTTTTTCTCTTCTCTTATTTTTTGTGAAGAATAGAGACTGATTGAAAATATAAAGAAACCACCCTAGGTCGGCACCAATATCTCCTATATAGCTCTATTGAATTAAACCAGAAGTAAGAAAATTGAAAATGGTACGTCACAAACTTTAAACAACCATGAAGTTTTGTAAACGAATTAATTTGGGTGAAAAAACGATTTTCATTGGCGGGACCAAAAAATATTGTGTAATTTGATACGAGCTTCGATTTGATATATTATAAAAGAGGTTTCGATATCCGAGTCAAAAGTTATCTCCGTTGAAAGCTGTAACTCATATTTACCAAATCTTTTGTTGTTTTTGAAAATGTGAACGACATCCTCTTTCTTTTTCTCTTCTCTTTTTTTTTGTGAAGAATATAGACTGATTGAAAATATAAAGAAACAACCCTAGGTCGGCACCAATATCTCCTATATAGCTCTATTGAATTAAACGAGAAGTAAGAAAAATGAAAATGGTGCGTCAAAAACTTTAAACACACGGTAAGTGATGTAAACGATGTAATTTTGATACAAAAACGATTTTCCTATGTGGGACCATAACATATTGTGTAATTTGAAACGAGGTCCGATTTGATATATTATAATAGTAGTTTCGATACCCGAGTCAAAACTTATCCCCGTTGAAAGCTGTAACTCATATTTACCAAATGTTTTGTTGTTTTTGAAAATGTGAACGACATACTCTTTCTTTTTCTCTTCTCTTATTTTCTGTGAAGAATAGAGACTGATTGAAAATATAAAGAAACAACCCTAGGTCGGCACCAATATCTCCTATATAGCTCTATTGCATTAAACCAGAAGTAAGAAAAATGAAAATGGTGCTTCACACACTTTAAACACCCATTAAGTGATGTAAACGAATATATTTGGGTATAAAAACGACTTTCTTTGGCGGAAACAAAAAATATTGTGTAATTTAATACGAGTTTCGATTTTGATATATTATAATAGTAGTTTCGATACCCGAGTGAAAAGGTATCTCCGTTGAAAGCTGTAACTCATATTTACCAAATATTTTGTTGTTTTTGAAAATGTGAACGACATCCTGTTTCTTTTTCTCTTCTCTTATTTTTTGTGAAGAATAGAGACTGATTGAAAATATAAAGAAACAACCCTAGGTCGGCACCAATATCTCCTATATAGCTCTATTGCATTAAACCAGAAGTAAGAAAAATGAAAATGGTGCTTCACACACTTTAAACACCCATTAAGTGATGTAAACGAATATATTTGGGTATAAAAACGACTTTCTTTGGCGGAAACAAAAAATATTGTGTAATTTAATACGAGTTTCGATTTGATATATTATAATAGTAGTTTCGATACCCGAGTGAAAAGGTATCTCCGTTGAAAGCTGTAACTCATATTTACCAAATATTTTGTTGTTTTTGAAAATGTGAACGACATCCTGTTTCTTTTTCTCTTCTCTTATTTTTTGTGAAGAATAGAGACTGATTGAAAATATAAAGAAACAACCATAGGTCGGCACCAATATCTCCTATATAGCTCTATTGAATTAAACCAGAAGTAAGAAAAATGAAAATTGTGCATCACAAACTTTAAACACCCATTAAGTGATGTAAACGAATATATTTGGGTATAAAAACGACTTTCTTTGGCGGAAACAAAAAATATTGTGTAATTTAATACGAGCTTCGATTTGATATATTATAATAGTAGTTTCGATACCCGAGTCAAAAGGTATCTCCGTTGAAAGCTGTAACTCATATTTACCAAATATTTTGTTGTTTTTGAAAATGTGAACGACATCCTGTTTCTTTTTCTCTTCTCTTATTTTTTGTGAAGAATAGAGTCTGATTGAAAATATAAAGAAACAACCCTAGGTCGGCACCAATATCTCCTATATAGCTCTATTGAATTAAACTAGAAGTAAGAAAAATGAAAATGGTGCGTCACAAAATTTAAACACCCATTAAGTAATGTAGACGAATTAATTTGGGTGCAAAAACGATTTTCTTTGGCGGGACCAAAAAATATTGTGTAATTTAAAACAAGCTTCGATTTGGTATATATTAATAGTGTTTTCGATACCCGAGTCAAAAGTTATCTCCGTTGAAAGCTGTAACTCATATTTACCAAATGTTTTGTTGTTTTTGAAAATGTGAACGACATCCTGTTTCTTTTTCTCTTCTATTATTTTTTGTGAAGAATAGAGACTGATTGAAAATATAAAGAAACAACCCTAGGTCGGCACCAATATCTCCTATATAGCTCTATTGAATTAAACCAGAAGTAAGAAAATTGAAAATGGTACGTCACAAACTTTAAAGAACCATGAAGTTTTGTAAACGAATTAATTTGGGTGAAAAAACGATTTTCATTGGCGGGACCAAAAAATATTGTGTAATTTGATACGAGCTTCGATTTGATATATTATAAAAGAGGTTTCGATATCCGAGTCAAAAGTTATCTCCGTTGAAAGCTGTAACTCATATTTACCAAATGTTTTGTTGTTTTTGAAAATGTGAACGACATCCTGTTTCTTTTTCTCTTCTATTATTTTTTGTGAAGAATAGAGACTGATTGAAAATATAAAGAAACAACCCTAGGTCGGCACCAATATCTCCTATATAGCTCTATTGAATTAAACCAGAAGTAAGAAAATTGAAAATGGTACGTCACAAACTTTAAAGAACCATGAAGTTTTGTAAACGAATTAATTTGGGTGAAAAAACGATTTTCATTGGCGGGACCAAAAAATATTGTGTAATTTGATACGAGCTTCGATTTGATATATTATAAAAGAGGTTTCGATATCCGAGTCAAAAGTTATCTCCGTTGAAAGCTGTAACTCATATTTACCAAATGTTTTGTTGTTTTTGAAAATGTGAACGACATCCTCTTTCTTTTTCTCTTCTCTTTTTTTTTGTGAAGAATATAGACTGATTGAAAATATAAAGAAACAACCCTAGGTCAGCACCAATATCTCCTATATAGCTCTATTGAATTAAACGAGAAGTAAGAAAAATGAAAATGGTGCGTCAAAAACTTTAAACACACGGTAAGTGATGTAAACGATGTAATTTTGATACAAAAACGATTTTCCTATGTGGGACCATAACATATTGTGTAATTTGAAACGAGGTCCGATTTGATATATTATAATAGTAGTTTCGATACCCGAGTCAAAACTTATCCCCGTTGAAAGCTGTAACTCATATTTACCAAATGTTTTGTTGTTTTTGAAAATGTGAACGACATACTCTTTCTTTTTCTCTTCTCTTCTTTTTTGTGAAGAATAGAGACTGATTGAAAATATAAAGAAACAACCCTAGGTCGGCACCAATATCTCCTATATAGCTCTATTGCATTAAACCAGAAGTAAGAAAAATGAAAATGGTGCTTCACACACTTTAAACACCCATTAAGTGATGTAAACGAATATATTTGGGTATAAAAACGACTTTCTTTGGCGGAAACAAAAAATATTGTGTAATTTAATACGAGTTTCGATTTGATATATTATAATAGTAGTTTCGATACCCGAGTGAAAAGGTATCTCCGTTGAAAGCTGTAACTCATATTTACCAAATATTTTGTTGTTTTTGAAAATGTGAACGACATCCTGTTTCTTTTTCTCTTCTCTTATTTTTTGTGAAGAATAGAGACTGTTTGAAAATATAAAGAAACAACCCTAGGTCGGCACCAATATCTCCTATATAGCTCTATTGCATTAAACCAGAAGTAAGAAAAATGAAAATGGTGCTTCACACACTTTAAACACCCATTAAGTGATGTAAACGAATATATTTGGGTATAAAAACGACTTTCTTTGGCGGAAACAAAAAATATTGTGTAATTTAATACGAGTTTCGATTTGATATATTATAATAGTAGTTTCGATACCCGAGTGAAAAGGTATCTCCGTTGAAAGCTGTAACTCATATTTACCAAATATTTTGTTGTTTTTGAAAATGTGAACGACATCCTGTTTCTTTTTCTGTTCTCTTATTTTTTGTGAAGAATAGAGACTGATTGAAAATATAAAGAAACAACCCTAGGTCGGCACCAATATCTCCTATATAGCTCTATTGCATTAAACCAGAAGTAAGAAAAATGAAAATGGTGCTTCACACACTTTAAACACCCATTAAGTGATGTAAACGAATATATTTGGGTATAAAAACGACTTTCTTTGGCGGAAACAAAAAATATTGTGTAATTTAATACGAGTTTCGATTTGATATATTATAATAGTAGTTTCGATACCCGAGTGAAAAGGTATCTCCGTTGAAAGCTGTAACTCATATTTACCAAATATTTTGTTGTTTTTGAAAATGTGAACGACATCCTGTTTCTTTTTCTCTTCTCTTATTTTTTGTGAAGAATAGAGACTGTTTGAAAATATAAAGAAACAACCCTAGGTCGGCACCAATATCTCCTATATAGCTCTATTGCATTAAACCAGAAGTAAGAAAAATGAAAATGGTGCTTCACACACTTTAAACACCCATTAAGTGATGTAAACGAATATATTTGGGTATAAAAACGACTTTCTTTGGCGGAAACAAAAAATATTGTGTAATTTAATACGAGTTTCGATTTGATATATTATAATAGTAGTTTCGATACCCGAGTGAAAAGGTATCTCCGTTGAAAGCTGTAACTCATATTTACCAAATATTTTGTTGTTTTTGAAAATGTGAACGACATCCTGTTTCTTTTTCTGTTCTCTTATTTTTTGTGAAGAATAGAGACTGATTGAAAATATAAAGAAACAACCCTAGGTCGGCACCAATATCTCCTATATAGCTCTATTGAATTAAACCAGAAGTAAGAAAAATGAAAATTGTGCATCACAAACTTTAAACACCCATTAAGTGATGTAAACGAATATATTTGGGTATAAAAACGACTTTCTTTGGCGGAAACAAAAAATATTGTGTAATTTAATACGAGCTTCGATTTGATATATTATAATAGTAGTTTCGATACCCGAGTCAAAAGGTATCTCCGTTGAAAGCTGTAACTCATATTTACCAAATATTTTGTTGTTTTTGAAAATGTGAACGACATCCTGTTTCTTTTTCTCTTCTCTTATTTTTTGTGAAGAATAGAGTATGATTGAAAATATAAAGAAACAACCCTAGGTCGGCACCAATATCTCCTATATAGCTCTATTGAATTAAACCAGAAGTAAGAAAAATGAAAATGGTGCGTCACAAAATTTAAACACCCATTAAGTAATGTAGACGAATTAATTTGGGTGCAAAAACGATTTTCTTTGGCGGGACCAAAAAATATTGTGTAATTTAAAACAAGCTTCGATTTGGTATATATTAATAGTGTTTTCGATACCCGAGTCAAAAGTTATCTCCGTTGAAAGCTGTAACTCATATTTACCAAATGTTTTGTTGTTTTTGAAAATGTGAACGACATCCTGTTTCTTTTTCTCTTCTATTATTTTTTGTGAAGAATAGAGACTGATTGAAAATATAAAGAAACAACCCTAGGTCGGCACCAATATCTCCTATATAGCTCTATTGAATTAAACCAGAAGTAAGAAAATTGAAAATGGTACGTCACAAACTTTAAAGAACCATGAAGTTTTGTAAACGAATTAATTTGGGTGAAAAAACGATTTTCATTGGCGGGACCAAAAAATATTGTGTAATTTGATACGAGCTTCGATTTGATATATTATAAAAGAGGTTTCGATATCCGAGTCAAAAGTTATCTCCGTTGAAAGCTGTAACTCATATTTACCAAATGTTTTGTTGTTTTTGAAAATGTGAACGACATCCTCTTTCTTTTTCTCTTCTCTTTTTTTTTGTGAAGAATATAGACTGATTGAAAATATAAAGAAACAACCCTAGGTCGGCACCAATATCTCCTATATAGCTCTATTGAATTAAACGAGAAGTAAGAAAAATGAAAATGGTGCGTCAAAAACTTTAAACACACGGTAAGTGATGTAAACGATGTAATTTTGATACAAAAACGATTTTCCTATGTGGGACCATAACATATTGTGTAATTTGAAACGAGGTCCGATTTGATATATTATAATAGTAGTTTCGATACCCGAGTCAAAACTTATCCCCGTTGAAAGCTGTAACTCATATTTACCAAATGTTTTGTTGTTTTTGAAAATGTGAACGACATACTCTTTCTTTTTCTCTTCTCTTATTTTCTGTGAAGAATAGAGACTGATTGAAAATATAAAGAAACAACCCTAGGTCGGCACCAATATCTCCTATATAGCTCTATTGCATTAAACCAGAAGTAAGAAAAATGAAAATGGTGCTTCACAAACTTTAAACACCCATTAAGTGATGTAAACGAATATATTTGGGTATAAAAACGACTTTCTTTGGTGGAAACAAAAAATATTGTGTAATTTAATACGAGCTTCGATTTGATATATTATAATAGTAGTTTCGATACCCGAGTCAAAAGGTATCTCCGTTGAAAGTTATAAATCATATTTACCAAATGTTTTGTTGTTTTTGAAAATGTGAACGACATACTCTTTCTTTTTCTCTTCTCTTCTTTTTTGTGAAGAATAGAGACTGATTGAAAATATAAAGAAACAACCCTAGGTCGGCACCAATATCTCCTATATAGCTCTATTGAATTAAACGAGAAGTAAGAAAAATGAAAATGGTGCGTCACAAAATTTAAACACCCATTAAGTAATGTAGACGAATTAATTTGGGTGCAAAAACGATTTTCTTTGGCGGGACCAAAAATATTGTGTAATTTAATACAAGCTTCGATTTGATATATATTAATAGTGTTTTCGATATCCGAGTCAAAAGTTATCTCCGTTGAAAGCTGTAACTCATATTTACCAAATGTTTTGTTGTTTTTGAAAATGTGAACGACATCCTGTTTCTTTTTCTCTTCTCTTAATTTTTGTGAAGAATAGAGACTGATTGAAAATCTAAAGAAACAACCCTAGGTCGGCACCAATATCTCCTATATAGCTCTATTGCATTAAACCAGAAGTAAGAAAAATGAATATGGTGCTTCACAAACTTTAAACACCCATTAAGTGATGTAAACGAATATATTTGGGTATAAAAACGACTTTCTTTGGCGGAAACAAAAAATATTGTGTAATTTAATACGAGCTTCGATTTGATATATTATAATAGTAGTTTCGATACCCGAGTCAAAAGGTATCTCCGTTGAAAGCTGTAACTCATATTTACCAAATATTTTGTTGTTTTTGAAAATGTGAACGACATCCTGTTTCTTTTTCTCTTCTCTTATTTTTTGTGAAGAATAGAGACTGATTGAAAATATAAAGAAACAACCCTAGGTCGGCACCAATATCTCCTATATAGCTCTATTGAATTAAACTAGAAGTAAGAAAAATGAAAATTGTGCATCACAAACTTTAAACAGCCATTAAGTGATGTAAACTATATAATTTGGTTAAAAAACGATTTTCATTGGCGGGACCAAAATATATTATGTAATTTAATACCAGCATCGATTTGATATATTATAACAGTGGTTTCGATACCCTAGTCAAAAGTTATGTCCTTTGAAAGTTGTAACTCATATTTACCAAATGTTTTGTTGTTTTTGGAAATGTGAACGACATCCTCTTTCTCTTTCTCTTCTCTTATTTTTTGTGAAGAATAGAGACTGATTGAAAATATAAAGAAACAACCCTAGGTCGGCACCAATATCTCCTATATAGCTCTATTGAATTAAACCAGAAGTAAGAAAAATGAAAATTGTGCATCACAAACTTTAAACACCCATTAAGTGATGTAAACGAATATATTTGGGTATAAAAACGACTTTCTTTGGCGGAAACAAAAAATATTGTGTAATTTAATACGAGCTTCGATTTGATATATTATAATAGTAGTTTCGATACCCGAGTCAAAAGGTATCTCCGTTGAAAGCTGTAACTCATATTTACCAAATATTTTGTTGTTTTTGAAAATGTGAACGACATCCTGTTTCTTTTTCTCTTCTCTTATTTTTTGTGAAGAATAGAGACTGATTGAAAATATAAAGAAACAACCCTAGGTCGGCACCAATATCTCCTATATAGCTCTATTGAATTAAACTAGAAGTAAGAAAAATGAAAATTGTGCATCACAAACTTTAAACAGCCATTAAGTGATGTAAACTATATAATTTGGTTAAAAAACGATTTTCATTGGCGGGACCAAAATATATTATGTAATTTAATACCAGCATCGATTTGATATATTATAACAGTGGTTTCGATACCCTAGTCAAAAGTTATGTCCTTTGAAAGTTGTAACTCATATTTACCAAATGTTTTGTTGTTTTTGGAAATGTGAACGACATCCTGTTTCTTTTTCTCTTCTCTTAATTTTTGTGAAGAATAGAGACTGATTGAAAATCTAAAGAAACAACCCTAGGTCGGCACCAATATCTCCTATATAGCTCTATTGCATTAAACCAGAAGTAAGAAAAATGAATATGGTGCTTCACAAACTTTAAACACCCATTAAGTGATGTAAACGAATATATTTGGGTATAAAAACGACTTTCTTTGGCGGAAACAAAAAATATTGTGTAATTTAATACGAGCTTCGATTTGATATATTATAATAGTAGTTTCGATACCCGAGTCAAAAGGTATCTCCGTTGAAAGCTGTAACTCATATTTACCAAATATTTTGTTGTTTTTGAAAATGTGAACGACATCCTGTTTCTTTTTCTCTTCTCTTATTTTTTGTGAAGAATAGAGACTG
Organism: Hippophae tibetana; assembly: GCA_037013495.1. Taxonomy (NCBI): domain Eukaryota; kingdom Viridiplantae; phylum Streptophyta; class Magnoliopsida; order Rosales; family Elaeagnaceae; genus Hippophae; species Hippophae tibetana. The sequence continues at coordinate 77,235 of JAZDXN010000027.1, read as the reverse complement.
ATTGAAAATATAAAGAAACAACCCTAGGTCGGCACCAATATCTCCTATATAGCTCTATTGAATTAAACTAGAAGTAAGAAAAATGAAAATTGTGCATCACAAACTTTAAACAGCCATTAAGTGATGTAAACTATATAATTTGGTTAAAAAACGATTTTCATTGGCGGGACCAAAATATATTATGTAATTTAATACCAGCATCGATTTGATATATTATAACAGTGGTTTCGATACCCTAGTCAAAAGTTATGTCCTTTGAAAGTTGTAACTCATATTTACCAAATGTTTTGTTGTTTTTGGAAATGTGAACGACATCCTCTTTCTCTTTCTCTTCTCTTATTTTTTGTGAAGAATAGAGACTGATTGAAAATATAAAGAAACAACCCTAGGTCGGCACCAATATCTCCTATATAGCTCTATTGAATTAAACCAGAAGTAAGAAAAATGAAAATTGTGCATCACAAACTTTAAACACCCATTAAGTGATGTAAACGAATATATTTGGGTATAAAAACGACTTTCTTTGGCGGAAACAAAAAATATTGTGTAATTTAATACGAGCTTCGATTTGATATATTATAATAGTAGTTTCGATACCCGAGTCAAAAGGTATCTCCGTTGAAAGCTGTAACTCATATTTACCAAATATTTTGTTGTTTTTGAAAATGTGAACGACATCCTGTTTCTTTTTCTCTTCTCTTATTTTTTGTGAAGAATAGAGTATGATTGAAAATATAAAGAAACAACCCTAGGTCGGCACCAATATCTCCTATATAGCTCTATTGAATTAAACCAGAAGTAAGAAAAATGAAAATGGTGCGTCACAAAATTTAAACACCCATTAAGTAATGTAGACGAATTAATTTGGGTGCAAAAACGATTTTCTTTGGCGGGACCAAAAAATATTGTGTAATTTAAAACAAGCTTCGATTTGGTATATATTAATAGTGTTTTCGATACCCGAGTCAAAAGTTATCTCCGTTGAAAGCTGTAACTCATATTTACCAAATGTTTTGTTGTTTTTGAAAATGTGAACGACATCCTGTTTCTTTTTCTCTTCTATTATTTTTTGTGAAGAATAGAGACTGATTGAAAATATAAAGAAACAACCCTAGGTCGGCACCAATATCTCCTATATAGCTCTATTGAATTAAACCAGAAGTAAGAAAATTGAAAATGGTACGTCACAAACTTTAAAGAACCATGAAGTTTTGTAAACGAATTAATTTGGGTGAAAAAACGATTTTCATTGGCGGGACCAAAAAATATTGTGTAATTTGATACGAGCTTCGATTTGATATATTATAAAAGAGGTTTCGATATCCGAGTCAAAAGTTATCTCCGTTGAAAGCTGTAACTCATATTTACCAAATGTTTTGTTGTTTTTGAAAATGTGAACGACATCCTCTTTCTTTTTCTCTTCTCTTTTTTTTTGTGAAGAATATAGACTGATTGAAAATATAAAGAAACAACCCTAGGTCGGCACCAATATCTCCTATATAGCTCTATTGAATTAAACGAGAAGTAAGAAAAATGAAAATGGTGCGTCAAAAACTTTAAACACACGGTAAGTGATGTAAACGATGTAATTTTGATACAAAAACGATTTTCCTATGTGGGACCATAACATATTGTGTAATTTGAAACGAGGTCCGATTTGATATATTATAATAGTAGTTTCGATACCCGAGTCAAAACTTATCCCCGTTGAAAGCTGTAACTCATATTTACCAAATGTTTTGTTGTTTTTGAAAATGTGAACGACATACTCTTTCTTTTTCTCTTCTCTTATTTTCTGTGAAGAATAGAGACTGATTGAAAATATAAAGAAACAACCCTAGGTCGGCACCAATATCTCCTATATAGCTCTATTGCATTAAACCAGAAGTAAGAAAAATGAAAATGGTGCTTCACAAACTTTAAACACCCATTAAGTGATGTAAACGAATATATTTGGGTATAAAAACGACTTTCTTTGGTGGAAACAAAAAATATTGTGTAATTTAATACGAGCTTCGATTTGATATATTATAATAGTAGTTTCGATACCCGAGTCAAAAGGTATCTCCGTTGAAAGTTATAAATCATATTTACCAAATGTTTTGTTGTTTTTGAAAATGTGAACGACATACTCTTTCTTTTTCTCTTCTCTTCTTTTTTGTGAAGAATAGAGACTGATTGAAAATATAAAGAAACAACCCTAGGTCGGCACCAATATCTCCTATATAGCTCTATTGAATTAAACGAGAAGTAAGAAAAATGAAAATGGTGCGTCACAAAATTTAAACACCCATTAAGTAATGTAGACGAATTAATTTGGGTGCAAAAACGATTTTCTTTGGCGGGACCAAAAATATTGTGTAATTTAATACAAGCTTCGATTTGATATATATTAATAGTGTTTTCGATATCCGAGTCAAAAGTTATCTCCGTTGAAAGCTGTAACTCATATTTACCAAATGTTTTGTTGTTTTTGAAAATGTGAACGACATCCTGTTTCTTTTTCTCTTCTCTTAATTTTTGTGAAGAATAGAGACTGATTGAAAATCTAAAGAAACAACCCTAGGTCGGCACCAATATCTCCTATATAGCTCTATTGCATTAAACCAGAAGTAAGAAAAATGAATATGGTGCTTCACAAACTTTAAACACCCATTAAGTGATGTAAACGAATATATTTGGGTATAAAAACGACTTTCTTTGGCGGAAACAAAAAATATTGTGTAATTTAATACGAGCTTCGATTTGATATATTATAATAGTAGTTTCGATACCCGAGTCAAAAGGTATCTCCGTTGAAAGCTGTAACTCATATTTACCAAATATTTTGTTGTTTTTGAAAATGTGAACGACATCCTGTTTCTTTTTCTCTTCTCTTATTTTTTGTGAAGAATAGAGACTGATTGAAAATATAAAGAAACAACCCTAGGTCGGCACCAATATCTCCTATATAGCTCTATTGAATTAAACTAGAAGTAAGAAAAATGAAAATTGTGCATCACAAACTTTAAACAGCCATTAAGTGATGTAAACTATATAATTTGGTTAAAAAACGATTTTCATTGGCGGGACCAAAATATATTATGTAATTTAATACCAGCATCGATTTGATATATTATAACAGTGGTTTCGATACCCTAGTCAAAAGTTATGTCCTTTGAAAGTTGTAACTCATATTTACCAAATGTTTTGTTGTTTTTGGAAATGTGAACGACATCCTCTTTCTCTTTCTCTTCTCTTCTTTTTTGTGAAGAATAGAGACTGATTGAAAATATAAAGAAACAACCCTAGGTCGGCACCAATATCTCCTATATAGCTCTATTGAATTAAACCAGAAGTAAGAAAAATGAAAATTGTGCATCACAAACTTTAAACAGCCATTAAGTGATGTAAACTATATAATTTGGTTACAAAAACGATTTTCATTGGCGGGACCAAAATATATTATGTAATTTAATACAAGCTTCGATTTGATATATTATAATAGTGGTTTCGATACCCGAGTCAAAAGTTATGTCCTTTGAAAGTTGTAACTCATATTTACCAAATATTTTGTTGTTTTTGAAAATGTGAACGACATCCTGTTTCTTTTTCTCTTCTCTTATTTTTTGTGAAGAATAGAGACTGATTGAAAATATAAAGAAACAACCCTAGGTCGGCACCAATATCTCCTATATAGCTCTATTGAATTAAACTAGAAGTAAGAAAAATGAAAATTGTGCATCACAAACTTTAAACAGCCATTAAGTGATGTAAACTATATAATTTGGTTAAAAAACGATTTTCATTGGCGGGACCAAAATATATTATGTAATTTAATACCAGCATCGATTTGATATATTATAACAGTGGTTTCGATACCCGAGTCAAAAGTTATGTCCTTTGAAAGTTGTAACTCATATTTACCAAATGTTTTGTTGTTTTTGGAAATGTGAACGACATCCTCTTTCTTTTTATCTTCTCTTATTTTTTGTGAAGAATAGAGACTGATTGAAAATATAAAGAAAAAACCCTAGGTCGGCACCAATATCTCCTATATAGCTCTATTGAATTAAACCAGAAGTAAGAAAAATGAAAATTGTGCATCACAAAATTTAAACACCCATTAAGTGATGTAAACGAATATATTTGGGTATAAAAATGACTTTCTTTGGCGGGACCAAAAAATATTGTGTAATTTAAAACCAGCTTCGATTTGGTATATATTAATAGTGTTTTCGATACCCGAGTCAAAAGTTATCTCCGTTGAAAGCTGTAACTCATATTTACCAAATGTTTTGTTGTTTTTGAAAATGTGAACGACATCCTGTTTCTTTTTCTCTTCTCTTATTTTTTGTGAAGAATAGAGACTGATTGAAAATATAAAGAAAAAACCCTAGGTCGGCACCAATATCTCCTATATAGCTCTATTGAATTAAACCAGAAGTAAGAAAAATGAAAATTGTGCATCACAAACTTTAAACACCCATTAAGTGATGTAAACGAATATATTTGGGTATAAAAACGACTTTCTTTGGCGGAAACAAAAAATATTATGTAATTTAATACGAGCTTCGATTTGATATATTATAATAGTAGTTTCGATACCCGAGTCAAAAGGTATCTCCGTTGAAAGCTGTAACTCATATTTACCAAATATTTTGTTGTTTTTGAAAATGTGAACGACATCCTGTTTCTTTTTCTCTTCTCTTATTTTTTGTGAAGAATAGAGTCTGATTGAAAATATAAAGAAACAACCCTAGGTCGGCACCAATATCTCCTATATAGCTCTATTGAATTAAACCAGAAGTAAGAACAATGAAAATGGTGCGTCACAAAATTTAAACACCCATTAAGTAATGTAGACGAATTAATTTGGGTGCAAAAACGATTTTCTTTGGCGGGACCAAAAAATATTGTGTAATTTAAAACAAGCTTCGATTTGGTATATATTAATAGTGTTTTCGATACCCGAGTCAAAAGTTATCTCCGTTGAAAGCTGTAACTCATATTTACCAAATGTTTTGTTGTTTTTGAAAATGTGAACGACATCCTGTTTCTTTTTCTCTTCTCTTATTTTTTGTGAAGAATAGAGACTGATTGAAAATATAAAGAAACAACCCTAGGTCGGCACCAATATCTCCTATATAGCTCTATTGAATTAAACCAGAAGTAAGAAAATTGAAAATGGTACGTCACAAACTTTAAAGAACCATGAAGTTTTGTAAACGAATTAATTTGGGTTTAAAAACGATTTTCATTGGCGGGACCAAAAAATATTGTGTAATTTGATACGAGCTTCGATTTGATATATTATAAAAGAGGTTTCGATATCCGAGTCAAAAGTTATCTCCGTTGAAAGCTGTAACTCATATTTACCAAATATTTTGTTGTTTTTGAAAATGTGAACGACATCCGCTTTCTTTTTCTCTTCTCTTTTTTTTTGTGAAGAATATAGACTGATTGAAAATATAAAGAAACAACCCTAGGTCGGCACCAATATCTCCTATATAACTCTATTGAATTAAACGAGAAGTAAGAAAAATGAAAATGGTGCGTCAAAAACTTTAAACACACGGAAAGTGATGTAAACGATGTAATTTTGATACAAAAACGATTTTCCTATATGGGACCATAACATATTGTGTAATTTGAAACGAGGTCCGATTTGATATATTATAATAGTAGTTTCGATACCCGAGTCAAAACTTATCCCCGTTGAAAGCTGTAACTCATATTTACCAAATGTTTTGTTGTTTTTGAAAATGTGAACGACATACTCTTTCTTTTTCTCTTCTCTTATTTTCTGTGAAGAATAGAGACTGATTGAAAATATAAAGAAACAACCCTAGGTCGGCACCAATATCTCCTATATAGCTCTATTGCATTAAACCAGAAGTAAGAAAAATGAAAATGGTGCTTCACAAACTTTAAACACCCATTAAGTGATGTAAACGAATATATTTGGGTATAAAAACGACTTTCTATGGTGGAAACAAAAAATATTGTGTAATTTAATACGAGCTTCGATTTGATATATTATAATAGTAGTTTCGATACCCGAGTCAAAAGGTATCTCCGTTGAAAGTTATAAATCATATTTACCAAATGTTTTGTTGTTTTTGAAAATGTGAACGACATACTCTTTCTTTTTCTCTTCTCTTCTTTTTTGTGAAGAATAGAGACTGATTGAAAATATAAAGAAACAACCCTAGGTCGGCACCAATATCTCCTATATAGCTCTATTGAATTAAACGAGAAGTAAGAAAAATGAAAATGGTGCGTCACAAAATTTAAACACCCATTAAGTAATGTAGACGAATTAATTTGGGTGCAAAAACGATTTTCTTTGGCGGGACCAAAAATATTGTGTAATTTAATACAAGCTTCGATTTGATATATATTAATAGTGTTTTCGATATCCGAGTCAAAAGTTATCTCCGTTGAAAGCTGTAACTCATATTTACCAAATGTTTTGTTGTTTTTGAAAATGTGAACGACATCCTGTTTCTTTTTCTCTTCTCTTAATTTTTGTGAAGAATAGAGACTGATTGAAAATACAAAGAAACAACCCTAGGTCGGCACCAATATCTCCTATATAGCTCTATTGCATTAAACCAGAAGTAAGAAAAATGAAAATGGTGCTTCACAAACTTTAAACACCCATTAAGTGATGTAAACGAATATATTTGGGTATAAAAACGACTTTCTTTGGTGGAAACAAAAAATATTGTGTAATTTAATACGAGCTTCGATTTGATATATTATAATAGTAGTTTCGATACCCGAGTCAAAAGGTATCTCCGTTGAAAGTTATAAATCATATTTACCAAATGTTTTGTTGTTTTTGAAAATGTGAACGACATACTCTTTCTTTTTCTCTTCTCTTCTTTTTTGTGAAGAATAGAGACTGATTGAAAATATAAAGAAACAACCCTAGGTCGGCACCAATATCTCCTATATAGCTCTATTGAATTAAACGAGAAGTAAGAAAAATGAAAATGGTGCGTCACAAAATTTAAACACCCATTAAGTAATGTAGACGAATTAATTTGGGTGCAAAAACGATTTTCTTTGGCGGGACCAAAAATATTGTGTAATTTAATACAAGCTTCGATTTGATATATATTAATAGTGTTTTCGATATCCGAGTCAAAAGTTATCTCCGTTGAAAGCTGTAACTCATATTTACCAAATGTTTTGTTGTTTTTGAAAATGTGAACGACATCCTGTTTCTTTTTCTCTTCTCTTAATTTTTGTGAAGAATAGAGACTGATTGAAAATATAAAGAAACAACCCTAGGTCGGCACCAATATCTCCTATATAGCTCTATTGCATTAAACCAGAAGTAAGAAAAATGAATATGGTGCTTCACAAACTTTAAACACCCATTAAGTGATGTAAACGAATATATTTGGGTATAAAAACGACTTTCTTTGGCGGAAACAAAAAATATTGTGTAATTTAATACGAGTTTCGATTTGATATATTATAATAGTAGTTTCGATACCCGAGTCAAAAGGTATCTCCGTTGAAAGCTGTAACTCATATTTACCAAATATTTTGTTGTTTTTGAAAATGTGAACGACATCCTGTTTCTTTTTCTCTTCTCTTATTTTTTGTGAAGAATAGAGACTGATTGAAAATATAAAGAAACAACCCTAGGTCGGCACCAATATCTCCTATATAGCTCTATTGAATTAAACTAGAAGTAAGAAAAATGAAAATTGTGCATCACAAACTTTAAACAGCCATTAAGTGATGTAAACTATATAATTTGGTTAAAAAACGATTTTCATTGGCGGGACCAAAATATATTATGTAATTTAATACCAGCATCGATTTGATATATTATAACAGTGGTTTCGATACCCTAGTCAAAAGTTATGTCCTTTGAAAGTTGTAACTCATATTTACCAAATGTTTTGTTGTTTTTGGAAATGTGAACGACATCCTCTTTCTCTTTCTCTTCTCTTCTTTTTTGTGAAGAATAGAGACTGATAGAAAATATAAAGAAACAACCCTAGGTCGGCACCAATATCTCCTATATAGCTCTATTGAATTAAACCAGAAGTAAGAAAAATGAAAATTGTGCATCACAAACTTTAAACAGCCATTAAGTGATGTAAACTATATAATTTGGTTACAAAAACGATTTTCATTGGCGGGACCAAAATATATTATGTAATTTAATACAAGCTTCGATTTGATATATTATAATAGTGGTTTCGATACCCGAGTCAAAAGTTATGTCCTTTGAAAGTTGTAACTCATATTTACCAAATATTTTGTTGTTTTTGAAAATGTGAACGACATCCTGTTTCTTTTTCTCTTCTCTTATTTTTTGTGAAGAATAGAGACTGATTGAAAATATAAAGAAACAACCCTAGGTCGGCACCAATATCTCCTATATAGCTCTATTGAATTAAACTAGAAGTAAGAAAAATGAAAATTGTGCATCACAAACTTTAAACAGCCATTAAGTGATGTAAACTATATAATTTGGTTAAAAAACGATTTTCATTGGCGGGACCAAAATATATTATGTAATTTAATACCAGCATCGATTTGATATATTATAACAGTGGTTTCGATACCCGAGTCAAAAGTTATGTCCTTTGAAAGTTGTAACTCATATTTACCAAATGTTTTGTTGTTTTTGGAAATGTGAACGACATCCTCTTTCTTTTTATCTTCTCTTATTTTTTGTGAAGAATAGAGACTGATTGAAAATATAAAGAAAAAACCCTAGGTCGGCACCAATATCTCCTATATAGCTCTATTGAATTAAACCAGAAGTAAGAAAAATGAAAATTGTGCATCACAAAATTTAAACACCCATTAAGTGATGTAAACGAATATATTTGGGTATAAAAATGACTTTCTTTGGCGGGACCAAAAAATATTGTGTAATTTAAAACCAGCTTCGATTTGGTATATATTAATAGTGTTTTCGATACCCGAGTCAAAAGTTATCTCCGTTGAAAGCTGTAACTCATATTTACCAAATGTTTTGTTGTTTTTGAAAATGTGAACGACATCCTGTTTCTTTTTCTCTTCTCTTATTTTTTGTGAAGAATAGAGACTGATTGAAAATATAAAGAAAAAACCCTAGGTCGGCACCAATATCTCCTATATAGCTCTATTGAATTAAACCAGAAGTAAGAAAAATGAAAATTGTGCATCACAAACTTTAAACACCCATTAAGTGATGTAAACGAATATATTTGGGTATAAAAACGACTTTCTTTGGCGGAAACAAAAAATATTATGTAATTTAATACGAGCTTCGATTTGATATATTATAATAGTAGTTTCGATACCCGAGTCAAAAGGTATCTCCGTTGAAAGCTGTAACTCATATTTACCAAATATTTTGTTGTTTTTGAAAATGTGAACGACATCCTGTTTCTTTTTCTCTTCTCTTATTTTTTGTGAAGAATAGAGTCTGATTGAAAATATAAAGAAACAACCCTAGGTCGGCACCAATATCTCCTATATAGCTCTATTGAATTAAACCAGAAGTAAGAACAATGAAAATGGTGCGTCACAAAATTTAAACACCCATTAAGTAATGTAGACGAATTAATTTGGGTGCAAAAACGATTTTCTTTGGCGGGACCAAAAAATATTGTGTAATTTAAAACAAGCTTCGATTTGGTATATATTAATAGTGTTTTCGATACCCGAGTCAAAAGTTATCTCCGTTGAAAGCTGTAACTCATATTTACCAAATGTTTTGTTGTTTTTGAAAATGTGAACGACATCCTGTTTCTTTTTCTCTTCTCTTATTTTTTGTGAAGAATAGAGACTGATTGAAAATATAAAGAAACAACCCTAGGTCGGCACCAATATCTCCTATATAGCTCTATTGAATTAAACCAGAAGTAAGAAAATTGAAAATGGTACGTCACAAACTTTAAAGAACCATGAAGTTTTGTAAACGAATTAATTTGGGTGAAAAAACGATTTTCATTGGCGGGACCAAAAAATATTGTGTAATTTGATACGAGCTTCGATTTGATATATTATAAAAGAGGTTTCGATATCCGAGTCAAAAGTTATCTCCGTTGAAAGCTGTAACTCATATTTACCAAATATTTTGTTGTTTTTGAAAATGTGAACGACATCCGCTTTCTTTTTCTCTTCTCTTTTTTTTTGTGAAGAATATAGACTGATTGAAAATATAAAGAAACAACCCTAGGTCGGCACCAATATCTCCTATATAACTCTATTGAATTAAACGAGAAGTAAGAAAAATGAAAATGGTGCGTCAAAAACTTTAAACACACGGTAAGTGATGTAAACGATGTAATTTTGATACAAAAACGATTTTCCTATATGGGACCATAACATATTGTGTAATTTGAAACGAGGTCCGATTTGATATATTATAATAGTAGTTTCGATACCCGAGTCAAAACTTATCCCCGTTGAAAGCTGTAACTCATATTTACCAAATGTTTTGTTGTTTTTGAAAATGTGAACGACATACTCTTTCTTTTTCTCTTCTCTTATTTTCTGTGAAGAATAGAGACTGATTGAAAATATAAAGAAACAACCCTAGGTCGGCACCAATATCTCCTATATAGCTCTATTGCATTAAACCAGAAGTAAGAAAAATGAAAATGGTGCTTCACAAACTTTAAACACCCATTAAGTGATGTAAACGAATATATTTGGGTATAAAAACGACTTTCTTTGGTGGAAACAAAAAATATTGTGTAATTTAATACGAGCTTCGATTTGATATATTATAATAGTAGTTTCGATACCCGAGTCAAAAGGTATCTCCGTTGAAAGTTATAAATCATATTTACCAAATGTTTTGTTGTTTTTGAAAATGTGAACGACATACTCTTTCTTTTTCTCTTCTCTTCTTTTTTGTGAAGAATAGAGACTGATTGAAAATATAAAGAAACAACCCTAGGTCGGCACCAATATCTCCTATATAGCTCTATTGAATTAAACGAGAAGTAAGAAAAATGAAAATGGTGCGTCACAAAATTTAAACACCCATTAAGTAATGTAGACGAATTAATTTGGGTGCAAAAACGATTTTCTTTGGCGTTACCAAAAATATTGTGTAATTTAATACAAGCTTCGATTTGATATATATTAATAGTGTTTTCGATATCCGAGTCAAAAGTTATCTCCGTTGAAAGCTGTAACTCATATTTACCAAATGTTTTGTTGTTTTTGAAAATGTGAACGACATCCTGTTTCTTTTTCTCTTCTCTTAATTTTTGTGAAGAATAGAGACTGATTGAAAATACAAAGAAACAACCCTAGGTCGGCACAAATATATCCTATATAGCTCAATTGAATTAAACCAGAAGTTAGAAAAATGAAAATGGTGTGTCAAAAACATTAAACACCCATTAAGTGATGTAAACGAATAAATTTGGGTAGAAATACGATTTTCTTTGGCGGGACCAATAAATATTGTGTAAGTTAATACGAGCTTCGATTTGATATATTATAATAGTAGTTTCGAGACCCGAGTCCAAAGTTATCTCCGTTGAAAGTTGTAAATCATACTTACCGAATGTTTTGTTGTTTTTGGAAATGTGAACGACATCCTCTTTCTTTTTCTCTTCTCTTCTTTTTTGTGAAGAATAGAGACTGATTGAAAATATAAAGAAACAACCCTAGGTCGGCACCAATATCTCCTATATAGCTCTATTGAATTAAACCAGAAGTAAGAAAAATGAAAATTGTGAATCACAAACTTTAAACAGCCATTAAGTGATGTAAACTATATAATTTGGTTACCAAAACGATTTTCATTGGCGGGACAAAAATATATTGTGTAATTTAATACAAGCTTCGATTTGATATATTATAATAGTGGTTTCGATACCCGAGTCAAAAGTTATGTCCTTTGAAAGTTGTAACTCATATTTACCAAATGTTTTGTTGTTTTTGAAAATATGAACGACATCCTCTTTCATTTTCTCTTCTCTTATTTTTTTCTTGAAGAATAGAGACTTATTGAAAGTATAAAGAATAAACCCTAGATTGGCACCAATATCTCCTTTATAGCTCTATTGAATTAAACTAGGACTAAGTAAAATGAAAATGGAGCGTGAAAAACTTTAAACCCTCGGTAAGTGAAGTAAATGTTGTAATTTGGGTACAAAAACAATTTTCCTTGGTGGGACCAAAACATATTGTGTAATTTGAAACGAGCTCCGATTTGATATATTATAATAGCAGTTTCGATACCCGAGTCAAAGTTATCTCCGTTGAAAGTTGTAACTCATATTTAAAAAATGTTTTGTTGTTTTTGAAAATGTGAACGACATCCTCTTTCTTTTTCTCTTCTCTTCTTTTTTGTGAAGAATAGAGACTGATTGAAAATATAAAGGAACAACCATAGGTCGGCACCAATATCTCCTATATAGCTCTATTGAATTAAACCAGAAGTAAGAAAAATGAAAATGGTGCGTCACAAACTTTAAACACCCATTAAGTGATGTAAACGATGTAATTTTGGTACAAACACGATTTTCGTTGCCAAGACCAAAAAATATTGTGTAATTTGATACGAGCTTCAATTTGATATATTATAAAAGTGGTTTCGATACCCGAGTCAAAACTTATCCCCGTTAAAAGCTGTAACTCATATTTACCAAATGTTTTGTTGTTTTTGAAAATGTGAACGACATCCTGTTTCTTTTTCTCTTCTCTTAATTTTTGTGAAGAATAGAGACTGATTGAAAATACAAAGAAACAACCCTAGGTCGGCACAAATATATCCTATATAGCTCAATTGAATTAAACCAGAAGTAAGAAAAATGAAAATGGTGTGTCAAAAACATTAAACACCCATTAAGTGATGTAAACGAATAAATTTGGGTAGAAATACGATTTTCTTTGGCGGGACCAATAAATATTGTGTAAGTTAATACGAGCTTCGATTTGATATATTATAATAGTAGTTTCGAGACCCGAGTCCAAAGTTATCTCCGTTGAAAGTTGTAACTCATACTTACCGAATGTTTTGTTGTTTTTGGAAATGTGAACAACATCCTCTTTCTTTTTCTCTTCTCTTCTTTTTTGTGAAGAATAGAGACTGATTGAAAATATAAAGAAACAACCCTAGGTCGGCACCAATATCTCCTATATAGCTCTATTGAATTAAACCAGAAGTAAGAAAAATGAAAATTGTGCATCACAAACTTTAAACAGCCATTAAGTGATGTAAACTATATAATTAGGTTTCAAAAACGATTTTCATTGGCGGGACCAAAATATATTGTGTAATTTAATACAAGCTTCGATTTGATATATTATAATAGTGGTTTCGATACCCGAGTCAAAAGTTATGTCCTTTGAAAGTTGTAACTCATATTTACCAAATGTTTTGTTGTTTTTGAAAATATGAACGACATCCTCTTTCATTTTCTCTTCTCTTATTTTTTTCCTGAAGAATAGAGACTTATTGAAAGTATAAAGAATAAACCCTAGATTGGCACCAATATCTCCTTTATAGCTCTATTGAATTAAACTAGGACTAAGTAAAATGAAAATGGAGCATGAAAAACTTTAAACCCTCGGTAAGTGAAGTAAATGTTGTAATTTGGGTACAAAAACAATTTTCCTTGGTGGGACCAAAACATATTGTGTAATTTGAAACGAGCTCCGATTTGATATATTATAATAGCAGTTTCGATACCCGAGTCAAAGTTATCTCCGTTGAAAGTTGTAACTCATATTTAAAAAATGTTTTGTTGTTTTTGAAAATGTGAACGACATCCTCTTTCTTTTTCTCTTCTCTTCTTTTTTGTGAAGAATAGAGATTGATTGAAAATATAAAAGAACAACCATAGGTCGGCACCAATATCTCCTATATAGCTCTATTGAATTAAACCAGAAGTAAGAAAAATGAAAATGGTGCGTCACAAACTTTAAACACCCATTAAGTGATGTAAACGATGTAATTTTGGTACAAAAACGATTTTCTTTGCCAGGACCAAAAAATATTGTGCAATTTGATATATTATAAAAGTGGTTTCGATACCCGAGTCAAAACTTATCCCTGTTAAAAGCTGTAACTCATATTTACCAAATGTTTTTGTTGTTTTTGAAAATGTGAACGACATCCTCTTTCTTTTTCTCTTCTCTTATTTTTTGTGAAAAATAGAGACTGATTGAAAATAAAAAGAAACAACCCTAGGTCGGCACCAATATATCCAATATAGCTCAATTGAATTAAACCAGAAGTAAGAAAAATGAAAATGGTGCGTCAAAAACTTTAAACACCCATTAAGTGATGTAAACGAATAAATTTGGGTACAAAAACGATTTTCTTTGGCGGAACCAAAAAATATTGTGTAATTTAATACGGGCTTCGATTTGATATATATTAATAGTGGTTTCGATACCCGAGTCAAAAGTTATCTCCGTTGAAACTGTAACTCATATTTACCAAATATTTTATTGTTTTTGAAAATGTGAACGACATCCTCTTTCTTTTTCTCTTCTCTTATTTTTTTGTGAAAAATAGAGACTGATTGAAAATACAAAGAAACAACCCTAGGTCGGCACCAATATATCCTATATAGCTCAATTGAATTAAACCAGAAGTAAGAAAAATGAAAATGGTGCGTCAAAAACTTTAAACACCCATTAAGTGATGTAAACGAATAAATTTGGGTACAAATACGATTTTCTTTGGCGGGACCAAAAAAGTATTGTGTAAGTTAATACGAGCTTCGATTTGATATATTATAATAATAGTTTCGAGACCCGAGTCCAAAGTTATCTCCGTTGAAAGTTGTAACTCATACTTACCGAATGTTTTGTTGTTTTTGGAAATGTGAACGACATCTTCTTTCTTTTTCTCTTCTCTTCTTTTTTGTGAAGAATAGAGACTGATTGAAAATATAAAGAAACAACCCTAGGTCGGCACCAATATCTCCTATATAGCTCTATTGAATTAAACCAGAAGTAAGAAAAATGAAAATTGTGCATCACAAACTTTAAACAGCCATTAAGTGATGTAAACTATATAATTTGGTTTCAAAAACGATTTTCATTGGCGGGACCAAAATATATTGTGTAATTTAATACAAGCTTCGATTTGATATATTATAATAGTGGTTTCGATACCCGAGTCAAAAGTTATGTCCTTTGAAAGTTGTAACTCATATTGACAAAATGTTTTGTTGTTCTTGAAAATGTGAACGACATCCTCTTTCTTTTTTTCTTCTCTTCTTTTTTGTGAAGAATAGAGACTGATTGAAAATATAAAGAAACAACCCTAGCTCGGCACCAATATCTCCTATATAGCTCTATTGAATTAAACCAGAAGTAAGAAAAATGAAAATGGTGCGTCACAAACTTTAAACACCCATTAAGTGATGTAAACTATGTAATTTTGGTACAAAAACGATTTTCTTTGGCCGGACCAAAAAATATTGTTTAATTTAATACGAGCTTCGATTTAATATATTATAATAGTGGTTTCGATACCCGAGTCAAAACTTATCCCCGTTGAAAGTTATAACTCATATTTACAAAACGTTTTGTTGTTTTTGAAAATGTGAACGACATCCTCTTTCTTTTTCTCTTCTCTTATTTTTTGTGAAGAATAGAGACTGATTGAAAATATAAAGAAACAACCCTAGGTCGGCACCAATATCTCCTCTATAGCTCTATTGAATTAAACGAGAAGTAAGAAAAATGAAAATGGTGCGTCACAAACTTTAAACACCCATTAAGTGATGTAAACGAATAAATTTGGGTACAAAAACGATTTTCTTTGGTGGGACCAAAACATATTGTGTAATTTAATACGAGCTTCGATTTGATATATATTAATAGTGGTTTCGATACCCGAGTCAAAAGTTATCTCCGTTGAAAGCTGTAACTCATATTTACCAAATGTTTTATTGTTTTTGAAAATGTGAACGACATCCTCTTTCTTTTTCTCTTCTCTTATTTTTTGTGAAAAATAGAGACTGATTGAAAATACAAAGAAACAACCCTAGGTCGGCACCAATATATCCTATATAGCTCAATTGAATTAAACCAGAAGTAAGAAAAATGAAAATGGTGCGTCAAAAACTTTAAACACCCATTAAGTGATGTAAACGAATAAATTTGGGTACAAATACGATTTTCTTTGGCGGGACCAAAACATATTGTGTAAGTTAATACGCGCTTCGATTTGATATATTATAATAGTAGTTTCGAGACCCGAGTCCAAAGTTATCTCCGTTGAAAGTTGTAACTCATACTTACCGAATGTTTTGTTGTTTTTGGAAATGTGAACGACATACTCTTTCTTTTTCTCTTCTCTTCTTTTTTGTGAAGAATAGAGACTGATTGAAAATATAAAGAAACAACCCTAGGTCGGCACCAATATCTCCTATATAGCTCTATTGAATTAAACGAGAAGTAAGAAAAATGAAAATGGTGCGTCACAAAATTTAAACACCCATTAAGTAATGTAGACGAATTAATTTGGGTGCAAAAACGATTTTCTTTGGCGGGACCAAAAATATTGTGTAATTTAATACAAGCTTCGATTTGATATATATTAATAGTGTTTTCGATATCCGAGTCAAAAGTTATCTCCGTTGAAAGCTGTAACTCATATTTACCAAATGTTTTGTTGTTTTTGAAAATGTGAACGACATCCTGTTTCTTTTTCTCTTCTCTTAATTTTTGTGAAGAATAGAGACTGATTGAAAATACAAAGAAACAACCCTAGGTCGGCACAAATATATCCTATATAGCTCAATTGAATTAAACCAGAAGTAAGAAAAATGAAAATGGTGTGTCAAAAACATTAAACACCCATTAAGTGATGTAAACGAATAAATTTGGGTAGAAATACGATTTTATTTGGCGGGACCAATAAATATTGTGTAAGTTAATACGAGCTTCGATTTGATATATTATAATAGTAGTTTCGAGACCCGAGTCCAAAGTTATCTCCGTTGAAAGTTGTAACTCATACTTACCGAATGTTTTGTTGTTTTTGGAAATGTGAACGACATCCTCTTTCTTTTTCTCTTCTCTTCTTTTTTGTGAAGAATAGAGACTGATTGAAAATATAAAGAAACAACCCTAGGTCGGCACCAATATATCCTATATAGCTCAATTGAATTAAACCAGAAGTAAGAAAAATGAAAATTGTGAATCACAAACTTTAAACAGCCATTAAGTGATGTAAACTATATAATTTGGTTACCAAAACGATTTTCATTGGCGGGACAAAAATATATTGTGTAATTTAATACAAGCTTCGATTTGATATATTATAATAGTGGTTTCGATACCCGAGTCAAAAGTTATGTCCTTTGAAAGTTGTAACTCATATTTACCAAATGTTTTGTTGTTTTTGAAAATATGAACGACATCCTCTTTCATTTTCTCTTCTCTTATTTTTTTCTTGAAGAATAGAGACTTATTGAAAGTATAAAGAATAAACCCTAGATTGGCACCAATATCTCCTTTATAGCTCTATTGAATTAAACTAGGACTAAGTAAAATGAAAATGGAGCGTGAAAAACTTTAAACCCTCGGTAAGTGAAGTAAATGTTGTAATTTGGGTACAAAAACAATTTTCCTTGGTGGGACCAAAACATATTGTGTAATTTGAAACGAGGTCCGATTTGATATATTATAATAGCAGTTTCGATACCCGAGTCAAAGTTATCTCCGTTGAAAGTTGTAACTCATATTTAAAAAATGTTTTGTTGTTTTTGAAAATGTGAACGACATCCTCTTTCTTTTTCTCTTCTCTTCTTTTTTGTGAAGAATAGAGACTGATTGAAAATATAAAGGAACAACCATAGGTCGGCACCAATATCTCCTATATAGCTCTATTGAATTAAACCAGAAGTAAGAAAAATGAAAATGGTGCGTCACAAACTTTAAACACCCATTAAGTGATGTAAACGATGTAATTTTGGTACAAAAACGATTTTCGTTGCCAAGACCAAAAAATATTGTGTAATTTGATACGAGCTTCAATTTGATATATTATAAAAGTGGTTTCGATACCCGAGTCAAAACTTATCCCCGTTAAAAGCTGTAACTCATATTTACCAAATGTTTTTGTTGTTTTTGAAAATGTGAACGACATCCTCTTTCTTTTTCTCTTCTCTTATTTTTTGTGAAAAATAGAGACTGATTGAAAATACAAAGAAACAACCCTAGGTCGGCACCAATATATCCTATATAGCTCAATTGAATTAAACCAGAAGTAAGAAAAATGAAAATGGTGCGTCAAAAACTTTAAACACCCATTAAGTGATGTAAACGAATAAATTTGGGTACAAAAACAATTTTCTTTGGCGGGACCAAAAAATATTGTGTAATTTAATACGAGCTTCGATTTGATATATATTAATAGTGGTTTCGATACCCGAGTCAAAAGTTATCTCCGTTGAAAGCTGTAACTCATATTTACCAAATATTTTATTGTTTTTGAAAATGTGAACGACATCCTCTTTCTTTTTCTCTTCTCTTATTTTTTTGTGAAAAATAGAGACTGATTGAAAATACAAAGAAACAACCCTAGGTCGGCACCAATATATCCTATATAGCTCAATTGAATTAAACCAGAAGTAAGAAAAATGAAAATGGTGCGTCAAAAACTTTAAACACCCATTAAGTGATGTAAACGAATAAATTTGGGTACAAATACGATTTTCTTTGGCGGGACCAAAAAATATTGTGTAAGTTAATACGAGCTTCGATTTGATATATTATAATAGTAGTTTCGAGACCCGAGTCCAAAGTTATCTCCGTTGAAAGTTGTAACTCATACTTACCGAATGTTTTGTTGTTTTTGGAAATGTGAACAACATCCTCTTTCTTTTTCTCTTCTCTTCTTTTTTGTGAAGAATAGAGACTGATTGAAAATATA
Source organism: Hippophae tibetana (assembly GCA_037013495.1). Classification (NCBI taxonomy): domain Eukaryota; kingdom Viridiplantae; phylum Streptophyta; class Magnoliopsida; order Rosales; family Elaeagnaceae; genus Hippophae; species Hippophae tibetana. Next base: position 58,367 of record JAZDXN010000027.1, on the reverse strand, counting down.
AAGAAACAACCCTAGGTCGGCACCAATATCTCCTATATAGCTCTATTGAATTAAACCAGAAGTAAGAAAAATGAAAATTGTGCATCACAAACTTTAAACAGCCATTAAGTGATGTAAAATATATAATTAGGTTTCAAAAACGATTTTCATTGGCGGGACCAAAATATATTGTGTAATTTAATACAAGCTTCGATTTGATATATTATAATAGTGGTTTCGATACCCGAGTCAAAAGTTATGTACTTTGAAAGTTGTAACTCATATTTACCAAATGTTTTGTTGTTTTTGAAAATATGAACGACATCCTCTTTCATTTTCTCTTCTCTTATTTTTTTCCTGAAGAATAGAGACTTATTGAAAGTATAAAGAATAAACCCTAGATTGGCACCAATATCTCCTTTATAGCTCTATTGAATTAAACTAGGACTAAGTAAAATGAAAATGGAGCGTGAAAAACTTTAAACCCTCGGTAAGTGAAGTAAATGTTGTAATTTGGGTACAAAAACAATTTTCCTTGGTGGGACCAAAACATATTGTGTAATTTGAAACGAGCTCCGATTTGATATATTATAATAGCAGTTTCGATACCCGAGTCAAAGTTATCTCCGTTGAAAGTTGTAACTCATATTTAAAAAATGTTTTGTTGTTTTTGAAAATGTGAACGACATCCTCTTTCTTTTTCTCTTCTCTTCTTTTTTGTGAAGAATAGAGATTGATTGAAAATATAAAAGAACAACCATAGGTCGGCACCAATATCTCCTATATAGCTCTATTGAATTAAACCAGAAGTAAGAAAAATGAAAATGGTGCGTCACAAACTTTAAACACCCATTAAGTGATGTAAACGATGTAATTTTGGTACAAAAACGATTTTCTTTGCCAGGACCAAAAAATATTGTGCAATTTGATATATTATAAAAGTGGTTTCGATACCCGAGTCAAAACTTATCCCTGTTAAAAGCTGTAACTCATATTTACCAAATGTTTTTGTTGTTTTTGAAAATGTGAACGACATCCTCTTTCTTTTTCTCTTCTCTGATTTTTTGTGAAAAATAGAGACTGATTGAAAATAAAAAGAAACAACCCTCGGTCGGCACCAATATATCCAATATAGCTCAATTGAATTAAACCAGAAGTAAGAAAAATGAAAATGGTGCGTCAAAAACTTTAAACACCCATTAAGTGATGTAAACGAATAAATTTGGGTACAAAAACGATTTTCTTTGGCGGAACCAAAAAATATTGTGTAATTTATTACGGGCTTCGATTTGATATATATTAATAGTGGTTTCGATACCCGAGTCAAAAGTTATCTCCGTTGAAACTGTAACTCATATTTACCAAATATTTTATTGTTTTTGAAAATGTGAACGACATCCTCTTTCTTTTTCTCTTCTCTTATTTTTTTGTGAAAAATAGAGACTGATTGAAAATACAAAGAAACAACCCTAGGTCGGCACCAATATATCCTATATAGCTCAATTGAATTAAACCAGAAGTAAGAAAAATGAAAATGGTGCGTCAAAAACTTTAAACACCCATTAAGTGATGTAAACGAATAAATTTGGGTACAAATACGATTATCTTTGGCGGGACAAAAAAAGTATTGTGTAAGTTAATACGAGCTTCGATTTGATATATTATAATAGTAGTTTCGAGACCCGAGTCCAAAGTTATCTCCGTTGAAAGTTGTAACTCATACTTACCGAATGTTTTGTTGTTTTCGGAAATGTGAACGACATCTTCTTTCTTTTTCTCTTCTCTTCTTTTTTGTGAAGAATAGAGACTGATTGAAAATATAAAGAAACAACCCTAGGTCGGCACCAATATCTCCTATATAGCTCTATTGAATTAAACCAGAAGTAAGAAAAATGAAAATTGTGCATCACAAACTTTAAACAGCCATTAAGTGATGTAAACTATATAATTTGGTTTCAAAAACGATTTTCATTGGCGGGACCAAAATATATTGTGTAATTTAATACAAGCTTCGATTTGATATATTATAATAGTGGTTTCGATACCCGAGTCAAAAGTTATGTCCTTTGAAAGTTGTAACTCATATTGACAAAATGTTTTGTTGTTTTTGAAAATGTGAACGACATCCTCTTTCTTTTTTTCTTCTCTTCTTTTTTGTGAAGAATAGAGACTGATTGAAAATATAAAGAAACAACCCTAGCTCGGCACCAATATCTCCTATATAGCTCTATTGAATTAAACCAGAAGTAAGAAAAATGAAAATGGTGCGTCACAAACTTTAAACACCCATTAAGTGATGTAAACTATGTAATTTTGGTACAAAAACGATTTTCTTTGGCCGGACCAAAAAATATTGTTTAATTTAATACGAGCTTCGATTTAATATATTATAATAGTGGTTTCGATACCCGAGTCAAAACTTATCCCCGTTGAAAGTTATAACTCATATTTACAAAACGTTTTGTTGTTTTTGAAAATGTGAACGACATCCTCTTTCTTTTTCACTTCTCTTATTTTTTGTGAAGAATAGAGACTGATTGAAAATATAAAGAAACAACCCTAGGTCGGCACCAATATCTCCTCTATAGCTCTATTGAATTAAACCAGAAGTAAGAAAAATGAAAATGGTGCGTCACAAACTTTAAACACCCATTAAGTGATGTAAACGAATAAATTTGGGTACAAAAACGATTTTCTTTGGCGGGACCAAAACATATTGTGTAATTTAATACGAGCTTCGATTTGATATATATTAATAGTGGTTTCGATACCCGAGTCAAAAGTTATCTCCGTTGAAAGCTGTAACTCATATTTACCAAATGTTTTATTGTTTTTGAAAATGTGAACGACATCCTCTTTCTTTTTCTCTTCTCTTATTTTTTGTGAAAAATAGAGACTGATTGAAAATACAAAGAAACAACCCTAGGTCGGCACCAATATATCCTATATAGCTCAATTGAATTAAACCAGAAGTAAGAAAAATGAAAATGGTGCGTCAAAAACTTTAAACACCCATTAAGTGATGTAAACGAATAAATTTGAGTACAAATACGATTTTCTTTGGCGGGACCAAAACATATTGTGTAAGTTAATACGCGCTTCGATTTGATATATTATAATAGTAGTTTCGAGACCCGAGTCCAAAGTTATCTCCGTTGAAAGTTGTAACTCATACTTACCGAATGTTTTGTTGTTTTTGGAAATGTGAACGACATCCTCTTTCTTTTTCTCTTCTCTTCTTTTTTGTGAAGAATAGAGACTGATTGAAAATATAAAGAAACAACCCTAGCTCGGCACCAATATCTCCTATATAGCTCTTTTGAATTAAACCAGAAGTAAGAAAAATGGAAATGGTGCGTCACAAACTTTAAACACCCATTAAGTGATGTAAACGAATTAATTTGGTTACAAAAACGATTTTCTTAGACGGGACCAAAAAATATTGGGTAATTTGATACGAGCTTCGATTATATATATTATAAAGGCGGTTTCGATACCCGAGTCAAAATTTATCTCCGTTGAAAGTTGTAACTCATACTTACCAAATGTTTTGTTGTTTTTGAAAATGTGAACGACATCCTCTTTCTTTTTCTCTTCTCTTATTTTTTGTGAAGAATAGAGACTGATTGAAAATATAAAGAAACAACCCTAGGTCGGCACCAATATCTCCTCTATTTCTCTATTGAATTAAACCAGAAGTAAGAAAAATGAAAATGGTGCGTCACAAACTTTAAACACCCATTAAGTGATGTAAACGAATAAATTTGGGTACAAAAACGATTTTCTTTGGCGGGATCAAAAAATATTGTGTAATTTAATACGAGCTTCGATTTGATATATATTAATAGTGGTTTCGATACCCGAGTCAAAAGTTATCTCCGTTGAAAGCTGTAACTCATATTTACCAAATGTTTTATTGTTTTTGAAAATGTGAACGACATCCTCTTTCTTTTTCTCTTCTCTTATTTTTTGTGAAAAGTATAGACTGATTGAAAATATAAAGAAACAACCCTAGGTCGGCACCAATATCTCCTATATAGCTCTATTGAATTAAACTAAAAGTAAGAAAAATGAAAATGGTACGTCACAAACTTTAAACACCAATTAAGTGATGTAAACGAATTAATTTGGTTACAAAAACGATTTTCTTGGACGGGACCAAAAAATATTGTGTAATTTGATACGAGGTTTGATTTGATATATTATAAAAGCAATTTCGATACCCGAGTCAAAATTTATGTCCGTTGAAAGTTGTAACTCATACTTACCAAATGTTTTGTTGTTTTTGAAAATGTGAACGACATCCTCTTTCTTTTTCTCTTCTCTTATTTTTTGTGAAGAATAGAGACTGATTGAAAATATAAAGAAACAACCCTAGGTCGGCACCAATATCTCCTATATAGCTCTATTGAATTAAACCAGAAGTAAGAAAAATGAAAATTGTGCATCACAAACTTTAAACAGCCATTAAGTGATATAAACTATATAATTTGGTTACAAAAACGATTTTCATTGGCGGGACCAAAATATATTGTGTAATTTAATACAAGCTTCGATTTGATATATTATAATAGTGGTTTCGATACCCGAGTCAAAAGTTATGTCCTTTGAAAGTTGTAACTCATATTGACAAAATGTTTTGTTGTTTTTGAAAATGTGAACGACATCCTCTTTCTTTTTCTCTTCTCTTCTTTTTTGTGAAGAATAGAGACTAATTGAAAATATAAAGAAACAACCCTAGCTCGGCACCAATATCTCCTATATAGCTCTATTGAATTAAACCAGAAGTAAGATAAATGAAAATGGTGCGTCACAAACTTTAAACACCCATTAAGTGATGTAAACAATGTAATTTTGGTACAAAAACGATTTTCTTTGCCAGGACCAAAAAATATTGTGTAATTTGATACGAGCTTCAATTTGATATATTATAAAAGTGGTTTTTATACCCGAGTCAAAACTTATCCTCGTTAAAAGCTGTAACTCATATTTACCAAATGTTTTTGTTGTTTTTGAAAATGTGAACGACATCCTCTTTCTTTTTCTCTTCTCTTTTTTTTTATGAAAAATAGAGACTGATTGAAAATACAAAGAAACAACCCTAGGTCGGCACCAATATATCCTATATAGCTCAATTGAATTAAACCAGAAGTAAGAAAAATGAAAATGGTGCGTCAAAAACTTTAAACACCCATTAAGTGATGTAAACGAATAAATTTGGGTACAAATACGATTTTCTTTGGCGGGACCAAAAAATATTGTGTAATTTAATACGAGCTTCGATTTGATATATTATAATAGTAGTTTCGATACCCGAGTCAAAAGTTATCTCCGTTGAAAGCTGTAACTCATATTTACCAAATGTTTTATTGTTTTTGAAAATGTGAACGACATCCTCTTTCTTTTTCTCTTCTCTTATTTTTTGTGAAAAATAGAGACTGATTGAAAATACAAAGAAACAACCCTAGGTCGGCACCAATATCTCCTATATAGCTCTATTGAATTAAACCAGAAGTAAGAAAAATGAAAATTGTGCATCACAAACTTTAAACAGCCATTAAGTGATGTAAACGAATAAATTTGGGTGCAAATACGATTTTCTTTGGCGGGATCAAAATATATTGTGTAAGTTAATACGAGCTTCGATTTGATATATTATAATAGTAGTTTCGATACCCGAGTCAAAAGTTATCTCCGTTGAAAGTTGTAACTCATATTTACCAAATGTTTTGTTGTTTTAGAAAATGTGAACGACATCCTCTTTCTTTTTCTCTTCTCTTATTTTTTGTAAAGAATAGTGACTCATTGAAAATATAAAGAAACAACCCTAGGTCGGCACCAATATCTCCTATATAGCTCTATTGAACTAAACTAAAAGTAAGAAAAATGAAAATGGTACGTCACAAACTTTAAACACCAATTAAGTGATGTAAACGAATTAATTTGGTTACAAAAACGATTTTCTTGGACGGGACCAAAAAATATTGTGTAATTTGATACGAGGTTTGATTTGATATATTATAAAAGCGGTTTCGATACCCGAGTCAAAATTTATGTCCGTTGAAAGTTGTAACTCATACTTACCAAATGTTTTGTTGTTTTTGAAAATGTGAACGACATCCTCTTTCTTTTTCTCTTCTCTTATTTTTTGTGAAGAATAGAGACTGATTGAAAATATAAAGAAACAACCCTAGGTCGGCACCAATATCTCCTATATAGCTCTATTGAATTAAACCAGAAGTAAGAAAAATGAAAATTGTGCATCACAAACTTTAAACAGCCATTAAGTGATATAAACTATATAATTTGGTTACAAAAACGATTTTCATTGGCGGGACCAAAATATATTGTGTAATTTAATACAAGCTTCGATTTGATATATTATAATAGTGGTTTCGATACCCGAGTCAAAAGTTATGTCCTTTGAAAGTTGTAACTCATATTGACAAAATGTTTTGTTGTTTTTGAAAATGTGAACGACATCCTCTTTCTTTTTCTCTTCTCTTCTTTTTTGTGAAGAATAGAGACTAATTGAAAATATAAAGAAACAACCCTAGCTCGGCACCAATATCTCCTATATAGCTCTATTGAATTAAACCAGAAGTAAGATAAATGAAAATGGTGCGTCACAAACTTTAAACACCCATTAAGTGATGTAAACAATGTAATTTTGGTACAAAAACGATTTTCTTTGCCAGGACCAAAAAATATTGTGTAATTTGATACGAGCTTCAATTTGATATATTATAAAAGTGGTTTTTATACCCGAGTCAAAACTTATCCTCGTTAAAAGCTGTAACTCATATTTACCAAATGTTTTTGTTGTTTTTGAAAATGTGAACGACATCCTCTTTCTTTTTCTCTTCTCTTTTTTTTATGAAAAATAGAGACTGATTGAAAATACAAAGAAACAACCCTAGGTCGGCACCAATATATCCTATATAGCTCAATTGAATTAAACCAGAAGTAAGAAAAATGAAAATGGTGCGTCAAAAACTTTAAACACCCATTAAGTGATGTAAACGAATATATTTGGGTACAAAAACGATTTTCTTTGGCGAGACCAAAAAATATTGTGTAATTTAATACGAGCTTCGATTTGATATATATTAATAGTGGTTTCGATACCCGAGTCAAAAGTTATCTCCGTTGAAAGCTGTAACTCATATTTACCAAATGTTTTATTGTTTTTGAAAATGTGAACGACATCCTCTTTCTTTTTCTCTTCTCTTATTTTTTGTGAAAAATAGAGACTGATTGAAAATACAAAGAAACAACCCTAGGTCGGCACCAATATATCCTATATAGCTCAATTGAATTAAACCAGAAGTAAGAAAAATGAAAATGGTGCGTCAAAAACTTTAAACACCCATTAAGTGATGTAAACGAATAAATTTGGGTACAAATACGATTTTCTTTGGCGGGATCAAAATATATTGTGTAAGTTAATACGAGCTTCGATTTGATATATTATAAAAGTAGTTTCGATACCCGAGTCAAAAGTTATCTCCGTTGAAAGTTGTAACTCATATTTACCAAATGTTTTGTTGTTTTAGAAAATGTGAACGACATCCTCTTTCTTTTTCTCTTCTCTTATTTTTTGTAAAGAATAGTGACTCATTGAAAATATAAAGAAACAACCCTAGGTCGGCACCAATATCTCCTATATAGCTCTATTGAATTAAACTAAAAGTAAGAAAAATGAAAATGGTACGTCACAAACTTTAAACACCAATTAAGTGATGTAAACGAATTAATTTGGTTACAAAAACGATTTTCTTGGACGGGACCAAAAAATATTGTGTAATTTGATACGAGGTTTGATTTGATATATTATAAAAGCGGTTTCGATACCCGAGTCAAAATTTATGTCCGTTGAAAGTTGTAACTCATACTTACCAAATGTTTTGTTGTTTTTGAAAATGTGAACGACATCCTCTTTCTTTTTCTCTTCTCTTATTTTTTGTGAAGAATAGAGACTGATTGAAAATATAAAGAAACAACCCTAGGTCGGCACCAATATCTCCTATATAGCTCTATTGAATTAAACCAGAAGTAAGAAAAATGAAAATTGTGCATCACAAACTTTAAACAGCCATTAAGTGATATAAACTATATAATTTGGTTACAAAAACGATTTTCATTGGCGGGACCAAAATATATTGTGTAATTTAATACAAGCTTCGATTTGATATATTATAATAGTGGTTTCGATACCCGAGTCAAAAGTTATGTCCTTTGAAAGTTGTAACTCATATTGACAAAATGTTTTGTTGTTTTTGAAAATGTGAACGACATCCTCTTTCTTTTTCTCTTCTCTTCTTTTTTGTGAAGAATAGAGACTAATTGAAAATATAAAGAAACAACCCTAGCTCGGCACCAATATCTCCTATATAGCTCTATTGAATTAAACCAGAAGTAAGATAAATGAAAATGGTGCGTCACAAACTTTAAACACCCATTAAGTGATGTAAACAATGTAATTTTGGTACAAAAACGATTTTCTTTGCCAGGACCAAAAAATATTGTGTAATTTGATACGAGCTTCAATTTGATATATTATAAAAGTGGTTTTTATACCCGAGTCAAAACTTATCCTCGTTAAAAGCTGTAACTCATATTTACCAAATGTTTTTGTTGTTTTTGAAAATGTGAACGACATCCTCTTTCTTTTTCTCTTCTCTTTTTTTTATGAAAAATAGAGACTGATTGAAAATACAAAGAAACAACCCTAGGTCAGCACCAATATATCCTATATAGCTCAATTGAATTAAACCAGAAGTAAGAAAAATGAAAATGGTGCGTCAAAAACTTTAAACACCCATTAAGTGATGTAAACGAATAAATTTGGGTACAAAAACGATTTTCTTGGGCGAGACCAAAAAATATTGTGTAATTTAATACGAGCTTCTATTTGATATATATTAATAGTGGTTTCGATACCCGAGTCAAAAGTTATCTCCGTTGAAAGCTGTAACTCATATTTACCAAATGTTTTATTGTTTTTGAAAATGTGAACGACATCCTCTTTCTTTTTCTCTTCTCTTATTTTTTGTGAAAAATAGAGACTGATTGAAAATACAAAGAAACAACCCTAGGTCGGCACCAATATATCCTATATAGCTCAATTGAATTAAACCAGAAGTAAGAAAAATGAAAATGGTGCGTCAAAAACTTTAAATACCCATTAAGAGATGTAAACGAATAAATTTGGGTACAAATACGATTTTCTTTGGCGGGATCAAAATATATTGTGTAAGTTAATACGAGCTTCGATTTGATATATTATAATAGTAGTTTCGATACCCGAGTCAAAAGTTATCTCCGTTGAAAGTTGTAACTCATATTTACCAAATGTTTTGTTGTTTTAGAAAATGTGAACGACATCCTCTTTCTTTTTCTCTTCTCTTATTTTTTGTAAAGAATAGTGACTCATTGAAAATATAAAGAAACAACCCTAGGTCGGCACCAATATCTCCTATATAGCTCTATTGAATTAAACTAAAAGTAAGAAAAATGAAAATGCTACGTCACAAACTTTAAACACCAATTAAGTGATGTAAACGAATTAATATGGTTACAAAAACGATTTTCTTGGACGGGACCAAAAAATATTGTGTAATTTGATACGAGGTTTGATTTGATATATTATAAAAGCAGTTTCGATACCCGAGTCAAAATTTATGTCCGTTGAAAGTTGTAACTCATACTTACCAAATGTTTTGTTGTTTTTGAAAATGTGAACGACATCCTCTTTCTTTTTCTCTTCTCTTATTTTTTGTGAAGAATAGAGACTGATTGAAAATATAAAGAAACAACCCTAGGTCGGCACCAATATCTCCTATATAGCTCTATTGAATTAAACCAGAAGTAAGAAAAATGAAAATTGTGCATCACAAACTTTAAACAGCCATTAAGTGATATAAACTATATAATTTGGTTACAAAAACGATTTTCATTGGCGGGACCAAAATATATTGTGTAATTTAATACAAGCTTCGATTTGATATATTATAATAGTGGTTTCGATACCCGAGTCAAAAGTTATGTCCTTTGAAAGTTGTAACTCATATTGACAAAATGTTTTGTTGTTTTTGAAAATGTGAACGACATCCTCTTTCTTTTTCTCTTCTCTTCTTTTTTGTGAAGAATAGAGACTAATTGAAAATATAAAGAAACAACCCTAGCTCGGCACCAATATCTCCTATATAGCTCTATTGAATTAAACCAGAAGTAAGATAAATGAAAATGGTGCGTCACAAACTTTAAACACCCATTAAGTGATGTAAACAATGTAATTTTGGTACAAAAACGATTTTCTTTGCCAGGACCAAAAAATATTGTGTAATTTGATACGAGCTTCAATTTGATATATTATAAAAGTGGTTTTTATACCCGAGTCAAAACTTATCCTCGTTAAAAGCTGTAACTCATATTTACCAAATGTTTTTGTTGTTTTTGAAAATGTGAACGACATCCTCTTTCTTTTTCTCTTCTCTTTTTTTTTATGAAAAATAGAGACTGATTGAAAATACAAAGAAACAACCCTAGGTCGGCACCAATATATCCTATATAGCTCAATTGAATTAAACCAGAAGTAAGAAAAATGAAAATGGTGCGTCAAAAACTTTAAACACCCATTAAGTGATGTAAACGAATAAATTTGGGTACAAAAACGATTTTCTTTGGCGAGACCAAAAAATATTGTGTAATTTAATACGAGCTTCTATTTGATATATATTAATAGTGGTTTCGATACCCGAGTCAAAAGTTATCTCCGTTGAAAGCTGTAACTCATATTTACCAAATGTTTTATTGTTTTTGAAAATGTGAACGACATCCTCTTTCTTTTTCTCTTCTCTTATTTTTTGTGAAAAATAGAGACTGATTGAAAATACAAAGAAACAACCCTAGGTCGGCACCAATATATCCTATATAGCTCAATTGAATTAAACCAGAAGTAAGAAAAATGAAAATGGTGCGTCAAAAACTTTAAATACCCATTAAGAGATGTAAACGAATAAATTTGGGTACAAATACGATTTTCTTTGGCGGGATCAAAATATATTGTGTAAGTTAATACGAGCTTCGATTTGATATATTATAATAGTAGTTTCGATACCCGAGTCAAAAGTTATCTCCGTTGAAAGTTGTAACTCATATTTAGCAAATGTTTTGTTGTTTTAGAAAATGTGAACGACATCCTCTTTCTTTTTCTCTTCTCTTATTTTTTGTAAAGAATAGTGACTCATTGAAAATATAAAGAAACAACCCTAGGTCGGCACCAATATCTCCTATATAGCTCTATTGAATTAAACTAAAAGTAAGAAAAATGAAAATGCTACGTCACAAACTTTAAACACCAATTAAGTGATGTAAACGAATTAATATGGTTACAAAAACGATTTTCTTGGACGGGACCAAAAAATATTGTGTAATTTGATACGAGGTTTGATTTGATATATTATAAAAGCAGTTTCGATACCCGAGTCAAAATTTATGTCCGTTGAAAGTTGTAACTCATACTTACCAAATGTTTTGTTGTTTTTGAAAATGTGAACGACATCCTCTTTCTTTTTCTCTTCTCTTATTTTTTGTGAAGAATAGAGACTGATTGAAAATATAAAGAAACAACCCTAGGTCGGCACCAATATCTCCTATATAGCTCTATTGAATTAAACCAGAAGTAAGAAAAATGAAAATTGTGCATCACAAACTTTAAACAGCCATTAAGTGATATAAACTATATAATTTGGTTACAAAAACGATTTTCATTGGCGGGACCAAAATATATTGTGTAATTTAATACAAGCTTCGATTTGATATATTATAATAGTGGTTTCGATACCCGAGTCAAAAGTTATGTCCTTTGAAAGTTCTAACTCATATTGACAAAATGTTTTGTTGTTTTTGAAAATGTGAACGACATCCTCTTTCTTTTTCTCTTCTCTTCTTTTTTGTGAAGAATAGAGACTAATTGAAAATATAAAGAAACAACCCTAGCTCGGCACCAATATCTCCTATATAGCTCTATTGAATTAAACCAGAAGTAAGAAAAATGAAAATTGTGCATCACAAACTTTAAACAGCCATTAAGTGATATAAACTATATAATTTGGTTACAAAAACGATTTTCATTGGCGGGACCAAAATATATTGTGTAATTTAATACAAGCTTCGATTTGATATATTATAATAGTGGTTTCGATACCCGAGTCAAAAGTTATGTCCTTTGAAAGTTGTAACTCATATTGACAAAATGTTTTGTTGTTTTTGAAAATGTGAACGACATCCTCTTTCTTTTTCTCTTCTCTTCTTTTTTGTGAAGAATAGAGACTAATTGAAAATATAAAGAAACAACCCTAGCTCGGCACCAATATCTCCTATATAGCTCTATTGAATTAAACCAGAAGTAAGATAAATGAAAATGGTGCGTCACAAACTTTAAACACCCATTAAGTGATGTAAACAATGTAATTTTGGTACAAAAACGATTTTCTTTGCCAGGACCAAAAAATATTGTGTAATTTGATACGATCTTCAATTTGATATATTATAAAAGTGGTTTTTATACCCGAGTCAAAACTTATCCTCGTTAAAAGCTGTAACTCATATTTACCAAATGTTTTTGTTGTTTTTGAAAATGTGAACGACATCCTCTTTCTTTTTCTCTTCTCTTTTTTTTTTTATGAAAAATAGAGACTGATTGAAAATACAAAGAAACAACCCTAGGTCGGCACCAATATATCCTATATAGCTCAATTGAATTAAACCAGAAGTAAGAAAAATGAAAATGGTGCGTCAAAAACTTTAAACACCCATTAAGTGATGTAAACGAATAAATTTGGGTACAAAAACGATTTTCTTTGGCGAGACCAAAAAATATTGTGTAATTTAATACGAGCTTCTATTTGATATATATTAATAGTGGTTTCGATACCCGAGTCAAAAGTTATCTCCGTTGAAAGCTGTAACTCATATTTACCAAATGTTTTATTGTTTTTGAAAATGTGAACGACATCCTCTTTCTTTTTCTCTTCTCTTATTTTTTGTGAAAAATAGAGACTGATTGAAAATATAAAGAAACAACCCTAGGTCGGCACCAATATCTCCTATATAGCTCTATTGAATTAAACTAGAAGTAAGAAAAATGAAAATTGTGCATCATAAACTTTAAACAGCCATTAAGTGATGTAAACTATATAATTTGGTTAAAAAACGATTTTCATTGGCGGGACCAAAATATATTGTGTAATTTAATACAAGCTTCGATTTGATATATTATAATAGTGGTTTCGATACCCGAGTCAAAAGTTATGTCGTTTGAAAGTTGTAACTCATATTGACAAAATGTTTTGTTGGTTTTGAAAATGTGAACGACATCCTCTTTCTTTTTCTCTTCTCTTCTTTTTTGTGAAGAATAGAGACTAATTGAAAATATAAAGAAACAACCCTAGCTCGGCACCAATATATCCTATATAGCTCAATTGAATTAAACCAGAAGTAAGAAAAATGAAAATGGTGCGTCAAAAACTTTAAACACCCATTAAGTGATGTAAACAATGTAATTTTGGTACAAAAACGATTTTCTTTGCCAGGACCAAAAAATATTGTGTAATTTGATACGAGCTTCAATTTGATATATTATAAAAGTGGTTTTTATAACCGAGTCAAAACTTATCCTCGTTCAAAGCTGTAACTCATATTTACCAAATGTTTTTGTTGTTTTTGAAAATGTGAACGACATCCTCTTTCTTTTTCTCTTCTCTTTTTTTTTTTATGAAAAATAGAGACTGATTGAAAATACAAAGAAACAACCCTAGGTCGGCACCAATATATCCTATATAGCTCAATTGATTTAAACCAGAAGTAAGAAAAATGAAAATGGTGCGTCAAAAACTTTAAACACCCATTAAGTGATGTAAACGAATAAATTTGGGTACAAAAACGATTTTCTTTGGCGAGACCAAAAAATATTGTGTAATTTAATACGAGCTTCGATTTGATATATATTAATAGTGGTTTCGATACCCGAGTCAAAAGTTATCTCCGTTGAAAGCTGTAACTCATATTTACCAAATGTTTTATTGTTTTTGAAAATGTGAACGACATCCTCTTTCTTTTTCTCTTCTCTTTATTTTTGTGAAAAATAGAGACTGATTGAAAATACAAAGAAACAACCCTAGGTCGGCACCAATATATCCTATATAGCTCAATTGAATTAAACCAGAAGTAAGAAAAATGAAAATGGTGCGTCAAAAACTTTAAATACCCATTAAGTGATGTAAACGAATAAATTTGGGTACAAATACAATTTTCTTTGGCGGGATCAAAATATATTGTGTAAGTTAATACGAGCTTCGATTTGATATATTATAATAGTAGTTTCGATACCCGAGTCAAAAGTTATCTCCGTTGAAAGTTGTAACTCATATTTACCAAATGTTTTGTTGTTTTAGAAAATGTGAACGACATCCTTTTTCTTTTTCTCTTCTCTTATTTTTTGTAAAGAATAGTGACTCATTGAAAATATAAAGAAACAACCCTAGGTCGGCACCAATATCTCCTATATAGCTCTATTGAATTAAACTAAAAGTAAGAAAAATGAAAATGGTACGTCAGAAACTTTAAACACCAATTAAGTGATGTAAACGAATTAATTTGGTTACAAAAACGATTTTCTTGGACGGCACCAAAAAATATTGTGTAATTTGATACGAGGTTTGATTTGATATATTATAAAAGCGGTTTCGATACCCGAGTCAAAATTTATGTCCGTTGAAAGTTGTAACTCATACTTACCAAATGTTTTGTTGTTTTTGAAAATGTGAACGACATCCTCTTTCTTTTTCTCTTCTCTTATTTTTTGTGAAGAATAGAGACTGATTGAAAATATAAAGAAACAACCCTAGGTCGGCACCAATATCTCCTATATAGCTCTATTGAATTAAACCAGAAGTAAGAAAAATGAAAATTGTGCATCACAAACTTTAAACAGCCATTAAGTGATATAAACTATATAATTTGGTTACAAAAACGATTTTCATTGGCGGGACCAAAATATATTGTGTAATTTAATACAAGCTTCGATTTGATATATTATAATAGTGGTTTCGATACCCGAGTCAAAAGTTATGTCCTTTGAAAGTTGTAACTCATATTGACAAAATGTTTTGTTGTTTTTGAAAATGTGAACGACATCCTCTTTCTTTTTCTCTTCTCTTCTTTTTTGTGAAGAATAGAGACTAATTGAAAATATAAAGAAACAACCCTAGCTCGGCACCAATATCTCCTATATAGCTCTATTGAATTAAACCAGAAGTAAGATAAATGAAAATGGTGCGTCACAAACTTTAAACACCCATTAAGTGATGTAAACAATGTAATTTTGGTACAAAAACGATTTTCTTTGCCAGGACCAAAAAATATTGTGTAATTTGATACGAGCTTCAATTTGATATATTATAAAAGTGGTTTTTATACCCGAGTCAAAACTTATCCTCGTTAAAAGCTGTAACTCATATTTACCAAATGTTTTTGTTGTTTTTGAAAATGTGAACGACATCCTCTTTCTTTTTCTCTTCTCTTTTTTTTTATGAAAAATAGAGACTGATTGAAAATACAAAGAAACAACCCTAGGTCGGCACCAATATATCCTATATAGCTCAATTGAATTAAACCAGAAGTAAGAAAAATGAAAATGGTGCGTCAAAAACTTTAAACACCCATTAAGTGATGTAAACGAATAAATTTGGGTACAAAAACGATTTTCTTTGGCGAGACCAAAAAATATTGTGTAATTTAATACGAGCTTCTATTTGATATATATTAATAGTGGTTTCGATACCCGAGTCAAAAGTTATCTCCGTTGAAAGCTGTAACTCATATTTACCAAATGTTTTATTGTTTTTGAAAATGTGAACGACATCCTCTTTCTTTTTCTCTTCTCTTATTTTTTGTGAAAAATAGAGACTGATTGAAAATACAAAGAAACAACCCTAGGTCGGCACCAATATATCCTATATAGCTCAATTGAATTAAACCAGAAGTAAGAAAAATGAAAATGGTGCGTCAAAAACTTTAAATACCCATTAAGAGATGTAAACGAATAAATTTGGGTACAAATACGATTTTCTTTGGCGGGATCAAAATATATTGTGTAAGTTAATACGAGCTTCGATTTGATATATTATAATAGTAGTTTCGATACCCGAGTCAAAAGTTATCTCCGTTGAAAGTTGTAACTCATATTTACCAAATGTTTTGTTGTTTTAGAAAATGTGAACGACATCCTCTTTCTTTTTCTCTTCTCTTATTTTTTGTAAAGAATAGTGACTCATTGAAAATATAAAGAAACAACCCTAGGTCGGCACCAATATCTCCTATATAGCTCTATTGAATTAAACTAAAAGTAAGAAAAATGAAAATGCTACGTCACAAACTTTAAACACCAATTAAGTGATGTAAACGAATTAATATGGTTACAAAAACGATTTTCTTGGACGGGACCAAAAAATATTGTGTAATTTGATACGAGGTTTGATTTGATATATTATAAAAGCAGTTTCGATACCCGAGTCAAAATTTATGTCCGTTGAAAGTTGTAACTCATACTTACCAAATGTTTTGTTGTTTTTGAAAATGTGAACGACATCCTCTTTCTTTTTCTCTTCTCTTATTTTTTGTGAAGAATAGAGACTGATTGAAAATATAAAGAAACAACCCTAGCTCGGCACCAATATCTCCTATATAGCTCTATTGAATTAAACCAGAAGTAAGATAAATGAAAATGGTGCGTCACAAACTTTAAACACCCATTAAGTGATGTAAACGAATAAATTTGGGTACAAAAACGATTTTCTTTGGCGAGACCAAAAAATATTGTGTAATTTAATACGAGCTTCGATTTGATATATATTAATAGTGGTTTCGATACCCGAGTCAAAAGTTATCTCCGTTGAAAGCTGTAACTCATATTTACCAAATGTTTTATTGTTTTTGAAAATGTGAACGACATCCTCTTTCTTTTTCTCTTCTCTTATTTTTTGTGAAAAATAGAGACTGATTGAAAATACAAAGAAACAACCCTAGGTCGGCACCAATATATCCTATATAGCTCAATTGAATTAAACCAGAAGTACGAAAAATGAAAATGGTGCGTCAAAAACTTTAAAAACCCATTAAGTGATGTAAACGAATAAATTTGGGTACAAATACGATTTTCTTTGGAGGGATCAAAATATATTGTGTAAGTTAATACGAGCTTCGATTTGATATATTATAATAGTAGTTTCGATACCCGAGTCAAAAGTTATCTCCGTTGAAAGTTGTAACTCATATTTACCAAATGTTTTGTTGTTTTAGAAAATGTGAACGACATCCTTTTTCTTTTTCTCTTCTCTTATTTTTTGTAAAGAATAGTGACTCATTGAAAATATAAAGAAACAACCCTAGGTCGGCACCAATATCTCCTATATAGCTCTATTGAATTAAACTAAAAGTAAGAAAAATGAAAATGGTACGTCACAAACTTTAAACACCAATTAAGTGATGTAAACGAATTAATTTGGTTACAAAAACGATTTTCTTGGACGGCACCAAAAAATATTGTGTAATTTGATACGAGGTTTGATTTGATATATTATAAAAGCGGTTTCGATACCCGAGTCAAAATTTATGTCCGTTGAAAGTTGTAACTCATACTTACCAAATGTTTTGTTGTTTTTGAAAATGTGAACGACATCCTCTTTCTTTTTCTCTTCTCTTATTTTTTGTGAAGAATAGAGACTGATTGAAAATATAAAGAAACAACCCTAGGTCGGCACCAATATCTCCTATATAGCTCTATTGAATTAAACCAGAAGTAAGAAAAATGAAAATTGTGCATCACAAACTTTAAACAGCCATTAAGTGATATAAACTATATAATTTGGTTACAAAAACGATTTTCATTGGCGGGACCAAAATATATTGTGTAATTTAATACAAGCTTCGATTTGATATATTATAATAATGGTTTCGATACCCGAGTCAAAAGTTATGTCCTTTGAAAGTTCTAACTCATATTGACAAAATGTTTTGTTGTTTTTGAAAATGTGAACGACATCCTCTTTCTTTTTCTCTTCTCTTCTTTTTTGTGAAGAATAGAGACTAATTGAAAATATAAAGAAACAACCCTAGCTCGGCACCAATATCTCCTATATAGCTCTATTGAATTAAACCAGAAGTAAGAAAAATGAAAATTGTGCATCACAAACTTTAAACAGCCATTAAGTGATATAAACTATATAATTTGGTTACAAAAACGATTTTCATTGGCGGGGACCAAAATATATTGTGTAATTTAATACAAGCTTCGATTTGATATATTATAATAGTGGTTTCGATACCCGAGTCAAAAGTTATGTCCTTTGAAAGTTGTAACTCATATTGACAAAATGTTTTGTTGTTTTTGAAAATGTGAACGACATCCTCTTTCTTTTTCTCTTCTCTTCTTTTTTGTGAAGAATAGAGACTAATTGAAAATATAAAGAAACAACCCTAGCTCGGCACCAATATCTCCTATATAGCTCTATTGAATTAAACCAGAAGTAAGATAAATGAAAATGGTGCGTCACAAACTTTAAACACCCATTAAGTGATGTAAACAATGTAATTTTGGTACAAAAACGATTTTCTTTGCCAGGACCAAAAAATATTGTGTAATTTGATACGATCTTCAATTTGATATATTATAAAAGTGGTTTTTATACCCGAGTCAAAACTTATCCTCGTTAAAAGCTGTAACTCATATTTACCAAATGTTTTTGTTGTTTTTGAAAATGTGAACGACATCCTCTTTCTTTTTCTCTTCTCTTTTTTTTTTATGAAAAATAGAGACTGATTGAAAATACAAAGAAACAACCCTAGGTCGGCACCAATATATCCTATATAGCTCAATTGAATTAAACCAGAAGTAAGAAAAATGAAAATGGTGCGTCAAAAACTTTAAACACCCATTAAGTGATGTAAACGAATAAATTTGGGTACAAAAACGATTTTCTTTGGCGAGACCAAAAAATATTGTGTAATTTAATACGAGCTTCGATTTGATATATATTAATAGTGGTTTCGATACCCGAGTCAAAAGTTATCTCCGTTGAAAGCTGTAACTCATATTTACCAAATGTTTTATTGTTTTTGAAAATGTGAACGACATCCTCTTTCTTTTTCTCTTCTCTTATTTTTTGTGAAAAATAGAGACTGATTGAAAATACAAAGAAACAACCCTAGGTCGGCACCAATATATCCTATATAGCTCAATTGAATTAAACCAGAAGTAAGAAAAATGAAAATGGTGCGTCAAAAACTTTAAACACCCATTAAGTGATGTAAACGAATAA
This sequence comes from Hippophae tibetana, assembly GCA_037013495.1. NCBI lineage: Eukaryota > Viridiplantae > Streptophyta > Magnoliopsida > Rosales > Elaeagnaceae > Hippophae > Hippophae tibetana. The sequence goes on along the minus strand of JAZDXN010000027.1, from coordinate 39,006 downwards.
ATTTGGGTACAAAAACGATTTTCTTTGGCGAGACCAAAAAATATTGTGTAATTTAATACGAGCTTCGATTTGATATATATTAATAGTGGTTTCGATACCCGAGTCAAAAGTTATCTCCGTTGAAAGCTGTAACTCATATTTACCAAATGTTTTATTGTTTTTGAAAATGTGAACGACATCCTCTTTCTTTTTCTCTTCTCTTATTTTTTGTTAAAAATAGAGACTGATTGAAAATACAAAGAAACAACCCTAGGTCGGCACCAATATATCCTATATAGCTCAATTGAATTAAACCAGAAGTAAGAAAAATGAAAATGGTGCGTCAAAAACTTTAAACACCCATTAAGTGATGTAAACGAATAAATTTGGGTACAAATACGATTTTCTTTGGCGGGATCAAAATATATTGTGTAAGTTAATACGAGCTTGGATTTGATATATTATAATAGTAGTTTCGATACCCGAGTCAAAAGTTATCTCCGTTGAAAGTTGTAACTCATATTTACCAAATGTTTTGTTGTTTTAGAAAATGTGAACGACATCCTCTTTCTTTTTCTCTTCTCTTATTTTTTGTAAAGAATAGTGACTCATTGAAAATATAAAGAAACAACCCTAGGTCGGCACCAATATCTCCTATATAGCTCTATTGAATTAAACTAAAAGTAAGAAAAATGAAAATGGTACGTCACAAACTTTAAACACTAATTAAGTGATGTAAACGAATTAATTTGGTTACAAAAACGATTTTCTTGGACGGGACCAAAAAATATTGTGTAATTTGATACGAGGTTTGATTTGATATATTATAAAAGCGGTTTCGATACCCGAGTCAAAATTTATGTCCGTTGAAAGTTGTAACTCATACTTACCAAATGTTTTGTTGTTTTTGAAAATGTGAACGACATCCTCTTTCTTTTTCTCTTCTCTTATTTTTTGTGAAGAATAGAGACTGATTGAAAATATAAAGAAACAACCCTAGGTCGGCACCAATATCTCCTATATAGCTCTATTGAATTAAACCAGAAGTAAGAAAAATGAAAATTGTGCATCACAAACTTTAAACAGCCATTAAGTGATATAAACTATATAATTTGGTTACAAAAACGATTTTCATTGGCGGGTCCAAAATATATTGTGTAATTTAATACAAGCTTCGATTTGATATATTATAATAGTGGTTTCGATACCCGAGTCAAAAGTTATGTCCTTTGAAAGTTGTAACTCATATTGACAAAATGTTTTGTTGTTTTTGAAAATGTGAACGACATCCTCTTTTTTGTGAAGAATAGAGACTAATTGAAAATATAAAGAAACAACCCTAGCTCGGCACCAATATCTCCTATATAGCTCTATTGAATTAAACCAGAAGTAAGATAAATGAAAATGGTGCGTCACAAACTTTAAACACCCATTAAGTGATGTAAACAATGTAATTTTGGTACAAAAACGATTTTCTTTGCCAGGACCAAAAAATATTGTGTGATTTGATACGAGCTTCAATTTGATATATTATAAAAGTGGTTTTTATACCCGAGTCAAAACTTATCCTCGTTAAAAGCTGTAACTCATATTTACCAAATGTTTTTGTTGTTTTTGAAAATGTGAAATACATCCTCTTTCTTTTTCTCTTCTCTTTTTTTTTATGAAAAATAGAGACTGATTGAAAATACAAAGAAACAACCCTAGGTCGGCACCAATATATCCTATATAGCTCAATTGAATTAAACCAGAAGTAAGAAAAATGAAAATGGTGCGTCAAAAACTTTAAACACCCATTAAGTGATGTAAACGAATAAATTTGGGTACAAAAACGATTTTCTTTGGCGAGACCAAAAAATATTGTGTAATTTAATACGAGCTTCGATTTGATATATATTAATAGTGGTTTCGATACCCGAGTCAAAAGTTATCTCCGTTGAAAGCTGTAACTCATATTTACCAAATGTTTTATTGTTTTTGAAAATGTGAACGACATCCTCTTTCTTTTTCTCTTCTCTTATTTTTTGTGAAAAATAGAGACTGATTGAAAATACAAAGAAACAACCCTAGGTCGGCACCAATATATCCTATATAGCTCAATTGAATTAAACCAGAAGTAAGAAAAATGAAAATGGTGCATCACAAATTTAAACACCCATTAAATGATGTAAACGAATAAATTTGGGTACAAAAACGATTTTCTTTGGCGGGACCAAAAAATATTGGGTAATTTAATACGAGCTTCGATTTGATATATTATAATAGTGGTTTCGATACCCGAGTCAAAAGTTATGTCCTTTGAAAGTTGTAACTCATATTTACCAAATGTTTTGTTGTTTTTGAAAATGTGAACGACATCCTCTTTCTTTTTCTCTTCTCTTATTTTTTGTTAAAAATAGAGACTGATTGAAAATACAAAGAAACAACCCTAGGTCGGCACCAATATATCCTATATAGCTCAATTGAATTAAACCAGAAGTAAGAAAAATGAAAATGGTGCGTCAAAAACTTTAAACACCCATTAAGTGATGTAAACGAATAAATTTGGGTACAAATACGATTTTCTTTGGCGGGATCAAAATATATTGTGTAAGTTAATACGAGCTTGGATTTGATATATTATAATAGTAGTTTCGATACCCGAGTCAAAAGTTATCTCCGTTGAAAGTTGTAACTCATATTTACCAAATGTTTTGTTGTTTTAGAAAATGTGAACGACATCCTCTTTCTTTTTCTCTTCTCTTATTTTTTGTAAAGAATAGTGACTCATTGAAAATATAAAGAAACAACCCTAGGTCGGCACCAATATCTCCTATATAGCTCTATTGAATTAAACTAAAAGTAAGAAAAATGAAAATGGTACGTCACAAACTTTAAACACCAATTAAGTGATGTAAACGAATTAATTTGGTTACAAAAACGATTTTCTTGGACGGGACCAAAAAATATTGTGTAATTTGATACGAGGTTTGATTTGATATATTATAAAAGCGGTTTCGATACCCGAGTCAAAATTTATGTCCGTTGAAAGTTGTAACTCATACTTACCAAATGTTTTGTTGTTTTTGAAAATGTGAACGACATCCTCTTTCTTTTTCTCTTCTCTTATTTTTTGTGAAGAATAGAGACTGATTGAAAATATAAAGAAACAACCCTAGGTCGGCACCAATATCTCCTATATAGCTCTATTGAATTAAACCAGAAGTAAGAAAAATGAAAATTGTGCATCACAAACTTTAAACAGCCATTAAGTGATATAAACTATATAATTTGGTTACAAAAACGATTTTCATTGGCGGGTCCAAAATATATTGTGTAATTTAATACAAGCTTCGATTTGATATATTATAATAGTGGTTTCGATACCCGAGTCAAAAGTTATGTCCTTTGAAAGTTGTAACTCATATTGACAAAATGTTTTGTTGTTTTTGAAAATGTGAACGACATCCTCTTTTTTGTGAAGAATAGAGACTAATTGAAAATATAAAGAAACAACCCTAGCTCGGCACCAATATCTCCTATATAGCTCTATTGAATTAAACCAGAAGTAAGATAAATGAAAATGGTGCGTCACAAACTTTAAACACCCATTAAGTGATGTAAACAATGTAATTTTGGTACAAAAACGATTTTCTTTGCCAGGACCAAAAAATATTGTGTGATTTGATACGAGCTTCAATTTGATATATTATAAAAGTGGTTTTTATACCCGAGTCAAAACTTATCCTCGTTAAAAGCTGTAACTCATATTTACCAAATGTTTTTGTTGTTTTTGAAAATGTGAAATACATCCTCTTTCTTTTTCTCTTCTCTTTTTTTTTATGAAAAATAGAGACTGATTGAAAATACAAAGAAACAACCCTAGGTCGGCACCAATATATCCTATATAGCTCAATTGAATTAAACCAGAAGTAAGAAAAATGAAAATGGTGCGTCAAAAACTTTAAACACCCATTAAGTGATGTAAACGAATAAATTTGGGTACAAAAACGATTTTCTTTGGCGAGACCAAAAAATATTGTGTAATTTAATACGAGCTTCGATTTGATATATATTAATAGTGGTTTCGATACCCGAGTCAAAAGTTATCTCCGTTGAAAGCTGTAACTCATATTTACCAAATGTTTTATTGTTTTTGAAAATGTGAACGACATCCTCTTTCTTTTTCTCTTCTCTTATTTTTTGTGAAAAATAGAGACTGATTGAAAATACAAAGAAACAACCCTAGGTCGGCACCAATATATCCTATATAGCTCAATTGAATTAAACCAGAAGTAAGAAAAATGAAAATGGTGCATCACAAATTTAAACACCCATTAAATGATGTAAACGAATAAATTTGGGTACAAAAACGATTTTCTTTGGCGGGACCAAAAAATATTGGGTAATTTAATACGAGCTTCGATTTGATATATTATAATAGTGGTTTCGATACCCGAGTCAAAAGTTATGTCCTTTGAAAGTTGTAACTCATATTTACCAAATGTTTTGTTGTTTTTGAAAATGTGAACGACATCCTCTTTCTTTTTCTCTTCTCTTATTTTTTGTTAAAAATAGAGACTGATTGAAAATACAAAGAAACAACCCTAGGTCGGCACCAATATATCCTATATAGCTCAATTGAATTAAACCAGAAGTAAGAAAAATGAAAATGGTGCGTCAAAAACTTTAAACACCCATTAAGTGATGTAAACGAATAAATTTGGGTACAAATACGATTTTCTTTGGCGGGATCAAAATATATTGTGTAAGTTAATACGAGCTTGGATTTGATATATTATAATAGTAGTTTCGATACCCGAGTCAAAAGTTATCTCCGTTGAAAGTTGTAACTCATATTTACCAAATGTTTTGTTGTTTTAGAAAATGTGAACGACATCCTCTTTCTTTTTCTCTTCTCTTATTTTTTGTAAAGAATAGTGACTCATTGAAAATATAAAGAAACAACCCTAGGTCGGCACCAATATCTCCTATATAGCTCTATTGAATTAAACTAAAAGTAAGAAAAATGAAAATGGTACGTCACAAACTTTAAACACCAATTAAGTGATGTAAACGAATTAATTTGGTTACAAAAACGATTTTCTTGGACGGGACCAAAAAATATTGTGTAATTTGATACGAGGTTTGATTTGATATATTATAAAAGCGGTTTCGATACCCGAGTCAAAATTTATGTCCGTTGAAAGTTGTAACTCATACTTACCAAATGTTTTGTTGTTTTTGAAAATGTGAACGACATCCTCTTTCTTTTTCTCTTCTCTTATTTTTTGTGAAGAATAGAGACTGATTGAAAATATAAAGAAACAACCCTAGGTCGGCACCAATATCTCCTATATAGCTCTATTGAATTAAACCAGAAGTAAGAAAAATGAAAATTGTGCATCACAAACTTTAAACAGCCATTAAGTGATATAAACTATATAATTTGGTTACAAAAACGATTTTCATTGGCGGGTCCAAAATATATTGTGTAATTTAATACAAGCTTCGATTTGATATATTATAATAGTGGTTTCGATACCCGAGTCAAAAGTTATGTCCTTTGAAAGTTGTAACTCATATTGACAAAATGTTTTGTTGTTTTTGAAAATGTGAACGACATCCTCTTTTTTGTGAAGAATAGAGACTAATTGAAAATATAAAGAAACAACCCTAGCTCGGCACCAATATCTCCTATATAGCTCTATTGAATTAAACCAGAAGTAAGATAAATGAAAATGGTGCGTCACAAACTTTAAACACCCATTAAGTGATGTAAACAATGTAATTTTGGTACAAAAACGATTTTCTTTGCCAGGACCAAAAAATATTGTGTGATTTGATACGAGCTTCAATTTGATATATTATAAAAGTGGTTTTTATACCCGAGTCAAAACTTATCCTCGTTAAAAGCTGTAACTCATATTTACCAAATGTTTTTGTTGTTTTTGAAAATGTGAAATACATCCTCTTTCTTTTTCTCTTCTCTTTTTTTTTATGAAAAATAGAGACTGATTGAAAATACAAAGAAACAACCCTAGGTCGGCACCAATATATCCTATATAGCTCAATTGAATTAAACCAGAAGTAAGAAAAATGAAAATGGTGCGTCAAAAACTTTAAACACCCATTAAGTGATGTAAACGAATAAATTTGGGTACAAAAACGATTTTCTTTGGCGAGACCAAAAAATATTGTGTAATTTAATACGAGCTTCGATTTGATATATATTAATAGTGGTTTCGATACCCGAGTCAAAAGTTATCTCCGTTGAAAGCTGTAACTCATATTTACCAAATGTTTTATTGTTTTTGAAAATGTGAACGACATCCTCTTTCTTTTTCTCTTCTCTTATTTTTTGTGAAAAATAGAGACTGATTGAAAATACAAAGAAACAACCCTAGGTCGGCACCAATATATCCTATATAGCTCAATTGAATTAAACCAGAAGTAAGAAAAATGAAAATGGTGCATCACAAATTTAAACACCCATTAAATGATGTAAACGAATAAATTTGGGTACAAAAACGATTTTCTTTGGCGGGACCAAAAAATATTGGGTAATTTAATACGAGCTTCGATTTGATATATTATAATAGTGGTTTCGATACCCGAGTCAAAAGTTATGTCCTTTGAAAGTTGTAACTCATATTTACCAAATGTTTTGTTGTTTTTGAAAATGTGAACGACATCCTCTTTCTTTTTCTCTTCTCTTATTTTTTTCTTGAAGAATAGAGACTTATTGAAAATATAAAGAAACAAACCCTATGTTGGCACTAATATCTCCTCTATAGCTCTATTGAATTAAACTAGCACTAAGTAAAATGAAAATGGTGCGTGAAAAACATTAAACCCTCGGAAAGTGAAGTAAATGTGTTAATTTGGGTACAAAAACGATTTTTCTTGGTGGAACCAAAACATATTGTGTAATTTGAAACGAGCTCTGATTTGATATATTATAATAGCGGTTTCGATACCCGAGTCAAAAGTTATCTTCGTTGAAATTTGTAACTCATATTTACCAAATGTTTTGTTGTTTTAGAAAATGTGAACGACATCCTCTTTCTTTTTCTCTTCTCTTATTTTTTGTGAAGAATAGAGACTGACTGAAAATATAAACAAACAACCCTAGGTCGGCACAAATATCTCCTATATAGCTCTATTGAATTAAACCAGAAGTAAGAAAAATGAAAATGGTGCATCACAAATTTAAACACCCATTAAATGATGTAAACGAATAAATTTGGGTACAAAACCTATTTTCCTTGGTGGGACCAAAACATATTGTGTAATTTGAAACGAGCTCTGATTTGATATATTATAATAGTGGTTTCGATACCCGAGTCAAAAGTTATATCCTTTGAAAGTTGTAACTCATATTTACCAAATGTTTTGTTGTTTTTGAAAATGTGAACGACATCCTCTTTCTTTTTCTCTTCTCTTATTTTTTTCTTGAAGAATAGAGACTGATTGAAAATATAAAGAAACAAACCTAGTTCGGCACCAATATCTCCTCTATAGCTCTATTGAATTAAACTATCACTAAGTAAAATGAAAATGGTGCGTGAAAAACATTAAACCCTCGGAAAGTGAAGTAAATGTGTTAATTTGGGTACAAAAACGATTTTTCTTGGTGGAACCAAAACATATTGTGTAATTTGAAACGAGCTCTGATTTGATATATTATAATAGCGGTTTCGATACCCGAGTCAAAAGTTATCTCCGTTGAAATTTGTAACTCATATTTACCAAATGTTTTGTTGTTTTAGAAAATGTGAACGACATCCTCTTTCTTTTTCTCTTCTCTTATTTTTTGTGAAGAATAGAGACTGACTGAAAATATAAACAAACAACCCTAGGTCGCCACCAATATCTCCTATATAGCTCTATTGAATTAAACCAGAAGTAAGAAAAATGAAAATGGTGCATCACAAATTTAAACACCCATTAAATGATGTAAACGAATAAATTTGGGTACAAAAACGATTTTCTTTGGCGGGACCAAAAAATATTGGGTAATTTAATACGAGCTTCGATTTGATATATTATAATAGTGGTTTCGATACCCGAGTCAAAAGTTATGTCCTTTGAAAGTTGTAACTCATATTTACCAAATGTTTGTTGTTTTTGAAAATGTGAACGACATCCTCTTTCTTTTTCTCTTCTCTTATTTTTTTCTTGAAGAATAGAGACTTATTGAAAATATAAAGAAACAACCCTATGTTGGCACTAATATCTCCTCTATAGCTCTATTGAATTAAACTAGCACTTAGTAAAATGAAAATGGTGCGTGAAAAACATTAAACCCTCGGAAAGTGAAGTAAATGTGTTAATTTGGGTACAAAAACTATTTTTCTTGGTGGAACCAAAACATATTGTGTAATTTGAAACGAGCTCTGATTTGATATATTATAATAGCGGTTTCGATACCCGAGTCAAAAGTTATCTTCGTTGAAATTTGTAACTCATATTTACCAAATGTTTTGTTGTTTTAGAAAATGTGAACGACATCCTCTTTCTTTTTCTCTTCTCTTATTTTTTGTGAAGAATAGAGACTGACTGAAAATATAAACAAACAACCCTAGGTTGGCACCAATATCTCCTATATAGCTCTATTGAATTAAACCAGAAGTAAGAAAAATGAAAATGGTGCATCACAAATTTAAACACCCATTAAATGATGTAAACGAATAAATTTGGGTACAAAACCTATTTTCCTTGGTGGGACCAAAACATATTGTGTAATTTGAAACGAGCTCTGATTTGATATATTATAATAGTGGTTTCGATACCCGAGTCAAAAGTTATATCCTTTGAAAGTTGTAACTCATATTTACCAAATGTTTTGTTGTTTTTGAAAATGTGAACGACATCCTCTTTCTTTTTCTCTTCTCTTATTTTTTTCTTGAAGAATAGAGACTGATTGAAAATATAAAGAAACAAACCTAGTTCGGCACCAATATCTCCTCTATAGCTCTATTGAATTAAACTATCACTAAGTAAAATGAAAATGGTGCGTGAAAAACATTAAACCCTCGGAAAGTGAAGTAAATGTGTTAATTTGGGTACAAAAACGATTTTTCTTGGTGGAACCAAAACATATTGTGTAATTTGAAACGAGCTCTGATTTGATATATTATAATAGCGGTTTCGATACCCGAGTCAAAAGTTATCTCCGTTGAAATTTGTAACTCATATTTACCAAATGTTTTGTTGTTTTAGAAAATGTGAACGACATCCTCTTTCTTTTTCTCTTCTCTTATTTTTTGTGAAGAATAGAGACTGACTGAAAATATAAACAAACAACCCTAGGTCGCCACCAATATCTCCTATATAGCTCTATTGAATTAAACCAGAAGTAAGAAAAATGAAAATGGTGCATCACAAATTTAAACACCCATTAAATGATGTAAACGAATAAATTTGGGGACAAAAACGATTTTCTTTGGCGGGACCAAAAAATATTGGGTAATTTAATACGGGCTTCGATTTGATATATTATAATAGTGGTTTCGATACCCGAGTCAAAAGTTATGTCCTTTGAAAGTTGTAACTCATATTTACCAAATGTTTGTTGTTTTTGAAAATGTGAACGACATCCTCTTTCTTTTTCTCTTCTCTTATTTTTTTCTTGAAGAATAGAGACTTATTGAAAATATAAAGAAACAACCCTATGTTGGCACTAATATCTCCTCTATAGCTCTATTGAATTAAACTAGCACTAAGTAAAATAAAAATGGTGCGTGAAAAACATTAAACCGTCGGAAAGTGAAGTAAATGTGTTAATTTGGGTACAAAAACTATTTTCCTTGGTGGGACCAAAACATATTGTGTAATTTGAAACGAGCTCCGATTTGATATATTATAATAGCGGTTTCGATACCCGAGTCAAAATTTATCTCCGTTGAAATTTGTAACTCATATTTAACAAATGTTTTGTTGTTTTTGAAAATGTGAACGACATCCTCTTTCTTTTTCTCTTCTCTTATTTTTTTCTTGAAGAATAGAGACTTATTGAAAATATAAAAAAACAACCCTATGTTGGCACTAATATCTCCTCTATAGCTCTATTGAATTAAACTAGCACTTAGTAAAATGAAAATGGTGCGTGAAAAACATTAAACCCTCGGAAAGTGAAGTAAATGTGTTAATTTGGGTACAAAAACTATTTTTCTTGGTGGAACCAATACATATTGTGTAATTTGAAACGAGCTCTGATTTGATATATTATAGTAGCGGTTTCGATACCCGAGTCAAAAGTTATCTTCGTTGAAATTTGTAACTCATATTTACCAAATGTTTTGTTGTTTTAGAAAATGTGAACGACATCCTCTTTCTTTTTCTCTTCTCTTATTTTTTGTGAAGAATAGAGACTGACTAAAAATATAAACAAACAACCCTAGGTCGGCACCAATATCTCCTATATAGCTCTATTGAATTAAACCAGAAGTAAGAAAAATGAAAATGGTGCATCACAAATTTAAACACCCATTAAATGATGTAAACGAATAAATTTGGGTACAAAAACGATTTTCTTTGGCGGGACCAAAAAATATTGGGTAATTTAATACGAGCTTCGATTTGATATATTATAATAGTGGTTTCGATACCCGAGTCAAAAGTTATGTCCTTTGAAAGTTGTAACTCATATTTACCAAATGTTTTGTTGTTTTTGAAAATGTGAACGACATCCTCTTTCTTTTTCTCTTCTCTTATTTTTTTCTTGAAGAATAGAGACTTATTGAAAATATAAAGAAACAAACCCTATGTTGGCACTAATATCTCCTCTATAGCTCTATTGAATTAAACTAGCACTAAGTAAAATGAAAATGGTGCGTGAAAAACATTAAACCGTCGGAAAGTGAAGTAAATGTGTTAATTTGGGTACAAAAACTATTTTCCTTGGTGGGACCAAAACATATTGTGTAGTTTGAAACGAGCTCCGATTTGATATATTATAATAGCGGTTTCGATACCCGAGTCAAAATTTATCTCCGTTGAAATTTGTAACTCATATTTAACAAATGTTTTGTTGTTTTTGAAAATGTGAACGACATCCTCTTTCTTTTTCTCTTCTCTTATTTTTTTCTTGAAGAATAGAGACTTATTGAAAATATAAAGAAACAACCCTATGTTGGCACTAATATCTCCTCTATAGCTCTATTGAATTAAACTAGCACTTAGTAAAATGAAAATGGTGCGTGAAAAACATTAAACCCTCGGAAAGTGAAGTAAATGTGTTAATTTGGGTACAAAAACTATTTTTCTTGGTGGAACCAATACATATTGTGTAATTTGAAACGAGCTCTGATTTGATATATTATAATAGCGGTTTCGATACCCGAGTCAAAAGTTATCTTCGTTGAAATTTGTAACTCATATTTACCAAATGTTTTGTTGTTTTAGAAAATGTGAACGACATCCTCTTTCTTTTTCTCTTCTCTTATTTTTTGTGAAGAATAGAGACTGACTAAAAATATAAACAAACAACCCTAGGTCGGCACCAATATCTCCTATACAGCTCTATTGAATTAGAGCAGAAGTAAGAAAAATGAAAATGGTGCGTCAAAAACTTTAAACACCCATTAAGTGATGTAAACGAATAAATTTGGGTACAAAAACGATTTTCTTTGGCGAGACCAAAAAATATTGTGTAATTTAATACGAGCTTCGATTTGATATATATTAATAGTGGTTTCGATACCCGAGTCAAAAGTTATCTCCGTTGAAAGCTGTAACTCATATTTACCAAATGTTTTATTGTTTTTGAAAATGTGAACGACATCCTCTTTCTTTTTCTCTTCTCTTATTTTTTGTGAAAAATAGAGACTGATTGAAAATACAAAGAAACAACCCTAGGTCGGCACCAATATATCCTATATAGCTCAATTGAATTAAACCAGAAGTAAGAAAAATGAAAATGGTGCGTCCAAAACTTTAAACACCCATTAAGTGATGTAAACGAATAAATTTGGGTACAAATACGATTTTCTTTGGCGGGATCAAAATATATTGTGTAAGTTAATACGAGCTTGGATTTGATATATTATAATAGTAGTTTCGATACCCGAGTCAAAAGTTATCTCCGTTGAAAGTTGTAACTCATATTTACCAAATGTTTTGTTGTTTTAGAAAATGTGAACGACATCCTCTTTCTTTTTCTCTTCTCTTATTTTTTGTAAAGAATAGTGACTCATTGAAAATATAAAGAAACAACCCTAGGTCGGCACCAATATCTCCTATATAGCTCTATTGAATTAAACTAAAAGTAAGAAAAAATGAAAATGGTACGTCATAAACTTTAAACACCAATTAAGTGATGTAAACGAATTAATTTGGTTACAAAAACGATTTTCTTGGACGGGACCAAAAAATATTGTGTAATTTGATACGAGGTTTGATTTGATATATTATAAAAGCGGTTTCGATACCCGAGTCAAAATTTATGTCCGTTGAAAGTTGTAACTCATACTTACCAAATGTTTTGTTGTTTTTGAAAATGTGAACGACATCCTCTTTCTTTTTCTCTTCTCTTATTTTTTGTGAAGAATAGAGACTGATTGAAAATATAAAGAAACAACCCTAGGTCGGCACCAATATCTCCTATATAGCTCTATTGAATTAAACCAGAAGTAAGAAAAATGAAAATTGTGCATCACAAACTTTAAACAGCCATTAAGTGATATAAACTATATAATTTGGTTACAAAAACGATTTTCATTGGCGGGACCAAAATATATTTTGTAATTTAATACAAACTTCGATTTGATATATTATAATAATGGTTTCGATACCCGAGTCAAAAGTTATGTCCTTTGAAAGTTGTAACTCATATTGACAAAATGTTTTGTTGTTTTTGAAAATGTGAACGACATCCTCTTTTTTTTCTCTTCTCTTCTTTTTTGTGAAGAATAGAGACTAATTGAAAATATAAAGAAACAACCCTAGCTCGGCACCAATATCTCCTATATAGCTCTATTGAATTAAACCAGAAGTAAGATAAATGAAAATGGTGCGTCACAAACTTTAAACACCCATTAAGTGATGTAAACAATGTAATTTTGGTACAAAAACGATTTTCTTTGCCAGGACCAAAAAATATTGTGTAATTTGATACGAGCTTCAATTTGATATATTATAAAAGTGGTTTTTATACCCGAGTAAAAACGTATCCTCGTTAAAAGCTGTAACTCATATTTACCAAATGTTTTTGTTGTTTTTGAAAATGTGAACGACATCCTCTTTCTTTTTCTCTTCTCTTTTTTTTTATGAAAAATAGAGACTGATTGAAAATACAAAGAAACAACCCTAGGTCGGCACCAATATATCCTATATAGCTCAATTGAATTAAACCAGAAGTAAGAAAAATGAAAATGGTGCGTCAAAAACTTTAAACACCCATTAAGTGATGTAAACGAATAAATTTGGGTACAAAAACGATTTTCTTTGGCGAGACCAAAAAATATTGTGTAATTTAATACGAGCTTCGATTTGATATATATTAATAGTGGTTTCGATACCCGAGTCAAAAGTTATCTCCGTTGAAAGCTGTAACTCATATTTACCAAATGTTTTATTGTTTTTGAAAATGTGAACGACATCCTCTTTCTTTTTCTCTTCTCTTATTTTTTGTGAAAAATAGAGACTGATTGAAAATACAAAGAAACAACCCTAGGTCGGCACCAATATATCCTATATAGCTCAATTGAATTAAACCAGAAGTAAGAAAAATGAAAATGGTGCGTCCAAAACTTTAAACACCCATTAAGTGATGTAAACGAATAAATTTGGGTACAAATACGATTTTCTTTGGCGGGATCAAAATATATTGTGTAAGTTAATACGAGCTTCGATTTGATATATTATAATAGTAGTTTCGATGCCCGAGTCAAAAGTTATCTCCGTTGAAAGTTGTAACTCATATTTACCAAATGTTTTGTTGTTTTAGAAAATGTGAACGACATCCTCTTTCTTTTTCTCTTCTCTTATTTTTTTTAAAGAATAGTGACTCATTGAAAATATAAAGAAACAACCCTAGGTCGGCACCAATATCTCCTATATAGCTCTATTGAATTAAACTAAAAGTAAGAAAAATGAAAATGGTACGTCACAAACTTTAAACACCAATTAAGTGATGTAAACGAATTAATTTGGTTACAAAAACGATTTTCTTGGACGGGACCAAAAAATATTGTGTAATTTGATACGCGGTTTGATTTGATATATTATAAAAGCGGTTTCGATACCCGAGTCAAAATTTATGTCCGTTGAAAGTTGTAACTCATACTTACCAAATGTTTTGTTGTTTTTGAAAATGTGAACGACATCCTCTTTCTTTTTCTCTTCTCTTATTTTTTGTGAAGAATAGAGACTGATTGAAAATATAAAGAAACAACCCTAGGTCGGCACCAATATCTCCTATTTAGCTCTATTGAATTAAACCAGAAGTAAGAAAAATGAAAATTGTGCATCACAAACTTTAAACAGCCATTAAGTGATATAAACTATATAATTTGGTTACAAAAACGATTTTCATTGGCGGGACCAAAATATATTGTGTAATTTAATACAAGCTTCGATTTGATATATTATAATAGTGGTTTCGATACCCGAGTCAAAAGTTATGTCCTTTGAAAGTTGTAACTCATATTGACAAAATGTTTTGTTGTTTTTGAAAATGTGAACGACATCCTCTTTCTTTTTCTCTTCTCTTCTTTTTTGTGAAGAATAGAGACTAATTGAAAATATAAAGAAACAACCCTAGGTCGGCACCAATATCTCCTATATAGCTCTATTGAATTAAACCAGAAGTAAGATAAATGAAAATGGTGCGTCACAAACTTTAAACACCCATTAAGTGATGTAAACAATGTTATTTTGTTACAAAAACGATTTTCTTTGCCAGGACCAAAAAATATTGTGTAATTTGATACGAGATTCAATTTGATATATTATAAAAGTGGTTTTGATACCCGAGTCAAAACTTATCCTCGTTAAAAGCTGTAACTCATATTTACCAAATCTTTTTGTTGTTTTTGAAAATGTGAACGACATCCTCTTTCTTTTTCTCTTCTCTTATTTTTTATGAAAAATAGAGACTGATTGAAAATACAAAGAAATCCCCCTAGGTCGGCACCAATATATCCTATATAGCTCAATTGAATTAAACCAGAAGTAAGAAAAATGAAAATGGTGCGTCAAAAACTTTAAACACCCATTAAGTGATGTAAACGAATAAATTTGGGTACAAAAACGATTTTCTTTGGCGAGACCAAAAAATATTGTGTAATTTAATACGAGCTTCGATTTGATATATATTAATAGTGGTTTCGATAGCCGAGTCAAAAGTTATCTCCGTTGAAAGCTGTAACTCATATTTACCAAATGTTTTATTGTTTTTGAAAATGTGAACGACATCCTCTTTCTTTTTCTCTTCTCTTATTTTTTGTGAAAAATAGAGACTGATTGAAAATACAAAGAAACAACCCTAGGTCGGCACCAATATATCCTATATAGCTCAATTGAATTAAACCAGAAGTAAGAAAAATGAAAATGGTGCGTCAAAAACTTTAAACACCCATTAAGTGATGTAAACGAATAAATTTGGGTACAAATACGATTTTCTTTGGCGGGATCAAAAAATATTGTGTAAGTTAATACGAGCTTCGATTTGATATATTATAATAGTAGTTTCGATACCCGAGTCAAAAGTTATCTCCGTTGAAAGTTGTAACTCATATTTACCAAATGTTTTGTTGTTTTAGAAAATGTGAACGACATCCTCTTTCTTTTTCTCTTCTCTTATTTTTTGTAAAGAATAGTGACTCATTGAAAATATAAAGAAACAACCCTAGGTCGGCACCAATATCTCCTATGTAGCTCTATTGAATTAAACCAGAAGTAAGAAAAATGAAAATGGTGCGTCACAAATTTTAAACACCCATTAAGTAATATGGACGAATTAATTTGGGTGCAAAAACGATTTTCTTTGGCGGGACAAAAAAATATTGTGTAAGTTAATACGAGCTTCGATTTGATATATTATAATAGTAGTTTCGATACCCGAGTCAAAGTTATCTCCGTTGAAAGTTGTAACTCATATTTAAAAAATGTTTTGTTGTTTTTGAAAATGTGAACGACATCCTCTTTCTTTTTCTCTTCCCTTCTTTTTTGTGAAGAATAGAGATTGATTGAAAATATAGAGAAACAACCCTAGGTCGGCACCAATATCTCCTTTATAGCTCTATTGAATTAAACCAGAAGTAAGAAAAATGAAAATGGTGCGTCACAAATTTTAAACACCCATTAAGTAATATGGACGAATTAATTTGGGTGCAAAAACGATTTTCTTTGGCGGGACAAAAAAATATTGTGTAATTTAATACGAGCTTCGATTTGATATATATTAATAGTGGTTTCGATACCCGAGTCAAAACTTATCCCCGTTGAAAGCCGTAACTCATATTTACCAAATGTTTTGTTGTTTTTGAAAATGTGAACGACATCCGCTTTCTTTTTCTCTTCTCTTTTTTTTTTATGAAAAATAGAGACTGATTGAAAATACAAAGAAACAACCCTAGGTCGGCACCAATATATCCTATATAGCTCAATTGAATTAAACCAGAAGTAAGAAAAATGATAATGGTGCGTCAAAAACTTTAAACACCCATTAAGTGATGTAAACGAATAAATTTGGGTACAAAAACGATTTTCTTTGGCGAGACCAAAAAATATTGTGTAATTTAATACGAGCTTCGATTTGATATATATTAATAGTGGTTTCGATACCCGAGTCAAAAGTTATCTCCGTTGAAAGCTGTAACTCATATTTACCAAATGTTTTATTGTTTTTGAAAATGTGAACGACATCCTCTTTCTT
Organism: Hippophae tibetana; assembly: GCA_037013495.1. Lineage (NCBI taxonomy): Eukaryota > Viridiplantae > Streptophyta > Magnoliopsida > Rosales > Elaeagnaceae > Hippophae > Hippophae tibetana. The sequence continues at coordinate 22,166 of JAZDXN010000027.1, read as the reverse complement.
TTTCTCTTCTCTTATTTTTTGTGAAAAATAGAGACTGATTGAAAATACAAAGAAACAACCCTAGGTCGGTACCAATATATCCTATATAGCTCAATTGAATTAAACCAGAAGTAAGAAAAATGAAAATGGTGCGTCAAAAACTTTAAATACCCATTAAGTGATGTAAACGAATAAATTTGGGTACAAATACGATTTTCTTTGTCGGGATCAAAATATATTGTGTAAGTTAATACGAGCTTCGATTTGATATATTATAATAGTAGTTTCGATACCCGAGTCAAAAGTTATCTCCGTTGAAAGTTGTAACTCATATTTACCAAATGTTTTGTTGTTTTAGAAAATGTGAACGACATCCTCTTTCTTTTTCTCTTCTCTTATTTTTTGTAAAGAATAGTGACTCATTGAAAATATAAAGAAACAACCCTAGGTCGGCACCAATATCTCCTATATAGCTCTATTGAATTAAGAAGTAAGAAAAATTAAAATGGTACGTCACAAACATTAAACACCCATTAAGTTATGTAAACGAAATAATTTGGTTACACAAACGATTTTCTTTGACGGGACCAAAAAATATTGTGTAATTTGATACGAGCTTCGATTTGATATATTATAAAAGAGGTTTCGAGACCCGAGTCAAAATTTATCTCCGTTGAAAGTTGTAACTCATACTTACCAAATGTTTTGTTGTTTTTGGAAATGTGAACGACATCCTCTTTCTTTTTCTCTTCTCTTCTTTTTTGTGAAGAATAGAGACTGATTGAAAATATAAAGAAACAATCCTAGGTCGGCACCAATATCTCCTATATAGCTCTATTGAATTAAACCAGAAGTAAGAAAAATGAAAATTGTGCATCACAAACTTTAAACAGCCATTAAGTGATGTAAACTATATAATTTGGTTACAAAAACGATTTTCATTGGCGGGACCAAAATATATTGTGTAATTTAATACGAGCTTCGATTTGATATATATTAATAGTGGTTTCGATACCCGAGTCAAAACTTATCCCCGTTGAAAGTTGTAACTCATATTTACCAAATGTTTTGTTGTTTTTGAAAATGTGAACGACATCCTCTTTCATTTTCTCTTCTCTTATTTTTTTCTTGAAGAATAGAGACTTATTGAAAGTATAAAGAAAAAACCCTAGGTCGGCACCAATATCTCCTTTATAGCTCTATTGAATTAAACCAGAAGTAAGAAAAATGAAAATGGAGCGTCACAAACTTTAAACACCCATTAAGTGATGTAAACGATGTAATTTTGGTACAAAACCGATTTTCTATGCCAGGACCAAAAAATATTGTGTAATTTGATACGAGCTACAATTTGATATATTATAAAAGTGGTTTCGATACCCGAGTCAAAACTTATCCCCGTTAAAAGCTGTAACTCATATTTACCAAATGTTTTTGTTGTTTTTGAAAATGTGAATGACATCCTCTTTCTTTTTCTCTTCTCTTATTTTTTTTGAAAAATAGAGACTGATTGAAAACACAAAGAAACAACCCTAGGTCGGCACCAATATATCCTATATAGCTCAATTGAATTAAACCATAAGTAAGAAAAATGAAAATAGTGCGTCGAAAACTTTAAACACCCATTAAGTGATGTAAACGAATAAATTTGGGTACAAAAACGATTTTCTTTGGCGGGACCAAAAAATATTGTGTAATTTAATACGAGCTTCGATTTGATATATATTAATAGTGGTTTCGATACCCGAGTCAAAAGTTATGTCCTTTGAAAGTTGTAACTCATATTTACCAAATCTTTTGTTGTTTTTAAAAATGTGAACGACAATCTCTTTCATTTTCTCTTCTCTTATTTTTTTCTTGAAGAATAGAGACTTATTGAAAGTATAAAGAAAAAACCCTTGGTTGGCACCAATATCTCCTTTATAGCTCTATTGAATTAAACTAGGACTAAGTAAAATGAAAATGGAGCGTGAAAAACTTTAAACCCTCGGTAAGTGAAGTAAATTATGTAATTTGGGTACAAAAACAATTTTCCTTGGTGGGACCAAAACATATTGTGTAATTTGAAACGAGCTCCAATTTGATATATTATAATAGCAGTTTCGATACCCGAGTCAAAGTTATCTCCGTTGAAAGTTGTAACTCATATTTAAAAAATGTTTTGTTGTTTTTGAAAATGTGAACGACATCCTCTTTCTTTTTCTCTTCCCTTCTTTTTTGTGAAGAATAGAGATTGATTGAAAATATAGAGAAACAACCCTAGGTCGGCACCAATATCTCCTTTATAGCTCTATTGAATTAAACCAGAAGTAAGAAAAATGAAAATGGTGCGTCACAAATTTTAAACACCCATTAAGTAATATGGACGAATTAATTTGGGTGCAAAAACGATTTTCTTTGGCGGGACAAAAAAATATTGTGTAATTTAATACGAGCTTCGATTTGATATATATTAATAGTGGTTTCGATACCCGAGTCAAAACTTATCCCCGTTGAAAGCTGTAACTCATATTTACCAAATGTTTTGTTGTTTTTGAAAATGTGAACGACATCCTCTTTCTTTTTCTCTTCTCTTATTTTTTGTGAAGAATAGAGACTGATTGAAAATATAAAGAAACAACCCTAGGTCGGCACCAATATCTCCTATATAGCTCTATTGAATTAAACCAGAAGTAAGAAAAATGAAAATGGTGCGTCACAAAATTTAAACACACATTAAGTAATGTACACGAATTAATTTGGGTGCAAAAACGATTTTCTTTGGCAGGATCAAACAATATTGTGTAATTTAATACAAGCTTTGATTTGATATATATTAATAGTGTTTTCGATATCCGAGTCAAAAGTTATCTCCGTTGAAAGCTGTAACTCATATTTACCAAATATTTTGTTGTTTTTGAAAATGTGAACGATATCCTGTTTCTTTTTCTCTTCTCTTATTTTTTGTGAAGAATAGAGACTGATTGAAAATATAAAGAAACAACCCTAGGTCGGCACCAATATCTCCTATATAGCTCTATTGAATTAAGAAGTAAGAAAAATTAAAATGGTACGTCACAAACATTAAACACCCATTAAGTTATGTAAACGAAATAATTTGGTTACACAAACGATTTTCTTTGACGGGACCAAAAAATATTGTGTAATTTGATACGAGCTTCGATTTGATATATTATAAAAGAGGTTTCGAGACCCGAGTCAAAATTTATCTCCGTTGAAAGTTGTAACTCATACTTACCAAATGTTTTGTTGTTTTTGGAAATGTGAACGACATCCTCTTTCTTTTTCTCTTCTCTTCTTTTTTGTGAAGAATAGAGACTAATTGAAAATATAAAGAAACAATCCTAGGTCGGCACCAATATCCCCTATATAGCTCTATTGAATTAAACCAGAAGTAAGAAAAATGAAAATTGTGCATCACAAACTTTAAACAGCCATTAAGTGATGTAAACTATATAATTTGGTTACAAAAACGATTTTCATTGGCGGGACCAAAATATATTGTGTAATTTAATACAAGCTTCGATTTGATATATTATAATAGTGGTTTCGATACCTGAGTCAAAAGGTATGTCCTTTGAAAGTTGTAACTCATATTTACCAAATGTTTTGTTGTTTTTGAAAATGTGAACGACATCCTCTTTCATTTTCTCTTCTCTTATTTTTTTCTTGAAGAATAGAGACTTATTGAAAGTATAAAGAAAAAACCCTAGATTATCACCAATATCTCCTTTATAGCTCTATTGAATTAAACTAGGACTAAGTAAAATGAAAATGGAGCGTGAAAAACTTTAAACCCTCGGTAAGTTAAGTAAATGTTGTAATTTGGGTACAAAAACAATTTTCCTTGGTGGGACCAAAACATATTGTGTAATTTGAAACGAGCTCTGATTTGATATATTATAATAGCGATTTCGATACCTGAGTCAAAGTTATCTCCGTTGGAAGTTGTAACTCATATGTAAAAAATGTTTTGTTGTTTTTGAAAATGTGAACGACATCCTGTTTCTTTTTCTCTTCTCTTCTTTTTTGTGAAGAATAGAGACTGATTGAAAATATAAAGAAACAACCCTAGGTCGGCACCAATATCTCCTATATAGCTCTATTGAATTAAACCAGAAGTAAGAAAAATGAAAATGGTGCGTCACAAACTTTAAACACCCATTAAGTGATGTAAACGATGTAATTTTGGTACAAAAACGATTTTCTTTGCGAGGACCAAAAAATATTGTGTAATTTGATACGAGCTTCAATTTGATATATTATAAAAGTGGTTTCGATACCCGAGTCAAAACTTATCCCCGTTAAAAGCTGTAACTCATATTTACCAAATGTTTTTGTTGTTTTTGAAAATGTGAACGACATCCTTTTTCTTTTTCTCTTCTCTTATTTTTTGTGAAAAATAGAGACTGATTGAAAATACAAAGAAACAACCCTAGGTCGGCACCAATATATCCTATATAGCTCAATTGAATTAAACCAGAAGTAAGAAAAATGAAAATGGTGCGTCAAAAACTTTAAACACCCATTAAGTGATGTAAACGAATAAATTTGGGTACAAAAACGATTTTCTTTGGCGAGACCAAAAAATATTGTGTAATTTAATATGGGCTTCGATTTGATATATATTAATAGTGGTTTCGATACCCGAGTCAAAAGTTATCTCCGTTGAAAGCTGTAACTCATATTTACCAAATGTTTTTGTTGTTTTTGAAAATGTGAATGACATCCTCTTTCTTTTTCTCTTCTCTTATTTTTTGTGAAAAATAGAGACTGATTGAAATCACAAAGAAACAACCCTAGGTCGGCACCAATATATCCTATATAGCTCAATTGAATTAAACCATAAGTAAGAAAAATGAAAATAGGGCGTCGAAAACTTTAAACACCCATTAAGTGATGTAAACGAATAAATTTGGGTACAAATACGATTTTCTTTGGCGGGACCAAAAAATATTGTGTAATTTAATACGACCTTCGATTTGATATATTATAATAGTAGTTTCGATACCCAAGTCAAAAGTTATCTCCGTTGAAAGTTGTAACTCATATTTACCAAATGTTTTGTTGTTTTTGAAAATGTGAACGACATACTCTTTCTTTTTCTCTTCTCTTATTTTTTGTGAAGAATAGAGATTGATTGAAAATATAAAGAAACCACCCTAGGTCGGCACCAATATCTCCTATATAGCTCTATTGAATTAAACCAGAAGTAAGAAAAATGAAAATGGTGCGTCATAAACTTTAAACACCCATTAAGTGATGTAAACGATGTAATTTTGGTACAAAAACGATTTTCTTTGCCAGGACCAAAAAATATTGTGTAATTTGATACGAGCTTAAATTTGATATATTATAAAAGTGGTTTCGATACCCGAGTCAAATCTTATCCCCGTTAAAAGCTGTAACTCATATTTACCAAATGTTTTTGTTGTTTTTGAAAATGTGAATGACATCCTCTTTCTTTTTCTCTTCTCTTATTTTTTGTGAAAAATAGAGACTGATTGAAAACACAAAGAAACAACCCTAGGTCGGCACCAATATATCCTATATAGCTCAATTGAATTAAACCATAAGTAAGAAAAATGAAAATAGTGCGTCGAAAACTTTAAACACCCATTAAGTGATGTAAACGAATAAATTTGGGTACAAAAACGATTTTCTTTGGCGGGACCAAAAAATATTGTGTAATTTAATACGAGCTTCGATTTGATATATATTAATAGTGGTTTCGATACCCGAGTCAAAAGTTATCTCCGTTGAAAGCTGTAACTCATATTTAACAAATGTTTTATTGTTTTTGAAAATGTGAACGACATCCTCTTTCTTTTTCTCTTCTCTTATTTTTTGTGAAAAATAGAGACTAATTGAAAATACTAAGAAACAACCCTAGCTCGGCACCAATATATCCTATATAGCTCAATTGAATTAAACCAGAAGTAAGAAAAATGAAATTTGTGCATCACAAACTTTAAACAGCCATTAAGTGATGTAAACGAATAAATTTGGGTACAAAAACGATTTTCTTTGGCGGGACAAAAAAATATTGTGTAATTTAATACGAGCTTCGATTTGATATATATTAATAGTGGTTTCGATACCCGAGTCAAAACTTATCCCCGTTGAAAGTTGTAACTCATATTTACCAAATGTTTTGTTGTTTTAGAAAATGTGAACGACATCCTCTTTCTTTTTCTCTTCTCTTATTTTTTGTAAAGAATAGTGACTCATTGAAAATATAAAGAAACAACCCTAGGTCGGCACCAATATCTCCTATATAGCTCTATTGAATTAAACCAGAAGTAAGAAAAATGAAAATGGTGCGTCATAAACTTTAAACACCCATTAAGTGATGTAAACGATGTAATTTTGGTACAAAAACGATTTTCTTTGCCAGGACCAAAAAATATTGTGTAATTTGATACGAGCTTAAATTTGATATATTATAAAAGTGGTTTCGATACCCGAGTCAAATCTTATCCCCGTTAAAAGCTGTAACTCATATTTACCAAATGTTTTTGTTGTTTTTGAAAATGTGAATGACATCCTCTTTCTTTTTCTCTTCTCTTATTTTTTGTGAAAAATAGAGACTGATTGAAAACACAAAGAAACAACCCTAGGTCGGCACCAATATATCCTATATAGCTCAATTGAATTAAACCATAAGTAAGAAAAATGAAAATAGTGCGTCGAAAACTTTAAACACCCATTAAGTGATGTAAACGAATAAATTTGGGTACAAAAACGATTTTCTTTGGCGGGACCAAAAAATACTGTGTAATTTAATACGAGCTTCGATTTGATATATATTAATAGTGGTTTCGATACCCGAGTCAAAAGTTATCTCCGTTGAAAGCTGTAACTCATATTTAACAAATGTTTTATTGTTTTTGAAAATGTGAACGACATCCTCTTTCTTTTTCTCTTCTCTTATTTTTTGTGAAAAATAGAGACTAATTGAAAATACTAAGAAACAACCCTAGCTCGGCACCAATATATCCTATATAGCTCAATTGAATTAAACCAGAAGTAAGAAAAATGAAATTTGTGCATCACAAACTTTAAACAGCCATTAAGTGATGTAAACGAATAAATTTGGGTACAAAAACGATTTTCTTTGGCGGGACCAAAAAATATTGTGTAATTTAATACGAGCTTCGATTTGATATATTATAATAGTAGTTTCGATACCCAAGTCAAAAGTTATCTCCGTTGAAAGTTGTAACTCATATTTACCAAATGTTTTGTTGTTTTTGAAAATGTGAACGACATACTCTTTCTTTTTCTCTTCTCTTCTTTTTTGTGAAGAATAGTGACTGATTGAAAATATAAAGAAACAACCCTAGGTCGGCACCAATATCTCCTATATAGCTCTATTGAATTAAACCAGAAGTAAGAAAAATGAAAATGGTGCGTCACAAACTTTAAACACCCATTAAGTGATGTAAACGATGTAATTTTGGTACAAAAACGATTTTCTTTGCCAGGACCAAAAAATATTGTGTAATTTGATACGAGCTTCAATTTGATATATTATAAAAGTGGTTTCGATACCCGAGTCAAAACTTATCCCCGTTAAAAGCTGTAACTCATATTTACCAAATGTTTTTGTTGTTTTTGAAAATGTGAACGACATCCTCTTTCTTTTTCTCTTCTCTTATTTTTTGTGAAAAATAGAGACTGATTGAAAATACAAAGAAACAACTCTAGGTCGGCACCAATATATCCTATATAGCTCAATTGAATTAAACCAGAAGTAAGAAAAATGAAAATGGTGCGTCGAAAACTTTAAACACCCATTAAGTGATGTAAACGAATAAATTTGGGTACAAAAACGATTTTCTTTGGCGGGACCAAAAAATATTGTGTAATTTAATACGAGCTTCGATTTGATATATATTAATAGTGGTTTCGATACCCGAGTCAAAAGTTATCTCCGTTGAAAGCTGTAACTCATATTTAACAAATGTTTTATTGTTTTTGAAAATGTGAACGACATCCTCTTTCTTTTTCTCTTCTCTTATTTTTTGTGAAAAATAGAGACTAATTGAAAATACAAAGAAACAACCCTAGGTCGGCACCAATATCTCCTATATAGCTCTTTTCAATTAAACCAGAAGTAAGAAAAATGAAAATGGTGCGTCAAAAACTTTAAACACCCATTAAGTGATGTAAAGGAATAAATTTGGGTACAAAAACGATTTTCTTTGGCGGGACCAAAAAATATTGTGTAATTGAATACGAGCTTCGATATGATATATATTAATTGTGGTTTCGATACCCGAGTCAAAAGTTATCTCCGTTGAAAGCTGAACTCATATTTAACAAATGTTTTATTGTTTTTGAAAATGCTAACGACATCCTCTTTCTTTTTCTCTTCTCTTATTTTTTGTGAAAAATAGAGACTAATTGAAAATACAAAGAAACAACCCTAGGTCGGCACCAATATATCCTATATAGCTCAATTGAATTAAACGAGAAGTAAGAAAAATGAAAATGGTGCGTCAAAAACTTTAAACGCCCATTAAGTGATGTTAACGAATAAATTTGGGTACAAATAGGATTTTCTTTGGAGGGACCAAAAAATATTGTGTAATTTAATACGAACTTCGATTTGATATATATTAATAGTGGTTTCGATACCCAAGTCAAAAGTTATCTCCGTTGAAAGCTGTAACTCATATTTAACAAATGTTTTATTGTTTTTGAAAATGTGAACGACATCCTCTTTCTTTTTCTCTTCTCTTATTTTTTGTGAAAAATAGAGACTAATTGAAAATACAAAGAAACAACCCTAGGTCGGCACCAATATCTCCTATATAGCTCTTTTCAATTAAACCAGAAGTAAGAAAAATGAAAATGGTGCGTCAAAAACTTTTCACACCCATTAAGTGATGTAAACGAATAAATTTGGGTACAAAAACGATTTTCTTTGGCGGGACCAAAAAATATTGTGTAATTGAATACGAGCTTCGATTTGATATATATTAATAGTGGTTTCGATACCCGAGTCAAAAGTTATCTCCGTTGAAAGCTGTAACTCATATTTAACAAATGTTTTATTGTTTTTGAAAATGTGAACGACATCCTCTTTCTTTTTCTCTTCTCTTATTTTTTGTGAAAAATAGAGACTAATTGAAAATACAAAGAAACGACCCTAGGTCGGCACCAATATATCCTATATAGCTCAATTGAATTAAACGAGAAGTAAGAAAAATGAAAATGGTGCGTCAAAAACTTTAAACACCCATTAAGTGATGTAAACGAATAAATTTGGGTACAAATAGGATTTTGTTTGGCGGGACCAAAAAATATTGTGTAATTTAAAACGAGCTTCGATTTGATATATTATAATAGTAGTTTCGATACCCAAGTCAAAAGTTATCTCCGTTGAAAGTTGTAACTCATATTTACCAAATGTTTTGTTGTTTTTGAAAATGTGAACGACATACTCTTTCTTTTTCTCTTCTCTTATTTTTTGTGAAGAATAGAGATTGATTGAAAATATAAAGAAACAACCCTAGGTCGGCACCAATATCTCCTATATAGCTCTATTGAATTAAACCAGAAGTAAGAAAAATGAAAATGGTGCGTCACAAAATTTAAACACCCATTAAGTGATGTAAACAATATAATTTGGGTGTAAAAACGATTTTCTTTGGCGGGACCAAAAACTATTGTGTAATTTAATACAAGCTTCGATTTGATATATATTAATAGTGGTTTCGATACCCAAGTCAAAAGTTATCTCCGTTGAAAGCTGTAACTCATATTTACCAAATGTTTTATTGTTTTTGAAAATGCGAACGACATCCTCTTTCTTTTTCTCTTCTCTTATTTTTTGTAAAGAATAGAGACTGATTGAAAATATAAAGAAACAACCCTAGGTCGGCACCAATATCTCCTATATAGCGCTATTGAATTAAACCAGAAGTAAGAAAAATGAAAATGGTACGTCACAAACTTTAAACACCCATTAAGTGATGTACACGAATTAATTTGGTTACAAAAACGATTTTCATTGACGGGACCAAAAAATATTGTGTAATTTGATACCAGCTTCGATTTGATATATTATAAAAGAGGTTTCGATACCCGAGTCAAAATTTATCTCCGTTGAAAGTTGTAACTCATACTTACCAAATGTTTTGTTGTTTTTGAAAATGTGAACGACATCCTCTTTCATTTTCTCTTCTCTTATTTTTTTCTTGAAGAATAGAGACTTATTGAAAGTATAAAGAATAAACCCTAGGTTGGCACCAATATCTCCTTTATAGCTCTATTGAATTAAACTAGGACTAAGTAAAATGAAAATGGTGCGTGAAAAACTTTAAACCCTCGGTAAGTGAAGTAAATGTTGTAATTTGGGTACAAAAACGATTTTCCTTGGTGGGACCAAAACATATTGTGTAATTTGAAACGAGCTTTGATTTGATATATTATAAGAGCAGTTTCGATACCCGAGTCAAAGTTATCTCCGTTGAAAGTTGTAACTTATATTTAAAAAATGTTTTGTTGTTTTTGAAAATGTGAACGACATTCTCTTTCTTTTTCTCTTCTCTTATTTGTTTCTTGAAGAATAGAGACTTATTGAAAACATAAAGAAACAACCCTAGGTTGGCACCAATATCTCCTTTATAGCTCTATTGAATTAAACTAGGACTAAGTAAAATGAAAATGGTGCGTGAAAGACTTTAAACACACCATTAGTGATGTAAACGATGTAATTTTGGTACAAAAACGATTTTCTTTGCCAGGACCAAATATTTTTGTGTAATTTGATACGAGCTTCGATTTGATATATTATAAAAGTGGTTTCGATAACCGAGTCAAAACTTATCCCCTTTAAAAGCTGTAACTCATATTTAAAATATGCTTTGTTGTTTTTGAAAATGTGAACGACATCCTCTTTCTTTTTCTCTTCTCTTTATTTTTTGTGAAAAATAGAGACTGATTGAAAATACAAAGAAACAACCCTAGGTCGGCACCAATATCTCCTATATAGCTCTTTTCAATTAAACTAGAAGTAAGAAAAATGAAAATGATGCGTCAAAAACTTAAAACACCCATTAAGTGATGTAACCGAATAAATTTGAGTACAAAAACGATTTTCTTTGGCCGGACCAAAAAATATTGTTTAATTTAATTCGAGCTTCGATTTAATATATTATAATAGTGGTTTCAATACCCGAGTCAAAAGTTATCTCCGTTGAAAGTTGTAACTCATATTCACCAAATGTTTTGTTGTTTTTGAAAATGTGAACGACATAGTCTTTCTTTTTCTCTTCTCTTATTTTTTGTGAAGAATAGAGACTGATAGAAAATATAAAGAAACAACCCTAGGTTGGCACCAATATCTCCTATATAGCTCTATTGAATTAAACCAGAAGTAAGAAAAATGAAAATGGTGCGTCACAAACTTTAAACACCTATTAAGTGATGTAAACGATGTAATTTGGGTACAAAACGATTTTCTTTGGCTGGACCAAAAAATATTGTGTAATTTGAAACGAGCTTTGATTTGATATATTATAATAGCAGTTTCGATACCCGAATCAAAGTTATCTCTGTTGAAAGTTGTAACTTATATTTAAAAAATGTTTTTGTTTTTTTGAAAATGTAAACGACATCCTCTTTCTTTTTCTCTTCTCTTATTTTTTTCTTGAAGAATAGAGACTTATTGAAAATATAAAGAAACAACCCTAGGTTGGCACCAATATCTCCTTTATAGCTCTATTGAATTAAACTAGGACTAAGTAAAATGAAAATGGTGCGTGCAAGACTTTAAACACACGATCAGTGATGTAAACGATGTAATTTTGGTACAAAACCGATTTTCTTTACCGGGACCAAAAAATATTGTGTAATTTGATACGAGCTTCGATTTGATATATTATAAAAGTGGTTTCGATACCCGAGTCAAAATTTATCTCCGTTGAAAGTTGTAACTCATACTTACCAAATGTTTTGTTGTTTTTGAAAATGTGAACGACATCCTCTTTATTTTTCTCTTCTCCTATTTTTTTGTGTAAAATAGAGATTCATTGAAAATATAAAGAAACAACGCTTGGTCGGCACCAATATCTCCAATATAGCTCTTTTGAATTAAACCAGAAGTAAGAAAAATGAAAATGGTGCGTCACAAACGTTTTACACCCATTAAGTGATGTAAACGAATTAATTTGGGTACAAAAAGGATTTTCTTTGGCGGGACCAAAAAATATTGTGTAATTAAATACGAGCTTCGATTTGATATATATTAATAGTGGTTTCGATACTCGATTCAAAAGTTATCTCCGTTCAAAGCTGTAACTCATATTTACCAAATGCTTTGTTTTTTTTGAAACTGTGAACGACATCCTCTTTCTTTTTCTCTTCTCTTATTTTTTTCTTGAAGAATAGAGACTTATTGAAAATATAAAGAAACAACCCTAGGTTGGCACCAATATCTCCTTTATAGCTCTATTGAATTAAACTAGGACTAAGTAAAATGAAAATGGTGCGTGCAAGACTTTAAACACACGATCAGTGATGTAAACGATGTAATTTTGGTACAAAACCGATTTTCTTTACCGGGACCAAAAAATATTGTGTAATTTGATACGAGCTTCGATTTGATATATTATAAAAGTGGTTTCGATACCCGAGTCAAAATTTATCTCCGTTGAAAGTTGTAACTCATACTTACCAAATGTTTTGTTGTTTTTGAAAATGTGAACGACATCCTCTTTATTTTTCTCTTCTCCTATTTTTTTGTGTAAAATAGAGATTCATTGAAAATATAAAGAAACAACGCTTGGTCGGCACCAATATCTCCAATATAGCTCTTTTGAATTAAACCAGAAGTAAGAAAAATGAAAATGGTGCGTCACAAACGTTTTACACCCATTAAGTGATGTAAACGAATTAATTTGGGTACAAAAAGGATTTTCTTTGGCGGGACCAAAAAATATTGTGTAATTAAATACGAGCTTCGATTTGATATATATTAATAGTGGTTTCGATACTCGATTCAAAAGTTATCTCCGTTCAAAGCTGTAACTCATATTTACCAAATGCTTTGTTTTTTTTGAAACTGTGAACGACATCCTCTTTCTTTTTGTCTTCTCTTATTTTTTGTGAAGAATAGAAATTGATTAAAAATATAAATAAACAACCCTAGGTTGGCACCAATATCTCCTATATAGCTCTATTGAATTAAACCAGAAGTAAGAAAAATGAAAATGGTGCGTCACAAACTTTAAACACCTATTAAGTGATGTAAACGATGTAATTTGTGTACAAAAACGATTTTCCTTAGCGGGAGCAAAAATATTGTTTAATTTAATACGCGCTTCGATTTGATATATATTAAGAGTGGTTTCGATACCCGAGTAAAAACTTATCTCTTTTGAAAGTTGTAACTCATATTTACCAAATGTTTTATTGTTTTTGAAAATGTGAACGACATCCTCTTTCTTCTTCTCTTCTCTTATTTTTTTTGAAGAATAGAGACTGATTCAAAATATAAAAAAAACAACCCTACGTCGGCACCAATATCTACTATATAGCTCTTTTAAATTAAACCAGATGTAAGAAAAATGAAAATGGTGCGTCACAAACCTTTAACACCCATTAAGTGATGTAAACAAAGTAATTTGAGTACACAAACGATTTTCTTTGGCGGGACCAAAAAATATTGTGTAATTTAATATGAGCTTCGATTTGATATATATTAATAATGGTTTCGATACCCGAGTCAAAAGTTATCTTCGTTGTAAGCTGTAACTCATATTTATCAAATGTTCTGTTTTTTTTAAAATGTGAACGACATCCTCTTTCTTTTTCTCTTCTCTTATTTTTTGTGAAGAATAGAGACTGATTGAAAATATAAAGACACAACCCTAGGTCGGCACCAATATCTCCTATATAGCTCTAATGAATTAAACCAGAAGTAAGAAAAATGAAAATGGTGCGTCACAAAATTTAAACACCCATTAAGTGATGTAAACGATATAATTTGGGTGTAAAAACGATTTTCTTTGGCGGGACCAAAAAATATTGTGTAATTTAATACAAGCTTCGATTTGATATATATTAATAGTGGTTTCGATACCGAAGTCAAAAGTTATCTCCGTTGAAAGCTGTAACTCATATTTACCAAATGTTTTATTGTTTTCTAAAACGTTAACGACATCCTCTCTTTTTTTGCTCTTCTCCTATTTTTTTGTGAAGAATAGAGACTGATTAAAAATATAAAGAAACCACCCTAGGTCGGCACCAATATCTCCTATACAGCTCTATTGAATTAAACTAGAAGTAAGAAAAATGAAAATGGTTTGTCACAAACGTTAAACACCCATTAAGTGATGTAAACGAATACATTTGGGTACAAAAACGATTTTCTATGGCGGGACCAAAAAATATTGTGTAATTTAATACGAGCTTCGATTTGATATATATTAATAGTGGTTTCGATACCCGAGTCAAAAGTTATCTCCATTGAAAGGTGTAACTCATATTTACCAAATGTTTTGTTTTTTTGAAAATGTGGACGACATCCTCTTTCTTTTTCTCTTCTCTTATTTTTTGTGAATAATAGAGACTAATTAAAAATATATAGAAACAACCCAAGGTTGGCACCAATATATCCTATATAGCTCTATTGAATTAAACCAGAAGTAAGAAAAATGAAAATGGTGCGTCACAAACTTTAAACACCTATTAAGTGATGTAAACGATGTAATTTGGGTACAAAAACGATTTTCTTTACCGGGACCAAAAAATATTGTGTAATTTGATACGAGCTTCGATTTGATATATTATAAAAGTGGTTTCGATACCCGAGTCAAAATTTATCTCCGTTGAAAGCTGTAACTCATATTTACCAAATGTTTTATTGTTTTCTAAAACGTTAACGACATCCTCTCTTTTTTTTGCTCTTCTCCTATTTTTTTGTGAAGAATAGAGACTGATTAAAAATATAAAGAAACCACCCTAGGTCGGCACCAATATCTCCTATACAGCTCTATTGAATTAAACTAGAAGTAAGAAAAATGAAAATGGTTTGTCACAAACGTTAAACACCCATTAAGTGATGTAAACGAATACATTTGGGTACAAAAACGATTTTCTATGGCGGGACCAAAAAATATTGTGTAATTAAATACGAGCTTCGATTTGATATATATTAATAGTGGTTTCGATACTCGATTCAAAAGTTATCTCCGTTGAAAGCTGTAACTCATATTTACCAAATGCTTTGTTTTTTTTGAAACTGTGAACGACATCCTCTTTCTTTTTTTCTTCTCTTATTTTTTGTGAGGAATAGAAATTGATTAAAAATATAAATAAACAACCCTAGGTTGGCACCAATATCTCCTATATAGCTCTATTGAATTAAACCAGAAGTAAGAAAAATGAAAATGGTGCGTCACAAACTTTAAACACCTATTAAGTGATGTAAACGATGTAATTTGGGTACAAAAACGATTTTCCTTAGCGGGAGCAAAAATATTGTGTAATTTAATACGCGCTTCGATTTGATATATATTAATAGTGGTTTCGATACCCGAGTAAAAACTTATCTCTTTTGAAAGTTGTAACTCATATTTACCAAATGTTTTATTGTTTTTGAAAATGTGAACGACATCCTCCTTCTTCTTCTCTTCTCTTATTTTTTTTGAAGAATAGAGACTGATTGAAAATATAAAAAAAACAACCCTACGTCGGCACCAATATCTACTATATAGCTCTTTTAAATTAAACCAGATGTAAGAAAAATGAAAATGGTGCGTCACAAACCTTTAACACCCATTAAGTGATGTAAACAAAGTAATTTGAGTACACAAACGATTTTCTTTGGCGGGACAAATAAATATTGTGTAATTTAATATGAGCTTCGATTTGATATATATTAATAGTGGTTTCGATACCCGAGTCAAAAGTTATCTTCGTTGTAAGCTGTAACTCATATTTATCAAATGTTCTGTTTTTTTGAAAATGTGAACGACATCCTCTTTCTTTTTCTCTTCTCTTATTTTTTGTGAAGAATAGAGACTGATTGAAAATATAAAGAAACAACCCTAGGTCGGCACCAATATCTCCTATATAGCTCTATTGAATTAAACCAGAAGTAAGGAAAATGAAAATGGTGCGTCACAAACTTTAAACACCCATTAAGTGATGTAAACGAATAAATTTGGGTACAAAAACGACTTTCTTTGGCGGGACCAAAAAATATTATATAATTTAATACGAGCTTCGATTTGATATATTATAATAGTGGTTTCTATACCCGAGTCAGTAGTTATCTCTGTTGAAAGTTGTAACTCATATTTACAAAATGTTTTGTTGTTTTCTAAAACGTTAACGACATCCTCTCTTTTTTTCTCTTCTCTTATTTTTTTGTGAAGAATAGAGACTGATTAAAAATATAAAGAAACCACCCTAGGTCGGCACCAATATCTCCTATACAGCTCTATTGAATTAAACTAGAAGTAAGAAAAATGAAAATGGTTTGTCACAAACGTTAAACACCCATTAAGTGATGTAAACGAATAAATTTGGGTACAAAAACCATTTTCTTTGGCGGAACCAAAAAATATTGTGTAATTTAATACGAGCTTCGATTTGATATATATTAATAGTGGTTTCGATATCCGAGTCAAAAGTTATCTCCATTGAAAGGTGTAACTCATATTTACCAAATGTTTTGTTTTTTTGAAAATGTGAACGACATCCTCTTTCTTTTTCTCTTCTCTTATTTTTTGTGAATAATAGAGACTAATTAAAAATATAAAGAAACAACCCAAGGTTGGCACCAATATATCCTATATAGCTCTATTGAATTAAACCAGAAGTAAGAAAAATGAAAATGGTGCGTCACAAACTTTAAACACCTATTATGTGATGTAAACGATGTAATTTGGGTACAAAAATGATTTTCTTTGGCGGGACCAAAAAATATTGTGTAATTTAATACGAGCTTCGATTTGATATATATTAATAGTGGTTTCGATACCCGAGTCAAAAGTTATGTCCGTTGAAAGTTGTAACTTATATTTTCCAAATGTTTTATTGTTTTTGAAAATCTGAACGACATCCTCTTTCTTTTTCTCTTCTCTTATTTTTTTCTTGAAGAATAGAGACTTATTGAAAATATAAAGAAACAACCCTAGGTTGGCACCAATATCTCCTCTATAGCTCTATTGAATTAAACTAGCACTAAGTAAAATGAAAATGGTGCGTGAAAAACTTTAAACCCTCGGAAAGTGAAGTAAATGTGTTAATTTGGATTCAAAAACGATTTTCCTTGGTGGGACCAAAACATATTGTGTAATTTGACACGAGCTCTGACTTGATATATTATAATAGCGGTTTCGATACCCGAGTCAAAAGTTATCTCCGTTGAAAGTTGTAACTCATATTGACAAAATGTTTTGTTTTTTTTGAAAATGTGAACGACATTCTCTTTCTTTTTGTCTTCTCTTATTTTTTGTGAAGAATAGAGACTGATTGAAAATATAAAGAAACAACCCTAGGTCGGTACCAATATCTCTTGTATAGCTCTATTGAATTAAACCAGAAGTAAGTAAAATGAAAATGGTGCGTCACAAACTTTAAAAACCCATTAAGTGATGTAAACGAATTAATTTGGGTACAAAAACGATTTTTTTTTGCAGGACCAAAAAATATTGTGTAATTTAATACGAGCTTCGATTTGATATATATTAATAGTGGTTTCGATACCCGAGTCAAAAGTTATGTCCGTTGAAAGCTGTAACTTATATTTACCAAATGTATTATTGTTTTTGAAAATGTGAACGACATCCTCTTTCTTTTTCTCTTCTCTTATTTTTTGTGAAGAATAGAGACTGATTGAAAATATAAAGAAACAATGCTAGGTCGGCACCAATATCTCCTATATAGCTCTATTGAATTATAACAGAAGTAAGAAAAATGAAAATGGTGCATCACAAACTTTAAACAGCCATTAAGTGATGTAAACTATGTAATTTAGTTACAAAAACGATTTATATTGGCTGGACCAAAAAATATTGTGTAATTTAATACGAGCTTCGATTTGATATATTATAATAGTGGTTTCGATACCCGAGTCAAAAGTTATGTCCTTTGAAAGTTGTAACTCATATTTACCAAATGTTTTGTTGTTTTTGAAAATGTGAACGACATCCTCTTTCTTTTTCTCTTCTCTTATTTTTTTCTTGAAGAATAGAGACTTATTGAAAATATAAAGAAACAACCCTAGGTTGACACCAATATCTCCTTTATAGCTCTATTGAATTAAACTAGGACTAAGTAAAATGAAAATTGTGCGTGAAAAACTTTAAACCCTCGGTAAGTGAAGTAAATGTTGTAATTTGGTTACAAAAAACGATTTTCCTTGGTGGGACCAAAACATATTGTGTAATTTGAAACGAGCTCCGATTTGATATATTATAATAGCGGTTTCGATACCCGAGTCAAAAGTTATCTCCGTTGAAAGTTGTAACTCATATTTAAAAAATGTTTTTGTTTTTTTGAAAATGTAAACGACATCCTCTTTGTTTTTCTCTTCTCTTATTTTTTTCTTGAAGAATAGAGGACTTATTGAAAATATAAAGAAACAACCCTAGGTTGGCACCAATATCTCCTTTATATCTCTATTGAATTAAACTAGGACTAAGTAAAATGAAAATGGTGCGTGAAAGACTTTAAACACATGATAAGTGATGTAAACTATGTAATTTTGGTACAAAAACGATTTTATTTACCGGGACCAAAAAATATTGTGTAATTTGATACGAGCTTCGATTTGATATATTATAAAAGTGGTTTCGATACCCGAGCCAAAAGTTATCTTCGTTGTAAGCTGTAACTCATATTTAGCAAATGTTCTGTTTTTTTGAAAATGTGAACGACATCCTCTTTCTTTTTCTCTTCTCTTATTTTTTGTGAAGAATAGAGACTGATTGAAAATATAAAGAAACAACCCTAGGTCGGTACCAATATCTCCTATATAGCTCTATTGAATTAAACCAGATGTAAGGAAAATGAAAATGGTGCGTCACAAACTTTAAACACCCATTAAGTGATGTAAACGAATAAATTTGGGTACAAAAACGTTTTTCTTTGGCGGGACCAAAAAATATTGTGTAATTTAATACGAGCTTCGATTTGATATATATTAATAGTGGTTTCGATACTCGATTCAAAAGTTATCTCCGTTGAAAGCTATAACTCATATTTACCAAATGCTTTGTGTTTTTTGAAAATGTGAACGACATCCTCTTTCTTTTTCTCTTCTCTTATTTTTTGTGAAGAATAGAAACTGATTAAAAATATAAAGAAACAACCCTAGGTTGGCACCAACATCTCCTATATAGCTCTATTGAATTAAACCAGAAGTAAGAAAAATGAAAATGGTGCATCACAAACTTTAAACACCTATTAAGTGATGTAAACGATGTAATTTGGGTACAAAAACGATTTTCTTTAGCGGGACCAAAAAATATTGTGTAATTTAATACGCGCTTCGATTTGATATATATTAATAGTGGTTTCGATACCCGAGTCAAAAGTTATCTCCGTTGAAAGCTGTAACTCATATTTAACAAATGTTTTATTGTTTTTGAAAATGTGAACGACATCCTCTTTCTTTTTCTCTTCTCTTATTTTTTGTGAAAAATAGAGACTAATTGAAAATACAAAGAAACGACCCTAGGTCGGCACCAATATATCCTATATAGCTCAATTGAATTAAACGAGAAGTAAGAAAAATGAAAATGGTGCGTCAAAAACTTTAAACACCCATTAAGTGATGTAAACGAATAAATTTGGGTACAAATAGGATTTTGTTTGGCGGGACCAAAAAATATTGTGTAATTTAAAACGAGCTTCGATTTGATATATTATAATAGTAGTTTCGATACCCAAGTCAAAAGTTATCTCCGTTGAAAGTTGTAACTCATATTTACCAAATGTTTTGTTGTTTTTGAAAATGTGAACGACATACTCTTTCTTTTTCTCTTCTCTTATTTTTTGTGAAGAATAGAGATTGATTGAAAATATAAAGAAACAACCCTAGGTCGGCACCAATATCTCCTATATAGCTCTATTGAATTAAACCAGAAGTAAGAAAAATGAAAATGGTGCGTCACAAAATTTAAACACCCATTAAGTGATGTAAACAATATAATTTGGGTGTAAAAACGATTTTCTTTGGCGGGACCAAAAACTATTGTGTAATTTAATACAAGCTTCGATTTGATATATATTAATAGTGGTTTCGATACCCAAGTCAAAAGTTATCTCCGTTGAAAGCTGTAACTCATATTTACCAAATGTTTTATTGTTTTTGAAAATGCGAACGACATCCTCTTTCTTTTTCTCTTCTCTTATTTTTTGTAAAGAATAGAGACTGATTGAAAATATAAAGAAACAACCCTAGGTCGGCACCAATATCTCCTATATAGCGCTATTGAATTAAACCAGAAGTAAGAAAAATGAAAATGGTACGTCACAAACTTTAAACACCCATTAAGTGATGTACACGAATTAATTTGGTTACAAAAACGATTTTCATTGACGGGACCAAAAAATATTGTGTAATTTGATACCAGCTTCGATTTGATATATTATAAAAGAGGTTTCGATACCCGAGTCAAAATTTATCTCCGTTGAAAGTTGTAACTCATACTTACCAAATGTTTTGTTGTTTTTGAAAATGTGAACGACATCCTCTTTCATTTTCTCTTCTCTTATTTTTTTCTTGAAGAATAGAGACTTATTGAAAGTATAAAGAATAAACCCTAGGTTGGCACCAATATCTCCTTTATAGCTCTATTGAATTAAACTAGGACTAAGTAAAATGAAAATGGTGCGTGAAAAACTTTAAACCCTCGGTAAGTGAAGTAAATGTTGTAATTTGGGTACAAAAACGATTTTCCTTGGTGGGACCAAAACATATTGTGTAATTTGAAACGAGCTTTGATTTGATATATTATAAGAGCAGTTTCGATACCCGAGTCAAAGTTATCTCCGTTGAAAGTTGTAACTTATATTTAAAAAATGTTTTGTTGTTTTTGAAAATGTGAACGACATTCTCTTTCTTTTTCTCTTCTCTTATTTGTTTCTTGAAGAATAGAGACTTATTGAAAACATAAAGAAACAACCCTAGGTTGGCACCAATATCTCCTTTATAGCTCTATTGAATTAAACTAGGACTAAGTAAAATGAAAATGGTGCGTGAAAGACTTTAAACACACCATTAGTGATGTAAACGATGTAATTTTGGTACAAAAACGATTTTCTTTGCCAGGACCAAATATTTTTGTGTAATTTGATACGAGCTTCGATTTGATATATTATAAAAGTGGTTTCGATAACCGAGTCAAAACTTATCCCCTTTAAAAGCTGTAACTCATATTTAAAATATGCTTTGTTGTTTTTGAAAATGTGAACGACATCCTCTTTCTTTTTCTCTTCTCTTTATTTTTTGTGAAAAATAGAGACTGATTGAAAATACAAAGAAACAACCCTAGGTCGGCACCAATATCTCCTATATAGCTCTTTTCAATTAAACTAGAAGTAAGAAAAATGAAAATGATGCGTCAAAAACTTAAAACACCCATTAAGTGATGTAACCGAATAAATTTGAGTACAAAAACGATTTTCTTTGGCCGGACCAAAAAATATTGTTTAATTTAATTCGAGCTTCGATTTAATATATTATAATAGTGGTTTCAATACCCGAGTCAAAAGTTATCTCCGTTGAAAGTTGTAACTCATATTCACCAAATGTTTTGTTGTTTTTGAAAATGTGAACGACATAGTCTTTCTTTTTCTCTTCTCTTATTTTTTGTGAAGAATAGAGACTGATAGAAAATATAAAGAAACAACCCTAGGTTGGCACCAATATCTCCTATATAGCTCTATTGAATTAAACCAGAAGTAAGAAAAATGAAAATGGTGCGTCACAAACTTTAAACACCTATTAAGTGATGTAAACGATGTAATTTGGGTACAAAACGATTTTCTTTGGCTGGACCAAAAAATATTGTGTAATTTGAAACGAGCTTTGATTTGATATATTATAATAGCAGTTTCGATACCCGAATCAAAGTTATCTCTGTTGAAAGTTGTAACTTATATTTAAAAAATGTTTTTGTTTTTTTGAAAATGTAAACGACATCCTCTTTCTTTTT